>CM063526.1:1597500-4092500 GCA_032199755.1 Ambrosia artemisiifolia | reverse complement strand
GGTAGGTTTAATTGTTCGTTTGTGGTTTTCGGTACAAACGTCCGAGTTTTAAGAACATTCATAAATCGTTGTACATCATGGACGGACTATACAGTAGATGCCGGATTCTTATTACGATTATTATTATTATTATTATTGTTTTTATTATTATTATTATTATTATTATTATTATTACTAATATTATTATTATTACTATTATTATTATTATTAGGATTATTATGACCGGCCCGTTAACGAACCGAAACCGTCTGACCCGACCGGCCCATGAACGAACCGGACTGTTCCGACCCGACCGGCCCGTTAACGAACCGAAACAATCCGACTCGACCGTCACGTGAACGAACCGGACTGTTCCGACCTGACCGGCCCGTTAACGAACCGAAACAATCTGACCCGACCGGCACGTGAACGATTATTACGATTATTATTATTCTTATTATTGTATTTTATTATTATTATTATTATTACTACTATTATTATTATTATTACTAATATTATTATTATTATTAGAATTATTATTATTATTATTATGACCGACACGTTTACGAACCAAAACAGTCAGACCCGACCGGCACGTGAACGAACCGGACTGTTCCGACCCGACCGGCCCGTTAACGAACCGAAACAATCCGACCCGACCGGCACGTGAACGATTATTACGATTATTATTATTATTATCATTATTATTATTGTTATTGTATTTATTATTATTACTAATATTATTATTACTATTATTATTACTAATATTATTATTATTATTAGGATTATTATTATTATTATTATGACCGACACGTTTACGAACCAAAACAGTCAGACCTGACCGGCACGTGAACGAACCGGACTGTTCTGACTCGACCGGCCTGTTAACGAACCGAAACAATCCGACCCGACCGGCACGAGAACGAACCGGACTGTTCCGACCCGACCGGCCCGTTAACGAACCGAAACAGTCCAACCCAGTCGGAACGTGAACGAACGGGACTGTTCCGACCCGATCGGCAAGTTAACGAACCGTACTGTTCCGACCCGACCGGCCCGTTAACGAACCGAAACAGTCCAACCTGACCGGCACGTGAACGAACCGGACTGTTCCGACCTGATTGGCACGTTAACGAACCGTACTGTTCCGACCCGACAAGCCCGTTAAAAGACATAAACATAACCAATACGATTTTTAAGAACGTAAACAGTGTTTAAATATTTTTACAAATTTCACATATGTAACCTAAATCTTGTACTCCGGGACTTTGATTGGTGTCCCGTTTCGGGAAAACTAATTCTTTGTACATATCGATTTGATTTTTAAACATAGTTTCCCATTCCGCACCACCATAATTTCTAAAAGCAGTCCAAACTCTATTCGGGGGAGGCATTGGATATGATCCTTCAAGCTTTATGTTGATGTAATGTCGGCCCACGAAGCAAACTGCTACCGTCTGAATAGGCGGTAAAGCACCACTTGGGCCTAAAAATAGAGGGAAAACTGTATCACAACCTCTAATGTCGAGTGTATGAAAAACAAAACCAAACCTCTGTGCAATGAGAAATCCCGCTTCCGACGTCGTCATCTAATTCTCTTCTGGGGCTTCTCCCACCCCTCTAAAACAAATACTATCGCAGAGACGCTGATAATGTCCTTCGTTATTCGGATCAAACATTGACCTCCACAAGGCTTCGTTATTGCGCAACTCGAGTAGCATTTGGGATCGGACAAACATATGTTCATTTTTACCTATCCCTAACCCCACAGCTACCGCTCGAAAACCGCAATGACCATTAGGTCTCACATCCGTTATTTTAGATATATATGGGTGAAACACAGATGGAATTCTATCCCCATATTGCCTTACTAAGTTCTCTGACTTTTTTGTCCGCAGAAGCAACGGGAAATTGAATTTATCCCAAATGCTGCCCCCTGGGACGATGACGGTATGTAAGAGCTGTGACGGTGAAGCTCGTAAGGAGGGCATGGCTGGGACTGGGAAGGTCGTACGAGGTCCTCCTGTGATGGTACGAAAGAGCTGTGCAGATTGTTCTCTCTTGTGTTCTTGTTGCTTCTTGGTTGGACGACCACGGGTTTTCTTTTGCACAACAGGCGGTTTATTGGGGGAGTAGTTGCCTGTGACGATTTGTGCAAATTTGTCTAGGTAGTTTAATTGGGTAAAAACTGGTTTTGTATCAATCGTTTCCTTTAATTTTGCCCACACCTTATCTACATTTATATCTTCGCAACCAGTCTTCGCAGGTTTGAAGTCAAGCTTCCTCCAGAACACGTCTATCGAGAACAAATGGATTTCCTGACCTGAAAAAATAACATATGTTATAAAGTTAAATCATGTAATAAATTATGTAGTAAAATCATATGGACACTAGTACTAATTACCATTAAGTTGTAACTGCTCGAGACGACAGGCACATGGCAAAGCACAACTATTATAAAGCTGGCATCCACAAGTGTTATGGTAATAGCGCATGGACGTTTGAAGACGGTCGATCTCTTCGTATATCAGCTGAAGAGCATGTTTGCTAACCTTCTGAAGTAACTTATCAAGCAATGGTTGCTTCTTGTGGTGGTTCATTGTTTTTCTTAGGCTTTCTTCAAAACCTTTTTTAATGTCTCTATATTGCTTATCAACCATTTGATAACGGACTTCACAATTGTCGACAACGAGTTGCGATTGCCTGGAAGGTAACTTTTAATTTTGGCATGCATGCCCTCAACTCTGTTGGTAGTGGTCTGGTGGAAGTTCAGCGTTTGGTTAGTCCACGCAGACACAAACTTTTGACGGAACCGGTCCAACCAGTTATTCTTCGTGTAGCAAAAAACGTCTGAAAAATATAACCAAAACTTGTCCGGCGTGTGTATGTAAACAAGTACGTATGTAATTATGTAAAACTACTTACCTAGACGATCCATCTTTTCCAGATATGACTGAAATTGCCCCAAATTGTATTCGTATAGGGTTTCAGTCGCAGAGTCACACAGCCACCAAAACATTCGAACAAATTCCTTCCACTCCCTATCCGTGAACTCCTTCTTGCTGTTCCTGTTGATATACTGCGAGATATGAAACCGGCATAGATACTTGTACGCCTTTGGGAAAACCACATCACACGCGTTCATCAGCGCAAGGTCCCTGTCTGTCACAATCACTCGCGGCTCCATACAGTTGTCCAACATAGACTTTATCCTCTCCAACAACCAAATGTAGTTACCAATCCTCTCAGAAGAAATAAACGCATGGGCAATCGAAAACGACTGGTTTGTCGACGCCATACCCACTATCTGAACAAACGCCATATTGTACATGTTTGTATTGTAGGTGGCGTCAATCATTAGCACATGCGGGAATGCGCACCACATAGTATGTGAATGTTTGTGAACGAAGAAAATATCCGTGAGAGACTTCGTGGTTTCATCCGCACGCGTGTAGTAGGTGAATCCTCTCTCCATCAGAAAGTATTCGAGGTGCTCCATTGCACCTTTGGGAATGACTGCCTTTCCAGCATTCATCATCTAAGCCGCATTGTGTATATCTTTCAGGGTAGTCTTTCTCTCCGGGTTCTTTGAAAGGATCATTCTCCAGATGCTACGCTTGGGAACATCATTCTCTGTCATCTGCCCGACCAGTTGTCTGTCATCCACAGAAAGCCTTCTGGCATACGGGTGACCCTCTAAGTGTTCAAAGGGAGTGTGGTTGTGCGTCGGGTTTTTCACCTTTAACCTCCAAACCCGTGTCCGAGTTTCAAACACCCCTGTCAACTTAAACGGGCAGCCAATTTTTTTGCTACCCGTCTTCCTCACCAAAGCCACGCTCTTATGCTCCCCCCCCCCAAGAGTGCATTGAAATACAACCTTAACAAAAATAAGTTTATTAGAAAATAAGTTTTTTTTTTATAACTTTTTTAAATAATAAATTATAAAAAAGTTTATTAATTAAAAATTAACAATACTCTTAGCAAAGGAGAAACGTAATCCTAAAGGTGTGTGACCCGAAAACCACTAGTGCACCCATAGGGAATTAACCTTGACCAACGATAAAACACGTGTTTTTAGTAACTAATTTATAAGTTAAGTTTATTGTTGCTTTTTAAATAACAATTTATAAAATACCCATTTGTTAATATCTTAAAAACAATAGTGACTGAAATATATACCTTCACGAAATGTTCTCCTTTTTTCTTCGATCTTTTTATAACTATGACGTCACCATTTGCCATTCCCGTATCATGTACCCAATCGACCAACTCATCGCGTGTCGAAAATGTCCGGTTAGTCTCGAACCAAAGGTTGATCGGGTTAGGTCTTTCCTCCTGATCTTCTACCCGCTTCTCATCGACAATGCTGTCTTCATAGTGCGTATAGTCTTGTTCTTCAGATGTGTCATCACCACCGTTAGCGTCGTAAGTATAACCGTAGGCAGGTTGACTAGGCTCGTCTTCAAATTCATACGGGTCCTTCCACTGTGTATTCAAGTCCAGTTGTACCGCATTATCACGGTAACGAATGCCAGACTGACCCTCCTCGACATTACTAGACCGACCCTCCCCGACATTATATGACCGACCCTCCTCGACATTACTAGACCGACCCTGCCCGACATTATATGACGGACCCTGCTCGACATTATATGACAACCCTTCCTCGACATTATATGAATTAGAGTCGTAAGAATCACCAAAAATTAAGTCGTAATACGACATGTTATATGTTGTGGACAAAGAATTGAAATCGAACGAGTTTATAATGAAATCGAATCAATTTATAGCCAAAATCTGATGGGATCAGGCGCCTCGCTTAGGCCAAAGCGAGGCGCCTGGGTAATTATTTCGAGCGAATATCATGCTTTACGTTTAATCAAGGTTAATCAAACTCTCAGGCGCCTCGCTTAGGCCTAAGGAAGGCGCCTGGGATAATCGTTTTCGGGGAAATCTCAGTCTTTATATCTAATCAGGCAGCCAGGCGCCTCGCTTTGGCCAAAGCGAGGCGCCTGACTGCCTGATTAGACATAAAGATTAAGATTCCTGAAAACGATTATCCCAGGCGCCTCACTTAGGCCTAAGCGAGGCGCCTGGATTAAGGGGTTGATTTAGAAGTTGGGGGGTTTAATTAGAACGGTCCATATATATATATATATATAGGGATCCTAAGAGAACCGATCCATATTTGAGAATTGAGAGAACCATTCTGGGCCACACATTTCTTATAAAGACAAATTTTATTTATTTATTTATTTTTTGCTTTAATCGCACGTTTTTATGCAAGAAACTTTTTTTTATTGTTTTTGTTTATTTTTTTTCATTTATACATATGTGTGTATAACAATTATACATATGTGTATATAGCAATTATACATGTGTCTATATTACATTTTCAGGTATACATATGTGTATATTTCAGTTATACATATGTGTATATTGCATTATACATCTATTAATATATATAAAAGAATTGAACGTTGCTGACGTGGCGTGCAATAGTGGCTTTAACCTCTCCATGAAAGTTGAAACTGCCACGTGGCATCATAATTGAAAGATTTTATTGATTTTGAATTATTTTGATTTTTTAATCAAATAAAAAGGAAAAAAAAATAAAACCCTAAATTTATAACCCTAGCTCTCATCCTCTCTTCTTCTCTCCCCGTCAGCCACCACCTCACAGCCGCCACAACCCTAACCATCTAAGGTTCCACCGTGTCTGTCCCTAAAGCTTCGTTCGTTTCCTTTTACGTGTCTCCCCCAATTCTCTCTGTGTCTCGCCGATGATCCACAAGAAACAATCAGTGATTATTGCAATCAACAGCCATGACTCCTGATTAATTTACCAACGATTTTATTATATGTGATTATTCTTTATCATAATTACTGATCACTTTCTAGGATGTGCCGGTGGTTGGTGCTGGGACACTTGGTGGCTATGGTGGTGGCGCTGATGCTGCTGGTCGTGGTGGGTTTGGTGGTGGTGCTGGAAAGAGGTACTGAAAATAGTAGTGCTGTTTAAAGTTTATTATTATTATTATTATTATTATTATGAAGTAGTTATAATGTATATAACAATACATTTTGGATTTAGCTTATGCCCTTCTGCAGGTTGTGAGAGGAGACTTCATTGTGTTCTTCAACAAGATATTTGATGCTTTATGTAAACTTTCAGCTGATTCAGATCCAAATGTTCAACGTGCAGCTCATCTTTTAGATAGACTTGTGAAGGTGAATGGCTTTTTTATTTCTTACTTAAGTAAATTGTGTGCAAATTCTAAATTGCATATCAAGGACATATTGATGTTTCTATTGCTTAAAACAGGATATCGTGACAGAGAGTGATCAATTCAGGTGATTATTTACAATTTTTGTAATTCTAATATTCTATTTTTTTGGGTTTATAAGTAGTCATTTTTTGGCTTTTCTTCACCAGCATTGAAGAATTTATACCTCTGTTGAGAGAGCGAATGAACGTGTTAAACCCTTATGTCCGTAAGGTGTTTAGAAAAAAAAGGTGAGCTTTATATCGATTCATGCTTAGTTTTTGCTAATATTATACTTGAGTCCTTCGGGTTTGAAATTTTTTACATATAACTATCACAGCTTGGCATTAGATGAAATCAGCTTCAGTTTTGCATTGAAAATTAGTAGTTGCTTAATAAAGATACATCTAAGCTTATTCCTTGGAAAAAAAAACCTGTTATATATTTGTAAAAAAAAGAACAAGTTAATGTTGCACATAAGCTCTGATAATTGCTGATACATAGTCTCATTTACGAGATTCGTTTGTGATAATCAAGCTCTTCTTTTGGCTACTTTCCGCTTACAATAATGTAGTCCCAAATTACTAGATCTTTCAAGTGCACAAGATTGTTATCACTTAGAAACACCTATTTATTAGGTGTTTTAAGTGATTAATCTTTACAAACAAAGAAACTAGATGAAAACTAATAGAAACCGACACACAAGATACTCAAATAACATGATTCCATTAATGATAGATCGTCAAAACACCATGGATACATACTCATAAGTTCGCAGCTTTTAACTTGTGTTCTAAGATGACCAAAAACCCTAACCCTAGAGCTGCACACAAGCTTCCTTTATATAGGTAGGAGCTGATGGGCCTGCGCACTTAGCTAAGTGCGCAGGGCCCGTCTGTTAAGTGCGCAAATCTAAGCTCTTAGTCAAGTGCTCAAACCTGAGCACTTAGTCAAGTACTCAAACCTGAGCACTTACTCAAGTGCGCAAATCTGAGCACTTAGTCAAGTGCTCAAACCTGAGCACTTAGTCAAGTGCTCAAATCTAAGCACTTAGTCAAGTGCTCAAACCTGAGCACTTAGTTAAGTGCGCAAAACACTAGGGTTTACATAAAACTATGGTTTAATTACACAATCAGTCCTCTAACATTCAAACTACAAAATAAGCTACCAAAAGTCTTTGTTCTGGTAACTGTGGTCTCAACTGAACCCAACAAATAATGATATCCTTCTATTGTGTTTGTAATTCATGCAGTTTGTGGGTTGCCAAGAGGCCACATGGTTATGCATATGTGGAGTTTGATGATTGCAGGAATGCAGGGACGCCATAGACGCCATTCGGGAACCTAATGGTATTATTATGAAGATTGTTTGTAGAACTGAAGATTGTTTACATTAAGGTTTGATGCAATAATTGTTTGTAGAACTGAAGATTGTTTTTATAAGCTTTCATGGAATTATTATGACCATGAAAGCTTCTATATATCTTATTATATTTTATTTATTTTATAATAACAGTTTTTTTACATTAAGGTTTGATGTAATAATTGTTTGTAGAACTGAAGATTGTTTTTATAAACAACATTTGACATAGATGGCCTAGAGGAGAAACCAAAAGGAAAAACCATGATGGGAATATATATACTTAACAAACAGAAGCTCACAAGTAATTTTAATGCGCTTAAAGGTTAGTTAAGCTTATCTTAGACTTTATCAACATGTGCTCTTAATATAAATGCGTGTTGTTTTGATGATAAATGTCTGTATTTATAGGTAAACTGAAAGAGATGAATGTCAGAAAGGAGAAAGCGCAACTGAAACCACTTGGCGAAAGATATGTTGAGAACGGCTGAAAATGATCGCCAAACCTCATGATCGTTGTGTTTTCTTTATGTTTCTATTTTTAAGATTAACCGGAATAGACTTTGGTTGAATGTTTTGGATTTGAAAGTGTACAAGTTGATTATTTAGAAAGTTCATATTAGATTTTTCAACCCCCGGACGCTCCCGGGGTATAAAGCTAGTATGTGTATATTGCAATTATACACATGTGTATATTAAAAAAATAAAAAATAAATAAATATTTTTTTTCCTGCATAAAAAGCAGCGATTAAAGCAAAAAAAATTTGTCTTAGAGAAATGTGTGGTTCAGAATGGTTTTCTTTGTTCTCAATTTGGCCAAAGGTTCTCAATTGTACCAATTCCTATGTATATATAGTGTAAAGTTCAATGGGGAACCTCAAAAAAGTGGGAAGCTGGGGAACCATTCATTTAACATGTTAAATATATTTTAAAAATTCAATTTAACATGCAAAAAAATATTTTTGTCAAAAATTTCTTCAGAGCTTTTGGATATAAAGATGTGTAGAAGCTATTCCAATAAAAAAAATTAATTTTTGTAAAAAAATTTTTTTTACCTTTTTTTAAACTAATTTTAAGCATTTTATTTTTCGATTTTTTTTTTGTCAAAAAAGTTTCTACATGCGTTTATATACAAAATCTCCAATTAAACTTTTTGATAAAAATGATTTTTTATGATATAATTAACATGTTAAATGTATGGTTCCTCAGTTCCCTACTTTTCTTAGGTTCCCCATTGAACCCACCCCTATATATATATATATATATATATATATATATATATATATATATATATATATATATATATATATATATACAGGTTTAGGTTCCTGTACAAACCTATTTTTTTGTGAGAAGTGTGAGAACCAATGTGGGGGTGACATGTGGCAAGCATTAAAATTAGTGATTAAGGGTAATAAGGTACTTTTATCAATCTTAAAAATAGGAAATAAACATGTATTTAATTGAAATGAGATTTTTAAGGGATTTTTATTTTAATCAGTTTTTAGTGTTTGTGATTGCATTTTGAAAACGCAGATAATCAGTTTTTTAGGCTACCAAAACGCAATAATCTATAAGCAGCTCCACCCCTGCTTTTCCAAAACGCATAATCTGTTTTGAATAATCAATCCCAAACACCCCCTATGGGGGTGTTTGGGATTGATTATTCAAAACAGATTATGCGTTTTGGAAAAGCAGGGGTGGAGCTGCTTATAGATTATTGCGTTTTGGTAGCCTAAAAAACTGATTATCTGCGTTTTCAAAATGCAATCACAAACACTAAAAACTGATTATCTGCGTTTTCAAAACGCAATAATCTAAAAATCAGATTCAAAACGCAATCCCAAACACCCTCATAATTACAATTCAGATTCGTATGATCCATATTATATTGAATCGAAAATACATACAAAATTTGAAGCATATATGATTTTACAAAAAATCGTGTTTTTTGGTGTTTTAATCGTTAGGGTGTTTTTATGTTCCAACGTGATAATTACTGGTGTTTTATGTTCCAACGTAATACGATAGTGTTTTATGTTTTAAGTGCAGGTTATATTGTTATAACACAATATGAGGTTCGAATATTGCATGCTTTTGGTGTTTTTGTTACATAAGGAGAGCAGACACATATGGTGTTTTATTCATATGTGTATGGTGTTTTATGTCGAAACATGTGTACTACAATGTCCTTCGCTGCTGAAATAACAAAACAACATAAAACACAATAGATTTAGAGTAAAACACCATATCATTGCCATGTTATACCCATCAAAACTCAAAGAGGTACAAAACACAATATAACCGATCTGTGGCCTTTTAAAAGCCTTTGAACAGAAAACACATTATCACAAACACAATAAAACACACAACATCGAAAATACATCTTATTTTTTTTCGGTACAAAGATAAGAGATACATAATCAAGAGGCATGAAATCTGACTGTTATATATGCCATTTATAAAATCTCTCCACCTTTTGTTTTTCCTTTTGCAAACCATAATCGAAAAATATCTACAAAACCAAGAAAAGAAAACAATATTAAAACTAATCAAACAAACAAACACAAATTCCATACCTTGTTAGCAAATTTCAATAAAGAGATATCACTAAATGGTGCCATGTGAATTCTGCAGGTTGAAAGAATTGGATAATAAAGACGAAATAGGGGGAAGGAAATTTCAATAAGTAATATGTGGTATTTTGGGGGAAGCAAAAACGTACAGAGGGGAGAGAGACTGGTAAAGAGAGAGAGAGAGAGAGAGAAAGAGAGAGAGGGGAGCTTGATTTAAGGATGATGGATCTTTTTTCCTTATTTTATGCACACACAATGACTATTATACCCCTATTCACTCTAATTAATCATTCAAATATATAACACATATTACCATTTTGCCACTAATCGATCTCAACCATCCATCTATAGATCTAAGGGCTATAAACACTTCTTACCCTTCTCACAAAAAACACTATTTGTACATGAACTCAACCCTATATATATATATATATATATATATATATATATATATATATATATATATATATACTAGTAGGATACCCGCGCGATGCGGCGGCGACGACAATTTAAAATGCGATACTTGTTTCCGAAATGTCGTATACTACTTCTTAGGTTTTTTTAATCGTATAATACATATCCGGTAGTCAGGTATATTAACATAAAAATATGGCTAAACTAATAATTAGTATTCTCGACATGCAATCTAAAACACAATGCGAAGAAAGTAATCAGTATGTTTTAAATTTCATGTCTGGAATACATTTGATTGTGATTTAAATTGTTACGTTTGGTGTTTTTCAATATAATACAATGCAAAATGAATCAAAAACATCATAGCAACAACTTAAAACACAATGACTACATAAACTTCTCACACTTTGTACGAAAAAATGCACTTTGTACAGGAACATGTAACACTAAAAAAGTACCATAATATATGAGATTCTATGTTTGTGATGAAAAGCAACTTAGTAGCTAATATAAAGCATTAGCATAGTAAGATGCTTCTAAACAATTATAGCAATAGTAACAGTGTTTTTCAACCGAACTAACTGTAGATGCTAAATGAAACTCATAATAAAAAATAAATATGATAATACAATCAAGTCTCATAAACATGTATAGTAAAAATGATTTTTTATATTTATATAGAATGTCACCAAAATTAATTTTCGATAGATCATTACTTGCCCGCTTGATATCCAAACGCATGTTACATTACTGAAGAACAAAAAAAATAAATCTGGGTAAATGCACGGTATAAGTGATGACGTAATCAAGTATAGATGACTTGCCATTTGTAGGTGAAATATCATGTTTTTTTAAGGTAACTTCTCATGTTTTTTAAGGTGATTTTCAATGGTAAGTGGCAGAGATCATCACAACCGTCATTTGTAGGTGAAATAGCATTTTTTCCATTTTATTACTCAAATCAAATCAAGAACATCGACCAGTCAAAATTCTATATGTGCATTCATAGTACCTCGGTATTTATGTTTTCATATCTTTTTTATAATATTATAATAGTTAAAAGAATTTGAATAAAGGACAAACTTAAAGTCATCTTCTTTTGTGTTTAACAACGAAGCCACAGCCTAGTGGTGAAGGTGGGAGGGTTTAACACCTTAGGTGGGTTCCCGCCCTGGGGTGCTTGAGTTCGAATACCGCGTCAACCGAGCTATGCTCATGTTCAGCCCTGAGCGAGATGTTCCAAAAAAAACATCTTTTGTGTGCTTTACATGACACAAGAACATATTAAGCGTTGATAAGCAAATGATTATTAACTAAAATAACATGGACTTCGCGATACAGTTCAGTGATTTTCTTTCTACATCAAATCAAGCTTCAACTAGTTAATAAATAGGAGAGCTAGAGCTAGTTAACATATAATGATAATAAAACTTGGATAAAGGAAACACTACTTAGCATTCAATAAAAAGACACCTTATGGTTGTAGTTCAATTATGTCTTGACTTTTAGGTTCAACCTACATATATGACAGCAACATAGTACACTCAGATATGTGACCAATCAGAGAGCATGGTTAGTTGTTGTCTCATATAGCATAGGTGTCAGACATAGCTGCAGGCATACAGTTGACTCTTAAGCCCCGTTTAGTTCCTATCCATAAATTGTTGATGGTTTTTGGCTAAAAAAACAAGATCAAAAACCATGAAAGCCTGTTGTTGACCATACGCCCATACCTTGAGTTCACATTTCTGAAGAGTGCATGCCACAATATGTAGTAGTTTCTTTGTTCACAGCTTCTAGTTTGAGGGAAAAAACAACCATGAATTAAACTACTTGCTAGCTACTATGACACAAATAACTTAACATCATCTCATATATGGAAAATGTGTTGAGATCAATATTAAAAAAATGGACCAAAAAGTGGCTACAACAGCCTTGCAGGTAAGTGCAACCTGACCAAGTCCATTTTGACCCATCCTTAAGTGACCTTTTTGAGGTTGAAAATGTATTGACATGTTACACATTGCTAGATTAACATGCTCTTCGTGTTGGCCTTTCCAACTACATGATTTTTTTTTTTTTTTTTGCAAAAGTAATATGTTTATTCAAACATAATTATTATATTAAAACAGAGATCACCAAATTGATTGCATGCCATCTTATTTTTTCCGTGGTTGAAAACTTGTGAGTTCTCAAGAAGTCTTTTACCTCTGGAAACCTAAAATTAGAAAATCAATGCAAGAGTTTGGTTACAAATTCACTTATAAATCGGAGTGTCGATTGTTTATTTATAATTTGGTAAACTCAGATTATGTTTTTTTCTCAAACAGGCCAAAACATCAAATTCCCCCAAGGCGTACATGAGCCCTATGAGGCGTACACACAAAAGAACTACCTAAGGTACCGCCTCATACTCGTTTTTTTGGCGCCTTGCTTTGAGGTACGTGTCTCAAACGTTTTCTAAAACTGGGGTAAGTTTAAAACAAAACGGGTCACATGGGTTAAACATGTAAAACAAGTGAAATGGGTTTAACATGTTGAACGGGTCAAAGTACATAGTCAAATAAAACTAACATAGACAACACGTAAGCGACGCATGAGGAAAAAAAACTAACATGGTAAAAGTATGAACACATCCGCTAGCATGCCGTAATTTTCCAAGTCGTATGTTACCTTTAATTAAAGTATTTGAGAGTTTATTACCTTAGATAGAGAAGTTTGGAAACTTTTATGGTTGAACATTGTTTATCACCTAAATTAATATGCACGTAAAATACATTATTTTTAATGCAAATTTCAATATATGTTAATGGTGACCAATAACAAACCTCATAATATAATCTTGGTGCTAATGCAACTATAGGGATGACCTTTTATTAGTCCCAAGTTCTATGATAAAAGAAAGCTGAGTATAAATCCAAAAAGATACCTTTCCAGCAAACAAGAGCATAGGATACAAGTGGATTTAGGAACAGGTTGTTTGGGTAGCTCGCTCATGTATCCCATACATACACAGTCAACAAAGTGTACCTGTAAAGTTCGGGAAAATTTATACAATTACTCGGTTATCCATGGACGTCATCTGATTAACTCAATAATAAAAATATGCAAAGTAACATAGCAACAATTTGGGAGGCACAATAAGCCAAAATCAACAATCCACGATTTATCCTACCATTATCATGTAACCCTAATACATTTCACTAACCACCTCCTCAAGTTCTGCCCTTATATTTGACGTTTCCCCTTTGGTAATGTCTACCATTGAGTAATAACGTGTAAAAAGAAAATAATGACTGAAAGATTATTTTTTTTATAAAACGAATTGAACCAAAGAAACAAAAACTAAATGTGAATAACACCTGGGTGAAAACTTGAATAACTGTTGCTGCTTCTTCGGGTTTGCGTTCAAGAAGAAAACCCTGCAAAAAAAAAAGACAAACACGAGTGATAAATTAAAACTCCTACAGAAAGGCTAAACATCCATTTGATGGCATGACAGAGAGTCCATAATATCTTTGAATTCTCTGAAGAATCCATGAGTTCACCTGTCATTTAACTGCACACAAAAAAAACATAACCATAGTACCATACATCAACAAACTGTAAGAAACTTATGGCTCGGATCTGAAGAATCAAGCAAAACATCGAGCTATTTCAGTTATTAACCTATAAATACTAAAAAAAATATTAACCTAGAAACCCTAAGAACAAAACAAGAGCAATAAACAGCAAATTGTAACCTAGATTCCGATTATACCTTTACAGTGGCTAGACCCGTGTGGAATTGGAACATGCAACCACCGATTTAAGGGCAGATCTGGACACCACGTATCATAGGATGAATGAATACAAAAATAAAGATATAATTTTCGCATACATAACCTAAGATGAACGGGTTGCAAAAGTTTGCTGGAACCCTAATGAACGGGTTGCCAAAGTTGGTCGGAACCCTAGATGAACTCATTTGCTTTTCGTGTGTTATTGCTAATGATCGGAAGAGATCGGTTAGCCAGAAGCCATGGCAGCTGCGTTACTCCCTCTCTCATATGCATTCTCTATCTCTCTCTTTCGCCTCCCTCCGTAACTTGTTTCTCTCTCCATGTGTAAGGAAGGCTTTCAAAATGAAAGGAAAGAAGCTATTCAAAATGGATGGTTGGATCACAATCAATGGGTGTACTTGTGTATAAAATTGAATGGTGTGGATTGTGATCTGTGTGATAGGTAAGGGGTTCCCTAATTGGCTGGTGGTTACTATGGATCAAGAAGCTTGGCCGTTAGATTTTAGAGAGGTAGTTGGATGGTTGAGAAGTTGTAAGGTGTGAAAATTAAGACATTTGGTGAAATGACCATTGTGCCCTCTTAATATGCATTATAGTATAGTATAGATATATATAAGGATCCGGATCATTTGAGAACTCGTCTGAGTTGCGAGAACTTGAGAACTAATTTGGGCCAATCAAATTGTGACACATCTTCAAGTTTTAATATTTTGTAGTATTTTAATATGAGGGTAACAATGTCCTTTTATACTATTAAGAATGGGCATTTTAGTAAATCGCAACATGAAATGATTGCTAAAGCTTTCATCTCTCTCCCCATTCAAAATTTGTATTCATTTCTCTCTCTCTCTCTCTTTTAATTCTTTCTCTAATCCCCCCCCTCTCTCTCACACATGATAATGTGGTGTTCCTGATGTTGAGGGTGATAACCCCAAAAAGTCAACAATTATTATTATTATTATTATTATTGTTGTTGTTGTTGTTGTTGTTGTTGTTGTTGTTACACTAATGATGGCAAGATGATGGTTTCTGTGGCAACTGGAAAATTTTTCTTCTCTTTCGTCTCTTCCTTTTGGCCTTGGGCAATTTTCGGGACGAAAATTCTTTCAACAGGGGGATGATGTGACACCCGGCAAACTCAAGTTAGTAACGTTGACTAAACTAGTAAGTCTCCCTTAGCGAGTCATACTTATTACATACCTAACTAGATCAGTCGAGTCGTTATGATGATTCTAGGGAATCATCGGGAGTCGTTACGGTGATCCGCGGGATCATCGGGAGTCGGTCCATAACCATGTGTACAAGGATTGGTGATTCGTGGAATCACCGGGTTTAACGCACACACGCAAGTCTTGAGTCCCGGGAATTGGTGAACGGATGTAAATGTGTTAGTTATCATGCATTATGTGTTTATAATCATTACGTGACTTGTTGGTATGTCAATGCGTGTTTATATGTGTTAAAATAGTGTTTAACGCGCCGAAAACCCAGACAAATGTGTTACAGGCGATTAGGAATCAGAGGATTGCCTAATCGCCTGTCTATAGGCGATTGGGAAGGCTTAGGGGGCGATTAGGCCCCTAATCGCCTACTAAGAGCTGCTAATCGCCTGCACTGCTGTGAACGGGTCAAAACACCTATAAATAGAACCCTTAACTCCCCAAACACCCTTAGAGCAACCCTAACTGATCCTAAGCCACCTACACACCCTAGAACACCTCTGGAACTTGCTTTGCAACAAAAATCACCATTTCCAAGCTTACACACCTTTCTTTGATAAAATCCAAGGTGTGTTCTTCATCTCTAACCTTTGTAAAGTTGTTGTTTTGGTTCCCCAAAAGTCCAGACCTTGTTTTGCTAAGTTTGTGTCTTTAAAACCCTTTGAAAAGAGTTCTAAAACAAGTCTACACCATAATACTTGCTATATGTGAAGTTTACATGCATATGTTGATCTTCTTAGTGAGTATAACATGAATGTTTCCATGAAATGGTTGTACTTCTGTTATGTAGAGGTTATTAGGATGACTATCTAAGAGTTTGAGCTATTGTTGTTGTGTTTTGATGAAAATGTGTATTTTGACCCATTTGGATGATTCTTAAAGATCTAGGATGATTATGGTATGATTAATGATGGAATGTTGTTAGGATATACACCAGGGAAGTGTTAAAACAGAGAAATGTTGATTTGCAAACTTGTAGGAGATGAAATCTGATTGTTTCCTTAAGGAAAGATAAGGTTAGTTGGTGAAACCTAGTAGTTTGCCATTTTTGGAAATAATTGCATAAAGGATGTTAGATCAGTGATAAATTGGGGGGTTTTTGCTTGGAATGGGTTGGTAAATGGTTTAGGTTTGATATTGGGTGTTTTTGCATGTTTCGGATCTGATTTAGAGGGTTAAACGCGCGAAAATCCGTTGCACAGCTGCAACAGGCGATTAGGAATCCTAATCGCCTGATGCAGTGGGCGATTAGGAATATTAGGGGGCGATTAGGCCCCTAATCGCCTGAAGTGTCAGGCGATTAGGCCCCCAATCGCCTGTTGACCAAGCCCACTCACCAGTTGACTTTTCCTAATTGCATGCTAAATTCCTAATCGCGTGTACAGCTGTTTTAAGCATATTTTGGCATCCCGAAGCATGATTTGACATCTAGGAACATGATAGGAACCCCGGGACATGCTATATGACTTGGTAACACGTGTTCGGACTCAATTGTACTTTAAATGTGCGTTATGCTAGATTAGGTGAAATCTTGCGTGTGCTAAGTGTTTAACTTCATATGTTGCATGATACTTTGCATTTAGCTAACACATGGAATGTCGGGTCACCAACGGGATGTCGAGTCTTGTATGGGACGGTCGGTTTATCACTCAAAAGTGTTTTCAAGCGTCAATGGTTATGGTCTGGACATTCGGGGACTAGTTAACCTGCGGGTTATTACTCCGGATACTTATACATATCTTATGATAGGTCGCCGCTATTTGGGGCTATCATAGCATAACTACTTAACTATTTTCAAGTAACGCAACCTAAGGTGAGTGTCACAGCCCCGCTTTTACTGTTTTATTTCCAGGGGGAGAAACATGCTACTTACTTATTTATTAAAGGTCATGTTATACTATGGTTACTTTATGTTACTATACGGTCTTTTTGGAAAGTCCCAGGGGGAAACCATTAATGTGTGGGAAGCACAACGAGGGAAATGTGGATAGATCTATTGGGCCTCACAAACTCCACTCGACGGCGGGGATGCCGGGCGGGTGCATATTGTCTCTAACTATCGGGTTACCGAGGCATCGGTAGCCCAGTCGTCTGGGCTGTTCATCGTTTGGTACATGTTTAGTAATGGGTTCCCAACCGTAGTAGTAAAGACCACTTAACGTCTAGCTAACGTTCTTATAACCTAGTAGTAACGGATATGACCTTTGGAACTTATAAAACTCATTTATGAAAGAAAACCTGTGAACTCACCAGCATTATATGTTGACATTTTTTTGGCATGTTTTCTCAGGTCGCTAAGGTAGCAGTTAATGGACTAGGCGCACGGAGTCACGCACAGCGTCTAGTATTTTGAAACGTATTAAACAATGTTTTGTAAACTTTAATATGTCTTTTGGTTGTAAACAAGAAATGCTTCCGCTGCTGGTTTACGGCTCAAAGCGTGATATTTTGGTTATATATTTATATATGAATGCATGTTTGTTGAATGTTTGTTGTGATCGTTGACTGATATCCTGGTGTGTCACGCGCCTCGCGGTAAAACCCCGCATGTGGAAATTGAGGGTTTGACAGATTGGTATCAGAGCCAACGGTTATAGTAAACTGAGACTGCATGTAGGGTCTAGTCTATAGCCGAGTCGCACACACTAGACGGTCACAAATAGTCGAGTCTGAACATATGGGTAACGTTATAACTTCTCTGGGTGTCGGTGTCATCATCTTCTACGCTACATCACATGTTTGCTTTTCGTCATCCTACTCCTTATTCCATTCTTATCTTGATTCGACGGCGAACGATCTACCGTTGTACTTTCTTGGCGGCGGCGTACATTGGGGTGGCTTCGGCATACTCTCGAGATCTGTCCAAGGATTCGGACATCTCCCATCTATGCCCCAATAGACGCGCTCGTCCTTATGTCTATTACCTTATACTTGTAATTATACCATGATGTGTGTTAGCGCTAGGTGACTTGAACTTCAAGCAGAAAGTATACCTGGAGGACCATGCGGAACAGTTTATCATGTCGGGTGCACACGAGATC
This sequence comes from Ambrosia artemisiifolia, assembly GCA_032199755.1. Classification (NCBI taxonomy): domain Eukaryota; kingdom Viridiplantae; phylum Streptophyta; class Magnoliopsida; order Asterales; family Asteraceae; genus Ambrosia; species Ambrosia artemisiifolia. The sequence goes on along the minus strand of CM063526.1, from coordinate 4,073,863 downwards.
ATAAACTGGAATGCATGGGAATCCTGGTGGACCTTGTGTTTGGACGGATGGACCCGAGCCGGACCCGGTCTAGTTATTAAATTCTTAATGGGTTATACCACGAGCAAACCTAAGTCTTTGTTTCTTGTTGTGACAGAAGATGTCGGGAGCTCGTGGGGGACGCAGAGGCGGCCGTGCTGTCGGCCGTGGTGGCGGCGGTGGCCGAGGAAACGTTAACATGACCCAAGAAGAGTTGGACAACCTGTTGCAGCAGCAAACGAACGTAGCTCTGGCTGCATTCCAAGCTGCTCTCGCTGCTATGGGTGGTAAGTTGACCTCCACCTATTCTACCTTGTTTTGGGTACTGTACCTCTTCTTGCCTTACCTGTGTGTCTGTTCCAGGTGGGGGTGCTGTCAATCCCCCTCCAACTCAGTGCTCCTACAAGAAGTTCATGGATTGAAAACCTCACAACTTCGGTGGGACTGAAGGGGCAGTGGGACTGCTCCGGTGGCTGGGGAAGGTTGAGTCTGTGTTCTCGAAGTGCAATTGCTCGGCGGGTGACCGGGTAAAGTATGCTGCTGCGACCTTTAAAGGTCAAGCCTTGTCCTGGTGGAACTCCACCAAACAGACCATGGGCATCGAGGGAGCCCATGCGATGCCTTGGACAGAATTCGTGCAACTCTTGAAAAACGAGTACTGCCCGAGGGATGAGATCCAGAAGCTTGAGCATGAGGTCTGGACTCATAAAATGGTGGGGTCCGAAATTGAAGCATATACGGCTAGGCACAACGAGCTGGCGGTGTTGTGCCCAGATTTGCACACACCGGAATACCGACGGATTGAGCACTATATTGCTGGTTTAGTGCCGGAGGTTGCAGGGTTGGTGGCTCCGGGCAGCCTCATTGTTTATTCTGAAGTGGTTCGGTCGGCTCACAGGCTGACCAACATGAAGGTGACTGAAGGAGTCTTGCCTCCCCGAGGCGCTACTGTAAGGGCTTCCGAGAGCAACAAGCGAAAGTGGGAAGGTGCGAGTAAGGGCTCGAGCTCAGCTCCACCTCATCAGGTGAAGAGGTTTGATGTTGGGGGATCGTCGTCTGAGCAAAAACCGGGGGTTTATGTTGGGAAGCAGCCAAAATGTGACCGGTGTGGTTTCCACCACCATGGTCGCTGTGAGTATAGGAACCGTTGTCACCGGTGCCATAAGCCCGGGCACCAGGCGAAAGATTGTAAGGTTAACCTTCAGGGTAATCGTAATGCGCCTGCTACACCTACCCCAACTCCTCAGACTGCTGCTCCCCAGGGAAACCAGGGAAAGCAAGGGTGCTATAACTGTGGTGAGCTTGGTCACTACAAGTGGGAATGCCCTAAATTGAAGCAGGGCGAGGAAGGGAAGAATGGGTCGGGTAATGGAAACAACGGAGGCGGAGGCAGGAATGCTCGCGCCTTTGTGATTGGTTCGAGCGGGGCTCGACAGGATCCTGACACTGTTACCGGTACGTTTCTTCTTGATAATCTCTATGCTACAGTTTTATTCGACTCTGGTGCCGACAAGAGTTTTATATCTCTTGGATTTAGTCAATTGCTTGATAGGGTACCTACACCTTTAGAGGCTAAGTACTTGATAGAATTGGCTGATGGTAAGAAAGTCGAAGCGACACTTGTCCTTAGGGGGTGTCACCTTGAGTTGTCGGGTTATTCTTTTCCTATCGATCTTATGCCGGTATCTTTGGGTAGCTTTGATATCGTTGTGGGTATGGATTGGTTGTCCTTGCATCATGCTGAGATCGTCTGTTTCGATAAAGTCATTCGACTTCCTCTTCCGGATGGAGAATTTCTGTTGGTACACGGTGAGAAGAGCGGGATCCCTTTGAGTATCATTTCGTGCATGAAGGCTTATAAGTATCTTCGTAAGGGGTATTCTGCCATTCTGGCGCTTGTTTCGGTTTCGTCCGAGGAAGAGAAGAAGATTGAAGATATCACTGTTGTTTGCGATTTTCCCGACGTATTTCCTGAAGAACTACCAGGCCTTCCGCCTTACCGCCAAGTCGAATTCAGTATTGAACTTGCTCCTGGTGCGGCCCCTGTTGCCCGAGCCCCGTATCGTCTTGCACCTCCAGAAATGCAGGAATTGTCTAACCAGTTACAGGAGCTGTTGGAGAAAGGCTTCATCCGACCTAGTTCATCCCCGTGGGGAGCCCCTGTTTTGTTTGTCAAGAAGAAGGATGGAAGCCTACGTATGTGTATCGACTACCGTGAGCTGAACAAGGTTACCATCAAGAACTGCTATCCTCTTCCTCGCATCGATGACTTATTTGACCAACTTCAGGGTTCTAGTTTCTACTCGAAGATCGACTTGAGATCGGGGTACCATCAGTTGAGAGTCCAAGAAGCCGATATTCCGAAGACCGCTTTTCGAACTCGTTATGGCCATTTTGAATTCTTGGTCATGCCTTTTGGTCTCACCAACGCGCCAGCCATCTTTATAGATTTGATGAACCGTGTTTGTAAGCCTTATCTTGACAAATTCGTGATTGTCTTCATTGACGATATTCTAGTCTATTCCAAGAATGAAGTGGACCACCGGGAACACTTGCGTCTTGTCTTGGAACTCTTGAGGCAAGAGCAGTTGTATGCCAAGTTCTCTAAGTGCAGTTTCTGGTTGCATGAAGTTCAATTCCTTGGCCATGTAGTTAATGTTGAGGGGATACATGTTGATCCGGCTAAGATAGAAGCTATCAAGGACTGGGAAGCACCAAAGACGCCAACTGAGGTGCGACAATTCCTGGGTCTCGCAGGTTACTATCGTCGTTTTATCGGGGGATTTTCGAAGATCGCACAACCCCTCACCTCGCTTACCCAGAAGGACAGGAAGTTCAACTGGGGTGATTCGCAAGAGTCAGCCTTGCAGCTGCTAAAGGCTAAACTCTGTTCTGCTCCTATCTTGTCCTTGCCTGAAGGCACGGACGATTTTGAGGTTTACTGTGATGCTTCCATCCAGGGCCTTGGCTGTGTGTTGATGCAGCGCGGGAAGGTCATTGCCTATGCTTCTCGCCAGCTTAAGGACCATGAGAAGAACTACCCCACCCATGACTTAGAATTGGGTGCAGTGGTTTTTGCTTTGAAGATCTGGAGGTACTACTTGTACGGTACCAAGTGCACCATTTATACCGATCACAAGAGCCTCTAGCATATCTTTGATCAGAAGGTACTGAACATTCGACAGCGTCGCTGGGTCGAGCTTCTTAATGACTACGAGTGCGCCATTAACTACCATCCTGGCAAGGCTAATGTTGTCGCAGACGCCTTGAGCAGGAAGGAATCCGCTAAACCTCGTCGTGTTCGAGCTCTTCAGCTCACTATCCACTCTGGTTTACCTGACCAAATTCGTTTGGCGCAGCAAGAAGCCTTGAAGGAGGAAAACCTTAAGGCTGAAACCATGCATGGTACTGATAGACACCTTGAGCTCAGGACTGATGGCCTACATTATTTCGCTGAACCTGTTTGGGTTCCGCTATTCGGGGGCTTGCGGGAACTCGTTCTTGACGAGGCTCACAAGTCTCGGTACTCTATTCACCCTGGCTCCGATAAGATGTATCAAGACTTAAAGATACTCTATTGGTGGCCGAACATGAAGGCGGATGTGGCTTCCTATGTAAGCAAGTGCTTGACCTGTGCTAAGGTCAAGGTTGAATATCAGAAGCCGTCCGGCCTTCTGCATCTGCCTGAAATTCCCGAGTGGAAGTGGGAACGGATTACTATGGACTTTGTGACCAAACTCCCGAAGTCGCCCAGTGGTTGTAACATGATCTGGGTGATCGTAGACAGGTTGACAAAGTCTGCGCACTTCCTCGCAATCAAGGATACTGACAGCCTCGAGCGTTTGGCTCGTTTATACCTTAAGGAAGTGGTTTCTCGGCACGGGGTGCCCGTCTCCATTATTTCTGACCGTGACACTCGGTTCGCCTCCAATTTCTGGAGAAAATTGCAGAAGGCTCTGGGTACGCAGCTAGATATGAGCACGGCTTATCATCCGCAAACTGACGGTCAAAGCGAGCGGACGATTCAAACACTAGAGGACATGCTTCGGGCATGTGTGATGGACTTTGGCAAGGGGTGGGAGAGTCATCTACCGCTGGTGGAATTCTCCTACAACAATAGCTACCACTCTAGTATCAAGGCGGCTCCGTTCGAGGCTCTTTACGGACGGAAATGCCGGTCTCCTCTTTGCTGGGCTGAGGTGGGTGAGAGCCAACTCACTGGCCCGGAACTTGTTTACGAGACTTCCGAAAAGATCGTACAGATTCGCAACCGTATGGCAGCAGCTCAGGATCGTCAAAAGAGCTATGCCGATCGTCGTCGCAAACCTTTAGAGTTTGAGGTTGGCGACAGGGTTTTATTGAAGGTATCTCCGTGGAAGGGCGTTATACGTTTTGGGAAACGTGGCAAACTGAATCCTCGTTATGTGGGACCGTTCGCAATTCTGGAACGGATTGGACCGGTAGCATATAGGCTTGATCTGCCAGCCGAACTCAGTAACGTTCATGACGTCTTCCATGTTTCTAACCTCAAGAAGTGTCTGGCGGATGAATCTTTGGTTGTTCCTCTCGAAGAGATCAAGGTGGATGATCGCCTGCGTATTGTGGAAGAACCGGTTGAGATCCTCGATTATAAGATCCGTAGCCTTCGTTGTAGTAAGATCCCTATTGTTAAAGTTCGCTGGAACTCAAACCGTGGACCGGAGTTCACGTGGGAACGAGAGGATCAAATGAAAGCTAAGTATCCTCATTTATTTCCTAAGCGCGCTTTCGAATCAAGGCATGTCTCTGCTGAAACTGCATGAATCTCGGGTCAAGATTCCTTTCAACAGGGGGATGATGTGGCAACTGGAAAATTTTTCTTCTCTTTCGTCTCTTCCTTTTGGCCTTGGGCAATTTTCGGGACGAAAATTCTTTCAACAGGGGGATGATGTGACACCCGGCAAACTCAGGTTAGTAACGTTGACTAAACTAGTAAGTCTACCTTAGCGAGTCATACTTATTACATACTTAACTAGATTAGTCGAGTCGTTATGATGATTCTAGGGAATCATCGGGAGTCGTTACGGTGATCCGCGGGATCATCGGGAGTCGGTCCGTAACCATGTGTACAAGGATTGGTGATTCGTGGAATCACCGGGTTTAACGCACACATGCAAGTCTTGAGTCCCGGGAATTGGTGAACGGATGTAAATGTGTTAGTTATCATTCATTATGTGTTTATAATCATTACGTGACTTGTTGGTATGTCAATGCGTGTTTATACGTGTTAAAATAGTGTTTAACGCGTCGAAAACCCAGACAAATGTGTTACAGGCGATTAGGAATCAGAGGATTGCCTAATCGCCTGTCTATAGGCGATTGGGAAGGCTTAGGGGGCGATTAGGCCCCTAATCGCCTGAAGTGTCAGGAGATTAGGCCCCTAATCGCCTGCTAAGAGCTGCTAATCGCCTGCACTGCTGTGAACGGGTCAAAACACCTATAAATAGAACCCTTAACTCCCCAAACACCCTTAGAGCAACCATTTCCAAGCTTACACACCGTTCTTTGATAAAATCCAAGGTGTGTTCTTCATCTCTAACCTTTGTAAAGTTGTTGTTTTGGTTCCCCAAAAGTCCAGACCTTGTTTTGCTAAGTTTGTGTCTTTAAAACCCTTTGAAAAGAGTTCTAAAACAAGTCTACACCATAATACTTGCTATATGTGAAGTTTACATGCATATGTTGATCTTCTTGGTGATTATAACATGAATGTTTCCATGAAATGGTTGTACTTATGTTATGTAGAGGTTATTAGGATGACTATCTAAGAGTTTGAGCTATTGTTGTTGTGTTTTGATGAAAATGTGTATTTTGACCCATTTGGATGATTCTTGAAGATCTAGGATGATTATGGTATGATTAATGATGGAATGTTGTTAGGATTTACACTAGGGAAGTGTTAAAACAGAGAAATGTGGATTTGCAAACTTGTAGGAGATGAAATCTGAATGTTTCCATTTAAGGAAAGATAAGGTTAGTTGGTGAAACCTACTACTTTGCCATTTTCGGAAATAATTGCATAAAGGATGTTAGATCAGTGATAAATTGGGGGTTTTTGCTTGGAATGGGTTGGTAAATGGTTTAGGTTTGATATTGGGTGTTTTTGCATGTTTCGGATCTGATTTGGAGGGTTAAACGCGCGAAAATCCGTTGCACAGCTGCAACAGGCGATTAGGAATCCTAATCGCCTGATGCAGGGGGCGATTAGGAATATTAGGGTGCGATTAGGCCCCTAATCGCCTGAAGTGTCAGGCGATTAGGCCCCCAATCGCCTGTTGACCAAGCCCACTCACCAGTTGACTTTTCCTAATTGCATGCTAAATTCCTAATCGCGTGTACTGCTGTTTTAAGCATATTTTGGCATCCCGAAGCATGATTTGACATCTAGGAACATGATAGGAACCCCGGGACATGCTATATGACTTGGTAACACGTGTTCGGACTCAATTGTACTTTAAATGTGCGTTATGCTAGATTAGGTGAACTCTTGCGCGTGCTAAGTGTTTAACTTCATATGTTGCATGATACTTTGCATTTAGCTAACACATGGAATTTCGGGTCACCAACGGGATGTCGAGTCTTGTATGGCACGGTCGGTTTATCAGTCAAAAGTGTTTTCAAGCGTCTATGGTTATGGTCTGGACATTCGGGGACTAGTTAACCTGCGGGTTATTAGTCCGGATACTTATACATATCTTATGATAGGTCGCCGCTATTTGGGGCTATCATAGCATAACTACTTAACTATTTTCAAGAAACGCAACCTAGGGTGAGTGTCACAGCCCCGCTTTTACTGTTTTATTTCCAGGGGGAGAAACATGCTACTTACTTATTTATTAAAGGTCATGTTATACTATGGTTACTTTATGTTACTATACGGTCTTTTCGGAAAGTCCCAGGGGGAAACCATGAATGTGCGGGAAGCACAACGAGGGAAATGTGGATAGATCTATTGGGCCTCACAAACCCCACTCGACGGCGGGGATGCCGGGCGGGTGCATATTGTCTCTAACTATCGGGTTACCGAGGCATCGGTAGCCCAGTCGTCTGGGCTGTTCATCGTTTGGTACATGTTTAGTAATGGGTTCCCAACCGTAGTAGTAAAAACCACTTAACGTCTAGCTAACGTTCTTATAACCTTGTAGTAACGGATATGACCTTTGGAACTTATAAAACTCATTGATGAAAGAAAACCTGTGAACTCACCAGCATTATATGTTGACATTTTTTTGGCATGTTTTCTCAGGTCGCTAAGGTAGCAGTTAATGGACTAGGCGCACGGAGTCACGCACAGCGTCTAGTATTTTGAAACGTATTAAACAATGTTTTGTAAACTTTAATATGTCTTTTGGTTGTAAACAAGAAATGCTTCCGCTGATGGTTTACGGCTTAAAGCGTGATATTTTGGTTATATATTTATATATGAATGCATGTTTGTTGAATGTTTGTTGTGATCGTTGACTGAGATCCTGGTGTGTCACGCGCCTCGCGGTAAAACCCCGCATGTGGAAATTGAGGGTGTGATAGTTTCACACTTTCATAGCTTGTTTTTTACATCGATGTGGTTAGGAGGAGATCGTGTTTCGATGACAAAAAAAGAAAGAAACGAAAGCAGAGGTATATGTGTAGTAGCCAACAAGAAGACGGATCTGACGAGGTATATGTGTAATTTCAGTCATTTTTTTATAGAAAACAAAATGTCTCATATGTTTTGGTATTTTACATAGATGTAATTTTGGATTTTGTAAGTAGAAGTCACACATGTTTTGTTCTTTGGATGTACACTAATGTATAATGTTTTGGTATTTTGATGTACACTAATGTAATGATAGATTCTGTATGTTAAAGGTTCTGTATAGTGGGTTTCTGGTTTACACCAATGGAATGATACAAGTTGGTTAATTATTTTGTTGTTCTTTGTCTTTTAACCCTTTACAGCTCATCTTTGACACCAACACATTTTGGCTATGTTGAATGGTTGAAGCTTTTACACTGGTGTAGTTTTTTGAGTTAGTGGACAAGATTTTGTAGAGTTAGTTTAGATGTAGGTTCTGTACATTTTAGTGGATTAGTAATTTGGTTATGTTTTTTTCCTTTTCGTTGGTGTAACTACATTACACTGATGTTTTTGTTGTTTTTTATGCAAGTTTTTGTTTGTTTACATTGGTGTAACGGATATATTACATGTTTTGTTTGTTTACATTTTTGTGTAAGGGATATATTACATTGGTGTAAGGGAATAATGGCTCTCAAATTTATAAATATCTTTTTGGATTTTACACTAGTGTAAATAATTAGACCAGTGTAAAATCATCCTTACCAGATTCATTCTTTAATATGGGTTTTTTTTTTAAATGTAAAGGAATTAAAAAATAAATTAAAGTTAAAAAATATGATATTTTTAATAAAAATTAATATGATATTATATTATATTAATTTTTTCTCTTTCATGACATTTTTACTCAAATACCCCTTCTTTTACTTTATCCAATGTTTTTAAAACCGGACTGGACATCAAACCGGTCGGGTTACTGGTTCACTGGTCGGCCCGGTCGAACCGGATTTACGAACCGGATAATAATTTATGAATTATTAATACATGTTATAATAAATACATAAGAAAGAAACTTGCTTTAACTTTTTTATTTAATTTCTCTTATGTATTTCATACGGAGTAATATATTATCCTTTATGTTTACATTTCAAGGTTGATGAATAGTGCCTGCTTCAGTTTTAGAAAGGTTTTAAATATTAATGGTTTTAGGGTTGATAACAAAATGTTTTATGGTACAGTTGTTTGCAGCGTTGTTGTGTGTTGGGTGTGACACGGGTTCGACTCATGTAGGGGACCATTTCTTTTTGCTATCCCTCTAAGTGATTATTTTTTTTAATAAAATATTGTTAATGGTTTCCAAGTGTCTTATTTGGCTGCTTCCACGTTTTATCATTGGTGAGTCACCTACTTTTTGGCTGCATATTGTTATAAGGTTTTTTTACAAACAATTTCTTCTTTCTTTCTTCTTCATTCGCTCCACACACACCCTTTTCCTCTTCCCCAATATTACCACCTTATCTTCTGATTTTAGACACAGAAGTTAAGAGACAGAGACTTAGATACGGGAAAGCGACAAGTTGAGAGAGGTGATGCTGCCAACCGGACTAACGGAGGCGTCGGTGATGGTCGTTCATACCATGCTTGGCTAAATGAACGGTGGCCTTCTCTGTATTTACACGCGTGAGCAAAAGGTATAGTTTATTCCACATCTATCTTACCGTATTTCTTTGCGTTTTTCCTTTCTTGTAGCGATACATTGAAAGCAACAAACGAGGGTGAGAGAGAGGTAAACGGAGACTGAGGTGGGCAGCCCACCTCTCCGGCCGTGATGGTTTTAAGGGTGGTTTGTGGTGAGGCGATGGTTGTTGATATCGACGCCAATTGCCTCCATGATGGCGCTAAACGGACATAGCATTCGTGTTCATAATCGTCACGGCTAGGGTTCCGCTGCACCATGCGTCTGAGGCAAACAACAGTATCGACAGTGATGATGATGAAAGTGACCACCAGTAGAGGCTTACAGGACAAAAGATGATGATGATGGTAAAGTGTTTTTTTTTTCTAGGTGTGCTTTCGATTTGCCCTTTTCCTTTTGTCTGTATGTTATCCTTTATCTGTCTCCCTACTCATAAACTTGAAACAAAATTTCTTGCTTTTGTTTCCCATCTACTTTTGTCCTTATCTGTGAACAGAGACCCTGACCAAGTGAGGATTTTGTTTCAGTTTTGTGTTTTCGTATTAAAAATGGTTGATTTTGTGCCTAATAGATGTTCAATTGAATTGTAATCTTAAAAGGATTATTTGATTATACATGATATTGTTAATTCCGTATTAAAGCTAAATGGTATTTATCTAAAAAATTATATGCAACTAATATTTTTTCTATCAACAAAATCTTCTTTTTAGTGATGATTTAGAGATTGAATTTCAATTGCAGGTTCTAATGTTGTAAATCATGTCGATCAGTCCGCCGTCACCATCCGTCTTCGTCTTCGTCTCCCTACTCCGGTGTCACCTCCCAAATCAAAAAATCACTACCACTTTCAGGTACCCTTATTTATCAGTTGTAATTAGTCATGTGTGATTTGTTTTTGTTTTTTTGGGTTTGGTGCCTATTTTATTTTATTTTTTCTTTGATTATTTCGGGCCGATGATGCTTGCCTAAGGCCATTGTATGTTTGTTATGGATTTCCTATTTGGGGATCTGAAGAAGAAGATGTTCGGAAAAACAAACCAGACTCAGGCGCGCGCGAGAGAAAGAGAGACGGTTAATTTTTTTAAAGGTTGTTGGCCCTCTCTTGCAACAACGTCATCTGATCCTTGGAAACCAGAAAACAGCATGATCATAATTAATCATCCCTCTATGAGCGTGTTTGGGATTGACTTTGAAATTGTGTCTTTGTATACAAAATACGTTGTTTAGAAACTGATATACATGATGGCGATGATGTTGATTTTCTGTATGGAATTTTATCCCGGCATCTTAATTAGGCATAGGGTTATAATCGGTCCGTATCTTGGCGGGGCAACCCGAATAGTATGTGACATGCAACCACTGTTGTAGCCATGGCGGTGTCCGATCCCTTTGTCCGACTTTAAATTACAGATCTAAGCCTCATTTGAATCATCAAATGTTTTTATAATATGTATTTCATATGTGGCGATTCCGCGTGGCAGAGACCATGTGACTATTTATGGTAATTGCAAATGTGGCGCTACGTGTTACTGTGATGGCATTGAGTAGAAGTAAAGGAACTGAAGAAGCAAAGAGTAAGTAGAATGGAAATGGTATCACCTAGAGAGAAAATGTCAAGGACTTCAAAGCAAAAAAGGCATGTGCATAGTTCAAAAAAGTATTTGAAGCCAGATGCGCTTGCTTAGCTTCATAACAGCAAGGCATTTATATCAAATTTGTTTCTGGATATTGGAAAGAAAAAAGGTTGATCTTATGGATGTCGAGAATAGTCAGGGTGTTGCTTTGTTTTAGAAAGAATATGACTATGACAGCCCTATAATTTTATCACCTGAAAAGTTCAGATATAATAACGTGGTTGGACCACTTGATGTGCTCAAGGAGAATAACTTACAGAGAACACCTATGACACCACATGATCCATTTTGTGAACGCGATGGATTTGATTATGAGCCCCGACTTGAGTCTCTCCCAATGGACTTGCGGGTAATCTACATTTCATATCTTTTATATTGATTGATTAATTAGTATTGGGTCAAGTTTTAATTCTTTCCTGATGGGCAGATAGACGGTGTTTTACCATCTAATGGGCAGTCAATGCACATATTTTTTAGCGGACATCTCCTACATGTTGCATGAATTTGTTTTACATGTCCCAAAAATGCCCTTAGGGAACCTCTTTGGATAATCTTCTGGGACATTCGGAGTGGTTTACTGGTCATTGTGTTGAAGAATGTGAACAGGGTAATGACAACATTATTTTCGGTTAAAAAAGTATCATTAATTCTAAAAAGTATTTGCAAAGTATGTTCTACATCTAACTGGTATTGGTATAGGTATTTCAATAATATTATAGATATTAAATTTTGTTTATATTTATACTACAACAGTCACAAAGAAATTGGAGAATGGATATGTGATGAGCTTCTTTCTGAAAGGTATTAATTAGGAGGTTTTTTCTTAATCTTGCAGTTTGTTAGTTTAGAAATTTTGTGCTATGGTGGTTTGATTTCTCTGTAGATACATAGGGTGTATTTTCCTCCTTTGTTTTAAGTTTTGTTCATTGGTTAATTTGCTTTGCTTTGCTTTATATTAAAGGCAATTTTTAAGTATTTGATTTCTGCATGTATGTGGGAAGTTTTAGCATTCTAACAATGCCCCAAAAACACTTTCTACACCTTACACAAAGGTATACTAGGTTAGAGCCCCGTGGGGACCCACGGGACATTCCCAAGTCAAATAACAAAATTCTATAAAGATTGTAGTATACAAGTTTTATCTATTGAAAGTTACGTAATATAATTCATATAAATTTTGGTTATTGCAAATTATCATAAAAAGATTAAATGTTACCCAATAACGGATATATGAATTAACAAATGTTTGATTTGATGTGACTTAAAAGCAAATAATGAAATGAAGAAAAACATATTTATTATAATGGCATGTAAGATTAAAATTCAAATTAACTAAACGTATTTTAACAAATCATACAACCAATAAAACTATAAAAAAAATTAAATGATATATGCAAAATATGATCGGATACTTATTCACACATCTCCAAGTATTTCTTTGTAGACAACATTTGCAGTTTGATTCTTAACTTTACAATAAACTATAAAAAAGAAAATTAAACGATATATGCAAAATATGATCGCATACTTATTCACAAATCTCTAGATATTTCTTTATAGACAACATTTGCAGTTTGAGTCCTAACTCTACCATCTTTTACAGCATATATGTATTAGGTGCGAAATTCCGCTGATTGAGTCCCTCAAAGTTATCACAAACATCTTTAATGTCTACAATGTACTCGTTAGCTTCCTTGTAATCTCTCAACATATCCACTACAGGATAAAAAAGTTTGATGCCACCATCAGTTTCAGAATAAAACTATTTACATAATTACTATACTTTATTAGTTATTTGACTTTATTTACCACCCAAAACAGGTCATAGGCATTTAACCAGTTGTGGTTTATATGTATTTTTCTTCCGGTAATAAAAATTTTTAACACACATATGTAAGAAAAAAATCATTCACATAACCAAAACATCATAAAATCTGTATGCAAAGAAACCTGTGCCAGATTGTGAACTTTATTATACCATCCGCTTGGAAGATACACTTTTGATAAATAAAACAATAAAAGAAAGAAGTCTTTTCCAGATTTAAGTCCATATTCCATAACAAATTAACAAACACACTAAAACCATATCAACGCAAAAACAAATCTATTCCAATATCTTGCGAACCCACGTAACCACCATCGTTCCTTTCTTCAGACACTCTACTATCATCTCAGCTTCTAACAACATGTCAATCCCATTTCAATCTGAATTCATCATCCCAAAAGAAATCCCTCATTATTCTAGGTGTTTTATCTTCATAAACCGTCCAAGACCAGTATTGTGGAGGTCCAGTCTATAAATTCAGATACCAAAATAATACCAATCACAGTTCTCGCACATTGTTCATTTCAAGTACCATATTCCCAATCGACCCAGTTCTCAAATATGAATTCGTTCCATTCTTCGGACACTTAAAAAAGGTGACTACCTCTCAAATCATAGTTCTCAAAATCCTGTACTGGGTGTGTAACATACAATCCCAATCGATCCATTCATGGGTCATTGGTTTAAAATTCCTACGTATGATTAAGTAATATAAACTGAGATTATTAAAATACGTGAACATATAAAGCAATCATAAGTCTCTAAAGAACTAACTTTTGTTGTTTGGGCTTTGTAATATTTGAAAGAGGTTCATTCCTGATTAATATAAACGGTTTACCAACCAATATCCAAGTGATACCACTTGTCTTGGTTGCTTACAATGCACCTTAATCCAGCTTTAACGAATTTCTAAGCAACACCACCTCGAGCTGATTAAACTAATAAGGATAAACAATTAATTTTAAACGTAGTTTTTTTCAATCTAAGTTTAAAATACATGCCGGTTATGGTCCTATGGACCACTGTCTTTCTGTCCAATTCATTACCAAAAATGGCTGAAGGTATCCTACCTGTAAAAGAATAGCAAAATTGGGATCTAAACCAGTTGAACAGACGTGAAACATGAAGGAATATATTACATAATTTCTTAATCGATAAACATACAAAATGACACATGCTTAACGTAATCAATATACTCACAACACTACAACATTATAAACTAATCGATAAAAAATAGAAAAAAAATTCTACGTCTTATATTTGATATCGTTACATTTACATATATTATTTGATAATATTACATTTACATGTTCCTGACACACTTCGATCCCTCAATAGTACATCATTTCCATGATCATTTAGTCACAAATGCACCAATATGTACTACATTTCCCAAATATGCATCTATGGCTAATGGACTCTGTGAAACTTTAACCCACAACCACAAACGAAAAGACGCAGTCCACCAAATAATTAAACACAAAATTAAGTATCATGCTGCAAGACTATGTAAAAGCCAAAAGGACAACACACTTGAATACATAACACTAACCCAGGAAAAGTACTCACTCCAAACGCACACACAATATAACCCAACCCCTCTTGGAGCATGAATACACATCAAGACTCACACACACCAAGTCATTAGGACCCATAAGCCTCCCACCCAATGCTGCACATAAACCATTTGACAAACAGTGCAGTAACAAATCAACAACAATTACATCCTTAATGAGATAGCAACCCCATACAAAAGAAGCGCACAAAACACGAAAGAAAAAAAATACATAATGACAAATGGCATATATCGCAAACAGAGATTTAAACGTAGCAATAATTCACAATCTGATCCATATAACCAAGCCATATGTTATCAAGACTAAATAGCTGAGATATTTCATGGCAATAAAGTAGCTGAGATATTTCATGGCATCCTTAATGAGATAGCAACCTCATACAAAAGAAGCGCACAAAACACAAAAGAAAAGAAATACATAATGACAAATGGCATATATTGCAAACAAAGATTTAAACGTAGCAATACTTCACAATCTGATCTATATAACCAAATCATATGTTATCAAAACTAAAATAGCTAAGATATTTCATGGCAATAAAGTAGCTGAGATATAATCAATAGTTATCATTATAGTATAGTGTCATCTTGGTGGTGGGATAAGACTTAGGGACTGTAAGGTCCTGGGTTCGAATCTCACAAGGGGGTTTTCTCATATTTATGAGTTTCCTCTTGAATTGGTGACTTGGTGGCGGAACATGATCGCATGGTAACACTGGTGACACGATGATACTCCAGTGGTCCGCGAGTGATTCCAATTAGCCGTTCAAAAAAAAAAGTTATCGATATAAACCTACAACGATTGGTTGACCTAAACTCTCTAATTGTTTAGCGTGTATTTAAATGATTATAGCATGCTAATTGTTTTGTTTAAATGAGATTATCTTATTTTCATGAATCATAAATGATTTTAAAAAACTAACATATTTTGTTGACCCATTTTGACTATTCATGCCAACAATATGTGATAAATCATGAAGAAACATACGTTGCTTTATTCGTACATCAACTCTAATAAGATACTTATGATAAAATTTCATATTAAATTAAACACATAGGTAGGGACTGAAGGTTTTTAGAATTGTTCGATGTTTCCTAACTAACCAAGCTACAAATCAGGGATTACAATCATACATTCAATACAATAATAATTACAATAAATGCCATATTCTTTTGAATGTGTAACCGACTAAAAGGAGCATGATCAATATAAATAAATAAAAAGGATTAAGAAGAGAATAACATCACCTCTCTTCATAAGGCCACAAAGGATGGTACTTATTGCCATAATAGCTTTAGTTTGAAGTGTGTTCCGTCTGAAAATTTAGAACAGACGACGTTCCACCTGAGGCATTCACTTGCAAACACATACCCTAGTAGGAATGAAAAAAGAGAACACAACAATATACAAATTGAAACAAATGATAAACAAAAAAATAAACCCTAAATTACTAAATTCGGTTTGTTATTAATGGGATGAATTAGGTTGTTTTAAATTATTATTCTTAACTATGTTCCGAAGTTATTGAGCACCAACTGATAGTGACAATATAAGAATGCTAAGTAGTAGTCACCAACTAAACTCAAAACATAATAAAAGAAGCACAAGAAGACAATTACAAACAGTTACAAGCAATCTATATATGAAGACAGTTTAATAGAATAGCTAACAAAACTAAGATGCAGATATCACATACCTTCAATTTAATGGTGTACTTTTCATCTTTCTCAATTAAAAAAAAAGGAAATTAACAATTATGTTCCAGCAACTAAAATGTCATTAGTGATGTAGTAAAGTTGCAGTTCCAGCAACTGAATGTTACCAGTGATGCAGTAAAGTTATGGTGCAGATTAATTGTTCAATCCAATAAGATTGACTCATTCATTTCTCCCCTGAATCCATTAAGACAACTGTTGTTGCAAACCTTTATCGAGTATATGAATAAGAACAATCCCACCAATATAATAAGAGCATATACAAAACTTTTTGAAACTATACAAAAATGGCATCAACCGAAACTTGAACAGTTGAACCATGTGATATTCATTGATCAAGTTATCATCGGCCTTATACCATTAAAGAAAGAGAACATCTTGGTATCCATGGTATCAATTCTTTATACACTGAATATAATTTCAAATTACAACATACAAATAAGATAGCAATTTTACCCATGTCTTTTAAATAAATTAGTTTCAAAAGTGACTCATTAGCAATAACATAAAACAAATCAACCCACTTGCACAATCATATTATGTAAAACAACAATATAAATCAGTTAAAGATTAGGTGTGTGTATATATATATATTAATTTAAGCAGCATAAATAATTCTTTTATGAAGGATCAGAAAGTTTTCAGGATCATCCCAAAATTGAGGCTTATAGTTCTTAATTCTTACGCATCTATTTTATACTCGGGCTCGCCCAAAACAATCAATGTAGGCATATTGCAGAGCACAAACAGAAGAAAAATGAGTTGAACCCACTTATTCACTGTAACCAAAATTTATTGATTTTCTTCTAAAAACACAAGTAGATGAACCTATTCCTGCAAGTATCAAGGCATCCTGATCCAAACCCAAACTTCAATTGTTTTATAACATTCCAAAAAAATCTAACATGAAGAACACTTCCAGCTAAATGCAAGAGAAATGATTGATTTACAGCAGGTAAGTAGACTGGTGTAAAGAAGTTGGGCATCTTTTGTCAAAAATAGTTCAACAACACACACCAGCATCACGGTTTGCCATAAATTTTGCAGCGAAGTGAACATACTAAGGTACATAAAATAATTTAATTTATCCACCTGCAATAACTTAGCTTAGACATACTAAGGTACATAAAGGAATTTAATTTATCCGTCCATTTACACACATAATTATACAAAAAAAAACCAAGATGCTATTACACTATCTTATCAGGTTAAGTGTAAATCAAGCACTTAGGGGGGCAAACCTTAGGACTCATTATAAACTGTTACATCTTATTTCTAGTTGTTTGATTAAAAAAGCATGTTAATTACAAGAAGACAAACACTTTAAATAAAAAGCAATGAGTATTTAATGAAATAATTGAACATAAACAAAATCTTAACATTAGCATAACCACACAAATGTCTCGACACATGCTTTACATTATCATCTTGATAATCTTGATTTATTCATCAAAACATATTTACTTAATGCTACCCCATTTAGCATGCATTGAAAGTCTGGGAAAGTGATCAAAACTATTTGGCATGTGAAAAATCGTTTGACATGTTTCCATTTAAGCTATTTTTATTCTACGGGTTTAAAGCAAACTTGCATACAACCATTTGCAAATAAATCGGTTGAAAGTGTCACATCTAAATGAAAATACCATGTTAATTTTGTAAACGCTTCTATATTTACCTTTAAAGAAGAAAAATAGCATAAATTTGTTTCAGGGCCTGGACATTTTCCTCAAGAAGCTGCCCTTATTCACCACCAATATCTGCAAAAACAGTTATTTTTCAAAATAAAAAGGTACTTTGCAAGACAAAACATTAAAGTTACAAAACATACTATGTATCAACCTTTATTCTGTCATCAGTGCCTATGGAATTTGTTAAATGAGCATACACATGATCATCAAGTTGATTTGTAACATGAGATGACAGCTTCACCTGTTGATCTGCAAGGTTTTCCTGCATGTAAAAACTAAAACATGGGAATAATTAGCAGTGATGGCAGATTAGGCTGCTTATGGGGTAACTGAATTAGGCCGTTTTGTTTTTTTGAAGTTTCTATAGTCAAATTTTTTTGTATGATTATTTTTGAACCAAAATAGTTTAGAAGACATTTTTTTTTTGCCATTTTCCTTTACCTAGAAAAGTAATCCATGATATAAATCAGTCAATAAAATAAGCTATGTAGTCAAATAGGCGAGGCATGTCATCATGTGCAAACTTAGAGGGAAAAGTGCATGGGCCAAATGGCTTGAATGTCATCCAAGTCTACGCATATCATCAGAAACAATTAGTTTCCTAACTTCCAACTAGAAAAACATAAGGGTTACAAAAAGCTTAAAGTAAACAATATTATAGAATACATCAATATAAAATGGAAAATGACCTATTAATATAACAATACAGAAAAGAAAAAGAAAAGGAAGACAAAAAAATCAACAAAAATATATAAATAAACAATCATGTTTGGGTCAAGTAAATGATGACATTTACTTCACCAGCTTTGACCTATTAATATAACAATACATAATACTTGGTATATTGCTTTGATTGAGGGTCAATCTTGCTTTGATTGAGGGTCAAGTAACAAAATGCGCTCTCTAAGCTATTAAGAACGTGGGTCGAATGCGTAGAGAGCGCAAACAACCTGTCTGTTAGAAAAAAGACGAGAACTGGAAAAGTGTTTTGGCCTTTGGGTCTACCCATTGCCCAACCAACCCATTTTGTTACCTCTAAATCTTTAATAATGCATTTAAAATAAACAGATGAAATCATACTATAATATTTTTCTCAATTGCTAATATCATGACGTCTAGATCCTTGTCATAGAATGTCTTCATGGCAGATTCAGTTATATCACTATCCCATATCTGAAATATAAGTTATAAAATTGAATTTATATATCTCGGTGTGTAAAGATTATAATCCCAACACTATTTATCAGCATCTGTTGGTCCAATCACCACTGTTTTCATCACCAAAATCTTAAGTGGATTATGACATGATCCCATTGTTTTACCTTAGCCGCAAAAGTCCTTTGTTATAAGGTTGTCGATATATAAAACTGTAAGAAGAAACAGAAAAATGCAAGTGGTTGATAAATATACCTCTTGGTGTTGATAACTCAAGTTTAATAGTTCCACCATTATTCATCCCCATCGTTTGATGCTTTCTCTAAGAAACCTCCACCACTAATTGTCCTTTGCCCAAATTATCGACTATATTAGTCGATTTAGTTGTTGAAAGTCTTCACAGAGCCAACACCGTCCAAATCTTTAGCATAAACAATCTATAATCCTGAATAATCACAAAAAAAAAAATCAGCTATAATATCCATCATGATTATATTGAATCGATAAAATCAACAAACTATAAAATCTCAAACCTTTCTCCTATCACACATGTTCTTTAAAGGAAGGAGTTTTTCATACGCCTCACATTCGACTTCCTTTCTGTATGTAACCACCGAATCCTCTTGCACTTGCGAAACCGGAACCAAACCCACTGCAAAAAAATAGAACCTGAATTTTCCATCCAACATAGTATCACATATTAATATGCAACATTAACCAACCTTCAAGAATACAATACATTGTGTTTCAGAAACCGCAAAGTTTATATGTGGTCCATGTGGAGCAACTTACCACCCATTGCATCTGATGAAAATCTTCAACTCACAAATGCAAATCCCCATGGGAAAATCAAATACTCACCTCCTACATTTAGGGTTTCAGATTTGAAAAAAGATATGTAAGAAATTGAACATATAACAATCTAATTTTAACAAATAGATTGATTTTAAAAATACAAACAATTAGGGTTTTACTGGGTGTACCGAAATCCATGTGTAAGCGACATTGACGGCGACGGTGCGGCAACAACTGATGCCGACAGAGTTACAGAGGTGATTTATTGGTTGTTTGTCGATCAAAAACAAATATTAGGATAGGTTTAGGGTTTCGAAGCCCAAGATGTAAACAACTGGCTATAAATCAAAGAACAATGAGATAAAAGATCGAAATAAGAAATACAGAGGCGGTGGTTTGGATTGTCCGTATGGATATTAGGGTTAAAGAATTATAAAGAGGTATATTTATAGTACAGGTCAATTATGAGATTGGCTTATGTTGTTGGAGCGGGTCGGATATGGATAGTGGGTTGGAGCCTAGGTGGACACTCTAAGAAGGTTCCATTCAACCCAAGTTAACCTCAATTATTATAGAGATAGAATAGATTTACATTGATAAAGAGTTTGGTGAACCCGTTGGTCTAATTTTCCAATGTAGTTTCTATTTTTTCTGGCTGTTGGATGGATTGGTTAGACCATCAAATGTTGTATTCACTATTTTTTTTAACCTATAAGTTGTATCCAAGGTTAGGACGTTAGTTCTTTAGCTAGATTTTTAAGTAACAATGCTTTGCTCTGCAGCGACCGAGCGTAACGAGTTTGGTGCGAATTACTGATTAGTAAATTTGTGTACATATATATATATATATATATATCTTTCTGTGTTTATTGTACTGTTTATTTGAAATTTGGATAATTGTTACCGTAGACTAAGAATTAATAATTAGTACAATTGTGTACATATATGCTATAAAAATGGTTAACTTTCTATGTGTTTATTATACTGTTTAGTTGCAGTTTGATACGTATCGGATCATAAAATGGATAATTGTTTCTATTTCTTGGGACCTCAACAGGAATGGTTCTGACGAACATGGGGTTTTATTGCTAACAAGATTTCCATACGTGTTGATTTTTATATCGAGTACGTGTATCGTACCGTATTGTATCAAACCGTAACTCGCAACGCGGGAGTATATTTAATTAAACCAAGTTGTGGATATGTTATTGCTGTTTAGTTGTTACCTTTTGTGCAAGGAAAAAAGAAAATTGAAAAAAATAATTGTTATTTAAGATTCCATCTTATGTGTAGGTGATGTTTCATGTTCAGCAGAGATTAGTCAAGCATTACCATATCTGAAGAAGGCGTATGGTGATGCCATTCATAAAGTTCTTCATGTAGGTCCCAACTCGTGTGCAGTGATCTCCAAATTGTCAAAAGAAGAAGATACATAAGCTTGGGATCTGAAACCATATCTATTCGCTCTGTTTGTTAGTAATGTATGGCTCTTAGTTAGTAATGTATGACTGTTTTTTTTCCGATGTTATTTATCGCTTTCTCAAATCGTTCACCAACATGTTAAAAGGTTGCGCATCGCGCAACTCGGAATCCCACTAGTTATTACAAAAGAAAGGAGTTTTATGAATTTAATTGCATTTACGCTAATTGGTTTTAGTACATAATCAATACTTGATATTTCCTGAAGTTGCAATATAACCAAAAGGTTGAAACAAGATGTAATTATGGGATTTGAATTCCTATACGTTGACACTAAAATATTTCAATGCTCTTTATGTATTATTAAATTAAATTAAATAAATGAAATATAAATCATCATCATCATCATACTCAGTTAATCCCACCTATAGCAAAGCTAAGGTAGGGTCTGAGAAGGGTAAGATGTAGACAGCCTTACCTCTACCCCTAAGAATAGAGAGTCTGCTTCCAGTGAGACCCCCGGCTCGATGTGGTTTGGTATCAAGCCTTGGACATAAGGCACAGAACACTTAGCAATCAGGACAAACCCGATCGGTGCATGTACCCCCTTTGTCTTTTGGCTGACAACGCCACCACATGATGCATGATTAACCGTCCCTCGTTCTTAACGTTATTTTCACGAAATTAGTATAATAACGTTAAAACTAGTGCAACTTTACTTTTGCCCCCCGAGGGCCACACATATATATATTATATGCGCACACCGTAAGTGGAGCGTAAATAAAATATAAATATATGTTACAAATATTTAAAAAGATTCAAATTGACTTTAAATAGATACTTGTGTTATGGAACATTACAATTTGCGTTGACCGGTTATTCCCCTTCCATAACCTCCACCACTAAGATGGCCATAAACTGTGAAATTAATATATGTTACCAACCGATTTTATAAATCACTTGTTAATCCATTTTGCCTAAAAAAACGAAGAAGCTATGTTCGATCTTACTTTGAAATCTCCTCTCAAATAATATTTTGGTTCTGCCAATGCGGGGAACCCATCAAGCAACGATTGTTTCTATTGAGGAGCCACACAAGATTTTGAATCAAATATAAAAGATATCTTCGTAATCGTGTTCCGTTTTCAGGTACGGATTCTTTAGTCTTCTCATCATAGTATTGTTTTCATATCCGCTACTTTGCAGTACACATTTATGTCTCTGTTTTAGAGTCTTCTTGATATATTTTGATACGTATATTTGTTTAATGTGTGATACGTCTAAGTTGGTTTTGTATTTGCCCGTTTGTTTATTAGTGTGTAATAGCATGTCATACCTCAGACTTGTACTCATGGTTGCATGTTCCTGTTAGTTATATATTTTTGGTGGCCTATTATTATTTACATGGCCTTAGCCTTTGTACTCTGTTACCCGAGCATTTCTGGCTTGTTGTTGGGATGTCAACGACATGGCACTTATCGTGACAGTGCATAAACAAAATCACGGTGTCTCTAACTGTACCTATGTAGTACCTTGGCCACTTAGAGGCGAATAGATCAATCCTAGCCCAGACTCCTGAATCCTGAATCCTGTTGAGATGGAATAATGCGTGTACGCCGACATGCACCGTCTCGATACATAGTGTAGCTACCTAAGTACCCCGCTGTTTTCTGGCTCTGGTGCTTCTGTGATACACGACGTATTTTGTTGATACATCTATCGTGTAGTTAGTATATGTTTCTGAATATGTATCTGTTTTGTTTTATGCTTCTAACTATGTTCAGTTTCTGATTATGATGAGTTTATGATTAAAGATTGGGTCTCATTGTATTCTTTATCTGAAATATGTTTTGACTCGGTATTTGTTTCAGCGTCAGTCTTGGTATTTGTTTTCGAGTATGTCTTTGTTTTCGAGTCGGTCTCCATGTCGGTTTATGAACATTTTATAATAGTATATTCGCTTGTTTCTTTTAAACTCATGTTATCTCTAAATTAAATTATATAGTAAACATAAATTTCCAAAATGAGTAAAATAATTATTTTGTTCAATAATAATTTGTTTTTTTATTTGATAAAATATTTGATCTCGTTTAATCTAAATCTAAACGCTTATTAAAAGGTGATATTTTTGGGATTTCTATACTAATGACAATTAAATTGTTTTCAAAATCACAGAATTATTAATAATGTTTAAGATGAAATTGTTTATAAGTGTACATTTTTGTGACCTCTGTTTCCGTGTCAATTTCATCATAATTTCGAAAAAATTCTCAACAGTTTCCTTATCAGTTCTGTTTTGCTTCCGCTGATTGATATTTACTTGTACTGTTGATTCCTCCATTACTGAGCAATTTTTGGCTCAGCTATATTTTCTTTTGTTGTGTTATCTTATTTGTTTCGCATGAAATATGGGAAATTTGAGAACTTAGTGAGGAGCGTTAAATGAAGTTAGAAGATCAAGATATATTATTTACTTTTGTAATTAAAAAAGTGTAATTAAGATCTTTACGTTTTAATATTATGGATTGGTTTTGGTTTTGATATCTGTAAGCAGGGCCGACCCATTAGGGGTGCAGGGAGGACTTGTGGCCCGGACGCAACATCTAGAAGAGCACATTTTTTAAATTTCTTTGTAAATATGTTAGACCCAATACCTAGTTATCCACTTACTAGGTTAAAAAAATGAATGAGGATTGCTGCAACTTTGCAAGTTGACCAAAAGAGGCCCGACGACTGACGTCGTGACCCTGTTGTGACAACCAAGGACCAATTGTAAGGTTTGATTTATTTATTTATTTATTTATTTTCTTACAATATTTCATTATTTTGGCTACTAGCTTCTGTAAATATGTGCAGCAAAAGTTCAAAATGCCAAATCAATTTTGCGCTAGTGGTTTGTGATGGCACCATTGCACCGCTTTCATAAATGATTAAATATGATGCGCAAATTATTGAATCAAGTTTTATTGAATATTATGTAATTGACCATTATTAAGTTCTATCGAATATTACTGTAATTGTGTTAATTTGATCAACTTTTTAGGATAAAGAAATTTGTATTTTGTATGTAGTATCAATTATACTAAGAGGGTGTTTGGGATTGCGTTTTTAATATGATTTTTAGATTATTGGGTTTTGAAAACGCAGATAATCAGTTTTTAGTGTTTGGGATTGCGTTTCGCAGATAATCAGTTTTTTAGGCTACCAAAACGCAATAATCTATAAGCAACTCCACCCCTGCTTTTCTAAAACGCATAATCTATTTTGAATAATCAAACCCAAACACCCCTTAAATATAAAAAAAGTATGAAGATGTTAGATTGAAAAGAACATTATACTTCAATAATGTACACAAATGTTAAGAAATTTTTACCGTAACATCTATTTTCTATTTGAACTAGTGGTATTCTATAACGCGCGTTGCGCGAAAGACATTCAGGTTTCCACCCACGCTTCGTGACATTAATTTATGAAAAACACAATTACCGGTTTTATACATACCATCGTTGACCCTTTATCAAGCGTGTCTAACTCTTGACAACAAAATGAATACTTTCAGATCATATATCAAGTAGAGTTCATAATAACTCAATGGCAACATAATAATCAAATCCAAATTTTATATAAACATAATTCAATTCTAAATATCAAAAATCAAATTGTATAAACATGCCTCATGTCGATCTTTGAACAACGGATACAATCATTTGCAGGTGTCACACGGGAAAAGGCGAATTCAACGCAAAGTTGGAACCACCATAATTGGTATGCAGATTAATACATTAACCTCAATTCTTCTTGCATCTTCATTGAAAAATGCTCTAAATATATACGAATTGATAAAGTCCATTAAATAAGTGTGTGCATGAAATATGTGAGCCACATACCAGATTCATTAGAGCCGAAATGAAAATTTGGTGCTATCATGATCCCACTTGCCCTTCAAGACATAGCAATCACTTCTGCATGACACTTGTACTCTGTAACTTACAAAGATCCAAGTATAAATATAACCTAAATTATTCAAACCCAAAAGAAACCAGCTCAAATACAATGTCCAATTTAGGAGTCTTGTGGGCATTTTATAAGATTCATGTAACATAAGACAAAAAACCTATTCACAACTGGTCATCTCAGGATTAAAAAAAAAAAAGATTTTTACCGCATCCACTGTAATTATTTACAGTTCTGTTCACGCATCCACGTCCTAAATCAGAAATATCTGGGTCAGATGCGTGAGTGAAGAACAAATGTGTAAAGGGAAAAACTCAAACTGAGAAAGTTAGTCAACAGTCAATAGAGAATACAGAAGACCTCACCCTATCAAAGGGTAATAACGCCGGCAAGCAAAAGCAGGAGTAGTGCCTACATGAAGCGTCATCGTCTTAGGCTCTTAGCCAGCCACTGGCCCACTACTACCATGTTCCCGATGTCCAGCTTTCATCTTCTATTATTGTTGACCATATGTATAGACAGGAAGTTACAAAGTATCACAACAGGGTCATCTTCAAAACCCATGCATAGTAACCAAAAACAAATTTCAAGGTTAACCACTTTTGACAAAACTAAATGCAAGTATGTTCATGTCTTTATTAAAAATTTCGCTTTACATATTTTAGTTGCCGGAGTTTAGAAGCCATATGTAAGCAGAATATTATAAACATTACTGACGAACATATCAAATAAAGGAGGTACGAAAATCATTACCACAGCACTCGAATAGTACCGAAAGTCCGTATGAATAGCAACGGTGATGAAAAAATGTGTTGATGGGTGCGATATCATCGACAATGGCGTAGCGTTGACCTCGGTTCGCATTAGCCGCGATTCGTCATGGAGAAATCGCTAGTGGCGGTGTTGATGCATGTAGACAATAAAAATCAAATGCACGAAGTTTAACTTTCTAGTTTTCTATATAAAGTATAAACATTAGCTAACGAAGAGTAAACTGGCCCGCCGATTGAAGATTTGAAGACAAAAGTCCAGGTTCAGTTCTAAATTTCGATCCAAAATCAAGCTACACACAAAACGACAGTCTGTATTGCTTACAATAAGTGATAATGTTCTAAAAAAATAAGTTAATACCTATGGAAAACTTGTAATCGCCACTGTTGCAAACTCTAGTAGCGTAAGAAATAAGTCGATCGCAGATACAGAAAAAATAACAATCCTAAATGCATAACGCTTTGTAGGTGAGAGTTTTAAAAAACCGCGAACTACCATATTCATTCTTTGTGTATCTCTATCTTTATATCTTTTTCTCCATCACCCGATCCATCCGAAAAGGTATTTAAATAAGAAAATAAAATCAATATACAACAACTAAATAAAAAAATCAATATCTATACTCTGCTTAGGGATGCAATATGCACATCTCCTTCTCTCATGACTTTCCAATCTTCATTTTTTTTTCTTTAAAAAAGGAACATGTTGTAGGTGCATTTATCATATCTAGCACAAAAAAATGAAAAATTACAATATGTATTAAGGGTTATTAAAGTATACAATAAACTTGGAACTTACCCAAACAGTCATCAGCAACCCAGATCAGAACGGGGTTGGGTAAAGCTAAATCGTCATCGGCAACCCAGTTCTTCGCCTGGGAAGGTCGTCAACGGCTACCCAGATCTGTATAAAAGTGATGCTTGTTTCTACTAACTACCTAACCAAATCAGAGGTGATAAACTTACTTGACTAACCTATTAATTCAAACCCACATATAATTATGTAAGGGAAAATATTGTACTGTTGGTACGATTAAAAAAGTATATACACAATAACTATGTTGGAAACCCTTTGTTGGTTAAACCTCACCTCACCTGAAACCGCACCATCGTCTAATCGGACGGAAAGGTGTTCTTGTATTTCATTTGGGTTCGCGTTTGTTTCATCACCAAAACCACACAGTTCATCTACATCTGTTCAACGGTTGCTGCCCTCTTGCACCTCGCTCACTCTCTCTCATCAGTTTGGAGTTGCAGGTGGCAATGATTGATGATATTTGATGATTAATAAATTTAGGTTTCCAAACTTCTAATTAAATAAGTTACAAACGTAAATTTATTCACATGTTAGCACAAATTAAATATAAAAACAGTACCTTTGCTCTATTCCCCTGTTTGATATCACAGATAAAGACAAAGCAGCAAAAAGAGAGAAAAATTCAAAGAAATTTAGGAACAACTATTAAATTGTGTTTCTTGAGCTTGCTTCATGCCTTCATAACAGGAACTCGAGATGAGACCGACAGAAATGTAGAGTGAGAAAGAGATGTTTGTGATGTGGTCATTTGTGCAGAGGGTAAGGTAAGGGGTAGAGAAAGGAATGAGACGCGTGTAAAAGTGGGTGGAAAGGGTAGACACGTGGGTTGAAAACAAAAACTACAAGTGTTGTCTTGCTGAAGGGAATAAATTAAAAAAATAGGTGTATAAATGCTGCTCAAGAGATTCGAACCTCGATTGTGGCCGTATGAGAGGTGTAAGGTATCCAACTGGGCTGCAAGTAACTTTGAATTACCTTTTGTAAACAATGTTTATAAACACTATAAAAAATAAAATATAATAAAATTACTGTTCAAATAAGAAGGCTTATTATATATAGTATAATTGTCAAAAAGTATGGCTCCTGAACAAACATTCGGTAGTCAAAAACGTAAAAAGAGAAAGCGACGCTTATTATGGTATGTCTTTAACTCACTGCAATACTATGATTTTGTCATTTTAGTCATTGATATGTTTATTGATATTACTTTAACCGTCGTTTAAAGAAAATAGTTTACGTTATTTATTTTGTTAATGCTTAAGGCAAATGGGCACATTTTTTTCATCTCTGCCCGGGCACCTGAATTCTCAGGGACGGCCCTATCTGTAAATGTGACACGTCAGCCCTAGCCGGGTTGGGGTGTTACAATTATGGTATCAGAGCAAAGGCTCTT
The DNA here is from genome assembly GCA_032199755.1 of Ambrosia artemisiifolia. NCBI lineage: Eukaryota > Viridiplantae > Streptophyta > Magnoliopsida > Asterales > Asteraceae > Ambrosia > Ambrosia artemisiifolia. The sequence continues at coordinate 4,045,813 of CM063526.1, read as the reverse complement.
TCATGTAGAAAACTTAAACCTTAAAAAAACCTGTGAGGTAATGGGTAGACTTGGATTAGGATTTTAATTTCTGATCGTATTCATCCGTTTCGAAGCTGAAAATTTACTTAAATCATAATCTTATTAACACACGTATCAAATTAGATTTATTTTAAGCAACCAATTATTTTTGAGTTCCATATAAATATAAATTTAAAGTTCTCATCTATATCTATATCTATATATATAATAAAAGAAAGCCATTTTGATGACATGATTCTCCCCCTTGAGTGTACCATGTGTCATCCTACGTGGCAAGTGGTATTTAAGTTATTGAAAAAAAAACCTCCATCAGAGTAAACCATCGCCTCTCTCTCTACTCTATCTAAAAAAACCCTAGCTTTCCAATCCCCTCTCTCTATCTCTCACGATCGCCTCTCCCTCTCTTATTCTTTTTTTGCAGCAGGCGGCCACCACCAAGCCCGGTGGTGGCGGCATCGTGGTTATTGGTCCAAAAATCGAACAGAAACGAGTTGTGATTGTTGGTTTCAAAGTCCGAGGGTGTGATTTTTGGTGAGTCTTGGTTCGATTGTGTTTATGGTTGGGTTTTGGGTGTCGTTTTTGTGGGTTTTGGAGCCGGTGGTGACTATTGCCGTGGTGGTTGCTGGCTCGATACTACAGACGGGTAAGTGGTCATTCGGTTGTGGATTTAGCCCTTTATAATAACTCAATTTAAGCTATTAACTTGGGGTTCATGTTAATAGCTTGAGATTCATGTCTAATGTTTAGGTGTACCAAGTATTATTAACTTAATAATATAATATACCTTCGATCGGCCTTAATTGAAGTTTTTGTTTTGAATTGATTAGGGTTTGGTTGTAGGGTTTAGGAGAGAGGAGGTCTAACAATGCGGCTGTTTTCGTTAATTTCTTGGAAAGGACAGAAGAACATAGCTAATACCCATGCTTTGATGTATCTGAAGTCCCTCCACTGTTCCACGACGATCTCCACCACCGGTAACGAAACAAACCACCAGATGTGTTGAACCTTCTAGGTTTTGTTTCCTGTTTCCCCTCTTTTTTATCATATTATTCCCGTTTATAAGGTTTTGAAATTAATCCAGATTTCATAAAATTGAGGCCCTCGGTTCAATTATTCGTTGATTTTACATTGTTTTATTAGATATACGTATCGTTGTTTATCGATCTGTGTATGTTGACATAGAATTATCGGTTACGTGTAGCTGTTTGTTCTCAAATTTTATTTGAAAGTCAAATACTTTATGTGTTCGCAGAGTATAGAACTGTCTCTAGAGTTGCTGGACCATTGGTCATTCTTGATAAAGTGAAGGTTAGTTTTTGCTTTCACTTCAGTGTTGTTCTTATTGTTATTTGTATCATTTATTACTATTATTGTTGTGATTACAGTTATTAGTTATGGTTATTAAATGTGTGTCTTTGAACTTTCAGTACTTCACGTTTAGGTTAGTAGTTATAACTACTATGTTTAACATATTGATTTGGCTGATGTGAACATTAAACTTATAGGCTTTTTGTAAGTTTGAAACGATACAGAAACTGTGAAATTTGCTCATATAATTGTTCTGCCCATCCTGGTGAAGTTGGTCACTTAATTGTTAACATTGACTAAAAAAACAGGGCCTGCAACAAAGGATTGGGATTCAATAGCTATAAAGGATAAAGATTGAGGTCAGTATTAAATTTAGATTACAATCAACTAAAATTTTAATATGATAGAAGTTTATAACTTTATATTATTACATTCATTATCTTGGGTTGAAATAAAATGATATAGTGTGTTTTATGCATATTGAATACAATTAGTCTGACTTTTAACTTGCTCTCTGTGTGTTCATTCGAACCAATTTTTAAATTTAATCTATTTGACCTACCCATTAGTGAAAATTTTAAATTCTATCTATTTGACCCATTTTTATTTGTGTTTCATTAATAAATAAATAAAGTGTGTTTTAGTTATGACGTTATTATTAATATAATAATATAAATCTTTGAATAAAGCAATATTGGAAATTGTATGATTTGAGTATGGACTTTGGGTAACTCTAAATGTGTTCTTTTTTTAGTCATTTTTTAGTTTGACTTATTTGGGATGGAAAAAAAAACCAAACTAACCCATTCATAAGTAAGTAACTTTATAGAAGTTGGCATTTTAGTTGTTTGAAGGCCAAGAAAGTATTCATGCAAGCTGGAGATTCAATGTTAGTAACTTTTCTTGCATCTTAAATATACCTCTCTATTCAAACACGTTTAATTAACTTACCTGCACAAAAGGTGAATCATTTGTCATTACTCTGCTCAAAACAACTGTTTCGATTGCTTTAGGTCTGATGTAAAGTTATTGTTTTTATGTAAGGAATATAACCCATGGTTTTGCGTTGCATATTATGATGTATTTTTTATATTCTTCTTTAGAGATAGTTTCTTTCTATACCATGTTCATGCCAATGGCCCAATTTCTTTCACTAATGTATGTTAGTTTTTGTGTACCATATTGTTGCCTCTATTCTTGCACTCCGTGTATCTTTACTATCCGGTCATCTACGCCTTTCATACGGTTTCTTAAGGTATGCGCCTGCTTTCGCATCTGTACTTTCTATTTTTTTGGTGTTTCCTTTCTTTCTATGGTTAGTATTCTGAATTTTACTATTGTCAGACACTAGCAGTGTAATAGCCATTTTCCAGCTTTAGCTAGGTCAGATCAACACACCAAAGTTTTATTTTATTTTTTTATTTTCTTTTTAATTTATTTTATTAACGTATTTTAGCATTTATGTTTAGCACAATGTGAGCAGATGGATGAATATTGGCAAGCCTCCTGGTGCAGATGTTGTCGCCATAGTTGATGCTCCTAAAGTTAGAGCACAAGTCATATACTATAAGGTGGACACTTTGTTCTTTTATTTTACCCATAACTGGTGCAACACATGACCTGAATCCATGATGGTATCTCCAAAATGCAGCTCAACCAGTAATCTGTACGAGTTTGACCCGTCTTCAATCCGCATGATTGAGTTTATGATTGGTATGTTTTCTTAATTTATCAATTTTTATTAAGTTATATTAGATTTTTTTGGTATGTTTTCTTAATTTATCACAAATTAGAACATGGTATCTCCATTATCTGACCCACCCACCTGACCTATTTTTTCCTTCAATTTTATAAGCTAAACTTGATTTTGGTTGTACTGTCTTTTAGGTTTGATGAAGATCTTGGATTTGAAAAGAAAAACCTTCCACAATATGAAGATCATGTTGTGAAGATAACTTTGGTGGTCTAGATATATTGATTTTAATTTTCTGCACTAATTATTTGGTTGTGTCGTGCTAACTCCTTTTTAGAACATTACTTAGATTTGTCAACCCGGGACGCTCCCGGGGTAAAAACTAGTTACTTGTATATTTGTAAGAAGAAATTAATGATTAACAAAATTCGTAAGGGTTTTTTTTAAATAAATTCCCCGTAGGGTAGGTATTTAGTTTAAATAATATTTTCTTATACACCAAAGTTGTGATAAATGTATTATCTGTTCTTCACATTCTAAATTAATGGGTTGTTTGAAAATACATCTGAATCGGTAGGTTTTCTCCTTACACTCGGTTTCCTAAGTTCTTCCGCACTAATAGAGTAAAAGGTTGTATTGATGATAAATGATATTAAAAATAATAAATATATTCTTAACATTTCTCTAAAAAATTCAAGTCCTCATGGTTTCTTCGATTCTGAACGTCTAGACCTCACTTCCGCACATGCTTTAATAGGTATCCTATAAGAACTATGTATATCTAAGTAAACGTGACACATCTGTTACAGTTTGCACCCTAGTAATTGATTAGATTTTAACATCACTTCAGGATTCATGCAACTTTGATCCACCCATTTTCCCTATACATAGGCCTGTAAACGAACCGAACGTTCATGAACTGTTCGTGAACTGTTCGGCAGAAAGTTCGTTTATGTTCGTTTATTTAAATAAATGAACGAACACGAACACATTTTTTTGTTCGTTTAATTAAACGAACGAACATGAACACACGTGGTGTTCGTTCATTTATGTTCACGAACGTTCGTTTATGTTCGTTTAATTAAACTTAGCTTTATTTTTATTATTTATTTCCTTTTATTAAGTAACCTTAATTCATATGTTCTAAAAACTTAACCCTAACCCTAACATTCTAAACATATCACTTATTAGCCGTTCTCCACACTTCACAGCCGCTCTCCACCCTAACGCTAACGTTCATTTATGTTCATGAATCATTATTAACTTGCTTTTGTTTGTTTTCATTTATGTTCATTTGTGTTCGTTTATATTGATCATTTGTGTTCGTTTATGTTCATGAACTGTTCGTTTAGGTTTAAATGAACGAACATAAACGAACACGAACACGACAAATTTCTTAATGAACGAACACGAACACAAAAATGTGTTCGATTATGTGTTCGTGTTCGTGTTCATGTTCGGTTAAAGTTAAATGAACAAACACGAACACGCCTGTGTTCGTGTTCGTTCGGTTCGTTTACAGGCCTACCTATACATATACTACACTTTTAAAGCATAAATAAAATGACAGTTAGTATGCTCTTGTAAGGTAAATTAAAGATTACGGTCTGCGAACGTAATGGTTAATTTACACGTACAATTGTGTACTACTGAAAATCTATTTAACATGTGAGATATTTCCTCATCTGATCTCGTATGAATTCGATCATTTCGTTTATTTGTTATGCCAATAATATTCTAAAATGATTTTAACATTGATATCGATGATTTTTTTTATTAGGGAGTACATGTCATAGTAACTCTAATTCCTAAAGATCAAATAGTAATATTAATAATATTTGTATATGTTTATGTGTATTTATTTAAGCATACAATTTTTTTTTTGATTGGTTTTATCTTTATCCACCTTTAAAGTTATACGAGTTGTTCGTGTCTTACATTGGTACTCCATGATCATTTAGTCTCCTTAGAAGAAAATTCAATTCTCTATTACACGTTACTCTTAAAACTCTATCACTATTGTATTTACAAATTTCGAGGAAGAAATTTTTTTGTAAGAGTGGTAGTGTTGTAACATCCCGATTTTTTTTAAATCCTTTATTTTTTAATAATAATAATAATAATAATAATAATAATAATAATAATTATTATTGACAGTAACCTTGTTTGATGTCTAGTTTTATAAATAAATTATTACTAGTAGGAAACCCGCGCGATGCGGCGGGGGCGACAATTTACGAAACTCATTTTTAATGTGTTTATCAATCATCTCATAAATATATTGTATGGTATTCATATTAGTCGGAATTGCCTTCTTCGCGTTGTGGCGTACATTTGGTCGGTCGATTTTGGTGTTGCCCGGTATTAACAATAATTTAACCCTATAACGTATTTATTGTTTTAAGTATTAGTACAAAGTAAATTTATGGTACATACCATGCATTATAGCAACTTGCCGTCGTTTATATACTTTATATTGTTAATTCATAGAAAAATAGGTAACTTCTATAAAAATTGGTGTTAAAAGTAACCTATTTGCAAAGAAGAAGAAAAAAAATAAGAATTGGGTGTCCCACATCGTTGCTCGAATGTTAACTGAATCGTAATTGAATTACCCTGCCTCAAATAACCGATCGATGGCTGCGGTGGTAGACAATTTACAATGTGGTACTCGTTTTCTTTCAATTTATCTATCGTCTCATGATACATTTTACATTACTTAAGTTAGACTAATAAAAGAGTTTTGGTTCATAAGTTCCTTTGAACTCGGTTGTCTGATGACATTTTGCCAGCTTTTTTCTATTCTAAAGATGACGACGTTGAATGAAGATGGAAAGTTGTGAGAATGTAATAACGAATTAACCTTGCTCTCTATGTTAAAGAATTGTCCAATTAAGGTAAAAAAATTACAAATTCAAAGCAAAAAAATGGGTCTGAAGGATTTGGTGCTTTATCGATTTGATTTCCAGTTGGTTTATCTTGAAAGTTGAAAGTGACTGGTCATTTGAAGTGAAAAAGACAAAAAGAAATACAGGTTAGAAGCCTCAAATGGGTTTGAAGAATTTAGGTAAAGCAAAAGTTTGAACACAAAAACCTTAAACACATTCAAATTTTTATCTTTAACCGGTTGGAAGAAAATAACATAGAAACCATAAATTAAAATCATTAGAAAAATAAAAGATGGAGCAAATCTCAGTTTCAACATAAAGTGAACTGCATTAACGATTTCCCCATCTACCGAAGTTGTGAATTGTATGGTTAGAACTTGTGGCCTTCAATATATTTTGCGCTTAGTTGTGGCCTTCTAAACCACCATTTGCCCAAATATTATTAACCAGTGGCTACTAAAACAATTGGGAAATGGTTAATCAAGCATGTGATGAAGGTTTAAAAGAAAAAAAAATACATAATCAACCTTATAAATCACCATAAACCACTTTACTTTTAGATGTTAAATACCTAAATCAGTAGCAAACCAGCAGATTTTGAAAAAGAATATCAAAAGTATTTTAAACTGTGCTAATATGCCACCTTGATCAATGGACTGAGAAAACGGTCTAATCATGATAACAACACATGGTACAAATGTGGAATTCCAGCCAAAACAAATATACATAACACATCAATTATTTTGCTAAGCATGACTCAAATAAAAAAAATGTGGAACAAATCAGATCACATATCACAGATACATAACCATGAGATTTATATAAAAATAATCATATTTGAAGAAACAAGCCTATGAAGTGAAATAATCCATAACTTTAACCAGCCTTAATATATCTAAACACACACTATATATAAAAATAAGATAGTAGAATCAGTAACATTTTAGCACATGAAATATCATTGCATATTGTCAGGACACATTCATATGAGGTGCTTTCATGAAAAATGGCAGCTTTATCCAGCCTTAATAATATTTGAACATACAATATCTGAAATTTTAACAAAGAGACAACGACATACATATGACACATGCAGCATCCTCAGGGTTAGTTTTTAGGTCCTGATATCACCATCAAGAACAAGAAGTTATAATAGATACCATCCATAAAAAAAAAACTCATCCTCAAGCTTTTTCAAACTATTTATTAACCTAAGTGACTCGTCACTTGTTTTCATAAAGAAAAAAAAGTGAGATCAAAATTCTATACTGAAAACATAGAATTGAATCATTAACTTTAGTTGTTTACCTTGAAGTATGAAAGACAGAGATGCTTCAAGTTGGGTTATTTTTTATAAGAACTTCACATGGCCTCAAGGTAGTATGCTTACTGCAAATATACACAAAGCCGATAAAAACCCAATGGAATCATCGGATAAAATATGTAGTAAGGGTAAAAAAGAAAAGTGTTTAAGCGTAATTTGCTTCGATTGCGTGATCACCCCTAATCCCCCTTGTGACCAAATCACATGCTCCCGTTAACCACCTCTAATCTGAGTTGACCTCCGTGACCAACTTTGACCCATCGTCCGGATGTTAACTAAGTTGACCATTGTCACGGGGTAACACCTGAACCACCAAACACCATCACAGTTTCACTACCGGTGGCCTATTCCACTGTTAGCACTCGCCGAGACCACCGTAGTACCTTTGTGTTTGGAATCTCAATAGGACATGCCTGTAACAACAAGATTGAAACAAATGAAACACCGATATTTTTACTCTCACTACAACAGAGCAGGGTTTTAGCGGCGATCTTTGGTCGCCGCTAAAGGTGCACCGTTAGCGGCGACACGACCTTTAGCGGCGACAGTCGCTGCTAATGGTCTCATCTGAAAAAATTGAAGCTGAATGAGGTTGGTGGGGATCAAGCTTTTAGCGGCGACACCAAGGATGGTTGCCGCTAAAGGTCGGTTTTTTTGTAGTGTCTTATCAGGTGCAGAAACCTATAAATTTATCAGCATGAAGTCATTACTCATTAAAAAACAGAAGAAGGAGAAGAAGCCTTTAACTTTAACAAAAGAAACTTTCTAAAATATAGATTCAATGTGAAACCCATCCCACTCCTAAATTTCAAACAAAAAAAACATTGTTATGTCCGAAAATCATGGGATGTTATAAGTAATTAAATTAAATATCTAACTGCTTAAATAACCAAAAAGTTTGACTACTGCATTTAAAACGTAGTATTTGTCATACGGGTCATATAAGTTGAAATTAATAGTGGTAACACAATATTGTTAAATTGTTAATTAAACCAAAATTCTAATAAAGAGCATCATTACTAACTTAATCACAATTAAAATCTCAACAATTCCACTCATTTCATTTTAAGTGATTTTTTTATTCAGCCCGCTCGACCCAAATTGACTTGATCATAAGTGATTATAATTGTACGATACAACCGGATGGTGTAAAGCCGACGATGTGACAATTTTCAGCAGTATAGAAGCGCTACGGATGGCTGAAAAAAAAAACAGTTATGCAAATTACTAACATAAAAATCAGCCTTGATTAGCAGTCGACCTTGGTGAAGGCATTAACGAACAATATTTGTCTGATAAACTTACAAATTGGGCAATCTTCAACCAGCGTGGCTCCTTCCCTTTAAGCATTGACCTTTAAAGACAAAATACAACCTGAATGGACTCCTGTAAAACAAATACATGACAGTATGAGAAACATAAAATAGAACTTTGGGAACTTTGGGCTCTACATACGTACCATGAAACACGTTACGCCTTGAATCCTTACACTTTCACTGTTGGGCTTAGTGTTCGATGCTTGAGATCAAAATTTCTACCCCTACGCCTAGGTGGCACATACTTTATTTATTCTTGGAGCTATATCTGTCCTGGTCAACATTTGGAACACATTCTTGCTACTGAAAAACTAACGAGTTAGACCCAAATAACTAACACTAAAAAAATCCATGTGTCCCAAAGTGACAACATATAGTATGAGAAAATATAACAGAACCTATAAAAACAACAATTTAACACTATCAGATCTAAACCATTAAAATTATTGTGACATATAGACAAACCTTCGATTGTAACTTACCAAGGTATCTTAGTAGTAGCTCATGCTCCGTAAGATGCCTAAATCAAAAGATTAAATAAAAATTAGGGTAAAATCCTTATATCTATATTGAATTTCAGTCATAAAGATGATTATTGCCCATTATCAGCCTAATTAATATAACTTACCATCATTGTAGACAACATGCCAATACACTGCTAGTTGTGGCTTTTAAAGCTTGAAAGAGGATTCAATATCAAACAATGTTTTTATTCCTTCACATCGCATATTTTATTCATCTATATGCTTGTCTGACACTGAGCTTAATTGACTAGATAGGGGCCAATAGTTTATCCACAATTTTCAACAACATTTATTAGGTTTTCGGATTTACCTCTACTGTAACAGAACCCCATACCGGCTCCCCCATTGCAGGGAAACATCACTATGGATCTACATCAACGTCAGCATGTTAGTCTTCGTTAGGGTCTTGAATAAAGAAACAGTGTTCAAAATCTAAACAAAGTGTCACTTACCCTTGACTAAGGTCGGAATATTCGTCGATCTGATGAAATATTCATCGATCTGGTGATGAAATCACCTATATTCTTAAATAGCCACAGAGATAAAGAGATAGGGAGGGAGCAGGCGGCGGATAACGTTATGAAATGTGAAATCTGATGAAAAAACCCTAGTTTGATGAATACATCCCGTGTCTTTTTTTTTTTTTTTTGGCATTAGAGGCTTGTACATGATGCATCACAACTTGCATCTTTAAAAGATTAAGAGTTTTTATGCATTGAATCATTATACAATATGCTTTTAAGGTTTGTACCCTGGCAAATGACCAAAGTTGATCCTCTCCACCTATTTAGGCTTTATCTAACCTCTTCTTGGCTTTGTAACTACAAGCAATTTTTTAGTATAGGTTGTTAGAAACTAACTAAAAGACATATTTGCCCTTAAAAAATCTTTATCATGTGCATTAAGTGTTGTACCTTAAGCAATTATATTTGTATTACTTAAGTTTTAAGAAGTCACTGCCTCATGCATTATAATATAGTATAGATAAAAGAAAGAAGTTTTATGAATTTAATTTCATTTACGCTAATTGGTTTTAGTACATAATCAGTACTTGATATTCCTCAAGTTGCAATGTAATAAAAAGGTTGAAACAAAATGAAATTATGGGATTTGAATTCCTATACGTTGACACTAAAATATTTCAATGCTCTTTATGTATTATTAAATTAAATTAAATGAAATATAAATATATGTTACAAATATTTAAAAAGATTCAATTTGACTTTAAAAAGATACTTGTGTTATTGAACACTAGATCTTTGCCCGCGTTAACACGCGGCTCACCAACGTAAAATTATTTTGAGTGGTAAAACATATAAAAAAATGTAGCAGAAATATTTTATTCAGATTTAAAAGAAACCAATACACATTCTATTCAAATATCACTAAATATTTCTTTATACACCACATTTTTTGTTTTAGTCTTCACTTGGCCATCAGCATCAAGTATAAGTAACTTCACTCCTGCCCTGCTTTTAACTCTTGACAATGCGACATAAAGCTGGCCATGTGAGAATACAGGGTCTCTTAAATACAATCCAACCTTCGATAGAGACTGTCCTTGGCTTTTATTGATGGTCATTGCGAAACATACGCTTATTGGGAATTGGCGCCTTTGGAACTTGACTGGAATCTTGTTATCAGATGGTATCATATTTATTCTAGGAATAAGAGTTTTGGTACCAATGTTACCACCTGATATGATTTCGGCTTCAATAACACGCTTCGCAAGTCTGGTGATACGTAATCTGGTGCCGTTGCAGAGGCCATTTTGTTGATCAATGTTTCTCAACAACATAACGGGAACACCGATCTTTAGTGCTAATCGATGATTAGGCAATCCAGAAATTTTTAAACCATTAAGGACATCAGGAGAATATAAATCTTCCTGTGAACGGTTATTACCATTCTCAATCTGGCATATACTATCAGAGCTCAAATACTCGACTTCATCTCCAGGAAACAATGCAAGCAACCTGTCATTAATTTCATGTACCACTTCGTTTGTTGGTGCAAGTATTGCTCGTTCACCAAAGTAATCTTTATCTTTGTAAAGCTGAAGAAGTGAAGGGTAGACGAAGTCAATTAAGCTAGAAATCGGATCTGATGAATGCTTTATAAGAAGATCATTTGGAATGTTGACATCTGCCTCATTTTCATCAACTGAAGCACCAACTTTACCCTCACCTAACTGCAGAAGCCAGCTTGCAAATTCCTTTATTTCTTCTGATTCAGATGTGTTGTTACCCAATGTTAACCTCATGTTTTTAGTTAACGTACGGACTTTGCAACTATTCCAAATCTTAGAGGAAGTTATTGAGGCACTTATAATATCTCTTTTACTACCATTGGGAACAACAGGAAGGATCTGTCTAAAATCACCACCCAAAACCATAACCTTACCTCCGAAAGGCAGCTCAGAATTAACCGAATCCTTTGATTTCAAGATGTCTTTCATTGTGCGATCAAGAGCTTCAAAAGCATGTTTATGAATCATTGGAGCTTCATCCCAAATAATTAACTTAGTCTGCTTCAATAAATCTGCCTCATCGCTATTCGCCTTCATAGAACACACGGATTCTTCCGTAACATTCAAAGGTATACGAAACCTAGAATGAGCGGTCCTTCCACCAGATAACAACAAAGAAGCAATACCGCTAGATGCAACGTTTAAAACAATTTGGCCTTTAGATCTAATGCCAGCAGACAACGTTTTCCATAAAAAGGTTTTACCAGTGCCTCCAAACCCATAAACAAAAAAAAGCCCACCTTTGTTAAAATCAACCGCATCAATTATCTCATCAAAAATTAAACGCTGCTCATCTGTTAAAGAAGGTGCGTTGCTATGAAATTCCTCAGCCAGCGTTGTTACTTGATAATTGAGTTCATCAAGTATCAAACGGTTATTTGCAGATGCAATCGAATCATTATTAGGAAAAGGCATAGAAGGAAACCTACGTAGGCTGGAGTTATTCCGAATTAACTGGTTCTCAATTTCAAGCAACGTAAGGTTCTTGATTTGATCATCAGGAAGAGACAAACCTGTTAACGATAAAGATTGTAATTATTAATTAAAGAATAAATAATTACGTAAAATAAATAAAATGTTGAATTATAAATTTTTTTACCTTCAATTTGGAATACGTCTTGACGTACTTCCATGTGTTCTCCCAAACATGGTCAGGCCTAGATAAGCTGTTAGACAACAACATCATCGCGAACAAATTACGAAGAAAGTATCCTGAACCGATATAATGAGCTTCCTCAATAGCTTCTATATATTCCTTGTCATCTTCCAACAGGCCAAGAGCGTAACATGCATCTCGATATGTTGGTAAAACTTTTCCATTCACCGTTCTTATCTCAGCAAAAGATTTGGGACCTTTGACCTTATTAAGAAGAATTCTCAAGAAATAAGCCTCACCCATTGATGGATTAACCATATGAACACGACCAATTGCCTTACCTGTTTTTCGAAAATCCCATTTTTTCATCAGGTTTCCAAACAAATTTACTTGGGATTTCGATGTAGCTCAGGTCACGTGCCACAGGTTCATTCTGGTTTAGTTGCATCCATTGGAGAAACATTGTAGAAGACACTGATGGCTTGTTGAGTACGTTTTGAAGTTGCTCTTGTGGACCGTATACAACAGTTTGCTCACCAGGTAGATGAAAAGGAAGCCTAATCACTGGAGGGTATCTGTAATGCACGTCGTGTTTAAGTATCCTCCATGACGCTTCACATGCTGAAAGGAACCTGCAATCATAATGTTTTTTGATTTCATCTCTTTGCTGTACTTCTTGACCTTCTCCATCGTCTTCTACAAAAGCAATTTTAGCCCTGTCCGGTCCCTTGTTAATGTATTTGAATAGATACTTAATTGAAGCAGCTTGGTTGCACCATTCAACATTAATATGAGCTTGATAACGCTTCAAAAGTGTCGGGTTATAAGGAACCACATTTTTGTTATCTAACTGAGCACCTCCTTTTTCAACAAATACTCCCGAGTCTCTTCTTTTATAAACCGGATATCCTTTTGGATCTATCATTGATGCCGGAGAAAACTTCTTTGGCAATTTCTTGGAGCACTTACCATCAATCATGCACGGGCAGTTGGGATATTCACGTCCACATGGTCCATGAATCATAAAGTCACTCACAAGACTAAACAACTCAGGATCTACATTCTTATCTGGGATTTCAGCAGAAACGAAACGATCAACATGATCAATCGTGGGAAGCTTGCTTTCATCTTTAAGAAACAGACAGATATGAGCGTGAGGAAGACCACGCTTTTGGAACTCGATAGTATAAACAGCTGTAAAAATAAATGGTACTAAAATTAAAATATAAATTTTGTAAATAAAAAATTTGCTTGAAAATAAAAAAAATATATTTACTAACTTTATTAGTTTGTTACGGTAATAAAGAATTATTCAAAGTTATCAATGTATGTTACCTGCCGAAGTCTTCCCCAATATTGCTTTATCACGTAAATCTTTCATCAGTGACTCTAGCTTCAGTTTGAATAATCTGGCTAAAATGTCTGGTCTGTCTTCAGGATTTGTCTTCTTATCCTTCAGAAACCGTCTAACTTCAGGCCATTTCGGATTACATGTGATTGTGATGAAAAAATCAGGGTATCCATGCTTTTTACAAATGGCCATTGCATCAAGATAATTTTCCCTCATGTAACGTGCACCACCAGTAAAAGAAGATGGTAATATTATAGGTGTACCTATTGTTGCCAAATTTGTAGGTCCATTTTGATGCAAGTTTTGAAGACTGGAATAAGAGTCACACCTAAGTTTTTGTTGCTGATAACGTACATAAAACAACCGCTCACTCTCGATCATAGTATAAACGTCAACCAAAAACTGTTGAAGAAGGCGCCTTGCATTCAAAATCAATGAGAACTTACCAACTCTGTCCTGAATATGATAGGCAAAATACTCTCTCATTGAACACTTTGAGTCTACTTTATTTTTAGACTTCCTTTCTTCACGATGCGGTATATCAACCCTATAACAATCTTCTCCAAATGGAATAAGCAATGGATACTGAAGAGCTAAATATTTTGGATGAAGTTCACTTATCCGCTTAAGACCTTCTTTTCTTGATTCCACAACAATATCTCGATTGTCAAGCTCATCATCATTGTCTGTAAGTATAAGTGCAGCGATTTCATTTGAAGTTGGTAAGTTGTATAGTCGACCATCTTTAGTTCGCCTCCCAATAAGAGGTAACTTAAGGCTAACTTCAGGATTTTCATGAAATCGATCGCGTACACTCCTATAGCTTTTCACAAGCTGATTTTTAGAGTCTAACATCGACTTGAGGTACTGAATGATTTGAACATCAAGTTGTTCATCAATTTTTTTATACTCCCCTTTTTCCTTACTGTAATAAATAGATTAAAATTTCAAAAAATGAACAGTTGTTTTATATGAAAAAAACAAACTATAAGTAAAAATTAGTTTTAATAAACTGTAAAATATTACCTGAAAATTTTACTCCTGTTAGAGACTTCGTTTTCAGTGTCATAGATATACAACTGAGAAAATTTCGGTTTTGTCCCATCATTAGGAAGAAGACCACCCAAGGCATGATAATTTTCACCACTAATCCTGTATATAAACGGAGCCTTGCCTTTATTAATATTTGAGTCGACCTTGCCTCCCAGTGAAGTAAAACAGAACATAGAATTGAATCTTCGAATGTGCTTTAAGAAATACTTGCTTCGGAAGTCTATGTTCTTAAAAAGATTCTGATAATCGACACTGATTTCTTTGAAATCTGGAAGTTGCACCTTTCCATAAGCACAACATAGAAAGTAACATGTTCTACCACTAACTTGTAGTGATCTGGCAGCTTCCGATTTCCACAGTTTGGCGTTACACATCTCACATACAACCGTTTGATCACCGTGATCCAAATATTCTTGTGAATACAATAAATTCAATTCATATTAAGTTAAATAAAACAATAATAAAATCGTAATTGGTTTATTAAAAATAACATTTACCTTTAGAGACACCCTTATATTGATAATTTGCCATGGGTTGAGGATTCATATCTTCTTCGTCTGACAAACTAACCATGCGAACAGGTGAGATGCAACGTCGATTACTTCTTAATCCATTGCTGCAATTTTCTACGTTACTTAAACTTGAAGATTCTGGTAACATGGAATTATGACTTGATGTATTCATGTTTGTTGTCTGAACAGAAGATGTTGCATTTGAGCGTCTATCAAAGCTAATACCTGAACCTAAATATAATACTTTAAATTAAACTTTAACATTAATAACAGTAACAACTTTATATAAGTAATGGATTGAAAGAAAGAGGTACCAGATGTAACAATGGATTGGTTCCGCAATCCTATAACTGAATTAACTTTACGTCTTTTAGCATCAACTTGTGCTTTTCTAAAACTTCTAGCCTCGACAGAATTTGGTCTATTACTATCATGCACTGGCACTATGAATACATATAAAATTGTAATGTTTAGATAGTAAATAAACTTTTAAATATAGAGTGTTATAACATTATAAACAGAAATGTAAGCAACATAGAAATATGATACCGTTTGTAATATTAGACAAAGGAGTACGTTCTGTTGATCCTGTTTATAAATAAGTAAAAAAATAAGTTACGATTAGATATAAAAAATTACGAAATTAATAAAATGTTATAAATTACTGAATAGAAACAATAGCTATTACCGGAAAAAGATGCATTAAATGGGGTGTTGAAGGTTGAGCTAAAGGCAGCCATATCAAGTGAATATACATTGTTGGTGGATGTTGACGGATTAGTATTTCCAGATTGCTTAATATTCTGTCTCTTAGCATCAAGTTGTAATTTTCGAAAAATACGGCAATCGCGGGCAAGGTTACTTTTGACTTCAACCATAGAAAAAATTTATTAAATAATAATAGTCTTATACCCAAAAAAATAACCAAATTAGTACTTTTGAGTAACATAAAATATGTAATGAAAATTATAAAAGATACCACTTGAGATGTTAGACAGAGGACTTTGTTGCACTTGACCTTAACAAAATAGAAAAATAAATTCGTATTATTAAATCTGATTATTAATAGGCATGTCAAGTTCAAACGGTATACAAACATATAAAAACAATGAGTGCTGTAACAAAATTTTACCTGGTGTAGACAAATTGAAAGTAGATTGGACCAACGAACTTTGATGAATATAATTGTGTGAAGGTCCAATGGACTCACTGTTAAATTGTACGCTTGGTGGTACATTTTCTATTCCATTATTATGATTATTGACCTTGCCTCTCTTGGCATCTAGTTGTAACTTCCTAAATTTACGACACTCGGCCGCATTTTTAATTTTTTGTTCATTGGAGATAACTGTGAAGAAAAATAAATTGTTTGCATGATATTATGTATACGATTGATAAAGATGAAAAATATGTTTACCGTTAGAGATATTAGATAACGGTGTTCGTTTATCATTTGAGGTGCTAGACAGTCTTTTACGTCCCATTTCACCTAAATAATAATGAAGTACAACTAAATTATAAAAGGAACATAATTTAGTTTAGTCTCTTTTATATAGATAATAGTGGTTTATATAGAGCATATGTATTAAATGTATAATTAAAACATATAATAAATATTTTTAATGAATTACCATAATTACAAAATGCTAATAATTTGAATTTGAATATTTTCGTGAAAATGGTGTTTGAATTTTCCGAAAATACTAAATTTCGAAATTTGTATTTTTACTTAATTTGGTTGTAAGTAGCATAAATATATTTAAATGAACCTAATAAATTTTGGAAAGTATGTACATTTTTAATTTATAATTTAAAAGTGAATAAAGTTTCTCTTTTTAATGTAATAAATTCATTAGATTAGTTACCATTTTGTAAAAATAAGTCATAAATACATATTTGTTAATTTATAAATTCATAATACTAACTTTTATTTTTTTATTTTTTGATATTGTCTGATTAATATTTCGCAAGTGTCTAATTAACATAAAAAATGCTTTTCACATTGTATTGTACAACCATTCAAATCTCGAATTATAAAGTATCAACAATAATGTTAAATCCTAAAAACATATTGAAGCATGTAGAATTTTTACCAAACTAAAAAACAAACATCAAATGTCAACACACATTTTATTTAGATGAAAATTGTCTCAGAACCAAACCAAAGATAAATGAAAAGAAAATGTCAACACACATCAAATAAAAATCCTTACAATAAAGAAATGTTCATAAAACGATTCATTGATCCTATTTTTCAACCTTAGGAATCAAAAGTGGGTTGTCAAGTGATTTGTTAACGTAGTTCTTCTTCTCAGTCTTAAGGACTTTAGTTGTTGATTCACTTGCATCATCTTCCGTTTCATAAACTTTGTCCAGGCTACGCTTTACTTCAGCTTCATCACGAATCAAACTAACTCTAGAAGATGATTCTGGAGTAGTGTTGTCTCCAACAGAATCCTACAATATTAAAAGGCATGTCGAAATTGTTAGAACAAACTACATTAAAATCTAATCTGAATACACGATTGACTAACTCAACTACTAACCTTCACAGACACTGCATTTTGTGTTGAAGATTCACCTAGATCAATATTTTCAAGGACAGGTTGATCGATCTAGAATACAATAAAATGTAATAATGAAAAGATTAAGGTAAAGCGTTTAAACAATAAGTAAATAACAACTAAAATTTATTAAGAATGATTCATAAGACCTATTATAACTAAATTTTTAAATGATAATCATAACCTGAATGTCCAAGAACCTTTCTTCAAGAGAAGCTACAATTTCGGAATCATTTGTAAGCTTACGTATACCATAACCATCAAGATGCTTATCAATGTTGAACTTCCCTACTTTAATTTTGAAAGCAAACTTCTTCTCTTCAAAATCATAAAACTCAACAGGAGTTATTTTCTCTTCGGTAGATACCTAGATCATAAATGATATAAGTAATACGAAGTAGAATAACATATATTGATTAAGATTGAAAAAAATAACTTACCTGTTTGGTTTTCTCAAGAAGCTGCATCGCTGACATGCCCAACATTTTTTTCGCTTCTCGATCAAACAATGTAAGCGATGTTATTCCAGTACAATCCTGCACCCTTATTGGAATTCTAAACCTACAACATCAACAATAAAAAAACAGCGCTATAATTCAAAAACTTTAAAAATAGAAACATCAACCCTAAAACATAAGCTCCAAAAAAAATAATATCATAGATTTATAATTTATGTATAAGAAATAAAATTCTTACACTGGATCAGCAGACACAATCTGTTTTGGACAACTTTTATTCGTGCAAACCAACACTTGTTTAAATGAAGTTACGTCCTTCATCTCTTCATCATCAGGTAAACTCAAAGTTGGCTCAACCTTGTGATTACAGAACTCGCACCCAAGGTAATACCAATCTTCATTAGGATCCACACCCTTGACTGTTCCAACAACAATTACTTGTTTGTTAACCTGCATAACAAAAAGTAATCAGTTCACAAATACTGAGCAAATGTATTTTAAAAATATAAGTAATTAATACACGAACCTCAGTTATCAATGGAAGCTCACGAATACAACTGAAAGGTGTTTTATTCAAAAATTCATCAGACATATTCATGCTACCAGACGATCCCAGAGATCGTTGAGCAGAAGAGGATTCGTTGGAAATAAACTTTGCAATATAACTGTAATTCGAAAAAAATTCTTTATTTATAAACCTTTAAACAAATGAAAACATATAAATAAAAGACAAAAAAAGATAACTATGCTACCTTTTCTTGAAAGAGCGAATGTCTTCAATGTCTTCATTAATAAAGAGGCGAGTGATAAAAAATCCATTTTGAACACTTACATTGCCTTTGTAAAAAAAAAATATTAAAACAGCTAAAACAAATACCGGTATAGAAAAATATGTAATCGGAAATCTAAAAAAAGTAAAATATAACAAACCTTTATAATTGCTAAAGCTACCAAATTGAACAATAAGGACTACATGAACTTCATCTTCATTCTGCTTGATGTATTCAAACATCTGATTCTTCCCACAAAGAACAGGTCATTTTAATGCCACTACATATAAACAGAATGTATGTTAAAAAAGGAAATTATAAACAGTTTTATACCAACATATTCATAGTAGATATGAAATACATACTCTAGATCGATCAACACAAGGTTCATCTTGCTTTTCAAACCAGCTTTAGTTTCTGTTGGTTCTGGTGGAGTCCATTCTTCAACATAGCCAATGAAATCTTAAAAAAAAGTTAAACAGTTTATACGAATACATAATCAATATACAAAAAGTATTAAAATACATTTTTTACTGTAATTAAAACAAACCGATTCTTTGTTCTGCAGACAGGTTTCCACTTTTAATTGACTCAAAAGATGAAAAATTAAAACCGTATTGGCTTCCATCAAACCTACTACACTTTGTAATATTGGTTTCAAAAGTAAAAGAGAGCATGTCATCTTTAGCAAAATGTTTAGTAGATTTGTTTTCAGCAAGTTGAGAGTTATAAATGTAATAAGTTTCGTTTTCACGTAAGAATTTTTCATGCTTCTTCATATATCTACTCCATACAATTGCTTGCATCTTCGAACCCTGTTTAAAAGTTCAAAAAAACGAAGTTAACAAAAAACAGAAAGTAAAATAAAACGTACTAAAAAAAATAAAAACCGAATATGTTAAAAAGATAACCTGTTCATCCATCAGAACCATATCAAGAGAAAGAATTTCCCCTGGCATCTTTCGATTTGCTCTCTTCCAAAGCCTAAGCACCTTAACTTTGATCGTGTATTTAGTCATGCGCCAAGTGATGTCATTCAAAAAAGTGATATTGTTTGGATCCATAATGCTGCAAGTTTGTTGACAATGTAGGTATTAGATACGCTTTATGTAACACCCCAACCGATGGCGGAAACATCGAGGTGTCACGTAGTGACGATTGTTCAATAGCTCATGGACTAAAAGTGTAAATATTAGTATATTGATTACATAGTTTATTACATTGAATTGAAATACAACGATTCTAAATGTCAACTAACAGAAATACAATGAATCCAAAATCTAAGTAAAATTCCAAAAGCTTAAAAGTCATCCCAAAACAACCTGAAACATGTACGAAAATAATTTGGTCAATACAAAAATGTATTGGTGAGCATACCCTGTTTTGAATACATATAGTAGAAAAAGTGATTAGCAATTCATGTGTTGTATACCGTTTGCAATTATGTATTTAAGCAGTATCAGTCAAAACCAACCCTAAGACAAGACAACACTTTGAAAACCATTTTTGAGTATAATGAATCACAAGACAATGACCAAGGTCTCTCAACAGAGTCACAAGGGGTATATACCATAGTACTATTCATTGAAATGCAAGGCCACAACGGTTAATGATTTTGACAGCCATAGATACACACAAATTAACATAAAGCAAACACACATGAGAATCGCATTTAGTGAAAGAATAACATTTAGTCATAGTGTACATGAATAGCCCCAAAAGAGTAAAACATGAAAAAGGGGAAAGATATACTCACTTTGATTGTGACGTTGAACTTGCGAGAAATCAATGAGATACAATGAATTATGCTTGAACCTTAACCACGAAGAAAATCTAACGTCGCACTTTGAACTTATAACAACCTAAGTTAAATATGTTGAGGTTAATGACGTGCATTTTGACAAGGTTTGTGAGTTCCTAATTTGAGGTCTTTGACATTTACATGGCCAAAATAGTCGCATTAAACTTTGAACAATTATTCATCTTTATAAACTTCTAACAGTATACTTATTAAAATAAGAGTTAACTAACTAGTTAATGTATATGAAATACCGTAACAGTAGCATTCCAAAATCAAATTTAATACGCATCCAACTTACAATAAACTTGGTTACGAAAATATAGTTTAGTGTCAATAATGATTTAGCTAATTGGATAAGTGCTTTAATAAAAAAAAATACTAAATATTAATTTCTTAGTTTTTAACGATTTTTGAGGAAAATTATTTATGTATATTACATAAATGATTGTTGCGTGAACATGTGTCAACAACCAAAACGTGAATTTTGGCCATATTATTTGGAAATGTCGTCGACCAAAACTAAAATCAAATTATGAAGGTCATCTTTGACTATTGAGACCACAGTGGCCGGAATCTTACTAATATATCTATAAAATAACTAACCGATCGCTTTTAAAGCATTAAGCGTTTCCATGACGGTAAACGTGAAAGAAAATTTAAGAACTTATCTTGTATTTCGAGACTCAAATGCGGGTTTCCGGAAAATGAGCACATCGCTGTAGTGGCTCTGGCGGTGTAAAACTTTGTTCATCACGTCACTAGATGTGGAGAAGTACATCACCAGTCACAAAAATTACGACTGATGGGTCAGAGATGGCGCTATAAAGCTCAGGTGTGGGACAAACAGGCTACATACTTATGAACACATGTATATGCAGATAAATGTAGAGCTGTGTGATGGCAAGGTCGAACAGGTGGATAATATGTTGGGTGATTGGTACTCTCAGATTCACCAGTACTATCAACACTACTAGTGGGAATGCCCGCGCGTTGCCGCGGCCCGAGGGTACTTATATATTTTTAGCGAACGTGGTGTGACGGATAGCTGATGAAGCATTTTGGAAAAGAACCTACAACAAAATCAAGAAATGTTAGTTTTAAATGAGCTTATGTTCTAAATTTTCATGTGCACATATCGAGACTTTAACTTTGACACATAACAAGTGTTTCTTTTACCAGGCCACACGATGACTATTGATACATCTTGATAGTGGAAGTACTCGCAGGAATGAGTGATGGTTATCAGCCTTTAATATAATAACTTTGCCATTACTAAAGGATATTAGAGTTATTTCAATTTTAATGAGGCATCAAATGTTGAAGTTGCAAAAAGTTTGTAAGTAATTCAAAGCATGCTTTTACTATTGTATATATTTACATACCATGCCATCCGTCGATAGTTGCAACGCGAATATCGCAGCTTTCAGGCCAAACATGCGTGGAGGATGTATATT
Organism: Ambrosia artemisiifolia; assembly: GCA_032199755.1. Taxonomy (NCBI): domain Eukaryota; kingdom Viridiplantae; phylum Streptophyta; class Magnoliopsida; order Asterales; family Asteraceae; genus Ambrosia; species Ambrosia artemisiifolia. The sequence goes on along the minus strand of CM063526.1, from coordinate 4,023,651 downwards.
TCCTTGCTTCTTGTTTTATAAATGAGTCAAAACAAACTCACTGGCTAACTGAAAACAATATATACTAATATACTATATAAATGAGTCAAAACAAACTCACTGTGACCCCAAACCGGACATGGTTATCAAGCGATTTATGACCCGTTTGCATGACGTGCGTCATTAACATCCATAACCCATCTATAAAAGGACAAAGAAAGTTAATATTAGATAAACTCATAAAACTTAACCGCTAATACAAGTAGTAAGATAAAAATCAGTGTTGTTTTCTATCACTTCAACTCATTATTTATGATTAGAATCAAAATATCCCTTGTTTTTAACAATACAAGTTAAACTGACTTCGTTTATTTTAATTGTCATTTTAAATGGGTTGGTCATGCCAAGAGATCAAGCCTAATCTAACCATTTATTAAACAACTTATATTTGTTAAAATGTTTATAGCCTGAATGAATCAAAATCCTGAACCCGAATCCACCCATAATATAAACTAAATCAAATGACCAGTTCTAATTTCTTAAAACACAAATCTGTATACTCCTTTTAAAAAACATTTTACATCATTAAGAAATACTGCTGTGTATGAATCTAGGGACAACTGAAGTATAAATAAGCATTCATAAAGTGAAACAGATAGTTTTAAAAGAAATAAACATGAATGAATAAATGACGTAAATATTCAGTAAGAGGGAAACATACAGAAATAACTTTGGCTCATGAACTCTTTTTGTTGGCTGGTTGCCTAGCTCCACAAACTCACTAAGCATCAATAACAATAGAAGCTCTTTGAACCATCGACAAATAACTGACTGCTACAGGGCTACCGCAACAATGAACCGCATTTGGATTCTATAAGAGGCAAACTGAAGGAAAATAATCATTCTAATATATGACTAATTATTAATGACTGCATTTGGATTCTTATTGCTTTATTAAGGAGTAAATATTGAGTATAGAAATAATGTAAAACCTGTATGTTGGATGTGGAGCAAGTTCATGATCCGGGCATGCATACATCCCTCCATGATTCGTAGTAGGGGAGTACCGGTAGTCAAATTTTATGTATATGAAGCTTACGAGCCGTATGAAAATCATCCACTGCACATTTAAATAGATATATTATATTGTTTTGCTATATATAAAAGGTAAGAAATTGAAGATTAAAGTTGTGTCATTATTACATTGTTGGGATCAACTAATATTTGTAATATGTCTGCAAGTGGCTGCATAGTTTTACTGCTAGCAAGACGTTCCGTTATCGCCAAGGAAGGCCTTCATGGTTCAGAATTCATGGAATATATGATCATATGAATATGTTTAAGCACATAAACTATATCAAAGTTTTAGAAATTGCCCTGTTCGATTCTCTTACAATATTAAATAAAATGCCTCGATAACAAAATACTTAAATTTAATTGGTACTGTTTTCTTATATAAAAGATAATCATGCACTTACAGAACATAATGACATCTTAAATCATTTTCATCTTTACCTTTTTGTAGTCGCTAGGAAGCTGGTAACCACCTTGTTATCAACACTATATATTGTTGTTACTGTTGTAGTCCTTGTGAAAAAAAAAATATTAAAACATAAATGCCTAACTAAAGCAAAGAATTTTTTTAGGCATTTACACAAACACTTGGTGTGCAACCCACACGAAACCTCAATATTGAAGATTTTAAACACCTTTTTTCCAAACAAATTCTCCACACACACACACCAAAACAATACAGAAGCATCAAATTACACAAAAAAAAAAATTCGAACCTGATAATATTGATTTGAACTTGCAATTGTGGGCGATTGAATCAGAATTGTTGGGTATGTAAGAGTGGAGACGGGAAAGGAAACCGCAGATTCAATTCACGTATCCAATTGCTCCCACCATTCTATGTTTATTAAACAACGAACACAAACAAAAGTACTACAATCAAAACCAATCATGTAAAACAATCAATCATTACAAATACTCATAACAAAACAATAAAAAACAAAAACAAACAAATCCATACCTCAAAATACGGCGTATGCAACGACGGACTTCTAGGCTTTCCTTCAGCCTAAGCTTTCTTAACCTTCTTCCGCTCTCATGGATTGGAACTTCAAATTTTTCCTCCAGCTTGACGTCAGTAGCAACAATCACCGGCTTAGTAGGCTCCGTCACCACAATCGGCCTTTTAGTCGCCATTAACATTGAAATGACATATGAAAGGAATTTAGATTTGCAGTACAATGAATTCGGCGGGGTGAACAATTTACAAGTATAAGTTTAACTGTATAGCTTATAATCCGGTGAGACATAGGAATAAGTAACTACTTTAAATCAAAAATTTGGAAACCCGATTCAATAGACCGTTTACAAGTCAATAAAGTGAAAAACCGAGAGTTATCTTTCCACAAATTTGGTTTAAGGTGTTAGACTTTTTAATTATATAATTAAAAGGAAAAAAATTGAGTTAATTTTTTTTAACGGCGACTTTCAGTTTATGCAACCATTGGTTGCATCCCCTGCATTGGGATATACCCATAATATATAGTTCAAGGGGGTTTACCTTTTGATATGATTATAGGTTGTGTTTGGCGGAGGTTTAGCCTGCGTGCAGCGACTGTTGTATCAATAGAAGATCAAGGAACACAGACTACATGTTAAAGATCTGGATATTAGATTTTGTATGGTGTCAAATGGTCCCATAATAGATTAAATGCATTTAAAGGTTCACCTTTTGCTATGATTATTCGTGGCGACCGAGGTTTAGCCTGTGCGCGGCGACTGTTGAAGCAGGAGAAGAGGAACACAAGTGCACGACTGTTGCCGGTTGTAATGAAAAGCCGAAGGTGTAGCAACGATGGCGACGAACGGTAGCTTTCTTTGGTGAAGATGTGGTCTTAAGTTTATAAAGAAGTTCATATTTTACTCCCATCGGTTTCACAAGGCAATCAAACGGTTTAATGAGTATTTAATTGAATAATAATTTGGTTGCTGTTTTGGCTTCTACACAAACAAAACAAACCAAAAAAATAACGGATGACCACTGACTGTTGATGTTTTAAAATGAGGATGATGATGATTTGAATTAAGATAGTTTAAAAGTTCGATAATGATTATATGATTATATATTCAGTTTAACATTTCATAACTGAGTCATTGAAGGATTTAAAGGTTTTTTTGCAAACCAAACGTACTGTAACGATTTCATACATATTTTGGTGCATTAATGGGTTTCTGCATTCAATTTGGTTTCATAATTTAGTAGTAGTAATGTAGAAACAATTTGTATGAATTAAGATAAGTTCGATCGCATGGAACTGCAATAAATGATTATATATTCAATTTAAAATTTTATAACTTAATAGTGTTAATGTGTTAATATTGATGAGTAAAAGACCAATTTACCCTTTTATAAATGCATCTAATGTTTGCACTTTAGGCAATGAAATTTGTACTTACTTAAATTTTACCGGTATCCTCCTCTCATGCTTTATAATATAGTATAGATGAATTGGAATTGAACATGAAGAAAGGAGTGGATCATAAAACACCAACATTATAGCACATGACACTGAAGAGGCAGCAATGAATTCTCATAATTGAATATTGACACTCAAGAGACTCAGAAACTGTGATTGAATACGTATGAAGGAATGAAACAAAAGGAACGACTTTTGGTAGTGTGGATGCATTAGGTAGTTATACATGTAGATGTAAAATTTATGTTATTGATAAATTACCGTTATACCCTCCATTAAATGCATCAACTATTTGTACTTTAAGCAATCATACTTGTATTTACTTAACTTTGACAGGCATCCCTCCCTCATGCTTTATATATAATATAGATATAGAAACTAAGAGGTGGGGAGTAATTCTCAAAAGAATTTATCTTATATAAAATTGAGCAACATGACAGATTCAGTTATGAAAGACTAATGGTTTGCAAGCTACTCCTTTGTAATTGAGAGGTCAAATGGTTTTATAGACTTTTAATACTCTAATATTTTTCATCTACGGTTACTTCATAGAGCATTTAAAAAAATAAAAGTAATTATATATTATACCTTTACTTTAAATTTGTGTAACTCATGCTTTAAATTCTAATTATACAAAATACTAGGTTAGACTCCCGTGGGGACCCACGGTTCACCCCAAAGTAAAATGAAAAAAAAGTAGGAAAATAAGAATTGTATTATGCAATTTGTTTTGGTTACTAAATGTTTGATAATGCAATATGTATGAATTTTGATGTTAAATGCAAAATGTCATCTAACAGTTTAATGTAACGAAATGATGCATATATCACGTAAGTAAAGTTTAATTTGACGACTGCAAACTACATAGCATACTATCACAATATCACACATTACATTATTTGGGTAATATCTATATTTTAATCATAACTAAGCTTAAGCATAGAACACTTATCATTTAGTTGGGGCTTAACGAACTTCAACCAATATCACAGATTACATCATTTGGGTAATATCTATATTCTAATCATAACTAAGCTTAAGCATAGAACACTTATCATTTAGTTGGGGTTTAACAAACTTCAACCAGTGGTCTATTTTCATTACTTCAATCAAAATCTTCCAAGTCTTGCTCATTGATAGCTGATTTTTCACCTTCGAAGTTGTTATCATTGTCATCACGATCCTCGGAGTGCAGCTTATTTTCAATAATTTATAAGAACCTCCACCATTGTATTCCATATTTGTGTTCTACATAAAATATAGTTGTTGTAAAGATATGGATACGGTGATAAGTAAATCAAGAAACAATCCTTAACCCACTTACTTGAATGGGTAGCTTAAATTTTACATGTTATCTCTCCAATGGTTCAAACCGATTACATAGCTAAAAAACAACTAATAAGAAAATGGGTCTAATGTCACATGCTGTAATATAAATTTCCTATATTTTATTAAAAAATAGACACCAAAAGGATCAACCCCAGACCCATTTGAACATGTAGCCAAAATGACCCATTGTACACACACTTTAGAAAACTTTTGACATGTTACAAAATACCGCCAAAAAACGTCATTATTTAAACTGTGTAAATATAGTACTTAACAATTAAAAATCTTAATAAATAACATCAAAATCATAATCAATCATTCAAATCAATGACATTAAAATAATCAGCGTCTGAAATTGTCTTACCCATTATATACAAATTATTATTGACATCTTAAAATTAGCACACTTATTGAAATCAAGATGATGATTATTGTTTAGTGACAATTGATTAACAGAAAGTAGTAATATAAAAATGAAAGTCGGTCAACAATATTAAAATGAAATTCGTAATATTAGTAACATCAATAAATAAGATTAGAAATCTTAATAAATAACATCAAAATCATAATCAATCATTCAAATAAATGACATTAAAATCATCCGCATCTCAAATTGCATTACCCATTATATACAAATTATTATTGACATCTTTAATAATCATTATTAGTTGTGATTGAAGTAATATAATTCTTTAACAGAAAGTAAAATTTTGAAAATTTATATTATCAGTTAATTTCGTTGTTAAAATTGGTATGACGATTAAATGATTTTATTATTTGTTAAGGTTTGTATAGTATTGTTTTGTCTCAAACAATTCTGCAAAATCGGAAATACTGTGCATCGATTGACGTGATTGAGTAGGAATATTTATTTATATATTTGAATTATAAAAAATGGAAGGACTGGTAACTGATGTGAATTGGTCAACAACGCTTAAAATTAGTACAATCAAACTCAAAGACATAAAGTCAAAGAATTGACCTCCATCAAATTAACAAAAACGTAAAAAGTTTTTACTCATATTGGGTCAACAATATTAAAATTAAGGTCGTAATATTAGTAATAGCATTGAAAATTATCTTCAATACATTATATATTTTAGAAAATTGTTAAATAGATTTAAATTATATTTATTATTAAAAGAATAATAAAAGTGTATGAAAATAAATGTACACTCCTATCTTTGGATTATATTTAAATTATAAACTGTTAAATAGATTTAAATAAATGTTTAAAGGAAAGTCGTATATGTTTAAAAGAATATCGTTTCATGACAATTGATTAAAGGAAAGTCTTTGAATTATAAAAAATGGAAGGATTGGTAATTGACGTGAATTGGTCAATAATACTTAAAATTAGCACAATCAAACTCAAAGACATATAGTCAAAGAATTGACGTCCATCAATTTAACAAAAACGAAAAAAGTTTTTACTCAGATTCAGTCAACAATATTTAAATAAAGGTCGTAATATTAGTAATAGCATTGAAAATTATTTGGAATACATTATATATTTTAGGAAACTGTTAAATATATTTAAATTATATTTATTATTAACAGAATAATAAAAGTGTAGGAAAATAAATGTACATTGTTATCTTTGGATTATATTTAAATTATAAACTGTTAAATAGATATAACATTGTTAAATAGATTTAAATAAATGTTTGAAAGAAAGTCGTATATGTTTAAAAGAATATCGTTTCATGACAATTGATTAAAGGAAAGTTGTAATATCAAAACTAAAGTCGGTCAACAATATTAAAATGAATTTCGAAATATTAGTAATATCAATAAATAAGATTAAAATTCTTAATAAATAACAACCAAATTATAATCAATCATTCAAATCAATGACATTAAAATCATCATAAATAACATTAAAACTCTCTATAAATAACACCAACATCATAATTTAAATTTCAAATTCAATGAAAGCCTTAGTAACAAACATTTTGTGCTGGATTGAACACTATTTGAAGACACAATATTCGCCAATGGAAGTATCTTCTGATTGAAACAAAACAGGCCATCCAATCACAATAAACCTTTATAAAAGCATTATATATAGAAAATTTAGAATGTGTAACTAATTATAAAATAAGAATATTGTAAAGAAAAATGTTGAATATGCAAATAACAAACCTAGCGACTTGAGAAACACTTTATGCACGTAATATTAGTATTAGTATTAGTAATTATTAGTAATTAGTAATATATTTGTAAAAATAATAATAATAGAAAAATTTAATTCGGTCAATAAGATATAAATGGGATTAAAATTAAAAATAGTAATATTAGTTTTAGTATTAGTAATATATTTGTAATTTAATTCGGTCAATAATAAATAAATGAGCTTAAAAATCGTAATATATAACATTAAATTCGTCAATTATTATTAATGTCATTAAAACTAATAAAAAATAACATTAAAAATGAATAAATCCTATTAATAATTGCAGGCAAGACCAATAATAATTCATAAAGATAGATTAAACATAAATTCATAGTAATACTAATATAAATAAATGAGAATACAAAATCGTAATAAATAACATTCAATTAGGTCAATTATTATTAATGTCAATTAGTATTAGAAATATATTCGGTCAACAATACTATTTTTATGAATAGTAAAACTAAAATCGTAATTATTAGTAATTAGTAATATATTCGAAAAAATAGTAATAGAAAATTTTAATTCGGTCAATAAGATATAAATGGGATTAAAATTAAAAATCGTAATATTAGTTTTAGTATTAGTAATATATTCATAATTTAATTCGGTCAATACGAAATAAATGAGATTAAAATTAAAATTCATAATATTAGTATTAGTATTAATAATATATTCTTAAATTAATTCGGTCAATTCGGTCAATAATAAACAAATGAGCTTAAAAATTGTAATATATAACATTAAATTCAGTCAATTATTAATAATGTCATTAAACTCATAATAAATATCATTAAAAAAATGAATAAATCCTATTAATTGCAGGCAAGACCGATAATAATTCGAACGAATAGTAATATTAATAATATTAAACATAATTTCATAAAGATAGATTAAACATAATTTCGTAGTAATATTAATATAAATAAATGAGATTAAAAAATGTCATAAATAACATTTAATTCGGTCAATTATTATTAATGTCAACAAATAACATTAATTGTAACATACTAAAAATACATTAAAAATGATTAAATCTTATTAAACATAAATTCGAAAAAAGTAATATAAATAAATGAGATTAAAAATTTTAATAAATAACATTGAATTCGGTCAATTATTATTAATGTCAATAAATAATATTAATTGTAACATACTAAAAATACATTAAAAATGATTAAATCTCATTAAACATAAATTTGAAAAAAGTAATATAAATAAATGAGATTAAAATTTTTAATAAATAACATTGAATGTGGTCAATTATTATTAATGTCAATAAATAATATTAAACATCTTAATAAATAAAATAAAAAATAAAAAATCTTATTAATTGCACTCAAGACTAATCATAACGTAAACATAGTATTATAAATAAATGAGATTATAAACTCATAATAAATATCATTATAAAATGAATAAATCCTATTAATTGTAGGCAACACCAATAATAATTCGAACGAATAGTAATATAAATGATATTAAACATAATTTAATAAAGATAGATTAAACATAATTTCATAGTAATATTAAAATAAATAAATGAGATTAAAAAATGTAATAAATAACATTTAATTCGGTCAATTATTATTAATGTCAATAAATAACATTAATTGTAACATACTAAAAATACAATTAAAATGATTAAATCTTATTAAACATAAATTAAAAAAAGCAATATAAATAAATGAGATTAAAAAATTTAATAAATAACATTGATTTCGGTCAATTATCATTAATGTCAATAAATAATATTAATTGTAACATACTAAAAATACATTAAAAATGATTAAAACTTATTAAACATAAATTCGAAAAAAGTAATATAAATAAATGAGATTAAAATTTTTAATAAATAAAATTGAATGTGGTCATTTATTATTAATGTCAATAAATACAGTGAAACATCTTAATAAATAACATAAAAAATAATAAATCTTATTAATTTCAATCAAGACTAATCATAATTCGTAAACATAGTAATATAAATAAATGAGATTATAAACTCATAATAAATATCATTAAAAAAATGAATAAATCCTATTAATTGCAGGCAACACCAATAATAATTCGAACGAATAGTAATATAAATAATATTAAACATAATTTCAAAAAGATAGATTAAACATAATTTCGTAGTAATAATAATATAAATAAATGAGATTAAAATATGTAATAAATAACATTTAATTCGGTCAATTGTTATTAATGTCAATAAATAACATTAATTGTAACATATACTAAAAATACATTAAAAATGATTAAATCTTATTACACATAAATTCAAAAAAAGTAATATAAATAAATGAGATTAAAAATTTTAATAAATAACATTGAATTCAGTCAATTATTATTAATGTTAATAAATAATATTAATTGTAACATACTAAAAATACTTTAAAAATGATTAAATCTTATTAAACATAAATTCGAAAAAAAGTAATATAAATAAATGAGATTAAAACTTTTAATCTATTATCTTATGAAATGTATTTGCTTCAACACTCTGGAACCAATCTGAATCTTATTATTCTATAACCAAAAAAATGGCTTTGGGAATTACATGTTCGTTAGTGAGGATCCTTTCAATTGAGTAAACGTCTTTAGGATTGCGACGGTCGGGTAGACGACAAACACGTATAATCTTTAGCTTTAGAGAAACATCATTTCTGTTGACATGAACTTGGTTAACCATGGTAAACGCTTCTGCTTCGACGTCAGCTATGGAAAACTTTTAAGGTAGACAAACTAACAAATTCTACTGCATTTATTTATACTTAAAATTTTGATAAGGAATGTTTATAAGAATTGATTAGTTAATATAGGCAATAGTATAATGCATTAATAATGCATTAATACCATTTGAATTCACACTTTTAAATTCGAATTATATAAAAGTTATTAATGAATGACAATAGGTTACAATAAGTTAGTCATTAAATATTCCTAAATCTTAACAAAAATATTATACTAAGGCTCACAAATCTTTAACATTTTGAATGCATTAAATTATTAGTTTACATTTTGCTAATCATATGTAGCGATGAAAAATCGAAAAAATATTTGGAATATCATTTACAAAAATTCTTAAAAGTGAATTGATTAGGGACTAAAATTGAATTCATTAGCAAAAAGTAATCTTATTCATGATTGCTGAAATTATACATAAATTAGGGAATTATTATTAGTAATTGATTTATTGTAAACCAAGTTATATATAGAATGCATAATACTAATGCTCACAAATCTTTAACATTTTTAATACATCATTAACTTTTGATAAAACATTGATTGCATTAAATATTACGAAAAAATTTTGCTAATCACATGCAGAGATGGAAAATCGAAGTACGATTTGGAAGTTTTATTAGAAATTTTTTGTAAAAGTAAATTGATTAGGGAATTAAATTGAATTGATTAGCACAATGTAATATAGGAAATAATCTTATTCATTCATGCTGAATTTAGTACACACTTTTAAAAGTTCAATTTGTAAGTTTCAATTAACAATTATAATTGCTTAAAATAAGATTTTAAAAGTCGTACATTTAGTAGTTGATTAAGTATATTTAGGAGTTGATTAAGTAATTACCATTATTATTTCAATGTATTGATAAGGAATGTCATTAACATATTATTATGATTATGTATTAAATCTATTAAATGTCATATTAACATCATATGAGAGTTTTTTTAATAAGGAATTTCTTTAACGTAGCAATAAATTTGCGAATTTTCAGGATGGTTAATTGAATTGGGACTTACATCCGAAATGATTTACACATTGTTAAAACGGTGATAGTAATACGCATTAATATTAGTAAATTGATTTTAAGCCATTTAAAATGTAATAATAACTTTAAATTAAGAATGATGTTATTTTAAAATCAGAAATTAATAATTATAAAGGCTTAAAATAAGTCATTAATTTCATTAATTAAATGTCATAATTTGTAGGAGTAGATTAAGGAATTAGCATTATTATTTGAATGTATTGAATGTCATTAATTAGGCCATATCAAACATATTTATAAACTTTCTATACATAATAGAAATACTAACAATTAATAAGAGATTTTTTTCATAAAGAATGTCATTAATGTAGCCATTAATTAGCGCAAATTCGGGATCTTTGATTGATTAGGGACTTAAATCCGAATTGACTTGCAACTTTGAATAAATTAGCAAATTATTAGTAGAAATTGAATAACTGTAATGTAAAAAAGATAAATATGAAGATGAAAATTAGAATCATACCAAAACTCTTGCGGAAGAGTCGTGTATGACCTTGAAGAATTGCTCTTCCTTGTGATAAGCCATAATCGACTCTTTATCTTCGGATGGTATTATAGTATTCAAATGAAAAAACATCAAAACATTCAATATATACCATCCGATTCATAAACAAAAAGATGACATAAAGAAAACGAATCTGGAAAACTTTAAATATGTTCGGTTTGTGTTCAACATGTCCGACTCATAAACAAAACGATGACAATGAAGATTGTTTCGACTCTCTGAAATGGTTCCATATTATTCAAATGAAAAAGCATCAAAAAATTAAATCTATAACATCCGATTCATAAACAAAACGATGACATAATGAAAACGAATCTGGAAAACTTTAAATATTTTCGGCTTGTGTTCAACATGTCCGTCACATAAACAAAACGATGACAATGAAGATTGTTTCCACTTTCTGAAATGGTTCCATATTATTCAAATGAAAAAACATCAAAAAATTCAATATATACCATCCGATACATAAACAAAACGATGACATAAAGAAAACGAATCTGGAAAACTTTAAATAATTTCGATTGTCTTCAACATGTTCGACTCATAAACAAAACGATGACAATGAAGATTTTCGATTGTCACATTTAAAAAGATAATGAGAATTGGACAAACCTAGAAGAACAAATATTAAGGAGATCTTGAAGAAAAAATGGAAAAGAAGAATGACAAATGTAGGATTGAAGAAGAATTGTGTAGGAAGTTTGGAGAGTGATGGAAGAATGGAGGAAAAAAAATAGAAAGCCTTATTTATAGGAAAGAAGTTGGAGCTCCAAATAAAATATGGATCCATGAGACTCTCTCCTAAGCCTTCATTCAACCCAAGTGACCTCAATTATTATATAGATAGATGACCGAAAAGTTTTCATACATAATTATTATACTATATTACTATATATTTCAAAATTGAAATCTTACTTAATTTTCAACAAGATCTAAACAACGAAATTTCAAGAATATGACATAATATATCCAATTTTAAATTATCATATTTATAACAACTATTTTTCTTTTAGTATTGGGTATGGTTATTATTATTATTATTATTTTTTTATAAAATCTTTTACGAATACATTTCAACATACGCATTTGATTAAAACTTATACCCGATCCATAATAAATATAAATGATTAAATTTTAGTTCGCTCTAAAATTATATTTGAAAACGACGAAACTTACCGGGACTGTAATGGAAATATTTGAAGGGCTACTATTGTCAATTTGGCGAAAGACGAGGGTGACGGATGTCACACTTTAATTTTTGAAACATAACATTGGAATTTCTAATTACAAACATTAGTGATACAGATACCTGACAAAGTGAGGAAGATTTGATTGATCGAAATGTTAATCAACGTGCAACAATCTATTATGTATTTATAGTGTAAGTGTTAAATGTAATAAGAAATGTTTACTTAGTTATTTTTAGTAAAGATTAGTGAATAATTAAGTAAATTTATAATTGAAATGAAAATGATTTTACATTTAAGTGTTTCCATGATTAACTTAAATTTCGTTTAATGTTTGTTAAATAAAAATCTTGGTATTTAAATTGTTACATGTTTCCATTTTTAAGTTAGAAGTTTAAATTTTTTACTTTTCAAACCGATAGGTTTTTAAAAAAATTATATATTATGAAAAATTTTGTACACTAACACATTTAAGAAAATTTGAACAGTCTACTCAAGTTTAAATGACATAGTAAAACATTGATTTTAAAACGGTTAAAAAACCACCAGATTAAATTTACATTTAAAATGATTTTAAATGCTTTAATGTTGATTATGTTAAAACCGGTTTTAGTTATTAAAGGGTTGGTTTTTAATACTTAAAAAACAAAGTAATTACATTTATGTTGATTGTAAGTTACCACTAATACTTTTAAATTGTCCTTGTTAACAATGATTGATAAGAGTTATTGTTATTAATATCAAAGTAATTAATACTAATGACATTCATAAATTAATAGGTTGTCAAATCTTTAATTACTTTTAAAAAGATAATCCTCCAAAACCTAAAACTTTGTTAAATTTAAAAACTTAATGTTTATAACAACCTTTTTTAAAAAATAATTTACCAACCAATGTTTTAAAACTTCATTGTTTTCTATATGAAAATGTAAAACATTATTATTAACATTCAAAGAACTGTTTACTAACATATTTCAAGCACTGCTAACTTACTTGCTATACAACCCAAAAAAATTAAAATATCCGACTACTAACCATACATCATAAAAAGTGATTGTAACTACGCTATATTACTATAAGTTGAAACATGTTAAACATAGTTACCACTAATTTGCAGTGAAATTTAGTATATTAGAATACTACCAGGAACATCATATTAACTATCATAACAACTGTTTCAACAAACCATAGCATAATAGTACTGTTTAAAACACAAAACAACCCAAAAAACACACAGTTGACTAAATCAGTAAAACGTGCAAATGTATGTGACCACTAAACGTTCGCCATATTCAAAAAACTACCACCACTAAGGTGCAAAAAGTTACCGACCAAAAATGTTATGTTCACCAAAAAACTGCCAAAACTAACAGAACTAATTACCAGCAAGCCTAACTACTTTAGAGAGCTTTAACAGACCTCGTTTCTGGAAAAAAAGGAAATGCATTTGATCACCTGCCTGCAGATCCTTATCAGCAACAAAGGTTGACATACCTTTGATGTAGTAACGCTTACTTGACCTCGAACTTTCTACACCAACAGAAACTCCCCAAGTGTAACCTTCACCATCTTTAATCGTCAAACCCCTCTGCCTGTTCATACCATTTTCTGTTGCCCAATCCGGCTGCATACGCTAAAAATTGACAAATAATTTGCAAATTTAATAACAAACTAACATATGCCTAAATATGATTATAATATACGGTTTGTATAATATAGGAAACTTACAAAATGATTGTCAACAGTGAAAACAACAGGAACACCCAAATCATCACAATAACCTACATCCTCGCTAGCAGCAGATTGATCATCCTCATGATCCATAGCATCTCCTTCACTCACCTCTTCGCCATCATCATCAGAAACAACAATGATATCATTATCATTGTCTTCATCATCCTCAGAATTGTCATCGTCCTCCCACAAAGAGGGAGGAAGAGTAAGCTTGCCTTTCTTAAAAAATGTCAAGTCATATGTTTTCTGTTTGTTTAACAAAGTCAAAAAATCAAAATTTTATACGATAATAAAAAATAATGTATAGAGTTAATACTTGATGTAGATTAGCCAAAATAATACAACAAACATTTACAAATTGAGAAACAAACCTCATTGTAAATCTCAAACACAATCAGATGATCTTTGGTTATCTCAAAAATCTCCCTCATATAAGGTCATCCTTGAGTTATGTAAGTAGCAGCACCATCGTTTTCTAGCTGGATTTGGAAAACATGACCTGAAGACAACACCGTTTAAGATTATTTTTAATCATTCAAAAAGAGATTAACCAAAGAATCGGAAATAAAGTCTTTATTTCAATTAATAATTATTATACAATATGAATGATAAACCATTATAACCTATATAATCAATACAGTTTTATATTATTTTTTAATAAATATCAAATTAAATGAGGAATGATCGGGTTTGGAAAACATGACCTGGAAATGAGCTGACTATGATTGGTTCCAACGGAAGGGTCATGTTGTATAATCCATGCATAACAAAGCAACTGATATGCTGATAAGTTGCAACAAATGGAATGAAACATTAATACATATTACTATATCATCAGTGTGTTATATAATGTAGTTAAATGAGAGTACATAACACATACCAGACGTTCATCATCAGTTTGAGGGTCATCAAGCTTGCAGTAGAAAAATCTACCAGGTGCAGCTATAGCATCTTGATGAAAAGTAATCATATTGAAACAGTTGATCGCCGATTCGTATTCAAAAACAAAGTTGCAAACAGATGGGTAATTTAATGTAGTCATCAAGTGCTTCCATCCGTCACAAATAAACCACTTCCCAGCTATCTGCATGACCTTAACGCGAAATCTTTTTTCATCCAGTGTATGAATCGCACAATCACCTGTTGGATACTTATACTTTTCAACCCATTCTGTGTACTCCTGAGGTAAAGCCTACATATAAGAAAGAATTTGATATTATACCAATATTTGATATTATACCAACATTAAAAATCTTTGTTAATGAATGTAATAAATCAAATATTATTGCATAAGAAAGATTGTATCAAATATCAGTTGATTGTAAGATTGATTACCAAGCAAAGACGATCATTGGCTTCTGACCGTACCTAAAAACCGTAAGTCATTATCACACAACCAGTTAGCAATCTGTATTAGAAAAAAGTCAGTTAGTATGAAACATAAATCAGTAAATGGAAACATTAAAACCCAATTGATGTTAAGTTTTCAGGGCTCACAATTTTACTAAATACAAACATAAACCATAAAGCAGGAATCATTGTCAATAAATATTAAACACCAATTGAAACGTAATCATAAACCTAAAACATTCAACCTTAATAGAATCCTAAAATATAAATGCAAAATGATTCTCAGTTGAAAGCTTAAATAGTAACAAACCATTCAACTATTTGTTAAACCATAAGTGGAGACCTAAAACATAAAGAATCGATCAAAAACTAAATCATAAGAATCCTTTCTTAGATATCCTTAAAACATCAATTGAAACGTAATCATAAACCTAAAACATTCAAGCTTAATACAAACCTAAAACATAAATGCAAAATCATTCTCAGTTGAACGCTTAAATATTAACAAACCATTCAACTATTTGTTAAACCATAAGTGGAGACCTAAAACATAAACAATAGATCAAAAACTAAATCATAAGAATCCTTTCTTAGCTAACCTTAAAACATCAATTGAAACGTAATCATAAACCTAAAACATTGAACCTTAATACAAACCTAAAGCATAAATGCAAAATAATTCTCAGTTGAACGCTTAAATAGTAACAAACCATTAAAGTATTTCTTAAACACTAATTCCAGACCTAAAACATAAATAATCGATCAAAAAACTAAATCATAAGAATCCTTTCTTAGCTATACCTAAAACATCAATTGAAAAGTAATCATAAACCTAAAACATTCAAGCTTAATAGAAACCTAAAACATAAATGGAGAATCATTCTCAGTTGAACGCTTAAATATTAACAAACCATTCAAGTATTTGTTAAACCATAAGTGGAGACCTAAAACATAAACAATAGATCAAAAACTAAATCATAAGAATCCTTTCTTAGCTATCCTTAAAACATCAATTGAAACGTAATCATAAACCTAAAACATTCAACCTTAATACAAACCTAAAGCATAAATGCAAAATAATTCTCAGTTGAACGCTTAAATAGTAACAAACCATTAAAGTATTTCTTAAACACTAATTCCAGACCTAAAACATAAATAATCGATCAAAAAACTAAATCATAAGAATCCTTTCTTAGCTATACCTAAAACATCAATTGAAAAGTAATCATAAACCTAAAACATTCAAGCTTAATAGAAACCTAAAACATAAATGGAGAATCATTCTCAGTTGAACGCTTAAATAGTAACAAACCATTAAAGTATTTCTTAAACCCTAAAATGATACCTAAAACATAAATCGAATCATAAACCTAAAACATTCAATCTAAATAGAAACCTAAAACATATTTTCCATAATAATCATCAGTGGAACCGTAATCAGTCTAAATAAATAATAATCAATCAAAATTTTATCTTAACGCTTGAAGTGTAAAATCCCCTAAATCGAATGGTCGGACGTAAACCCTAAAAAAATCAACGCAAAATCAAATATATTAACATCAATGAATGACTGAAGAATAATAAACAAAAAACCAAGAACAATCGTTACAACAAACACATTAACAGTAATCGAAATAAAAAAAAATATAGAAAATAACTTCATCGATTATCTGCGATAATAATGAAAGATAGAAGAACATCGATGTATTGAAAAGAAGAATCGAATGGAGGTTACCTTGGATTGGAGATGATCGATATGTTTGAATCGCCAAGATTAGGGTTTAGGTTTTGGAAGCGGCGATGTTGAGCAAATGGGGTGATGTTATGTCCGTGTCTTTTTTTTGACTTTATATAATTTCGGGATTTTTGATTTAAAAAAAAAAGAAAAATTTTATTAATTCTCTCAATGTGCCATGTGGCATCAGCAATGGAGGAGAGATAATGGCTAGGGGGGTAAATGAATGACATGTGTCAAAAATTGCTCCAAAATATTATATGTATAGATTACAATTTGCTTTGACCGGTTATTCCCCTTCCATAACCTCCACCACTAAGATGGTCATAAATTGTGAAATTAATATATGTTACAAACCAATTTTATAAATCACTTGTTAATCCATTTTGCTTAAAAAAACGAAGAAGTTATGATCGATCTTACTTTGAAATCCCCTCTGAAATAATATTTTGGTTCTGCCGATACGATGAACCCATCAAGCAATGATTGTTTCTTTTGAGGAGCCACAAAAGATTTTGAATCAAATATAAAAGATATCTTCGTAATCGTGTTCTGTTTTCATGTACGGATTCTTTGGTCTTCTCATCATAGTATTGTTATCATATCCGCTACTTTGCAGTACAGATTTATGTCTCTGTTTTAGAGTCTTATTGATATATTTTGATATGTATATTTTTTAATGTGTGATACGTCTAAGTCAGTTTTGTATTTGCCCGTTCATTTTTAGTGTGTAATAGCATGTCATACCTCAGACTTGTACTCATGGTCGTATGTTCCTGTTAGTTATATATTTTTGGTGGCCTATTATTATTTGCATGGCCTTAGCCTTTGTACTCTGTTACCCGAGCATTTCTGGCTTGTCGTTGGGGTGTCAACGACATGGCACTTATCGTGATAGTGCATAAACAAAATCACAACGTCTCTAATTGTACCTATGTAGTACCTTGGCCACTTAATAGATCAATCTTAGCTCAGACTCCTGAATCCTGACTCCTGTAGAGATGGAATAATGCGTGTACGTCTACATGCACCGTTTCGGTACATAGTGTAGCTACCTGTGTACCCCTCTGTTTTCTAGCTCTGGGTGCTTCTGTGATACACGACTTATTTTGTTGATACATCTGTCTTGTAGTTTAGTATATGTTTCTGAATATGTATCTGTTTTGTTTTATGCTTCTGACTATGTTCAGTTTCTGATTATGTTGAGTTTATGATTAAAGATTGGGTCTCATTATATTCTGTATCTCAAATATGTTTTGACTCAGTATTTGTTTCGGCGTCAGTCTTGGTATTTGTTTTCGAGTATGTCTTTGTTTTCGGGTTGGTTTATGGACATTTTATAATAGTCAATTCACTTGTTTCTTTTAAACTCATATTATCTCTAAATTAAATTATATAGTAAACGTAAATTTCCAAACTAAGTAAAATAATTGTTTTGTTAAATAATAATTGGGTTTTTTTTATTTGATAAAATATTTGATCTCTTTATCTAAACGCTTATTAGAAGGTGATATTTTTGGGTTTTTTATATACTAATGACATTTAAATGGTTTTCAAAATCGTATAATTATTAATAATGTTTAAGATGAAACTGTTTATAAGTGTACATTTATATGACCTCTGTTTCCGTGTCGATTTCATCTTAATTTCGAAAATGTTCTCAAAAGTTTCCTTATCAGTTCAGTCCCAGATCTGTTTTGATTCCGCTGATTGATATTTACTTATACTGTTGATTTTTTCGTTACTGAGAAATTATTGGCTCAGCTGTATTTTCTTTTGTTGTGTTATCTTATTTGTTTCGCAGGAAATATGGGAAATTTGGGAAGTTAGTGAGGAGCGTTAAATGAAGTCAGAAGATCAAGATATATTGTTTACTTATGTAATAAAAAAGTGTAATTAGGATCTTTACGTTTTAATACTATGGATTGGTTTTGGTTTTGATATCTGTAAAGGTGACACGTCAGCCCTAGCCGGGTTGGGGTGTTACATCTTGGGGATCTAAATTATTTCTTGGGTTTAGAGGTCATCAACACCACTACGGGTCTCTTCCTTACGCAGGCTAAGTATGCTAAGGATATTCTTCTTTGGGCGAATATGTATGACTCTAAACATGTTGGCACTCCTCTTTCACCCCATGAGTCATTTACCACTACTGGTGTGCCTCATTTGGATCCCACTTTATATCGCTCCATTGTCGGTGCTTTACAATACTTGACTATTACCCGACTGAACTTATCTTTGCAATCAAAGACACGCTATCCTTTGGGCTTACTTACAGTCGTTCCAACAAATCATCCATCATTGGCTACTATGATGCTGACTGGGCGCGTTGTCTTGATACGCGACGCTCCACGTATGGCTATTTCATTTTTTTGGGAGGTAATCTTATATCCTAGAGTGCTAAGAAGCAGCCTACTGTCTCCAGATCCAGTTGTGAGTCGGAGTATCGTGCCATGGCAAACACCGCTGCTGAACTAGTCTGGCTAACTCATCTCTTACGAGAACTGCATGCTTTACCACCAGATTGTCCTAACTTGTTATGTGATAATAAGAGTGCCTTGTTTATGAGTCAAAATCCCATTTCTCACAAACGTGCTAAACACATTGACTTGGACTATCATTTTATTCGTGAGTTAGTCAACTCTGGCAAACTATCTTTAAACCAAGTTTGTTCCAACCAATCTTCAGGTGGCTGACATTTTCACCAAGAGTCTTCCGTGCTCACAGTTTAATGTATGTCGAAAGATGCTTCGTCTTGGACCGCCACCATTTCGATTGAAGGGGGTATTAGGAAATAATTTGTATTTAATGTATTAAATTGTAATTATATCACTTCCTTGTATTTGTTATTGACTCTCCTTAATTACTGGAGAGATTATTGTAAATTTTTAGTATAAATATAAACCTCCTAAACCTCAATCACCATGAGGTTGATTTCTAAACCCTTCACACCTACTTAGCTTTTAGGACACTAAAATCTTGTTCCACGTTCTTTTTGCCGCTTTTTGTGTCGCCTTGTGTCTTATCCGTTTATCATCTTGTGGATAAGCAAATGATTTAACAAAATTCGCCCAATAGGAGTATATCTCATCAACAAGATAATACACATGCTTGTATTATGCTCTATTTATCTCGTTGATTAATGGTGAATGAATTGAGGAAATCGACGAAACCAATGAAAGCATGCCAAACCCATTAATCTCGATAGGAAACCAACCCGAGACCACTTCGTTCAAGCTTAGTGACAAAGCATATTATATTTTCGCTAATTTTGTGGTGATTGCCGATGGTTAGTGAAAGGTGGTTGAGTGTTGGTTGTGGACGATGCGTGGTGGTTGTGGATGCTAGGGTGTTGAATGACGGTTGTTGCAATAAACATTAATATTAATATTATATTAAACTAATTAAATAACTAATTTACCGATATCGTATTTAAATAAATTATGATGTCATTGTCAACTATCATATAATAATAAATTAATGGGCAAGAAAACGTGATTCTTTTGTTTTGTAAAAAATAGGTATCATGTGAAAAAAAAATAGTAATATAAAAGACACAAATAGCTACTATCATAAAATAATTTGCCAAAACTCATAGTCGTGTGAAAAGAATACAAGAAAAAAAAACAAAATTACGAGTTACATAAACTGTCACAATCATGTGATTACATTACGTTTCTATTTAATTACAGTGGTTCCTAAATATTTAAATCTCTTAAATTACATTACAATATACTTGAAAGTTAAATTGCTACAACGTATTTTTTTGGTTGAAGGACTATCTTATCATAAGATTTGAGTCAAAGTAGTCATTTTGGGAATATTGTAACATGTAGATGGATGATTTCGTTGTTCAAACTTGAGGATGTGGTTTGAGTAGTAGGTTGGTTTGGTCATCTAACTAGTGGTCAAGGAACCTGCCATCCAAATTCTAAATTTTACACTTAGCCACACATTCCACCTACTTCATAGTTTCATCGACCTCATGCTATCTATTTGGCATAACAATTTTTTTTTTTTTTAAATTTGAGACACTTCGGTTGAAAAAGTTGTTAAACTGTTTTACATTTTTATGTTTTTCATTAGAATTAACTATTATTACATGTTACTAGGTTAGAGCCCCGCGTGTACACGCGGTACATATCCATGTCAAATGAAAAAAATTCTATAAATACTTTAGAATGCAAATTTATTTATTGAAAGTTACGTAATACAATTCGTGTGAATTTTGGTTGATTGTATATTTTCATAAAAAAGTTTAATGTTACCCAATAACATATATATGAATCAACAAATGTTTGAGTTGACGTGATTTAAAAACAAATAATGAAATGAATAAACATATATTTATTGTAACGACATACAAATAAAGATTAAATTCAAAGAAAATAAATGTAGTTTAACAAATCATACAACCCAAAAATTATAGAAAAAATTAAACAATTTATGCAAATATAATCGCATACTTATTCACAAACTTCAAAATATTTTTTTATAGACAACATTTGCTATTTATTATTAACGCTGTCATCTTTGCCCAATATTAGTATCTTCAGGCCATCTCTACTTTTGTCACTTGGCAGCGACATAAAAATGCCCATGTGTAAAAACAGGATCTTTCAAATACAGACCTACCCTAAATAAGGTTTGTCCTTGACTCTTATTTATTGTCATTGCGAAACATAAAGTAAGAGGGAATTGTCTTCTGTTAAATCTGAAAGGAATCTTCTTATCAGATGGGGACAGCCTAATTCTTTGGAAAAAAGTTCGCATTCCAATGTTACTCCCTGAATTATTTTAGCTTCTATAACACGGTTTGACATGGCAAGACGATTTGAAACTTGTGGCTTTGAAAAGAATTTATGTCCACTTATAGGATCCCTGAACCATTTGAGTAACAAAACAGTGAAATTTGTCAAAAACAACTCTGGTGAGAAAAAGAAAGACATTTGGCATTATAATTGTATTATCATCAAGAATTTAAGGTAAATATATCCAGAAGACCCTAAACTGTTTTGACGGTTTGACTCATAACCAATGACCTAAAAATCAAGCTAAAACCACTGTGAAAATCAATACTAAATGAGATCCTCAAAAAATGTAATCAATTCAAATCAATTAAATTGGGTCAATATTATTAAAAATAATAGAAAAATTAAATTGGGTTAGTAATATTAACAATAAATAAATTTGTAAAAATAGTAATATAAATAATTGAGATTAAAAATGTTAATAAGTAACCTCAAATCAATAATTCAAAACAATTACATTAAAAACATCCGCATTTGAAATTAACTTACCAATTATCGACAAATTATTATTGACATCTTAAAATTAGCATATTACTATTAAAATGATTTTGATGATTATGTTTTAATGAGAACTGATTACAGAAAGTCATAATATAAACAATTAATTTCGGTTAATAATATTAAACATAAATTCATAAAATTAGTAATATATAAATGAGATTAAATTTTTTTACTAAATAACATTAAATTCTTGCAATTATTATTAATGTCAATAAATAACATTAAGACTCTTAATAAATAACATTAAAAATGAATAAATCTTTTTAATTGCAATCAAGACCAATCAGAATTCGTAAAAATAGTAATATAAATAAATGAGTTTAAAAATCTTAATAAATAACTTTAAAATCGTAATCAATAATTCAAATCAGTTACATAAAAACATCCGCGTTTCAAATTGACTTACCAATTATCGACAAATTATTATAGACATCTTAAAATTAGCATATTACTATTGAAATGATTTTGATGATTATCTTTTAATAAGAATTAATTAAACGAAAGTCATAATATAAAAAAATAAATTTAGTCAATAATTTTAAACATAAATTCGTAAAATTAGGTATATACATAAATGAGAATAATTTTTTTTTATTAAATAACATTAAATTCGGTCAACTATTATTAATGTCAATAAATAACATTAAAACTCTTAATAAATAACATTAAAAATGAATAAATATTACTAATTGCAATGGAGACCAATCAGAATTAGTAAAAATAGTAATATAAATAAATGAGATTAAAAATCTTAATAAATAACCTTAAAATCGTAATCAGTAATTCAAATCAATTATATTAAAAACATTCGCGTTTCAAATTGAATAAATCTTATTAATTGCAATGAACACCAATCAGAATTCGTAAAAATATGAGATTAAATAACTATTGAAGTTAATGGTTGCAAAAATTTGGGGAAAGATTGGTTTATCAATCAATCAGTCAATCAATCTTCGCTACATTTAGAAATCTAATTTACTCTATAAATTGATGACCAATTATGCCATAATTGTGTAAAATTCATTCAATTTTAGAAATCTAATTTCAAAACACAAAACTTTCTTTCACAAGTTACACTCTATACTTAGTTAAGTATCAATTCATAACAATTAGATAACTACACATTCATAACATTTTTTAGAATAAAAGATTTGTCTAATAAGTGTTAAAATAAAAAAAAAACTTTAGTTGTTAATTGATTCTTAAAATTTGTATACATAGATATATGTTTAAAATGGTTGATTAGAATATTCATTGAGTTAATATTTCTACTCCTAATCGATTCTATATTTTGAATAATATACAATTGAATGCTTTATTGTATTTAAATTATGGATTAAATTGATTCATAATGAATCATTAATACAAAAAAATGGTAAAATTGATTCATAATCAATCATACATAAATTCAATAAATAAATTATGGTAAGTCGAAATTACGGATTTAATTGATTTATAATCAATCATACATAATAAAAAATTGATTAAAATTATATATAATTATGGATTACATTGATGTGCCATCTTACGGATTAAATTGATTACTAATTACCAAAAATAATTTTGTATTAAAATTAAATTCGTTTCATTAAGTTATGGTAAGTCTAACTTATTAATTATAAATTGATTATAAATCATTTTATAATCAATCATACATAATAAAATATTGATTAAATTGATTCATAAATAGGAATTAAATTGATTCATAATTACGAATTAAATTGATTCATAATTACCAACAATAATTTCGTATTAAACTTAATTTCGTCTCATTAAATTATGGTAAGCTGAAATTAGAGTTAAATTTAATAAATTTAATGAGACATAATTTCGTAAAATAATTTAATGGGACAAAAAAAATGGTAATAAATTTAATGAGAGTTATTATAGTAAAGCAAATGTAATGAGTTAAAAAAATCAAACTAAATATGTTAAATTTCGGCCACCTAAATTTAATGACAATAAATATACATAATAAAAGATTTATTAGAAGATTTATTATGGTCAAGCCTAAATTATGGGGTGAAGATTAATTGATACTATGGTAAGGCGTTCAATTCGTATAATATGGCGTTAAATTAGGAGATTTTGTATTTGAAATTTGAATATTGGCGTTAAATTAGTCCAAATACTATGGTAAGGTTAATTATTTACTTCAATTATGGTTATCTTAAATTACTGTTTTTATTGATTGATAATCGATCATTAATACAAAAAATAAATGCGAAGTATTATGGTAAGTTTAAATTCGTATAACTAATAATATAACTAATAATATGTTCTGTTTGCTATATAGAATTTGTGTCTTCATATAGAATCCTGGTTTTCTAATGGAAAAACATATATATTAACTAAATCAGATAGATATATATGAAAAAAACAAAATCATTTCAAACACCATTGAATAATAATATATATGTAAAGCAAGAAAACATATAATATTGTTTCTCTATTTGTATCTATATTACATAATGTATCAATTTCATATGCTCGGTTGGTACTTATAGGCCCTCTCTAAGGTCTCCATTCGACCCGAGATGTATTAATTTATTATATAGATAGATGTTAAGTTATGTTATGTTACTAAAGTTATAAAATTAGATGCACTGTTACAGACTTTCAATTATGGAGTAGAATTAGGAGATCACCATTCGAATGTTTATGTATGCGATTGATCAAACATAATGTATGCGAAATATCTGTCTAAACTATTGAAACATAACAAAAAAAATAATAATGTTTATGTATCTAAATATGAGAAAGAGTAAATCACCTAAGAATATATGTATGCGAATGAGCAAAGATTAAGAAATGTGAGGTAGCATAAATCGTATGAATGGGGATTTAACCCATTTTTTAGCTACTCGGTTCGATAAGAAATGTATGTAATGGTGGAGTGAAATTAGCATAATGTTATGAATGGGGATTTAACCAATTTCAATGTTTTTAAATATTACCTATGTTATGTTATGTTACTAGATCTTTGCCCGCGTATACACGCGGCTCACCAACGTAAAATTATTTTGACCGGGTAAAACATATAAAAAAATGTAGCAGAAAATATTTTATTAAGATTTAAAAGAAATAAATACACATTCTATTCAAATATAACAAAAATATTTCTTTATACACCACATTTTTTGTTTTAGTGTTGACTTTCCCATCAGCATAAGTATAAGTAACTTCACGCCTACCATGCTTTTAACTGTTGACAATACGACATAAAGTTGGACATGTGACAATACCGGGTGTCTTAAAATATAATACAACCTTCGATAAAGACTGTCCTTGGATTCTATTGATGGTCATTGCAAAACATAAGCATATTGGGAATTGGCACATTAGGAACAATTGAACCTTTTAGAATTTTGACCAATATAATAAACAAACATGAAATGTAAACACGCAATTTATTTAGATCAAAATTGTCTCAAAAGCAAAGCAAACATAAAATGAAAACAAAATGTCAACACACATGAAATAAAAATCCTGACAATAAACCAATGTTCAAAAAACGGGTAATTGATCCTATTTTTCAACCTTAGGAATCAAGACTGAGTTCTCAGGTGATTTGTTAGGCGAAATCAAATTTTCAGACTTTAGGACTTTAGTTGTGGATTCACTTGCATCATCTTCCGTTTCGTAAACTTTGTCAAGGCTACGCTTTACTTCCGCTTCATCATGAATCAAACTAACTCTCACAGATGATTCTGGAGTAGTGTTATCTCCAACAGAATCCTACAATATTAAAAGCCATGTCGAAATTGTTAGAATAAGCTACATTCAAATCTAATATGAAACATGATTGACCAAGTAAACTACTAACCTTCACAGACACTGCATTCTGTGTTGAAGATTCACCTAGATCAGTATTTTCAAGCACAGGTTGATCGATCTAAAAAACAAAGGTTTAAACAATAAGTAAATAACAACAATAATAACGATTCATAACAGTAATTATAACGAAATATTTAAATGATAATCATAACCTGAATGTCAAGGAACCGTTCTTCAAGAGAAGCTACAATTTCCGAATCATTTGTAAGCTTACGTATACCATAACCATCAAGATTCTTATCAATGTTGAATTGCCCTACTTTAATTTTGAAAGCAAACTTCTTCTCTTCAAATTCATAAAACTCAACAGGAGTTACTTTGTCTTCAATGGAAACCTAGATCATACAAATTTAATAATTATATTTAAGGTAAATTTTCGTATATATTAAAAATCTTATATATTACAACAAATCTCTTATAGTAATAAATATGGTAACAATAACCATTAACTTTTTTAGTTTATATTTAATTATTCGAATTATAATTTCTTAAAATAAGAACCGCCACTTTCGTATATAGGCTGCAGCATTAGTCTTTTCAAAAGATCATCAATTAATAGGGTATCAAATATTAATTAGTATTAGTGTTGAAAATTCAAGTTGTCACTTCGGTTCCCTTACACGCGTTTTAATGTTTCTATATAATGATAATCACTAAATCTAAATCACATATTTACTTTCTTCAAATTAAACACACACAAATCCAAGGAAAAAAAAATTTCAACAATGGAAAGGGTTGTCAGTTGGAGGTTCTGCAGCATAAAGCGTAGGTATTTTGTGAACATGAGTGACACTACGTTATTAGTTTTTGGTTCAAGAAACGCGATTATGCAAATGGATGAAGACTTTAAAAGACAAGTGTATGAGTTTGGAAGAACCATCAGGTTGCCGAGCAATGAAGAGAGCAGATTGATTGCTAAGTTGGAAGAAATCTTTGAAGTGGATGAGTTTGATGAACTTATGGAGGTATTTAATGTCCAAAGTTGGTTTTTTGCTGAAAATCTTAATGTTGCAAGTATTCTGTTTTCCGATGGTGAATATCGGTTGATGTCAAGGGATCAGATTGAGAACTGCAATGACTATGACTTGCTTGTGGAACTCGATAATGTACGCATGTCTAACAACCGTAGAACCACTGCCAGTTTGAACCTGGAACAAATGATTCGCCTAAGAATCATGAATCTGGAAGAGGAAGCGGCAATGGTGGAAGCAGAGGAGGAGTCCGATTCTGAAAGGGATGATGATGATGACGATGAGGAAGGTGATGAAGTTTAGTATGTTTTATATGAACTTTTAATAGTTTTTCTTAGTATGTATTTGGTACTTTATGATGCAGGTTATTAACAACTTTAATAAAAGTTGTAATTTTGGTTTATATTATCTATAAAAAGTTAATCAGTTATGCTTACTTATTTATTGGTTTTGTTATTAGATTAATTTTTTTCATTAGTTAGATTTTAACTTGGCTTTTAGGTTGAAAAAAGAGTGTTCCAATAATTGCTTATTATGCTCTTAAGATCCGTTGATTAAAGTGTTAAGAATAGAAGCACGTTGGTCAACTGCGTGTAGACGCGGGCATTAATCTAGTAAGTAATACAAAGTAGAATTACATATATTGTTAAAGACTGATAAAAATAAGTTACCTGTTTGCTTTTCTCAAGAAGCTGCATCGCTGACATGCCCAACATTTTTTTGGCTTCTCGATCAAACAATGTAAGCGATGTTATTCCAGTACAATCCTGCACCCTTATTGGAATCCTATACCTAAAACACGAAAACTAATAAATAAACCCTATATCTAAAAAAATTAATAACGTAAACATGAATACTAAAACGTAAAAAATAAATAAATAATATCATACAATTATAAGTTATGTATATCAAATAGAAGTCTTACACTGGATCAGCAGAGACAATCTGTTTGGGACAACCTTTATTCGTGCAAACCAAAACTTGTTTAAATGAAGTTACGTCCTTCACCTCTTCATCATCAGGTAAACTTAAAGTTGGCTCAACCTTGTGGTTACAGAACTCGCAACCAAGGTAATACCAATCTTCGTTAGGATCCACCCCCTTGATTGTTCCAACAACAATGACTTGTTTGTTAACCTACAAAACCAACAGTAATAATGCGACGAAAAACCCTGAAATGTATATGGAAAGAAAGGTATTTGGAAAAAATAAACTGATTTTTATACGAACCTCTGTTATCAATGGAAGCTCACGAATACAGCTGAAAGGTGTTTTATTCAAAAATTCATCAGACATGTTCATGCTACCAGACGATCCCAGCGATCGTTGAGCAGAACATGATTCGTTGGAGACAAACTTTTGAATATAACTGTAATTGAAAAAAAAAATATTTGTATATCTTTAAAGAACTGAAAACATATAAATAAAACACAAAAAAAGATAACTATGGTACCTTTTCTTGAAAGAACGAATGTCTTCAATGTCTTCATTAATAAAGAGGCGAGTGATAAAGAATGCATTTTGAACACTTACATTGCCTTTGTAAAAAAAATATTAAAACAGGTAAAACAAATACCGGTATACAAAAATATGTAATCGGAATTTGTAAAAAAAGTAATATATAACATACCTTTATAATTGCTAAAGCTACCAAATTGAACAATAAGGATTACATGAACTTCATCTTCATTCTGCTTGATGTATTCAAACATCTGATCACTATACTCTTCCCACAAAGAACAGGTCATTTTGATGCCACTACATATAAACAGAATGTATGTTCATAAAGGAAAGTTATAAAGGGTTTTATACCAACAAATTCATAGTAGATATGAAATACATACTCTAGATCGATCAACACAAGGTTCATCTTGCTTTTCAACCCAGCTTTAGTTTCTGTTGGTTCTGGTGGAGTCCATTCTTCAACATAGCCAATGAAATCTTAAAAAGAAGTTAAAACAGTTTTATACGAATACATAATTAATATAGAAAAATATTAAAATACAATTGTTAGTATAATTAAAACAAACCAATTCTTTGTTCTGCAGACAGATTTCCACCTTTAAGTGACTCAAAAGATGAAAAATTAAAACCGTATTGACTTCCATCAAACTTACTACACTTTGAAATATTGGTTTCAAAAGTAAAAGAGAGCATGTCATCTTTAGAAAAATGTTTAGTAGATTTGTTTTCAGCAAGTTGTGAGTTATAAATATAATAAGTTTCATTTTCATGTAAGAATTTTTCATGCTTCTTCATATATCTACTCCATACAATAGCTTGCATTTTCGACCCCTGTTTCAAAACGAAAAAAATAAATTTAGTAACAACCAATTTTCGAAACAAACAAATGTGTACAAAAAAACAAATTAAAAAAAAAATATGTTAAAAACATAACCTGTTCATCCATAAGAACCATATCAAGAGAAAGAATTTCTCCAGGTATCTTTCGATTTGCTCGCCTCCAAAGCCTAAGCACCTTAACTTTGATGGTATATTTACTCATGCGCCAAGTGATGTCATTCAAAAAAGTTATGTTGTTTGGATCCATAATGCTGCAAGTTTATGGTATATAGATTTTAGGTACGATCCCTCTAATATGTATATATAGAGGTTTAACTTAAAAATGTAAAGTTGTTTTATTTTTAGTAAAGATTAGTAAATTATGACAAACATAATATAAAAATTGAGCACTAACGAAATTTACATTTAAGTGTTTCCATTATTAAGTTAAATTTCGGTTAAAGTTATGAAAATATAATTAGCATTTTTATATGTTTCCATTATTAAGTTAAAAGTTTAAATTGTTGAGTTTTGTTTACATACCTACGATTTTTGGTATGGTAATATTTTCAACTTTGTATAATTGAAATTATAGTTTTAAAAAAATTGTTTATTTAAAAGTTTACGTTGTTGAGTTTTATTTAAATAGGTAGGATTTTGCGTTTGTTCATAAATTTTGAAGTTTGTATAATTGTATTTAATTTTTGAATAAAATTGTTTATTATTAATTTTTTAAAATAACCGATTTAAAATAATTGTAAAAGTGTAATACAATTTAATTAACATAGTCAAACATTGATTTTAAATGCTTGAAAGGGTTGGTTTTAAATAATTCAAATGTACTATAAATATTTTGATGATATTATTAATTGTAATAATCTTAATTTGATTTTGTTAACAATGATATGGAAAAGTTAAACTTCGTAATATAAAAGGAATTTATATTTATTAAAATTATTTTGGAAAAATGTCATTAATATGATTGACTTGGAAAAGTCAACGATGCTACAATTTTACTTTAAAAAAAACAATATCACATTTAAGAAATATAAAATGTCAACTGATTGTAAAAAACGCTTCTGATATAAAAATGTTTCAAAGTTAGTCATAGAATGTATGATGACTTTTTTTTTGTATAAAAGTAAATATGATTGTAATTGTAATATGACTACCTACACAGTAAACCACTCATGTTAAATTACTCAATAAACAACACAATAGCATTAGCATAAACATATATCACTACAAACCAAACATCATATGCACAATCATACATGACTACTAAACCTACCAAAAGATTACAACATTAATGTTAAGAAAACCTTTTTCTTAAAAAACATATGGATATGTAATGTTAGAAAATATAGTTTTTTCTTAAAACATATGGATATGTAATTACTAACTTACTCAAACATTGCTAACTTACTTGCTAAACAGCCTGGAACATTACAATATACGACTACTAAACATAGACCATAAGCACAATCATATGTATATTAAACATAACCCAAAAAATTACTGTTTATCAACATATATAAACCCAAAAACCACGACTTACCACATGAGCAGTAAACGTGGAAATGTTTGTGACTACCAACCATAGATCATGTTCTAACTTAAAAAAGTTACCCACCAAAAACTATTGTCTTCAAACCACATAACAACCACCACTGTTTTAACTAACTACCATTACCCCTAACAACATTAGAGAACTTGAACACACCTTGCTTTTGGAAAAGCAGGAAATGCATTTGATCACCAAGCTGAAAGTTCTTATCAGCTACAAAAGCCGACATACCCCTGATGTACCAACGGTACTTTCCAGGTTCACCTTCCCTCCCAACAGACACTCCCCAACTTAAACCCTCACCATCAAGAATGCTCAAACCCCTCTTCCTGCACAACCTGTTTTCCCTTGCCCAAGGGGTCTTCATACGCTACGCAAATAACAACGAATACAAAGTTACTAAATAAAAATATATACATATAGCTGATCATCTCAGTTGGATATCACATAAGTGGTGCATAATTTAAATTGTAATTTTATAATGTGAAGAGACTATAATGAACATTAAAAGGAATTTGGTGAAATTTGTTGTAAATGGCAACTAAATGGTATTTGACCCATATAAGTTCTATACAATTTGTTCTAAATGGCAATTAAATGGCATTTGAACCATATGACAACTAAACACAACAGTGAGTGCAGTTTGACCTCATAAGGTCAACAAACTCTAAGTAAAAATCTAAATTGATTATGTAACACTCAAAATGACCCATTTGGGTAGTTGAGCATGGGTCAGTATAAATATTATATATGTATTTGGTGCAGTTGACTGATGACCACAGATGACCCATTTGAATCAGATATATATTTTTGACAAACTGGTCACCTAATGTTTTAGTGCTGAGATTCTGTATTAGATTTGAAATATGATGTGTACTTGAAAATTAAAGTGAATCTAAATAAGTGACATATAACAAATAAATTACTTGACATCGATTTGTTCAAAAACTCTGATCAACTGCACCAACAGTTGCATGATTTGACCAGATTGACCCATTTGTGTAGCTGAAGGGTTAATGAATCTAAATAACTTGACCCAAAGTAACATCTAACATTTACACCAGTTCACCCATATTTCACATCTAAATAAACAACAACAATTGACCCACATTTGACGAAATCCTAACATCTAACATCTAAATAAGACTAAGTAACAACAGTTGACCCACATTAGGAGGTGGTCAACTTATAAACCACTACTATGGCTGCACTAACATATAAAGACCCAAAGTTAAACCTGATGGACTAAAACGCATATAAGTTAAACCTAAAAGATAAATATTATATATGTATTTGGTGCAGTTGACTGATGACCACAGATGACCCATTTGAATCAGATATATATTTTTGACAAACTGGTCACCTAATGTTTTAGTGCTGAGATTCTGTATTAGATTTGAAATATGATGTGTACTTGAAAATTAAAGTGAATCTAAATAAGTGACATATAACAAATAAATTACTTGACATCGATTTGTTCAAAAACTCTGCTCAACTGCACCAACAGTTGCATGATTTGACCAGATTGACCCATTTGTGTAGCTGAAGGGTTAATGAATCTAAATAACTTGACCCAAAGTAACATCTAACAATTACACCAGTTCACCCATATTTCACATCTTAATAAACAACAACAATTGACCCACATTTGACGAAATCCTAACATCTAACATCTAAATAACACTAAGTAACAACAGTTGACCCACATTAGGAGGTGGTCAACTTATAAACCACTACTATGGTTGCACTAACATATAAAGACCCAAAGTTAAACCTGATGGACTAAAATGCATATAAGTTAATACATTTAAAAAATAAATTATGGTACTTACATAGTGTTTGTCAACAACGAACACAACTGGCACACCAACATCCTCCTCTTCCTCAGAGTCATCATCCTCTTCCTCCATATCAGTGTCCTCTTCATCCTCCTCGCTTGACTCATCAGAAACTAAAACCTCATCACTATCATCAGTAGAAAGAACAATGATGTCTTCATCAAAGTAATCTTCATCATCATCCTCCTCCTTAACTTCAGCTTCCCATTTAAGTTCAGGAGGAAGAGTAAGCTTGTTTTGCTCAAAAACCGACATATTGTATGTGCTCTGTTAAAAAAAAGAAATATATTCATTTGATCAGGCTTATGACGTATCCAGCGAGAAAAAAACATACTAATAAATATTTAGTAAAAACAGAGAAGACCTGGTCAATGATTTCGAAGACAATGAGATGATCAGGTGTGATTGAAAAACTTTCCTTAATGAAAGGCCATCCTTTAGTGACATAAAAGAAACCATCATCCACTGCTAGCTGGATCTGAAAGTTTTTTCGTGGAGCAGCTCTAACTGCAATTGGGTCCTTCGGGAGCAGATTGTTCATTAAACCATGAACAACGTAACAACTGAGATGCTGTAAAAAACATCAAAAAAGTTGATAGTGGTTAAAATAAGTTATTGTATGAAAATATTGTATAATAAAATCTAATGATGTAATTTGATTCAAAAAAAAAAATACCAATCGCTTCTCAGTGGTGTAAGGATCGGACAATCTGCAGTAAAAGAAGTTACCAGGTGCATACACTGCATCTTGATGGAAAGTAATCATCCTGAAAGAGCGAAGGTTGTCCTCATACTGAAATAGAAAGTTACACCCAGATGGGTACCTCAACTCAGTAATCATTGTCCTCCAACCATTGTAGAAGAACCACTTGCCACCAATCTTCAACACTTTAATATCAAACACTTTTGAGTCCAAGGTACGGATTTTGGTATTACCGCTAGGATAACCATAATCTTCGATCCACTTCTCATACAGTTTTGGTAACACCTGATTAGAATTACAAAGATTAAAATATTATTAGGAAAAGTATGAACATACTGTACTATATAAATTTTAGCATGTAACAGATATCTTACAATACAAACACGGTTGTTAGCCTCCGACTCACACCAAAATCCATATACCATTGTATAACTTTGGGGTGTATGCACCTGTAACAACCACCAAAATCCATATCAGCATAGTAATGTTAAGGTTTGAGTATAAGACCTCCTAAAATGATTCAAATCTTTGTATCACCGAATAAAAAATGTTTTTCAAAAAAAGACAGATGATGAACATTAATCCAGAATATTGTTAATCTTAAACAACAGAAAAAATAAAGAACAATAACTCAAACATTATAACATCACTTAAACCATAAAACCCCTTAAATGGATACGTAATAAATAAACACCTAATCCAGATCGATACCTAAAACATAAACCTGTAGAGACAACCTATAACATCACTTTTAAGTATAAATCCCCTTAAATGGATACCTTAAACATAAACACCTAATGGCAACCTAGATCATAACAATCCATTCGTAGCTTGCTTTAAACATCATTGAACACTAAATCAAAACCTATAACATTTTTCCTAAGTGCAAACCTAAATCCTAAATTCAAAATCATGAGTTGAACAATAACGCGAACGTCCCGGGAAATTCACATCAGAATTTCTAATGGGCATCATGTAGTCATTATACTTACTACCATAGTTTTTAAAAAACTGAGATCAAATAGAAACCTAAAAACATCAATTGAACAAAAAAAATCCCTAAATGGATACCTAAATCATAAACCCCTAAATTGAAACCTAAAAGCATAACAATCCATTGGTAGCTTTCTTAAAACATCAATTTAACCATAAATCGTAACCTTAAACATTAAACATAATTCGAAATCTAACACTTAAACCACTAATCAGTCTTAATAAATCAAACCTTAAAACATCAAGTGAACAAAAAAATCCCTAAATCGATACCTAAACCATAAACCCCTAAATTGAAACCTAAATCATAACAATCCATTCGTACCTTTCTTAAAACATCAATATAACCCTAAACCGAAACCTTAAACATTAACCCTAATTCGAAACGTAACACATAAACCCCTAATCAGTGTTAATAATCACTCAAAACTTACTCTTATCAATCGTACCATAAAAACCCCTACATCAAAAGCTAAAACATAAAAGCTAAAACATCAATACAAAATGAAAAGAACTAACATCACTAAACGATAATAAACCAAAAACCAATAACAATCAGTAAATCCGAATATTTGAAAAAAAATAGACATCCACAGTAATCGAAAGTATAAAAACAGATATGGAAAATCAGTTAAAGAAAAGACAGAAAAAAGATATATAAAGATCGATGAACTGAAATAAGAATAGTAGATCGATTACCTTCGATTGGAGATGAATGAGAAGCTTCAATCGCCTGATTAGGGTTTCGGGTTAGAGGAGGCGATGATGAATGAGGGTTATGTTATGTCTGTGTTTTTAGAAGGGTATTTATATTTTTCGGGATTTTTGATTTAAAAAAAACGAAAATTTTATAAATTCTCTCAATGTGCCATGTGGCATCACCAATGGAGGAGAGATAATGGCTAGGGGGGGTAAATGAATGACATGTGTCCAAAATTGCTTTAAAATATTATATGTATAGATGTTATAAGGAAGTCAAAATTCAGTTATTTTCATTACATATCTATCTATATTTAAAAGTCAAATTCGTTATAAGGAAGTCAAAGTCAAATTCAAAATATAAGGAAGTCACTTCATTCAATCAATGGTATAATTAACGAATTCATTGAAATTATTTATAAGGAAGTCAAATTCGTTATATGGAATTTAAATTCAAGTTCAATTTCATTAATTTCGATTATGGCATTCATTGTTGACTTCCTTATATATTGTGTGATTCTATATTTAAAAGTCAATTTCGTTATAAGGAAGTCTTAGTGAAATTCGTTATAAGGAAGTCAATTCATTCAATCAATTGTATAATTAAC
Organism: Ambrosia artemisiifolia; assembly: GCA_032199755.1. Lineage (NCBI taxonomy): Eukaryota > Viridiplantae > Streptophyta > Magnoliopsida > Asterales > Asteraceae > Ambrosia > Ambrosia artemisiifolia. Next base: position 3,987,560 of record CM063526.1, on the reverse strand, counting down.
GAATTTATTGAAATTCTTTATAAGGAAGTCAAATTCAAATTCAATTTCAAATTTGAAATTTATAAGGAAGTCAAAGTCAAATTCGAAATTTATAAGGAAGTCAAATTCAAATTCAATTTCATTAATTCCATTAGTATTAGTTATTATTAGTAATTATTAGTAATTAGTAATATATTCGTAAAATAGTAATAGAAAAATTCAATTCGGTCAATAAGATATAAATGGGTTTAAAAATCGTAATATTAGTTTTAGAATTAGTTGGAATGCTATTGCACAACCAAGTAATTCTGTGTAGAGCAACTGAGATGGATTTGATAAAACTATCTATATAGATGAAGTGCAAAAATGGAAGGCATGTATTAAGGCGTCAATCAATGAAAATTGTTGAAATTAGCGAAGTTATTGTCATCATATTTTAAATAGCATTTATGACTAATTAGAACAGTATAATATACAAAATTAACTGATAAATTAGTATTGATTAATTATTAAAGTCGTATAAGTAAAATTGGTAAGTTTCCATTATGTGTTTAGTATTTTGGTGTAAAAGATTTATAAGTTTTGAAATTCAAAAATAAGATATACTAAATGTGGTTTTTTTTGTTTAAACATTTCTACGAGTAATAATTATGCCTTATGAAATTCAAACGTATTATAAAAATGATTGGTTTGTTAGTTGTTTACATATTATAAATACGTCTTTTACATCTAAATATATATGTATTGATGTTATATATCAAACATGGTAGTTTATAAAATGTAAACTAAATATATAAATTAACATACTTTTCTGTAACAAATCTATTTAATTTAGTATACACTTATAATATAAGTGTTTTTTTTCCTTATATATTTGTATTATGGAAAGTTTAAATTTTAGTATGAATATAGAAAGCGTAAATTATGATAAAGCATTAATTATGTAGTGCAAATTAGTATTTGAAATTTAAATTTTGTCCTAAAATTACTCCACCTATTATGGTTAACCTAAATCACATTAATTATTTTAATTGATTGACAGTCAATATAATTAATACAAAAGAATAAACTCTTGGGTACATATCATTACCCCATATTTTTTACGACATAGCTTCAACAACTTTTTTATTAAAAGTCCGCCCTGTTCCTGATGATCCAAAATTCGGTTTATAAATCGAAACCCTAACACACAAATGCATATAATCAGTCAATAACCTGGTAAACAAAAACACGAATAAACAATTTACAAAATCAATTTAAAGATACAGAAAACACTGAATTATAAAAATTTAAAAAACATGTACCTAAGCAATTACAACATTACATTTGACATTGGTATGCCCCAAAACAATAGCATTTGTCTCATTTGCATTTTCATATTCAACAGAGTATATACAATGTAGTATAAAAAACTTATCGAGCAGTCTTAAAAAACGTAAATATTAAATACGCTAACTTAAAAATAAATATGACAAAAAGAAGTAATAAAAGAAACATGAATTATTATAAACCCGACTCCTTTATAATTTTTGAAAAAATTATGCTTGGCGCCTAAGTTTCTTGGTCAACCATAATTAATGCATTCAAGGATATTTACTACCTTTCCAAATATGTGGCACAAACTTAGGAAACTAATAATTCAAAATTAAATGCTCCATAATTATTTCAGATCCATATCCAGAATCCGAACTGAGATTTGACTCCTTACTCGATCAAATCATATTAACATAACAATCCACTCTTTAATACCAAACCATATGAGATCTTCAAGAACAATTATGAACAATATATGAACATCATATCTCGACCTTAAAAGACATGCATCCCATCCAACATAACAGTTAACATCACTAATCACAAACACATAATAATAGAAGATATAAACAATGACATTCTGCTTTTAGAAAAATAGCTACTTCGCATTAATAAACACACACACACAAAAAAAGATCTACCACATACCTTTTAGTTGCAGCGGTGGCTGTTTTTCATACAGAACTCATCCTACAAAATAGATTGCTATAACATTCATCATAAAGTATAAAAAATTATGTCATAATAAAAAATGAATAAATCGGATTGAATGTTCATCCTAAATGTATATCCTCGTTTAATCAGTAACATTAATGTAAACATTGATAAGAATATTATTGCAGAAAAAGCTTTAAAGTAATAGTCAAACTATAAATTGTAAACAAAAAAACAAAAATTAAGTTAAACAATGAAGACAAAGAAATTTACACTTATATTTTATTAATTGACGTCAATTTGATTAAGTCGGTAGAACATGGATTCGATTATTTTATTCTTAAATTGAATATGATTTCTTAGTTCAAAAAAACAACTGCATCATTGGAGGTTTAATCAAATTATTTTAAGTAACCATCGACTTTTAAACAAAACAAAGAATGATATTAGCTTGAACTTCATTATGTATTCTTTATTTTAATACATAGGGATCGACTTTTAAGCAATCTTAGAAGAATATGGATTGATGATTACCTTGAATCGGTTGTGGAGAATTAAGAAATTATGAAACATGAAGAAGGAGGATAGAAAGGTTTCTTAGAGAGAAATGGAGAATGATATTGAGGAGAATGAAAAAAAAAACGGTTTATATACTTCAACTTCGGAGCTCCATTTAGCGGTTGGATCCATGAGGACCCTCTGTAAGGCTTCCATTCGACCCAAGTGACCTCAATTATTATATAGATAGATTAAAAGGGAGAGATGTGTGTTAATGTATATAAAAGGCAGTGCTTCAGTTATGGAGATTTTTCCAAAACACCTGTTATTAAAAACACTGTTGATTCAAGTAGATATTACTTCAACGGTTTCGTTCAAACAGTTGTTGCATTAAACAGTTGTTACGAACAATGACATCACATTTACATTTTTAATGTCTGTTTACAAAAGACCAATCATCTGTTGACTTTAACAGTAGACTATTGATATAACTAATTGGTATTTTTCATCAAATAAATATAAATCATTATATAATGATGACATAATATATAAAATCAAAAATTCAATATATTTAGAGCGATAATAATATCAAATACATTTAAATAATTAGTCTGTGGTCTTCAACAGATCGTTCAATCTTTTGTTCTTTTCTTTAAGAAAGTTTTTGTAGGACCTACATATTTTTTGTATGTCTTCACTGAACTTTTTATTTGACCTTATGTTTTCCAATAGAAATGAAGAGGCCATCCATCATTTACTTGATACCTTGGTAGCAATGACCTGATTAATTTTCAGGTTTGTCTTCCAAATGTGATGTTTAAGCAGTCGTGTAGCACCTTCAATTACTTCAAGAATCTCATGCTCTTCGTCCTCTTTAAACCATTCCAAAATAAGTTTTTGAATGTCTGTCTTTTGTGACCATTTGCTGTTGCTGAAATCCATGTTAATAATATTTTTATAAGATTAGGAAACCTATGCAGATGTAGAAGGTAATGTTTAAATAGTGTGCTATAGGAAGAAGTGAAAATCGTATTTTATAGTAAAAATAATGCATTAACTATAATTAATCTATTAACTACAATGCATTTTTATTAATGTTGAATACATACTGTATTAATTTGGCTACTTTCCCACTGAAGCAACTCTTCAGATTCTGTTTTTTTTTTACATTCAAATTTACTGACAAACACAAATACTATTTACCAATATTTGTACAAATATAAACATGTGATGTTTTACGTTTTTTATATTACAATTGTTTAACTTCTGTTTTATCTAAATTGGACATGAAAATGTTGTTTTTTTTGTTTAAATAAGTGAGTAAAGATAATAAATATAAGTTTATTATTTGTGTATATGAATTATTAATCTTAGTTTAACTGCAAAATATTGAATTCTTACACTTGAGTATATTTGCAATATATGAATAAAAAAAATGTATTAGTACATCATTTGGTAAAAAGACTTTTTGATTAGCAATGGTTATCTTAAAACCGTTCCCTAATAACCGTCCATCGAAATTTATTAACCGTCTGGTAATTTGTATTTAAATTAATTTTGAAATTAAATAATGTTGTTATGATTTTAAATTATTACTTTTACGTCTAATTGCAAAATATACTAAGCTCAAAATCATAATCATTAACTTTGGAATTCAACCCTTTGAGGCATGTTACAACCACGAAGAGAAAAATCAACAGACGCATGAAAAGCTTTATTGGGATAACAGATATTAAAAACAAACAATTAATCTTAATCTTCAACTGAAGTTTCACTACTCTGTTTACCAAAATCTGTTAACATGTCAACAAATTTGTTAAACAGCTATTATACGATTCAACCTTATTATTACAATTCTATAATTTGAATGAAATATTTAACTTAACAAAACTATATACAAAATGGAAGACTTATAAAAGAACAAATCCAAATATCTCTAAAAAACTGCTTTAACGACAAAAGAATTACAATATCCGAGTTTACAAACTACAAAAAAATACAAGCAAACATAAAAAAAGTCTTCTAACAACCAAACCCTAAAGAATGATCTTTCTTGCCATTGTCATCGGAACAACAACACAAACACAATCAAAAGCAGTACCACGACAACAGTTCGTATCTAAACATCATCAAGTTCGAAAACCCTAATGATTCAAAATAGGGTATGCATATAGTAATAATGGATTGATGTTTTCCTTTGATTGTAAGAATTGTCGAAAAACATCAATTCCAACTTCATTACCAACGGATTGTTGGTAATCGATTTTCCTTTGATTGTAAGAATCTTTGAGAAGATTTGTGGAAAGACATTTGAACGTAATATCATTATGCATATGGGATGGAGAGTTGCAAAGTGAAAATAGTTGAAGGAATAAAAAGTTGGAAAATGAATATTGGGAATTCCTACCCTTTTATAGGGTGAATAAACTAACTATCCGTAAAGTTGGTTTTCAACTTTATAAGTTGCATTTCAAGTAAATATAAAGTTGGAACTTACTTTTGGAGCTTTGTATAGAGTGAAAGACAATTGCATCACAACAATAATAAAATAATCTCTAAAATAATAATATTGTTAATAAACTAAGTTCAAAATCGTAATCATTACTTTTGGGGCTTTTTATAACATCTGTTGACTTTTCAACAGATGTTGTCACACAAAAGGCTCTCTCTCTGGCATGGGCGACCGAAGACCTCAAGAAAACACTAAGGGCAAGACGGCAGAAGGCAATGATAGATCAACAGATGAAGGGGCTCTCAAGTATTACGTCACTAATCTTCCTGATGGTTGTAGTGGAGCGGATTTAGAGCGGATAATTAAAGAATATGGGGATGTTACCAAGGTTTACATTGCTTAAAAAAGAGACAAACTGGGAAGAAGGTTTGGGTTTGTGTCGATTAAAGTCCCAAGAAACAGAGAATTGTTAGAGGAAAAGATGCAGAATTTATGGATTGGATCGTTCAAGATTCGAGCCAATATAGCCAGGTTCACAGGAAAGCAACCGTATGTGGAGAATGTTTCGGAGTTTCCGGCGTTGAATGAAAAGACTGTTCCATTGGACAAAAAGGAGCAGTCTGTTCATCGGAATGCTTTTGAAGTCAAGGGATGTTCTTTTAAAGAAAGATTGACTGGACAACAAGAGCAAAAGGCTGAAGAAAAGAATTTGTTTATCCCTGACGTGGTGAATGAGTTTAGCAGTTTGCATGATAAGGCCCTTGTCGCAACAGTTTTCGATGTTGAAGGTTTAAAAAAACTCCCTAAGTTGGTAAAAGAAGTTTGTCTGGGTGATTTCAAGATTCAATACTTAGGAGGCTTATCAGTGTTAATTTCTTTTCCTTCTAGCGAGACGTCTGAAAATACCCGAGTCCAGCTTCTGTTGAAAACTGATATGTTTCATTCTGTGGTGGTATGGAGAGGACAATCCTTTCCCTTTGAAAGGATAGCCTGGCTTAAAGTACAGGGTTTACCGTTAAATGTTATGTGCAACGAGACATTAAACAGAATTGGTACGATGTTTGGGAAGGTAGTTCATAAAGCTAGTGTTAGACAGTTTGATAACGATTTATCCTACGAATATGTTGGTGTTCTTGTTGGAGAAGGTTCAAGGATTATGGAAGAACTTGTTATTCACTGGAGAAGACGTAAATTTCGGGTATGGGTCATGGAGGAGATCGGGGACTGGATACCGGATTTTCTGTTTAAAGCTTTACAGGACGATGGTGATTCGAATGTTGATCGGAATTCTGCGTCTTGTTCGTCGGAACGCCCCTCCGGCGCAATTAATGCTCAGGTTTTGGAAAGTCCGGTAATTTTGAATAATGAGATAATTAAGGATAATAATTTGGAAATCCCGAAATCAGTGCCTAGTATTAATGTGAATGAAGATTTTTCGAATATGGGTAACGGTTTCCATGCAAAGACGTTTGACGTGGCAGCCAAATTTCAAAGTCTTGAGGATTGGGAAAAGGTTTACAAAAAAGACACTAATTTTAAGGCTGGGCCTATGTTGGGCCACTCTGACATGTCGAAAGTTTTTCTGGGCCAGGAAAAGAAAATAGACAATAATAAAAGTAAGAAGGCTGGAAGTTTATTTCAAAAGCAAAAGATGTTTTCCTTAGATGAACGGCCCAACCCAAAGAAAAGATGCAGGCTTGATTTCGATCCAGCAGGACTTGATCCGTTCGGTTTGGATGTTCTGTTGGGTTTAAATCAGACTAAGGATAATCTCTCTCACTTACATGCACCTGAGGAAGATCTCAATAATATCAATGTTTCGGTGGAGGAAGTGGAGCATCCTATGGAAATTGAAAAGGATAAGAGAATTGATCTTAACTCTCAGCCAGAGAGTAGTACAGGATCAAGTGGAGGTAATGAAAATAATGTTTCCTACAGTGGCGAGTATAATCAAGGGGTAGAGATACAAAAGGAGGTTGATGAAACAGTTATCCTTGGCGCTAAAACGGGAACTAATCTGGGAGATTTTACAAAGATGGTTCGGGATTCGGTGGAGGCAGAAGGCATACAGAGAGGTAAACAATGAATTTCCTTTCGATTAATGTTAAAGGTCTTGGGGCGATTGGGAAGTGTGGCTGGGTTAAAAATTTAAAGGTCAGGAATGATGTATCTTTTGTGGCTATCCAAGAAACTCAGTTGGGAAATTCCAATTCGATTAATTTTGATGCGGTGTGGGGGGGTAAAGGTTATGATTATGATGTTACTGAGGCTGAGGGGAGATCGGGAGGTTTAATCAATATTTGGGATGAGAAGGTTTTTAACAGGAAGGTGACGATTTCAAAGCAAAATTTTCTTATGTCAAGTGGTTATCTAGTTGCTGAAGACACCCAGATAAATATTGTTAATGTCTATGGTCCGCAAAAGGTGGTTCAAAAGAGGCGCTTGTGGGAGGAGTTGATGGGGATTATGCAGGTTTATTGTGGTTTGTGGATCTTTTTAGGCGACTTCAATGCGGTTAGATACCCGGAGGAGAGGAAGAATTCCAACTTTAACTCGGTTAGTGCGACGGATTTTAATGCTTTTATTGATTCGATGGGCTTAAAGGAATACAAAATGAACGGTAACCAATTTACTTTTATGGTGGGGTATGAGAAAGGCTTCAAGTTTAGTAAAATCGATCGAGTTCTGGTGTGTCAAAATTTTCTTAATAAATGGCCTCTTGCCGCTCTTAGAGCTTTGCCTCGAGAACGGTCAGATCACTGCCCTTTGTTATTATCTTTAGTGGATTCGAACTTCGGGCCAAAACCATTTCGATGGTTTAATTCCTGGTTGGATAGGGAAGGGTGTGAAAAGATGATTACTGATGTTTTGTGTAACATTCGTACTTTTCGTATTTTCCATTCTAGTCCTTGTACTCTTGTATCTTTCATTTTGTACCCTTGTACTCCCGAGCTTATGATCAATGGAAGAATATTTTGTCAATTGCATTTAACTTTTAATCTATTTCAATCTTTCTATGTATTCTATTTTACGCAAACTTTACACTTTACGCTTAAAAACGAGACTCTAATACGAAACCGAAACATAAACGAACCCGTACGAGTTAGGAATCAAGCCCAATCCAAAAACATGTCAAAATGGGCTTAAACCTTAAGTTTTAACCTAAAAACACGTCCAAAACCAAGTCTGTTGGGCCAAGCCCAACCAAAAAACATTTTTTGGGCCTAAACACCTGGTCACGTCGCGTGACCAGATTCTGATTTCCCGTCACGTAGCGTGACGAGACCTGTCTGGCAGCACAAGAACCAACTCGTAATTACACCCATTTATCTCACCTAAACACCTCCCAACCACCCTAATTACTACATTAAACACCCAACCAACCCACCTTACCTATAAATACAACTCCTCTCCACCCTTTAACCCCTTGTTCATCCTTAATCTCTCCACAATCACTCTCTAATCCTCCAAGTTTTGAGCAAACTTCCTGATTACACATCAGTAAGTTTTCCAAGCTCAAACCCTCTTTCTCTTCTGTTTTTCTTTCTCTTTTTCATCTAAAACTCCTTGGAGGAACCTCTAGGATCTTCCCCATATTTATCCACAGAAGTGTGATAAGGGTAGAGCACCTAAAAGAGGACCCAAAGGTGTTTGTTTTTCTGAATTGTTTTTATGTCCTAAGATAGTTTGTTGTGAAAGAACCAACCAAGTCTACTAACAATCTAATGTTAGAAAGATTTGTGCTATGGTATTGGGTGACAAAGGAGAGTCAAGACTCATCCAAATTAGTCCCCAAACTTTACTTAAACTTCTTAGCTATACTATATAATAATATAAACATATACTTTCAAGTTTCTATCTTACTAGCTTATTAATCTTTGGAAGGTTTGTGATTACACCCTACCTTACCAACTCTCTTGACCCTTCTTGTGCTATGGATTTATCCACACTAGAAAGGGGAAATCCCGTGTCCAAAACCCACGTTTATTCCATAAGCGAAGTGGTTATGACATGAACCTATCAAATGGATTCACATTCCTAACCTTATACCATCCGAATCATCTATGATGATTTTGTGCTTGGTCTAACTTAATCTCATGACCATCCGGATTGCCCTAAAGGCAATTTGTGCTTGGTTTGCCTAAAAGGCTTGCATGACTCTCGTGAATCTATAATCTAAACTCGAACCTAAGACCCTTTATTCTCTAATTCTAGTAAACCAAGGCTAAGGAACTAATCTCCCAAGACTCGTCTTTGGAACCTTACTAAACGCACCCAAAGGTGAGTTCATACTTGTCCCCTTTTTACTCTTTATCACTTTTGGGGTGTAAACATGTACCATATGCAAAACACACTAATGCTTTCATAAACACACATGCTCAATCTATTAAACATACTTATATGCTACTTGCCATGCTTATGATTCTTAGATACTTAGACATAAATCATTAACTATTAATAGCCCACTTAACATGTATAGCGCTATAGGACTAGCACACCGCCCCTTTATGGGTCATTGTTAAGATTTAAACGGCCTAGCATGAATATGTTAGGTATACGCTGTGGTACTCGCGGGTTTGAGTTATGTCTTTTGTATGATATGTATGTGCAATGCTATAGTATGAGATTTGAGTAAACCATTCTAAAATACTATGTATGTAAACTAAAACTAGTATGCTCACCAATGCTTTATGTGTTGACGGATATTTTATACATGTTGCAGGAAATGTTTGATGCAGGATATTCAAGAAATCTACTTAGGATTGGACTAGAAACTCACGCTAGTTTAAATTCTATAATTTGATGTTGTATTTTTCCTTTTTATGAGACAATTTGTAATCTGTTTCCTTTTAGACAATGAAATGCTATGATTGAAATTTTATCTTTAAATTATATTGTCACGAATTCTAGTGTCATGAAGTCTTTGAACAATCTATCCCAAGTCTCGCCCCGATGTATTCCGCCATCGGTTGGGGTGTGACAGATTGGTATCAGAGCCATGACTATAGGGATTTAGGAAAATTGCCATGATTGTCCTAGACTATAGTTAGGAACCTATTTGACCATTCTTTTATCATGCTTAATATACTTGTGCTCCCTAATTGCTTCTACTCCATTCTCTTGGTCCTTAAAATTTACCTTCCTATTTGTGGACTACTCTACACTCGAAGACGCTCGTATAACACAAGCGAAAGGAAATCACCGAAATAGGCGTGAAACCCTCACTTTGGTGATAACTTTCAATCCGCGTAAAATCTTTGTGTTTTTGAAACTACACCAAGATAGGAGTGATATCCTCACCTTGGTGGAAATTTCACAATTCTCGTTCTAGTGGACACTTACCAATTTAAGGTTGGAATTAATTTTCTTACCACATTGGACAAAGTGTACAAACCACACTCAAAGAAACGACCTCGCTAAGACAGGAGTGAAATCCACAACTTAGCGACTAGTTTCAATCCTTGATATTTTTTTTTAATCTCGCTAAAGTCTCAAATTTACTAATGACAAGAAACATGTAGTAACTGGAAGGGTGAATACCGTTAACCGCAGGTTCGGGGAGAGTATTTCCACCTATTAAGCCAAAGCATGTTTTAAACTCAAAGGTAAATTCGAACCACTTTGGTTAGTCTTAGTTCCGTTCCGGAACACTCCAATTGCTTGCTTAAAACAAGCCTCTCATTTTATGTTAATATTATTTTCAATGTTGTTTTCATGCTATGTTTTCACTACATATATTCGATTTACTTTTTTTTTACTTTTTTTCTACTCGCATACAATCTCAAGACTCGCATTTCAAGCTACTCTAGCGATCTCCAAACGATACTAATAATCGCAAAACCAACACGAATCGAAACTTCCTTATGATTAACTATGTGCTCTATACTTGCTTATACATACGTGTTATGCTATTTTAACAATGTGAAACTTGCGTACTATACGTGTAACTAGAACTTGCATACTAAATCTATGAGAACAACTTGAGCTTATGTATTTTGTTTATCTAAATTTGCATCAATTTCACCGATCTAATCTTACCCGCAAGCTTTTCATTGGTAACCAAAATTCTAGTAACTTATTTCCTAAATTCAAAAGTCACTTTGTTTAAAAACGTTTATACAAATCTTCTCATGTATGATTCTCGTAGATGTCTTCCCGTCTCAACAGCATCGACCTCAACCAACTGGCGAGCCTTATTGCCCAAGAATTAGTCAAGATTCTCCCTAACCTAGAGACGCCAACAAACCCAATTCCAAACCCCGGCGATACCATCCAAGTCAGCACAAACCATGTAGATACTAAACCTACTACCCATACCCCTACCAAACAAATGAAAAAGGGTAACCGAAAACGCAAAAACCTCAAACAAAACCACACTTCGACAACTCCTAAGACACCGAATCCCAACAAAAAGCAGTATCGTGGAACCTTTCCGCTATGCGACAGTTGTAAATATCACCATCCCACTCACACACAATGCCGTATATGCGCCAACTGTGGTGCATATGGTCATTTAGCCAAAACATGTCGCTACACCACTAAACCACGACCCGAACAACCTACTAGTACCACCTCATTCACTAAAAACAATGGATGGCTATGCTCCGAGTGCAACGACCCAGCCCATGAATGCAACCAAAGCCCAAGACTTGCCTTGGTGATCTACGATGCTGGAAAACCCACTCACCACACTAAAGAAGATTGATTTTTCTTTTCTTTTTATAAAAAAATGAGAATTTCCTTTATGTAATGTTTTCAAGAAATTATTCGGATGTGAAATTTTCTTTACGAATTATGAAATACCATCGTTATCTTAGTTTACAATCATAATTTATCGGCAAAATTCAAATATCGCAAAACCATTTTCTCATCGCGCACAATCTTTTTCAAAATTTTTGAACAAAAATTCTTCCTACTATTTCCAAGAGGATGCCTATTCTTCTATATAATCCTCACCTTCAAACCACTAACAAATGTTTGCGTCGAGTCTGTATGGCAAACAAGATTCTAAATGGAAAAAGTGTTTAAAAAAAAAAGATTCTTTTGTAAACCGGACTTGTGAGCAAAGACACGCTAAATCAAATAACCTACTTCTTTATAACCCCAAAACCTTTTCTCTTGAAATCGTATCACGAGTCAAAATATTCATCAATGCCAAACTAAAATTGTCAATAAACTATTTTTCTCGCTTAATAAAATGGATTTTGCATAAATCAAACGACCATCTTCGATAAAACTTTTACACTAAATTTTCCCCACTTCAATTAAATCTGTTTTTCTTTAACATCCAACGGACTAAACTCTTCTACCGTCAAACTTGACCCTTAGTCATGAAAAGCTAAAATTGCTCGCGTACCCATAAAACTCAATTTGTAATAAACCCGAATTCTATATTGCTCACAGTCAAAACATTTTACGCGTTTTCATTAGGAATCCAACTGTCCATTCTTCTGTTGTTTGATTTTATACATCTGGACGTAACCACATATGCACAAGTCTACACCATCATGTCATGAAACCATACATCTACGCCAAAAACGCATACGGTTAACACCATCAAAAACCTACTTAAGGCCTTTTTACATTATGTGTTTGCATGTCACGTTGCTTGCTATGTTTACAACATTGAAACTGTTTAAATGTCTTGGTTTAATTTCTTGTCCTTTGTGTGTAAGTATTTGTGTTCACTAGTGACCCACACATGACGAAGGCAAAATTATTTGGACCATACGACAACTGGACTAATTACGGGTGCACACGTAATTACGATAATTGGCCGCATGGAAAACATAACGAGCCCTAGTGTGTGTAATCTAACATGACTCGAATAACAACGCGGATGGAGTATGATAACGACATGGTACGCCCTACAACGTAAATGTCCTGTCATGCTACCAAATGTAGAGTTATTCGCGCCATGAGAAGTTGGGTTTCGAATTAAAATTTTAATCAACACGTACATTATTTGTTTTTGGTAATACCACTTAAATTGTAGTTCACTAGTCTAAATATGTTTGTATCACTTATCCCTTAGGCATACCATAACTTTGTTTGAACCACACTCTTTACTATGTAACATCATCCATGCTATGAATAATCTGTGCTTGCAATCTACATCAAACTCCACTCTTTCCTCATGCGTTCCTTGCTTAATCATCAATCCTTCGTTTTCAAAAGTCGTTTCTAAGGCCCGTAAACTTTGGCCTGATACTCTAAAAGCTCTTATACAACTAAAACAAGATTTTCTCTCACTCTCTCATACCTCCTTGACTAACTATATACCGGATTCCCAAAACTAAATAACAACTACTTATTTCGCCAAAATATTGTTTCCATATAGTCCAATTTCTCGTTTACTTAATCCCCTCTACAAGTTTTCTAACTAAAAGTTTCGACCTCGTGCAAACCAAATAACTAGTACTAACTACTACTCATTCCCACATCTAGTCACTCATTATACTCATGTTTTTACTATTACACCCACTTACCCAAGACACTTATTCTGCAAGCCAACAATTTCTACTAATTCATATATGATATACCGTATAACTACCTATTTTACCAAAATTTCTATATAATGTATGATATACTTAACTACCTTCAATTTTCACTATTTTGCACGTACAAGTATCTATTTTCCCAAAGATTTCTATATGTTATAAAAATATACTTACTTACCTTCACAAGGTTTTCGTTTTTTTTCATACGGTATACTTACTATTGCTACTTCATATACACTATGAAGATGCTTATTTTCCAAAAAAAACTTCTTATCATTTCATGTATATATTATACTACTTTTCTTCAAAACTGTTGCGTATACAAACCTATTTATACATACACCTTATTTCACTATTTACAAAATGCTTACGTCGGTTAAGTTCTCAAATTTCTACCTACGACATTGGGTTAAAATTCTAAAAGTACTTCTCTTACGAACATAATTATCGCACAGTGACTAGATACCGTATTCGCTTTAAACATAATAAACTAACAAGCTTTGTTCTCATATCAAACTATATACCTATTTTTCAAAACGCTGACTTTTAATTAAATTTCGAGACGAAATTTCCTAAAGTAGGGGAGACTGTAACATTCGTACTTTTCGTATTTTCCATTCTAGTCCTTGTACTCTTGTATCTTTCATTTTGTACCCTTGTACTCCCGAGCTTATGATCAATGGAAGAATATTTTGTCAATTGCATTTAACTTTTAATCTATTTCAATCTTTCTATGTATTCTATTTTACGCAAACTTTACACTTTACGCTTAAAAACGAGACTCTAATACGAAACCGAAACATAAACGAACCCGTACGAGTTAGGAATCAAGCCCAATCCAAAAACATGTCAAAATGGGCTTAAACCTTAAGTTTTAACCTAAAAACACGTCCAAAACCAAGTCTGTTGGGCCAAGCCCAACCAAAAAACATTTTTTGGGCCTAAACACCTGGTCACGTCGCGTGACCAGATTCTGATTTCCCGTCACGTAGCGTGACGAGACCTGTCTGGCAGCACAAGAACCAACTCGTAATTACACCCATTTATCTCACCTAAACACCTCCCAACCACCCTAATTACTACATTAAACACCTAACCAACCCACCTTACCTATAAATACAACTCCTCTCCACCCTTTAACCCCTTGTTCATCCTTAATCTCTCCACAATCACTCTCTAATCCTCCAAGTTTTGAGCAAACTTCCTGATTACACATCAGTAAGTTTTCCAAGCTCAAACCCTCTTTCTCTTCTGTTTTTCTTTCTCTTTTTCATCTAAAACTCCTTGGAGGAACCTCTAGGATCTTCCCCATATTTATCCACAGAAGTGTGATAAGGGTAGAGCACCTAAAAGAGGACCCAAAGGTGTTTGTTTTTCTGAATTGTTTTTATGTCCTAAGATAGTTTGTTGTGAAAGAACCAACCAAGTCTACTAACAATCTAATGTTAGAAAGATTTGTGCTATGGTATTGGGTGACAAAGGAGAGTCAAGACTCATCCAAATTAGTCCCCAAACTTTACTTAAACTTCTTAGCTATACTATATAATAATATAAACATATACTTTCAAGTTTCTATCTTACTAGCTTATTAATCTTTGGAAGGTTTGTGATTACACCCTACCTTACCAACTCTCTTGACCCTTCTTGTGCTATGGATTTATCCACACTAGAAAGGGGAAATCCTGTGTCCAAAACCCACGTTTATTCCATAAGCGAAGTGGTTATGACATGAACCTATCAAATGGATTCACATTCCTAACCTTATACCATCCGAATCATCTATGATGATTTTGTGCTTGGTCTAACTTAATCTCATGACCATCCGGATTGCCCTAAAGGCAATTTGTGCTTGGTTTGCCTAAAAGGCTTGCATGACTCTCGTGAATCTATAATCTAAACTCGAACCTAAGACCCTTTATTCTCTAATTCTAGTAAACCAAGGCTAAGGAACTAATCTCCCAAGACTCGTCTTTGGAACCTTACTAAACGCACCCAAAGGTGAGTTCATACTTGTCCCCTTTTTACTCTTTATCACTTTTGGGGTGTAAACATGTACCATATGCAAAACACACTAATGCTTTCATAAACACACATGCTCAATCTATTAAACATACTTATATGCTACTTGCCATGCTTATGATTCTTAGATACTTAGACATAAATCATTAACTATTAATAGCCCACTTAACATGTATAGCGCTATAGGACTAGCACACCGCCCCTTTATGGGTCATTGTTAAGATTTAAACGGCCTAGCATGAATATGTTAGGTATACGCTGTGGTACTCGCGGGTTTGAGTTATGTCTTTTGTATGATATGTATGTGCAATGCTATAGTATGAGATTTGAGTAAACCATTCTAAAATACTATGTATGTAAACTAAAACTAGTATGCTCACCAATGCTTTATGTGTTGACGGATATTTTATACATGTTGCAGGAAATGTTTGATGCAGGATATTCAAGAAATCTACTTAGGATTGGACTAGAAACTCACGCTAGTTTAAATTCTATAATTTGATGTTGTATTTTTCCTTTTTATGAGACAATTTGTAATCTGTTTCCTTTTAGACAATGAAATGCTATGATTGAAATTTTATCTTTAAATTATATTGTCACGAATTCTAGTGTCATGAAGTCTTTGAACAATCTATCCCAAGTCTCGCCCCGATGTATTCCGCCATCGGTTGGGGTGTGACATTTTGGATGGTCAGCGGTTTGATGGGGATCCGGCTTCAGTTATAGGATCGAAGTTCAAACAGTTACGTAGGGCTTTAAAAGTTTGGGTGGATAACTTGAATACTAAAGAAGGGGCCGAGATGTCTTTGATGCAAGGTGAAATAAATGGGTTGGAGTTAAAAATGGAAACTACCGACTTGGAAGAGGAAGAAGTGTGGATTTATGAGGAATGTAAACAAGGTGTGGACCGGATTGAATACTATCGGCACCTCGATATTAAACAAAAATCGAGGGTTAGATGGGCCTCTAGTGGTGATGAAAATTCGTCCTTTTTCCATTGTGTGGTTAATGGGAGGAAGGCGAAAAATAATATCCCGGGGTTAATGGTTGATGGTAAATGGATTTCGAAGCCAAGTTTGGTCAAGAAACACATTTTCCAATTCTACCGTGCTCTGTTTTCCTCTAATTGTGCAGGGAGGCCGATGCTGGAATGCTACAATATTAGAAGACTGGAAGCCGATTCTATAGAAGAGCTGGTTACTGATTTTTCGAAAGAGGAAATCAAAAAAGCTGTGTTTGAATGTGGAAGCGATCGTGCCCCAGGTCCAGATGGCTTTAATTTCTCTTTTTTAAAGCATTTTTGGGCGTTTTTTGAAGACGATTTTTTTGAGCTTTTTTCACAGTTCTACAGAACCGGTTTTATAAATCATAACTTTAGCTCGGCTTTTATTACTCTTATCCCAAAGGTTAAAAATCCCACCGATTTGCGGGATTACAGACCTATAACTCTGATTGGGATTTTGTCTAAAGTTATCTCAAAAGTGTTGGCAAACCGGCTCAAGAAGGTTATGGGTTTTATTATTTCTGAAACACAGAGTGGTTTTTTATCCGACCGGTTCATTTTAGATGGGCCTTTGATTGTCAATGAGGTGGTTTCATGGCTGAAAAGGAGAGGTGAAAAGGCTTTTCTTTTTAAAATCGATTTTGAGAAAGCCTATGATAACGTTGATTGGTGTTTTTTGTTATCTATTATGAAGCAAATGGGTTTCCCAAATCGATGGTGTTTATGGATAGAAGCGGTTCTTAAATCAGCCCGGTCTTCAGTCTTGGTTAACGGTTCGCCCACCTATGTCTTTCAATGTGAAAAAGGTTTAAGACAAGGAGACCCTCTATCTCCTTTCTTATTTCTTATAGTCATGGAAGCCTTTACGTGTTTGATTAATAAAGCCTCTTCTGCTGGTGATTTTGATTGCTTTAATATGGGTCTCAATGGGGCAAATCTGTCTCATCTTTTATATGCGGACGACGCTTTGATTGTGGGGAAATGGTCAGTGGGAAATTTCAAGGTGATGCTCCGACTTTTGCGTATCTTTCATCTTTGTTCCGGATTGAAGATCAATCTAAAAAAGTCTCAAGTTTTTGGCACTAATT
This sequence comes from Ambrosia artemisiifolia, assembly GCA_032199755.1. NCBI lineage: Eukaryota > Viridiplantae > Streptophyta > Magnoliopsida > Asterales > Asteraceae > Ambrosia > Ambrosia artemisiifolia. The sequence goes on along the minus strand of CM063526.1, from coordinate 3,970,052 downwards.
GCTCCGAAGAAGAAGTTTTAGAGTTGGAGGATCTTTGTGGTTGTAAGCATGGTTCTCTTCCTTTTTCCTATCTTGGGATTAAAGTTGGGGCAAATATGAATAGGATTCGGAATTGGGATGAGGTGGTTGATAAATTTAAATCTCGGTTAAAATTATGGAAGGCTAAACTTCTTTCTATTGGGGGGCGGCTCATCCTCATTAAGTCGGTTTTATCAAGCTTACCTATATACTATTTCTCGCTTTATAAGGCTCCGAAAAGAGTCATCGAAGTTTTAGAATCTTTAATGAAGAGATTTTTGTGGGCGGGTGGTGATGATGTGAGAAAAATTCATTGGGTTGCTTGGGATGTTGTTACGTCTCCCAAAAAACATGGTGGTTTGGGTGTTGCTAACTTGATGGAAGTTAATTTGGCGCTTCTAGTTAAATGGGTATGGCGGTATAAGGTGGAGCCGTATGCTTTATGGAGGAGTGTTATTGATTTCTGTCACAAAAGTAACAAGGCTTGGGATCTTCTGCCTTGTAATTATGCTATTTCTAGTGGGTGGAAATCTTCGGTCGTTTCGCTTGATAAAGTGATTGTGCAGTCCAAAAAGCTATCTTCTCAGTTTAAAGGAGTTGTTGGAGATGGCAGACAAGTTAGATTCTGGTTAGATTCTTGGCATGGTGATATTCCGCTTCGGGAGGCGTTTCCTAGTTTATTTCGCCTCGCTAAGGATAAGAATGATGTCGTTAGGTCTGTTTGCGCAAACGGGTCAGATCTGCTACACTGCAGCTGGAAGAATTCCGTTATGACAGACATTGAGTAGCAAGAATATATGCAGCTTCGGGATAGTCTACATGGGCTCATCATTACTGAGGCTGAAGACCGATGGATGTGGGCTTATAAGTCAGATGGCTGTTACACAGTTGCTGATTTTCGGAAACTCCTTACTCAAGACAGCAGCCAACAGCGTCAAACGAATATGAAATGGATTAAATGGGTTCCCCTAAAGATTAAAGTATTCGCTTGGAGGCTTGAGTTGGATAGAATCCCAACCCGGGTGGCTCTTCGTAAGAGGCAGGTTTATGTGCAGAATCCTTTCTGTGCATTCTGTGAGGTAGATGAGGAAACTACTTCGCATATTTTTACAGGTTGTAGCTGGTCTGATGGGGTTTGGGCTGCTATGGGATCATGGTGCAAAATAGGTCCCATTTTTGCGTTTGATGTTTGTGATTTTTTTCGTCTTGACTTTGGAAGCTGGAACAAGGAAGCGAAAAAGATTCTTCAAGGTATTTTTCTGGTCGCTATGTGGGCGATTTGGAATGCTCGTAATGACAAGATTTTTAAAGGAAAGGAAGCCAATATCGTTGAAGTCGTCTCTAAAATAAAGTCTTTAGCGTTTTTATGGTTAAAGTCTAGATCTAGATACAAGAGTTTGGTTTGGAAGTCTTGGGCTTTATATCCATTGTATCTGTTGTAGTCTTGTGTGCTCCGGTCCTTGTTTTAAGGGCCGGTTGCGTTTTTTAATGAAGTACACCTTTCAAAAAAAAAAAAAAAAATTTAACAACGGATTGTGTAATCTGTAGAAGGAAGTAAAATCGTCAAAAGTCTTAGTGTAACAACATCTTTTATTACATGATTAATTAAATTTGTTATTAAAGTATCACTATATAGTTAATTACATAAACCTTTTCAACTTCATAATTAAAGTCATGATATGTGTAATAAATGATGAAGCAAAACCGCCAAAGCATTGGTAACTGTTACTTACAGTTTTACATATAATAAACTTTATTTAACTTAATTAGTTACTGTTTTTTCAGACCACATATTGAAACAAAAGATAGATATATAATAAACATCAAGTTTAACATTAATATTTTTCATCACAAACCATAAACATTATAAGCAAAATAACTACATTATAATAATATTGATATTTGAAAATGCAAGCATATAAAAACATTTAAATTTCATCATATTCTTCAGTTGAACTCCAATAAGAGATTGATTCTTCCATATCTTGTTCCACCTTCTCCTTCAAATACATTATCCTTGCCCTGATCATTTGTTCCAGATTAAGATGAAATGTATTCCGATTAATGTTACTCATTCTTTTCTGGTGCAGTTCTTGGAAGAAACTCTCCAAATCATCGGAATACTCTATTTTCTCTCGGGGGAATAATTTTTCAAAACCATTTTCATAGTTAACTATTGCTATATCAAAGTCATGAGAGTAAAACCAACTTAAAACATGAAGTGACTTAAAAATTTTTTCATCAACGACAGTTTGCCCAAAAATTTCCATTAAGAACATTTCATCTGAATACCGAAATTCATTGTTCTTGCAAACTTCATACGTCTGTGTCTGCAAATGTAAATCCATTTGGACTATTGTTTGAGTTGATAATTTGTAGTGATAACATACACTATTTAATTACAAAATATATAAAAAATAAGCCGTAAATTTAAAAACGGAGTTTCAAAGTTGTAATCACTATTTGGCAGTGGCGACAGCTAAGAGTTTATGAGACCCACTATAGAAATGAAGACTCTAGATTATTTTATTTACAAAATCAACACTTACTTATTGTGTATAATACTTATTTTTAATATTAAAGAACTAAAAAATGTTACCCGTAATTTACATTTTGATTTTTTTTATTTTTACCAAATATTAAAAACTATTTAATTTTACATAAATTACTCAATAAATAGTTTGGGTTTTTTTATTTTTCCTATAGTTATTGCTTTTATTTATCACACTTCTTATTGGTATTCCATTGTTGATTGAAAATATATTTTATAACAACAAAACCTATAAAAGAATATTATTTTACCTATAAATATTGCTTTTAAGTAAGTTCAAAATCGTAAATATTAACTTTGGCATTCGACCCTCTGTTGAGATAAAATAATAATAACTTTGACTCATTCTATAGTACTCATAGGTATCTTCATCTTATTGTATACTCTGTTTTATAACGACTGTTGACTTGTCAACAGATGTTTTCACACAAAGTCTATCGTTTAAAGTATGTTCATTTTATTCTATATTTCGTTTACCACATCTGTTTACTTGTCAACAAATTTGTCAAACAGCTATTATGTCATTCAAACTTATTATTGCAATAACATAATTTCAATAAAATATTCGAGTTAAAAACTAATTAGAGAATAGAAATCTTTTAAAACAACAAATTTAAATATCTGTAAAAAAACTGCATTAATATCAAGTAACAAATTAACAATACTCGAATTAACAAACTATGGACAAAATACAGTTATTCACATAAAATAAGTCTTCTAATAAAACACAAAATAAATGAAGTAGGGAATTCAACTTCTAATGCACTTGAATTAAATATAATCACAACAAAGGTTGACAACCCTTCATTGCCATTCCTTATATAGATCGAACCATATGGTTTCGCTATATATCAATCTTGTCTATAACCAAGATTTGGACGTACCAACAATGTAATTTGTTTTTCGTTGGTTGTAAAAATCTTCCGAGAACACCAATTCCAACGTCTTTACCAACAAATTGTTGGTAACCGATTTTTTTTGTGATTGTAAGAATCTTTGAGAAGACTGGTTGAAACGAATTTGAACGAAATATCATTATGCATGTGGGATGGAAAGTTGGAAACTGACAATGGTTCAAGGGATATAAAGTTGAAAAATGAGTGTTCGGGTTTCCTCATCTTATATAGAGTGAAAAACGATTGTTAAGATTTCCTCATCTTAAATAGAGTGGAACAAACTTGGAACACAAAAATAATAAAATAAGATTTTTTATAATTGGAAATTTTTGTCTTCATTATTTTAATCATTAAGTTGCATACTCTGTTATACAACGTTTGTTGATTTGTCAACAGATGTTCTCACACAAAGTCTATCAGTTTTTAAAGTATCCTCATTATAATTTATATCCTGTTTTACAACATCTATTGATTTGTCAACAACTATTCTCAAACAACTGTCATCCATTAACAATTTCCAATCATACTTGACCATATGAAACAGATCTTTAAAACATCTGTTGACTTATGAACAGATGTTCACAGACAACTTTTAGACATGTCAGCATTACTTTTGTATATGTCAGCCCCAATTTTTCATACACAAAACCCCTCTTACATCCAACAAGATATTCCACTATCTTATTGTATTCAAAATCAAGGAAAGCGCTTCACTATCAATTACGACGTAAATGAAATTTTGAATTTCCTGTCTTATTCAATTCCTAATTCTAATTCAATTCGTTTCTTTCAATCATTTGCATGGATCTTCAAATAAAAACCCCCCATAACTATCTACCATATCTGGTTAAAACACAACATAACCATCAATTTCACTCTATAATCGATGTGCTCTGCCAATCGAAATACCTACCCATCCTCACCACTGATGCTCCAATATATGTGAATACTCTAAAAGCATTCTGGAATAAAGTCGAGTGTCTCGAAAAAGACAAAAATCCTTATGCAATTGTCTCCAAGATTGGAAATATAGATATCGAGATAACCCCGCAATCCATCTGCAGTACATTCTCCTTAAACGATTTGCAAGGTAATAATTCATTTCTGAAAAATGAAGTTCAGACAGAGTTAATTAAGAGAGGGTATGACGGTCAATTGACTGCCTCCGCAATGTTTAAACGAAACTTTCCCCCACCAATGAAGTTTTTTTTATACCCTTCTTATATGTCTGTTTGCGAAGACAACATCATTTAATGAGATACTTTGAAAACACAATATCTTGGATATGCAATTTTAACGGATAGTAATTTCAACTTATCTCAGACAGTATTTACTGATTTATTATCTAATGTGAAGGCTATAAAATCTGGATCTAGTAATGCTTTCTTACTATATCCAAGATTATTGAGCTTCTGCTTACAAAAACTGTTGCCTAATAATGAGTTTAAAATAGGGGTAGCTATTACAATTAATAGCTTATCGAATGACACTTTTACAAGAATGTTGGGCGTTAAAGGTCAAGAAAAGGTCATTAAAAGTAAAAGTTCTAAAAAATAAACAAATAGTGATGCTTCAACATCTGTTGTTGTAACATCTGTTGCCGAGCCGACTGCTCCTGGTGAAAATGAAACCACAAATAGTGCTATGGAAATCATTCTAGTGATTTCAACAAAGAAACCACCAATAAAAAAGCAAAGCAAAAAGAAGAGAAACACTATATCTCTGGAGGTTCAGAAGCCAAACGAAAGTACTCCAGCCACACAAGAGCGGCAAACAACACCTGTAGATGCTTCCTCATAGCCAAGGGAAATAACAACAATAACAGATATTGTCAATGTATCCTCTCAACTGGATCATCTTGTAAGTGAAGGGCACATACAACATGACCTAGATGATTATGTTGTACATTTGTTTAAAAGTCCCTCTTCTGGAGTTGGATCTCTTTTAACTCCACCACCGTCTCCGTCACATGCACCACCAAAAATTCCACCTACCTTTAATCCATTGTTTAAGGCAATTAATAAATCTCAAATTGAAAACAGTCCCTCTCAATCACCCATCACTAAGAATTACAGCCAGAAGAGACTGTTCATGAAAAAAATCAACCATCTAGCCCACAGGAAGAGAAGACCACACTCTCTGAATTGCAAGTAAATATTGTTGGTAGTTCAAATGAAGTAGCCACTACAAATGCAGAGACAACTGTCTCTAAGTTGGAAACTGATTACACAAATCAGACTTCCTTGAAGGAAAAAACAGTTGAACCTACAATTGTAACCTCTATTACAGTTGAAACTGCCCACGACTCAGAAAAAGTTCCAGTTGCTGATACCATTGAAACAAATACAACCACAATTGGTAGAAATGCAGATGATCCTGTTAATTTAGCTGATGCTTCAAAATATCATAATTTGGAGAAAAGGGTAACTAAACTTGAAGCCTTATTTAAAACATTTGAGGCAATAAAGGAAAAGTTCCTAGAGAAAATGACTGAGGTTACCAATGAACTCTGGAAATTAATGGACCCCAATAATCCAGGCTCAACAAAAATTAGCAGAAATCAAACACAATTCTGAGATGGAGTTGGTGAATATGAAAGTGGAAGCTTTATACAAGGATACTAAAGCTTATATGAAAGCAATTAAAGATCATTTGTTAAGGACAACTGGGTTTGCCCCTAGTTTTGTTTTTGAAACAGATGTTGATGTTCATGAAACCAACAAGGGGAACAAAGATCAAACATCTGATATGCAAACATCTGATAACCTAGTTGCTACTACAGTTTCAACCATTGCTGAATAGGAACCAAAACAATTAACTGTTGTTTCTTCTGCCAAAACCACTGAAACCACAACATCTGTTGGGACTGAAAATATCCAAACAAATGTTACAACCATAGCTGTCTTTAGAAACTTCCCAACAACTTGCCAACAACAGCAAACAACAATGAAAACATCAACTTTCGATGACAACATTGCTAGAAAACCAACTGTTGTATTTTGTACACTACCCACTGAATCCACAAAAACATCATTCATCACCACTACAAATCCCTTTACACAGACCACAACATTACCACATCAATCACCAATCAATAACATCTGTTGCTCCTAAAACCACACCAATGAATGTTCTGAGCACAACTGCCCTTATACTCTTCCAAGGACCATCAGATGTTACATCAACAACTAAACCCATTACAACTGCCCATATCTCATCGTTTCCACATCAAACATCTAATAGCATGACCATATCAATACACTCATCACAACCATACAATATACAACCATTGGCTGCTAAATTTCCTCTTGAAATATTAGTAATACAGCCAAAGATAGAATCTTTCTACTTAACAGATGATCCATCATCACTATCTTTTGCATCTATTGAAGGTTTCCCCAAACCCATGAATGTTAATCAGTATCTCGACATAAAAGTCACACTAACTGAAATGAGTATCAAAGAACTATACGAAGTCAAAGATGAGACTACTGTTCATGGAATCATGCAAACACAGCTTGAAAAGCTTAGTAAAATACAACAATTTGTAACGAATATGAGCTAGTCCATGTCTGAGAAAACTCCAATTTCTGAATTGGAGAGTCATGTAAGAAAAGAATCATAGATCATATTTTAAAGCTCAATGTTTACAACGTCACTGAAAGACAATTTGCTAGTTGGACTTCTTAAGAACACAGGGCTCAAATATACAAAATTGAAGAGTTGCTTAAATGGCATAATAATCAGAAAATAACTCCAGCTGACTCGAAGAAGGACAAAGAAAGTGAGTCTAAAAGAGCTTTAGCTTTCAAGAGAATGAGGCAAGAGTTAGTTGCAGCAAAATATGGTCACATGAAATCTGTTGCTAGATGGTCTTAATTAGTTTTGGTTGAAACCTACAAACTACTGGAGATAAACAGAGAAAAGGATCCAACTCTCCCTCAAAAGCCAGTTTATCCTGATGAAGAGCAAGCTCCTCAACTGACCATTCCACAGAAATGTAGGTCCTCAGCAAAAAATCTTACCAGAGATACCATCAAACAAACCAAAAAGCTAAAGATTGAAGATTAATTAATAGATGGTAATAAAAGTCTGTTGAGGACTAAAGAACTGATTTCATAAAAAATTTGTTGTTTGTAGTAGAACACTTTTTAAAAAAACAGATGTTATATTTGTGATGATATATCAAAGTTACACTTTGATTAAAACGTTTTCGTACTTAGTGGAACAGTAGAGCTTTCAATAATAGATTATTATCATACATTTACTTTCCACCTTTTATATAAACAGATGTTTTGCTAACAGTTGTTTCTCGAGAGTATTTTGGGAGTTTCTAACAGATGTAATGTACTTGATAAAATATCAATGTTAAAAACATCTTGACTCTAATTAATTTGCCAATATTTACTTTAATTAACTATTTAAAAAACAAGACACTAAATGTTTTAGACGAAAACTAATGATAATATTCATAGTAATAAACTTCAAGTCCAAAAGTGATGACTTGAAATTAATTACCATCTTAACAAAATGTTAATATTTTCTCCTAAAACCGCATGCACATGGTTCAACTTTAAACATTCCCAAAAGTTAATCTTTCTACTAAAGTTTCATACAACATGTTACTCCATAACCACCTAACTTTTCATCTTAGATAATCTCTTCCGGGTTCTTTTGGCAGTAGAGGATAGGTCATCAACATTTAAAATATCAGCATTTTCAACACTTCTTTTTCCATTAGGGCTTGTACCAGAATCCTTTAAAGCTTTAACAAAGGAAGAGTCAGCAGTAACAGACACAATATCCTTGAAACAAATCACAAAAAAAACTAATGAACTGTTAAAATGTAGAAAAAACCCTGTCAACAGCTTAAAGCACATACAAAAATACATAGACACCTTTGACAACACTTGGAAACCACCCTGAGAAGATTCATCAAGGTTAGCACACTTGTATTCACCATCACCTTGACTGACCTAAGAAGTGCTCATACAAAAAAAAAACTAATAGTCAACTTTAAAATCTTTGTTTACCAAATTTTACAACACAACTCAAAAGTAATTAAATACCTCTCCAGCATTATCATTTTCATAATCATTGCCCATAACCAACTCAGCAATTATTGCAGGATCATCACATATCTTCTTAACAGTGTACACACGGTAGTCATTTTTAAGATTGTATTCAGAAACTTCAATCTTGAAAGCCAGAAGCTTATCTACCAACTAAAATAATTCTTGAGGCAAGCCTTCACTATCCTCAAGCTTCAACTGTCTTTCCCTTATATCACTTGCAGATGAACCAACAATACTAGACACATCTCTATCAAACAACACAAACAACACACTACCACTCTCATCCTGATCCCTAACTTGTACCTTAAACCTGAAATAAATAACTTACAATAACTTGAATGTAATCATATGAAACTTGAACAAAGTGTAAATAAACATTTTATCTTACTTTGGTGAGATGGATGTACATTCACACTCGCATTTAGGACAAACCAAAGCTGTAACAGGCAAATTGAGAATTTCTTCAGAAACTTTTGTAGCATTTTGTAAATACTCTGATTTAGTTTGCACCTTTCTAAAACATTTCCTACAAGTAACATAAAACCAGCCAAACCCTTCTTGCACAATTTTAATACTTGCAACCATGACACAAGACATTGCCTGCAATACAACAATATATTGAACATTGTTTTCATTCAGATATAAAAAGCAAATTAGATGTAACAAAGTAAATGAAAAAAATATGAAAGCTATTAAAAAAAATATTGAAACCGTGTCTATCCCACTAAGCTCGTCAACATCTTTATTTGGAGTTGCAACAACGAATTCTTGATGCAATGAGTAAACAGACTGGGAGGACCGTAGTGCTTGAGAAGTAGAACCAGATTCTTGGGCTTGCTTCTTAAGAAGACTAAAAAAAGATAAAAAGAATTAGTATGCAAAATGACCTACAAGGCTAAAAAAATGACAAATATAAGTTTAAAACATTGCCCCTTTCTGTATAAAATTGTTCTAAATATTGTACCTCCTCCTTAATTGGTTAACTTTGTCAATTTCTTCATTCAGAAACAATTGAGTTCCACACTTGTCGCTTTGTATGGTAATTTGATCTATATATAACAATATACATATACTTAGTGACTTCATTTGACATTAACAATTAAAAACCGCAAGTCTAACACAAAGTTACCTTTCCAGTCCTTAACTTTAGCATGCTGTATAAAAGCCATCACATGCTCAGTAGCCGGGTTATTAGAAATGAGGTTCTTAAACAGTACTGCATAATCATTCCACATGGTACATGGTACATCGTAAAATGGTAACTCTACGTGCAAACAATAATTTTAAGGTTGTAAATACTTATAAAAAAGGGAACTCAAAATTTGATATACAACATTGATTACATCACTAAATAAGTTAGAAGTCCATTAATTTAGGAGTATATTCTTGATTACATTTATTACACCACTTCATTAATTCGTGCCATTTATTATACAAATTATTGTATGGATTAAGTTTTGGAAACATAAGAACGAAAGAAATCTATAACAATACAAAGAAATGCTTACTCCAAATCTTGAAGATCAACGTTCATCCGTTGCGTTAATTTTGGAGCTTGTCCAAACACATCCAAATCACCATACCAAATCAGACTACCAGCAACATCTGCAGCAAAAATATAAATACAACTATATAAAAAATCTATACAAATTAAACCATCAAAAACTTCAGTAACATAAAGAATGAGAATAGACCAACCAACAGTCAATAGTTTATTTGCTTCTCCAGTCAAAATATCTTTAAATGGAATGAACCTTAACCCATACTCAAGACCTTCCCATCCAATATCATGCCTCACAATAGTATAACGATAAAAAACGATTTTAAAATCATGCGCAACAACAATGTAGGGGTCCTTGTTTTCACCAACCCCGAATTTGAAGAGAACAACAACATCATCCTCATGAACTTTACTGTAAAAAACTTGCACCAAATGACCTTTAATAGAAGCTTGAATCTTGTCACCCTGTTAATAACCATAAACAAAAGATCAACATCAAACACAATAACTTTTTTAACATACAGGTATAAGTATATAACCATATGATAACATGAAGATAAGATAACAACATTAACCTAAAACAAAATATATAAACATAAACAATCACATTCATGACCTTACCTTCTCATCGATCAATATGAGCTCCATCTTAAAATTTTGATTCCATTTTCGTATAACTCGTCCCTTCATATTCCACAGATCTTTCACTGGGTTCAGATCATAAATAAAACTGAGACTATTGTTGACAGCTTCCATTGACATGCTTTCAAAATATTTATTTATTTATCAAGATGACAGAAGGGTTAGCAGAACTCTGTAGAAATTTAAAAGAGTTGTATTGTTATGTGCTTATGGGGTTATATTTATAAAGGAAACTTATTGCTACGATTACCACTGCAGCATAACTAATGAACCATGCTCCCCTATGTTAATTTAAAATTTTCCCTTTTAAAAGTTCAAAAGTTAGGGGCTTAACACATGCTTTTAAAATTTTATTATTATTATTTATTTATCTAGACAAATTGATGATACGGACAAACTCTATAGAAATTTAACAACTGCTTTTATACATTAAGGTATAGTTATAAATCACAACATCTGTTTTACAACATCTGTTGACTTGTCAACAGATGTTCTGAAACAACTGTCATCCAATAAAATTTTCCAATTACAAATTACCAAGTGAAACGTAAATAAACTAAGTTTCAAAATCGTAATCATTAAATTTGGACATTTGGGTCTCTATTTAACCATGACTACAGTATTGATGGTATGAACAAACTCTAAAGAAATTTTAAAACTGATTTTATAGTGGGTTGTATTATTTATTAATCAGAAGATCTATTTTACAAATTCTGTTAACTTGTTAACAGTTGTTCTCAAAACAACTGTCATACAATACAATTTTCAATTACAAATTACCATGTGAAACATAAATGAATCAATTAATTAATAATAATAATAATATTTGCACTCAAAACTCTTATTATTTGCCACTCAACCCTGTTAATGTTCGAAATCATAAACACACTTCCCTATGCTAATTTAAAACTTTCCCTCTTAAAAGTTCAAAAGTTAGGGCTTATTTAAAGATGCTTTTAAAAAATTTATTATTATTATTATTATTATTATTATTTATGTAGATGAAATGATGGTACAGACAAACTCTGTAGAAAATAAAAAACTAATTTAGAAGAGGGTTCTATTACTTATAAATCACAACATCTATTTTACAACTTCTGTTGACTGGTAAATAGTTGTTCTTAAAACAACTGTCATACTCTTATTTTTGCCCTAAACCCTGTTAATGTTTAAAATAATAACCATGCTTCTCTATTTTAATTTAAAACTTTCCCACTTAAAAGGTCAAACCTTAGGCGCAACTCATATAATAAAATATTCCAATTTCAAATTACCATTCTTACCGAAATCACCTAAGTTTGAAAATCGTAATCATTAAATTTGGGCTTTTGGGTCTCTATTTAACTAACACTACAGTATTGATCGAACAGATAAACTCTAAGAAATTTAAAAAGTGATTTTATAGAGATTTGTATTATTTATTAATTAGAAGATCTGTTTTACAACAACTGTTGACTTGTCAACAGATCTTTTCAAAACAACTGTCATCCAATACAACTTCAGATGTAATGAATAAAACTGTCATCCAATACAATTTTAACTTAGAAATTACCATGTGGTACGTAAATAAATCAATTAATTAATAATAATAATTTTTTGAACCCTGTTAATGTTCAAAATTGTAAACACGCTTGTCTATGCTAATTTAAAACTTTCCCTCTTAAAAGTTCAAAAGTTAGAGACTTATTTAAAGAAGCTTTTAAACAATTTATTATTATTATTTATTTATGTAGATGAAATGATGGTATGAACGAAATCTGTAGAAAATAAAAAACTGATTTTGAAGAGGGTTCGTTTACTTATAAGTCACAAAATCTATTTTACAACTTATGTTGATTTGTCAACAGTTGTTTTCAAAACAACTGTCATACAATACAATTTTCAATTAGAAATTACCATGTGGAACGTAAATAAATCAATTAATAATAATAATAATAATAATAATAATAATAATAATAATAATAATAATAATAATAATAATAATTGCACTCAAAACTCTTATTATTTGCCACTCAACCCTATTAATGTTTAAAATCGTAAACACGCTTCCCTATGTTAATTTAAAACTTTCCCTCTTAAAAGTTCAAAACTTAGGGCTTATTTAAAGATGCTTTTAAAAATATTATTATTATTATTATTATTATTATTATTATTATTATTATTATTATTATTTATGTAGATGAATGATGGTACGTACAAAATCTGTAGAAAATAAAAAAACTGATTTTGAAGAGGGTTCCTTTACTTATAAATCACAACATCTATTTTACAACTTCTGTTCACTTGTCAACAATTGTTCTCAAAACAACTGACTGACAATACAATTTTCAATTAGAATTTAACATGTGGAACATAAATAAATCAATTAATTAATAATAAGAGTAAATAGCCAAAATTGTCCCCGAGGTTTTCCCACTTTTGCTAGATCCATCCAAAAATGTTTTTTTTTCTCAATAGAACCATTGAGGTTTCCTAAAAGTTGCTAGATCCGTCCACTGTACTAACTCAGTTAAAACATAACAATTTAAGAGGGGCATTTTTGTCCTTTACACTTAACAAAGCCCAAAAGTTTTTGTTAGAGTTAACAGGCAAAATCGTCCCTGAGGTTTGGTCACTTTTGTCACTTCAGTCCAAAACCTAAACCTTTTACATCTGGGTTCTTCAGTTTTATTTTTTTTTTGCCATGGGTCCTTTGGTTTTTTTTTTTCTTTTTTGCTAAATTTGTCCCTGAGGTTTTGTCACTTTTTGCCACTTCAGTCCATACCCCAAACCTTGTCAGGGATGAATTTGGCAAAAAAAAAAAGTGAAACTAAGGGACCCAAATGTAAAAGGTTTGGGTTTTGGACTGAAGTGGCAAAGTGACCAAACCTCAGGGACGATTTTGGCTATTAACTCTTTTTGTTATTATTAAATGTAGTTGACATGCATCAGAGAAACCATACGACTTCATCTACACAGACAGCTTATGATGTGGTTGCTGTTTGCAGCTTATGTTGTTGTTGTTTGCAGCTTATGCTGCTGATGTTGTTACATAAATGGGTCTAATTTAATGATTATTACAATGGGTCAAAAGTTTTTAAAAATTAGTAGGGTATAAGCGTCATCAGTGTAATTCGGATGATCTTTTTTAGGTAAATGACATTAATAAAAAAGTTAGAAGGGTATAAGTGTCCCTTCACTTTATGTAATTCGTATGAACTTTTTTATATAGTTATTAAAAGCTCCTATTGTTAGCACAAATAGGAATCTTGTGTGAATTAGAATGTAGTTTTTGAGGAGAAAACATGTATCTGTGGAGATAATTACTCAACACGTGTCATAGAGAATCTTCAAAGTCATTGGTACTGTTATATTATCAAATGGGTCAAGTGTCATCATCTAGAAAAGCCTACAAGGTATTTAATTCCAGAACCAAGATAGTTGAAGAAACACTGAATGTCAAGTTCAATGAGTCAAAACACACTCTCATTCCAGCACATCCTGCTGAACTCTTTGACCTTGACAGCTTTCATTTCGGACCTGAAAAGACTGTTACTTCATCCAAACCCACTTATTATGGTGATCAAGGGTTTGATGATGATGGTCCTCCATAATGGGCTCCTAATACAGTCATTAAATCAACTTTTAAACCATCAGAAGTTTCACAAACTTCTACTTCAACAACTACTGATGAACAAACTCAAACTACTAATTCAGCTCCACAAACTCCTGAACAATTACAAACAGCTGAACCAGATATTATCAACCTCAGTGGTTTGTTTGAAGAAGCTCATGAGTCATCTCCAATCACAGGTTTACAACAATTGATTGAACACAAGGATCATCCATTGGATCAAATCATGGGTGATATTGCATCAGAGGTACTCACAAGAAACCAGCTCTCCAACTTTAGCTTTTTCTCAGCATTTATTTCTTAGTTGGAACCAAAGAAGTATCAAGAAGCCTTCAAAGATAACATTTGGGTTCAAGCTATGCAAGATGAGTTGCTCCAATTCAAGAAGCAATAGGTCTGGGAAATCTGTCCCTTACCTCCAAACAAGCTACCAATTGACACTAAATGGGTTTTCAGAAATAAACAAGATGAAACTGGTATGATTATCAAGAACAAGGCAAGACTGGTGGTACAAGGTTATTCTCAAGAAGAAGGAATTGATTATGATGAAACCTTTGCTCCAGTTGCAAGACTTGAAGCCATCAAGTTATTTTTGGCTTATGTTATTTCCAACAAAATTAAGATTTTTCAAATGGATGTTAAGAGTGCATTTTTTTATGGAAAAATAAAAGAGGAAATGTATGTTTGTCAGCCACCTGGGTTTGAGGATTCTGCTCATCCTGATTGGGTATACAAACTTGACAAGGCTCTTTATGGGCTAAAACAGGTTCCAAGAGCTTGGTATGAAACACTTTCCAACTTTTTACTGGATGACATCATTTTTGGTTCAACCAACACAAAACTGTGTGATGAATTTAAGAAACTCATGTAATCAAAATTTGAAATGAGTACAATGGGAGAACTGCAGTACTTTTTGGGACTGCAGATCAAACAACAAACAAATGGAACTTTTATACATCAATCCAAATATGTTAAAGAATTATTGAACAAATTTTCTTTACAAGACTGTAAATCATGTTCCACTCCCATGACACCAACCAAACAAGTTGAACTAGATGATCAAGGAAAACAGGTTGATCAAACCATGTATAGATGTATGATAGGTTTCCTTTTATATCTAATAGCTTCTTGACCAGATATTATGTTTTCATCTTGTGTCTATGCTAGATATCAATCAACTCTAAGGGAATCACACCTAATTGCTGTCAAAAGAATTTTTAGATATCTGAAAGGAACTCCTACATTAGGAGTTTGGTATCCCGCTTCAAGCAATAACAAGTTAACAGCTTTTTCAGACAGTGACTATGCAGGGTGCAAAATGTCAAGAAAATCAACATTTGGTGGTTGTCAATTCTTAGGAAACTGTCTAGTGTCCTAACAATTAAAGAAGCAAACATCTGTGGCAACTTCAACAGCTGAAGCTGAATACATTGATGCTGCAAGCTGTACATGACAGATTCAATGGCTCCAATATCAACTTCTTGATTATGGAATCAAATAGACCAAGACTCCACTATTAGTAGACAGTAATTCTGCCATTAGCATCATTCAAAATCCTGTTTAATTTTCAAAGATAAAACATATAGAAATCAGGTATCATTTTATCAGGGATTGCTATGAAAAAGGCAAGAATGAGGTAAAACATGTGACAACAACTAATCAAATAGCTGATGTGTTCACCAAACCTCTTGACACATCAACATTTCAGAGGTTAGTATCCATGCTTGGATTGCTAAATTTTGAGTAAATTGTGTAAGTGTTTTCATTTTTCTGTACATATTTTACTTTCACTTACCTGTTTATTAATCTATCACTAAACCTCTGATGAACAACAAAAAGAGAGAAACTACGGATGTTTTAAGAACATTAGAAAGGCAAATTTTCAGAAAATGAATAACTGCTAATAATTATCAGAAGTTATAAAAGTGTTTTAAAAGTCATTCTCATCAGTTGTTTACAAACTACTGAAGAGAATATGGGAACTACTGATGAACAAATTTGTTTCATTAGTTGTTTGGTCAAAAAGGGCAAATCAGACTTTTCCCACTTCAGAAGTTTGACCCTAGACGGTTATAAACTTCTGATCAACACCTTTTTTTCTCAGACTTATCCTTTCAAAAATCAAAATTCCCTCTTTCTCTCTCAAAGTAAAGTCAAAACCCCCTCTCTAACCTAAAAATACTGTTCGATCAAACAAACAATGGCTCTCGTTCTAAAACAGGGACATAATCAAAGAGGCTACTTTGATAAAGATTCAGCCTGGTCCCAATACGACGAAATCATAGATTTAGTATTCAAATCCCGGTCTTCAAGCTTTCACCATTGATCCTCCTATCCACATTCAAACTCTAAATGAGCTTTAAGCAAACACTGAGGCGGTGACTATGAACAACAGAGTGATTTCCCTCAAATCAACCATCAAAGGGAAACATATGGCAATCACACCTGAATCATTAGGAATAAGACTTGGTCTTGATGATACTGAAGCACCAGAACACATTCCCACTGCTGATATTCACATGACACTTACTGAGTGTGGTTACCAAGGTACTTTATCACATGCTACAGTTTATAAGAAATATTTTGATCCACAATATAAACTGTTATTTCATTACATAATCATGTGTTTAAGTCCTAAAACTGGATCTTATGATCAGATGCCTTTAACTTTTCAACCTATCTTTCATTCCATTATGAATGAAATAACTTTTAAGGCATCAAACCTTTTCTTTAATGAGTTGGTGTTGCATCACCAAAATTCTAAAAAGAAGTTTTTGTTGTACTCAAGGTTCATTATGCAATGCATAATAAAAGAACTTGGTGAGGGAGTACTTGTTGGTGAATCTTCAAAAATAAATCCTTTAACATCACAAGTATTCTCTAGGCACAATAAACCGGCACTTTTGCCAGAAGATGACCAAAGGGAACAAGAAACAGTCCCCATGGAACCTACATCTTCCAAACCCTCTCCTAAAAAGGCCAAGAAACCAAAACAACAAAAACCAAAACCCACCAACCCTAAAAGAAAAGCAGTTCAGGAGGTTGAGATGTCTGAAACTGCTAATGTGCATTCAGCACTTGACAAAGATGTGACTGAAACATCCTCTCAGTCTCATCCATCTCACACCCCTAAAAGAGCACCTATCACCATTTTATTTCAAAGGAAGAAAACCAAAAAGACCATAACTACTGACCCATCCTTTGAAACTGTCGACCCATTACCCAAAACTATTGAACTAGAAACATCACACACTACCATAGAAATTGCCAAACTTCTCTTTGGATTAAAAGAAACAATCCTATCTGAACACGTCAATCCCCAACAAACACATCAAACAGGGGATAAACCAATAGAAACAGACATGGATGTGGATGTTAATAGCCCTATCCCAAGAGATGAGGATGAACCAGGGTCTCTAAGCCCAAACTTAGATACCTTAGGTACATTTAAGGCTGCTACTACTCATTTACCATCCAGTGGTGGATTTGAGGACAGAACTAACATAGCTAATACCCTAAATGTGGCAAATACTGATGAAGGCTTTATGCCTGAGTTAGGAAATCCTTAGTACCAAGACAAAGAGGTTCACGAGACAACTAGGTTGGGCCTAGCTCATGATACAACTGATGATGTCCTCATTGAGGACTATGTCAGTGATTCAGATGATTCCATTAGTTTGGATGATGAATCAAATGTTCCACAAAATGAATTGACGGCTGACTGTGAAGGTCCTGAATCCAATGTCTCTGTACTCAAAGAGTCAGTCACAAAGGATCAGGTTAAAGACCCCTTGAGCCCCAATTCCCCTAAAGTAGCATCCCCAGTTCACACTGAGGATCACCCAAAACTCACCCCTCCACATCAAAGCCTACCCAATTCTCTGGGTCAACAAGCATAAACTTGAACCACCTATGCAGCCCAGAAGGTCCCTTATACCAGATGGTCCATCAACTCCTATCTGCTCATCTTCAAACATTCACAAATGCTATGGAGTTGAAGAACAAAACTCAACTGGAGATGATCAATAATGCAATGGATCACAAGATTGGGGAGTTTTCCAGAAGAATAGAAGACAACTAGCCTACTTAACTGGTGTGACACCTCCTGCTCCGTGGTTTCCAGAAGTGGATGAAGCCAAAAGGGGGAGAAGTCCAAGGAACCTGACACTGTGTCTCTTGAAGCTGCAAAAAGAGCTAGAGAAGCACAGAATCTCAAGGAAGCTCAAAAACAATCTGCTATGACAAGACAAGAAAAAGCATTGAAAGAAAGAGCGGAATGGTATGAAAAAGAAGAGAGACTCCTTAGAGAGAAAGCTGAAAAGTCTACCCAACGGCAAATTGGAGAAACTGCTGAAGGCATTCCTGAAAGTACTGAAGACAATCCTTTAGTAGTTGGTGATCAACCCAACCCTTCAGTAGTTGACACTCCCTTCACCAAAGTAGAAGAAGTTCATAAGGCAACTGAACCAATCCCAGCTGAAATTCCAAAGCCTTTACCCACTCCCAAAGCTGTACTAAACCCTACTCCTATTGCATTCTCAGAAGAACAAATTGAGCAGAGTTTATTAGCAGCAAAGAAGAAGGCAATGGAAGATGAAGCATGGAACATCCTAGAAGCAAAGGATGACTTGAGCTTAAATGATAAGCTGATAGCTTATGAAAAGAAACTGAGTGAACTTGAAGAACAAGATAGAATTGCTGAAGAAGACAAAAGGCAACAACTGATGAACTACATATGCAAACACAGCAAAACCAAGAAGCATTCACTCAGAGGGCTCACAACAACTGAACTGACAAGAAGGGCACAACTTTTATCTGACAAGTTGGCCACAGAGAAGGAAAGGAAAGAGAAAAGAGCCCAGATTATTCAAGAATTGGCAGAGAATGACTATGGTTCAAAAGCTCAACTGGTTAGGTGGAAAGAAGACATCTTAATGGACACCTACAAAATATTCAAGGCTGAACAACTTGCTCACCCAGAGAAGTTTAAAACTTATGAGGTTTCACAACCTTCAGCAGTTTTGACTTCTTATCATTCTAAGAAACCTCCAAGGCCTGCTGCTAAGAAAAAGTTAGAGGAACCAGTCAAAACAACAATTTTCAAAATGGTATTCCTAGAAGGAAACACTGTGGTACATGATGACTTTGTTTTTGAAGAAAAGCCTCTACTTACCCAATTCAGGGATCCTTCTATATTTGCTTATCAACTACAACAAACCGTACAAGAAAAACAGCATACCAAGGTAATCACTGAACATCATCTCCCTACTCCTAGTGATCAACCTAATATTGCTAACATTGAGAAGAGAAGGAAATCTCACCTGAAGGTCACTGAAATAGAAGACATTCCTCAATCAGGTCCAAACCAAGAAAAATGGAATGTCCCTTATACTTCAGACTTTGACAAGTCTAAAGTAAACATAATAAAATGGTCATTCACTAATACAAACTCAGTGAAAGTGACAAGAAGAGATCGTTCAAGTAAGGTCTACAAAAATTTAAAAGAAATGAAAGAACTTTCAACCAAAGACCTTCTTACCATTCAACATCTTGAACCTGAACAAGGTTCTCTAACTGAGCAACAAGCTCATCAGCTCAGTGTCTCCATGACTACGGAAATTTGGAGAATACTTGAAGCAAGAAAACAAGAAGAAAGAAAATAAAGATTAGATAAGGTTTTGGCTTCATCAATCCAGGGGGAGATTGTAAGGACAAAGAGGATTGACGAAACCACTTTTGATGCCTTAGTGTAATTTATATTCTGCAATATTATTCTAAGTATAGAAACTGCTGAAAAAGAAGACTAAAAGTACTGAAGAAGAAGATATCAAGTACTGAAGAGTAAAGATCAGAAGTTCTGAAGACGAATCAGACAAAATCTCTGAGGAACTACGAAGACAAACTACTTATCAGTAGTTTGTCACCCATCAGCAATTTGATTAGAAGCTTCCTACCGCCCTTGTACTTCATTAGTTTAGTATTATAATGTTTTTGTTATAGTCTTTGTACAAGTTCTAATACTACAGCCTGTTGTGGTATTGTTTAGTATTATCTTTGATCAACTTGTATGTAATTACTGGTCTATAAATAGATGGGTTAATCCCACTATTTTAGACATCGATTTTGGCTGAAATCCTTCAAAGCTTTTAATAGAAAAACCATTTCACATCTGAGAATCTTTCACAACACTTATTGTTATATGCATTCAATTGTTTAGATTCTCATTAACTGCTTAGTTCATTAAATCCAGGGGGAGTAATAACTCCTGGTAAAAGTGAAACTTTAACTTGAACACTTTACTTATTCCGCTATGCAAATCTGCTTTGATATACTTATAACACACAAGTGTTCATTGAATAAGAACTGTTAAATAGAATAGTGATCCAACAGTGTGTTTATAGAATATTTGCTTTGATGTTTTGATGGTTAATATGTTTAGATCCCTTGATTTTAATCCCATGCAAGAAGGGTTTTCAAAGTGATTATAAATCTGAAAAATAATCTTGTTTTGATGTTGGTAATGGAATAAATAAGTGGAATAATGTAACACCCCAAAAATGTTAAGTAATAATAGTATGGTAGAAATTATATATATATATGTATGTGTGTGTAAATGTATGCGTATGGATGTATGTATGCGTATGTGTATATGTGTAGGGAGATGTGTATCTCTAGTTGGAATTAATGCATAGATAGTTGTACACCTAATAAACATAAAATCACCAAGTTAGCTACTTGGGCAAAGTGGTGACACCATAGTTGGTAAATGTAAGGGGTTAATTATACAATTAACTCATTCTAGAGGGGATGGAATTAGACAAGAGATAGAAACTTATAATATGAGGGTCAAAGGATTGAAAAGGGTCATTTAGAAAGAAAAAAATAAAATCCAGAGAAGAGGGGAGGAGGTGGCGACAAGAGGGTCACCCAAACAACCCTTCATAGCTGGAAATTGGTGAAGAAGAACACCTCAAATCCCCTGCATGTTCACGAATTTTAAGTCTACTAGTAAAACTAATCCTCTTGGTAAGTTGTAGAATAAATTTTAAGGGGTTTGAAAGTGGTAGGATGGATTTCATGAATATGTTGTGATGATTACTTATTATGGTTAGGAAAACATGCTTGCTATGTGTGGTAGTATGAATTGAAGAGATTATGTGTTAATTTCTTGTTTTAGGGCTTAATTGAAAATGTGTTTAAGTGGGTGTTGGAATGAAGGTTTCTGTTGACTTTTAGAAAGTCAACAGGGCCTCAACACCAAGAAGACTCTTGTGATTATGTATGATTGTTATCTAGAAAGATAGATTGTAAAAGTAAGTGTAGAATTAGAGATAATGCATCATGGAGTGACATGATAACTTGAATGTAAAATTGTGCACACCAATTGTATGATAAAATGCCTAGCATGTTAAAATAGGTGAAATTGTAAGAAAAGGATGATAAACATGATGGTAGTGTGTATAAATGAAATCATGATAGGCTATCAACCACATACAAAGTATGGTAATGGGTGAAAGTATGAGAACTAAAGTATGGATTTCCTTCACTATATAGGTGTGAAAGTTGAAGGCTCAAGTCACCAAAAGGAGCAAGGTGCACGCGATCAAGGTAAGTTGGTTGCTACCAACTTAATTGCGAATATATATAATTGTCATTTTTGGTTATGAATGTGTTGTTGTTGGTAAAAATGGATGTACTTGGAAGTGGTATGAAGCACCTTGTGGCCACACAAAGTGCTAGAAGTAGGATGATGTAGTATAGTAGAAACGCCCTTAACGGGTCAAAAAGGTAGAAGTACCCTAACGGGTCAAGCAAAATGTAGAAGTGCCCCAACGGGTCAAAATGGTAGAAATACCCCTAACGGGTCAATATAGTGGAAGGACCCTTAATGGGTCAAAATGTGGAAATACCCTTAAAGGGTCAAAAGTAGGAATATGGGCTATCCATGGGATGTCTAATTACCTTGGATAAGTGATGCTAGTACACATGTATACTAATGGTTGCCTTGTTTGTTTTATTAGGTAAAGCGCCTATGTGAAGATCAAGTCTCAAGTGAAGTCGGATTTTGCACTCTCTAAGCTTTTGGGTTGGGTACCATGTAAATGGAAGAAACTTGGGTCATATAACAAGGTGTCAAAATGTTGTGTTCATGGTTTTGTAAATGGGTCAAGTTTCACATGGTAGCTAACTTGCATACCTTGTCTTGTAATTAAACTAAGGAACTTATGGTTAGGTAGTTGTTAACAAGATGTTATGGAATATATATATATATATATAATGGGTGTTTTGTTGTCTTCTAAATATGTAAAAAAAAAAAATTCGAGTCTTACAAATAATAACAATATTAGTGAAATATGGGTTGTTGATGTGCAAGAATGTGTTTAGTTGTGAGTTAATGATGAGTTTAGGGATGATTTTTGATACAAACTCAGGTCTGATTATAATAAATTTATAAGGAATTTCATAAGCTTAAAATGAGGCAACACAAGTTTTAGTAGGATCTACACGCTTGGGAAACCTTGCATGTACGATCAGGACTCGTTTTTCGGCTTAAAATGCCAAAATAAAAGCTTTAAAAGCTAATATTGTAAAACTGAATTAAAACAGGTTTTTAGGATTTATTTTGATGAAAAATAAAGCATGATGAAGTAAATGTGAAAGACCTAAGTCGAAAACCTAAGTATACTTGCAAAAGATGCGTGAAAATACATGTTTTCGGTGAATTTTGTGCACTTAGGATCCATGCATTTAGGTCTGATGTAAAATAACTATGTGAGTGTAAAATGTAGTATAAAAATCACTAATTAAGGTACAATAGATGCTTACCTTAATAATAGACGCTTACAGTGCAAAACTATGTCCTGAAAGTCGTCCGAAACGTGATTTTAAGGCATATTATGCTTATGTGTTGTAGCAAAAGTTGAGCAGCCAAAGTAGTCTTGTTACATGGATTTTATGCATGTTCTATGATTTAAATAGAGACTATAGGAAAATCATAGGTTGACATGAGATATTGGGAGTTGCTTGATGTGGAAATTTGCGTAAACACGTTCTAGTGTGCTTTCTGTGCTTATGATTGATTTGCATGTTGGGATAAATAGTCAAGATATGATGTGCAATATTAATATGACACCATGAAAGTGTAAGTAAGGACCTAAGAGTTAGGTGATTAAATGTTGAATAAACCATGCGATGTCTAGACTTAACCGTTCGTCACATGTCACCAATGGGTTAATGGGGTAAGAGATAACTAAAATTCAATGCTTTTGGTTTAACAAAGTCAAGATGGTTTGGTGAATAGATTGATTGGATTTAGTATAGTTACTAAATGGCCCTACGGATTGGGATGTAATTAGGTGAAGGATTTTAACTTGGAGTTGGAAATTACCCAAGTTGTTGCATTGAGGTGAGTTTCACGACCCCTTTTCTTTAAATGTTTTTGAACGTTTTTACAAATCGGGGGATTAACATGCTTGTATGATGAGTTTGACTAGAAATATAGAACACTTGATGGCCTTAGGTTGGTGCCTCGGTGGGTACTATTTTCGTAACACCAGTGTCCCCTTCGGGCTGACACACTCCCTGCACTTCTTAATCATTAACTCTTGGCTAGAGCCATTGTTTATGTTATAGATCTATTGGGTTGACGCCCCCGTTTTCATGATTGAGTTTAGCTGTATCTGAATGAAACATAAACATAACCTCCAAAAAGCTCCTCTTGGACTAGAGGTCACCTCGGGAACAAAGTTATGGCTTGATTAGGAGCCTAGGGATACATCATACTTGATAGATTTTCGCGAGTCTACTTGGTTCTCTTCTAGTGATAATTGATCATACATTTTCGTTAAACTTGAAAGTTTATTTGTTGCTTTTAAACCTGTGAACTCGCCAACATGATGTTGATATTTTTAAGCATGTTTTTAGGTACTGATGCTTAGGTTGTTAGAGAGTGGTTTAGCTGGGCACTACGATGGACATGATGTTGGAACCGTTTAAATTACCTAAAAACAATGTTTATTTTGTTTTGTAATACAATATTAACTTAAATTTCGCTTCATCTTGGTAGAACTTGTTTTCTATGTTTTCAACAACTTTCGTTATCCACGAATTTCAAAACAATTTTTAACTAGAGGGTGTTAGCAAGATGCCTATACGTAATTACACGTGAACCGCTAAACTTTGTGGTAACAACTTCCGTTACCTCATGACTTGCATTCCGTTGTGCGCTGTCGGGGTGTGACACAAATAGTTTTTTTTTCTCATCTGTGTCCTTGAGGTTTCCATTTTTGGTCATTTTTTGTCCATTTGGCTAACTTAGTTAACAAAATCTAGTTAAGTCAGGGGCATTTTAGTCAATTAGCATTTATATTTTGTTTTTTGCCTTATTCATCCAAAAATAAAAGGAAAAACTGATATAAAAAAGGGCACAGCCAAAGGACTCAAACATGAGACCCTTCGTGTGCATGGCCACGTCTAGACCAACTGGTCTGGGTGTGTGTTTGTTATTTATTTTGGATTAAAGATGTTTTTAAACACAACCTGAAACAACAATAAATCTCCAAATAAATATGAACCCAAATCCGCAAATTGACTTAATTGACCCCGTATTCTTTACAGTTAATCAACCAATGTTTGGGGCTTTTATTCCTCGATAAAAACCGAATCAAAAGCAACAAAAATTAGAAGTCATGGTGTACCGATTGTTGATCCAAACCGAGCACCAAGTCACGACCAAAGAAGCTTCGAATCTGGATGATTGAGAGCACGAAAACGAGCGGTTAAAGAGGGGTTTTGTTAGTCGCTAGTTTCTGAATGTGTTTGTGAGTTTAATTGAATCAAAAACGAGTATTTATAATGAATTGATATAGGTCGATTTTGGAAGGTTAATAATGGTTATTAATCAATCAATTTGACAGCTCAAACGCGTATAATCAAGTATGGAAGGTAGATGAGATTGAGGCGCTCAGTATGTGAGGTTTGATTTTTAAAACGAATGGATGTTTGCGAGTTTATCGAATCAAAAACCGATTTGTGGATTAGGGTTCATAAGTTTATTTGGGGATTTATTGTTGTTTCAGGTTGTGTTTAAAAACATCTTTAATCCAAAATAAATAACAAACACACACCTAGACCAGTTGGTCTGGACGTGGCCATGCACACGAAGGGTCTCATGTTCGAGTCCTTTGGGAGATAGTTTCTGTGCCCTTTTTTTTATCAGTTTTTCCTTCCTTTTTGGATGAAAATGGCAAAAAAACAAAATATAAATGCTAATTGACTAGAATACCCCTGACTTAACTGGATTTTTTTAACTGAGTTAGCCAAATGGACTAAAATGACCAAAAATGAAAACCTTAGGAACACAGATGAGAAAAAAAACTATTTGGACCAAAGTGGCAATTTTTGATAAACCACAGTGACTAAATTGGCAATTAACTCTTTAAAAGCTAATATGAGTTTACCATAGCTAGTAGATCCCATAGACATAATTTTTTTTTTTAAGTTTCAACCCAATTCAATTACACTCACACAAAACACACAATCAAATTATTCCTAGTACAATAAATCAAAGAATCAATGATATATTGGGTATATTTGGCAAGGAGCTTTTAAGAGCTTTTAGGAGCTTCAAGCTTTTAAGAAAAAATTCCTACTCAATACAAAGCTTTGTTTGTTTGAGGGAGCTGAAAACTTTTAGGTTAGGAGAAAAAGCTCTATAGAGAAAAGTTACTAGTACTAGCGTTTAAGAAAATGTTCTACTAGCTACAAGCTTTTAATTAGTAAATGACACAAATACCCATCATATTTTAAAAATAAAATAAAAACCTTCTTTACAAGCTTTTAATTATGCCCATTTTGGTCATTTTATACATTTTATTAAAACCTCCAACTACTCTGCCAAACACCAAAATATTTTTAAAAAGCTTCCAGCTACCAGCCACCATCTAGTTTTGCAAAACATACCCATTGTATTCAATGCAAAGAAACTAAAATGTTTAAATTAATCGAACAGACACTTGAATCCAAAGAACTTTAAACGTGTTCAGAAAATTCAATCCAAATACTAGGTTCAAAACATATTAAGCTAACAAAAATAATTGAACCATTCACCCGGAGAGAACGTAAGAGGCTTAGCCGTGCATGATAGTCATCACTACTTCAATCCTTGTCATTGAGTGCATCTCCTTCAACCGAATTATTTAGATTTGTGAAAATCTCCCAAAATCGCTCCCAAAGTGTTCTCTAAGTCAAAGAATATTAAAAAATCACTTCTGCTATCGATCTTTTAAGTGAACCAAATATAATATACATTTAACTAATTCAGATGTATCCTTTTAAAGGACTCAGTAACAGACTATCAAATAACCCCTAATTCTCTTTTTTCTCTCTTTATTAGAGCATATCCAATGCTAAGGTGGGTTTGATTTCTAGATCCATCATCTAAGCATGCCACATCATTCTATACATGTATCTTAAAAAATACATTTTTTTTCTCAAACGCTAAACAAATCCAAGACCTCCACCCCACACCCACCTTTATATTAAAAAATAGTTTTGTGTATGTGGACCACACATTAGTCCAGTTAAGTCCCGCTGAAATGGACCGAACAAGTCCACCTCACCACCCTATCCTGTTTTAAATCCGGAATTACGAATGGAGTTCGGAGTTCCGCACTGCAGATGGTCTTATATATCCTCAAACAATTTTCCGTCTCAAAATTACAATTTAAAATTGTTTAGTTTTCATTACGAATAATAACACACGATGGTGACCGTAAACATAACTATTATATGAGGAAGAAATGATAACTAGTGGGTTACTACCTGCACTCTGGGCAGGTTCAAAACGTAGATAAAAACCATGTCACGACGGTATGTTCAAAAGTCACAAAAAAGTGATAAGTTCAGTATGTTACGGTATCGACACTCGTTTTATCCATACAAAGGAATACATACGGCGGGTTTGAAATGTAAAGAAAATAAACTACTTACGAATGTACATACGAAATTTATAGAAACATTACGTTGAAAAAAAAACTAAAAAAATTAAAAAAAAATCAAAAAGGAAAAACAAAATTAAATGTTCAGAGTCTAAAAATAATTATAATAAAGGGTAAAAGAAAAAAATTAATATTTAAGGGTCTAAATAGTAAAAGTAATAAAATACACGTGTAAATAATGGAAATTAAAAATAACAAAACATTATTAAAGATTAAAGATGCGGAATAAACATTCTTTACTAAAGTTGAGGGGCATATGATAAATTTATTAAAACTCAAAGAGTATAAATAAAAATAAGGTTAAAATACAAAAAAAAAAAATGTTATTACTCTCAAAGAGTGTTTAATATCAAAATTATGTTTTTTAGGATACGCTCAATATGTGAAGCCCTCGTTCACTAGTTTAATTTACCAATCGAATGGTTGTTATAAAAGAATAGAGAGTAAGAATCTCTCTTTCTCATCAACCATCTCGCAAAAAGTGAAGTTACAATCACTCGGTCCTATTCTAGCATTTAGCAATGCCCCGTTGAGTTTGATCTCACATAGAAACTCCCATCGTGTTTACTCCTTGACGATATCTCAAGATATTGAGTGTTGTATTTTATTGAACACATCTTGCATTCTAACAACTTAGCATTCATCCTTTTAGTTATACCCCCTCCGTCCCATTTTAGATGTTATGGGTCTATAAACACACAGATTAAGAAATCTTTAATTGTATATTCTCTGAGTTGTAAACTGACAATAATATCCTCAAGTTATTATTTCAAATCTTTGATTGTCTTTTGTCTTTTATGGGCAAAACTGAAAATTACTTATAAATGGACATTTAATTTGAGACACTAAAAAGTAGAAAAATGAACATTTAAAATAGGACGGAGGGAGTGTCTGTCATTTCTTTTATTGTTGCATCCATGTCCTAATTATCAATGTGTATAACTTGGTAGAAGTTCCATATGTTTAGTAGTCGTAGCCTTTGACATATCTTTTTAGTGACAATTTTTATATATTAAAGTAGGAATAATCAAATTCCAAAAGTTGAAGAATCACAATCGGACATTCAACTAGACAATGGATCGACCGTGTGAGGTCTAGACATTTTTTCTAGGGGTGGCAAAATGGGTAGGTTGGGTGGGTTTGGGTGTTGGGTTAGGATGGGTTTGGGTTAGGATGGGTGTGGGTCAAGATGGGTAAATTAAAATAATAGGTTAGGATGGGTTGGGTCAGGATGGGTTTGGGCCTGAATGGTTTGGATTAAAATAAGTTCACATCAAAATAGATTAAAATAACAATAAAAAATTAAAAATTTAAAAAGTAAAAAAAAACAAATTTAAAATAAAAAACAAAAATAAATTTAAAAATAAAATCTTAAGGGATCCGAAATATTTCATTTCGAACCGGGCCGGTTAACAACTCGGACTGTTTCGACCCGACTGACCCGTTATCGATCTGGACCGGGTCCGTTAACGACCCGGACTATTTCGACCCGACCGGACCCGTTAACGACCCGAACCGTTTCAACCTGACCGTATCCAATAGCGACCGGGACCGTTTCGACCCGGTCAGGCACGTTAGTGACCGGAATCGCTTCGACCCGGCCGGGCCCGTTTGCTATCCAGACCGTTTCGACCCGATCTGGCTCGTCAACGACCGCGCCTGTTAGCGACCCGGACCGTTTAGACCCAGCCGGGCCCGGTAGCGACACGGACAGTTTCGACCAGACCGGGCCCGGAAACTACCCAGACCATTTCAGCCTGACCCGTCCCGTAGCGACCCGGACTGTTTCGTTCCAGCCGGGCCCGGTAGTGACCCGGACCGTTTCGACCCGGACTGTTTCGACCGGACCGGGCCATGTGGCGACCCGGACCGTTTCTACCCGAACGGGCCCGGTAACGACCCAGACCGTTTCAACTTGACCTGTCCCGTAGTGATCCAGACCGTTTCGACCCGAACGGGCGCGGTAGCGACCCGGACCGTTTCGACCTGACCCGCCCGGTAGCGACCCGGACCGTTTTGAGCCAACCGGGTCCGGTAACGACCGAAACCATTTCAACCTGACCCGTCCTGTAGCGACCCGGACTGTTTCGTTCCAGCCGGGCCCGGTAGCGACCGGACCGTTTTGACCCGATCGGGCCCGGTAACGACCCAGACCGTTTCAACCTGACTCGTCCCGTAATTACCCGGACCATTTCGACCGGAGCGGGCCCGGTAGCGACCCAGACCGTTTCGACCTGACCGGGCCCGTAAGAGACCCAAACCATTTCAACCTGACCCGTCCCGTAGCGACCCGGACTGCTTCGACCCAGCCGGGCCCTGTTGCGACCCAGACCGTTTCTACCCGACCGGGCCCGGTAACGACCCAGACCGTTTCAACCTGACTCGTCCCGTAGTGAACCGGACTGTTTTGAACGGACCGGGCCCTATGGCGACCCGGACCGTTTCTACCCGACCGGGCCCGGTAACGACCCAGACTGTTTCAACCTGACCCGCCCGGTAGTGACCCGGACCGTTTCGACCCGAACGGGCCCGGTAGCGACCCGGACCATTTCTACCCGACCGGGCCCGGTAACGACCCAGACCATTTCAACCTGACCCGTCCTGTAGTGACCCGGACTGTTTCGACCCGACCGGACCCGGTAACAACCTGGACCGTTTCGACCCGACCGGGCCCGACAATGACCAGACTATTTTGACCCGAACTTGCCGGTCAACAACTCAGACTGTTTCGACTCGGTCAAGTCCGCTAACGACTCGAACCATTTCGATGAGATCGGTCTCGTTAACGACCCGTGTTGTTTCGACCTGGTCGTCCGTTAACGACCTGAATGGTTTCGAACCGACTGGGGTTATCAACAAATGCAAAAGATATAAATTTTTTGTTTTTAATGACATTTATTTCTATGAGGCATTAACGCTTTTGGTGTTGGGTGAGTTTTAATTCAAATTTGTATATGGTTATCTAAAAATACCCATCCTGACCCATTTGTTTTTTTAATTTACCCATCCTGACCCACTTACTTATATCCTACAATTAAAATTACCCATCCTAACCCCCTTGAAAATTATACTAAACCCATTTCAATCCACAAAGTCAAATTTTAAACCCAAAATAACCCAAACTCAATCAAATGAGTTGAAATTGCCAGGTCTAATTTTTTCCAATAAACTTTTTGACGATTCAAGCTAAAATACACATATATTCAAGCTCTAGGCAAATGGAATTTTCAGTTGTTGAGAAATAAACTAATTGGTAAAAGCTAGTTCCTAGAGTCGAGCCCCTTGTAATATCGACCTCAACTCTTACGCTCTGTTCCCGAGTTTACTTGATGAGGGAAAAGAAAGGAAAAGAACCAAAGGAAATGAAAAGAAGGAAAAGGAAAAGAAAAGAAAGGATGTATATTCTTTCCTTCTGTTTCCTTTCAAATCGGAAGGAAAACTAAACTAAAGAATTTAACCTAGTTTTCCTTCATCGTCCTTTCTTTTTCTTTCTTAAATGAAACTCGGGAACACAACATGTTTTGTTTTCCTTTCTTTTCCTTCTCCAAATGAAACTCGGAACACAATCAAGTTTTTCATTCCTTTCATTTCCTTTCCTTTCTCTCGTTAAGTTAACTCAGGAACACAACGTTAATGCCTTTTCCCCCCACTAGTGTGGTTGAGTGGCATGGAAAATGATGGGTATAGCCTAGCCTCCTTGAGGTGTCAGGTTCGATCCTTGATCCCACCAAGTTTTACTGATTCTCCACTGTCGTGACTTCGCGCGGGTGGGGGTCAGGTTTTCCTTGGAACTGGTGGCTTGGTGGGTTCTGGCTACCCAACGCTATCTGTGGGCTGGCACATAAGACGTGTTTTTACCCAGACGTGTATGGGATGTTTTTGTAACCAATTGGTGGGTACCACAAGCAGTCGGGACATCTGTTTGCTGGTCTTTCAAAAAAAAAACCTCTTAATACCTTTCAAAACTTGTTTTCTTTTCTCACATTGGTAGGAGAACCTCATTAAGGTTCAGCCTAGTTCAGTGCTTAATGGTTCAGAAACATCCGAAGTCTTAATGATTCAGTCTTAACCATTCCATTCAAAAGTTGAAACAAATGCACTGAATGTTGAATCATTCAGCGCTGAATGATTTAGAGCCTCACTAAGAGGCTTACCAAATAGCATGTAACATTTATATTAATATCAGGCTTACAATATTAAAACTGACCAAAGTTATTGAATATATATACACACGCATATATTTTTTGGTAACAAATTAATATAGAAAAAAAAGGGTTAAACCTTTATGCTTAATTATATGTGCCTCAAGTAAAAGTAGTTAGGTTTGAATAATTCTGATGTGGTTTGTAGTCGAGACGGTTAAGTGGTCAACTACCAATCCTACACTTGATAGCTCAATGGAAGAATAAGCTATGGAGTATTAGGATTATTGTGAAGGAGATGAGTTAGAGAGAATTAGAGAGAAGAGTTTTGGAGGTAAAATCTGTTATTATTATGACTACTCAACAATACAGACTCTTTGACTATTTATAGTCAAATACTACAACATGTAAAAGGACTATTATACCCCTGCCTATCAACTAACTTTTAACCACTTTTCTATATTATTTTGGCTCATATCAATACCCTCCTCTTGAAAAGATCCTTGACCTCAAGGATCAAAGGAATGAAACATTTCCTTCCACTAATATTGAATCATTATGAAATCTGCTACTGAATGTGGCCATATTCAAGTTTGTTTTGACTTGTAAAAAGTCAACAGCCCTAACATCACAGGCCAGACCCGTATTGTAATTAATACAATCTGCAGCTACAGGGCCATTTTTTTCAGCTCCATATGCAAATCTTGCAGCTAGAATGGACCAAACATCAGACTTTGTATGGGTTTTCATTAATAAAGCGCCATTCTGAACCATTTTTGACCCACTTCTGTTTGAGTTTCCAGCCAGTATCCACCCACTTTATTAATTCAGTGCTCTTCTCCTTTTTATTATCAGGGGAAAAATCCTGACCAGCCGTTTGGACAGCAGGCGTTTGGACGGCAGTTTGGACATCTCCTACCTTCAATACATTTGCATGATCTTCAGCATTTGGTGTCACATCCACAACTTGCTGATGCATAAAATGAGATTTGTCAGTGGGTGTCTTCTTGTTCCGAGTCTTTGTAGACTTTGAAGGTGCCAAATCCTTCGACTTTTTCTCACTCCTGCAAATCTTTAACTGTTTTCTTTCAGAATCTTCTTGTTTCTTCAGCTTGCTACTGGTACCCTCTAACGTCTTCCTTTGAATTGCTACTGGTTTCAGAATCTTTAATGTCTTCTTTATACTGGAATGATCTCTACTTAATGCTTCCCTACGCTTAATCTTGGGACTCCTTGCTGCCATAATCCTGATCATGTTACCACTTTGTTTTGGCATTACTTTCTTGATCATGGAATCATCATTTTCTATTAACGATTCTTTGAATTCTGCCCAAGACAAATTTTTAAAATCTTTATCTTCCTTTTCTTTTTCACAGTTGATCTTTTCAGGTATTTCATCAAACACCCGGTAGACAGATTCATCTTTTGCAGAATCTGAAAAACAATTGATCATAAAAACTGAATATGAGCCTTGTTTCTTCAGTTTACTTTTGAATTTATCTGATTTCATCTTTGCTCGATCACGATCTCGTAGTCCTGCTCGATTCTTTTTGTCCCACGTTTTCTTTCTTTCTTTTTTCCAACAAGTGACTAATGTGTTTGTAAAAAACACATCACCAATGTATTCCACATCATATGTATCTTTATCTTTAAAAGTTGCATATCGTTTCTTCTTAAACTTCCATAATCCAAATTCTTTTATTGCATTCACCCTTGTTTTCTTTTGAATTTTTGAATTCATCTCAAATTTCTTTTGATCTTGATTTATTTCAACTTTTTGGTCTTCGCTTTTCAAATCATCATCCACTGATGGGGTTTCTTCAAATTCTGACCAAGAACTATTGTTGACGTCTTTTTGTTGCATTTCATATGTAAACGGTTTAGGCATTTCATCAAACACCTGGCGGACAGGTTCATCTTTTGAGAATTTTGAAGAGCAACTTTGTTTCAAGATTTCTGACTTATCCCATATAGATTGTAATTGGTCTCGGATATGATTAATAAAGTCAATCTCATGGTGACCTATCTCCATATTCGATTAATAGATGAAGAACCAAAACAAAACAGAAAAATTAAGTGAAATGGACAGAAAACAATTGAAAATAAGATTGAAATTAACGAACAGAATTAAGATTGACAGAATTAAGATTGAATTGACAGAATTAAGATTGCCAGAATAGAAAATAAGGAAGGAAAGAATGAATGAATGGACAGAATGAAGAATGAGGATATTTGATGGGGGTGGTTATGGCGGTCGTTAATGGCGGTTAACGATTTTGAATTGATCGAACAGCTGTTAATGGTGGGTTTCGATTGAGCCGAGGAGGACGGGCTCTGATACCATTGATGTGGTTTGTAGTCGAGACGGTTAAGTGGTCAACTACCAATCCTACACTTGATAGCTCAATGGAAGAATAAGCTATGGAGTATTAGGATTATTGTGAAGGAGATGAGTTAGAGAGAATTAGAGAGAAGAGTTTTGGAGGTAAAATCTGTTATTATTATGACTACTCAACAATACAGACTCTTTGACTATTTATAGTCAAATACTACAACATGTAAAAGGACTATTATACCCCTGCCTATCAACTAACTTTTAACCACTTTTCTATATTATTTTGGCTCATATCAAATTCACACAAAACCTTTTTAGGAAATTAAGTAATTACTCAATTTCACTCCATTAAGCCAAAAACCATGCATATTCTCTAATATTTTTGGTCAAACTGTTTCCATAAAATCAGCCGTTTTTACAGATCAAACACAAAAAGAGCTAAGCTAGAAGATTTGGTGATCATAAAGACAATATATATTAAAACCAGTCTCTCTATTCCTACAACCCTAAACGCCTCCATGAACTTTAAGGCATTAAACTTTTCCCAGCAGCAGATGACAACCGCCATATCACCTGATGATGTGATCAAAACCCTATCTTTTATATATATATTTAGCTGATTGTTTTGTTTTACAATTTATACTCACATTCTTTTATTTTGTTACAGAAGAAAAGAAATAAGAGGCCAGATTACTATCAGCGGGTTGTTGTTCCGAGTAGTTTCGTTACCACAAGCGTCGAAAACACACCTCCTGCCAGCCATGCTAAGGTATGATGCAGCATTGGTTCTCACATGCTATATAAGATAAATTATAACTTGATCATTTCATGTTATTGTTTTCTAGGAGAAGAAAAAGTTAGGAGAAAGAATTGCGGCACGCCAACATAAGGTGTCACATTATGGCAAGGTTCATTTTTATAAATTTGTTTCATTACTTTTTATATGAGTAATCTTGTTTTCTTATACATGTCCGTGTTAGTGTTTGAAGTGTGTTTTGGATGAATAGTTGTGTTGAATAGCCGTGCTAACATGTTGTGTAGACATAGGCAGCCCAACCTATATGGAGAGCCTAAAACAAAATAAAAATTTGAGAGGTTTTACTCTTCATACATACAATTGTCTGATTGTTTAAACTCATAATAATACTCTGATTTCACTGTTGTTGTTTGCTAAAGTCATATCATGTAATCGAACAAAATGAGATACGAGAAACATCAAGTAGATGAAGATGGAATGCCTTGTTTGTTTTAGGCTCATAAATATTCCGATTTATCAATCACACATTGAAGGAAGATGTGAAGCTTTTACTCTCATCACATACCAAAAGCCTAAAGTGGTTGCTCTTTTCTTATACATTGTTGAACACCACTCCACTTGTTTAATATAACACAATTGATTTACATTTTATATTTTCATATTATATACCTCACAATTGATTTGTGTTAGTATTTAAGGAGCAATTTTAATTCTTACCTCGCAGGATCAAACACTTTGTTTCATAGAAGAAGGGGGCCATCGAGTGCAAAGGTATAACGCTGTTTTGTTGTTTGCTAGTTGTTATCTACTAAACCAAATGCTATGTTTATGTGATTAATATAAATAAATAAAAAGGTATTTATTAGATGTTTTGTTTTATTTCATCTACATTTTTTCTTCATTTCATTATGTTTCTTCTAGTTAATTAAAACACATCTCCATCATTCGTCTTATCATAAGTTCCTTGCTATTGCCCTAAACTCCTTGTACTAGTGTATCCACGCTTCCTTATGTAGATAGTCAAAAGTTTAAGGCACAACTGATGAGTCTGCCATCACACCCAAGCCGCTGAAAAGTGTGCACTCTATACAAGCAAAACACATGGTATAAATAAGCCATTTTAAAAATTTTATATTCATTATTGGCTTTTAAGAGTGTCGTAGACTAGTCAGGCTACTTTATACGGTTTTTAGATCTATACTATTTTTTTTCACTCTTTTTACGCCTTGCCACACTCAATACATTTTTGTTGTGCCTTGCATTGCGTTGGCGCCTAGATGCATGCCTTTGACTACTATGTTAGTATGTTACTTATCTAAAATTGATGAAGCCAAGGACGCACCAGTCGCTAGCCTCCCCCTCAACAGATGTGTAACCACCCTCCTCCCTCTCTAAGCCTTTCACTATCTTCATATTGGCCATTCATAGACATACATTTCATTCATAAAACTATTCTCGTATGTACCCTTTCTCTATCACATGAGAGCCACGTTGACATTAGTTTAGAAAGTTGGAAAATACATAAACCATGAAGAAGTATCAACTTTGATATATGATTATCCCCATATGAAGCAATAAATAAATCAAATAATAATATAAATAAATACTTTGTTTCTCCTTTGAGAAAGTTCAATATACAATTGAACTTGTCTACCTTTACAACCACCATATTATTATTATTATTATTATTATTATTATATATTGAAATAAAAAAGATTCACGTAAAGAGATGATGTAATATTATTGTTAGATTGTTAGATGTGATGGGACCATGGGGAGGGATGGGTAGCCTTTATATAGTTTCTCCACATTTAAGGCGCTCACCAAAAACCAACCAACCAAACACCCAACCAAACCAAACCAAACCACACTTAAATTCACACACTCTCACCCATTTCTCTTCAACACACATCTTTGTTTTTTCATCTCCCCATTCATTCTTCTTCTTCTTTGAGCTCAAAAGCCTCCATCTTAAAGGATTCAATTCATCTTTCACTTGTTTAAGGTTTGTCTTAATTTCTTGCTGTCTGTCTATCTCTCAAGTTCCAGCTTTTGTGTAAAGATTGAATCTTTTTGCCTTGTTCAACTTCAATTCAGCTTCTACTGCTAATGGGTGTTTTTATTTTTTCTTTAAATGTTTTTTTTCTAAAGAATATTATTTCATGGGTGATCTTTGATGAATTCATCTTGGTTACATTAGTTTACTTATCTTTTATGTTAATTAATTCAATTGGTATGAGTTTATTTATTTGATCAAATGAATAGAAATTCTGTTTGGGACTAGGGTTATATAAAGAATTCAGGAATATTTAGTCAACTTTGACTTTATTGATCTCATGGATCACTGTTAGATTGGGTTAGTGTAGTGATCTATCTTTATAAGCAGAAAAGTTTGCTCCCATTATAATATATCTTCATTGGCTTGTTGATTATTCCTACAAATTATAAAAATGAAATAATAAAATAAGAATTTTATGAATTTTGATAGTCAAAATCACCTTGTTTGACAAAGAAAATTATAAGGTCAAGTTCAGACAGTTTCTGGATTAGATAGTATTAGCTTTGACATATTAATTTGCTTCATGAAATGAAGGTAGAATTGATTGATAATTAGTTGAAAAAAAAAGTTTATTTATTTTTTTTACTAGAAAAGTCAAAATAAGACTGTTCTAAAGTTATTTATATTTTGTGGTGAATGTGGCAGTGGAAAAATGTTAGAAGCTCAAAGGATGCCACTAAATGGAAGTTTTAACTATGGTAATGGGAACATAAATGGTGTGATTTCGCTGAGGTCTTCTGCGAGTAGATCTGCTATCGATGAATTTTGTTATGCTCTTGGCGGAAATAAGCCGATTCACAGCATCTTGATTGCAAATAATGGAATGGCGGCCGTGAAGTTTATAAGAAGTGTGAGAACATGGAGTTATGAAACATTTGGTTCTGAAAAAGCAATTTTGTTGGTAGTCATGGCGACTCCGGAGGATATGAGGATAAATGCAGAGCATATTAGAATGGCTGATCAATTTGTGGAAGTCCCGGGTGGTACAAATAATAATAATTATGCAAACGTGCAACTCATTGTAGAGGTATGTAGTTTTTATGCACAAATATAACATTTATATGTTGTTTAGGCGTCATTTGATCTATTTTATGAACAGTATTATTTTGACTTTTTTGGGTCAAATAATCTGTTTCAAAGCATTCATTCCTGCAATGGCAGTGATTTTTCTTTTGAATTTATGCAAGAATGATGGTTCAAGTAGTCGGTTACTAAACACGGGTTGGATTTACCTTCACTTATTCAGAAGTCTTTAAAATATTACATTTGCTCTCTACAAGGTATTGTTGACTATGAATGTCAAATGAACTACCTCAATTTTGAAATTAATACGAATGTCTGTAACTTTTGATGGAAATCCTACTTTGACTTTAAAATGTCAACCCACTATCCATAAGTTTTAAGATTGATATGGCCTACGGGAATGCTTAACTTATTTATAAAATTCATGCTTAATGATTTCAGACTGCTGAGATAACACATGTTGATGCTGTTTGGCCTGGTTGGGGTCATGCGTCTGAAATCCCGGAACTACCAGATGCATTGGAGGCTAAAGGAATTATATTTCTTGGGCCACCTGCTGCATCCATGGCAGCTTTAGGAGATAAAATCGGTTCTTCTTTGATTGCACAAGCAGCTGATGTGCCAACACTTCCATGGAGTGGCTCTCATGTAAGTTTTGCCACTTTTATACTCCTTTTTAGTTTTTTTCAGAAAAAAAGAAAGAAAAAAAACTCATTTCATACCTCTTGTTTAAAAAAAAAAAGAACTGGTTCCTAATGCCACTTATTCTTTAAAAACTGCATCTTTATTCATCTCATTGTATAAGAAACACATCTTTTCACATACTATCTTTAACAGCCATCTTTACTCCTATTCTTAAAAAAATCACATTTATATAGGTCTCATTCTTTATAAAATCACTTATACCTTTTATTGAATAAAAAATGCATCTTATAGGTGAAAATTCCTGTGGAAAGCTGTTTGGTCACAATTCCAGATGATGTATATCGAAAAGCTTGTGTGTATACAACTGAAGAAGCAATTGCTAGTTGTCAAGTTGTTGGTTATCCGGCCATGATTAAGGCATCATGGGGTGGTGGAGGCAAAGGCATAAGAAAGGTTTGCTTCTTTGAACGTTATTCCGCCTTTGACCTTTAAAAGTCAATAAACTAGTTTTTGACCTCGAAGCACTTATTTATTTTTGTCAATTTAGGTGCATAATGATGAAGAAGTCAAGGCACTTTTCAAGCAAGTTCAAGGTGAAGTGCCCGGTTCCCCTATTTTCATTATGAAAGTTGCTTCTCAGGTGAGAAAACGTTTGAATTACTCATCTTATCTTAATGTGAAACTTAAAACTTATTATAACACTCTTTAAATATTATTTTAAAAACAGAGCCGGCATCTAGAAGTTCAGCTACTATGTGATCAGCATGGTAATGTAGCAGCTTTACATAGTCGTGATTGCAGTGTTCAAAGACGACACCAAAAGGTAGTCTGAGAATCGTAGTCTTTCGAAAAAATAACAAATCGTGATTTTAATATAATTTTTGATATTTTTTAAGATTATTGAGGAGGGACCAATTACCGTAGCTCCACTTGACACAATTAAGAAGCTTGAGCAAGCAGCAAGAAGATTAGCAAAATCAGTTAATTATGTTGGAGCTGCAACTGTAGAGTATTTGTATAGTATGGAAACTGGGGATTATTATTTTTTGGAGCTTAACCCCCGTTTACAGGTGCACTTGAACTCAGTTCTACTTCTATAAATACATGATTAGTTCAAAACGATATTTCACATCATAGAATCACAAAGCTCTTTGTATATATTGTTGTATAATATAAGGTTGCAAGATGGTGATGTGTGGCCCCACAAAATGGTTAACTAAAGTGGTATAATTTGTTTAGGTTGAGCATCCTGTCACAGAGTGGATAGCGGAAGTTAATCTACCGGCAGCACAAGTTGCAGTTGGAATGGGAATCCCTCTTTGGCAAATTCCTGGTAAATAAATATATCCAAATTATTCACAACTTGAAACAAATGGTTTAACTTTTTGCTGACCATCATACTTAGCTTTTCATCGCTAACTAACTTAACCTTCATGAAAATCTTAAAAAGCACACTATAAATTGCAAGAAAATAATGACAGTCAACAATGATGGTTTGAAAAGTCAACTGTAAACTATTATTTTTTGAATTTTTTATCTTCATGTGGTTTTGGTTTAGAAATAAGAAGATTTTATGGGAAGGAAAATAGTGGAGGGTATGATGCTTGGAGAAAAACATCAGTTCTTGCAACCCCGTTCGAGTTTGACCTAGCAGAGTCAGTTAGGCCAAAGGGTCACTGTGTTGCAGTACGTGTAACAAGTGAGGATCCAGATGATGGTTTTAAGCCTACGAGTGGGAAAGTTCAGGTTTGTGAATAGACTATTTTACCCATTAGTATATGGCTTAGTTTCACATATATCTTTATTAGAGATTCCGAATTTTCAAATAAATCTTTCCAAATTTTATAATATATCGTACTTGCCCGTTCAACAAGCTAAAATAACAATTTTTCCGTTGTGAGGCAAATAAAATAAAATCAGTTACTTCTAAAAGCTCATTTCATTAAATACACAAATTGTCAAACAATGTTCTTACACTGATCATTTTCTGCGTATAATGTTCCTTTTGCTTGCTATTATATAGAGCGGAACAGATTGTTATAAATAACTGATTTATTTTACTTTCCATGAAATGCATAAATAAGATATTTATAGTGTTTTGAAGTTGTAAGTATGATTTTACGAAATTTTGAGGTTTTAGAAGGATTATATGAATTGCCCTAATATTTGTTTTCATTATCTACCACATTGACTTGAATTGCACTTTTGCAGGAGCTTAGTTTTAAAAGCAAGCCAAATGTGTGGGCGTACTTTTCTGTCAAGGTAATGTTTTTTTTTTCCAAATTATATCTACATATTTTGATGAAATTTCCCAATTTAAAAAGTTATATTTTAATTTGAAAATTGCAGTCCGGAGGAGGCATTCATGAATTCTCAGACTCTCAATTTGGTAAGAACACTGAATCTTCTTTGGTTTTAGTTTTTAATAGTCACATGTGAGCATTCGTTATCTTATTTAATATTTTTATACACTTCAGGTCATGTTTTTGCTTTTGGAGAGTCAAGAGCACTGGCCATTGCAAATATGGTCCTTGGGCTGAAAGAAATCCAAATTCGTGGTGAAATCCGTACTAATGTTGATTATACAATCGACTTATTACATGTGAGCATCTTGGTGCTTTTGCTCCGTTTGTACAAGCAATTCAGATTTTAATTAGCAGTTTTTGTTTGTTTTTTTTTTGTGATAATGGTAATCAAGGGTGAAACAAAGAAAACTAGTAAATTACAACATTTCATTTCTAGCTGAGGACAATTATTGCGAGAAAAAATAAAAGTGAAAACTGGACATTTATGAGACGGGTCGACTTGAACTCCAAGAAGTGGACAGACATTTTTTGGACATACTTATGTGCACACTTCATGTTGAGAAATTGATTAAATTTACAACTTTATTTCTTGTATATTAGCTTTTTGATTGTGATTCTTTTACACTTAATAATTTTATTATTATTTCTACATTTGTAGGCTCCAGATTATAGCGAAAATAAAATCCATACGGGTTGGTTAGATAGCCGGATCGCTATGCGGGTTAGAGCAGAAAGGCCCCCATGGTACCTCTCAGTAGTAGGCGGAGCTCTTTATGTAAGTGCTTTTATAATAAGAATTCCTTTTGGTTTCTAAATTCATCATCTTTAAAAGTAGTTTGGCTTATCATTGACTTTTGTTGACCTCAGAAAGCTGCTGCTAGAAGTGCTTTCATGGTTTCTGACTATGTTGGTTATCTTGAAAAGGGTCAAATCCCTCCTAAGGTATTTTGACTTACACATTGACTTTTTTGTTGACGTCAGAATGCCCTTTGCTGATTACTATTTTTTTTCCCTTGAAGCATATATCATTAGTCAACTCTCAAGTTTCTTTGAATATCGAGGGTAGCAAGTACACGGTAAGTAAAAATGTCAAATGTCTATTGTTCTTGATTTCTTTTGTTTGTTATTTTTTCTTCTAATGTATGCATTTATTTTTGTTAGATTGATATGGTGAAAAAAGGACCAGGAAGTTATCGATTAAAAATGAATCAATCTGAGATTGAAGCAGAGATACATACTCTACGTGATGGGGGTTTGTTAATGCAGGTAAACATTTTTGTTTATTTATCAATTCAGAGAATTCTTATTATATCTTTAGCATAACTCATATCTCCAATAACGTTCTCAATTTGATAAAATAATAACATAATCACTTTCAAAACGTGCATCCCAATCACAAAGTGAAATTTCACTTCGACCGGATTTTATATGGGTATGGTATACATGATTTGCTTCATAAATAAAATCAAAAGATGCAATTTTTAACAGTCATGCAAATTTTTTTACATTTTTACATGTATTTATTTACACATCTTTTGTGTCACATGCCTATAACATACATCTGTATATATATTTATATAATTATTGGTTGGTTAATTTAATATTGTAGTTGGATGGAAATAGCCATATTATATACGCAGAGGAAGAAGCTGCCGGTACTCGACTCCTAATCGATGGACGAACTTGCTTGCTTCAGGTGTCAACTACTTCTTTTGTTGTTGTTGTTGTTATTATTATTTATTTATTTATTTATTTATTTATCATAGATGTTGCTGTTTCTATGCATTTACTTTTGAGTTATTTGATTTAGGTCATATGTTATCTTTAATGGGTAAAAAAGTTTAGCCTAAAAGTAGATGGATCAGTTGGATCCATTAGGTTGAAAGTCACCTGCAGTTTATCTGTAACGCATAACGTGATTAGACTTCCTGATTCTATTAGCATAATAAAATAAAATAAAATAAAACCCTCATTACAATCCAAACAGACTCGTTTAGACAATCTTCCATTTTGACCAATACCCATCCATTTTCCCACATCTGTTTGTTTATTTATTTGTTCTAAGTATGGTTTAATTTGTTGTTAGAACGATCACGATCCTTCCAAATTGATGGCAGAAACGCCATGCAAGCTTCTAAGATACTTAGTGTCAGATGGTAGCCATGTTGACGCTGACACACCTTATGTTGAAGTTGAAGTGATGAAAATGTGCATGCCACTTCTTTCACCGGCTTCTGGAGTTATACAATTTAAAATGTCTGAAGGTCAAGCCATGCAGGTTAGATTAAAAATATCTTCTTCATATTTATTGTTTTTGAAAAATATTTACATCAATTTCTTTTTGTGAACAAGAAAAAAACAACTTTGAATCTACATCACAGTTCAATTTTTTTTAATTGACATCTTTTCTTAGAGGCACTTTTTACTATTCTTTATTCTTTCCGTTTCAAAGAAGTTCTTACAAACATTATATTGATACAATCATATCTCTATCTTCTATAAAGAATACATCTGAGTTTTTTTCTCATAAATTTAAACATATGAATGTTTTATATGTAGGCTGGTGAGCTTATAGCAAGGCTTGATCTTGATGACCCGTCAGCTGTAAGAAAAGCAGAGCCCTTTCCTGGAAGCTTTCCTGTTCTGGGCCCACCGACCGCCATATCAGACAAAGTTCATCAGAAATGTGCTGCAACTCTAAATGCTGCTCGGATGATTCTTGCTGGCTATGATGACAACATTGATGATGTAATTGTTTTTTTTCCAATGCAATCACAAATGGGTTGGTTTGGGTTGTGTTTAATATGATTATGGGTCAAATGGCTCTCAAATGGTTAATGTTGTCCATAGTATATTTTCAGTGCATACTAACTAAGTTAACACCTACATTGTATTCATATAAAAATTTATGCACCCTCAGGCACAAATTATTGTCCACATTTCTATTTGGACGATGGAATTTTGTAACCATATTTAACGCTTTAACAATATATAGTGTATTTAAAAAAATGAATTCAGTGTTATGTGGCTCAACCTTTACTGACCCAATTCTTTTGATCGTTTCAACTTGAATCTGTTTTCGACTATGTTAACCTATCATCTAAACCCACTCAGCTTGCCACCTTTACTATTATTATTTTCTTAACAAGTTTTATCTTTGATTGTAGGTTGTACAAAATCTGCTTCTTTGTCTAGATAGTCCGGAGCTTCCTTTCCTACAATGGCAAGAATGCTTTGCAGTACTAGCAAATCGACTTAATAAAGATCTAAGAAACAAGGCAAATTAACCTCTTATTAGATTATTTCTTCATTAAAAGTTATATATATTGTAACAAGTTTTGCTAAAGCTTCAATTTTTGTTTTATTGTCTTCAGCTGGAATCAAAGTTTAAGGAGTACGAAGGAATTTCCTCTCAACAAGCTATTGACTTCCCAGCCAAAGTTTTACGCAACATTCTAGAAGTTAGTTTATGATCAAAAGCAACCACCTCTCTATTTCTTTTTTATTTTGTTGCATATTTAAACATTTTTATTTATACCATGCTTTTATCATTTTTTTTAAACAGACCCACCTCGGATCTTGCTCAGAAAAAGAGAGGGTAGCTCAAGAAAGACTCATTGAACCGTTAACGAGTCTCGTTAAGTCATACGAAGGTGGTAGAGAAAGTCATGCACGCGGGATTGTTCATGCTCTTTTTGAAGAGTATTTATCTGTTGAAGAATTATTTAGTGACAATATCCAGGTGAAGTTTCTTACTGATTAGTTTCATATACATTGGTATAAAAAGTTCAAAATTTCATATATATCCTTTTTGTCTTTATAATATCATTTTTTTTTCAAAATTCCATAGTGAAACAAATAGACGAACGCGAAAAGAATGTTAATACTGTGAATCCTGTCTACACATAATGATTTCTTTGTTTATTCAGTGAAACATGCTCTTATAAGTATTTAATTTTATTTTATTTACCATGAAATGAGTAAATGTGACTTTTTAATGTTTTGAAAGGGTAAACATTATGAACCTTAGAAGGATATTTTGAACTTTTAAAGGATATAGGAAATAGCCCCCTTTTATAGTTATCAGTTGGGGATGTTTTTTTTTATCACAGTTTGCACTAACAAAGGTGCATTGTGTTTTAA
This sequence comes from Ambrosia artemisiifolia, assembly GCA_032199755.1. Taxonomy (NCBI): domain Eukaryota; kingdom Viridiplantae; phylum Streptophyta; class Magnoliopsida; order Asterales; family Asteraceae; genus Ambrosia; species Ambrosia artemisiifolia. The sequence continues at coordinate 3,925,348 of CM063526.1, read as the reverse complement.
AAAAAATTAATTTTCTTTCAAGGTTTGCAAATGCAATGTAACATGCATAGCCAGGGGTCTTTCATGTTGAGTATATTTTTCTTAATGTAAAACGAAATTCTTTTCTTTAGGCTGATGTAATTGAACGTCTTCGACTCCAATACAAGAAGGATCTCTTGAGGATTGTTGACATTGTGCTTTCCCATCAGGTATATATGTTATTTTTAGAGATGTCAAACATAGACTGTGGGATGGGTTTGTTAACAGGTCAAAATCTGGGTATTTGTAGTAAGGAATAGGATTGATACCGATTGGGTTGAGTTGACCTGAAACATGTTTTTGTTTTCAAAATTTTTAGATAATTTGTTAGTCAAATATAATGAAATATATAATTATTATTTCAATAATGATCCAGTTTTTAAAAAAATATATAGAAGGTGATATGTGTACGGTGTAAAGATACAATTTGGCGACCTTTTGACGTATTTCACAAGTTCAGGCCGCTAGACACATGTTCTTTTAAGATTTTCTTCTGCCTTGTACCTTTTGAAAATTTGAACGTTTAAAGCAGAACCTGAATCGACCCAACATAAGTAAATGGGTTGAAATCGCCGTCTCTAGTTTTTTTGGTTTTGTGTTTCCACTTATTAATATTTAACTTTAAATAAAAATTATTCTGAAGTCAATATTTTTATTTAACAGGGAGTTAGGAGTAAAAACAAGCTGATACTACGACTGATGGAGCATTTGGTCTACCCTAATCCAGCTCCTTACAGAGAGAAACTCATACGCTTTTCTGCACTCAACCACACAAGTTATTCTGAGGTCAATATCGTCATTTAACATACTCAAAGGCGGCAACTACTTTTTTGGATTATCAAATTTAACTTTATTGTTGTTAATTTATAGTTAGCATTGAAGGCAAGTCAATTGCTGGAACAAACTAAATTAAGTGAACTTCGTTCAAGTATTGCAAGAAGTCTTTCTGAATTAGAAATGTTTACTGAAGAAGGTGAAAATATCGATACCCCTAAAAGAAAAAGTGCCATTAACGAAAGAATGGAGGATATCGTGAGTGCTCCTTTGGCGGTTGAAGATGCCCTTGTTGGACTTTTTGACCATAGTGATCACACCCTTCAAAGGCGTGTTGTTGAGACCTATGTTAGAAGATTATATCAGGTATCCTTCATTTTTATCATAAAAGAATAACAGTTTCTTGTCCGGTAAACGGAGTCTAAATTTGACAAATAATCAACAAATTATGCAATGATAACAAGGATCAAATGAGTAATTTTACCTTGTATGCACTCTCAGCCGTATCTCGTGAAGGGGAGTGTTAGAATGCAATGGCACAGATCGGGACTTATAGCATCATGGCAATTCGTGGAAGGGCATGCTGAGGCTTCTGGCCATGAAATGACCGAAACACCATTGGTTGATAGGAAATGGGGAGCTATGGTTATAATTAAATCTCTTCAATTTTTGCCTGACGTGATAAGTGCAGCTCTTAAAGAAACGACTCAAAATGGGTCAGCGGGTCCTACTAACCATGGTAATATGATGCACATTGCATTGGCCGGCATCAACAACCAAATGAGTTTGCTTCAAGACAGGTTTGACCAATTTTTCAGTTTAATCATAAATCAATTTATAAAACTCATGATCTATAAAATTGAAACCAATATTTTATATATTTTACTTTATGATATTAACTAATACGTGCATATTTTCTTATAAACTGCAGTGGTGATGAGGACCAGGCCCAAGAAAGAGTCAATCGGTTAGCAAAAATATTGAAGGATAAAGAACTAAGCTCGAGTCTAAAAAATGCAGGGTATGAAGTTATAAGTTGTATAATACAAAGAGATGAAGGTAGGGGCCCAATGAGACACTCGTTTCATTGGTCAGAAAGTAATCGTTATTATATCGAAGAGCCATTATTGCGCCACGTGGAACCTCCATTATCTATTTACCTTGAACTGGTTAGTACTCGTAAACCCTTCATTTTGTTTTCATTTCTTTGAATGGTAATAGAAAGGGCAAATGTCTACAAAAAATGAAATCAAGTGAGCTTTTTAACACATTAGCGTCCAGCCGTCCATGTCATCTCTTTTATATGATTGGATGCCATGTCAGCAATTTAAGCAATTTGTAAGCCATGTCAACTTATGCAACCTAACTCTTTGCAGTGACACACATTAAAGTGTTACAATATGCGGGTTTTAGCGACGCATTTTAGAAGAGAAGTAAAACTTTATAATTTGGAAGGTTTCAGTAAAAAAAGTATAAGTTTCCAGAAAGGTTTAAAATTATTTATGTCACTATATATCTTGGCATTTTTATCCACACCCAGTGACCAGATTGTTGTGTTGCTAAATTACAATTTTTGGTGTAGCGACCCTCTTTTAAAGAGTTTGAGTGGCCTAGTGAACAACAGGGACATTCGATTACCATTTAGTTATATTAATTTCAATGTATTATAAATGTGTTCTTTTTTAGGATAAACTGAAGGGCTATGAGAATATAAAGTACACTCCATCGCGCGACAAACAATGGCACATGTATACTGTTGATGCGAAACCACTTCCAGTTCGAAGAATGTTTCTTCGAGCACTTGTAAGACAACCAACAAAAGAATGGTTTTCACCCTCAGGATACCATGGTTCAGAAGTTGTGGGTCCACGCTCTCAATTGACTTTATCTTATACATCAAGGAGTATTTTGAGATCTTTAGTGACTGCCATGGAAGAATTGGAACTTCATGTTCATAATGCTACTGTCAAATCTGATCATGCTCATATGTACCTCTACGTCTTACAGGAGATACAAATAGATGATCTCGTTCCATTTTCAAAGTAAGCATTCTTGTTTTCTTTTTGTTTTTTAGGGGTATAAGCGAGCCACGCTTGGACCGTCAGAAAGTTTTCAAGCTCGACTCATTTATTATTTATTTATTTATTTTATATTTATACATGCATAATTATGTTTGTGTGTGTGTCGTTATTATCTTACTTAGTTAATCCACCAATAGCAAAGCTAAGGTAGGGTCTGAGGAGGGTAAAATGTAGACAGCCTTACCTCTACCTAGTAGGAATAGAGAGGCTGCTTCCAGTGATACCCACCATCAATAGTGGTTGTGCATCCACCCATGTACATAAGGCACATAACACTTAGCAATCGACACAAGCCCGATTGGTGCATGTACCCCTTTGTCTTTTGGCTATCAACGCCACCACATGATGCATGATTAACCGTCCGCCGTTTTTAACATTATTTTCACGAAATTAATAAAATAATGTTAAAATTAGTGCAATGTTACTTTTGCCCCACGAGGGCCCACATATACACATTATATGCGCACACCGCAAGTGAGGCTTTTGTGTGTGTGTGTGTGTGTGTGTGTATTATCATGCATCACATAGTTATATTATTAAATTAAAGTTATTATATTTATATAAGTAATAGGCTCATTTAGTGTTGCGAGCCTATCTGAGCTCGGCATATGAACCTTGCGCTTAAACTCAGGCTCAGGCTCGTTTATTTAAGAGCTTAGTCTTAGGCTGGAGCTCGGGTTTTTTAAGCTTGGTTTGATTCGCACTTTTAATGGGCCAATTTGGCTCGGTCCGTTTACACCCCTTGTTTTTTTAAACTATCTCAAATATGCAATTTGCCCTTGTAACCGTGTAAAAGTGTGCAAATCACGTATTTGTGGTAGTGTGGAGCATGGAAACATGACCTCTAGATGGAAGTAGGTTTTTATTTTTTATGGAAACGTGTTGAAGTGTGCAAATCACGCATTTGTGGTTGTGTACAGGAGAGTTGATGTAGATTCTGGGACCGAAGAGGGTGTGGTCGAGGCACTGTTGGTGAAGTTGGCTCGTGAGATACACACAATGGTTGGTATAAAAATGCACCGGTTAGGTGTGTTTGAGTGGGAGGTTAAGCTTCGCATGGCATCTTCTGGTCAAGCCAACGGTGCGTGGAGGGTGGTCATCACTAATGTGACCGGTCATACGTGTATTGTACATGTAAGTTAAAAGGGCATTTTAGACATTTCGACAATAGTCAACCTCTTTTTGTCATACATGCTTAATGTGACTTGTTGCGATTTTCATTTAGGTCTATCGGGAAATCGAGGATAATGTTGAACATAAGGTGGTTTATCATGCTACCTCGACCTCAGGCCCATTACATGGTGTACCTGTAAACACACCATTTCAGCCTTTGAAATTACTCGATCAGAAACGTCTTTTGGCCCGTAAAAGCAATACTACTTACTGCTATGACTTTGCGCTGGTAAAATTTCCATTTTGGCCTTTGTACTTTTAATGTATGCTTGTTTATTTTTAAAGTAGTAACATTAACATTCTGCCCTTTCGAACTTGGATTATGCTTAATTCTTATGGATCATGCTTTTGTATCTGCAGGCATTTGAAGCAGCCCTTGAGAATATCTGGTCATCGAAACTCTCAAGTGTTAACAGGCCTGGTGGTAAGCTTGTAAATGTGAAAGAGCTCGTGTTTGCTGACCCTAGAGGCTCATGGGGTACACCGCTTGTGGAAATAAACCGTGAGCCGGCCCAGAACAATGTGGGCATGGTGGCTTGGACCATGGACCTCTGCACACCCGAGTTTCCTCATGGAAGGACAATTCTGGTAGTTGCAAATGATGTCACATTTAAAAACGGGTCTTTCGGCCCAATTGAGGACGCATTTTTCGAGGCGGTCACCGAACTTGCTTGTTCCAAGAAACTGCCACTCATCTATCTTGCAGCGAACTCGGGGGCTCGAATTGGGGCGGCTGAGGAGGTCAGATCTTGCTTTAATATCGGGTGGTCGGATGAGTCGAACCCTGATTCAGGGTTCCAGTATTTGTACCTAACTCCTGAAGATTACAGTCGAATCAAATCGTCGGTGATTGCACATGAAATTTGTCTGGAGAGTGGTGAAACAAGATGGATTATTGATACAATTGTAGGAAATGAAGACGGATTAGGGGTTGAGAATTTAAGTGGTAGCGGGGCCATTGCTGGTGCTTTTTCGAAAGCATATAAAGAAACGTTCACGTTGACATATGTGACGGGAAGAACCGTTGGGATAGGAGCTTATTTGGCCCGTTTGGGAATGCGGTGCATACAACGGACCGACCAACCAATAATCTTGACCGGGTTTTCTGCCCTAAACAAGCTTTTGGGCCGAGAGGTTTACAGCTCGCAAATGCAACTCGGTGGGCCGAAGATCATGGGGACAAATGGCGTTGTTCATTTAACGGTTTCTGACGATCTGGAAGGCGTTTTGGCAATCTTAAATTGGTTGAGCTTTGTTCCACCGTATGTTGGTGGCCCGCTTCCTGTTTTGGCAGCAGTGGACCCGGTAGACCGGCCTGTGGAGTACCAGCCTGAAAACTCGTGTGATCCTCGTGCGGCTGTTTGTGGTACAGTGGATGGGAACGGGACATGGTTAGGAGGGATATTTGATAAAGACAGTTTCGTGGAGACGTTGGAGGGTTGGGCGAGGACGGTTGTTACGGGGCGGGCCAAACTCGGTGGGATCCCGGTCGGTGTTATTGCTGTCGAGACGCAAACTGTGATGCAAATCATACCCGCGGATCCCGGGCAGCTTGACTCACACGAACGTGTGGTCCCGCAAGCTGGACAGGTATGGTTCCCTGATTCTGCTAGTAAAACTGCTCAAGCATTAATGGATTTTAACCGCGAAGAGCTTCCGCTGTTCATCATGGCAAACTGGCGGGGGTTTTCTGCCGGTCAACGGGATCTTTTTGAAGGAATTTTACAAGCAGGATCGACAATTGTTGAGAATCTTAGAACGTATAAACAGCCGGTTTTTGTTTACATCCCGAAAACTGGCGAGCTTCGTGGCGGTGCGTGGGTGGTTGTTGATAGCCGAATCAACTCGGATCATATAGAAATGTATGCAGAAACAACCGCAAAAGGAAATGTTCTTGAACCCGAAGGTATGATTGAAATCAAATTTCGAAACAGAGAATTGTTAGAATGTATGAACCGACTTGATCCGCAAATCCGAAACCTCAAACAAAAATTACAAGAAACAAAATACGATCAAACGATCACCGACCAGATAAAAGCCCGTGAGAAGCAGCTTTTACCGATTTACACTCAGATAGCCACCAAGTTCGCTGAGCTTCATGACACGTCTTTCCGAATGGCCGAAAAAGGTGTGGTGAAAAACGTTGTTGACTGGAACATTTCTCGGTTTTTCTTCTACAAAAGGCTCCGTCGTCGGCTCGCCGAAGCTTCTTTAATCAAAACCACGCGTGATGCCGCTGGTGACTCTCTTTCCTACACTGCTGCTCATGATATGATCAAGAAATGGTTTTTGGCCACAAAAACGGAAGACCTTTGGCTTGATGATGACGCCTTTTTCACATGGAAAGATGAGCCGTCTAATTACACCGATAAGTTAGCCACGTTACGTACACAGAAGGTTTCGAATCAGCTGTTAAAGATCGGTGGTTCACCATCTGATCTGGAAGCTTTACCGCAGGGGCTCGCTGCACTTCTGCAAGAGGTGACTGTTGATTCTTGAATCTTGACTACATCCCTTACACCGTTTTGCAAGTCGAAAATAAGATTGGTTTTTAATGTCATATTGTTATGTTTCAGGTGGATCCGACGACCAAAAGTAAACTAATTGAAGACCTCCGGCGGGTTATTGAGTCTTCGCCGGCTAAATGACAAGCCATTCGGGCGGTGTATACTATTTAGAACTACATATGAGAGTATTTATTTTCCTTAATTATTTGTAAATAAATGTCACATTTCCAATCATATCAAAAGGTTGAACAAATAATTATTCATTGTACTCTTTTCTGTAATCGGTGTTTTTGATATCTATATTTTCGACTCGAATATCTGAGAATTTGTGAACCTTTCAAGTAATTATACAGTTTCTGTATCAACTCAGACCTCGTGATCAAGCTTTGGTGAACATGTATGAACTGCGTCTGCAACTGTGAGAAATATCTTGTTTTCCCCAATCAAGTCAGGGAACCCTGATGCGTATAGCTTGTCTAGCACTTGTTGACCCGGGTTTGCAAGAATAAGCTGTCAAACCAAAGTATTGTTTTTAGTCCTATGTGATCATTTGGTCCTGAGCGCGTCATTAGCTTGCAAAATGACCTACTCAGCGACATTGTTTTAGCAATTGCAGAAATTATTATGAAAACTTTTTATCCGTTTACGTATAAATGAGTTAATATGTGTAATGTTTTATCTCCAAAGGGTCAAAACCGCATAAAATTGCAATGTTTTGTTCTGAACTGGTTTTGGCACGTTTACTTTTAAGTGAGTTGATTTGTGTTATGTAACATAAAAAACGCGTAATATTACATGTTTTGTCTTGAACTAGTTTTGACCCGTTACCAACCCTGTCTTTAAACAGTTTTGCTGCTTACTTGGACATCTCTCTTTTGCAGACTCCGGTATAACTCTTCGAAGGCATGGATTCCACTTGTGTCGATATCAGTAACCGCTGCAGTTAGAGAACAAGATACACACTCTTAAACAAATTATCCGCTCATTAAATATTCAGACACAACTATAGGAAATGGAGCTTCTTACGTGACAATTCGACTATCAAGAACTGAATTTTGGGTTGATAAGTTGCTTTTAGATTATCTTCATTATCTTCTTCCTCAGCTAGCCATCTTAATATCCTGCAACAAAGTCCCCGAATTATAGCTTTGAAGGATAGAAAGAAACATAGTTAAAATCGTCTAGTATTCGATGTTTTGTGGAAATTTGTCACCTTTCTTTGATGTAATTTGAATTTGAGAAATAAATTGCAGAATCAATCCTAACAATTAGAACACCAGGAATTTTGTTCGCTTCTGGATACTGTCCGATATTCCGGTAAACGCTGGTCATCGGAATCTTCCCAAGAATCGCGGTTCGTGGGCGTGTAACTTGCAGAAGAATCTTAGCAAAAGATATCGCCACCTGATTCAACAATTTTTTTTAAAGAAAATCTCAAAATTGAGCTAAAAGAATTGAAGTGAGATCAAGATGATTTAATCCTTACAGCAATCAGAAGACCAGTCTCAACAGATTTGAAAACTACACCAAGAAATGCTCCCAAACACGCCACAAAATCGAATTTGTCTATCTTCCAGATCAAAATTGCAGCATCAATATCAATTAGACCAATGACAGCTGATATAATAATCGAAGATAGAATGGCATTCGGGGTGTACTTAAAAAGAGGTGTTAAAAATTTGACCGTTAGTAATACTACAATTGACATCACAATGTTTGAAACCGCGGTCTGGCATCCAGCCATATAATTCACAGCTGATCTAGAGAACGACCCTGTTGCAACGTAGCATGATGTCATCGAGCCAACGACATTCATTGTTCCTAATGCAACCATTTCTTTGTTTCCATCTACTTGGTAATCTTTCATTGAAGCAAATGTTCTTCCGATTGCAACGGCTTCCTGACAGATTATGAAATAAGATTAGATGTCAGATAATGATCAAACATCATATGATTGTTCGAATATTGTTTAGCAGGCTAGAAACTAACTGTTAACGCGATCATGCCCGCCTCAATGCCTATTCGAAATCCTTTAAGTAGATTGTCACCAGAAAAATAGATTTTGTCAAGTGAAGGAGGGTTGATTCTTTTATCTATCTTTCCCACCTGCCGAAACAAATCCATTATGAAATGATAATAATTTCAAAATGAAACATTGAGAACTCTTCTCTGTTTGTTTGACTTTGAAAGTCAAACCTATGTTTGGCAAATTAATTTTTTTATGTATATATACTTTTACATTTTTATAGTTTTTCTTCCCTATACATAAACCTTTTTTTGTGCTTTTTTGATAGAATTATTTATCTTTTCTTGCATCTAAAGTTCTTCATACAACTGTGAAAACAAAATCAAGTAGTTTGACTATGAAAGTCAAACCTGTGTTTGGTAAATTTACATTTTTTATATATACTTTCACAGTTTTAAAAGTTTTTTTTCTCTCAATATATGAACCCTTTTTATAGTAATTATTGGTTTTACTTGCATTAAAACACCTTCACAATTCTAAAAACGAAATTAAGTAGTTTGACCATGAAAGTCAAACCTGTGTTTGGCACATTTACGTTTTTTCTTCTATGTAAACTATTTTTTGTGCCTTTTCTTGATAGAGTTAGTGGTTTTTCCTAGTAAATAAACATCTTTTCACAAATTAAGTAGTTTGACCATGAAAGTCAAAACCATATTCTTACAATTGCAACACCTTCATTGTTGGCATGTGTGATGTACACGAAAAACGTCGATAAGATAACGGAGATCAAAGGTGCAATCGCAGGCACCCAAAAGAGTTTCTTGTTCTTCTTTCCCTGTATCACGCGTATATTTAGAGCTTGCGGATTTATCTACATCTTACCCACCTCAGACCCTACCTTAGCTTTGCTATTGGCGGGATTAACTGAGTATGATGATGAGGATTTATAATCTTGCAAGAAAGAGTTAATACTATATGCGTTACTACTTATTATTTTGGTAAGTATGATGTCTTACAATGTACTTGGCGACTAGTAAAAATGCCAGAAAACTTGCGCCAATAACAATTGTCTGCCAGTTCCACTACAAAAATCGCGATTCTTACATTAATATAACGTACATTTTCAATAAGAGTGTTTAGTTGTAACTTGTAAGCTCACCCCATGATGAGCGGATTTGAAAATCGACTTCATCACCGATATAATGTCAGTCTCCTTGGTGAAATGTTTGGAGCTGATTCCAAGAAAGCCCTTGAGTTGTTGAAGTGCAATGGTTATAGCAGCTCCACCCATAAAACCAACAACAGCCGCGTGCGATAGAAAGTCTATTAAAAATCCTAATCTGATCCATTAAACCGGCCATTGTTAGAAACTAGATTATGCTACTTGGAACACAGTAATCAGTTTTATATAATCTATTAGTTAATACCCAGTTTTGTAGTAGTGTCTTAACACTTAATACTGTTTCCTTTTGATTTGAAAATGTAAAATTTAAATAATATAATCATGATTGGATAAAAGAATGATATTGTTCGATCAGTTACCTAAGAACTCCAAGAGTAGCTTGAGTAATCCCAGCAAAAAATGTAGCTGTAAATATAAGTCTAAGATACTCATCTGGTTCAGTATTGGGATCAAATTCCCTTCGTACAAGCGTTCCTAGTAACAAAGAAACCACGGCCACTGGCCCGATTGCTATATCTCGGGAGCTACCCATAAACGCGTAGATTAGAGGCGGTACAAAGCTAGAGTCTACAAGAGGCACATAGTTACTGTTTAGTCAAGGGAATCCAACTCATGTACTTCTTTAAAATTCTCAGATTTTATACATAAAAATCAAATAAATTTTTGTGGCCGGGACTCCAGGAGGTCAGCAGACCCTCTTGACCCCCTCGTTCCGTCTGTCTCAAGATTTGAAGAGTAAAAAACTAAAGTATCACATGCAAAACCATATAATACGCGCAACTTGATCATGTGATCGTGGTTGCACGTACGTGTTATTATTAGTCCTAACAAGACTGAACTACAAATAGATGAAGGAAACACTTACACAATCCATATTGTGGCTTCAAATATGCAAGGTTTGAGTAACCAATATCCTGAAAATAGAATTTTAGCTTAAAATATTTAGAGATAACTATATTGTGTTACTTAATGTAATGAGTGGGATTTTACTAGGTACGTTTGTTAGTTTACCTGTGGAATACAAAGACTAGCAATGGTGAGTCCAGCAATAAGATCACCTCTAAACTTTGTGATATTATAGCTTCTTCCCCATTCAAGAATTGGGAAAATCGCTTGCGCGCCAAGGATGATCTTTCTTGATCTTGGTTGGTCTTTGAAGGTCCGTAAAGGATCGTCAGGAAAAAAAGTTTCCTTAGCCGTGGTTTTGAATTCTTTCAAGAGGTTTGGTTTTGGAGGGACACCAATCTTGTGAATGTAAGGTCCGTTCGGCGTTTGACCATCTTGAAACGTCAAACTAGTCCGGTTCATCTCATGATCTTTGTCGTCTTGATCAGGCATTTTAACTGTTTTACAACAAAAATATGAACAAGTAAGAAAATTCAACAAGAAAAACAAAGCATGATGATAACAAGTGAAGAAACTTGAAGATTATATAAGTTTTAAGTAACAAGGATAAAAGTCAAACATTTGAATAACAATAATGTAAGTGTACTCTTTAGTCTTAGGCAATAACGCAAAATCAAAAGTAGATTGATCCAAACATTTGACTAAATAGCCTTTCATAATAAGTTCATTGTTGTTACATTTATTGACAAACTGCAGCATTCACATAGTAGAAAACTAGAGTTTTAAACCAAAATGATCGTTATCGAGCATCGTTTTCAATGTTAAAGTATCGCGTCGAGCATGTGCAGACGGATTTCGGTTTTGTTCCCTTTTGACATTCATGATAGTGATCTTGATGTTTCAGTGTCGCCCAAGAACATTAACATGTTTCAAGCTTACCAAATATGACTTGTTCAACCTTACAAGTCAAATATGAACAATATTCATTTGTTTTCATTAACTAAAACAAATAATACTTACAAAACCGCAAATTACAACTGTTATTGTTCTATTCTATGCAAAACTAATTATAAAAAATAAACAACTTAGCGATTTGGACAAGAATTCTAAATTGATAATGCAAATTTTTGGGTTTTTTTCTTTTTCTTTTCTTTTTCTTTTCTTTTTTTTTTTTTGAGAGAACATTGGGATGATTCATGAAAACCCTACTAAAATCTTAAAATTTGAGTTATACACTTACAAAAATTCGCATAAGTATACATAGTGAAAAACACTAGTGTAAGGGGGTGTTTGGGATTGATTATTCAAAACAGATTATGCGTTTTGAAAAAACAGATGTGGAGCTGCTTATAGATTATTACGTTTTGGTGGCCTAAAAAACTGATTATATGCGTTTTCAAAATGGATTCCCAAACACTAAAAACTGATTATCTTCGTTTTCAAAACGCAATAATCTAAAAATCAGATTCAAAACGCAATCCCAAACACCCTCTAGGTTAGAGTCCCGTCTTAACACACGGTACATGCCCTAGTTTTATTTATTGAAAATATCATAAAAAAGTTTAATGTTAGCTAATAATGGATATATGAATCAACAAATGTTTGATTTGACATGATTTAAAAACAAATAATGAAATGAATAATAACATATTTATTGTAACGGAATGCAAATGAACACTAATATTATCTTAATGCCATTCAAAACCAATAACTATTTTTGGCGCCAAGCTTTTGAATATCCACCAAAACTCATTATCTTAATGTCATTCAAAACCAATAACTACTTTCCACAAAAAAAAATAGAGATCATGGAAAGTCAATGAAGTCTTTCAATCATCCGATTTTGAATTCGATGCCATTTAGATCTACCCAAATCTGAAACACTAACTCCATTCCAATCAATAATCAATACACAAAAACATTCACCCTTCATGATGAATAACCAAAATATAAATGATCCTCAAGAACATGAAGAAAACTAAGGGGAAATATTGATGAACATACCCAATCAACAACATCAACCAAACCTTCTGTCAAATCCCATGTACTCCATAAACAATATAGAATCCGATTATCAAGCATGAACAAATTATTATATTGGTTAACCATTACTTAATTTGAAACGTGCAAATGCATGGAGTTTGATCTAATGCCTTAGGGCTTCGAATCTCCAAACCAATAAAATATAGTATTCGAACATGCTTAACAAACGACCTTTACAATCAAAACTACACAACCCGTCACATGATAAAATCAAATAATTATATCCAAACAGTGTGTGCATATTCTATTTAAGAAGCAAAGACGGTAGAGGAATAACATAAATCAAAATGTAAACTGAATAGGATATTTATATATAATTAGATGTAAAGAGTAAAAGAAATGTTTGAATAAAATATTGAAAATGAAACTTGGTTATTGCAATTAAATGTATATATTTTAGGAAATAATTTACCGCATTTATATTTAATCTAAATGCAAAATTTGTTTTGAAATTTGAAAATTCAAACATGGGTCAAGTTGGAGCTCCATGGGTATAGAGTTGGAGCATGATGTGGCACTCTAGAAAGGGGACACCTCACCCCCTAGTTACTCTTTTATTATATAGATAGATGGACTGGACTGTTACAAGGACCTCAAATAAGCATGGAGTACATGTATTTCGATTATAATCTTTCTACACAGTTTGGAGTAGCTAATCTAGGTTTTCTTTATAAGAATGATTGACCATTCTTCTCTAGGAGAGAAGGGTATTTATAGTAGTTCCAGCCTCACGCTGATTGGTTGTTTGGAGAATGACAGCTGTCTCGTGCAGACCCCACAATTGACAACCGTTAGGGAATATTGTGTTGTCCTTCTCTCATTGACTGGATATCCTTTTCGAGTGTCCTTGTTGTCCTTGCTGCCTGCCAGGAGATCGTGGAGCAAGGGAATTCTCCCATTTGATTGGCTAGACGTCCATTTCCTTGTCTCCTAATAGTTGGCAAATCCTAGGTGACGCGCAGGTCCATATAATTTTCTATCGTTTTATTCTGTGACACCCGACATATTCAGGTTAATATTTTACAAACATATAAGTCTACCTTAGCGAAAAACATTTAACAAACGTACTTAACAGGCTCAGTTGAGTCGGGTTACATTACATATTGTCCATGGTTCAATGATTCGGAGGATCATTGGGGTTATCACACGCACACACGAGTCTTGAGTCCCGTTGTTGGTGAATTACATGAATTAAATTAAGTAATAAACATGAATTGATCCATATATGATGTGAAATGTGCAAATACGTGTTTGAGTGATGTTTATATGATTATACATGCTTAATATATGTTATGATTGCATGTTCATGTGTTAGGATGTGTTAAAACGCGTTTAAACAACAAAATTACAAAAACTGGAAAATGGGAGAAACTGGTTCGACCCTAGGGGGTTCGAATCAGTCAAATGGTCCTTCATTCAACCTCCAAAATCATTCATTCAACCCGTTAAGGGTGCGAACCAACAACAGCTATAAATACCACACTTTGCAACTTTTTCATCATTTGACAAACCCTAAACGTCCCCAAGTGCTCTCTCTTAACCTTAAACCTGTAGGAAGGAGTTTTTGACCTTGTTTTTCAGATCCTAACAAAAAGATACCTTCTACATCATAAACAAGAGAAGATTCAAGGTGTGTTCGATCTTGATCTAGAACCTTTTTAATCAATTTTCATTCGTTTTTCTCAAACCCCAAGAGTCCAGATCCAATTCGAACATGTTTTCATGAATAAAAACCTTTCTAACATCTTTCTAAACAAAACCCTTCCATTAATAATGAGTTTTTGTGTAAAAATACATGTGTTAATGATGTTAAATGATGTGTTATGAAATTTGATGAATTTGTTTGATGTTTGGATGATGTGTAGATGATATAATGATGATTTACAACTGTTCTAGATGGTAGTTTAGCATTAGTATAGGTTACAATTGGTTATTGATGATGTTTTGCCCATTTTGGGGGTTTTGTGTTAGATCTAGGGTTTGTTCATGATAGTATTGTTGATGAAATGATTAGGGGTTTTCATATACATGATAATCTGAGCATAATGATCTATTTATGAGGTAGATTTGATAAGTTTCAATTTTGGGTAAAGTTTGCATGCATTGATGTGACATTTCCATAATTTTCCATTTTGGGAAAGTTGTAAAACGGACTAATTTCGAGATAAAATTGTTAGGGTTTTGTGGGGATGGGTTAATGATAGTTGACTGCTGTGATTTGTGGTGTTTCGTGATGTTTTCGGACTGTTTAGATGCGATTTGGTGCGTTTTGTGAGAAATTTGCAGCCGTGGGGTCGAAACAAGGTTGGTTCGACCATCGTGGGGTTGAATGAACATCCCTGGGGTCGAACCAACTTCTCACAGGTTGAACCAGTTTGTGTTTTGGTCGAATGAACACTGTTTGGGTCGAAGTAACATGTGTTAGGGTCAAATAAACATGTGTTAGGTCGAATGAACTTTTGTATAGGTCAAAAGAACATCAGAGGGGTCGAACCAAGTAGTAAAGGGTCGAACCAGGACCCATGAGGGTCGAACCTGCCATAAAATTTGCTGATTCGACCTTACGACTTCGTATATGCGATTTTTTATGCAAACTAAGTGTTTTATGCTTGAAACTTGCGTGTTAACTGTATATACTTGATTAATTGATGTAATGAGTCACCAACGGGATGTCGGGTCAGTCTGGTGTGTCGGGTCAACAGTCAAACACGTTTTCAAATATACTTAGTCAAGATCTGGACAATCGGGGACTAGATAACCTTAGGGTTATTAGTCAAAACACTTATACAAACTTTTATGATAGATCTCCGGTAGTTGGCAACTATCAGACCGTGTCGGTAATTCTTTTTATAGAAGACGCAACCTAAGGTGAGTGTCACAACTCCATTCTTCATGGATACATTATATCACATGGATACTTAGTGACATTCTTCATCGGTAATGTCCTCCTAACATTTAGTGAGCCATTAATATGTGGATACATAGCGGGGAAAGTGTGAATGGATCTATTGGGCTTGGCAAGCCCCACTCGGGCCGAATGAAGGTCGGTGGTGGGTGTATATTTGTCCTATCTAACTTACGACACCGAACGATGACCGGTGGCAGGTATGGAGGCATTCTAACGTTCAGCAGTGGTTCACGACACTATAGTATCATGTAACGATGTCTAG
This sequence comes from Ambrosia artemisiifolia, assembly GCA_032199755.1. NCBI lineage: Eukaryota > Viridiplantae > Streptophyta > Magnoliopsida > Asterales > Asteraceae > Ambrosia > Ambrosia artemisiifolia. The sequence goes on along the minus strand of CM063526.1, from coordinate 3,909,587 downwards.
CTAGCATTAGGTATAGATGTAAGGATTGTTAGGTCTGGTTTTCCAAACGTTACAAACTTATCTCTGTGACTCACCGGCACTATATGTGTTGACTAACATTGCATGTTTTCTCAGGTCGCTAAGGTAACAGGGAGTTTTAGGCGCACTGGAGTCGCACTGCGTCTTGTCTTTTCATGCATAATGTAAACCGTGTTTGGTTTAACTACTTACTTCTAAACTTTGGTTTTGTAAACTTATTTGCTTCCGCTGTTGGGTTTTGGTTTCTTGTAAACTTTTAAACTGCGTGGTTGGTTTTTATTAGGTTGTATTTATCATATAGTTGTCGTTTATTGTGACCGTTGAATTAGATCCTCGTATGTCACGCGCCTCGCGGTAAAACCCCGCAAGTGGAATTTGAGGGTGTGACAGGTTGGTATCAGAGCCAATGGTTATAGTGAACTAGGACTGCATATAGAGTCTGGTCTATAGTCAAGTATGACACACTAGACGGTCACACACTTATGGGTCGTTACAAGTGCGAAAAACTTACCAACTTTGTCGGGGTGTTTACATCATCATACTTTTGTGTTGTATCAGTTGTTCTATCTTTGGTTTATCTATCTTCTATCTGTTTCTATCTTCTATCTCATCTTCTTCTTCGGGATTTGAAGACGAAGATGTTAGCTTGTTGGTCCTTGCACGGCAGTGCTGTACATTGGAGTGGCTTTGGCGTACCTTAGATCTATCCAGTTTTTGAACATCTTCCCTCCATGCTCCAATGGACACACTCGCTTACACACACTATCTTGCACTTTCTTGGTTTAGTACACCTTGGGATGATTATTAATTCAGGGATCCTTATAAGCTTGATATCCTAACTTGATGATTCATGGTTGATACGAATTAGTCAGATCGGAATGATTCTTTATTATTTTGCTAGTTATTGATACTAGAGACAACTCTGAATATCTTATTCTTTTGGATTCCAGGAGTTGTCAGCTGCTCGTGGTAGTGGTCGTGCTGGTGGACGCCGTGGTGGCGGTGGTGGTCATACTGGGGGTCGTGGCGGTGGTAACGTCACTATGACCCAAGAGGAACTGAATAATCTGATCCAGCAGCATGTGTCTGTTGCCCTTGCTGCCTTTCAGGCTGCCCAGCAAGGCTTCGGTGGTAATTTGATTACTACTACTCGTATCTTTATTTTTGTGTGGTGATGAGTCCCAAAATTAGCAGGTTTTATATACATGTTTTCACCTTATTATCACCTAAAATCAGGCTTTTATCTTGGTATTATCACGGTTTGTTTCCTTTTGTTGATAATTGCAGGTATTAAAGGTGAAAAGTGAAAAGAAGTGAAAACTGGCTTAAAAGACGAGGATTTGAAGACTTTTTGCAAGGTTCCAGATAAAGCACGGCCGCGCTCTGGGCAGGCACGGTCGTGCCAACTGTTCCAGGTCAGCAAGTCAACATTTCCAAGTCAACAGGAGTCAAATCTGAAGATTTCAGGAGTGCACGGGCGTGCCAAATGGAGGTGCACGGGCGTGCTTTACAACAACGTGTTCTCCAAGGCTCAACCCAACCAAGACTGACAGACGGTTACAAAAAGTTAAATTGCACGGCGTGCCAAGGATAGTTGCACGGGCGTGCATGACCTGGTACAAGATAATTCTGCATGCAAGGACTCTGCAACAGTACCTGCTGTCTGGCATGGGCGTGCCAACTCGATGTCAAAGGATTACTTGAGCTGGTTTGCCTATAAATAGAGCCCTCCACTCCTCATTTTGGACATCCCATTTCACTCGAGTTTTACTCACACTTCAGCCACCTTTGGGGTCTTGCAAGTGACCTTTAGAGCCTGGAATCACTCCATAAAGACTTGGTGAGAGAGAGTTGAGAGAAAGATCACTAAAACTCATCCAAAACACCTTCTTTAATCCACCTACACTCACCACTATGTGTTCTTCATGCCCCTTTGATAGTGTGATTGTTGTACAGCCAATGTCAGGCTAGATTGATCAAGTGTTGTTAGGGTGAAGACTTATTTTGGTATGGATTATATAGTTTATGTTTGTTAAGTGGTGTTGTGTTCTTGTTTAATTCTTTTCACTTAAACTTTGCTTGATGAATTAACTAACTAATTAATTAGTCTATGGTCTTGTGGGTGTTTTGGTAGGAAGTGGGAGCACTCATGAGTGTACGTGTGGTAACAACCCACGCACTTATGAGCTAAACAATTCCCACGAGTAGTGATTAGTCCACTTGTGGGTAGAAATACACACACTTAGAGACTTAATCCTCTACTACCAAAATCTCACTTAGGGTCGGTACGGTCTATATACTTGGTCCTAGTGATAAGTCAGCTTTAATCTTGCGAATTGGCTACATGGTCTATGTGATAGCCTTGGCGCGGGTTAGGTTTTGATGAACCCGTGTTAAAAGAAAACGGTCTTTATTTTCTTTTATCTCTATATTGCCACACAGTTATTGATAGACCATTCACTTCTTAAAAAGTTATTTAATTCAAGTAAAAGATGAACTTGTACTGGTTGGTCTTGACTCTTTTATGTTATCAAATGGTTTCTTGTCCGGTCATGCTCCGGCCACCGGCAAGTTGTCCATAAAAGTCTTAAGTGTCTAGATGTCATTATTGCAGTACTGGGAGGTGGATCATTCAGGGTTGGGTATACACAGTCTTGAGTCATCTATTTGTCAGTATTGAGAGGTGAGCTTACCGGTTCGGGAGACCCTCACTTAAACACAAGAACATAGCTATGTCTTGCGATAACAGTAACCTATGGAGAATGCTGTAGCAACTCCAAGTTAAGCATAAGTGTGCACTAGTTCACACCACTTTAATAAACTATTTACTATTAATCCATACCAAGGTAAAGTCGGATCCCGAAGCAACACTTCGTGTTGGTATTGATTTTTATTCTGATCACTCTCATTTTTCTTTCTTTTATTTTATCTTAGTTTTTATTAAAAGCAACTTGAAACTGAGTAGGGGAAGTCGTATCTTAGGGTTTGATACTCGGTACTTGCTATTACCTGTACTACGCTTGATAGGTCTACTTGCCTATCGTGTGGGTTTAGACTAATCAGCAGATATCGTTTTATTTCTATAAATTTAAAACTTCGATAAGTGTTTTAATTTGAAGGTCACCTTTTATAACCCTTTTTCATCAGGTCTTCACATTTCCTTTGGGAAAGTGCTAACTGTAAAAAGAAAGTTTAAAAAGAGACCTAATCCACACGACATCATGTGGCGTATCCGTTTTTGTTTTATCGAGTGTGTTGGTACAGGTAATGTTGTTAACCCACCTCATCCTACCTGCACCTACAAGATGTTCATGGACTGTAAACCTCATAATTTCAGTGGGAATGAGGGAGCAGTGGGTTTGCTCAGGTGGTTGGTAAAGATCCAGTCCGCTTTTGCTATGTGTAACTGTCCTGCTATGGACCATGTGAAGTTTGCTTCTGGAACCTTTGAGAATCGTGCTTTGACTTGGTGGAATTCCATTATCCTGACTATTAGGTTGGCTGAAGCCAATGCCATGCCTTGGACAGAGTTTGTGTTTCAACTGAAGAGTGAGTATTGTCCTCGGGATGAAATTAAGAGGTTAGAGCATGAGATGTGGAATCATGTGTTGGTTGGATTTGAGATTGAGGAGTACACTGCTAGGCATCATGAGTTGGCACTGATGTGCCCAGATTTTGCAACACCTGAGTATAAGAGGATTGAGTTTTTCGTAGATGGGCTTGTACCTGAAGTTCGTGGACTGGTAACTACTAATGATTGTGCTACACTCCAAGGTACTATTCGGTTGGCTCATAAGCTGACAAATCAGAAGGTTGATGAGGGTGTTTTACCTCATACGGTCGAACCTGCCATAAAATTTTCTGATTCGACCTTACGACATGGTATATGCGATTTTTGATGCAAACTAAGTGTTTTATGCTTGAAACTTGCGTGTTAACTGTATATACTTGATTAATTGATGTAATGGGTCACCAACGGGATGTCGGGTCTGTCTAGTGTGTAGGGTCAACAGACAAACATGTTTTCAAACATACTTAGTCACGATCTGAACAATCGGTGACTAGATAACCTTAGGGTTATTAGTCAAAACACTTATACAAACTTTTATGATAGATCTCCAGTATTTGGGAACTATCAGACTGTGTCGGTAATTTTTTTATAGAAGACGCAACCTAAGGTGAGTGTCACAACCCCATTCTTTAATGTTTTCATATTTTGGGGGAGAAACATGCGGTACAAACTTAGTATCTTTTAGACCAACATATTACATTATATCACATGGATACTTAGTGACATTCTTCATCAGTAAAGTCCTCCTAACATTTAGTAAACCGTTAATATGTGGATACACAGCGGGGAAAGTGTGAATAGATCTATTGGGCCCGGCAAGCCCCACTTAGGCCGACTGGAGGTCGGTGGCGGGTGCATATTTTTCCTATCTAACTTACGACACCGGATGATGACCGTTGGCGGGTATTGAGGCATTCTAACGTTCAGCAGTTGTTCACGACACAATAGTATAATGTAACGATGTCTAGCTAGCATTAGGTATAGACATAAGGATTGTTGGGTTCGGTTTTACAAACGTTACAAACTTTTACAAACTTATCTCTGTGACTCACCGGCACTGTATGTGTTGACTAACATTGCATGTTTTCTCAGGTCGCTAAGGTAGCAGGCGCACTAGAGTCGCACCGCGTCTTGTCTTTTCATGCATAATGTAAACCGTGTTTGGTTTAACTACTTATTTTTAAACTTTGGTTTTGTAAACTTATTTGCTTCCGCTGTTGGGTTTTGGTTTCTTGTAAACTTTTAAACTGCATGGTTAGTTTTTATTACGTTGTATTTATCATATAGTTGTCGTTTATTGTGACTGTTGACTTGGATCCTGGTATGTCACGCCCCTCGCGGTAAAACCCCGGAAGTAAAATTTGAGGGTGTGACATATTCCATTCTAACGTGTGAGTTATGGGCCCATGTGCGTATGCGGGTAAATATCTCTTCACATAATTATTGCACTACATAATCCTATCTGATTGACATGTTTCCTTCCTTTATTTTATCTAAATAATCCTAACTTAACAAGTTTCCTTATTTTATTTCATGTATGTAATATGGTGTTATAGCATTGTGATTTTATTTCATTACTCTACATGGGCGTGATATTTCTAGTGTCTTTTGGAAGAAGAAAAAAAACAAGACACACACACATAATATTATAAATTTATAAATAAAGGAAGTTATAAAACGTTCAAGATAAATTAATCATATAAAGGAATCCAGAAAGATGTATTTTGATTTAATCATTTGTTTTATCAAGTTTATATAATAATCTTACAGAAAAATGTTATTTTGTTGCTATGTGCTTTGGATGTAATATCTAATCCGGCAAAGGTACACCGTTTAGAAACCTTGTGATCCAAACAAAATTGTGAAATAAAATCCAAAGAGCTTTGGTGTTGCAATAGCTTGTAGACGAAACTTGTACCTTAGGCATTGAATGTTTGTACCTTATGCATTGAGTGTTTATACCTTATGCATTGAATGTTGTATACTTTCTTTATAGAAAAGGTATCACGTACTTTGAATGGAAGTTGTAGCCTGTAGGACATGCAATGAAAAAGTACCCTATGGTCTATGTAATGAAAGTATAATGTATCAAAGGTGTTACATGGATTTTTTTTAAATAGGTGTGGATGAGTGGTGGAGTGACTTTTGTTTCATCTACGTGATCAAAGGTTCGATCCCCACTTTTATCATTTATGGTTTGGTATTCGGGTAAAGATCGAATACGGGTGGCGCCGGTTCGATTCTGACGGGCGGCGAGGTTTTACCGAGTTCTATAACACTGTCGTGCATTCGGGCGGGTGGGGCTCAGCTTTCCGCGCATCAGGAGAAGGCGGGGGCTGCTGGAGGTCGAGTAGTCGATTTTTGAGCACGGCGCCCCGCAAGGGTGGTTGCCACACAGTTGTTCGCCGATAAAAAAAATAGGTGTGGATGAAAGCTTTTTTATTAAAATAAGTGTTTTAAAAAATATTTATTAAAGTGGGGGATTTTTAAAAACTTCAATTTTCTCACTCAATTGGATAAAAAAATTGCTACTTAAAATTTGTTATATAATAGTTAAGGGGGACAGGGCACAACCAGAAATGGTCACGGGTACCTCATTATCAGCACGGTAACACCGTCGTCAGTGGTGCTGGTGGTGGATCCGTAAACCCTTTCTTGATTGTAGTTAACGGGCCATGAAGTGAAGTTAAGCATTTCTTTTATTTTTGTACTGGATATGTGGACCATTTCTTTATTGGATGCCTTTTTTTTCACTAGTCGTCTGGTCTGCTCACATGGAGACGTGGGTGGTGAATAAACATAATTAATAAATATGATAAGGTAAGGAGGGTATTCTAGTAATTAGCTATCATGTTAATAATTAGTAAATATGATAAAAAAAACTAAATAGTAATAGTTAATGACCCGTTTAAAAAAACGGGTCGGGTTCGGGTTGACACATATATAAAATGGGTTGACCCGTTAACCCGTTTAAGTGTTTAGAAAAAAAATATATTATATTTTTGTTTTTCTTTTTCCATTTCTATTTACATGGTTAGTTATAATTGTGTTATTTTTGGCACAATATATTATTTATTTGTCACACTTATATAGTCACCATTAAACATTTTATTGATAACCCTCTTACAACCCAACAACCCGCTTATAACTCATGAACATGTATTACTCATTTAAAAATATGGGTTAAACGGGTCGTCTTCGGATTGACCCGGATTTTATGTGGGTCGGGTTAGGGTTGAAATATTTGACACGAATAATAATATGGGTCGGGTTCGGGTTGCACATTTCAACCCATCAACCCGCCAACCCGCAACCCATAAACCCGTCAACCCATCAACCCGACACGATTGCCACCCCTAGTGTCATGTTAATAATTTTCTTTTAAATTAATTTCTTTATTTAGGGGGAAATACGATTGTTATTGGGTGCAAAGCGAAGGCAACGAGTAGATTTTAGGTGCTTGTATGTTTTTTTCTAAGTTGATGATTCTTTGTAATTTTTTGTATTCTAATGAAACGGTTTTTTTCATTAATATTATATTTCCTTTTTAATTAATGAAACGGTTATTTAAAAAAAGAAAACTAAAAAAAACATTTCAGTGAAGTGCTGCTTTTAAAAGAGTGTTTCAGTGAAGTGATGTGTCAGCGCAGAATTGGTGTAAATTAGTGAAGTTGAAAAAATTTAGGGGTAGCACATCTGGGAGAGCTAAGGGGCTCGCGGCGGTCGAGTAGTCAACCTTGATCATAGTACCCGGTGTCACCGTAGTTGACACGTCGTTCCTTGCCGTTAAAAAAATAATAGTTAAGAAATAATTTCACTGTAAGATGGAACCTGAGATTAAAAACGAAAGTTTTTTAATTGTTTTATTAATGTTTCTTAGAACGTTTCTAATAGAAAGTTTACTATTATTTAATAAATATTTTTTTTAAAGTTGGATGGCCATTTTTTTTAATTTACACGTTTATTTCATCGAACAAGTGACACAAATGTGCAAATTCATTCAAATTTTATTCAAAATATTGCCAAGCAAACTTCATACTATGAACTTTTTACGAACATTTTATATATCATCATATTTTCAGTTGAAACTTTTAATATTATTTGCTTTTTCAAATAGGGGTATTGGATTTTAATAATTTAAACTTTCACCTATTGGCCGACAATAATTTATACTTTAAAAATTCCCAACAATGATCCCAACTTTCAACATATTCGCCGACAATGAACCTTTGTTAACTGAAAACTAACTCAGTTAGTGGCCGACAATCAACTCTCTACGGTTGCTAAGATATGAACACTGATTAGGGAGAAGGACAAATTTTCAATTTTGCAAACTCTTTGTAGCTATATTTCTGGCGTATATATGTTCTCGTCTATTGATGATTAGTTTTATCCATGCTAGCTTCTTGCTAGTTGCTAGTTTTGGTGTTTTTATAAAATTTCTCCACCGTTAGAGAAAATAGAGCATCAACTCAACCAATAATAAATACTTTAAGCCCCCACCCTTGTGGTGGAGTGGCATGTGAAGTAATGGATAGGGCTTGAGACTGAGAGGTATTAGATTCGATTCTTGATCACACTTTCAAAACCAAGGTTTCGTCAAGACATACCACCAACCTCACAACCTACACACCAAGCGTTTCAAACCCAACATATGCCCACCCCACCCTTTCAAAACCAAGGTTTTCAAAACCTTATGTATCAAACCCAACAATTTTCGCTTCCAAACCAATATCCAATACACTACTCTCAACCCAACATGCCAACCCAAGTCGCATCCGAGGTATTCCAAGCACCTCCTGATCCGATTGATCTACCTATGTTCGACCATTATGGGATTCGCGATCCGGACCAGTTTCCGATCGAAGATTCTGATGAAGATGAATATGAATATGAACAAGAGGTGGCGGAAGAGGAAGATGAAGAGAAAGAAGGGGAGATACAAGTGCAAGCCCCACTAAGAGGAAGAGGAAGAGGAAGAAGATGAGATACACACACGACGCTGAAAGACAAAACTCCTTGATCGCAAGAAGAAGAAGTGGCCTTGGTAAAGTCGTTTTTACATATTTCCGAGGACAAACACGTCGGAAATCAACAACCAAGAGACACCTTTTTGCAGCGAGTATAAGCCCCCTTTGAACGACTTACTGGTATAACCACAAGGCGCATGGATCAAATAACCAGAAAATGGAGCGATATAAATAAAAAAATGAGTAGATTCACGGCCTCTATGTTACACAGGTATATTATTATCGTTATGTTATTTTTTTATAAATTGTTTACTTTATATTTTTTTTATGAATTGTTAACTTTATATTTTTTTTAAATACAAACATCTTTGGCCAAGTGGAGCGAATGATGGGAAATCATACGTGCGGCCCTCCACGATTATCAGGAACTCTACGTAAAGAGTGGTTTTCATTCATTGGATTCTTGGGAAGTTGCAAGAGTTCATTCCAAGTGGGTTCCCTTTGACATTCCCGGATTAACCGAACATGGGCCAACTAGGCCTCGTGGAGGAAGAGGAAGGGGAAGGAGAAGGGGAAGGTGTGGTCGTTCTCAAAAACGATCTAAATCACCCGCTCGGGAAATTGTACACCATCAACGGACGGGTTGTCTAGCAACATGCCCGGAATTAATTTAAGTGATGAAATTCCCAACCCCGCCGACGACACAACCCTGACAAGAAGCACGACTCGAAGGAAAAGTGGCGAGTCGTCAAGTGGCAAAGGGAAAGAACCTTGGGTGGAGGCAATGACCAAATTCAAGTCGGCAAAGTTGGTGGAAATTGATGAGAATCGGGAACGACGTAAGTTTTTGGCGGACTTGAAAATACAAAGAGATAACACCTATATAAAACATTTGTCCGAAATTGAAAAAAAATAAAGATTCGAAGGTGTTGAAGAATAGCACGAAGACGCCGAAAAACCATACAAGTTGATTCTCATCGAACGAAAACGTGAAATTGTCACATGTGGGGTTGGCCTGTAACTTTTAGTTTTTTTTATTTTTATGTTTTTTTTTTGCTTTTTATGTTTATTTTTATGTTTTTTATTTAATGTAATTTTTTTATTTAATGTAATGTTTTTTTATTTAATGTAATGTTTTTAGATTATTTAAAAAAAAGTTTAGTGATGAAATGTGATGAAAAGTGAACACCACCACATGTGTTTAGTGATGGAATGTGATAGAATGTGATAAAACGATGTGACACGATCTAATTGGGTGTGATAGTGTGATAGTGTGTTTAGTGATGGAATGTGATAGAATGTCATAATATTTTACCTTTCATGGAGCTTGAATACTGTCCAGGTTCATAGCATCCACTTTTCCCCCAATCCTTTTTAGCGACAAAGGAAAGACAAGCTGCAAGATATGTGACGAAAATGGATACAAAGTATAAAAGAGAAACTGTAGAGAGTTGATTTATGGGGTTTAGGTTTCGACTGGAGTGTGTGGAAGCAAGAGAAGAGGGGCCACTAAAAAAAAAACAAATAAAAAACCAAAACCAAAAAGAGGGGGGCCGGTGGTTTAGAAAATGTCAATAATGTAGGGATGTAGTTTAGCGACGATTTTTGAGTTTTGGGTCAATGGCTGAAGTCAACAGATTAGGTTGATGGGGACTATATAGCCTAGTTGTAAAGTGTGTGTTTTTCGAACTAATGGTTGTTAGTTCAAATCCTATAAAAAGCATGTGTGTGGTGGGTTTAGCTGTTCAAAAAAAAAAATCTATAAAGAGTGGGTGTGTGGTGATTTTAACTGTTAAAAAAAAGAGATTTATGGGAAGTGTCAATGTGAGGCTAGCTCACTTGGTAGGTGCATATGACTGAAAGGTCTAAGTTTCAAACCTTGAAATTATGTAATTTAGAATTAATGATTAACCGTAGAGCTAACGTAACAGTTTCTGTTAAAAAAAAAAGATGGATGGGGACTAGGGAATTGGAGCGGAAGTGAGATACAAAAATTGTATGGTAGCTAGCGTTTTAATGTCTATTATCTTTGTTGATTTTTTTAACTTTTGGAAATTTTGTGGTTCTACTTGATTTGCAAAAGGAACTAATTACAATAATTCTGTGGAGGTTAAATTCAACAAAATTTGAATTTGATTTTATTGATGTGTTTGTATTTTGTCTTTTTTAATTGGAATTGGAATTCTAGTTTTTTAATGTGTTTAGTTTGTAAATAGTCTTTTAACGTGCGTAGTTTGTAAAGTTTGTGCGCAGTTTGTAAAGTTTGTTAGGATTGAAATCCAAATATTAATCTTAGTTAGTTTGCTTGAAAAATGATCACCAGACCAACATCTCACACTACAGCCATAACCTCATCGGCGTTCCCATCATTGCCGCCACCAATGTGCATTACACTTGGCACAACCTTGTTGTCACCGATGTCGTAGCCTTCACTTACATCCCCACCCACACTACCACTCCACGTTATGATTACCACTGCTGCTACAAACATCGCAACCCCGACACCCATTGCAATGACATTAAACAAATGCACCCTTAAAGTGTATCTGGGACCTTCATCATATTTGAGATCTTTTTGTTAAAAGTTTAAATACCCATACTTGTACACGCACCTGCATTCGTAGGGATTTTGGGTATTCGGTACATGTATCAATACCCAATGTTATTGATGTAGATGCGTTTTGCGACTAATGATTAGATATGTTAACATGTGTTAGAAGTGGGCTAAGGGGCGAAGGTAAACAGGATGGACGAAGGTGAACATAATATGGGCGAAGGTAGAATAGAGTTGGACGAATCTGGAACAGAGCTGATCAGAAGACACATTCGACCACCTGATGTGGACGAATGTGGAGAAGGCCTACATTCGACCAGTGAAACTGGGCGAATGTGCAGGTGCTATAAATAGATTTTGTGATTTTGTAATGTTAAGCGAGTCATTTAGAGTGTGTGTTTTTGAGGTGTGTTCCAGAGAGGTCTGAGAGTGTTAGTTTGTGTGCTAGATTAACTGTAATCAATCTGTAACCAAGTATTTGCAAGAGTTAATCTATGAAAAGCTTTTAAAATGACTTTGATTGTGTTTTGATTGAGTTTATATCAGTTTGTTCTAAGCTAGGGTTTCCGCACCTGGTTTAGCAACTTGTATGATCATATAATCCTGTTTTCGTGTCAAATTCATCCTCTACAAAGTGGTATCAGAGCGTAGAGGATCATACAACAACAAATTGATAAACTCAGAGCTGATTTGGACATTATTTTCATCAATTCACATCTGTTTTTACATAAAAATGGTTTTTGAGTGTTTTTGAAAGAATTAGAGTTGATTTTGTGGATAAAATTCAAAATTCCAAGTATTAAAGTTGTTCCAAATCATCTCCGAAGCAAAACCTAATCAAGATCATTCAAATCCACAAACTTTTGAAAATCAGAGATCAAAATAACCGTTTTTCAAAGTGTAACCGTTTTTCAAAAGTTAAAAATGGGCGAACCTGGAGTGGGTTGGACGAATGTGTGAGTTTCTGGTCGAAGGTGAGTGATATTCTGGGCGAACCTAGAGATTTTAGGGCGAACGTAGAGTTTTTCAGTTGAATATTTCACATTCGGGTCACATTTTTCACTTTCGGGAGATCGTGCGGGCGAACCTGGAAACAAAACGGGCGAACCTGGACCTTTTTGGGCGAACGTGAAAAGTGTTAGTGAGTTCTTACTTTCAGGTGAGAATTTACCTTCGGGAGAGAACTTTTGGGCGAACCTGAAACCAAAAAGGGACGAACCTGATCACATTTGGGCGAACCTAGGATAGTTTTTGGAAAATTTTTCTAAGTGTAGAATTTCTCGAAGTTCGTGATCATGTGGCGTTATCAGACTACTCCTACACCAGCGACTACACAACCACAACAGCAGGTAATGGACCCATGGACCGTAGCAGCACAGAAGACGAGCACACAGTCTTCGCAGCCGGTTAACTACATGACTCAAAGTGCACCTCCAGCACCACAGTCTGACTACTGGGGAGTAGCAGCAGCGGTGGTAAACACTCAAACTACAAATGCTATTTCCACACTGATTAATGATTTGTCTTCAGGTAGCGGGACTCGGCCACCGAAGCTTATGGAGATTCAAGAATACAATCAGTGGCAGAAAAAGTTCAAGATACATTTGGAAGGCATGGGAGTGGAAGGTGCTGAAGCATGGAACATGATTGCTAAAGGTTACACACCACCAGTTCTGGAGAACACAGGTGAACCAGTGCCATTGGAGAGTATGGCTGAGGATGAGAAAAAGAAGTTTGCTGTGGAAAAGAAGGCGTTTTCCCAATTGACACAAGCAATCACTAATGATCTTTTGCATCAATTTGGGACTTGCACAACGTCTAAGGCACTGTGGGATATGCTTAAAAGGAAGCATGATGGAAATGAGAAGACTCGAAGTTTGAGGACGGAAGAACTTATAAAGGAGTTTGAGAATTTTTCTTATGTTGGAAATGAAACTTTGAAAGAACTAACTCCTAGATTTAATCATTTGATATCTGAATTGTCTAGCTATGGTATACAGATTCCTATGGCAAAACAGGTGGACAAGTTTGCAGATGCATTACCACCAAACTGGGATCAGCATGTTGATGTTCTGAAGGAGAAGGATGCTTATCAATACTGGTCTCTTCAAGAGTTCATTGAGAAGCTGGAAAACAAAGAATTGGAAGAGAAGAGGAAGGCTAGGAGAGCACAGATTCCTCAGAATCCAAACTTATACTTTGGAGGATCTTCAGTTCCAGCGAGTACAAGCTCAGGAGGGCTAGTTACACCACATGTTGCATGTATATCCAATGTTGTGGAATCACCTACCATTAACTACCATCAACAAACTTCATCTTTATCACAACCACAACCACAAGTTCCATACCAATATTCATACATTCCACCATTCTCCCCAAAGCAACAAGCAGCTTTCTACACTGCTGGTCAATCTCAACCACAACCAATTAACCAACCTAATCAACAAACGGTGGTTTTGGAGACTTCTAATCTTGGAAATGTGACAGTTGAAGTTGCTCAACAACACATTGCATTAGTCTCTGCAATGGTTTCTTCCTACAATGGGTTAGTTGCTAGTCAAATTGGGAATAACAACTTGACCAATGAAGACTATGCACAGATTGACAAGGAGGAGATGGAACTCATTGATATTCAATGGGCCTTTGCGAGCATAATGCGAAGAGCAACGGAATTTATAGAAAAGACAGGAAGAACTGATTTGGGAACTTCTCCTAACACAACCTACGGGTTCAATAAGGAGAAAGTGACTTGTTTTAACTGTGGAGGGAAAGGTCACTTTAAAAGAGAATGCACCCAACCACCAAAACAAGGCAACAGGAATCCATTCAATGCTACCTATCAGAACCGTCAACAACAAAACCAAAACCAAGTTTCTTACCAAAACAACGACAACAACTACCAAAACCGTCAAAACAACTTTAATAACAACCAAAATAGACAACCAAACACACCAAACCAGACACAAACCCAAACACCAAACAATAATAACCGAACAGTCATACCAATCACTACACCAAATGAACAACAGAATACCAATCAAGCATTGGTTACTCAACAAGATGAGAGGTTTGACTGGTCGAGTATTCAGATAGGTGTTGAGGAAATCACTACTGGGGGGAATGTGGCTTGTGTTGCATATCAGGTTGATATTGAAGATTCTGCGACGATGGAGGAGAAGGTTGAAACTGAGGTTGATAGTGATGAGTCTGAGGCTGAGATGGATGGGGATTTTGAACCTGTTAAGGTTAATTCTGAGGTTGATGTTGAAGTTCAAACTGAAGAAACAAATTCTGGAGTTGTGATTGATACTGTTTCTGACATTCCTGAGGAGTGTGAATCGGTTTATTCTGATTCAGACAGTGAATCAGATACGGAAGCTAGTGTTAATTCTCTTGATGAAGACATTGATCAGTTGCTTGCAGAAGCGGATTTTCTGATGACAAGGAAGTCGTGTATTGCAGATGATGCTTTCACAAAGATTGATTATTCCAGATTCTTTGCAGGAAAGGAAGCTCATTTCGCATTGATGGCCATGACTGACCCGCCAAAACCTGTAAGTTCTGCATGTAGTACTGATAATACAAGTGAAAAATATTGTGGTACATGTGATAGATTGACTGAGGAGGTTAAACAACTCCGTGTTCAACGTGATAGTGCTATCATGAACAGTCAATCTACTCGCAAAGAGTTGAATGCTTTTAACAAAGTATTAGATGGCTACAAAAAGGACATTTCCGACTTGAAAAACACTTTGTCTTTAAAACAATTGGCAATTAACAACTATATCAATGAAATTGAAAACACCAAGTTGGAAATGGCCGCCATCAAATGCTTTGCTGAGAAAGTAAACAAAAAGTTGGAAAGCTATAAGCATATTGCTTATGTGGTAGACCATATCATTGATGATAAAACAACCAATTATCGGTCTGTACCATCTCCGGTTCTTTTTGAAAACCATAATTGTCACCAAGTGACACCGGAGAGTTCGGTAAAATCTGATTCAGCATCGGAAAATGAATCTAATACTTCAAGTATTGGTGATCCAAATTCCGATGTTAGACCGATTTTGGGAATCAATGATGAGGGTGTTACTGCTGAGAGTGTAGATTCAGACTCAGAGAGTGATGATACTGGTTGTCACCAAACTGTTAATGCATGTGAAATTCCAAAAGAAAATCACATCATTACAAATGAACCAGTTTCATCATCTCAAATTGTTCCGATGAGAAGTATTCATCATGTGAATAAGTCTGAGAAGAATGTTGTGAAGAAAGATCTTAGTGTGGTAAAGAAAGATCTTGAAAGGAATGATAAAAACGAACAATGTGACAAACCTGTCAAGGTGTTTTATCGGATGGAAGGATCCGATAAGATCATCTCTGATGAGGACTTTCCAATTAAAGATGTTAACTATGCTAAAATTGACAAGATTTGGCAAGAAAGTACTATTTGGTTCCCAAAACATGAGAGAACAAATGAAATTCCACCAGCTTTGTTAAAGAAGTTGTATTTGGATGTTCCTCAAGAACCAAAGGTCCATGTCACAGAGTTTGTTAAACCCAAAAACAGAGCTAATGGTTTTAATGAGCCTACTTACTCAAAAGGGCCACTCCCTGAGAGTTTAAGGAAGCAACAGTACAATGATCAATACCCTGTGAGATCATTTGCTCAACCAAATGCTCCGACTGATTTTGAAGAGTACCGTGCGTGCTTTAAGTGTGGGGAACGTGGGCATTTACTTGCTCAGTGCCCATATGTAAGGCACAAGAGGCACGAGGTTGAAGTGAGGAATTCTATGCGAAAACCGATTGATCATTATGTGCCACCTCATAGGAGAGTTGTTCCTCAACAACCACAACCGTTTTATAATCATAACAATTTTCAACAAATGAGGAACACTCGTCCAATGCACTATGATAGAAGGAATCGGATCGCTATGGAACACTCATGGAGAAAGCCTGTGGTGAACGCAACAGTTGATAGGCAAAAGGTTCCACCAAAACCGATTGTCAAATCAAATGTTGGACCTAAGTTTGTTAAATCAGATAAGGTTACCAAGAAAGTTACATTTGCTAACAATGTTCAGAAACCGACTGAGAACCCAAAGTCTCAGATTCGTATCCTGAAAAGGACTGAACAATCTTGGACACCCAATGGTACTCCAGGAGCCTCAACTTCAAGGGTTAATGAGAAAAAGGAAACTGTTTTGAACAATCAGAAAAAGATTGATCAAAAAGTTGTTGAAAATGTTTGTGAAAATGTTACTTTGAAACCTGATGTTCAAAGACCCAAGACTCAGGCTTGGGTCCCCCGAAAGAACTAACTGATTTACTTTTTGTGTGCAGGGAGCTTCAGCTGGCCCTATTAGCAGTCTTTGGATTGTTGATAGTGGAGCTTCAGGCCACATGACAGGGGATCTTGCGTTGCTGTTCGACGTGAAGAACATCAATGGAGGGTATGTAGCTTTCGCAGGAAACAAAGGTGGATATATCACAATGGAAGGAAGTGTGAGCAATGGAATAGTGAGTTTCGAGCGGATTTCGTACGTGAAGCAGATAGACTATAATCTGTTGAGTGTCAGTCAAATATGTGACAAGAAATTTACTGTGCATTTTGATGACAAATCCTGCTATATTCTGAAACCGGGCTTTACAATTCCTAAAGAGTGGATCATGTTGAAGGCACCTCGCGTCAACAATCTATACATTCTTGATATGTCCAAGGCGATGACATCACAGGGGCAGATAACATGCTTTTTGTCCAAGGCGACTGAGAAAGAATCGATAATGTGGCACCGAAGAATGGGGCACATTCATCTGAAGAAAATGAATCAACTTGTGAGAAATGGACTTGTCGATGGAGTAAACGTGAAACATTTCCATCTGAATGACAAGTGTGTGAGTTGTAAAAAGGGGAAGCAACACAAACAGTCCCACAAAGTGAAAAAGGTTAACTCTGTTGAGATGCCACTTGAGCGACTGCACATGGATCTTTTCGGACCAGTCAAGCGCAAAAGTCATCTTGGAGAGCTTTATTGTTTAGTCGTCACTGACGATTACTCAAGATTTTCATGGGTGATGTGTTTGCAGAATAAAAGCGACACTTTTATCAATCTAAAAGTTCTGTTCACTCGATTGGAGAATCTCTACAATGTGAAGATAAAGAGAATTCGGAGTGACAATGGGACGGAGTTCAAAAATGCCAGGATGGATGAACTTTGTGAAAACAAAGGAATACATCATGAATATTCGGCTCCGTACACCCCTCAACAGAACGGTGTTGCTGAACGAAAGAATAGGACTCTAATTGAAGCGGCTAGAACAATGCTTGCTGATTCAAATCTTCCAGTAATGTTCTGGAATGAGGCGATTTATGCAGCAAATTACACACTAAATCGGGTTCTAACAGTGAAGAAGTTTGGTAAAACATCTTATGAGCTGTTACACCGAAGAAAGCCGAACTTAGAGTATCTAGAACCTTTTGGGGCGCCATGTACCATGTTGAATCCAAGCGAAAAGTTTAGTCCTAAAGCCGAGGAGGGTTACTTTGTTGGATATGCAACCCCGCTAAAACGGGTATACAACAAGCGAACTCGTCGAGTGGAAGACTGGGCTAACGTGGACGTTCAACGATATACTCAAAATATTCAAGGCACGGGTCCTGATTGGATGTTTGATTACAAAGATTTCTTTGAATCATTCAATCTAGATAGCTTGGTTGAAGAAGCTGTTATTCGATTACTTTACGAGTGTGAAAATGCAACAACTTCACCGTTGGTGCGTCCGATCACCGTGAACCCCCTACCAGCTTCTAATGATACCAATGCTCCTATACAAGAAGAAGAAATATTTCAAGAGGCTTCAACTTCATTAGACACTTCAGAATCTGAAGATGAACAATTTGAAGAAGCTATTCTTGATCAAGCTGAAGAACCAGAGGCACCGCCAGTGAACCCAACTCCAAATTCTGATGTAGCTTCATCATCAAATACGGGTCATGATCTGGATGCTGTAGAGAACTTGACTGTTCAGACGGGAGTGCAAGTACCTGATTATCCGGAATCTCGGATTCATCGTATTCACCCGCTGGAGCAAGTTATCGGTGATCCTGGAAGCAGTGTTATGACCAGAGGGCAGCTTAAAAGCGTTAATTCGCCAGAGAGTTTTGGTGCTTTAGCTTTATATGCCAAAATTCAACAATCTGGTAGTCAAAATGATTGGTCGTTTGCGTGTTATGTGTCGCAGGTAGAGCCAAGGACATACAAGGACGCTTTGAAGGATGATGCCTGGGTGGAAGCTATGCAGGAGGAGTTATTACAATTCCAGAAATTGGGAGTTTGGACGCTCACGGATTTGCCGCCGGATAGAAAGAAGATCGGCACCAAATGGGTGTTTAAGTGTAAGAAGGATGATCGTGGGGTAATTGTTCGTAACAAAGCCAGATTGGTCGTGCAGGGTTTCCATCAAATCGAAGGGATTGATTATAACGAAATCTATGCACCGGTAGCACGAATCGAAGCTATTCGGATGTTCCTCGCGTTTGCTTCTTATAAGAAATTCAAAGTTTATCAGATGGACGTGAAAAGCGCATTTCTGTACGGGAAAGTCAAGGAAGAGGTGTATGTCGGGCAGCCACCAGGCTTTGAGGACCCAATCCACCGGGATAAGGTCTACGTGTTGAACAAAGCTCTTTATGGCTTGCACCAGGCTCCGAGGCAGTGGTACGAGGAGCTAAGTACATACCTCATCACCAAAGGATTTAAGCGCGGCCTCGTCGATTGCACCCTCTTTACGAAAAAGACGGGAGATGATTTGCTTCTAGTACAGATATACGTTGATGATATAATATTTGGTTCAACTAACGAGCTTTTATGCAGGGAGTTCGAAATTGTCATGCAGGAAAAGTTCGAAATGAGCGCAATGGGGGAGATGCAGTTTTTCCTAGGCTTGCAGGTGGACCAAAGACCCGACGGGATCTTCATTCACCAGACGAAATATGTCTCCGACATCTTGAGCCGGTTCCAGATGGAGGACTCAAAGCCGATGGATACCCCGATTCAACCCAATCACGGGATTGGAGTGGACGCTAAGGGGGAGCTGACGGATCCTTTTACATACAGAGCAATCATCGGATCTCTGATGTATTTGACGGCGTCTCGACCAGATATTATGTACGCAACGTGTCTTTGTGCCCGTTATCAATCGAAGCCGAAACAAAGTCATCTGACGGCGGTCAAGCGTATCCTTCGATATCTGAAGGGTTGTCCCTCAAAAGGACTTTGGTACCCTAATGATGATAATTTTGATTTCATATCTTTTAGTGATGCAGATTGGGGCGGCTGTGACAAAGATAGCAAATCTACTACAGCTGGTTGCCAGTTTTTCGGGAGCAGGTTAATCACCTGGTAATGCAAGAAACAGACTTCCGTAGCACAATCTACCTGTGAAGCCGAGTACATTGCAGCCTCGAGTTGCTGTTCGCAAGTACTCTGGATTCAACAACAAATGGTGGATTACGGTTTGCAGTTTCTAAAAACTCCTATTTACTGTGACAACGAAGCCGCAATTGCATTAACTAAAAATTCGGAAAATCATTCTAAAGCGAAACACATCCGGATCAAATATCATTTTATCCGAGATTGTTACGCTAAGGAATTGATCGATATGATCAAAATACACACTGACTACCAACGTGCAGATCTGTTTACTAAAGCTTTTGACCGTTCACGCTTTGAATATCTTTTAAAAGTAAACAATATAAAGGAAAAACAGGACTAATCGGCACCTCGGTTTATCGCTTTTTAGTTTTTAGTTTTTATATTTTGCTAATTGGGAATTTCTCTTTGCTAATTGGGAATTTCTCTTTACTATCATAATCCTCAAAGAAGTTGATGCTTTCGAGGGGATTGTTTAATCCTCAAAGAAGTTGATGCTTTCGAGAGGATTGTTTCTTTCAAATTTTTGTTTTTGTTTTTCGGAAAAATCAAAAATCCCAAAAATATGTTCTTTATTTTAGGGGGAGCCATTTTATCAGAAAAACCAAAAACATTATAAAATTCAAAAAGACCTAAAAAATTAGAAAATCAAAAATGATTTCCTGGTAAAACAGAGGAAATGATAGTACATCAGTGGGGATCTGACACAGGCTAAAGAATTGTATAGTATAATGAGGCGTGTGTTGATTACGTGTGATATGCTGATAGGCTTCGTAGACTAAATATTGCGTGCATTAGTGATACAAACATAACGAACTACGCGTTCGTGGCTGAACACCTCATGGGCATATGGTCTTAGTACCGTATTTTCGTTTGATAGGATTGCCAAAATCTGAGGTTTCGGGTCGTTATGTTATGGTTATCCGGGATATTCTGATAAACTTTTGTCGTATTGATTTACGGACCTAGTTTTATCAGAATATTTGCTAAAAGAGCTTAAATGCCAAAACCGGAAGTTACCGAATTGAGGAACTTTATGTTTTAATTGATCATAGATCATTATTACATCGTATTGATCATCTGATGCAAATCAGTGATTAATATCAGCCTCAACCTAGTGTATACGCACATGTTACTCTGCTGCATTCAATTGCTGACCTGTACACCTCTGTGCTATATACTTTGTAACCTTTACGGATAACTCTGGCATAATCACGCGTTACGACGAAGCTTTGTGCAATTACTTGATACGGGAGTATGTCGTGTGTGTGGGCACCACATCGTGTTAGTCTAATACACCTAACTCGTATCATTTTAAAGCATTGCGTAATTGTCTGCATGTGAGCTTACGTGGACCACAATATCAGCAATTGCCGTATCACATACAGTTTCTAATGATAATATTAAACAAAAAGATCAACGCTGTGATCAGCTTTCTCAGAAAACTGATATGATCCTCTGACCGGATTTCACAAAATGTTTACTGCTTCCATTTTACTTTGATGCATTTTATTGTGTTGCAATTTACTTTTAATGTCAAAAAGATACAAAATCCAAAAAGATTTTAGGTGTGTTTTGATATAATTTCAGAAAAATCCAAAATTTTTGCATTTCTGCTTTATTTTTGATAACCGGGGATGCTTGATAGTCAATTTCTGAGATTTGACACCACCATCTGGGCTTTGTATCATTCTAAAAGTGAAAATTTGTGTTTTGGAAGCTTAACGGATTGAAAAATGTTGAACGGGATTCGAATTTGTAATTTGGCAAAATTTTCAAAATTTCCATTTTACATTCGCCCTTAATTGGGACGAATGTGGAAATTTTTTTCTACCTTCGGG
Organism: Ambrosia artemisiifolia; assembly: GCA_032199755.1. Classification (NCBI taxonomy): domain Eukaryota; kingdom Viridiplantae; phylum Streptophyta; class Magnoliopsida; order Asterales; family Asteraceae; genus Ambrosia; species Ambrosia artemisiifolia. Next base: position 3,888,198 of record CM063526.1, on the reverse strand, counting down.
TTGATTCCAACGGGCGAATGTGGCTTTTAAACCAAAATCCACTTTCGGGTAAAACAATTTTACCTTCGTGCTTTTCATTAGGGGCGAAGGTGGAAATCTTGTTCATTCGTCCAGATGGAATGGGCGAAGGTGGAGGCTATATATAAGCCACAGCAGATTCGACCAGTCACTTCAATTTTTTTTCAAAATTTCTTCGTAACAGACCCTTGTTGATTTTGAATCCTTTGCTTGTGCATTTTGTTCCCTAGTGTATCCTGATCATTTCCATATAATTTTTACAGGTAATGGAGACGTAACAAAGATGGAATCGTTTGTTTTATAAACGGCCTTAGGGTTTTAGGGTTCTTGATGTTCCAGTGTTTGTTAATGATCATTGTTGATAGAAAATCATTCCATATCAGTTTTAGGGGGAGAAGATTAAAGGAATTAGATTTTAACATAGTTTACAGTAGTGATTGATTGTTTGAAAATAATAAAACCTAATTTCTATTGAAAACTGATATAGAATGATAATTTAGGGAAATTGATGATAGACGAAGCTTAATCGGCCATGTTAGACAAGATTTGAATCAAAATGAATGGTTAAAAACATGTTTTGAAAAATTTTAAATTTTGGGTTTAAACAGGTTCACCTTCGGTTCGTCGAAGTGGACGAAGGTGAACCAGGACGGACGAAGGTAGACCAAAACGGACGAATGTATCATTTTAATCAAAATCACTTTACATTCGACCAAAAGTTTACACCTTCGGCCAAAATAATCTACATTCGACCAGGTTATTATGGGCGAATGTGGAATTCCAAAAGTCTAAAATTTTCAAGTTTTGTCGATTTCGTGTTTTGACGTTTATTTTTGATTTTATGTTTCAGATGGCTGAAGAACAAACAAATATTGAGATTCCTGTGGAGACTGCAGTTACTGATCCAGTTCCAGAGACTGTACAAGAAGGAGAATCATCAAGCGGTACTAAATGGCCGTTTGAAAAGACTCATAACTGTTGCGCGTATCTTGGAGATGTGGAGAAGAACGTGGAGTTTACTGAGATTATTAAGTTTCTGAAGAGATGCAGAGTGGTTTATGCTTTGGCCACACCAACTATTATCTACAAGGATATAGTTGAGGATTTTTACAACAACGCCAAGTATGATTACTTTGATAATCAGACTATCATCAAAAGCAAGATTCAGGGAATGGAGATGTTTATCACTGAAGCTGATATCAGAGAAGCTCTCCAGATCCAGTTTGAAACCAGTGAGGATCCAAGGGAATTATCATGGACTGAGCAGAAAGCCTGTTTCCTGAGGATGAAATACAAAGGACCGATCACTGATGGTTCTATGTACAAAGGGAAACTAGGAGTACAGTTTAAGTATTTTGCTCACGTCATTATACTTGTGTTTGGATGTGTCAGTGGAGGATACGACGTGATGAGGAAGAGTTTGAGCTCGTTAATGGTTGCATTGACTCTCAACAAACCATTTAACGTTGCTGGGATGATTTTAGATCATATGTTAGAGATGTTGAAAGGGTTGAAGCTTAAGAAGTTCATGCTTTATCCTAGATTCCTTATGATGATTTTTGATCACAAATATCCACACCTGAAGAAAGATCCAACACAGATACTAGTTATGGATCATATGAACATTAGAACCTTAGTGAGAATGAAAGGTTACAAAGGTGTGCCTGAAAATGAGAGACCACCTTACAGGAGATTGTTTGGAGCCTTGGCTAGAGAGGATTACATGGATCCTGGAAAGAATACAGCGAGGCATCCTGATAGTGACAGTGATAATGATGATCCATTAGTTTATGCTGATGCAAGCACAAAGAGAAAAAGGCAGGTTGTCAATCCCGGAGCCAAAGGGAAGGGTAAGGGAAAGACAGATCAAGGGAGTTCAAAACAACAAGCGGTGAGGAAGAAATCTACTGCGAAGAAGGGTACGAGTTTGGTAGATGAAGAGTCTGTAGATTCAGAGGAGACTGAGACTGAAGAACAGTGGGATTCGGATGCTGAAAATGTCCGGACTACCAAACAAAAGGCCACTTTGGTTGGTGAGTCTGAATCACTTAACAGATCGATTGAAGAAGCTAAGAAGAGCAAGCAGTCTGTAGGTGTTGAAGATGAAGGGTTGACAGTGAATTTGGACGAGTTGAATGAAGGAGAAACCGTAGTTGTTAACTTGCCCAAGCCCAAACACAAAACCATGGCAAAGAAAACAAGCACCAAGCAACTCAGAGAGAAAGAGTTAAACTTACTTTTGAAAGGGAAGAGATTACCTGATGCTGGAACGTCATCTAAACAATCTTCACCAGCCACTAAGAAACAAAAGACTAAGGAGGCTACAACATTACCAGTGGATCAATTCAATATTGCACTGGATAATGTTCTTAACATGTTTACACAGCCTCAGAAAGGAAAAGAAACTGAGATTGAGCCATCAAAGTCTAAGTCCAAGTCTAAGAAGGTCACTGTGGATGACGATGTGATGAAACAGGTGAATAAAAGGATGGACGACATGATGAAGATGTTAGTGGCTCAACAAGCTGAGATTGCCAAGTTTAAGCAGAATGAAGAGAAAATGCTTCAGATAGTGGTAGCTTCAAAGTCAAATCAAGATGAGATTGACGAGAAAGTGAAGAAGCTTGAAGCAAAGAATAAGAAGCTTGAAGAAAAGTGTCTGAGAAACAAAAACAGATACAAGGCAATTAAAGAGGATAATAAAGAACTGAAGGCTGAAAACAAACGCCTTAGTGAGCTGATAGATAATCTGTACAATATTGCACCCAAGCTGAAGGAGGGTGAGGAAGATACAGAGAAAGAGGTTGAACAGGTTGACTTTGAACCATCTGAATCTGACAAAGAGGAAGATGAGGATGATGAGGATGAAGAATCGGAAAAGAGTGATGATGGAGATGATAATAATGATGATGATGATGATGTTGAAGGTTCGGGAAGTCAAAAGGAGGATGATAGTAGTAGTAGTGATGATAATGATGGAGGAGACGATACTTCTAAGTTTACATTTGAGAAAAGACCACCTTCAAAGAAGAAGAAAGACACAGGTGAGTCAAGTTCAAAGAAGAAAGGAGAGAATGTTGATGATGAGACTGTGTTTTGGAATGAGAAGGTGAGGTCCTTGTCTGATGATGCTAAACAAGTATACAAGGACATGTTAGAGAAAAGAGAATGGACCATTGAGTTCACAGGACGTTTTGCAGAAATATTCCAAACTGATGACATGCGTTATGAATTGGAATATAACGATCCTGATCTAGAAGAAGGGGAAGTACCTACATCTGTGGCAAAGGAGATTTTAGATGGACTTGCACAGAGGGTAGGGAAAACGTTTGAAGAGTTCATTGTTGATGAGTCGATTCCACATATTCCTGAAAAGGATATTGGAAGTCATTCTGATGACAAAGACACCCCTGAATTTGAGGAAGTTGAAATAGAGGATATTACACATGAGGAATATCCACAGTACTTCAGACAAACAGATGAAGACTTGGTGTTTCCTGATTTTACTGAGAGACATAATACGTCTGCTAAAAGAAAGGCAAAGAAGAGGAGTGCTGAGTTTGTAGAGAAAGTACTTGGAGCTGATTTGCCAGAATCTTCAAATAAGACTGATGAGTTGAAGGAGTATTTGAAGAAATTAAGATTGTTGGATGAAAACCGACCGAAGCCTGAAGCTCAAGGAAACTTTTATAGGTTTCATAATGCGAAGTTCAGAGGCAGAGCTCTAGGTTGGACATACTTAGGCAGGTTGAAGTGTTTAGCTGCTAAGTGGGAATCTGGAATCTTGTACTTTTACAGATTCATTGATTTGTTGACTCTACCGTATTGGGCGGTTAGAGATCTTTGCAGATTCCAAATGTCGGGTGCTTCAGTGAATAATTCACATGTCGGTTGGTGTGCAGACAAATTGGTTTGGGAAAGTAGAACTAAGTGGAACAGATTTAAACCACAATATCCCCGGAGGAAAGTTCACAGGGATATTGATCCCAGAACCAAGATGAAACGGGTTACCTTGATTTATAAGGCACCTGAAGTGATGAGAAAGATACCTTTGATGCCTATGCCTCAACACTTCAGTGTTGACTTCATTTTCTGGTACTATGATTGGAGGAAGGCAGAAGCAGTGATCGTGTTGAGAGATGGAAATGACAAATACAAGCATGTTCATGTATTTGATCCTATGTGGTTGATCAATTGCACCTTCGAAGACATCATCATGCTCTTTTATAATCCGATTCATTATGAGCCAAACGATGCAGATCAAGCAAAGAAATACACACAGGTTGTTGGTGTTTGCTTTGCTTATGACATTAATGCTGGAAGTAATTTGGAGGGGAAGCTTGGCAAGAAGGTGAAGATGGCAAATGTGTCAAAGCCGGTAAAGAGGAAATTAGAGCCTGAGATGACGACAGAGCAGAAGAAGCAGCTTAGAATCAAGTTGCTGAACAAAGCCATGGACGAAGACAGAAAACGATCTAATCAATAGTCGAGGGGGAGTTTGTAGATGCGTTTTGCGACTAATGATTAGATATGTTAACATGTGTTAGAAGTGGGCTAAGGGGCGAAGGTAAACAGGATGGACGAAGGTGAACATAATATGGGCGAAGGTAGAATAGAGTTGGACGAATCTGGAACAGAGCTGATCAGAAGACACATTCGACCACCTGATGTGGACGAATGTGGAGAAGGCCTACATTCGACCAGTGAAACTGGGCAAATGTGCAGGTGCTATAAATAGATTTTGTGATTTTGTAATGTTAAGCGAGTCATTTAGAGTGTGTGTTTTTGAGGTGTGTTCCAGAGAGGTCTGAGAGTGTTAGTTTGTGTGCTAGATTAACTGTAATCAATCTGTAACCAAGTATTTGCAAGAGTTAATCTATGAAAAGCTTTTAAAATGACTTTGATTGTGTTTTGATTGAGTTTATATCAGTTTGTTCTAAGCTAGGGTTTCCGCACCTGGTTTAGCAACTTGTATGATCATATAATCCTGTTTTCGTGTCAAATTCATCCTCTACAATTGATTTCAGTATTCGGTACATTCGGTATTGGTACGGGTACGGATAAAAAATGGTACTGGTATCAATTTTACAAATCCTTACCGGGTAGAATGACCAATATGAGAGCATCTCTCTCATCATTCAACAAACTTAACCTCTACCGGATTTTTACAATACCCGTTCTCGTTTGTGCCAAGTCGAGGCTCGGAAAAACACCCAAGCCAAACTTGCTGCTCAAACTGCCGCTACCGCCCTCCACACCACCACTAACCACTCCCCGCAAACCATACCCGATAAACGCTCCAACCCAAGACCCGACACCACTGACCGGTCACGCAGCCGTGGCAGGGGTCGGTCATCGTCCTATGGGTGAGTTCGGCCTCAAAATACGTACCCAGCATCATTTGGTCCAAACTCCTATTGGTCAATCCCTCCATGGGCCGGCCCACAATCCATGCAATAATCTCCTTGGGGCCAATGAACTCAACCACCCCCATGTCCCTACCCATCAACCCCAAACCCCAGTAACACCCACGACCCATCTTCTACAACCTACGATGCATCCCCATCATCCGGTATCTTGGGCCCTCGACCCACTCAGTCCACCTCGGCCCAATACTATAATACGGGATACTCACCAACGGACATAGCATAGGCTCTTTATAACTTGGCACTTCATCAGAAGGATCCATCATGGACAATGGACACGGGTGCGTCAGGTACAATGTCTCCTCAACTTGATAAGTTTTTGTCTATTTTAAATTCTGGCATTATTCATAATATAACTGTTGGTAATAATAAATCACCTTACCTCCACCGTCCCCCCCCCTCCATTTAAACATAACAATGTCCTTTATGCCCCGAACCTAGTTAAAAACCTTAACTATGTTCGTCATTTTATGACTGACAATCAATTATCTAGTGAATTTGACCCATATGGTTTTTCTGTGAACGACCTACAGACCAAGAAACCTATCCTACGGTGCAATAACTCGGGGGATCTCTACACTCCCAGTCCGTCTAACATCACCAACCTATCATCTGTATCTACCTTTGTTGCTATTTCCCAAGACACATGGCATCAACGGCTTGGTCACCCAGGCCCTGCTATTTTACAAACTTTACAAACAAACAATATTATCAAATGCGAGTCTTCGAATAATAAAGTTTGTTCTTCTTCTATTTTTGGGAAACATACCCGTCTTCCTTTTGTTAATTCTATTACAAGTACTTTTATGCCATTTGATCTTGTTCACAGTGATGTTTGAACGTATCCAATCGTTAGCAATGGAGCACACCGATATTATGACTTGTTTTTGGATGATTTCACAATTTTTTTGTGGACATACCCCATTACTCACAAATCTAATGTTTTTTCCCTGTTCACCAAATTCACAACCTTAGTCCAAACCCAATTTGACCGTAAAATAAAACAACTTCAATGTGACAACAGTCGTGAGTATGCTAATAACCAATTTCACAATTTTGTACCCAAAACGGCCTTCTCTTTCGTTTTTCATGCCCTTACTATTCTTCTCAAAATGGGATGGTGGAGTGCAAAATTCGCCCCATCAACAACCTCATGAGAACCCTCCTAGCCCATTCCTCAATGCCTAACACATATGCATCGTGCCCTTGAAACCGCCACCTACCTACTAAACATCATCCTAAGCAAACTTCAAAAGTTTCACACACCTGCTCAACGTTTATGCCATTGCCTTCCCTCATACTCCACTTACATGTGTTTGGATGCCTCTGTTATCCTTTCATACCACCATCCACAAACTAGAGTATCGGTCCACTCTTTGTGTATTCCTTTGTTACCCACCGAACCATCGTGGATACAAATGCCTTGATCTAAACACCAATAAAATCATAATCAACCGTCATGTACTATTTGATGAGACCACCTTTCCTTTTGCCAATAACCCGTAACCTACACTCCAATCTTATACTTTCCTTGATAAACAAATTCACCCATAATATATGTTTCCTCCTATCGACCCGAACACCTCTACTAACAACCTAAACTCACCACCCGTCCCTTCCCCACCACTCCGCACCATCATCCACTCCCCTTTTCATCCACGGCCCAACCCAACAAGCCCAGCCCACCCAGCCTACATCCCCCACCATGCCTCATCCCCATTCACTGAACCGTACGACATCTCCCAACCCGACCCAACAGTCCTAGCCTAATGCTTCTTCTACCGCCCATTTCCTTTTTACCGACCTACTACACACCACGTCTCCGTTGCCTTCACCGCCAGCTTACAACCCCATTCCTGTCCCTCCACGACCACCCACTCGCACCATTCACACCCGAGCCATGTCTGGCATCACCAAACCCAAACAAATTTTCAACCTCACCGCCTCTACCATCGTTCCAATTCCGAAAAATCCCAAAGATACCTTGTCTAGCCCGAAATGGTTTAATCCTATGACTAATGAGTTTAATGTCTTAATTAAAAACAAGAGGCACCCTGATATGCATGTAATTCGTAGCATGTGGCTCTATTGGGAAACTTTTAGTCAATAGTAAAAGTGACACTCCAGGCAAATCCCACAGTGGCCGTGGCCAGGAGAGATCCCTGGTTCATATGTAATCCAATATCTTTTTAATCACCAACGCGTTTTGGGGCTTAATGTTAGTGGATGAGAGGAGAACTCCATAGTTAAGCGTGCTCAGGTGGGAGTAGTATATGGATGGGTGACCTTGTGGGAAGTCTCCACCTGGGCAACCAAAAACAAATCTGTGAGCTCTGGATGGGCAACCCATCGGGGCAAAGCGGACAATATTGGTGGTGAGAGGGGCCGGATGTTACAGATGGTATTAGAGCCACTCCTGTGCCATTTGGGATGGTGGGTACAACCTCATCAAGGACGATGAGACTCTAACAGGGGGTGAACGTGACACTCTAGGAAAATCCCACATCGGTCGTGGCCAGGAGAGATCCTTGGTTAATTATTAATCCAATGCATCTTAAATCACCAACGCGTTTTGGGCTTAATGTTAGTGGATGAGAGGAGAACTCCACAGTTAAGCGTGCTCAGGTGGGAGCAGTATAAGGATGGGTGACCTTCTGGGAAGTCTCCACCTGGGCAACCAAAAACAAATCTGTAAGCTCTAGACAGGCAACCCATCGGGGCAATGCGGACAATATTGGTGGTGAGAGAGGTCGGATGTTACAGTAAAACCGGCCACCATTCGCACCGTTTTATCTCTTGCATTTTCTCATGCATGGTCGATTCATCAACTTGATGTCACCAATGCTCTTCTACATGGGAACCTTACTTAAACCGTCTATATCTACGAACCTATGGGTTTTCGTGTGACAATCGTCACCCTCGTCTTTTGTCAAATTCACAATAATAGTCCTTCAAATGTTTCCATTTTAACCCTTGTAATTTTTCGTCGTTTTCAAATCTAATTTTAGAATGAACTAAAATGTATCATTCGTAATTTTGAATTGGGGAAGAAGATGATTATGTATATAGTGTATAAATACTTTTATAAATCAAGTAACATAACAAATTAACTTGTGGTGTAGTGGTTGTTAGATTGGAGGTGTAATGAACAGGTCTGGGTTCGATCCCCATCCAGACCGGTTTGTTGTTTTTTTTCTTTTCTTATTATTTCTTTTATTTTCATTTTAATTTTTTTTTATATAATACATATAATAGGTTAAATCTTTAAATACTCATAGTAATTTCATTTTTAATCCAAAAATTATAAAAATTTAGGAGTAGCATCTTGACACCCTAAAGAAAATTATCATATTTTTATTTTCTGGAACATGGCTTATTTTTATATTTTTATCGATTTAATTTGTTTTAATCATATTTAATTGATTAAAAATTCATTTTTATAGATTTTATTCCCAAACTTTTTGGGAAATTATTTCTAATCATCATGAACTGAAATAAAAATTATTGGTTCAGAAAACTTTTATTTTTATTAATTTTCCTATTTTTAAACCATTTAAACATGATTTAATCTCATTAAATCAGTTTTAAATACAAATAAGTTTAGAAAAATTATGGAAAAATTATTTTAATTAATTTACATCAGAATGCATTCATTTCCTATAAAAATAATATTTTTGGATCATAGTTTATATTTTTAGTCTTATTTATGTTTAATTAGACATGATTAATCATTTATTTATTTATTTATATTATTTAACATCTATTTTATAAACACTTTTCTTATAAAATAGAGATAATCTTATGTTGAAGTCTTAGTTATTATTTGTTGGTTTATGGTGTAACTCATAATTATTTATTTATACATTTATGACTACTATATTTATTTAATTTAATTAAAGTAATTAATTAAATTACAATGTCTTAATTATTCAAACATATTTTTATCTAAATATTCAATTGGTAATAGTTATATTACCTAAACCACATTTACAAACTTTGGTATATTATTTTTTTTATATACGACTTTTATATTAATTCCATTTATCGTAAAACCCTAATTCCCCAAATTGACTAGCAAACCCTAATGCCTTAGAACCCTAGATTCCGTAGACTCTTAGACTTTTCCCTTACTAGTATTCTTATACGTTATAGGTTGAATTCTTTGGAATTCCCAAGTTTACCTTGTGACGAGTTTTATTTGGATTTATCACGCTTAGCAAAACTGTGAGTATATGTTTCCCCTTTTTCATATTTTACTCTTTTGGGGCTATTCATGTACATTATGACTAAATGTTATTCTTTCACTAAATGCAATTCTCATGTGTGTTTGCTTTATGTTAATTTGTGTGTATCTATGACTGTCAAAATTATTAACCGTTGTGGTCTTGCATTTCAATGAATATTACTATGGTATATACCCCTTGTGACTCTGTTGAGAGACCTTGGTCATTGTCTTGTGATTCATTATACTCAAAAATGGTTTTCAAAGTGTTGTCTTGTCTTAGGGTTGGTTTTGACTGATACTGCTTAAATACATAATTGCAAACGGTATACAACACATGAATTGCTAATCACTTTTTCTACTATATGTATTCAAACAGGGTATGCTCACCAATACATTATGTGTGTTGACAAAATTTTTTTGTACATGTTTCAGGTTATTTTGAGACGCTTCCTTTAAGCTTTGGATTTATATTTAAGTTTTGACTTTATTGTACTTTAGTTAGACTTGTCGCTTTAGAATCTTTGTAACTTGAATTTCTATTCAATGTATTAAACTATATTCAATGTAATCAAATTTACATTTTAGTACCATGAGCTATTGAGCAATCGTCACTACGTGACACCTCCATGATTCCGCCATCAGTTGGGGTGTTACAGATTGGTATCAGAGCCATGGTTATAGGGAATTAGGTTATTAGAATGCCTTTTATACTAGTCTATAACTAAGCTTACTTTCACGAGTCCTCTCGTGTATATTTCTCTTATTTCTTATATTTTCTTTCAAGATATTTTCGCTATGATTCTTTCTTGTTATTCTTTCAATATTTTGCTTGGAGATGAAGACACTCGCATTTCACAAATGAAACGATATCACCAAGTTAGGAGTGACATCCATACCTTGGTGATTAGTTTCACTTTTCTATATATTCTACATCCTTGGGATAAATATCTTTGAGATAGGAGTGATACCCACACCTCAAAGGATTATTCCTTCAAAAGAAACTTAACCACTGAGCTGGGAGTGATATCCTTATCTTAGTGACTAGTTCCACTCTTTCCTATTTTTCGCTTTTGACATAACACTTTGAGCTAGGAGTGAAATCCACACCTCAAGGAGTTATTTCTACATCTTGTTTTAAAGTCTCGCTAAAAGTTTTGAAATATACCAGTGACGGGGTACGTGCAATCGGGAAGGATGACTATTCATAGGTTTAAGTACACTCCCCACAAGTCACTAATAATATTTCAATTTCTTTGGCTAGTCACCAGTTTCATTTTCCAGTATCACATTTCATTATTGGTATATTTTTCATTTGCTGTTTGAACTCTTATCATAATTTTCTAATATGAAGTTATTATCTCTTTTGAGTTTTTCCTATTAATAGCTATCGCTATTAGTGCATTTTTCTGTTTTTCGTTATTGATTCTTAAGTTTTGTTTAACATTCGGATTTTTAGTTCCATCTCTTGATGTTTATATACTTATTGATCGTTCGCTTTTCATCATCATTACTAAAACTTCTATGCACTATTTTATCGCATTAAAATTTACACTATTTCCTTTATGTTTCGTGATTTTCATAAAGCATCATTTCTATTGTTCAAAAACATTTCCCTATGGCATAAATTTTTAAGATTATTGTTTAACTTTGATCACATCTTGATTCTTGAACGTTGCACAGTTAAACACGAATGTGGTTTCAAACTTATTTATCTTCTTGTTATTATCATCATGTTTACAAATTTACTCGATCGATGTCACAGTATATCTCTAAAATATTCCCTTATGTCTCTACAATATACACAACATCATAAAAGCCTATCTATCCCACACACATAAATACACTACTCTCTAAAGCGATTACTTTAGCAATTCACCCTATGTCGTCATCTCATAAAAGCACAAAACCCAAGTACCCAGTTTTGGAGAAACTTATCCATCAGATTAGCATATCTTATACACACCTGTTGTCTTGAAACATTTAGCGTGCTACGAGCCCAAAGAGATACCTTAACAACTCTTACAAACAAAACACTCGAATTTTCCCAACATTTAATAAATATGGAAGATTTTTCAACTTTAATGGGATTTTAACTTGTAAACAGAAGAAATGTTTTAATATAGTAAAGTTTTACTTCTCAAAATTCATCAAGGCATTCGGGACCATATGCAATCTTCTACCTGTCTTACCCATACCATTCAATAATTATCAAGGAGAGTCAACTCAACCCTTATCAATTTATTTACTGTGACTCGATATTCTTTTCAAAGTTTGAAATCTGTTTTCAGAAATGTTATGTAATTAGAAGTTTTTTTGTCATACACGTTGGTTTTTATCATTCACGCAAATTTTTAAATCTTGGTCCTTTGAAACACATTTGATTTATATGATTTCCTCTTGCACCTTATAAACTTGTTTCACATATTTACAAGTCAAATGTAAACCTTCTTGTTTTCATATAACGGATCCACTATATGTTTCGGGAAAAGAAATTTTCAACTAATAACATGCCTTATAACACTTTTCAAACTCGACTTCTCATAAACACATGAAAGTGTGTACTTACGAAGTCCTTTTATGCGAACTTGTTTGGAATCTAAAGCATTCTTCGATTTCTAAAAAGTTATTCTTATGCATTACTAATATTCTTTCAACTATATCACAAAGTTCGAGTAAACTACGTTTTGTTTTATAAACGATAATTTATCTTTTACACTTACACTCTTTCAGTCGCAAAACTTTTGGTCTAAACATTGGACATATCTTTATCAGAATGTTGCTAAATGTCTTTTAACATATAGTGCATATATTTAAACCCGCATGACCAGTAGACTATTCGTATGTTCCATCCACTCTCAATTGCAGTAAATATCATTAACTTATTCTTACATCATTTTATTTTATTATATTCGCGTATTATCTTATTTATGATTATTCTCGTCTTATTATTTTATTTGTGGTTATTCTCACGCGTTATTTGCAATTAATCTCGCACAAATTATTAGTAGTCATTCTTACAACACCGGCTTTGAGCATTAATTTAACTCGTTTACTTTCATTTTGTGAAAATTGTGCGATTTACTTGATTTATATTATACTATTCTTTCAATCGAAATTTTATGCTATACTTATATACTTGACGCATATTTGGTATGCATATTTTCTTTCCTGTTTTGAGCAAAACCCTGTTATACTTTACATTATTTTGTTCATCATCATGGCCAATGAACATACTAGTTGATAATTTTGTATGAGATCTAAGCCAGTGCCCACGTACGACTCGGGTTAGAGTATTTCTTTAAGCCGAGGGGAACGGTGTAAACCTCAGAGTTATCAATATGGGTGTTTAAAGCCAACGATGTGAACAGAAGTTATCGTTAATGGTGAACCCGAAAGGGAAGAACCTCTAACCATGTCTTATACTTACATGTTATTCACATTATGGTTAAAATGAAAACCCGGTAGGGAAGGACCTCTAACCATGTCATGATTGAACATTATGTCATTACAGTAGATATTGCATATTGGTTGCATGCATTTATTTCTTGTTAGGGTTATGGAAAAGCATAACACCCTAGTGTAAGGTAAATCAATGATTACGGTCCGGAACGTAATCATGGATTTACAGGTACATGAGGGTGGTGTGCAATTCTATTTAGGTTGTTGGTAGACAATCAGTACGGGTCCAAAGTATCGGGAGTATGGTGGGTTAGCTGCGGTACACCCTATATATAAGCATAAACAATACTGCGGGAACGGACTAGGAGTCTGACCAAGAATCTACCCATTACTACCTTTTCATTAGATCGTTGACTAATAGTTAGCATTGTCGATAAGAACGTTCTTACGCGAGCTTCAATTAGTTTTGTTGGAGTTTTCCTTGTTGACCACCTCTATTAAAAAAAAAAAAAACCTTAAACTTTGTATACTCTTACACTCTCTGTTAGTCGAAATCCTGTTGCATGTCCTTAGTAAAGTTCTGTCATAAACCTTTCTAAAGTAGGGGAGACTGCTCCATTAGTACCTCTGCCCCTCACCCGTTACACATTCCCAAAACATTTCTCATTTAAACTCTCAACTTTCTAACTTTGGGTTAACTGTCAAAAAAAAAATTTTTTTTTTGGGTGCTAAACAACTACTTTAAATTTTATCAAATCATGGCTGATACAATTTTTAAAACCTACTTACCTTTTTACAACGTCTTTTGAAAAGAATTTCGAGACGAAATTTTCTAAAGTAGGGGAGACTGTGACAATCGTCACCCTCGTCTTTTGTCAAATTTACAATAATAGTCCTTCAAATGTTTCCATTTTAACCCTTGTAAATTTTCGTCGTTTTCAAATCTAATTTTAGAATGAACTAAAATGTATCATTCATAACTATTATGAATCAGGTATAAGTTTTAATCAAATGCGTATGTTGAAAAAAAAAATGTTCGTAAAGTCATTTTTTTTAGTTTTATAAAAGTTTTAAATTAAACTTAGTTGGTATGGCTAAGTTTATAAAGGAAATATTAACCTAGTAATGTAATAAATTAATCTAGTTATACTTGAGGGACCAAAAGTGACAATATACAAAAGTTTTAAAAATCAAAACCCTCTTCCCCTGATCTCACGTTTTTCCGGCGAGATTTTCCGGCCACCGGATCCGGCGACCACCAAAATTCCGGCAACCCCTTTAAAACTTCAATTAGGGCCTTTAAACACGATATTTATTATGTTTTGTTGCAGATTCGATTCGTTTATCATTATCATTATGACTCTACGTTTTCTAAAGGGTTTAAATCTCCGAATTTAATAGGTTTTATGTGTAACCGTCGATATCAATGACCGGAATTAAATTTGTGCATTAAAGCTTCGTTTTTCTAGTTAATTGTATATAAAAGTTTGTCCCAATCCGTTTCCGCGTCTCTAAACATCTTAACCCCACCAAAACATTGCTTGAATCGTGTCCAGATCAAGCCTGAAAATCGGGTTTAAGTTCGGAGCTTTTCTTCTTATTTTTCGGTATATATATACATTGTAAGTTCCTTTTTCTTTGTGCCATTATACTTAGTTTTGAGTCTGGAACGAAACCCCCTTATTACAGACTACTAATCATGTCTGGTTATGGTTATTGAATTCGGATATAGGGTTAGGGTTCTTAGGTTGAATTGGGGAAGAAGATGTTTATGTATATAGTGTATAAATACTTTTATAAATTAAGTAACATAACAAATTAACTTGTGGTGTAGTGGTTGTTAGATTGGAGGTGTAATGAACAGGTCTGGGTTCGATCCCCATCCAGACCGGTTTGTTGTTTTTTTTCTTTTCTTATTATTTCTTTTATTTTCATTTTAATTTTTTTTATATAATACATATAATAGGTTAAATCTTTAAATATTCATAGTAATTTCATTTTTAATCCAAAAATTATAAAAGTTTAGGAGTAGCATCTTGACACCCTAAAGAAAATTATCATATTTTTATTTTCTGGAAAATGGCTTATTTTATATTTTTATCGATTTAATTTGTTTTAATCATATTTAATTGATTAAAAATTCATTTTTATAGATTTTATTCCCAAACTTTTTGGGAAATTATTTCTAATCATCATGAACTGAAATAAAAATTATTGGTTCAGAAAACTTTTATTTTTATTAATTTTCCTATTTTTAAACCATTTAAACATGATTTAATCTCATTAAATCAGTTTTAAATACAAATAAGTTTAGAAAAATTATGGAAAAATTATTTTAATTAATTTACATCAGAGTGCATTCATTTCCTATAAAAATAATATTTTTGGATCATAATTTATTTTTTTAGTCTTATGTATGTTTAATTAGACATATTAAATCATTTATTTATTTATATTATTTAACATCTATTTTATAAACACTTTTCTTATAAAATAGAGATAATCTTATGTTGAAGTCTTAGTTATTATTTGTTGGTTTATGGTGTAACTCATAATTATTTATTTATACATTTATGACTACTATATTTATTTAATTTAATTAAAGTAATTAATTAAATTACTTTGTCTTAATTATTCAAACATATTTTTATCTAAATATTCAATTGGTAATAGTTATATTACTTAAACCACATTTACAAACTTTGGTATATTATTTTTTTTATATACGACTTTTATATTAATTCCATTTATCGTAAAACCCTAATTCCCCAAATTGACTAGCAAACCCTAATGCCTTAGAACCCTAGATTTCGTAGACTCTTAGACTTTTCCCTTACTAGTATTCTTATACGTTATAGGTTGAATTCTTTGGAATTCCCAAGTTTATCTTGTGACGAGTTTTATTTGGATTTATCACGCTTAGCAAAACTGTGAGTATATCTTTCCCCTTTTTCATGTTTTACTCTTTTGGGGCTATTCATGTACATTATGACTAAATGTTATTCTTTCACTAAATGCAATTCTCATGTGTGTTTGCTTTATGTTAATTTGTGTGTATCTATGACTGTCAAAATCATTAACCGTTGTGGCCTTGCATTTCAATGAATGGTACTATGGTATATACCCCTTGTGACTCTGTTGAGAGACCTTGGTCATTGTCTTGTGATTCATTATACTCAAAAATGGTTTTCAAAGTGTTGTCTTGTCTTAGGGTTGGTTTTGACTGATACTGCTTAAATACATAATTGCAAACGGTATACAACACATGAATTGCTAATCACTTTTTCTACTATATGTATTCAAACAGGGTATGCTCACCAATACGTTATGTGTGTTGACAAAATTATTTTGTACATGTTTCAGGTTATTTTGAGACGCTTCCTTTAAGCTTTGGATTTATATTTAAGTTTTGACTTTATTGTACTTTAGTTAGACTTGTCGCTTTAGAATCTTTGTAACTTGAATTTCTTTTCAATGTATTAAACTATATTCAATGTAATCAAATTTACATTTTAGTACCATGAGCTATTGAGCAATCGTCAATACGTGACACCTCGATGATTCCGCCATCGGTTGGGGTGTTATATTTCTTCACATGGATTTTCCAAACCATGTTTGCCTTTTCAACAAGTCTTTATATGGTCTTAAACAGGCTCCGACGAGCATGGTACCAACGGTTAACAGATTTTGTCGCCTCTATTGGCTTTATACAAAGTCGTTGTGAGAAGTTTCTATTTACATATCATTATGAGGGTGATATTGCTTATTTACTCATTTATGTGGACAATATTATCCTCACTGCATCTTCTGACGCTCTTCGTCTGTCTCTTATATCCAGCCTCACAGCTAAATTTGCTCTGAAGGATCTTGGGCCCCCCAGTTACTTCTTGAGTATTAACATCACTCGTACAGGTGACAAGATGTTTCTTTCTCAACACTGTTATGCTTTGGACTTCATTGCTCAAGCAGGTATGCAGACCTGCAACCCTGTTGCCACGCCTATTGATACAAAACCAAAGCTGAGCACCATGTCCCGCGACCCATTCGAAAACTCGACTTTGTATCGCAGTTTAGCTGGTTCACTTTAGTACTTTACATTAACTAGGCTTATCATCAGCTACGCAGTTCAACAGGTTTCTATGTACATGCATGACCCGAAGATCGACCATTGGAATGCTCTCAAGCGTATCATCTGTTATATTTAGGGGACATCCACATATGGACTTGCTCTCTCTTCTTGTCCTGTCATCTCTCTGTAAGCATACACTGACGCAGACTGGGCATGATGCCCCGACACTCGTCGTTCTACATCAGGGTATTGTGTTTATATGGGTTCCAATCTTTTATCTGTCTTCCAAACGACAGTCTACAATTTCTAGGTCCATTGCAGAAGCTGAATACCGCACAGTAGCCAATGTTGTTGCTGAGATATGTTGGCTGCGTAACCTTTTCCTTGAGCTTTGCCGTCCTCTAAAAACGGCCACTCTGGTCTATTGTGATAACATTAGTTCCATTTACTTATCTCTCTAGAAACCTGGTCAGCATCAACGCACGAAACACATCGAGTTGGATATTCATTTTGTTCATGAGCATGTTCAGCAGGGTAGCATTCGCATTCTCCATACCCCAACTCTATTTCAGATAGCTGACATCTTCACAAAAGGCATGCCAAAGGTTTTTTTCGATGACTTTCGATCCACTCTCAACATTCGACCGCCTCTTGCTTCGACTGTGGGGGTGTAATGGAATATTATTATAGAATGTACTTTTGTATTTTAGGATATAATCGTAGTCATTATGTTTGTAATTATATCTTTGTATATTTATACCCTTGATCAATGAGAAATCAATCGAGCACTGAATCACATTATTCTACAGGTACTCGTACCAATGTTACCTATTTGGTACTCGTACTTGATAAGTACATGTACTGATTTACTTATTTGGTATCCGTATAAGTTGTTAGGTTTTGTGGAGACTTGATTTGGGCTCGGATTAGAAGACAATTAAGTTGAAGACTTGGCCTGTTTATTTTATTTAGCCCATAATTAATTTTCTTGTTTCCCAGGGGTTAAACCCTAATCTTGTATTATAAATATAATGTCTTGTACTTGTAATTCCTCATCACGGGTTAGGCAGAAATCAATAATAAAAGTATCTTGGTTGCAGCACGTCGACGTAGGTCAGCCGACCGAACCACATAAATCTCGCGTGTTCATCTTCGTTTATATTTTCTCTTGCAGTATTGTTTGTGTTTGGTGTGTTGATTAAGAGATCAGATCCTAACAAATGGTACTAGAGCTACGACTTGTTATACACAAGAAAAAACACAACGCAAGAGATAGATCGATTGAGTTGTTTGTTATTTTGGTAGAAGGTCATAAAATATATATCAATCGGTTTTTCGTTCGAGACTTCGGTTCACCGCAAACAAGAAACAAAGCTTGTGCTACTTTGTCACCCATCTTATAAATGTGTGCCGCCAATTAATACCAAAAGAAAAGGACAAAAGGGTGAACAGACTTAAATTATTGTTCTGTTCTTTTTTTTTGTCTCCATCAATAAGAAAAAAAGGAAGAATACAGGTTTGTTTTTTATTTATAAAGGCTTTGTTATTGGTTTAGTTAGGATTACAACTTGGTTGGAATATTTATCGAACAATTTAGTCTGGTGGTTTGTTTTAGTAGTGGGGTTTATCTTGTTTGTCCAAGATTATTTTTCTGGTTGTGTTACCGGGATCTAAAGTCAGAAAATTACTCAGTTTGAGATAATAGCTGAGAGTGGTAAACTTATGATTGAGAAGTTTGATGGAAAAGACTTTGTGTAATACCCCGAACATTAATGTAATAGTTGTAAATATGTGAAATATAAAGTTTATCTTTCATATATAGCTTAACAAGTAGATAATGAGTAAGATGGTTAGTTGAAATAGGAAATATCTAGATGAGTACTGGCTAGTATATGACATCGTTTAATAATAATAATAATGTATATTATAGGTGATCCCTACCCCGTTTGTAATGTAACTTAGGTCAAAACGTAGAGAAAAATAAGCTCGTCTTAATTGTGTATTCGTAAATTTATTAAACGTTATATGTTAAAGGTTATACGAGAAAAACCAGTGAAGCAGCTGAACTAATTATGATAATAATATAATAATTAATAGCAATAATAATAATTAAGAATGTTGACTATACATATGTAGGAAACGTAAGTGTGAAATGTGAATATCATAATGAAGAAACAATAAGTATCACGGAGATTACGAGTAATCTACGTGGGGTTGATACTTATGTTCGTCAGGATTAATCCTTTACCCAAACCGTATGGTCAAACCCCGGTGATAATAATGAGTGTGAGTGTGTGATGCAGAGTAAGTAAGTAAGAACCCGAGATGTAAGTGGTTCGGTCGAGTAATGACCTACATCCACTGTAAGTAGCCGGAGTATTATTAATATAAGAGAACAAAGAGTTACAAGAGGGAGTATATTAGGCTACAAGTGATTATTTTCGGATCCTTTGGCAAGGAGAAGGCTTCTTGTATTTATAAGAGAACTCATGGGCTTAATCGAGGGGCCCATAAGGAGTCATTCTTCGTTGGGCTTGGTCCAGGCCCAAGTCCAAAGTCTTCCCTAGAATTGGCGGGAGAATACTGGTACTGTTCATGACGTCATTTGGCAGCATGGTTGTTGCTCGAGGCGGACACGTGGCATGCTGTGGTTGGCGGACGGCGCCCATGTCCTTGCTACAGTCGTTGACCATGCTTCTGACATCAGTAAGGGATGTCTGCTGTCACTGTAGACACTGGCATGGTGGAAGCATGGCTGCGGCCATGCTGCTGTCCTTGTCTGTAGTTGTTGGACCACTTTTGCCACCTGTCACTTCGTCATTGGCGCGTACACTGTCAGCGATCCTTGTGAATCTTCCTTTTGTTGTCTTCTGTACCCTGTACGAAAGGTGCTGAAGGAAGATTCCGCGCGTGACGGTACGCGCTTATCAGGTGTTGTTATTGCTTATCAGTTGTTGTCTTTGCGCGCTTCTCTGCATATGTTGCAAGCTGCGCGCTAGCGGTTCCTCGCGCCGCTGACTGGCGCGAGGAAACTGACTTATGGGGATAGGGATGCCTCCTCCGCTTCGATTAGGCTCCCTATCCCTTCAAGTCCCCCTAGTCTAGGGCTTCTCCTGTTCTTTGTGAAGAGTAGGTGGAGCGCTAGACTCAAAGTCTGGAGTCGCGGATGAAAGCTCATCTGCTGCTGTGTCTTGAGATTTGCTCTCTTGCTTGTTGTTGTAAATTTGGGCGGAGAACGTCTTTTTGATTTTACGTCAAATTTGCGCCTTGAAAGACGTTTGTCGCCATGACCTGTTAAGGCGTTGGGCGGGGAACGTCTTTATGATTTTACGTCAAATTTGCGCCTTGAAAGACGTTTGTCGCCATGACCTGTTAGGGCGCTGGGCGGGGAACGTCTTTTTGATTTTACGTCAAATTTGCGCCTTGAAAGACGTTTGTCGCCATGACCTGTTAAGGCGCTGGGCGGGGAACGTCTTTGATTTTACGTCAAGTTTGCGCAAATGTTGTAGTCCGCTTATTGATGTGAAGGCGTGTCAGCAGTTGTAATAAATCCTGAATCATTGGCATTTAATTTGTCTCTCATAAATGGGAGTTAAGGCGCCTGGAATTCGAATGATCAGTTGCTTCTGATGGAAGCTTGAGGGTTGCTGACGAGGCAGTCCTCGTCTATTGTGCTGACTGTTGGCTGTCCCATCATTATGGTGCAGTTACCAACCTTTCGCCTGTGTCACGCGCGTGTGTTGTCATGCGCTCCACTTGATGCTTGTGTGGTCGTGATCGTGCCACGTGGCGAGTTGCACGTGTGATTTGTCAGACGCGTGTGTTGTCACACGCCTGCCAGCTTTTAAAATGGTGAGACCTTGTGACACGTGTCAGTCATCCAACGAGTAACGGTTGGATCGTTTACCCATGCTTGATCTTGGCCGTCCACTCGCGCATGAGGACACGTGTCTTCATCGTGGCTCTCCATTTTGAAAAAGGTGATGACGGTTGTTTTTCTTCTGGGTCCCACTGCCATTAATGCAGTGGGTATATATAGGAGTGAGAAGGCATCTTGGACGGTTACTCGTTCATTTTGCCTTCTTCTTCTTCTTCTTCACTTGCACTCTCTCTCTCTCAAAAACCAACAGATCACTTGGAGTTTTCTTTGAATCTTCAAAGATTGTTGAACAATCTTCAAGATTTATTGTGAAACTTCTCTTTGATCTTCATTTCTCTTTGTGTTCGGTGCAAGTTTTCTTTCGTTTGTCAGTTGTTTCCTTGAAGATTCCGACCAATCTTCAAGTTTTCCGTTGAGTCTGTTGAGTTTCCCGGCGAGTTTGTTGAGTTTTCCGGTGAATCTTCAACTTTTTCAGTTAAATTTCCAGATTTCTTGCTTCTTTTTCCCTCTTTTTATTTATCAAGATGTCTGAGACTTCAAACATTGGGTCTCCTTCTGGTGACGTCCTTGGGAAGGAACCGGTGATGGAGGATGTAGGGAGGAGACGTTGGTGGACCAGGGCAAAATCAAAGAAAGAAAGCTTATGACCAACACATTCCGTGTTTGGAGTGAAGAGGCTTTCAACCAGTTTTGCAGGATCTACGATATCCTGCCGGAGTGGGAACCAACCTTGCCGTCTCCGACGGACACTGTCCTCTCCGCGGGGACTGGGCAACTTGCCCTTTACGAAGCCCACTTTACTAAGTGTGGGTTTCGGTTGCCTTGCACCCGCTTCCAGATTGACACTCTGGTGGCGTATGGCGTTGGGCCTACTCAACTGACCGCCTTTGGGATGCTGCGGTTAGTTCACTTTGAGGCGTCTTGCCGCGCCTTAGACATTGAGCCCACTGTGGAAATGCTCAATGTCTTCTATTTTCTTGCGCGCGACGAGATGTGGTTCTCGTTTAAGCCGCGCCCTAGAGTGCCCCCTATGGCCACTCATACCCCCAAGTCTTTGCACTGGGCGAAGGAGAAGTTTTTCTTCATCAAGAGGGGAGTTATCCCCATCAGTCTGCCCTGGAAAGTGATAGCAGATGGGCAGCGGGTGGTAGATATACCCGTGCTTAAGGATTACAAGAAGCAAGCATGGTTCACCACCCTTACCGCCAACGCCACCAAGCTGGAGTTCAAGAACTTGACAGATGGTATCTTCTACCTCCTTGGGATGAGCCGCGTGGCGCTTCGCGCGGGGAATGAGCCTTACATTGCTCAGGAGGGTAAGTATATTACTTTGTATTTAATTTTTTGTTCTTGCTTTTGGTATCATTCTAACTGTTTCTTGCGCAGGTGTGAGCAAGTTCCAATTTTATGCCGCTCGGCAGGAGAAGGGCATAAAATGGAGGCCTGTGGCGGAAGGGCAGGTGTCCTGTCTGGAGGCGCTTGCGGACCGGTTTTACTACCCGGATATGTCCGTCGCGCCAAAGCCCTACTATACCACAGGTGAGTCCAGCGAACTCTTGTTTTCTAGCCTTTTTGGCGACGATGCCTCTGACTCCTCAGTGGAGATTGTGGAGGTTCAGAAGGCGCCTGCATGCGTGGCCGTTGGAAACACGCTCCGCGGAGGCATAAGCGTGGCAGCAAGCCTTTAACAAATTCTGACTCGGATTCTTCCGTTTCAGTAGGCGAAATTGTAAAGGGGCGCCGCCGAAGGAAGGACGGGCCCGCTTCGGAAGATGAGGAGGAAGAGGAGCCCTCCAAGCTGGAGAAGAGGAAAAAGAGGCGCACGACTGGTGCTACCTCTAGCAGCGCTGCTGCTACTACAGAGATGCCTGCTGCGTCAACCGGCGGGGAGGGGGGTGAACGTGAGACCCCTGTTACAACGTCTGTTGTTCCCCCCTTGTCGCCGGTGCGGGAGGTGGTGTTGGAGAAGACCTCTTCTTCAACTGGTGGAGGGGTTGCAGCCCCTATCTTTAGTGTGGGCATTGACGCGGCGCCCACACGTCAGCCTCTGTTTCAGAAGTTGATAAAAAAGAAGGCCCCTGGTAAGTTGACTTCCTTTGACTTGTAGTCAGCCTTTCAATTTGTCCCTTTTCTTAATTTTTTTTATGTTTTTGTTGCAGTTGCGCCAAAGGTTATACCAACTCCTCCTCCTACGTCTCCATCTGCGGAGACGGCTAGGACGGAGGCAGATAGGCTCTTCCAAGAGCAAGAGGAGGCGCGACGGGAGGAGGCCCGTCTGAAGGCTGAGGCCGATGAAGCCCTTCGAAGGGCGGAGGCCGATGAGGCCCTTCAAAGGGCGGAGGCCGAGAAGAAAGCGGCCGCCGATGACGCTAAACGAAAGGCTGAGGCGGAACGCCTTCGTCTCCAGGAACAACAATTCCTGGAGGAGAGGGCTCGCCGTTTGAAAGAGCAGGAGGAGCGCGCCAATGCCAACGCCGAGGGGTCCCAGGAGATGGATGGGTTTGAACGGGCCCTGTTGGAGGCGGGCATTGGTAGCAGCGGTGAAGGTTCGCGTCAGACTAGGCGTGAACCTTTTGTGATTAATGAAGGGGAGCCATCTGGGGAGTATGATGGTTCCCAGTGGGCTGGTGGTGACGCCATATGGCGCCCCCGCTGGGCGATCCGGGAGAACACTTTGTTCTCCAACTCCTGGGCTGCTGAGGAGTTCATAAGCGGGGTGGTGCCTCCTTATGAGCGCACTCACCAGGACATGCTGAGTCATGATGACTTGATTTCTGCTTTATGCGTGAATCAGGCGACTCAGGTGTCCATGATTGATTCGTTACGCCGCCGAGATGCGGCGGTGTGGCGTGATATCAATCGCTTGGAGGCGGAGAAGGCAGGCCTTGCTGAGAGAGAGGCTGCCTTCAAGGCTGAAATATCCAAATACCGTCGCCGCGCCCATGATGCTGAAGCCAAAGTTACAAAACTGGAATGGGACGCGGCGGTGGACAAGCGCCGGTGGACAGAGTCTTGCAAGAAGACAAATGCTGAAATGATGAAATTGAGGCAGACTCTGGCCGAAGCGCAGGAGGAGGGCCGGGTGTTGACCCGACAACTTGAAGAAAAGAGCAAGGCCCTCTCTGAGCGGACTGCTCAGGTTGTCGAGAAGCGCTTGGAGCTCGAATCCAAAGATGCTGACCTTATCAGGGCCACTGAGCGCGTCTCCTTCCTGGAGCAAGAGAGGATCCAGATCCTTCACTCCAAAGAGGATCTGGAGCAAGACCTTGGCTCTGCCGAGGAGGCCCGCGCTGCGGCTGTCAAGGAGTGTGAGACAGCCCGGCGCCTTTTGGAGGAAGCGATGGCCGCCCAGACACAAATGCAGGATTCCATCAAATGGATAATGACTGATGGGATCGCCGGGGTAAGTTCACATCCTCTTGACGCTTTTTATTTTTTTCTCAAGCTTTAAGTGCTAACTGTTAGTGTTCTTGCAGGTCTTCAAGAGGTTTTGGCAGGAGCCAAAGCTGGGCGACCAGGTCGCTGCCATAGCCGCCACCGCCCAAGCCTTTGGGTATGGTGAGGGCTATGAGGATGGTTTTTTGGCCGCTCAGAATAATGGGCGGATTGAGGATGCGGAACATTATGGGAAGCCGCTGAAAGAAGAATATGAGGCGGAGCTGCTCAAATTTGAGAAAGTGGACTTCCCAATCCTTCAAGTGGTTGCTGATTGCAACAATAATACCGATCCTCTTTCTGCCCTAAAGTACTTCATGGAGAAATCTGACGAGCTGGCAAGGGAGGAAGAGCGCATGCGTCTAGAGGAAGAGCGCCAAAAGGCTAGCGGCGAGGGCCCTTCCAATGTATAGATTTTCTAGGCGCTTGTTTTTTATTTGACTTGTAAATATTTTTGTAATTATCAAGGGTTTTTAAGTCCCTTTTTATGAATGAAAATTTCTTTGTTTCCCCTCATATCTTGTGTTTCTCGTCCTAACTTCTTAACTTATTAACCAAGTCGTCACCCGATTTATAAGTAGAGATTAGGCGCGCGCCTCACTAGATAGTCCGGCATCAAGTATTTGCCTTGAAGACTATAGCGGGGCGCGACTTATGCCATAAGGTCCGAGTTAAGCGCGTGAGTGCCTTGCCTAGAAGACCCACGACTGCGCGCTCGTTAGTTTTCGCCCTTTGTCCAACTTGTATTTGACAAGTTTAGAAGACAAGGCTTTTCAGCTATACGAGTGTCGCACGTCTTTAAGTCCGGCAAGTAAACTTGTCTTGAAGACCATTGTGTGCGGCGTTGTTGTACGATTTTCATAAGTCCGACGTGCGCGAGGCGCGTCTAGAAGACTTTATCGTGTTAACGCCGCGCCGTTGTGGTCCGACGATAGTTTTACTTAAGTCTTGAAGACCTTGGCGCGGAAAAACAAGTAGAATGACAGATATAGGGAATAATTTTCATTGATAAGTGCGGCATGTGTAGCCGTAATTACAAACGTTTTACAAGTAGCAGCGGCGTAGTTGTGCTCCGTTCCAAGATCGCGGGATAGGTGTTCCATCAAGTCTTTCTAGCGCGTATGCGCCTTTTCCAAGTATTTCTTGTATTTTGTACGGACCTTCCCATGTAGGAGCTAGTTTTCCGGGTTTTTCGGCGTTTGAAGCCTCGTTATTCCGGAAAACATAGTCGCCGATCTTGAACGCGGATGCTTTGACACGCTTGTTGTAGTAGCGCTCTAGCTGCGTTTTGTATTTTGCCTCTTTGATTGCAGCGAGTTCACGACATTCATCTAAGAGATCGAGGTTTAGGCGGAGCTCTTTGTCATTGTCCCTTTTGTTGGCCATGAGCACTCTGGCGGAAGGGCAGCCAATTTCGGCGGGGATGACCGCCTCCATGCCATATGTTAGGCTAAATGGCGTTTCGCCGTTGCTTGTTTTTGTAAGGGTGCGGTAGGCCCATAGGACATGAGGGATTTCGTCTACCCACCCTGTTCTTTTAGTTCCGAGTCGCGCCTTGATGCCTTCCACTATTGTGCGATTGGCCCTTTCCACTTGACCGTTGCCTTGAGGGTGCGCGACGGATGTGAAGATTTGTTGGACACCCATTTGAGCCAGCCATTCTTGTAAGGATTGGTCTTCAAATTGTGTGCCATTGTCGCTTACCAATTGCAAAGGTAGGCCAAATCGGCAAATGATGAACTCCCAGATGAACTTCTTACGTGTGCGCTGTCAATCTTGGCTAGAGGCTTCGCCTCGACCCACTTTGTGAAGTAGTCGATGGCGACGATTAAGTACTTCACATTTCCTGGAGCCGTTGGGAATGGGCCTACCAAATCAATGGCCCATTTTTGGAATGGCCAATGTGACACCCCGCATTTTCATGTTAACTCTTTTACTAAACTCTAGTTAATTTCCATAATCATACGTGACTAAACACTTAACTAGGGTTAGTTTAGAAGGTCTTTCGATATATTATGGGATAATAACATATGTTGGATGATATTAACGTACGTTATAACTAGGAAGGTTTTGTCTTGACACACACACGAGTCCTGTATCCCGAACGTTGGTGATTTGTCAAGCATACATAATCATATGATCTATTGGGTGATGATGAATGTGAATTAACATGCGTATGTGAATTACGTGTTTATGAGAATTACATGTTTATGTGGATTACTGTTTAATAGATAGTCAGTACGTAAACCCTACGAATTATGTGCATTCTGTAATTAACATGTTATGAGATGGTAAAAACAATAGTTTTTACATAAGTTAGTGTGAATAATATTATCGAGACTATTCTCGGGATTAAAACTGTATTAACGGGCCGTTTATCAAGAAAAGACCCATAAACCCGAAACCTTGGCCCATGATCCAATTCCTTTAATATTATTATATATAAAAAAAATAAGAAACCCTACCCCAAACCCTTGTTGCGCCGTAAACCATCACCACCACAATCCTCTCAATTTTCAATCTTCCAACAACTTTCCTCTCTAATTCAAGTTAGTTTTGGTGTAATCTTTGAGCATTTAAGGATCATTGCATTGAAAGGTATGATTTTACATGTTTTGTAATAGTAGTAATGTATTGAAAAGTTTTAAAAACCCTAGATGATGAATGAATAAAAATCGGCTATGTGTATATTTATGCGAGTTCTTGAATGCTATTGTGAATATGATGAGAATTGTTGTTGATAAATCATAACTAGGGTTTTTGGTAGGTAAACATATGGATTTAATTGTGTTAACATGGATTTGATTGTGATAATATGGGTTACTATATGATTATAGGTTATTGAGAATGATTAGGGTTTATAAGAGTTATGTTGATAAAATTCTGATTTTCTGACAGATTCGTTATGATGTTTTGTAGGGTCTGTATTGTGATGTTAAATTGATTGTTTTGATCGATTCTTTGCATGAATGGATTGTACATGGTCTTAGCTTTTTATAATGGGCAAAATCATCTGATTTGGATGTCGTTTGATATGTTTTTGGAATTTTATTTGATTAAAGGTCATATCAGATTTTCGGAATTATAAATTGGGTCAACTTTAAACGGGTATAACTCGAGTTTTACAAAGAATTAAGTTTTGAAATTTGTACAGAAGGTCAATATTGGAAAAACTTGGCTTTTCCAAGTGGATTCACCTCGTTTTGGTGAACACACAATTTTTGGAAATTTTTCTACTAAACTGACCTGCTGTGGGAATTTTCTGCACATAGCTGTGTTGTACGAATTTTAATAATTTTTGTGTTTGGTTGTGAGATAAAACAAAAATATGGGTTATCAAATGAATCCCAATGAATATTCAGTAAAACTTTGGGAGTTTAATTCGTTTGTTAAGTATTTTAAATAATTCGTTTTTCACAGCGTACAATCTGCCCTGAAAACGCAGATTGTGTAAGGGATGTTTACGTGACTATTTGGAGTCTTATATGGTATGTATTTGACATGAACTTGCATTAATACTTATATGAGATGTTTATGAGGTATTAAACTGATAATAATCAATATGATCACCAACGGGATACGTAGGACTTACTTGTGCATGTAGGGTCATTAGGTGTCACTACACGGTTTGAACTTTAGAAGTTTTGGACAAACAAATTGCATGATGTGTTGGTATGCACGTATACTCACCTAGTGACACTTGTAATAGGGAGTTGGTAGCTCGTTACTATTTGAGGGATTTGGATCATTCACGTGCAACCTAAGGTGAGTTTCACTACTCTTTTCTCAAAAGCATGAGTCTCGGGTTGAGACAACGTAATTAACTTTTTCTAGTCCGGGTTGGGACTACTACTTTCTAGTCCGGTTTGGGACTACTTACACATCCCGGGTTGGGATGCTATGGATCCTTATGTGGGTCGGTTTTTGCTAGTTCGCAAACTGTGTCCTTGATGAACTAAACCAACTCTATCATCTGTAAGTCCTTCACATACCGAATGAGTTGCCGGGTTATGGCAAGCGGGTTACTAGTTGATAGCGCTATTAGGTCTGACAAACCTCACACCGGCTCAGGGAGTGCGGGAGTGAACTATAACTTAACAGATTTTATCATTGTTGATAGGCAATGATGTAAGGCATGCGGCTCACATTTGTGGCTACACGTACATCAGCAGTTCGGTATATCGGTGTTAGTTATCATGAATGGGTTAGCTACCCTTGACATGCGATGAACTAATGTTTACACGGTTCTTGGAACCAACTCAATTACTTGTTTACATGGTTTTGGAAACCAGCGCAGTTACATACTCATTTACTTTACTTAGTGAACTCACCAACATTGTTTGTTGACCCACGATTTACATGCTTTTGCATTTAGTTAGCTTCCGGTGCCAGGATTAGAAAGCACTGCACACTTCACTGCATTTGGGGTCTTGGGCATACACCTAAATTACATATTATGCTTTTACATTTTCTTTCATATGATTTTAATTTTGGGCGCGTTGTTTTGCGCATGGTTCTAAAAGGTTTAAATTTGGTTTACGCTTCCGCAGCTTAACTAAACTTGATTTTTGAAAACGAACTAAATGGTTTGGGCATTTAGAGTTCGTTCATATGACTTATGGCTATGGGATCCTGGTATGTCATGCGCCTCGCGGTATAAACCCCGCAGTGGAAATTGAGGGTGTGACAGCCAAGCCGCTGTGACCGGCACTAGGTTGTTCTTGGGACGCAGGGTGTTCGGAGCGTGGCGCTGGCAACTGTCGCACTTGCGCAACTCGTTGACCGCGTCCACGTGCATGCCCGGCCAATAATACCCTGCGTTCATTAACTTCGCCACCACCATTCTTGGGCCTGCATGTAGTCCGCATGTCCCCTCATGTACGTCTCTCAAGAGGAAAGATGCATCTGCGGAGTCTACACATCGCAGCAGCGGCCCTAGATACGAGCGGCGATACAAAATACCATCTATAAGTTGGTATTGTAAGGCTTTGTTCTTGATCTTCCGGGCCTCTGATTTGTCATCAGGCAGGGTACCGGAAGATAAATAAGCCTTGATTGGAGTCATCCAGGACGCGTTGCCTGTTTGGATGACATTGACTTGTCGCGGAGGGACAGATGGTTTGTCCAGGACCTCGATTCGGACTTCCTTAGCCATATGCTCAAAGACCGTTGATGCCATTTTGCTCAGCGCATCAGCGGGCTTATTTTCGCTGCGCCGAATATGCTCGACCGTGCATGAGTCAAATCGGCGCATGAACTGTTTGGCCTGTTCTAGGTATAGTGCCATGATTTCGTCCTTTGCATCGTAGGACCCGTTAATCTGTCGCGCGACAAGCAGTGAGTCTACGTGTGCCGCCACGTGCCTGGCCCCCATTTTTTCCGCAATTCGGAGGCCTGCCAGCAACGCTTCGTATTCCGCCTCGTTGTTCGTGCTTTTGAAGTCGAGGCGGATGGCGTACGTGAACTCTTGTTTATCTGGGCTGATAAGGCGCAAACCTGCACCGGCGCCGTCCTCGTTTGAGGCCCCATCCGTAAATAAGGACCATCTTTGTGATGGGTCTTGCGCTGGCGCAGGGGTTTCTTCCGCTAGACATTCTTGTATTTTGTCCGCTGGGATCTCTGTGGCGAAGTCCGCTAGAACTTGGCCTTTGATGGCGGGGCGGGGCTTGTAATGAATCGTGTGTTCCCCCAACTCAATGGCCCATTTGGCTAGGCGCCCCGACAACTCGGGCTTGGCGAGTATATCGTCTATCCGAAAGTCTGTGAGGACGTTTATCGGATGCCCTTGGAAGTATCTGCGGAGCCTTCGAGATGCATGGACAAGAGCGAGAACCAGCTTTTCCATGATTGTGTACCTTGTTTCCGCGTCTAAGAGCGTGCGACTGATGTAGTATATCGGCGTTTGCACGTTCTTGCGCTCCACCATGAGGACTGCGCTTATTGCCCGGTCTGTGACAGATAGGTACAGTGTTAGGGGCTCTTCAGGAAGAGGCGCTGTTAGCGTTGGAAGGTTCATCAAACATTGTTTCATTTCTTTGAATACCGATTCCGCTTCTGGTGTCCAGCGGAAGTTGCTCTTTTTTAAACAATTCTTCAAAGTGTCCACGAACGGGAATGACTTTGAAGCATAGTTGGATAAAAATCGGTTGAGCGCAACAAGGCGGCCCATAAGCGTTTGTACTTCTTTGATGGAAGCGGGCGATGGCATCCTTTCGATGGCTTGTACTTTTTCTGGGTTAGCGCGGAACCCATCCCGCGTAACAATGACCCCCAGAAATTTGCCTTCTTCCATCCCGAAGGAGCATTTGCTTGGGTTGAGTTTCATGCGCACCTTGCGCAACTGAGCGAATGTTTGTTGGATATCTCGGAGCATGTCGCTCTCCTCTTTGCTTTTAATTACGAGGTCGTCGACGTACACTTCAAGCCGTACGCCGATCTCGTTGATGAAGGCCGTGTCCATGAGGCGCTGATACGTGGCGCCCGCATTTTTCAGGCCGAACGGCATTTTCGTATAGCAAAAAATGCCGGCGTCTGTGCGGAATGCCGTTTTGTCTTCGTCTTCCTTTGCCATTTGGATTTGGTGGTAGCCCTTGTACGCGTCTAAGAAACACTTAAAGCGATAAGGGTCTAAGGAATCCACCTTTAGGTCGATTTCTGGCAGAGGATAGCAATCCTTTGGACACGCCTTGTTGATATCCTTGTAGTCGACACACATGCGCCACCTGCCGTTTGCTTTGGCTACCATAACTGGGTTAGCCACCCATGTTTGGTATCTGATCGGGCGAAGTATACCCGCATTGAGTAGCTCGGTGACTTGTTCGTTCATGGCCTTTGTTTTCTCCGGGCCCATGCTGCGCTTCTTTTGTACTATGGGTTCCACCGAGCGGTAGACATTGAGTCTATGTTCCGCTATGTCGCGTGGGACGCCAACCATGTCAGCTGGTTGCCACGCGAACACGTCGATGTTGCTGATTAGAAGCTGCTTCAGATGATTCCGAATGGTCTCGGAGATTTCATGGCCGATGATCACTGTTTGCTCCGGAAATTTAGGGTTGAGGACCCATTTTTCCGGCTCGGTGCGGGTGTCAGTCTTCACCATTTTTGGCGGTTTGGCGGCTTCTGTAGTGTGACAGTCCTTGTTGCCTCTGATGAAGGCGATGCCAGTTTTAGTTGGGAATCCGACCATCGCGTGCGCCGTTGAAGCGTTGGCATTGAAGCGCGCGATGCCCTCCCGTCCCAAAAGTATGTCATGATTGGAGTTGGCTGGCAGGACCATGAAGTCGCATATCTCCGTGCGCTCATGGGTGCCGTCAGACTATGTTACCGGTAGGGACAGCATGCCCCGCGGCATGATGGTTTCATGAATGAAGCCGGAAATTGGTTCGTTGACGGGTACAAGCTTTGCTTTGTCTTCTGCGTCTAGCTGTTGAAAACATTGCTCGTACATGATGTCTGTGCTGCTGCCGCCATCTAGGAACATATATCGCGTGCGATAGTGTCCGAAGATAGCGGTAATGACAAGAGGAGTTGTGCAAGAGGCGCCGCCTCTGATCTTGGGCATGAGGACATCAGCCTCTTTCCATGAATCGCTTGGTGGTTGTGCCCGGGCGCGTTTTCCCTGATGTGCGCTCTTGCCCTTCCGTGTCATGTTGCAGTGGTGGCGAGGAATCAATGTGGCGGCGTGAGTGTTGAGATCACGAGACTTTTTCCGTGATCCTTCCTCTTGATTCTCCTCGCCCGCTTGATTCTTGCCCGTGCGGTGAACGTTTTTGACCAAGTGACCGAGCTGACCTGACTTTAGCGCGGTTTTGATTTCCATCTTCAAGGTGTAGCAATTGTCAGTAAGGTGACCGAAGTCATTGTGGTATTCACAGAACTTGCTTCGGTCCGCGTGTCTTCGCTTGCCCAAGGGAGCAGGCGCCTTCAACGTAACCTGTTCGGTTTTTAAGACTTGAGATGGTGTTTTTGTTAGCGGGGTCCAATCGTGGTTTTTCTTGGAGTGACCACGTTGGTCCCGCGTTTGCTTGGGGCTAATTATCTGTCTGGCATCTCCGGCGGGGGAATATTTCCCCTCGTCCGTGGTGCCCGAGATGCGGCTCCAGACAGATTTGTTTTTATTTTTATTATTATTATGGTGTTGCTGTTGGAAATTGTGCGTCTGGTTGAAAGATTTCTCGGATGAGGCGTATATCTTGGCGGAGTGGACGAGTTCGTCCCAGGACTCCGGAATGCCATCTTTGCCTGTGAGGCACTTCATTAGCTCCGGGCTGCGCACATTATGTATGAACGCTGCCCGTGTGAGCTCCTCCCCGCAGCCTATTTGCAAGGCTTCCTTGTTGAATCGAACGATGAAGTCCTCGATTGACTCATGATTGTTTCGGCGGCACAATAGGATGTGCGCCTTGTCTTTCTTGTGCTTGCGCAGGTGCGAGAAGTGACTACCGAACTTGTCGGTAAGATCATCGAAATCTTTAACGCTCCCCGCGGGGAGGTTGTCGAACCAGACTCTTGCTGCGCCCGTCAGAGTTTGGGCGAATAAGTGGCACCAAACCTGTACGGGCCAGTCCACTGACATACCTGCGCACTCAAAGTCATGCACATGGTCATCAGGGTCACGCAGACCATTGTATCTACCGATGCTGCTGGGGAGTTTGGCTTTCCTTGGTATCCTTGCTGTCGCTATACGGGCGACAAATTTTGACTTTTCAGCGAAAGCCTTTGGCCTGAATGGCTTGACCAAGTCATCATCCTCGTCATTGTGGCGCGAGCGATGATCATGTTTTTTCCCTTTGTAGCCTGAATCGCTACTGGAGGACTCGTAACCATCAGGCTCTGCCCGGTGCTTCGCGTAGCCCCGAACTCTGGCGTCTCCGCCGAGTTCCCCGCTACGACCAGCGCCCGGGACAGTTGAGTCTTTATCCTTGTACCCCATTTTGGATGGGGTGTCATAAGTGAGGGCTTTGCCCTTTTTCTTGGCTTGCTGCAAGAGTTTACGTTGGTAAATTGCAGCGTTTTTTGTGTTCTGACGGAGGAGCCACTGGTCTATGTCCTCCTCAGAGTTGGCACTACTGTCGTCGTCAGAGTCAACATCCCGAACCTCGACGTCTGGGCTTTGGAGCCTTGAGGTGGGTTTCTTGACGATAGTGGGTGGTGTTACCTGGTTTTCCGGGAGTTGGGTGTCCCCTTCTCCGGAGCGGTTTATGACAGCAGTAGTAGGGTTGGGTTCAGCCATGGGTGGGTTAAAAAGATGAGTAAAAAAGCAGTTCTAACCGTTGGATGGCGCCAATGAAGAAACAATAAGTATCACGGAGATTACGAGTAATCTACGTGGGGTTGATACTTATGTTCGTCAGGATTAATCCTTTACCTAAACCGTATGGTCAAACCCCGGTGATAATAATGAGTGTGAGTGTGTGATGCAGAGTAAGTAAGTAAGAACCCGAGATGTAAGTGGTTCGGTCGAGTAATGACCTACATCCACTGTAAGTAGCCGGAGTATTATTAATATGAGAGAACAAAGAGTTACAAGAGGGAGTATATTAGGCTACAAGTGATTATTTTCGGATCCTTTGGCAAGGAGAAGGCTTCTTGTATTTATAAGAGAACTCATGGGCTTAATCGAGGGGCCCATGAGGAGTCATTCTTTGTTGGGCTTGGTCCAGGCCCAAGTCCAAAGTCTTCCCTAGAATTGGCGGGAGAATACTGGTACTGTTCATGACGTCATTTGGCAGCATGGTTGTTGCTCGAGGCGGACACGTGGCATGCTGTGGTTGGCGGACGGCGCCCATGTCCTTGCTACAGTCGTTGACCATGCTTCTGACATCAGTAAGGGATGTCTGCTGTCACTGTAGACACTGGCATGGTGGAAGCATGGCTGCAGCCATGCTGCTGTCCTTGTCTGTAGTTGTTGGACCACTTTTGCCACATGTCACTTCGTCATTGGCGCGTACACTGTCAGCGATCCTTGTTAATCTTCCTTTTGTTGTCTTCTGTACCCTGTACGAAAGGTGTTGAATGAAGATTCCGCGCGTGACGGTACGCGCTTATCAGGTGTTGTTATTGCTTATCAGTTGTTGTCTTTGCGCGTTTCTCTGCATATGTTGCAAGCTGCGCGCTAGCGGTTCCTCGCGCCGCTGACTGGCGCGAGGAAACTGACTTATGGGGATAGGGATGCCTCCTCCGCTTGGATTAGGCTCCCTATCCCTTCACATAATATCCAGTAGTGTGAATATCATATTATGTAGTGGTATTAACTTCGAAACTTTAAGATGTGGTGAGCAACTAAGCTAGCAGCCTGCTCATTCTTGTCCCACATCGAAGACCAAAGGAAATTAGAGCTGCCTCCTTTTACTATAAATATAGGTACATCAGTAAGTTTGGATATATAATTTTATTTTGGGAACACTCTAGTATAAGAGGATTCTGAGCCTACGATACCCTACTGGGTATTGTTAATAGTCGTTTTGGAGTACAAGTAGGAGCACGAGTAGGGAGACTCTACATCACCGTGCCGTAGATAGTTTAAGGTATGTTTTCGTTTAAGCTATGTTTAGTAATTTATTAGTATTATTATTATTAGTTTATGTAGAGGTATGGTGCTTGACCCGACATACCGTCTTTATTACTTGTTACTTCCTATGTTATTTACTAATATTGGGGTGTGGAGGTAACCCCTTAACTGGGCTGTGTGCCAATGGGCTATGTGCCCATATAGTTAAGGGTCCTTGATGTCTGGCCCATGAAGGCCCATGAAAGCCCTATATAAGAGGTCATCACCTCTCATTAGGGCACAAGTGATCACATACATATTACCCCCAGATAACACATGGCTGCCACCAGAGCCGCCATCACTTTTTGTGTCTGTACGTTGGACTCCATTCGTGGTTTCCTAGCAGTCACCTCCACACCCCACCTTTCCTTTCTCACTTGCAGGTCTGGATCTGAACCGGAGAAGACGAAGATCGAGTTGTGGTTCTCCTATTCAACACCGTAGAGGCATACACCGGCCAGCCGTGCAGGTTATTGTTTCTTCATTGGCGCCATCCGTGGGACCCTGCAACGAACTACACTCGGTTCTCTCTTCCTCCAAACCTCCAGATCTGTTTTCAGCAAGGTTAGAGAAGCTATGGCTGGGAAACAACCCCTGGATTTCGGGGCTCTTTTCTTCAATTTTTACAGATCGGTGCTCTCAAAAGTCCAGATCTGGCTCCAGATCTTCTCCACTCAGGCTTCACACACAGCCGTTCTGGTTCTACGAACCCAGACTCGTGTTCTTCAAGCTTTGGAGGACATCTTCTTCGCTCAAGCTTACACGCGTTTTCTGGATCTGCGAGCCCAGGCGCATGCTGTTCAAGCTTCGAATGATGTTATAATCAAAGGGTTAACAGATCCGAGAACCTCCCATGGTTCTTCCGTCAAACATGTTGACAGATCTGTGTCTCTCACATGACTTCTTCAAGATCTGTGCGTTAGAACCCAGGAAAACATATATAATAATAATAGTAATAATAATCATTATTATTTTAAAAGTGGGCGAACATTTCTAGGCAAAGATGTGCAACATCTCCACGAATAGACACATCCTTTCACATTTTTGTCTTACCTTGGAAGACATTTTCTGAAAAGCACATCATGAGCCTATTGCTTTTTTGACCTCAGGCCCCACTTTACCTGGGGTTGTGCACCCACTACACAATTTCATGGTTTCTATTATTTTTTCTCTACACATTGGGAAAAATTCTTTATGAAAAAAGGAGTAACAAATTCTAAAAGGAGGGGACACCCAATTTTCTTGAAGTCTTGGTCCACCCAATATATACTATTATTAATTAAATGTATATTATGAGGTTGGAGGGATGTCGCCTTTTCGCGCGTTCGTCAGAAGCGTTCCGCTACACGCGAGTTTGTCAGAGGCGTTCCGCTAAATACTATGGGTATATATCCATAATAATAATGGCAGAGATTCTTTATTTTTCGTCTCTATTGCAACTCCAAGATCTAGAAAAAAAAAGGGGCACAGGCCATCAAATGGAGTCTACACTTTGCAGTTGTTCTCCCCATGGGGAACAGAATTCTGACTTGAGTTGACAAAAGGAAGGGTGTGCATTTTAATGTGAACTTCATGGGACCTCCGCGCTCACTCCTTGCCCAACCAAGTTTTCAAACATCACCATTAAAATGGACAAGATTTGGTTCCCAGGCAACGGCGGAGTGGGGCTTCCGCTGACATAAAGCTTAAAAAAGGCGTCATTCGGCTGGGCCTGAAGCAAGACTTAAAAACACGTCGTCGCGGATCATGCCTTCATACGCCAACGCCAAGCTCTACATGCAACCGTGGCGCATGGTTTCCGCCTGACATAAAACGTATAAACACGGCACCACCCCGCAGAGCATGCTCATCGCCAGTTAGCAAAACATTCAGCGCACACCAGCCAAGCATGGTCATCGCCGGATTCAGCATTCGCTGCCATCAATAGCAGCTCCGTGGAGGCCCGCTCATCATTAGCAGCTCCGCAGAGGCCTGCTCCGCCGTCATAAGATGCCGCGTTTGCCCTCTAACAAACCGCTAACGCAAACACTAGTACCCGCTCATCTTCAAGATCTGGTATTTAACAGACGGCGCAGAACTCTTCGCAGCCCGCGGAACACTACTCGCACCAGTTGCGCAAAGTCCTTTACACGCGCGTATCATGGTTTCCACCCGCCATAGCAAATCTCTCCGCATTCCGCCTTCACAGAGCATGTATTCTGGTTGACGTAAACGGGAAAAGACGTCATATGCGAAGCACGATCTTCACCCGCTAGCAAAGGCCTTCGGGCACTCGCGGGAACATAGTTTTCATACCGCGGAGCAAGACGTCATCAGCCAACTATTAGCGCATCCGCGGAGCATGGCTTTCGTCTGACGTAAGACGTAAAACACGAATCAAGCCTTCATTGCCTAACGCAAGCTAGACATCACCAGCGACGCAAGGCTTTAATCCGCCAAGCTCTCCGCGCAGTCAGGGCTTCCATGCCCGCGCACACCAAATCTTTAGCGAAAAAGCTTCAAGCGCGTTTTCTGCGTCCTCCCTCAACGCGCATGGCGGTCTTACTCAGGCATGTCTTTAGAGCTATTTTACATACCTGACAAGCTTTTCAAGATATTCTATTTGTCATACACATGACGGATAAGCATCCTCGAGTAGTAAAAAGCAGGTTTGCTTTCCTTATTTACATACAAATATATCCATCTCTATATTTTTCAAAAAAAGAAAGACCGAGAAACAGCCCGTGGTTTTGTTCAAACAAGTTTGTGGCTTTAGATATATAATACTATATATATGCACAACACATGTGTTGTACCAACCACATGGGCTTCTACGATGGATTCTTCAGAAAATTAATGTTTATGTCTACAAAAAGACAAATCCAACTTATTAGTGGGACACGTCGGTTTCATGACTACATAAGTCACTCTCTAAGATGAGGTTTTTGTACAATTTTTATTAAATTAGTGTTATTTATTTTTTATTAACTTATTTTTAAAAGTTCAAAGATATAATAACACAAGGATGGGCTCCTCATAATATGCCCATATTATATGACTGATTTTTGCAGGTTCAGTCACACTTACGGGTAACCCCGCTTGTCGGTAACTCCCTATGCCACGCTAGCGTGAGCGTCAGAGACGTTCCGCATATCGCGTGGGCGTCAGAGGCGTCCCGCAACTTCATCCACGTTTCCTTTTCAGGAACGTGCTATCACTTCGTGCGCGTCTCCTTTTCAGGAACGAGCCGCCTCAGGTCGTTCCGCATAAAGTGCTATCACTTCGAACCTTCTCATGAGGTCGAATGAGAGTGTTTGTTTGAGTTTTTCTCATTCGAGCCATCTGGTTTCTTTCGAGACTTTAAATAGGGTCGAAGGAAGGCTGGATCAACTCATTCGAACCCATGTAAGAGTCGAATGAGAGTCCTATTTATATTATATCAGCTCCATTCGAACCCTTATAAATTTTTCAAAAATTCTGTCGTAACCAGACCTTGTTGATCTTTAGTTTTTGATCATTCAATATTATTCCTTGCTTAATTCTGATCCTTTTCATAAAATAATTACAGGTAATGAACAAGTTTTCAGGACAGAATCGCCGATTGAAGTTTTAAACCCTAGAACACCTATTCAGGCTTTATAAACCATGATTGAACATCAATTGACCTTTGCAATACCATTATCGATGGTTTTAGGGGGAGAAGGAACCAAAATCCAGTGTTAAAACCTGTTTTAAGCTTAATTGATTGATTGAAACTATAAAACCCAGATTTTGGGTGAAAACCATCAATAATAGGTTATTAGGATCAATTGATTGTTGATTAACGTTTATCGGTCACATTAGGATGAAAATGAACAATAATGTGATGTTTATTTTGGCTGTATTGAATGTTGGTAAATTTGAATTCCAAAATGTCATATTCGACCAACTGTTGAGGGTCGAATGAGACATTTAAGGGTCGAATGAGACTTTCTTAGGTCGAATGAGACTTTCTTAGGTCGAATAAACTTTTTATTTGACTGATTTTTCTCATTCGACACACCATATTCTTCATTCGAACCCCCGATAGGGTCGAATGAAAGGATGTTTTGACCAAAACTCAATTTTGTCCGATTTTAATAAATTTTCATGTTTGTTTCTTGTTTTACAGATTATAATGGCTGAACAACAGTACCCAGAGAAGGAAGTGCAAGTTCCAGAGCAACCCGAAGAACCAAAAGAGTTGTCATTTGAACCTGTTCACAACTGCTGTGCGTTTCTTGGAAAAGTAAAGCAACATGTTGAATTCTCAGGCATAATAGAGTTTTTAGAGAGAAGCAGAGTTATCTATGCTCTTGCTACAACGAAGATAATATATAAAGATCATCTTGTTAACTTTTGGGAGAAAGCTGTGATAACATTATGGGATGACAAGTCTGCTATTCAAAGTTATATTTAGGGAAAATTTGTGCTACTTACAGAGTAAGATATTAGAGAAGCCTTACAGTTGAAAGATTCTCCTACAGATCCTACCGAGTTATCTTGGATGGAGCAGAAGAAGTGTTTCCTCAGGATGAAATACAATGCTCCAATTACTGATTGTTTACTTCACAAGGCAAATCTGTGTCCACACTTCAAGTATTTACTACATGTGATTCTGCATGTGATTCTGCATGTGTTTGGACCAGTGAGAGGAGGTTATAATGTGCTGAGGAAAAGTCTATGTTCATTGGTTGTTGCTCTGATCTTGACAAGCCGTTTAATTTTTCTGGGATGATATTTGAGCACATGATGGAAGTTTTGAAGGGTTTGAAGACTGATAAGTTTTTAATGTATCCAAGATTTCTTCAGATGGTGTTTGATCTCAAGTATCCTAACTTGATTAAAGATCCAAGGCAGATTGTATATCAAACTCATATGAGTCTTAGTACTTTGAGCAGAATGAAGGTTTATAAAGGTGTTCCTGAAGATCATAGGCCTCCATACAAAAATTTGTTTAGACATCTGATTAATCCAGGTTATAAGGATACAGGTCAAAATAAAGCAAGGAATGAGAAGAGTGAGTCTGACTCTGATAGCCCTTTATTTCCAGTTGACAAAGATGCTAAACAGAAACGTCAAGTTATTAATAAAGGTGCTAAGTCTGGAAAAGGAAAAGCTAAGGTTGTTGAAGTTGAACCTAAGAAACAGAAAGTAGTGAAGAGGAAAGGAAAAGCAAAAACGTTGTTAGTTGATGAAGAGTCTGCTGATTCAGAAGAGACTCAAGATGATGCAGAATGGGATTCAGGGGATGAAACTATCAAGACCACTAAACCCAAGGCCACTATGGTTGGTGAGGTTGAAAGTTTAAACAAAGCTATTGAAGAACAAAAACAAAGAGCTCCGGTGGTAGATGATGGAGAATTGAATTTGACAATTGATAATATTGACTTTGGTGGATCTCTTGTTGCAGGTGAAAAGATAAAGAAAGCCAGGAACAAGACAATGGCTAAAAGAGATAATCCTAAGAAAAGGAGAGACAGAGAATTAGAATTGTTGGTTGCTGGAAAGAAAGTTCTAGTAATTGGAAGTTCAAGTGCTACAACACCCGTGGCATCCCTAGCAATAAAGAGAAAGAAGAAAATTGTTCAGGAGGAAGCTACTGTAAATCCAGCTCCTGAAAACTTTTCCAGTGTTTTGGAAGATGTTTTACAACAATTTCAGAAGAAAACAAAACCTGTTACTCCACCAGTTGTTGAATCATCCACACCACAGGTTACTGTTTCAAATGAAGTGATGGAAGCAGTGAATCATCAGATTGCAGATATTATGAAAGCCTTCAACAAACAACAAGACAAAATTAAACAGATGAAGAAAGATGAACATACAATGTTGCAGATTGTTTTATCCTCAAAGGCAAATCAAGACGAGTTAGAAGAGAAGTTGAAAGAGCTTCAGGAAGAAAACAAGATGTTGTTGACTCGTGGTAAAAGAAATACAAGAAAGATCAAGCAGTTACAGATTGAAAACAGGAAAATCAAAGTTGACAACAAAGAGATGAAAAAGTTGCTTGATGATTTATATTCCAAAGCACCACAATTGAAGGGTACAGAGGAAGAAGAGAAGGAGGATGATGACCAGAAGGTTGATTATGAGTTATCTGATGAAGATGAAGGTGATGATGATGAATTTGATGATACATCAGATGATGATTATGATGTTGGAAATAAGAGTGGTGGAAAGAAAGGTGATGATGATGAAAGTTCTGATGATGATGATGACAATCAAGATACTGACAAGTATAGTTATCAGACGAGAGATACAGATAAGGGTGACATAGGTGAATCCAGTTCTAAAAAGACACCTGGTGAAAATGTTGTTGATGATGATAGCATCTTTTGGACAGAAAAGATTAGATCTTTATCTGATGAAGACAAAAGCTAATATCGTCAAATGTTAAAGCAGAATGTTTGGACGATTGAGCTAACTGGAAGATTTCATGAAATCTTTGAATCAGATGACATGAAGTTTGAACTAGAGTATAATGATCCTAATTTGGAAGATGGGGAAGTATCTGCTGCAGTGTCTAAAGAGATTTTGGAAGGTTTGGCCAAGCAGATAGGGAAGTCTCTAGAAGATGTTATGAATGAAAAAGAGATTCCTGATATTCTAGAGAAAGATGCAGGTGATCACTCGGATGATAAAGATACTCCAGAATTTGAGGAAGTTGAAATTGAAGACATAACTCATGAAGAGTATCCTGAGTATTTCAAGGAGAAAGAGAATGTGGTGATACCTGAAATCAATGAAGAAACACTTACTGAAGCAGAAAAACTTGCTGAGAAAAAGGGCAAGAAGATTCTAGATGAAGTGTTTGAGAAAGATGCTAGCCAGAAACCAACTTTTCAACAATCGGATGATTTGAAAGACTTGTTGAAGAAGTTAAAAGAAAAAGAGGCAAACAGACCTAAGACAGAAGTACAAGGAGGTTTCTACAAATATCATAACCAACTGTTTAAAGCTAGAGCGTTGGGTTGGATGTATATTAGGCAGCTACGGTGTATAGGGGTGAAATGGGAAAAGGGAATTCTGTATTCTACAGGTTCGATGACATAAAAACCCTGCCGTATTGGGCTGTAAGAGATATCTGTAGACACACGATGAGCGGTGCTTCTGCAAATAATAGTGTTGTTGGATGGTTTGCGGATAAAATGTCTTGGGAGAGCAGAACGAAGTGGAACATGTTCATGCCTCAATATCCGAAAAGGAAAGTTCACAAAGAGGTTGATCCTGTTACTGGATTGAGGAAGGTGACCTTGAAGTATAAACCTCCTGTGGTGATGAAATGGATTCCTTTGATGCCGATACAACAATATTTCAGTAAAGAGTTTGTGATCTGGTATTATGACTGGAAAACAGCCGAAGTAATCATATTTTTGAAGAATGAAGGTTCTAAAGATGAATTCAAGAAGATACACATCTTTGATCTAATGTGGCTCATCAATTGCTCGTATGAAGACATTATCATACTGTATTATAATCCGATTTACTGTGAGGAGAAGGATATGGAGCAAGCGATGAAGTATCATAGAGTTGTGTGCTTTTGTTTTGCATGGGATGTCAATGCGGGGTGTGATTTTGAGAAAAAGCTGGGAAGATATGTGAAAGTTCGCGAGATGAAGAAAAGTTCAACTAACCGTCAACTAGAACATGAGATGAGCAAAAAGCAGAAGAAAATTCTCCGAATCAAACTTTTGAACAAGGCGCTTGATCAAGAACGTCTACAATCCAAGCAATAGTCAAAGGGGAGTTTATAAGTGCACGGAATGTGACTATCACTTTTGGATTGTCATTATAGCGTTTTGTTAGTTTTTGTGTTGAAGATATTCCCATTCGACCAGTTGAAGGGTCGAAGGAAGTTTTCAGAGGGTCGAAGGAAGCTTTGAAGTTTATTATGTTTGGTTCGAGCTGATGAGAAGGTTGAAGGGCTCATTCGACCTAGTCGTGGGGTCGAATGTGGAGAGTATAAATAGGCTAAGTTTTATTTTGTGGTTAATAGTTAGTCATTTTGATTAGAGTCTTGTGTGTGTTCTCTCTCTAGGTTCTAGAATATTCTGTAATTGATCTATTTCATTGTAAACCTTATCTAAAAAAGATTAATCAACATGTTTATGAATGAAATGATTGTTGAAAAGGTATTAACTGTGTTCTGATTTAATCTTTATCATATTGCATACGATCTAGGGTTTCCGCACCTGGATTGTTCTACTTGTATGATCATCTAGTCGTTTTCTATAAAACCGATCCTCTACACCAGTAGTGAGACAGATCCTTCGGGCTTCCGATATCCGAACAGGGTTCTAAGCAATGGCTTCTGAAGTGGACCAGATCTGAGTGACACATTTCTAGTTCTAACCAGATGATTGGGTGATCTCCTTGGTAAAGAGAGGTTTCCCTAAGGGTGCACCAGTGATCTCTTGTATCATACGCCTTTAGGATTATGTGCCACTTTTATCAAGGGTTTCATCCAGTTCGGGGGGTTAAGGGATGGGCAATTAAGTTATAATTAATTTAACCAACTTGATATTTAATTTATCATTAAATATTAAGTGTCACAATAAAGATAAGCAAATAACGGATTCTTTATCTAGTTCTCGTTAGTACAACGCCGTTAACCAATGGGGGTACGGTCTCCTGATATCAACTGTAAGAGAGATCCATCGACCTAGTTCGTTAACCAATGGGGATTCGTTGTTGACCTACTCGGGAATGACCCTAAGGCGAGACCCTTCGGTACGAAACGCGAGAGCTAAGACGAGGTGTACGATGTTCGAGGTTAGAAGTGAAGCCTCCGCTTTAAGAAAAATATGAGCTCGAAGACCAGATACTTGACCGCGGTTTGAGGAGCCCGCTATACGCGAGGCCCTGGCGGAGACCCCAGGTGGACGCATGCTGGAGAGGTTTAGTATTCTACGCAGTAGTAGCCTCCGCTTCTCTATCAAAGAGTCAACACTTCAAGATCCCTCTCGTCTTCCTCACAAATTAACTAACTTAAATTATTAATTCTAATAATAAACTTAACTATTAATTGAAAAGACCCCGAGATATGCATAATATACTACTATACTATTTTTATCTTTTTATTTTACAAAACCGAAACCTTTTTCAAAAAACTATTTTTATCAAAGAACCCCTCCATTTTATTTTTCACTTTAAAACCCGATCAGTAAATCGATGTAAGGTTGAGTAGGGGAAAGTGTGATCCTTGGGGATACGATACTCAATACTTACTGTAGAAACTACACTGCGCACGTCAGGTTCTGTGCCTATGTGTTGGTTTTAGTTTCGAAAGTAAATATTGTTTACTTTATAAATTTAAAACCTGGTAAAACCGGTTTAGTAAAATTAAGTCATTTGACCTAAACCAAAGTTTTTGGATTAAAACAACAAGTTTTTGGCACCGGGAAAACGATATCTTTTTAATTAATAAAACCACGCACACCAAGTTTTTGGCGCCGTTGTCGGGGAACACATTTGTTTCCAAAGAAAGACCCAAGTCACTTAACCAATCGGTTTATTTTCCTTTTTCATTTTTATTTTCACTTTATTTTTCTTTTTGTTTTTGGTCTGCTTTATTTTTCCTTTTTATTTTATTTCTGCTTTATTTTCGATGATTGCGGTTGTTTTAGTATTTCTTTACAGGTGTCCTTCGAGATTAGCTACCCTGGAGAATTCTCGTCGAGGAAACCGAAACCACCAATTTCGTCAACTTTCTTTTTGGAGGGTTTTTGTTTCTGCTTTCTATTCGTTTGGAAGAGGTTTATCATACCATGAAGATCGGCAGGTAAGTTTAGTTAAATGTGGAAAATGAGCCGGGTGAGATTTTTCAAAAATTTTAAACTGAAAATGTTTCGAAGCTTAAAATT
Source organism: Ambrosia artemisiifolia (assembly GCA_032199755.1). Taxonomy (NCBI): domain Eukaryota; kingdom Viridiplantae; phylum Streptophyta; class Magnoliopsida; order Asterales; family Asteraceae; genus Ambrosia; species Ambrosia artemisiifolia. The sequence goes on along the minus strand of CM063526.1, from coordinate 3,843,334 downwards.
GGGTTTTAAAATTTAAGACTGCCTCACAAATTTTAAACCATATTATGGAAGACCGTTTTAAAATTTTTTAAAAATCTGGTCCCCACTCGCCATTTTCTGTCATTTTTCTATTCTTGGCTCTCGTCTTCACTTTTAGGTATGTATAAAACTTTTTTAAACAACTTTCTTTTTATTTTCTTTTTGGTTACTTTTCATACACGCCAGTGTATGTTTGGAACGTGTTTAATCTATGATTAGAGATGTTCCACCCCGCTAGTATTTCGGCACTAGTATTCTATCCCTAGTTTAGTATTTTATCTATTTAGCTTACTTTTATTTTAGTTTTTAGGACATGGTGGGGACAGCTTGATATTTTGGAGCCGCCTTTTTCGACGTCTCTGTTTGGAGGATGCAGGTTTCGCGCACACGCGAGTGGATTCATTGTTTATCACGGGAGTATTAGTTTCTCTTGCCTTTTTCCCGAGTTCTGCACTTAAAATTTTTACAAAATTTTAAGTCTGGGGTGGAATGTTATTGCTGCCTATTTTGTCTTGTGGGTCATTTTGCCATTCAGTGTTTTATCTTGTGGGTCATTTTGTCATTTGATTGTGGTTGTCCGGTACCCTCTTAGCAGTTTAATACCCGTAGCGTCATTCACAGTCATTTTTGGTGGATTTTTATAGTCTATTAGGCTCAACCGAAAGATCGCTATTAGGCATTTATGCCGAACGGTTCACATAAAAGGAGAGTCGAAATTAGATGATTATTAACCCGAGAGACCCGTTTAAAATAAAATCAAGTAGAAAAATAGGTTGCATGGCAAGTAAAAAAAACCCTGAAAATTATGCTTAAAACCGATACCTTATCCTACCCGATTTTCCATGTGAGAGTTTTGAGCCTTTGTACGAGCCCCACGCTTGCAGAAATATATCACATACCGCTCGTTTCGTTTGGCCATGAGAGACGTTCACCCTTGGAATGTCATAGCTAGAACTTGTGCAACTTATGTGTTTCGAGACCGCACTTGATGTGAGAGATTGTAGAAGTGATCAAGGCACCTAGGACATACCCCTTCCATCTTTCATTAGCCTTCCATAAATTTATCCCTCACCTAGTTACCCATTTTGAGCCTTAGCCTTTTCATTTCATTCATCACACATAGCCCCTGTCGTAATCTTGGCGAAGAAGGCGTGCTGTAGGCTGTTGGGATACTCTTGGGCAGTCTCGAGATGAAAGAAGAACTAGACCAGACATCACAGTATCCACCTAGAAAAGTTTTGGCAACTGAAGAGAGACAGCCATCCAGAGTTAAAATACCAAAGAATAAGCTTCACAGAAGCAATGCTTGCATTTTCTAGTTGTTGGATCAGTGGCTTATGTTATGAACACTTATGTGTATCAGATTTATGTAAGAGTTAATAAGCAGCGGAAATAACAAGTGTTCAAAGATTAAAAGATCACTTTTAAGAGGAGTTATTCCTCCCCCTTGACTGAATAATAAATGAGAAACAGTAAATACAGTTCAAGTATAAAGCAGTAAAGCAATTTATGTTTCTCAGATGTGAAATGGATAATAAGTCTAAAGCCAGAAGGATTTCAATTTATTTCAAAGGAAATACAAAAATATCACATCTCTAAAATAGATGAACAAACTCATCTATTTATAGACCAATATACGAAACTGTTGTCTGAAGTTATCTAAGATGTTTAACAAAGATATTCGGCTAAAGATAAGGTTACAACAGTCTGTACATCGAAACTTGTAATCAAGACTTTAACAAAACAATATAATAATAAAACTGCTGATCTTCAGTCGGTTAGAAGCTTCTGAACACAAAGTGCTGATGAGTGACAAACTGCTGATGAGTAGTTTGTCTTCAGTAGTTCTTCAGTGAAATGTCTGGTTAGACTTCAGAACTTCTGATGAGTTACTCTTCAGTACTTTGTACATTTGTTCTTCAGTACTTCTTCTTTGGTCTTCAGCAGTTGTTTCCATACTTAAGCAGAATATGATTTGGACTAAGGTTATCAAAAGGTGGTTTCTTCAATCCTCTTTGTCCCAACAATCTCCCCCTGGATTGATGAAGCCAAAACCTTATCCAATCTTTATTGCTGATCTTTTCTCTCTTCTAATATCCTCCAGATTTCTGCTGTCATCCGGGTAGTAAGAGTACATCTTTGTTGCTCAGTGAGAGGTCCAAGTTCAGGTGTAAGATGTTGAATTGTAAGAAGGTCTTTGGAAGATAAAACACTCAACTCCTTTGAGTTTCTGTAGACCTTACTGGAACGATCTCTCCTGGTCACAAGTACTGAGTTGGAATCAGTAAAGGACCATTTAATGATGTTTACCTTTGACTTGTCAAAGTCAGAGGCATAGGAAACCAAGCCTGTTTCCTTAGGTTGTCCTGAGGATGATTGAGGGATGTCTTCAATTTCAGTGACTCTCAGGTGAGATTCTTGACTACCTTGAAGTTCAGCACCACTTTGAATAGGCATATTGGGCAAGTGATGCTCTGTTACAACTCTTGTGTGTGTCTTCTCTTGAATAGATTGTTGTAATTAATAAGCATAAGTAGCCTTGTCTCTGAATTGTGTAAGGAGGGGTTTCTCTTCTACATCAAAGTCACCATGCACTAACTGATTTCCTTCCAAGAGTACCATCTTGAAATCAGTCTTCACTATGGGTTCACCCTCTGCTTTTCTCTTTGTGGCAGGCTTCCTTAGTGCACCAGAAGATCTCCTTATGATAGAAGTTGGTTGGACCTCTGGAGTTTCAAATCTCTCTGGCTCTGCAGCTTTCCTGGCCTTGTATTTCTTGTAAGCCTCATAAAGTGTTTGTTCTTTCCATTTAGAGACTGAGGCCTTTGAACCATAGCCATTTGCCACTAACTCTTCTATGATCTCAGCTCTTTTGGCTTTCCTCTCATTCTCTGTTGCTAACCTATCAGATAGCATCTGAGCTCTTCTTGTCCGTTCTTGTGTTGAGAGTCTCTTGAGAGCAACTTGTTTGGATTTGGAGTTCTTTGTGATAAATGAGATTAGCTGTGCTCTTTTGTCTTCTTCTGCAACAACTTCAAGTGCTCTCTCTTCAGCCTCAAGCTCATCAAACTTTTCTTGATACTTGATTAATTTCTCCTGAAAGTTCAGATCATCTCTAGTCTCTAGGCTGTTCCATACTTTGTCTTCTTTTGCCTTCTTTGCAGCCTCTTTTAAACTCTTCTCCAATAGTTCTTTGGACATAGCAATGGGAGTAGGGTTTAAAACAGTTGTGGAAGTTGTTGTAGGCAAAGGAATGGAAGCAGGTTCTCTATCAGGTGCCTTAGAAACTTCTGATGTTGGTTTTGGAGGTAAAACTGCTGATGAAGTAACTTGACTCACAACTACTGAAGGATTGTCTTCAGCAGTTTGAATAATGGGATCAGCAGTTTCCTCTGATGCCTTAGATAATGAGAACTCTTTTGCTACTTCTTTTCCTGGTCTTTGTGTTGGTTTTTCAGCTTCAGGATCAGGAGTTTGTCTTGTTGTAGCAACTTCAGTATCTGGTTCCTTAGTCTTCTCCCCCCTTTTTGGCTTCATCCACTTCTGGAAGCCTCAATGAGTGAGAAGTTGCAGCAGACAACCTTGCTAGTTGATCTTGAGTTTGATCCATCTTTTTGTTCAACTCAGCAAGTCTTGAATTTATCAACCCAAACTGGTTGTTAGCCTTTAACTCCCAAGCAGTTGTGAATGGTTTGAGTTGATCAATGATAATTTGTTTCATTGTCTGAAACAGGGGACCATCTGGGCTGCATAGTTGGTTCAAGTCTATGCCAGTGAGCCCAGGGAATTGGGTAGGTTGTTTTTGTGAAGGGGGGCTTTTTGGGTGATCCTCAGATTTCTCTGAAGATGCCACTTGTGGGGATTTTTGGGCTAAGTGGTCTTTAACCTGATCTTTGGTGACCAGCTTCTTGAGCTTGGATACCTTAGATGCAGGACCTTCAATTTCAACCGTCAATTCAGTTGGTGGAATGTTTGATTCATCATCCAAGCTAATGGAATCATCTGAATCCCTGATAGTGTCCTCAGAGAGGGCAGGATCAGTTATATCATGAGCTAGTCCCAAACTAGTAGTCTCATGAACCTCTTTGTCTTGGAACTGAGGTTTTCCTACTTCAGGCACTAGGCCTTCATCAGTAGTTGCCAAATTTGAGGTCTTAGCAATGTTACTACTGTCCTCAAGTTCACCACTGGGTGATAAGTGAGTAGTAGCAGCCTCAAAAGTACCAAGAGTTTCTAAGTTTGGGCTTATAAACTCTGGTCCATCCTCATCTCCCTGGTTTGGGCTAATAAGGTCCACATCCATGTCAAGTGGAGAAGGCATCTCCCCAATTTGATGTGTTGCTAGGGGAGTGACATGTGTTGGATGGGATCCTTTTAGTCCTGAGAGAAGTTGGGCAATTTCAAAGGTTGTGTGGGAAGGTTCAGGTTCAGTTGTTGTGAGGGGTAGGTGTTCAGTAGTTTGGATGGGTTCTGGTTCAGGTTCAGCAGTTTGAAAGGATGGGTCAGTAGTTACAGGTTTCTTAAATCTTTTTCTTTGAAAAATAACTGTAACTAGTTTTCTTTTAGGAGGTGGAGAAGGAGTGTGCTGAGAGGATGTTTCAGCCACATCCTTATCAAGTGCAGATTGCACATTAGCAGTTTCAGGTTTCTCCACTTCCTGAACTGTCTTTTTCAAAGGTTTGGTTTGTTTTTGTTTTTGTTGTTTTGGCTTTTTGGTTTTCTTTTTGGGTTTGGAAGATGTGGGTTCCTTGGGGATGGGTTGTTCTTCCCCTTGGTCATCTTCTAGCATAAGTGCTGGTTTGTTGTGCCTAGAGAATACTTGTGAGGTTAATGGGTTTAAAGTTGTTGTTTACCCACAAGTACTCCCTCTCCAAGTTCTTTTATTATGCATTGCATAACAAATCTTGGGTACAACAAAAACTTCTTTTTATCATTTTCATGGTGTAAGACCAGTTCATTGAAAAACAGTTTAGATGCCTTAAAAGGAGTTTCATTTATGATTGAATGAAAAATTGGTTGAAAAGTAGAAGGCATCTGATCAATAGACCCAGTTTTTGGACTCAGGCACATAATTATATAATGAAAAAGCAGTTTATATTTTGGGTCAAAATATTTCTTATAAACTGTTGCTTGTGCCAAAGTACCTTGATAACCACATTCTGTCATGGTTAGATGGATGTCTGAATTTGGAATATGCTCAGGAGCATTAGAATCCTTCAAACCAAGCCTGATGCTTAGTGTTTCCGGTGATATGGCCATCAGTTTCCCTTTTATTGAAGATTTGAGGGAGATCACTTGATCATTCACTGTCACCGTCTCTGTGTTAGCCCAGAACTCATTTAGAGTTTCTTCATGAATGGGTGGATCGATGGTGAAAGCTTCATAATACTGGGATTTCATGATGAGATCAATGATTTCATCATACTGGGACCAGGCTTCATCTTTCACAAAGTAGCCTCGCTGATTATGTCCCTGTTTTAACACGAAAGCCATGGTTTGTTTGATCGAACAGTATTTTTAGGTTAGAGAAGGGGTTTTGGTTTTGATTTGAGAGAAAGAGAGGGAATTTTGCTTTTTGAATGGATAAGTGTTTGAAAAAGGTATTTATCAGAAGTTTTTAACCGACTAGGTCAAACTTCTGATGAGTGAAAAGTCTGTTTTACCCTTTTTAATGAAACTGATGATGAAGAAGGTTTCTTCATCAGTGGTTTTGGTCATCTCTTCAGCAGTTTCAACTGCTGATGCAAAGGACTTTTAAAAACACTTAACTAACTTCTGATTCTTATCAGTAGTTGTTTCCATTGTGAAAATTTCCCATTTTTCTTAAAAATTGTTTATCAGTAGTTTCTCTTTCTCGAATTTGGTCTTCAGAGGTTTGTGACAGATAAGTATGTAAGTGAAAATAAAATATGTGCAGAACTAAAAAGTGAAACACTTACAGACTTGCTTCCAAGTTTAACATCCCAAGCATGGATACTAACCTCTGAAAAGTTGTTGAATCAAGGGGTTTGGTGAAAATGTCAGCTATTTGATTAGCTGTTGTGACATGTTTCACCTCAATCTTGCCTTTTTCATAGCAATCTCTTATGAAATGATACCTGATTTCAATATGTTTAGTTTTTGAAAACTGAACAGGATTTTGAATGATGCTAATGGCAGATTTGCTGTCTACTAAAAGTGGAGTCTTGGTCTCTTTGATTCCATAATCAAGCAGTTGATATTGGAGCCATTGTATCTGTGAAGTACAGCTTGCAGCAGCAATGTATTCAGCTTCAGCTGTTGAAGTTGCCACAGATGTTTGTTTCTTTGATTGCCAGGACACCAGACAGTTTCCTAAAAATCGACAACCACCAGATGTTGATTTTCTTGACATCTTGCACCCTGCATAGTCACTATCTGAAAAAAGCAGTTAACTTGGTATTGCTTGAAGCAGGATACCAAATTCCTAAAGTAGGAGTTCCTTTCAGATATCTGAAGATTCTTTTGACTGCAATTAGGTGTGATTCTCTTGGTGCAGATTGGTATCTAGCACAGACACAAGTAGAAAACATGATATCTGGTCTAGAAGCAGTTAAGTACAAAAGAGAACCTATCATACATCTATACATGGTTTGATCAATATGTTTCCCTTGATCATCTGGTTCAACTTGTGTGATTGGTGTCATGGGAGTGGAACATGTTTTATAGTCTTGTAAAGAAAATTTGTTCAATAATTCTTTAACATATTTTGATTGATGTATAAATGTTCCATTTGATTGTTGCTTGATTTGCAGTCCCAAAAAGTACTGCAATTCTCCCATTGTACTCATTTCAAATTTTGATTGCATGAGTTTCTTAAAATCTTCACACAGTTTTGAGTTTGTTGAACCAAATATGATATCATCAACATAAATTTGAACAAGTAAGACATGATTTCCAACATGTTTTATGAAAATAGTTTTATCAATGGATCCCCTTGAAAAGTGATTCTTAAGTAAAAAGTTTGAAAGTGTTTCATACCAGGCTCTTGGAGCCTGTTTTAGCCCATAAAGAGCTATGTCAAGTCTGTAAACCCAATCAGGATGAGAAGGATCCTCAAACCCTGGAGGTTGACAGACATACACTTCTTCTTTTATTTTTCCATACAAAAATGCACTTTTGACATCCATTTGATAAACTTTACTGTTGTTGGAAATTGCATAAGCTAAAAATAACCTGATAGCTTCAAGTCTTGCAACTGGTGCAAAGGTTTCATCATAATCAATTCTTTCCTCTTGGGAATAACCTTGTACCACCAATCTTGCTTTGTTCTTGATGATCATACCAGCCTCATCTGATTTGTTTCTGAAGACCCATCTTGTTCCAATTGGTTGCTTGTCTTGAGGTAAGGGACAGATTTCCCAAACCTGTTGTTTCTTGAATTGAAGCAACTCTTCTTGCATTGCTTGCACCCAATTGTTGTCTTTGAGGGCTTCTTGATACTTCTTTGGTTCCAACTGAGAAATGAATGCTGAGAAGAAGCAAAAGTTGGAAAGCTGGTTTCTTGTGAGTACCCCTGATGCAATATCACCCATGATTTGATCCAATGGATGATCCTTGTGTTCAATCAGTTGTTGTAGACCTGTACTGGATGATGGCTCTACAGGTTCTTCAAATAAACCACTGAGATTGATAATATCTGGTTCAGCTGTTGTTTGAACTTCAGGAGTTTCAGGTTCAGCTGAATCAGTAGTTTCAAAATGTTCATCAGTAGTTCCTGAAGTTGAAGCTATTGAAACTTCTGAAGGTTTAATAGTTGATCTTCTGACTGTGTTTGGAGTCCATGGTGCAGGACTATCATCTTCAAATCCTTGAAAACCATTTTGAGGAGGTTTGGATGATTCAACAGTCTTTTCAGGTCCGAAATGAAAGTTGTCAAGATCAAATAATTCAGCAGGATTTGCTAGAATAAGAGTGTGTTTTGATTCATTGAACTTGACATTCAGTGTTTCTTCTACTATCTTGGTTCTTGAATTGAAAACTTTGTAAGCTTTTCTCAACAGAGAATAACCAAGAAAATAACATGTATCAACTTTTGCAGCAAATTTTGAGATAGAGTCTTTGATGTTGAGGATAAAGCATTGACACCCAAAAGCCCTGAAGAAGGAGATAAGGGGCTTTATGCCATGAAGAATTTCATAGGCAGTCTTGGTATGTCTCTTGTTGATAAGAACTCTATTCTAAACATAACATGCTGTGTTGACTGCTTCAGCCCAAAAATACAAAGGTAGGCCTGAATCAGCTAACATTGTTCTGGCTGCTTCAATTAAGGTTCTGTTCTTCCTTTCTACCACACCATTTGGTTCAGGAGTTCTGGGAATGCTGAACTGTCTAACAATCCCTTTAGACAGACAGAATTCATCCAGAGTTTTGTTCCTGAACTCTGTCCCATTGTCACTCCTGATGACTTTGACAGATAGAGAATATTGCTTCTCAACTTGTAGAATGAAGAACTTGATGATTTCAGCTGCCTCATCCTTGGAATATAAGAAGAAGAACCATGTGAATCTTGAGTAGTCATCAATGATGACCAAGCAGTACTTCTTCTTACCAAGGCTCATTATCTTGACTGGTCCAAATAAGTCCATATGGAGTAGTTGAAGACATGCAGTTGTTTTAGATTCTTCAATAGACTTATAGGAGGACTTATGCTGTTTACCTTTAAGACAGGAAACACAGTGTTCTTTGCACTGATATTCCTTCAAAGGTAGACCCCTGACCAAGCCCATTTTTGTGACTTTATTGATGGTTTTAAAGTTCACATGGCCAAGTCTCCTGTGCCAGAGATCATTTTCTGAAGTTGATGCCTTTGAGAAGAAACAAGCAGTCTTGTTCAATACATTGTCTTTTTCAATGTCCACTGCATAGACATTGCCACACCTTTTGGCAATCAGCAAAGTATGATCTTCAATAATCTTCTCTATCAACTTCTGGCCTTCTGGTGATATGATCTTGCATGTTGTCTTGGTGAAAAAGGAAGAATATCCTTTGTCACACATTTGTGAGACACTCAGCAAGTTGTACTCAAGGTTTTCAACCAGATTGACCTTGTCAAACTGCATTCTGCCTGAGGATACATTGCCATATCCTAGCACATATCCCTTGGCATTGTTCCCAAAGGACACAGATCCTTCTCTTTGACTGATAAAATTATTTATCAGGTATTTGCATCCAGTCATGTGCATTGAGCCTCCACTATCCACATACCATATGCTATTCAAACCTCTGGAGACCCTCTGCACAAGATAGCAAATTAGTTAGTTTTGGCAACCCAAGCCAGTTTGGCTTTGGGTTTGCTCTTGAGAACAGGTGCAGCTTGTTGTGGACCAATTTTAGAAATCCATGTCTTTTTGGCAATGGATTTGTCATTAAGAACAATGGTGGGTTCTTTTTGGTGTCCACCATCAACTTTGGTCATCAGAAGTTTAACCAGGTTTATCAAATCTTTAACTTCAGCAGTTTGTGAAACTGCTGATGAGTTAGGTGTAACTTCTGAAGATGAACTTTGAGAAGATGACTTTTGTTGAGATAAAAGCCTCTTCTTAGAAAGGTTTTTGTTTGATTGTTGTTTATTGGGAAAAAAGGTATTTTCAAAATTTTGTTTCATCTGTTTTCCCACAATCAGTTGTTGTCTTTGTTTATTTAACTGATTTACCTTTCTATATCTGCAAAGTTCAGTTATGTGGTTAAACAGACCACATATTTCATATGCTTTTGCCTTCTCTTTCTTTTTAGATAAATCAAGAGAGCTGGAAGGCAGTTTACTGACAATCTCAGGATTTTGAAATAGGTCATCAGCAGTTTTCAGGGTCTCAACTCCTGATGTAGTTGAAACTGCTGATGGCTTATTGTCAGTAGTTTTGACTTCTGCAGTACTTTCCTTTTTGAGAAATTTCTGATGGTAGGATGTGCATTCCTCCATTTCAGAAATTTGAATCAATTTCATCCCATCATTATCAATTTTATGGGTGAAATCTGTTGGTGATTCAGTGTGGGTATACCCAATGCCAAACTTAACATTAGCTGCAATTTGTTTGTTAAGCAGCATTTGGTACCCTTTACAAGACTCAACCCATTTTTCACAATCAACCTTTGTGTCAGCAAGCTCTTGTCTGACTTTTCCTAGGTTGTCTATCATTGTTTTAATCTGTGCTTGGGTTTCAATGGATTTATCATTCAGTTTAGAAATTTCTTTGTTTTTCAAAACAATTTTTCTTTCTAAATCACACTTCATTTGTGTGTATTTTCTCTCCATATCATTGGATTTGCCTTGTAAATGCACATTTGTTTCTCTAATTAAAGCAAAAGATTCTTTGCAAGATTTAGTGCAAAGCTTTAACAGAGATTGTTGTGATACCTGTGTGAGAGTAGAATTTGAAGAGTATCCTTCAAAAGCCATTAAGGCAAAGTTCTTTATGCCATTGTCAGGTTCTCCCCAGTTGATATCATAGACCTTATTGTCTGCATCCTGACTGCATTCTGATGTGTCATAAGGAAGACTGCTCCAGTCAACATACCCTGATGTAAATAAGCTTTGTTGCTGAGGGGGTTGTTGAGTTTGTGCAGGTTGTTGAGCAGTTGGAAAAGGAGGCATCAGCTGCTGTTGTTGCTGAGCAGGCATTTGGACATATTGTACTTGTGGCACATATTGAACTTGTGGAGCTTGTGCCTGTACAAAATGAGCACTCCCTTGAGTTCCATTATTCCTATTATATGAGGGGTTAAATTGATTTCCAGACATGGGTTGGTTGTAGCTAGAGCTTCTACACTCTCTAGCAAAGTGTCCCAACTTTTGACACTTGTGACATCTAAGTTTAGATTTGTCAAAACCAACTTTTGTTAAGTTGTTTAGTCCTGGAAATTTCCTTCCTTACCTTTTGTAAAATTTGTTAGTTTTTAAGCTTAACAAGGCCAGTTGATGCAATATTTCCATTTCTTCCAAGTCATCACTGCTAAAATATTTTAAATCATCCATGATGAAACACATGTTGTTAGCAGTTTGACTCAGTTCTTCATTGTCATAAGCTGGGAAGGATCCATCTGATGAGATCCCAGCTGTTATGTCAATGTGCTCAAAAGAACCAAAATTATTAGAACAGGATGGTGAGTCTTGTCCTAATAAGGCTGTGCTACCTGGAGTATAGTCATCAGCAGTTTTACCAGATTCTTGTAACTTTTTCTTTTGATTAATTTCTCTTTCAAAAGTTAGTAATTTACCATGTAACCTAGTTAGGTTCAAGGTGTTAAAATCTGAACTTGTTCTGAGGACTATAGAGTAAGTTTCCCATTTTGAAGGTAGAGATCTTAAAAATCTATGTAACATAGACTCATTTGAATAGATCTGATTATTAATTTTTAACTCAGAGATGAGTGAAGAAAATCTTTCAAACTGTTGTGTTAAAGTTTCACCCTCTATGTGAGTAAAAGTTTCATATTGTTGAGCCAATATTTCTCTAATGTTGGCTATCACCTCAGCAGTTCCTGCAAACTGCTCTTTTAGGCAATCCCATAGCTCTTTGGCACTTTCACAATGTAAAAGGCCAGCATATATTTCGTTTGGGAGAGCCATAGCCAACATGGAGAAAGCTTTTGCATCAAGCTCAAACTTTTGGAAATCTTCCTCCGTGTAGTCTTTTGGATCTTTTGGTCTTTCAGTCTTTCCCTCTGGATCAGTTATAACTGGTCTGTGAGGTCCAAAGACTACAGACCTCCAACATCCAGTATTTGTTTGAGAAATTGTGTGTGCCAACCTTTTAGACCATATGTTATATTCATTTCTGACTAACATAGGTGGCTTGTTGGCAGATCCAGTATTGTAAGGGTCCATTTTTAAGAAGTTTGGATTTGTCAATACTTCTTTAATGTGATGGATGAAAAAGTGAGCCTTTTATCCTTTATTGAATATCAATAAGAGCCTGTGTCTGAATCTTCAATTTGTTAGATTGATTTTCATCAGATTAACCAGATGCTCTGATACCAATTGTTGGATCAGTGGCTTATGTTATGAACACTTATGTGTATCAGATTTATGTAAGAGTTAATAAGCAGCGGAAATAACAAGTGTTCAAAGATTAAAAGATCACTTTTAAGAGGAGTTATTCCTCCCCCTTGACTGAATAATAAATGAGAAACAATAAATACAGTTCAAGTATAAAGCAGTAAAGCAATTTATGTTTCTCAGATGTGAAATGGATAATAAGTCTAAAGCCCGAAGGATTTCAATTTATTTCAAAGGAAATACAAAAATATCACATCTCTAAAATAGATGAACAAACTCATCTATTTATAGACCAATATACGAAACTGTTGTCTGAAGTTATCTAAGATATTTAACAAAGATATTCGGCTAAAGATAAGGTTACAACAGTCTGTACATCGAAACTTGTAATCAAGACTTTAACAAAACAATATAATAATAAAACTGCTGATCTTCAGTCGGTTAGAAGCTTCTGAACACAAAGTGCTGATGAGTGACAAACTGCTGATGAGTAGTTTTTCTTCAGTAGTTCTTCAGTGAAATGTCTGGTTAGACTTCAGAACTTCTGATGAGTTACTCTTCAGTACTTTGTACATTTGTTCTTCAGTACTTCTTCTTTGGTCTTCAGCAGTTGTTTCCATACTTAAGCAGAATATGATTTGGACTAAGGTTATCAAAAGGTGGTTTCTTCAATCCTCTTTGTCCCAACAATCTCCCCCTGGATTGATGAAGCCAAAACCTTATCCAATCTTTATTGCTGATCTTTTCTCTCTTCTAATATCCTCCAGATTTCTGCTGTCATCCGGGTAGTAAGAGTACATCTTTGTTGCTCAGTGAGAGGTCCAAGTTCAGGTGTAAGATGTTGAATTGTAAGAAGGTCTTTGGAAGATAAAACACTCAACTCCTTTGAGTTTCTGTAGACCTTACTTGAACAATCTCTCCTGGTCACAAGTACTGAGTTGGAATCAGTAAAGGACCATTTAATGATGTTTACCTTTGACTTGTCAAAGTCAGAGGCATAGGAAACCAAGCCTGTTTCCTTAGGTTGTCCTGAGGATGATTGAGGGATGTCTTCAATTTCAGTGACTCTCAGGTGAGATTCTTGACTACCTTGAAGTTCAGCACCACTTTGAATAGGCATATTGGGTAAGTGATGCTCTGTTACAACTCTTGTGTGTGTCTTCTCTTGAATAGATTGTTGTAATTAATAAGCATAAGTAGCCTTGTCTCTGAATTGTGTAAGGAGGGGTTTCTCTTCTACATCAAAGTCACCATGCACTAACTGATTTCCTTCCAAGAGTACCATCTTGAAATCAGTCTTCACTATGGGTTCACCCTCTGCTTTTCTCTTTGTGGCAGGCTTCCTTAGTGCACCAGAAGATCTCCTTATGATAGAAGTTGGTTGGACCTCTGGAGTTTCAAATCTCTCTGGCTCTACAGCTTTCTTGGCCTTGTATTTCTTGTAAGCCTCATAAAGTGTTTGTTCTTTCCATTTAGAGACTGAGGCCTTTGAACCATAGCCATTTGCCACTAACTCTTCTATGATCTCAGCTCTTTTGGCTTTCCTCTCATTCTCTGTTGCTAACCTATCAGATAGCATCTGAGCTCTTCTTGTCCGTTCTTGTGTTGAGAGTCTCTTGAGAGCAACTTGTTTGGATTTGGAGTTCTTTGTGATAAATGAGATTAGCTGTGCTCTTTTGTCTTCTTCTGCAACAACTTCAAGTGCTCTCTCTTCAGCCTCAAGCTCATCAAGCTTTTCTTGATACTTGATTAATTTCTCCTGAAAGTTCAGATCATCTCTAGTCTCTAGGCTGTTCCATACTTTGTCTTCTTTTGCCTTCTTTGCAGCCTCTTTTAAACTCTTCTCCAATAGTTCTTTGGACATAGCAATGGGAGTAGGGTTTAAAATAGTTGTGGAAGTTGTTGTAGGCAAAGGAATGGAAGCAGGTTCTCTATTAGGTGCCTTAGAAACTTCTGATGTTGGTTTTGGAGGTAAAACTGCTGATGAAGTAACTTGACTCACAACTACTGAAGGATTGTCTTTAGCAGTTTGAATAATGGGATCAGCAGTTTCCTCTAATGCCTTAGATAATGAGAACTCTTTTGCTACTTCTTTTCCTGGTCTTTGTGTTGGTTTTTCAGCTTCAGGATCAGGAGTTTGTCTTGTTGTAGCAACTTCAGAGTAGTAGTCTTCGGGGACATTCCTAGCAGAGGTGAATAGGTGTAATGTCCGAAAGATTCGCAGAGTAGGGGCGTCAGAGTAGTAGTCTTCGGGGGAGGAGTTTTATGAAGCTCATCATTTAGAGTTTGACATCTACCCATTATGTCACAGCCGCTGCCCGAGCCAGACATGACAGTAGACTCCCTTCCTACGCTCAAAAGACCTTGTGATTTATAGTTTTTCACCATTTTACAGCGGTGGAGATTTGATTTGTGTACGTACCTAGGGTAGAACTTGAGTGTTCACCCCCAAAACTCACTTAAATGATAAACCTGAGTTAAGAGTGAACATTGTGAGCAGGTATAGGGTTGGGCACAATCGTACGGGTTAAGTAGGCGTGTCATGCAATTTTATTTTTCTCGTAACATAAAATAAATAAATGGGTTGAGGGTTTGTTAATTACAGTTTGCCTCAGTGTATTGTGGATGATTGCTTCAGGACAAGCAATAGTCTAAGTGTGGGGTATTGTGATAACTCAAAGAATTAACATATAAAACAGGCATAAACAAGCCCAAAATAGGTTACAATTAGGCCTATATTAGTTATAATTGATGCTTAATTTGTTCCTATTTGATTATCTCAGGAAAATGGAGCTCCAAGATGGAAACAAAGGATTTCCGGGTGAAAACATGCAAAAACTGGAGATTCCTGAAGATACCAGACTTCAAGCCTGTTCCCTGTATGTTATGAAGACAATCCCGGGACTTAAACAATGCTAAAATCAGTCGCGGAGTGAACTTGCATGCCCACGCTCACCTGCACGAAGGCCCTGCACGTGAGAAGACAACGTAGGAAACTTGAAGGGCAAGAAATTAGAGAATCACAGATATGCACACCCGTGCCACACACATGTGCATGGTCGTGCCAGACAGAAAAGTACAGACAGTCTTTGCCATGCAGCAACAGTACGTACGTGTAACTGCAAGCACGCCCTCGACACTCGTGGCACGGCCGTGCTACCCCTAGGAGGTCTATAAAGAGCAAGCCAACCCTCACCATTTGTTCATCCCTTCTTGTGCTCTCTTGGGGCCGAACTCCAAGCTTCTTCCAGAGATCTTGGGGTCATGTAGGAGGCCTTCTGGCCATCCTAACATCCCTCAATGATTAGGCTTCGACCTACCTTGATCGGCTTGGCCAAGAAGAGGATCGTAGAGTAGTTATGCAATAAATATCGAGGGTCGTGAGGATCAAGAGAGCTACATATGACTTGGAGGTGGATAGCTTGCCTATGAGCAGCCATGTTCTTGTGTTGATCCTGTTTATGGTTGTATCTTTCTATCATTACAAACCCATTTCGATTTGTAGACTTTTTTTTTTATTATTATTATTATTATTATTATTATTATTATTATTATTATTATTATTATTATTATTATTATTATTATTATTATTATAAGTAGTTTATTTTTAGTTATTTGTGGTGTCCTCTTCTGCTAATCCTTATTTGTTTATCTTTGTGACAGGTTGCTTTGATGATAACTTAAACCTTAAATCAATATTAACTTATTAGGAGAACTCATGAGTGTACCCATGGTGTGTAACAACCCATGCACTTATGAGCTCACCCGAAAATATAAAATAATAATTGATTAACTTAACTTAATAACTAGAGGTTTAATCAGCTTCTGGTAGTCCCGTACTAGATCCAAGGCGAGCAAACCGGTATTGAGACAGATCCTTCGGGCTTCTGATATCCGATTCGGGTTCTAAGCAATGGCTTCTGAAGTGGACCAGATCTGAGTGACACATTTCTGGTACTTACCAGATGATTGGGTGATCTCCTAGGTAAAGAGAGGTTTCCCTAAGGGCGCACCAGTGATCTCTTGTATCATACTCCTTTAGGATTATGTGCCACCTTTATCAAGGGTTTCATCCAGTTCGGGTGGTTAAGCGTTGGGAAATTAAGTTATCATTAATTTAACTAACTTGATATTTAATTGATCACTTAATATTAAGTGTCACAATAAAGATAAGCAAATAACGGATTCTTTATCTAGTTCTCGTTATTACAATGCCGTTAACCAATGGGGGTACGGTCTCCTAATATCAACTGTAAGAGAGATCCATCGACCTAGTTCGTTAACCAATGGGGATTCGTTGTTAACCTACTCGGGAATGACCCTAACGCGAGACCCTTTAGTACGAAACGTGAGAGCTAAGACGAGGTGTATGGTGTTCCAGGTCGGAAGTGAAGCCTCTGCTTTTATAAGAAGATGAGCTCGAAGACCAGATACTTGACCACGGTTTGAGGAGCCCGCTATACGCGAGGCCCTGGCGGAGACCCCAGGTGGACACATGCTAGAGAGGTTTAGCATTTTACGCGGTAGTAGCCTCCGCTTCTCTATCAAAGAGTAAACACTTCAAGATCCCTCTCGTCTTCCTCACAAATTAACTAACTTAAATTATTAATTCTAATAATAAACTTAACTAATAATTGAAAAGACCCCGAGATATGCATAATATACTACTCTACTATTTTTATCTTTTTATTTTACAAAACCAAAACCTTTTTCAAAAACTATTTTTATCAAAGAACCCCTCTGTTTTATTTTTCACTTTAAAACCCGATCAGTAAATCGATGTAAGGTTGAGTAGGGGAAAGTGTGATCCTTGGGGATACGATACTCAATACTTACCCTAGAAACTATACTGCGCACGTCAGGTTCTCTGCCTATGTGTTGGTTTTAGTTTCAAAAGTAAACATTGTTTACTTTATAAATTTAAAACCTAGAAAAACCGGTTTAGTAAAATTAAGTCATTTGACCCAAACCAAAGTTTTTGGATTAAAACACCAAGTTTTTGGCACCGGGAAAATGATATCTTTTTAATTACTAAAACCACGCACACCAGGCAGATAAAATCTCCCAACCATCACCTCAATGGGCCTATCAGCGGGTGGATCCCTCCACTTCAACTTTTCGTTATCGCGCAAATGAAATGCGTCCAACTTCGACATACCTGAGATGACAAACAAATATATAAGTTTTTAATAAAGGTAAAAACGAACAAAGTGGCGTACAACCAAATACTTACCCTTTGTAGTGATATAAGGCTCCTTCCTAGGCACCAGGCGCAACCTGCTCATCCCCAGCAGCGCCAACATAGACTCCTTACACAAATTCACATCAATGGGCGACGCGTTGCCCACAAGATCAACATACCAAGCCTCCTCCTTGTAACCATCTAAAACCGGGCGCTCCGGCAGCTTTTGGCGCTCTCCTAACACTTTCCATGGCATCTCCACTGGAATCACCCCCTTCTTAATATAAAAGAATTTCTGCTTCCAATCATGAAGGGATTTGGGGTGACACTCGCCATAGGTTGCTACCTTGATCATTGGTCATCACATAGAAAACATTAAGCCTATCAAAGGTAGGTTCAATGTTCTGCGCGTGGCAGCTAGCCTCAAAATGTACCAGCCTCAACATGCTAAAGGCATTGAGTTGGGTCACGTGTACACCATAGTGCACCAAGGTTTCCACCTAAGACTTGGTCGGAGGAAGACAAAAGACACACTTGACGAAATGTGTCTCGTAAAGGGCAATCTTGCCCTCCATCGGTGTTAGGATAGTCTGGCCGGAAGCCGACAGCTCCGGCTCCCACTCAGGAGGAATCTTATACGTATTGCAGAACTCCTCAAATCTCTTCCTTTCCCACTTCACTGGGGTATTTTTCATCAAATTCTTCTATTTTGTCTTCTCTGGTTTGTTTCTCCGGGTATTGGGAACTGGATCTGGAAGTTTCATACATCTTCTACAAGATGGCAAGAACAGATGCCGGGAAACGAAAAGAAAGACTAAAAAATCTAGATGAACAACTCGAACTCTCCTCGGAAAATTTGAAGATCTTACTGAAGAATATGAACTCTCACCGTAAAAATTGGAAGGTTTTTGAGAGAATTTGAAGGTTTTTTGAAAGCATAAGGAGACATAGAGGAGATTTAGACGTCTATTTATACCAATCGTATCAATTGCGATGGGTCCCAGCTGGCACACTTTTGCACGTTTCAAAACATGAGGATAAGCCTTAACGCAATACGTGGTACACAGCTTTACGGAAATAGCTGTCTAGCGCGCGTGGTCCTCACTCGCCTGACACATGTATCCCTTCACTCGACACATGTCTACTTTCTGCATAGAGCAAGTACACTCACGTGCGTGGACGGATATGCGCCTGACACACGAAGAAAAAGGACATCATCACGTGCTGACATGACTGCCATCATGACAGACATCCCTTCTGTCAACTGACACATCCTCAAACCACCTCGGCTTCCTCAACACGCTTCCTAAGTTTCCCCCCAAATTTATGACACCTTTTCAAACTCTTAAAGCATTTACTTCCAATCATTCCCATATTTAATACAAATATAACTGCGCATTAACTACATCAAAACTTGGAGCTTCTCTGACGTAAATCAAAAAGATGTTATCCGTAGTATTTACATACCAGCCTGCCACGTCATCACTTGGGGCTGGTTTGATGTAAATCGTAAAGACGTTCTCCACAAAATTTACATCAAAACAACCAGCAGCCATGTCATTACATGGCGCTGGTTTGACGTAAATCAAAAAGACGTTCACCGTAGGATTTACCTCAAAACAACCAGCCTGCCACGTCATCACTTGGCGCTGGTTTGACGTAAATCGAAAATACCTTCTCCGTAGGATTTACATCAAAACAACCAGCCTGCCACATCATCACTTGGCGCTGGATTGACGTAAATCGAAAAGACGTTCTCCACAGGATTTACATACAAATAACCAGCCTGCTACGTCATCACTTAGTGCTGGTTTGATGTAAATCGAAAAGACCTTCTCCGCAGGATTTACATCTCAACAACCAGCCTGCCACATCATCACTTGGCGCTGGTTCGATGTATAAACAACATTAAGTTCTCTGCCGGATGTAAATAATGACAAAATAAAGGAAAGTGGATTTCCATCCTCCTGAAGTTAAAGGAACATACGGAAAGATTAAAAAAGGAAGATAAAAGATCCACTCTTATCTTGATATATTTTAAAGAGATGTGACGAGCACTGCCTAAATAAAATTGTGGGTGAGCCTTCACCCGCCCGGCGCCACAAAATAAGCCCAGCGCCCCACCAGACCTCTCAGCAAAATCAGGAGAGACATTGGGCTGGGGATACTTGAAGGGGTAGGGTACCAATTCTAGCGCACAGGCGCACCCTACCCCACAACGTCGTCATCTTAAATATACCCGCGGATAACTTACCATTCGAAATAGATATCTTCAAAATATAACACACCTCCGAATATGTCGGGTTCCAGGTGCATCACATAGGGAGTGCATTCCACCCATGTCACACCATGCGCTAGTCCTGGCGATGGTCTCAGGCCTCCTGCGCCTTCCTGGCGCTCCAGCAGAGAAGATGCAGCTCCCCTGAGCCCCACTTGCTCACAGGCTCCCAGGTGTCAAAGGTCACTTCTGTTAATCTTCTAGAGAAAGCTAGCCACCTGACATATCCTAGCAGCAGGAAGAAAAGGAGGTTCCTGCAGTCAACCACAATCCAGCACATTCATAGATGGGCTTCTGAAAGTCAGGCCCAGTTAAGCCCATCGCCCCCGAAATGGGCTGCAAGCGCCTGGCTCACACATTCTCTATAAAAGGGTAGCTTCACTAACTTTTTAGAGGTCGATCAATCCACCATTCAAACACACACACTTTTAATACACTTGTACCTTGGCTTTATACTTGTATTCATTCAAAGTAATAAAGATTATACTTTTACAGTGGACGTAGGTGAACGAGACCGAACCACTTATATCTTGTGTATTTGTGTACTAGTTTCTCCACTTTTTCTCTATTACGGGCCACGGATCTAGTCTCTGTGTGAGCAAATGATTATATCTTGTAGCAAACATGAGTAACCACCCCACATTGTACCCTAGTCATACTCCTTGTTTGTTCATCTATATTTAGTTTATCTATCTTCTCGTGCAGTGGCATTCTTGAGGATTTATGTACCACATCCAAGCCTTAAAAAAATACCCCTAAGGCCTTATAAATGGGTATTGGTGTTATACATGTGATGGAGTCATATGGGTTAACAATTTTATGTTTTAAATGGATTATTCTTGGGCTCAACTTTTTTTGTATTAAATGAGTTTCTATTTAAAAACACATACATACATATATGAATTTTACAAAAAAATGTGCCCCTGATAAGAATGGGCCCGAGGCACGTGGACTCCTTGGCTTGGCCCATAGCCGGCCATGCTCTCTTGATATACTGCATAGTATGTGTGTTGGTTTCTTTATTCCTATAATATTTTAGAAAAGTTTGTTATGTTAATTATTTTTATTTTTATTAAAATTTTCAAGTTATTACCATCAATGCGGTCTATCTATGTCATAAGTCATACGCATGTAACATATAAGTGACAATACCATATTAAAATATGTGGAATGCATGTACATGAGGTGTTGGTAACCATAAATATTATAAATGACTATGTCCACCATCCAAATTATATGGTTTTTAATCAATTTAAGATCAAGTTCCACTTTAAATAAGTTCAAAACGAGGGGTGGACGTTAGTGGTGGCCCGAGGGTGGCCTGCTCCCTCCCGTTTTCTTTGTTCAATAGTGTAAAATTATGCGTTTTCATCTAAAAATTTTATACGTATTGAGTCCGACCCCTTCCGTTATAAGGGTCCGTGACTCCCCTCCTCTTCGAAATAATATTTTCATGCTCCGCCACTATTTGAAATCCTAAAATGCTAAAAGTTTGAATTATTTACCTAACATATAGTATTTTAATTATTTATATTGACATTCAAGAAGGGGCAGAGACGGAAAAAATGAAGATTAGCAAATTTACTTTATGCCTTTTCATATGCCATCTTAAAAATGGTGTAAAATTACAATAATAGCCATTTGTCATCCTTAATAATGTAAAATAGAGATATAATTCTCTTCAAGCTTCTGGCATAGTTCTCATATCTGTTCTTATCTACTTAGTATGGCCAATAAGTAGGATCATAAGCTTAAAGTTAACAGCATCAAGTTTTGTGATGAAAAATGTTCATTAGTGTCTTGACCTTTTTTCCATTTAGATTATATATTATCATGTGCAGTTAAACTCAATTGGCCTTTTGTTGTCAGGAGTCGATAGGGGTCGTGGCCAAGGTTTCGTGCGAGTTGATCACAATAGTAGTCTATGTAGTCATCAAGGTGGTGAGCAAGATAGTGGCCAACGTGTCGTGGTAGGGGGTAGTAGATGTCCTGGTCGAGGTGTTGATCGATGTACTTGTCTAGGTAGTCATGAAGGTGGTGAGCAAGTTGTTTATCGGAGTAGTGGTCTAGGTAGTCGTCAAGGTGGTGAGAAAGGTCGCGGTGGAGTTCCAGGTTAGCGACAGGGTTCTCTTGAAAGTCTCTCCATGGAAGGACGTTATACGTTTTGTCAGACCATTCACAATTCTGGAATGGATTGGACCGGTGGCATACAAGCTTTACTTACCAGCTGAACTCAGTAACATTCATGATGTCTTCCGTGTCTCGAATCTTAAGAAGTCTTTGGATGATGAATCTCTCATTGTTCCTCTGGAAGAGATCCGGGTTGATGATCGTCTTCGCATCGCTGAGGAACCGGTGGAAATCTTGGACTATAAGATTCATAGCCTTCGTCGGAGTAAAATATGCATCGTTAAAGTTCATTAGAATTCAAATCGTGGACTGGATTTCACGTGGGAGCGGGAGGATCAGATGAAGTCTAAGTATCCTCATTTTTTTTCCTAAACACACGCCTAAACCAACATCTGATACTGTTGAAGCCGAGTGAATTTCGGGGGAGAAATTCCTTTCAACAGGGGATGATGTAGCAACCAAAAGATTTTCCTTTTCTTTCCTTTCGTCTCTTCCTTTCAGCCTTGAGCAATTTTCGGGACGAAAATTCTTTCAACAGGGGGATGATGTGACACCCGACAAACTCAGGTTAGTAACTTTTGTCAAACTAGCAAGTCTACCTTCGCATTTCATGCATACATTATACTTAACTGGGTCGGTTGAGTCGTTATGATGGTTCGGGGAATCATCAGGAGTCATTACAATGATCCAAAGGACCATCGGGAGTCGGTCCATAACCCTGTGTACAAGGATTGGTGATTTGTAGGATCGCCGAATTTAATGCACACACGCAAGTCTCGAGTCCCGGGGATTAGTGAACGATTGTGAATGTGTTAGTTATCAAGTAATATGTGTTTATAATCATTATATAACTTGTCGGGATGTGAATACGTGCTTACATGTGTTAAAATAGTGTTTAACGCGCTGAAAAACCAACCTTGCTACAGGGGGCGACTAGGACCCTAATACTACCTCCGGGGGGCGACTAGGACCTTAGCAGCCTCCTGCAAGGGGAGACTAGCATTCATAGTAGCTACCTGCAAAGCCTAGTCGCCCGTTGTGTCTGAAACGACTAGCAACATCTATAAATACCATACTTGACTTGTAAAACATCATTTGTGAAACCCTAACTCGCCCCAAATCTACCATTTCCAAGCTCTAAACAACATTTCTAGAAAAATGTAAGGTGTGTTATTCATCCTAAGCTTTTGTAATAACGTTATTTTGATCCCTAAAGGCCCAGACCTGGTTTTATAAAGTTTGTGTCTTTGAAAAACAGTTTTAAAACAAGTCTAATCCTTTAAATGGGTTCTATGTGAAGGATTCATGCAAAGAATGGTTTTTGATGATTGAAACGTGGGGATTCTTATGTGTTTGATGTTTTGTTGATATGAATGAGTTATTAGGATGTTTATCTTGGATTATGAAGGTTGTTTGATGTGTTTTGATGATAATATGCGTTTTGATCCGTTTGAGTGCATTAGAAGGATTTAGGATGTTATAGGGTGATTTGATAATTGTATGATGTTAGGGTTTATCCTAGAATGATGTAGTAATACTAGGATGATGATTTGTAACGTGATTATGTGATGAAATCTGATTATTTGCCATTTAGGGTAAGCTATGCATGCAATGATGTGATGTTTTCATAATATTATTCCATTTTGGGAAATGCTTGCAATTAGGGTGTTAGACTGATGATAAATTGGGGGTTTTCATTTAGGATAGCTTTCTTGATGATTATGGATTGATGTTGGATGTTTTTATATCTTCCGGATCTTATGTGGAGGGTTAACGCGCGAAAAGGGGCACCCGGACTGCACGGGGTGACTAGCAAAGCTAGACGCCAGTCCAAGGGGCGACTAGCATTGCTAGTCGCCTGTAATGGAGGCCAGTCGCCCCTCAGGTAGCTACTAGCTTTGCTAGTAGCCTGTTTGATACCTAGTTGTGTGTTTTGATGCCTAGTCGTGTGTTTTGCTGCTGTAAGTGTATTTTGGGAGCCCGAAACATGGTTTGACACCTAGGAACATATTGTGAACCCCGTGACATCTCTAGAAACCTGATAACACGTGTTCGGACTTGTATATGCAATATGTGAGCTGTATGCTAGACTTGGTGAAATATTGTGTGTATTAAGTGCATATTTGCATATGATTGCTTGCTTACTTGTATTTGGCTAACATGGGGGATGTCGGGTCACCAATAGGATGTTGGGTCTTGTCTTGTGTGGTACGGTTAATGTTCAAACATGTTTCAAACATACTTGTTTATGGTCTGGACATTCAGGGACTAGTTAACCTACGGGTTATTAGTCTGGATACTTATACGCATCTTATGATAGGTCGCCGGTATTAGGGACTATCATACATTGTTGATTAAACGATTTTCAAGAAACGCAACCTAAGGTGAGTGTCATAGCCTCACTTTTTACTAATTTTACTTTCAGAGAGAAACATGCGACGTACTTTGGATTTCATAAAGGTCATGTTATACTATGGTTATTGTTGTTTACTATACGGGCGTTTCATCTTAAGTCCCAGGGGAAACCATGACTATATGGGTATACATAACGGGGGAAATGTGGATAGATCTATTGGGCTTGACAAACCCCACCCGGGTCGGTTGGAGGACGGACGAGTGCATATTGTCTCTAGCTTTCGGGCCTACCGAGGATGACGGTATGTAGGGTCAAAGAGGATTGACAAGCCGGCATAAACCTTAGTCTTATATCCTCTCAACATTTTGTGAAACTGATGAAGAAGAAGAAAACATGTAAAGTTCTAAAGAGTAGAAACATTAGAAGTTCTGAAGATAAACCAGATAGAATATCTGAAGAACTGCTGAAGACAAACTCCTGAAGATCAGAAGTTTGTCACTCATCAGCACTTTCATTAGAAGATTCTAACCGCCCTTTAATCTCAGTAGTTTAGTATTATATTAGTTAGCTTAAAGTCTTTGTTCAAGTTTCAATGCTACAGCCTGTTGTAGTATTATCTAAACATTATTATAAGCTTTTGATTACTTAGTATGTATGTATGTAATCTTTCGGCTATAAATAGAGGGGTTACTCCCACTATTTTAGTACCCGATTTTTATATTTGATAATCACTTGAACTCTTTCCTTTAATTTACTTTATAGTTTATCCTTTCATATATATCTGAGAATCATCTTGCATTAACTGCTTTATTTACTACTATTGATTCTCATCTTTAACTTCCTAGTTCATTGATTGAGGGGGAGTAATAACTCCAGTTAAAAGTGACACTTTAACTTAGAACACTTATTATTCCGCTGTGCAAATTACTTTAATAAACTTATAACACATAAGTGTTCTTGGATATAAACTATCAAAAAGAGACCACTGATCCAACAATTGGTATCAGAGCATCTGGTTTATCTGATCAAATATCAATCTAACAAATTGAGAATCAGACACAGGCTCTTATTGATACTCATTAAAGGATAATCGTTCACTTTTTATCCATCACTTTGAGAAAAACTTAACAAATCAAATTTCTCAAATATGGATCCTCATAATACTGTATCTGCCACTAAATCTGCCATGTTGGTTAGAAATGAGTATAATATTTGGCAAAAAAGGTTGGCACATACTCTGTCACAGACCAACACCTGTTGTTGGAAATCTGTTATGTATTGACCACATAAACCAGTAAATGTAAATCTTGAAACTAAGGAAGAAATTCCAAAAGAACCAAAAGACTACACTGATGAAAATTTCCTAAAACTTGAGCTTGATGCTAAGGCATTCTCCATGTTGGCAATGGCTCTCCCAAATGATATCTACTCTGGAATTTTACATTATGAAAGTGCCAAAGAGCTTTGGGATTGCCTAAAAGAACAGTTTGGAGGAACTGAAGAGGTGGTTGCCAACATCAGAGAAATTCTTGCTCAACAATATGAAACGTTTACTCATATTAATGGAGAAACTTTGACACAACAATTTGAAAGATTTTCTTCATTAATCTCCGAGTTAAAGTTAAATGGTCAGACCTATACAACTGTATCTATGCTTCATAGATTTTTAAGGTCTTTACCAGAAAAATGGGAAACATACTCTATAGTGCTTAGATCTGGACCAGATTTTAACTCCCTCACTCTTACAAAATTACATGGGAGATTGTTAACTTTTGAAAGAGAAATAAATCAAAAGAAAAAGTTACAAAATTCTGGCAAAACAGCTGATGACTATGTTCCAGGTAGTACAACACTTTTAGGACAAGACTCACCTTCTTGTTCAACTGACTTTGGATCTTTTGATCACATTGACATAACCACCGGGATCTCATCAGAAAGTTCATATCCAGGTTATGACAATGAAGAAGTTAGTCAAACTACTGATAATATGTGCTTTATAATGGATGATTTAAAAAATTTCAGTAGTGATGACTTAGAAGAAATGGATATACTACACTAACTGGCCATGTTAAGCATAAAAACTAATAAATTTTATAAAAGGTCAGGAAGGAAATTTCCAGGACTGAACAACTCAACAAAAGTTGGTTTTGACAAATCTAAACTTAGGTGTCATAAGTGTCGGAAGTTGGGACACTTTGCTAGAGAGTGTAGAAGCTCTAGCTTTAACCAACCATAGTCTGGAAGTCAGTTCAACTCCAGTTATAATAGGAATAATGGAACTCAAGGGACTGCTAATTTTGTACAGGCACAAGCTCCACAAATCCAATATGTGCCTCAAATACAATATGTTCAAATGGCTGCTCAACAACAGGGCCAACAACAATTACCTCCTGTTCCAACTGCTCAACTTCCTCCACAAACTCAACAACCCTCTCAACAAAGTCTTTTTACATCAGGGTATGTTGATTGGAGCAGTCTTCCCTTTGACACATCTGAATGCAGTCAAGATGCAGACAACAAAGTCTATGACATTAACTGGGGAGAACCTGATAATGGCAGAAAGAATTTTACCTTAATGGCTTTTGAGGGAAACACCTCTAAATCTGCCTTATCTCAGGTATCAAAAGAATCTTTGTTAAAACTTTGTTCAAATTCGTGCAAAGAATCTTTTGCTCTCAAAAGAGAGACCAATGTGCATCTACATGGCAAAGCAAATGACTCTGAAAGAAAATACACTCAAATAAAATATGATTTAGAAAGAAAACTTGCTGCAAAATCAAAAGAAATTTCTAAATTAACAAATAATGCTATTGAAACCCAAGCACAGATTAAAATCATGATAGAAGACCTAGGAATTGTGAGAAAAGATCTTGCTGACACCAAGGTTGATTGTGAAAATTGGGTTGAGTCATGTAGAGGTTACCAAATGCTGCTTAAAAACAAACTGCATCAAATGTTAAGTTTGGCATAGGGTACAACCACACTGAAACTCCAACTGATTTTACTTCCAAAACTGCTGATGATGGGAGTAAAATAGTTCTAAATCAAACTTCCAATGTGAAAGAATGCACATCCTTTCACCAGAACTTCCTAAAAATTGAAAGTCCTGCAGAAGTAAAAAAATACTGACATTAAGTCATCAATGGTTTCATCTATATCAGGAGTTGAGAACCTGAAAACTACTGATAACCTAACTCAAATCTCTAAAACTGTTAGTAACTTGCCTTCCACATCTCATGATAAATTTAAACGGAAGGAGAAGACAAGAGAATGTGAAATTTGTGGTCTGTTTAACCACAGAACAAAATTTTGTAGATACAGAAAAGGAAATAAGTATAATAAGAAAATTTTACAACTGGTTGTGGGAAAACAAATCAAACAAGATTATGAAGAAAATTTCTATCCCAACAAACAACAACCAAGTAACACCTTTTCTCAGAAAAAGACTAAATCTCAACAAAAGCCTTTTTCTCAAAATTCTTCCTCAATAGTTGGACCTGAATCATTAGCAGTTTCACAAACTGCTGAGATTAACTATCTCATGGATATGGTAAAACTATTGATGACCAAAGTTGATGGTGATCCTCAAAAGGACTCCACCATTGTTCTTAATGAAAAATCCATTGCCAAAAAGACATGGATTCCTAAAAATGGTCCAAAACAAACTGTTCCTATTCTCAAGAGCAAACCCAAAGCCAAACTGGCTTGGGTTCCTAAATCTAACTAATTTGCTATGTGGTGTAGAGGGTCTCCAGAGGTTTAAATAGCATTTGGTATGTTGATAGTGGAGGCTTAATGCACATGACAAGATTGAGATACCTGATAAGTAATTTTATCAGTCAAAGAGAAGGATCTGTGTCCTTTGGGAACAATGCCACGGGATATGTGCTAAGACATGGCAATGTATCCTCTGGAAAAATACAGTTTGATAAGGTCAATCTGGTTGAAAACTTGGAATACAACTTGTTGAGTGTCTCACAAATGTGTGACAAAGGATATTCTTCCTTTTTCACTAAGACAACATGCAAGATCATATCACCAGAAGGCCAAAAGTTGATAGAGAAGATCATTGAAGATCATACTTTGCTGATAGCCAAAAGATGTGGCAATGTCTATCCAGTGGACATTGAGAAAGACAAAGTACTGAACAACACTGCTTGCTTCTTCTCAAAAGCATCAACTTCTGAAACTGATCTCTGGCATAGGAGACATGGCCATGTGAACTTTAAAACCATAAATAAAGTCACAAAAATGGGCTTGGTCAGAGGTCTACCTTTGAAGGAATACCAGTTTAAAGAACACTGTGTTTCCTGTCTTAAAGGTAAACAACATAAGTCCTCTTATAAGTCTATAGAAGAATAAAAAACAACTGCATGTCTTCAACTACTCCATATGGACTTATTTGGACTAGTCAAAATTATGAGCCTTGGTAAGATGAAATACTGCTTCGTCATCATTGATGACTACTCAAGATTCACATGGGTCTTCTTTTTTATATTCCAAGGATGAGGCAGCTGAAATAATCAAGTTCTTCATTCTACAAGTAGACAAGCAATATTCTCTCCCTGTCAAAGTCATCAGGAGTGACAATGGGACAGAGTTTAGGAACAAAACTCTGGATGAATTCTGTTTGTCTAAAGGGATTGTTAGACAGTTCAGCATTCCCAGAACTCCTAAACAAAATGGTATGGTAGAAAGGAAGAACAGAACATTAATTGAAGCAGCTAGAACTATCTTAGCTGATTCAGGCCTACCATTGTATTTTTGGGCTGAAGCAGTTAACACAGCTTGTTATATACAAAACAAAGTCCTTGTCAACAAAAGACAATCCAAAACTGCCTATGAAGTTCTTCATGGCATCAAGCCCCTTATCTCCTTTTCAGGACTTTTGGATGTCAATGTTTCATTCTAAATATCAAAGAATCTATTTCAAATTTTGCTGCTAAAGTTGATTCAGGTTATTTTCTTGGTTATTCTTCCACTAGAAAAGCCTACAAGGTATTCAACTCCAGAACCAAGACTGTTGAAGAAACACTGAATGTCAAGTTCAATGAGTCCAAACATTCTCTCATTCCAGCACAACCTGCTGAACTTTTTGATCTTGACATTTTTCATTTCGGACCTGAAAAGACTGTCACATCATCTAAACCCACTTATTATGGTGATCAAGGGTTTTATGATGATATTCCTCCACCATGGACTCCAAACACTGTCATTAAATCAACTTTCAAACCATCAGATGTTTTACAAACTTCTACTTCAACAACTGCTGATGATCAAATTCAATCTATTGATTCAGCTCCATAGACTCCTGAACCACAACATACAGCTGAACCATATATCATCAACCTCAGTGGTTTGTTTGAAGAATTTCAAGAGCCATCACCAAGTACAGGGCTACAACAACTGATTGAACACAAGGATCATCCACTGGATCAAATCATGGGTGACATTGCCTCAGGGGTACTTACAAGAAACCAGCTTTCCAACTTTTGCTTTTTCTCAGCATTCATTTCTCAGTTGGAACAAAAGAAATATCAAGAAGCCCTCAAAGATAACAATTGGGTTCAAGCTATGCAAGAAGAATTGCTTCAATTCAAGAAGCAACAGTTCTGGGAAATATGTCCCTTACCTCCAAACAAGCTACCAATTTGCACAAGATGGGTTTTCAGAAACAAACAAGATGAAGCTGGTATGATTATTAAGAACAAGGCAAGACTGGTAGTACAAGGTTATTCACAAGAAGAAGGAATTGATTATGATGAAACCTTTGCTCCAGTTGCAAGGCTTGAAGCCATCAGGTTATTTTTGGCTTATGCAATTTTCAACAAAATAAAAAATTTTCAAATGGATGTCAAGAGTGCATTTTTATACGGAAAAATAAAAGAGGAAGTGTATGTTTGTCAGCCACCTGGGTTTGAAGACCCTGCTCATCCTGATTGGGTTTACAAACTGGACAAAGCTCTATATGGGCTAAAACAGGCTCCAAGAGCCTGGTATGAAACTCTATCCAACTTTTTACTCAAAAATCACTTCACAAGAGGCTCCATTGATAAAACTTTGTTTATAAAACATGTTGGAAATCATGTCTTACTTGTTCAAATTTATGTTGATGACATCATTTTTTGTTCAATAAACACAAAACTGTGTCATGATTTTAAGAAACTCGTGCAATCAAAATTTGAAATGAGTACAATGGGAGAACTGCAGTACTTTTTAAGACTGCAGATTAAGCAACAGACAAATGGAACTTTTATACATCAATCAAAATATGTTAAAGAATTATTAAACAAATTTTCTTTATAAGACAGTAAATCATGTTCCACTCCTATGACACCTACCACACAAGTTGAACCAGATGATCAAGGAAAACAGGTTGATCAAACCATGTATAGATGTATGATAGGTTCCCTCTTATATTTAACTGCCTCTAGACCAGATATTATGTTCTCAACTTGTGTCTGTGCTAGATATCAGTCTACACCAAGGGAATCACACCTAAGTGCTGTCAAAAGAATTTTCAGATATCTGAAAGGAACTCCTACACTAGGAATTTGGTATCCTGCTTCAAGCAATACCAAGTTAACAGCTTTTTCAGATAGTGACTATGCAGGGTGCAAAATTTCAAGAAAATCTACATCTGGTGGTTGTCAATTCTTAGGAAACTGTCTGGTGTCCTGGCAATCAAAGAAACAAAAATTTGTGGCAACCACAACAGCTGAAGCTGAATACATTGCTGCTGTAAGTTGCACATCACAGATTCAATGGCTCCAATATCAACTTCTTGATTATGGAATCAAAGAAACCAAAACTCCACTTTTAGTAGACAGTAAATCTGCCATTAGCATCATTCAAAACCCTGTTCAGTTTTCAAAGACAAAACATATAGAAATCAGATATCATTTCATCAGGGATTGCTATGAAAAAGGCAAGATTGAGGTGAAACATGTCACAACAGCTAATCAAATAGCTGATGTATTCACTTAACCCATTGACACATCAACATTTCAGAGGTTAGTTTCCATGCTTGGAATGCTAAAATTTGAGTAAACTCTGTAAGTGTTTTCATTTTTCTGTACATATTTTGCTTTCACTTACCTGTTTACTAACTTTATATCAAACCTTTGTTGATCAAATAGAGAGAAAAAGTACTGGTGTATAACATAGTAGTAACGGGAATGATCTTTCAAAAGTTATGGAAACGTTTTTATAAAACCTGTGAACTCACTAGCATCATATGTTGACATTTTTGGCATGTTTTCTCAGGTTGCTAAGGTAGCAGTATACGGACTAGGCGCACGGAGTCTTGCACGGCGTCTAGAGTATTAGTTGCATGTTTTAAACATTTTCAGACTACGTTTATTTTATGTTGGATTGTAAACATATTTAAGCTTCCCCTGATGGTTTTGGTATCATGAGACTTGATGGTTTTGGTTTACGTATTTTACATATAGTTGCCGTTTATTGTGACCGTTGACTTGGATGCTGGTGTGTCGTGCGCCTCGCGGTAAAACCCTGCACGTGGAATTTGAGTGTGTGACAGTTTCCATTTGCTTTTTTTTATTTCATTCGTAACACTATACTATTTGATAAATTCGAATCATAACCTTTAATTTTATTTTTAAACTATATTTTATAAATAAGATTCGATTAAATAAGAAATTTAATTAGATAAAGACTTTGTATTAAATTGTTAATTTTTATGTTTTTCTATTAAATTGTTATATATATATCTATATATATATATATATATAGGTATAGGTTCCTGTACAAAGTACATTTTTTGTACAAAGTGTGAGAAGTCTATATAGTCATTGTGTTTTAAAGTTTGGGTATAAAGTTTTTTATTCCTTTTGCATTGATTTATATAGAAAAGCACCAAACGTTACAATTTAAAACATAATCAAATGTATTCTAGAAATTAAATTTAAAACACACTGATTACGTACTTCGTAGGGTGTTTTAGATTGCATGTTGAGAATACATTAATTAGTGTATTAAATTGTTAATTTTTATGTTTTTCTATATAATACTATGCCAAAGGAACATAAAACATCATGCCTAAAATTTAAAACACAATGCTTATATAAACTTCTCACACTTTGTACGAAAAATGCACTTTGTACAGGAACCCCGCCCTATATATATATATATATATATATATATATATATATATATAGGGTAGGGTTCAAATAGGAATCAAAGGGAAAATAGGAACCATGAGAACCACTTTATCACCATTGATTTTAAGTGGCATGATTGTAAATAATAAGAAGTTCATTTAATTTTATCTCATTAGAAAAGGGTAAAATTGTAATTTTGTTATCCATCAAATAAAACAAATACGTATTTTCAATATATTTAAAACCCTAAAAATTTAACTTCCATTTGTAAGTGCACGGATGTGACTATCGCTTTGGATTGACATTATAGCGTTTGAATGAAGATTATGTGTTTCCTGAAGGCTTATTCGACCAAGCGTGGGGTCGAAGGAGAGTTTCTGAAGGACGAAGGAAGTTTTGTTTGTCTGATAGTTTGGTTCGATATGTTGATAGGGTCGAAGGAACTCATTCGACCCACACGGGGGGTCGAATGAGGCTGCCTATATATAGTTTATGTTTTGTTTTGAGTCTAAGTTTCAGATAGGTTTTGTATGTGTGATCTCTCTACGATCTAGAACATTCTGATTTGTAGTTTTCATTGCAAACCTAAACTTAATCAAGTATTATCAATTTTTTATGAATGAAAATGTTTATTAAAATGGAATTATTCGTGCTCTGATTTGTTTTCTATCATTTTGCATATGAACTAGGGTTTCCGCACCTAGATATTTCTATTTGTATGATTACGTAGTTGATTTCTCACAATCCGGTCCTCTACAAAGTGGTATCAGAGTTTTGCTCAATCATACAATTGCAAATTGATAGATTCGAACAGATTTTTCACCAAAAACACCTAAAATTTTTCTGTTTTGCATAAACTTTGAATCACAATGGAGATTGCTTGATTTTGACTTGATTTCATGGATAAAATAAAAAATTTCATTTACTAAACTTGATCTCCATTAAATCCGAAGCAAAACCTGATTAACATCATTGAAATTCATCATCATTTGAAAATTTTGGATCAAAATAACTGATTTTTGAAGAATAACCATTTTTCAAATGGGTCAAGTCGAATCAGAAGGTTTTAGGTCGAAGGAGTAAGTTTTTGGGTCGAACGAGTGAGTTTTTGGTCGAACCAGTGTGTTTTTAGATCAAACCAAGAGTTTTTGAGTGTGTTGTGTTTACATTCGACCATTGAGTTTTCATACGACCACATCGGGAGGTCGAACCAAACTTTTCCAGGGTCGAATCAGAGTTAGTATGTCAGTTTTTCATTCGAGTCAACTAAGAGGGTCGAACCAGACAGATCTCTTCATTCGAACCTATAATCTGTCTTTTTAGGTCGAACCAGAGTCAGTTTTGAAAAATTTTCTAAGTGTTGACATTCCGAGCATTATGGACAACATTTGGGGATTTCCGATGACACCTAGACCTGCAACATCACAACACCAACATGTTCCTATGAATCCGTGGGTAGTTGCTTCTCAAAAGACGAACACACAGTCAACATAGCCGATCAACTACATTGCTATGACAAGTTCAACACCACCACCTGTTACCTAACCTCCACAACAAGTGACTGATTTTTGGATAGTTGCAGCAGCAGCGGTGCAGAATTAGACTTCGAATGCGATTACTACTTTGATCAATGACTTATCATCGGGAAGTGGGAATCGTCCTCCTAAGCTGTTGGACATGTCAGAGTATTGTGAATGGCAGAAGAAGTTTAAGATTCATCTGGAATGTATGGGATTAGAAGGAGGAGAAGCATCGCAAATGATCATGAAGGCATACAATCCTCCAATGCTTGAGAACACAGATACCCTAATTCCACTTGAAGAATTGAAAGATGATAAGAAGAAGAAGTTTGCTGTTGAGAAGAAGGCGTTTTCACAACTATCTCAGGCGTTGACAACAGATTTGTTGCACTAGTTTGGATCATGTACTACCTCGAAGCAATTATGGGATGTTTTGAAGAATAGGCATGATGGTAATGAGAAGACGAGAAGACTTCGCATGGAAGAGTTGAAGAAGGAATTCAAGAATTTTAGTTATGTGGGAAATGAAACATTGAAAGATCTTGTTCCTAGATATTGTCATTTGTTGTCAGAATTATCAAACTATGAGATTAAGATTCCAGTGACTGAATTAGTGGACAAGTTTGCTGATTTGTTGCCTCCATATTGGGGACAACATGTTGAGGTATTGAAGGAAAAAGATGCATATCAATACTGGACTATCAATGAATTCAAACAGAAGTTGGAGAACAAAGAGATGGAGGAAAAGAGAAAAGTCAAAAGAGCACAGTTTCCACAGAATCCGGAGCTGTATCATGCTACATCATCTTCCTCTATCTCTAGTTCATCAGTAGGTGGGAGTGTTGCACCTCATATTGCTTGTATTTCCAATGTTACTAAACCACAAAAAAATCCAATCAATTATCTTGAGCAAGGACCAACCTAAACACCAACTTACACACCAACTTCACACACAACAAATTCCTACATACCAACTCAACCTCAGATGGCTGCAACTTGTTATACCTCATCTGTGAACACACCTCAACAACAACAATATGTTCCTCAAATGACACAAGCTTCTTCAAGCCAAAGTCTAATTGTGTTGGAAACATCAAACATGAACAATGTGACTGTAGAAGTGGCACAACAACACATTGCTTTAGTTTCAGCAATGGTCGCTTCATACAATGGACTGGTGGCAAGTCAGATAGGAAACAACAATCTAACAAACGAGGATTATGCCCAGATTGATAAGGAAGAGATGGAACTGATTGACATTCAGTGGGTGTTTGCAAGTGTGATGAGGAGAGCTACTGAATTTATAGAGAAGACGGGCAGAACTGATCTCGCTACCACACCGAATACTACCTATGGTTTCAACAAAGCCAAGGTAACTTGTTTCAACTGTGGAACTCGAGGTCATTACAAGAGAGAGTGTACTCAACCAATGCAACAAGGTAATAGAAACCCGTTTAACTCCAACTATCAGAATCGTCAATCACAAAATCAAGTTACCTACCAAAGCCAAAACAACAACTATCCACAACAAAACAATTATCAAAACCAACAAAACACCTCTCAAAATACCACATCCAGACAAATATCTACAACCAACCAAACTCAAACTCAGCCTACACATAACCCAACCAGAACCATTGTTTCTATTTCTACACCAAATACCTAACCTCAAAATGAGAACCAGAATCAGGCATTGGTGATACAGAAAGACGAGGGTTTTGATTGGAACTGTATGCAAACTATGCAATTAGGAGTTGAGGAGATCACAAGTGGGAATGTAGCATGTCTTGCTAAAGAGATGGTTTCAGAGGAGCCAGTGATAAATGATAATGTTTTGGATTCTGAGAAAGTTTCTGAAGTTGTGATTGAGGAGATTGCTGAAGAGGTTCCAGTTTCTGTTGTTGAGAAGGTTGAAGAACCAGCTGCTGAGATGGTTTCAGGGACGATTATTGATTCCGTTGCTAATGTTTCTGATGAACCATAATCTGTCTATTCGGATTCAGAAAGTGAATCTGATTCGGAAGCAAGCGTTAATTCTTTTGATGATGATATTGACCAATTGCTAGCCGAAGCAGACTTTTTGATGACGAAGAAATCATGCATGGTGGATGATGCTTCTACACGGATTGATTATTTGAAATTCTTTGCAGGAAAGGAAGCTCACTTTGCATTGATGGCCATGACAGATCCAGCTAAACTGGTAAGTTCTAATTCCACTACTTGTATGACAAGTGATAAATATTGTGGTACTTGTGATAGATTGACTGAAGAAGTTAAGCAACTCAAGCTTCAGCTTGAGAGTGCTAGAATCATCATTCAATCTTATCGTAATGACGAACATGATTTCAACAAAACACTTGAAGGTTATAAAAAGGATGTTTCAGAATTAACTAAAACTCTTTCTTTGAAACAAACAGCCATTAATAATTACATTAATGAAATTGAAGAAACTAAACTGGAAATGGCTAAAATCAAGTGTTTTGCTGAAAAAGTCAACAAAAAGTTAGAAAGTTACAAACATGTGGCATATGTTTTGGACCACATTGTCGAGGAACCATCACAATCCAGTAGTGCAAACTACAAAGCTGTTCCTACTCCAGTGTTATTTGAAAACCATAATCTATATTCAGTAACACCTGAGAGTTCAGTGAAATCGGATTCCTCATCGGATAACGAATCTAACAC
Source organism: Ambrosia artemisiifolia (assembly GCA_032199755.1). Lineage (NCBI taxonomy): Eukaryota > Viridiplantae > Streptophyta > Magnoliopsida > Asterales > Asteraceae > Ambrosia > Ambrosia artemisiifolia. Next base: position 3,807,026 of record CM063526.1, on the reverse strand, counting down.
TTCAAGTGTCGGTGATCCAAATTCCTATCTAAGACCGATACTAGGATTGAATGATGAAGAAGTGGTTACAGTAACTGATGATTCATGAGGAACCTAAGAAAAATGTTGAGATTCCATTGGCAAATCATATTTGTACAAATGAGACAAGTTCTCTTTCTCAGGTTTCACATCCTCATAAAACTGAAAATAAAATGAATCAGCCAGTTAAGAAAAATGAGAAAAATGAATCAGTTTACAAGCCTGTGAAGGTTTTCTATAGGATGGAAGGATCCGATAAGATAATTTCAGATGATGAATATCCCATACAGTTTGCCAATTATTCAAAAATTGAGAAAATCTGGCAAGAGAGTACCATTTGGTTTCCTAAACATAAAAGGACAAATGATATTCCTCCTGAATTGATTCAGAGACTGTATGGTGATAATTCTAAACAACCAAAGTTTCATGTCACTGGATTCATTAAGCCAAAAGAGAAGGTTAACAGATTCTATGAACCGGCTTACTCAAAGGATCCCGCTACAGAGAGTTTAAGGTGAAAGTGTGTTGATGATCAATACCCGGTTAATTCATTCGCTAAACCTAACTCTACGAATGTCTTTTAAGAGTACCGTGCATGTTTCAAATGTGGGGAGAGAGGGCATTTACTTGCTCACTGCCCATATGTGAGGCACAAGAGACACGAAGTTGAGAGAAGGTAGAATCATAGGAATTCGGTTGATGATTATAGACAACATTGTTCACTAACACAGTTTTTTCCTCAAAGGCAACCATTTTATAATCAAAATCATTTTTATCAAAAGAAGGAAAATCGTCCAATTGTCTATGATAATAGAAACCGAATTGCCATGGAGAAATAGCTGAAGAAACCTATGGTGAACTGACTAATGACAAACAAAAGGTTTATCCAAAACCACCTGTGAAGTCATCGGTTGGACCTGTATCTGTTAAATCAGATAAGGTAACCAAGAAAGTTTCTTTTTCGAACAATACAAAGAAACATACTGAGGGTCAAAAATCTCAGATAAGGATTCTTAAACGTTTAGAACAATCTTGGACACCAACGGGTTCTCCAGATACTTCTACATCACCTGCTAAAGTTTTGAATGACCAGAAAAAGGTTGATTCAAAACCAAATGTCTGTGAGAGTGATTCTTTGAAAACTAAATGTAAACGAATCGGTTTAACTAAAAACAGGAAATCTGATCATACAAGGCACTATTCCAGGTGCGGAAACCCTAGAACAGAACAAAATGATAATCAATGAATCAAACACATGAATTAAGCTTTTCAAATCTCATTTTCATAGATAACTTGTTCAAAATATGATGATAATAACGTTTACAAGTTAACTTGACCAACAAATCACTCACACAAACACTAGAGAGCTATACTCAGACCTAAACCACTCACAATGACCAAAGTTAACATTCAAAACAAACTTTACATATATATACCCTGCAGGTTCGCCCATGTCGTGAGTGCGAATGTGGAATTCTTCCACATTCGTCCTTCTATTTAGCTCGAACCTAGATATGATCTTCAGTACAATCCACATTCTCTAACACATGTTTATTATTACAATCCGAAGCGTTAGTCGCACAATATGCATCTACAAACTCCCCCTCGACTATTGCTCGGATTGCCTTCGCGCTTCATCCATCTGCTTGTTCATCAACTTGATTCTCAATTGTTTCTTCTCTCTTAACTTCTTTGTGCTAACTTTCTTAGCCATTGACTTATGCTTAGGCTTATTTAAGTTCACAACTACTGTTGATCCATCAAAATCTCCAATATCCAGCCCTAATTCACCTTCTAAATCAACAGGCTCTTTCTGTAATTGTTCTTCCACATCTTTATTTAGTGATTCAGACTCTCCAATAGCAGTGGCCTTGCGTTTGGAGTTCTTCCTCAGCAATTCAGTATCGGAATCCCACTGTTCATCTTCTTCAGTCTCTTCAGAATCAACTGAATCCTCATCAACCAAACAAGTACCTTTCTTAGCAGTACTCTTCTTTCTCAATTTCTGCTTCTTAGCAGGTTCTGCTTCATCAGTCTTTGCCTTGCCCTTCCCTTTGGCTCCAGCATTTTTGACTTGACGTTTTCTTTTAGTAGTTGCATCAGCATGTACCAGTGGATCATCAGTATCTGATTCACTATTAGCATGCCTAGCTTTATCCTCCCCTGGGTCAGTATAACCCGAATTGATCAGATGACCAAAAAGATTCTTATGCGGCGGCTTCTCATTTTCAGGAACACCCTTATAACCCTTCATCCTAACCAGAGTTCTGATGTTCATGTGATCTTGTCTCAACACCATTGTAGGATCCTTCTTTAACTTCAGATACTTGTGATCAAAAATCATCATCAAAAATCTTGGATACATCAGGAATTTCTTTGGCTTCTGACCTTTCAACATCTCCAACATATGATCCAGAATCATCTCAGCTATGTTGAATGGTTTATTCAAAGTTAGTGCAACTATCAACGAGCTCAGACTCTTTCTCATTACATCATAACCTCCACTCACCGTTCCAAATACATGTATAATAACGTCAGCAAAGTACTTGAACTGGACACTCAGCTTTCCTTTATGAAATGCTCCATCAGTAATCGGACCGTTATACTTCATACGTAGAAAGCAAACTCTCTGTTCTGTCCATGATAAACACCTTGGATCCATACAATTATCATCTTTGATCTTCAGTGCATCTCTGATGTCATCTTCAGTGATTAAAGCAAAGCTTCCTTGAATCTCGCTCACTATGGAAGTCTTGTCTTCCCAGTAATCATATCGAGCGTTTCTCCAAAACTCTTCAACAATATCTTTGTAGATGATAGCAGGTGTAGCAAAGGCATGTATAATCCTGCTTCTTCTGAGAAAGTCAATGATACCAGAAAACTCAGTGTTTTTCTGAACCTCTCCTACAAACGCGCAACAATTGTGAGCATGTTCAAATGGCCACGCCTGAACAACATTCTCCACCGGAGCTTCTTGTACCGGAACTTCTTGCACATGAACTTCTTCCACTGGAATTTCCACGTTTTCTGCTGGTTGTTCTGCCATTAGATTAAACTGTATCACAAAGAAAAAAGAAACATACGTCAAAAACAATCAAAACGACAAACTTTGAAAATTTTGAGTTTTACCAATTCCACATTCTCCCTAAAGGAAGTACGAATGTAGGATTTATGAAGCACGAAAGTGGAAAATATGGTTCGAATGCGAAGATGAAATGAATAAAATCCACATTCGTCCAGTTTGAGTCACCTTCGTCCCTAAAAACATACACCTTCGACCAGAAGACTCCAGGTTCGTCCCTTTCGACCTGGTCGAATGTGACTGTTTTTACCCAAAATTTCAAAAACGTTTTCTGTGTTGTTTTACACTTTTTTTTGATTCAAACACTCTCTAACATTGCCGATTAAGCTTTTACAACCATCAATTTTATCACTCATTCAGTTATTATTGATTTTAAAAGGAAAACTAGGGTTCGTCTTCTTCAATCCAACAATTAACAATCGTTTTCAATGAATTAATCCCTAGTTTTCTACCTTCTCCCCCTAAAATCAATAAGGACTGAATCCTTATCAACAAAACACACTTAAACAGGCCAGAATTTGTCAGATGACCAAAACTAGGGTTTGTAAACAAAAACCCCAATTTCGTCTTCATAACTAGTCCATTACCTGTAGAAAAAGTATCAAAAGAATCAGGATATGATGGGGAACAAGAAACACAGTCAAAAGAAATCAAAGCAACAAGGGGTTTGTATTTTGAAATTTTTTGAAAACTAATCGAATGAGGAACCGAACCTGAAATGGTGTTTATATAGAGTCTCACGTTCGTCCTTTTCCAATGGACGAATGTAAGGCATTTGCCACATTCGACCCTTATGAAAGACCCGAATGTGGAAATGTAACACGAAAGTAAAATTATTAAATGAAATACCCACCTTCGTCCATTTTCAATGTTCGAATGTGAACAAATTTTCCACCTTCGACCCAATTAAGGAGCGAATGTAAAATGGAAAATTTTGAAATTTACCAAATCACAAAATCGAATCCCGTTCAAACATTTTTCAACATACTCAGTCTAAAACATGCATTATTTCAGTTTTAAATTGTACAAAGCTCAGATTGATTCATCAAATCTCAGAAAATGACCATCAAACACCGTCGGTTATCTAAAAATAACTCAGAAATGTAAAACTTTTGGTTTTCTAAAATTTATATTAAAACACACCTAAAATCTTTTTGAGTTTTTGTATCTTTTTATAAAACCAAAATAAAATGCACAAATGTAAACAAAAACAGTAAATGTTTTGTGATTTCCAGTAAGAGGATCATATCAGTTTTTTTGAGAAATCTGATCACAGCATTGATCTGATTTTATATTATCATTAGAAACAATGTGTGATCCGGCAACTGCTGATATTGTTGTCCTCATAAACTTACATGCAGACTGTTATGCAGTGCTTTAAAATGATATGATATTAAGTGTATTATACTAACACGTTGTGGTTCCCACGCACACGACATACTCCCGTATCAAGAAATTGCACAAAGCTTCCTCGTAACGCGTGATTATGCCAGAGTTATCCGTTTAGTTACAAAATATATAGCACAGAGGTATACAGGTCAGCAAACGAATGCAGCAAAGTAACATGTGCATATATACCAGGTTGAGGCTGATATCACTTACTGATTTGCATCAGTAAATTGACACGATGTAATTAATGATCTATGATCAATAATAAACATAAAGTTCCTCAATTTGGTAACTTTTGGTTTTGGCATTAAAGCTCTTTTAGCAAATATTCTGATTGAAACTAGGTCCGTAAATTAATACGACAAAAGTTTAATCAGAATATCCCGGATAACAATAACATAACGACCCGAAACCTCAGATTTTGGCAACTCTATCAAACGAAATTACGGTACTAAGACCATATGCCCATGAGGTGTTCAGCCACGAACGAGTAGTTCGTTATGTTTGTATCACTAATGCACGTAGTATTTAGTTTACAAAGTCTATTAGCACATCACACGAAATCAACACACGTCTCATATTGCATTACATATCTTTAGCCTGTGTCAGATCCCCACTGATGTACTATCATTTCCTCTTTTTATCCTGGAAATCATTTTGGGTTTTTCTATTTTTATGGCTTTTTGAATTTTTCAATGTTTTTGGTTTTTCTAAATAAAGACTCCCCCTGAAATGTAAAACATATTTTTGGGTTTTTGAATTTTTCTGAAAAACTGTAAAAACTTAAAAAAAATTTGAAAACTAAAAGCGATAAACCGAGGTGATGATCAGGCTTGTTTTTCTTTTATACCGTTTACTTTTAAGGGATAATCGAATCTGGATTTATCAAAAGCTTTTGTGAAAACTGTGTCTTTAGTTAATGCAATTGCGTCTTCGTTATCACAGTGAATAGGGGTTTTAAGAAATTGCAAACCGTAATCCACCATCTGCTGCTGAATCCAGAGAACCTGTGAGCAACAACTCGAGGCTGCTACGTACTCTGCTTCGCAAGTAGATAATGCGACCGAAGTCTGCTTCTTACACTGCCAGGTGACGAGCCTGCTCCCTAAAAACTGGCATCCAGCCGTCGTGGATTTGTTGTCTTTGTCACAGCCGCCCCAATCTGCATCACTAAAAGCGATAAAGTCAAAATTATCGTCATTAGGGTACCATAGTCCTCTCGACGGACAACCCTTCAGATATCTAAGGATACGCTTGACCACTGTCAGATGACTTTGTTTCGGCTTCGATTGGAAACGTGCGCAGAGGCATGTAGCGAACATTATGTCTGGCCTTGATGCGGTTAGATACATAAGAGATCCGACGATTGCTCTGTATGTAAATGGGTCTGTCAGCTCCCCCTTAGCGTCAACACCAATCCCGTGATTAGGTTGAATCGGGGTGTCCATCGTCTTGGAATCTTCCATCTGGAACCGGCTCAAGACTTCAGATACGTATTTGGTTTGATGAATAAAGATCCCGTCTTTGATCCACCTGCAAGCCGAGGAAACACTGCATTTCACCCATCGCACTCATTTCGAACTTTTCCTGCATTACACGTTCAAATTCTCTGCAAAGAAGTTCATTAGTTGAGCCAAAAATAATATCGTCTACATAAATCTGGACGAGAAGCAAATCATCTCCTGTTTTCTTCGTAAACAGTGTACAGTCGACCAATCCGCGTTTGAATCCTTTGGACATGAGGTACGTGCTTAGCTCCTCGTACCATTGGCGTGGAGCCTGGTGCAACCCGTACAATGCTTTGTTAAGAACGTAAACCTATTCCGGTGGATAGGATCTTCAAAGCCTGGAGGTTGACCGACGTAGACCTCTTCCGTGACCACACCGTAGAGAAACGCACTTTTGACATCCATTTGATACACCTTAAATTTCTTGTACGAGGCAAACGCTAGAAACATTCGGATAGCTTCTATGCGTGCCACAGGTGCATATATCTCATTGTAGTCAATTCCTTCAACTTGATGAAATCCTTGCACTACCAATCTGGCTTTGTTTCTCACGATCATGCCTCTGTCATCTTTCTTACATTTGAATACCCACTTGGTACCAATCTTCTTCCTTCATGGAGGTAAATCTGTAAGTGTCCAGACGCCCAACTTCTGAAATTGCAACAACTCCTCTTGCATCACCTCGACCCAAGCATCATCCAAAAGAGCTTCTTTGTATGTCCGCGGCTCAACCTGCGAAACATAACATGCAAACGACCAATCATTCTGACAACCAGATTTTTGTATTTTTGCATATAAAGCTAAAGCACCAAAACTTTCTGGTGTGTTAACACCACGTAGTTGTCCTCTCGTCATAACACTTCTACCAGGGTCACCGATAACTTGCTCTAGCGAGTGAATACGATGAATCCGAGATTTCGGATGTTCAGGTACAATAACTCCCGTCTGAGTAGTCAAGTTCTCCACAGCATCCAGATCATTACCCGTGTTAGACGATGAAGCAACATCTGGATTAGGGTTCACTGGCGGTGCCTCTGTTGCATGATCAAGAATAGCTTCATCAAAATCTCCATCATCCTCTGATTCTGAAGTATCCAATGTAGTTGAAGCTTCTTGAAAACTCTGTTCTTCTGCTACAGGAGCATTGGTATTATTAGAAGTTGTTGGAGGAGTTACGGTGATCGGACGCACCAAAGGTGAAGTCGCTGCGTTTTCACACTCATAAAGTAATCGTATAACAGCCTCTTCAACCAAGCTATCTATATTGAATGATTCAAAGAAATCTTTGTAATCAAACATCCAATCAGGACCATTTCCCTGCACATTTTGAGTATACCGTTGAACCTCAACATTTGCCCAATCCTCCACCTGTCGAGTTCTTTTGTTGAAAACCCGTTTGAGCAGGGTTGCATATCCAACAAAATATCCCTCTTCAGCTTTCGGACTAAACTTTTCTCCTGGATTCAACATCGTGCACGGAGCCCCAAAAGGTTCTAAATACTCTAAGTTCGGCTTTCTTCGGTTCAACAGCTCATAAAAGGTTTTGCCAAACTTCTTCATTGTTAAAACCCGATTTAGTGTTTAATTTGCTGCATAAATCGCTTCGTTCCGAAACATTACTGGAAGATTTGAGTCAGCTAGCATTGTCCTTGCCATTTCTATGAGAGTCCTATTTTTCCGTTCAGCGACACCATTCTGTTGTGGGGTATATGGAGCAGAATATTCATGATGAATTCCTTTGTCTTCACAAAGAGCATCCATCTGTGCATTTTTGAACTCCGTCCCATTGTCACTCCGAATTCTTTTGATCTTTAGACCATAGACATTCTCCAATCGAGTGAACAGAACTTTCAGATTGTTAAACGTGTCACTTTTATGGTGCAAACACATCACCCATGAGAATCTTGAAAAATCGTCAGTAACCACTAAACAATAAAGCTCTCCAAGATGACTTTTACGTTTGACAGGTCCGAATAGGTCCATGTGCAACCGCTCAAGTGGCATCTCAACAGAGTTTACTTTCTTCACCTTATGGGATTGTTTATGTTGCTTGCCTTTCTTACAGCTTACACACTTGTCGTTCAAATGGAAATGTTTAACATTGACACCTTCCACAAGCCCGTTCTTCACCAAATGGTTCATTTTCCTGAGGTGAATATGTCCCATTCTTCTATGCCACATAATCTATTCTTTCTCTGTAGCCTACGATAGAAAACATGTCACTTGGCCCTGAGTTGTCATCGCCTTGGACATGTCAAGAATATAGAGATCGTTGACTCGAGGTGCCTTCAACATTACCCACTCTTTTGGAATTTTAAAGCCCGGTTTGAGGATATAGCAAGATTTGTCATCGAAATACACAGAAAATTGCTTGTCACATATCTGACTGACACTTAACAGATTATAGTCGATCTGCTTCACATAAGAAATTCTCTCGAAACTCACTATCCCGTTACTCACGCTTCCCTCCATCGTGATGTAACCTCCTTTGTTTCCAGCAAATGCAACATATCCTCCATTAATATTCTTCACGTCGAACAACAGTGCTAAATCACCTGTCATGTGGCCTGAAGCTCCTCTGTCAACAATCTAAAGACTGCTAACAGGGCCAGCTGAAGCTCCCTGCACACATCAAGTAAACAAATTAGTTCTTTCGGGGGACCCAAGCCTGTGTGGTCTTGGGTCTTTGAATATCATCCTTCAAAGATTCATCGACATTTGGTTTTGAATTCATCTTTTTCGGATCATTCAAAAGTTTGTCAACTTTTTCATTTGATTTTGATGTAGAGGCTCCCGGAGAACCGTTAGGTGTCCAAGACTGTTCCGAACGTTTCAGAATTCGAATCTGAGACTTTGGAGTCTCAGTCGATTTCTTAGTATCGTTCACAAATGAAACTTTCTTGATAACCTTCTCTGATTTAACCGAGTTAGGCCCAACAGTTGATTTAACAGCAGGTTTTGGTGGAACCTTTTATCTATCAACCGTTGTGTTCACCATAGGTCTCTTTAATGGTTTTTCCATTGCAATCCGGTTTCGACGATCATAATGAAATTGACGATCATTCCTCTTTTGATAAAAATTGTTTTGCATATAAAATGGTGCTGGTTGAGGAACAAATCGTCTTTGAGGATAATAATTATTGTCGACCGGCTTTCTCATGGATTGCCTCATTTCAACCTCGTGCCTTTTGTGCCTCACGTACGGGCAGTGAGCAAGTAAATGCCCTTTCTCCCCGCGCTTGAAACAAGCACGGTACTCTTCAAACACGTTCTGAGCATGCGGCTTAGCAAATGTATTGATGGGATATTGATCATCAACACATCTGCGCCTTAAACTTTCAGGAGCTGGGTCCCTAGAGTAAGCTGGCTCAAGAAAACCGTTTGCTTTCTGCTTTGGTTTGATGAATTCGGTGACATGAACTTTTGGTTCTTTAGGAGTATCCAAATACAATTTCTTTAAAATTTCTGGTGGTACTTCATTGGTCCTTTCATGTTTAGGAAACCATATGGTACTCTCTTGCGAGATTTTCTCAATTTTAGAATAGTTAGCAAATTTGATTGGATATTCCTCATCAGAGATAATCTTATCGGATCCTTCCATCTGATAAAATACCTTGACGGGTTTGTCACCTGAATCCTTCTTAACCTCTTTTTTTCTGATTGTTTGACACGATGTGCGTTAGCCATCGGATGAGAAAGCTGAGAAGGTGACACTGGTTCATTCGTGATAATGTGATTTTCCTTTGGAATATCACTCACGTTCTCAGTTTTCTCACTTTTGGTGTCAGAATCATCAGTTACAGCAGTAACTCCTTCATCATTCAAATCTAAAATCGGTCGTACATCGGAATTTGGATCTCCAACACTAGAAGTGTTGGATTCATCTTCCGATGCAGAGTCAGATTTTACTGAGCTCTCCGGTGTCACTTGATGACAGTTGTGGTTTTCAAACAACACTGGAGATGGCACAGACTTGTAATTTGTGGTTTGTGATGGTTCATCAATGATGTGGTCAACTACATATGCAATGTGCTTGTAGCTTTCAAGCTTTTTGTTGACCTTTTCTGCAAAGCACTTGATGGTGGCCATTTCTAACTTAGTGTTTTCAATTTCATTTATATAGTTATTAATTGCCAATTGTTTTAAAGAAAGTGTTTTCTTTAAGTCAGAAATGTCCTTTTTATAACCATCCAGCACTTTGTTGAATTCTCTGATTTCCTTGCGAGCAGATTGACAGTTAATCACAGCACTCTCAAGTTGTACCCTGAGTTGCTTATTTTCTTCTGTCAATCTGTCACAGGTACCACAATACTTTTCACTGTGAATGTCAGTTGTGGATTCGGAACTTACCTGCTTCGGAGGATCAGTCATAGCCAAGAGAGTGAAATGAGCTTCCTTTCCAGCAAAGAACTTGGAATAATCGATTCTGGTAAAGGCATCATCCACTATACACGACTTCCTAGTCTTCAGAAAATCAGCTTCAGCCAGCAATTGATCAATGTCATCATCTAAAGAATTCACACTGGCTTCTGAGACTGATTCACTCTCCGAATCTGAATATACTGACTCACATTCTTCAGGAATATCTGTGACTGAGTCAATCACAACTCCCGAACTTTTCTCTTCAAACTGATCTTCAACTGCATCAGTCGTTTGAACATTCATCTCTTCAATTGACTCTTCAATCTCACTCTCAGTTTCTTCAACTTTCTCAACTATCACCGACTCCTCATATCAACCTACTGAGCAACACAAGTTACATTCCCACCTGGTCTTATCTCTTCAACACCAATTTGGATATCAGTCCAGTCAAATCCCTCATCATTTTGAATCACCAAAGCTTGATTTTGATTGTTATTCTGTGGTTGCTCATTTGGTGTAGTGATAGGAATGACAGTTCTGTTTGGGTTATTTGGTGTTTGAGTCTGGTTAGGTGTATTTGGTTGTCTATTAGGGTTGTTCTGAGAGGTGTTTTGTCAGTTTTGGTTTTGATAGTTGTTGTTTTGATTTTTATAAGAAACTTGGTTTTGAGATTGACGATTCTGGTAGTTTGAGTTGAATGGGAATCTGTTACCTTGTTTTGCAGGCTGTGTACACTCTCTCTTGAAGTGACCTTTACCACCACAGTTGAAACATGTGACTTTTTCTTTGTTGAAGCCATATGTTGTGTTTGGTGTAGTGGCCAAGTCAGTTCTTCCGGTCTTTTCAATAAACTCAGTTGCTCACCTCATGATGCTTGCGAAAGCCCATTGTATATCGATAAGCTCCATTTCTTCTTTATCGATTTGAGCATAGTCCTCATTGGTTAAATTGTTATTACCAGTTTGACTAGCTACTAGACCGTTGTATGAGGCAACCATTGCTGAAACCAAAGCAATGTGCTGTTGAGCAACTTCCACCGTGACATTATTCATGTTGGATGTCTCCAACACTACTGGTCTCTGATTAGTCTGGTTCATCTGAGAAATGTATTGTTGTTGTTGAGGTTGCTGTTGTGGTTGGTTTGCAGAATAACGTGCGGCTTGTTGCATAGGAGAAAATGGTGAAACGAAAGAATTTGTGTATTGTTGTGATGGTGGTGTGTATGATGGTGGTGAATAAGATGAGGTTTGAGCTAGATAGTTGATCGGTTGTTTGGGTGGTTCCATGACACTTGAGACACATGCTATATGAGGAGCAACTGTTCCACCAAGACTTGAGTTACTCACAATAGATGATGTACTAGCATGGTACAACTCTGGGTTTTGAGGAATTTGAGACCTTTTTGCTTTCCTCTTCTCCTCAAGCTCTTTGTTTTCCAACTTTTGGATAAACTCATTGATGGTCCAGTACTTATAAGCATCTTTCTCCTTAAGTACTTCAATGTGTTGATCCCAGTAAGGTGGTAAAGAATCAGCAAATTTATCCACCAAATCTGACATAGGAATCTGAATGTCATAACTTGACAATTCAGTTAACAAGTGACAGTATCTGGGAGTCAACTCTTTCAGTGTTTCATTCCAAACATAGCTGAAGTTCTCGAATTCTTTCCTCAGCTCTTCCATTCTTAGCCTTCTCGTCTTCTCGTTACCATCATGACGATTCTTCAACACATCCCATAATTGTTTGGAAGATGTACACGATCCAAACTGAGGTAACAAATCATTGGTGATCGCTTGGGTTAGCTGAAAATACGCCTTCTTTTCCACATCAAATTTCTTCTTCTCGTCATCAGACAAACTCTCAAGTGGAATCTGTTCACCGGTATTCTCTAACACTGGTGCTACATATCCTTTTGCAATCATCTGCTACGCCTCAGTTCCTTCCAGTCCCATTCCTTCAAGATGAATCTTGAATTTCTTCTACCACTGGTTGTACTCCTGCATCTCCATTAGCTTGGGTGGACTGTTCCCGCTACCTGAAGACAAATCATTGATTAGTGTAGAAATAGCATTAGGAGTTTGAGTGTGTACTGCTGCAGCTGCTACACCCCAGTAATCTGCTGTTGGTTGTTGTGAAGATGGTGCAACACTCTGAGGCATCGAACTCGTCATTGCTAAGTAGTTAATCGGTTGCGGAGACTGAGTATTCGATTTCTGAGCAGCTACTATCCACGGGTCCATGGTAGCTTGCTGTTGTTGTGTTGTACCCGGCCTCGGTGTAGTCGGAAATCCCCATATGTTGTTCTCGAAGTTGGAATTACGACACACTTGAAAATTTCACCAAACAGTTTCTACGTTCGCCCTTGTCAACGATAACGTGAGTACGAATGTGCAAAATTTCTCACTTTCGCCCTCAGTAACTGACCCGAATGTAGAAATCAACTGATAAAATGCACGTTCGACCAGAAACTATTCACTTTCGTCCCTCTCCTTTTCACTTTCGACCTCACGATCAACCGAAAGTGGAACTTTGATTCGAATGTGAAAAATCAACACAACACACTCCTAGGTTCGACCAAAAATGGCTACTTTCGACCACTAAAATCCCTTGGTTCGACCTAATATCCTACTTTCGACCCGAAGCTCTCTAGGTTCGACCCATTCATGTTTAAAAAACGGTTACACTTTGAAAATCAGTTATTTTGATCTGAAAATTTCAAAAGTTAATGAATTTTGATGATTTTAATCAGGTTATGATTTGGAAGTGATTTGGAACAACTTTAATACTTCGATTTATTGATTTTATCCACGAAATCCTATCCAAATCCTTCAAATTGCATCAAAAACCATTGTTTAATGAAAACATAGAAAATTTGATCAATTTTGGGTCCAAATCAGTTCAGAAATTATCAATTTGTTGTTGTATGATCTCTATGGCTTTGATACCACTTTGTAAATGAATCGGTTTAACTAAAAACAGGAAATCTGATCATACAAGGCACTATTCCAGGTGCGGAAACCCTAGAACAGAACAAAATGATAATCAATGAATCAAACACATGAATTAACCTTTTCAAATCTCATTTTCATAGATAACTTGTTCAAAATATGATGATAATAACGTTTACAAGTTAACTTGACCGACAAATCACTCACACAACCACTAGAGAACTATACTCAGACCTAAACCACTCACAACGACCAAAGTTAACATTCAAAACAAAGTTTACATATATATACCCTGCAGGTTCGCCCATGTCGTGAGTGCGAATGTGGAATTCTTCCACATTCGTCCTTCTGTTTAGCTCGAACCTAGATATGATCTTCAGTACAATCCACATTCGCCCTTTTTTCTCTACCTTCGCCCCACAATAAGTCACCTTCGACCTTATGAATTCTCTTACACATGTTTATTATTACAATCTGAAGCATTAGTCGCACAATATGCATCAACACTAACATTCAAAGACCCTAGACCAAACAGGCTTGGGTCCCTGTTAAAAACTAATTTTGTTTGTGATTTGTGCAGGGAGCTCCAGTGGGCCCTGTTAGCAGTCTTTGGATTGTTGACAATGAGCTTCTGGGCACATGACCAGTGATTTAACGCTACTCTTTGATATCAAGAATATTAATGGAGACTATGTGGCGTTTGCTGGAAACAAAGGAGGTTATATAACAATGGAAGGCAGTGTTAGTAAGGGAATTGTGAGTTTTGAACGAATATCGTATGCGAAGCAGATTGACTATAATTTGCTGAGTGTGAGTCAGATATGTGATAAGCAGTTTTCTGTTCACTTTGATGATAAATCTTGCTACATTCTAAAACCCGGTTTCGTTATTCCGAAAGAGTGGATCATGCTAAAAGCTCCAATAGTGAACAATTTGTACATTCTTGACATGAGCATAGCAACCACAACTCAGGGCCAAGTCACGTGGTTTCTATCCAAAGCTACTGAAAAAGAATCTATTATGTGGCACCGAAGGATGAGGCATATTCACCTAAGAAAGATAAATCATTTGGTGAAGAACGGGCTTGTAGAGGGAGTTAGTGTGAAGCATTTTCACTTAAATGACAAATGTGTGAGTGGCAAGAAAGGAAAATAGCACAAGAACTCCCACAAACCAAAGAAAGTAAGCTCTGTTGAATTGCCACTTAAATGTTTGCATATGGATCTTTTTGGACCTGTCAAGCGTAAGAGTCATTATGGAGAGCTTTACTGTCTTGTGGTTACTGACGATTTCTCAAGATTCTCATGGGGTGATGTGCATGCAACACAAAAGTGAGACGTTTAACAATCTGAAAGTTCTGTTTACCCGGTTGGAAAACATCTATGGTTTGAAGATAAAACGCATACGAAGTGACAAAGGGACGGAGTTCAAGAAATCTCAGATGGATGCACTCTGTGAATAAAAAGGAATTCATCATGAGTATAGTGCACCATACACTCCTCAGCAGAGCGGTGTTGCAGAACGCAAAAACAGGACTCTAATTGACGCGGCTAGGACAATGCTTGCGGACTCAAATCTTCCAGTAATGTTTTGGAATGAGGCTATTTACACAGCTTGTTACACTCTGAATCATGTATTAACAGTGAAGAGGTTTGGCAAGGCTTCTTATGAACTGCTTAATAGACGAAAGCCGAACTTAGAGTATCTAGAACCTTTCGGGGCACCTTGTACAATGCTAAATCCTACAGAAAAGTTTGGATCTAAAGCAGAAGAGGGCTATTTTGTTGGGTACACGACACCACTTAAATGTGTATTTAACAAAAGAACTCGACAAGTTGAAGAGTGGGCGAATGTGGAAGTTCAACGTTACACTCATAATGTTCAAGGAAGAGGGCCCGATTGGATGTTTGACTACAAAGATTTCTTCGAGTCATTCAATCTAGATAGTTTGGTTGAAGAGGCTATATTACGACTATATTATGAGTGTGAGAACATAGTGACTTCATCGTTGGTGCTTCCGATCGCCGTAACACCACCAGCAGCTTCTAATGATACCAATGCTCCTGTAAATAAAGAAGAGATTTTTCAAGAAGCTTCTACAACTCTTGATTCATCAGAATCGGAAGACGACGATGAAGTTTTCAGTGAAGCTATCTTAGATCATGCTACGGTGACACCTCCAGTGAACCCAAATCCAGATGTTGCATCTTCATCAAATACGGCTAGTGATCTGGATACGGAAGAGAATTTGACTGTTCAAATGGGGATTCAAGTTCCTGATCATCTGGAATCTCGGATTCATCGGATTCATCCACTTGAACAAGTGATGGGTGATCCCGGTAGCAGTGTCATGACTAGAGGACAACTCTGACGTGCAACTTCACATGATAACATTGGAGCCCTAGCCCTGTATGCTAAGATACAGAAATCAAGTTGTCAAAATGATTGGTCTTTTGCTTGTTATGTTTCGCAGGTGGAGCCACGGACGTACAAGGATGCTTTACAAGACGATTCATGGGTAGAAGCAATGCAGCAAGAATTACTATAGTTTCAGAAACGCGGAGTCTGGATGCTAACAGATTTACCACCAGACCGGAAGAAAATTGGCACTAAGTAGGTATTCAAGTGCAAGAAGGATGATCGAGGTGTTATTGTCAGAAACAAAGCTCGATTGGTCGTACGAGGTTTTAGTCAAATAGAAGGGATTGATTACAATGAATTCTATGCACCGGGTGCGCACATTGAAGCTATTCGTATGTTTCTTGCTTATGCATCTTACAAGATGTTTAAGGTGTATCAGATGGATGTAAAAGAGCGCTTTTCTATACGGTGTGGTCAAGGAAGAGGTATATGTTGGGCAACCACCACGCTTTGAAGATCCTATCCACCAAGATAAGGTCTACAAACTGAACAAGGCTCTGTATGGTTTGCACCAAGCTCAAAGACAATGGTATGAGGAGCTGAGTACATATCTTCTCTCCAAAGGGTTCAAACGAGGTTTGGTAGACTGTACCCTGTTCACAAAACGAACAGAGGGTGACTTGCTTCTTGTTCAGATATATATTGATGACATTATTTTTGGTTCCACTAATGAGCTTTTATGCAGGGAATTTGAACGAGTTATGCAGGAAAAGTTCGAGATGAGCGCAATGGGGGAAATGCAATTCTTTTTAGGCTTGCAGGTGGATCAATTTCCAACGGGCATCTTTATTCATGTTGGATCAGTGGCTAGTTTTATGAACACTTATGTGTTATCAGATTTATATATGAGTTATTAAGCAGCGGAAATACAAGTGTTCAAAGGTCTAAAAGATCACTTTGATGAGGAGTTATTACTCCCCCTTGACTGAACAATAAATGAGAAACAATAAACAGTTCAAGTATAAAGCAGTAATAGCAGTTTATGTTTCTCAGATGTGAAATGGAATTATAAGTTTAAAGCCCGAAGGATTTCAATTTAAGTTCAAAGATATTACACAAAATCACATATGGAAATAGATGAACAAACTCATCTATTTATAGACTAATGTACTAAACTGTAGTCTGAAGTAATCTAAGATATTTAACAAAGATATTATGCTAAGATAAGGTTACTACAGTCTGTACATTGAAACTTGAAATCAAGACTTTAACAAAACAATATAATAAGTAAAACTACTGATCTTCAGTCGGTTAGAAGCTTCTGATACAAAGTGCTGATGAGTGACAAACTGCTGATGAGCAGTTTGTCTTCAGCAGTTCTTCAGTGAAATGTCTGGTTAGACTTCAGAACTTCTGATGAGTTTACTCTTCAGTACTTTGGTGTTTGTTCTTCAGTACTTCTTCTTTTGTTCTTCAGCAGTTCTATACATAGGCAGATATGAAATAGATAAGGTTATCAAAAGGTGGTTTCGTCAATCCTCTTTGTCCCAACAATCTCCCCCTGGATTGATGAAGCCAAAACCTTATCTATTCTTTATTGTTGTCCTTTTCTCTCTTCTAGTATCCTCCAGATCTCTGCTGTCATCAGGGTAGTAAGAGTACATCTTTGTTGCTCAGTGAGAGGACCAAGTTCAGGTGTTAAATGTTGAATGGTGAGAAGGTCTTTGGACGATAAAACACTCAACTCCTTTGAGTTTCTATAGACCTTACTTGAACGGTCTCTCCTGGTCACAAGTACTGAGTTGGATTCAGTAAATGACCACTTAATAATGTTTACCTTTGACCTGTCAAAGTCAGAGGCATAGGAAATTAAGCCAGTTTCCTTAGGTTGACCTGATTGAGGAATGTCTTCTATTTCAGTGACTCTCAGGTGAGATTCTTGACTTCCTTGTAGTTCAGCAGCACCTTGAATAGGCATGTTGGGCAGGTGATGCTTTGTAACAACCCTTGTATGTGTCTTCTCTTGGATGGATTGTTGTAACTGATAAGCATAGGTAGCCTTGTCTCTGAATTGGGTCAAGATGGGTTTCTCTTCAACATCAAAATCACCATGTACTAACTGATCTCCTTCTAACAGTATCATTTTGAAGTCAGTCTTGACAATGGGATCTCCATCTGCTTTTCTCTTGGTGGCTGGCCTTCTTAATGTACCAGATGATCTCCTGACAATAGAAGTTGTTTGGACTTCTGGAGTTTCAAATCTCTCTGGTTCAGCAACTTTCTTTGCTTTGAATTTCTTGTAAGCCTCATAAAGAGTTTGTTCTTTCCATTTGCTGATTGAGGCTTTTGAACCATAGCCATTTGCCACTAATTCTTCAATCACTTCAGCTCTTTTGGCTTTCCTCTCATTTTCTGTTGCTATTCTATCAGATAGCATTTGTGCTCTTCTGGTCAGCTCTTGTGTTGAGAGTCTTTTGAGGGCCACTTGATTTGATTTGGAGTTCTTTGTAATGAATGTTATAAGCTGTGCTCTTTTGTCTTCTTCAGCAGCAGCTTCAAGTGCTCTCTCTTCAGCCTCAAGCTCATCAAGTTTTTCTTGGTACTTGATCAATTTTTCTTCAAAGCTCAAATCATCTCTAGCTTCTAGGCTGTTCCATACTCTGTCTTCTTTTGCCTTCTTTGCAGCCTCTTTTAAACTCTTCTCCAATAAATCTTTTGACATGCTGATGGGAGTAGGGCTTAAAACAGTTGTGGAAGTTGTTGTAGGCAAAGGAGTGGGAGCAGGTTCTCTTTCAGTTGCCTTAGGAACTTCTGATGTTGGTTTAGGAGGTAAAACTGCTGATGAGGTAATTGGAGTCACAACTGCTGAAGGATTGTCTTCAGTAGTTTGAGAAATGTGATCAGCAGTTTCCTCTGATGCCTTAGACAATTTGAACTCTGGTGCTACTTCTTTTCATGGTCTTTGTTTTGGCATATCAGCTTCTGGATCAGGAGTTTGTCTTTGTGTTGTAGCAACTTCAGTTGGTTCCTTAATCATCTCCCCCTTTTTGGCTTCATCCACTTCTGGAAGCCTAATGGAATGAGATGTTGCAGCAGACAACCTTGCCAGTTGATCTTGTGTTTGATCCATCTTCTTGTTCAACTCTGCAAGTCTCGAGTTGATCAACCCAAACTGATTGTTAGCTTTTACCTCCCAAGCAGTTGTGAAGGGTTTGAGTTGATCAGTAATAATTTGTTTGAGTGCCTGATACAGGGGACCATCTGGGCTGCATAGTTGGTTCAAGTCTATGCTTGTGAGCCCAGTGAATTGGGTAGGTTGTTTTGGTGAAGGGGTGCTTTTTGGGTGATCTTCAGATTGCTCTGAAGATGCCAGTTTTGGGGAACTTTGGGCTAACTGTTCTTTAACCTGATCCTTGGTGACCAGCTTCTTGAGCTTGTATACCTTAGATGCAGGACCTTCAATATCAACCGTCAATTCAGTTTGTGGAATGTTTGATTCATCAACCAAATTAATGGAATCATCTGAATCCCTGATAGTGTCCTCAGAGAGGGCAGGATCAGTTATATCATGAGCTGGACCCAAACCAGTAGTCTCATGAACCTCTTTGTCTTGGTACTGAGGTTTTCCTACTTCTGGCCTTAGGCCTTCATCAGTAGTTGCCAAGTTTGAGGTCTTAGCTATGTTACTACTGTCCTTAGGTTCACCACTGGGTGATAAGTGAGTAGTAGCAGCCTCAAAAGTATCAAAAGTTTGTAAGTTTGGGCTTACAAACTCTTGTTCATCCTCATCTCTTTGGGTTGGGCTAAGAGGATCCACATTCATGTCAACTTCTGAAGGCATCTCCCCAATTTGATGTGTTGCTAGGGGAGTGACATGTGGTGAATGGGTTCCTTTTAGTCCTGAGAGAAGTTGGGCAATTTCTATTGTTGTATGTGAGGGTTCAGGTTCAGTAGTTGTGAGGGGTTGGTGTTCAGGAGTTTGGATGGGTTCAGGGTTGGTTTCAGCAGTTTCAAAGGCAGGGTCAACAGTTATAGGTTTCTTAAATCTTTTTCTTTGAAAAATAACTGTGACTGATTTTCTTTTGGTTGGTGGAGAAGGAGTGTGCTGAGAGGATGTTTCAGCCACTTCCTTTTCAAGTGCAGATTGCACATCAGTAGTTTCAGGTTTCTCCACTTCCTGAACTTTCTTTTTCAGTGACTTGGTTGTTTTTGGTTTTTGTTGTCACACCCCAACCGATGGCGGAATACATCGGGGCGAGACTTAGTGGTAGATTGTTCAAAGACTTCATGACACTAGAATTTGTGACAATATAATTTAAAGGTAGATTTTCATTCATTGAATAAATATTGTCTAAAGATAACCGAAATACAAATTGTTTCATGACAAGAGAACCACAACATCAAACATAGAATTTTAAACTAGCGTGAGTTTCTAGTCCAATCCTAAGTAGTTTTCTTGAATATCTTGCTTCAAACATTTCCTGCTACATGTATAAAATATCCGTCAACACATAAAGCATTGGTGAGCATACTAGTTTGTAGTCTAAGCATATAGTATAAATATAGTCTTGCTCGAATCATCATGTTATAAGCATATGCATGTAGAACCATACAAAAGGCAACAACACTCGAATACACAATAGATTAATACTTAACATGACCCATAAAGGGGGCGGTGTGTCACTCCTATAGCGCTATACATGTAAGGTGGGTTGTTTGCTAATAGAACAATTGTATGTTAGAATTAGAATTCTAGCATGGCATAGCATACAAGCATTTAGATTGAGCGTAGTAGTTTTTAGAGTATGAAATCATTTGAGTTTTGATAGTGATACATGTTGAGCCCCAAAGAATAAAAAAATAAAAAGGGGACAAGTATGAACTCACCTTTGGGTGCGTTTGGTAAGGTTCCAAAAGAATGAGTCTTGGAAGATTAGTTCCTTAGCCTTGGTTAACTAGAATTAGAAAAAAAATAAAGAGTCTTAGATTCGGGTTTAGATTATAGATTCAAGAGATTCAAGCAAGCCTTTTAGGCGAACCAAAACACAAACCACCATGAAGGTGATTCGGATGGTCATAAGATTCAAACAAGCCTTTTAGGCGAACCAAAACACAAACCACCAAGAAGGTAATTCGGATGGTCATGAGAGTCAAGCATTGGTAAGGTAGGGATATAACCACAAACCTTTCCGAGTTGTTAGTTTAGTAGAGTTTATATGAATTAGTATTTATATAATATAACTAAGGAAGTTAAAGTAAGGTTAGTTTGTAAACCATGAACCATAACACAAGTCCCTCCATCATTGAGTTGTTGGTGAACTTGGTTGGTTTCATTAACAACCTAGTGCATAAAAGATAGTAGAAGATGACCACATTTGAGGCCTCAAAATGGTGCCCTACTCAAGTTTATTTGCCATGGCAAATAGAAGAGAGGTCCTAGAGGTTTGCTCAAAGGGTATGAAGAAGAGAATGGAAGAAAGGTTCAAGATGAAGTGAGGAACTCACTTATTTTTTTTAGAGAAATCTTGAGAGATTGAGAGATTTAGAGAGGATGAGTAAAGATCAAATACATATAGTTTTTTTGTAAGAACTGTGAGAATCAAAGGGGGTAAAAAAAATTTATTTTTTTTTTAGAATTTTTTTTTCCCATGTGCTTAAACATTCTTTCTAGATGAATAATACAAAAAAAAAATAAAAAAAAAAATTTTTTTTTAGTGTAATTACGTCATTAAGGTAAATACATTAGTTTACACTAGAGTAATTATGTAATTACTCTACACACACCAAATTTTTTTTTTTTTTTTTTTTTTTAGTTTTCAATACTATAATACATGTTTAACAATATGGGGAAAAAAAATTTTAAAAAAAAAATTTTAAAAAAATACCCTCCTTTGATTCTCACAGTTCTTACCAAAAAAGCTATTTGTACCGGATCTTTCCTCTAGAGAGGATTTGGTGTAAGGAAGGTGTTTAGGAGTTGAGGGTATGGGGTATTTATAGTTGGGGTGAAGGGGTTGGGTATTTAATGAATTAATTATGGTGGTTAGAAGTTAATTATGTGGTAAATATATTTTAAAAGAAAAAAAATTAATAAAATCATAATTAAATAAAAAAACGTACGGAACCTTTTTTTTTTGAAATCTTGTTAACTAAAGTCAAATGCCATTTTTTGATATTATGTTGTTTTTTTTTAGTATTATTAAATCTATATATATATATATATATATATATATAGGTAAAGGATCCTGTAGGAAAATTGATTTGTGTGAGAAGCGTGAGAAGAATTAAGAATTGACATGTAGCCATCATGTTTTTTATTTTGGAATGATGTTTTGGGTTGTTTTGGCTTGAAAAACACTTAACACAACAATATACAACAATTTAAAACACAATCCAATGTATTATAGTTATTAAATTTAAATTACAGATAAAACACCCTAATAATTACTTAAAACACTATGCTTAAATGTTCTTGACATAGTGTTTTAAGTTTTAAGCCTAAAATACGTTGTTTTCGGTTATTAATTGTTATGTTTGTTGTTTTTCTAAGCAAAACAATCTAAAACATCATGAATACGTCCAAAAAAATGATTCATACATATCAATTTTTAATCCTTCCTACACTTCTCACACAAACCAATTTTCCTACAGGAACCCTACCCTATATATATATATATATATATATATGTTTTATTAATAATAAGTATATATTAAGATCTTAACTAAATAAGTTTCTTGTTATAACGCCTAATTTGAATAGGGTAAATTATAATGGCGACTCGTCATAATGGGTAGGGGTAACATACAAGAAGCGAGTTAAGGCGAATTTGGAATTTGTTAAATATAGAAATTAAAATACAAGAAAATTAAAAATCACGCGACGTTACATAAAGTTTGTGTCACGTAAAATTTATAGAATAACGAAATAGATTAAGATTTAATGTAATCGACAAAATACTTTTCCATTGATCATAAGCTCGGGTTTACAAGGGTACAAAATGGAAAGATACAAGAATACAAGGACTAGAACAGAAAATACGAAAAGTAGAAATGTTACATTTGTTGTTTAGGCTTTTGAGTTTTCTTTTTGGGTTTGGAAGATGTGGGTTCCTTGGGGATGGGTTGTTCTTCCCCTTGGTCATCTTCTAGCAAAAGTGCTGGTTTGTTGTGCCTAGAGAATACTTGAGCAGTTAAAGGGTTTAAAGTTGTTGCTTCTCCCTCAAGTACTCTCTCTCCAAGTTCTTTTATTATGCATTGCATAACAAACCTTGGATACAACAAAAATTTCTTTTTATCATTTTCATGATGTAAAACCAGTTCATTGAAAAATAATTTTGATGCCTTGAAAGAAGTTTCATTTATGATGGAATGAAAAATTGGTTGAAAGGTAGATGGCATCTGATCTATTAACCCAGTTTTTGGACTAAGACACATAATAATATAATGAAATAACAGTTTATATTGTGGGTCAAAATATTTCTTATAAACTGTTGCTTGTGCCAAAGTACCTTGATAACCACACTCTGTCATGGTTAGATGAATATCTGAGGTTGGAATATGCTCAGGTGCCTCAGAATCCTTCAAACCAAGCCTGATGCTTAGTGTTTCTGGTGAGATGGCCATCATTTTCCCTTTTATGGAAGATTTGAGGGAAATCACTTCATTGTTTACCTTCACCGTCTCTGAATTTGCCCAGAACTCATTAAGAGTTTCTTCATGAATGGGTGGATCGATGGTGAAAGCATCATAGTATTGGGATTTCATGATGAGATCAAGTATCTCATCATACTGGGACCAGGCTTCATCTTTAACAAAGTAGCCTCTTTGGTTGTGTCCCTGTTTTAACACGAGAGCCATGGTTGTTTTTGATCGAACAGTAATTGTTAGTTTAGAGAAGGGGTTTTGCTTTGAATTTGAGAGAGAGAGAGAGGGAATTTTGCTTTTTGAATGGATAAGTGTTGGAACAGGGTATTTATCAGAAGTTTTTAACCGACTAGGTCAAACTTCTGATGAGTGAAAAGTCTGTTTTACCCTTTTTAGTCAAACTACTGAAGAAGAAAGGTTTCTTCATCAGTGGTTTTAGTTAACTCATCAGCAGTTTCAACTGCTGATGCAAATGACTTTTAAAACACTTTTCTAACTTCTGATTTTCATCAGTAGTTATATCCATTTTGAAAATATCCCATTTTTGATGTTTATCAGCATTTTTCAAAATTTGTTCATCAGAACTTTCTCTTTCTCAAATTTTTGGTCTTCAGAGGTTTGTGACAAATAAGTATGTAAGTGAAAAATAAAATATGTGCAGAACTGAAAAGTGAAACACTTACAGACTTTCTTCTAAGTTTAACATCCCAAGCATGGATACTAACCTCTGAAAGGTTGTTGAATCAAGGGGTTTGGTGAAAATGTCAGCTATTTGATTAGCTGTTGTGACATGCTTCACCTCAATCTTGCCTTTTTCATAGCAATCTCTTATGAAATGATACCTGATTTCAATGTGTTTAGTCTTTGAAAACTGAACAGGATTTTGAATGATGCTAATGGCAGATTTGCTGTCTACTAAAAGTGGGGTCTTGGTCTCTTTGATTCCATAATCAAGCAGTTGATATTGGAGCCATTGTATCTGTGAAGTACAGCTTGCAGCAGCAATGTATTCAGCTTCAGCTGTTGAAGTTGCCACAGATGTTTGTTTCTTTGATTGCCAGGACACCAGACAGTTTCCTAAGAATTGACAACCACCAGATGTTGATTTTCTTGACATTTTGCAGCCTGCATAGTCACTATCTGAAAAAGCAGTTAACTTGGTATTGCTTGAAGCAGGATACCAAATTCCTAAAGTAGGAGTTCCTTTCAGATATCTGAAGATTCTTTTGACTGCAATTAGATGAGATTCTCTTGGTGCAGATTAGTATCTAGCACAGACACAAGTTGAAAACATGATATCTGGTCTAGAAGCAGTTAAGTACAAAAGAGAACCTATCATACATCTATACATGGTTTGATCAATGTGTTTCCCTTGATCATCTGGTTCAACTTGTGTGATTGGTGTCATGGGAGTGGAACATGTTTTACAGTCTTGTAAAGAAAATTTGTTCAATAATTCTTTAACATATTTTGATTGATGTATAAATGTTCCATTTGACTGTTGCTTGATTTGCAGTCCCAAAAAGTACTGCAATTCTCCCATTGTACTCATTTCAAATTTTGATTGCATGAGTTTCTTAAATTCTTCACACAGTTTTGAATTTGTTGAACCAAATATGATATCATCAACATAGATTTGAACAAGTAAGACATGATTTCCAACATGTTTTATGAAAAGAGTTTTATCAATGGATCCTCTTGAGAAGTGATTCTTTAGTAAAAAGTTGGAAAGTGTTTCATACCAGGCTCTTGGAGCCTGTTTTAGCCCATAAAGAGCTTTGTCAAGTCTGTAAACCCAATCAGGATGAGAAGGATCCTCAAACCCTGGAGGTTGACAGACATACACTTCCTCTTTTATTTTTCCATACAAAAATGCACTTTTGACATCCATTTGATAAACTTTTATGTTGTTGGAAATTGCATAAGCTAAAAATAACCTGATAGCTTCAAGTCTTGCAACTGGTGCAAAGGTTTCATCATAATCAATTCCTTCCTCTTGGGAATAACCTTGTACCACTAGTCTTGCTTTGTTCTTGATGATCATACCAGCCTCATCTGATTTGTTTCTGAAGACCCATCTTGTTCCAATTGGTTGCTTGTTTTCAGGCAAGGGACAGATTTCCCAAACCTGTTGTTTCTTGAATTGAAGCAACTCTTCTTGCATTGCTTGCACCCAATTGTTGTCTTTGAGGGCTTCTTGATATTTCTTTGGTTCCAACTGAGAGATGAATGCTGAGAATAAGCAAAAGTTGGAAAGCTGGTTTCTTGTGAGTACCCCTGATGCAATATCACCCATGATTTGATCCAATGGATGATCTTTGTGTTCAATCAGTTGTTGTAAACCTGTACTGGATGATGGCTCTACAGGTTCTTCAAATAAACCACTGAGATTGATAATATCTGGTTCAGCTGTTATTTGAACTTCAGGAGTTTTAGGTTCAGCTGAATCAGTAGTTTCAAAATGTTCATCAGTAGTTCCTGAAGTTGAAGCTATTGAAACTTCTGAAGGTTTGATAGTTGATCTTCTGCTGTGTTTGGAGTCCATGGTGCAGGACTATCATCTTCAAATCCTTGAAAACCATTTTGAGGAGGTTTGGATGATTCAACAGTCTTTTCAGGTCCGAAATTAAAATTGTCAAGATCAAATAACTCAGCAGGATTTGCTGGAATAAGAGTGTGTTTTGATTCATTGAACTTGACATTCAGTGTTTCTTCTACTATCTTGGTTCTTGAATTGAAAACTTTGTAAGCTTTTCTCAAAGGAGAATAACCAAGAAAATAACCTGTGTCAACTTTTGCAGCAAACTTAGAAATAGAGTCTTTGATGTTGAGGATAAAACATTGACATCCAAAAGCCCTGAAGAAGGAGATAAGGGGCTTTATGCCATGAAGAATTTCATAGGCAGTCTTGGTATGTCTCTTGTTGATAAGAACTCTATTCTGAACATAACATGCAGTGTTGACTGCTTCAGCCCAAAAATACAAAGGTAGGCCTGAATCAGCTAACATTGTTCTGGCTGCTTCAATTAATGTTCTGTTCTTTCTTTCTACAAAACCATTTTGTTCAGGAGTTCTGGGAATGCTGAACTGTCTAACAATCCCTTTAGACAGACAGAATTCATCCAGAGTTTTGTTCCTGAACTCTGTCCCATTGTCACTCCTGATGACTTTGACAGATAGAGAGTATTGCTTCTCTACTTGTAGAATAAAGAACTTGATGATTTCAGCTGCCTCATCCTTGGAATATAAGAAGAAGACCCATGTGAATCTTGAGTAGTCATCAATGATGACCAAGCAGTACTTCTTCTTACCAAGGCTCATAATCTTGACTGGTCCAAATAAGTCCATATGGAGTAGTTGAAGACATGCAGTTGTTTTTGATTCTTCAATAGACTTATAGGAGGACTTATGCTGTTTACCTTTAAGACAGGAAACACAGTGTTCTTTGCACTGATATTCCTTCAAAGGTAGACCTCTGACCAAGCCCATTTTCGTGACTTTATTGATGGTTTTAAAGTTCACATGGCCAAGTCTCCTATGCCAGAGATCATTTTCTGAAGTTGATGCCTTTGAGAAGAAACAGGCAGTCTTGTTCAATACTTTGTCTTTTTCAATGTCCACTGCATAGACATTGCCACATCTTTTGGCAATCAGCAAAGTATGATCTTCAATAATCTTCTCTATCAACTTCTGGCCTTCTGGTGATATGATCTTGCATGCTGTCTTGGTGAAAAAGGAAGAATATCCTTTGTCACACATTTGTGAGACACTCAGCAAGTTGTACTCAAGGTTTTCAACCAGATTGACCTTGTCAAACTGCATTTTGCCTGAGGATACATTGCCATATCCTAGCAGATATCCATTGGCATTGTTCCCAAAGGACACAGATCCTTCTCTTTGGCTGATAAAATTGTTTATCAGGTATCTGCATCCAGTCATGTGCATTGAGCCTCCACTATCCACATACAATATGCTATTCAAACCTCTGGACACTCTCTGCACAAGATAGCAAATTAGTTAGTTTTGGCAACCCAAGCCAGTTTGGCTTTGGGTTTGCTCTTGAGAACAGGTGCAGCTTGTTGTGGACCATTTTTAGTAATCCATGTCTTTTTGGCAATGGATTTGTCATTAAGGACAATGGTGGGTTCTTTTTGGTTTCCACCATCAACTTTGGTCATCAGAAGTTTAACCAGGTTTATCAAATCTTTAACTTCAGCAGTTTGTGAAACTGCTGATGAGTTAGGTGAAACTTCTGAAATTGAACTTTGAGAAGATGACCTTTGTTGAGATAAAGGCCTCTTCTTAGAAAGGGTTTTGTTTGATTGTTGTTTGTTGGGAAAAAAGGTATTTTGATAATCTTGTTTTATCTGTTTTCCCACAATCAGTTGTTGTCTTTGTTTATTTAACTGATTATCCTTTCTAAATCTACAAAGTTCAGTTATGTGGTTAAACAGACCACATATTTCACATGCTTTTGCCTTCTCTTTCTTTTTAGATAAGTCAAGAGAGCTGGAAGGCAACTTACTGACAAAATCTGATTTTTGAAATAGGTCGTCAGCAGTTTTCAGGGTCTCAACTCCTGATGTAGTTGAAACTGCTGATGGCTTATTGTCAGTAGTTTTAACTTCTGCAGTACTTCTCTTTTTGAGGAAGTTCTGATGGTAGGATGTGCATTCCTCCATATCAGAAGTTTGAATCAATTTCTTCCCATCATTATCAGTTTTGTGGGTGAAATCTGTTGGTGATTCAGTGTGGGTATATCCAATGCCAAACTTAACATTGGCTGCAGTTTGTTTGTTAAGCAACATTTGATACCCTTTACAAGACTCAACCCATTTTTCACAATCAACCTTGGTGTCAGCAAGCTCTTGTCTGACATTTCCTAGGCTGTCTATCATTGTTTTAATTTGTGCTTCTGTTTCAATGGATTTATCATTCAGTTTGGAAATTTCTTTGTTTTTCAAAACAATTTTTCTGTCCAAATCACACTTCATTTGTGTGTATTTTCTTTCCATGTCATTGGATTTGCCTTGTAAATGCACATTAGTTTCTCTAATTAAAGCAAATGATTCTTTGCAAGATTTAGTGCAAAGCTTTAACAGAGATTGTTGTGATACCTGTGTGAGAGCAGAATTTAAAGAGTATCCTTCAAAAGCCATTAAGGCAAAGTTCTTTCTGCCATTATCAGGTTCTCCCCAGTTGACATCATAGACCTTATTGTCTGCATCCTGACTGCATTCTGATGTGTCATAAGGAAGACTGCTCCAGTCAACATACCCTGAGGTAAATAAGCTTTGTTGCTGAGGGGGTTGTTGAGTTTGTGCAGGTTGTTGAGCAGTTGGAAATGGAGGCATGAGCTGCTGTTGTTGTTGAGCAGGCATCTGAACATATTGTACTTGTGGCACATATTGAACATGTGGAGCTTGTGCCTGTACAAAATGAGCACTCCCTTGAGTTCCATTATTCCTATTATATGAGGGATTAAATTGATTTCCAGAGGACATTGGTTGGTTATAGCTAGAGCTTCTACATTCTCTAGCAAAGTGTCCCAACTTTTGACACTTATGACATCTCAGTTTAGATTTGTCAAAACCAACTTTTGTTGAATTGTTTAGTCCTGGAAATTTCCTTCCTGACCTTTTATAAAATTTGTTAGTTTTTAAGCTTAACAGGGCCAGTTGGTGCAATATTTCCATTTCTTCTAAGTCATCACTGCTAAAATATTTTAGATCATCCATGATAAAACACATGTTGTCAGCAGTTTGACTTAGTTCTTCATTGTCATAAGCTGGGAAAGATCCATCTAATGAGATCCCAGCTGTTATGTCAATGTAATCAAAAGAACCAAAATTATTAGAACAGGGTGGTGAGTCTTGTCCTAATAAGGCTGTGCAACCCGGAGTATAGTCATCAGCAGTTTTACCAGATTCTTGCAACTTTTTCTTTTGATTGATTTCTCTCTCAAAAGTAAGTAATTTACCATGTAACCTAGTTAGGTTCAAGGTGTTAAAATCTGAACTTGTTCTGAGGACTATAGAGTAAGTTTCCCATTTTGAAGGTAAAGACCTTAAAAATCTATGCAACATAGACTCATTTGAATAGGTCTGATTGTTTATTTTTAACTCAGATATGAGTGAAGAAAATCTTTCAAATTGTTGTGTTAAAGATTCACCCTCTATATGAGTAAAAGTTTCATATTGTTGAGCCAATATTTCTCTGATGTTGGCTATCACCTCAGCAGTTCCTGCAAACTGCTCTTTTAGGCAGTCCCACAGCTCTTTGGCACTTTCACAGTGTAAAAGGCCAGCATAAATTTCATTTGGGAGAGCCATAGCCAACATGGAGAAAGCTTTTGCATCAAGCTCAAACTTTTGGAAATCTTCCTCCGTGTATTCTCTTGGATCTTTTGGTCTTTCAGTCTTTCCCTCTGGATCACTAACAACTGGTTTGTGAGGTCCAAAAACTACAGACCTCCAACATCCAGTGTTTGTTTGGGAAATAGTATGTGCCAACCTTTTAGACCATATGTTATATTCATTTCTGACTAACATAGCAGGTTTGTTGGCAGATCCAGTATTGTAGGGGTCCATTTTTAAGAAGTTTGGATTTGTCAATACTTCCTTAAAGTGATGGATTAAAAAGTGAGCCTTTTATCCTTTATTGAATATCAATATTGAGCCTGTGTCTGAATCTCAATTTGTTAGATTGATTTTGATCAGATTAACCAGATGCTCTGATACCAATTGTTGGATCAGTGGCTAGTTTTATGAACACTTATGTGTTATCAGATTTATATATGAGTTATTAAGCAGCGGAAATACAAGTGTTCAAAGGTCTAAAAGATCACTTTGATGAGGAGTTATTACTCCCCCTTGACTGAACAATAAATGAGAAACAATAAACAGTTCAAGTATAAAGCAGTAATAGCAGTTTATGTTTCTCAGATGTGAAATGGAATTATAAGTTTAAAGCCCGAAGGATTTCAATTTAAGTTCAAAGATATTACACAAAATCACATATGGAAATAGATGAACAAACTCATCTATTTATAGACTAATGTACTAAACTGTAGTCTGAAGTAATCTAAGATATTTAACAAAGATATTATGCTAAGATAAGGTTACTACAGTCTGTACATTGAAACTTGAAATCAAGACTTTAACAAAACAATATAATAAGTAAAACTGCTGATCTTCAGTCGGTTAGAAGCTTCTGATACAAAGTGCTGATGAGTGACAAACTGCTGATGAGCAGTTTGTCTTCAGCAGTTCTTCAGTGAAATGTCTGGTTAGACTTCAGAACTTCTGATGAGTTTACTCTTCAGTACTTTGGTGTTTGTTCTTCAGTACTTCTTCTTTTGTTCTTCAGCAGTTCTATACATAGGCAGATATGAAATAGACTAAGGTTATCAAAAGGTGGTTTCGTCAATCCTCTTTGTCCCAACAATTCACCAGACTAAATGTGTTTCTGAAGTCTTGAGCCGATTCCAAATGGATGATTCAAAGCCTATGGATACTCCCATACAACCCAATCACGGGATTGGAGTTGACACTAATGGGGAGCTTATAGATCCCTTTATGTATAGAGCCATCGTCGGATCTTTGATGTACCTCACTGCCTCTCGTCCAGACATAATGTTTGTAACATATCTCTGTGCTAGATTTCAATCGAAGCCGAAACAGAGTCACCTTACGGCTGTCAAACGAATCCTACGATATCTGAAGGGTTTTCCCTCACGTGGACTATGGTACCCTAATGATGATAATTTTGACTTTGTTGCTTTTAGTGATACAGATTTTGGCGGTTGTGATAAAGACAGTAAATCCACAACGGCTGGATGTCAATTCTTGGGGAGCAGGCTCGTGACCTGGCAATGCAAAAAGCAGATAGCAGTTGCAATATCTACATGTTAAGCCGAATACGTGGCAGCCTCGAGTTGCTGTTCACAGGTTTTGTGGATTCAATAGCAGATGCGCGACTACGGTTTGCAATATCTTAAAACCCTAATTCATTGTGATAATGAAGCTTCCATAGCACTCACTAAAGACACAGTTAATCACTCTAAAGCTAAGCACATCCGAATTAAGTATTACTTTATTCGCGATTGCTATGCTAAAGGGTTGATTGATATGGTCAAAATCCACAGTGACTATCAGAGAGCTGATCTTTTTACCAAAGCTTTTGACAAATCAAGATTTGAATTTTTACTAAGAGCTAATGTTATTAAAGAAAAACAAGACTAATTGTCACTCGGTTTATCAAATTTTTAGTTTAATTGTTTACTTTTTCAGAAAATCAAAAACCCAAAAATATGTTTTTAATTTTAGGGGGAGTCTTTATTTTCAGCAAAACCAAAAACATTGAAAAACTCAAAAAACCATAAAAATCAGAAAAACCAAAAATGATTTTCCAGGAGAAAAAGAGGAAATGATAGTACATCAGTGACGATCTGACACATGCTAAAGAATGGTAATGCTATATAACGTGTTTGTTGATTTTGTGTGATGTGTTGGTAGGTTTCGTAGACTTATTACTGCGTGCTTTAATGTTACAAACATAACGAACTACTCGCTAGTGGCTGAACACCTCATGGGCATATGGTCTTAGTATCGTAATTTCGTTTGATAGGGTTGCCAAAATCTGAGGTTTCGGTTCGTTATGTAAATTGTTATCCGGGGTATCTTGATTGATCTTTTGTTGTATTAATTTACGGACCTAGATTCAATCAACATATTTGCAAAAAGATCTTATATGCCAAAACCTAAAAGTTACCGAATTGAGGAACTTAATGTATAACAATGATCAAAGATCATTTAATGCATCGTATCAAATCTATGATGAAAATCATGTTTGATATCAGCCTCAACCTGGTACATATGCACATGTTACTTTGTAGCATTGATTTGCTGACCTGTACACCTCTGTGCTTCGTATCTTGTAAATATAACGGATAACGTTTGTCATAATCACGTGTTACGACGAAGCTTTGTGCAAATTCCTTGATACGGGACTATGTCGTGTGCGTGGGAACCATAAGCTTTCTAGTTTTACTACATCTAATTGCGTATCATTTTAAAGCACTGCATAACGGTTTGCATGTGAGCTTATGTGGATCACAATATCAGCAATTGCCTAATCACACATTGTCTTTACTGATAATAAGTCTTAAGATCGACGGTGTGATAAGATTTCTCATTAACTGATATGATTCTCTTACCGGAAATCACAAAATGTTTATTGCTTTAAATTTTTCCTTTTCTGCAAATATACAAAAACTCAAAAAGATTTTTGGAGTGATTTAGCATAAATTTCAGAAAATCCAAAATTTTTACATTTCCGCATTATTTTCGATAACCGATGGTGATTGATGGTCATTTTCTAAAGTTTGACAGACCAATTTGAGTTTTGTATCATCAAAATGAGAAATAATGAATGTTTAAAGGTTTAAATGTTCAAAAATGTCAAAACGGGATTCGAATTTGAGATTTGGAAAAAAATTCAATTTTCCAAGATATCATTCGACCTTTCGGTAGGTCGAAGGAGATGTTTGATCTTGATACGAACCTTTTAAAGAGGTCGAATGAGAGTGTTTGGATGATTTCCTTCATTCGAGCCATTCTATTTTCCTTCGAACCCTTCATTAGGTCGAATGAAAACTGAATCTTCTCATCCGAACCCCTTTAAGGGTCGAATGAGAGACTCTATATATAATACACAGCTCATTCGAACCCCTTACAAAATTTTCGAAAAAATATCAATTTTACCAAACCCTTGTTGCTCATTTGTTTTTGATCATTCATTCTTGTTCCTTGTGATCTTGTGATCATTTTAACATCAAGTTTGCATGTAATGGTCTCATATTCAAGCCGGAATCCTTGATTGAAGTTTCGAACCCTAGAACAATCAATCTGTGACTTTTGACTATGTTTAAATACAAATTGGACATAGATTAACCATTATCGATGGTTTTAGGGGAGAAGAATCCAAACTCCAGTGTTTTAAACTTGTTAATGAACATATTTGATTGTTTAAACCTAATAAACCCTAGATTTTGATTGAAAACCATCAATAAATGGTTAATTGACACAATTGAAAGTCTATTAAGGTTAATCGGACATATTAAGATCTGATAGAATAAAAATGTGATGTTTATCATGGATTTATTGAATTTTG
The DNA here is from genome assembly GCA_032199755.1 of Ambrosia artemisiifolia. Lineage (NCBI taxonomy): Eukaryota > Viridiplantae > Streptophyta > Magnoliopsida > Asterales > Asteraceae > Ambrosia > Ambrosia artemisiifolia. The sequence continues at coordinate 3,773,541 of CM063526.1, read as the reverse complement.
GTAAATTTGAAATTCAAACAGACCTTATTCGACCATCCTTTAGGGGTCGAATGAGACTCTTTAAGTTCGAATGAGACTGTTTGAGGTTGAATAAATTGATTAGGCCGAATGAATTTTTTGTTTAACTTTAGTTTCTCATTCGACACCATACTTCTCTCATTCGAACCCCCGATGAGGTCGGATGAAGAGTTGTTTTGTCCAAAATTTCAATTTTATCCGTTTTTGATAAATTTTCATGTTTGTTTACTTGTTTTGCAGGATATTATGGCTGAACAACAAAATCCAAAGCAGGAAGTATAGGTTTCAGAGCAGTCAGCAGCACCAAAAGCATTATTGTTCGAACCAGTTCATGATTGTTGTGCTTTTATTGGAGAAGTGAAGCAATATGAAGAGTTCTCGGGTATGGTTGAGTTTTTGAAGAGAAGCAAAGTAGTCTATGCTCTTGCTACCCCGAAGACTATCTATAAAGATCATCATGTGGATTTCTGGGAGAAAGCAGTGATTACATTCTGGGATGGAAAGTCTGTGATACAAAGCTACATTCAAGGGAATCTTGTGCTAGTCTCAGAACAAGATATTAGAGAAGCTTTGCAGCTAAGAGATTCTCCGAATGATCCTACAGAACTATCCTTGATGGAGCAGAGGAAGTATTTCCTGGGGATGAAGTACAACGCTCCTATTACTGATTGCTTGTTACACAAAGCAAATCTGTGTCTGCATTACAAATATCTATTATATGTGATTCTACATGTATTTGGACCAGTAAAAGGAGGATATGATGTTCTTCGGAAGTGTTTGTGCTCGTTGGTGGTTGCTCTGATTCAAAACAAACCATTCAATGTCTCTTGAATGATTTTTGAGCATATGATGGAAGTGTTGAAGGGATTGAAGATGAATAAATTCTTGACGTATCCAAGATTCCTACAAATGGTGTTTGATAACAAGTATCCTGATTTGATTAAAGATCCAGTGCAGATTGTGATTCAAAGTCATATGAATATCACTACTTTGAGTAGGATGAGGGCTTATAAAGGTGTTCCTGATAATCTGAAGCCGCCATATAAGAATTTGTTTTCACATTTGAGAGATGTCGCTTATAAGGATCCAAGACAAGATCAAGCAAGGAATGAGAAGAGTGCTTCTGACTCTGATAGCCCATTATTTCCAGTTGACAAATTTGCTAAGCGGAAGCGTCAAGTTATTAACAGAGGTGCTAAGACTGGAAAGGGTAAAGAAAAGGTGGTTGAGGTTGAAATAAAGAAGAAGAAAGCTATGAAAAGTAAAGGAAAAGCAAAGACTTTACTTGTTGATGAAGAGTCTGCTGATTCTGAAGAGACTCGAGATGATACTGAATGGGATTCGGAAGCTGAAACAGCCAAGATCACCAAACCCAAGGCCACTGAGGTTGGTGAGATTGAAGGACTTGACAAAGCTATTGAAGTTGAAGAACAGAGAAACAGAGTGTTGGATGATGAAGATTTGGATTTGACATGTGATAATCTAGATTTTGAAGGTTCTCCAGTTGTAGGTGAGAAGATAAAGAAAGCTAGAGGGAAAACTATGGCTAAAAGAGATAATCCAAAGAAGAAAAGGGATAGAGAGATTGATTTGCTTGTAGTTGGTAAGAAAGTACCAGCTATCAGAAGCTCTAAAGATACAACACCCGTTACATCCCTAGCTGTTAAGAAGAAGAAGGTTGTTCAAGAGTCAGTTACAACTAATCCAGCTCCTAAAAACTTTTCAAGTTTGTTGAAAGATGTTTTAGAACAGGTTCAGAAGAAAACATCAAAACCTGTTGCTACACCAGTTGTTTAATCATCTACACCTCAGCTTACAGTTTCTAATGAAGTGATGGAAGCTGTTAATCGTTAGATTGCAGATGTGATTAAAGCTTTTAGTCAACAACAAGCTGAGATAAAGCAGATGAAAGAAGATGAAAAGACTATGTTGCAGATTGTCTTATCTTCAAAAGCAAATCAAGATGAGTTAGAAGCAAAGATTAAACAGCTTGAAGAAGATAACAAAGAGTTGGTTACACGTGGAAAGAGAAACACTAAGAAACTTAAATTGCTTCAAGATGAAAACAAGAAGATCAAAGATGATAACAAAGAGATGAGAAAGTTGCTTGATGATCTTTACTCCAGAGCACCACAGTTGAAGGGAACCGAGGAGGATGAAGAGGAAAAAGAAGAAGAGCAGGTTGATTTTGAAGAGTCTGATGAAGAAGGTGATGATGGTTACTTTAGTGACACATCTGATGATGATGATGATGGTGATGCAGGAGATAAGAGTGGAAATTAAAAGGATGATGATAATGATGATAGTTCAGATGACAATGATGATGATTAGACTACTGAACAGTATAGTTATAAAAAGAGGGAATCAGATTAAGGTGACATAGGTGAGTCTAGTTCGAAGAAGACACCTGGTGAAAATGTTGATGAAGATGATAGTATCTTCTGGACTGAGAAGATAAGAGCTTTATCTGATGAAGAGAAGAATCTATATCGTCAAATGTTTGAGAAGAATGTGTGGACGATAGAGTTGATTGGAAGATTCCCTGAGATCTTTGAATCAGATGACATGAGATTTGAGATTGAGTATAATGATCCAGATCTTGAAGATGGGGAAGTCTCTGCTGCTATATCCAAGGAGATTCTGGAAGGATTAGCAAAGCAGGTCGGGAAGTCTCTGGAAGAGATTATGAATGATAAAGAGATTCTTGACATTCCAGTAAAAGAAGCAGAAAATCACTCTGATGACCAAGATACTCCGGTGTTTGAGGATGTTGAGATTGAAGATATATCTCATGAAGAGTATCCAGAGTATTACAAACAGAAAGAAAATGTAGTGATTCCTAAAATCTACGAACAAACACTTGATGAAGCTGAAAAACTTGCTAAGCAGAAAGGTAAAAAGATTCTAGAAAAAGCGTTTGGAAAAGATGCTGATCAGAAACAAACATATAAGCAATCAGATGAATTGAAAGATTTGCTGAGAAAGTTGAAAGAAAAGGAAGCTAATAAACCAATGGCAGTAGTGCAGGGAGGTTTCTACAAATATCACAATCAAGTTTTCAAAGGAAGAGCGTTGGGATGGAAGTACTTGAGACAGCTACGGTGCATAGGTGTGAAGTGGGAGAAAGGGATCCTTTACTTTTACAGATTCCATGATATCAAGACCTTCCCATATTGGGCTGTTAGGGATGTTTGTAGACACACGATAAGTGGTGCTTCTATGAATAATGATGTGGTAGGATGGTTTGCAGATAAGATGACTTGCGAGAGCAGAACCAAATGGAATATGTTTAGGCTTCAATATCCTAAACGGATTGAACATAAAGAGGTTGATACCATTACTGGAATGATGAAAGTGACTCTGAAGTATAAACCTCCTGTGGTGATGAAAAGAATTCCTTTGATGCCGATACAACAAAATTTCAGCAAAGACTTTAACTTTTGGTACTATGATTGGAAGATGGCAGAAGCGGTGATCGTGCTAAGAGATAAACATGCTATATTTCAATCCTATTCATTTTGATGTTGAAGATCTTGAACAAGCTTGGAGATATTACAAGGTGGTATGTTTTTCCTTCGCATGGGATGTGAACGCGGTGTGTGATTACAACAAAAAGCTGGGAAAGTATGTGAAGATTCGTGAAGAGAAGAAAGGTTCGTACAAATGCAAATTAGAACCTGAAATAGTCAAGGGGGAGTTTGTAAGTGCACGGATGTGACTATCACTTTGGATTGACATTATAGCGTTTAAATGAAAGATTATGTGTTTCCTGAAGGCTCATTCGACCAAGCGTGGGGTCGAAGGAGAGTTTCTGAAGGACGAAGGAAGTTTTGTTTGTCTGATAGTTTGGTTCGATATGTTGATAGGGTCAAAGAAACTTATTCGACCTGCACGGGGGTCGAATGAGGCTGCCTCTATATAGTTTATGTTTTGTTTTGAGTCTAAGTTGTTGGTCATTTCAGATAGGTTTTGTGTGTGTGTTCTCTCTGAGATCTAGAACATTCTGATTTGTAGTTTTCATTGTAAACCTAAACTTAATCAAGTATTATCAATTGTTTATGAATGAAAATGTTTATGAAAATGGAATTAATCGTGCTCTGATTTGTTTTCTATCATTTTGCACATGATCTAGGGTTTCTGCACCTAGATTGTTCTATTTGTATGATTACGTAGTTGATTTCTCATAATCCGGTCCTCTACACCATTCTTCCACTACCACTGTTAACAAGAAAGGATTCGGTTTATCAATAATAGAAGATCGATCAACGATCGACTTCTTCATCTTCTTCGATAATCGAAAAAAGATAAGTGTTTGTATGATTATTTTCAAACCAAAACAACTACAATCGTTTACCTTCTTAGCGGGTTGGGTAGTTTAGATTATTGTTAATCACTTAATATTTGCTCGGTAGGTTAGTTTTTGGGAATATGTTTTCTGACAGTGACGCTCTTAGATTGCAGATACATGATATATTATTTGTTGTGCATGTGCGTATATGCTGAGGTTTGATAACTATTCAAGAATTTGTATTTTCTCGATGGTTTACGTAGGTCTATAAACATGTTGTACATTGGTGTATATACTTCTTGTACATGGGTGTGTAAATTGGTTATCTTACTTTCCTGTTATTATACAAGGGTGTACATTGTGCATGTATGTATAAATGTTGATGATGATTGTATTAAGAAAATTTGGGTTTTGAGGTTGATTCAGATCATTGTACACTCGTGTATATAGAGCTTTATGTGAATTTTGTTTAATAATTTTTTAGGTTGTTTCAGATCGTTGTACACGAAAGGTGGATTCTAAATGTTGTTTTAGATCGTTGTACATGTGTGTATATATAAAAAAGTGTAAACATTTTTGCTATATAAAAAAGTGTAATTATTTTGAGGTTGATTCAGATCATTGTACACTCGTGTATATAGCGCTTGATGTCAATCTTGTTCAATACCTATGTATATCCGTTTACAATACTTTGCTATATAAAAAAGTGTAAACATTTTTTTTGGTGGGTCATAGGGGAACAACTGGGCAGCTAATATTGTAAAACAAATATTATTTCTTGGATGTGTACACCTGTGTATTTATATATGGGTAACATAATTTGTATTATAATTTCATATGTAGTTTAACGTATAATATACACATGTGTACTGACAATTCAAGTGTACATGGATTAGACATGTTTACATTGAGTTATATAGTTATTATTTAAATTACATTGTTTAGAATATGTATATATTTGGTTTACAATTTTACTATGATTGAAATAAACTATTGAGTTTAGTTTTATTGATTTTAGAGATTTGGGATACGAAACTATAGTGTTTACTAAGTTTGTGATATTACTTCACAAGGTGATGGTGAATGTCAGTAAGGATCCTATTTCTGATGATGGATGGAGTATTAACATACATAATCATGTTGTTGATGTAGAAAGTGATGTTTTGGACACATAAATACGACGAGGAAACGTTATTGTACAAAATGTGGGGCTTGGGGTTATCATGTTGCTAATGTACACCAATGTATAATGAGAAATACACTAATGTATGTCATAAAAGCACTGCAAGGAAACATAATATTGCTTAGTATTTTGTTTGTAAATTGTAAATTAAAATTAATGTACACCAATGTATAACATAAGGTACATTAATGTATGTCATAAAAGCACTGAAAGGAAACCTAATAATGTTCAGTATTTTGTTGGTAAATTGTAACATAAAACTAGTGTACACCAATACGTAATATAATCTACACTAATGTACGTCATAAAAGCACCAGAAGGAAACTTAATAATGTTTACTTTTTTTTGTAAGGAAATTGTAACATAAAACTAATGTACACTAATATGTTCTCTTGTAACCGTATAGATATTGATGTTTTTAATAATAGAAGTTGTTTATATACAACATACGTTCACATGCATTAATGTATTGAACTAAAAAAATACAACATAAGTTCACATAAATAAATGTATTAGACTAGGAATTGCTTTATATGTACATGTGTGTATATATTACATCTACCTCAGGGGGCAATGCATGTCTGCGCCATCTATCTTTAGCATATTTGAGTGGGATAGTATTTATGTTATGATATCTGAAAACACGAAACACATGCGAACAGAGATATCCAACACGACTGGGCCATGCAAGCACACTCAGTCTTTAGGTTTTCCAAATCAAGAGTAACCTGCACAATAAAAAAAAAGTCAATATTAATGTATGTTAGTATATATAGATGCACCTTAAGGTTATACATTATTAAATACTAATGTATAAATGTCTACTGTTAGTAAATATACAGTAAAACTAGTGTATGTTAGTATACATAGATGTACAATAAGGATATACATTAATGAATACTGATATATTAATGTACTGATAGGAAATATATAGTATTATTAGTGTATGTTAATATACATAGATGTACAAATAGGTTATACATTAATGTATACTAATGAATACACATCATAAATTTACCCAGCAACACTCTTGTATGCTGCAAATATTGTAATATATTTATACACGTATGTACATTAGTACTACTGTATATGTTTATTATTGTTTCATAAAATGAACTTTTGTATCAACCTGATTTAAAGATTGATATATTGTTATTATATATAAAATCTTAAAACAATTTATGTCAAGTACCCAACTATCATATATACAAAATCCAATTGACTCGGTCAATAATTTTAAACAAAACCTATGAAAAACTGATACACGTTATAGCATTATACACACATGTATAGACAGATGAATTGCTTAACAAAAGGAACATGTATACATTTGTATGATTAAATACACATGTGTACACATATTCACAAAACCCCAAAAAAAAAACCATATATACACACCTGCACATCCATCATCTACCCTATATACAATGTTAAACATTTTGTACGTCATTAGGCTTATGCACCAGGTACAAGATTGGCTTTTATACACCCATGTACAACAAGTTTTACAAACCTACATTCTAGTTCAAAACTCGATCTCTTTTTGTACTCTATCGATGGTTTCAAACACAAAATATACATACCTTGATTTTCTATGCTTGATAGATACAAATGCCTACTATCCTTGTTTAGCGCTTCAATATTGTCACTCAATGTTTGTCGATCTTCTCTCAAACAATATTGCGATTCAATGTTTTCACTGGATGAATGATTATCCGTATCTTCGGATTGATGAGTCAACTCTGAATTGATGAATCTATTTTTTGAATATATACAAAGTATGTGAGATTTCTTAGGAGCCTTCGACTTTAATTAGTTGCAAATAAATCAATTGATGATTCGATTATTGCTTTCTGGGAATAGATTTGAGAATTCGATTTGGATGAGATATTTTAGGAAACAGTTTACATAAACTATACGTAACTGTTATGAATTTTAATATGATTAAAAGAAAAATCTATTGCTTAAATGTACATTTACATATCTACCCTTTAGATCAAAATAACAATGAATGGCTAAGATTGGTTCACAAGGTTCTTAACAACACCTATGGTTCTTATTTGATCCACATCCTATATATATATATATACTAGTAAGGGACCCGCGCGATGCTGCGGCGACAACAATTCGCAACATGATACTCATTTTTTTAATTAATCAATCATTTTGTAATATACTTTATAACACATGTACGTTTGTATTTGTTGTGTTATCAATAAAGTACAATACTAAATTAAATATTTGAATTGCTCAATGACAATCCATTTTATTATGAGAGTGGTGTTGATAAATTGACTACATTTTTCTCTTGTGATATGAACACTCCTTTTAAATATTTAGAGACACATGAACCTGCAAAAATATTGTTGGAGGTTAGCATAATCATGTATAAATGTATAAAGAAAATATAAATCAAGAACCACATATTCAAGTTCCTATACGTGGATGAGTATAGGTAGATCAAACGGCAAAAAAGAGTAACCAACATTGGTCAAATATTTATTTACTATGCAACAAACTAATCACTGTTTTATCAATTGTCAACATTAAGGCTAGATTAAAAACAGTACAATGAACCTTAAAAGATGCTTCTGATTCATGCATCTACGATGATGAACATGAGTGTCGACTTTACGGACATTATAAAAATCCTAAAAAACAAGAAAAGACATTAAAAGTTAGTAAGTGAAGATTTTCAAGACAACAGTATCTACCTGTTCCAAGAGACCTAGCCGATGATGACATACAATTCTTGTAGCACAGTAACTATTATAATAAGAATGTGATGCAGGGCCAAGGTTTAAAAGTACGGAAACGTGCCTCGAGGCATTTTCCTTTCGCCTCACGAGGCGTACGCCTCAAGGCGAACAGAGGCGTAAGCGCGAGCGGAATCAATATATATATATATATATATATATATATATATATATATATATAAATGTTATATATCTTATAGAAAATGAAAAACTAATTAATTTCAGCATCAAAAACATCAAAAACACACGTTAAAAGGGCATGCCATGCTTGAAATTGAAACAAAAAGTGTAAAACATCAAAAATAAACTTAAGAAACCCTTGAGGCGCAGTTTTATTACTGCCTCAGCCCTGTGAGGCGCATCTACACAATTGCACCCTGAGGCGCAGCCTCAGACTCGTTTTCCTCCCGATTCGCCTTGAGGCACGCCTCAGCCGTTTTTTTAAACCAAGTGCAGGGCGGTAAAAAATGTAGTCGCATCAGCAACTGGAAAAATCTTCGCCTTTGCTGAAATGGAAAAAAACATATGAGCTAAATAGTAATAAACACCAGCATTAACCCAAACCAGAATTATCAGTTGGATTGTGCGTTAAAATTGACGGTCGTTATCCAGCCTAGCTGTGTTGCCATGTCTACCAAAGATTATACACACTAATATTGGTAATTTACCAAGTTTGACCTGTCATCTAACCCACTCATTTTGCCACCTTTACAAAAGATATACACACTAATATCAGAAAATTTCATATTTGACCTGTTAGCCAACCAACCCAACCCATCTAATTTATCAGCTCTTGAAAATATTAATCGACCCAACCCATCAAATTTCCAGCACTCTAACTAAGTCAAAGCATACAACTACTTTCCACATTTCAGGAAATATTGCAATGTATTTTGTATTTTGTATCTAGAAAATACTAACAAGATGAGCATGCGTAAAATATTTATAATCACATTAAACAAGCTACATATACATCAAAAAAGAAGTTTGAACCCGTTTCGCCTATATTCCCTTCACATAGTGAAAATACTATGAACTCTTTGGACACAAATCAATACCTTAGATGAGAAAATAAGTAAAGAAATTTGAGCAGACACAATCACCATATGAATTTAAACAGATTAAACATTGTTGCTAATCAGATTAGTAAAGAAATTTAACATTAACAAACTTGTAGATGATTTAATAATGAATGTACATACATATTACTTGAAATTTCATTCCACATCATAGCACCACAAAGGCAAGGAAGATATACCCTTTATCAGCCTGCCATGTAGCATTCCAGCCGTGACCCCCTTTTACCCGTTTCTTTTAAAAGAATGCTTTATTCTAGCAGTTTGACCCGTCATAGATAAACATAGCTCAAAGCAACAGGTTTATAAGTAAAAACTACCGAGATTGCTACATATACTTGATTGATGTTGTTTTATTTACCTTGAAGGTAGGAATATTTGAAAATTTTGATTTGGGGCCTATTCATTTTGCTCAAGAAATTACACTGCAGGACCACCAATATATGCAGCAAATTGTGTGTCCACCAAAGATATATTAGTCAAAATCACTTTGTGCGGCCTCTCGGCTTTAGCTAGCATGCTTAATCCCAATCTGATCATTGGTTTCCTAGTAAAGATATATAATTTAAAATCACTTTGACTGTGTAGCATTTCCATTGATGGTATCATAATAACAATAAGAATCAACTAACCATCTTATTATCAACCTGCCGCATGCTCTCAAATCTTGTGCTCTTATTAGAGATTGGTCGACTCTGCATTACATGTAAAATGTTTCTAGCCGCCACTGATCTGTCGGAAACTACCGTGAGCACCACTTGTTGCAACCATTTCAGACAAGTGAGATGCCGCTGTCTCAAACCCACTCCGTCGAGCCACCAAACATCAAAGTGGGTTAACTGAACCATGGTTAGCGGAACCAACAGTCCTCAAAGAGTATTTCAGTGGCCAAATTTCAACTCATTCTATGTTTCCTTTCAGCTTCTCCTCGACCCCCCCTGCAGCTAACCGCATTCTTCGTTAATAAATTCACTACATTTGCTGTCTAGGAATTTAGTAACCAAAAGATCAAAAGATGTGCCATTTATACCTACTGTTATGAGGAAAGCCTTATAAAATTGTATCATTCAGCCACCCATGCACAAGTATTGCTTCAGGCCAATAATAAATGCACCCGTGCACCTATAATTTTACCAAGAACTCACTGTTTTTTAATCTGCAATCACAAGGAAAGTAAAATTCATGAGACAACCAAATTATATATAAACATGAAAGTAGCAGACAAATAAACCTATAAAATTTGAACTAAAATTCATAATTCCAGTTTAGGCTTAATATAAACATGGAAATAATATTTTTGACACATTTATTGTTTCTAGTTTCTAAAAACTTAACAATATAAGACAAAGTGTTTTGGGTCTTCATAACCGGAGCCCCTTTGACACTTGCACACAGTTCAAGTTTTTGACTCGTTACTCTACCCACCCAATTCATAATAATAACAATTCAACCAATTACATATCACACTACTAAATTCAATGCACACCAGAAAGTTTTCATATCATTCGAGTTAACTTAACTCCTCAAATCTATTCATTCGAGTCCAAAACTAACTATCAAACAACTACAAACACAATCAACCATTTTCATGTTTCAATTGTAGTGAATGTTGTTTGTTAGATTTATAATTGCAGGTTAGTTGTAATAAACTATAGATATTAGGATAGAGATTGTGAAGCATTGTTGAAATAATTTATGAGAATTATACGGACACTATATTGAATTGTGTAATTATTTCCTCAAAAACTATATTGAATTGTTAAATGTTATCAGTAGTTGTTTGTGGAGTATTCCATTTAGAATATAAAATTACAGTGAAAAAAGCACAAACAAAATGATCAAGTGCATTAAAACTCCTATATATCAATCAATAAAAGATACATTAAAAACATAGTTGTGGCTGTTTTCTGGCTAGCATAGTGAAGATATAGCACAGTGAAGATATAGCCTTGGAATATGAAAGTAGCATTGACATATTTTACATCTTCGTTCCATAATAAAAAGAGAAATATCAAAGAACAATTATGACAAACAAACAGATCTACAAATATGCAAACTCATTTTTCAACAAATATATAACAAAAAGAAATATAACTACACCAGAAGAAAATAAACAGCCAAAAACGGTTATTTTCACTCACGAGAACCTAATAGAGTAAGTGGGTTGAAACCATGTAACTCCAAAGCAGATTAGCATGTAGGCCATTTGGAGTAACCCTAAACGTTGTAGATTAGATAGTGTGCTTTCTGTATTAAAACAAATCAAACAAAAACACAAGCACAAGCAGTGTAAATCTTAGCTTACAAAAAAGAATCGGATTAAGAAACAGTAAAATTAAAACAAAAGAAAAATTTAGGGTTTGAAGTGAAAGTAATGAAGATAACATAAAGGAAACCATAAGAAGTTGATTTGGAATGAGACGTGGTAAGGAAGCTAATTCAAAGTCATCGCCTTCTTCTGCAATCGGTCAATTTTAACACTGATTACACCTTTATAACAAGGGTATAGATCAGTCTCAGTCGATTAGCATCACTACCAAACGTAATCAAACAAAAAAACATACCCATGGAAGTCTCTATCGAAACCCTAGGTTGACGGTTCTTCACTATTGCACAAATCTAATCAAAACTCAGTGCAATACAAGTACCATTTGATCGATTGCTACTCCTATTCATCGATTTCAGGTGTAAATCTCTCACTTTTTGAGGCAAATTAGGGCTTCATGTCGTCATCCGCTTCTCTCTCCACCGTTTCTAAAAAGTACTGGAAGAGTATTACAATATGGAGGCAATTTTGGGTTTCAAGAGGTTTTGAATTTTAAATTTTGGATTAGAGCCGCGCTTTCAAACATAAAAGTGTCATGTGCTAAAGACACGTGTACACTATAGTTGAATGGGTTGTACATGTTCAAACTTTAAGATATTTGGTAAAATTACCATCTTGCCCATCCTATATGTATTATATAGTAGTATAGATATATATATATTGGTGTATATCAGTTTCCTTTTTCTTTCATTCATCATCATCAACACATATATAAATTGGTGTATATCCATTGTTTTCCAGCTTACATGACTATAATTTGGACACACGTATACATTGGTGTATATCTTTGTCGAAATGTAAGCTAAATACATCAGTGTACACCATAATAGATGTTGAGGTTTCTTCCTTTTTGTATATGAACGAAATATACATTGGTGTATATCTGGCTGGAACCTATATGAAACTGAATATACCTGTGTATACACCATTCAGTAAACTAGCTGGAATTAAGCAAGAAAATCACATGCTAAGAATTATAATTTCAACATTGAAAATTTAGTATTACAAAAACACAAGCGAAAAGAAACCTGAACCATATATATTTTTGTTTATAAGTTATTGACAAACTTTACTGAATAAATGAAAACAGGACGCCCAGAACTGAAATACCGATAATAACATATTAAAATCAGAATGATCTCAAGAAAGTTTGTCTAAGCAAAATAAGATTAGGGTTTCTATTTCTTTCTAAGACAACAAAAGCAATAGCAAATTAAGCATAAAATCCCTGATTGCTAAGATAAATAGATGAAATAATTAAGAAAAAAGAAAAAAAGGAGTTTTGAGATGGAAAACAAAGTACCTGAACAAGAAGACGTTTTAGGGTCTGCTACTCCTCTTTGACTAAAAGATCAAAAGGTGCGAACTTTGTATATTATTAATATTATTATTACTCGAATTAATCTGTGATTAAGGTTATTGAGCTTGTTCAGTGAGGAATTAACCGACTGGAATGCGCAAGAACAATACTAGAAGGAGAGGGGCCTAGAATATGTATTAGTGTTTTGATTAGGAGAGAGTATTATAAATATGTAACTGATTATTAAATAAACTATTTGATTAAAATAATTATAAAATTTGATTGTTATTTTACACTTTTACCTTTATGATCAAGATTGAAGATGGATGGTCAGGATTAGTTCTCATAGTTCTTAACTAAGGTAAAGGTGGTGGTTCTTATTTGATCTCAATCCTATATATATATATATAGGTATGAGATCAAATAGGAACCAAGGCCCTAGTTAGGAACCGTAGGAACTAATCTCATCCATCCATTTTTCATCTTGATCATAGGGTTATTTGTGTAATTATACTTTTAGATATTATTCTTTTTAATTTTAATTGAATTAATTAAGTATGGCAGTTATATTATTCTTTGATAAATGGCGATTTTTTTCAATTATGAGAGAGGTTTCCTTAAGTATCTCTCAATCATAACAAATAACAAACAAAACTATCGATCATACCTACATTCTATCGATCAACCTCTCTATTCTATTCTATCGCTAACGATTTCTACGAGTTTTCAATATACACCAAATTTCAAATCGACTTACGTTTGATAATCACGAGTTATGGATAATAATTCTACACATGAAAACATTCAATCACAGTCTCATCCCATAGAAGATCAAGAAACACCCTCACAATCTTTGTTTCTAAATAGTGTTGAAAATCAAGGTATGTAGTATGAGTTTTGTACAATTGAATTACATAGATGTTTGTCTTTGTATTTTGGACATGATTTAATTGTTTGTCAATCGGTTTTTTTTTTTATAATTGAAAGTGTATCATACTAATTGAAAGCGTCTGGATTGTGTTAAAGTTAAGTAGTAAACATACACAGGTGTCTCTAATCATGTGTATCATAGTTGGTAACTGCTCTGTGTAGTATAATGTAGTCGGTTTGTTGATGTATATACACAGGTGTACCATTTAATAATTGAAAGTGTCTGACTGTGTTATACTTAAGTAGTAAGATACACAGGTGTATCAAATCATGTGTATCGTAGTTGGTAAATGATCTGTGTAGTGTAATATAGTCGATTTGTTTGATGTATATACACAGGTGTACTACTTAATAATTGAAAGCCTGTTGATTGTGTTATTGGAAAGTAGTAAACATACACAGGTGTATCAAATCATGTGTATCATAGTTGTTAACTAATCTATGTAGTATTATATAGTCGATGTGTTGATGTATATACATAGGTGTACCACTTATTAATCGAAAGTCTTTTGATTGTGTTATAGTAAATTGTATTTCGTTTTTGATTAATGTCAATTTTGTTTATTGTAGCGTCTTCATCGAGCAATGTATATGAATCCCCCGGTGGGACGAGATATTGGACGCCAATTGTACCAGATGATATGAAACCACGTTTAGGTGCTAGGCTTAGATCGTTGGATGAAGCTATTATAATGTATGAAAATTATGCAGAGGCAGCCGGTTTTGGAACTCGTTTGTCTACACGAAAAACATGTGATGGCGTGACTATAAATAGGTACATTTTGTGTTCGAAAGCCACAACACCAAAATCACTTGAAGGTGACACAAATGTTGGGGAAAAGTCCGATAGATCTCGTTCCTCTAACATTAAATCTACCGGATGCAATGCTTGTGTACGAATTAGGCGTGTAAAAAACTCAACAGATTATGAGGTTTACTACTTCATAGAGGTTCACAACCAAGGTTGTGTGTCCACTGAAAACATTGATTTGACTCGGAAAAAACGCCAGCTAGACTATAATACACGTCAGTTTATTGCAAATTGTAGGATAATGAATATCAGCCCAACTAAAGCATATAAGCTACATGTGGTTTTAAAAGGGGGTCCAATATAAGTGTTCTATAAACACTTATGTATATTTTATTTACTTTTATATACTAATATAAAAATGTCTAATATAGATGTTTCATCGGCGTATGATATACCAACATTGAACAAAAAGGTACATAAGTGTATACCTGAATATTGATAAATACACGAAATTACATTTCACAATTGTTTAATACTATAACGATTCTCATTTTTAGATGTACATCAATGTATATTGCTATATCCCCTATTGTTTTAAAGAATAACAAATACTTATACATCAATGTAAGTACTATATCATGCAAAACAGACATTTTTCTTAAACATTATAAGCATTAGTAGCTAATATCATAAACATCAATCACAAGTAGCGTTTGACGATATCAAAAAAGTTTTAAAAAAGTACCAAAAACATTTAACATCTAGAATCGTTCACATGAAAGTTAAAAGACATAAACCCTTTCACATTAGCGGCTTCTTTTTAAAGATTTGTCCAACTGATATGCCTCCTCTAAAATACGATCTCGTTCGGCATTTGCATCCGATGACATGATTCTTGCTGCATACCTCTTTCTAAGCAGAGCAAGTTTAGTTTTTTGCTTCTTCTTGTCGTCCGGAATGCTGCAATGCCACCTCTCGTCTGGGATCCCCATTCCGGCAGTGTCGAGCATCATGATATCCCAAACGTCCACATTTGGTACAATAACGTGGCTTCCTCATCATGTAATCTCCATGTCCAAAAACCAAACATCCAACTCCAATTTTTAAACCACAAGCATTAGTGCATTCACATGACGTCAATATAACTGTGTATCCGAAACCTATACACCATTATAAAAATAACATAATTAAAACAATAAGCTACATAAGATTTTGTCATTAAATACACTTGTGTCACACATTTATAAATTTTTTTGTATAGTTTACACTAGTGTATACTAATTTTGAATGTTTACACTACTGTATCGACTCTACTAAATTTTGCAAACACAGCCTATTATATACACCAGTGTATAGTTTACACTGGTGTATACTAATTTTGAATGTTTACACTACTGTATCGAATCTACTAAATTTTGCAAACACAGCCTATTATATACACCAGCGTATAGTTTACACTAGTGTATAATAATTTTGCATGTTTACAATACTGTATCGTCTCTACCACAATTTAAGCTTGAATGTTTTCAAACTTTAAACTTTACACCAACGTATAATAAAAACTATGTTGAATGTACAACCTATTATAGTATACATTAGTGTATAATAAACTATATCAGCATCGCATCTTCTTCATTTAACAACCAGACTTAAAAAAATTAGGGTTTCATTGACTTTTCAATTTCTTTTCTTTATAAAAAAACACCAACACTAACGTATACTATCTTAGACTATACAATCACGTATTTGGATCTTAATTTTTGGAAAATCGTTTTCGTGTTTCTTAGAATCGTAAAAAAAAAAAAAGAATTCATGAATATAAAACGGCAAAAATTAAGAAATAGAGTGAAAGATTGAATATACAAACATACCTGTATAAGAAATCTTGATCTTCATAAATTTTATGAAATGTTCTTACTAGGGTTTTGATGAATGAGATCACGTAAGTTGTGAGAATGATGTTAATTACCTAATAACTATGATATTGAACAAAAGACTGAAATACCCCTTTATTAAAATAACAATTAATTAAAGTTCTGCTTAATTACAATCATGCCATTGAAGATGGATGGCTTAGATTGGTTCCTATAGTTCCTATTTAAGGGTTGGTTCCTATTTGAACCATACCATATATATATATATATATATATATATATATATATATATATATATATATATATATATATAAACCTTTTCTTTTTTTTATATATATAGCATTAATAATTATAATAACAATAATAATAATACTAATATTAATATCTACTATAATATATAAATAAAACTATCTATGGGACATGTGTCATTCTATCATGCCATCAACATTTTGTTTCTCGCTCATTCTTCTCAGCTTATTTAGGTGAATTAGGTAAAGTTAAAAAAAAGTCTGCCCCATTTCTCTGTAACTACTTTCCGTTTCTTTTGTTTGGTTCAGTATTCATCCTCAAACCCTAACTAGAGCACCACACAACATACCATTCATAGTCTTAGCATATCCTCTTCAAGGTGAGTTTATCCCATTGTTCATTTCTTCATCTTAACTTTGATTGTTTGATGGATGGTACAAAACATTAGTAGAGATTGCAGGTGGCGATGTGTAAGAGACGACGTGAATGAGGGAAGAGGTTAAGACGCCGGCTGCGGCAATCGACGGAAAAGGTTTGCTTTCATCTTCATCTGTTGATGATTTTAATATGAGGTTTAAAAAAAATACTTTGGTTATTTATGAGACATGTTCCCCTGTTCTTCCTCAAACCCCCGGAATTCGGACAACATAGTTATTCTTCTTCGCCACAAGTCTCGTCGGAATCTGAACTACCTATTCTCCTGAAATCCGAACACGTATCACCAGAATCGTGGGAATCTGGACACCAATCTAGATGCGTATCACCAGAATCGTGATGAATGAATCTGTTTTTATTTATTTTTTTAGTCATGTTTTTTAATTTGTTAATCAAGTCTGATTAATTTCGTTGTTTTAATCGTATGCACTTGATTTGTAATATGATTTTGATTCATGTTCAAACACCCTATTTTACATATTACTTCCTGCCGCCTAATTATTCACCCACTGATTAGATCTTGCTCGGAGTTCGATTATTAGACCTCACGCTTATGGATTCTCTGTTTCTACCTCATCAAATCCTTAATCGGGTCTGATTTTTCTTCGTAAGAATGTGTTCCGATTTTTATGGTGGACAATTTGCTCATATCGTTTTAAAGTTACTCATATTTTTTGAGATTCTTACATCTCCTATTCGATAATTGATTTGTTACTTTGCATTGATCTTTTGATTTTCGGGAATTGTTGTGATAATCATTCTGAATTATGTAATTTATTCGTTTGAGGAATTGTTTTCCGAAGAATAGCTAATACAAACATTCAGATAATAGTCATAATACTATAGGAGCTGTTAAAAAAAAGTCAATACTATAGGGAAATTTGCTTCTCAACCATTGACACTTTCCTAATGGTCTCAAATTTTAGTTTACGAATTGGATTTGTAATAAAAGAACCCAAAATTAAGATCTTTTTACACATTGCCTCTTTTATATTTGGATTTGGGTTCATATATTTGTTCATAAGCTGCCATATAGCATAAGGTAGATTCATTTTCGTAGAAAGTGTAGCATATACATTACTAATTAAGCGATGCCAGATTTATACCACAAGCAATCAAAAGAGGGTTTGAAAAACACCTTAAATCCAATTTATAATATAAAAGTGCAAGATAGTGTATGTTTCTTTATTTAGGATGAAGGCACATGAAGGTCTTTTAATATGCAAAGAGCTTAGCCTCTCAAAGAATGAGTTGAAGATACATCTATTGTTTTTTGTTGCAAAACTTTTGGTTGAAGGATGTTTATGAGGAAGAGTTTGAAGGTGATGAAGAGGTAATAGTTCTCATAACTTGAGTCAAAATTTGTTCATTTTAACTTGTAGTTTTTATAAAATTTGCAAAATATTCCTCTATGATAAAGTTTTCTCAACAAAAGAATAATGAATGATATAGAGTTAATTGCCAAATTCGTACCTGGGGTTTGACCAATATTGCTAGATCCATCCATTTTGAGAATTTATGACATCTGAGCCACTAAGGTTTGAAGTTTTGTGCTAAATCCGTCCAATTTGCAAACTCTATTAAATACTAACGTTAAATCAGGGGCATTTTGGTCATTTCCTATTTCTTTATTGCAAATTCGTCCCTGAGGTTTGTTCCAAATTGCTAGATCAGTCCAAAATGATAATTTGTAATAAAAAATATATATATGTTTTGTTTATAATGTGTCAATTCTGCTCGAGGGAGTTGGAAATAACTAATCATCTATTTACTGAATGTGGAGTTGAATTTGCGGCTTGGAATTCGATTCTTGCATAGTTACAATTATTTGGTCCAAACACAATAGAACCTTAGGAGTTTCATATATGGCTCGAACAAACCATTTATCAAGGAAGAAGAAACTAGTTTGTAGAATGAATTTTATTTTCAACTTAGTGGGTTATTTGAAATCGTAGGAATAAGGCAATTTTTAAAGCCAATGACTTAAAGGTGGAGCTAATATATAGTTGATTTAATCTTACACTTTTTATTAAGAAGCCCAGATTGCAGATAAAACAAGAGTCTACGGACGAGTTTTGTAATTTCAATAATAATTGTTAGCTTTGAGGTTCAGGTACATGTAATGTTCTTGACTAAAATTGTTTCCACATAAAAAACAAGTTAACCGTGACTACTTTTTCCTTAACAGCAAAACGAAATTCTGAAGGCTCGTAATTGAATTGAACAAATATGATTTGAGGCATGGTATTTTTTTTTTATTTAAATTCAACCGAGCAAATGATCATACAAAAACAATTAAATAAATTAACAAAGTTTTTGTCATATCATTCATTAAGAAAATGAATGTATTCATGTATGTTTGTGTTTGTTTGTTAGCGATATAAACGAATGGTTCACGAACGTAAAGTCGTAAATGAACACAAACAAACATGAAAAACTAAACAAATATGAACGTACTTAATTAAGCGATCACCAATTAAATTATTAAGACGAGACTAAATTTTGATGGATAATATTTAATTAAATTTTACGAATGAGACATATGTTGTAATGGACCAAAAAAATTTAATGAATAAAAAACTATTAACAACGCAAATGAATAAACATAAATGAACGTTTATGAATGAGACATATGTTCATGTTCGTTCGTTTAACTAAATCAATAAAAAATGTTGTTTGTGTTGTGTATGTATTATATAAACAACTATAAATGAACTTTCTCTACAAACAATTCACTGAACGTTCGACTCGCTTACGAGCCTATATGAAAAACAAGTATTAAGTGTGTGGGCTTGTTTTCTTTTTTTTTTTTTAAAATCCTACTAGATATTCTGTCTAAACTCACGAAAAAAGTCATTTGATATACTTTGTTACAAAAACAGTCTTTAAAATATAATTCGTTATAAATTTATATTTAAAGCTAGGATGGCTTAACATTTTTTAGAGTCTGAATTGAATAAAAAAATTGGGGTCCATTTTAGAAAAAAAAAATATGTGGCGGATGGGAATGACACCCCATAACCTTAATGAATATATTTAATTTGGATATCTAGGTTCGATAAACTAGAAAATCACAAATCCGAATTCATTCAAGAACTGAATTTAAATTTAAAACTTGGTTAGAATGCTAATCAGATTAAAAAAATTGGAAAAATGAACTTGAATAATGATTTTTTTTTGAATAATGATAACCCTTAATTGTGTTGATTAATGTTTTTTTTTTGGACTGATCTAGCAATTTGGAACAAACCTCAAGGACGAATTTGCAATAAAGAAATAGGAAATGACCAAAATGCCCCTGATTTAACGTTAGTATTTAACAGAGTTTGCAAATTGGACGGATTTAGCACAAAACTTCAAACCTTAGTGGCTCAGATGTCATAAATTCTCAAAATTGATGGATCTAGCAATATTGGTCAAACCCTAGGGACGGATTTGGCTATTAACTCAATGATATATCTATTCCAATTATTATCATCTAACAAATTCGCTGATATTTATTGGTTTGCATTCACAACGTTTCATCTTTTTCATTTTTTTCATTGTTATTGAGGTGTTTTATTTCATTTATAATTTTAATTACAAATCTAAGATCTAGACATCCACAACAGGCACACAAAAATTGGAACTTATGTATCTGATGACAGGAGTACGGGGTCCTGATGGTTAAAGATATTTTTTTGAGCAGTTGGGCTCTTAATGTTATGGGCTTATTCTAAGAAAATGATTTTTATGGGCTTTTAGTTTTATTCGGCCTGAAAAAAATCTGGAAATACGACACTATGACCGATATTTGAGAATCAAAATATCGACGGAATATTGGTAAATATCACCGATAATATTGATACCGATATATGCCACTAAATATCGGCCAAGGTACGATAACCGATATCCCACCGATATTGACTACATAGATTATTTCAAAACATTAAGATTTGTTAAAATATAGTTATTTATTTAATTTCTTTGTTATACGTTTTCGATTACCAAACCCTAATGGCGACGACAAAATATTAACCATTCATGTATTGGTTGATTAGGAATTTGTTATCCTATATTTGATACAGTTTTTATTCATATATGTGATTCATAAGTAATAGTTTGATCTTCAATACTATACATGATCAAATTTTCTTTCTATAAATTGTTTTTATGATTATTATGGATGCTACTCAAATCAAGATTTGCTTGTGGTCCTAAACCTTAGTAGTAGATTGGCACATTCTCTTTTCCCTTGCATCAATAGACTTTGTTCATATATTTTTAAATAGATTTTTTGTGCTAAAGTTAATTATGTTAGCTTGACAAATTTGAGTGTTAACTTATATATGGTATCAATTTAAAGTTTGACAAAAAATAACGTCTTCAAAATTTATTTTCAAAAAAATAATATTTTACACTTTTAAATTTGGAACATTGCTCCAAATTCGAAAGTTTTTACTTTTAAAATAATTTAAGAGTTTCAATTTCAACTTTTTTTAATCATAGGAAATATATTGATTTATAAGAATAGATAAAAAAAACTATTTTAGTTGTATATTTTAAATTGTTCAACCCATGTAGTAATTGCAAATATATTTTGTAGATTTGTGTTTTTATTGTTAAGTATAATCATTCTTTATCATCAAGAATGTTTACCTTTAATGCTTTAGTCGACGCAAAATATAATATATTTAAATAAATCATATAATTCGTATATGAAAACTTATATGTTGAAAACTTATATGTAACTAACAATCATTAGTGTAAAAAACCACTAAATGTGTGAGAGAGAGTGTGTGAGAAACCCTTCGGCGGCGCCGATCCTCGAAGACGGAGAGATACCACCGGAACCGTCTAACACCAAAAATCTCTCAGCCACTACCTTCTTCATTTCTAACCTACCAGATGATGTCTCATCAGAAATTATCAAGGGGGAATATAGGCGATGTGGACAACTTGTGGACGCGTATGTTGCAAGAAAAAGAGATAGATTCGGAAAAACCTTTGCGTTCGTGAGGTTTGAGAACGTTAGGAATGTGGAGAAGATGGTGAAGGCCCTTAACAGTTTCTCCTTTGGTGGCAGACGAGTATTCGCGAGGGTTGCCCGTTTTAGCAAAGAAGACAGCCGTGCAAGGTCGACGAAAAAAGATAGCAGACTTGATGGTGGAAGCTTCGGAGGTGAAACGCAACATGCTACTAACCAGGGACCAACCAATGTTAACAGGGGGTTCCGGGGCTGGGACACAGTTAGATCGTTTTATCAGGCGAGTGCTGGGAACAACAACGTACAACAGGGTAAGGAAACACTTACGATCAATCTTGGTGGGGTGGAAGCGGTTAAGCCTAAGTCATGGATGGGGTCAGCTGTCATCGCTCAGGCTAGAAACTATTTCAGGCTATGTAAACTACTCACGGGACTGAAAGAACTCATTAATATTAGAATGGAAGTCAGGTATCTTGGGGGATTGAGGGTGATTATATCTTTCTCCTCTCCTGAGAAGATGAAAGAGTTTCTGGCCCTTAAGTCCGTTTGGGAAGGATGGTTGTCGGAAGCTGTGGAATGGAAAGGTCAGCACATCCAGGCGGATAGACTGACATGGGTGAAGATCACGGGCCTGCCGTTGTTACTAAACTCACAGGTTATAGCTGAAACCATTGCTTCACGTTTTGGGGTGATAGTTAGAGAAGCGGAAAACGGGGTCGCTGAAACGGACTTATCGGGTGCTTATGTTGGTATCCTTGTTAATCATGGTAAAAAGATCGACGAGGAAATTAAAATTTTATGGAAAGGGCAGACGGTATCCTGTTGGGTATCGGAAGGTTCGGGGAGGTGGCTGCCTGAATTCATCGGTGAGGAAGTCGCCGTTGTCGGTATGGATGGACCAATAGCAGCCGACGGTGAACCTCCGATTACTGCCAATACTCAGGTGGAGGAACAAACCGACGTACAGAATTCCAAAGGTCCCGGGGTTGGCGATCCAGTCTTGGGAGGTGAACAGCCAAAGTTGGGGGTCTCAATGCATGGGGAAGGGGCTAGTAGTCCTACGTTGCATGGAAACAACCAGGGGAAAGAACCTATCATTGATATGGACCCACCTGTGATTAATGATGGGGACCATCCGAAAACTGTTTCCAATGGTGGGCCGGTTAACGGTTTGGGCTCGTCTACTACAAACTCTTTTTGGGCCACAACTCAAAATACTTGTGGGGATGCAAGAGAAAACGTTTCCAATGGTGGGCCTGTTAACGGTTCTGGCCCAGTGAACAAGAGAAAACGTAATAAGGGGATGCAAGCCCGGTTAGGAAAATTAAAAAATAAAGGGAGGGTTATTATTTCTGATTTTGGTTGCAGGTCACCCGAAGGACTTAACCCTAGTTCTGGGTCAGGGGGTATCAAGAAAAAGAGACGTAGAGGTAAGAAGAGTCTTCCGAATGCTAAACTTATGGAGGATCTAATTGGCTGTAACACGGATGGTTTGCCCAAAGATAGTGTGGAAGACGGTTATGAGTCGGATTGGGTTGAAGATAAAGCGGATGAAGATATCGATACTGAAATGGTTCAGGAGAATACGACTGTCTCGGGGATTGATATGGCTGAGGAAATCAATTCGACCAAAGACCTGGGAAAAGTTATGGGTCTCCAATTGGAAGGTTTTGAAGGTGACATTGAGAAACAGATCGATGATGAAAAGGAGCTCGCAGGTCAAAAATGAATTTTCTCTCCTTCAATATTAAAGGGGCTGGGGGGGCTGACAAATCGGCCAAGGTAAGAAATATTAAAAATACTTTTGGCATTTCTTTTGTTGCTTTACAAGAAACTCAAATGGGGGCGATCACGGATTTTCAAATCGATAGATTCTGGGATAGATCTAGTTATGATAAGGTAGTAGTTAACGCCACAGGTAGGTCTGGTGGCTTAATTTCTATATGGAACCCACAACTGTTCCGGGTCCAACTCACCCGAACAGGTCAAAACTATATACTTACAGGGGGAGTTCTGGGTGGAGGGTCGGAGTTGATGTATATTGTGAATGTTTATGCACCTTGTGATCAAAATCTTAGGCGAAGCTTATGGGCGGAATTACTAGCGATGAGGGTGGAGTTAGAAGGTATATGGGTATTTTTAGGTGATTTCAATGAGGTGAGATGTGAGGAAGAAAGATTGAACTCGGTTTTTGTCCCGTCACATGCAATGGCTTTCAACAATTTCATCTCGGAAGCGGGCCTTTCGGAGTATAATATGGGGGGTAGAAGGTTTACGTTTATGACACCGGATGGACTTAAGCATAGTAAACTGGATAGGGTGCTGGTATGTGATTTATTTGTGAGCAAGTGGCCGAATGCAAAATTAGTTGCACTTGATAGAGACGTGTCAGACCATTCGCCGATTGTCCTGTCAGTTTCCGATGCCTCTTTTGGTCCTATTCCTTTTAGACTATTTAACTCGTGGATTGGTAAACCTGGGATGGATAATGCGGTTCATGTGGGCCTATCCGATGAAGTTGTTACAAACAGGGCTGACATCAAGCTGTTGCAAAGTTTAAAAAATGTTAAGGCCCAGATAAAAAATTGGAGAGTGGAGGAGGTAGCCGCGGAAGAAAGTGACGTTAAGCAAGCTCGTGGTCATATATCGAACCTTCAAGGGATAGCTGAGTGTAGAATGCTGACTGAGGTGGAGGTTAAGGAGTGGAAAGAAGCGAAACTGGTGGTTAGAAAATGGGAATGGGATAAAGCCAAAGATTTAAAACAAAAGTCTAGGTTACAATGGATTTTACAAGGAGACGAGAACTCAGCTTTCTTCCACGGGGTGATTAATAGTAGAAGAGCAAGAAATAAGATAGTTGGGTTAATGATTGACGGTGTGTGGGTGGAAGAACCGAATACAATTAAAGACAAAGCGGTAGAAATTTTTAGTAGGAAATTCGATGAACCACAACAAGTTAGGCCAAGGTTATCGGGGGAGGGATTTAAAAGACTATCGGAAGAAGACGCGGCATCACTGGTAGGGGCATTCTCCAAAGAGGAAATCCGAGATGCGGTTTGGGACTGTGGAAACGAAAAATCGCCGGGCCCGGATGGCTATACGTTCGCCTTCATGAAGCACTATTGGGAACACTTCGAAAAGTTTATGGGGGATATTTTGGACGAGTTCTTCGTCCACGGTTCCATCCATCATTCGTGTAACTCGTCTTTTGTTGCATTGATCCCAAAGGTAAATGACCCGTTAACATTTTCGGATTTCCGGCCAATCTCTTTAATCGGAGTCATTGGCAAAGTCATCTCGAAAGTTTTGGTGGGTAGACTAAAAAGGGTCCTCGGGAGTGTGATTTCTAGTGAACAAACAGCATTCATCAAAGGTAGAAACATTTTCGATGGACCGCTAATTGCAAATGAAGTGGTTTCGTGGGCAAAGAAAGCAAAAAAGGAGATACTCCTCTTTAAAGTTGATTTCGAGAAGGCGTACGACTGTGTTTCATGGAAATTTTTAATAAACATAATGCACCACATGGGATTCCCTACGAAATGGAAGACGTGGATGATGGGGTTGCTGTTTACGGCTAGATCGGCAATTTTGTTAAATGGCACACCAACATCTGAATTCCAACTCAAAAGGGGTCTTAGGCAAGGCGACCCCCTCTCGCCATTCCTCTTTACCATCGTCATGGAAGCATTACACGTTATGGTGTCAAAGGCGGTTGAAGGCGGTGCATTTGAAGGGGTAAAGTTACCGAACAATGGTCCAATGGTGTCACATTTATTCTATGCCGACGATGCCTTATTCCTGGGCGCATGGTCTGAAGGGAACATTAGAAGTCTTAACAGGATTTTGCGTTGTTTTTCCATGGCATCCGGCTTACAGATAAATCTAACGAAGAGCAATATTTTTGGGATAAATGTCGAACAAAGGGTGGTTAGTGAAATGGCAGCAATTTTGTGTTGTACTCCCAAGTCTTTACCGTTCGTATATTTGGGGCTGCCGGTCGGAGAATCTATGAAACGCATCAAGAGTTGGAAACCCATCATCGATAAGTTCAACACAAAGCTTTCGTCTTGGAAAGCTAGATCCTTATCTTTCGCGGGCAGAATTGTTCTTGTGAAGGCCGTCTTGGGAGCAATGCCTAATTACTACATGTCTTTATTCAAAGTACCTACGGGGGTAATCAAAGTGCTGGAGGGGATTCGTAGAAGGTTTCTATGGGGGGGATCAATTGGTACTAACAAAATCAAATGGGTTGCCTGGGAAAAAATATTGAAAGCTAAAAGCTCGGGCGGTATGGGTGTGGGAAGTATAGAAGACTTGAATCTAGGCTTACTCGCCAAGTGGTGGTGGCGTTATAAGTCTGCGGCTGAACAGCTTTGGTGCAAAGTGGTGAACGCCATTCATGGCAGGGGTAGGGCAAATGGCTTGGTTCCAAGGAAGATAACTGGGGCTGGGACTTGGCACTCGATTGCTATGATCCATGAGGAATTCAATAAAAGGGGTATGGACTTGGAAGCCAAGTTTGTGTGCAAAGTGGGTAATGGATCGACGATAAGGTTTTGGGAGGACGGATGGTGTCCGGATGGGAAGTTGAAGAACCTATTCCCGGAATTATACCTACTGAGCAAGTCTAAAGAGTCAAAGTAGCGGATTGTTACAAGCTTTCGGGTGCTGTTAATAGTATTAATAATAATAATAGTAATAATGATAATAATAATAATAATAATAATAATAATAATAATAATAATAATAGTAATTGCGATAATAATAATAATGTTGACATCCAGAATTCTGAGGTTGGTATTAATAATAATAATAATAATAACAATAATATTAATAATAATAATAATAATAATAATAATAATAATAATAATTATAATGATAATAATAATAATAACAGCCCTGCTGTTGGTCCCCATAATGATAATAATAGTAATCGTAGGTCCAATCGGCATAATGATAATAGTATTCAGTTTTATATTGGGTCTGGTCGGATTAATGATAATAATAACAGGGGCTTTCTTAATAATAGTCTTAATAATAATAATAATAATAATAGTTCTGTGGTGTGGGAAGTATCTTGGAGTCGTTTGCCGAACACTGTTGAAGAGACCGCAGCATATCAGAGGCTGCAGTCACTGTTGGCAGCACAAGCGATAGGAGAACAGGCTGATGTTTGGAAATGGAAAAGTCAGGATAAAGAGCTGGATTTTGAGGTGAAACTGGTCAGACAAGAGCTGCACAAAATGACTACAGGAGCGGCACAAGTGCATAAATTCTTCTGGAATAATTATGCCATTCCAAAGGTGAACTATTTTGGGTGGCGAGCAATGGAAAACAAGATACCGACTGCTGAAAATTTGGCTTTTAGAGGGCTGCAGATGGGGGACGGATTGTGCAAGAGATGCGGGTTAGAGGTAGAGACCACGGGACATATTTTGATTAATTGCGTGTGGGCTAGAGCGTTGTGGTGGAACGTCAGTGAATGGCTTAAGGCACCGTCACTTGCTGATAGGAATTCGGTCACGGAGCTGCTGGAAGAAGGCTGGAAACTCAGCAAATCAAGGAAGGCGGCAAAGGCGATTCATGCGATTGTTCTCGCAGGTATGTGGAAACTGTGGATTGGCCGTAACGAGTTGATATTCAGATCGGAAAACACGGATACACCATTAATGCTTTATGAGGTCAAGACCGAGTCCTTTTGGTGGTTGGTACAAAGGGGGAAGATTTCAATGGCGGATAAGCCGAAATGGTGGGATTTTACAATTTTCAACAACGGTTGAAGCGTTATTTGGTTGATCTCTTTGGGACTTTTTTTGATAGGTTGTTATATGCTCATGTTTAATGTAATAAAGCGCATTAGTAGATATAATACATCGACCCGGGTAGCCTCTGGCTAGTTGTGTCGGGGCGATTCTAGGTGATATGTAATAATTGTTGGTGAAATGAGATTGCGTTTGGTTGTTCAAAAAAAAAACTAACAATCATTAGTAAAATATATAGAAATCATGTCAACTTATTTAGAATATTCGTTAATCCGAATATGGCAATAATCAATTTACACCGTAAGTTATTTTCTTTATATGATAATTTATATTCGTTATAAATAATAATATTGGGAATCCCGTGCATCGCACGGATTCTAACCTAGTAATATTAATATATTCAGATTTCGAAAAAAAAAAAAGAAAATTGATTAGTTGAAACAATGAACGACGACAACAGCAGTATTCATAAACAGCAATAAATTTGTTGTTTCCTTTTTTTTTTGTGAGCTTGGTTAAGACAGCAGCATGATACAACAACAAAAAGTAGGAAAACCATAACCATCTCAGCCCATCACCCTGGGCCCATCAGCGCTGGCCCAACCTGCAGACCCATCCTTCTCGCCCACTCGACCTGTTTTGTACCTCCATGACCGACAGTGCCATGGGTCCCGATTATAAGTTGTAATTTCTAAACCTGCCAATTCGCCTGAAACAATGTTTTAAGTATTTTTTTTTATGTAATGAACCTTTTTAGGGTATCGCCCGATGGTAGCCACCCTTGTGATAAGGCTTTGACCCACCCATGACATTAGGTTGGAGTCTTGTACGACACTCTTTTTTTTTTGTGTTTGTTCTCTGACCACCCACCTCTGCTCAACCTCACCCCTGTTCTTCGACCACCCAACATAGCACAACTCCTCCGACCAAACCCACTTCCTTATCCCTCATCCGACCTTTACCCAACCTCCGGCTAAAACTTACCTCCTTCTCCGACAATAGCCCACCTCCTCCGCCATTAACTCTTCCGCCGACCAAAATCCAATTCTTACCTCACCTACTCCCAGTGGCGGATCTAGACCAAAATTTCAGGCGTAACATTACAATTTTTTTTTACCGTACTTTCATACAATGTTCACTTCTTTTACCATACTTAAATATCATTATAAGCAATATTTGGACTTGAAGTTAGACCCATATCTTCATTTATGGGGCTTAAAAAAATTGCTAGTAAGAGCTTGATTAGAACATGGATTCAACTTCCATGTACACTAATTTTAGAATAAACAAAACGTAAACCATAAACAATTTAACAATTACACATACCCTAAAATCAAATGTAAACAATAATCAATTGTACACAAACCCTAAGCCTAATCAATTGCACATAAAAAAACTACATAATCAAATGTAGATAAACCATTAGAATTTATAATTAAATCTTGGGGAAATGAAATTAAATAATCCCAATTTTGAGGTATTAGAAGGAAATAATCCGAACTTGAAAGTTGTAAGGGAACAGTCCCAACTTGTCTTTTATTCCATTGGACCAAAACTAACTAGGGTTAGTTTTTAACAGGCCCAGTTAGTTTTCTGGCTAAAAATGTAATTTTTAAAAGATCAAGGACCATTTCTGCCATTAGTCAAACTTTTTAAACAAACTCATCCTCCCCCGACCACCCTCGTTCTCCGGCGACCACCTCCGGGGACCACCCAAAGTATTAACGTAACCTCTCATCTTCGTCTTTGGGTGTTGAACGGTTCGAGTGTTGACGGGTTCGAACCCGAGCTGTTTATAAGAACCGAGTTAGCGTGGTGTCGGGTTAACCGGGTCTTAACTCTCGTTAATATTAATAGGGATGGGATGTGCCTGTGGTGTGGAATGATTTTTTTTTTTAATTTTAAAAATTGTTTTTTTTTTTTTTACTTAAAAAGGATAGATGGTGGACTATTGGTTATTATGTTGGGCTTTTGAAATAGTTTGAGGGGTAACATAAAATGTCAAGGGTAGATAATATGTAAAACATTACAAAAAAAAAGCCTTATGACCTTTATTTTAAAACTAGATTATATCCCGGGAGCGTCCCGGGTTGAGAAATCTAATTTGAAATATCAGTTTTACATCTGAAATAGACTGATGCGTTTTACAGTTACATGCAGGAAAGCTTCAAGTAGCACTTAACCTAAAACAATTAACAATGTATCTCCAATGTTAGTGCATAACGTTAAACAATGTATAACTCTAATATTAAAACCTAACCTAAAACAATGTACAACTCCAATGCTAACACATGTTGTAAATAAAATTCATATTTACTGGTTTGAACATAACTAATGACTTGCCTATACATGATTAATGAATAACCTGAACACTTTGTGTTTTTTTACAAAACCACACAAAAAAATAGTCGTTTTTTCTCCGTTTTTTATATAGCAATATGGTACCCGTTGGAAAGATAATAAAACGCTCGTTAATTTGGTGTAATTTTTTTCTTTAAAAAATATCGTATATAAACGATATTAACGTTTAAAAGTTATGAGAGGAAACATTAGAGATAAAAATCTAATTTTGTTTTTAAATTTTAAATTATAATTTTCCTAAAATAAAGCCCTTGCCACATGGGATGACACATGGCACACTCAATGAAGAGAATACTCTCTTTGAATGCCATGTCATTAAAATAGCTTTGGTTTATTATATGTATAGATTAACAAATGGAATGAGTCAATGGTTATGAGTTTCTATTTTTTTAATGTTAGGCTAATAAGAAAACTTTGATAGTGTTTTGGGTTTTTAAAATAATTGAGCGGTAGTGTTATATAATTTCAGGGAAAACGTAATACAAAAAATCGTAAAATAAATATATAATTGCACTATGCCGGAAAAGTTGATGGGCAGCGGGCGCTACCCCTCACACTACACTGTGTCCGCCACTGCCTACTCCGACCAAAACCCGCCTACGATCGTCACCTCCTTCAACCAAATCTGACCCAAACCCACTCCCTCCGTCCCAAAACGACACTAAACGGCCAACTCCCATTTTTTATTCCAAACTCCTACGCATGGCCCCACCCTCCTCACCACTCCTACGCTTGACCCACCTCATACGCCTGACCTTCCTTACACCTCCTACGCCTAACCCACCTCATACGCTTGGCTACTCAACTACCCTCTTACGCCTTCACCTCCCTGTGCCTGGCTTACCTTCCCCTTTTACGCTTGATTTTTGTTTGATTAGGACAAGGCATAGAAATGGAAAAGAGGGGGTTGATGCCTTCACATGGTCTTATTTGGTTGAAGTGGGAAATGACACCTTTTAGGTTGT
The DNA here is from genome assembly GCA_032199755.1 of Ambrosia artemisiifolia. Classification (NCBI taxonomy): domain Eukaryota; kingdom Viridiplantae; phylum Streptophyta; class Magnoliopsida; order Asterales; family Asteraceae; genus Ambrosia; species Ambrosia artemisiifolia. The sequence continues at coordinate 3,742,301 of CM063526.1, read as the reverse complement.
CTAAGGGGGAAGGGGCGCTCAACTAATTTGCTTTTCACTTCACTGATTTCTACCATTCTTGTACTGCCACATCACTTCACTGATTTCCTTCACTGAGACACCTTTTTATAGGCAGCACTCTACTGATTCTTTACCCAACTATCAATTATTTTCACACATAATAATAATAATAATAATAATAATAATAATAACACCAACAGTGGTGTTATAAAACAACCACCAAAAACAAAAAATATGTAACAAAAGTCAAATATAACAAAACAAAAGTCAAATATAACAACAATGACGTCTTCTTCCTTTAAAACCAAACCTGCAACTTCATCATCACCGCCACTCACAAAATGAAATCAAATTTACACATTTTTCACTTCCTCCCTACACTTATGCTACTTAGAAGGGTCAATTTCTAAAAAAAAAAAAATTGTGTGAAAGTTTGTGCCACAATCTGTTAACCAGCACAGTAACTGGAACCCGAATTTGGTTCACCAGAGCACTACCAGCATGGGTGGTGTAACACCCCAACCGATGGCGGAAACATCGGGATGTCACGTATTGATGATTGTTCAGTAGCTCATGGTAAATAATAAATTTCAATAATTGATTTAAATACATTACATACAATTGTTCTACAAGAAATTGTACATCAAAATACAAAAAAAATACTAAATACACATCTTCAAGCATTAACTCTAATCCTCAAGCAAGCTATAACCTGAAACATGTTAAGTTTAAAAATATTTTGGGTCAACAAAAGTTGGTGAGAATTACATAGGTTTGAATAAAAATGTTGTACAATTCGAGTGTCATGGCTAGTCTAGTCCATATGTGAAAACAAAACTACTAGGTAAATCGAGTGCATAATCAACCCTTGTGACTAGAATACTGTGGTCCATCCCATACGCATATGGTTCACTCGATTATGTTATGTGTTCGATAACAATCACCCGCGCTACCTATGTAGGAGGTACACGTATCCGGGTGGGATTGTCAGTCCAATAGATCTATCATTGTATACCGTCGGCTGATCAATGTTAATGATTATGCTAGAATAATGTGTTTACCCTAGTAATGTTTAAGACATAATGCAACATAGAATAACACATGGACACTTATGATTGAATTGTAAATTGAATGTTGTAACATGTTTCACCCCAAAATAGTGAATGAAAAAAGGGCTATGTAAACTCACCTTGATCATGATGATGGTCTGAGAATAAGTTATGCTTGCACCTAAATTAAAAGTGATGTTTTAGAGCTCATTAATGTTATATTATATTTTTAGTGTTAGTGCAAAATATATCTATACAACTTTTGAGTTGTGTTAATTTGTGTTGTAATCGGATTATGACGAGTTCATAGAAACTGTATAAATATATAGTTTTATTAACAAACCGTCTCCTGATAATTGTAATAATTTTTTTAATAAAAAAAACTAAATGCATAAATAAATAAACCATTGGTTTGATATCCCGATTATTAAATAATAGAATGATTACTATAGTAAGTGTTTCAAATTTTAAGTGTGGATCTTTATTTTAACTCATTATATAATAATAATAGGCCTTAGTATTTAAACAGTAACATCATTGACATATGTGTAATTAAATGGTGTTTTGAGGGCATTTGTTCATTATTAGTTAGATTACACCTGTCATGCATTACACCTGCCCCATATCTCTCTTCTGTACATTCATTTGCATGCCTCTCTCTCCTCTCTATCGCCTCCCACCAAAAACCCAGATCCACTCTTCATAGAAGGCGGTAGGCGGAGCAGGCCGGCGCCTACTCTTTTCGATCGGAGCTACGTTCAATCGACTCCCACACCCATATTTTCTAAGAGAGAGAAAGAGAAACTAGAGAGAGATCGTTGAGAAAGAGACCGGTTCTGCAAGCATTCAGGCTAATGAGGGAAAAGGGAGTCGGCCGATTACCCGCCGCCGAAGCTGGTTGTGGTGTTCAACAATGGAGGTTTCTGAAAACCATCAAGTTACATTAATTTTGAGCCCTAAATCTGGAACAAGATATTAACCAGTAAGTGGTTCTGATTGATCTTATGTTTTCCTGTAACTCAAAATTATTGTGTGGGTTTATGATGTTATAGCTTAATCATCATCTTCTATGTTCTAAATTACCGATTGCTCACTTGGAATTTATTTTTTGCTCATATTTTGTATTTGGCTGTTATGGCTATCGTAAATCGGTTGATTTATAAACTGTTTATTCTTGCACTATCTTAGTTTAATATGCTTTCATATTATTAAAATGTTTTCCAGGTGCATGTGAAATATAAAAACTTACATTTATAATGTTTGTTTACAGTGATTGATTGTATGCGAGATCCATATTTTAGAGTTTGATATATGATGTTGGTATATCTCTTATATTATAGACTTTTGTTCAAAAGAGAAATGAAAGTTAAGCTGCTGGATGAATTAGGAGAGTCATACTGATAAATGTTTTAACCTAATTTTTTTTTTTGGGTTTTGCAATGGCATCAGCTGCAGCAACAGATAACGTCATCATCGTTAGGGGTAATGAATGATGTGAATGGAGAGTTGAAGGTGGTGTTGACGGATCCTGATGTGTTGGATTGTCCGATTGTTTAGATCCCTTAACCACACCTGTTTTTCAGGTATTTATTATTATTGTTATTACTATTATTTTTGATGTTTGTGGGTGTTTTGGAAATTGGTAGGTGAATTGTTACTGCATATGAGTAAGTAAGGGTTAATTGATGATTGCTAATATGTGTTATGAGTTTGTTGTTGAAAGTATTATCCTTACTGACTATGGTGGAATTGATGCTGTATCAACTGCTAGGCGTAGCTGTCAAAGGGGTAACAAAGGGCCCGAGATAAGCCAGGCGCATGGCATAAATATGTCATTTGTTTGAGGTATGTGGTGGCTAAACGATTGCCTAGCTAATGGGTTAGGGTGTTGGTGGGTTTCGGGTTTTATGAGGCCTTCTTCGATGGATCTGTGGTTTTGGGGTTTTTACACAATGAGACAACGTGCCTCTGCTGTGGTCGGCCGTTGTTCTCGACGACTTTATTGTCACTGTTTCCACGGATCCGTTGTTGTGGGTTACTTTTGCGATGAGGCAATGTTGCTCTGCCGCTTTATTGGGAGTTCGATTTGTTTTCTTAACCCTTTGGGTTTTTACATTCATGTTACCATCCGGCTTCTGCCGCCGCCATTGGCCTCCGGGTCTTCGGTTTTAAGGGTGGTGGGTGGTTCCAAACTATGGTTCTAATTGGTTTTTTGGCCATTAGACCATGCTTGGGTTTTTGGATATGTTGTTATGGACACATACACACACATTTAGTGGTGTTTGTGGTGTGCTTTGATTCGCTATTGTTGTGATGGTTGTGGTACCTGTGTTTGTATTTCCTGGTGGCTATACAACTGCTTTGGCTATCACTGTTTTAGGCTTTGAACTACGATTGCCTGATGGTTGTCCTGAGTCACACGTTAATGTGCTGTTTGTTTTTACCTTTTAAATACTAGGTTATATTGTATGCTTTGTTAGTGGGGTGGCGTGATGAGTATAAAATTATACAGAAAATTGATGAAGATGGCATGGCAAGGGTGGTGGATGGTAGGTATACACCTGCAACCCACCTTGCAGCCAACTTTTATTATGAGAATCTGAGCCACATAAATGTCGGTTTCATTGCTTTGTTTATACCGTGTCTTTCGAAGGACTGATTTAGTTGTTTTATTTTCACTTTACCACATTTTTTGTTCAATTGAGTCTGTTGTTCTGTATTCTGTTTGGCGATTGACGCCCTCTATTGTTTGTTTTCATGTACAGTACATAGGAAGCTTCTTCTTTGCATAGCGTTACCTCGGTTTTCTTGCTGGATGCAAGTACGTTTTTGGATACTTTTATATAAGTTGTACATGTTTGTGGTATCTTCCAGTCTTATGTTGTTTGGTTTTTAAAGGGAAAAAGATGTGCCTCTGAGTCGTATTAGTTTCTTTACAGAGAATTTTATGTTTGAGCATGTATGTTTTTTGGTTTTGAATTGAGAACTGATTTTACGCGTCATTGTGTAGCCTGTAAAAAGGCGTCATGGTCCATATTCGTCATTAGAGGCTGGATGTTCGTCTCAATTGGAAACAGGTTCTTCATCTACCACTGAACTGGCCGCATCAAATTATTAGGTGCGTACATAATAAAATGGATCTAAAACGAACTAATAGGTATTTCTTGCAATAATGTGCATTGTCGGTGATTACAGGTATGTTTCTTTAGTAATGCAAGTAATTAACTTATTTTCTACAGAAGTAATTTTTATTTTGTTACTTTAATCTGAAAATCTTTATTCAACACCAAAAACAAAAGCCAAAATTAACAGATAGCTAGCCAAAGGGAGATACACAAACCATTTCCTGGCCATTCTAGACGCCTGGTTTCTCTGTTTTTCACCAGCGGCTTTTCTGGTGATGATGATGGTACAAGTGGTTACCTGAGTCGCTATGGCGGTGGCGGCGATATAGGTGTCCAATTGTTAATTTGTAGTCCGCTTTATGATTGCTTTGGCCTAATATTTTGAAGACATGTATTATGTGTTTGCCGGTTTGTGTGTTTTTGTTATTTGGAATGTTGTTGTGGCTGGTTATTTGTTATTGGCAGTTGATAAATTATATGGTCACTTATACTTCTCGTATAGTGTTTGTATATTCCTTAACATGTTTTCAAGTTCTTTATCTCAGCTATGGATTTGTTGTTACCAACTTTTGTGTGTCTTCTTTTATAAACTGTGGGCTTTCACAATGTGATTATTGGCTGTCTTTATCCAATTGATTTGCTGGCTTTATATGTAGGTTTGATAATAATACTTCAAACAATGTCACTATATTCAAAAGGAAATATTTTGAACTGACTAATATATATGATGGGCCTATAAGACGCTTTGGCTGTAGCATTTAAATTGGGGAGATCCAAAATGATTGACATGATGATGCTAGAAATAAGAATAAAAAAGTTACTCCATATGGTTTTATAAATGTGGAAAGCCCTTGTGGGTAGTACTATTTATTGGAGATGTGGCAAATTTGATGATGTTTGTATTTATTTTCCAGTGACTGATCAGATTAATGTTAGCCAGCAGTACTACGAGCACTCAACAGAGGACCAGGAGCGACCCGTTTGACGTTGTCTGAATGGCGACACCATTCGACTCGGTCTGGTGCATTCTTTTTGGCAGGTGGGAACATGGGGTAACCACCAGGGGCGGATGGAAGCTTTGCTCAGGTGGTGCACATGCACCCACTCAACTTTGGCTTGTACTACAAAATGTCTTACAATTTTGAGAAAAATACATAATAGACCCTTTAGAAAATCCAAATGCACCCTCTGAAAAAATTCAAATGCCCCAAACAAGTGTTGAATCAACACAGCCAATATCAGCAAATAGATGGCAACTCATTTTGTGCACCCACTGACCAAAGATCCTGGATCCGCCACTGGTAACCACCAACTATTTGGGGGTATAGTTATTGCTGGAAAGTACGACGTACTTTATACGAACTCATTTGTATTAGAAAATAGAAGCAAGCTGGCTAGGGAATGGAATGATTATAACCTTCATGCCAGCAACAAAACTGTCATGGTTTGTAATTAGTTGAACTCATGTGGTTTTGGGATAGCTCATTGTTTATTTGTTGTGTTCCTGCCCATTTGTTTGCCTATACACACAGTTTAATTACTTAAATATTAATGCTCAGTTTTTGGTAGTATAGGTCCTAATATTATGTACAAATTGGAATGTACTGTGCGTCACGAAGCGAACTTTGTTGCGCGAGAATGTGTACGCGGTTTAGAGATACACTAAAACAATCGCGCAACGCGCGATATCGAAACCCCCTAGTTTTCATAATAGTGTAAAAATTCCTTCTGTTCCGTATCATCGAATTTAATACCATTAATATTTCTACACCAATTTGATAAGGAAATATATAACTAATTATAACTTTAAATCTTATCTATTTAATTATGACATAACTATATAAACAGTATAAGGAAGAGATAACGTATAAAGCGTCTAAAAATACGAAGCCTACGAAGCCACGTGAGCCATTGGATTTAGGCGGTGGCAAGATCGTAATTAGGAGCCTTAATCACACTTCAGTTAACCTAACCAGGGGTAATTTAGGTAAAACGGATTTAAATTTGAAGAAAAACGTAAGAACAGACGTTCAACAATTGATCGAAACGTAAAATCAAATCAAAATTATTTCAACAATTAAGCAAACAATTGCAATCGATTACATGTTTCGAATCATCGAACAATCAAAAACTTTGATTTGAATCATAAATCAGTTACTGATTTGCAGAAAAAATGAAAAACAGAGCATTGCAATCGATCGTTTAAAAATCACATTAATCCTATTCAAAAAACATAGTGAACGCATGAAATATTAATAAAAAACATAGAATTTTAATAAATATAATTACAATTACAGAGAAAATGCATTTTAAAAACATTCAGATTAAGAACACTCTATTCTTTGAAACAGACGCACTTATGTTTTAAAAAGGTGCGTCTAAACATCACATTAAATCACTGGGTAAAAAAATGTAAAATGCATAAACAGACGCACTCATATAATCATCAGACGCACTCATATAAAAAAACAGACGCATTCACTGTAAAAAACAGACGCACTCATAACCAATCAGACGCACTCGTATAAACATCAAACGCACTCATATGTTTTTCCCAATTTTATATAAACTATACATGTAATGATTACATCTACAAGTTGCATATCTTATTAGTTGTGTAAAATCAGTGTATTAACTATGATTTGATTGGTAATGAATTTAGATAAAACAGGTACTTCAATACTCAACTACCACCTAATTACTTTTCTATTTTTTAGTCTATAAATAAAGTATGATCTAAGAATCTAAATCATACTCCTTCATCAAAAAAACACAAAAAACACAAAAAAATGGCAGAAAATCAAATAGAAGCAATAAACAACCTTCAAGTGAAAACAGTCATCATGGTGGACTGTATCTCAGAGATTCAAGATGACCTCAACTCATCTTGTGTGGTTATGGGTGCACAAAATGAGGTTTAGAGACAATACAAGAAGAACCTAGACCTCATAGAGAAGCTGATGAAGGAGGAGAGAAGACACCATTCACAGATGCAGCTATTGAGCAACTACACACTTAAGCATCTTTTGACAACCTCATCTCCCAGTCACTTAGCAACACACAGACCTGCATCCTCAAAAACATGTCAAAAAAACAGAAGGAAAGGGATGCAATCTTGGGTGGCAAGTGATGGTGGTGGTTATGTGATGGTGTTTTTCTGTGGTTTTTTGTATCTTTTTTTTTGTGTTGATAGTGATGGTGGTGGTGGTAGTGGTGGTAGTGATGGTGATAGTGATGGTGGTGATGGTAGTGGTGGTGGTAATAGTGGTGGTGGTGATGGTAGTAGTGGTGATGGTGCTGGTGATGGTAGTGGTGGTGGTGGTGTAATAGTGGTAGTCTCATATGTACTACCGTTTTTTAGATATAAAATATGAAGTTTTTAGTTATTTTTTGAAACAGACGCATTCATACAAATAAACAGACGCATTTGTATAAAAAGAACAAAAAAGGTAACTAAAATAAAAAGCATAAACAGACGCATTAGTAAAATGTTCAGACGCATTCATGTTTAAAAGTTTACAAATGTCCACTGCTAACTAACACAACTCCTCATCATCATCAGAAACTTCCAATTCTATCTCTTCATTATCAACAACATCATCTTCGGCAATTTGATCATCTTGTTCGCCTTGCATCTGCGTCGTCTGCGTTGAAGCACCCTCTTTGGCATGTTTTCGTCGATCATGGCCACTTTTTCCGCATATAGCACAATTCCTCTTTCTTTTGCCGGATCGACTAACCTTTACTTCCTTGCTGGACTTTATTCGCTTCTGCTTGACACGACCTTTGTTCTTTATACCATTCGGAAGCCTAATAGTGGGTTCAGCATTTGATGGTTTCTCGTAACCAAGAAGAGAGGCATACCTATCATGCTTACTCTGATGATTAGGTCTCTTAAACCTACCCTCATCAACCTTCTTAACCATCTCTTTGATTTTGTCATTAACCAAGGTTAACTCAGCTAAATCTGAAATTAGAGAGTTTGCAAGATACTCACCACCCAAAACAATCTCCCGTGCAATACGCCTTGCCTCTTTAGTCTTGTCATCACCAAACTCACCTGTTTCAAATGAATACTTGATTTAATTTGGAACAACATCTTTTGTCCACCTCTTCACAATGTATCTTTTCGGGAATCTATACACTTTCATCAACCTTAATATGAAAAAAATATGCCTACACAAAAGCCCGTACTGCTCAAACCTCTTACATGTACATAATGTAGTCACATCCTCATCACCATCAACAAGTTCCTTTTTGAACAAAACCTGTAAAAAAAAGATAATAAACATTAATGTGCAGTTTGGACGCACCCATTAATATAACAAACGCATTCATTGTTTAAATACATAAAAAAAACAATAATTTGCAGTTTGGACGCACTCATTAACATAACAGACGCATTCATTAAAAATGTCAATAAAAAACAAAAAATACCTCAATAAAGCCTTGTCCCTGTGCTTGTGGATCATCAACATAAACCTTTAAAAACCCTTCTTCATCAGCCCTTTGCATATGAACACTTATTAATCCTTCGTAACTGGCATATATTTCTTCTTGGATATCAAAGAAGATAGTCCGGGTAAATATTTTAGCAGCCTCTTGTTCAATAGGGTTTTGAGTCCACATATCAGGAGTTGTATGTCTTGAGTCATGGTCATTCTTCCTATGATTAAATCTCTGAGCTTCAAAGACGTCTCAAAATGGTTGAAAAACTCAACAAGAGTCAACTGAGAATTTGCCACCTGGCAAAAAAAATGATTCTCACTCTCAGATCTTGATGTTGTCCTCATTAGCCCAGACATAGGTTCATTCCGGTAAAAAGCAGGGATCCACATCGATCTCAGGTCAAACATGTCAGACAACCAAGTGTTCTCATTTAATTTGTAATAAAAAATAAGTACACCCCACTCGAAATCAAAATTCTCCGGACTGATGGAATCTGTCCAGACAATTGCACAAATCCTCTTTTTGAACTCATCATCACTGCACAATGCACTACCAACCTACAAAAAACATAAAACAGACGCAGCCAGTTAGTATTAGACGCATTAACATTAGAAAATAAATACATTTAAACAAACGCACTCATTGATAAAAATGGACGCACTCAATGCAAATGCATCAATAAAAACACTATTCAGACGCACTCTTCTATAAAACAGACGCACTCATGATTTAACACAAAAACGAAGTTGCTACAAACCTTATTAGAAACCTTCTTCATGATATGCCACATACACAGCCTATGTCTGCTGTTTTGAAAAACCAGCTGGATTGCATTTTTCATAGCAGGATCTTGATCAGTTACAACAACTTTGGGATGCTTTCCAAAACATTTGGAAAACGATTGTAACAACCATGTATAAGATTCAGTTGTCTCTGATGACAACAAACCTGCACCAAGTGTGACGTTCCGACAGTGATTATCAATTCCAGTGAATGGTACAAAAACCATCTTGTACCTACAATAACCAATAAAAAAATTTTAAAAAAAATTAAAAACATGTCATATTTGGATAACAAAGCTTAAAAAATAGAATTTAAAACATACTTGTTAGTGTTGAATGTTGCATCAAACGAAATCACATCTTCAAATTCCATGTAATTCCTCTTACATAAAGCATCCGCCCAAAATAATCCGGTTAATGCATTCTTTTGATCAACAGAATACTCAAATGAAAAATCTGGCAGGAACTTCTTCTTGTCCCTAAGCCTAGACACAATCATATCTGCATCAAACTCACCATTGAAGCTGTTTAAGCCACCTTTAAAGTTCTTACAATCAGTTGCAGTTGCACCTACATGCTCAAAACCTCCATACTTGGTCTTCATAATGTTAAAAGCTTTGAAAGGACCCATGTTCAATGAAGACAGCTCACATGTCATCTCTTCTTGAGTATGTGTCAGCTTCCTATTTGCTGCTAGAAAATGAATGTCACTCTCATGGACAAACGGATGATTATGACCTTCCTTAAAGCCATAAACCTTGAATTTTTTTCCATCATCAGAGTTTAGCCTGACATGTGCAGGACAACCAGTCCTGATCGAAGGCCTTTTCCTTGACTTAGCATCTTTGCTAGAACTCTCTTCACCTACTTTGACTGGCTTAAAACCCTCCTTATAGCATACAAAGTACCTAAGTCTTAGAATACCTTTTCGCACTTCTGAAGCGCCCTTTCGAATAGCAAAACCACTAGCCTTTGCATATTTTGCATAAAACTCTTGTGCATGCTCAATACTAGGAAACTCCATGTCCTTTAAAGGTTTGAGAGAATCAGGTACATCAGGTATATATGTGTTACTAGCTAGGTCATCAACAGGAACATCGGTTGCAACACCTACAAAAAGCAAAAAACAAACGCACTCATACAGAAAAACAAACGCACTTAGTAAAAAAAAGTTTGGAATCCAGACGCATTCATGTATACAAATCAGACGCATTCATATATTATCAGTATCAGAGATTAAATCAAATACAGTTTACAACAGACGCACTCAATATTAAATCAGACGCATTCGTATATATTGCAGTTTAAAGCTAACAAAATACCTTGAACTCTGAATTCGTTGATGAGGTTCAAATTATGAATATCAACATCCTGATTAGTGTTTTCGATCAAGTCTGAAAACAGATAAAAACATCATGTTAAGAAATCTAACCAAACACAGAGCTCTGCTTTCAACTAAAAACAGAGGATGATAATCCTACCATGAAAAGCATTATGATCAGGCACTACATTAGAATTCTCAACATCAACATTCTGCTCTTCAACTGAGAAGTTTAAATCTGATAAAAACAAAAACAAAAATTAAACAAAACTACTAAAAAATGGATTAATTAAGTACGAATACACTTACCGAACATGATGAATTGATCGATTAAACTGTAATCGTGATAAACAAATTGAGAGATTGAATCGTAATTGGAATGAAACGTAATGTGTGTGTGTGATCGTCTGTGTTTTTAGAATTCAAATTATGATTTGAAATATCGTTTACAAAAATAACTAACGTGAATCACGTAATCAGTTACGTGTGAAAAGGTCTGTAATGCCCTTGGGTTAAACTGATTTAATATTAATTATAGTTTGGTTAGATTAACTGAGGTTTGGTTAATATGACACTTGGCATTCACTGGTGGCTTCTTATTGCTTCTTATGTTAAGAAGCTTTATACCATATACTTTCTCAACAGTATATATACTAATCTTTTTTGTTAAGATAAAAATTCAAAGTTGGTGGTTATTAGTAATAGGATGTGTCAACTATTTTGAATCAAGAATTCTAAATAAAACAATAAAAAAAACAAGATTCGATTATGTTTAGGAAATGAACGAGAATAAGAACGTCGAAAAACGTTGTCGATCATCTTCTTCAACTATGTGATTATGTTTAGGTGTAAATAATTGAAAAACAAGATGCAAAATGTTACCTTGGATACAAAATAAAACGTCATGTAGTCTTTGGTTCCGAGCGGTTGTTCTGATTTTAAGTAGTGTGGCCGCGGCGTCTGCTTGCGGTAGTTAAATTGACGAGAGAGCTTGGCGGTGGCTGGTTATAAATTTTAAGGTGGTAGTGTGATGGTCGGAAAAATGGTCAGAGAAATAGGGAGCCCGAGAGGTTAGAGTTTTGCTTGGTGGGTCGATGGTTCGTGATCGGACTGAAAGTGTGGTTGGAGGATCGGAGGGGAACACATAGTACCCGAGTTTCGTGGTTCCGATGGTCGTCCGGTTGAATAGAGTCGATGAGTGTAAAAAAAAATATGTGCGTGAATGTGTTATGTGACCGATATGTGGCTTAACTTATACTCGTAAAGTCCGTTTAGGCAACATGATTTGAATCCTTAAATACCGAAAATAGATGCTTCGATGTCAAACAAACTTAGCACGATTTTTGTCAGTCAACCGCGTGATTAGTTGGTAACAGAGAGACATACGCGTTGATAAAAAAATGGTAAGTTGTGTTGATTGTGGGTGTTAGTCCGAAGATGAAGGGAGAGGAAGTGGCGGAGTAGGTTTGGCATTTTGAAAGTTTTACATATTATGACATGGTTGATCCAATTAGAGCATAACAACATTCAAAAATATATTAAATGTCATAATTATAAATTGCCATGTATTCCTAATTGAATTCGGAAATCATACAGTCATGCTAGTACTCATTTGCTCAACTAGAATGGTAACAATTATTTCCTTTTAGATAGATGCATAAGTGCTTGTACCTTAAGCCTTGTAGGTTGTATTGTGAGTTATCACCAACTTTAGTGAGCTAAGTATTATTGTACTTTAGCTATATAATGTAGTTTAAGGTTTTAACCAAAATTTTAATAATAAGGCTTATATCATAGTTATTATCGTTACTTTTAATTTATCATATTTAAATTATACCTAAATATTGCAAATGTTACAGTCTCCCCTAGTTAAAGGAATTTTGTCCCCAAAATTCTGCTAGTAGAGACTTTTTGTAGCTTATGAAAGATATTTTTTACGATGGTTCTTGGCCGGACCCAGTCCCGCTTTCGATGTACCATTAATGTTTATATATAGGGTGTACCGTAGCGAACCCACCACACCTTTGGTACCTCATAAACGTACTAGGTATCTACCAAGACCCAAATAGAATTTCACCCCACCTTAACGTACCTGTAAATTCATGATTACGTCCCGGACCGCAATCACCAATTTACCTTACATTAGGGTTTTGTTTCCTTCAATGAGTCTAAACACACATGTAAAATCATACAATTAACCTTGTGATTGAATCTTATACAATGTATGAGTCCAACTCTTGAGGAGGAAAAAGACCTCCACCAGTTAGTGAGTAGGAACCTCTACCGATTGTTGAGCAGGTACGATAGCCTCTACCAGTCCTTGAGCAGGTTGTTAGGGCCTCTACCGACTGTTGAGCAGGCATGATGACCTCTACCAATCGTTGAGTAGGTTGTTTGGTACTCTATTAACTGTTGAGCAAGTACTTCATCCTCTACTAGTTGTTTGATTAAGTGTAATAATTGTTTTTGATTTAACACATAAGTGGCAAATTGATAATACATACATGTAAGCAAGTTTGTAAATGCATCAAGTATCAAGTATAGCATGTGAGTGTAATAGAGTTGCCCTAGACAAGGATAATGACTCTAGGTGTGTTTATGGCAAATAGTTTATATTCCATGCTTTCAAGTATCTTGATGGTCATGGAAATCAAGTTCATGTCAGAGAAGGCGAAGAATATGCATTTAAATTTTGAGAGGATGAAAACTCATACTATAGTCAAAGTTGTAAAGAATAGTGTGTATAAATAGTTGATAAATGGTTTAGTTTATAGGTTAACAAAAGGAATAAAGCAGTCATGTTTGGGATAAAAGATAAATGTAGACAGTCGATCTAGATGGAGGCAATTGAGATTGCAGACTGTGTGATCTGAAGAGGGTTTCATTTTTTTAAAGATGATTTTTCTTTCAAAATCAAAATTTAATTGAGTATCTACTACAAGAACCCTAATCATTTGTTTCAAAAATAATTTGGTCAATATCTTGGTTTATCTGCCAAATAAAATATCAAAAGGCCATTTAAAAAAAAAGCAGTTGGTTTGTAAAACTAGATGAGATCTTTGTTAAAAACGGTGGTTGTTTACAGAACTGGTGAAAAATAAATAAATAAATAAATAAATAATTGCTTGTTTTGGAATCAGGGTCCATCCTGTACAAAAATACGGTATGGATATTTATGGTTAAATCAATAGTTTTTTTTAATCAATAAGATCAAGTATTTGAAGCTTAATCAATAGGTTTTCAAACAAAATGAACACAAGAAGTAAGAAGGGTATGAAGTATAGGTAATCACATAGCGTGTTGTAACAACTACAAGGTCAATCATGAGTTTTGAATCAATGTTAGAATCAAGCGTATGAGAAAACAACAGTTCTTCATAGAATAAAACATGATTGTGGTAAATGCAATAATCGTGATAGTTCAAACTAGCTGGAAGCAAGTAGAAATCAATGAGAATTCGAAGAATTAATTTTTTTCTGTGATAAGAAAGATTTTATTTTCAAATTCGGTTTTGGGAAAAAGTTAGTGTGGTTGAAATTTTTTTTTAGAATAAATAGTACAACTAAATGGATTTAAATCGGAATATCGGAGATTTTTAACACGATGTCGGTTTCAAAAATCAAGAATTTATTGAGATGTTTTGTATAATAGACTTTGATTAATCCATAAAACATTTCATCGAAAATCATTTGTTACGCCAATAAATTGTTACATAAACATTTGAAATTTCGAAAATAGGTTTGTGGAAATAAAAGACTCTTTGACAAAATATTTATTTGCTATAGTTTGTGAAATCCCCAGGTGATGAAAGTTTGAAAAAATTCAGTACTCTTTAGTGTTGGTGCTAGAGTATCTCCTATGCACAAGTTATGAGATTATAGTTTGAACAAGGATTTTAAAATCTTGAATGTGGTGAAATGTAGAGACCGAGGGTACCTAAAAAATGTAGGGGGATGTTTAAAATAAAATTTGCAAGAAACATCAAAGGTAATGGATTTAATATATATACGTATATATGTAACATGTTGTAAAGAGAAACATATTATTTGATTTAGACGTTGAAAATAATTAAACGTACATGTAATATTATAAGTTTGTAAAATGAAGCGTGTTTGTGAAATTCACAAATGATTCATGAAATTTAGGCTAGCAGGGAAATTATATAAGAAAGAAAATAGATTTGAATTGCAGAAATTTTGAGATTTAAAACTTAGAATTTAAACCAGAGTGAGAGGGTATAAATGAAAATGAAATACAAAGATTGTAATAATTTAACCACGAATAAACGAAAACATTGACTTATCAAAACAGATTAGATCTAAGCCCAAGGAATTTGCCCTAATAATCTAGGAGTACGTTAGGATTGCAACAAGTAAGTGAAAGAGAGTAGACAAGACCAAGCTAGGGTAAGAATAAGGAGGAGGATAGGGATAGAGATAAGGATAAGGCAGAGCTGCAAGCAACTGAAGCATGTGCTGGTTAAAGTCCTAAGGTTATAGACTAGATTATTTTTCTAATAACCTAATTCCCTATAACCAAGGCTCTGATACCAATCTGTAACACCCCAACCGATGGCGGAAACATCGGGATGTCACGTATTGATGATTGTTCAGTAGCTCATGGTAAATAATAAATTTCAATAATTGATTTGAATACATTACATACAATTGTTCTACAAGAATTTGTACATCAAAATAAAAAAAATACTAGATACACATCTTCAAGCATTAACTCTAATCCTCAAGCAAGCTATAACCTGAAACATGTTAAGTTTGAAAATATTTTGGGTCAACAAAAGTTGGTGAGAATTACATAGGTGAAGAAACAATAAGTATCACGGAGATTACCAGTAATCTACGTGGTGGTTAATACTTATGTTCGTCAGGATTAATCCTTTACCCGAACCGTATGGTTAAACCCCGGTGATAATAACGAGTGTGAGTGTATGATGCGGAGTAAGTAAGAACACGAGATGTAAGTGGTTCGGTCGAGTAATGACCTACGTCCACTGTAAGTAGCCGGAGTATTATTAATATGAGAGTACAAAGAGTTACAAGAGAGTATGCTAGGCTACAAGTAATTATTTTCGGATCCTTTGGCAAGGAGAGGTCTTCTTGTATTTATAGGAGAACTCATGGGCATAGTCGAGGAGCCCATGAGTAGCCATTCTTCATTGGGCTTGGTCCAGGCCCAAGTCCAAAGTCTTCCTTGGAATTGGCGGGAGAATACAGGTACTGTTCATGACGTCATTTGGCAGCATGGTTGCTGCTCGAGGCGGACACGTGGCATGCTGTGGTTGGCAGACGGCGCCCCTGTCCTTGCTACAGTCGTTGACCATGCTTCTGACATCAGTAAGGGATGTCTGCTGTCACTGTAGACACTGGCATGGCTGTAGCCATGCTGCTGTCCTTGTCTGTAGTTGTTGGACCACTTTTGCCACCTGTCACTTTGTCATTGGCGCGTACACTGTCAACGATCTTTGTGAATCTTCCTTTTGTTGTCTTCTGTACCTCGTACAAAAGGTGTTAAGGGAAGATTCCGCGCGTGATGGCACGCGCTTATCAGATGGTGTTATTGCTTATCAGTTGTTGTCTTTGCGCGCTTCCCTGCATACGTTGCTGGTTGCGCGCTGTTGGTTCCTCGCGCCGCTGACTGGCGCGGGGAAGCTGACTTATGGGGATAGGGACGTCTCTTCCGCCTGGATTAGGCTCCCTATCCCTTCAAGTCCCCCTAGTCTAGGGCTTCTCCTGCTCTTTGTGAAGAGTAGGTGGAGTGCTAGACTCAAAGTATGGAGTCGCGGATGAAAGCTCATCTGCTGTTGTGTCTTGAGATTTGCTCTCCTGCAAAGTTTGGCGGAGAACGTCTTTTTTGGTTTTACGTCAAACTTGCGCCTTGAAAGACGTTTGTCGCCATGACCTGTTAAGGCGCTGGGCGGGGAACGTCTTTTTTGGTTTTACGTCAAATTTGCGCCTTGAAAGACGTTTGTCGCCATGACCTGTTAAGGCGCTGGGTGGGGAACGTCTTTTTTGGTTTTACGTCAAATTTGCGCCTTGAAAGACGTTTGTCGCCATGACCTGTTAAGGCGCTGGGCGGGGAACGTCTTTTTTGGGCTTCCTATGTGGGAGCTAGTTTTCCGGGTTTTTCGGCGTTGGAAGCCTCATTATTCCGGAAAACATAGTCGCCGATCTTGAACGCGGACGCTTTGACACGCTTGTTGTAGTAGCGCTCTGGCTGTGTTTTGTATTTTGTCTCTTTGATTGCGGCGAGTTCACGGCGTTCATCTAGGAGATCAAGGTTTAGGCGGAGCTCTTTGTCATTGTCCCTTTTGTTAGCCATGAGTACTCTGGCGGAAGGGCAGCCGATTTCGACGGGGATGACCGCCTCCGTGCCATAGGTTAGGCTAAATGGCGTTTCGCCGTTGCTGGTTTTTGTGAGGGTGCGGTATGCCCATAGGACATGAGGGATTTCGTCGACCCACCCTGTTCTTTTAGTTCCGAGCCGTGTCTTGATGCCTTCCACTATTGTACGATTGGCCCTTTCAACTTGACCGTTGCCTTGAGGGTGCGCGACGGATGTGAAGATTTGTTGGACACCCATTTGAGCCAACCATTCTTGTAAGGATTGGTCTTCAAATTGTGTGCCGTTGTCGCTTAACAATTGCAACGGTAGGCCAAATCGGCAAATGATGAATTCCCAGATGAATTTTTTGACGTGTGCGCCGTCAATTTTGGCTAGAGGCTTCGCCTCGACCCACTTTGTGAAGTAGTCGATGGCGACTATTAAGTACTTTACATTTTCTGGAGCCGTTGGGAATGGGCCCACCAAATCAATGGCCCATTTTTGGAACGGCCAAGCCGCTGTGACCGGCACCAGGTTGTTCTTGGGGCGCAGGGTGTTCGGGGCGTGACGCTGGCAACTGTCGCACTTGCGCAACTCATTGACCGCGTCCACGTGCATGCCCGGCCAATAATACCCTGCGTTCATTAACTTCGCCACTACCATTCTTGGGCCTGCATGTAGTCCGCACGTCCCTTCGTGTACGTCTCTCAAGAGAAAAGAAGCATCTGCGGAGTCTACACATTGCAACAGCGGCCCTAGGTAGGAGCGGCGGTACAGGATACCATCTATAAGTTGGTATTGTAAGGCTTTGTTCTTGATCTTCCGGGCCTCTGATTTATCATCAGGCAGGGCACCGGAGGATAAATAAGCTTTGATGGGAGTCATCCAGGACGCGCTGCCCGTTTGGATGACATTGACTTGTCGCGGTGGAACAGATGGTTTGTCCAGTACCTCGATAAGAACTTCTTTGGCCATGTGCTCAAAGACTGTTGATGCCATTTTGCTTAGCGCATCGGCGGGCTTATTTTCGCTGCGCCGAATGTGCTTGACCTTACATGAGTCGAATCGGCGCATTAGTTGCTTGGCCTGTTCCAGATACAGTGCCATAATTTCGTCTTTCGCATCATAAGACCCGTTGATCTGCCGCGCGACAAGTAGTGAGTCTACGTGCGCCTCCACGTGCCTGGCCCCCATTTTTTCCGTAATTCGGAGGCCTGCCAGCAACGCTTCGTATTCCGCCTCGTTGTTCGTGCTTTTGAAGTCGAGGCGGATGGCGTACGTGAACTCTTGTTTATCTGGGCTGATAAGGCGCAAGCCTGCGCCAGCCTCCTTTGAGGCCCCATCCGTGAATAAGGACCATTTTTGTGATGGGTCTTGCGCTAGCGCAGGGGTTTCTTCCACTTGACATTCTTGTATTTTGTCTGCTGGGATTTCCGTTGCGAAGTCCGCGAGAACTTGGCCCTTGATGGCGGGGCGGGGTTTGTAGTGGATCGTGTGTTCCCCTAATTCGATGGCCCATTTGGCCAGGCGCCCCGACAGCTCGGGCTTGGCGAGTATATCGTTTATCCGATAGTCTGTGAGGACGTTTATCGGATGCCCTTGGAAGTATCTGCGGAGTCTTCGGGATGCATGGACAAGAGCGAGAACCAGCTTTTCCATGATTGTGTACCTTGTTTCCGCGTCTAAGAGCGTGCGACTGATGTAGTATATTGGCGTTTGCACGTTCTTGCGCTCCACCATGAGGACTGCGCCTATTGCCCGGTCCGTGACAGATAGGTACAGTGTTAAGGGCTCTTCGGGCAGAGGCGCTGTTAGCGTCGGAAGGTTCATCAAACATGTTTTCATTTCTTTGAATGCCGATTCCGCCTCTGGTGTCCAGCAGAAGTTGCTCTTTTTTAAACAATTCTTCAAAGTGTCTACGAACGGGAATGACTTTGAAGCATAGTTGGATAAGAATCGGTTGAGGGCGACAAGGCTGCCCATGAGCGTTTGTACCTCTTTGATGGAAGCGGGCGATGGCATTCTTTCTATGGCTTGTACCTTTTCCGGGTTAGCGCGGAACCCATCCCGCGTTACGATGACCCCCAGAAACTTGCCTTCTTCCATCCCAAAGGAGCATTTACTTGGGTTGAGCTTCATGCGCACCTTGCGCAACTGGGCAAATGTTTGTTGGATATCTTGGAGCATGTCGCTCTCATCTTTGCTTTTGATTACGAGATCATCGACGTACACTTCAAGTCGTACGCCGATCTCGTTGATGAAGGCCGTGTCCATGAGGCGCTGGTACGTGGCGCCCGCATTCTTCAGCCCGAAAGGCATTTTCGTATAACAAAAGATGCCGGCGTCTGTGCGGAATGCCGTTTTGTCTTCGTCCTCTTTCGCCATTTGGATTTGGTGATAGCCCTTGTACGCGTCTAAGAAACACTTAAAGCGATAAGGGGCTAAGGAATCCACTTTTAGGTCGATTTCTGGCAGAGGATAGCAATCCTTTGGACACGCCTTGTTGATATCCTTATAGTCGACACACATGCGCCACCCGCCGTTTGCTTTGGCTACCATAACTGGGTTAGCCACCCATGTTTGGTATCTGATCGGGCGAAGTATACCCGCATTGAGTAGCTCGGTGACTTGTTCGTTCATGGCCTTTGTTTTCTCCGGGCCCATGCTGCGCTTCTTTTGTACTATCGGTTCCACCGAGCGGTAGACGTTGAGTCTATGTTCCGCTATGTCGCGTGGGACACCAACCATGTCAGCTGGCTGCCACGCGAACACGTCGATGTTGCTGATTAGAAGCTGCTTCAAATGATTCCGAATGGTCTCGGAGATTTCATGGCCAATGACCACCGTTTGCTCCGGAAATTTAGGGTTGAGAACCCATTTTTCCGGCTCGGCGCGGGTATCGGTCTTCACCATTTTTGGTGGTTTGGCGGTTTCCATGGTGTGACAGTCCTTGTTGCCTCTGATGAAGGCGATGCCGGTTTTAGTTGGGAATCCGACCACCGCATGCGCCGTTGAAGCGTTGGCATTGAAGAGTGCGATGCCTTCCCGTCCCAAAAGGATGTCATGATTGGAGTTGGCCGGCAAGACCATGAAGTCGCATATCTCCGTGCGCTCATGGGTACCGTCAGACCAGGTTACTGGCATGGACAGCATGCCCCGCGGCATGATGGTTTCATGAATGAAGCCGGAAATTGGCTCGTTGACAGGTACGAGCTTTGCTTTGTCTTCTGGGTCTAGCTATTGAAAGCATTGCTCGTACATGATGTCTGTGCTACTGCCGCCATCTAGGAACATATATCGCGTGCGATAATGTCCGAAGATGGCGGTAATGACAAGAGGAGCTGTGCAAGAGGCACCGCCCCTGATCTTGGGCATGAGGACATCAGCCTCTTTCCATGAATCGCTTGGTGGTTGTGCCCGGGCGCGCTTTCCCTGGTATGCGCTTTTGCCCTTCCTTGTCATGTTGCAGTGGTGGCGGGGAATCAATGTGGCGGCGTGAGTGTTGAGGTCACGAATCTTTTTCCGTGATCCTTCCTCTTGATTCTCCTCACCCGCTTGATTCTTGCCCGTGCGGTGCACGTTTTTGACCAAGTGGCCGAGCTGACCTGACTTCAGCGCGGTTTCGATTTCCATCTTCAAGGTGTAGGAATTGTCTGTGAGGTGACCGAAGTCATTGTGGTACTCACAGAACTTGCTTCGGTCCGCATGTCTTCGCTTGCCCAAGGGAGGGGGTGCCATCAGCGTGACCTGTTCGGTCTTTAGGACCTGAGATGGTGTCTTTGTCAGCGGGGTCCAGTCGTGGTTTTTCTTTTAGTGAACACGTTGGTCTCGCGTTTGCTTGGGGCTAATTATCTGTCTGGCGTCTCCGGCTGGGGAATATTTCCCCTCGTCCGCGGTGCCCGAGATGCGGCTTCAGACAGATTTGTTTTTATTTTTATTATTATTATTATGGTGTTGTTGTTGGAAATTATGCGTCTGGTTGAAAGATTTCTCAGACGAGGCATATATCTTTGCGGAGTGGACGAGTTCGTCCCAGGACTCCGGGATGCTATCTTTGCCTGTGAGGCACTTCATTAGCTCCGGGCTGCGCACATTATGTATGAACGCTGCCCGTGTGAGTTCTTCCCCACAACCTATTTGCAAGGCTTCCTTGTTGAATCTAACGATGAAGTCTTCGATGGACTCATGGTCGTTTCGGGGGCACAACAGAATGTGCGCCTTGTCCTTCTTGTGCTTGCGCAGGTGCGAGAAGTGACTACCGAACTTGTCGGTAAGATCATCAAAATCTTTAACGCTCCCCGCGGGGAGGTTGTCGAACCAGACTCTTGCTGCGCCCGTCAGAGTTTGGGCGAATAAGTGGCACCAAACCTGTACGGGCCAGTCCACCGACATACCTGCGCACTCAAAGTCATGCACATGGTCATCAGGGTCACGCAGGCCATCGTATCTGCCGATGCTGCTGGGAAGTTTGGCTTTCCTTGGTATCCTTGCTGTCGCTATACGGGCGACGAACTTTGACTTTTCAGCGAAAGCCTTTGGCCTGAATGGCTTAACCAAGTCATCATCCTCGTCATTGTGGCGCGAGCGATGATCGTGTTTCTTCCCTTTGTAGCCTGAATCGCTACTAGAGGACTCGTAACCATCAGGCTCTGCCCGGTGCTTCGCGTAGCCCCGAACTTTGGCGTCTCCGCCGAGTTCCCCGCTACGACCAGCGCCCGGGACAGTTGAGTCCTTATCCTTGTTCCCCTTTTTGGATGGGGTATCATAAGTAAGGGCTTTGCCCTTTTTCTTGGCTTGCTGCAAGAGTTTACGTTGGTAAATTGCAGCGTTTTTCGTGTTCTGACGGAGGAGCCACTGATCGAGGTCCTCCTCAAAGCTAGCGCTGCTGTCGTCGTCAGAGTCGACATCCCGGACCTCGACGTCTGAGCTTTGGAGCCTTGAGGTGGGCTTCTTGACGATAGTGAGTGGTGTTACCTGGTTTTCCGGGAGTTGGGTGTCCCCTTCTCTGGAGCGGTTTATGACAGCAGCAGTAGGGTTGGGTTCAGCCATGGGTGGGTTGAAAAGATGAGTAAAGAAGCAGTTCTAACCGTTGGATGGCGCCAATGAAGAAACAATAAGTATCATGGAGATTACCAGTAATCTACGTGGTGGTTAATACTTATGTTCGTCAGGATTAATCCTTTACCCAAACCGTATGGTTAAACCCCGGTGATAATAACGAGTGTGAGTGTATGATGCGGAGTAAGTAAGAACACGAGATGTAAGTGGTTCGGTCGAGTAATGACCTACGTCCACTGTAAGTAGCCGGAGTATTATTAATATGAGAGTACAAAGAGTTACAAGAGAGTATGCTAGGCTACAAGTAATTATTTTCGGATCCTTTGGCAAGGAGAGGTCTTCTTGTATTTATAGGAGAACTCATGGGCATAGTCGAGGAGCCCATGAGTAGCCATTCTTCATTGGGCTTGGTCCAGGCCCAAGTCCAAAGTCTTCCTTGGAATTGGCGGGAGAATACAGGTACTGTTCATGACGTCATTTGGCAGCATGGTTGCTGCTCGAGGCGGACACGTGGCATGCTGTGGTTGGCAGACGGCGCCCCTGTCCTTGCTACAGTCGTTGACCATGCTTCTGACATCAGTAAGGGATGTCTGCTGTCACTGTAGACACTGGCATGGTGGAAGCATGGCTGTAGCCATGCTGCTGTCCTTGTCTGTAGTTGTTGGACCACTTTTGCCACCTGTCACTTTGTCATTGGCGCGTACACTGTCAACGATCTTTGTGAATCTTCCTTTTGTTGTCTTCTGTACCTCGTACAAAAGGTGTTAAGGGAAGATTCCGCGCGTGATGGCACGCGCTTATCAGATGGTGTTATTGCTTATCAGTTGTTGTCTTTGCGCGCTTCCCTGCATACGTTGCTGGTTGCGCGCTGTTGGTTCCTCGCGCCGCTGACTGGCGCGGGGAAGCTGACTTATGGGGATAGGGACGTCTCTTCCGCCTGGATTAGGCTCCCTATCCCTTCAAGTCCCCCTAGTCTAGGGCTTCTCCTGCTCTTTGTGAAGAGTAGGTGGAGTGCTAGACTCAAAGTATGGAGTCGCGGATGAAAGCTCATCTGCTGTTGTGTCTTGAGATTTGCTCTCCTGCAAAGTTTGGCGGAGAACGTCTTTTTTGGTTTTACGTCAAACTTGCGCCTTGAAAGACGTTTGTCGCCATGACCTGTTAAGGCGCTGGGCGGGGAACGTCTTTTTTGGTTTTACGTTAAATTTGCGCCTTGAAAGACGTTTGTCGCCATGACCTGTTAAGGCGCTGGGTGGGGAACGTCTTTTTTGGTTTTACGTCAAATTTGCGCCTTGAAAGACGTTTGTCGCCATGACCTGTTAAGGCGCTGGGCGGGGAACGTCTTTTTTGGGCTTCCTATGTGGGAGCTAGTTTTCCGGGTTTTTCGGCGTTGGAAGCCTTATTATTCCGGAAAACATAGTCGCCGATCTTGAACGCGGACGCTTTGACACGCTTGTTGGACTGAAAGTGTGGTTGGAGGATCGGAGGGGAACACATAGTACCCGAGTTTCGTGGTTCCCATGGTCGTCCGGTTGAATAGAGTCGATGAGTGTAAAAAAAAATATGTGCGTGAATGTGTTATGTGACCGATATGTGGCTTAACTTATACTCGTAAAGTCCGTTTAGGCAACATGATTTGAATCCTTAAATACCGAAAATAGATGCTTCGATGTCAAACAAACTTAGCACGATTTTTGTCAGTCAACCGCGTGATTAGTTGGTAACAGAGAGACATACGCGTTGATAAAAAAATGGTAAGTTGTGTTGATTGTGGGTGTTAGCCCGAAGATGAAGGGAGAGGAAGTGGCGGAGTAGGTTTGGCATTTTGAAAGTTTTACATATTATGACATGGTTGATCCAATTAGAGCATAACCACATTCAAAAATATATTAAATGTCATAATTATAAATTGCCATGTATTCCTAATTGAATTCGGAAATCATACAGTCATGCTAGTACTCATTTGCTCAACTAGAATGGTAACAATTATTTCCTTTTAGATAGATGCATAAGTGCTTGTACCTTAAGCCGTGTAGGTTGTATTGTGAGTTATCACCAACTTTAGTGAGCTAAGGGGCTGTTTGGCAAGTGCTGAATCATTAAGTGCTGAACTAGTAAGAGGTCCTAATGGGTAAGAGGCTCTGAACCAGTAAGTGCTGAATGGGTAATGGTTGTTTGATTAAACCCCTGAATAACTTTGTATCCTTTTCTTAAAAAAAAAACACAAATCTTACAACACACACACGAGAACAGCACCTCACCTAACATCAAGAATATATTGTTTATCTTCTCATCTTTTATATCTTATCTTCTCATCTTCTTCACACATAAACCACCAACCACCTGCAACTCTACTTTTCCATTTCTTTTCCCTTCTTTTTCTTATACCCATACAAACACATACTTGATACCACACCCACGCAAACACACACTGATGATCGGAGAAGGATGAGACGAGCGGACTAGCGGCGGCGACCGGTGGTCGGACAAGGAGGCTAGGCATCGTTTGAGTCAACCGCTGAACTGAACCATTCAGCATCATCTCAAATCTGAACCATTCAAACTTAACCGTCCAGTTCAGAGCCTCGCTTCAAGGTGAAACAAACAAGCTGACTGCTGACCGATTCAGCGGTGGAACTATTCAGAGGCTCATTCAGAGCTTACCAAACAGGGCCTAAGTATTATTGTACTTTAGCTATATAATGTAGTTTAAGGTTTTAACCAAAATTTTAATAATAAGGCTTATATCATAGTTATTATCGTTACTTTTAATTTATCATATTCAAATTATACCTAAATATTGCAAATGTTACAGTCTCCCCTAGTTAAGGGAATTTTGTCCCCAAAATTCTGCTAGTAGAGACTTTTTGTAGCTTATGAAGGATATTTTTTACGATGGTTCTTGGCCGGACCCAGTCCCGCTTTCGATGTACCATTAATGTTTATATATAGGGTGTACCGTAGCGAACCCACCACACCTTTGGTACCTCATAAACGTACTAGGTATCTACCAAGACCCAAATAGAATTTCACCCCACCTTAACGTACCTGTAAATTCATGATTACGTTCCGGACCGCAATCACCAATTTACCTTACATTAGGGTTTTGTTTCCTTCAATGAGTCTAAACACACATGTAAAATCATACAATTAACCTTGTGATTGAATCTTATACAATGTATGAGTCCAACTGTTGAGCAGGAAAAAGACCTCCACCAGTTAGTGAGTAGGAACCTCTACCGATTGTTGAGCAGGTACGATAGCCTCTACCAGTCCTTGAGCAGGTTGTTAGGGCCTCTACCGACTGTTGAGCAGGCATGATGACCTCTACCAATCGTTGAGTAGGTTGTTTGGTACTCTATTAACTGTTGAGAAAGTACTTCATCCTCTACTAGTTGTTTGATTAAGTGTAACAATTGTTTTTGATTTAACACATAAGTGGCAAATTGATAATACATACATGTAAGCAAGTTTGTAAATGCATCAAGTATCAAGTATAGCATGTGAGTGTAATAGAGTTGCCCTAGACAAGGATAATGACTCTAGGTGTGTTTATGGCAAATAGTTTATATTCCATGCTTTCAAGTATCTGGATGGTCATGGAAATCAAGTTCATGTCAGAGAAGGCGAAGAATATGCATTTAAATTTTGAGAGGATGAAAACTCACACTATAGTCAAAGTTGTAAAGAATAGAGTGTATAAATAGTTGATAAATGGTTTAGTTTATAGGTTAACAAAAGGAATAAAGCAGTCATGTTTGGGATAAAAGATAAATGTAGACAGTCGATCTAGATCGAGGCAATTGAGATTGCAGACTGTGTGATCTGAAGAGGGTTTCATTTTTTTTAAAGATGATTTTTCTTTCAAAATCAAAATTTAATTGAGTATCTACTGCAAGAACCCTAATCATTTGTTTCAAAAATAATTTGGTCAATAACTTGGTTTATCTGCCAAATAAAATATCAAAAGGTCATTTAAAAAAAAAGCAGTTGGTTTGTAAAACTAGATGAGATCTTTGTTAAAAACGGTGGTTGATTACAGAACTAGTGAAAAATAAATAAATAAATAAATAATTGCTTGTTTTGGAATCAGGGTCCATCCTGTACAAAAATACGGTATGGATATTTATGGTTAAATCAATAGTTTTTTTTAATCAATAAGATCAAGTATTTGAAGCTTAATCAATAGGTTTTCAAACAAAATGAACACAAGAAGTAAGAAGGGTATGAAGTATAGGTAATCACATAGCATGTTGTAACAAGTACAAGGTCAATCATGAGTTTTGAATCAATGTTAGAATCAAGTGTATGAGAAAACAACGGTTCTTCATAGAATAAAACATGATTGTGGTAAATGCAATAATCGTGATAGTTCAAACTAGCTGGAAGCAAGTAGAAATCAATGAGAATTCGAAGAATTAATTTTTTTCTGTGATTAGAAAGATTTTATTTTCAAATTTGGTTTTGGGAAAAAGTAAGTGTGGTTGAATTTTTTTTTTTTAGAATAAATAGTACAACTAAATGGATTTAAATCGGAATATCAGAGATTTTTAACACGATGTCGGTTTCAAAAATCAAGAATTTATTGAGATGTTTTGTATAATAGACTTTGATTAATCCATAAAACATTTCATCGAAAATCATTTGTTACGCCAATAAATTGTTACATAAGCATTTGAAATTTCGAAAATAGGTTTGTGGAAATAAAAGACTCTTTGACAAAATATTTATTTGCTATAGTTTGTGAAATCCCCAGGTGATGAAAGTTTGACAAAATTCAGTACTCTTTAGTGTTGGTGCTAGAGTATCTCCTATGCACAAGTTATGAGATTATAGTTTGAACAAGGATTTTAAAATCTTGAATGTGGTGAAATTTAGAGACCGAGGGTACCTAAAAAATGTAGAGGGATGTTTAAAATAAAATTTTGCAAGAAACATCAAAGGTAATGGATTTAATATATATATATATATATATATATATATATATATATATATATATATATATAGGATCCGGATCATGTGAGAACCCCATTGAGTTGTGAGAACTAGAGAACTAGTCTGGACCAATCATCAAGAGACACATCATCACCTTTATAATTTCTTCTATTTTTTAATTAGGGACATAAAAGTCTTTTACACATACCCACTTGGGGGTATTTTAGTAATAATAACACCCACCCCCACCCCAAGTAACAATTAAATAATAAATTTTGAAAACAAATACCTCTCACCTCACTCTCTCTCTCTCACAACCGTTCACTTTCTCTCTCTCTCTAACCCTCTCTCTCTAACTCTCTCTCTCTCTTTTCTAACACACACATGTGTCCCCCTCTCTCTCTCTATCACACACACACACGACTCTCATGGTACAGAAAGGAGGAGGACGGTGGTCATGGTGGGGCTGGAGGCGGAGGCCGGCGGTGGGTCGATGGGTGGTTTTTGAGGCGGATCTGGTACGGGAGAGGCGGAGGACGGTGGTGGGTGGGTCCATGGGTGGTTTTGAGGGGCGGACCTGATTCAGACGGGGTTGGATCTGATTCAGACGATGGTGATGACGACGAAGACGGCGGTGGGACACGGTGGTGGTGGCTGAGGGGGTTGCTGGTCGACGGTATGTTTTTATTATTATTATTATTATTATTGTTTATTATTATTATTATTTTTATTTCTGTTATTAATTATTATTATTACTGTTTTTTTATTATTGTTTTTTTGTTATTGTTTTTTTGTTATATTATTATTATTATTTTTGTTATTATTATTATTATTAATATTAGTGTTGTTATTATTATTATTATTATTATTATTATTATTATTTTATTTTTTTTCTGTGGTGGGTTTGCAGTGGAGGGGGTGGTGGGGCGACGGTGGTGATGAAGAAGATGACGGTGGAGACGGTGGTGGTGGTGGCTCAGGGGTGGAGACGGTGATGAAGATGACGGTGGAGACGGTGGAGGCGGACGACGGTGAGGTTTGTTTTTTTTTTTTGTATTATTATTATTATTATTATTATTATTAAAACTGTTATTATTATTATTATAATTATTTTTATAATTATTTTTAAAGCTGTTATTATTTTTTTGTTATAATTATTATTATTATTTTTTCTGTTATTATTATTATTATTATTATTATTATTATTATTATTATTATTTGGTTTTGTTTTCCATTTGGCGTAATACACATGTTGATATTTTTGGGGGTATTTTTTTATCGTTTGGCGTAATACGATTGTATAGATGTTTGTTTTGGTTTAACACTAAGCGTTTTTTTGGTGTAGTAGGTTGTGTATGGTAGATTTTACACTGGTGTAATTACCCTGGTGTAAATAATTACACCGGTGTAAATCATCCTCATGATATGTTTGTTTTGGTTTTTTGCAGATGTAGCATTAGTTTGAAAGAAAGAAGCAAAGGTAGTCATAGATTGAAAGAAAGTCTCATTGGAACCTTTGTTCGTTTATTTCGTGGCTAACTTGTTCCTCAAGTTGTTCGGGATTAAGGTACATATGTTATTTCACAATGTCAGCTTTCATATATTTATACAACTATATAGAGATTACTAATCTTGTATGTAATAAGTGTGGAGTATTTATGTTCAAGAATGAAATAAATAAGAGAGAACTTGGTTCGTCGTCAATGGAACAAAGGGTTAAAATAACGTCTTTTTTTTTTTAATCTTTACATCCTCTGTATTTAGGCTTTTAGAAGTAAATCGTGATGTTTATTATTATTATTATTAATGATGTTGGGGTGAAAAGGTAGGTTTTTTATGTTGAAAGTTTTGGGTGTTTCTTGTTAGGAGATGATGCCGCGAAGAAGATGATGTTTTGCGTTTAAGGACCCGATGTTGTGGAGACGACGACGAATGGTGTAGTCTCTTTTTTGTAAGAAACCATTGGTGTAAACATCAGTTTACACCGGCGTAAACATCAGTTTTTACACCGGCGTAAACATGAATTTATAGACGTTGTTTATGTAAGAGTACACCGTTTAGTTTCACACACAGTGTAAACGTTTTTTATTTAAGAAAACACCGATTAGTTTTACACATAGTGTAAGTATGAATGTATAGTCGTTTTGATGTAAGAAAACACTGGTGTAAAACATCAGTTACACCAGTGTAAATATGAATGTATAGTTTGTTTTTTTACACTTTTGTGTATTTTTTTTGTAAATGTTGTGTATGGCAGATTTTACACCATTTTATGTTTTATTTGGTTTGTTTTCTACACTAGCGTAATTGTTGTAAAATTTTGAATTTTTTTGGAAGATTTACACCAGTGTAAATATGAATGTAAAGCACCCCATCATCTAGTTTGTTTTTTGTACAATAGTGTATTTTTTGTAGAAGTTTGTGTATGAGAGATTTACACTGGTGTAAAAAATTACACCAGTGTAAAAAACGAGAGTGATACTACAAAATATTCAATCTGATTTTTTGTTTTAAAAAATTAAATTAATTAAAAAATAAAATAAAGTTTAAAAAATTAAATCAGATTTTATTATTTTAATTAAAATAATAAAATAAACTTTAATTAAAAAATAACATAATATTATATTATATCTTCTCTCCCATGGCTTTTTACTTAAATGCCCTTATTTGTACTTTAAGATAATAAAAAAATACTTAATATTTAAGTGAAGACAAAAAACCCAACTTTTGATCTCAACCATTGGATCATGAAGATCTAAGGTCCACAATGGTTCTCTAGTTCTCACAACTCATTAAGGTTCTCACATGATCCTAACCCTATATATATATATATATATGTAACATCCCGTTTTTATTATATAAATAAAATGTGTTGGTTCATATTTATTAGTGTACAAATTACGGGTCCATGATCGTTAAAGAAAAGTAATAACATGGGTGGTGGGTACTCGTATATTTAAAATTAGTTAACGAGTAAGCGACGGATGGAATGATTATTTGAAATATGATATCTAAGCGAGTAATTGGTATTATAGGAGACCGTTTAGTAATAATATAATATATTATATTTGACCATACTCCATTTTTTAGGTTGATGCGTAGATAAAAATAAGCTTGTCTTAACAGTATATTCGTAATTATATAAGATGTTGTAGTTTAAAAGTTATACGAGAAAAACGAGTTAAGCAGCTGAATTAATTAATATTGAGTAATATGATATAATATATAATTATGATAACTGAACAACGAAATGTTCTTTATGTTGTTTAGATATTATCCTTCATTGTAATAAAAGAAAACTATAATGAAGTTCTTGTCCATCGAAAGCTTCAAGATTGAAATCTTGCGTGAGTTAATGAAGCAAGCAGGCACCCTTGTCAATCTATCCCACATCGACTGAAATAGTATAGTCACCGTCCATTTGCCTGTATATATAGGAACCATCACTAACCTTTATAGGTTACACTAAAATCTTGGGAACACTCTAATATAAGAGGATCCCGAGCCTACGATACCCCGTTGGGTGTTGTAATAGTCATTTTTAAAGCACGAGTAGGGGAGACTCTACACCAACTAGTCGTATATGGTGTGAGGTATGTTTTCGTTTAAGTTATGTTTAGTTCATTATTATTTTTATTAGTGTTAATATTAGTAGAAGTTTAGTGTTATTATTTTTAGGTATTAGGATTATTATTAGGGATGGGTATAGGGTAGCCTAGCCTTAATTAGGCATGGACTGATCATCCATGCTTAAATAAAGTAGCGCTAGCCAATATCCAGCTATAATAATAATTAGTTAGGTGTACTGTTACCTAACCTAGGGGTGGTATAACTGTATCAGGACCCTGAGATAGTACCTGATTGTATTGCGTTGTCAGCTATGAGAGAACTGAGAAAGAGGCGAGTTACTTAAACTATTTTCAAAACCTGATACTTGCTCATAAAATTGTTTTGGTGGTGATTGATCATGTATATGCATCGAACCATAGGTGTGGCATCCAGGGTGTTATATATATTATAGTGATCATTATATTTTCCAGGCGTGGACATACACTTACAGGCCTTGTTACGGGTTTTGAGGCTGTAGGTGTGAATATATAATGCCTAGTCCGGATATAGGATTACGGTGACATGCATGGAGCTCATACTTGATCAATAAAATTGTTTATGGGGTGTTTTACTAATGAGTCAGTTTATGTGACTCACCAGCTGTGTGCTGACGTATTTTTATTACTCGAGCATGTATCACAGGTTGGTGGTGTAAGGAATGGGAGTTCCTAGCTGAGAGTTGGAATACTTTAGACGGTTCATCTTATTATAGTTAAGCTTGTTGAGCTTGGTGGTACTTGGATCGCCCTGACTTGTAATAAATACTCAAGTTATGTAATGAGAATACTTTTCCGCTTTAAGTTTGCGCTGACTGGTCACTGTAAGTGCCCCGACCTGGGCGGGGTGTGACAAGTCGGTATCAGAGCATTAGTTTGAGAGATTTAGGTACTAATTGAAGTATCTAGACTTAAACTAGAAGTGGTAAGTCAAGTAGAAGTGCCAATCTTGGTAGGCAGAGGCTAGTATAATAGAGGATGTATATGATGGGTATGCCGAACTTTATGATGGAAGGACCATATGGTAGTTGGGAGTATCATGGTGTGTATCATATATTGCTTTCATTCCTGGCCAGTATGAAAGTTAATGAATGATACCACTATGATCTCGCAAACATCATATTGTACTGAAATCTGGAAATAGTAGGCAGAGTTTTAAGAATGTGGTTGAGCTCTAGTACTTTGCTACTAAAACTCGTGTATATAGGTTTATCTATGGGAGCGTACTGTGCTTATCTTATCCTCATTTGTTTTTCTAGGGTGGCAATGATTGATAGAATGATAAGAGCTGATTTTATGTGTCCGAGGTAACTAGTGGAGTTTGTATACATAGTCTAGCTATACGAGCGTATGTCTCCAAGTATGCTAACTGTTTATGTGTAGCATAGGTGAGTATGCATATTTGTGGGTGTTAAATGAAACCAGGATATACGTAAAGTAGATAGGACGATATAAGGCCTGAATAAAATACCCTAGACATGTTGTGTAATCAAGTAAGGGACTTAACCGAACTTGGTATCTCTACCTTCCCATGATAGTTAATTAGAACCGGGCTCGAAAGTGACCCTAGGACAGCTTGTAGTGGAGTAAGGAAGGCATTTGAAGCCGATGTTTTATTTTTCTACTCGGGAATATATAAAACTCTCTTAAGAGTCTAGTCAGGAATATCAAAGGTGCATTAGTTGAGAAACCTCTAGAAAAGATTAATGTGTCAATGGTTGATATTCAATCAACTAGGCGCACTTACAAGGACGGTAGGCCTTGCAAGCTGAGGCATTAGAAGCCAAAGCAACTATCACTTTTGGGATACATTAGAAGAAAATCCTAGATGTTATCATTGAGAGTAAATGGGATAATAATCAAGATCCGGGGAGATCCAATTTTAGGGATTATAAAGGGAGACCTGGACCCGCACTTAAATGTCTGACATGTGGAAAAAGACATTCTTATCCATGTCACAAGTTGTTTGTAGATATCGTAAGAAACCCATGCACACCTGGTATCAATGTAGAAAGCCTCGTTAGTGATTTTAAGAATTTAAGGACTGATGGCCTAAGAAATAAAGGAACGCAGAGCCCGATAAAGCAAGATGTAGAGCTTTTGATATAGATACTGAAAAAGTCGTAGGAATATTGATGAGATAGTGGGTACGATACTGGTCAACAATTTCTACCACAAGATATCATTTGATGCCGGTGTTGATAGAAATTTGATATGTGAACCTTTTAGGGTATCGTTTATCTAGATTCGTTGTAGCCTAGATAAAGCCATTTATAGTAATAGTTGAGAATGGAAGGGGATAAGAAATTGGGTTGAGAATGGAAGGGGATAAGAAATTGGGAGTAAATATTGTAACTCCCTCGATACCTATAGACGTACTATCAATGAAACATGGAAAATGAATATAGTACTAGGGATGGATTAATTAGCTAGTCGCCAAACTCATATATTGGGTGATAAGAAGCAAATTCGAATCAAGGACCCAAAGAGGAAAACTTTGAAAATTTATGGGAAAAAAAACCTACTAAACCTATAAGTTTCATTACCATGGTAGAGGAAACTAAGTGTATCCGAAAGGTCATCTAGCCTATCTAGTGTATGCACTAAGAGACGGAGAAAGATAAGAATTTAGAGGATGTGCCAGTAGTGGTCGAATTTCATGAGATATCTCCTAAAGATCTTCTAGACTACCATTTGAAAGGAAAATTGAATTTAGCATCGACTTAGTTCTGGGGCGACCGTTATTACTATAACCATGTACCGCCTTGCCCTGATTTGAAAGGATGAATTAAGAAACTGAATTGCAGAAGTTACTTGGCAAAGGGATCTATATATATATATTTTAACACATCATCATAGGTCTTTGTCAAGAATAAGGATGGCTCATTAAGGATGTATATTGATTATGGACCTGAATAAGATCATAGTGAAGAATCGATACCATTCCTAAGGATCAAAGATTTTTATCAACTACAATGCATCTACTAGTTCTCGAAAATGGACATGAGGTCTGGATATCGTCGGCTGAAGGTACGAGCAAAAGATATACCTAAGGTTAATTTTAGGACAAGACGTGGTCCCTACGAGTTCTAAGTGATGCCTTTCATCGTCGTTAACACACCAGGCACTTTTATGGATCTTATGAAACAAATCTTTAAAACTATACATCAATCAATTCGTATTCGTCTTCATAGATTGTATTCTCATCTATTCCATGTGAGGAAATACATGAAGGACATACCTATGTGATCCTTTAAGTCAATACAGTGGTTGATACCCATAGCCAGGAGGTTAGAACACGATACGATCACTATGAGTTGTTAGTAAAGCTATAAGCCAAACATATTTGAAGTATTCGTATATCTCATTAATCTAGTTGTAAGACAAACACGTCATGGGTACACTCACCAGAAAAGGAAGAGACCAACCGATAATAAACGTCATGCATATAGAAGTGGTGTTAAAGTAACTCTCTTTTACCAAATTAAGAATGCAATGATATGCGTTAATGGAAAACCATATCAAGAAGGAAACGATGGTTGGTAGCCAAGATTATTGAGATCTATAAATGATAGTATCTTAAGGTTCAATAATCGAATACGAGATTCTTAGTTTTGACAGGTAGGGGATATGATACCAGAGGAAGCTCATAAGTCAAAATACACCGTGTACCCTAGTAGCAATAAAATGTAGAATTTAAGAAATAATTATGGTTAGATGGAAAAAAAAAAACTATATCACAAGACAAGTAGAGAAATACCTTACCTACCTAAAAGTCAAACCAGAGCATCTGAAACCTTTTGGCTATCTATAGAAACCTGAAATCCTATGAAGGAAACAGGAGATGATAACAATGGACTTTGTTTCTAAGCTTCAAGGATCGAGTCATGGGTACAAATTAGGCAATAATTGATAGGTTCGTCAAATACACATCTTGTCTATTCTTAGGACAAATGAAATTTAAGTCGAGCCTTATACTAAATAGATTATCTTATGACACTATGTGCTTACATGAGCCATATTCAAGAGATAGACTTGTTTTCCTTAAGATTCGAGCATGATTTTTAGGAAAAAAAATGTAGAGCGCCCATCTTCTGCACTGAAGTATGCGATAGCCTATCTAAACAGGGGATCCTATATGAAACAACTGATAAAACAGTTATGTCATAAAATGATAAAATATTACAGAGGAAGTGATGACGAGACGAAAAGGTCCTTACCTCATTTGTCCAAATTTGACAGGTTTCGAGGACGAAACCTAATTTAAGGGGGGTATATTTGTAACATCCCGTTTTTATTATATAAATAAAATGTGTTGGTTCATATTTATTAGTGTACAAATTACGGGTCCATGATCGTTAAAGAAAAGTAATAACATGGGTGGTGGGTACTCGTATATTTAAAATTAGTTAACAAGTAAGCGACGGATGGAATGATTATTTGAAATATGATATCTAAGCGAGTAATTGGTATTATAGGAGACCGTTTAGTAATAATATAATATATTATATTTGACCATACTCCGTTTTTTAGGTTGATGCGTAGATAAAAATAAGCTTGTCTTAACAGTATATTCGTAATTATATAAGATGTTGTAGTTTAAAAGTTATACGAGAAAAACGAGTTAAGCAGCTGAATTAATTAATATTGAGTAATATGATATAATATATAATTATGATAACTGAACAACGAAATGTTCTTTATGTTGTTTAGATATTATCCTTCATTGTAATAAAAGAAAACTATAATGAAGTTCTTGTCCATCGAAAGCTTCAAGATTGAAATCTTGCGTGAGTTAATGAAGCAAGCAGGCACCCTTGTCAATCTATCCCACATCGACTGAAATAGTATAGTCACCGTCCATTTGCCTGTATATATAGGAACCATCACTAACCTTTATAGGTTACACTAAAATCTTGGGAACACTCTAATATAAGAGGATCCCGAGCCTACGATACCCCGTTGGGTGTTGTAATAGTCATTTTTAAAGCACGAGTAGGGGAGACTCTACACCAACTAGTCGTATATGGTGTGAGGTATGTTTTCGTTTTAGTTATGTTTAGTTCATTATTATTTTTATTAGTGTTAAAATTAGTAGAAGTTTAGTGTTATTATTTTTAGGTATTAGGATTAATATTAGGGATGGGTATAGGGTAGCCTAGCCTTAATTAGGCATGGACTGATCATCCATGCTTAAATAAAGTAGCGCTAGCCAATATCCAGCTATAATAATAATTAGTTAGGTGTACTGTTACCTAACCTAGGGGTGGTATAATTGTATTAGGACCCTGAGATAGTACCTGATTGTATTGCGTTGTCAGCTATGAAAGAACTGAGAAAGAGGTGAGTTACTTAAACTATTTTCAAAACCTGATACTTGCTCATAAAATTGTTTTGGTGGTGATTGATCATGTATATGCATCGAACCATAGGTGTGGCATCCAGGGTGTTATATATATTATAGTGATCATTATATTTTCCAGACGTGGACATACACTTATAGGCCTTGTTACGGGTTTTGAGGCTGTAGGTGTGAATATATAATGCCTAGTCCGGATATATGATTATGGTGACATGCATGGAGTTCATACTTGATCAATAAAATTGTTTATGGGGTGTTTTACTAATGAGTCAGTTTATGTGACTCACCAGCTGTGTGCTGACGTATTTTTATTACTCGAGCATGTATCACAGGTTGGTGGTGTAAGGAATGGGAGTTCCTAGCTGAGAGTTGGAATACTTTAGACGGTTCATCTTATTATAGTTAAGCTTGTTGAGCTTGGTGGTACTTGGATCGCCCTGACTTGTAATAAATACTCAAGTTATGTAATGAGAATACTTTTCTGCTTTAAGTTTGCGGTGACTGGTCACTGTAAGTGCCCCGACCTGGGCGGGGTGTGACAATATATATATATATGTAACATGTTGTAAAGAGAAACATATTATTTGATTTAGACGTTGAAAATAATTAAACGTACATGTAATATTATAAGTTTGTAAAATGAAGCGTGTTTGTGAAATTCACAAATGATTCATGAAATTTAGGCTAGCAGGGAAATTATATAAGAAAGAAAATAGATTTGAATTGCAGAAATTTTGAGATTTAAAACTTAGAATTTAAACCAGAGTGAGAGGGTATAAATGAAAATGAAATACAAAGATTGTAATAATTTAACCACGAATAAACGAAAACATTGACTTATCATGACTTATCAAAACAGATTAGATCTAAGCCCAAGGAATTTGCCCTAATAATCTAGGAGTACGTTAGGATTGCAACAAGTAAGTGAAAGAGAGTAGACAAGACCAAGCTAGGGTAAGAATAAGGAGGAGGATAGGGATAGAGATAAGGATAAGGCAGAGCTGCAAGCAACTGAAGCATGTACTGGTTAAAGTCCTAAGGTTATAGACTAGATTATTTTTCTAATAACCTAATTCCCTATAACCAAGGCTCTGATACCAATCTGTAACACCCCAACCGATGGCGGAAACATCGGGATGTCACGTATTGATGATTGTTCAGTAGCTCATGGTAAATAATAAATTTCAATAATTGATTTAAATACATTACATACAATTGTTCTACAAGAATTTGTACATCAGAATAAAAAAAATACTAGATACATAACTTGAGTATTTATTACAAGTCAGGCCCTTTAAACATTTTCATGAGTGTAAATATGGTAGGCGTGAGTCTTTGGGGGTTTGTTCTCCTTATCGAGCATATTCATAGAACGCACCACAAAACTGAAAATCGAAGGGCGTTTTTGAAAGATGCAATCTCTCAAGATTTGGACTTGTTGACGGATGTTGAGGGGCATTCTTCGATAGGGGGACAAATGGTTGTGTGGGAGTTGCATGGCAATGCATGCTCTTAGCAGAGGGTGCAACCACGCTGATGGTGTTCTTTCCATCTCTATGGTTATAAGAGTGTTCCCCCTAGTTGTCGGTTGGCGTTTGCGCAGTCCTTGACGGTGCCTTACGCAAGGTTGTGGCCTTGCCAAGCTCGATGGAAAACTGGGTCAAACTTCTATTACTACTATGTTGTCCCTGCGGGTGGTCAAAAGGTCCACTAGGCAGGAGCGCATGTCTGGAAATAGGAAATCGCTAAAGAATAGCATTATTTTGCATGCGCTTGAGGTGTGGAAAGCCGGACCTGGGT
This sequence comes from Ambrosia artemisiifolia, assembly GCA_032199755.1. Lineage (NCBI taxonomy): Eukaryota > Viridiplantae > Streptophyta > Magnoliopsida > Asterales > Asteraceae > Ambrosia > Ambrosia artemisiifolia. The sequence goes on along the minus strand of CM063526.1, from coordinate 3,704,479 downwards.
TCGCATATTTAGTTCCTTCCCTCTTTGATAATCTAGGGGTTTCGTTTTTTTGAAGCGGGGGGTGGGAGAGGAGGATGCTGTTGAAAGGAGCCCAAATGTCAAGCAAAGCCTTTGGAAGGTTAGGGACGGTCATTTCATAACTACAGTCAAGGTGTTGTATTCCAGCGGTGTTGTCCCTTTTGGGGACTCCACCATGAAAGCCTTCACTGATAAACATCCTGTGGTACCTCCTCTGTCCTTGACCTCTAGTTCGGTTCACATGCTTGCTCTATCAGTAGATGGAGACTGTGTGATAGGGTGTATCTGTTCTTTCCATAAGGGACTTCATATGGAAAGGACAGGATGTATGCCTAACACTTGTTGGACGCACTTAGCAGGGAGGGGTCGGTGGGTTCCACGGGTGTGCTCTCATCTATTACTGAAGTCGTCAACTTATGGTTAGGGGGTTGTGACCTAAGGTGCTCACTGAGTTTATCGCTTCGACCCCCTTACTCCACTATTAAAACCAGATAACGGAATTCCGCCCATTGCTGTGAGGGGATTTGGCACAGGTTGGTCTCTAAGGTTGTCATGAAGAAGGTCGGGAATGATATGGATCATTACTTATGGGGATTTCAATTTGTGGTGGGGACTCCTTATGGGGCAGAGGCAGTGCTCCACGGTGCGAACAAGTTTGTTATTGCTTGTCTATCTATCTCTGGGTCCAATTCTTTTATGCCTAGACAGCTAGGTTGCACGTTTGTGATGACTGCATAGGGTTTACCACTAGGGTGCAACAGGTGAACCCTTAAGGTCCTCTCTTGTTCGACCTTACCCTATGGTTCTCTAGGTACAAGAAAATTCCAACCTCGCATTTCATGCAGAGTACTTCGAGGATGTGACAATTATTAGTGGGACCACTGAGGTTGCTAAGGTGCTGGACATTATCCGTTCAGAGGGGCCATCCTTGGGTCTTTAACTTAACATTAAGAAAACTGAGGTTTTTTGACCATCTTGTAACGGGATGAAAGTTAGGGATGACCTTTTCCCTAGAGGGATTGGTAGACCAGAAAATGGGTGAAGTTCCTTGGAGGGGCTGTTAGCTGAGATTTTTCATTTATCCAGGAATTGGTAGGGCAGAGAGCCTCGTGTGCGATCGATATTATGAAATTCTTGCCCTGCCTTCAGGATTCCCATAGTGAACTTCTCTTTCTCAAGTCTTGTATGGGGGCCGCCAAGTTGCTTTTTGGATTACAGAAGTGCCAACCCCCTATGATGGACAACGCGGTTTCATGTTTTGACAAGGGGCTCCGAGAAGTGTCACATTAGACAAAAATCGGTGTGTTTTGGTACGTAATTAGTATATGTAACTAACGGTAATTAAGTGCAATTCTAAATTAATTATATTAAATTAGCCTTTAGAGAATAGCAAATTCCCCATAGTATGCCTAGGAATGCATTTGTTTAATTGAAGGCACGACGAAATCACGTGTAAATAAACTTGTCCGGAATGGATATTGGTGATTACCCGGTAACAACTAATTAACCGAAAATGATCCTGGACACCTATGATATAAAATAAAGGGTATTTTAATTGAATATTATGTGTTTTGAAACTCAAAAACCATATATGGAAACTCCAAATATAAATATCCCGGTACTGAATAAAGTTCGCATAACGCTCCCGATACATGCGAAACTTATAAATTCACCCAATTAAAGCCCAAATAACCTACCAATGCCTAAACTAGTCAAAGTTTAAGTAGGCATGTAAACGAACCGAACTAACACGAACACAAGCGTGTTCGTGTTTGCTCATTTAACTTTAACCGAACACGAACACATAATTAAACACATTTTGGTGTTCGTGTTCGTACATTAAGAAATTTTTCGTGTTCGTGTTAGTTTATGTTCGTTCATTTAAAACCTAAACGAACAGTTTATGAACATTAATGAACACAAATGATCAATACAAACGAACACAAATGAACATAAACGAACATTAAACGAACACAAATGAACAAAGCTATAGAGAAAGAAACCCCACAAAGCTGTAGAGAAAAAACCGATAAGAGAAGGTGGGTCATACTTGTGGCGCTATGTAGGCTAGGGGCTGGGTAGTGGAGACTGGGCTATGAAGGCTGGAGGCGGGGCTGTGGAGGTGGTCGGCCGGAAGTCGAAGAAGGTAGGGCTGTGGAGTGTGGAGAAGAATGGAGATGGGGCTGTGAAGTGTAGAGAGCAACTGATATGTTTAGAATGTTAGGGTTAGGGTTAAGTTTTTAAAACATTTCAAATATATTGTATATATTATAATATGAATTAAGGTTACCTCAAAAGGGAAATAAATAATAAAAATAAAGTAAAGTTTAATTAAACTATCATAAACAAACAAAATAAACGAACGAACATAAAAAAACGTTCATGAACATAAATGAATGAACAAAATGTGTGTTCATGTTCGTTCGTTTAATTAAACGAACAAAAAATTGTGTTCATGTTCGTTCATTTATTTAAATAAACGAACATAAACAAACTTCCCGCCAAACAGTTTATGAACAGCTCATGAACATTCGGTTCGTTTACAGGCCTATATTTAAAGGTAATTGGGAGTCGATTATATGTCTGAAATAGTTCGTAATAAACGTACAATAAGACGTCAAAAAACCCTAACCGAACTAGCTGGAAACTAACCATGACATTATAAGATCTTTTGAAAAAGTAAGTGGGTCCCACACACCCCTTTTTGGGTCGGCTCTAGAGTTGGCTAAGCCACCCTATTATTTCTTGAAGATCTTTCTAAAATGATGAGGTTGGAAGCATGCTTATCTTGTGTCAAATCTTAGTACACATGAGTTTTTTTTATATAATAACCTAAACCATCATGAACCTCACCACAACACAAAAAAAAACCCTTCATATATGCTGCTGCTACTGCCGTGAATTAACACACACATATACACATATATTTTACTTCCAAATACATAAAATCATACTCCATTAAACCCATATTAAGTGTGTTCAAGTTCTAGGAGCTTTACCTTTAGAAGACATAGATAAAACCCCATCAAAATCAAGTGTTTTCACCCTCCCTAGCCTTGTGCTAGTAGTAAGCTTCTTAATCTTGCTTTTGTTCTTTAAATGTTCATTTTTCTTATGTTTTAAAAGCAAGTTGTACATGGGTTGGAAATATGGTTTTAAACATAAGATTTTTTATGTTGTTACAAGACTAAAAATGGATAGTTAAAAAGATGGTTGATGGCTGTAGGTTTGAGGTGATATTTGAGTTGTTTTTGTAAGTTAAAAATATTCACATACACTTCCATAAAATAATGATCTAAACATAAGCTCTTATGTGTTTTGTGGAAACAAAATAAACCCCTCCAAATATAAGTAAAGGCCGTGAGTTATGGTTGTTGTTGTTAGTATTTTTGTAGTTTAAAAAAAATTTAACATAAACATGTTCTTTTAGATTGTTTGGATGATGTTTAAAAAGATGGCAAGTATACACTTAATGATGGCATGGAACATCAAAATGACCACCTAAAACATAAGAATATGTTAGCTTGATCACTTGATGGAAGAATATTAAAACTTCCTATTCCAAGTTTACTAACTTTGAAAATACAAAAATGGACAATATGAACTAAATATACAAAATACATTATTGTTATCCTCAACAAGGTTATTACGAACTATGGACAATGTTGAATTGTGATAACCATCTATGACAACAAATTGATAAAATAAAGTTTGCTAAGTTTAGTGAAATTTGTCACTTTTGAAAGTTTAGGGATAAAAATGTAAATTTTACAAGTTAAAGGTGATATCTGATGTCTTTCAAAGTTAGAGGGTGTAAAATGCCATTTTGCAAACTTGAGGCTAAAAATGATACTTTGAAAGTTATGAGCTAAAAATGAAAAGTTGTAACTTTCTAAGGGTTGTAAGTAAAATATCTACCAACTCACAAAAATGTATTTTTGTATAAAATGTAGTTTTATAAAATAGGATTTTATAAAAATATAAATTACCAAATATATTGAAAACATAAAAACAAAGATTTTTATAACAAAATTTGGTGACTTAAATACTTGGTAAAAATAGTATAAAAATGAACACTTTTATATCTATGGGAATATAAAAGTGTTGGAGCATTTTTGTGTTGTAAATAATGAAGTCTTGGTTTTGAAAATACAAAGTTATTTTATAAATTTCTATGTAAAATATGTAGAAATTAAAGGATGATTAATTTCAAGAATAACATATTGTTAGAAACTTTAGGGAAAATAACAAAATACATATTTTGGATGTAGGAAAACTAATATTACGACGACAAGTAATTATTCCTACGAGAATATATATAAACAACTTGTATTATTCAGGATATGGAAAAATATATAAATACATAATCGGATGTGAACGTATTTATATTATGGCGTGTTAATGGACAAAATACAAAATGGACGAATAAGTATATGTTGTATAACTTCCTACAAGATACGTATATATGTTATTGCGTCAAATGTGGGCATGAAAATATATATTTTATGAAGTAAAATATATAAGATTAATTATGGATGAAAATGTATACACTTTCCTAAGTGTTGGAAAAGTATTCATGGGAGAATTAACGTTAAATAATCTGTAACGATTACACGTTTAATACTAAGTTAAGTATGTGAACTTGACAATGTAAAATATGTTATCGAATCGCCAAGATCTTAGTATCTATCTATATACCTTATTAAAGAAACTCGATGGATACATACGTAATTTTACGTGAAGTTTAAGATGGCATACCAAAAGCCATAGTGTAATGTTTTTTGAATGATCAATTCAAATGTCTTCTACATCAATGATATTACCTTTTCATCATCTCTAGTTGATTTATAATGTTTGCATTTGGTGGGGCTCTTTGGTCTTTTTATAGAAACTAGGTTTTTTATCCGGCCGCGCGTTGCAGCGGCGTCAATCTTATTTGGAAAATAAGTAACGGCATAACTTGTCGTTTGACATACCTTGCATCATTTGAGGTCTCAAATCGATTTTCACATGAAGGTTACGTAGAGATAATATAATGAATGCTAAGCACGTCATATTTATGACGCGGCGAATTAACTAAGATCACATATCATATAACAATGTTGGTTGAATGGCAGTCACATTTCAAGAAATCAACAAAATCTTGATCTAATAAGAATTAATAAGTTTTTACGACTAACGTGAGACATATTGACCTTGGGCTTCATGGTTATCTTGTGGTAAGAGAAATTGTTAGGATGTCATGGTTAAGCAAGTCGTCTCCCAAGCTAGCAACCTAAACAAATAAAGTTCAAAAACTTTAGTTTCTTCTTTCTTATTAAGCACTCACTACAATCACACACACATTCAAATCTTGGTTTAAAAAAGTGTGAGGAGCTCCTAGGCGTTTAGATCCTAAAAACCGCACACGCATCATATTTTTACATATCAACTTGCATCATATTTTTACATATATCAACCTCCTATAATTATCTTTTGTATACGGATGAATGTGACTAAATACAACATCAATTTACAAATCTTAATATATGATATTTTGCATATAAATTAAAAAACAAAAAAAAACGTATCTACTTACCATCATTTTGCTGGTTGAAGGCCTGCATTCTTTAATTCAAATATGTCTACTGAAGTCATTTGTGTCAATCAAAAAGTCTCCGAGTGTTGCAAGCGTTTTTAGTTGACACTAAGAGAAGCCATTGTCTTCTGGCAATCGGCAAATTTACTACCAAGCTACTGAACTCATTTATGCCGATCAAAAAGTCTTCGAGTGTTGCAAGCGTTTTTAGTTGACGACTAGAGAAGCGATTGTCTTCTGGCAATCGGCAAATTTACTACCAGCCAATGCTAGTTCAGTATCCTGTGTCAAAATATTTAAAACCTTTACATCATAAACAGTTTGTGCATACATATATAGTTCTAAAACTTTTTATGTGAAATAAATATAAATAAACGAGTGATATAATCATGGAGTAGAAGATGGTAAGTTGTATTAGTGGAAAAAATCACTTGCTTAAGTGTTGTGACATTATTTGAGTATCTAATAAATACCTTATAATACACATCCAAACAATGTTTAATTTTCTTAGCAATTAAACTGACCTGTTTTATCGTGAGTTTCGGATTTCGGATGGCGGGTTTTGGGTACTGATTTTTACGTTATAAACTTGAGATCTCGCCTTCTTATTCCCGGGATTTGACTCCCATCTTCTTTGATAAGTCCTGCTGTTTCTCAATCTCTGTTTCTAGAGAAGCAACTTTTGAAATTAACAATTCCAACTCGCCTTCTAACTCCTGACATCTGGCTCCCATCTTCCCTAATAAAGCGCACTCCTTTTCTGTCTTGGATTCTAAATAATCAACATTCGGTTTCAAGGATTCCAGCTCACCTTCCAACTCCCGACATTTGGCTCCTAACTTCCCTGATAAAGCACGCTCCTTTTCGACCTCTGTTTCTAAGGAATCAACTTTTGAAATTACTAACTCATTGATGCTATGATAAACACTAAAAAAAAACACAAAGAACAGAATCAAATGATCTAAAACAACTGCATTACCACAAGCTTCAAATCAACGTTGTCGAACCATGTTCAGCCACCACTTACGCGACGATGCGAATTGTTGCACCACCCTCCTTGTGCCTGAAAGTGATTATGAGATATGAACATCCAAAATCTATAAACAACAAACTAATACACATCTACAGGAGCCTTAATTACATACATATAATTTTACATGTATTTCTAGATCACAGTATGCAATAATAATTATTATATTGGCTATCTCTAGTTCATGGTATGCAATACATATAATTTTGTAAGGAGCTGTTGATGGTATGAACTAGTTGAAGTGTATGGCTGAGTTATCCTTCTTGGTGATTCAAAATTTGGCATAAATCTCAAAAATCATCAAAAGGTTGGAAAACTGAAAAGCGAAAACCGGACCAACCTTGCACCAAGTTCTGACCCCAAGCCAAATGCCGATCGTGAATCCGCACCCTGTGAAAATGTGCGACAGTCTCATCAGCCGAAGCACAAAAAACACAGGAAACATCGTTTATATTAATAACCCGTCTTGTAAGAGCGCTCCTGGTGGGAATACGATTCATATCTGCTCACTAAATAAGAAGATTCACCTTTATCGGGACACAAGATTCCCACCTCATAATCGGTAATCGCTGCACAGATCTGTCTCTGCGCAACAGTTTCTTTACCTGCGCAACAGAGAAATCGCCTTTGTCTGGATCGACCCATTTCCATTAAAATCAACTATCAGCATATGAGTTCATTGCCAACCTCATGAAACATAGGTGGGAGCTTCTCATGTGAGCGCAGAGTTCATCATCACATGAAACATCCCAAACCTACAACAAAATGGAATCAAATGATTCAGAAAATACTGGTTTGACAAATCCAATGACATCAGTTATAAATAGATTAAAGGAGAAAGTCGGCATCCCGTGAGACCTAAAAAACTAAACAGATCCAGTAAAATTACTTACAGTTATAGCAAGTTGAGAGTTGGTCGTCAAGTCTCGATATTTGGTACTCAATGTCATAACCTGAACAAAGTTTCATTATTAATTAACAAAAGTTCTAAACATATAAAAAAAGATGAAAAATACAACGCAAGGCATGGTGTAGCAACCTTGTTCTCATGGGAAGCCCAAACGGACCGTAGGTTCATAACATGTACCAAAAGTAGTGTATGACGTTTAATAAGTGTGGCTCAAAGTTCCAAAATCCATGGCTGCAAGGTGGGTTGCAGGTGAGAACCGACCATCCACCGTCCTTGCCACGCCATCCTCATCAATTATCTGAAAATCTCTTGAACTCATCACAGCCAAAAATAAAACCTGCTCACCATTGTTTAATCATAAGTCAACAAACCGCGGCATAACAAATCTCTTGAACTCATCACATCACAATTGTTACATGAACAATCGAACCATCAGTCATTGACAAACATCATTGGAAATAGAAGGAGAAGCCCTCACCGGATATAGAATCCGGGTTGCTATCTCCTTCAATGTCCCCCTCTAACTTTGGTTGTGGAACAATGCTTACTATCATCATCATCGATTCAAGGTGTCAACAATAGAAAGAGATTACCGAAGAAGGCAGGCGGGTATGAAAGCAAACCCCGCCTAAAACCCCTTACCTTCTTGCCGGAGCAGAAGGCAAGAAGGAATAGATCCCTGGGTTGAAAACCCCAAACAAAATCGATGCAACCAGCAACGAAACATTAGAACCTAATCACATTGAGCATCGACCTTTAAGCAAACAGCAGCCAACACAGAGAAAGACGAAAGGTTTTAAATGAATAAAAACCTCAAAAGACCAAAATAACCCTGAGAATTAAGAAATCTACAAAGATGGCACAGATTTCTGTTCAATTTCAGCGTGCATAAATATAAGTATAAAGCATTAACACGCAGTAATTAAGATAGTAACAGGCTCAGGCGCAAAACGTGAAGCCGTTCGGTTGCACAACATTAGTGCCATGAAGTTCGGCTTCCACCTCGTCTACGCAAACATCATAGCCAAACGCCAAAACCGATAATTATGCCACTAAATGCGGAAGAAAGCGACCATAAACATACATAGTTTACAGTAAACATACAAACATCAAGCTACATATTTGCAGCGCCGCAAGCTTTAATCATAGAAGAAACAGAAGCACATAACTTTAAACAGATTGGAAAATATCTAAAATATAGTATACCATTTGATTGAGCTGTAAATAAACAGGAATATCAGACAAGCAATTGACAAACATCATCGGAAACAGAAGGAGAAACCATCACCGGATATAGAATCCGGGTTGCTATCTCCCTTAATGTTCCTCTCTAGCTTTGGTTGTTGAATTAAGCTCACTATCATCATCATCGATTCAAGGTGTCAACAATAGATCCCTGGGTTGAAAACCCCAAACAAAATCGCTACAACCACCAGCAATGAAACATTAGAACCTAATCACAAGTACAGAACTGCAAACAAAGGTATAACAACATACTCAAAGCCACATATTTATAATTAATGTAATCAGAAGAAAGAAGGGTGGCAGCAACAACCACCACCAGATGTAACACCAGTGACATTTTATTAGGCCCAAATCAGTTAGGGTTCAGCCAAATAAGCGAATATGACCAAAAAGGAGCAAAATAGAGGAGGTACCGTACAACCGACATGGATTACTGTTCAAATCCACAGCTCTATTATTATTGTTCGCCGGAAATGGTAGCCGGCCGGAAAAAAAACCCAATAAAAGCTTCATGCAAAGTATAATTATGAATCTGCCATAATCACTGTTCAAATCCATTGGATTATTAATATAGTCTAACTAATTACAAGTCAGATCTACCAGACAAAGGAGCCATGGCCATAGACGCCACCAAAGGCGGGTCAAGCATGACCACCGGCGGCGTCATGTAGCTCTATTATTATAGTTCGTCGGAAATGGTAGCCGGCCGGAAAAAACCCAGCAAAAGACTAATGCAAACAGAATTAGAAGTCAGATCTACCAGATAAAGAGAGCCGTCGCCATAGACGCCACCAAAGGCGGCCAAAGATTGCCACCGGCGGCGTCATATCCACCACGCTCAAATCGGCCCCAGGTATATGGCAGTGGATATGGCGGTGGGTATGGCGGTGGCAAAGAAGCCAGAGAAAGAGAAGAGAGGAATGGAATGGGTAAAGACAATATCTTACCTCTAATATCTGAAATAAATGACCAAAAAACCCTCAAATAAACAGTATAATTACGAATCTGCCATAATCACTGTTCAAATGCCAAGCCTATTATTATTATACAATTCTTATTTTATTTTTGGTTCTATAACAACTCAGGGACTAACAGGTTAGTTGTTGATATTAAGCTTTAAAACTCTTAATTTCATGGTGACATGTTTATTTGCAGTATTCATAGACTACCTATGTCTTAAGCAGGCTATGATATTAAGCTTTATATCTCTATTAATTGCCCTGATCCATCAGCAATCAGCTTATGCATCACTCAAATCAAGTCCAACGACAACAACCTTCGTACAATTTCAACATATTCAGAGGTATGAGGTATTGTGTGTGTGTTTATTTTAGTTGTCTGCGATCAGACATAGGGTTTCGTTAGTTTGATTTTGGTTTTAGTGAAACTAAAGTTTGTGATTACGGTTTTAAGGGCAATTTTTTAATTTATTAATCTGTTTTTCTGTTGAAGTATTTGAGATAAAGTGTACATATGATGTTTGTTTATATTTCTGGCCAACATATAATACTTCTTGTACAAGATAGTTTTGTATGGTTTATGTCTTTTATATCTTGAATGATTGTAAATAGTTCTTTTCACGATTGATATATGATTTTGAGGATTTGCTTCCAGTTTCTTTAGAGTGCTCTTTCTACTTGGATTGCCTACCATCATAGAATGTACAAAAGTGAGTTAATAAATTTGATATGGATCTGAGTTGGTCTTTTATTTTGTTAAGAAATTATCTTTCTTGTTTATTAGCTACTTTAGACCAGCCAAACCAAACATCCCCTGCATGTACCTGCCCAAAATGTAGTAGGCCTCTGAATTGTGTTTTGAAGCCGTTATACTTTTCTTATCTTTTCACAAGAAAAGGGTGGCTGGCATGACCCATGAGCTTGTGGGTGGGAGAAAAACCTTATTTTGGCTATTATTGTATGCATGTGGTTAGGGAAAAAACCTTGTGATCATGGCTACATAACTGTTGGATAAGTATTTCTATATTTCTTAAAATATGAGTATCACTAGCTTATATTAAAAAATTAAACCTGATTAATATTTATTTTTTTCCAGTTATTTTTAATGTTCTAAAATGTAGAAAATAGGATGATTCAAATCGCATGTTACTTTCTTTTAACGATAATGAAGATTACTTTGAGAAGGATACTTAATACAAAGTGGTAAGGTTATGTTGGTTTTTTTGTTGGATTAACAAAATAATTTATGAATACGAATGTTTGGGTGAAACAGATTTATACGTGCTAGTTGTCTTTGGTTATTGTAGAATGATATTTTGGTTCGCTATCTGGAATTAAAAGGGCACCCGAAGGCTAAAGATATAAAGAAAGTAAATGTGAAAATGGTTAAACTACCATGAGCAACATTAGCCATTGGAACTGATTGCGTGATTTTTTTGTCATGAACTACATGGAAAGGTATATGCAGGCAAATGAAAATTTTGTTTGTGATATTACTAATGTGATACCTCGCAATTTCAGGTTCTCACTTTAATTAAACTCTGGTTACATTCTATGCATTCTAGTTAACTAGGGTTAGCTAGATAAGTCACACCTTGCACAGTATTAGGTTAATAACTCCATGAAGATTACCAAACTATTTACATGAGTAGTGAACCCCGGACGTTGGTGAATTGTTAAACAAGAAGATTGTGAAGTAATTGTTTGAGATTGATTGCAATTACGTGTTTCTATGATACTCTGTGAAACTATGTGCAAACTCTACGTGATTACGTGAACTTAAACAGAAAACGTTAATAAAAATTGTAATGGGTGGACCAGTAGGATGGTTGGGGTCTTAACACATGGGGTTACACTGGTTATTGTGCACAATAGTGTTGGGTCTGCTGACCTGGAGAAGAACAGATGATAGAAAGCCAAAATATACTAAGTGTTGATCAAGAATAAATAACAGTGGTTACAAGAAAGCTTCCTCCAAAGAACTGCTGATTCCCAAACTGCTGATGCTTAAACAACTGATACAAGACAACTGCTGCTGATGAAAGGTCTGATGGATAAAGTCCGAAGAGCAAAAGTCTGATAAAGAACAAGTGCTGATCAAAGATCTGAAGAACAAAGGTCTGTTGAACCAACAGCACTTTGGTTCAACAGATGATAAGAAGACATCAGAGTTTTAGTTTAACAGAGTTTTTCTTTCAGTAGTTTCAATGTAACAGTAGTTTATTGTTTAACAGTTGTAGTTTGTTAGTCAGTTAGGGGTCGCTTTCTAGGTGACGTCAGCTAAGTGATCATCAGAGGTTTGTACTTGTCTATAAATAGAACAGTACTTGTACTGTTCTATCTGTCACTCGTCATTCTCTTTAGACAAACAAACTCTGAGTGATCAGGCTGAGGGGGAGCTATAATTGTACTATTGTAATCTTTCAGTTTAATGAAAGCATTCGATTGATAACAATTATTCTCTATGTTTTGATTATTCTTTATTCCGCTGCACTTTCCATTTATACTTCATTCATAATTCATAGTTAATCAAAACAATCCAATACTCAGATCCTAACAATTGGTATCAGAGCTTGGTCAATTAAATCTGATCTAATCAATCAATTTAATACACAGATCAGCTCACAATCATTGATATCGTTTGTTTTTGAAAAACCAAGAGAATGACTTCACTTAATCAAGATCCACACAACACTGGCACACACAACAAGCCTCCGATGCTTGTCAGGTCAGAATACAACATCTGGCAGCGTCGGGTAGCTCATGTGTTAGCACAACAGAACACAGGGTGCTGGAAATCGGTAGTATTTGGACCACATGTTCCAATGGTACCGAGTGCCGAGGATCCAAAGATCCAAGTACCAAAGAGTGTTGAGAACTACTCAGAGCAAGATTTTCAAAAAATCGAGCTAGATGCCAAGGCTTTCAGCATAGTAGCCATGGCACTGCCGAATGATATCTATGCCGGTCTCTTGCACTGCAATAGTGCTAAAGAACTGTGGGATGCTCTCAAAGAGCAATTCGGGGGAACTGATGATGTGATTGAAAACAACCGTGAAATACTTAACCAACAATATGAAACGTTTAGTCACATAAAAGGGGAGTCATTAACACAACAGTTTGAAAGGTTTAACTGTCTAATTAGTGAACTTAAACTGGTTGGTCTAACTTTTCCTAATTCAACACTGAATCATAGGTTTCTTAGATCACTTCAGGACAAATGGGACACTATAGCTATAGTTATGAGAAACTCTATCGGATTCAAAGACCTAACCCCGACCCAGCTTCATGGTAAGCTCCTGACTTATGAAAGGGAGCTTAACCAGAAAAAGAAGCTCCAGGACTCTGGCAAAGTGTCAGATGACTATGTATTTGGTAATACTGCACTGTTGGGTCAGGATGATGGTTCTGGAAGTAGTAAGGATCAGAGTTATGATCATTACATTGACATAACAACTGGTTTCAATAATGATTCTTACTCATCACCAAACAACTGTGCTTTCACAGCCAGTGGTGATATCCAGGCTTCTGATAATTCATCTTTTGTGTACAATGTCTTGCAATACATTGACCCTTTGGACCTAGAAGAAATGGACATCTTACATCAGGTTGCCCTGCTCAGTATTAGAACCAATAACTTCTATAAGAAAACTGGCAGGAGGTACCCAGGTTTACATGGTGGGTCAAAGGTTGGGTTGGATAAATCAAAGATAAAGTGTTACAAGTGTCATAGAATGGGTCATTTTGCTAGGGAGTGTAGGAGTCAAAATGGAGTTCCTATGATTACCTATCCAAATCAAAGACCACAGACCAACACTTATCAAACCATTCCTAATGTACCTAATGTGCAAAACACTGCTCACTTTGCACAGACCCAAACCACTGTTCCTGTGCATTATGTCCAAACCACTGTTCCTCAGTATCACTATGTCCAAACACCTGTTGCTCAGGACCCTGTGCCAATGACTGTTACTCCATCCTCTGCTCCTGCAGAGACCAGTCAACCAGGTCAACAGAGTTTCTTTACTCAAGGCTTTGTTGATTGGAGTAGTCTACCAGATGAGATAACAGATGACAACATTGCTCTAGTTGCTAACACTGAAAAGGATTTTGTTTTATGGCACTAGAAACAATTGTTGAAGAGACTGATTCTGAGGAAGTGGTGTCTATGTCTGAAAATGTGACTGATGGTGTTGTTGGTGAGATTGTTTCAGTTGAAGAATCTGAAGTGGAGGTTGTGAATCTATCAGACCCCTGGGGTAGTGATGACTGTGACTGCCAGTGTAACTGTGCCTTGATGGCTGCTGCTAAGGTATCTCCTCAAATCTTAAATGACTTGTGCTCAGACAAATGTATTGTGGCATTTGCTAAGATAAAAGAGGTGAATGAAAACTTTAGAAAGAAAATTTTGGATTCTGAAATTCAGTTTGAAAAATTAACAAAAGAGTTAAAATCAAAAATATCTGAAAAAGAGTCTGAAATCAGTAGTCTAAAACATGAAGCAAGCATAACCAAAGACCAGCTTCAGACTATGATAACAAAATATCATAGTTGTAAGAAGGAGCTTGAGTCCACCCAAGTTGAATGTAAAAAATAGGTGGAATCATCAAAGGGTTTTGAGATGATTGTCAACCAACAATCTAAAAGTCATGTGAAATTTGGGTTTGGTTTTAAAACCACTGATCAAGTTTCACAAACCACTGACAAAAAGGAACCACAGTTGGTTGAGGTCATCCCTACAAACTCTAAAGGTCAAGAAATCAAGGTTACTGAACCCAATGGAAAGAGAATCATTCTTGAAAAGTTGGAAGGTACACCCTCATTTGATGAAATTGAGAAATATCAATTCAAACCAACATGGTCAGATGAGTGTGAAGTCCTTGAAAATTTCAAACCAATGACCTTCAAAACCTCTGATGGTAAAATGGCACCACAGGCCAAGGTAATCCCTCTAGTAAGTCTTCCAACAGATGAAGAAACATCTGTTGAAAAGAAGAAAGAAAAAAGGAAAGCTAAGAACAACTTGTTTTGTGATTTTTGTGAAAAGAAGAACCATGTCACCAAAAACTGTTTTCTTCTAAAAGCATATGACATCAACAAAACAACAAGTTTAAATGATTCAAAATCTAAAGAATGTTCAATCTTCAAGAAAAAGAATCACAAAACAAAAGAGTGCCTATATCTCAAAAATTTTGATGAAAAGATAAAAGAGTATAAGGCTAAAACTCTGGAAAGTCAAGTGGTAAGTACTTCAAAAGGAAAACCCAAACAGACCTTTGAATCAGTCCAAACATCTGTTACCAAAAGTCTGAACAAAAACACTGCTCCCAGAGAAGTTCAGGTAACAGATGCTCCACCTGTTAACAGATTACCAAGAGGATATGGACAACCGACTTGTCATCGTCTGCCACATGTTTATGAAGAGCCCAAGAGGCCTTCAAAACCAAAAGTGAACAGACACCCTCATGGTTTTCAACAACTGATAGGAAATGATCAAACAGCTGCTGGACCAAGTGTTGACATACAAGCACTGGCAAATGGTCAACTGCAGCTGTTGAATCTAGTTCAAAAGCTAGTCCAAACCACTGATCATTCTCCTCAACTTAAGGCTGAGACAGCTAAGGACCCATCCAAAGCCAATTTGGCTTTGGACACTCACCAAAACTAAAATCTTTACTGATGTGCAGGGAGCTTCTGCTTGTTTAGACAGTTTATGGTATGTAGATAGTGGAGGCTCCAGGCACATGACTGGATGTAGAGCCCTTCTTCTAGACTTTCTTGCTCATGGAGGGGGTGATATATCCTTTGGTAATGATTCTAAAGGTAAAGTGTTGGGTTCTGGTACTGTCAAAGCAGGGAGGCTTAAGTTTGAAAATGTTAATCTAATAGACAATCTAAAATTTAATTTACTTAGTGTATCACAAATGAGTGACAAAGGCTTTGGGTCATTCTTCACTAAGCAAACTTGTAAGATTGTTGGCCCAGAGGCTGTAGAAAAGATTAACACCATCATTGCTGAGAGCAAAGCACAACTTGTTGCTCACAGAAGTGGCAATGTGTATGTGGTTGATATGTTGAAGGATAATCCTACTGCAAATGTCTGTCTGTTCTCAGCTGCCTCTACCAAAGAGACAGAATTGTGGCATAGGAGACTTGGTCATACCAACCTTCAAACTATCAACTCACTCTCCAAACAAAACCTTGTCAGAGGTTTACCATCAAAAGAATTCAAATGTGATGAGCATTGTGTTTCCTGTTTAAAAGGTAAACAACATAAAAGCTCTTACAAATCCATTGATGAGTCCAAAACTAGTCAGTGTTTACAAATGTTGCACATGGACTTGTTTGGCCCTGTAAAAATCATGAGTCTAAGAAGGAAAAGATTTTGTCTTGTCATAGTTGATGATTTTTCTAGGTTTACATGGACTTACTTTTTACACTCTAAGGATGAGACTGCAGGTATCTTGAAGGACTTTGTCACCAAAGTTGAAAAACAATATGACTTGCCAGTAAAAGTCTTTAGGAGTGACAATGGAACAGAGTTTAAAAATAAGGAGTTAGATGATTTCTGTGTGTCAAAAGGGATTGTAAGGCAGTACAGTATCCCAAGAACACCAGAGCAGAATGGGGTGGTTGAAAGGAAGAACAGGACTCTCATTGAGGCTGCAAGAACAATGCTAGCAGATTCTGGTTTACCTCTGTCCTTTTGGGCAGAAGCTGTAAACACTGCTTGTTATGTTCAAAACAGAGTTTTAATCAACCCTAGACATCAAAAGACTGCTTATGAAATTCTGTTTAAAATCAAACCACTGATATCATTTTTCAAAATCTTTGGCTGCCCATGTTTCATTTTAAATCTTAAAGATTCCATTTCAAAATTTGCAGCCAAAGTGGATTGTGGATATTTTCTGGGGTATTCTTCTATTGCAAAGGCCTATAAAGTGTTTAACACAAGGACTAAAACAATAGAAGAAACTCTGAATGTGAAGTTCAATGAACTTTCTTCTTTAAAAATCCCAGCAAACCCTGCTGAGTTGTTTGATTTAGATAAATTCAAATTTGAAGATATTGCTGTCAAAACTAACCCTGCAGGTACTCCACAATCTTCACAACAAGACTACAGAATATATGTTGTGGTTCCAGACCACTACAAAGTCTATCCTGCATCAGAGGAAGCAGTGGTTCAAAACAACTGTCAAAACTCTGTCACAGCTGAGTCAGCCACTGTTGGTCAGTCCTACCTTCAAACCACTGATTCACCTAGCCAATCCACTGTCCATTCATCTGTTGACAAGAGTCAATCATCTGTTGACAAAAGCCAGTCCAATCTTACACCACTTGGACCCATTCCTCCACCTCCATTCCAAACATCTGTTGCCTCTTCAGAACTGCCAACAGATGTTATGTCAACAGAGTCTCCAAACCTCTGTCCTTCACCACAAAATGCCATCATACCATATCAGGGAGATCTAATCTACCTAAGAGCTCATCCACCAGACCAAATCATTGGCAACATCAGAGAAGGTGTGCTCACAAGGAGCCAATCTTCAAACATCTGTCTTTTTGCAGGTTTTCTATCCCTTACACAACCTGTCAAGTACCAAGAGGCATTGAAAGACAACAGTTGGGTAGAAGCCATGCAAGAAGAACTCCTTCAGTTCAAAAGACAACAAGTATGGGAACTTGTACCACTGCCTAAGGATGTCTGTCCAATTAGCACAAAGTGGGTCTTCAAAAACAAAACTGATGAAAGGGGTATAGTTGTCAAGAACAAAGCCAGGTTAGTGGTTCAAGGCTTCAGACAAGAAGAGGGTATTGACTATGATGAAACCTTTGCCCCTGTAGCAAGGTTAGAAGCTATCAGACTTTTCTTAGCCTTTGCTGTCAACCACAACATCAAGGTGTATCAGATGGACATCAAGTGTGCCTTCCTATATGGCAAAATTCAGGAGGAGGTCTATGTATGTCAACCACCTGGTTTTGAAGACACATTCCATCCTGATCACGTCTACAAGCTTAACAAAGCATTGTATGGACTCAAACAAGCACCAAGAGCCTGGTATGAAACTCTCTCTACTTTTCTCTTATCCATTGGTTTCACAAGAGGTAAAATTGATAAAACCTTGTTTTTAAAATGGAAAGGAAAAGATTTAATGATTGTTCAAATATATGTGGATGACATCATTTTTGGATCCACATGTAATAAAATGTGTGAGGAGTTTAGGGAACTCATGACAGCAGAGTTTGAAATGAGTGCTATGGGTGAACTTCAGTGCTTTCTTGGTCTCCAAGTAAAGCAACTGCAAAATGGCACTTTCATTCATCAAAACAAGTATGTGAAAAACTTGTTAACTAAATTTGAGATGAATGATTGTAAGCCATGTAGTACACCCATGAGCACTGTCAAGCCACTCACTGATGATGAAAAGGATGAACTTGTTGATCAGACACACTATAGATGCATGATTGGGTCTTTATTGTACTTAACAGCATCCAGGCCAGACATTATGTTTGCAACCTGTGTGTGTGCTAGATCTCAGGCTTCTCCTAGAAAGTCTAACCTTATTGCTGTGAAAAGGATCTTCAGATACCTAAAAGGTGCTCCCACACTTGGTATCTGGTATCCTGCTAATGGAAACATTGAGCTTTCAGGTTATTCAGATAGTGATTTTGCTGGCTGCCATACCACAAGGAAGTCCACATCAGGAGGGTGCCAGTTCCTAGGGAATGCCTTAGTTTCTTGGCAAAGCAAAAAGCAAGCAGCTGTTTCAACATCCACTGCTGAAGCTGAATACATTGCTGCTGCAAGCTGTACAGCCCAACTTATGTGGCTTCAAAATCAACTACTGGATTTTGGGATAACTGCACTGAGGACTCCACTCATGTTGGATAGTCAAGCTGCTGAAAATATCATCAAAAATCCAGTCTCCCACTCAACCACCAAGCACATAGATATCAGACATCACTTTGTCAGGGATAGCTATGAAAAAGGTTTGATTTCTCTGCACCATGTTCCAACAGAGGATCAGTTGGCAGATGTGCTGACAAAAGCTTTAGACACATCTACCTTCACAAATCTGATCTCTCGAATTGGAATGTTAAACATGGATTAAAAACAACAAAAATGTTTTCAATAAAAACATTAAAATGTTTTCAGAAAATCAAATTTTGCTAAAATAACACTTTGGTTGAAAAATCTGTTTTAATACCACTGATTCAGATAAAACAACCACTGTTTTATTAAAACCACTGTTAGTTGAAAAATCTGTTTCAAACATCTGATCAGGTAAAACAACCACTGTTGGTTGAAAAATCTGTTTCAAACATCTGATCAGATAAAACAACTGTTTTCATCAGTCTTTTGGTTAAACAACAGAGGTTGGCAACAGAGGTTTAACAAAACAGCTGTATGCCACCAGATGTTTTAACCATCAGATGTTTGCTACGTCTGCTCTCAAAAGCAGAGTTTTGCCACATCAGCGGTTTAACCAGAGCCTATAAAACCCTGTTCTTTCCCCCAACAGCAGTTTTACTGTCTCATTGTATTCAAAATACTAAAAACCGCTCTCGTCTTCCTCATAACCCTCAATCAAAGATCATCGCTTTCATAATCAAAATCCATTAAAATGGAACTCCAAACAAAAGCCACTCACAATTTCCTTCCATATTTGGTTAAAACCGAAGACAACACACCATTCCATTCCACCATTGACATCATCAATAACTCAAAGTATAAAAATGTTCTTATTGCTGATGCCCCCATCTACCTGGAAACACTCCAAGAATTCTGGGCAATTGCTGAAGTTTTATACCAAGACAAAAAGCCTACGTCCATAATTTCAAAAATTGGAGACACCAGTATCGCCATAACCCCTGAAATCATATCCACTACCTTCTCACTGAACGACTTGTCAGGTATGGAAACTTTTCCAAAAACAGAGCTTCACACTGAGTTTCAAGAGAGAGGGTATGATGCTCAAATGACTGGTTCCACACTATACAAAAAGTTTTTCCCACCAGTCATGAAATTTTTCTTCCATACCCTCCTCCTCTGTGCCTCTGCCAAGACTACATCCTTCAATGAAATCCCATTGAGGATACAATACTTGGGATATGCTATGTTGTCAGAATCTGACTTCAATCTATCTCAGGGATTGTTTTCAGACTTGGTATCAAATGTGAAAGCCATAAAATCTGGCTCAAACAATGCTTTTCTGCTCTACCCTAGAATTCTAAGTGTAATTCTACAAAAGCTTTTACCTGAAAAGGATTTTCAAAAGGGAGAGTCATTTAAAATGAAAAGTCTAACTGATGAAACTTTTACAAGAATGCTGGGTTCTTCAACCCAAGAAAAAGCAACAAAAGTTCAAAAGGTTTCCAAAACACAACCAAAGAGGACAAAGACAACAACTGTTGTTGAAACCTCTGTTGGTGAGCCCACTGCTCCTGGTGATCATGGCACTTCATCCAGTGCTGTGAAACCCACACCAGCCACCAAAAGAAAACGTCCATCCACTAAAACAACCACCAAAACCAAAAAGGGTCTTCTGGAAGATGAGATACCAGAAGCTAACCCTGTTGCATCACCAAAGCAACATGAAACCACTGTTGTTACTTCCTCACAACAGTTGGAGATATCTAAACCCAAGCAAACTCCTCAAGATTCCTCACAAAAGGAACTTGTTGTAAGCCAAAGGGAACCTCAAACTGAGGCATATGAGTCACTTGATCATATGTTTACAAGCCCATCTCCCAGGGCTAATCAGCTTCTTACTCCACCTACATCACCACCACATGTCCCACAAACAATGCAACCCCTGTTTGAGGCTATTGATAAAACTCAGGACAACCCCAGTTCCTCTCCTTCACCTATCACTGAGAGTATGCCACTACCAGTGACTGGGGCTGAGGAAAATCAATCAGCCATCCCACAAACAGATGAGGAGGTTATACTCCCAGAAGTCAATGTTACTTCTGATGAGGTTTCAAGAGAAGCAGCCACTACTGCTGTAGAGACCATTGTCTCACAGCAGGACAGTGGTTACATTGCTAAGACTTCCTTGAAGGCAACAACTGATGAAGACACAATTGTGTCTCCTAAAACAGTTGGAAGTCCCCAGAACCAAGACAAAGGGGCAGCAGGTTCTTATTCTATGGACTCACCTCCTAGAACTGAACCAGCTAAAACTACCTCTGGTAGGGACTCAGATGAACCTATTAATTTGGGTGATGAGTCAAAACTTCAAGAATTGACGGCTAAAGTTCAAAACCTTGAATCCTCTGTTGCTGACATCAAATCTGATGTCAAGTCAATATTGGAAACATTGAACAACTTTACAAAAAGTCAACCATCCACTGCTGATGTTGCTAATGAGCTATGGAAATCTGTTTCCCCTATCATCATAGCTCATCGAAAATTAGCAGATCAGACACAGGAAACTTACATGACCTTGATCAGAAATATGGTGGATGCCAGATTTAATGACACAAAGGCTGACATCAAGGTGATTAAAGACCATCTGCTGAAGACCACTGGCTCTGCCCCTACCACTATTCTCAGAGATGAAGATGATGATGAATTCACTGCTGATGATGCCAAAAAGGGGGAGAGTGGCAGAGATAGGCTACCAAAACTTAATCCATTTGGTGAACCACCCTCACAAAAAGGGAAGAAGCCAACTGCTGACAAACCAGGGTCACCCAAATCAGCTCCACAGACACAACAACCAAATGTTCAGATCCCTGTCTCTGAACCAGCTCCAGCATCAAAGGCAAAAGAAGTTGACACTTCAGCTAATGAAAAGGCTGAAAAGGCTGCTCAAGACAAAATAAAAAGGGCTGATACATTGGAAGTAAAGGCAGAGAGGTTGGTGCAGCTGAAAAAGGAACAGCAGCAGGAAGTGGAAGATGTGAACACTTCAAAGAGAAAGAAAATGCCAGCCAAACACACTAGAAAACCACCTTCCAAATTAACTGCTGAAACCTCTGCTGTACAAACAACTGTTACCACAACCACTGCTCCTAAAACCACTACCACCACAACCTCTGCTACCCAAACCACTGCACCTAAAACAACTGAAACTAAAATCACCGCTAAAACATCTGCACAACCCAAACCAGTCACTAAACCAACCACAACTCAACCAACTCCCAAACCTACTCCAACACAAACCACTGCCAAATCTACTTCAACACAACCCAAAACCCAAACAACTGCTGGTTCCACTAAAGGACCAACAGATGTTTCTCAAACCACTGCCACATCCTCACCCTCACCCAAAATCCTGTATAGCAGAAAAAGGTGTAGATGCCGTTTTGCGACTAAGGATTAGATACTAACATGTGTTAATGGGCGAATGAGAATCAGAGGGGGCGAAGGAAGTATTGTAAATGGGCGAAGGAGTTTGCATATGGACGAATGAAGATCAGGAATGCACAGAAGGTTACATTCGACCAGTTCACCTGGGCGAATGTGGAAACAGCTTACCTTCGACCAGTGTAACTGGGCGAACGTACAGCTAGTATAAATAGATTTCAAGTTTTTGTAATGTATAACGAGTTATAGAGAGTGTGTGTTTTGTGTGTGTGTTCCTGAGAGGTCTGAGATTGTTTGTTCGAGGTCTAGATTAACTATTATCAGTCTGTAAGCGTTTATTTGAACAAGTTAATCTATGAAAAGCATTTAAAATGATCTTGATTGTGTTTTGATTGAGTTTACTTCAGTTTGTTCTAAGCTAGGGTTTCCGCACCTGGTTTAGCACCTTGTATGATCATATAATCCTGTATTGTTGTCAAATCCTTCCTCTACAAAGTGGTATCAGAGCGTAGAGGATCATACAACAACAAATTGATAAACTCAGAGCTGATTTGGACATAATTTTCATCAATTCACATCTGTTTTCAACTAAAAATGGTTTTTGTGTGTTTTTGAAAGATTTAGAGGTGATTTTGTGGTTAAAATTCAAAATTCCAAGTATTAAAGTTGTTCCAAATCATCTCCGAAGCATAACCTGATCAAGATCAATCAAATCCACAAACTTTTGAAAATCAGTGATCAAAATAACCGTTTTTCAAAGTGTAACCGTTTTTCAAAACTGGAATATGGGCGAACCTGAGAGTTAGTGGGCGAACGTGTGAGTTTTTGGTCGAAGGAAAGAAGTTTTTCGGGCGAACCTAGAAGTTTTAGGGCGAACCAAGAGTTTTTCACATAAATTTTTTACATTCGGGTCATCAGTTTCACTCTCGGGACATCGGGGGTACGAAGGAGAAGTAGAAACGGGCGAACGTAGAAAGTGTTTGTTACATTTTCACATTCTGTTGAGAATTTACATTCGGGTGAGAGAGTTTTGGGCGAACCTACCAGAAAAGGGACGAACCTGAATCTTTTGGGCGAACCTAGGATATATTTTGAGAATTTTTTTCAAGTGTTGAATTTCTCGAAGTGCGTGACTATGTGGCGTTATCAGACTACTCCTACACCAGCAACTACACAACCACAACAGCAGGTGATGGACCCATGGACCGTGGCAGCACAGAAGACGAGCACACAGTCTTCGCAGCCGGTTAACTACATGACTCAGAGTGCACCTACAGTACCACAGTCTGACTACTGGGGAGTAGCAGCAGCGGTGGTAAACACTCAAACTACTAATGCTATTTCCACACTGATTAATGATTTGTCTTCAGGTAGCGGGACTCGGCCACCGAAGCTCATGGAGATTCAGGAATACAATCAGTGGCAGAAAAAGTTCAAGATACACTTGGAAGGCATGGGAGTTGAAGGTGCTGAAGCATGGAACATGATTGCTAAAGGATACACACCACCAGTTCTAGAGAACACGGGTGAACCAGTGCCATTGGAGAGCATGGCGGAGGACGAGAAAAAGAAGTTTGCTGTGGAGAAGAAGGCGTTCTCTCAACTGACGCAAGCTATTACAAATGATCTTTTGCATCAGTTTGGGACGTGCACAACTTCGAAGGCTTTGTGGGATATGCTTAAAAGAAAGCATGATGGAAATGAAAAGACTCGAAATTTGAGGATGGAAGAACTTGTTAAGGAGTTTGAGAATTTTTCTTATGTTGGAAATGAAACTTTGAAAGAACTAACTCCTAGATATAATCATTTAATATCTGAATTGTCTAGCTATGGTGTACAGATTCCTATGGCAAAACAGGTGGACAAGTTTGCTGAAGCATTACCACCTAACTGGGATCAGCATGTGGATGTTCTGAAGGAGAAGGATGCTTTTCAATACTGGTCGCTTCAAGAGTTCGTTGAGAAGCTGGAAAACAAAGAGTTGGAAGAGAAGAGGAAGGCTAGGAGAGCACAGATTCCTCAGAATCCAAACCTATACTTTGGAGGATCTTTAGTTCCAGCAAGTACAAGTTCTGGAGGGCTAGTTACACCACATGTTGCTTGTATATCCAATGCTGTAGAATCACCCATCATTAACTACCATCAACAAACTTCATCTTTATCACAACCACAACCACAAGTTCCATATCAATATTCATACATTCCACCATTCTCACCAAAACAACAAGCAGCTTTTTACACTGCTGGTCAAACTCAACCACAACCAATGAACCAACCTAATCAACCAACTGTGGTTTTGGAGACTTCCAATCTTGGAAATGTAACAGTTGAAGTTGCTCAGCAACACATTGCATTAGTCTCAGCAATGGTTTCTTCCTACAACGGATTAGTTGCTAGTCAAATTGGTAATAACAACTTGACCAATGAAGACTACGCACAGATTGATAAGGAGGAAATGGAACTCATTGACATCCAATGGGCATTTGCGAGCATAATGCGAAGAGCAACGGAGTTTATTGAGAAAACAGGTAGAACCGACTTGGGAACTTCTCCTAACACAACCTACGGGTTCAATAAGGAGAAAGTGACTTGTTTTAATTGTGGGGGTAAAGGTCACTTTAAACGTGAATGCACTCAACCACCGAAACAAGGCAACAGGAATCCATTTAATGCTACCTATCAGAACCGTCAACAACAAAACCAAAACCAAGTTTCTTCCCAAAACAACAACAACAACTACCAAAATCGTCATAACAACTTTAACAACAACCAAAACAGACAACCAACCACACCAAACCAGACACAAAACCAAACACCAAACAATACTAACCGAACAGTCATACCAATCACTACACCAGCTGAACAACAGAATACCAATCAAGCATTGGTTACCCAACAAGATGAGAGGTTTGACTGGTCAAGTATTCAGATAGGTGTTGAGGAGATAACCACTGGAGGAAATGTGGCGTGTGTTGCCTATCAGGTTGATCTTGAAGAATCTGTGACAGTGGAGGAGAAGGTTGAAACTGAAGTTGATAGTGATGATTCTGAGGCTGAGATGGATGGTGATGTTGAACTTGTTAAGGTTGATTCTGAGATTAATGTTGAGGTGGAAAATGAAGAGACTAATTCAGGAGTGGTGATTGATACTGTTTCTGACATTCCTGAGGAGTGTGAATCGGTTTATTCTGATTCAGACAGTGATTCGGATACGGAAGCTAGTGTTAATTCTCTTGATGAAGATATTGATCAGTTACTTGCAGAAGCAGATTTTCTGATGACTAGGAAGTCGTGCATTGCAGATGATGCTTTCACAAAGATTGATTATTCCAGATTCTTTGCAGGAAAGGAAGCTCATTTCGCATTGATGGCCATGACTGACCCACCAAAACCTGTAAGTTCTGCATGTAGTACTGACAATACTAGTGAAAAGTATTGTGGTGGATGTGATAGATTGACTGAGGAGGTTAAACAACTCCGTATTCAACGTGATAGTGCTATCATGAACAGTCAATCTACTCGCAAAGAGTTGAATGCTTTTAACAAAGTATTAGATGGCTACAAAAAGGACATTTCTGACTTGAAAAACACTTTGTCTTTAAAACAATTGGCAATAAACAACTATATCAATGAAATTGAAAACACCAAGTTAGAAATGGCCGCCATCAAATGCTTTGCTGAGAAAGTAAACAAAAAGTTAGAAAGCTACAAGAATGTTGCTTATGTGGTAGACCACATCATTGATGATAAAACAACCAACTATCGGGCTGTACCATCTCCGGTTCTTTTTGAAAACCATAATTGTCACCAAGTGACACCGGAGAGTTCGGTAAAATCTGATTCAGCATCGGAAAATGAATCAAACACTTCAAGTGTTGGTGATCCAAATTCCGATGTTAGACCGATTTTGGGAATCAATGATGAGGGTGTTACTGCTGAAAGTGTTGACTCAGATTCAGAGAGTGATGATACTGGTTGTAACCAAACTGTTAATGTATGTGATATTCCAAAAGAAAATCACATCATTACAAATGAACCAGTTTCGTCATCTCAAATTGTTCCAATGAGAAATGTTCATCATGTGGAAAAATCTGAGAAGAATGTTGTGAGGAAAGATCTTAATGTGATTAAGAAAGATCTTGAGAAGAATGAGAAAAACGAACAATGTGACAAACCTGTCAAGGTGTTTTATCGGATGGAAGGATCCGATAAGATCATCTCTGACGAGGACTTTCCAATTAAAAATGCCAACTATGCTAAAATTGAAAAGATTTGGCAAGAAAGTACTATTTGGTTCCCTAAACATGAGAGAACAAATGAAATTCCACCAGCTTTGTTGAAAAAGTTGTATTTGGATGTTCCTCAAGAACCAAAGGTCCATGTCACAGAGTTTGTTAAACCCAAAAACAGAGCAAATGGTTTCAATGAGCCAACTTACTCAAAAGGGCCACTCCCTGAGAGTTTAAGGAAGCAACAGTACAATGATCAATACCCTGTTAGATCATTTGCTCAACCAAATGCTCCAAATGTTTTTGAAGAGTACCGTGCGTGCTTTAAATGTGGGGAACGCGGGCATTTACTTGCTCAGTGCCCATATGTAAGGCACAAGAGGCACGAAGTGGAAGTGAGGAATTCTATGCGAAAGCCGATTGATCATTATGTGCCACCTCATAGGAGAGTTGTTTCTCAACAACCACAACCGTTTTATAATCAAAACCATTTTCAAATGAGAAACACTCGTCCAATGCACTATGATAGAAGGAATCGGATTGCGATGGAAAACTCGTGGAGAAAGCCTGTGGTGAACTCAACAGTTGATAGGCAAAAGGTTTCACCAAAACCGATTGTCAAATCGAATGTTGGACCTAAGTCTGTTAAATCAGATAAGGTTACCAAGAAAGTTACCTTTGCTAACAATGTTCAGAAACCGACTGAGAACCCAAAGTCTCAGATTCGTATCCTGAAAAGGATTGAACAATCTTGGACACCAAATGGCACTCCAGGAGCCTCATCTTCAAAGGTTAATGAGAAAAATGAAACAAGTTTGAGCAATCAGAAAAAGATTGATCAAAAAGTTGTTAAAAATGTTTGTGAAAATGTTATTGTGAAACCTGATGTTGAAAGACCCAAGACTCAGGCTTGGGTCCCCCGAAAGCACTAAATGATTTACTTTTTGTGTGCAGGGAGCTTCAGCTGGCCCTATTAGCAGTCTTTGGATTGTTGATAGTGGAGCTTCAGGCCACATGACAAGGGATCTTGCGTTGTTGTTCGACGTAAAGAACATCAATGGAGGGTATGTAGCGTTTGCGGGAAACAAAGGCGGATATATCACGATGGAAGGGAGTGTGAGCAATGGGATAGTAAGTTTTGAGCGAATATCGTATGTGAAGCAGATAGACTACAATCTGTTGAGTGTCAGTCAAATTTGTGACAAGAAATTTACTGTGCATTTTGATGACAAATCCTGCTATATCTTGAAACCGGGCTTTACAATTCCTAAAGAGTGGATAATGTTGAAGGCACCTCGCGTCAACAATCTATACATTCTTGATATGTCCAAGGCGATGACATCACAGGGGCAAATAACATGCTTTTTGTCCAAGGCGACTGAGAAAGAATCGATAATGTGGCACCGCAGGATGGGGCACATTCATCTGAAGAAAATGAATCAACTTGTGAAAAATGGACTTGTCGATGGAGTAAATGTGAAACATTTCCATTTGAATGACAAGTGTGTGAGTTGTAAAAAGGGGAAGCAACACAAACAGTCCCATAAAGTGAAAAAGGTTAACTCTGTTGAGATGCCACTAGAGCGATTGCACATGGATCTTTTCGGACCGGTCAAGCGCAAAAGTCATCTTGGAGAGCTTTATTGTTTAGTCGTCACTGACGATTACTCAAGATTTTCATGGGTGATGTGTTTGCAGAATAAAAGCGACACTTTTATTAATCTAAAAGTTCTGTTCACTCGATTGGAGAATCTCTACAATGTGAAGATAAAGAGAATTCGGAGTGACAATGGGACGGAGTTCAAAAATGCCAAGATGGATGAACTTTGTGAAGACAAAGGGATACATCATGAATATTCGGCTCCGTACACCCCTCAACAGAACGGTGTTGCTGAACGAAAGAATAGGACTCTAATTGAAGCGGCTAGAACAATGCTCGCTGATTCAAATCTTCCAGTAATGTTCTGGAATGAGGCGATTTATGCAGCAAATTACACACTTAATCGGGTTCTAACAGTGAAGAAGTTTGGAAAAACATCTTATGAGCTGTTACACCGAAGGAAGCCGAACTTAGAGTATCTAGAACCTTTCGGGGCGCCTTGCACTATGTTGAATCCAAGCGAAAAGTTTAGTCCTATCCTAGAAGTAGTGTTATGACCAGAGGGCAGCTTAAAAGTGTTAATACGCCAGAGAGTTTTGGTGCTTTAGCTTTATATGCCAAAATTCAACAATCTGGTAGTCAAAATGATTGGTCGTTTGCGTGTTATGTGTCGCAGGTAGAGCCAAGGACATACAAGGACGCTTTGAAGGATGATGCCTGGGTGGAAGCTATGCAGGAGGAGTTATTACAATTCCAGAAATTAGGAGTTTGGACGCTCACGGATTTGCCGCCGGATAGAAAGAAGATTGGCACCAAATGGGTGTTTAAGTGTAAGAAGGATGATCGTGGGGTAATTGTTCGGAACAAAGCCAGATTGGTCGTGCAGGGTTTCCATCAAATCGAAGGGATTGATTATAATGAAATCTATGCACCGGTAGCACGAATCGAAGCTATTCGGATGTTCCTCGCGTTTGCTTCTTATAAGAAATTCAAAGTTTACCAGATGGACGTGAAAAGCGCATTTCTGTACGGTAAAGTCAAGGAAGAGGTGTATGTCGGGCAGCCACCAGGCTTTGAGGACCCAATCCACCGGGATAAGGTCTACGTGCTGAACAAAGCTCTTTATGGCTTGCACCAGGCTCCGAGGCAGTGGTACGAGGAGCTGAGTACATACCTCATCAACAAAGGATTTAAGCGCGGCCTCGTCGATTGCACCCTCTTTACGAAAAAGACGGGAGATGACTTGCTTCTAGTGCAGATATATGTTGATGATATAATATTTGGTTCAACTAACGAGCTTTTATGCAGGGAGTTCGAATCTGTCATGCAGGAAAAGTTCGAAATGAGCGCAATGGGGGAGATGCAGTTTTTCCTAGGCTTGCAGGTGGACCAAAGACCCGACGGGATCTTCATTCACCAGACGAAATATGTCTCCGACATCTTGAGCCGGTTCCAGATGGAGGACTCAAAGCCAATGGATACCCCGATTCAACCCAATCACGGGATTGGAGTGGACGCTAAGGGGGAGCTGACGGATCCTTTTACATACAGAGCAATCATCGGATCTCTGATGTATTTGACGGCGTCTCGACCAGATATTATGTATGCAACATGTCTCTGTGCCCGTTATCAATCGAAGCCGAAACAAAGTCATCTGACGGCGGTCAAGCGTATCCTTAGATATCTGAAGGGTTGTCCCTCAAAAGGACTTTGGTACCCTAATGATGATAATTTTGATTTCATATCTTTTAGTGATGCAGATTGGGGCGGCTGTGACAAGGATAGCAAATCTACTACAGCTGGTTGCCAGTTTTTCGGGAGCAGGTTAATCACCTGGCAATGCAAGAAACAGACTTCCGTAGCACAATCTACCTGTGAAGCCGAGTACATTGCAGCCTCGAGTTGCTGTTCGCAAGTACTCTGGATTCAACAACAAATGGTGGATTACGGTTTGCAGTTTCTAAAAACTCCTATTTACTGCGACAACGAAGCTGCAATTGCATTAACTAAAAATTCGGAAAATCATTCTAAAGCGAAACACATCCGGATCAAATATCATTTTATCCGAGATTGTTACGCTAAGGAATTGATCGATATGATCAAAATACACACTGACTACCAACGTGCAGATCTGTTTACTAAAGCCTTTGACCGTTCACGCTTTGAATATCTTTTAAAAGTAAACAATATAAAGGAAAAACAGGACTAATCGGCACCTCGGTTTATCGCTTTTTAGTTTTTAGTTTTTATATTTTGCTAATTGGGAATTTCTCTTTGCTAATTGGGAATTTCTCTTTACTTTCATAATCCTCAAAGAAGTTGATGCTTTCGAGGGGATTGTAAAATCCTCAAAGAAGTTGATGCTTTCGAGTGGATTGTTTCTTTTAAATTTTTGTTTTTTGTTTTGTTTTTCAGAAAAATGAAAATCCAAAAATATGTTCTTTATTTTAGGGGGAGCCATTTTATCAGAAAAGCCAAAAACATTATAAAATTCAAAAAGACCTAAAAATTAGAAAATCAAAAATGATTTCCTGGTAAAACAGAGGAAATGATAGTACATCAGTGGGAATCTGACACAGGCTAAAGAATTGTATAGTTTATGAGGCGTGTGTTGATTATGTGTGATATGCTGATAGGCTTCGTAGACTAAATATTGCGTGCATTAGTGATACAAACATAACGAACTACGCGTTCGTGGCTGAACACCTCATGGGCATATGGTCTTAGTACCGTAATTTCGTTTGATAGGATTGCCAAAATCTGAGGTTTCGGGTCGTTATGTTATGGTTATCCGGGATATTCTGATAAACTTTTGTCGTATTGATTTACGGACCTAGTTTTATCAGAATATTTGCTAAAAGAGCTTAATTGCCAAAACCGGAAGTTACCGAATTGAGGAACTTTATGTTTTAATTGATCATAGATCATTATTACATCGTATTGATCATCTGATGCAAATCAGTGATTAATATCAGCCTCAACCTAGTGTATACGCACATGTTACTTTGCTGCATTCATTTGCTGACCTGTACACCTCTGTGCTATATACTTTGTAACTTTTACGGATAACTATGGCATAATCACGCGTTACGACGAAGCTTTGTGCAATTACTTGATACGGGAGTATGTCGTGTGTGTGGGCACCACATCGTGTTAGTCTAATACACTTAACTCGTATCATTTTAAAGCATTGCGTAATTGTCTGCATGTGAGCTTACGTGGACCACAATATCAGCAATTGCCGTATCACATATTGTTTCTAATGATATTAAACAAAAAGATCAACGCTGTGATCAGATTTCTCAGAAAACTGATATGATCCTCTGACCGGATTTCACAAAATGTTTACTGTTTTCATTTACTTTGCTGCATTTTATTTGTTGCAATTTACTTTTAAAGTCAAAAAGATACAAAATCCAAAAAGATTTTAGGTGTGTTTTGATAAAATTTCAGAAAATCCAAAATTTTTGCATTTCTGCTTTATTTTTGATAACCGGGGATGCTTGATAGTCAATGTCTGAGATTTGACACCACCATCTGGACTTTGTATCATTCTAAAAATGAAAATTTGTGTTTTGGATACTTAACGGATTGAAAAATGTTGAACGGGATTCGAATTTGTAATTTGGCAAAATTTTTCAAAATTCCATTTTACATTCGCCCTTAATTTGGGACGAATGTGGGATTTTTGTTACGTTCGGCCGTTTCAATTTTGGGCGAATGTGGTTTTATCACAAATTTTACGTTCGGGTCAAACCAGTTTACCTTCGTGCCTTTTATTAGGGGCGAAGGTGGATATTTGGTTCGTTCGTCCAGAGTGAACGGGCGAAGGTACAGCCCTATAAATAAGCCACACCAGGTTCGACCAAACAGTTCCATTTTTTCAAAATTTTTCATCATAACAGAACCTTGTTGATTTTGAATTCCCTGCTTGTGTGTTTTAATCCCTGCTTCTTACTGATCATTTTTGTGTAAAGATTACAGGTAATGGCCAACTAACGAAGCTGGAATCGATTGATTTCTGATCCGACTTAGGGTTTAGGGTTTTTGACGATTGAGGGATTGTTGATGCTTAGTTTTGATAGACATTCATCCCACATCAGTTTTAGGGGGAGAATGTGTATAGAATTAGGATATAAACAAGTTTTTAATCACTGTTTGATCTATAAAACGATATAAACCCTAATTTCTTTTTAAAACAGTTGTAGAATGAATGTTAATTGAAATTGATGGTACACGATGCTTAATCGGTCACTTTAGAACAGATTTGAATCAGAATTAGAGGTTAAAAACACAGTTTGAAAAATTTTAAATTTTGGGGTTTAATCATTTCTTCCTTCGGGTCTTCGAATGGACGAAGGAGAAGTGGAATGGACGAAGGAAATCATAAACGGGCGAATGTATTTTTTCATCAGAATCAGTTTTACATTCGACCAGAAAAGTTCACTTTCGTCCACAACACTTTACATTCGACCAATGCAATATGGGCGAATGTGGAATTTTGAAAACCTAAAATTTTGAATTTTTGACGATTTTGTGTTTTGACGTTTTATTTTGATTTTTCATTTCAGATGGCTGAAGAACAATCAACTGCTGATATTCCTGTGGAGACTGCAGTGACTGATCCTATTCCAGAGATTGTACCAGAAGAAGGATCATCAAGCGGTAGCAAATGGCCGTTTGAGAAGACCCATAATTGCTGTGCATATCTTGGTGATGTGGAGAAGAATGTGGAATTTACAGAGATCATAAAGTTCTTGAAGAGATGTAGAGTGGTTTATGCATTGGCAACACCAACTATTATCTACAAGGATATAGTTGAGGATTTTTATAACAACGCCAAGTATGATTACTTTGACAATCAGACAATCATTAAAAGCAAAATTCAAGGAATGGAGATGTTTATCACTGAAGCTGATATTAGAGAAGCTCTCCAGATCCAGTTTGAGACTAGTGAGGATCCAAGAGAACTTTCCTGGACTGAACAGAAGGCATGTTTCCTGAGAATGAAATACAAAGGACCGATTACTGATGGTTCTATGTATAAAGGAAAGCTGAGCGTACAGTTCAAGTATTTTGCTCACGTCATCATTCTAGTGTTTGGATGTGTTAGTGGTGGTTATGACGTGATGAGGAAAAGTTTAAGCTCGTTAATGGTTGCATTGACTCTCAATAAACCATTTAACGTTGCTGGGATGATCTTAGACCACATGTTGGAGATGTTGAAAGGTTTGAAGAAGAAGTACTTTATGCTTTATCCTAGATTTCTAATGATGATCTTCGATCACAAATATCCACACTTGAAGAAGGATCCAACACAGATACTTAATATGGATCATATGAATGTTAGAACCTTAGCAAGAATGAAGGCTTATAAAGGTGTGCCGGAAAAAGATAGACCACCTTTCAGAAGGTTATTCGGAGCTTTGGCTAGAGAGGATTATGAGGATCCTGGAAAGAATCTAGCAAGACATCCTAACAGTGATAGTGATAATGATGATCCACTTGTGTATGCTGATGCAAGCACGAAACGGAAGAGGCAAGTTGTCAATCCTGGAGCCAAAGGGAAGGGCAAAGGAAAG
Organism: Ambrosia artemisiifolia; assembly: GCA_032199755.1. Lineage (NCBI taxonomy): Eukaryota > Viridiplantae > Streptophyta > Magnoliopsida > Asterales > Asteraceae > Ambrosia > Ambrosia artemisiifolia. The sequence continues at coordinate 3,671,012 of CM063526.1, read as the reverse complement.
ACAGATCAGGGAACTTCAAAACAACAAGCGGTGAGGAAGAAGACTACTGCAAAGAAGGGTACGAGTTTGGTAGATGAGGAGTCTGTTGATTCTGAGGAGACAGAAACTGAGGAACAATGGGATTCGGATGCTGAAAATGTCCAGACTACCAAACAAAAGGCCACTTTGGTTGGTGAGTCTGAATCACTGAATAGATCAATAGAAGAAGCTAATCAGGGTAAGCAATCTATTGATGCTGTAGATGAAGTTTTGACTGTTAATCTGGATGAGTTGAATGAAGGAGAAACAGTTGTTGTGAATTTGCCTAAGCCCAAACACAAGTCTATGGCTAAGAAGACAAGCACTAAGCAACTCAGAGAGAAGGAGTTGAATTTATTGTTGAAAGGAAAGAGATTACCTGATGCTGGTACATCATCTAAACAATCTTCACCAGCAGCTAAGAAACAAAAGATTAAGGAGGCTACACCATTACCAGTGGAGCAATTTAATATTGCCCTGGATAATGTTCTTGATATGTTTACCAAGCCTCAGAAGGGAAAAGAAGCTGAGATTGAGCCATCCAAGTCTAAATCCAAGACTAAAAAGATCACTGTGGATGATGAAGTGATGAAACAGATGAACAAAAGAATGGATGATATGATGAAGATGCTTGTGGCTCAACAAGCTGAGATTGCCAAGTTTAAGCAGAATGAGGAGAAGATGCTTCAGATAGTTGTTGCTTCTAAATCTAATCAAGATGAAATAGATGAGAAGGTAAAGAAGCTTGAAGCAAAGAATCAGAAGCTTGAAGGTAAAGTTCTGAGAAACAAGAACAGATACAAGGCAATTAAGGAAGATAATAAAGAGCTGAAGGCTGAAAACAAACGCCTTAGTGATCTGATTAATAATCTGTACAATGAAGCACCCAAGCTGAAGGAGGGTGAAGAAGATGCAGAGAGAGAGGTTGAAAAGGTAGATTTTGAACCATCTGAATCTGATAAAGAGGAGGATGAGGATGATGAGAATGAAGAATCTGAGAAAAGTGATGATGAAGATGATAACAATGATGATGATGATGATGCTGAAGGTTCAGGAAGTCAAAAGGATGATGATAGTAGTAGCAGTGATGACAATGATGGAGGAGATGATTCTGCTAAGTTTACATTTGAGAAAAGACCACCTTCTAAGAAGAAGAAAGACACAGGTGAGTCTAGTTCGAAGAATAAGGGAGAGAATGTAGATGATGAAACTGTGTTTTGGAACGAGAAGGTGAGGTCGTTATCTGATGATGCAAAACAAGTTTACAAAGACATGTTAGAGAAGAGAGAGTGGACCATTGAGTTCACAGGTCGTTTTGCAGAAATATTCCAAACAGATGATATGCGTTATGAATTGGAATATAACGATCCTGATCTTGAAGAGGGGGAAGTACCTGCTTCTGTGGCAAAGGAGATATTGGATGGACTTGCACAGAGAGTAGGGAAAACGTTTGAAGAATTTATTGTTGATGAGTCGATTCCACCTATTCCTGAAAAGGATGTTGGAACTCACTCAGATGATAAAGAAACCCCTGAGTTTGAGGAAGTTGAGATAGAGGATATTACACATGAGGAATATCCACAGTACTTCAGACAAAATGATGAAGACGTGGTGTTTCCTGATTTTACAGAAAGGCATAATACGTCTGCTAAGAAAAAGGCAAGAAAAAGAAGTGCTGAGTTTGTTGAAAAAGTACTTGGAGCTGATTTGCCAGAATCTTCAAATAAGACTGATGAGTTGAAAGAGTATTTGAAGAAACTAAGATTGATGGATGAAAACCGACCAAAGCCCGAAGCTCAAGGAAACTTCTATAGGTTTCATAATGCAAAGTTCAGAGGAAGAGCTCTTGGGTGGACATACTTGAGCAGGCTGAAGTGCTTAGCTGCTAAATGGGAATCAGGGATCTTGTATTTCTACAGATTCATTGATTTGCTAACTCTACCGTACTGGGCGGTTAGAGATTTATGCAGATTCCCTATGTCTGGTGCTTCAGTGAATAACACTCATGTTGGTTGGTGTGCTGACAAATTGGTTTGGGAAAGTAGGACGAGATGGAATAGATTCAAGCCTCAATATCCCCGGAGGAAAGTTCACAGGGATGTTGATCCCAGAACCAAGTTGAAGAAGGTTACCTTGATATATAAGGCACCTGAAGTGATGAGAAAGATTCCTTTGATGCCTATGCCTCAACACTTCAGTGCTGACTTCATATTTTGGTATTATGATTGGAGGAAGGCAGAAGCGGTGATTGTGTTGAGAGATGGAAAGGATAAATACAAGCATGTGCATGTATTTGATCCTATGTGGCTGATCAATTGCACCTTCGAAGACATCATCATGTTATTCTATAATCCGATTCATCATGAGCCAAACGATGCAGATCAAGCAAGGAAATACACTCAAGTTGTGGGTGTTTGCTTTGCTTATGACATTAACGCTGGAAGTAATTTGGAAGGGAAGCTTGGCAAGAAGGTTAAGATGGCGAATGTGTCGAAGCCGGTAAAGAGAAAGTTAGAGCCGGAAATGACGAAAGAACAGAAGAGTATTCTGAGAATCAAGCTGTTGAACAAAGCCATGGATGAAGATAGGAAAAGATCTAATCAATAGTCGAGGGGGAGTTTGTAGATGCCGTTTTGCGACTAAGGATTAGATACTAACATGTGTTAATGGGCGAATGAGAATCAGAGGGGGCGAAGGAAGTATTGTAAATGGGCGAAGGAGTTTGCATATGGACGAATGAAGATCAGGAATGCACAGAAGGTTACATTCGACCAGTTCACCTGGGCGAATGTGGAAACAGCTTACCTTCGACCAGTGTAACTGGGCGAACGTGCAGCTAGTATAAATAGATTTCAAGTTTTTGTAATGTATAACGAGTTATAGAGAGTGTGTGTTTTGTGTGTGTGTTCCTGAGAGGTCTGAGATTGTTTGTTCGAGGTCTAGATTAACTATTATCAGTCTGTAAGCGTTTATTTGAACAAGTTAATCTATGAAAAGCATTTAAAATGATCTTGATTGTGTTTTGATTGAGTTTACTTCAGTTTGTTCTAAGCTAGGGTTTCCGCACCTGGTTTAGCACCTTGTATGATCATATAATCCTGTATTGTTGTCAAATCCTTCCTCTACAAAAGGAAATCCACCTTTGTTATACAAGATGAAAACATCCACAACACACCACCTAACACCCCAATCTCATCCACACCAGTCAATGCCATTCCACTCACATCTTACTCACCACACACTGCTGAATTCAGATCACACAGACCACCACCAACCATCATCCCATTGGCTGAGAAGTATCCCCTTGAGTTGGATTTAATCAAGGGGGAACTTCAATCCTTCTATAATACTGATTAGCCATCAGAAAGATCCTTCCCTTCTCTTAAAGGCTTCCCTGTTCCACTCAACATAGACACATATCTCAAATACAAGGGTGAACAGGCTGATGCTGTCATCAAAGAGAAGTGCAAAGGGAAGGATGACAGGACTGCTCAGGGCATCCATTCAGCAGAGCTTAGCAAACTCAGAAGGATTGAAGATTATGCTAAGACCCTGAGCAACTCCATGTCAACCATGCCTCTCAGCAGACACTTGGAGATGGAAGTAAGGGATTCACTGCTGGAACAGATCTTGGCATCCAAGCCTTATAAAGCAACAAAGAACCAATTTACAGGCTGGACCACACATGCTCTAAGGGAAGAACTAATCAGAATAGAGAACATGGCCAAGAATCTTCCTGCTAAGGTCTCTGCTCCTGATTTCAAAAAGGGGAGAGATGAAGCTAGAGCCTTGAAATTCAGAAGAATGAGACAAGAGCTTGTAGCAGCTAAGTATGGAGAGATGAAGTCTGTTGCCAGATGGTCAGAGATCAGGCTAATTGAGACATACAAAAAGCTTGAACAAGAAAGAAAGACCAATCCTGATCTTCCAAGAAAACCTGTGTATGATGATGCTCCCAAGAAACCCTCTCAGGCCTTTACATTAGACAGTTTACTGGAAACTTCAGATCTTACCATTGCTGCCAGAAGACAATTTAAGAAGCAAAAAGAAATGACTGAAGAAGAAACAAGACAGTTCACTAATACCTATGTGAAAGAGGGGATCTTGAATCAAATCAGATCTTTTTCTGATCCTGTGTCAGACAGGCTCAGAGAACTCATTGGAAGGCCACCATCACCAAACTCATCCAAAATAAAGATGCATCCCAGTCACTCCTCTGATTCTAAAATTCTAAAATGGAAGTCTGATAAAGAGACCCATGAATTGACATTGCTCAGATCAGATGGTAGTATTCAGAAGCTGAGTATGGATGAGGCACCTGGCCTAAGTGCTGAAGATCTCCAGACACTTCTAAATTTGACACTGGATAGAGATGCTGAAGACCTCTTCTCTCTACACATTGAATTACAATTGAAAGGGCAGATTAGAGAAAGTCTGATGAGGAATAAAGATCAAGAATAAAGCAGAGTTTTGGCATCATCTGTTCTAGGGGGAGATTGTTGGGTCTGCTGACCTGGAGAAGAACAGATGATAGAAAGCCAAAATATACTAAGTGTTGATCAAGAATAAATAACAGTGGTTACAAGAAAGCTTCCTCCAAAGAACTGCTGATTCCCAAACTGCTGATGCTTAAACAACTGATACAAGACAACTGCTGCTGATGAAAGGTCTGATGGATAAAGTCTGAAGAGCAAAAGTCTGATAAAGAACAAGTGCTGATCAAAGATCTGAAGAACAAAGGTCTGTTGAACCAACAGCACTTTGGTTCAACAGATGATAAGAAGACATCAGAGTTTTAGTTTAACAGAGTTTTTCTTTCAGTAGTTTCAATGTAACAGTAGTTTATTGTTTAACAGTTGTTGTAGTTTGTTAGTCAGTTGGGGGTCGCTTTCTAGGTGACGTCAGCTAAGTGATCATCAGAGGTTTGTACTTGTCTATAAATAGAACAGTACTTGTACTGTTCTATCTGTCACTCGTCATTCTCTTTAGACAAACAAACTCTGAGTGATCAGGCTGAGGGGGAGCTATAATTGTACTATTGTAATCTTTCAGTTTAATGAAAGCATTCGATTGATAACAATTATTCTCTATGTTTTGATTATTCTTTATTCCGCTGCACTTTCCATTTATACTTCATTCATAATTCATAGTTAATCAAAACAATCCAATACTCAGATCCTAACAAATAGCGAAAACATCGAAGAAAACACGCTGTACAACGAAGCAGGCCACCCGGAGCGGGCCAGGGAGGAGTGAGCGGCCGCGCGCTCCCTTTGAGCGGCCGCGCGCAGGGTCCTGACGCAACTAAACCGACCTAAATCACTATTTAAGCAACCTTAAGCCTCTTGTATCCCCTAAACTCAACCCTAATCGCCCCTACTGCCTATTTACGAAAATATTAACCCCAAACACCTGCTAAGGCTCAAGAACATCGATCGGGAAGCTTGAGGAGCAATCGGTTGGTGGTTTTGAAGTGCTTGTGGTATAATCTTCATTCTCTTGTGTTTTAATCTTCTTTAATATGTTTTTAAAACATCAAAACCTTGTTTGTCCAGGTCTGAAAGTATTTTATAAAAGTTAAAACATGATGTTTATGAAGATTAAAAGGGCCAAACATGTTGTTATGTAATGAATATTATGTGTTTTGCATGATCATGTATGTTCTTGATGTTTTAGATAACTAGGGTTTGTGAATGATAATATATGCATGATCTTGCTAGGTTATGATCAGGTTATATCTTATTGATGTTGGATAATGATTATTGGACGTTGTTGATCGATTATATGCTTGAATGGTTGATTATAACTAGGGTTATTGCATGTTTAAAATCTGGACATAATGCTTGAGTCAACTTGTAGGGTCTGTTACGTGACTTGAAAATATGAAAATTGATGATTTCTTTGCATGGTTGTATTATACATGGTCTTAGCTTATCGTAATGGGCAAAACCATCTGATTTGGATGTAGTTGAGTAGTTTTTGGAATTTTAATTGAATAAAGGTCAAATCAGATTTTCGGACTTGTAAACTGAGTCGACTTTAAACGATCATAACTTGAGTTCTAGAAAGAGTTAGGTTATGAAATTTGGACAGTAGATTAAGATTGGAATAACTCGGCTTTTCCAAGTGGATTCATCCCATTTGGATGAATACACGATTTTTGGGAATTTTTCTACTAAACTAACCTGTTGTGAAAACTTTCTAGACATAGCTGTATTATACGAATTTTCATAATTTTTGTCTTTTGTTTTGAGGCAAAACAAAAATATTGGTCGTCAAATAAACCCCAAAGAATATTCACTAAAAACTTGGGAGTTTAATTCGTTTGTTAAGTATTTTAAATAAATTGTTTTCCACAGCACACAATCTTCCCTGAAAACGCAGATTGCGTAGAGTATGTTTACGTGACTATTTGGAGTCCTATGTGGTATGTATTTGACAAGAAATTGTATGGACACTTATGTGGAATGTATATGAAGTATAAAACTGATATTAATCAATATGTTCACCAACGGGTTCGTAGGGTTTACTTGTGCATGTAGAATCACTAGGTGTCACATACACGGTTTTGAACGTTTAAACGTCTTGGACAAATGGGTTATATGGTGTATTGGTTATACACATATACTCTCGTAGTGACACTTGTAATAGGGAGTTGGTAGCACTCTATTGTTTTGGAATTTGGATAATTTGCTTGCAACCAAAGGTGAGTTTCACTACTCTTTTCTTAAAAGCATGTGTCTCGGGGAGACAACTTACTTAACTTTTCTAGTCTAGGTTTGGGACTACTATTTTATCCCGGGTTTTGGCATGGGTTGATTCCTGGGAGGAATCGGATTTTACTAGTTTCACACTCTGCGTCCTTGATGAACTAAACTACACTCTATCACGGAAGTCCTTCACTATTTACTGAATGAGTTGCTGGGTGGCAAGCGGGTTACTAGTTGATAGCACTATTAGGTTTGACAAACCTCACACCGTGCTGGGAGCCGGGCGTGAACTACGACCTTAGACTTTATCATTGTTGATAGGCAATGATGGGAGGCAAAAACCAGCTCGCGGGGCGAGTGCATCGTTTGAATAGCAAATCAGTATATCATTGTTTAGTTAGCATGAATGGGTTAGCTACCATTGGCATACGCTGAACTAGTGGTTCTTGGTTTTGGTTATTGATTACTATTTTCGGGTTTGGAAAACCTAACTGTTGTTCTTGGTTTGGGAAACCTACACTTTTACTTACCTTACTTTGTGAACTCACCAACTTTATGTTGACACACGATAGCATGCTTTTGCAGGTCTCTAGGTTCGGAGCATGATAGGACATGCATCATTGTGTCATGGGTTGTGAACATTATTTAACTTATACTTTGCTTTACATTCAATGGTTTTATTTTGGGCGCGTTGTTTTGCGTATGAACTTAAACGATTATGTTTGATTTACGCTTCCGAAACTTATCTAAGCTTTTTGGTTAAATGTTAAAACTATATTTTTGAAACGAGCTAAATGGTTTGGGCATTTAGAGTCGTTCATATGAATTATGGCTATGGGGATCCTGGTATGTCACACTCCTCGCGGTATAAACTCCGTAGTGGAATTTGAGGGTGTGACAACTAATACGACTATGCTGCTAATGTGGATTTGGATAATAAGGGAACACTACTAGTTACGGTTCGCCTCCTTGTGCCATCAGATCAGATCGGACGTATTATTGGAAAAGGTGGACAAGTAGTTCAAAGTATACGGTCTGATACTAATTCTCTTATTTAAATATTTAAATTTTTGTCCGTCATACTTTGACCATATATAATGTTTAATCGACCGTCAAGTTTGCTGCCACGATACAGTTAGCGAATCCTTTAACATGAGAAGGACACTTTTCCAAATAGCTGCTCGTGTTCATGATAATATGTCATGGTAACAACTCACAACACTTGCTTTCTTCTTCAACACCTAATGTTTATCCATCCAGTGGTTCTCTTATGGGTGCACCTCCAGTCAGGGGCTGAACTCCAATGGTTGGTGCTTATGGTGGGTACAAGGGCGAAGGGGGTTTCTACGGTGGACCAAGCTAGGGATGAATCTCCTCCAAAGGAATTTTCTCTACATTTAATTTGTTCCACTATAAGCATCAGCGGTGTAATTGGCGAGGATAGTGTCGCAATTAATCAAATTTCACAGGAAATTGGAGCAACAATTAAAGTTGATAGTTCAAAGGCTTAGGTAGAGCGAGATTGCATAATATCTATTTCAGCAAAGGAGGTAAGATTACATAAAAGTTTATATTTTATATAAAACCTTATGTGACTAGTTTATTTATGTATAGGTATTTGAAGACACATGTTCTCTAACTATTGAGGTTGAGTTATGGTTTCAATCCAGCTGAACTCCAATGGTTGGTGCTTAGGGTGGGTACAAGGGCGAAGGGGGTTTCTACCTTGGACCAAGCTAGGGATGAATCTCCTCCAAAGGAATTTTCTCTACATTTAATTTGTTCCACTACAAGCATCAGTGGTGTAATTGGCGAGGACAGTGTCGCAATTAATCAAATTTCACAGGAAATTGGGGCAACAATTAAAGTTGATAGTTCAAAGGCTTAGGTAGAGGCAGATTGCATAATATCTATTTCAACAAAGGAGGTAAGATTACATAAAAGTTTATATTTTATATAAAACCTTATGTGACTAGTTTATTTATGTATAGGTATTTGAAGACACATGTTCTCTAACTTTTGAGGTTGAGTTATGGTTTCAATCCAGCTGAAGTGAGAAAGTTGAAAGAGATTGGAGCTTGTGCTAAGCTCTCGGATTGGATGCCTTATTTGGAGAGGAGGAGAAATATTCTAGTACTACTCGATTTCTTGATCATTCGTACTCATTTCACAATTTCCAAGGTATTATAAAGTGTAAATCGCCCCAGATAGCATTACACTTACACGTTTGTTTCATTTTAGTCATGGCGCGTATTCAAATCTGATACACTAAATTATGTTTTTTCTTACATTTTGGTTAGTAAAAGTATGTTGATTGGATAATTTTTGCTATTTTAAAAGGTGCTTTGGTCTCCATTTTGACACTTAATTACATGATGAAAAATGCATTTGCTTTTTTTATGAGGAAAATGGAACAAAAATCAACCTAAAGGCATACTTCTAATGTCTATTATAGAACATCATTCAACACCCACCTTAAAGCAAAATAATAAAAAAAACATTGAGTTCTACGTTGATTGATAACTAATGGAAAAGTAAGATCCCGCGGCAACGCGCGGATTTCCCTACTAGTATCTATTTAATGGAAAAATAAATATATGGGAAAGTGAGTCGAGTCGGATGTTTAAAATGAAATATTGATCGATAAGATCCTGGTATAATTATTTAATGAGAAAATAATTATACGGTAAAGTGAGTCGTGTCGAGGATGATGTATTGTAAGTTAATTAGTACGGAAATATAAGTGTAACTTATAACAAGGGTAATCCATCACCAACAATCCTAGGACATACATTTAATTAAATGGGGAATCATATGTAAATAGTGGTATGCGGAGTTGGGTGTACAACTTGTTGGAAAACACGCGCTATAGACTTAGTGACTTATACGCAGTAGGACGTTTGTAGGTGCTTGACCTCGGACCCGCTATTCTCTGCTATTTGTTCAGGTGAGTTTCACAACCCCTTTTTATTGTTTTCGTTTTGCGGGAAAGATATGTTTTGTCAAAATGTTGTTCAATGTGAAATTATGTTAAGTGGCATGATGAGTACTTGGGTTTGTTGTACAACACTCGGGGTAAGTCCTCGCTACTCTAACCATTTACTCCTGTGTTGTGTGTGTGAGAAATCGAGAACCGAAGGAATATTTGGATAGTACTTTTGGTTCTTGGCAAGGCCCACGCCTAATCGATAGCGTTGATTATGTCACTGTGTATACGAGGGGTGCACGTATTCTTAACTAAGTTGTTATTTTCTGAGAAACAACTTGTCACAACCCGGCCACAGGGGGCCTGGACGAAATAACAGTTTGGTACGATATTCACGCGAATGCAAGCAACAGCGGAAGCGGTACAATAATAACTAACTTTATTAACATAATTTATACAATTTAATACAATTTCATTAACTAAACTAGTCCCTGATCGTACTTGCGCGGTAATATCTATGGTTACTCGATCGTCTTCTGGTTCGTCAACTGGTTGTGACTTCGAGTTGCAATCGTACATTCTTCGTATCTCCAATGCCGGTACCTGAACACATGCTTAAAATGGTTTTGGGTCAACAATAATGTTGGTGAGTTCGTGTGTTTAGTTACATAGGTGCCCAAAATAGTTTATCAAAACAGTTTTAGTTATTCCAAACAAGTTTAACAGTTTTCAACACATTTATCTGGTTATGGTGTTACAATTCTACAAGCTGGCCACTCAACCCTTGGCACCTAGCCCATGCCTAACCATGTCTAGATGTAACAACATAAACTATACCCGTTATTGTCATAGTTCTCAACCTATGTCCTGCCCCATAGGTTCCCCAATGGCAAAATATATGCCGCAACGACCCGTCGGTCTCAGTGGGGGTTTCCGGGTCTAGGCCGGACCACTGTGCATGGGGGTTTCCCCAAGTAGTACTACCCATATATTAAGTCGGCTCTATCCTAGAGTTAATGAGTGCCTGGTTCAGTATGCATAACAAGCAAGCAGGTAATCACGCTCTGTAAAACTAACACCCATAACAATGTACAAAACAGTTTAGAAGCATGCGTCACCCCAAAACATTTATAAAAGTAAAAAGAGGGGAGTTCACGAAACTCACATGTTTGCATAGCTCAAAATATATATAAACCGGTGCTCGGTATCGAATACCGACATCCTCCTGGTTGGGCCCTATGTCGACACACATTATCATTAGTATTTGGTTTCATTCATTATGGTTACGCGTGGGGACGAGCTCGAGCGTGTGGTTCCTTATTTATATATGTCTCCTTTTATATCCTTTGTGCAAAGTTTATATCCGAGACTTAACCATCGAATTCCTATTCTAAGTTTGGACGACTAGTCAAGCATTCGAGTTTATATTATAACATTCTATTATTATTATGTCTGTATCCAAGTATCGAGTTCATATGTCGACCTATCTCAAACTTACGTCCGAATATTACTAATGTTTGTTTTAGTCGTATGAGTCGGTATCTATCATAGATTAGTCTATGTCTTTATATATGTATATACATCCTTTATCCTATGTTCGCCTAATCAAACCCAAGTCCAATCTCTCATATGTTCAAGTGGCGTAGATAGTCCAAGGCATCCAAATGTCCTATGCTTCATGTGGCTAGTTTAACGTTTGAGTCCAAGTCTTATGTACAATCTTATATATATACCAATCTTATAAATTAAGCGTACATATGTTTGTTAACTCAAAGTCTTATGTTATAATATCAATTTCTAGTTCTTTAGTTATCTAAGACGTATTAGTGTCTATTCGATCCAATGACTTTTCTATGTCTCATCGTAGCCGTTGTGTTCCATTTTATCAAGCGTTTATACCCTCGAGTTATGCTTTAGTATATCTAGTTATCTCCAATCTAATAATCTCCAATGCATATACTTCGTATCAAGTTCAATGTCCAAATCGTCATGTATCAATGCTCAAGTTGTCAAATTCCGTGTCTATAACTAATATCCGTTTTTATCAAACTAACGTTCGCATAACTAGTCCGCAAGTTATTTAATGTTAATATTACTAGTCCGAAGGTTCAAGTTTCCAATCCAATGTATATTTATATTAGTATACTTTTATGTATAGTCCGTTTATCACCTCGTCAAGTCCCACACGTAATTCGTATAATATAAACAGGTTTGTAGTCCGGTTATACCTTGAGTTCGTGTTGACCGTTTGACTGTCTGATTAACCTGGTCAACATCTATTGACCAGTCCTTTGACTTTGTTGACCCTCGGTTTGACCCGTCTCCTCTGACCCGAACCCAGACATCAAGAACCATTCGTCATCACCACCTGTGACCACCCTAGTACCGCTACAGACACCTCAACCGTCACCATACAAGCCCCCTGTTATGAACCACCAGGACCACCATCTGGAATCCGAGACCCGAACCCTTGACCACCTCAAAACCAACACCACCGTCGCCACCTATCACGGCTCCAACACCACCATCACCACCAATCGGTCACCAATACCCCTACTGATAAACCACCATCCTACAACTCTACTGTCGCCATCAATCACAACAATATACCATCGAATCTTGTTTTAAGAGGTGGGTTGTAAAGGGGGTTTTACCTTGGTCTGAAAAGGATCCATTCACAGAGGCGGCGACGCCGCTTCGAACCACCATAGACTTCTTCTTTTCTGGTTCCTCTAATTCTTTCTCTCTCTCTCTCTCTCCCTCTACGATCTCCGCGTCTCTCTCTCTCTCTCTCTCCCCATAATAATCAGTGTAGTGGTAGAGGTGAGGGTGTGGTGGTGGTGTGTTGACCGGCCGGCTGCCGGAGCTCCGCCGGAGGAGGAGGATTCCGGTGCCCCTTCATGTCTCTAGCTGTCTCTCTCTCTCTAACTTGTAATATGTGTGTGTATGAGAGATGCAATAAAGCATACAAATGTATGTTTGTGGGTTTTTATAAAGCAAAGGGGAAGGAAGGTGTCATCAAGAGGGGGAGGACAAGTGTCCTCTCCCTTGGTGACTCACCTGGTCTGTTCGGGTGAGGGTTGGGTTCGTTATTGCGTCTTAACTCGGTCACGAACGCGTGTTATAATAGTATTGGTTATATTATTTAGTTCGGTTTTCAGTTCCGTACATAATCGTCTCGGCTAATATATTTACTTCTAATATTTATTTGGTTACTATTTACTACGAAACGTACAAAACGCGAAAAATATTTTAGGGGCTCGCGCTGGGTTGTTACACAACTACTCGCGGGGCATTGCGTGTCTTGGTTTGGTTATGGGCTCAAGGGATTGCTCGTCATACTTTTGTAGGAGTTAGCTACTCCTTACCATGGCCACTGCTTGTGTTTGTTCCGCACATGTTGTTGTTGTTAGTATGTTTTGTAGTTACGGAACAAAAACATGTAAACTCACCAATATTTTATATATTGACGTCTTTTTAAACATATCTTTTAGGTATCTAAGTGCTGAATAGATATGAGGCTTGTACGGCGGAATATGGGATGTCAGACACTTGTTGGGGGTTTCATATGTATTTACCATTGAGTTGGGACATAGACAGAAAAATCCCATGTTTGAACTTTATGTTTGTTGTTTTGTGTAAGATTTGAGACAAGGTACTCATTTTCGACATCTTAATGAAATGATCTTTTCTAATTAAATATGGTTTGTGTTAATCTTGACTTTGATATGCTTTCAAGCGTTGCACCACGTGTTTATGCCATTGGCGTGCTATGACAAAAGTGGTATAAGAGCGAAGGTTATAGCGAACTAGTATTTTTGAAAAATCTAAACTATAACGGTTTTTGGATCAAAAACAAAGTTTTCAAAACTAAAACACAACGAAAAATTTTTAGAAAAGAAAGAAATTTGCACATGGGATGTACAAGGGGAAATTCCGACCGACTAGCCATGTGTGTCATTATCTGAAATGTTAAAAGATATGGATAGGAATGTTTATGTTGTGTAGAGATCCGATTTTCTAAGGTTAGTATACATTTACGTAGTACGGACATTTTGTCTGTAAGGATGTCGTTTAATGTTTCACCATAGTCCACACTCTTGCATCGATCACCGGTACCAACAAGTGGGAAATACGCTATGGACTGCGATGAACTCGCCAACTTACTTGTGGATGGGATGATCGGAAGGACTAACCTCTACCGTTCTAGTGGATGTCACCATGTTGTTTATGTAGTGGAGGTGAAACTAATCTAAGTCATTTGTTGTGAGAATCTTTTGTTTTTAGATCAGGAAGCTCGGAACTAACGGTCACCGAGATAACCATGCACCGCAACTTATCATTGCGGGTGCACACTTAATAATCATTTTGGGTGCACGGGAACCTTGGTGCGCACTAGGGTCGGGGTTGGTGATCACTCCTTGCCTTGTTTATTCTTGTTCTCTAAGTTCAGACTTAGCTTTTGATTGGACAGCAGGTTAAAATGGCGATCTTGTCGATATCTCTTGATTTCGATCCTAGCAAAGCTAATGAACTTTCTTCCAAAGTAGCCCTAAATTTTGAATACGAAAGGACTCGAACACCTGTTCATATGAGTAATCTAATGTAAACCCCTACATCAGATAGGAAGGGGAGACGAAAGCTTCCTTGTATAGGACCTAAGTGCCTTCCCCACACAGTTGTTCCAAAGGAGCGGACAAATGAGGATGCACTGCCTACCGAAGCAATGAATGTCTGGTATGATGCGTGGAATATTATACCTGGAACCCGGTGAAGACCTAGTGTGCGTCCCTGCAAAGCCGGCATGCATTGAGCACGGGAACCTTTGTGGTTCAGTTATAAGACTCGTGGATCACGTGTTGTTGTGTCGATATTATGAGTAAGTCGCTGTTGATCTAACTCATGCCTAAGTTGTCTTCGAGGGCCATGTGTTCCTTCTCTTATTAGAAGACATAGTCGAACTTGCTTAGTTAAGAGGCCTGATCATCTTTGTCAAGGCTAGAAGGCTCGATAGCCCTCGTCTGAATCGATAGTGTTGGTTGTTCCTATGTAGCTATGGACTTGTGTTAGGATTTCATCCACTTATCACGACCGAGGCAGTGTTGGCCATCGCTATGATGGCAATGTGTTAGGATATGAGTTTGATTTGTTAAGATTGTTTAAGTAAATGAAATAAATTAATGAATACAAAAGATGTGAACTAACCAACTTTATGTTGACACACGATAGCATGCTTTTGCAGGGCTCTAGGTTCGGAGCACGATAGGACATGCATCATTGTGTCATGGGTTGTGAACATTATTTAACTTATACGTTGCTTTACATTCAATGGTTTTATTTTGGGCGCGTTGTTTTGCGTATGAACTTAAACGATTATGTTTGATTTACGCTTCCGCAACTTATCTAAGCTTTTTGGTTAAATGTTAAAACTATATTTTTGAAACGAGCTAAATGGTTTGGGCATTTAGAGTCGTTCATATGACTTATGGCTATGGGGATCCTGGTATGTCACGCTCCTTGCGGTATAAACTCCGTAGCGGAATTTGAGGGTGTGACATCTAATACGACTATGCTGCTGATGTGGATTTGGATAATAAGGGAACACTACTAGTTACGGTTCGCCTCCTTGTGCCATCAGATCAGATCGGACGTATTATTGGAAAAGGTGGACAAGTAGTTCAAAGTATACGATCTCATACTAATTCTCATATTTAAATATTTAAATTTTTGTCCGTCATACTTTGACCATATATAATGTTTAATCGACCGTCAAGTTTGCTGCCACGATACAGTTAGCGAATCCTTTAACATGAGAAGGACACTTTTCCAAATAGCTGCTCGTGTTCATGATAATATGTCATGGTAACAACTCACAACACTTGCTTTCTTCTTCAACACCTAATGTTTATCCATCCAGTGGTTCTCTTATGGGTGCACCTCCAGTCAGGGGCTGAACTCCAATGGTTGGTGCTTATGGTGGGTACAAGGGCGAAGGGGGTTTCTACCTTGGACCAAGCTAGGGATGAATCTCCTCCAAAGGAATTTTCTCTACATTTAATTTGTTCCACTACAAGCATCAGCGGTGTAATTGGCGAGGATAGTGTCGCAATTAATCAAATTTCACAGGAAATTGGAGCAACAATTAAAGTTGATAGTTCAAAGGCTTAGGTAGAGCGAGATTGCATAATATCTATTTCAGCAAAGGAGGTAAGATTACATAAAAGTTGATATTTTATATAAAACCTTATGTGACTAGTTTATTTATGTATAGGTATTTGAAGACACATGTTCTCTAACTTTTGAGGTTGAGTTATGGTTTCAATCCAGCTGAAGTGAGAAAGTTGAAAGAGATTGGAGCTTGTGCTAAGCTCTCGGATTGGATGCCTTATTTGGAGAGGAGGAGAAATATTCTAGTACTACTCGATTTCTTGATCAATCATACTCAATTCACAATTTCCAAGGTATTATAAAGTGTAAATTGCCCCAGATAGCATTACGCTTACACATTTGTTTCATTTTAGTCATGGCGCGTGTTCAAATCTGATACACTAAATTATGTTTTTTCTTACATTTTGGTTAGTAAAAGTATGTTGATTGGATTATTTTTGTTATTTTAAAAGGTGCTTTGGTCTCCATTTTGACACTTAATTACATGACGAAAAATGCATTTGCTTTTTTTATGAGGAAAATGGAACAAAAATCAACCTAAAGGCATACTTCAATGTCTATTATAGAACATCATTCAACACCCACCTTAAAGCAAAATAATAAAAAAAACATTGAGTTCTACGTTGATTGATAACTAATGGAAAAGTAAGATCCCGCAGCAACGCGCGGATTTCCCTACTAGTATCTATTTAATGGAAAAATAAATATATGGGAAAGTGAGTCGAGTCGGATGTTTAAAATGAAATATTGATCGATAAGATCCTAGTATAATTATTTAATGGGAAAATAATTATACGGTAAAGTGAGTCGTGTCGAGGATGATGTATGGTAAGTTAATTAGTACGGAAATATAAGTGTAACTTATAACAAGGGTAATCCGTCACCAACAATCCTAGGACATACATTTAATTAAATGGGGAATCATATGTAAATAGTGGTATGCGGAGTTGGGTGTACAACTTGTTGGAAAACACACGCTATAGACTTAGTGAGTTATACGTAGTAGGACGTTTGTAGGTGCTTGACCTCCGACCCGCTATTCTCTGCTATTTGTTCAGGTGAGTTTCACAACGCCTTTTTACTGTTTACGTTTTGGGGGAAAGATATGTTTTGTCAAAATGTTGTTCAATGTGAAATTATGTTAAGTGGCATGATGAGTACTTGGGTTTGTTGTACAACACTCGGGGTAAGTCCTCGCTACTGTAACCATTTACTCCTGTGTTGTGTGTGTGTGAAATCGAGAACCGAAGAAATATTTGGATAGTACTTTTGGTTCCTGGCAAGGCCCATGCCTAATCGATAGCGTTGATTATGTCACTGTGTATACCAGGGGTGCACGTATTCTTAACTAAGTTGTTATTTTCTGAGAAACAACTTGTCACAACCCGGCCACAGGGGGCCTGGACGAAATAACAGTTTGGTACGATATTCACGCGAATGCAAGCAACAGCGGAAGCGGTACAATAATAACTAACTTTATTAACATAATTTATACAATTTAATACAATTTCATTAACTAAACTAGTCCCTGATCGTACTTGCGCGGTAATATCTATGGTTACTCGATTGTCTTCTGGTTCGTCCACTGGTTGTGACTTCGAGTTGCAATCGTACATTCTTCGTATCTCCAATGCCGGTACTTGAACACATGCTTAAAATGGTTTTGGGTCAACAATAATGTTGGTGAGTTCGTGTGTTTAGTTACATAGGCGGCCAAAATAGTTTATCAAAACAGTTTTAGTTATTCCAAACAAGTTTAACAGTTTTCAACACATTTATCTGGTTATGGTGTTACAATTCTACAAGCTGGCCACTCAACCCTTGGCACCTAGCCCATGCGTAACCATGTCTAGATGTAACAACATAAACTATACCCGTTATTGTCATAGTTCTCAACCTATGTCCTGCCCCATAGGTTCCCCAATGGCAAAATATGTGCCGCAACGACCCGTCGGTCTCAATGGGGGTTTCCGGGTCTAGGCCGGACCACTGTGCGTGGGGGTTTCCCCAAGTTGTACTACCCATATATTAAGTCGGCTCTATCCTAGAGTTAATGAGTGCCTGGTTCAATAAGCATAACAAGCAAGCAGGTAATCACGCTCTGTAAAACTAACACCCATAACAATGTACAAAACAGTCTAGAAGCATGCGTCACCCCAAAACATTTATAAAAGTAAAAAGAGGGGAGTTCACGAAACTCACATGTTTGCATAGCTCAAAATATATATAAACCGGTGCTCGGTATCGAATACCGACATCCTCCTGGTTGGGCCCTATGTCGACACACATTATCATTAGTATTTGGTTTCATTCATTATGGTTACGCGTGGGGACGAGCTCGAGCGTGTGGTTCCTTATTTATATATGTCTCCTTTTATATCCTTTGTCCAAAGTTTATATCCGAGACTTAACCATCGAATTCCTATTCTAAGGTTTGGACGACTAGTCAAGCATTCGAGTTTATATTATAACATTCTATTATTATTATGTCCGTATCCAAGTATCGAGTTCATATGCCGATCTATCTCCAACTTACGTCCGAATGTTACTAATGTTTGTTTTAGTCTTATGAGTCAGTATCTATCATAGCTTAGTCTATGTCTTTATATATTTATATAACATCCTTTATCCTATGTTCGCCTAATCAAACCCAAGTCCAATATCTCATATGTTCAAGTGGCGTAGATAGTCCAAGGCATCCAAATGTCCTAAGCTTCATGTGGCTAGTTTAACGTTTGAGTCCAAGTCTTATGTACAATCTTATATATATACCCATCTTATAAATTAAGCGTACGTATGTTTGTTAACTCAAAGTCTTATGTTATAATATCAATTTCTAGTTCTTTAGTTATCGAAGACGTATTAGCGTCTATTTGATCCAATGACTTTTCTATGTTTCATCGTAGCCTTTGTGTTCCATTTTATCAAGCGTTTATACCCTCGAGTTATGCTTTAGTATATCTAGTTATGTCCAATCTAATAATCTCCAATGCATATACTTCGTATCAAGTTCAATGTCCAAATCGTCATGTATCAATGCTCAAGTTGTCAAATTCCGTGTCTATAACTAATATCCGTTTTTATCAAACTAACGTTCGTATAACTAGTCCGCAAGTTATTTAGTGTTAATATTACTAGTCCGAAGGTTCAAGTATCCAATCCAATGTATATTTATATTAGTATACTTTTATGTATAGTTCGTTTATCACCTCGTCGAGTCCCACACGTAATTCGTATAATATAAACAGGTTTGTAGTCCGGTTATACCTTGAGTTCGTGTTGACCGTTTGACTGTCTGATTAACCTGGTCAACATCTGTTGACCAGTCCTTTGACTGTTTTGACCCTCGGTTTGACCCGTCTCCTCTGACCCGAACCCAGACATCAAGAACCATTCGTCATCACCACCTGTGACCACCCTAGTACCGCCACAGACACCTCAACCGTCACCATAGAAGCCCCCTGTTGTGAACCACCAGGACCACCATCTGGAATTCGAGACCCGAAACCTTGACCACCTCAGAACCAACACCACCATCGCCACCTATCACGGCTCCAACACCACCATCACCACCAATCGGTCACCAATACCCCTACTGATAAACCACCATCCTACAACTCTACTGCCGCCATCAATCACAACAATATACCATCGAATCTTTTCTTAAGAGGTGGGTTGTAAAGGGGGTTTTACCTTGGTCAGAAAAGGATCCGTTCACTGAGGCGCCACCGCCGCCTGGAACCACCATAGACTTCTTCTCTTCTGGTTCCTCTATTTCTTTCTCTCTCTCTCTCTCCCTCTACAATCTCCGCGTCTCTCTCTCTCTCCATAATAATCAGTGTAGTGGTAGAGTTGAGGGTGTGGTGGTGGTGTGTTGACCGGCCGGCTGCCGGAGCTCCGCCGGGGGAGGAGGCCTCCAGTGCCCGTTCATCTCTCTAGCTGTCTCTCTCTCTAACTTGTAATATGTGTGTCTATGAGAGATGCAATAAAGCATACAGATGTATGTTTGTGGGTTTTTATAAAGCAAAGGGGAAATGAGGTGTCATCAAGAGGGGGAGGACAAGTGTCCTCTCCCTTGGTGACTCACCCGGTCTGTTAGGGTGCGGATTGGGTTCGTTATCGCGTATTAACTCGGTCACGAACGCGTGTTATAATAGTATTGGTTATATTATTTAGTTCGGTTTTCAGTTCCGTACATAATCGTCTCGTCTAATATATTTACTTCTAAAATTTATTTGGTTATTATTTACTACGAAACATACAAAACGCGAAAAAAATTTTAAAGGCTCGTGCTGGGTTGTTACACAACTACTCGCCGGGCATTGCGTGTCTTGGTTTAGTTATGGGCTCAGGGTATTGCTCATCATAGTTTTGTAGGAGTTAGCTACTCCTTTCCATGGCCACTGCTTGTGTTTATTCCGCACATGTTGTTGTTGTTAGTATGTTTGTACTTATGGAACAAAAACATGTAAACTCACCAATATTTTATATATTGGCGTCTTTTTAAACATATCTTTTACGTATCTAAGTGCTGAATAGATATGAGGCTTGTACGGCGGAATATGGGATGACAGAAACTTGTCGGGGGTTTCATATTTATTTACCATTGAGTTGGGACATAGACAGAAAAATCCCATGTGTGAACTTTATGTTTGTTGTTTTGTGTTAGATTTGAGACAAGGTACTCATTTTCTACATCTTAATGAAATGATCTTTTCTAATTAAATATGGTTTGTGTTAATCTTGACTTTGATATGCTTTCAAGCGTTGCACCACGTGTTTATGCCATTGGCGTGCTATGACCGAAGTGGTATCAGAGCCAAGGTTATAGCAAACTAGTATTTTTGAAAAATCTAAACTATAACGGTTTTTGGCTCAAAAACAAAGTTTTCAAAACTAAAATACAACGATAAATTTTTAGATAAGAAAGAAATTTGCACATGGGATGTACAAGGGGAAATTCCGACCGACTAGCCATGTGTGTCAATATCTGAAATGTTAAAAGATATGGATAGGAATGTTTATGTTGTGTAGAGATCCGATTTTCTAAGGTTAGTATACATATACGTAGTACGGACATTTTGTCTGTAAGGATGTCATTTAACGTTTCACCTTAGTCCACACTCTTGCATCGATCACCGGTACCAACAAGTGGGAAATACGCTATGGACTGCGATGAACTCGCCAACTTACCTGTGGATTGGATGATCGGAAGGACTAACCTCTACCGTTCTAGTGGATGTCACCATGTTGGTTATGTTGTGGAGGTGAAACTAATCTAAGTCATTTGTTGTGAGAATCTTTTGTTTTTAGATCAGGAAGCTCGGAACTAACGGTCACCGAGATAACCATGCACCGCAACTTTTCATTGCGGGTGCACACTTAATAATAATTTTGGGTGCACGGGAACATTGGTGCGCACTAGGGTCGGGGTTGGTGATCACTCCTTGCCTTGTTTATTCTTGTTCTCTAAGTTCAGACTTAGCTTTTGATTGGACAGCGGGTTAAAAGGGCGATCTTGTCGATATCCCTTGATTTCGATCCTAGCAAACCCAATGAACTTTCTTCAAAAGTACCCCTAAATTTTGAATACGAAAGGACTCGAACACCTGTTCATATGAGTAATCTAATGTAAACCCCTACATCAGATAGGAAGGGGAGATGAAAGCTTCCTTGTATAGGACCTAAGTGCCTTCCCCACACAGTTGTTCCAAAGGAGCGGACAAATGAGGATGCACTGCCTACCAAAGCAATGAATGTCTGGTATGATGCGTGGAATGTTATACCTGGAACCCGGTGAAGACCTAGTGTGCGTCCCTGCAAAGCCGGCATGCATTGAGCACGGGAACCTTTGTGGGTCAGTTATACGACTCGTGGATCACGTGCTGTTGTGTCGATATTACGAGTAAGTCGCTGTTGATCTAACTCATGCCTAAGTTGTCTTCGAGGGCCATGTGTTCCTTCTCTTATTAGAAGACATAATCGAACTTGCTTAGTTAAGAGGCCTGATCATCTTTGTCAAGGCTAAAGGCTCGATAGCCCTCGTCTGAATCGATAGTGTTGGTTGTTCCTATGTAGCTATGGACTGGTTGGGAAATCAGCCAGCCGTATCGCACATCTGCGAGTCATAGGGTTTTGCTAAATTCGGTGGTGTCAAACATTTCATCCACTTATCACGACCGAGGCAGTGTTGGCCATCGCTATGATGGCAACGTGTTAGGCTATGAGTTTGATTTGTTAAGATTGTTTAAGTAAATGAAATAAATGAATGAATACTAAAGATGGAAAGTGCAGCGGAATATAAACTATAAATCTTAACAAATGGAACAATTGCTTTCAAACAAGTACTTTTCATTAGTCATCACATATTGTAAATAAGAGTACAGGCACTGTTCTATTTATAGACAGACCAAAGCACTGATGACCTAAGACTGACGTCACCTAGAGAGTAGCAGCTAACTACCTTAACAACATAAAACATCTGCTAGAATAAACTACTGTTACATTGCATAAATTACTGATAAGCAAACAGCTGATAGGTAAACTCTGTTGATCTTCAACATCTGTTGGAGCCTAAGTGCTGTTGGCTCCAACAGAGCTTTAGTCTTTGTCAGCACTTTGTCTTGTTCCTTGTCAGCACTTTGATCATCAGTTTTTTCTTCAATTCTGCAGCACTTTAGATCAGCAGCACTTTATTGTCAGCAGTTAGAGTCATCAGTCGTTTGGGAGGATCATTGTATAAAGTACTGTTTTATTTTTAATCAGAAGAGTAGAATATTTTGGCTTTCAATCATCTGTTCTTTTCCAGGTCAGCAGACCCAACAATCTCCCCCTAGAATAGATGATGCCAAAACTTGTTTTATTCTTGATCTTTATTCCTCATCTGACTTTCTCTTATTTGACCCTTCAACTGTAGTTTAAAGTAAAATGAATAGAGATCATCAGCCTCCCTTTCTAGCTCCAAACTCATCAAATCAAGGAGATCATGTCCACTCAGACTATATGCATCATCCATGGTGAGGTTTTGGATCTTTCCATCTGACCTGAGCAGAGTCAATTCATGGCTGGCTTTGTCTACCTTCCATTTTAGAATTTTTGAGTCAGGTGGATTTTTGGGCTGCAATTTTATTGATGATGAGTTTGGTGATGGAGGTCTCCCACTGATTCTTCTCAGCTCTTCACTGATGGGATCATAAAAATACTTGACTTGGTTGAAGATCCCCTCTTTCACATATGTTTCAGCAAACTTTCTTTGATCTTCTTCAGACATTTCTTTCTGTCTCTTGATTTATCTTCTAGCGGCATTTGTAATGTCTGATAAAGGAAGCAAAGTTTCAAATGAAAGGGTCTGATGGGATCTTCCAACCTGTTCATCATCAGAGTAAGTTGGTTTTGGTGGAAGAGTTGGGTCAGTTTTTCTTTGTTCTTCAAGCTTTTTGTATGTTTCCAACAATCTTAGCTCAGACCATCTTGCTACAGACTTCATTTCGCCATAACCAGCATCAACCAATTCAGCCCTCATTCTTTTAAACTTTAAAGCTCTGACAGGGTCTTTGCCCTTCCTGAAGTCAGGTACAACAGCCTTTTGGTTTGTTTTATTCAGATCTTCAATCCCCTGTAATTCTTCTTTTAAGGCTTGAATGGTCCAGCCAGTGAAATGTTTCCTGTTGGCTTTGTAAGGCTTGGTGGTCATAATCTGATCAAGAAGAGATTCCCTGACCAACTTTACCATCTCACCACTGATGGGCTTTGAAGACATGGACTTGCTCAGGTCCTTGGCAAAATCTTCAATCCTTCTAAGTTTGCCAAGTTCTGCTGAATGGATGCCCTGAGCAGTCCTATCATCCTTCCCTATGCACTTATCTTTTATGATCAAGTCTGTTTGTAGTATTTTCTGCTTCAGGTATTCATCAAGGTTTCTAGGCTTAGGCTGATTTAGACTTGAGAGAGATGGGAAAGACAATTGTATGGCATCCTCAGTATTATAGAAGGATTGAATTTCCCCCTTGATCATGTCAAGCTCAAGGGGATACTTAGCTGCCAGTAGGATGCTGGATGTTGGTGATTTGGTGGTGGTGAATTTGGAAGTGTGTGGTGAGAAAGATTGAAGTGGAATGGCAGGAATGGGTTGAGTTAGTGGTGGTGTGGTGGCTATGTTCTCATCTTGCACAACAAAGGTGGATTTCCTTTTTCTCTTGTACAAGATGGTTAGAAATGGTGGTGATTGTGGTGTGTTAACATCTGTTGGCACTTGTGTAATACCAGCAGATGTTTGAGGTGGTGATGGTATGGGTGATAAGGTCAAGGCTAAAGCAGTGGTGGTGGTTGTAGTGGATGTTGTGGTATTTGGTTTACCAGTTGTTTTGGTGAAAGTAGCAACAGAGGTTTTTGTTTTTGATGGAGGCTGCTTGACATGATGAGCAGGCCTCTTCTTCCTTTTGGAAGTTCCCACATTTTCATTTTCCTGTTGTTGTTCTTCTTTCTTTTTGGAAAGATTCTCTGCCTTTGTTTTCAATGTTTCAACCTGATCTTCTTTGCTTCAGTAGCCTTTTCAGCCTTTTCATTTTCAGTTTCATCAACTTCTTTGGTTTTGGCTGCTTCAGTAGTGGTTTGGTCAGCAGACTCTGGAACAGGCTCTTGAGAAGACTCTTGTTGTGAAGGTGGAGCCCCAAAAGGTTTCAACTTCTTTAGTCTGTCTCTGCCACTCTCCCCCTTTTTGGCATTAGCTGCAGTGAATTCATCATCATCTTCATCCCTTAAGATAGTTATAGGGGTATAGCCAGTAGTCTTCAACAGATGATCTTTGATGACTTTGATGTCTGCTATGGTGTCGTTTAACCTTGCATCCACCATGTTCCTGATCATTGTCATATATGTTTCTTGTGTCTGATCAGCTAGTTTTCGATGAGCTATGATGATGGGACTGACTGACTTCCATAGCTCACTAGCAATGTCTTGGGTGGATGGTTGACTTTGTGTGAGAGTCACCAAGGTCTGCATCATTGTCTTGATATCACCCTTGATTTTAGATATTGATGATTCTATTGCATTAACTCTCTCCGTCAATTCCTGGTATTTTAATCCATCACCCAACTTAATGGGATCATCTGAATTCCTACCAGAGGTGGTCGTTGTAACTGGTTCAGTCCTAGGAGGAGTATCCAATGGAAAGAAACCAGATGCCCCTTTTTCTTGGTATTGGGGACTTCCAACTGGCTGTGAGGTCAATATTGTGGCCTCAGCAGTTGTTGCCTTCAAGGAAGTCTGATTGATGTAACCATTGTCCTGAAGTGAGACAATGGTCTCTACAACAGTAGTGGCTGCTTCACTTGAACTACCACTATGAGTTACATGTAACTCAAAGGGTGTGGCCTCCTCTGTTTGTGGGATAACCAGTTGACTTTTCTCTGGACCAGTCGCTTGTTGAGGTATACTCTTAGTGATAGGTGGTTGAGAGGAACTGGTTGAGTCTAGAGTTTTGTCAATGGCCTCAAACAATGGTTGCATAGTGGGTGGAATAGGAGGATTTGATGGTGAAGGTAGTGGAGTAACAAGAATATTAGCCCTGGGAAAAGGACTTGTAAACAGATGTTCAAGTGAATCATCTGTTCCATGATGTGTGTCCCCTTGGCTTACAACATGATCCTTTTGAGAGGATACATGAGGAGTTAGGCTGGGTTGAGACTTTACCACCTGTTGATAGGAAGTATCAACAGTGGTTGTTTATTGCGTTTGTGTTGCAACAGGATTCTTCTCTGGTATCTCATCCTCTAGAGTCACCTTTTTGGATTGCTTTTTGGGGGTTTTGTGGATGGAATGGTCTTTTTAGAGGTGGCTGGTGTGGGTTTCATAGCACTGGATGTAGTGCCATGATCACCAGGAGCAGTGGGATCAGCAACAGAGGTTCGCACAACAATTGTTGTCTTAACTCTCTTTGCTTGTGTTTTTGAAACTTTTGTTTTTGAAGGTTTTTCTTGATTAGGACCTAACATCCTTGTAAAAGTTTCTTGGGACAAGTTGTTCATTTGAAGGCCTTGCCCTTGTTTGTAATCCTTTTCAGGTAAAACCTTTTGTAGGATAAAACTTAAAATTCTTGGATACATTAAGAATGCATTATTTGACCCAGACTGAACCCCCTTCACATTTCCCACCAAATCTAAAAACAGTCCTTGGGATAGACTGTAGTCAGAGTTTGTTAAAATACCATATCCCAAGTACTGAACTTTTAAAGGGATTTCATTAAAATAAGTAGTTTTGGGAGAGAGACATACACGTAAGGTATGAAAGAAAAATTTCATGTCTTGGGGAAAAAACTTTTTGTAAATTGTTGCCCCAGTCAATTGACCCTTATAGCCTCTCTCTATGAACTCTGTGTGGAGTTCAGCTTTGTCAAAAGTTTCTTTACCTGCCTGATCATTCAGTGAGAAGGTAGTGGAGATGGTTTGTGGGGGTAATGGCGACACGAGTATCTGTTGATGCACTATTATGTAGACGTCACTGTCAAATAGACTAGGGTTGAGTCTTGTATTGTATTACATGAGATTGTGGTGATCCATAAGGACATTTTATAGATCTGATGCATTTGTAAATATAGACCAAAATATGAAGTCTTGGTTCGACCTTCTATAAGGGGCGAACCTGCAGAAACTGCAGGTTCGACCTCCTCATAGGGGCGAAAGTGGCTTTGTGTTTTGGACTATAAATAGCAATCTCATGTGTTGGTTTTCATTTTAAGATTTGAGTTTGTGCTTTGAATGCTCTCAAGGGGGAGGTCATGCCCGACCTCCCCCGGCCCCGAGATAGATGTTTATCTTACTGATGACAGTGTCTGTAACCGTTTCTGAAGTAATTCGAATCTGCGATGACATTGTTTTCGTATGTTTCTGTCTCGTCTCGAATCTTCTATCTGAAACCGAGTTGTTTTCACGTATTCCATCTGTGAATTCAGTTTTTTAACCAGATTCTCAACTGGTATCAGAGCTATGGTACCGATTTGAACGATCTAACAGTCGTTTGAATCAATCACAGCTCGATTTCATGATTTCAGACGTTAAAAATCAGTTTTTTTTAAAGGATAAAATCCTAGAAACCCTAGATTCTTAATTGAACCCAAAATCATGTGATTTTTCCATGTTTTTGTTTATTCGAGGGTTAGGTTTTCTTTTCCGCACCTTTCTGTACAAGTTTCATCATCAAATTCGAAGTTTTAGAGTGATTATGGACTGATTTGCAGAAAATATTGAAGAAGAACACGTTTTTCTGCAAATGGTCGAACGTGCAGAAGATTTTTGACTACGAGAGGTCGAACGTGGATTGTATTCGGTCGAACGTAGAATTTAGAGGTTGAACCTAGAAATTTTCCACATTCGAACCTCACGACAGGTCGAACATGGAAATTTTCCACATTCGAACCTCACTACTGGGAGAAGGTAGAATTTCAATTTTAGTAAGGATTAACTGAACTTCATTCGACCCAACCTTGGTACATTCGACCTTACACAGGGGTCGAACGTAGCTTTATTCCTAGGTTCGAACCTTCATGATATGGAATGGAAAATTGGTATTTTAATGGGTAAAAAAATTTTGAAATTTTTGAAGATTTTTGGGAGAATGGTGATGATGTCTACACAAATTGTTGAAGAAATGATGATGATGAAACATTTTATTGTGGGGTAGACATGAGAATCAATAGTATGATAATCAGATTCAAATGACTATTATGGGCCAGAAAAATCAGATTATTCCCAAGATGAGAACAATCAACCCAGTTCCAGTGTGATTGAAGGAACTTGTTCAAACAAAGTTGTTATTAACAAGCAAATCAAGACTGAGATCTCAATGTTTCGAGAGTAATGAGGGATCCTAGTAGGAGTCATGTGGCACGTAGATTCAACGAAAGTTTCAAGGTTATAGTCCTGAAGAATTTCAAGAGCTATTGGTAGATTTTGTTGGCCCCGTCGAAAGCTTCAGTTTTTGAAGCATTTCAAGTCCACATTTGTACCCGTAGTTCCCGCTGAAAACTTAGGATTGCTTAATCCACTCATCTACGGCTAGTATTCTGTCGAACAGATGAAGTTACTCAAGAATATTCAAAGAGAAGAATGTGTTAATGCAATCACAGTCAGCACAGATGAAGATTTTCATAGAAGTACCAGTGTCCGAGTGGATTGTTTTGCACATAGTGACATTTGAGATGTTTCATTGGGTACTGACAGTTAGACTTTTCCAGTTGGTGTGAAGAGTGATGCAAAGGTTAAGTGCAGATATGAGTTGTGAATTAGTGGTAGTACCTACGTGTTACGTTGAATATCTAATCGGTCAGTATGGAATCCTTCTAGCATGGGTCTTATCAGGCTAGTTGGATTGTGCGTGATCTACTTGGTCAAGATGACATTCCTGGGTACTGATGCTACGAGACTGCAGTGCATTACATTGTCAACTTCACATTGGCGTAACTAGGTGATCTGGCTGTAATTCAGCGGCTCGCTGATTTCGCAAATGATATATGTGGTCTAGCTGACTTCCTGCGTATTGATGCTGAGGGTCCGTAGTGCATTACTTGGTTGGTTCACGAAGGATATTGTATTTCTAATTCAATGCAATTGTGCATGTATTGAGGGGGAGACCTGTGATTTCGACTGTTGATGTGCAAGAGATTTGTGGATTCGCCAGCAACGTCCAAGGGTGAGATTGTTGATGTACTATTATGTGGACGTCACTGTCGAATAGACTAGGGTTGAGTCTTGTATTGTATTACATGAGATTGTGGTGATCCATAAAGGCATTTTATGGATCTGATGTATTTGTAAATATAGACCAAAATATGAAGTCTTGGTTAGACCTCCTCATAGGGGCGAAAGTGGCTTTGTGTTTTGGACTATAAATAGCAATCTCATGTGTTGGTTTTCATTTTAAGATTTTAGTTCGTGCTTTGAATGCTCTCAAGGGGGAGGTCATGCCCGACCTCCCCTGGCCCCGAGATAGATGTTTATCTTACTGATGACAGTGTCGGTAACCGTTTCTGAAGTAATTCGAATCTGTGATGACATTGTTTTCGTATGTTTCTGTCTCGTCTCAAATCTTCCGTCTGAAACCGAGTTGTTTTCACTTATTCGATCTGTGAATTCCGTTTTTTAACCGGATTCTCAATATCTCCAATTTGTGAGACAATAGAGGTTGGCTTTTTGTCTGTGAACAGAATTTCAGCTTTTAACCAATCCGGATTCGAATCTTCCGTCTGAAATCGCGATTTTCATTTGTTTTAGTCAGATATGGAAGATAATTATGGGGAGCTTTCAATTGGAGATCCATTTCTTGGATTACAGAGAGAAAGACGATGGCTTTTTAATGAAGGTTTTAGGTTGAAGAAGGCGGTTTTGGAATTTTGAATTCCATGAGACAGTGGAACAACTGTTGGGGATAAATAGGGTTTTTATAGTCTTAGGTGGAAACGTTGATGTGGCTAAAACGCTGCTTTTGAGAGCATACGTGGCAAACATCTGATGGAAGGTCTGATATGGTGGATGACAGTTATTTATAACATCTGTTTGACTTTAGTCAACAGATGTTTGTGAAAACAGTTGTTTTATCTGATCAGATGTTTGAAACAGATTTTTCAACCAACAGATGTTACACTCAATGAAACAGTGGTTGTTTTGCCTTGAACAGACTTTTCAACCAAAACTATTTTTAACGATGAATTTTTTATTTTCTGACTACATTTTAATGCTTTTATTCATGAAAACATTTTTTATTTTATTCCATGTTTAGCATACCAATCCCAGAGATCAGGTCTGCAAAGGTAGATGTGTCTAAAGCTTTTGTCTACACATCTGCCAACTGATCCTCTGTTGGAACATGGTGCAGAGAAATCAAACCTTTTTCATAGCTGTCTCTAACAAAGTGATGTCTGATGTCAATGTGCTTTGTTGTTGAATGGAGACTAGATTTTTGATGATATTTTTAGCTGCTTGACTATCCAACACGAGTGGAGTCCTCAGAGCAGTTATACCAAAATCCAGTAGCTGGTTTTGAAGCCACATAAGTTGGGCTGTACAGCTTGCAGCAGCAATGTATTCAACCTCTGCAGTGGATGTTGAAACAGCTGCTTGCTTTTTGCTTTGCCAAGAAACCGAGGCATTGCCTAGGAATTGGCACCCACCTGATGTTGACTTCCTTGTGGTTTGACAACCAGCAAAATCACTGTCTGAATAACCTGAAAGCTCAATATTCCCATTAGTAGGGTACCAGATACCAAGTGTGGGAGCACCTTTTAGGTATCTGAATAACCTTTTCACAGCAATAAGATTTGACTTTCTAGGTGATGCCTGGGATCTTGCACAGACACAAGTGTCAAACATAATGTCTGGCCTAGATGCAGTTAAGTACAATAAAGACCCAATCATACATCTAGAGTGTGTCTGGTCAACCAGTTCATCTTTATCATCAACAGTGAGTAACTTAGTGGTACTCATGGGTGTACTACATGGTTTACAATCATTCATGTCAAATTTTGTAAGAAAGTTTTTAACATACTTATTTTGGTGATTAAAAGTTCCATTTTTCAGTTGCTTCACTTGGATTCCAAGGAAGCACTGTAGTTCACCCATGGCACTCATCTCAAACTCTGCTGTCATGAGTTCTCTAAACTCTTCACACATTTTGTTACATGTGGACCCAAAAATGTTGTCATCCACATATATTTGAACAATCATTAAATCTTTTCCTTTCCATTTAAGAAATAAAGTTTTATCAATTTTACCTCTTTTGAAGCCAATGGATAAGAGAAAAGTGGAAAGAGTTTCATACCATGCCCTTGGTGCTTGTTTCAAGACATACAAAGCTTTGTTGAGCTTGTAGACATGATCATGATGGAACGTGTCTTCAAAACCAGGTGGCTGACATACATAGACTTCCTCCTGTATTTTGCCATAAAAGAAAGCATATTTGATATCCATCTAATACACCTTAATGTTGTGGTTGACAGCAAAGGCTAGGAAAAGTGTGATGGCTTCCAACCTAGCTACAGGAGCAAAGGTTTCATCATAATCTATTCCTTCTGTTGGGTTAATATGAGACCACAGTTACCAGGTTTAACCATGTTTTGTTATGTGTTAGAGTTGGAGGGTCAGATATGTAATTAAAGCATAGTTGTAGTGTAGAAACCCTAAGCTGCGTACTTAAAGCACGGGGACTGCGAACTTAATGTTAAGTTCGCAGTCATCAGGTTTGCCTATAAATAGAACCTCATTTGTGCAGCTAGGGTGAGGGTTTTTGATGTATCTTTGAGAGCACAAGTGTAAAGGTGCGAACTTATCTAAAAGTGCGAACTTGTCTAGTGTAATCCATGGTTGTTCACAGCAGAAATCATTAATGGAATCGTGTCTTTATGTTTCTTGTGTGTCGGTTTCTATAATCTTCATCTAGTTCTTTAGTTTTCTTGATTAATCAACTAAAACACCTAACAAATAGGTGTTTCTAGTTGATAACAATCTTGTGCACACTTAAGATCTAGTGTTTTTGGGACTACAATTTGGTATCAGAGCCTCTGTGCTCGAGATTGTATCTATCTAAAGATATCAAAACCCTCCTTGTTAGTTTTACTATCAAGTTTTTCAAAAAATTTTTGGTGTTTATCATAGTTTGAATATTTTCATTGTTTTGCCTTAAAATCTCGTGAAAAGTGTTTCTAAGGTGTTTAAAAGGTATTATTTTCAGTAGAAACATCATTCAAGAGCTTCAAAACAATTGAAAATCTCTTGGATTTGTTTCTGGTAAGATTAAGAAACAAATAGCCGAAAGTGCGCACTTAGCAGTGCGAACTTAGCTCAAAATTTGTGAACTTGTTTCTTGATTGTGAGTACTTGTTTCTTGCATGTGAGTACTTGTCTCAAAAGTTGAGTACTTGCTTCAAAAAGTGAGTACTTAATTGTGCGTACTTAACTCATAAAGTGTGAACTTGTTTCATGCTTGTGAGTACTTGTTTCAAGAGTGAGTACTTGTTTCAAGAGTGAGTACTTAGCTCATAAGCTGCATACTTGATATTTCAAGGTGTGCACTTATTAACAGCCACAACTGCGCACTTAAGCCAAAAGTGTGTGCACTTGTGTCTGTGTGAGCACTTAAATTTACACAAGGCTTTATAGCTTTCTCTCTCCTGGCACCACAACTAGGGTTTCTGCATACTTATCTGAAATCTCTAGTTGGTGTGCGAACTTACTGAAAAGGTGCATTTTCTGAGCACTTGGCTAGGGTTACTGCGAACTTAAATCTTAAACGAGAGTTTAAGTGTCTGTGTACTTGTACAAGTGCGCAGGCTGATCAGTCAAGACTGAGTACTTGTGCTGCTCTGACTTGGCTGAACTGCGAACTTAAGCCAAAGTGTGTGCTACAGGGACTGCGTACTTAACAGGAGAATCAGGGACTTATCATCTTTGCTTCTTATTTCTTTCAGGTTTCAAGGAACTGCGAACTTGTGACTGCGAACTTGTGCAAACTGCGAACTTGTTCTGGCTGCGTACTTAAGACTGCGAACTTGTGGACTGTTTTGATTTTTCAAGGACTTTGGACTATAACTTGCTAATCAATTCAATCAAAACCCTAAAATCAATCTAAAATCAATCTTAAATCATGTCTGGTAACAACTCATTCCAAGTTAACCCCATAACTCAAGCTGAACTTGAAACCGGCACTATAACACGTATTCCCAAGTTGATGGGTGCAGAAGACTATGGCACATGGAAGAACAGAATGAAAGCTTTCTACTTTGTTAACGATCACACCCAATGGAACTCAGTCCAGCTCGGACCTCACATTCCCACCAGAACCACTGATGCTGGAGAAGTGTTCAACACTGATCCCACTACATACACTGATCTCGACAAACAACTGTTGCAGAGAGATCACAAAGCCTATGGTGCTCTCACCATGGCTTTGTCAAACGATGTTTACAATATGTTTGAAGAATACGGATCAGCGCACGATCTGTGGTTTGCTCTGAGTGAGTATTATGAAGGCAATGCAGAGATGAGGCAAAACAAACAAGATATGATTCAAAAGGAGTACGACATGTTTGGAAGTATCCGTGGTGAGAGTCTGTCTTCACACATTGACAGGTTCATGAATTTGTTGACCAAGATGAAGAAAGCGGGTATTCCTGTAAACAACCGCAATTCCATCAAGAAGCTGCTCGATTCTCTCCCAAAGGAGTGGAGTGTCCAATGTATGTTGATCAAAAAGGACTACTTGGATGCTCAGTCTACTTTGGCAGATCTCATAAACACTCTGAAATCATTTGAGATGGACATCACTAAAAGAGAAATGAATCAGACTGTCCCGAAGGTGACTCCCAGCAGTGCTATGAAGAATCTGGCTTTGATGGCCCCAATTGGTGATATGAGTTCAAGTTCGTTGCATTCGTATGTGGATTCTGCAGGGATTGGTAGTTCAAGTTCTGGGAAAGCTCCAATGTATTCTGAAAAAGCTGTAAAGACACTAACTCCACAGACTGCTAAACTGGCTGCTGAACATGTGGAACTTTTCAACTCTTTCATGAGCAGCTTTGAAGCTTTGAAGACAGGAGAAATTAAGAATGAAATGATGTCTCCAGAGGATATGTATCAGGTTGACCCAGATGACATGGAAGAGATGGATTTGAAATGGCAGATGGCTATGATCACTTTACGAGTGAAGCGTTTTCAAGACAGAACCGGAAGAAGAGTGGGTATGGGAAAGGCTGGTTTTGATAAGTCCAAGATCAGGTGTTACAACTGCAAGGTCCTCGGGCATTTCAAGTACGAATGCCCCACACTGAACCAAGCTGAAATCAAGCCTGCAAAGAGGTTGGTGGCCATAACCGATGGTAATGAGGGAAACGATAAGGAACCACAAAAGGCTTTGGTTGTTGAAGATTTCGACTGGGGAGAAGAGGCAGCTGCTGCTGAAGTTGAGGTGAACAAAGCCCTGATGGCCACAATCTGCACCAAATCTTCTAATGGCGTGAACTCTGTTGAAGGATCATCTGCTGAGGTTCTAAAGGGGGAAATGCAGAAGAATGCTGGTTTGAAGAGTGTGTTGATTAATGAGAAGGTGAATGATCAGAAAAGAGAGGAGGCGCTGATAGCTGAGAAGACGTCATCAGAGAAGGTCGCTGAGGAGGTGAAGATTTCTTCTAAGAAAGCTGAGGAAAGGGACATGGTAAATATTCCTCTAGAAATTAAATCTAAACTGTGCTCACCTAGGTGTGTTACAGCTGTCGCATACTGTTTATCACACAACAGACGAGTTTTAAGAGAAATGGATGACATTCGTAAAATCAATTCTGAAATGAAAGAAAATGAGTGGGCATATCAGCGAAAGTTAAATGCAACTCTAGCTGAAATGCAAACTTTAAAAGAATTTGTACTTAAGAAATATTTTCTGATAAACGATTTAACCTCAAAACTAGAGAAATCTAGAAATGAGACAACTCGTCTTCAAATTGTTGTGGATAAATGGAATGTGAGCAAACGGGCTCAAGCTGATATAATCGAGTGTGGGAGACAATCATTCGTAAAGGATGGAATTGGGTATAAGGATAAGAATGGAATCGAAAGATCTCTATTCTTACCCTTGAGCCAAAGTGAATACATACCCATTCCATCACCTCATCCAAAAAATGACCTTTTTGAAAATAAATGTGATGAATCTGAGTCAAATACTAACATAAGTAAAAGCAATGCAGATGTGACCCAACAGGCTCAAGTGGAGGATGATGTGTGTTGTGGTGGCCAGACAGTGGGTTTAGGACATCCGGGTGCCAATTACTCAACAGTGAATTGGTTTATCTGGAACAATGAAAATTCGAAAAACAATTCTATTTTGGATGAATGTAAAACTTTAACTAAATCGGATGACTGTAATAGTTTGCCTAGGATGGATGACTGTAATAGTTTAACTAGGTTGGATGACTGTAAACTTGATTTGAAAGGGGCTGTGGCTCCCGATGATAGGAAGCCTCCTATCAAACGATCTAATGCTTGTGTTGAAAATGTTATTCCTGTGTGTGTTGATCTTAATGCTGCATTCTCTGATGATAATCATGTGGTCAAACCATCTGTGTTTGTGCCAGAACTTAAGCGTAACAGGTTTGGGAAATTTCTCACTGAGGAAATCCCAGAATTTATCCCCTCATCCACAGATGTATCAGGTTCTGAAGAATCACAAAGTGAAACAGGTACCTCAAGTTCTGAAGAATCACTGAGTGATACAGAGAGCAGCTCCAGCTTAACCAATCTGGACATCAATGAAGAATCAAGTAGCAACAGGGAAGAATCAAGCTCAACCGAAAGCTCAAGATCAAACAAGATCAAGAAAAGAACATCACAACCATCATCATCCAGATCTTCTCCTAAGATCAAGCCTAAGCATTCAAAATGCTTCAGATGTGGAAAAGAGGGTCACGTGGTCAAGAACTGTCACATAAAACCTAAATCACAAAAAGATGTCAAAACACAAAACTCTTTTTCGGATCAATTGAGAAATCTTCAAGAAACCGTAAAAAGTTTCGTTAAAAATACACAAATTTGGAAGAAACAAGAGTCAACTTTGGGAGAAAACCATGACAGATCAAAAATTAAACAAACTTGGATTCCCAAAGTTACTTAAGTTTCAGGCAGAATCACCACTGTACATAGATTTTCTTTAGTTTAGCTTTGTTTCTCTTTTGTTTTTGTATGTGCAGAATAAATTACAAAAATGGCTGATAGCTCTCATGAGATATCTATGGCATGTCGACAGCGGCGCTTCAAGACACATGACAGGACTGAAAGAACTTCTCAAGAACTATCGGTTCATCGATGGAGAATTTGTAGCGTTCGCTGGAAATGAGAAGGGTGGAAAGATCGTTGGCATAGGAGATGTAGTCTCTGACGCGCTAACACTTGAGGACGTCAACTATGTTCCAGAACTGTGCTACAATCTATTGAGTGTATCACAAGTCTGTGACAAAGGAATCTCAGTGTTGTTTAACGACATGGAATGCATCTTCCTAAAGCCAGGATTTAAACCATCCACTGACATGATCATGCTAAAAGCCCCCAGACAAAACAATACTTATGTGATAAACATGAGGGATGCCAAGTCTGAACAACCAATGACTTGTCTACTGTCAAAGGCATCCGAGTCAGAGTCACTGTTATGGCACAGGCGATTAGGTCATGTTAACTTTAAAAATATAAACAAACTTTCTAAACTTAATCTAGTCAGAGGTCTTCCTTCTAAGGAATTCCCTTTTTCTGAAAAATGTTTAGCATGTGCCAAAGGTAAACAACATAACAAATCGCACAAGTCCAAAACAGTGAACTCAATTGACTCTCCTCTTCAATTATTACATATGGATCTTTTTGGTCCTATCAGTGTAAAAAGCTTGGGTAAAAAGTCTTACTGTTTGGTGATTACAGATGACTTCTCTCGCTTCACATGGGTGTACTTCCTGGAATTCAAGAGTGAGGCTGCTGAGACCTTGATGCTGTTCGTTCCTTTGATCGAGAATATAATCAAGTTAAAAGTAAAGTCAATCAGAAGTGATCATGGAACAGAATTCAAGAACCAAACTTTTGTGACGTTCTGCAGCGGGAAAGGAATTCATCTCCAATATAGTGCTACAAGGACTCCTCAGCAAAATGGAGTGGCTGAAAGGAAGAATCGTACGCTTATTGAAGCTGCCAGAACCATGCTCATTGACTCTAAGTTACCGATCATCTTCTGGGCAGAAGCTGTGAATACCGCCTGTTATGTTCTTAACAGGGTCTTGATTGTCAAGCCTCGTGGGAAAACAGCTTATGAATTGCTTTTCAAAAGAAAACCTCTCATCGATTATTTCAGGCCGTTTGGATGTTCCTGCACTCTTCTAAACAACTTTGAGAATATCATGAAGTTTGATGCTGTTGGAGACGAATGTTTCTTTGTTGGATACTCGTCTAGTCAAAAGGCTTATCGAGTATACAACAAACGTACCAAGATGGTTCTGGAATCCTTTTATGTTGACTGGCAAGAATCCAACTCTACCAATGTTGGAACCGGTCCTGACTGGTTCTTTGATGTGGATGTTGTGTTCAATCACTTTGTCATTCCTGAACAGCAAGCTCATGCAGAACAAGCTCCTGAAAATCAAGCCACAAGCTCATCTCCCTTTGGAAATATTCTCTACTCTTCTGATGATGAAGTCGCACCGTTTACCACCCGTTTCTCTCCTCTGGTTGCTGATCCTATTGTTCCTCAACTTAATAATGGTGATACTACTGCTGAAACCTCTAACATTCCTGAAAGCACGTCAAATGCTGAAGGAACACAATCAAATCAGCAGTCTGTAAATGAACCATCCAGTTCTTCTACACCTGGAGATCATCTTTCGAACCTGCCTCTACAAGTGCAAGAAGAAGAAAATATGGGATTCAAATCTTCTAAGAACCATCCAATTGAAAATGTCATTGGACCAATCAGTGAGGGTGTTCTTACCAGAAATCAGACGGACAAGCTCAACACCGCTCTCTCAGCATTCTTATCTCAAACCGTACCTTTCAGCATTGAAGATGCAGTTAGAGATGCAAGCTGGGTTGAGGCCATGCAGGAAGAACTGTTTCAGTTCAGAAAGCTCAAAGTGTGGGAGCTCGTTGATCTGCCTGAAGGAAAATATCCTATTGGGACAAGATGGGTCTTTCGCAACAAGATGGATGAACGTGGCGTGGTAATCAAGAACAAAGCTCGTCTAGTTGTTCAAGGATTTCGTCAACAGGAGGGGATTGATTATGAGGAAGTCTTCGCTCCAGTCGCTCGACTTGAAGCCATACGCATCTTCTTGGCATATGCTTCATATCGAAATTTTAAAGTCTTTCAGATGGACGTGAAGAGCGCTTTCTTATATGGGAAGATCAAAGAAGAAGTCTATGTGTGCCAACCGCCCGGATTCGAAGACCCTCATCATCCAAACAGATACTACAAATTGGACAAGGCTCTCTATGGTCTCCATCAAGCTCCTAGAGCTTGGTATGAGACCTTGTCCTCATATCTGTTGCAAAATGGATACACGAGAGGGAAGATCGACATGACCTTGTTCACCAAAGAAGTCAACAAACATTCTATCCTTGTTCAGATTTATGTTGATGATATTATCTTTGGTTCAACTGACGAAAATTTGTGCAGGGAATTTGAAAGCATCATGAAGTCTCAATTTGAAATGAGCATGATGGGAGAACTATCATTTTTCTTAGGTCTCGAAGTCCAACAAAAGGAAGACGGTATTCTCATCCATCAAGCTAAATACACAAGAGACATTCTGGCGAAGTACAACCTGTCGGATTGCAAACCATCCAACACTCCTTTTGCAGCTCAAACAACACTTGTACCAGATCTTGAAGGACCTTCTGTGAACCCGCACACTTACCGTTCTATGATTGGCTCCTTGATGTATCTCACAGCCAGCAGACCGGACATCATGTGGGCAGTTGGATGCTGTGCTCGCTTTCAGTCAAATCCAAAGCAATCTCATGAGACTGCAGTCAAAAGAATCTTCCGCTACCTCAAAGGAACACCAAAACTTGGTTTATGGTATCCTAAGAGTGACAATTTTGACCTAATTGCGTACTCTGATAGTGATCATGCAGGTTGCAGGATTGACCGAAAGTCTGTCTCTGGTGGCTGTCAATTTCTGGGGAACCGGCCCGTGTCATGGCAAAGCAAGAAGCAGACCACTGTGTCGATATCTACTGCTCAAGCTGAGTACACAGCCGCATCCAGTTGTTGCTGTCAAGTGTTGTGCATCCAAAATCAGCTGTTGGATTATGGTTTGAATATCATGAGAACCCCTATCTACATTGATAATGATGCCTGTCGTGACATCGTGAAGAATCCAATTGATCATTCGAAAACTAAACATATTGAAATTCGGATTCATTCAATTCGCGATGCGCACGACAAGGGGTACATTCAGGTGTTGCCTATAGATACTGCTGATCAAAAGGCAGATATCTTTACCAAAGCTTTCGACAAAACCCGTTTTCGTCAGTTGGTAACTTGGTTAGAAATGATCAACTTTGAATGATTAAAAAAAAAAAAAAAAAAAAAAAAAAAAAAAAAAACTTTACTTTGTGAATAAATTATAGAAAAATCTTATATTTTAAAATAAAATAAAGATTTTTGGGGGAGAAATAAACCGGTAGATCCCTAAATTTGCAAGTTTTAAAAACTTTTTCAATTTGCAAGTTTTAAAAACTTTTTCAAAAACAATCAAGAAATGATAGGGACTAATCATATTTGTCAGCATGTGAATAGGACCCAGAGGACGTTGTGGCTTCAAGCAACGACATGTCGGTAGATTCAGCCTGGAATTGAGTAAACTGCTAAAAGATGACAAACTAAAAGGTCTACACGAGGTGCTGGATTCCCACTGTGTTTCAGGTCTGCACAAGCTGAGTCCGGTCATACACAGGTTGAGAGATCAAAAGACACAGAAAATTTTGTGCATAAGCAATCAAAAGACACCTAAGAGTGCAAGCCACCAAAGCGGGGCTATTAAAATCAAAATGAGCAACAAAAGACACGCAATGTTAGTGACGTGCAAACATATAGATAGCTCACAAAGCAATCAGATGATCATCTTCTCTGCTTATGGGAACATAGACCTGAAGCTCTCATCATCTGATTGACATAATGATCATCTTCTCTGCTTATGGAAACATAGACCTGAAGCTCTCATCATTATATCTCAATAAACCTTGAGGATTGGTAGGCTTACACCTGGCACAAGTGGGGTCCATTAACATGTCGTCAATATTACCAAAACATGATAAAGATCATCATATAAAGTATGTTGAAAGACGAGAGGCATGGATTTAAGTGGACAAATATACCGACAGTTTCTCTTGGGCTACAGCTATCCAACGGAAAGTTGAAATGTGGTCTGGCAGGTATGACTAGTATGATCTTGATGCAAAAGGTGAGAAACGGTTGATCTCTAAACTCAAATCTTTGGTTAAAAAGGCTATTTTTCTTGTTTGTGGGTCTGCGAACTTAACAGCTCTTAATTGGGCTGCGAACTTAAAAGGTTGATAAGCATTATGGGCCCGCGTACTTGACTGGGCTTTTAGGCCTGCGCACTTAAATGTCAAGTACGCGGCCCAACCACTGTTCCTATAAATACGCACTTATTTTCCTCATTTTAACTTTTTATCAAAATCTTGCAAACCCTAAATTCATCTCAGCCACCAACCGCCGTTCTTCTTCCTTCAAACCACCATTAAACCACCACCAAACCACCTGTTGATCCATCTTCTATATTTCATTATCTGTTTGTGTGTTTGCTAAAGGTAGTTCACAGATTTTAACCTGTTTTCGTTGTGTATTAACAGAATCTGAGGATGAAATCAGAGAAAATAGTTGAAGATTTGGGGTTTTCTCTGGAATGCGCACTTATTTCTTTAAAGAATTGCGCACTTGTTTCATAAAGTGCGAACTTGCATCATATGAAATGAGCCTGAGAAACCCTAATGTGACTGCGTACTTGGGTGTGAGCTTGAAATCCTAAACGAAAGTTTAGGTGGCTGCGTACTAGTCTAGTACGCAGACCTGATCACCATCTTCCAAGCCGTTACCATGCCCGAGTCATCAGACTGCGTACTTGATTTCCTAGTGACCAATGTCTGCGTACCAAGCAATAAGTACTCAGTCAAGGCTGAGTACTTAGATGCGCACTTGACTTGGGTTGTGAACTTAGGACAGTGCGAACTTAACATTGGACAAAATTTTGACCATTGACTTGACTTTTCAGGACTTTTGACCGGACTACGTAACTTGACTCATGCATCCGTAAACCGTAACTGGACTCAAATGACTATTAAAATGGAAAACGAAACAAATCATATACACCTTAAAAATCTAATCCATAAAATAAATAACACACGTAAAACCAACTTAAAACCAAACCTAGTCTAAGTACGTCGTCCGTCAAAGAAATTGAAGTGTCTGTCATTAGTCAATTTAAAATCAAAAGTCTAACTTACTTTTCGTGCACGTGTCCAACACAGATGGCTCTTGAATGGGATCCTAGAGGAATGCACAACCAGCCGATAATTCTGGAAACTGACGATTCAAAGTTTCGAGACGTTGTTGCATGGATCAGGAGAAGCAGGATCGGATATGCGGTAGAGCAGCAAGTTGAAGTCTACAGCTCTCACATTGAAGACTTCTGGCGATCTGCTAGAGTGGAGACAGTGGCACGTGTCAAGAGGATTAAAGCCACAGTAAGGAACAAGGCAGTTATCATCACAGAAGACACAGTGAGAAATGTTCTAAGATTTCAGGATCAACCAGCAACTGTTAGATCTTTACCAAAGACTGAGATTCATCAAGAGTTCCTGAATTTTGGATACAAAGGAGACTTCGACGCAAGGGGTGACATCAAAAAGAGCCATTTGACCAGAGACTGGAAGCTTATCTGTCACGTATTTCTGATGTCTTTGTGTCACCGAAAAGGGGGGTACAATGCACTCAGTCCCGACTGGGCAACTGCCATGATTAAAGTCTGCAAGAATGAGCCTTTTAATCTGTCGGGATTGGTATTTGATTGTATGGTGAGGAATGCTCAAGCTGAAAAGAAAAAGTGGACGATGTATCCCCGATTTGTTCAGATGATGATCAACTCTCAGCATGAGGATCTGCCCCTTGGTGATAAATACGGTTTTGCCAAAGGTGCACGATTCTTCACTGAGTGCAACACACCTGATTGGGAACCCCTACTGGAAAGCATGTACTCTGCTCAACGCTATCCAGTTGTTATGAAGCTGTACAGTGAGATGAAGAGAAGAAGACAATATGCTGCTAGAACTCAACAACCAACTGCAACCGAACCTGAACCTACTGAACCTGCTCCAACTGAACCTGCTCCTACTGTACCTGCTACTACAGTGCCTCAGCACACTGCTGAAGAAGTTGCCCGAGAAAGAACTGTTGGTAAAAGGGCAGCATCTGTTCCTGTTCCTCAAAGGCCGACTAAAAGAAACAGGCCTACTGGTTTACTGCAGCAAGGGAGAGAATCATTGACTCCCGAGGAACTCGAAATGGCTGAAGCTGCCAGACTGAATGCTGAACTTGCAAAGGCAGAAAGAAGAAGAAGGAGAGAACAACTGCCCGAGTCTGAAAAGCCACGGGTTATGACAGAAGAAGATGAGGAAAACGAAGCAATTCTGGAACAAATGTTTGGTGTGGAGGGTCAACCTGGGCCTTCCACTGATAGGCCAGGGCCCTCTACTGTCAGGCCTGGCCCTTCCTCTGAAAGACCTCATATTCCCAAGCCTCCCGCAAAGAAACAATCAGTACCTTCCTCGTCTGTTCCTGGTGCATCACGTCGAAAACCGGTGCATCAAGAATTATATGAGACGTTATCTAAGGAAGTGGGAAAGAATGCTGCCAAGGAAATTTGTTTGTTGAAGAATCAGATCTATAATAATCAGGAGTTG
The DNA here is from genome assembly GCA_032199755.1 of Ambrosia artemisiifolia. Classification (NCBI taxonomy): domain Eukaryota; kingdom Viridiplantae; phylum Streptophyta; class Magnoliopsida; order Asterales; family Asteraceae; genus Ambrosia; species Ambrosia artemisiifolia. Next base: position 3,628,701 of record CM063526.1, on the reverse strand, counting down.
AGAAAGAAACTGAAGAAATTGAAGCACAAAAACCGAAGTCTTGAAAAGGTGGTTAAAGATCAGCGTTATCTGATAAAGTTTCAGGCTGAGGTACAGATGAAGATGTTTGATATGCTTCAGGAGTTAAAGACTCAGGGTACCGATGCTCCAAGAATGACGTTTGATGAAGCATTTGATTTCGGGAAATTTATGGAAGAGGAAAAAGAGAAAGAAAGAAAAGAGGAGGAAAGCGATGTAGATGAGATCAGTGAAGACGAGATGCCAGAGACGTTTGTAGAAATAGGTGCGGCGGAAAACACAGTGTATGAGATGGATGATGGGTACGTATTGGATCCTGAGAGAGCAAGTTGGTTTCCAAGAAGACCAATCACCATTCCTGCGTTGCACCAGACCATTCACCATACTCGTGCATCTCATCAAGAAAGAGTTGTCTGCTGGGGATATGATGGGTTTAAACGTCTATTCTTTGTGAAGCGAAGGGGAGGTGTGATTCAGTATTTCAAGGGTCGACCTAATCTGAAGACCCTTCCAAGATGGGACATTCGAGAGATGTGCAGAACACCTTTTCTAAACCATTCTGGGGATACCACTGCTGACATGGTGTCTGTGTTTATTGAAGATGAGTGTGCCCGTGACTTCAAGAACTGGAAGCCACAGAAGCCGAGGCGAAGGATGTCAAAGAAGAGAATTGATCCTGCCACCGGACGGGGAATGATAACCTACGTGATAGACCCTCCTGAGGTCGTCACTAGGGTTCCCATCCGTCCAGAGCTTCCTGTGCTTTTGGCGGATTTCAAGAAGTGGTTTTATGACAGCAGAACCGGTGAAGCTGTGATCAAACTGAGAGATGATACAGAGGCATTGAGAATAGTTGACCCAGTGGACGTGTTTGCTCTGAATCCATCTGATTTAACTACTCTTTTTGCTAATCAGATAAATGTGGGTGCTGGCAATGTGTTATTTGAGGAAGCTGTCTTGTTTAGAAGGGCTGTGGAAAGAGCGTTGAAGCGAAAGCAAGAACTGATCGATTTGGTGGCAAGAATCAACGCAGCTGACAAAGCTAAAGATGACAGAGCGCTAGCTGCTGCTGCTGCTGCTGCTGCAAAGAAATCAGAAGCTGAAGTTACTCCAGAGGTTCAAACACAAGCTTCTCCAGCAACAGTTGATCCTGAATCTGAGCCTTCACAAGTCCCACCAGTCTCTGCTAGCACAGCTCCAGAGACTCAGCAAGATCAAGCAACTGTAGATCTAGCTGAGTTATTCATTCAAGAGACACCCACTGAAGTGCCATCCACTGAAGAAACACATGTTGAGGAACCTCGTACTGAAGAACCAATCGTTGAAGAAAGCATAGTTCAAGCACTCCCGGCACAGCAAACAAGAGAAGAGGGGGAGTTGAGTGATGTTGAGATAGATTGATTGTGTAGTACTGGTAGCTGTGGTCTAAGGGGAGTATTGTTGGGTTAATATGAGACCACAGTTACCAGGTTTAACCATGTTTTGTTATGTGTTAGAGTTGGAGGGTCAGATATGTAATTAAAGCATAGTTGTAGTGTAGAAACCCTAAGCTGCGTACTTAAAGCACGGGGACTGCGAACTTAATGTTAAGTTCGCAGTCATCAGGTTTTCCTATAAATAGAACCTCATTTGTGCAGCTAGGGTGAGGGTTTTTGATGTATCTTTGAGAGCACAAGTGTAAAGGTGCGAACTTATCTAAAAGTGCGAACTTGTCTAGTGTAATCCATGGTTGTTCACAGCAGAAATCATTAATGGAATCGTGTCTTTATGTTTCTTGTGTGTCGGTTTCTATAATCTTCATCTAGTTCTTTAGTTTTCTTGATTAATCAACTAAAACACCTAACAAATAGGTGTTTCTAGTTGATAACAATCTTGTGCACACTTAAGATCTAGTGTTTTTGGGACTACACCTTCTCCTTGTCCGAAGCCTTAAACCACAAGCCTGGCTTTATTCTTGACAACAATACCCATTTCATCTGTTTTGTTATTGAAGACCCATTCTGTGCCAATTGGAAAAACATCCTTTGGCAATGGTACATGTTGTTGATGCACTTTCTGTGGACGTCACTGTCGAATAGACTAGGGTTGAGTCTTGTATTGTGATACATGAGATTGTGGTGATCCATAAGGGCATTTTATAGATCTGATGCATTTGTAAATATATAGGACAATACACATAGTTCACGTTCGACCCAAGGTAAAGGGCGAATGTGGAAACATTCCACATTCGACCTATACAACAGGGCGAAGGTGAACTTTGGTCCACATTCGACCTTTACAAAGGGGCGAATGTGGAAATATTCCACATTCGACCTTCACAAAGGGGCGAAGGTGGAATTTTGTGTTGGACTATAAATAGCAATCTCATGTGTTGGTTTTCATTTGGTGATTTGAGTTTGTGCTCAGAATGCTCTCAAGGGGGAGGTCATGCCCGACCTCCCCCGGCCCCGAGATAGATGTTTATCCTACTGATGACAGTGTCTGTAACCGTTTCTGTAGCAATACGAATCTGTTATGACTTTGTTATCATTAATTTCTGTCTCGTCTCGAATCTCCCGTCTGAAACCGAGTTGTTTATGTGTATTCGATCCACGAATTCGGTTTCTAACTGGATTCTCACAAGTTCCCATACTTGTTGTCTCTTGAAAAAAAGTAGCTCTTCTTGCATGGCTTCTACCCAATTGTTGTCTTTTAGTGCCTCTTGGTACTTGACAGGTTGTGTGAGAGATAGAAAGCCTTCAAAAAGACAAATGTTTGAGGATTGACTTCTTGTGAGCACCACTTCACTGATGTTGCCAATGATTTGATCTGGTGGATGAGCTCTAAGGAAGATTAGATATCCTTTGTATGGAACTACGGCATTTTGAGGTGAGGGACAGAGGTTTGAGGTATCTGCTGTTGAAACATCTGTTTGCACTTCTGTAGTGCCAACAGAGGTTTGGAATGGAAGTGGGGGAATAGGCCCAAGTTGTGTAGAGGTGGATAGACTTTTGTCAACTGAGGGTGGACTTTTGTCAGCAAATGATGCATCAGTGGTTGAACTTGATAAGGCAGTGGTTTGAGGGTAAGACTGGCCAACAGTGGTTGACTCAGCTGTGACAGAGTTTCGAACATCTGCTTGCCCTGAATCAGGATAGATTTTGTAGAAAGACTGTGGCATCACAATGTCATATCTGTAATCTTGTTGTGGAGACTGTGGTGTACCTGCATTATCAGTTTTAATAGTGATATGTTCAAATTTGAATTTATCTATATCAAACAGTTCGGCAGGATTTGCTGGGATTTTTAGAGATTAAAGTTCATTGAACTTTACATTCAAAGTTTCCTCTCTTGTCCTAGTCCTTGTGTTAAACACTTTATAGGCCTTGGAAGTAGAAGAATATCCTAGAAAATACCCAGAATCTACTTTGGCTGCAAATTTTGAAATGGAATCTTTGAGATTTAAAATGAAACATGGGTAGCCAAAGATTTTGAAAAATGATATCAGTGGTTTGATTTTGAACAAGATTTCATAAGCAGTCTTTTGATGTCTAGGGTTGATTAAAACTCTGTTTTGAACATAGCAAGCAGTGTTTACAGCTTCTGCCCAAAAGGACAGAGGTAAACCAGAATCTGCCAGCATTGTTCTTGCAGCCTCAATAAGTGTTCTATTTTTTCTTTCAACCACCCCATTTTGTTCTGGTGTTCTTGGAATGTTGTACTGCCTTACAATCCCTTTTGACACACAGAAGTCGTCCAACTACTTATTTTTTAACTCTGTTCCATTGTGACTTCTAAAGACTTTTACTGGCAAGTCATGTTGTTTTTCAACTTTGTTGACAAAGTCCTTCAAGATACCTGCAGTCTCATCCTTAGAGTGTAAAAAGTAAGTCCATGTAAACCTAGAAAAATCATCAACAATAACAAGACAAAATCTCTTTTTCCTAAGGCTCATGATTTTTAAAGGGCCAAACAAGTCCATATGCAACATTTGAAGACATTGACTTGTTTTGGACTCATCAATGGATTTGAAAGAGCTTTTATGTTGTTTGCCTTTTAAACAGGAAATACAATGCTCGTCACATTTAAATTCTTTTGGTGGTAGACCTCTTACAAGGTTTTGTTTTGAGAGAGAGTTGACAGTTTGAAGGTTGGTATGACCCACTCCTGTGAGCAACAAGTTGTGCTTTGCTCTCAGCAATGATAGTGTTAATCTTTTCAACCACTTCTGGTCCAACAATCTTACATGTCTTCTTAGTGAAGAATGACCCATAACCTTTGTCACTCATTTGTGAGACACTAATAAGATTAAACTTAAGATTTCAATTAGATTAACATTTTCAAACTTGAGTCTCCCAGCCTGAACAGTCCCTGAACCCAACACTTTACCTTTTGAATCATTACCAAAGGATATATCACCCCCTCCATGAGCAAGAAAGTCCAGAAGAAGGGCTCTACATCCAGTCATGTGCCTGGAGCCTCCACTATCTACATACCACAAACTATCTAAGCAAGTAGAAGCTCCCTGTACATCAATAAAGAATTAGTTTTGGTGAGTGTCCAAAGCCAAATTGGCTTTGGATGGGTTCTCAGACTTTTCAGCCTCAAGGTTAGGAGAATGTTCAGTGGTTTGAACTAGTTTTAGAACCAAGTTCACCAACCGTTGTTGACCATTTGCCAATGCTTGTATGTCAACACTTGGTGCAACAGATGTTTGACCATTTCCTGTCAGATGTTGGTAACCATGAGGATGTCTGTTCACTCTAGGTTTTGAAGACCTTTTGGGCTCTTCATAAACATGTGGCAGACGATGACAAGGTGGTTGTCCATGTCCTCTTGGAAACTTGTTAGCGGGTGGAGCATCTGTTACCTGAACATCTCTGGGAGCAGAGTTTTCATTCAGACTTTTGACAACAGATGTTTGGACTGGTGTAAAGTTATGTTTGGGTTTTTCTTTTGAAGTACTAACCACTTAACTCACCTGAGTTTTAGCCTTATACTCTTGTATTTTGACATCAAAATTTTTGAGATAAAGACACTCTTTGGTTTTATGATTCTTTTTACCACATATTGAGCAAATTGGTTTAGAATCACTCACACTTGTTCCTTTGTTGATATCATATGCTTTTAGAAGAAAACAATTTTTAGTAACATGATTCTTTTTTCACAAAAAATCACAAAACAAGTTATCTTTGGATTTCCCTTTTTCTTTCTTCTTTTCAACATAGGTTTGAACATCTGTTGGAAGATCTTTTAAGGAAATGATCTTGGCCTGTGGTGCCTTTGTCCCATCAGAGGTTTTAAAGATCATTGGTTGGAAATTTTCAACAACATCACATTCATCAGACCAAGTTGGTTTAAATTGATATTTTTCAATTTCATCAAATGATGGTGAACCCTTAAGTTTTTCAAGAACAATCTTCTTACCATTAGGTTCTGTGACTTTGATTTCCTGACCTTTAGAATTTGTTGGAATGATCTCAACCAACCGTGGTTTCTTTTTGTCAGTGTTTTGTGAGACTTGATCAGTGGTTTCATTGAAACCAAAGCCAAATTTCACATGACTTTTAGTTTGTTGGTTGACTATCATTTCAAAACCTCTAGATGATTCCACCCATTTTGCACATTCAACTTTGGTGGACTCAAGCTCCTGTTTACAACTCTGATATTTTATTATCATAGTTTGGAGTTGGTCTTTGGTTATACTTGCTTCATGTTTTAAACTGCTGATTTCAGATTCTTTTTCAGTTAGTTTTGATTTTAACCCTTTTCTGAGTTTTTCAAACTGAATTTCATCCACTAAAAGTTTTTTCTAAAGTTTTCATTCACCTCTTTTATCTTTGCAAATGCTATGACACATTTATCAGAACATAAGTCATTTAAGATTTGAGGTGATACCTTAGCAGCAACCATCAAGGCACAATTACACTTGCACTCACCGTCATCTGTACCCCATGGGTCTGAGAGATGCACAACCTCAGCTTCAGATTCTTCAACTGAAACAATTGTATCAATAACATCATTAGTCACATTTTCAGACTTAAGCACCACTTCCTCAGATTCAACCTCCTCAAAAATTGTTTCTAGTGCCATGAAGCAGAAATTTCCTAGTTCATTTTCAGATTTGGCAACTAGAGCAATGTTTTCATCTGTTAACTGATCTGGTAAGCTACTCCAATCAACAAAACCTTGTGTGAAAAAGCTCTGTTGGCTTTGTTGATTGGTCTCTGCAGGAGCAGAGGATGAAGTAGCAGCTATTGGCACTTGTGCCAGAGCAACAGGGATTCGAACATAGTGAAACTAGGGAACAGTGGTTTGGACATAGTGCACAGGAACAGTGGATGAGGACTGTGCAAAGTGAGCAGTGTTTTGCACATTTTGTCCACGGGTATTTTGGGAAAACTGATAAGTGTTTGTCTGGGGTATTTGGTTTTGATATGTAATCATAGGTGTACCATTTTGACTCATACATTCCCTAGCAAAATGACCCATTCTATGACATTTGTAACACTTATCTTAGATTTATCCAACCCCACTTTTGACCAAACATGTAAACCTAGATATCTTCTGCTACTTTTCTTTTAGAAATTATTAGTTCTAATACTGAGCAGAGCCAATTGATGCAAAATGTCCATTTTTTCTATGTCCACAGGGTCAATGTACCGAAGGTCGTTATACACAAAGGATGTGTTGTCAGATGCTTGGATATTACCACTTGCTGCAAAAGCATAGATGGGTGAATAAGAATCAGTGTTAAACCAGTAGTTATATCAATGTAATGATCATAACCCTGATCCTTACTACTCCCAGGCACCTCATCTTGACCCAAAAGTGCTGTATTACCAAAAACATAATCGTCAGACACTTTTCCAGAATCCTGAAGTTTCTTTTTCTGGTTAAGCTCTCTCTCATAAGTCAAGAGCTTACCATAAAGCTGGGTCAGAGATAAGTCCTTAAAACCAATTGAGTTTCTCATTACAATTGCAATAGTGTACCATTTATCTGGTAGTGATCTAAGAAAACTATAATTCAAAGTTGATTTTGGGTAAGTTAGACCCACCAGTTTTAGTTCACTTATTAAGCAATTAAACCTCTCAAATTGTTGTGTTAATGACTCTCCCTTCACATGGCTGAATGTTTCATATTGTTGATTCAGAATTTCCCGGTTGTTTTCAATAACATCCTCAGTCCCACCGAATTGTTCTTTCAAAGCATCCCACAACTCATTTGAATTGTTATAGTGTAACAGCCCAGCATAGATATCATTTGGTAGAGCCATGGCTACAATACTGAAAGCCTTAGCTTCTAACTCAATTTTCTGAAAATCCTGCTCGGAGTAGTTTTCGACACTTTTAGGTACTTGGACCTTAGGATCTTCGGTACTCGGCACCATCGGAACATGTGGTCCGAAGACAACCGACTTCCAACACCCAGTGTTCTGTTGAGCTAGAACATGGCAGATCCGACGTTGCCAGATATTGTATTCAGATCTGACAAGCATCGGTGGCTTATTGCTCGTGCAGTGTTAGGTGGATCTTGATTCATTGAAGCCATTCTCTGATTGTTTGTAAAACAAAGTGTGTTTAAAAAACTTTGAACGTAAAATAAACCTTTACTCTGTTTTCAATCAACAAACAAAGTGATATCAATAGTATTTAGCTGATCTATTTATATTAAATTGATTGATTAGATCGAATTTAGTTGACCAAGCTCTGATACCAATTGTTAGGATCTGAGTTTGATTTGTTAAGATTGTTTAAGTAAATGAAATAAATGAATGAATACTAAAGATGGAAAGTGAAGCGGAATATACACTATAAATCTTAACAAATGGAACAATTGCTTTCAAACAAGAACTTTTCATTAGTCATCACAGATTGTGAATAAGAGTACAAGTCATTACAATTCTCCCCCTCAGCCTGATCACTCAATTACTTTGTATGTGTAAGAGAATGTGTGAGAGTGATAAATAGAACAGTACAGGCACTGTTCTATTTGTAGACAGACCAAGCACTGATGACCTAAGACTGATGTCACCTAGACGGTGACAGCTAACTACCTTAACAACATAAAACATCTGCTAGAATAAACTACTGATAAGCAAACAGCTGATAGGTAAACTCTGTTGATCTTCAACATCTGTTGGAGCCTAAGTGCTGTTGGCTCCAACAGACCTTTAGTCTTTGTCAGCACTTTGTCTTGTTCCTTGTCAGCACTTTGATCATCAGTTGTTTCTTCAATTCTGCAGCACTTTAGATCAGCAACACTATAGTGTCAGCAGTTAGAGTCATTTGTCGTTTAGGAGGATCATTGTATAAAGTACTGTTTTATTTTTAATCAGAAGAGTAGAATTTTTTGGCTTTCAATCATCTGTTCTTTTCCAGGTCAGCAGATCCAACACAACGTGAAGTGGAAAAGCAAAGCCCCAGCCTGTGTTTAGCTATGGACTCACTCGGAAATGCTCATGTTTGACCCATAGGAAGCCACTTCTCGATGTATCGGGTTTTCGCGGTTGGTTCAGCATCCCTTACAATAGCACTGGATCATATTCTAGAAGATAATTCAAGATAGAATTATCAGTCTAATACTTATATCATGCTATTATCTTGAGATGCAAACATCATTATAAGAATCTACCTTTCTCCCGTTTATTTTTTAGGAGTCTTGGTAGTCTCGCTCGAGCCAGTGAATGCCTGAGTATGTTCAATGTGTGTGTTGTGTCTGAATCCGTCATAAATCTTAGGGGACTGTAACCACACTTCGGGAACCAAATTCGTAAGGTGTGTATTCAATAATTGTCAAATGTCACAAGATGCCTTCTGCTGACATTGAAACCCCCCCCCCCCGAAAATCAAATGACTGACATCTGGGAGCGGTCTTGTTATTATGCTAATTTAAATTTATCCATGGACCGACAAAATTGATTCTCCCAGTGACAATGTTGAATGTTAGCCACCCTCATCACAGCAATGAGACTAGATATCTATTTGGGCGACAATTGATGCAAAGTGTTATCCATCAGTCCCTATAGATACTTAGACGTTGCATCCCCTCATCCCTATGGTTTGTAAACTAAGGTTGCGGGATCCATTCATTGTGGACAACGTGACCTGTCTGATCTCTTTTCGTACTTCAGTACCCTCACCGCGTGGCCTATCAGGAAAAAAGTCCATCAGCCTCGCTTAGGTGATGGAAACACACTTAATTAAATAATTGGCGATGCATGCGCCGAAATATCTTAGAGGATGACCCCAACGAGGAGGGCGACTCGGCTGAGTCATCAGAGTCTGTATCACTTCCTTTTAATCTCGGTATCTCGATAAATCATGATCCTTCTACCGCTACTTGTTATTCTTGTTGTGACCACTATCCTTGATATTGGGAAGACGTTGGTTGATTTCTAGGTCATATGGATCCTATTGCCACACATCTGAAAACTACAAAAAGTCTAAGGATCCCGCTGATTATGTTGTTGTTGTTGTTGCTATTGTTGTTCTACGACTCAAGCAAAGCCTGTTGTCATTCCTAAGTATGTTGCTCTTGCAGAGTCTGTTCTTCTTGTTGTTTCTGTAACACTTGTTGAGCTAGGTGTTGTTGTTCCTATGGCTCTTGTCGAGCTTGATGTTATTGTTGTTTCTGTAGCTCCTGTCGAGCTCGATGATTAATGTTATTCCTGAGGCTCCTGCTGAGCTTACTGTCGTTGTCGTCTCTACGACCCTTTCCAAGTCACTATGACGATGTCTGTGTCACTGTTGAGTTCATTTTTGTTAATTCCATTCTCTTTGAGGCTTTATTGAACCCATCGTCATTATTCCTTGGGCTCCTGCCAAGCCTAGTATGGTTAATGGTTCTCAGGCTTGGGTTAAGTATGTCGAAGTTGCTATTGCTATCATTCCGATGACTTATATTTAGCTTGCGGTCGTTCTCTCTAAGAATGATATCGGCTTGGATAGGTCAGTTAAATTCTATATAACCTGTTGTTCCCATTTCTGTTGAGAGGACAGATACACCCATCGATCCAACCGTTCCTACCAATGAGCCTATTGAGGATATGTTTTTGATTGAAGATACGAATGAGAATTCTGCTACCACAAGAGAGCTGGGACGCGCGGGGATGCGTGCTCACCGTGTGGTGCTTTCAATTCTTGTGTACTCCCATTGACTTGCTTTATCATGTGTTGTTCTCTTGCTGTGTACTTTGGATTTGCTATGTTTTGTATTCATGTTGTTGTGTATTCCTGTTATTGTGTTACCCCTGGCGATTGTGCATTCCTTTAGCTGCACTGTTTTGCCATTTACGGATTTATGTGGTTGCGTTGCGTTGTTGATTATGCATACGTGTTGTTGTGCTACTCCTGTTGTTACATCTCCTTGTTGTTGTGTTCTTCTGTTGTTATGTTGCTATTGTTGCGGTGTTCCCTTGTTGTTGTGTTTCGCGGATGTGTTGTTGTCATTGCCTTGTTGTTCCTACTATCGTGTTGCTCCGTGGATGGATTACTACATCTGTTGGATTGCCTTGATGATGTGATCACTTGTCGTTTGCTTCACTCTTGGTTCGTTCGAGGTGGAGACATCACCTCAAGCCCTCGTTGTTGTCATTTCTCTGTTGATTTGATTGTGTAGTGTCGACATTGATTATGTGGGATTTTTGGTGTCTAATAGACTTTCCAGAAGTCATACTAAGACACTATAGTCTTAGTGCTAGCACATGTATTTCTCTGAATTCGAATCTCATAGTCATTTGAATAATCGATCGAATCTTGTGTCAACTTCTTTAGAACCTAAAGCATTATGTGGGCATTATTTCTTCAAAAATCTAAGGCATCAGTGACGTCGTGTCCAGCCTTAACCCCTTACGTGTACTTTGGACGACTAATGATCGACTATGAAAATCAATGTCGGAAAGTAATCCCGTGATCCACACATGATGAGGTGAGACTCGTCTTTGTGATAAGGGAGTTCGAATGTGTCTCGAACCCCGAAGGTATCGTGTCAATGTGAGTAATGTTATGGCCCATACGTTTGGGACTAACAAGTGTTGAGAGATTCACTTCTTTATTGCTCGTCCTATTGGGTTAATTTGAAGTCATCTCCGCTGACGTGTCGTACTGATGATTACGGAAATACTAGCGTGGACCTACCCATGGCGTGTGCATTGGTGGAGTCCCTGGTACATGATTTCGGAGGTTTTATGAAACCCTGAATCCTGAAGGGCATATAGCCTTGTCTACTCTATATGGGTGTTACCCAACTGTTTTGAGATGGTCGATCAACTCAGCCTCTCGATTAATGTCGTTATTCCTGAGATGGTAGGTCCATCTTGTCTTGGCATTGTTGCTTCTGTTCTTGGAATAGTGGGACCATTTCTACCTTGGGTCGATGCTGGTGTTCCTAGTTATCCTTTTATAGTCTTGCTCGCGATAGATCAAAATTCCCTGTCCTTGACGGATACTATTGGAGACTATAGTAAGGAGAACTGCCAGGTCAGTGCGGATAGTACTTGACTACTCAAGTTGAGCTCGGAAGCTTACTCAATACACCCCCATGTGTGTGCGACTTGAGTTTTTGAAAGCAATGCTTTGTTTAAAGGCTCTAGATTCTTGCTTGTTGTATTATCTCGGTCGTTTGTTTATTTATCAAACTCATGTATAAGTAGACTATATATTGCATTCATTTAAAACACATACCAATTATTTTACCGTCGGATAAGGTATAAACGGCCCGATCGACAAATCCTCACCCACTTGCCTTTTTGTGTGCATCCTCACATAAAGATCGGTTGGTGTAGGATGGGCATTCATTCTCCTCAGTCTACAACAAAATGTCAAGTTGTTAGTATAAAAGAACAATTACTTACCAAGTTCTATAGTGTTTTATATAGCAGATCAAGCTCTCGACAAAGAGATTGTATACGTTTTAATTAAAAAGATATGGACATCCATTAATAATTATCCACTAATATCTTCAGTTTTGTTCCATCACTGATAGCGAGATGATAATCAAAAGAGCAGTGTTATATATTTCCATCGATTGTAACAAGTCTTTACATACAATGTTTCAGAGAAAGTTAATGGAATCAGACTTTTTCAAATATTTAGTTAATGAACTTTCACAAAAGTGGTAAACAATATAACATTATAATTGGAAAGCAAGCTTCCATACTCCATTAATGTAGGAGTTGAGGGCATTAAGATAAAGGAAAGCACTATCAAAAAGTGAAATGATACAAACAATATTCTTGAAGAGATCGAGTCCACACACTTGCAAATTGCCCACTACCCCATATGCTTTGGTGCACCTTTATTAGGAGTTGACTTGCCACATTCACGTATTGCAAAATGACATCAAGTTTCAAAGGAATATTTCACTATGGTATATATGTCCCCATTATTTATTCAACCAATAGTATTCGAATGAGCAAATGACATTACTAATTTGATAACCTTTTGTTTTCGAATAACAAACAGCAAGGTTTACACAAACAGAATGACATTTCAAAAGAAATCACTATTAGAAAAAACACCTTTCTTGACGTGCATTGCGTGTCATGAAAGGGTGTTTATGACACACAAAAGAAAGTCGTTATAGGTATGGTAATAAAATTAATATGACACGCATGCGCGTGTCATCTTTTAATGACACTTTTTCATGACACACATTCATGACACTCGTTTTTAACACACATTTATGACATTTATTTTGCGTGTCATGCTTTTATTATTATTTTTTTAAATGTTGGAAAATTAATAGCTAATTCATATTTATATTTATAATAACAAAATCAATAAATTGCATAATAAAATGTGTATATATATATATATATAGGATCCGGATCATTTGAGAACTCGTCTGAGTTGCTAGAACTTTAGAACTCATCTAGGCCAATAACAATGGATGGGCATCAACAATTAACTTCCCTGAGAAGTGCCGTACGGTCGACTACGTTAAAAAGCATTGGAGAAATCAACAGTAAGCATAGCCAGGGAGCCATCAGAATGGAACATGTTCACAAACCTATTGGCACTGTACAACACTGCTTCTGCCCCATTAGGGACACCAACCCCAAATTGGAAATCCCCTAGATACGCAGCCATCTCCTTACCCACTTTACACATAGCGACTTTCGACACCAATCTCCTCCAAATAGTCCCAACCGCGATAGGTCTAATTCCATTGTACGGCTTTAATAAGGGGGTTAGTGGAGCGGAGGCAACGAACTCCGCCAGTTTAGAAGGACAAAGCCCCCAAGCCACAGGTTGACAACATATGTGATGGACTTAAGCAACCCAGACGCTGTGGGGGACCCCTGGCCACAAAATGCGTCCAATATATGTTGAGCCCGCAAACCATCCCTCCCACAAGAGGTCCCTTTCGGGAAGGATTTAATGCACGCTAGCACACAATCAACGTCAACCTGTAGAGCTGGTGGAAGGCTTGGTCGGAGGGTCCACAATAGGGTGTTTATCTATCAAGGCTTTCAAAGTGGCCTCCCCAAGAGGCGCGACCCCTGACGAACACAAGACCTTGACCGCAGCTGTGTAGTGCCCATCTGCCACTTTTCGAAGGCATTTCTTAATGTTGCCCCCACCCCCATCATTATCCTGTTCACTTGGCCTACATGAAAGCCCCTCTGCCGGTAGATCAAGGAGGTTCTTGATCAGGTCCTCAAAGCCGGCCCCATCTTTCCAAACCGCTAAGGCTCACATAATGGAGTTACATTGAAGCGATTTCCTGTTCCCAGATCTGCGTTCTTGCCTACAGGCTGGTTTGACCGCCCGTAACGTGCAACGAGGCAACAACAGAAGCTTAACCTATGCCTCAATAGATCATGGGGCATCCGCCACATTACGCAACCACCCTGACAAAGCCTGCGCAAACGTCATACGACACGCAGGCGGGATACTCTTGACAGTGGAGAGGTGGAGCGCGAGGATGCGCTCAAGGAGAGCGACATCTGCCACCACCCCTGTAGACAAGACACTCTCAGGCTCCGCAGGCGGCCTACATGGCTGAGGGATCCCTACAATATAATGAGTGGCATTTCCTTCACCTAAGGTGCACTTATGTACACCATCCTTGTGACGAAAATAAAGGTTAAGGGCATACAGGGTCATACATCCCCCACATAGCCATTTCCCAAGCCTCCGCAGGGTATTTACAACATCCATGTAGAGGTCCAAGTCCGAGGCAATCTGTCCCTTTAACCATTCCCTCCGTTCCTTCTCATTGAAATGGTCTCGCTGGAAATGCATAAGAAGTCTAGAATAACCTCTGTACCCAGGCAAACCATCCTTGCAAGAATGGTAATTTTTAAAGGGGTAAGGCCACTTCCCGATGACTGAGCTGGGACCCGTCTCCTCAACAACAGTTCCTCACCCACCCTCAGGCGCACCCATAAGAAGGAAATTAAAGTTATTATTATAATTAGTAATATTTTATTTATAGAAATGTTAAATTCATTAATACTAATATTAATATTGTTATAAATATTAAAAGGGTACCTATTATCATTATAGATTAAAATAATAATAATAATAATAATAAAATAAAATAAAATCAATGTTGAAAAGGGGCGAGTAGTTCCGTTCAAAAAAAAAAGGAAAGGGGCGAGTAGCTATAACAGTGGGTTGCGAGTAGCGATAAACACGAACGATTGAGCTAAAAAAACGGAGGGCGATTGGGTTGGTCTGGGCGATTGGGTTTTTTAAAAAATAGCCGTTAGGGGGAGTTAATCGGAGTCTGGCCGGAGGTTAGGGGGAGTTAATCGGGTGTTCAGGGATGGGGGAGGTCAATAATCGGTGATAGTTTAAGGGGATAAGGTTTCCGGGGCGGCGGTGGTGAAGATGGAGGGTGAGGGTGTGGGTGGTATCAGGGTTGGTGGTGAAGAAGGAGGGTGTGGTGGTGAACAAGTTAAGTTTTACAAAGTCTGTTTTAAAACTCTGGTTACATCATCTTTAAGTGGAAAATTGTAATGGATTACAGTTGTTTGACAACATCTATTGACAAGTCATCAAATATTGTATACCTTGAACTTAGAATAGGTTTCAATATGTAATTTATTATTAGGACATTGAAACTAATGTAAATCTTGAAACTAATAATCTAAAACATAATACATTGTTGTCCCAGTGGATGTTATGTTATTTTAATTTTATCTGTTTTAACTTCTGTTATCCAATATATGTTCAAACAATAGTGTCTCAAGTATTTTATAGTAGTTGAATATTAAATTTTTTTGATAGTTATTCCTTAAAAATTAGTTACAATTAGTAAAGTTGACGTCATTTTTTTTTAAGTTTGCCACGGAAATATTTTTAATTTAAAATATAACAAGTCGTCAATAAAAACTATAATTATACGTTTTATGATCTCTTTCCATCTAGATCCTGATAAGATATAAACTTCATTTGACCAGGTTGAACTTCATTCGACCCCACGTATGGTCGAATGTGCTTTAACAAAAAAAAAAAATTCAATCTTTCGACAATCTTGATTAATTCAAAGCGATAGCCACACTTATGCATCTACACTTGTGGTGGCTGGTGGGGTGGGTCTTCGTCTGTTGGGCTGGGTCTAGTCCATTTCTTTTATTTTTATTTTTGTTTTGCCTGTTATTTGGGCTTTAAGCCTGTTAACTAACACCATTACTAACAAACCTAATATTTTAAGACCCGAATTACCCTGTCGGTTCGTCAGGTGTTGGTTACGAGTTTGGTAACCCATGTCGCTTAAATACACGCAATTACATAACAATTCAAAAATAAATTCACATAATTGCAAATAATATCAAACGAACTATTCCACGATTATTTATTTTGATATTTCACCAGCGTTTGGGGTTCAATACTCGTGTATGCAGTTTTATAATTTCTCGAATTACCGTTCCATGCAGTAATTATCCTATAAGTGTGCAATGTGTGACTCACTTACCTAACCCTAGTTAAGTATTGATGTTGTGAATGTAAGTACAAATTAACTAGAGTTTAGTTAAAGTATGAACCTGAAAATTCGGGGTATCACATCTTAGTCGGTCCGATTGAGCACTCGGGCTGCTCAGCCGGCCGATTGAACCTTGGAGAATGCCTCAGTCAGCTTGAAAATTTGCAACACTGTTCTAGACAAAATCAACTGTTTTTCATTTAAAAGATTCAACCTAAGCCTTTATTAAACAAACTTTTATTAAAGATTTTTTGGAAAACTTGTTTTGAATCCGCTTATGCACTTCAAACAACTTTTGAACTTGAAATTTTATGCAAAAACCCAAAATATGTTGAAAAAGTTTATAGAACTATTTTCTATCAAGAACTCCTCAAGTTTCTAACATAACACAAATCTGTAACGAAACTAACTATCAAATAAACCAGTGAATCAAGCTGAGGGATCTGATACCACTTGTAGGATCGTATTCTTATCAAACAAGAATGTGATTCAATCGGGTTTTCTTGAACATAAAGGCGTAATCGATATGATTATGCATGATAGTTGTAGGTAGATGATTATAGAGATGAAGAAAACATGAAAAAGTAATCAAAACTTCCTTATGATTCAATCTCTCGTAGAGAACAATGGTTGCACCTTAGAAAACACACACTTAAGAAATGAAACAAATGGCAAGTCTAGTGTTGGAGAGGAGAGGAGAGACTCAACTTATATGGTATGCTCAGTCTCTCATGCCTAGAGGAGACTGGTGGCCTCAGTAGTCTCTCCAGGGGTGCTCATCCCCTCAAGCAACAAAATTACTAAGATGCCCTGGGGCTTACAATTTAAAAATTGCTTGTGATGTTCAACCTTTTTAGTCTAGTATATATCGCTGCAGCATTTTCCTTCTCTCTTCGATCATGATGATATAATTTCCTATTCCACATCTAACACTATTATTTTTTGATCCCATTTACACAACATATAATACATGAATGTTCTTGAATTTATTTATGTGATCTTTAAAGGGGTAAGCGCACCACCAGGGACTATAACATTCTAGGATCAAGCAAGATCTTTACAACCATTGGTGCTTTTGCAAGTATTGTTTTTGCTTTCAACACAGGGATGTTCACAGAGATACATGTTAAACCACAAAATCTATTGCTGTATAGGTTGCCTCGGGTTGGGTTGAACAAAATATGTTTTCTTCAAAAAACCAAACCTTTTTCATAAATACTTGGTGTGTTATTGGTTTGGGCTTGGTGGGTTGAACTAAATACTTTTTCTTTGAACGATCCTAACTTTTTTCATAAATAATTGACGTCTCAAATATTGATTAGGTGGATACGGTTGAGCTAACCATTTTTTTTCCAAAAAAAACCCTTAACTTGTTTAAAAATATTTGGTGTGTCAAATATGGTACAACACCTGGATCATAAGGGTTGGATACCACAAAGAAAGCTGGGGAGCTAAAACTAAAGGCTAGAGCAGAGAGGTTATTCAAAGCATCAACTTGTCACTGACTCGTTGCATTTTTCATTTCTTTATTCATTAAAAAGGTTAAAAAGTATACTTCTCTACATAAATAATAATTATCAGTGTCTACTCTTACTCGCTAACTGATGAATATATTCCTTTGTTACTCAGATTTGGTATCACCCAATCAACGCCTACTGAAGAAATAGAGAAAAAGAAAGCTAGACTTCTAAAGTTTGGATCATCTTCTGGTGCTGATCCTATAGATGAAGAGAAAAAGAAAGCAATGGCACTCGGGTAATTAGTGTTTCAACAATAGAAGTTTCCATCTAATTTGAACAGTAACCACCGACATCTAGAAATGGAAAAATTGAACCCGTAGGTCTTTTTAACACTTGAATTTGCAACATGTTTATGTGCTTTTCCGTAGCCTTTTTTCACTTTTTTGTACCTTTTTAAATAGAAGGCGACAATTGCTGGTAATTAGTGTTTCAACAATCAGTCTATGCCACATGTGCGAGAGATTGCGACATGTGGGGGGCCTGGTTTTGGGAAGGACCAGGGGTGGGTTGAATCACTTTGATTCTGGAGGGGGCAGGCGTTTTGGTTATGGGGGTGGGGGCACAAGACGTTTAACCTGGCGATCGATAATGCACGAGCATAACCTGGCATTTTGCTTAATAAAAGGAGAGTACATAGAAAACAAAATGCAGGACTTCTCAACTGACTTAAATAGACTACTAACATAATGGCTAACATAAACTTCTCAACTATCCTGAAGACTAGGACTTAAACTTTGCCCGGATTTGGTGGCGGGCTCTGCAAAAGCTTTGGAGCTAGCATTTCAAGGAGTTTGTCAGAGAGTGTATCCTTACTGGAATATTTCTTACTTGTAAAATTTAAAATATCTGTTCATATGTTGATATTGTTGGTTTATTTCAATTTTCAACGCATTTGGTGTATTGGACTTTCACTTAACACCTTGTAGCGGAGCCGAGATATGTAGAGTCGAAAACTTTCAGCTAGTACCATTGCCCAAATCTGATTATGGTCGATTCTACTCTGGTGATGCGTACATTGTATTGCAGGTGCTAATGATATTTTACACTGTCCTAAGTTGAATTAACATCTTTTTTAATGTGTTTGTAGAATACTTCTGGTAAGGGAGGTGCATACTTTTATGACATACATTTTTGGTTGGGAAAAGATACTAACCAGGTAAAAATAATGTTTGTTTATTATTATTATTATATTTTATTTTTTTTATGAATTTCATATGTTATATTTGCCTAAGTCACTAAGTGAGGCCTTATATAATGAAAAAAATCAGGATGAAGCTGGAACAACAGCCATAAAAATAGTTGAACTTGATGCAAATCTTGGTGGGCGTGCAGTTCAATATAGGAAACCTCAAGATTATGAATCTGGTAAGTTTTTGTCTTATTTTAAACCTTGTATTATACCACTTGAGGACCTTTGCTATGTCTCTTTGATTTTTGGTTTTGTTTAACGATATTAGATGATAGGAAACTGCAAGCGGAGGGAGACTCTGGTGAATTAAATTATAATCTATTTTGCAGATTACCTCCTCCTAGTGAGTGATCTTTATTATGTTAACCGGCATACGCTTTTCTCATATCATAAAGATAGCGAGGTATTTCTGCAGGTAGCTATGTCTCTTTGATTTTTGGTTTTGTTTATTCATTTATATTAATGGCTGATATGTTTTCCACATCATTTAGAGAATGATGGCCTTATACGTTGCTTCTCACTACAGAAATTCTCCAAATGATCTTCAATTAATGGCTAATGCTCTAACTCATCGCTTGTTTGTGTTACTAGGTACACTTTATCTGTTAATTTTGATGTTTATACATTTCAGTATGTATTTTGTTGCTTATACTTTATTTATCATGAATCATGATAAATTTTTACGATTTAGGTGCGCAGGTCCTGTCAATGAATCAAGGAATCAGCTCCTAGATATTCCTTGTGTCATCCAGGTTTGCCTTTTTTTCATTTCTTCTCAAGTGATGTTAAACGTGATCATCCAAGATATAGTGAAAGAAAAAGAAGGGAAAGAAAGGTTGAACGAAATTATTGCAGGGTTGGTGGTGGAAAAAGAGAAAGATAAGGCGGAGGAAGAGGCTATGAACGAAAGAATGACAAACATTGAAGAGATGTTAAAAGTTAGGTTTCAAAGAATCTAATCATCGACTTAGGATATAAATACTTTATTTTGAATATGTATCTTGTTATGATAACTCTAGTATTGGATATTTTAAGTTGAATGTTTTATATAATTGTGAAAATTTGATAAATGTTTAAATTTAAAAAATATGACATTATAAGCAGGTCAAAATAGCATATGGCTAAAAAATAATAAGAAGATAATACAAAATACATTTTGCGAACGCAAAGACGGTCGCAATTTTTTAAAATGCAAGCAGTCACAAAACAGTCGCAATTTATGCGGTCGCAAAAACGTCGCAACAAGATTGTCTCAAAACAAAGTGGAGCGGTCGCAATATTTGCGACCAGTCTAACAGTCGCGAAATCTGAGTCGCAAAAAGTAGAAGCGGTCGCAACTTAGTCGCAATAGGGCATTTGCGTCGAGTGTTTCTCCGACTACATTTTCAGTCGTAAAACGGTTGCAAAATGGCAATTGCAACCGTTTTGCGACACTCAGTTTTCTAGTAGTGTCAGTTCGGGTCGAGTTGACCGGCTAACTATAAGTTTAGATGGTTAAAACATTTGAAAACTACCTTGGGTGACTTCTTTAACTCGATTGACATGCTTTATATTTAGATAAAAATAAATAATTTGACATTTTGACGTGTTAGAGAAAATCTAACGCACATCAGCATATATTTTAATTTGAAATTTTATACTAATGACATTAACTATCCTTATGTTTTGAATTTGTTGATGTCATTATAGCTAGATTGTGGTAATGGTTGCTATACATAAATGATATTGATCTGTTTCTTTTGGTAAGCTTGCATTTAACATGCATGTTGCTTTTATTCTCTTTAAAGTTATTTTAGTAATTTTAATTGTTTGGGATGAGTTTTAATCTGAGTTGACTATGTTTTGGTTGTGAATTGGGTATGTTTTGGTTGTTCATTGATTGACAACATGAACGAGGTTATCAGTTAAGATAACGTGAAAAAGATAAAATGGAAAAAGATGTTATGCTCGTTAGGTTGATGAACAATATTGAAGCTATTTTAACAACTTTGGTTAGAAAGTGAACACTTGTAGTTTAAATGTTTGAATTTGGATGTTTGAGGAAGATTGATATTTGTTGTTATTTTGAAATATCATAAAATGGATACATTATTAAGTTCTTGCGGTGGTAAAATAGTGATAAAAAACGGCGGGCAAAATGGTGATAAAAAAGTGATATCAAAATGACAAAAAATGGCAAAAACCCTATTCAGTAGAAGGAGGTTAGTTTCTTGCTGGCTATAGATTTTTGGGTGTTTAAAAAAGTAAAAAAAGTTTTTAAAAAGAAAAGTGGTTCAAGCAATTAATATCTTGTAGCTGTAGAAGCTCAGTTTCTACAAAGCAATTATAATGGTGCTCATATAAAGTCAACTACTGTTGACTGTTGTTCTTAGAATGGTCAAGATGTTAACGCATGGGAAGATGACTACCTTAAAGGATTGTCAATCTGGTGCAGGATATGGACGCATACACTATCCAAAAAGTAATAGTGTAATGCATGTCAATTTCGCTAGAACATAAAGGAGGCCTTTAGAAAAGAAAGCACAAGAAACAAAGCTTTAATCACTAAACAAGGACCACGCACAAGAAAGCAATCAACAGAGCCGCCCAACTAGCAGAAGAAATCAATGATATCAACACAAACACGTCTCACAATATACTCAGGCCAGATAGAACAAAGAAAAACAAAAAGTGAATACAACGAAAAATAAGGTGAAGATCTGACTACCATTCTCCATCAAAAGTGCCCTTTTGCTTGTTTAAATTGATTTATTTTGAATAGGTCCCATTTGTTTTCCAGAGTCTTATGCATGTTCACATTAAGATAAGCAAGTGTGGCACCATAATGTTCGGTGCTACATGGTGTATGATCTTAGTCAAGTCTGCCACAATTTGTGGTGGACAAAAAACAATGTGCTAGTTTAAAGGACGTGTTTCCGATAGGATATGCGGCACTATGTGCATAGGAAACTCTTAATCGGCATCTTTATTATGACCAAATCGGCATCTTTCTTAAGAACCTTGAACAAGTCAGTTCAAGGGGGAGTATTTTAAATCTATAGCTTTATACCCCCAATCTATGGTATTTGTTTGTAATCAATATGACAAATCTTTACTTTAATATAACTATGGTCTGCATATCTTTTTTAATGTATTTATCATGCATATAGTTCTAATCTGATAACTAAAGTTATCTTCACCTTTTATATTGTTTTTTTAGTATGGGAAAAGCAGCCCCCATTTTAGTATATGGTTTAGGCCCCATAAAAGTTGAGCCGGCCTTGTTGACGAAAAGTATCCAGTTAAAAAGAAAATAAAATAAAAATTAGTCATTGTGGAGTACCATAGTTGATTGTTATTAGACCATGTATGATGCGAAGGTGAAAATTTCATGGATCATGAGGCATTAATTAACATGTAGCATGTGGGACCATTAAGAGATTCAAATTAGGATAGGGATGTAGTGGTAAGGTAAAAAATTTCAAGCCCCTTCCAATCATTACCCAATTATTTTTTTTAAAAAACAAATAATATTTAGTTAGGAATAATTAATTAAAAACATACAAAACTAAATAAAACACACAATTTTTTTTACAAATAATACTACAAAAAAAAAACACAAACAACATTAAAATCCATCATCGACTTCCTAATCCTTAACTTTTCGAGGAAGCCTTCATCAGTGGTTGTGAATGAATGATTTTTTCAATCTTTTCCCTCGTCGTCATCTTCCTCTTCATCTTGACCCTCGTTCTAGATATGCCTAACCGACCACGCATGTTGGACAAAATCCATCGTTAAAGTGTTATGTGTTTCCTCACAACGCGCTTCCGGTATATAATTTTGACAGATCGCATTTCCTTCATCTTATAATATCATATTATGCATGATTATACAAGCATACATAGCGTCTTTCATTTTCGCTTTGGTCCATTTCCGACAAGGATTTCTCAAATAATGCCAACGCTGTTGAAGAACCCCAAAGTCTCTCTCATTGTTCTTTCGCGAAGACTCTTGAACTTTCTTAAAATGTGCTCTGTTTTTATCGTACGGATTACTATACGTCTTCACGATAATAAAATACTTGCGATATTTTCCATTGGCCAAAAAGTATCCGTGTGGATAGTAGTTTCCATTAGCATAGAAAGATGCTTTTGGTGATCTACTAGAAATGAAATCCTCTAACAGAGGCGACTGCTCAAAAACATTTATGTCATTGCATGACCGCGTGACACCAAAGTAAGCCGATCAAACCCAAAGGTGGAATGAAGCCACCACTTGAAGAATAACCATTGGTTTTCCATGGTCACCTCGTGTCTGTTGACCTCGCCATGCGGTTGAAAAATTATACCACGACCAATGATGACATCTATACTCCCTATCATTCCTGGTAAACCATTTACATCTGAATGCACCTCATATATTTTTTGTAGATCGTACCACGTTGGCCATCTTAGATAACGCGGTCTGTACAATTGTATTATACCTTTAAAAACATTCACATACAAAGTATTAAAATAACTAAATAATAGATGTAGTATTACTTTAAAATAACATAAAAATACATGAATATAATTTTTAAGAAAATTAAGTGTACCTTGGCAAAAATGCTCCAAGGTATCGCGTATGGTCTTCTGAGACAGCTTTAGATACTCTTCGTTTATGTCGGTCGTGTTCCCGTATGCAAATATGCGTAGTGATGAGGTACACATTCGAATAGCGGTAAATCCAAACGTCCCTCTAGAATCTGATTTTTGCTTAAAGTAATCAAACTGGTTTTCCAAGTATCCAAAAATGTTTAGAAATAATTCTTTGCTCATCCGAAAATGACCCGTAAAAGTCTTTGGGTTTGGCTAAGTCGGGTTTTCATCAAAGTAATCTTTTATCAAGCGAGTGTTTACCTCTGAACGATCGCGTTCAACTCGTTGCCTTCACAATATAGGACGCGCGCGGAGGATTACTAATATGTTGCATATACCTCGCCGCAAGCGCATAAGCACTTGTAACAACTTCTTGCTCGATCTCCTCATCGGTTGAGCCATTGTCATCGGCTAAAAATTATTGGTAATATGCATTGGATGATGAGGATGTGGAAGAACCAATTTTTTTAAGTGTGAATTTTTTTTATAAACATTGTGGTGTAGTGTGAGTGGGTCAGATAATATACAAGATTTATATATGTACAAGGCAAACAAAATTGACCGTTAAAAGAATGATAAGTTAAATAGAATTTGACTGCTGCATTGCCTTCTCCTCATTGATCCATCCAAAATTTCAACGCCGTTGTTCTTTCCTGGACGACAAAAAACGGCCGACAAAACGTGAAGGGGAGGGGGGTGATGTTAAATTTGGGTGTGGGCGTTTTTTGCCCCAAAAACACCTCATTCTTCTTTCCATTACATATGGTCTTATAGTGAATATCCTGGTTCCCTAAATGTGGTTCAATATATACCATCAAAACTAGAATTAAATCTCCAACATTATTCATTAAAAGTACCTCAAAACTTAAAAAGGCTAAATTGTATTATTCTAAACACCAAACATACATACAGCTTTGCATAGTATATCACTCATAAAAAGTATAAAAGTACCTCAAAACTCAAAAAGGCTAAATTGTACTATTCTAAACACCAAACATACATACAGCCTAGCCTAGTATATCACTTATAAAAAGTATAAGGGTGATATTATCTAGACATCCCCTTCTAAAACCCTAGACACCCCTTCCCCACGGGCCATGGAGGCCTCCACAGGCCATGGAAAGGAAAAAGCAAAAAACCACGGGCCATGGAAATGCGGCAGATGGAACCTCACTCATCCTACTCGTACCAATCATTGGCAATCATTGTTGGCATCTCCACAGGCCGTGGAGGCCTCCACGGCCCATACAAATCTACTTTTTGCTCTCCACGACCCATTGAGGCCTCCACAGACCATGGGGGTCCCTATGGCCCATAAAAATGTGTCCCCCACGGCCCATGTGGGTCCCCATAGCCCATGGCAATGTGGCATGGTATTATTATTATTAATGAGAGCAAACAATTCTATTTCACCTCTTTAACATATCTTAAACACGCACATCTCTTTTTTACAACCCTCACTTACTACCAATTTTTAAGAGAGATGGACGAGATGGAGGTTAACAGGCGATGAGAACATTCCAAATAACTCTTTATGCCTCTTTGCCTAATGCTTTCAATAGACAAGAATCCAATGTTCATGCATCACAAGGAATGGCCAATCTCAAGCAAGTATTACCTGAGAACCTATATTGACTTGTTATAGATTATTGTATATAATTGTTTTGTCATGTATACCGTATTACTAAGTGTAAGAAAATTGTTGTATACGCTAATTTAAATTTATAATAAAAAATGAATCTATTTTTTTTTATAAAAAACACAAATATCATGGTTAAAATACATAAAACACACTTAAAAAATAAAAAAAATGGGTCTCCACGGCCCATGGAAATGTGGCAGAATGAGATCCCACGGCCCATAGAAATGTGTCCTCCAAAGCCCATGGGGGTCCCCATGGCCCATGATAATGTGGCATGGTATTATTATTGTTATTATTATTACTATTACTATTATTAGTGTTATTATTATTATTACTATTACTATTAGAGCAAACAATTCTATTTCACCTTTTTATCCCATCTTAAACACGCACATCTGTTTTTCACAACCCCCACTCACTATCAATTTTTTAGAGAGATGGACGAGATGGAGGTTAACACATGATGAGAACATTCTAAATAACTTTTTATGCCTCTTTGCCCCATGCTTCGAAAAGACAACAATCCAATGTTCATGTATCACAAGGAATGATCAATCTTAAGCAAGCATTACCTGAGAACCTATATTGACTTGTTATAGCTTATCGTATATAACTGTTTTATCATGTATACCGAATTACTAAATGGAAAAAAATTGTTTTATACGCTAAATTATATTTATAATAAGAAATGAATCTTTTTTTAATAAAAAACACAAATATCATGGTTAAAATACATAAAACACACTTAAAAGAAATGGGTCTCCACGGCCTATGGAGGCCTCCACGGCCCATGAAAATATGGCAAAATGGGATCCCACGGCCCATGAAGGTCCCTACGGCCCCTGGAAATGTGTCCTCCACGGCCCATGGGGGTCCCCACGACCCATGGCAATGTGGCATGGTATTATTATTATTATTATTATTATTATTAATGAAAGCAAAGACTTCTATTTCACCTATTTAACCTATCTTAAACACACATATCTCTTTTCCACAATCCTTACTCACTACCAATTTTTAAGAGAGATGGACGAGATGGAGTTAACAGGAGATGAGAACATTACAAATAACTCTTTATGCCTCTTTGCCTAAAGCTTCCAAGATACAAGATTTCAATGTTCATGTATCACAAGTAATGACCAATCTCAAGGAAGCATTACCTAAGAAGTTATATTCACTTGTTATAGCTTATCGTATATAACTGTTTTACCATGTATACCGAATTACTAAGTAGGAAAAAATTGTTGTATACGCTAATTTATATTTATAATAAGAAATGAATCTTCTTTTTTTATAAAAAAAAACACAAATATCATGGTTAAAGAACATAAAAACACTTAAAAAAAATAAATAGGTCTCCACATGGAGGCCTTCACAGGCCATGAAAAGGGATGTCCAAATAAAAACCCTAGATATATGAATAACCAAAGCCAAAGTATAACCACGGAGTGTGCGATATTGATGAGGGCAACATGAAAAGGCATAAGTGTACATTGAAAAATGTTGCCAAATGTATCATGTGTAGGGTCCAGGACTCCGGCTAGGTGTCAACTAAAAGAAAAATATTACCTACTAACCTCTGTCGGGATCCTGAAGGGTCTAGATAAGTAACTAGACCTTACAGCTTGGAAGAAAGGCAAACAAACACATATCCCTAACATATTGTAGCGTACTGCATGCATGGGTACTGCGTGGGTACTTAGATGACAATGAAAATGCCAGGAATCGCTTCACTGAGACCCTCATCATATTTATTTAGAAAACAAAAGTTAACATGGATATAGTTTACATTTTAAAATCTTAAGGAATCAAACTAACTTCCCAGTTTCATCAATATTATGAACAATTAAACGCGGCCACTGTCAAATTATTAATCTTAAACAGCACAAAACAACTGTGTGTTTGAGAGAGAATGAAAAGAGTAGTATATATGCGACAATAATTTAATTGTTTATAACAAGTATCAGCCACCCATGCAAAAAGGTTACAGCTTTAGGTGATGGGTTGGCATTAGATGCGCTACCATTGATTGACCAAGAAGAATAAAACTAGATAGTGACATTTATGTGTGTTTCAATCAAGTTCGGGAATCGAATTTAAGATTTTAGTTCAACCATTGGAATATATTCGGAAAACTAATTAAAGAGAAACTACAACGCCATTTGTTTAATGGATAAGATTGCTCGAGCTTATACAGCTCCACTCCTCCAGTCACTACCAATATTTTCTTTCGATATTATTTGATATATAAATAAAAAATCACGTCACTTATTATTTCAATTAAATTCATAAATATTACTCTGAAGGCTTTTACGGTTAAAAGTGACTTCACCTTATCCTATAAGTTCAATTTGCTACTAAGGAACCTAATCAAAATGTCCTTGTGACAATAGCAACATATCACTTTAGCGAGGCCTTTTGCAATAGCGGTCGAGTTTCCACACAATTGGCTTTTAGAACGCTTCAAACATCGAGTTTGATGAAATTTTGTGAAGCAATAAAACATGTTGCTAGACGCGTATAGTTTGTGACATCTGTGAACACGATGCTAACAATGTCAAAGAAACATAACTAGTTAATTCCATTACTTTGTGATTCTATTAAGCAGGTCCTCATTTTATTTATGTATAAATTTTATTATTATTTTATTTTGTTTTCTTGATTTCTTAAGACACGTCTTGCTAATTTTGTGACAAACATGCAATCGTTACTAATTTTTGTTAATTTAATTAGTCCATAGCAAGTCTACATAGACCATGACAACTTACTCACTAGCCCAAAAGAACAAGTAAAACGCCTAATACTCTCTACATTGATCAACAATCTGCATAGATCAAAGTGTGACCGCTCCTATTTGGCACGTAAAATAGCTAAACTGTTCCCGTTCCAAGCTTTCGACAAGCTCGTTTAACTTATGAAAGCTCGAGTTCGGCTCATAAGTATTATTTATAGCTCCAGGTCGGTTCGTTTATTATTTTTATAAGAGTAATATTAATTATAATTATTTTTTATATATATTTTACTTATTTTTTAATAATTTTATGAATAATCATTAAGATTATTTAATAAGTAATTTTTATATATTAATTATAACTTATATAAACAATGGGCTCATTTAGGCTTATGAGTCGGGTCGAGCTCGATAAGCAAAGCTCGAGCTCGTTTAAGCTCAGTTCGTTTCGAGCTTTAATTTTTTCAAGTCGAGCTCGAGTAGCTTGGCTCGTTTGCGCTCCTAGCTTTTCTTCAGCGTTTTGCTTTAAACCAGGTGCCATGTTTTGTTATTTTTCTAAATTTTTAGCTTTCAAAGTATATATTGGCTACAATTTAGGTCCATTTTTTGGGTGATCGGATCTCTGATTTGGTCTGAGCAAGATACGACTTATTTGAAATGAATTGCACAATTCATAAAAGGAAATCTTTTCCCGAACTTCTGTGTATTTATAGTTACATATCGTGTCAATTACCAATTCTTGATCATTGAGATTCATGGTAATTCGGATTAATATTTAGGTATAGATATTACCTCTTTTTTCTCTTTTCAAAGAAATTGAAATGATTGAAGTTTTTCTATTTGGAATCGTGTTAGGTCTAATTCCTATTACTTTGGCTGGATTATTTGTAACTGCATATTTACAATACAGGCGTGGTGATAGAACGGAAAAACGAACTACATTTCCTTTCTAAAAATCGATGATATCCCTTTTATTGTGTATGAATTTTTTTGTTTCTGTTGGTGTAAATCCACTCACCTTAATTCAAGATGAGAAGCAATTCTCCATTGGTAGAAAATGGTTATCCATTAAGCGGAAGAAATCTTAGTTAACATAGACCCCTCTTTCAAGAACGGACTAACAGGGTCAGCTATCCAGCCAATCTTCATAATTAAATACCGTTACTGTATAAGTAGAGCTCGTTGTGAAAGACCTATTACTGGATAATTCATGGGTAGAGCCAAAGAATGTGAACTATACAAGTTAGCAATAACATTGAATAAATGAAGTAAAGGCTCCGGTGTATAGAGAAGACCACACCGTTTAAGAAGTAACCATAGAAACGATAGAATCCGTCAACTTTTCCACTATCACCCCAAAAAAACCAAACTCTGCCTTACATAAATTTGCCAGAGTACGATTAAGCTCTGGATTTGAAATCACTGCTTATATACCCGGTATTGGCCATAATTCACAAGAACATTCTGTAGTCTTAGTAAGAGGGGGGAGGGTTAAGGATTTACCCGGTGTGAGATATCACATTGTTAGAGGAACCATAGATGCCGTCGGAGTAAAGGATCAGTAACAAGGGCGTTCTAGTGCGTTGTAGATTCTTATCCAAGATTTGTATCATTTAATGATGCCATGTGAATCACTAGAAACATTTGAAGTGTATGGCTAACCCAATAACGAATGTTTCGTAAGGGGACTTGAGCAGGCTACCATGAGAAAAAAGATCTTCTTTATAAAGAGATTCGATTCGGAACTCTTATATTTCCAAGGTTCAATATTGAAAAAATTTCAAAGGTTTTCCCTGACTTTGTCCGTGTCAACAAACAATTCGAAATACCTCGACTTTTTGAGAACAGCTCCGAGTCAAATTGCAATGATTTGAAGCACTTCTTTTGCACTATTTCAAAAACCCAAGGACTTAATCGTATGGATATGTAAAATACAGGATTTCCAATCCTAGCACGAAATGGAGGGAAACGGTTACTGAATTTAAAGTGAGCAAACAGAATTCCATACTCGATCTCATAGATACATATAGAATTCTGCGGAAAGCCGTATTAGATGAAAGTCGTATGTATGGCTTGGAGGGAGATCTTTCATATCTTTCGAGATTTACCCTACAATATGGGGTAAAAAAGCCAAAATAAGTGATTTTACCCTTATAAAAAGAAAACTGATTCTTGAACCACTTTTATGCTCATGTCACGTCGAGGTACTGCAGAAGAAAAAAATGCAAAATCCGACCCAATTTATCGTAATCGATTAGTTAACATGTTGGTTAACCGTATTCTGTAACACGGAAAAAAATTCATTGGCTTATCAAATTATCTATCAAGCCGTGAAAAAATTCAACAAAAGACAAACAAATCCACTATCTGTTTTACGTCAAACAATACATGGAATAACTCCGGGTATAGCAGTAAAAGCAAGGCGTGTAGGTGGATCGACTCATCAAGTTCCCATTTAAATAGGATCCACACAAGGAAAATCACTTGCCATTCGTTGGTTATTAGCTTGTGCGTAATGATCAGTGTGTGAAAGTGCATAATCCAATCACACGCAATCGAAACAATCAAACAAATCATAGATCTCAGCAATAAACATTAAAGAAAGTGATCTAAATTTTTTTTTATGAATTATATTGATATGACAATGAGTCCATTACACACTACTAGAAAAATAATGACGCGCATTTTATGACACACACTTATTTATGACACTAAAAGGCGCGTGTCACAAAAAAATTGTCATGATTTATAAAATATGGTTAATCTATACATATAATAAACCAAAGCCATTTTAATGACATGGCACTCAAAGAGGCATTCTCCTCCTTGAGTGTGCCATGTGTCATCCCATGTGGCATTGAGATATTTTAGGAAATAAAATTAAAAATAAAATTGAATTTTTATCTATTATGTTTTCTCCCATAATTTTTAAACGTTAATATCTTTTATATACGAGATTTTTTAAAGAAAAAAATTACACCAAATTAACGAGCGTTTTATTATCTTTCCAACAAGTACCATAGTGCTATATAAAAAACGGAAAAAAACGACTATTTTTTCGTAGGGTTTTGAAAAAAAACACAAAGTGTTTAGGTAAATCATTAATCATGTAAAGACAAGTCACTAATTATGTTTAAATCAGTAAATATGAATTCTATTTTCAACATCCGTTAGCATTGAAGTTATACATTATTTTACGTTAGATATTAATATTAGAGTTTTACATTGTTTAAGGTTAGGCATTAAAATTGGAGATACATCTTTAATTGTTTTAGGTTAGGTGCTACCCGAAGCTTTCTTGCATGTAACTGTAAAGCGAATCATTCTATTTCATATGTAAAATTAATACGTCATATTAGATTTCTCAACCCCGGGACATTCCCGGGGTATAATCTAGTTAATGATATGCATTTTTGTGTGTCAAGAATCTAGTATCAAGAAATACAAAACATGACGTTGTAAAATATTGTTTGTCATCTTCTAGTGTCATGATATATATTTTCAAAATTATATTTTCTCTCCCATATCTCCCATTTATCCCGCCCTCCTCTCATAAACTCCATAAATACAAAAATCCTAAATCATAAAAACAAATTCTATTTTCCAGTCCCAGATCCCAACCCTCGACTTTTCCATGAAACCCTCATCATCCATGAAACCTCATCGTCAAAACCCTAACCCTAACCCTCAGGGCCGTCTCCGTGAACGCTAAAAAAAATTTGGCCTCGGGCGAAAAAAAATTTGGGCCCAAAATTTTGTAAAGAGGTATGAATTTAAAAAAAAAAAGTAAATATGGTGCTAGAGCCAGCCAAGGCTTGAACTTAAGGCCTCTACATTAAATTTGCATAGTTTTTCCAACTCCACTAACAAGACTTTTATGTATAAAACACAAATATATATCCTAAATACAGAATTTAATATATATATATGCATAATTTTAAAAAAAGTTCGGGCCCATTTGTGAGTCGGGCCCTGAGCCGGTGACCACCCGGCCCATGCTCAGGGCTGGCCGAGCCATAAGTTCCCCTGGCCGCTTCTTCTCGCCGTCAATTCCTCTTTCAAAGGTATATATATTATAAGAAGGATGCGTGGTTCTTCTGTGGGCATGGAATTGTTGGAGCTCAGGTGCCATTAGGGTGTGGATTGGCGTTTGCTCAGAAGTATAGAAAGGAGGATCATGTGACTTTTGCTATGTATGGTGATGCTAATCAAGGGCAGTTATTTGAGGCGTTGAATATAGCTGCTCTTTGGGACTTTCCAGCTATTTTGGTGTGTGAGAATAATCACTGTAAGGTTTTATGATTGGCTGTGCTATCATTTGTGATTATGCGAAAGTGTTAGTTAGCTTGGTTTGTTACACATATGTTGGAATTGGAATTAATTAATCCAAGCGTTGGTAAATATTATCTTGAGGCTTAAGATGTGATGCTTGTAGTTTAAGGCCCTTGATATGTACTACCTACGAGATAATAGATATATTATTCGATTAGTTGTCTGGATTGGAGTATAGTAGTATACATTATTTTAGCATTAAATTCTAGACATAATAAGTCCACCTACAGTTGGCTGATCAAACAAAATAAAGATGTAATGTCATGTGTCTGCTGACTTTCTAACACATAACTGGATGAGTTTGTAAGGTATTTTATCTTCCCTCACTTGTTAGTTGTTAGTATCACATATCAATACAGTTCTAGTTGTGTATGTGTATATATATTAATCTTTGCTGCTAAACATGTTATGAATAGTTGGGGATCTCAAGGATTCTTTTATGTATAGTTTTTTTTATGGCTCTATGAGTATATTTGATGGCATAGTTGCAATGCTTTTAATCAGTGTGTCATTTTATAAAATTGCAGGTTGTATATAATTAAATAAGAGTAATGATTAATGAATTTAAATTTAGATAAAAGTGACATGGATGTTAAATCATGAGGTGGTGTTTATGTAGTCAGAATGTTCATTTATATGGTAACTGTAGGATGGTGTTTGTTAGAAAAGTTTAGGACTGTCTGTTTGTTGCTCGATGGATGGCTTTAATGGGTTTTTTTTCTTGTCTTCTGTTGTTTCCAGTTCATGTTCTGTGTATGTTGTGTGTAATTTTCAATGAAGGTGTTGTGGTTTTTGATGTTCGTTTTGTGACAAGTGATTTTGTTGCTTGGTGAAGTTGATGTGGTGTTCGTTTTTTCGTTTTATAGTGGCGTATGTTGAATAGAAACTAGGGATGAGCTTGGCGCGTAACCAACCAATACCAGTAAACACAACATATTATTTAAAAAACTTGGTATTGATATACGTTAAAATATACATATTTAAATCCCCGATTAAACTCCCAAATTACGCGTTTTCGACCATAATTGCACGAATTCGGTACTTAACCGCTTCATTAGTTTATTGCAGGTTCTAAACGACGTCTCACGAGCAAAGTCGAAGAAACCGGGCGAAAAGCTGACAAGACGGAAAGTTTCTGCAAAAATCAGCTAAGTCTGGAAATGGCTCGAGCACAGAAGGCTGCACTGCCAGTGCACGAGCTGGTGCACATCAGGTTCTCGAGTACCCTGATCAGCACGGCCATGCACGAGCCCGTGCGGCCTGGAATCCTCGAGTGCACTGCCAGTGCACCAGGCAGTGCACTCCAAGCACTCGGCCACCACAGACCCGCACGCCCGTGCACCCTAGGTGCACGGCCGTGCACAAAATCAAGATATTTCCAGAAACAACCCAGCCACTTGCCCACTTGCACGTTAGCTCAGAAAATTAAAGTGCACGACCGTGCACTTTAGGTGCACGGCCGTGCACAAAATCAAAATCTGTATAAAAACAGAGCAGACCTCACTGATCAATTATTGGGTATTCTGGAGGCGATTCTGGGCGATTTCTGGACCGACGAAGCTGCTGGAAGGCCGTTTAACAAGCTTGGGAACTCATCCGGATCATTTATCTTCATCCAATCCATCACATTCAAGTTTTATTGGTTTGATCTATTAAGCTTTTATCGATTCAAATCTGTTTATTAGAACTTGTTTGTGTTGTTTATGTAGTACATTAGCTTCTAGTATTCGTATTTAGTAATCTTTAGTAGAAAAAACGAGCCTTAGTATGTAATCATGTTTTGTATGAATTTGGCGTTTTTCATGTTTAGATCTTGATGATCATAGTGTAACCTTGTTTCGTTGTTGTTGGATTGATAGTTATGTTTGGATGACTTTTGCGATTATCGAATGTGTTAGGCGGATAAATGTTGAAAAACCGTCCGTTTAATCGTCCGATAGTAGACTAGTTAACTTGTTAAATAGTTTACACCATGAAACTGTAACCGGGTATTGGTTTGGTTAAAGTCAGTCGAATAACGGTTAAAAATGCTTACCGGCACGTAAAAGGGTTTTAAAAGCCTAATGGTGTCGTTACCAGTCTTTGACACGGTTGATGATCTCTGGTAGTTATTTTGGTAAAAATAGCGATCTTAGTAGATCTGGGTTCAAAGTTGGTAAA
Source organism: Ambrosia artemisiifolia (assembly GCA_032199755.1). Classification (NCBI taxonomy): domain Eukaryota; kingdom Viridiplantae; phylum Streptophyta; class Magnoliopsida; order Asterales; family Asteraceae; genus Ambrosia; species Ambrosia artemisiifolia. The sequence goes on along the minus strand of CM063526.1, from coordinate 3,594,572 downwards.
ATGGAATAGGTTGTGAAATGCTCTGCTTTATGCTAGTTTAGGTGGCTGTAGTGTGTATTCGGTATTGCTTTCCTGAATTAGTGAGGTTAGAATACTCTTAACAGATGACTAACTTATCTTTAGAAGATCTGCATGAGATAATATCAGCTGCTCGCTAATGAACGACTTGAAGTGGTTAACGTGTGTATTCGTGTTAGCTTTCTGTATCGTTGTCATGTATACCCGAAAGGGAAACTAACTGTCGGAAAATGGGAATGTTGATCACGCCTTTATTTCTATTTATATATATAGATGACATGCTAGGATTGGCGTATTATAGTTTATATAGTTATATTTTCTATTTGGAGTCTTAGTTACATATTTACATATGTTAGAATTTAAACAAACTCACTTATCTTTTCCTATTGGTAAATCGGTGATAGAGTTTTAGTACAATTGCTCCGCGCGCGTCCATGGATCGATACTTGGTTCTTATCTGTTCTTACTACATATATGACAGGGTACACTTGCCCTATTGTGTGTGTTTTAATATTAAGGTCGAAACCATTTTTATAAATATTAAAGCAAAACGTGTGTTAAAATCCATCGAAAAATATGTATAGTTACGCACACGTCAAGTTTTTGGCGCCGTTGCCGGGGACGCGACGTGGTTTAGGAACGAACCGAGTCAACTTTTTACCAGTGTACATACTTGTGAATACTTGTTTATACTTCTTTGATTTGTTATTTCATTCATTTATTTGCATATATGATTTATTGAATGCTTATTTGATTTATTTGTCTGTTGATATTTTGGATTGATTCTAGGTTGGTTTATAGGTTAGTATATAGATTCGTTCATTTATCTGATTATAGGATTGTTTGATTTAATTATTCGTTCATTAGGATGTTGATAGATTTAATTGATTGTTGGATTGATTGGTTTGTCTATGAATTTAATTAGTTCGTTATTCGATTGATTAGATTTATTTGTTCGTATTTGAACTGATTATTAATTTCATTCGTTGTATAGTTTTAGGCTTAGTCTGTTTATTTCTGTTCATTCTTTTGATTCTATTTGTTTTTATTTTGATTTTCTCGAATTTATTGCTTTCTTTTGTTTTCGTATGAATTTATGGATTCTTTATTTCATTTATTTATTTTTCTGTCTTTTATCGCCTTTTGGGTTTGTCATATATTCGCCTGCTGCAACTGTATCATTCTTATTTGCAGGTTAATGTCCGCAAACCCCGGGCCTTCTGGTGATCTTTCTGACGAGGAGCGGAGGCGTGTCTTGAGGAGAAGCGAGCGGATTAGACTTCATAAATTGCGTCTTGTTTCTGATATTCTTATTTCTGCCCCTAGAATTGAGGTCCCAGTTGAGGAGGCGAGGCACGATCTGGCCGACGACGACGGGTCGGACGCCGGAAGCGACATTATCATGGCGGATGATGACATTCCGCTGAATGATAGTGGTCGTCCAGGAGGAGATGGACTCGCGCCAAGTATTGTCCGGCCGGCTATTTTGGCTGAACATTTCGAGATCAAATCTAGTATCGTGAATATGATACAAAACTCGGTGCAATTCGGTGGACTGGAACACGAGGAACCAGGCCGACATATTGCTGCATTCTTGGAGGTTTTAGCCACCTTTAAGATGCAAGGCATCTCCGATGATGCTATACGTTTGAGACTCTTCCCATTCTCATTGCGGGACAAAGCCCGGACTTGGCTTCTGTCACAACCCGCAGGGTCGATCACGACCTGGGCAGAGTTGTCACAACAGTTCATGCAGCAATATTTTCCTCCCGAAAAGACACAAAAACTGAGGAATCGCATCATGACTTTTCGTCAGGATGACGATGAATCATTGTACACGGCCTGGGAAAGGTTTAAAGACCTACTCTTGAGTTGCCCGTACCATAAGCTTTCGAAAAGGCATTTGGTGCAAACTTTTTATTAGGGACTCGGGTATACGTCTCAGGAACGCCTTGATGTATACGCTGGAGGAGACATCGGAACAAAGTCTCCTAGGGAAGCGTGGAGCATTATTGAGAAGGCGTCCCTAAAATCTAAATCCCGGCAGAGTGATAGATCTAGATCTTCATCTGCCAAGGCTGGTGTGCACGCCGTGGATAACTATACGTCGATTTCGGCACAAATACCGGCTCTGGCTACGAGATTCGATAACTCTCAGCAACACGTAGCGCAGTCCGATTGTTTGTGCGAGCAGTGCGGGGTATCTCACGAGCCTGGCTCGTGTGCTCAGGGGGTGATGTATACAGGCTACGAGGAACTGGACTATATGGGCAATCAAACGAGACCCCAGAATAACCCCTACAGTAACACTTATAATCCGGGATGGAGAAATCACCCGAACTTCGGGTGGAGATCTGGTTCCTCTAACCAGAACCCGCTCGGATATCAGCAGAGGGCCCCCGCACCACAACAGTCCCAACAGCCTTACCAGTCCAACCAACAGCCTTACCAGTCCAACCAACAGCCCTACCAGTCTCGTGGTCAATCGTCCCAGCAGAGACCGAACCAATACCAGAACCAGGGCGCCGGGAGCAGCTCCCAACAGCACGCCCCTCATGGTATGTCTAAGCTGGAGGAAATGATGTCTCAGCTCCTTACCAACACCTCTAATACCAATCAGATCACTGAGCAGCGCTACCAGCAGCACGAGGAGCGCTTTACGAATTACGAGGGTGAGATGAGGGGCCAAAAGGCGTCGATGCAGGCCATAGAGAACCAGGTAGGCCAGATGGCTAAGATGATGTCTGAGAGACAGCAGGGTGGTCTTCCGGGCAACACTGAGCGGAATCCGAGGGGGCATGTAAATGCCATCATGACGAGGAGTGGTAAAACCACGGGACCTGACACATCGGGCTCACCACCGATCACTGAGACGGTCCAGACTGAGTCTTCGGACGAGGTGCACGCTAGGCGAGTCCCAGCAAGTACAGCACAGTTACCGAAGCCAGTCACAGATTACACTCCTCCTGTTCCATACCCTAGCAGACTTAGGAAGCAGAAAGACGAGGCCTAATACGGGAAATTCCTTGAGCTGTTCAAACAGCTACACATAAACATCCCGTTTGTGGAAGCCTTGGCCCAGATGCCTAAGTTTGCTAAATTTCTGAAGGACATCCTCACAAACAAGCAAAAACTTGAGGACCTGTCCTGTGTGCTCTTCAATGAGAACTGCTCTGCAATTCGGCAGAATAGACTTCCCATGAAGATGGGAGATCCAGGTAGTTTCACCATTCCTTGTCTGATAGGGAACATATCTGTCAGTAATGCACTGGCGGATTTGGGTGCGAGCATTAACCTTATGCCTTATAATGTTTTTGAGAAACTGGATCTGGGTGAGCCTTCACCCACCAGGATGAGTATTCGTCTTGCTGATCGTTCGATCAAATATCCTCGGGGGTTTGTTGAGAATATGCTTGTCAAAATTGACAAATTTGTATTCCCGGTGGATTTTGTCATCCTTGATATGGATGAGGACTCTAAAGTGCCTCTGATCCTCGGACGTCCTTTCCTTAACACGGCCAGGAAGATTGTTGACGTGGCTGCGGGCCAAATCACACTCCGGGTGAATGATGAGCATGTGACTTTTGATGTTCAGAGGTCGATACGTCATCCCGAGAGTCAGGACGACACACTATACTATCTTGATATAGTAGACCAGTATGTCAGTTCTCACTTTCGAGGCACGATAGATGAGAATGATTCGGGCACACAACTGTTGTGTGGGAACTTAGATGGCATTATGAAGGAGGGCCATAGAGTTGAGCAGTCGGTCTACCAGATCGGTGATGATAGTTCCCAGAGCCCGGAGCGTTTTGTAGAGATTGAGCGTGAAGAGAGCGATAAGTCGAAGCCGTCTGTTGAAGATCCACCGTCTTTGGAGCTGAAAGAGCTCCCACCTCATTTGGAGTATGCATTTCTGGACGAGGAGGGTCGTCTGCCTGTTATCATTTCATCTTCTTTATCTGCAGTTGAAAAGAGCGAGTTGTTGAGAGTTTTGAAACTTCATAAGCGGGCAATTGCCTGGACGATCATGGACATCAAGGGGATAAATCCCTCATTCTGTACTCATAAAATCTTGATGGAGGATGTCCACAAGCCTTGTGCACAGCACCAAAGGCGTCTGAACCCGAACATGCAAGAAGTTGTTAAATTCGAGGTCATTAAATTGCTTGACGCTGGATTGATATATCCGATCTCGGATTCTGTTTGGGTTAGTCCTATGCACGTCGTGCCCAAGAAGGGTGGCATGACGGTGGTCACGAACGATAGGAATGAGTTGATTCCTACGAGGACCATCACAGGGTGGAGAGTTTGCATTGACTATCGCAAGCTCAATGACGCCACCCGCAAGGATCACTTCCCGCTTCCATTCATCGATCAGATGTTGGAACGACTGTCGCGGAAGTTGTATTATTGTTTCCTTGATAGTTTCTCGGGGTATTTCCAGATCCCTATCGATCCTGTGGACCAGGATAAGACGACCTTCACATGCCCTTTTGGCACATTCGCCTACAGGCGTATGCCATTTGGGCTGTGCAATGCGCCGGCGACCTTCCAGCGTTGCATGATTGCCATTTTCCACGACATGATCGAGGACTCCATGGAGGTATTCATGGATGATTTTTCAGTCTTCAGGAGTTCCTTCGATCAGTGTCTGGGAAATCTGGAGCGGATGCTTTAGAGGTGTGAGGAGACCAGTCTTGTGCTAAACTGGGAAAAATGCCACTTCATGGTGAAGGAAGGAATAGTCCTAGGGCATAAGGTCTCCTAGAATGGGTTGGAGGTTGATCCTGCCAAAGTAGATATCATTTCTAGGCTCCCTCCGCCCTCCTCTGTTAGAGCGATCCGCAGCTTTTTGGGTCATGCGGGATTTTACAGGCGATTCATCAAAGACTTTTCAAAAATCGCCCGTCCGATGACCCGTCTGTTGGAGAAGGATGCACCGTTTGTGTTTGGTGCAGAGTGTTTGAAAGCCTTCGGGCTTTTAAAGTGTTTGCTTGTGGAGGCCCCTATATTGGTAGCACCCAACTGGGAGCTGCCATTCGAGATCATGTGCGACGCGAGTGACTTCGTGATAGGGGCGGTCTTGGGACAACGGAAGGACAAGCACTTCCACCCGATCTACTACGCTAGTAAGACTCTTCATGATGCTCAGGAGCATTTCACCACGACTGAAAAAGAGCTTCTAGCTGTAGTGTTTGCATTCGACAAGTTTAGATCTTATTTAGTGCTGTCAAAGACCATTGTCTATACGGACCATGCAGCGATCTGATACCTTTTTAGCAAACAGGACGCGAAACCGCGCCTGATTAGGTGGATCCTGTTGCTGCAAGAGTTCGATATAGAGATTCAGGACAAGAAGGGTGCCCTGAATGTTGCCGCTGATCATTTGTCCAGACTCGAGCATGATGATGCCTAGAACTGCGCGTGGGATACCATTAATGACAATTTTCCCCACGAGTTCTTGATGAGCGTCGAGTCGGTGGAAGATGTATCACCATGGTTCGCGGATTTTGCGAACTACATCGCGTGCGTGATCCTTATCAAAGGATTAACGCACCAGCAAAAGAGGAAGTTCTTTGCGGACCTCAAGCATTACTTCTTGGACGACCCATTCTTGTTCCGGATCGGGGCGGATCAGCTGATTCGCCGTTGCGTTTTCGGGGTAGAGGCGGCGCAGATCTTGCGCGATTGTCACGAGGGGCCCACTGGAGGTCACCATGGAGCTAATTACACTGCGAAAAAGGTGTTAGACTCCGGGTTTTACTGGCCCACACTCTTTCGTGACTCTCAGATATTGGTTGGTGCATGTGATTCGTGCCAAAGGGCTACGAACATATCGGCACGCGACCAAATGCCGTAGAATCCCATCCAGGTCTGTGAAGTCTTTGACATTTGGGGCATTGACTTCATGGGACCATTCCCCTCCTCACGGGGCAACAGATATATACTCGTGGCTGTTGATTACGTATCAAAGTGGGCCGAGGCGCAAGCCTTACCCACAAATGATGCCCGGGTTGTTGTGAGGTTTGTTAGGAGCTTGTTTGCGCGGTTTGGTGCCCCGAAGGCACTGATTAGTGACCGTGGTACGCATTTTTGCAATGCGCAGCTTGATCGCGCTTTGGCGAGATATGGTGTCCACCACAGGTTATCCACCCCGTATCATCCACAGACAAGTGGACAGGTGGAGGTCACTAACCGCGGATTAAAGCGAAACCTTGAGCGGTCGGTTAATCAGAACCGCAAGGATTGGGCTGACAAGCTTGATGACGCGCTTTGGGCCTTTAGAACTGCCTACAAGACGCCTATCGGGACGACTCCCTTTCGGCTGGTCTATGGCAAAGCATGTCATCTTCCTGTCGAGTTAGAACATAGGGCATTCTGGGCTCTTAAAACGGCGAATTTGGATCTTAAGACCGACGGTGAGACCCGTTTCTTACAGATCCATGAGCTAGAAGAGCTTAGGCAGCAGGCCTATGAAAGCTCGATGCTATATAAAGAGCGCACAAAGAGATTGCATGTCAGTCGCCTGAAACGCCGAGAAGATTTTCAGGTAGGCGACTTGGTCCTGCTTTATAACTCGCGCCTGCGTCTCTTTCCAGGGAAGTTGAAATCCCGGTGGACAGGACTATACACTGTTAAGGAGGTATATCCTTACGGGACTGTCTCGATTGAGAATTCAGAGGGATTGACTTCCAAAGTCAACGGTCATCGCCTTAAAGTATATATTGACGGACCGGTTGACCAATCCGTAGAGGAAATCGATCTCTACGCCCCACGCACTTCATAAAGTGTGGGGAAGTGAGTCTTGCTAGAGACTCGATAATAAAACTAGCAAGGCGTGTATGGGCGGGCCAAAAGGGTAAAAATGTAATTAGTGTAATTATTTATTGTTTTTCTTAGTTTAACTTTGTTTCCAGTATTGTGCAGGTTCGTACCGGTTGTGAACAAAGCGGGAAGGATGCAATGAAGCGCGAACAGTCGACAAAGAAGTTGAAATTGTTAAAAATGATGTTTTCGGACAGTTCGGGGGTGCTGTGCAGCTGCAGGCTGCAAATTATGCAAGTCTGCAGACTGTGCACGGCCGTGCGAAAATGGTGCACGGCCGTGCAGACCTGGCTGATCAGCATGACTGATCAGCACAGGGGTGCAAGATCAAGTGCAGGTGATGTGCACGGCCGTGCAGCCTAGGCGCATGACCGTGCGGGCCTACAGGCCCAGCCCAAAAATAGACTATATAAGCATCCTTAACTTGCAAAACCTAAAAAAACACCTTACACACCCGGCTGCACCCCCATTCCACCTTGTTCTAAGCCGAAAACATCACTTTTTACTTGAAATCTTCGTTCTTCTCCTTCCAATCAACAAAGGTATGATCCCCTTCATAACATTGCACTTGTTTTATGCTTTTTTAGCTTAGATCTATGTTTGTTTCTTGTTCTAGGGCAAAATTTGGGGGTTTCTTCATAAAATTTAATAAACCCTTAGATTTTGGTTTGTTTTAGTCTAAATTAGTGTAGTTTTTTGGTGATTGTTGGTAAAGCCGTGCACATCCAGGCCCAAATCGTTGTTAGTTTGAGTTTTCTTGAAAGATATGACAGATTTGGGTGTTTTTAGAGAAAATTTTTTGAAATTCTGGAACCCGTGCAAGGTCAGGTGCACCAGCTCGTGCACTGGCTGTGCAGCTCAGAATCACGAGCTGCACAGGCTTGCACGGTCATCTGCACGGTCGTGCACATGACCGTGCGTGCCGAGAAAATGGGCTGCACTGCCAGTGCACCAGGCAGTGCAGCCTCTGACCTGACCAACGACCAAGGGTGCACGGCCGTGCAGCCAAGGCGCACGGCCGTGCATCAGAAGCAGATTCAGGTCAGAATGCGCGTAGGTCCGTTTTGGACATCCGGGACCTCCGTTTTTTGTGTACTAACAGTTTTGTATATGTTTTTGCATGAAGACGGACAACAACCACCCCTACCTCGGGTTCGACAACCGCGACAAACGAGAGGCAACGTGCATCGATAAGTTCCTTAAGCTTTGGGGCCGCCATAATTCTTTTGGTACTCCTATCCGTCTCAATCTGGATCTGCTGACCACGCTCAAACAGCGTGAGAGATACGAGGGGTTCGTCTCGCCAAATATGGCGAAATTGCTGAACATAAATCAGCCGGTCTACAAGGAGATCACCATTGAGTTCTTATCATCCTTTAAGTACAAAAAACCGAAGGAAGGGGTGTATAAGAACTTCCACGACAAAGACATCCGGTTTAGGCTATGCGGGAATTGGTACCATTGGTCGGTGGCGCGACTGGGGATCTACGAGTACTTGGAAACCAACTCAGAAGACTTCTGTGGGATCCACAGCTTCGCGGACCTTGACGAGCGGGCTGCATTTTGGGATTCGATTGCCGATGGGACGCCTTACAATTCGAGGTCTTCCAAGGCAACTCGGATCAGGGACCCGCTTCTCCGCCTTATGCACCATGTTTTCAGCCACACCATATGTGGCCGAAAGGACAGTTCCGGGAACTGTCCCACTCCTGATCTCATATTTTTATACCACTTTTATGAAGGTGCCCAGATGAACTTAGCCATACGGATGGCTGAGTTCTTCCTGAACGTCGGGGGCACGAAGGACGGGAGTGAGATTCATGGCGGGGAATACGTCACCCAGATCGCCGAGGCATTGGGGCTTTTGACTGACGAGGTTATGGGGACATTGACATTGGCTACTAATGGGGTTATGTTGGACCTTCGATCACTCAGGGCTCATAACCTGATACATGACACAGATGATGGTCCACGACTTATTAGCCAGGGGATTGTGTGGGACCCAGTTCCAGAGGAGGTGGACGATGAGGACGAGGAGATGCCTAAGCAGAACGCAGGGGGCGGTGGTGACGCCCCAATCTCTCCACACCACTCACCTCAGCACCAGCACCAGCACCATGACTAGCAGTGGCCTCCAGACATCCCCACATACCCGAAGTTCTATCAGCGGTTCCAGACGATGGAACTGAACATGGGTAGCATTGTTGCACAGCAGGGAGAGATTATGCAGGACCAGCAGTTGATGCGGTCCACCATGGATAGAGTGCAGCAGGATGTGAGGCACTGTTTCGAGTACCTGTTTGCTGGGCTAGAGCAGATGCATCCGGGTTATTTCGGCAATCCTCCCCTGTTCCCTTACCGTGCTCCTGGCGACCAGCCAGGAAGTTCCAGCCAGCACCACAGGGACGATCCCCCCCAGTAGCCACTTCATGCATGCTTTGTTAGTACTTTATTTATTTATGCTTTCAGTACTTGCTTTCCGGGTCTGCGTACCCAAGACATTTTAGTATTTATGTTTGAACTATTTCTTTTCTTTAGTATTTCAGTATTTTAGTTTATTTTGTGGATGTGGATGAATGGGTTTGATGAGTTTGTTTGTGTCGAGAATGTTGATTGTGCAGGTACCTGGCGAGCACCGTTATCGGGGCTCATGCCGTCCATTTACCCGGACGTTTCTTCGACACTAGGTGAGTATTATTATCCTTTTTCCCACGATAGATAGCTAATTCATAAACGCTTACTATTGTCACATTGGGGACAATGTGAAGTTCAAGTGTGGGGAGGGATTATATCTTATTGTTTGTCCTCTTGTATATATATATATATATATATATATATATATATATATATATATATATATAACTAAAAAAAAAAAAAACCTTTTTAGTACATATATGTGTATATATATATATATATATATATATTCATACAAGCCTAACTAATTTTTGATAAAGATAACTTGAGGCGCGACAAACAGATGAGATACGAGCGTGTTAGATTCGTACACTTGCACCCATTTCCTTCCGGTTACGTGAGCATTTGAGCCTTAAAATATATTACTATTTCTTTGTCATGCTTTCGAGTGAGCTGGATGTTTTGTGTAATTTAGAACTTGTCATTAGCATACTTGTTTAGATCAGAAACGTGTGAGACTGTACAAACATGATTGAGGCATTTAGGATAACCTTTTGATTTAAGCCTTTTCTTTTCGTTTTATCTGTTTTCCCGCACCCAAACATTATCCCCTAGTTAACCATGTTGAACCTAATCCCGTGTTTTTTCTTGTTTACCGTACCATTTCGCCACCTACCCAAATTTAGCCTTTTTCTTTTAAACCTTTTGTGTTAAAGCTCGGTTTAGGTTAATGTTTGACTCGTTTTTGCGTTGTAAATAGTTCGGGTTCGGGTTTGTATATTTAGAGCCCGTGTGTTGTTTATATTCGTGTTCCTATATCAGTTATATCTTAGATATATAAAAAAAAATTCCAGAAAATTCCATAAAAATAGAACACCCTAAAATAGGGTGAGTTAGCAGTGATCGAGCAGTTTTTAGAGCTTTAAAGTTAAAAATTTTGTGTTTAGCTCGATTTGAATAAAATGCGGTTACGTTCGCGTATGTATTGTATAGTGGTTTTTGCTTCAGTTTAGTTAGACTTAACCGCCGAGTTTTAGCCTTTTCGTTACTGTTTATATTTCCATTCCACACCCTTACCCCTGCCTGACATTACAACCCTCATAAGACCTCTTGATTTGTGCTTTTTCACACGTTTGTTGGTGAAGATTAGATCTTTTGACAAGCTTATGATATTGCACGATTCATTGTCTTGGCAATGGAGCGATTTACACATACACATTACACGTATGTATCATAAATAAAACCAAGTGTGTGTGAACATTGTGAGTCGTGTATGGGTTTGCGTGCTTGGAGATTGGAAGCGAGTCGTTGCTTTTTAGTTATCTTATCACGTGTTTATATATCTTTGTTCGCTTGTCTATTATCGTCTGTACAGGTTATATTTTGACTTTATTGCCACTTGGCGAGTTTTTCGTTTATCTCTATTTTGATGTTTGCTTGAGGACAAGCAAAGTTCAAGTGTGGGGAGGTTTGATATACGTTAAAATATACATATTTAAATCGCCGATTAAACTCCCAAATTACGCGTTTTCGACCATAATTGCACGAATTCGGTACTTAACCGCTTCATATGTTTATTGCAGGTCCTAAACGACGTCCCACGAGCAAAGTCGAAGAAACCGGGCGAAAAGCGGACAAGACGGAAAGTTTCTGCAAAAATCAGCTAAGTCTGGAAATGGTGCACGGCCGTGCACCATAGCTGCACGCCCGTGCAGGCTCACTTGGCTCGAGCACAGAAGGCTGCACTGCCAGTGCACGAGCTGGTGCACATCAGGTTCTCGAGCACCCTGATCAGCACGGCCATGCACGAGCCCGTGCGACCTAGAATCCTCGAGTGCACTGCGAGTGCACCAGGCAGTGCACTCCAAGCACTCGGCCACCACAGACCCGCACGCCCGTGCACCCTAGGTGCACGGCCGTGCACAAAATCAAGATATTTCCAGAAACAACCCAGCCACTTGCCCACTTACACGTCAGCTCAGAAAATTAAAGTGCACGACCGTGCACTTTAGGTGCACGGCCGTGCACAAAATCAAAATCTGTATAAAAACAGAGCAGACCTCACTGATCAATTATTGGGTATTCTGGAGGCGATTCTGGGCGATTTCTGGACCGACGAAGCTGCTGGAAGGCCGTTTAACAAGCTCGGGAACTCATCCGGATCATCTATCTTCATCCAATCCATCACATTCAAGTTTTATTGGTTTGATCTATTAAGCTTTTATCGATTCGAATCTGTTTATTAGAACTTGTTTGTGTTGTTTATGTAGTACATTAGCTTCTAGTATTCGTATTTAGTAATCTTTAGTAGAAAAAACGATCCTTTGTATGTAATCATGTTTTGTATGAATTTGGCGTTTTTCATGTTTAGATCTTGATGATCATAGTGCAACCTTGTTTCGTTGTTGTTGGATTGATAGTTATGTTTGGATGACTTTTGCGATTATCGAATGTGTTAGGCAGATAAATGTTGAAAAACCGTCCGTTTAATCGTCCGATAGTAGACTAGTTAACTTGTTAAATAGTTTACACCATGAAACTGTAACCGGGTATTGGTTTGGTTAAAGTCAGTCGAATAACGGTTAAAAATGCTTACCGGCACGTAAAAGGGTTTTAAAAGCCTAATGGTGTCGTTACCAGTCTTTGACACGGTTGATGATCTCTGGTAGTTATTTTGGTAAAAATAGCGATCTTATTAGATCTGGGTTCAAAGTTGGTAAAATGGAATAGGTTGTGAAATGCTCTACTTTATGCTAGTTTAGGTGGCTGTAGTGTGTATTCGGTATTGCTTTCCTGAATTAGTGAGGTTAGAATACTCTTAACAGATGACTAACTTATCTTTAGAAGATCTGCATGAGATAATATCAGCTGCTCGCTAATGAACGACTTGAAGTGGTTAACGTGTGTATTCGTGTTAGCTTTCTGTATAGTTGTCATGTTAGGATACCCGAAAGGGAAACTAACTGTCGGAAAATGGGAATGTTGATCACGCCTTTATTTCTATTTATATATATAGATGACATGCTAGGATTGGCGTATTATAGTTTATATAGTTATATTTTCTATTTGGAGTCTTAGTTACATATTTACATATGTTAGAATTTAAACAAACTCACTTATCTTTTCCTACTGGTAAATCGGTGATAGAGTTTTAGTACAATCGCTCCGCGCGCGTCCATGGATCGATACTTGGTTCTTATCTGTTCTTACTACATATATGACAGGGTACACTTGCCCTATTGTGTGTGTTTTAATATTAAGGTCGAAACCATTTTTATAAATATTAAAGCAAAACGTGTGTTAAAATCCATCGAAAAATATGTATAGTTACGCACACGTCAGGTATCTATAGGCATTCAATATTTTTTTAAAGAACTGCAGGGCATAAACCTATGCATCAGCCCTTTAAAACACGTTATATGTGATGAAAGTTTTACAAAACACAATCCTAAATTTTGAAGGCTTACATCTCCGCGCTGAAGAATCTTGAAGTTATAATAGACCCTAAGCCTCTGTTTTCTTGAGCGACTCAGGCTTGCTTTAGTTAAAATTAAGCATGGTGGTTAAAATTTGTTTTGTAAAGAAATGAAAGATTCAGAATACACTTGGAGTTTCAATTTTTTTCCCTTTCTGATTTAAATATCCTGTTTCTCCGAGTGTGTGGCTTTATGGACATCTATTTTCTTATATGAGGAGTGTTGGTAGTTGTATTATATTTAGGTTTGCTCTTACTTGGGTTCGCTATTGTGACAAGGATATTACTCTTAGTTATATTATGGGTAGCTTGATGTACAGTGCATGGTTTGATTTGGATGCAAATCTCCTTAGTTATGTTTGCAAATTGTTCCTGTTACTCCGAGTGTGTGGCTTTATGTATGTTTTTTCTGTTTTACATCTTTATTTGTGTGTTAAATTGCGTAAATTTCTTTTTGAAGGTTGTGGAAGTTTGGACCTCGAAGACTGGCAAGCATGGTCACGCAAGTGTCACTTTGTTGCAATTGATATCTTCAATGGAAAGAAACTTGAAGATATTGTTCCTTCTTCCCACAATTGTGATGTATGTTTTTTATACCTTAGTGATAAGTTTTCTGAAGTTTTTTTTTTTTCGTTAATCGTGTCTTTTACAATCTTATGGTATATTATCTTGTTATTTGCAGGTTCCACATGTTAACCGTACTGACTACCAGCTCATCGATATTTCTGAAGATGGATTTGTATGTACATTCTATTGTTTGTTGACATTGTCGTATGTATGGTGTGCATATTCTGATGTTATACTTGGTTTTGTATAGTTGAGTTTGTTGACTGAGAGTGGTGGTACTAAGGATGACCTCAAGCTGCCAACTGATGACACTCTACATACACAGGTTTGTGGAAAGTGTCGAGTTTATGAGAGTTTGATTATATGTTAAATATGCAAATATACGATTCGATATAAGCAACATCTTATCCACCTGAACTAATACCATCATTTTTTTGCAACCATGATCATGAACAATATGTTGTGTTTTTTTAAACGCATATTAACTGCATCCTTGTCCATTTGTCCTAAACTGTGCAGATTAAGGATAGTTTTGCTGAAGGAAAGGACCTTGTTGTGACAGTCATGTCTGCAATGGGAGAAGAGCAGATGTGTGCTCTTAAGGATATTGGTCGCAAATAAACATTTTTATTAGCTTAAAGGACTACTGCTTCAAGAACCATAAGCTCGGATTATGGTGGTGGTTATTTGAAGATGTCTATTTAGGTTTCGGTTTTCTCTACACTTTTTGTTTCTTTCCAGTTTTAAGGGAATCATATTTGTATGTCTCGACCAATGTATTGACACGATATTTTTGTAACAGTTAAATATTTGTGGTAGAATTCGACAAATGATTGTATTGCAATGGGCTTTTGGTATATATATATATACATTTTACTATGAAATTTATTGATTTTATTATTATAAATATAAATACAAATTTAGGGTAATTAGTAATTTTGCAAAAAAAAAAGGTAAAAAGAAGCATGGCACGCAAAATAATTGTCACAAGATTGTGTCAGAAATGCGTGTCAAAAACGAGTGTCATCAATATGTGTCATGAATGCGTGTCATTAAAAGATGACATGCGCCTGCATGTCATATTAATTTTATGACCATGCCTATATTGACTTTTTTTTTGTGTCATAAACACCCTTTCATGACGCGCAATGCGCGTCAAGGAAGGTGTTTTTTCTAATACTGACACTACAAGAAATTGGAGTTTAGCAGTGACACCAATAGTGGCGACAGGTCGCGTGTCGCCGCTAATGCTCAAATCTACGCATGTTTTTTCTTTAATCCTTGGTCTTTGATTTGATAAGTGATCAAACGACGGGTGTTAGTTTGTATTATTAGCAATAGTGGCGACACCTTATGCGGTGACGTGTCACCACTATTGCTTCTAAGATAAGTACATTCCGCCAATCTGCTTTCTTTCCCAAATATTCCCTCTACCATTTCTTCTCTGCTCTCTCTCTCGATATTTTAGCAATTACCACCGTCCGTCCGACAATCACATTGCCACCTCGTGACAACCACAAACAAGCTCCACAATCACCCATCACCTACCACCCATCACCACCCCCACCATCAAACATCACATGTCACCCATCATCATCACCAACCACCTCGTCACCATGACCTTCGACTCACCATTAGTCATCCTCCACCTCTCATCGGTACCACCAACACCTCTTCCATTTTTTTTTTACTTTTTTCTTTGTTGTATTCATTATGTTTTTTGTTATAAAATTGTTAACGTTTTTTGTCTTTTTCATGTAATATATGTTTAGAGGAGCACCTCAACTACCAACTTAGTTAGGCGTCACTAATTGTTATTTTTCTTAAATAGTTTTGCTTAAATTTAATAATTTGTATGGTCGTATATATGTGTTTGTATGTGTGTATGTAAGGATGTATTATGTTTATAGGTATATGATATTCTAGAAATGTAAGTGTGTGCTTTACTTGTGTGTATGTAGTATATGCGCTTGTAGGTATATGAAAATTGGGGGAATCTAATTCGAGGCTGTAATTGTGTGTATGTAGTATGTATGTGTGTGTAAGTATTATGTTATGTTTGATAGATTGTATGTAGGTTAAAAAAATTTTATATTTGGTTTAGGTTTGATAAATTGTATAGTATATGAAAATTGGGGCAATCTAAGTTGAGGTTGTAATTGTGTGTATGTAAGTAGTATGTTATGTTTGATAGTTTGTATGCAGTGTAAGTACACGGATGTGACTATCGCTTTGGAAAGACATTATGTGGCGTTTATATGAAGATTTTGTGTTTCCTAAAGACCCATTCGACCTATCGTGAGGTCGAAGGGAAATTAAGAAGGTCGAAGGAAGTTTTGATAGTTTGTTTATTTGGTTTGAGCTAGTGTAGAGGTCGAAGGGCTCATTCGACCTAAGCGTGGGGTCGAATGAGACAGCCTATATATAGTTGAAGCTTTATTTTGTGATTAAGTAGTTGCTCATTTGTTCTAGGTTTTGTGTGTGTGTTCTCTCTGAGGTCTAGAACTTTCTGATTATCAGTTTTCATTGTAAACCTAACCTTTATCAAGTGTAATCAATTGTTTATGAATGAAAATGTTTATGAAAATGGATTTAATCGTGTTTTGATTTGTTTTTCTATCATTTTGCATGTGATTTAGGGTTTCCGCACCTAGATTATTTCATTTGTATGATTTCGTAGTTGATTTCTTACAATCTGATCTTCGACAAAGTGGTATCAGAGCTTTGCTCAATCATAAAATTGCAAATTGATAGATTTCGAACAGATTTTTTCACCAAAAACACCTAAAATTTTTCTGTTTTGCATGAACTTTGAATGATAATGGAGATTGATTGATTTTGACTTGATTTCACGGATAAAATCAAAACTTTCTTTTACAAAACTTGATCTCCATAAAATTCGAAGCAAAACCTGATTAACAACAATGAAATTCATCAACTTTTGAAAAAATTGGATCAAAATAACTGATTTTTGAAGAATATTCGTTTTTCAAATGGGTCAGGTCGAATCAAAAGGTTTTAGGTCGAACTAGTAGGTTTTTGGGTCGAATCAAGGGGTTTTTGGTTGAACCAGAGGATTTTTAGGTCGAACCAATAGTTGTTGAGAGTGTTGTGTTTACATTCGACCACTTAGTTTTCATTCGATCATATCGGGAGGTCGTGCCAAACTTTTTCAAGGTCGAATCAAGATTCTTTGTGTTAAAATTTTCATACGAGTCATTTGAAAGAGTCAAACCAAGTCATATCTTTTCATTCGAACCCGCGATTGTCAATTTAGGTCGAACCAAAGTCTGTTTTTGCAAAATTTTCTAAGTGTTGACATTCGGAGCATTATAGACAACATTTGGGGATTTCTGATGACACCTAGACTTGCTACAACACAACAATAACATGTTCCTATGAATCCTTGGGCAGTTGCTTCTCAAAAGACGAACACACAATCGACATAGCCGATCAACTACATTGCTATGTCAAGTTCAACACCACCACCTGTTACTCAACCTCCACAAGAAGTAACTTATTTTTTGGGAGTTGCAGCAGCAGCGGTGCAGAATCAGACTTCGAATGCGATTACTACTTTGATCAATGACTTATCATCGGGTAGTGGGAATCGTCCTCCTAAGCTGTTGGACATGTCAGAGTATTATCAATGGTAGAAGAAGTTTAAGATTCATGTGTAAGGTATGGGATTAGAAGGAGGAGAGGCATGGCAAATGATCATGAAGGGATACAATCCTCCAATCGTTGAGCATTCATATATCCCAATTTCTCTTGAAGATTTAAAAGATGATGAAAAGAAGAAGTTTGTTGTTGAGAAGAAGGCGTTTTCGCAATTGTCTCAGGCGTTGACCACATATTTATTGCATCAGTTTGGATCATGTACTACTTCAAAGCAACTATGGGATGTTTTGAAGAATAGGCATGATGGTAATGAAAAGACGAGAAGACTTCACATGGAATAGTTGAAAAAGGAGTTTGAAAATTTTAGTTATGTGGGAAATGAAACTTTGAAGGAACTTGTTCCTAGATATTGTCATTTGTTGTCAGAATTGTCGAATTATGATATTAAAATTCCTATGATAGAATTAGTGAATAATTTTGGTGATTCATTGCCTCCATATTGGGGACAACATGTTGAGGTATTGAAGGAAAAAGATGCATATCAATACTGGACTATCAATTAATTCATACAGAAGTTGGAAAACAAAGAGATGGAGGAAAAGAGAAAGGCCAAAAGAGTACAGTTTCCACAAAATCCGGAGTTGTATCATGCCACATCATCTTCCTCTATGTCTAGTTCATCAGTAGGTGGGAGCGTTGCACCTCACATTGCTTGTATTTCAAATGTTGTTGAATCACAAAGAAATCCAATCAATTATCTTGCACCAGGACCAACTTATACACCAACTTATACACCAACTTCATATACAACTTCTTTCATACCAACTCAACCTTAGATGTCTGCAACTTTTCATACATCATCTGTGAACACACCTCAACAACAACAATATGTTCCTCAAATGACACAAGCTTCTTCAAGTCAAAGTCCAATTGTGTTGGAAACCTCCAACATGAACAATGTGACTGCAGAAGGGGCACAACAACACATTGCTCTAGTTTCAACAATGGTTGCTTAATACAACTGACTGGTAGCAAGTCACATAGGAAACAACAATCTGAGAAATGAGGATTATGCCCAGATTGACAAAGAAGAGATGGAACTGATCGACATTTAGTGGCCGTTTGCAAGTGTGATGAGGAGAGCTACAGAGTTTATAGAGAAGATTGGCAGAACTGATCTCGCTACATCACCGAACACTGCCTATGGCTTCAACAAAGCCAAGGTAACTTGTTTCAACTGTGGAACTCGATGTCATTTCAAGAGCGAGTGTACTCAACCAATGCAACAAGGTAACCGAAACCCGTTTAACTCTCACTATCAGAATCGTCAATCACAAAATCAAGTTACTTACCAAATCCTAAACAACAACAACTATCCACAACAAAACAATTATCAAAACCGACAAAACACCTATCAAAATACCACATCTAGACAAACATATACAACCAACCAAACTCAAACTCAAACTACACATAACCCAACCAGAACTATTGTTCCAATTTCTACACCAAACCCTCAACCTCAAAATGAGAACTAGAATCAGGCATTGGTGATACAGAAAGATGAGGGTTTTGATTGGAATTGCATGCAAACTATGCAATTGGGAGTTGAAGAGATCCAAAGTGGTAATGTAGCATGTCTTGCTAAACAGATGGTATTAGAGGAGCCGGTGATACCTGATAATGATTTGGATTCTAAGAAAGTTTCTGAAGTTGTGATTGAGGAGTTTGTAGAAGAGGTTTCAGATTGTGTTGCTGAGAAGGTTGAGGAACCTGCTGCTGAAATGGTTTCAGGGACAATTATTGATTCCGTTGCTGATGTCACTGATGAACCAGAATATGTGTATTCGGATTCAGAAAGCGAATCTGATTCGGAAGCTAGCGTTAATTCCCTTGATGATGACATTGATCAATTGCTAGCTGAAGCAGACTTTCTGATGACTAAAAAGTCATGCATGGTGGATGATGCTTCTACACGAATTGAATATTCAATGTTCTTTGCAGGAAAGGAAGCTCACTTTGCATTGATGGCCATGACAGATCCGCCTAAACTGGTAAGTTCTAATTCTACTACTTGTATGACTAGTGATAAGTATTGTGGTACTTGTGATAGATTAACTAGTGATGTTAAGCAACTCAAGCTTTATCTTGAAAGTGCTAAAATCGTCATTCAATCTTATCGTAAGGACGAACATGATTTCAACAAAACACTTGAGGGTTATAAAAAGGATGTTTCAGAATTAACTAAAACTCTTTCTTTGAAACAAATAGCCATTAATAGTTACATTAATGAAATTGAAGAAACTTAACTAGAAATGGCTAAAATCAAGTGTTTTGCTGAAAAAGTCAACAAAAAGTTAGAAAGTTACAAACATGTGGCATATGTTTTGGAGCACATTGTTGAGGAACCATCACAATCCAATAGTGCAAACTGCAAAGTTGTTCCTTCTCTAGTGTTATTTGAAAACCATAATCTAAATTCAGTAACACCGGAGAGATCAGTAAAATCATATCCCTCATCGGATAATGAATTTAACACTTCAAGTGTTAGTGATCGAAATTCCGATGTGAGACCGATACTTGGATTGAATGATGAAGTAGTGGTCGCAGTAACTGATGATTCAGATACTGAAGATGTGAAACCTAAGAAAAATGTTAAGATTCCATTGGAAAATAAAATTCAAACAAATGAGACAGGTTCACTTTCTCAGGTTTCACATCCTCGAAAAAATGAAAATAAAATTAATCAATCAGTTAAGAAAAATGGAAAGAATGAACCAGTTGACAAGCCTGTGAAGGTTTTTAATTGTATGGAAGGATCCGATAAGATAATTTCAGATGATAAATATCCCACACAGTTTGCCAATTATTCTAAAATTGAGAAAACCTTGCAAGAGAGTAACATTTGGATTCCTAAACACGAAAAGACAAATGATATTCCTCATGAATTGATTCAGAGGCTGTATGGTGATAATTCTAAACAACCAAAGGTTCATGTCACAGAATTCATAAAGCCAAAAGAAAAGGTTAACAGATTTTATGAACCGGCTTACTCAAAGGAGCCCGTTCCAGAGAGTTTAAGGCGAAAGTGTGTTGATGACCAATACCCAGTTAATTCATTCGCTAAACCTAACTCTAAGAATACTTTTGAAGAGTACCGTGCATGTTTCAAATGTGGGGAGAGAGGTCATTTACTTGCTCACTGTCCATATGTGAGACATAAGAGGCAGGAAGTTGAGAGGAAACAGAATTATAGGAATTCGGTTGAGGATCATAGACAACATTTTTCACAAAGACCGTTTTCCCCTCAAAGGCAACAATCTTATAACCAAAATCGTTTTTATCCAAAGAGGGAAAACCGACCAATTGTCTATGATAACAGAAACCGAATTGCCACGGAGAAGAAGCTGAAGAAACCTATGGTGAACTCAACTAATGACAAACAAAAGGTTTATCCAAAACCTGTTGTGAAGTCATCGGTTGGACCTGTATCTGTTAAATCAGATAAGGTAACCAAGAAAGTTTCTTTTTCGAACGATACCAAGAAACCTATTGAGGTTAAACAATCTCAAATAAGGATTCTTAAACGTTCAGAACAATCTTGGTCACCAAAGGGTTCTCCAGGTGCTTCTATACTATCTGCAAAAGTTGAGACTCAAAGTGAGAAAGTTTTGAATAACCAGAAAAAGGATGATTCAAAACTGAACGTGTGTGATGATTCTTTGAAAGCTAACATTCAAAGAACCAAGACCAAACAGACTTGGGTCCCTGTTACAAACTAATTTTCATTGTGGTTTGTGCAGGGAGCTCCAGCTGGCCCTGTTAGCAGTGTCTAGATTGTTGACAGTGGAGCTTATGGGCACATGACGGGTGATTTGATGCTACTCTTTGATATCAAGAATATTAATGGAGGTTATGTTGGGTCTGCTGACTTGGAGAAGAACAGATGATTAAAAGCCAAAATATACTAAGTGTTTGATCCTGAAGAAAGAACAGTTGTTACAATAAAGCTTCCTCCAAAGATCTGTTGATTCCTAAACTGCTGCTGCTCAACAACTGTTAGAAGATAACTGCTGCTGATGAAAAGTCTGATGGACAAAGTCTGAAGGTTAAAAGTCTGATGAAGAACAACTGCTGATCAAAGATCTGAAGAACAAAGGTCTGTTGAACCAACAGCACTTTGGTTCAACAGATGATAAGAAGACATCAGAGTTTTAGTTTAACAGAGTCTTGTATTATCAGTAGTTTCAATGTAACAGTAGTTTATAGCTTAACAGTTGTTAGAGTTTGTTAGACAGTTAGGGGTCGCTATCTAGGTGACGTCAGCAACTGATCATCAGAGGTTTGAGCTTGTCTATAAATAGAACAGTACTTGTACTGTTCTATTCATCACTCGTCATTCTCTTTCAGACAAACATTATCTGAGTGATCAGGCTGAGGGGGAGTTAATTGTACAATCACTACAAGAAAATGAAGCTATTGTAGCACCACTAAAATGTTGCATTAGGCCTTGAAAAAGTTACAATATGTCTAATGCAACCTTTTATTGGGGGCTGCATCAGAAGCAGTTACCTTAGACCTAATCCAACCCTTTACAGGCTTAATGCAACCATTTTTTATAGTGTTACATTTGTTATTCTAATGCAACTTTTTTAGTTGCAACTTTTTTACATTCTAATGCAACTTTTATAATACTCAAATGTAACTTTTATAATACTCAAATGCAACTTTGGTTACAAATATGTAACCTTTTCTACACTTAAATGCAACCTTTATTATATTTTAATTACAAATATGCAACATTTTTCTAGTCTTATTGCAACCTTTACTATTTTTATTATAGAAAAATTGCAACCTTTTTTTTAATAAATGCAACTTTTTTATGAATTTTAATTACAACAAATGTAACACTTTTACACCAAAATACAACTTTGTAATATAAATCCAATTACAAATAATTAAATTATTCATTAAATAACAATTATGCAAAATCAATAAGAACACAAATATCATCATAATCAAATGATTTACTTAAAATTACTTGTAATAACAATAAAGTGTCAATTACAATATTAAAGAGAAATATAAACCTTCTAGTCATCTTGATCTTCAACTTGTAGTTGTTTCATAACCTCCTGCATCATAGCTTCAAAGTTTTTTCGTTGGTCTCAATGATATCTTTTCGAATAACTTCAAGTTCGGCTTTTTTTCTTTCATGGTCCACTTCAAGTTCGGCTTTTTTTCTTTCATGGTCCACTTCAAGCTCGGCTTTTTTCCTTTGATCTCTTTGCGCAATTCTAGACCTGCTCAAAGTCAAGAATGCAATTCCTAGTACTATATAGGATAGACAAAGATTCAAAAGTCTAAGTAATAATAATATCATCTCAAATATACTAGATTAATCAACATTTTGTTTTTCTGTTCGGTTCGTTTACAGGCCTAATGACTGGTTAAATTTATCAAGGTTGTATTTGCCATATTGTAGATGACATCGACTATAATTGAGGTTCATTTTATGTATATACTATACACATACATATACATAAAATATATAGAGAAACCAGTAATCATAATCAATATGGTTTTAACAAGCCCGTTCTATTAAAAGTGTTTAAACAAGAGTAAATACTTAAAATCCCCCTTGACCAATCTATAACAAAACTAAACTAAACCTAAAAGAAAAACAAATTGTCAGTCAAACCATGAAACCAACAACCCACCAAAACCAATCCATGAACCAACCGTATTAATTTGTTATATGAGCTTGAGCACTAACATGAGTACATGACACAAATGAATCAGAATTTCTACATCCAACACCTGAATGAACATTGCAATGGGCCCCACAGTGTCACAAGGATTGAATTAGCTGAATTATAGATAACTAATAAAAGCTAAAATCAACTAGTTGTTTAAAACTTAAGATTATATTCTATCAACACTAATCAACACAGTTGGTTGACATACTTCGTATTGAACTAGTGATTTACCCGTCGCGCGTTGCGGCGGCTCGAGGCGGGTGGTACTTCGTGTTACATGTGACACGTTAACCATCGTGTTGTGTTAAGATAGCATACCATACGACAGCTAAATTAGTAACATTACTCGTGAACACATTGAGTAATATAATAAAGAAGTAAAATTTGTAAATAACGGTACCGTACTTCAAGTAGGTCATGGCATTGCTTGTATTAATGGTCTTTTGCGCCGCATTTGTGATCATCCACTCCATATATGTTAGTGATATATGAACTATAAAGTATAAACAGAAAACATTAACATTTCTTGGTTAAAGAAATGGAGGAACTCTAGGAAAAGCACCAAATTGTAGTGTATCCAGTGATTACCTTAGCTATGCATGAAAGTATATCCACACCTTTTAAGGAACAATAAAGTGCATAGTCATGTTAAGGAACAATAAAGTGCAGAGCAATGTAAGGAACCATGAAAACAAAAGACAGCAAAAGGTCCGATATGAGTTCGGGTATCCCAAAGCGGAAAACAAAATCAAACTAAAGCTCAGCATAGCTCGCGTTAAGGAGCAAATGAACAATAAAGTGCAGAGCTATATAGTAATCATGTAAATTATATGATTCAGCATACCAATATGTAACAAATCAAGTTAACAAAAAAATCAAATGAAGCGCATTTTCTAAAGCTAACTCAAAACAACAGCAAATGACCTCTGAGCAAACCGTTAGCACCTCTGTTTTCCCTGCATTCCGATCTTGTAGTTTAGACAACTCAAGCGGCAGAGGAAGCGCATGAAAACATATAACATCTATTCAATTGAGGTTTTGAGATTATCAAATTGTAAAGTAGCAACCATAACATATCTATGTGACAAGCAACAAAACACCTGCATACATATTAATTACAGATTCTGAATGGACATTGTTAGTTGTTGCTGCTCACTATCAGTACTGCTGATACTTTTATTTCACTCAAAGCTAAGGTATAATTTGGCATCATCAATGCGGCGGTGTTGTCGTGTGGGTAGTTGGGTACCAATACCACTTTATGGCAGCGCCCGACCACCCTTAGCGAAAAATTAAGCAGAGCCCATTAATGATTTTCCTTTTCACTAGACATCAATTATGAAAAACTCATGTTGGTTGACATACTTTGCATTGAATTTTTTAATGGTGCCATTAGTTAACAAACAAAAAGAAAAAAAGGTTGTAGGCAACATTTACAATATGTTAAAACTCTTTGTAGTTTGTTCAACTCACATGTTTTTTTTTTCTCAACAGAGTATAGAGTTACCTAAGTTATCCTAATTAGAGCAAGACTATGTAGTACATACAAAAACAACAGACTTTAGGTCGTTACCTGACTTTTCATTAAAAAGAAACATATGGAATTGTGAGGCTTCTTAAAAGCAAACAAGGGCAGCCACTATTCTGAATTCTTATATCGAGTCGATTCCAAGCAATTCTAAAATTTTAATGACGTGATTTCAAAATTCCTTCTAACCTACACAAGAAATTAAATTTAAAGGAATTGGGCATCAAGTAAAATGGCAAATTCATAACAGTAAATCCTGACCTGAAATTCGTAGGGGCTTTGAACGAGATGAAAGATTGTTGAACGAGTATCAAGGGCCCTTCTCAATAGGAAGAAGGGTGGCAGTGGTGCTCAGCCGTTCACCGTGTTGTAGTTGTTCAAAGATTGAGGTGCCGATGAGATTTAGGGTTGGGGTTGGGGTGTGGGAAATCCAAAAATTTTAATGTTAAGAGGGAAATCCAAAAATTTTAAGGTTAAGAGGGAAATCCAAAACATTTTTGGGTTAAATTGTTTCAAGGAGGGAAACTGAAACATAAAATAAATTATAAAAAACTGTAAAAACGTATGTAAAGAGAATTTAATAGATTGATCATATCTATTATAAGTTACAAAACCTAAGTTTATATTTTAAATTAAATGGTTTAATTAAAAAATTCGGTTTTGGAATTTGTTTGGGGCGAACCGGATTTCGGCGCAACCAAAATCGATTTGATGGGGGTTGGGTTTCATCGGTGAAACAGTTTCGTTTTGTACAACTCTAGTAAGTAGGTTTGTTCACGAGTCGAGCTGAATTAAGCGGCATTTTCTCATGCTTGGCTCGTTTACAAACCGAACCGAGTTAAGCGCCTCGTTACAACCGAGCCGAAAACCGAGCAATAGTTAATTTTTCACCCACTTCCCACAAAAAAATAGAATTTCAACATCGAGTGTGGAAGTGTTGAAAATAATAAATTTATTATAAAAATATAGAATATCTCAACGTACCACTTTTTGATTGTGAAAGTTTATGGGCATACGACACGATACCATATACACATTCGGATACAACTTTTTATATTAATCTTTGTATTTAACTTTTAAAATGCAACATTTTAAAATAAGTGTTACATTCAAATGTTTAAAATGCAACCGTTATGGAAAAAGTTGCAAATTTTAATAAGATTTGCAACTTTTTTAGGGAAAAGGTTGCAAATTTAATGTAATTTTGTAACCTTTTATAAAAAAAGTTACATTAAATCTTCTAATGCAACCTTTATGTTCAACAAAGTGACATTAGAGTCTAATGCAACTCATTTAAAAATGTTGCTTTTAAAAAGTTGCATTAGACCTATTTTCTAGTAGTGAATTGTAATCTTTCCTTTAATGAAAGCATTCGATGAAAAACAATTATTCTCTATGTTTTGATTTGTTGTTTATTCCGCTGCACTTTCCATTTATACTTCATTCATATTTCATACTTAATCAAAACAAACCATTACTCAGATCCTAACAATTGGTATCAGAGCTTGGTCATTTAAATCTGATCTAATCAATCAGTTTAATACACAGATCAGCTCATAATCATTGATATCGTTTGTTTGTCGGGTTAAAACAGAGTAATAGTTTATTTTCGTTTCAACATTTAATAAACAGACTTTGTTTTTGAAAAACCAAGAGAATGACTTCACTCAATCAAGATCCACACAACACTGGCACACACAACAAGGCTCCGATGCTTGTCAGGTCAGAATACAACATCTGGCAGCGTCGGGTGGCTCATGTGTTAGCACAACAGAACACAGGGTGCTGGAAATCGGTAGTATTTGGACCACATGTTCCAATGGTACCGAGTGCCGAGGATCCAAAGATCCAAGTACCAAAGAGTGTTGAGAACTACTCAGAGCAAGATTTTCAAAAAATCGAGCTAGATGCCAAGGCTTTCAGCATAGTAGCCATGGCACTGCCGAATGATATCTATGCCGGACTCTTGCACTGCAATAGTGCTAAAGAACTGTGGGTTGCTCTCAAAGAGCAATTCGGGGGAACTGATGATGTGATAGAAAACAACCGTGAAATACTTAACCAACAATATGAAACGTTTAGTCACATAAAAGGGGAGTCATTAACACAGCAGTTTGAAAGGTTTAACTGTCTAATTAGTGAACTCAAACTGGTTGGTCTAACTTTTCCTAATTCAACACTGAATCATAGGTTTCTTAGATCACTTCAGGACAAAATGGGACACTATAGCCATAGTTATGAGAAATTCTATCGGATTCAAAGACCTAACCCTGACCCAGCTTCATGGTAAGCTCCTGACTTATGAAAGGGAGCTTAACCAGAAAAAGAAGCTCCAGGACTCTGGCAAAGTGTCAGATGACTATGTATTTGGTAATACTGCACTGTTGGGTCAGGATGATGGTTCTGGAAGTAGTAAGGATCAGAGTTATGATCATTACATTGACATAACCACTGGTTTCAATAATGATTCTTACTCATCACCAAACAATTGTGCTTTCACAGCCAGTGGTGATATCCAGGCTTCTGATAATTCATCTTTTGTGTACAATGACTTGCAATATATTGACCCTTTGGACCTAGAAGAAATGGACATCTTACGTCAGGTTGCCCTGCTCAGTATTAGAACCAATAACTTCTATAAAAAAACTGGCAGGAGGTACCCAGGTTTACATGGTGGGTCAAAGGTTGGGTTGGATAAATCAAAGATAAAGTGTTACAAGTGTCACAGAATGGGTCATTTTGCTAGGGAATGTAGGAGTCAAAATGGAGTTCCTATGATCACCTATCCAAACCAAAGACCACAGACCAACACTTATCAAACCATCCCTAATGTACCTAATGTGCAAAACACTACTCACTTTGCACAGACCCAAACCACTGTTCCTGTGCATTATGTCCAAACCACTGTTCCTCAGTATCACTATGTCCAAACACCTGTTACTCAGGCACCAGTGCCAATAAATGTTACTCCACCCTCTGCTCCTGCAAAGACCAGTCAACCAAGTCAACAGAGTTTCTTTACTCAGGGCTTTGTTGATTGGAGCAGTCTACCAGATGAGATAACAGATGACAACATTGCTCTAGTTGCCAACTCTGAAAAGGATTTTTGTTTTATGGCACTACAAACAATTGTTGAAGTAACTGATTGTGAGGATGTGGTGTGTTTGTCTGAAAATGTGACTAATGGTGTTGTTGGTGAAGTTGTTTCAGCTGAAGAATCTGAAGTGGAGGTTGTGAATCTCTCAGACCCCTGGGGTAGTGATGATTGTGACTGCCAGTGTAACTGTGCCTTGATGGCTGCTGCTAAGGTATCTCCTCAAATCTTAAATGACTTGTGCTCAGACAAATGTATTGTGGCATTTGCTAAGATAAAAGAGGTGAATGAAAACTTTAGAAAGAAAATTTTAGATTCTGAAATTCAGTTTGAAAAACTTACAAAAGAGTTAAAATCAAAAATATCTGAAAAAGAGTCTGAAATCAGCAGTTTAAAACATGAAGCAAGCATAACCAAAGACCAGCTTCAGACTATGATAACAAAATATCACAGTTGTAAGAAGGAGCTTGAGTCCACCCAAGTTGAATGTAAGAAATGGGTGGAATCATCAAAGGGTTTTGAGATGATTGTCAACCAACAATCTAAAAGTCATGTGAAATTTGGGTTTGGTTTTAAAACCACTGACCAAGGTTCACAAACCACAGACAAAAAGGAACCCCAGTTGGTTGAGGTCATCCGTACAAACTCAAAAGGTCAAGAAATCAAGGTTACTGAACCCAATGGCAAGAAAATCATTCTTGAAAAGTTGGAAGGTACACCCTCATTTGATGAAATTGAGAAATATCAATTCAAACCAACATGGTCAGATGAGTGTGAAGTCCTTGAAAATTTCAAACCAATGACCTTCAAAACCCCTGATGGTAAAATGGCACCACAGGCCAAAGTAATCCCTCTAGTAAATCTTCCAATAGATGATGAAACATCTGTTGAAAAGAAGAAAGAAAAAGGGAAAGCCAAGAACAACTTGTTTTGTGATTTTTGTGAAAAGAAGAACCATGTCACCAAAAATTGTTTTCTTCTAAAAGCATATGACATCAACAAAACAACAAGTTTAAATAATTCTAAAACTAAAGAATGTTCAATCTGCAAGAAAAAGAATCACAAAACAAAAGAGTGCATATATCTCAAAAATTTTGATGAAAAGATAAAAGAGTATAAGGCTAAAACTCTAGAAAGTCAAGTGGTAAGTACTTCAAAAGGAAAACCCAAACAGACTTTTGACTCAGTCCAAACATCTGTTACCAAAAGTCTGAACAAAAACTCTGCTCCCAGAGATGTTCAGGTAACAGATGCTCCACCTGCTAACAGATTACCAAGAGGATATGGACAACCCACTTGTCACCGTCTGCCACATGTTTATGAAGAGCCCAAAAGGCCTTCAAAACCAAAAGTGAACAGACACCCTCATGGTTTTCAACAACTGATAGGAAATGATCAAACATCTGCTGGACCAAGTGTTGACATACAAGCACTGGCAAATGGTCAACTGCAGCTGTTGAACCTAGTTCAAAAGCTAGTCCAAACCACTGATCATTCTCCTCAACTTAAGGCTGAGACAGCTAAGGACCCATCCAAAGCCAATTTGGCTTTGGACACTCACCAAAACTAAAATCCTTACTGATGTGCAGGGAGCTTCTGCTTGTTTAGACAGTTTATGGTATGTAGATAGTGGAGGCTCCAGGCACATGACTGGATGTAGAGCCCTTCTTCTGGACTTTCTTGCACATGGAGGGGGTGATATATCCTTTGGTAATGATTCTAAAGGTAAAGTGTTGGGTTCTGGTACTGTCAAAGCAGGGAGGCTTAAGTTTGAAAATGTTAATCTGATAGACAATCTAAAATTTAATCTACTTAGTGTGTCTCAAATGAGTGACAAAGGCTCTGGGTCATTCTTCACTAAGCAAACTTGTAAGATTGTTGGCCCAGAGGCTGTAGAAAAGATTAACACCATCATTGCAGAGAGCAAAGCACAACTTGTTGCTCACAGAAGTGGCAATGTGTATGTTGTTGATATGTTAAAGGATAATCCTATGGCAAATGTTTGTCTGTTCTCAGCTGCCTCTACCAAAGAGACAGAATTGTGGCATAGGAGACTTGGTCACACCAACCTTAAAACTATCAACTCACTCTCTAAACAAAACCTTGTCAGAGGTTTGCCATCAAAAGAATTCAAATGTGATGAGCATTGTGTTTCCTGTCTAAAAGGTAAACAACATAAAAGCTCTTACAAATCCATTGATGAGTCCAAAACTAGTCAGTGTTTACAAATGTTGCACATGGACTTGTTTGGCCCTGTAAAAATCAGGAGTCTAAGAAGAAAAAGATTTTGTCTTGTCATAGTTGATGATTTTTCTAGGTTTACATGGACTTACTTTTTACACTCTAAGGATGAGACTGCATGTATTTTGAAGGACTTTGTCACCAAAGTTGAAAAACAATATGACTTGCCAGTAAAAGTCCTTAGAAGTGACAATGGAACAGAGTTTAAGAATAAGGAGTTGGATGATTTCTGTGTGTCAAAAGGGATTGTAAGGCAGTACAGTATCCCAAGAACACCAGAGCAGAATGGGGTGGTTGAGAGGAAGAACAGGACTCTTATTGAGGCTGCAAGAACAATGCTAGCAGATTCTGGTTTACCTCTGTCCTTTTGGGCAGAAGCTGTAAACACTGCTTGCTATGTTCAAAACAGAGTTTTAATCAACCCTAGACATCAAAAGACTGCTTATGAAATTCTGTTTAAAATCAAACCACTGATATCATTTTTCAAAGTCTTTGGCTGCCCATGTTTCATTTTAAATCTTAAAGATTCCATTTCAAAATTTGCAGCCAAAGTGGATTGTGGATATTTTATGGGGTATTCTTCTACTGCCAAGGCCTATAAAGTGTTTAACACAAGGACTAAGACAATAGAAGAAACTCTGAATGTGAAGTTTAATGAACTTTCATCTTTGAAAATCCCAGCAAACCCGGCTGAGTTGTTTGATTTAGATAAATTCAAATTTGAAGATATTACTGTCAAAACTAACCCTGCAGGTACTCCACAATCTTCACAACAAGACTACAGAATAGATGTTGTGGTTCCAGACCACTACAAAGTCTATCCTGCATCAGAGGAAGCAGTGGTTCAAAACAACTGTCAAAACTCTGTCATTGCTGAGTCAGCCACTGTTGGCCAGTCCTATCTCCAAACCACTGATTCACCCATCCAATCCACTGCTCAATCATCTGTTGACAAAAGTCAAACAACTGTTGACAAAAGTCAGTCCAACCTTACACCACTTGGACCCATTCCTCCATTTCCATTCCAAACATCTGTTGACTCTTCAAAATTGCCAACAGATGTTATGACAACAGAGTCTCCAAACCTCTGTCCTTCACCACAAAATGCCATCGTATCATATCAGGGAGATTTAATCTACCTAAGAGCTCATCCACCAGATCAAATCATTGGCAACATCAGAGAAGGTGTGCTCACAAGAAGCAAATCATCAAACATCTGTCTGTTTGCAGGCTTTCTATCCCTTACACAACCTGTCAAGTACCAAGAGGCACTGAAAGACAACAGTTGGGTAGAAGCCATGCAAGAAGAACTCCTTCAGTTCAAAAGACAACAAGTATGGGAACTTGTACCACTACCTAAGGATGTCTGTCCAATTGGCACAAAGTGGGTCTTCAAAAACAAAACTGATGAAAGGGGTATAGTTGTCAAGAATAAGGCCAGGTTAGTGGTTCAAGGCTTCAGAAAAGAAGAAGGAATTGACTACGATGAAACCTTTGCCCCTGTAGCAAGGTTAGAAGCTATCAGACTTTTCTTAGCCTTTGCTATCAACCACAACATCAAGGTGTATCAGATGGACATCAAGTGTGCCTTCCTATATGGCAAAATTCAGGAGGAGGTCTATGTATGTCAACCACCTGGCTTTGAAGACACATTCCATCCTGATCATGTCTACAAGCCTAACAAAGCATTGTATGGACAGAAACAAGCACCAAGAGCCTGGTATGAAACTCTCTCTACTTTTCTCTTATCCATTGGTTTCACAAGAGGTAAAATTGATAAAACCTTGTTTTTAAAATGGAAAGGAAAAGATTTAATGATTGTTCAAATATATGTGGATGACATCATTTTTGGATCCACATGTAATAAAATGTGTGAGGAGTTTAGAAAACTCATGACAGCAGAGTTTGAAATGAGTGCTATGGGTGAACTTCAGTGCTTTCTTGGTCTTCAAGTAAAGCAACTGCAAAATGGCACTCTCATTCATCAAAACAAGTATGTGAAAAACTTGTTAACAAAATTTGAGATGAATGATTGTAAGCCATGTAGTACACCCATGAGCACTGTCAAGCCACTCACTGTTGATGAAAAGGATGAACTGGTTGATCAGACACACTATAGATGCATGATTGGGTCTTTATTGTACTTAACAGCATCCAGGCCAGACATTATGTTTGCAACCTGTGTGTGTGCTAGATCCCAGGCCTCTCCTAGAAAGTCTAACCTTATTGCTGTGAAGAGGATATTCAGATACCTAAAAGGTGCTCCCACACTTGGTATCTGGTATCCTGCTAATGGAAACATTGAGCTTTCAGGTTATTCAGATAGTGACTTTGCTGGCTGCCATACCACAAGGAAGTCCACCTCTGGAGGGTGCCAGTTTCTAGGGAATGCCTTAGTCTCTTGGCAAAGCAAAAAGCAAGCAGCTGTTTCAACATCCACTGCTGAAGCTGAATACATTGCTACCGCAAGCTGTACATCCCAACTCATGTGGCTTCAAAATCAACTACTGGATTTTGGGATAACTGCACTAAGGACTCCACTCATGTTGGATAGCCAAGCTGCTGAAAATATCATCAAGAATCCAGTCTCTCATTCAACCACCAAGCACATAGATATCAGACATCATTTTGTCAGAGATAGCTATGAGAAAGGTTTGATTTCTCTGCACCATGTTCCAACAGAGGATCAATTGGCAGATGTGCTGACAAAAGCTTTAGACACATCTACCTTCACAAATCTGATCTCTCGAATTGGAATGTTAAACATGGATTAAAACAATAAAAATGTTTTCAATAAAAGCATTAAAATGTTTTCAGAAAATCAAATTTTGCTAAAATGACACTTTGGTTGAAAAATCTGTTTTAAACCACTGATCAGATAAAACAACCACTGTTTCATTCAAACCACTGATAGTTGAAAAATCTGTTTCAAACATCTGATCAGATAAAACAACTGCTTTCATCAGTCTTTTGGTTAAACAACAGAGGTTGGCAACAGATGTTTAACAAAACAGCTGTATGCCACCAGATGTTTCAACCATCAGATGTTTGCCACGTCTGCTCTCAAAAGCAGAGTTTTGCCACATCAGCGGTTTCACCAGAGCCTATAAAACCCTGTTTTTCCCCAAACAGCAGTTTTACTGTCTCATTGTATTCAAAATACTGAAAACCGCCTTCGTCTTCCTCATAACCCTCAATCAAAAGTTCATTACTTTCGAACACAAAATCCATTAAAATGGATCACCAAACAAAAGCCACTCATAATTTCCTTCCCTATTTGGTAAAAACCGAAGATAACACCCCCTTCCATTCCACCATCGACATCACCAATAACTCAAAATACAAAAATGTTCTTATTGCTGATGCTCCCATATACCTGGCCACACTCCAAGAATTCTGGGCAAATGCTGAAGTCTTATATCAAGACAAAAAGCCTACATCCATAATTTCCATAATTGGAGACACCAGTTTCACCATAACCCCTGAAATCATCTCCACTACCTTCTCATTAAACGACTTGTCAGGTATGGAAACTTTTCCAAAAACAGAGCTTCACACTGAGTTTCAAGAGAGAGGGTATGATGCACAAATGACTGGTTCTACATTATATAAAAAGTTTTTCCCACCAGTCATGAAATTTTTCTTTCATACCTTACTCCTCTGTGCCTCAGCCAAGACTATATCCTTCAATGAAATCCCATTGAGGATACAATACTTGGGATATGCAATGTTATCAGATTCTGACTTCAATCTGTCTCAGGGATTGTTCTTAGACTTGGTATCTAATGTGAAAGCAATAAAATCTGGCTCAAACAATGCTTTTCTGCTCTACCCTAGAATTCTAAGTGTAATTCTACAAAAGATATTACCTGAAAAGGATTTTCAAAAGGGAGAGTCTTTCAAAATGAAAAGTTTAACTGATGAAACTTTTACTAGAATGCTGGGTTCTTCAACCCAAGAAAAAGCAACAAAAGTAACAAAGGTTTCAAAAACACAACCAAAGAGGACAAAGACAACAACTGTTGTCGAAACCTCTGTTGGTGAGCCCACTGCTCCTGGTGATCATGGCACTTCATCCAGTGCTGTGAAACCCACACCAGCCACCAAAAGAAAACGTCCATCCTCTAAAACCACCTCTCAACCCAAAAAAGGACTTCTGGAAGATGAGATACCAGAAGCTAACCCTGTTGCATCACCAAAGCAACATGAAACCACTGTTGTTACTTCCTCACAACAGTTGGAGATATCTCAACCCAAGCAAACTCCTCAAGAATCCTCACAAAAGGATCTTGTTGTAAGCCAAAGGGAACCTCATACTGAGGCATATGAGTCACTTGACCATATGTTTACAAGTCCATCTCCCAGGGCTAATCAGCTTCTTACTCCACCTACATCACCACAACATGTCCCACAAACCATGCAACCTCTGTTTGAAGCTTTTGACAAAACTCAGGACAACCCCAGTTCCTCTCCTTCACCTGTCACTGAGAGTACACCACCACCAGTGACTAGGGCTGAGGAAAGTCATTTAGCTATCCCACAAACAGAAGATGAGGTTATACTCCCAGAAGTCAATGTTACTTCTGATGAGGTTTCAAGAGAAGCAGCTACTACTGCTGTTGAGACCATTGTCTCACAGCAGGACAGTGGTTCCATTGATAAGACTTCCTTGAAGGCAACAACTGATGAGGACACCATTGTGTCCCCTAAAACAGTTGGAAGTCTCCAGTACCAAGAAAAAGGGGCAGCAGGTTCTCATTCTATGGACTCACCTCCTAGAACTGAACCAGCTAAAACTACCTCTGGTAGGGATTCAGATGATCCTATTAACTTAGGTGATGAGTCAAAACTTCAAGAATTGACGGTTAAAGTTCAAAACCTTGAATCCTCTGTTGCTGACATCAAATCTGATGTCAAGTCAATATTGGAAACACTGAACAACTTTACCAAAAGTCAACCCTCAACCTCAGATATTGCCAGTGAGCTATGGAAATCAGTTTCACCCATCATCATAGCTCACAGAAAACTGGCAGATCAGACCCAAGAAACCTACATGACCTTGATCAGAAACATGGTGGATGCCAGATTCAATGACACCAAGGCTGACATCAAAGTGATCAAGGAAGACCTGCTGAAGACTATTGGCTCTGCCCCTACCACCATTCTCAGAGATGAAACTTACAATGAGTTTACGGCTGATGATGCCAAAAAGGGGGAGAGTGGCAGAGATAGGCTGCCAAAGCTAGATCCATTTGGTGCACCACCCTCACAAAAAGGGAAGCCAGCTGCTGACAAACCAGAGTCACTAAAATCAGCTCCACAATCACAGCAACCAAAAGTTCAGATCCCTGTCACTGAACCAGCTCAAGCATCAAAGGCAAAAGAAGTTGACACTTCAGCTAATGAAAAAGCTGAGAAAGCTGCTCAGGATAAAATGAAAAGGGCTGATACTTTGGAAGCAAAGGACGAGATGTTGGTGCAGCTGAAAAGAGAACAACAGCAAGAAGTGGAAGATGTGAATACTTCTAAGAGAAAGAAAATGCCAGCCAAACACACTAGAAAACCACCTTCCAAACTATCTGCTGAAACCTCTGCTGTTCAAACACCTGTTATCACAACCACTGCTCCTAAAACCATTGCCACCACAACCTCTGCTACCCAAACCACTGAACCTAAAACCTCTGCTACCCAAACCACTGAACCTAAAACATCTGCTCAACCCAAACCAGTAACCAAACCAATCACCACACCATTAACCACTAAACCAGCCACAACACAACCTAAAACCCAAACAACTGCTTCATCCTCACCTTCACCCAAAATCTTGTATAGCAGGAAAAGGAAATCCACCTTTGTTATACAAGATGAAAACATCCACAACACACCACCTAACACCCCAAGCTCACAATCCACACCAGTCAATGGCATTCCACTCTCATCTTTCTCACTACACACTTCGCAATTCAGATCCCATAGACCACCACCAACCATCACCCCATTGGCTGAGAAGTATCCCCTTGAGTTGGATTTAATCAAGGGGGAACTTCAAACCTTCTACAATACTGATCAGCCATCAGAAAGAACCTTCCCATCTCTCAAAGGCTTCCCTGTTCCACCCAACATTGACACTTATCTTAAATACAAGGGTGAACAGGCTGATGCTGTCATCAAAGAGAAATGCAAAGGGAAGGATGACAGGACTGCTCAGGGCATCCATTCAGCAGAGCTTAGCAAAGTTCGAAGGATTGAAGACTATGCTAAGACCCTGAGCAACTCCATGTCTACCATGCCTCTCAGCAGAGACTTGGAAATGGAAGTGAGGGATTCACTGCTAGAACAGATCTTGGCAACCAAGCCTTACAAAGCAACAAAGAATCAAGCTAGAGCCTTGAAGTTCAAGAGAATGAGACAAGAGCTTGTAGCAGCCAAGTATGGAGAGATGAGATCTGTTGCTAGATGGTCTGAGGTCAGGTTAATTGAAACATACAAGAAGCTTGAACAAGAAAGAATAACCAATCCCAAACTACCAAGAAAACCAGTCTATGATGATGCACCCAAGAAACCCTCTCAGGCCTTTACATTAGACAGTCTACTGGAAACTTCAGATCTTACTAATGCTGCTAGAAGATAATTTAAGAAGCAAAAGGAAATGACTGAAGAAGAAACAAGACAGTTCACTGATACTTATGTAAAAGAGGGGATCTTGAACCAAATCAGATCTTTCACTGATCCTGTGTCAGACAGGCTCAAAGAACTCATTGGCAGGACACCATCACCTAACTCATCTAAAATAAAGATGCATCCCAGTCACTCCTCTGATTCTAAAATTCTAAAATGGAAGTCTGATAAAGAGACCCATGAATTGACACTGCTCAGATCAGATGGTAGTATTCAGAAGTTGAGTATGGATGAGGCACCTGGCTAAGTGCTGAAGATCTCCAGACACTTCTGAACTTGACACTGGATAGAGATGCGGAAGACCTCTTCTCTCTACACTTTGAATTACAACTAAAAGGGCAAATTAGAGAAAGTCTGATGAGGAATAAAGATCAAGAATAAAGCAGAGTTTTGGCATCATCTGTTCTAGGGGGAGATTGTTGGGTCTGCTGACCTGGAGAAGAACAGATGATTAAAAGCCAAAATATACTAAGTGTTTGATCCTGAATAAAGAACAGTTGTTACAATAAAGCTTCCTCCAAAGATCTGTTGATTCCTAAACTGGTGCTGCTCAACAACTGTTAGAAGATAACTGCTGCTGATGAAAAGTCTGATGGACAAAGTTTGAAGGTTAAAAGTCTGATGAAGAACAACTGCTGATCAAGGATCTGAAGAACAAAGGTCTGTTGAACCAACAGCACTTTGGTTCAACAGATGATAAGAAGACATCAGAGTTTTAGTTTAACAGAGTCTTGTATTGTCAGTAGTTTCAATGTAACAGTAGTTTATAGCTTAACAGTTGTTAGAGTTTGTTAGACAGTTAGGGGTCGCTATCTAGGTGACGTCAGCAACTGATCATCAGAGGTTTGAGCTTGTCTATAAATAGAACAGTACTTGTACTGTTCTATTCATCACTCGTCATTCTCTTTCAGACAAACATTCTCTGAGTGATCAGGCTGAGGGGGAGTTAATTGTACAATTGTAATCTTTCCTTTAATGAAAGCATTCGATTAAAAACAATTATTCTCTATGTTTTGATTTGTTGTTTATTCCGCTGCACTTTCCATTTATACTTCATTCATATTTCATACTTAATCAAAACAAACCAATACTCAGATCCTAACAGGTTATGTGGCATTTGCTGGAAACAAAGGGGGCTATATAACGATGGAAGGAAGTGTTAGTAATGGAATAGTGAGTTTTGAATGGATATCATATGTTAAGCAAATCGATTATAATTTGCTGAGTGTGAGTCTGATATGTGATAAACAGTTTTCTGTTCACTTTGATGAAAAATCTTGCTACATTCTGAAACCTGTTTTTGTTATTCCGAAAGAGTGGATCATTATAAAAGCTCCAAGAGTGAAAAATCTGTACATTCTTGACTTGAGCAAGGCAACCACAACTCAGGGCCCAGTCACGTGTTTTCTATCCAAAGCTACTGAAAAAGAATCTATTATGTGGCACAGAAGGATGGGGCATATTCACCTAAGAAAGATGAATTATTTGCTGAAGAACGGGCTGGTTGAGGGAGTTAATGTGAAGCATTTTCATTTGAATGACAAATGTGTGAGTTGCAAGAAAGGAAAACATCACAAACAGTCTTAGAAACCAAAGAAAGTAAACTCGGTTGAACTACCACTTGAACGTTTGCACATGGATCTTTTTGGACCTGTCAAGCGTAAGAGTCATTATGGAGAGCTTTACTGTCTTGTGGTTACTAACGACTATTCAACATTCTCGTAGGTGATGTGCATGCAACACAAAAGTGAGACGTTTGACAATCTGAAAGTTCTGTTTACCTGGTTGGAAAACATATATGGTTTGAAAATAAAACTCATAAGAAGTGACAACGGGACGGAGTTCAAGAATTCTCAGATGGATGCACTTTGTGAAGATAAAGGACTTCATCATGAATATAGTGCACCATACACTCCTCAGCAGAATAGTGTTGCAGAACGCAAAAACAGGACTATAATTGAAGCGGCTAGAATAATGCTTGCAGACTCAAATCTTCCAGTAATGTTTTGGAACGAGGCTGTTTACGCAACTTGTTACACTCAGAATCTTGTGTTAACGGTGAAGAAGTTTGGTAAGACTTCTTATGAACTGCTTAATAGACGAAAGCCGAACTTAGAGTATCTAGAACCTTTCGGGGCACCTTGTACACTGTCAAATCGTACAGAAAAGTTTGGAGCTAAAACAGAAGAGGGCTATTTTGTTGGGTACGCGACACCACTTAAACGCATATTTAACAAAAGAACATGGCAAGTTGAATAGTGGGCGAATGTGGAAGTTCAATGCTACACTCAGAATGTTCAAGGAAATGCGCCCGATTGGATGTTTGACTATAAAGATTTCTTTGAGTCATTCAATCTAGATAGTTTGGTTTACGATTATATTACGAGTATGAGAACGCAGTGACTTCATCGTTGGTGCGTCCGATTACCGTAACTCCTCCAGCTGCTTCTAATGATAGCAATGCTCCTATCAATGAATATGAGATTTTCCAAGAAGCTTCAACAACTATTTATTCATCAGAATCGGAAGACAACGATGAAGTTTTTAGTGAAAATATCTTAAATCATGCTAGGGTGACATCACCAGTGAACCCAAATCCAGATGTTGCATCTTCATCAAATACGGGTAATGTTTTGGATACGACAGAGAATCTGAATGTTCATACAGTGGGTCCAGTTCCTGATCATCGGGAATCGCGGATTCACCAGATTCATCCGCTTGAACAAGTTATAGGTGACCTGGTAGCATTGTTATGACAAGAGGACAACTCAGACGTGCAACTTCACATGATAACATTGGAGCTCTTGCCCTGTATGATAAAATACAGAAATCAGGTTGTCAAAATTATTGGTCTTTTGCATGTTATGTTTCACATGTGGAGCCGCGGACATACAAGGATGCTTTACAAGACGATTCATGGGTAGAAGCAATGCAGCAAGAATTACTACAGTTTCAGAAACTTGGAGTCTGGACGCTGACAGATTTACCACCAGACCGAAAGAAAATTGGAACTAAGTGGGTATTCAAGTGCAAAAAAGGATGATCGAGGCGCTATTGTCAAAAACAACGCTCGATTGGTCGTTCAAGGTTTTTGTCAAATAGAAGGGATTGATTACAATGAAGTCTATGCACCGGTTGCGCGCATTGAAGCTATTCGAATGTTTCTTCTGTATGCAACATACAAGAACTTTAAGGTGTATCAGATGGATGTAAAGAGCGCTTTTCTGTACGGGGTGGTCAAGGAAGAAGTATATGTTGGGCAACCACCAGGCTTTGAAGATTCTATCCACTGGGATAAGGTCTATGAAGGGATAGGGAGCCTAATCCAGGCGGAAGAGGCGTCCCTATCCCCATACGTCAGCTTCCCCGCGCCAGTCAGTGGCGCGAGGAACCAACGGCGCGCAACCAGCAGTGTCTGCAGGGAAGCGCGCAAGGGTAACAACTGATAAGCAATAACATCACCTGATAAGCGCGTGCCATCACGCGCGGAATCTTCCCTTGGCAACCATCGTACAAAGTACAGAAGACAACAAAAGGAAGATTCACAAAGATTATTAACAGTGTACGCGCCAATGGTAAAGCGACAGGTGGCAAAAGTGGTCCAACAACTACAAGACAAGGACAGCAGCATGTCTGCAGCCATGCTTCCACCATACCAGCGTCTACAGTGACAGCAGACATCCCTTACTGATGTCAGGAGCATGGTCAACGACTGTAGCAAGGACAAGTGCGCCGGCAGCCAACCACAGCACGCCACGTGTCCGCCTCGAGCAGCAACCATGCTGCCAAAATGACGTCATGAACAGTGCCTGTATTCTCCCGCCAATTCCAAGGAAGACTTTGGACTTGGGCCTGGACCAAGCCCAATAAAAGATGACTACTCATGGGCCCCTCGACCATGCCCATGAGTTCTCCTATAAATACAAGAAGACTTCTCCTTGCCAAAGGATCCGAGATAATTACTAGTAGCCTAGAGCATTCTCACTTGTAACTCTTTGTGTTATCACATCAATAATATTTCGGCTACTTACAGTGGACGTAGGTCATTACTCGACCGAACCACTTACATCTCGTGTTCTTATTTACTTCCACCACACACACACTTATATTATCATCACTAGGGTTTGACCACACGGTTTGGGTAAAGGATTAATCCTGACGAACATAGGTATTAACCCCACGTAGATTACTCGTAATCTCCGTGTTACCTATTGTTTCTTCATTGGCGCCATCCAACGGTTAGAACCGCTCTTTTACTCATCTTTTCAACCCACCCATGGCTGAACCCAACCCTGCTACTGCTGTTGTGAACCGCTCCGGAGAAGGGGACACCCAACTCCCGGAAAACCAAATAACACCACCCACCATCATCAAGAAGCCCACCTCAAGGCTCCAAAGCCAAGACGTCGAGGTTCGGGATGATGACTCGGACGATGACAGCAGTGCTAGCTCTGAGGAGGACCTTGACCAGTGGCTCCTCCGTCAGAATACGAAAAAGGCTGCAATTTACCAACGTAAAGTCTTACAGCAAGCCAAGAAAAAGGGCAAAGCCCTTACTTATGATACCCCATCCAAAAAGGGGAACAAAGATAAAGACTCAGCTGTCCCGGGCGCCGGTCGTAGCGGGGAACTCGGCGGAGACGCCAGAGTTCGGGGCTACGCGAAGCACCGGGCAGAGCCTGATGGCTACGAATCCTCTAGTAGCGACTCAGGATACAAAGGAAAGAAGCACGATCATCGCTCGCGCCACAACGACGAGGATGATGACTTGGTCAAGCCATTCAGGCCAAAGGCTTTCGCCGAAAAGTCAAAGTTCGTCGCTCGCATAGCGACAGCAAGGATACCAAGAAAAGCAAAGCTTCCTAGCAGCATCGGTAGATATGATGGCTTGCGTGACCCCGATGACCACGTGCACGACTTTGAGTGCGCGGGTATGTCGGTAGACTGGCCTGTACAGGTTTGGTGCCATTTATTCGCACAAACTCTAACGGGCGCAGCCAGAGTCTGGTTCGACAACCTCCCCGCGGGGAGCGTTAAGGACTTTGATGACCTAACCGACAAATTCAACAACCACTTCTCGCACTTGCGCAAGCACAAGAAAGACAAGGCGCACATCCTGTTGTGCCACCGAAACGACCATGAATCCATTGAGGACTTCATCGTTCGGTTCAACAAAGAGGCCTTGCTAATAGGATGCGGGGAAGAGCTCACACGGGCAGCGTTCGTTCATAACGTGCGCAGCCCAGAATTAATGAAATGCCTCACAGGCAAAGATGGCATCCCGGAGTCCTGGGACGAACTCATCCACTCCGCCAAGATATATGCCTCGTCTGAGAAATCTTTCAATCAGACACACAATTTCTAACAACATCATAATAATAATAAAAATAAAAACAAATCGGTCTGGAGCCGCATCTCAGGCACCGCGGACGAGGGGAAATATTCCCCAGCCGGGGACGCCAGACAGATAATCAGTCCCAAACAGACGTGGGACCAACGTGGTCACTTAAAGAAAAACCACGACTGGACCCCGCTAACAAAGACACCATCTCAGGTCCTAAAAACCGAACAGGTCACGCTGAAGGCGGCCCCTCCCCTGGGCAAGCGGAGACATATGGACCGAAGCAAATACTGTGAGTATGACAATGACTTCGGTCACCTCACAGACAACTGCTACACCTTGAAGATGGAAATCGAGGCTGCGCTGAAGTCAGGTCAGCTCGGCCACCTGGTCAAAAACGTACATCGCACGGGCAAGAATCAAGCGGGTGAGGAGAACCAGGAAGAAGGGTCACGGAAAAAGATTCGTGACCTCAACACTCATGCCGCCACGTTGATTCCCCGCCACCACTGCAACATGACAAAGAAGGGCAAAAGCGCCTACCAGGGAAAGCGCGCCCGGGTGCAACCACCAAGCGACTCATGGAAAGAGGCCGATGTCCTCATGCCCAAGATCAGAGGCGGCGCCTCATGCACAGCCCCTCTTGTCATCACCGCTATCTTCGGACATTATCGTACGCGATATATGTTCCTAGATGGCGGCAGCAGCACTGACATCATGTACGAACAATGCTTCCAACAGTTAGACCCGGAAGACAAAGCAAAACTCGTACCAGTCAACGAGCCTATCTCCGGCTTCATTCATGAAACCATCATGCCGCGGGGCATGCTGTCCATGCCAGTAACCTGGTCTGACGGTACCCACGAGCGCACGGAGATATGCGACTTCATGGTCCTACCGACCAACTCAAATCATGACATTCTTCTCGGAAGGGAAGGCCTCGCACGCTTCAATGCCAACGCTTCAACGGCACATGCGATGGTTGGATTCCCAACTAAAACCGGCATCGCCTTTATCAGAGGCAACAGAGATTGTCACACCACAGAAACCGCCAAGCCGCCGAAAATGGTGAAGACTGACACCCACGCCGAGCCGGAAAAATGGGTTCTCAACCCTAAATTTCCGGAGCAAACGGTGGTCATTGGCCATGAAATCTCCGAGACCATTCGGAATCATTTGAAGCAGCTTCTAATCAGCAACATCGACGTGTTTGCGTGGCAGCCAGCCGACATGGTTGGTGTTCCACGCGACATAGCGGAACATAGACTCAACGTCTACCGCTCGGTGGAACCAATAGTACAAAAGAAGCGCAGCATGGGCCCGGAGAAAACAAAGGCCATGAACGAACAAGTCACCGAGCTGCTCAACGCGGGTATACTTCGCCCGATCAGATACCAAACATGGGTAGCCAACCCAGTTATGGTAGCCAAAGCAAACGGCGGGTGGCGCATGTGTGTCGACTACAAGGATATCAACAAGGCGTGTTCAAAGGATTGCTATCCTCTGCCAGAAATCGACCTAAAAGTGGATTCCTTAGCCCCGTACCGTTTCAAGTGTTTCTTAGACGCGTACAAAGGCTACCATTAAATTCAAATGGCAAAAAAGGACGAAGATAAAACGGCATTCCGCACAGACGCTGGCATTTTTTGTTATACGAAAATGCCATTCGGACTGAAGAATGCGGGCGCCACGTACCAGCGCCTCATGGACACGGCCTTCATCAACGAGATCGGCGTACGACTTGAAGTGTACGTTGACGACCTCGTGATCAAAAGCAAAGATGAGAGCGACATGCTCAAGGATATCCAGCAAACATTCGCCCAGTTGCGCAAAGTGCGCATGAAGCTCAATCCAAGCAAATGTTCCTTTGGGATGGAAGAGGGCAAATTTCTGGGGGTTATCGTAACACGGGATGGGTTCCGCGCCAACCCAGAAAAAGTACAAGCCATAGAAAGAATGCCGTCACCCGCTTCCATCAAAGAGGTGCAGACGCTCATGGGCCGCCTCGTGGCCCTCAACCGATTTTTATCCAACTACGCCTCAAAGTCATTCCCATTCGTGGACACTTTGAAGAATTGTTTGAAAAAGAGCAACTTCCGCTGGACACCAGAAGCGGAATCGGCATTCAAAGAAATGAAACAATGTTTGATGAACCTTCCGACGCTAACAGCGCCTCTCCCCAAAGAGCCCTTAACACTGTACCTATCTGTAACGGACCGAGCAATAGGCGCAGTCCTCATGGTGGAGCGCATGAACGTACAAACGCCGATATACTATATCAGCCGCACGCTCTTAGACGCGGAAACAAGGTACACAATCATGGAAAAGCTGGTTCTCGCTCTGGTCCATGCATCCCGAAGACTCCGCAGATACTTCCAAGGGCATCCGATAAACGTCCTCACGGACTATCGTATAAACGATATACTCGCCAAGCCCGAGTTGTCGGGGCGCCTGGCCAAGTGGGCCATTGAATTGGGGGAACACACGATCCATTACAAACCCCGCCCCGCCATCAAGGGCCAAGTTCTTGCGGACTTCGCCACGGAAATTCCCGCAGACAAAATACAAGAATGTCAAGCAGCGGAAACCCCCGCGCCAGCGCAAGACCCATCGCAAAAATG
This sequence comes from Ambrosia artemisiifolia, assembly GCA_032199755.1. Classification (NCBI taxonomy): domain Eukaryota; kingdom Viridiplantae; phylum Streptophyta; class Magnoliopsida; order Asterales; family Asteraceae; genus Ambrosia; species Ambrosia artemisiifolia. The sequence goes on along the minus strand of CM063526.1, from coordinate 3,550,167 downwards.
GTCCTTATTTACGGATGGGGCCTCTAACGAGGACGGCGCTGGCGCAGGATTGCGTCTTATCAGCCCAGATAAACAAGAATTCACGTACGCCATCCGCCTCGACTTCAAAAGCACGAACAACGAGGCGAAATACGAAGCGCTGCTGGCAGGCCTCCGAATTGCGGAAAAAATGGGGGCCAGGCACGTGGAGGCACACGTGGACTCACTACTTGTCGCGCGGCAGATCAACGGAACTTACGATGCGAAGGACGAAACCATGGCACTATACCTGGAACAGGCCAAGCAACTGATGCGCTGATTCGACTCATGCAAGGTCGAACACATTCGGCGCAGCGAAAACAAGCCCGCTGATGCGCTAAGCAAAATGGCGTCAACGGTCTTTGAACACATGGCCAAAGAAGTCCGCATCGAGGTCCTGGACAAACCGTCTGTTCTTCCGCGACAAGTCAATATCATCCAAACGGGAAGCGCATCATGGATGACTCCCATCAAAGCTTATCTATCCTCCGGTACCCTGCCTGACGACAAATCAGAGGCCCGGAAGATCAAGAACAAGGCTTTACAATACCAACTCATGGACGGTATCCTATATCGCCGCTCTTACCTAGGGCCCCTATTGCGCTGCGTAGATTCCGCGGACGCTTCCTTTCTCTTGCGAGACGTACATGAAGGGACATGAGGACTACACGCAGGCCCCAGAATGGTAGTGGCGAAGCTAATGAACGCGGGATATTATTGGCCGGGCATGCATGTGGACGCGGTCAATGAATTGCGCAAATGCGACAGTTGCCAGCGCCACGCCCCGAATACCCTGCGGCCCAAGAACAACCTGGTGCCGGTCACAGCGGCCTGGCCGTTCCAAAAATGGGCCATTGATTTGGTAGGCCCATTCCCAACGGCTCCAGGAAATGTGAAATACTTAATAGTCGCCATCGACTACTTCACAAAGTGGGTCGAGGCGAAGCCTCTAGCAAAAATTGATGGCGCGCACGTCAAAAAGTTCATCTGGGAATTCATCATTTGCCGATTTGGCCTACCGTTGCAGTTGGTAAGCGACAACGGCACACAATTTGAAGACCAATCCTTACAAGAATGGTTGACTCAAATGGGTGTTCAGCAAATCTTCACATCTGTCGCGCATCCGCAAGGCAACGGTCAAGTTGAAAGGGCTAATCGTACAATAGTAGAGGGCATCAAGGCACGGCTGGGTACTAAAAGAACAGGGTGGGTCGATGAAATACCTCACGTCCTATAGGCGTACCGCACCCTTACAAAAACCAGCAACGGCGAAACGCCATTTAGCCTGACATACGGCACGGAGGCGGTCATTCCCGCAGAAATCGGCTGCCCCTCCGCAAGAGTACTCATGGCTAACAAAAGAGACAATGACAAAGAGCTCCGCCTAAACCTTGATCTCCTAGATGAACGACGTGAACTCGCCGCAATCAAAGAAGCAAAGTATAAAACACAGCTAGAGCGCTACTACAACAAGCGCGTCAAAGCCTCCGCCTTCAAGATCGGCGACTACGTTTTCCGAAATAACGAGGCTTCCAACGCCGAAAAAACCCGGAAAACTAGCCCCTACATGGGAAGGTCCATACAAGATACAAGAAATACTTGGCAAAGGCGCATATGCGCTAGAAAGACTTGATGGAACACCTATCCCACGATCTTGGAACGGCGCACAGCTACGCCGCTGCTACTTGTAAAACATTTGTAATTACGGCTACACATGCCGCGTCTATCAATGAAAATTGTTTCCTATATCTGTCATTCTACTTGTTTTTTCCACGCCAAGGTCTTCAAGACTTGAGTAAAACTGTCGGACCACAAATGCGCGGCGTTGACACAACAAAGTCTTCTAGACGCGCCTCGCGCACGTCGGACTTATGAAAATTGTACAACAGCGCCGCACAAAACGGTCTTCAAGACAAGTTTACTTGCCGGACTTAAAGACGCGCGACACTCGCACAGCCAAAAGCCTTGTCTTCTAAACTTGTGAAACAAGTTGGACAAAGAGCAAAAGCTTATCGAGCGCGCAGTCGTGGGTCTTCTAGGCAAGGCAACCACGCGCTTAACTTGGACCTTATGGCACAAGTTGCGCCTCGCTATAATCTTCAAGGCAAATACTTAAAGTGCCGGATTATCTAGCAGGGCGCGCGCCTAATTTCTGCTTGTTAATCGGGTGACGACTTGGTTAAATAACCTAAGAAGTTAGGATGAGAAACACAAGATATGAGCAGGAACAAAGAAATTTTCATTCATTAAAAGGGACTTAAAAACCCTTGATAATAACAAAAATATTTGCAAGACAAACAAAAAACAAGCGCCTAACAAAATCTATACATTAGAAGTGCCTTCGCCACTAGCTCCTTGGCGGCCGTCTTCTAGGCGCTTGCGCTCTTCTTCCCGGGCCAACTCATCAGATCTCTCGATGAAGTACCGGAGGGCGGAAAGAGGATCGGCATTATTGTTGCAATCTGCAACCACTTGAAGAATTGGGAAGTCCACCTTCTCAAACTTAAGCAGCTCCGCTTCATACTCCTCTTTCAGTGGCTTCCCGTAATGATCCGCGTCCTCAATCCGCCCACCATTCTGAGCAGCCAAAAAACCATCTTCATAGCCCTCACCATACCCATAGGCTTGGGCGGTGGCGGCTATGGCAGCGACTTGGTCGCCCAACTTTGGCTCTTGCCAAAACCTCTTGAAGACCTACAAGAAGATTAACAGTTAGCACCTAAAGTGTGAAGAAGAAATAAAAAAGGCGTAAAGAAGATGTGAACTTACCCCAGAAATCCCATCAGTCATCATCCACTTGATGGAATCCTGTGTCTGGGTCTGGGCAGTCATCGCCTCCTCCAGCAAGCGCTGCGCTGTCTCACACTCTTTAACAGCAGCAGCGCGTGCCTCTTCTGCAGAGCCAAGGTCTTGCTCCAGATCCTCTTTGGAACGAAGGATCTGGATCCTCTCCTGCTCCAGGAAGGAGACACGCTCAGTAGCTCTAACAAGATCTGCATCCTTCGACTCGAGCTCCAAACGCTTCTCCACCACCTGAGCAGTCCGCTCAGAGAGGGCCTTGCTCTTCTCCTCTAACTGACGGGTCAACACCCAACCTTCCTCCTGCGCCTCAGCCAGAGTCTGCCTCAACTTCATAGTTTCAGCATTAGTCTTCTTGCAAGACTCTGACCATCTGCGCTTATTCGCCGCCGCCTCCCCTTCCAATTTGGTAACTTTGGCCTCAGCATCATGGGCGCGGCGACGGTACTTGGATATCTCAGCCTTGAAGGCAGCCTCCTTCTCAGCAAGGCCTGCCTTATCAGCCTCCAAGCGATGAATATCTCGCCACACCGCCGCATCACGACGGCGTCGCGAGTCAATCATGGACAGCTGAGTCGCTTGATTCACACATAAAGCAGACATCAAAGCATCACGACTCAGCATGTCCTGGTGAGTGCGCTCATAAGGAGGCACCACCCCGCCGACGAACTCTTCGGCAGCCCAGGAGTTGGAAAATAAGGTGTTCTCCCGGATCGCCCAGCGGGGGCGCCAAATAGAGTCACCACCAGTCCATTGGGAACCATCATATTCCCCAGATGGCTCCCCTTCATTCGTCACAAAGGGCTCACGCCTAGACTGGCGCAAGCCCCCACCACTGCTACCAGCGCCCGCCTCCAACAGGGCCCTCTCAAAGCCATCCATCTCTTGAGAGCCCTCGGCGCTGGCATTAACTTCCTCTTGTTCCTTCAGACGGCGCGCCTTCTCCTCCAAGAATCGTTGCTCTTGAAGACGAAGGCGTTCCGCCTCAGCACGTTGAGTCGCCTCAGCCTTTCGTTTGGCTTCATCGGCGGCAACTTTCTTCTGGGCCTCCGCCCTTTGCAGAGCCTTATCGGCCTCTGCCTTCTTCTTCCTTTCAGCCTCCGCCCTTCGAAGGGCTTCATCGGCTTCAGCCTTCAAACGGGCCTCCTCCCGTTGCGCTGCCTCTTGCTCTTGAAAGAGCATGTCTACCTCCGTCCTGACCGCCTCCCCAGATGGAGACGTAGGAGGAGGAGTCGGTATAATCCTTGGCGCAACTGCAACAGAAACATAAAAAATTAAGGAAAGAACAAGTTACAAGGCTAACTAAAAACAGAAGGAAGTCAACTTACCAGGGGCCTTCTTCTTTATTAACTTCTGAAATAAAGGCTGACGTGTGGGCGCCGCGCCTATGCCCACACTGAAGACGGGGGCAGCAACACCTCCAACATTTGGAGCCTTCTCCAACACCACCTCCCACATCGGCGACAAGGGGGAGGCAACAGTCTCTGTAACAGGGGTCTCAACCCCACTGCCATCCCCGCCAGTTGCAGCAGCAGGCATCTCCACGTTAGCAGTGGTGCTGCTAGAAGTGGCACCGGTGGTGCGCCTCTTCTTTTTCCTCTCCAAACGGGGAGGCTCCTCATCCTCCTCATCCTCCGAAGCGGGCCCGTCCTTTCTTCGGCGGCGCCCCTTTACAACTTCGCCTACTGGAACGGAAGAACCCGAGTCAGAATCTGTTAAAGGTTTGCTGCCACGTTTATGCCTCCGCGGAGCGTGTTTCCAACAGCCACGCCCCGCGGGTGCCTTCTGAATCTCCACAATCTCCACTGAGGAGTCAGAGACATCGTCGCCAAAGAGGCTAGAAAATAAAAGTTGGCTGGACTCACCTGTGGTATAATAAGGCTTGGGCGCGATGGACATATCAGGATAATAAAACCTGTCCACGAACGCCTCCAAACAAGATACCTGCCCTTCCGCCACAGGCCTCCACTTTATGCCCTTCTCTTGACGAGCGGCATAAAACTGGAACTTGCTCACACCTGCGCAAGAAACAGTTAGAACAATATCCAACACAAAAATAAAGATTTTAACACAAGGCAGTGTACTTACCCTCCTGAGCAATGTAGGGCTCCTTCCCCGCGCGAAGAGCCACGCGGCTCATCCCAAGAAGGTAAAAGATACCATCTGTGAGATTCTTGAACTCCAGCTTGGTGGCGTTGGCGGTAAGGGTGGTAAACCAGGCTTGCTTCTTATACTCCTTCAGCACTGGTATGTCAGCCACCCGTTGCCCGTCTGCAATCACCTTCCAGGGCAGACTAATGGGGATCACTCCCCTCTTCACGAAGAAGAATTTCTCCTTAGCCCAATGCAAAGACTTGGGGTTGTGAGTGGCCATTGGGGGCACCTTAGGGCGCGGCTTAAACGAGAACCACATCTCGTCGCGCGCCAGGAAGTAGAAGACATTGAGCATCTCCACAGTGGGCTCAATGTCCAAGGCGCGGCAGGACGCCTCAAAATGTACCAGCCTTAGCATCCCAAAGGCGGTAAGTTGGGTTGGCCCAACGCCATAAGCCACCAGAGTATCAATCTGGAAGCGCGTGCAGGGCAGCCGGAAGCCACACTTGGTGAAATGGGCTTCATAAAGGGCAAGCTGCCCAGGCCCTGCAGAGAGGACAGTCTCCGTCGGAGAAGGCAGAGTTGGTTCCCACTCCGGCAGGATGTCATAAATCCTGCAAAACTGATTGAAAGCTTCTTCAGTCCAAACACAAAATGTGTTTGTCATAAGCTTCCGCTCCTTTATTTTGCCGTGCTCCACCTGAACTTCCTCCTCCACATCGTCTATCACCGGCTCCTTCCCGGTAACATCGCCGGAGGGAGACCCAATATTAGAGGCTTCAGACATTTTAACAATAAGTTGAGAAAAGAAAAACAAGAATCTGGAAAATCAACAAGAACAGTTGAAGATTCGCCGGAAAACTCAAGTAGTTCACCGGAAAACTCAACAGATTCAATGAAAACTTTGAAGACTGATCGGAATCTTCAACGAAAAGAAACAAGTGGAAACAAACTGACAGCGAACAAAGAGGGGGATGAAGATCAAGAAGAAGTTTCACGATAAATCTTTGAAGATTGCTCAAACAATCTCTGAAGATTCAAAGAAAACTTCAATTGATCTGAGTTGTTTTTGAGAGAAAGAGAGTGCAAGAGAAGAAGAAACGAGCAAAGTGGACGAGTAACCGTCCAACATGCCTTCTCACCACTATATATACCCACTGCATTAATGACAGTGGGGCCCAAGGAAAAACAACCGTCATCACACTTTTTCAAAATTGGAGAAGCACGATGACGACACGTGTCCTCATGCGTGAGTGAACGGTGAAGATGAGGAGGGGATAAAACACTCCAACCGTCACTCGCCGGATGATTGACACGTGTCGCTAGATCTCACCTTTTCAAACTGGCAGGCGCGTGAAGAATCACGCGTCTGACGAACTTCACGTGCCACTCGACACGTGGCACAAACACAAACCACACAAGAGGCAAGTGGGGCGCGTGACAACACACGCGCCTGACACAGACGAAATGTTGGTAACTGCACCATAATAAGGGGACAACCAACAGTCAGCACAACAGACGAGGCAGACTCGTCAGCAACCCTTAGGCTTCCATCAGAAGCAACTGATCATTCGAATTCCAGGCGCATTAACTCCCATTTATGAGAGACAAATTAAATACCAATGATTCAAGATTTATTACAACTGCTGATACACTTCCGCGTCAACAAGGGAACCACAACACGGCGCAAACTTGACGTAAAACCAAAAAAGACGTTCTCCGCCCAGCGCCTTAACAGGTCATGGCGACAACGTCTTTCATGGCGCAAATTTGACGTAAAACCAAAAAAGACGTTCTCCGCCCAACGCCTTAACAGGTCATGGCGACAACGTCTTTCATGGCGCAAATTTGACGTAAAACCAAAAAAGACGTTCTCCGCCCAACGCCTTAACAGGTCATGGCGACAACGTCTTTCATGGCGCAAATTTGACGTAAAACCAAAAAAGACGTTCTCCGCCCAACGCCTTAACAGGTCATGGCGACAACGTCTTTCATGGCGCAAATTTGACGTAAAACCAAAAAAGACGTTCTCCGCCCAACGCCTTAACAGGTCATGGCGACAACGTCTTTCATGGCGCAAATTTGACGTAAAACCACAAAAGACGTTCTCCGCCAAAGTTTGCAGAAGAACGAATTTCAAGACACACCAGCAGATGAGCTTTCACCCGCGACTTCATACTTTGAGTCTAGCGCTCCACCTACTCTTCACAAAGAATAGGAGAAGCCCTAGACTAGGGGGACTTGAAGGGATAGGGAGCCTAATCCAGGCGGAAGAGGCGTCCCTATCCCCATAAGTCAGCTTCCCCGCGCCAGTCAGCGGCGCGAGGAACCAACGGCGCGCAACCAGCAGTGTCTGCAGGGAAGCGCGCAAGGGTAACAACTGATAAGCAATAACATCACCTGATAAGCGCGTGCCATCACGCGCGGAATCTTCCCTTGGCAACCATCGTACAAAGTACAGAAGACAACAAAAGGAAGATTCACAAAGATTATTAACAGTGTACGCGCCAATGGTAAAGCGACAGGTGGCAAAAGTGGTCCAACAACTACAAGACAAGGACAGCAGCATGTCTGCAGCCATGCTTCCACCATACCAGCGTCTACAGTGACAGCAGACATCCCTTACTGATGTCAGGAGCATGGTCAACGACTGTAGCAAGGACAAGTGCGCCGGCAGCCAACCACAGCACGCCACGTGTCCGCCTCGAGCAGCAACCATGCTGCCAAAATGACGTCGTGAACAGTGCCTGTATTCTCCCGCCAATTCCAAGGAAGACTTTGGACTTGGGCCTGGACCAAGCCCAATAAAAGATGACTACTCATGGGCCCCTCGACCATGCCCATGAGTTCTCCTATAAATACAAGAAGACTTCTCCTTGCCAAAGGATCCGAGATAATTACTAGTAGCCTAGAGCATTCTCACTTGTAACTCTTTGTGTTATCACATCAATAATATTTCGGCTACTTACAGTGGACGTAGGTCATTACTCGACCGAACCACTTACATCTCGTGTTCTTATTTACTTCCACCACACACACACTTATATTATCATCACTAGGGTTTGACCACACGGTTTGGGTAAAGGATTAATCCTGACGAACATAGGTATTAACCCCACGTAGATTACTCGTAATCTCCGTGTTACCTATTGTTTCTTCAGTCTACAAACTCAATAAAGCTGTGTATGGTTTGAACCAAGCTCCAAGACAATGGTATGAGGAGCTTACTACATATCTTCTCTCCAAAGGATTCAAACAAGATTTGGTAGACTGTACCCTGTTCACATAAAGAATAGAGGGTGACTTGCTTCTTGTTCAGATATATGTTGATGACATTATTTTTGGTTCTACTAATGAACATTTATGCAGAGAATTTGAACGAGTCATGCAGGAAAAGTTCGAGATGAGCGCAATAGGAGAAATGCAATTCTTTTAAGGTTTGCAGGTGGATCAATTGCCAACGGGCATCTTTATTCACTAGACAAAATATGTTTCTGAAGTCTTAAGCCGATTTCAGATTGATGATTCAAAGCCTATGGATACTCCCATACAACCCAATCATGGGATTGGAGTTGACGCTAAGGGGGAGCTTATAGATCCTTTTCCGTATAGAGCGATCTTTGATGTACCTGACTACATCTCGTCCAGATATAATGTTTGCAGCATGTCTCTGTGCTAGATTTCAATCGAAGCCGAAACAGAGTCATCTTACATCTGTCAAGCGAATCCTACGATATCTGAAGGGTTGTCCCTCACGTGGACTGTGGTACCCTAATGATGATAATTTTGAGTTTCTTGCTTTTAGTGATGTAGATTTTGGCGGTTGCGATAAGGACAGTACATCCACAACGACTGGATGTCAATTTCTGGGGAGCAGGCTCGTGACTTGGCAATGCAAAAAGCAGACAGCAGTTGCACTATCTACATGTGAAGCTGAATACGTGGGAGCCTCGAGTTGCTATTCACAGGTTATGTGGATTCAACAGCAGATGCGCGACTACGGTTTGCAATATCTTAAAACCCCCATTCATTGTGATAATGAAGCTGCCATAGCACTCATTAAAGACAATGTTAATCACTCTATGGCTAAGCATATCCGAATAAAGTATCACATTGTTCATGATTGTTATGCTAAAGGGTTGATTGATATGGTCAAAATCCACATTAATTATCAAAGAGCTGATCTTTTTACCAAAGCTTTTGACAAATCAAGATTTAAATTTTTACTAAGAGCTAATGGTATTAAAGAAAAACAAGACTAATCATCACCTTGGTTTATCAGTTTTTTAGTTAGTTTTTACTTTTCAGAAAATTAAAAACCCACAAATATGTTTTTAATTTTAGGGGTAGTCTTTATTTTCAGAAAAACCAAAAACATTGAAAAATTCAAAAAGCCATAAAAATCAGAAAAACCGAAAATAATTTTCCTCGTGAAAAAGTGGAAATGATAATACATCAGTGAGGATCTGACACATGCTAAAGAATTGTAATAATAATATAAGGCGTGTGTTGATTTTGTGTGATGTGTTGGTAGGCTTCGTAGACTTATTACTGCGTGCCTTAGTGATACAAACGTAATGAACTACTCGCTAGTGGTTGAACACCTCATGGGCATATGGTCTTAGTACCGTAATTTCGTTTAAATCTGAGGGTTCGGGTCGTTATGTTAATTGTTATCCGGGGTATCTTGATTGATCTTTTGTCGTATTAATTTACGGACCTAGATTCAATCAAGATATTTGCTAAAAGATCTTATATGCCAAAACCTGAAAGTTACGGAATTGCGGAGCTTAATGTATAACAATGATCAAAGATCATTTAATGCATCGTATCAAATCTATGATGAAAATCATGTTTGATATCAGCCTCAACCTGATCTGTACACCTCTGTGCTTCGTATCTTGTAATAAAACGGATAACTTTTGGCATAATCACGAGTTAGAATGAAGCTTTGTGCAAATTCCTTGATACAGGAGTATGTCGTGTGTGTGGGAACCATAAGCTTGTTGGTTTTAATACAACTAATTGCGTATCATTTTAGAGCACTGCATAATGGTTTGCATGTGAGCTTATGTGGATAACAATATCAGCAATTGACAAATCACACATTGTCTTTAATGATATATATATATATAAATATATATATTAAAGATCAACGGTGTGATCAGATTTCTCCTAAACTGATATGATCCTCTTACTGGAAATCACAAAATGTTTGCTGCTTTATGTTTTTCATTTTCTGCATATATACAAGAACTCAAAAAGATTTTTGGTGCGTTTTAGCATAAATTTCAGAAAATCCAATTTTTTTTTAAATTTCTTCATTATTTTCGATAACCGATGGTAATTGATTGTCATTTTCCGAAGTTTGATAGACCAAATTGAGTTTTGTACCATTAAAATGAGAAATGATGAATGTTTCAAGGTTTAAATTGTCTAAAATGACTAAACGGGATTCAAATTTGAGATTTGGTAAAAATTTCAATTTTTCAGATTCTCATTTGACCTTTCGGTAGGTTGAATGGAAATTCTTGCTTTGATTCGAGCCTTTTAAAGATGTCAAATGAGAGTGTTTGGGTGATTAATTTCATTCGAGCCATTTTGTTTTCCTTCGAGCCTTTCATTACGTCGAATGAAAACAAAATTATCTCATTCGAACCCCTATCAGGGTCGAATGAAAGGACTTACATATATACCTGCTGCTCATTCGAACCCATTCCAAAATTTTCAAAAATTCTGATCATTACCATCCCTTATTGCTCGTTGGTTTTACATCATCCATTCTTATTCCAGGTGACTTCTGATCATTTTGATACCATATTCACAGTTATTGATCCATTATTCAAGGAGGAATCATGGTTTCAAGTTGTTGAACCCTAGCACATCATTCTGTGAATTTTAAGTGTGTTTGAAGTCAAATTGGACATAGATTAACTATTATCGATGATTTTAGGGGAAGAATATACAAAAATCTAGTGTTTAAACATGTTAATGAACTTAATTGATTGTTGAACGTTGATAAACCCTAGATTTTAATTAAAAACCATCAATAAGTGGTTAATTGACAAAATTGATCATGGTTAATGGTTAATCGATCATGTTAGGATCCGTTGAAAGTAAAATGTGATGTTTATCATGGTTATTTCGAGTTTTGGTGAATTTAAATTCAAACAGGTCTTGTTTGACCACTTTAAAGAGGTCGAATGAAATCTTTTGAGGTCTAATAAATCTGTTTGAAGTCGAATGGAATATTAACAGGTCGAATGAAATTTTTATTCAACTTTTGTTCTTCATTCGACTTATTCATTTTCTCATTCGAACCCCCGATGAGGCCAAATGGAAGTTGATTTTGACCAAAATTTCAAAATTATCCATTTTTGATGAATTTTCGTATTTTGTTTATTTGTTTTACACGATATTATGGCTGAACAAGAGAATCCAAAGCAGGAAGTACAGATTGCAGAGCAGCCAGCAGCACCAAAACCTTTGCTTTTCGAACCAGTTCATAACTGCTGTGCATACATTGGAGAAGTGAAGCAATATGAAGAATTCTCGGGTATGATAGAGTTCCTGAGGAGATGCAGGGTAGTCTATGCTATATCCAAACCAATGACTATATACAAAGATCATCAGGTGAACTTCTGGGAGAAAGCAGGTCTGTGACACAAAGCAGCATTGAAGGCAATCTTGTGTTAGTCTCAGAACAAGATATTAGAGAAGCCTTGCAGTTAAAAGATTCTCCAAATGATCCTACAGAACTATCATGGATGGAGCAAATAAAGTGTTTCTTGAGGATAAAGTAAAACACTCCTATTACAGACTGCTTGTTACATAAAGCAAAGCTGTGTCCACATTTCAAATATCTATTACATGTGATTCTACATGTATTTGGACCAGTGAGGGGAGGATGTAATGTTCTGAGAAAGAGTTTGTGCTCGTTGGTGGTCGCTCTAATATTGAACAAACCATTCAATGTCTCTGGAATGATTTTTGAACATATGATAGAAGTGTTAAAAGGATTGAAGACGGATAAGTTCTTGATGTATCAAAGATTTCTTCAAATGGTGTTTGATAACAAATATCCTGACTTGATAGGAGATCCGGTGCAGATTGTGAATCAAGTTCATATGAATATCACAACGTTGAGCAGAATGAGAACTTATAAAGGAGTTCCTGATGATCAAAGGCCACCGTACAAGAATTTGTTTGGACACTTGAGTAAGATTGGTTATAAGGATCTAGGTCAAGATCAAGCAAGGAATGAGAAAAGTGATTCTGATTCTGATAGTCCTTTATTTCCTGTTGACAAATCTGCTAAGCGGAAGCGTCAAGTTATCAATAAAGGTGCTAAGACTGCAAAGGGAAAGAAACAAGTGGTTGAGGTTGAAACTAAGAAGAAAACTGTGAAAGGTAAAGGGAAACCTAAGACTTTACTTGTTGATGAAGAGTCTGCTGATTCTGAAGAGACTCGGGATGGTGCTGAGTGGGAGTCTGAAGCTGAAACAACCATGATCACCAAACCCAAGGCCACTAAGGTTGGTAAGATTGAAGGAATGGATAAAGCTGTTGAAGAGTAGAGAACCAGGGTTTTAGATGATGAAGATTATGATCTAACTTGTGATAATCTTGATTTCAAGGTTCGCCTATAGTAGGTGTGAAAGCTAAGAAAGCTAGAGGAAAGACAATGGCAAAAAGAGAACCTCCGAAGAAGAAAAGAGATAGGGAGATTGATTTGTTAGTAGTTGGAAAGAAAGTACCAGCTATTGGAAGTTCAAAGACTATAACACCAGTCACATCCCTAGCAGTTAAGAAGAAGAAAGTTGTTCAGGAGACAGTAACAACTAATCCAGTATCTACTATTGATCCTGAAAACTTTTCTAGTTTGTTGAAAGATGTTTTAGAACAGGTTCAAAAGAAAACAACTAAACCTATTGCTACACCTATTGCTGAATCATCTACATCTCAGATTACAGTTTCTAATGAAGTGATGGAAGCTGTTAATCGTCAGATTGCTAATGTCATGAAGGCATTTAATCAACAACAAGCTGAGATCAAGCAAATGAAAGAAGATGAAAAGACTATGTTGCAGATTGTCTTATCTTGTAAAGCTAATCAAGATGAATTAGAAGCAAAGATTAAACAGCTTGAATCAGATAACAAGGAGTTGCTTACACGTGGAAGGAGAAATACTAAGAAACTCAAGCTGCTTCAAGATGAAAACAAAAAGATCGAAGCTGGTAACAAAGAAATGAGAAATATGCTTGATGATCTCCAGTCTAAAGCACCACAGTTGAAAGGAACCGAGGAGGATGAGGAGGAAGAGGAAGAAGAAAAGGTTTATTATGAAGAGTCTGATGAAGAAGGTGATGATGGTGATTTCAATGATACGTCTGATGATGATGATGAAGAAAGAGGAAAGAGTGGTAATAAGAATGATGTTGGGTCTGCTGACCTGGAAAAGAACAGATGATTGAAAATCCAAAACATTCTACACTTCTGATTATCAATAAAACAGTACTTTGATTCAAGTATCCTCCCAAAGACTGATGACCCTAACTGCTGATACCAAACTACTGCTGGACAAAACTGCTGCTGATTGAAGAAACCACTGATAGACAAAGTGCTAATAAGGAAACAAGGCAAAGTGCTGACAAGATACAAGGTATGTTGGAGCCAACAACACTTAGGCTCCAACAGATGTTCAAGCCAGCAGAGTTTCTCTCATTAGTTGTTTAGTCATCAGAGGTTTAGGCAATGTAACAGTAGTTGTTCTTAGTAGATGTTTTATGTTGATATGTTAGTTAGCTGTCATTGTCTAGGTGACGTCAGTCTTAGGTCATTAGAGCTTTCATTTGTCTATAAATAGAACAGTGCCTGTACTGTTCTATTTGTCACTTTTACATTCTCTTACACAAACAAAGTTTCTGAGTGATCAGGTGAACGGGGAGAGTTGTAATCATTTACTTGTAATCTGTGATGACTTTTGCAAAGTATTTGATATAAAACAATTATTCCATTTGTTATGAATTAAAGTTTACAATTCCGCTGCACTTTCCATTATTATTCATTCATTTACTATTTCATTACTTAGACTTTCATAACAAATAAAACTCAGATCTTAACAATTGGTATCAGAGCTTGGTCGATTAAATTCGATCTAACCAATCAATTTAATATAAATAGATCAGCTTAAATTTATTGATATCACTTTGTTTGTCGATTGAAAACAGAGTAAAAGTTTATTTACGTTCAAAGGTTTTTAAACAACACTTTGTTTTACATATAATCAGAGAATGGCTTCAATCAATCATGATCCACACAAGACTGGCATGAGCAACAAGCGACCGATGCTTGTCAGATCTGAATACAATATCTGGCAACATCAGATAAGCTATGTTCTAGCAAAACAAAACACTGGGTGTTGGAAGTCGGTTGTCTTCGGACCACATGTTCCGATGGTGCTGAGTACCAAAGATCCCAAGGTTCAAGTACCTAAAAGTGTTGAAAACTACTCCGAGCAGGATTTTCAGAAAATTGAGTTAGATGCTAAGGCTTTCAGTATTGTAGCCATGGCTCAACCAAATGATATCTATGCTGGGCTGTTACACTGTAACAGTGCAAAGGAGTTGTGGGATGCTTTAAAAAAACAATTCGGTGGGACTGAGGAGGTTATTGAAAACAACTGGGAAATATTGAATCAACAATATGAAACATTCAGTCATGTGAAGGGAGAGTCATTAACTCAACAATTTGAGAGGCTTAATTGCTTAATTAGTGAACTAAAACCGGTGGGTCTGACTTACCAAAAATCAGCATTGAACCATAGGTTTCTTAGATCACTACTAGATAGATGGGACACTATTGGAATGGTAATGAGAAACTCAATTGGATTCAAGGACTTATCTCTAACCCAGCTTCATGGTAAGCTCTTGATCTATGAGAGAGAGCTTAACCAGAAAAAAAAGCTTCAGGATTCTTGAAAAGTTCTGATGATTATGTGTTTGGGAATACAACACTTTTGGGTCAGGATGAGGTTCCTGGTAGTAGTAAGGATCAGGGTGATGATCATTATATTGACATAATTACTGGTTTTAACACTGATTCTTATTCACCCAACTATGATTTTGCAGCAAGTGGTGATATCCAGGCATCTGATAACACATCCTTTGAGCATAATGACCTCCAGTATTTTGACCCTGTGGACTTAGAAGAAGTGGACATTTTGCATCAACTAACTCTGCTCAGAATTAGAACTAACAATTTATATAAGAAAACTGGTAGAAGATATCCAGGATTACATGGTGGGTCAAAAGTGGGGTTGGATAAATCTAAGATTAATTGTTACAAATTTCATAGAATGGGTCATTTTGCTAGGGAATGTAGGAGTCAAATTGGAACACCTCTGATTACCTATCCAAATAAAAGGCCTCAGACAAACACTTATCAGATTTCTCATAATATCCCTGGACCAAATGTGTAAAACACTGCTCACTTTACACAGTCCTCATCCACTGTTCCTGTCCATTATGTCCAAACCACTGTTCCCCATATTCACTATGTTCAAACCCCTGTTGCTCAGGCACAAATGCCAATAGCTGCTACTCCACCCTCTGCTCTTGCAGAGACTAGTCAACAAAGTCAACAGAGTTTTTTCGCACAAGGCTTTGTTGATTGGAGCAACTTACCAGATTAGTTAACAGATGAAAACATGGCTCTAGTTGCTAAGTCTGAAAATGAACAAGAAAACTTTTGTTTCTTGGCTTTAGAGTCCATTGTTGAAGAGGTAGAATCTGAGGAAGTGGTTTCTGAGTCTGAAAATGTGACTAATGATGTTGTTGATACAGTTGTTTCAGTTGAAGAGCCTGAAGCTGAGGTTGTGAATCTCTCAGACCCATGAGGTGAAAATGATTATGAGTGCAAGTGTGATTGTGCATTGATGGTTGCTGCTAAGGTATCACCTCACATCTTAAATGATTTATGTTCGGAAAAATGTGTAATAGCTTTTGCTAACATTAAAAAGGTGAATGAAAACTTTAGAAAGAAAATTTTAGAGTATGAAATTCAGTTTGAAAAACTCAAAAAAGAGTTAAAACCAAAATTAACTGAAAAAGAATCTGAAATCAGCAGTTTGAAACATGAAGCAAGTATAACCAAGGACCAGCTCCAAACTATGATAACAAAATATCAGAGTTGTAAACAGGAGCTTGAATCCACCTAAGTTGAATGTGAAAAATGGGTGGAATTATCAAACGGTTTTGAGATGCTCCTCAACCAACAAACCAAAAGTCATGTGAAATTTGGCTTTGGTTACAATGAAACCACTGCTAAAATTTCTCAAAACACTGACAAAAGGGAACCACAGTTGGTTGAGGTCATTCCTACAAATTCAAAAGGTCAGGAAATTAAAGTCACTGAACCTAATGGTAAGAAAATTGTTCTTGAAAAACTTGAAAGTTCCTCATCATTTGCTGAAATTGAAAAATATCAGTTTAAACCAACTTGGTCAGATGAGTGTGATGTTCTTGAAAATTTCCAACCAATGAATTTTAAAACCCCTGCTGGTAAAAAGGCACCACAGGTTAAAATCATTCCCTTAAAAGATCTTCCAACAGATGTTCAAACATCTGTTGAAAAGAAAAAGGAAAAAGGGAAGTTAAAAGAAAACTTGTTTTGTAATTTTTGTGAAAAGAAGAACCATGTTACTAAAAACTGTTGTCTTCTAAAAGCATATGATATCAACAAAGGAACAAGTGTGTGTGATTGTAAACCAATTTGCTCAATATGTGGTAAAAAGAATTATAAAACCAAAGAGTGTCTTTATCTCAAAAATTTGGATGTCAAAATACAAGAATATAAGGCTAAAACTCAAGTGTGCCAAGTGGTTAGTACTTCAAAAAGAAAACCCAAACAGAACTTACACCAGTCCAAACATCTGTTGTCAAAAATCTGAATGAAAACTCTGCTCCACGAGATGTTCAAGTAATAGATGCTCCACCCTCAAACAAGTTTCCAAGATGACATGGACAACCACCTTGTCATCGTCTGCCACATGTTTATGAAGAGCCCAAAAGGCCTACAAAACCAAAAGTGAACAGACATCCTCATGGTTACCAACATCTGACAAGAAAATGGTCAAACATCTGTTGCACCAAGTGTTGACATATAAACACTGGCAAATGGTCAACAACAGCTGTTGAACTTAGTTCAAAAACTAGTTCAAACCACTGATCATTATCCTAAACTTAAGGCTGAAAAGTCTGAGAACCCATCCAAAGCCAACTTGGCTTTCGACACTCACCAAAACTAATTATTTACTGTTGTGCAGGGAGCCTCTACTTAGATAGTTTATGTTATGTAGATAGTGGAG
Organism: Ambrosia artemisiifolia; assembly: GCA_032199755.1. Taxonomy (NCBI): domain Eukaryota; kingdom Viridiplantae; phylum Streptophyta; class Magnoliopsida; order Asterales; family Asteraceae; genus Ambrosia; species Ambrosia artemisiifolia. The sequence continues at coordinate 3,532,889 of CM063526.1, read as the reverse complement.
GCTCCAGGCACATGACAGGATGTAGAGCCCTTCTTCTGGATATTCTTGCTCATGGAGGGGTGATATATCTTCTGGTAATGATTCCAAAGGTAAAGTATTGGGTTTAGGGACTGTTCATGCTGGGAGAATTAAGTTTGAAAATGTTAATCTGATTTATAATCTAAAATTTAATCTTCTTAGTGTCTCACAAATGAGTGACAAAGGGTATGGGTCATTCTTCATTAAGAAAACTTGTAAGATTATTGGACCAGAAGTGGTTGAAAAGATTAACACCATCATTGCTGAGAGCCAAGCACAACTTGTTGCTCATAGGAGTGGCAATGTATATGTAGTTGATATGTTAAAGGATAATCCTATGGCAAATGTCTACTATGCTAGTAGATTCTGGTTTACCACTGTCCTTTTGGGCGGAAGCTGTGAACACTGCTTGCTATGTTCAAAACAGAGTTTTAATCAACCCTAGACATCAAAAGATTGCTTATGAAATCTTGTTCAAAATCAACCACTGATATCATTTTTCAAAATCTTTGGTTGCCCATGTTTCATTTTAAATCTCAAAGATTTTCTTTCAAAATTTGCAGCCAAAGTAGATTGTGTATATTTTCTGGGATATTCTTCTAATGCGAAGGCCTATAAAGTGTTTAACACAAGGACTAGGACAATAGAAGAAACTCTGAATGTAAAGTTCAATGAACTTTCATCCTTAAAAATCCCAGCAGAATTGTTTGATTTAGATAAATTCAAATTTGAAGATATCACTTTTAAAACTGACAATGCAGGTACACCACAGTCTCCACAACAAGATTACAGATTTGACATTGTGATTCCATAGTCTAACTGCAAAGTCTATTCTGCATTAGGGCAAGCAGATGTTCAAAACTCTGTCACAATTGAGTCAACCATTGTTGACCAGTCTTACCCCCAAACCACTGTCTCATCCAGTTCACCCACTGATCAAACATCTATTGACAAAACTCCACTCTCGGTTGACAAAAGTCAATCCACCTCTACACCACTTAGGCCTATCCCCCACTTCCATTTCAAAGATCTGTTGGCAGTACAAAAGTGCAAACAGATGTTACAACAACAGATGTTGCTAACCTCTGTCCTTCACCTCAAAATGCCATAGTACCATACAAAGGAGATCTGATCTTCCTTAGAACTCATCCACCAGACCAAATCACTGGAAACATCAGTGAAGGGGTGCTCACAAGAAGTCAATCCTCAAACATTTGTCTTTTTGCAGGCTTTCTATCTCTCACAGAACCTGTCAAGTACCAAGAGGCACAAAAAGACAACAGTTGGGTAGAAGCCATGCAAGAAGAGCTCATTTAGTTCAAAAGACAACAAGTATGGGAACTTGTACAATTGCCAAAGGATGTATGTCCAATTGGCACAAAATGGGTCTTCAAGAACAAAACAGATGAGAGGGGTATTGTTGTCAAGAATAAAGCCAGGCTTGTGGTTCAAGGCTTCAGAAAAGAATAAGGAATAGATTATGATGAAACCTTTGCTCTTGTAGCTAGGTTGGAAGCCATCAGACTTTTCCTAGCCTTTGCTGTCAACCACAACATGAAGGTGTATCAGATGGATATCAAATGTGCATTCCTTTATGGCAAAATCCAGGAGGAAGTCTATGTATGTCAGCCACCTGGTTTTGAAGACACATTCCATCCTAACAATGTCCACAAGCTTAACAAAGCCTTGTATGGCTTGAAACAAGCACCAAGGGCCTGGTATGAAACTCCTTCCACTTTTCTTTTATCCATTGGTTTCACAAGAGATAAAATTGATAAAACTTTATTTCTTAAATAAAAAAGGAAAAGATTTAATGATTGTTCAAATATATGTGGATGACATCATTTTGGGTCCTCATGTAACAAAATGAGTGCCATGGGTGAACTCCAATGTTTTCTTGGTCTCCAAGTAAAGCAATTGCAAAAATGGAACTTTTATTCTTCAAAATAAGTATGTTAAAAACCTACTTACAAAATTTGACATGAATGACTGTAAACCATGTAGTACACCCATGAGTACCACTAAGTTACTCACTGTTGATGGTAAAGATGAACTGGTTGACCAGACACATTATAGATGTACGATTGGGTCTTTATTGTACTTAACTGCATCCAGGCTAGACATTATGTTTGCCACATGTGTCTGTGCAAGATCCCAGGCATCACTTAGAAAGTCAAATCTTATAGCTGTGAAAAGGATATTCAGATACCTAAAAGGTGCTCCCACACATGGTATCTAGTACCCTGCTAATGGAAATATTGAGCTCTCAGGTTACTCAGACAGTGATTTTGCCGGTTGTCAAACCACAAGGAAGTCAACATCAGGTGGGTGCCAATTCCTAGGCAATGCCTTGGTCTCTTGGAAAAGCAAAAAGCAAGCAGCTGTTTCAACATCCACAACAAAGGCTGAATATATTGCTGCTACAAGCTGTACAACACAACTTATGTAGCTTCAAAACCAGGTACTTGATTTTGGTATAACTGCTCTGAGGACTCCACTCACGTTGGACAGTCAAGTAGCTGAAAATATCATCAAAAATCAACTCTCTCATTCAACCAAAAAGCACATTGACATCAGACACCACTTTGTAAGAGACATCTATGAAAAATGTTTGACTTCTCTGCACCATGTTCCAACAGAGGATCAGTTGGCAGATGTGTTTACAAAAGCTTTAGACGCATCTAACTTTGCAAACATGATCTCTCGGATTGGTATGCTAAACATGGAATAAAAAAAAATGTTTTCATGAATAAAAGCATTAAAATGTTCTCAGGAAATCAAAAATCCACCGTTAAAATAGTTTTGGTTGAAAAATCTGTTTAAGGTAAAACAACCACTGTTTCGTTGGTTGAAAAATCTGTTTCAAAACTTTGATCAGATGAAACAACCGCTGCTGGTTGATAAATCTGTTTCAAACATTTGATAAGATAAAACAACCGCTTTCACAAACATCGGTTGACTAGTCAACAGATGTTATAAACAACTGTCATCCACCAAAACAGACCTTCCATCAGATGTTTGCTACTTATGCACTCAAAAGCAGTGCTTTGGCCACATCAGCGGTTTCCACCTGAGACTATAAAAACCCTTTTTATCCCCAACAGTTGTTCCACTGTCTCATCGAATTCAAAATTCTAAAAACTGCTTTCTCTTAACCATTAAAACCCTCATCCCAAATTCATCGACTTTCTTACTGAAATCCAAGACATGGATCTTCAATTGAAAGCTCCCCACAATTACATACCATATCTGACTAAAACAGATGAAAACCGTCACTTCCATTCCATCATTGACATATTAACTGAATCCAAATACTTGCTTGTTCTCACTTCCAGTTCCCTAATCTATGTTGACACTCTTCAAGAATTTTTGTTGAAAGCTGAAACCTTGTTCACAGATAAAAAGCCAACATCCATAATTTCACAAATTGGAGATACACATGTCGTCATAACCCCCCAATCCATATCCATTACCTTCTCACTGAATGATCAGGCAGGTAAAGATTCTTTTGATAAAACTGAACTTCACACAAAGTTCATAGAGAGAGGCTATGAAGGTCAAATGACTGGGGCAACAATTTTCAAAAAGTTTTCCCCCCATCCATGAAATTTCAGTACTTGGGATATGCTATTTTGTCAAACACTGATTACAATCTATCCCAAGGACTGTTTCTAGATTTTGTAGCAAATGTGAAAGGTGTCAAGTCTGGGTCAAACATTGCATTTCTACTATACCCAAGACTTTTAAGTGTTATTCTACAAAAAGTTTTACCTGAAAAGGATTTTAAAAAGGGTGAAGGCCTTCAAATGAACAGCCTATCCCAGGAAACTTTTACAAGAATGATGGATCCTAACACCCAAAAAAATCAACAAAAAACAAAAGTTTCCAAAACACAAGCAAAGAGAGTTAAGACAACAACTGTTGTGCAAACCTCTGTTGCTGAGCCCACTGCTCCTGGTGATCATGGCACTACACCTAGTGTTGTGAAACCCACACCAGCCACTTCCAAAAAGAAACTTCCATCCACTAAGCCCACTAAAAAGCAATCCAAAAAGGTGACTATGGAAGATGAGATACCAGAGAAAAATCCTGTTGTACCACAAATGCAACAAACAACCTCTGTTGATACTTCCTCTCAACAGAAAGCAAAATCTCAACCCATCCAAACTCCTCATGTATCCTCTCAAAAGGATCATGTTGTAAGCCAAGGGGACACACATCATGGAACATTTGATTCACTTGAACATTTGTTTACAAGTCCTTCTCCCAGGGCTAATACTCTTTTCACTCCACAACCTTCACCATCACAAAATCCTCCTATTCCACCTACCATGCAAAAACTCAGGACTCAACCAGTTCCTCTCAACCACCTATCACTGAGAGTATACTTCAACATGTGACTGGTCCTAAGAAAAGTCAAGTGGCTAGCCCACGAACAGAGGATGCTACCCCTCTTGAGTTACATGTAACTCAAGGTGGTATTTCAAGTGAAGCAGCCACTACTGTTGTAAAGACCATTTTCTCACTTCAGGACAGTGGTTACATAGCTCAGACGTCCTTGAAGGCAACAACTGATGAGGCCACAACAGTGACTTCAATACCAGTTGGAAGTCCCTAGTACCAAGACAAAGGGGCATCTGGTTTCTCTCATATGGACACACCTCCTAGGACTGAACCAGTTACATCTACCACATCTGGTAGGAATTCAGATGATCCTATTAAGTTAGGTGATGGATTAAGATACCAAGAATTGACGGAGAGAGTGAATACCATTGAATCATCTGTGACTGAGATCAAATCAGATATCAAAACAATGATTCAAACCTTGGTTATCCTCACACAAAGTCAACCATCCACTCATGAAATTGCTAGTGAGCTATGGAAGTCTGTTAATCCCATCATCATAGCTCATAGAAAACTAGCAGAACAAACATAAGAAACATACATGACCATGATCTGAAATATGGTTGATGCTAGGTTTAATGATACCCAAGCAGACATTAAAGCCAGAAAAGATCATATGTTGAGACCACTGGCTCTGCCCCCACAACTATTCTAAGAGATGAAGATGACAATGAGTTCACAGCAGATGATGCCAAAAAGGGGGAGAGTGACAGAGATAGACTACCAAAGCTGGATCCATTTGGGATTCCACCTTCTCAAAAGGGTAACACAAAGTCTGCTCAAAAGCCTATAAACACACAAGGGTCTGCTTCCAAAACCACTACTGAAATTGCCAAAGCTAAGAACATTGATGAATATGCAAATGTCATAGCTGAAAAGGCTGCTCAGGCTAAACAAATCAGGGCTGAAACTTTGGAAACAAAAGCAGAAAACCGTTCTAAAAGAAAAGAGTTAGAACAGCAGGAAAAAGAAAATGTTGGTTCTTCTAAAAGGAAGAAAAGGCCTACTCAGCATGTCAAACAACCACCTTCAAAAACTAAAACCTCTGTTGCTGCTACCACCAACACAAACACTGAACCAATTACCACAACAACCACCACAACCACCACCACTGCTTTAGCCCTGACCATAATACCCACACGATCTTCACCACCTCAAACATCTGCTGGTACTAAACAAGTGCCAATAGATGTTAACACACCTCAATCAACACCATAACCAACCATCTTGTACAAAAGAAAGAGGAAATCCACCTTTGTTGTACAAGATGAGAACATTGAAACCACAACAACACCACCATCATCTATACCCATTCCACTTACATCATCTAAGGACCTGAGCAAGTCTATGTCCAACAAGCCCATTAGTGGTGAAATGGTAAAGTTGATCAGAGAATCTCTTCTAGATCAGATTATGGCTGCCAAACCTTACAAAGCCAACAGAAAACACTTTGCTGGCTCGACCATACAGGCTTTAAAAGAAGAATTAAACAGAATTGATGAGCTAAACAAGCAACCAAACCAAAAAGCATATGTTCCTGACTTCAAAAAAGGCAAAGACCCTGTCAGAGCTTTGGAGTTCAAGAGAATGAGAGCTGAATTGGTTAAGGCTAACTATGGAGAAATGAAGTCTGTGTCCAAATGGTCTGAGCTAAGGTTGGTTGAGACTTATAAGAAGTTGGAAGAACAAAGAAAGACTGATCCAACTCTTCCAAGAAAACCAGTTTAGCCTGATGAAGAAGATGTTAGGAGATCTCATCAGACTCTTTCATTTGAAAGCCTACTTCCAACTTCTGATATCTCCATTGCTGCTAGAAGACAACACAAAAGGCAGAAGGAGATGTATGAGGAATTGTAGTTTGACACGAAAACAGGATTATACGATCATACAAGTTACAAAACCAGGTGCGGAAACCCTAGCTTTGAACAAACTGAAGTAAACTCAAATCAAAACACAATCAAAGTCATTTTCAATACTTTTCATAGATTAACTTTCTAAAAAACTTGATTACAATGTATATTCAGTTAATCTAACACACACACAAATTCTCTCAAACCTCTCTGGAACAACACCTGATTACACACACAACTTATGACTCGCTTCAACTTACAAAATCACAAAAACTATATATAGGCACTGCACGTTCGCCCCTTTCATCTGGTCGAACGTGAGTGATTTCCACATTTGCCCACTTGCAGTGGTCGAATGTGTCTCCTTGTGTTGTCCAGTTCCAGATTCGTCCATGATCAATCTACCTTCGCCCACTTTACATCACCTTCGCCCATCTTATCTACCTTCGCCCCTCTCAGCCTTCCTAACACACGTTAACTATCTAATCATTAGTCGCAAAACGCATCTACAAACTCCCCCTCGACTATTGATTAGATCGTTTTCTGTCCTCGTCCATGGCTTTGTTCAGCAACTTGATCCTGAGCTGTTTCTTCTGCTCTGTCGTCATTTCAGGCTCTAATTTTCTCTTCACAGGCTTTGACACATTATCCATCTTCACCATCTTGCCAAGTTTACCCTCCAAACTACTACCAGCATTTATGTCATAAGCAAAGCAAACACCAACAACCTGTGTGTATTTCTTTGCTTGATCTGCATCGTTCGGCTCATGATGAATCGGATTATAAAAGAGCATGATGATATCTTCGAAGGTGCAATTAATCAACCACATCGGATCAAATACATGCACATGCTTGTATTTATCCTTTCCATCTCTCAACACAATCACCGCTTCTGCTTTCCTCCAATCATAATACCAGAAAATGAAGTCAGCACTGAAGTGTTGAGGCATAGGCATCAAAGGTATCTTTCTCATCACTTCAGGTGCCTTATAAATCAAGGTAACCCGTTTCAGCTTGGTTCTGGGATCAATATCCCTGTGAACTTTCCTCCGGGGATATTGTGGTTTGAATCTGTTCCATTTAGTTCTACTTTCCCAAACCAGCTTGTCTGCACACCAACCGACATGAGTATTATTCACTGAAGCACCCGACATAGGGAATCTGCATAAATCTCTAACCGCCCAGTACGGTAGAGTCAGCAAGTCAATGAATCTGTAGAAGTACAAGATTCCTGATTCCCACTTAGCAGCTAGACACTTCAGCCTGCCTAAGTATGTCCACCCGAGAGCTCTGCCTCTTAACTTAGCATTGTGAAACCTATAAAAGTTTCCTTGAGCTTCAGGCTTCGGTCGGTTTTCATCCATCAATCTTAATTTCTTCAAATAATTCTTCAATTCATCAGACTTATTTGAAGATTCTGGCATATCAGCTCCAAATACCTTTTCTACAAACTCTGCACTTCTTTTCTTTGCCTTTTTCTTTGCAGACGTATTAGGAATCTCAGTAAAATCAGGAAACACCAAGTCTTCATCAGTTTGTCTGAAGTACTGTGGATATTCCTCATGTGTTATATCTTCTATTTCAACTTCTTCAAACTCAGGGGTGTCTTTATCATCAGAGTGACTTCCAATATCCTTTTCAGGAATATGTGGAATCGACTCATCAACAATAAATTCTTCAAATGTTTTCCCTACCCTCTGTGCAAGTCCATCCAAGATCTCCTTTGCCACAGATGCAGGTACTTCCCCTTCTTCAAGATCAGGATCGTTATATTCCAATTCATATCGCATGTCATCAGTTTGGAATATTTCGGCAAAACGACCTGTGAACTCAATGGTCCATTCTCTTCTTTCTAACATGTCCTTATAGACTTGTTTAGCATCATCAGTCAAGGACCTCACCTTCTCATTCCAAAACACAGTCTCATCCGAATCAACATTCTCACTCTTCTTCTTTGAACTTGACTCACCTGTGTCTTTCTTCTTCTTTGAAGGTGGTCTCTTTTCGAATGTAAACTTCGAAGTGTCGTCTCCTCCATCATTATCATCACTACTACTATCCTCATCCTCCTTTTGACTTCCCGAACCCTCAGCATCATCATCATCATCATTATCATCATCATCTCCATCATCACTCTTTTCCGATTCTTCATCCTCATCATCCTCATCTTCCTCTTTGTCAGATTCAGATGGTTCAAAGTCAACCTGTTCAACTTCCTTTTCTTTGTCTTCCTCACCCTCCTTCAACTTGGGTGCAACATTGTACAGGTTGTCAATCAGCTCACTAAGGCGTTTGTTCTCAGCCTTCAACTCTTTATTATCTTCTTTAATTGCCTTGTACCTGTTCTTGTTTCTCAAACACTTTCCTTCAAGCTTCTTATTCTTAGCTTCTAGCTTCTTCACCTTCTCATCTATCTCATCTTGATTAGACTTAGAAGCTACTACAATCTGAAGCATCTTCTCCTCATTCTGCTTAAACTTGGCAATTTCAGCTTGCTGAGCCACTAACATCTTCATCATGTCGTCCATTTTCTTATTCACCTGCTTCATAACATCGTCATCCACAGTGACTTTCTTTGACTTGGACTTTGACTTTGATGGCTCAATTTCAGTTTCTTTTTCTTTCTGAGGCTTTGTAAACATGTTAAGAACATTATCCAGTGCTATATTGAATTGATCCACTGGTAATTTTGTTGCCTCAACAGTCTATTGCTTCTTTGTGGCTGGTGAAGATTGTTTTGATGATGTTCCAGCTTCAGGTAATCTCTTCCCTCTCAAAAGTTGGCTCAACTCTTTCTCTCTGAGTTGCTTTGAACTTGTTTTCTTTGCCATGGTTTTGTGTTTGGGCTTGGGCAAGTTAACTACTACAGTTTCACCTTCGTTCAACTCGTCCAAATTCACAGTTAGCCCTTCATCTTCAGCACCAACAGTCTGCTTGCTTTTCTTAGCTTCTTCAATAGATCTGTTCAGTGATTCAGACTCACCAACCAAAGTGGCCTTTTGTTTGGTGGTCCGGACATTTTCAGTATCCGAATCCCATTGTTCTTCAGTCTCTGTCTCCTCTGAATCAACAGACTCTTCATCCACCAAACTTGTACCTTTCTTTGCAGTAGATTTCTTCATCACAGCTTGTTGTTTTGAACTTCCCTGATCAGTCTTTCCTTTGCCCTTCCCTTTGGCTCCAGGATTGACTACTTGTCTTTTCCTCTTCGTACTTGCATCAGCATATACTAAAGGATCATCATTGTCACTATCACTATCAGGATGCCTTGCTGTGTTCTTTCCAGGATCATTGTAATCCTCTCTAGCCAAGGCTCCAAACAACCTTCTGTAAGGTGGTCTTTCATTATCAGGCACACCTTTGTAACCTTTCATTCTAGCCAAGGTTCTAATGTTCATGTGATCCATAGCAAGTATCTGTGTTGGATCCTTCTTCAGGTTTGGATACTTGTGATCAAAGATCATCATCAGAAATCTAGGGTAAAGCATAAAGTACTTCTTCTTCAAACCCTTCAACATCTCCAGCATATGATCCAATATCATCCCAGCAACATTAAATGGTTTGTTGAGAGTCAACGCAACCATTAATGAGCTTAAACTCTTTCTCATCACGTCGTACCCTCCACTAACACATCCAAATACATGTATGATGACGTGAGCAAAATACTTGAACTGCACGCTCAGTTTCCCTTTATACATCGAACCATCAGTGATCGGTCCTTTGTATTTCATTCTAAGAAAACAGGCTTTCTGCTCAGTCCATGAGAGTTCTCTTGGATCCTCACTAACTTCAAACTTGATCTGGAGAGCTTCTCTGATGTCTGCTTCAGTAATAAACATCTCCATTCCTTGAATCTTGCTTCTGATAACTGTCTGATTATCAAAATAATCATACTTTGCGTTGTTATAGAAATCCTCAACTATATCCTTGTAGATAATAGTTGGTGTAGCTAAGGCATAAACAACTCTGCATCTCTTTAGAAACTTGATAATGTCAGCAAACTCCACGTTCTTCTCAACATCTCCCAAATATGCACAGCAGTTATGATTCTTCTCAAACGGCCATTTACTTCCGCTTGATGATTCACCTTCCTGAACAGTTTCTGGGACAGGATCAGGAACAGCAGTCTCCACAGGAATCTCTATATTCTGTTGTTCTTCAGCCATCTGAAACATAAAATAAAAAAAAAACATCAAAACACAAAATCGACAAAAATTCAAAATTTTAGGTTTTTTGAAATTCCACATTCGCCCATAAATTCTGGTCGAATGTAGTGTTCTTTTGGTCGAATGTAGAACTTCATGGTCGAATGTGAAATATCGTTTCATTAAAATGTACATTCGCCCGTTTAGGGATACATTCGCCCACTCAGTTTCTCATTCGTCCGTTCGATGGACCGAATGTAGAAACTGGATTATCCCAAAATTTAAAAATTTTCCAATCATGTTCTCAAGCCTTGATTTTGATTCATTCATGGTCTAACATGGCCGAATAACATTCGTGTACCATCAATTGTTCCATTTAATCAATCTATATCAGTTTTCAATCGAAATTAGGTTATTTTAGTTTCAAACAATCAATCTACTAATCAAACAATGTTAATAACCTAATTCAAACCACACTCTCCCCCTAAAACTGATATGGAATGATTGTGTATCAACATTAAACATTAACAATCACTGAAAATACAAAAACCCTAAAACCCTAGACACAAATAGAAAAACGATGATTCCAGCGTCATTCCTTGTCCATTACCTGTAATTGTTATATGAAAATGATCAGTATGATCTAAGGAACAAAACGCACAAGCAGGAGAAATAAAATCAACAAGGTCTGGTTATTGAAGAAATTTTGAAAAAATTTTAAGTGAGGGTCGAATCTGGGTTTTGGCAATATAAAGGCTCTACGTTCGCCCGTTGGTGGTGGACGAATGTAGGAACATTCCACATTCGCCCCAACTTAATGGCACGAATGTGAAACTTTGAATACCCGAATGTGGATTTTGAATAAACATCCACATTCGCCCGTTTTTCCAACCCGAATGTAGAACATTTTCCACCTTCGACCCATTTAAGGGGCGAATGTAAAATGGAAAATTCTGAAAATTTTGCCAAATCACGAATTCAAATCCCGTTCAACATTTTTCAATCCGTTAAGCTTCCAAAACACAAATTTGCACTTTTAGAATGATACAAAGCCCAGCTGGTGTTGTCAAATCTCAGAAATTGACTATCAAGCATCCCCGGTTATCAAAAATAAAGCAGAAATGCAAAAATTTTGAATTTTTCTGAAATTTTATCAAAACACACCTAAAATCTTTTTGGATTTTGTATCTGTTTGACAATAAAAGTAAATTGCAACAAAATAAAATGCATCAAAGTAAATGAAAGCATTAAACTTTTTGTGAAATCCGGTCAGAGGATCATATCAGTTTTCTGAGAAATCTGATCACAGCGTTGATCTTTTTGTTTAATATTATCATTAGAAACAGTTTGTGACACGGCAATTGCTGATATTGTGGTCCACGTAAGCTCACATGCAGACAATTACGCAATGCTTTAAAATGATACGAGTTAAGTGTATTAGACTAACACGATGTGGTGCCCACACACACGACATACTCCCGTATCAAGTAATTGCACAAAGCTTCGTCGTAACGCGTGATTATGCCAGAGTTATCCGTAAAAGTTACAAAGTATATAGCACAGAGGTGTACAGGTCAGCAATTGAATGCAGCAGAGTAACGTGTGCGTATACACTAGGTTGAGGCTGATATTAATCACTGATTTGCATCAGATAATCAATACGATGTAATAATGATCTATGATCAATTAAAACATAAAGTTCCTCAATTCGGTAACTTCCGGTTTTGGCAATTAAGCTCTTTTAGCAAATATTCTGATAAAACTAGGTCCGTAAATCAATACGACAAAAGTTTATCAGAATATCCCGGATAACCATAACATAACGACCCGAAACCTCAGATTTTGGCAATCCTATCAAACGAAATTACGGTACTAAGACCATATGCCCATGAGGTGTTCAGCCACGAACGCGTAGTTCGTTATGTTTGTATCACTAACGCATGCAATATTTAGTCTACGAAGCCTATCAGCATATCACACGTAGTCAACACACGCCTCATAAACTATACAATTCTTTAGCCTGTGTCAGATCCCCACTGATGTACTATCATTTCCTCTGTTTTACCAGGAAATCAGTTTTGATTTTTCTAATTTTTAGGTCTTTTTGAATTTTGTAATGTTTTTGGTTTTTCTGATAAAATGGCTCCCCCTAAAATAAAGAACATATTTTTGGGATTTTTGATTTTTCTGAAAAATAAAAACAAAAATTTGAAAGAAACAATCCACTCGAAAGCATCAACCTCTTTGAGGATTAAACAATCCCCTCGAAAGCATCAACTTCTTTGAGGATTACGATAGTAAAGAGAAATTCCCAATTAGCAAAGAGAAATTCCCAATTAGCAAAATATAAAAACTAAAAACTAAAAAACGATAAACCGAGGTGCCGATTAGTCCCGTTTTTCCTTTATATTGTTTACTTTTAAAAGATATTCAAAGCGTGAACGGTCAAAAGCTTTAGTAAACAGATCTGCACGTTGGTAGTCAGTATGTATTTTGATCATATCGATCAATTCCTTAGCGTAACAATCACGGATAAAATGATATTTGATCCGGATGTGTTTCGCTTTAGAATGATTTTCCGAATTTTTAGTTAATGCAATTGCGGCTTCGTTGTCACAGTAAATAGGGGTTTTAAGAAACTGCAAACCGTAATCCACCATTTGTTGTTGAATCCAAAGTACTTGCGAACAGCAACTTGAGGCTGCAATGTACTCGGCTTCACAGGTAGATTGTGCGACGGAAGTCTGTTTCTTGCATTGCCAGGTGATTAACCTGCTCCCGAAAAACTGGCAACCAGCTGTAGTAGATTTGCTATCTTTGTCACAGCCGCCCCAATCTGCATCACTAAAAGATATGAAATCAAAATTATCATCATTAGGGTACCAAAGTCCTTTTGAAGGACAACCCTTCAGATATCTAAGGATACGCTTAACCGCCGTCAGATGACTTTGTTTCGGCTTCGATTGATAACGGGCACAGAGACACGTTGCGTACATAATATCTGGTCGAGACGCCGTCAAATACATCAGAGATCCGATGATTGCTCTGTATGTAAAAGGATCCGTCAGCTCCCCCTTAGCGTCCACTCCAATCCCGTGATTGGGTTGAATCGGGGTATCCATCGGCTTTGAGTCCTCCATCTGGAACCGGCTCAAGATGTCGGAGACATATTTCGTCTGGTGAATGAAGATCCCGTCGGGTCTTTGGTCCACCTGCAAGCCTAGGAAAAACTGCATCTCCCCCATTGCGCTCATTTCGAACTTTTCCTGCATGACAGTTTCGAACTCCCTGCATAAAAGCTCGTTAGTTGAACCAAATATTATATCATCAACGTATATCTGTACTAGAAGCAAATCATCTCCCGTCTTTTTCGTAAAGAGGGTGCAATCGACGAGGCCGCGCTTAAATCCTTTGGTGATGAGGTATGTACTTAGCTCCTCGTACCACTGCCTCGGAGCCTGGTGCAAGCCATACAAAGCTTTGTTCAGCACGTAGACCTTATCCCGGTGGATAGGGTCCTCAAAGCCTGGTGGCTGCCCGACATACACCTCTTCCTTGACTTTCCCGTACAGAAATGCGCTTTTAACGTCCATTTGATAAACTTTGAATTTCTTATAAGAAGCAAACGCGAGGAACATCCGAATAGCTTCGATTCGTGCTACCGGTGCATAGATTTCGTTATAATCAATCCCTTCGATTTGATGGAAACCCTGCACGACCAATCTGGCTTTGTTACGAACAATAACCCCACGATCATCCTTCTTACACTTAAACACCCATTTTGTACCAATCTTCTTCCTATCCGGCGGCAAATCCGTGAGCGTCCAAACTCCCAATTTCTGGAATTGTAATAACTCCTCCTGCATAGCTTCCACCCAGGCATCATCCTTCAAAGCGTCCTTGTAAGTCCTTGGCTCTACCTGCGACACATAACACGCAAACGACCAATCATTTTGACTACCAGATTTTTGAATTTTGGCATATAAAGCTAAAGCACCAAAACTCTCTGGCGAATTAACGCTTTTAAGATGCCCTCTGGTCATAACACTGCTTCCAGGATCACCGATAACTTGCTCCAGCGGGTGAATACGATGAATCCGAGATTCCGGATAATCAGGTACTTGAACTCCCGTCTGAACAGTCAAGTTCTCTACAGCATCCAGATCATGACCCGTATTTGATGATGAAGCCACATCTGAAGTTGGAGTTGGGTTCACTGGCGGTGCCTCTGGTTCTTCAGCTTGTTCAAGAATGGCTTCTTCAAATTGTTCATCTTCAGATTCTGAAGTGTCTAAAGAAGTTGAAGCCTCTTGAAACACTTCTTCTTCTTGTATAGGAGCATTGGTATCATCAGAAGCTGGTAGGGGGTTCACGGTGATCGGACGCACCAACGGTGAAGTTGTTGCATTTTCACACTCATAAAGTAATCTGATGACAGCTTCTTCAACCAAGCTATCTAGATTGAATGATTCAAAGAAATCTTTGTAATCAAACATCCAATCAGGACCCGTGCCTTGAATATTTTGAGTATATCGTTGAACTTCCACATTAGCCCAGTCTTCCACTCGACGAGTTCGCTTGTTGTATACCCGTTTGAGCGGGGTTGCATATCCAACAAAGTAACCCTCCTCGGCTTTAGGACTAAACTTCTCGCTTGGATTCAACATAGTACAAGGCGCCCCAAAAGGTTCTAGATACTCTAAGTTCGGCTTCCTTCGGTGTAACAGCTCATAAGATGTTTTACCAAAATTCTTCACTGTTAGAACCCGATTTAATGTGTAATTTGCTGCATAAATTGCCTCATTCCAGAACATTACTGGAAGACTTGAATCAGCAAGCATTGTTCTAGCCGCTTCAATTAGAGTCCTATTCTTTCGTTCAGCAACACCGTTCTGTTGAGGGGTGTACGGAGCCGAATATTCATGATGTATCCCTTTGTTTTCACAAAGTTCATCCATCTTGGCATTTTTGAACTCCGTCCCATTGTCACTCCGAATTCTCTTTATCTTCACATTGTAGAGATTCTCCAATCGAGTGAACAGAACTTTTAGATTGATAAAAGTGTCGCTTTTATTCTGCAAACACATCACCCATGAAAATCTTGAGTAATCATCAGTGACGACTAAACAATAAAGTTCTCCAAGATGACTTTTGCGCTTGACCGGTCCGAAAAGATCCATGTGCAGTCGCTCAAGTGGCATCTCAACAGAGTTAACCTTTTTCACTTTGTGGGACTGTTTGTGTTGCTTCCCCTTTTTACAACTTACACACTTGTCATTCAGATGGAAATGTTTCACGTTTACTCCATCGACAAGCCCATTTCTCACAAGTTGATTCATTTTCTTTAGATGAATGTGCCCCATTCTTCGGTGCCACATTATCGATTCTTTCTCTGTCGCCTTGGACAAAAAGCATGTTATTTGCCCCTGTGATGTCATAGCCTTGGACATATCAAGAATATATAGATTGTTGACGCGGGGTGCCTTCAACATTATCCACTCTTTCGGAATTGTAAAGCCCGGTTTCAGAATATAGCAGGATTTGTCATCAAAATGCACAGTAAATTGTTTGTCACATATTTGACTGACACTCAACAGATTATAATCAATCTGCTTCACATACGAAATCCGCTCGAAACTCACTATCCCATTGCTCACGCTTCCTTCCATTGTGATATATCCACCTTTATTTCCCGCGAAAGCTACATACCCTCCATTGATGTTCTTCACATCGAACAGCAACGCAAGATCCCCTGTCATGTGGCCTGAAGCTCCACTATCAACAATCCAAAGACTGCTAATAGGGCCAGCTGAAGCTCCCTGCACACAAAAAGTAAATCAGTTAGTTCTTTCGGGGGACCCAAGCCTGAGTCTTGGGTCTTTGAACATCAGGTTTCAAAGTAACATTTTCACAAGCATTTTCAACAACTTTTTGATCATTCTTTTTCTGATTGTTCAAAACAGTTTCCTTTTTCTCATTAACTCTTGAAGTTGAGGCTCCTGGAGTACCATTGGGTGTCCAAGATTGTTCAGACCTTTTCAGGATACGAATCTGAGACTTTGGGTTCTCAGTCGGTTTCTGAACATGGTTAGCAAATGTAACTCTCTTGGTAACCTTATCTGATTTAACAGACTTAGGTCCAACATTTGATTTGACAATCGGTTTTGGTGGAACCTTTTGCCTATCAACTGTTGTGTTCACCACAGGCTTCCTCCATGAGTGTTCCATAGCAATCCGATTCCTTCGATCATAGTGCATTGGACGAGTGTTCCTCATTTGTTGAAAATTGTTTTGATTATAAAACGGTTGTGGTTGTTGAGGAACAACTCTCCTATGTGGTGGCACATAATGATCAATCGGTTTCCTCATGGAATTCCTCACCTCCACCTCGTGCCTTTTGTGCCTTACATATGGACACTGAGCAAGTAAATGCCCACGTTCCCCACATTTAAAGCACGCACGGTACTCTTCAAAAACATTCGGAGCATTTGGTTGAGCAAATGATCTAACAAGGTATTGATCATTGTACTGTTGCTTCCTTAAACTCTCAGGGAGTGGCCCTTTTGAGTAAGTAGGCTCATTAAAACCATTAGCTCTGTTTTTGGGTCGAACAAACTCTGTGACATGGACCTTTGGTTCTTGAGGAACATCCAAATACAAATTCTTTAACAAAGCTGGTGGAATCTCATTTGTTCTCTCGTGTTTTGGAAACCAAATAGTACTTTCTTGCCAAATTTTGTCAATTTTAGCATAGTTAACATCTTTGATTGGAAAGTCCTCATCAGAGATGATCTTATCGGATCCTTCCATCCGATAGAACACCTTGACAGGTTTGTCACATTGTTCGTTCTTTTCATTCTTTTCAAGATCCTTCTTAACCACATTAAGATCTTTCTTCACCACATTCTTTTCAGACTTATTCACATGATGAACACTTCTCATCGGAATCACAATTTGAGATGATGAGACTGGTTCATTTGTAATGATGTGATTTTCTTTAGGAATTTCACATGCATTAACAGTTTGGTTACAACCAGTATCATCACTCTCTGAGTCTGAATCTACACTCTCAGCAGTAACACCCTCATCATTGATACCCAAAATCGGTCTAACATCAGAATTTGGATCTCCAATACTAGAAGTATTAGATTCATTTTCCGATGCTGAGTCAGATTTTACCGAACTCTCCGGCGTCACTTGGTGACAGTTGTGGTTTTCAAAGAGAACCGGAGATGGTACAGCCCGATAATTGGTGGTTTTATCATCAATGATATGGTCTACCACATAAGCAATATGCTTATAGCTTTCCAGCTTTTTGTTTACTTTCTCAGCAAAGCATTTGATGGCGGCCATTTCCAACTTGGTGTTTTCAATTTCATTGATATAGTTGTTAATTGCCAATTGTTTTAAAGACAAAGTGTTTTTCAAGTCGGAAATGTCCTTTTTGTAGCCATCTAATACTTTGTTAAAAGCATTCAACTCTTTGCGAGTAGATTGACTGTTCATGATAGCACTATCACGTTGAACACGGAGTTGTTTAATCTCCTCAGTCAATCTATCACATGTACCACAATATTTTTCATTTGTATTATCAGTACTACATTCAGAACTTACAGGTTTTGGCGGATCAGTCATGGCCATCAATGCGAAATGAGCTTCCTTTCCTGCAAAGAATCTGGAATAATCAATCTTTGTGAAAGCATCATCTGCAATGCACGACTTCCTTGTCATCAGAAAATCCGCTTCTGCAAGCAACTGATCGATGTCTTCATCCAGAGAATTAACACTTGCTTCCGTATCCGATTCACTGTCTGAATCAGAATAAACCGATTCGCACTCTTCAGGAATATCAGAAACAGTATCAATCACAACTCCAGAATTTGTCTCTTCAGTTTGATCTTCAACATTGACCTCAGCATTAACCTTAACAGGTTTAGTTTCCTCATCCATCTCAGCCTCAGACTCATCACTTTCAGCCTCAGTTCCTACCTTCTCCTCCATCGTCACTGACTCTTCAATATCAACCTGATATGCAACACAAGCCACATTCCCCCCAGTAGTGATTTCCTCAACACCTATCTGTATACTCGACCAGTCAAACCTCTCATCTTGTTGAGTCACCAATGCTTGATTGGTATTCTGTTGTTGTTCATTTGGTGTAGTGATTGGTATGACTGTTCGGTTAGAATTGTTTGGTGTTTGGTTTTGTGTCTGGTTTGGTGTGTTTGGTTGTCTATTTTGGTTGTTATTAAAGTTGTTTTGACGATTTTGGTAGTTGTTGTTGTTGTTTTGGTAAGAAACTTGGTTTTGGTTTTGTTGTTGACGCTTCTGATAGGTGGCATTGAATGGATTCCTATTGCCTTGTTTTGGTGGTTGGTTACATTCTCTTTTAAAGTGACCTTTCCCTCCACAGTTAAAACAAGTCACTTTCTCCTTATTGAACCCGTAGGTTGTGTTAGGAGAAGTTCCCAAGTCTGTTCTACCTGTCTTCTCAATAAACTCCGTTGCTCTTCGCATTATGCTTGCAAAGGCCCATTGAATATCAATGAGTTCCATCTCCTCCTTGTCAATCTGTGCATAGTCTTCATTGGTCAAGTTGTTATTCCCAATTTGACTAGCAACTAGTCCATTGTAGGATGAGACCATTGCAGAGACTAATGCAATGTGTTGCTGAGCAACTTCAACTGTCACATTTCCAAGATTAGATGTCTCCAAAACCACCGTTTGTTGATTAGGTTGGTTCATTGGTTGTTGTTGAGATTGGCTAGCAGTGTAGAAAGCTGCTTGTTGCTTTGGGGAGAATGGTGGAATGTATGAATAGTTGTATGGTACTTGTGGTGGTGGTTGTGATAAGGATGATGTTTGTTGATGGTAATTCATGGTAGGTGATTCCATAACATTGGATATACATGCAACATGTGGTGTAACTAGCCCTCCTGAGCTTGTACTAGCTGGAACTGAAGATCCTCCAAAGTATAAGTTTGGATTCTGAGGAATCTGTGCTCTCCTAGCCTTCCTCTTTTCTTCGAATTCTTTGTTTTCCATCTTCTCAATGAACTCTTGAATAGACCAGTATTGATAAGCATCCTTCTCCTTCAGAACTTCCACATGCTGATCCCAGTTTGGTGGTAATGCATCTGCAAACTTGTCCACCTGCTTTGCCATAGGAATCTGTATACCATAGCTAGACAATTCAGATAACAAATGATTATATCTAGGAGTTAGTTCTTTCAAAGTTTCATTTCCAACATAAGAAAAATTCTCAAACTCCTTTATAAGTTCTTCCTTCCTCAAACTTCTAGTCTTCTCATTCCCATCATGCTTCCTTTTAAGCATTTCCCATAGTGCCTTAGCTGTTGTGCAAGTCCCAAACTGATGCAAAAGATCATTTGTGATTGCCTGTGTCAATTGGGAAAACGCCTTCTTTTCCACAGCAAACTTCTTTTTCTCATCCTCAGCCATGCTCTCCAATGGCACTGGTTCACCTGTGTTCTCCAAAACTGGTGGTGTGTAACCTTTAGCAATCATGTTCCATGCTTCAGCACCTTCCACTCCCATGCCTTCCAAATGTATCTTGAACTTTTTCTGCCACTGATTGTATTCTTGAATCTCCATAAGCTTCGGTGGCCGAGTCCCGCTACCTGAAGACAAATCATTAATCAGTGTGGAAATAGCATTTGTAGTTTGAGTGTTTACCACCGCTGCTGCTACTCCCCAGTAGTCAGATTGTGGTGCTGGAGGTGCACTTTGAGTCATGTAGTTGACCGGCTGCGAAGACTGTGTGCTCGTCTTCTGTGCTGCCACTGTCCATGGGTCCATCACCTGCTGTTGTGGTTGTGTAGTTGCTGGTGTTGGAGTAGTCTGAAAATGCCACATAATCACGAACTTCGAGAAATTCAACACTTAGAAAATTTTCCAAAAACTAGCTCTAGGTTCGCCCAATTAAGGTTCAGATTCGCCCCTTTTGGTTTCAGGTTCGCCCAGAAATTCTCTCCCGAATGTAAAATCTCACCAGAAAGTAAAAACACACTAACACTTTCCACGTTCGCCCAAATCTACTCCAGGTTCGCCCGTTTTGGTTCTACGTTCGTACCCCCGATCAGCCGAATGTGAAAAATGATACTCGAATGTGAAAAACTCAACTAAAAAATTCTAGGTTCGCTCACTAATCCCTAGGTTCGCCCAGAAAAACACTCAGGTTCGCCCAAAACTACACACCTTCGACCAAAACACTCCAGGTTCGCCCATTTTCACTTTTGAAAAACGGTTACACTTTGAAAAACGGTTATTTTGATCTCTGATTTTCAAAAGTTTGTGAATTTGAATGATCTTGATTAGGTTATGCTTCGGAGATGATTTGGAACAACTTTAATACTTGGAATTTTGAATTTTAACCACAAAATCAACTCTAATTCTTTCAAAAACACTCAAAAACCATTTTTATGCAAAAACAGATGTGAATTGATGAAAATAATGTCCAAATCAGCTCTGAGTTTATCAATTTGTTGTTGTATGATCCTCTACGCTCTGATACCACTTTGTAGTTTGACACGAAAACAGGATTATACGATCATACAAGTTACAAAACCAGGTGCGGAAACCATAGCTTTGAACAAACTGAAGTAAACTCAAATCAAAACACAATCAAAGTCATTTTCAATACTTTTCATAGATTAACTTTCTCAAAAACTTGATTACAATGTATATTCAGTTAATCTAACACACACACAAATTCTCTCAAACCTCTCTGGAACAACACCTGATTACACACACAACTTATGACTCGCTTCAACTTACAAAATCACAAAAACTATATATAGGCACTGCACGTTCGCCCCTTTCATCTGGTCGAACGTGAGTGATTTCCACATTCGCCCACTTGCAGTGGTCGAATGTGTCTCCTTGTGTTGTCCAGTTCCAGATTCGTCCATGATCAATCTACCTTCGCCCACTTTACATCACCTTCGCCCATCTTATCTACCTTCGCCCCTCTCAGCCTTCCTAACACACGTTAACTATCTAATCATTAGTCGCAAAACGCATCTACAGGAAGATCAAAAGAGGTTTGCTGATACATTTGTGAAAGAAGGGATCTTCAATCAAGTTCACTTTTTTCTGATCCCATCAGTGAAGAGCTGAGAAAAATCATTGGGAGACCTCCATCACCAAACTCATCCAAAATAAAGCTGCAGACCAAAAACTCTTCTGATTCAAAAATTCTAAAATGGAAAGTCAACAGACACCCATGAATTGACTTTGCTCAGATCAGATGGAGAGGTTTAAAAGCTCAGCATGGATGATGCATACAGTCTGAATGCAAATGATCTCTAAGACTTGCTGAATTTAGAGCTAGAAAGGGATGCTGATGACTTATACTCTTTTGACTTTGAACTACAACTGAAAGGTCAAATTTGGGAAAGTCTAATGAGGAACAATTATCAGCAATAAAGATGAGTTTTGGCATCATCTGTTCTAGGGGGAGATTGTTGGGTCTGCTGACCTGGAAAAGAACAGATGATTGAACAGCCAAAATATTCTACACTTCTGATTATCAATAAAACAGTACTTTGATTCAAGTATCCTCCCAAAGATTGATGACCCTAACTGCTGATACCAAACTGTTGCTGGACAAAACTACTGCTGATTGAAGAAACCACTGATAGACAAAGTGTTGATAAGGAAACAAGGAAAAGTGCTGACAAGAGATACAAGGTCTGTTGGAGCTAACGGCACTTAGGCTCCAATAGATGTTCAAGCCAACAGAGTTTCTCTTATCAGCTGTTTATTCATCAGAGGTTTAGGCAATGTAACAGTAGTTGTTCTTAGCAGATATTTTATGTTGATATGTTAGTTAGCTATCATTGCCTAGGTGACGTCAGTCTTAGGTCATCAGAGCTTTCGTTTGTTTATAAATAGAACAGTGCATGTACTATTATATTTGTCACTTTTACATTCTCTTACATAAACAAAGTTTCTGAGTGATCAAGGTGAGGGGGAGAGTTGTAATCATTTACATGTAATCTATGATGACTATTGCAAAGTATTTGATATAAAACAATTATTCCATTTGTTATGAATTAAATTTTACAATTCTGCTGCACTTCCCATTATTATTCATTCATTTACTGTTCCATTACATTGATTTTCATAACAAATTAAACTCAGATCTTAACAAATGATGATGACGATAGTGCAGATGATGACGATGATCAAAATGCTGAACAATATAGCTACAAGAAGAGAGAATCAGATAAAGGAGACATAGGTGAGTCTAGTTTGAAGAAGACACCTGGGGAGAATGTGGATGAAGATGATAGTATCTTCTGGACTGAGAAGATTAGAGCTTTATCTGATGAGTACAAGAGTTTGTATCGTCAAATGTTTGAAAAGAATATGTGGACGATTGAGTTAACTGGAAGATTCCCTGAGATTTTTGAAACAGATGATATGAGATTTGAGATTGAATATAATGATCCAGATCTTGAAGATGGGGAAGTCTCTACTGCTGTATCCAAAGAGATTCTTGATGGATTAGCAAAGCAGGTTGGGAAGTCTCTAGAGGAGATTATGCAAGACAAAGAGATTCCTAACATTCCAATGAAAGAAGCAGGTAATCACTCTGATGATCAAGATACTCCAGTGTTTGGGGATGTTGAAATTGAAGACTTATCTCATGAAGAGTATCTTGAGTACTACAAGAAGAAAGAAAATGAAGTGATTCCTGAGATCAACGAGCAAACACTTAATGAAGCTGAAAAGCATGCTAAAACTAAAGGTAAGAAGATTCTAGAAGAAATGTTCTGTAAAGACACTGATCAGAAAAAGACGTATAAACAATCTGACGAACTGAAGGATATGTTGAGAAAGTTAAAAGAGAAAGAGGCAAATAGACCTAAATCAGAAGTGCAGGGAGGTTTCTACAAATATCATAATGAATTTTTTAAAGGAAGAGCGTTGGGATGGAAGTACTTGAGACAGCTACGGTGTATAGGTGTGAAGTGGGAAAAAGGGATCTTGTACTTTTACAGATTCCATGACATTAAACTCCCTACTGTATTGGGCTGTTAGGGATGTTTGTACACAGACGATGAGTGGTGCTTCTGTGAATAATGATGTGGTAGGATGGTTTACTGACAAGATGTCATGGGAAAACAGAACAAGATGGGATATGTTTACACCTCAATACCCTAAACGAATTGAACATAGAGATATTGATCCCATTACCGGCATGAAGAGAGTGACTTTGAAGTATAAGCCTCCTGTGGTGATGAAGAGGATACCTGTTAGGATCTGAGTATTGGATTGTTTTGATTAATTATGAAATATGAATGAAGTATAAATGGAAAGTGCAGCGGAATAAAGAATAATCAAAACATAGAGAATAATTGTTATCAATCGAATGCTTTCATTAAAGTTGAAAGATTACAAAGGTACAATTATAACTCCCCCTCAGCCTGATCACTCAGAGTTTGTTTGTCTAGAGAGAATGACGAGTGACAAATAGAACAGTACAAGTACTGTTCTATTTATAGACAAGTACAAACCTCTGATGATCACTTAGCTGACGTCACCTAGAAAGCGACCCCTAACTGACTAACAAACTACAACATCTGTTAAACAATAAACTACTGTTACATTGAAACTACTGAAGGAAAACTCTGTTAAGCTAAAAACTCTGATGTCTTCTTAACATCTGTTGAACCAAAGTACTGTTGGTTCAACAGACCTTTGTTCTTCAGATCCTTGATCAGCACTTGTTCTTTATCAGACTTTTGCTCTTCAGACTTTATCCATCAGACCTTTCATCAGCAGCAGTTGTCTTGTATCAGTTGTTTAAGTCATCAGCAGTTTGGGAATCAGCAGTTCTTTGGAGGAAGCTTTCTTGTAAACTCTGTTATTTATTCATGATCAACACTTAGTATATTTTGGCTTTCAATCATCTGTTCTTCTCCAGGTCAGCAGACCCAACAATCTCCCCCTAGAACAGATGATGCCAAAACTCTGCTTTATTCTTGATCTTTATTCCTCATCAGACTTTCTCTAATTTGCCCTTTTAGTTGCAATTCAAAGTGCAAGGAGAAGAGGTCTTCAGCATCTCTATCCAGTGTCAAATTTAGAAGTGACTGGAGATCTTCAGCACTTAGGCCAGGTGCCTCATCCATGCTCAGCTTCTGAATACTACCATCTGATCTGAGCAATGTCAATTCATGGGTCTCTTTATCAGACTTCCATTTTAGAATTTTAGAATCAGAGGAGTGACTGGGATGCATCTTTATTTTGGATGAGTTTGGTGATGGTGGCCTTCCAATGAGTTCTCTGAGCCTGTCTGACACAGGATCAGAAAAAGATCTGATTTGATTCAAGATCCCCTCTTTCACATAAGTATCAGTGAACTGTCTTGTTTCTTCTTCAGTCATTTCTTTTTGCTTCTTAAATTGTCTTCTAGCAGCAATGGTAAGATCTGAAGTTTCCAGTAAACTGTCTAATGTGAAGGCCTGAGAGGGTTTCTTGGGAGCATCATCATACACTGGTTTTCATGGAAGATCAGGATTGGTCTTTCTTTCTTGTTCAAGCTTTTTGTATGTTTCAATTAGCCTGATCTCTGACCATCTGGCAACAGACTTCATCTCTCCATACTTAGCTGCTACGAGCTCTTGTCTCATTCTTCTGAATTTCAAGGCTCTAGCTTCATCTCTCCCCTTTTTGAAATCAGGAGCAGAGACCTTAGCAGGAGGATTCTTGGCCATGTTCTCTATTCTGATTAGTTCTTCTCTTAGAGCATGTGTGGTCCAGCCTGTAAATTGATTCTTTGTTGCTTTATAAGGCTTGGATGCCAAGATCTGTTCCAGCAGTGAATCCCTTACTTCCATCTCCAAGTGTCTGCTGAGAGGCATGGTTGACATGGAGTTGCTCAGGGTCTTAGCATAATCTTCAATCCTTCTGAGTTTGCTAAGCTCTGCTGAATGGATGCCCTGAGCAGTCCTGTCATCCTTCCCTTTGCACTTCTCTTTGATGACAGCATCAGCCTGTTCACCCTTGTATTTGAGATATGTGTCTATATTGGGTGGAACAGGGAAGCCTTTAAGAGATGGGAAGGATCTTTCTGATGGCTGATCAGTATTATAGAAGGATTGAAGTTCCCCCTTGATTAAATCCAACTCAAGGGGATACTTCTCAGCCAATGGGGTGATGGTTGGTGGTGGTCTGTGTGATCTGAATTGGGCAGTGTGTGGTGAGTAAGATGAGAGTGGAATGGCATTGACTGGTGTGGATGAGATTGGGGTGTTAGGTGGTGTGTTGTGGATGTTTTCATCTTGTATAACAAAGGTGGATTTCCTTTTTCTGCTATACAAGATTTTGGGTGAAGGTGAGGATGTAGCAGTGGATTGAGAAACATCTGTAGGTCCTTTTGTGGAACCAGCAGTTGTTTGGGTTTTAGGTTGTGTTGAAGTAGGTTTGGTAGTGGTTTGTGTTGGAGTAGGTTTGGGAGTTGGTTGAGTTGTGGTTGGTTTAGTGACTGGTTTGGGTTGTGGTTTGGGTTGTGCAGATGTTTTAGCAGTGGTTTTAGTTTCAGTTGTTTTAGGTGCAGTGGTTTGGGTAACAGAGGTTGTGGTGGCAGTGGTTTGTGGAGCAGTAGTTGTGGTAACAGGTGTTTGTACAACAGGAGTTTCAGCAGCTAATTTGGAAGGTGGTTTTCTAGTGTGTTTGGCTGGCATTTTCTTTCTCTTTGAAGTGCTCACATCTTCCACTTCCTGCTGCTGTTCCTTTTTCAGCTGTACCAACCTCTCTGCCTTTACTTCCAATGTGTCAGCCCTTTTCATTTTGTCTTGAGCAGCCTTTTCAGCTCTTTCATTAGCTGAAGTGTCAACTTCTTTTGCCTTTGATGCTGGAGCTGGTTCAGAGACAGGGATCTGAACATTTGGTTATTGTGTTTGTGGAGCTGATTTGGGTGACCCTGGTTTGTCAGCAGTTGGCTTCTTCCCTTTTTGTGAGGGTGGTTCACCAAATGGATTTAGTTTTGGTAGCCTATCTCTGCCACTCTCCCCCTTTTTGGCATCATCAGCAGTGAATTCATCATCATCTTCATCTCTGAGAATTGTGGTAGGGGCAGAGCCAGTGGTCTTCAGCAAGTGGTCTTTGATCACCTTGATATCAGCCTTTGTATCATTGAATCTGGCATCAACCATGTTTCTGATCAAGGTCATGTAGGTTTCCTGTGTCTGATCTGCTAATTTTCGATGAGCTATGATGATGGGGGAAACAGATTTCCATAGCTCATTAGCAACATCAGCAGTTGATGGTTGACTTTTTGTAAAGTTATTCAATGTTTCCAATATTGACTTGACATCAGATTTGATGTCAGCAACAGAGGATTCAAGGTTTTGAACTTTAACCGTCAATTCTTGTAGTTTTGACTCATCACCCAAATTAATAGGATCATCTGAGTCCCTACCAGAGGTAGTTTTAGCTGGTTCAGTCCTAGGAGGTGAGTCCATAGAATAAGAACCTGCTGCCCCTTTGTCTTGGTTCTGGCGACTTCCAACCGTTTTTGGAGACACAATTGTGTCTTCAGCAGTTGTTGCCTTCAAGGAAGTCTTAGCAATGTAACCACTGTCCTGCTGTGAGACAATGGTCTCAACAGCAGTAGTGGCTGCTTCTCTTGAAACCTCATCAGAAGTAACATGTACTTCTGGGAGTATAACCTCCTCATCTGTTTGTGGGATGGCTGATTGATTTTCCTCAGCCCCAGTCACTGGTGGTGGCATACTCTCAGTGATAGGTGAATGAGAGGAACTGGGGTTGTCCTGAGTTTTATCAATAGCCTCAAACAGGGGTTGCATTGTTTGTGGGACATGTGGTGGTGATGTAGGTGGAGTAAGAAGCTGATTAGCCCTGGGAGATGGGCTTGTAAACATATGATCAAGTGACTCATATGCCTCAGTTTGAGGTTCCCTTTGGCTTACAACAAGTTCCTTTTGTGAGGAATCTTGAGGAGTTTGCTTGGGTTGAGATATCTCCAACTGTTGTGAGGAAGTAACAACAGTGGTTTCATGTTGCTTTGGTGATGCAACAGGGTTAGCTTCTGGTATCTCATCATCCAGAAGTCCCTTTTTGGTTTTGGTGGTTGTTTTGGTGGATGGACGTTTTCTTTTGGTGGCTGGTGTGGGTTTCACAGCACTGGATGAAGTGCCATGAACACCAGGAGCAGTGGGCTCACCAACAGAGGTTTCAACAACAGTTGTTGTCTTTGTCCTCTTTGGTTGTGTTTTGGAAACTTTTTGAACTTTTTGTGCCTTTTCTTGGGTTGAAGAACCCAGCATTCTAGTAAAAGTTTCATCAGTTAGACTTTTCATTTTAAATGACTCTCCCTTTTGAAAATCCTTTTCAGGTAAAAGCTTTTGTAGAATTACACTTAGAATTCTAGGGTAGAGCAGAAAAGCATTGTTTGAGCCAGATTTTATGGCTTTCACATTTGATACCAAGTCTGAAAACAATCCCTGAGATAGGTTGAAGTCAGAGTCTGACAACATAGCATATCCCAAGTATTGTATCCTCAATGGGATTTCATTGAAGGATGTAGTCTTGGCAGAGGCACAGAGGAGGAGGGTATGGAAGAAAAATTTCATGACTGGTGGGAAAAACTTTTTATATAGTGTGGAACCAGTCATTTGAGCATCATACCCCCTCTCTTGAAACTCAGTGTGAAGCTCTGTTTTTGGAAAAGTTTCCATACCTGACAAGTCGTTCAGTGAGAAGGTAGTGGAGATGATCTCAGGGGTTATGGCGATACTGGTGGCTCCAATTTTTGAAATTATGGACGTAGGCTTTTTGTCGTGGTACAAAACCTCAGCAGTTGCCCAAAATTCTTGGAGTGTTTCCAGGTATATGGGGGCATCAGCAGTAAGAACATTTTTATATTTTGAGTTATTGATGATGTCAATGGTGGAATGGAATGGTGTGTTGTCTTCGGTTTTAACCAAATATGGAAGGAAATTGTGAGTGGCTTTTGTTTGAAGTTCCATTTTAATGGATTTTGATTATGAAAGCAAGGATCTTTGATTGAGGGTTATGAGGAAGACGAGAGCGGTTTTTAGTATTTTGAATACAATGAGACAGTAAAACTGCTGTTGGGGGAAAGAACAGGGTTTTATAGGCTCTGGTGAAACCGCTGATGTGGCAAAAACTCTGCTTTAGAGAGCAGACGTGGCAAACATCTGATGGTTGAAACATCTGGTGGCAGACAGCTGTTTTGTTAAACCTCTGTTGCCAACCTCTGTTGTTTAACCAAAAGACTGATGAAAACAGTTGTTTTATCTGATCAGATGTTTGAAACAGATTTTTCAACCAACAGTGGTTGTTTTACCTGATCAGATGTTTGAAACAGATTTTTCAACCAACAGTGGTTGTTTTACCTGATCAGATGTTTGAAACAGATTTTTCAACTAACAGTGGTTTTAATAAAACAGTGGTTGTTTTATCTGAATCAGTGGTTTTAAAACAGATTTTTCAACCAAAGTGTTATTTTAGCAAAATTTGATTTTCTGAAAACATTTTAATGTTTTTATTGAAAACATTTTTGTTGTTTTTAATCCATGTTTAACATTCCAATTCGAGAGATCAGATTTGTGAAGGTAGATGTGTCTAAAGCTTTTGTCAGCACATCTGCCAACTGATCCTCTGTTGGAACATGGTGCAGAGAAATCAAACCTTTTTCATAGCTATCCCTGACAAAGTGATGTCTGATATCTATGTGCTTGGTGGTTGAGTGAGAGACTGGATTTTTGATGATATTTTCAGCAGCTTGACTATCCAACATGAGTGGAGTCCTAAGTGCAGTTATCCCAAAGTCCAGTAGTTGATTTTGAAGCCACATAAGTTGGGCTGTACAGCTTGCAGCAGCAATGTATTCAGCTTCAGCAGTGGATGTTGAAACAGCTGCTTGCTTTTTGCTTTGCCAAGAAACTAAGGCATTCCCTAGAAACTGGCACCCTCCTGATGTGGACTTCCTTGTGGTATGGCAGCCAGCAAAATCACTATCTGAATAACCTGAAAGCTCAATGTTTCCATTAGCAGGATACCAGATACCAAGTGTGGGAGCACCTTTTAGGTATCTGAAGATCCTTTTCACAGCAATAAGGTTAGACTTTCTAGGAGAAGCCTGAGATCTAGCACACACACAGGTTGCAAACATAATGTCTGGCCTGGATGCTGTTAAGTACAATAAAGACCCAATCATGCATCTGTAGTGTGTCTGATCAACAAGTTCATCCTTTTCATCATCAGTGAGTGGCTTGACAGTGCTCATGGGTGTACTACATGGCTTACAATCATTCATCTCAAATTTTGTTAACAAGTTTTTCACATACTTGTTTTGATGAATGAAAGTACCATTTTGCAGTTGCTTTACTTGAAGACCAAGAAAGCACTGAAGTTCACCCATAGCACTCATTTCAAACTCTGCTGTCATGAGTTCCCTAAACTCCTCACACATTTTATTACATGTGGATCCAAAAATGATGTCATCCACATATATTTGAACAATCATTAAGTCTTTTCCTTTCCATTTTAAGAACAAGGTTTTGTCAATTTTACCTCTAGTGAAACCAATGGATAAGAGAAAAGTAGAGAGAGTTTCATACCAGGCTCTTGGTGCTTGTTTGAGTCCATACAATGCTTTGTTAAGCTTGTAGACATGATCAGGATGGAATGTGTCTTCAAAACCAGGTGGTTGACATACATAGACCTCCTCCTGAATTTTGCCATATATGAAGGCACACTTGATGTCCATCTGAAACACCTTGATGTTGTGGTTGACAGCAAAGGCTAAGAAAAGTCTGATTGCCTCTAGCCTTGCTACAGGAGCAAAGGTTTCATCATAGTCAATACCCTCTTCTTGTCTGAAGCCTTGAACCACTAGCCTGGCTTTGTTCTTGACAACTATACCCCTTTCATCAGTTTTGTTTTTGAAGACCCACTTTGTGCCAATAGGACAGACATCCTTAGGCAGTGGTACAAGTTCCCATACTTGTTGTCTTTTAAACTGAAGGAGTTCTTCTTGCATGGCTTCTACCCAACTGTTGTCTTTCAGTGCCTCTTGGTACTTGACAGGTTGTGTAAGGGATAGAAAACCTGCAAAAAGACAGATGTTTGAAGATTGGCTCCTTGTGAGCACACCTTCTCTGATGTTGCCAATGATTTGATCTGGTGGATGAGCTCTTAGGTAGATTAAATCTCCCTGATATGGTATGATGGCATTTTGTGGTGAAGGACAGAGGTTTGGAGACTCTGTTGACATAACATCTGTTGGCACTTCTGAAGAGGCAACAGATGTTTGAAATGGAGGTGGAGGAATGGGTCCAAGTGGTGTAAGATTGGACTGACTTTTGTCAACAGATGATTGACTCTTGTCAACAGATGATTGAACAGTGGATTGGCTGGGTGAATCAGTGGATTGAAGATAAGACTGGCCAACAGTGGCTGACTCAGCTGTGACAGAGTTTTGACAGTTGTGTTGAACCACTGCTTCCTCTGATACAGGATAGACTTTGTAGTGGTCTGGAACCACAACATCTATTCTGTAATCTTGTTGTGAAGATTGTGGAGTACCTGCAGGGTTAGTTTTGACAGCAATATCTTCAAATTTGAATTTATCTAAATCAAACAACTCAGCAGGGTTTGCTGGGATTTTTAAAGAAGAAAGTTCATTGAACTTCACATTCAGAGTTTCTTCTATTGTTTTAGTCCTTGTGTTAAACACTTTATAGGCCTTTGCAATAGAAGAATACCCCAGAAAATATCCACAATCCACTTTGGCTGCAAATTTTGAAATGGAATCTTTAAGATTTAAAATGAAACATGGGCAGCCAAAGACTTTGAAGAATGATATCAGTGGTTTGATTTTAAACAGAATTTCATAAGCAGTCTTTTGATGTCTAGGGTTGATTAAAACTCTGTTTTGAACATAACAAGCAGTGTTTACAGCTTCTGCCCAAAAGGACATAGGTAAACCAGAATCTGCTAGCATTGTTCTTGCAGCCTCAATGAGAGTCCTGTTCTTCCTTTCAACCACCCCATTCTGCTCTGGTGTTCTTGGGATACTGTACTGCCTTACAATCCCTTTTGACACACAGAAATCATCTAACTCCTTATTTTTAAACTCTGTTCCATTGTCACTCCTAAAGACTTTTACTGGCAAGTCATATTGTTTTTCAACTTTGGTAACAAAGTCCTTCAAGATACCTGCAGTCTCATCTTTAGAGTGTAAAAAGTAAGTGCATGTAAACCTAGAAAAATCATCAACTATGACAAGACAAAATCTTTTCCTTCTTAGACTCATGATTTTTACAGGGCCAAACAAGTCCATGTGCAACATTTGTAAACACTGACTGGTTTTGGACTCATCAATGGATTTGTAAGAGCTTTTATGTTGTTTACCTTTTAAACAGGAAACACAATGCTCATCACATTTGAATTCTTTTGATGGTAAACCTCTGACAAGGTTTTGTTTGGAGAGTGAGTTGATAGTTTGAAGGTTGGTGTGACCAAGTCTCCTATGCCACAATTCTGTCTCTTTTGTAGAGGCAGCTGAGAACAGACAGACATTTGCAGTAGGGTTATCCTTCAACATATCAACCACATACACATTGCCACTTCTGTGAGCAACAAGTTGTGCTTTGCTCTCAGCAATGATGGTGTTAATCTTTTCTACAGCCTCTGGGCCAACAATCTTACAAGTTTGCTTAGTGAAAAATGACCCAAAGCCTTTGTCACTCATTTGTGATACACTAAGTAGATTAAATTTTAGATTGTCTATTAGATTAACATTTTCAAACTTAAGTCTCCCTGCTTTGACAGTACCAGAACCCAACACTTTACCTTTAGAATCATTACCAAAGGATATATCACCCCCTCCATGAGCAAGAAAGTCCAGAAGAAGGGCTCTACATCCAGTCATGTGCCTGGAGCCTCCACTATCTACATACCATAAACTGTCTAAACAAGCAGAAGCTCCCTGCACATCAGTAAGGATTTTAGTTTTGGTGAGTGTCCAAAGCCAAATTGGCTTTGGATGGGTCCTTAGCTGTCTCAGCCTTAAGTTGAGGAGAATGATCAGTGGTTTGGACTAGTTTTTGAACTAGATTCAACAGCTGCAGTTGACCATTTGCCAGTGCTTGTATGTCAACACTTGGTCCAGCAGAGGTTTGATCATTTCCTATCAGTTGTTGAAAACCATGAGGATGTCTGTTCACTTTTGGTTTTGAAGGCCTCTTGGGCTCATCATAAACATGTGGCAGACGATGACAAGTGGGTTGTCCATATCCTCTTGGTAATCTGTTTACAGGTGGAGCATCTGTTACCTGAACCTCTCTGGGAGCAGAGTTTTTGTTCAGACTTTGGGTAACAGATGTTTGGACTGATTCAAAAGTCTGTTTGGATTTTCCTTTTGAAGTACTCATCACTTGACTCTCCAGAGTTTTAGCCTTATACTCTTTTATCTTTTCATCAAAATTTTTGAGATATAAGCACTCTTTTGTTTTGTGATTCTTTTTCTTGCAGATTGAACATTCTTTAGATTTTGAATCATTTAAACTTGTTGTTTTGTTGATGTCATATGCTTTTAGAAGAAAACAGTTTTTGGTGACATGGTTCTTCTTTTCACAAAAATCACAAAACAAGTTGTTCTTGGCTTTCCCTTTTTCTTTCTTCTTTTCAACAGATGTTTCATCATCTGTTGGAAGACTTACTAGAGGGATAACCTTGGCCTGTGGTGCCATTTTACCATCAGAGGTTTTGAAGGTCATTGGTTTGAAATTTTCAAGGACTTCACACTCATCTGACCATGTTGGTTTGAATTGATATTTCTCAATTTCATCAAATGAGGGTGTACCTTCCAACTTTTCAAGAATGATTTTCTTGCCATTGGGTTCAGTAACCTTGATTTCTTGACCTTTTGAGTTTGTAGGGATGACCTCAACCAACTGTGGTTCCTTTTTGTCAGTGGTTTGTGAAACTTGATCAGTGGTTTTAAAACCAAACCCAAATTTCACATGACTTTTAGATTGTTGGTTGACAATCATCTCAAAACCCTTTGATGATTCCACCCATTTCTTACATTCAACTTGGGTGGACTCAAGCTCCTTCTTACAACTATGATATTTTGTTATCATAGTCTGAAGCTGGTCTTTGGTTATGCTTGCTTCATGTTTTAGACTGCTGATTTCAGACTCTTTTTCAGATATTTTTGATTTTAACTCTTTTGTTAATTTTTCAACCTGAATTTCTGAATCCAAAATTTTCTTTCTAAAGTTTTCATTCACCTCTTTTATCTTAGCAAATGCTACAATACATTTGTCTGAGCACAAGTCATTTAAGATTTGAGGAGATACCTTAGCAGCAGCCATCAAGGCACAGTTACACTGGCAGTCACATTCATCACTACCCCAGGGGTCTGATAGATTCACAACCTCCACTTCAGATTCTTCAGCTGAAACAATCCCACCAACAACACCATCAGTCACATTTTCAGACATAGACACCACTTCCTCAGAATCAGTCTCTTCAACAATTGTTTCTAGTGCCATAAAACAAAAATCCTTTTCAGTGTTGGCAACTAGAGCAATGTTGTCATCTGTTATCTCATCTGGTAGACTGCTCCAATCAACAAAGCCTTGAGTAAAGAAACTCTGTTGACCTGGTTGACTGGTCTCTGCAGGAGCAGAGGGTGGAGTAACAGTCATTGGCACAGGGGCCTGAGCAACAGGTGTTTGGACATAGTGATACTGAGGAACAGTGGTTTGGACATAATGCACAGGAACAGTGGTTTGGGTCTGTGCAAAGTGAGCAGTGTTTTGCACATTGGGTACATTAGGGATGGTCTGATAAGTGTTGGTCTGTGGTCTTTGATTTGGATAGGTGATCATAGGAACTCCATTTTGACTCCTACACTCCCTAGCAAAATGACCCATTCTATGACATTTGTAACACTTTATCTTTGATTTATCCAACCCAACCTTTGACCCACCATGTAAACCTGGGTACCTCCTGCCAGTTTTCTTATAGAAGTTATTGGTTCTAATACTGAGCAGGGCAACCTGATGTAAGATGTCCATTTCTTCTAGGTCCAAAGGGTCAATGTATTGCAAGTCATTGTACACAAAAGATGAATTATCAGAAGCCTGGATATCACCACTAGCTGTGAAAGCACAGTTGTTTGGTGATGAGTAAGAATCATTATTGAAACCAGTTGTTATGTCAATGTAATGATCATAACTCTGATCCTTACTACTTCCAGAACCATCATCCTGACCCAACAGTGCAGTATTACCAAATACATAGTCATCTGACACTTTGCCAGAGTCCTGGAGCTTCTTTTTCTGGTTAAGCTCCCTTTCATAAGTCAGGAGCTTACCATGAAGCTGGGTCAGGGTTAGGTCTTTGAATCCGATAGAGTTTCTCATAACAATAGCTATAGTGTCCCATTTGTCCTGAAGTGATCTAAGAAACCTATGATTCAGTGTTGAATTAGGAAAAGTTAGACCAACCAGTTTAAGTTCACTAATTAGACAGTTAAACCTTTCAAACTGTTGTGTTAATGACTCCCCTTTTATGTGACTAAACGTTTCATATTGTTGGTTAAGTATTTCACGGTTGTTTTCAATCACATCATCAGTTCCCCCGAATTGCTCTTTAAGAGCATCCCACAGTTCTTTAGCACTATTGCAGTGCAAGAGACCGGCATAGATATCATTCGGCAGTGCCATGGCTACTATGCTGAAAGCCTTGGCATCTAGCTCGATTTTTTGAAAATCTTGCTCTGAGTAGTTCTCAACACTCTTTGGTACTTGGATCTTTGGATCCTCGGCACTCGGTACCATTGGAACATGTGGTCCAAATACTACCGATTTCCAGCACCCTGTGTTCTGTTGTGCTAACACATGAGCTACCCGACGCTGCCAGATGTTGTATTCTGACCTGACAAGCATCGGAGGCTTGTTGTGTGTGCCAGTGTTGTGTGGATCTTGATTAAGTGAAGTCATTCTCTTGGTTTTTTTAAAAACAAAGTCTGTTTACTAACTGTTGAAACGAAAATAAACTATTACTCTGTTTTAACCCGACAAACAAACGATATCAATGATTGTGAGCTGATCTGTGTATTAAATTGATTGATTAGATCAGATTTAATTGACCAAGCTCTGATACCAATTGTTAGGATCTGAGTATTGGATTGTTTTGATTAATTATGAAATATGAATGAAGTATAAATGGAAAGTGCAGCGGAATAAAGAATAATCAAAACATAGAGAATAATTGTTATCAATCGAATGCTTTCATTAAAGTTGAAAGATTACAAAGGTACAATTATAACTCCCCCTCAGCCTGATCACTCAGAGTTTGTTTGTCTAGAGAGAATGACGAGTGACAAATAGAACAGTACAAGTACTGTTCTATTTATAGACAAGTACAAACCTCTGATGATCACTTAGCTGACGTCACCTAGAAAGCGACCCCTAACTGACTAACAAACTACAACATCTATTAAACAATAAACTACTGTTACATTGAAACTACTAAAGGAAAACTCTGTTAAGCTAAAAACTCTGATGTCTTCTTAACATCTGTTGAACCAAAGTACTGTTGGTTCAACAGACCTTTGTTCTTCAGATCCTTGATCAGCACTTGTTCTTTATCAGACTTTTGCTCTTCAGACTTTATCCATCAGACCTTTCATCAGCAGCAGTTGTCTTGTATCAGTTGTTTAAGTCATCAGCAGTTTGGGAATCAGCAGTTCTTTGGAGGAAGCTTTCTTGTAAACTCTGTTATTTATTCATGATCAACACTTAGTATATTTTGGCTTTCAATCATCTGTTCTTCTCCAGGTCAGCAGACCCAACAATACCATTGATGCCTATTCAACAACACTTCAGCAACGAGTTTATATTTTCGTACTACGATTGGAAAACAGCTGAAGCGGTGATAGTGTTGAAAGACAAAGATCCGAAGGGTGAATTCAAGAAAATACGCATATTTGATCCTATGTGGATGATTAACTGCTTGAGTGAAGATATCAATATGCTGTTTTTCAATCCATTATGTTATGTTCGATAGTTTGTATGTTGGTTTCATAAATATTATGTTTGGTTTAGGTTTAATTTTGATAAATTGTATAGTATATGAAAATTGGGGAATTCTAATTTGAGGTTGAAATTGTGTGTATGAAGGTATATATGTGTGTATGTAAGTAGTATGTTATGTTTGATAGTTTCTATGTAGTGTAAGTGCACGAATGTGACTATCGCTTTGGATTGACATTATATATCGTTTATATGAAGATTTTGTGTTTCCTAAAGACCCATTTGACCTATGGTGAGGTCAAAGGGAAATTAAGAAGGTCGAAGGAAGTTTTGATAGTTTGTTTATTTGGTTCGAGCTAGTGTAGAGGTCGAAGGGCTCATTCGACCTAAGCGTGGGGTCGAATGAGACAGCCTATATATAGTTGAAGTTTTATTTTGTGATTAAGTAGTTGGTCATTTGTTCTAGGTTTTGTGTGTGTGTTCTCTCTGAGGTCTAGAACTTTCTGATTATCAGTTTTCATTGTAAACCTAACCTTTATCAAGTAAAATCAATTGTTTTTGAATGAAAATGTTTATGAAAATGGATTTAATCGTGTTCTGATTTGTTTTCTATCATTTTGCATGTGATTTAGGGTTTCCGCACCAAGATTACTTCATTTGTATGATTACTTAGTTGATTTCTTACAATCCGATCCTCTACATGTAGTTTTCATAATTTTTAAGTTTGGTTTAGGTTTGATAAATTGTATGTTTATGTGTATATTTAGGCTTTATAATTTGCATGTTTAAGTTTCTCAATTTGTATGTTTATGTATGTGTTTAGGTTTGATAATTTGTATGCCTATGTGTATGTTAAGGTTTGATAATGTGTATGTTTAAGTTTGATAATATTTATGTTTATGTTTATGTTTAGGTTAGCGAATTTGTATGCTTAGTTATGATTATGTTTAGGTTTTATAATTTGTATGTTCAAATATGATAATTTGTTTCTTTATGTGTATGTTTAGATTTCCAAATATGTATTTTTAAGTTTAATAATTTTTTTTATATTGTGAAATTGTTTATACGATACCCGGCATTGAAATCATCATGACATTAGAAATGAGTTAACTTTGAATTGTGGCTGTGTATTACATTTGTAACATTTTAGGAAATGATTTCACTATATATTGTATTTATAACTTTTAAAGAGATATTTTCTATTTGGATTGTTCTTGTTATCATGATGGCTCATGTAATGGGCATGGTGGCGATGGGCCAGCGA
Source organism: Ambrosia artemisiifolia (assembly GCA_032199755.1). Taxonomy (NCBI): domain Eukaryota; kingdom Viridiplantae; phylum Streptophyta; class Magnoliopsida; order Asterales; family Asteraceae; genus Ambrosia; species Ambrosia artemisiifolia. The sequence continues at coordinate 3,495,136 of CM063526.1, read as the reverse complement.
TACACCACCGCCCCACGGATGGCTCCACGATCATCAAGAGGATGGTAAGACTTTTTATAAATTAACTTTACTTTATTTTACTTCATTTACTTAAATATCATGTCTAATCATGTTTAATTATAATTGTAGTTGTACTAGTCTGGAGTTGGGTTTTGATAGGAAGGCTACGTTTGCTCCATTCAGTAGGCAGAGCAGTTATTTCACTCGCGAACTAGGCATATACATGTGGCGGTCGATCGCGTTTGATAAAGAAGCTCGTACAATAATAGTTGTTACAAAGAGGTAATGCTTTATATATAAATATCTATACTATATTAATATGAATATAGCAACGGCAAGGTTTGTCGCTTGTAACGCCCCAAAACCCGAACTTAAATTAATTAGTATGTTTTAATGTGTTATGGCATGAGGTGAAATAACTAAGTATCTATCCTAGATTCCTAGATAGATATACAAGTTAAATAGAATTTCAATAAGGTTTGAGTCAATGTTGGATGGGCATCAAACTTGAAGGGCTGAAGTTGGGAAGAACCAAACTAAATACCACCCACATTTTGGTGGGATATTTAATACGACACACACACACACTTCAGGAGAATGTGTGTGTGTGTTTGTGTATATGTGGGTGCTCTCTACCACCAAATGAACAAGGGAAATGGAAATTGCATGTATGATCTGAGATTTGAGAAGTGTTCATCACCTTCTAAGCATCAAGTAAGTATCCATTCTTTATCATGAAACTTCTTGGTTGGAGCTATTGGTGGGTTTTGATGAACCAACCCTAAATTGGGTAAATTGTAAGCATTAGATGGTTGAATTCATGTTTTGATGCACTAATCTAGTGTCATTAATGATTTAGTGATCTTAAGTGGAACTTTGATTTAGGGTTCATGTTCAACAAAAATGGGGGTTTTTACCCATGATCATTCGTGATCAAATTTGATAAATAGATTGAAAGAATTTAAAGTTTTTCTATGTTGATATCTATTGAAAGAAGGATATGTAATGTAGGTAAATAACACGATGATTGATGTTATGAGCTATGAAATTAGGCATGAAATACTTGTACATTGAGCTTAGAATGGTGTATGCACACCAATTGTTCGATGAAATGTCTAGATGAACTTGCATGCAAGTAATTGATGAATATGAATGGAATATGATGATTGTTAGTAAATTAACATAAAGGATGTGTTTTGATGGAAACCATGTGTGAATTAGAATGGATTGTATATAGGTATATATGTATGCACATAAGTGATCTTATGGTTGTAGGTGTCCTATAATGTGTGAATTTGTATGCAAAACTCGACAAGTATGAGAGTAATGTGATAATTGGTGCCATTGATAGTAGGTTAACATGAGGATTGCGTCTTAGAGAGTAATCACGTGGGGATTTAGTTGATTGTATGATGTGGTAGGAAATATGCATTAGTAGTGTGTACACTATGCTTATATACTATGATGCACACCATGTGTTGGTTAATTGGTATGATGAATGATCTCGTATGTTAATGAGATAGGAATGTGATGTTTATGGTGGATTTCATATGATCTAGTCATCAATATGGACATATGTTCTAAGTAGGAAGTTTGTATAGTTGGAAGTTGACTTTCTGGAAAGTCAACAATGTTAAAATGACATGGTTGTGCTTCCTAACATGATTGTGAGATTGAGGATGTCATGTGATACATGTTTAATGGTGTATGTGACATACACGATGGTAAGCTAAACTACTTAAAGTGTGAACAATGTGATTGTAAATCTATGTCTTATGTATGTTAAAGATTGACCAACGAAAGTCATGACATAGGGGTTGGAATATTTGATCATGTGAACTATCATGTGTGTTAACAAGATGTAAATGTGATGACATGAAATGATAGGAATCATGTCAGGATGGACCTGAGCATGGAAGGCTAATGGGTCAAGAAGAGGGAGGGAAACACACATGAACTTGGAGGACTTGAGGTAAGTGATTCCCGAACTTAACTTGCATTATGATATCGAATTTATATGTTAATGTAGCATGGGAATCTTGAAAAAAACAAATAATTAATGGTGGTGCCAAGGTAAGAGACTTGGTGATGGGTCAACCATAGATTGACCCATGTTTGGTTTCATATAGAGGAGATAACGGGTCATCAAAGAAATGTTATGCCATTAGCGATGAAACTACGTAATCCGAGTAGTTTAACGCTTAGGAAAATCACGGGGAATGATCTTAGAATCTTGTGAGGTTTGGTCGCAACCTCACATCAGGTCCGGTCGCAAGGTGACCTGAACGGGCGCAACCTGACTCTGATGGACAAGTTTGGCTGATTTGCGCCCTATGGGGGCGCAACCTCCCCCTCTAGGGGCGCAAGCTTGCACCCCCCACTTGTTAATTGTTTGTTTTTATCGTATTTTAATGTTTCGCTTATATGCGCAACCCTTATTCGCATTTAACGCATCAAATAACATCATTGGACTTCGTGAATGCTAGGTATAGGTGTAGCAAGTAATAGGAATGTCGGATTTGCAAACCTGACTCAAGTACGGAATGATGCGTGTGTGTGTAATTAATGGATATGTGTGTATACATGGTAACAAATACGGAAAGTAGATTTGTTATGCTTTTGTAGATTGAGAATGTGATGTATGTATGGGTACTTATACCTGGGTTTGTGTGAGAGTTTTAAGTATGTAAAGGTTGGTCATTATGTGTAGATTAAGTATAGGATTAGAAACGTCATGCTTGTCCTAGAGAATACATGAAGGAAGAATAGTATGACGGGTCAAGGTAGGTTGTGTGTGGGAATTGTACCCATGTATGTATTGTAAGGGTATTAACCTTTTATTATGAGAATGGAAATGAAGATGCAGGTATGTAAGTATGAATGCATGGGACTTGGAGGTTCGGATCAGGATATCACACCCGAACTTGCAAGAAGGCGTTTAAACAGGATCAAGGAGTATTGTTGGATGTTATTTCCGCATCGTGAGTAATTTACATGAAGTCACCTATTAAACTAACGAAACGGTTATGTGGTGATTGCAGGTTGTCTTGTCTACCTAATGAAGTAAGGAAAGGATGGAGATCGAGCGAAGGAGCGGATTGTACGTGGTCACGGTCACGGTCACGTAATCTAATAAAGAAGAGTCGCGTTGAATGTAATAATAAATATTAAAAGATGTAACACCAAAAATATCTCTTATATGTGTTTTCCAAACATTTGAGAATGTTCTGTAAGCAAGAAATTTTCTAGACCGTATTTTCCGCTGCATATTTTCTGTAAAACGGTTTAGGTGTTAAAAGTTGGTAACAGAGCCCTGGTTTAAGTGAAATCTCGTACATGGAAGTTAGTACTTGAACTCAAACTTGTGTGCTCTTGAAATCAGTGACCTGTACAATCCAAGACTCGATAAAGGCCCAAAGGTAGAATTTAATATTAACTCACATGACATGCTAAAAACTAATTATGGTGTGTATATTAAGGTGAGCTTTTGTGGATAATGAAGTGGTCTCAAGGACACGATCCAAGATAGATCTCGGAAATTTTGGAAAGGATAGAATGCTCGCAGGTACGTAGTATTAATACATTGGTACCGGTGGGAGAGAATTCTCAAGGATGGTAAAATTTAGATGGAAAACAACCATGTTGTTAGGGAAGGAAATTGAAAATGTAGCACGAAGCTGAAAACCAGTCCCCAAGCATAAGCTAATGATTACATGAAGGCATGTGGATAGCATGTGGACTGCGCACCTGACCAGTGCACAAGAAGCATGCGATACACGTGAGACCATGAGAATCATCACAGGTATGCCTAGTAAAATTGGAAAGTAAGTGGTCGTGTGGGTGAATGGGTGGAATAAAACTTCTATAAAAGCGTGAATGTGAAGGGGGTTCCCTTAGAAGGTATCAAACTAAACGTATGTATATTGTGCCTATAAATTAATTATGGCAATGAATGAATGAGAATCTAGACGTTAGTTGTGGGTAAAGTAGATGACTCTCAAGTGATAGAGAGCAGTCTGTATTGAAAGGAAGGGTTGGAATGAAGGGTTTGAATACGTAGGTAAGCACAGATCAAACCTATATAAATGAAAAGATGGAATGAAAGGTTTGAATCCATAGGTAAGCACAGATCAAACCTACATGAATGAAAGGTTTGAATCCGTAAGTAAGCATGGATCAAACCTATATGAATGAAAGGTAGGAATGAAAGGTTTGAATCCGTAGGTAAGCACGGATCAAACCTACATGAATGAAAGGTTGGAATGAAAGGTTTAAATCCGTAAGTAAGCACGAATCAAACCTATATGAATGAAAGGTTTGAATCCGTAGGTAAGAACGGATCAAACCTACATGAATGAAAGGCTGGAATGAAAGGTTTAAATCCGTAAGTAAGCACGGATCAAACCTATATGAATGAAAGGTTTAAATCCGTAAGTAAGCACGGATCATACCTATAGGAATGAAAGGTTGAAATTAAAAGAATTTGTAGGTACGCACGGATTAAACTTATATGAATGAAGGTTAGAAATGAAAGATTTGCATCTGTAGGTAAATACGGATCAAACCTATATAAATTAAAGGTAGGAATTAAATATATGAATCCATATGTAAGTCCCTCCACATACTCGTTATTCGGCTCATCCTTGATAGCATAAAAAAATGTTAAATGACCTTAATGGGTCAAATGGGTGGAATTGTAGAAATTGTAGAAATGATCCTAAACGGGTTAAATGGTGGAAATGAAAAAAAAATATAGAATAACCCAAGTAATGGGTCAGATTAGTTGGAATGTTGTAGAAATATAGAATAGTCTATGGAGCGGTTTATTTGGATAGGAATGAAGAAGAGAATACATTTTTCTCTAACCAAGATAAAGCACAATGTTAGTAACCTAGTTTAGATATGCATGTTGTGTGGCATATAAAAATGCATGTATATGTAATGGAAGATAGTAAGCATTGGTATTAATGTGAGTTTATTTCAGAAACCTATGGAAACGAATGAACGGTGGATCTTTTGAAGGATTCGTACCTCTGTATGCAGGAAATGAATGATGTTATGAGATGCAAGAATGTAATGTAGGAATTATTATAAAGAGGTAGAATATGGCGCACTTACTTTGAAAAGTCAAATTGTATAAAATTTGCAAGATAGTGAATAAAATGTAAGGATCTTGCATAAGAAATGAAATAAGTAATGTAGTATAGCACGTAAACGAGAGATCAAGAAGGGAATGTATATAATTAGACATTACAGGTGAAAGAAAACTTGCATGGACCATTGAAGGTCAATTTTCATGAATGTAAGGTATATGTCTAACCAATGATTTTGTAGATAAGAATGGTCGAATTTTTGGATATGATGGGATCTACAAGATAGGCGATATGATTTTAATGAGTTGGAACTCGTAGTGAATGAACTAAACCAAGCTTAGTATGGTGTGGACTTGTGAAGAAGCAAGTCAAGCCGACATATGGATGGTTGGTAAACGTTGTGAAAGGAACGTTAGTAAATTTGGATATTTTGTGATTGTTAAATAGAAAATTGATATTTTGAATAGTAACCCCGTACGAATGAATGATAGCTCAAGCATGGTGTAGTTCGGAAAGTTTGACTCTTAAAGGTCGAAAGATGAATGGATCTTAGCTCAGACTTGGTGTTATTAAGCGATGGACATATGTGTCTATAGTAAGTGGTGCATGAAATGAACTAACAAACAAATAGGCATGAATAGAATGGCTCTGAAATTTACCAAAAGGGGTGAGGTGTATATGGTAGATGTATCGGTTCGGTAGTGACTATAGAACGATGCCTAACCCTCAAGTTAAGTATGAATAAGTGAAGGTGAATTAGTAGTTATGTTATGATAGTGATAACTCCGATCGAACAATTTCAATATCCGTATGTTCATGATCTAACTTTGATGAAATATTTGGAAGTAATTAAAAAAAATGAATTTATAATAGTGGAATATTGTAGTAAGATCATGATGAATACTAATTATGATTAATGGAATTATAAAAGATCAATAGGGTTGATGAGGGAAAGATGGTAATGATAGTTCGATATGCTTGATAAATTGCACGAAGGATTGTTGTTAATATGTGACACCCGACAAATTCAGTTTAACAACGTCGTCTAGATTAAAGTCTACCTTAGCGAGTCACGCGTATTCTGTACTTAACTGGGTTAGTTAAGTCGGGTTATGGTTCGGGAACTGTTATATGAGTCTAGGGAATCATTAGATGTTGGCCTAGAGGATTGTTAGATGTCAGTCATTAACCAAGTGTACAAGGGGTGACGATTCGGAGAATCGTCAAAGCATAGGGAACATGCAAGTCTCGAGTCCCGTGAATTGGTGAACGAGTGTGAATGTGTTTAATTGCAAGTGTTATGTGTTTACAATCATTATGTGACTTGTCGGTATGTGAAAATGTGTTAACATATGTTAAAACGGGGTTTAACGCGCAAAATACTTGGAACCATACCCTGTAGGCGATTAGGGTGAGCTAATCACCTACAGGGTGGCGATTAGCTCTCCCCAGGTGGCGAGTAGCTCACCCAAGGTGGCGATTAGGGGGCTAATCGCCTAAGGGGGTGGCGATTAGCAACCCTAATCGCCTGCAACTGGAGCCTAATCGCCTGCAACGTGGGTTTCGACTAAAAACGACTATAAATACAATATTTGACCTCCTAAACATCATAACATCAACCCTAGTCGCCCCACAACTCGTCCCAACACCCACACAACCTCTGGAACACGATTTTGGATCAAACAACTTGATTTCGAGCCTATTTCATCAATCAATCATAATCTTAAGGTGTGGTTTTCATCCATGCAATCTTTTCTAACGTTTTTATTGAATCCCTAATAGTCCAGACCTGTTCATAAACACTTGTGTCTTCTGTAAATCGTTAATAATCGTTATTGTATGGATTCTAGATGCTATGCATGTTGTATGTGTAGGTTTTAATTTGAAGATAGGATTTTGATGATTCAAGCAGGGTTAGTAACATGATATTAGGGTAGTTACTGAATTATAATGATGGTTTGATGTGGTAATCTGATTGATTGTTCATTAGGGTTGTGTTTACGCATGTTAGTGTGATGATTCATGATACTTGTGTTATGTTTTAGAAACGTGGTTGCATACAGGACTGCTAGAACAAGGTTAAACGATGTATTTTGATGTAAACATGTTTAGGATACTTGTTTGATTGATATTGGAGGTTAACACACGTTCTAGGGTTGATTTGGAGTGTTAAACGCGCGAAAAACCGAAACTGCTGTGCAGGTGGCGATTAGCAGACCTAATCGCCTAAGGGATAGGCGATTAGCAACCAGAGTGGGCTAATCGCCTACCCCTTAGGCAATTAGGGGCTAATCGCCTACTATGATGTGTTTTTGCATGCTGCATGACCCTAATCGCCTGATAAGTTCTGAAATGCATGTCACATGACCCTAATCGCCTACAAACTCAAAAATTAGCATACCACATGACCCTAATCGCCTACTGTATAGGCGATTAGCATTCCTAATTGCCTGTTGATCAACGTAATTGCTAGTTGACTTTTCCTAATCGCCTGAACTGCTGCAGTAAGTGTATTTTAGCATTCCGAGACCCGATTTGACACCTAGGAACATGCTAGGAACCCCGTAACATGTCTAATAACTCGGTAACATGTGTTCGGGTCAATGATGTGTTAATTGAACTATGTGCTAGAACGTGTTGGACTTTAACGTATGTTAAGTGTGACTGCATGATTATGTGTTTATGAATACTAGTGTAACACGGGAAGCCTCGGGTCACCAATGGGATGTCGAGTCTTGTACATTTGGTCATGTTAACAGTAAACGTGTTGTCAAACAAACTTGGTTATGGTCTGGACATCTAGGGACTAACTAACCTACGGGTTATTAGTCTAAGTACTTGTAACTGTCATATGTTAGGTCGCCGCTTTACGGGGCTAGCATAGCTTGTTGACTTATTCTGTTATCTGAAGTAACGCAACCTAAGGTGAGTTTACGGCCCCACTTTACTTGGTTTTCACTTTTTGGGGGAGAAAACATGTGTTAAACAACTATTTGGTAACAACTGTCATACTATGGGTTTTCAAACGGTTTACTATACGATCTTTGGAAGTCCCGGGGGGAACCATGAATGTGCTGGTTTGCACAATGGGGAAATGTGAATAGCGCTATTGGGAGTGACCAACCCCACCCGTCGGCATGGAGCGCCGGGCGGGTGCATATTGTCTCAAACAGGAACAGGTTTACTATTCGGGCACAACATCTGGTTTGCGAGTTAGTAATGGTTTTCCAATCGTAGTAGTAATGGAACATGCGCCTAGCTAGCGTACTTGGTTTACAATTGTTATAGTATGGACAGGGTGAACTTGGAACTTTGATTACAAACCTGTAAACTCACCAGCATTTTTGTGCTGACGTAAACTTTTACATGTTTTCTCAGGTCGCTAAGGTAGCAAAATGGAACTAGGGCGCACGCGTCTGCACGGCGTCTAGTTAGAGTTGCATGGTTTTTGAACATTAAACATTTGGTTTTATTTTGTTATGTAACGACATTTAGCTTCCGCTGATGTTTAAGATATTTGAACTATGTTTTTGAAATTCATTTAGTATTGTTTATTGTGATCATTGACTTGGATCCTGGTTTGTCATGCGCCTCGCGGTAAAACTCCGCAAGTGGATTTGAGGGTGTGACAGATTGGTATCAGAGCCAATGGTTATAGTGAACTAGGACTGCATGTAGAGTCTAGTCTATAACTGAGTCGCACACACTAGATGATCACATGGTACTAAACTTTATACTGGGTTACTAATAGACTTGTCGGGGTGTCTCTAAATCATTTTACCCTTCTGTGTTACATCATCCATCCTCTCATACTGGGTTACTTGCTTACTAGACAGTGCGGTACATTGGGGTTAACTGTATACTCTTGAGATTGGTCCAAGGCTCGGACATCTCCCTTTTCTACCCCAATCGAAACCCTTGTCACGAACTACCGTAGTATTACGGGGTATAGCTAAGAGTCTATGCCCGGTGATTTGAACTTTGAACTAGGAGAACACTTGGAGGACCATGTAGAGCGGTTTATCATTTTGGGTGCACACAAAATCATAAACCGAAATGCATGAAAACCCTAGTGAGCTCTGGGTTCGAATGGATAGTCCTGGGTTGGATCTAGCTTTGATCTTGTGAACGCTGGTGATTATCATTGGCTGTGAAACTAAATTTTCTCGTCCTTTTTGTCAGAATCATGTCTGGAGCACGAGGAGGACGTGGAGGTGGCCGCGCTGGTGGGCGTGGTAATGGTGGTCGTGGGGGTGTGAACTTCACGCAGGATGACTTGAATAACTTGCTGCAGGCTGCCTTCCAGCTAGGGCAAAATGGTGGTAAGTTGATCTAACCACTTCTGTCTCATCGGTGAACTTCGTTTACATTTCCGTGGTTTTCTTACGTGTTTCCTTACAGGTGGTCATGTTAATCCACCACCACCACCCATGTGCACCTACAAAATGTTTCGGGACTGCAAGCCCCATGATTTTTCGGGTACTGAGGGTGCAGTAGGTTTGCTCAGGTGGTTAGAAAAAGTGGAGTCTGTTTTCCTGATGTGTAACTGTCTCCCGGAGGATCGAGTTAAGTATTCTGCTGGGTTACTCCAGGATGTTGCGTTGACCTGGTGGAACGATATCACCCAGACTATGGGCATAGGGGAGGCTTATGCTATGCCTTGGGAGAACTTTGTGCAACTACTGAAGCGGGAGTACTGCCCAGGGAGGAGATTCAAAAGCTGGAACACGAGGTGTGGAACCTCAAAATGTCTGGATCGGAAATTGAGAAGTATACTGTGAGGCGAAACGAGTTGGCCGTACTTTGTCCTGATCTACATGTGCCGGAATATAGGAGGATTGAACATTATATCTCGGGTCTTGTGCCAGAAATCGCAGGGTTGGTAGCTGCGGGGAATCTTCCTACCTACCCGGATGTGGTCCGATCTGCTCATAGGATGACTAACCTGAAGGTGAGTGAGGGTATCTTGCCTGCCAAAGGATCAACTGTTAAGGCTCCTGAGAGCAACAAGCGTAAGTGGGAAAGTGAGGTGAAGAGTTCTACTCCAGCACCAACTCAGCAGGGGAAAAGGTTTGATAGTGGGGGTTCGTCTTCGTCGGGTTCTAAGCCAAGTGGTGGTTACGCAGGAAAGTTACCAAAGTGCAACAAGTGTGGACGCCATCATCAAGGGGGTTGTGACAATAATCGTTGCCATCGCTGTCAGAGGTTGGGGCATTTTGCCAAAGACTGTAGGGTGACTCTTCCATCGACTCAGGCCCCAACTACTGCTTTGACTTCTGCTACTCAGGGGACTTCGGGCAAGCAGGGATGTTTTCACTGTGGGGAAACTGGGCATTACAAGAAGGAGTGCCCAAAGCTGAAACAGGGAGGGAACGGGAATGGTAATGGGAATGGAAATGGTAACAACAGGGGCGGAAACAGGAATGCACGCGCCTTCGTTATTGGGACTGCAGAGGCAAGACAGGACCCTGACACAGTTACTGGTACGTTTCTTCTCAACGATCGCTCTGTTAGTGTTTTATTTGATTCTGGTGCCGATAAGAGTTTCATATCTGTGGAAGTTAGTCGTTTGCTAGACGTAGTACCTGTACCTCTAGAGGCTAAATATATTATAGAATTGGCTGACGGTAAGAAGATAGAAGCTACTTGCATTCTTCGGGAGTGTCGCATAGAGTTGTCGGGTTTATCTTTTCCTATCGACCTTATGCCGGTACCTTTGGGTAGTTTTGACGTGGTTATAGGCATGGATTGGTTGTCTCTGTATCGCGCTGAGATCGTTTGTTACGACAAGGTCATCCGGATTCCTCTCCCTGATGGAGAATTCCTTTCTGTGTACGGGGACAAGAGCGGTGCTCCGCTAAGTCTCATCTCTAGCATGAAAGCCCTTAAGTATCTTCGGAAGGGTTATTCGGCTGTTCTGGCACTTTTATCTGTTTCCTCTACCAGCGAGAAGAAGATCGACGATATCCCGGTTGTACGTGAGTTTTCTGATGTCTTTCCTGATGATTTATCTGGTCTTCCTCCCCATCGTCAGGTTGAGTTCGGTATTGATCTTGTACCTGGTGCTGCTCCTATTGCTCGGGCCCCCTACCGTCTTGCACCTCCTGAGATGCAAGAATTGTCTAACCAATTACAGGAACTCTTGGATAAGGGTTTCATCAGACCTAGTTCATCCCCTTGGGGAGCCCCGATTTTGTTTGTTAAGAAGAAGGATGGCAGTTTTCGACTGTGCGTGGACTATAGAGAATTGAACAAGGTGACTATCAAGAATCGTTATCCTCTTCCTCGTATTGATGACCTATTTGACCAACTCCAGGGTTCTAGCTACTATTCCAAGATTGATCTAAGATCCGGTTATCACCAGTTGCGCGTAAGGGAAGCTGATGTTGCTAAGACTGCCTTTCGTACACGTTATGGCCATTTCGAGTTCTTGGTCATGCCTTTTGGTCTCACTAACGCACCGGCGGTTTTCATGGATTTGATGAACCGCGTTTGTAAACCGTATCTTGACAAGTTCGTTATCGTGTTTATTGATGACATCCTGATCTATTCCAAGAACGAGACCGAACATGGGGAACATCTACGGTTAGTTTTGGAACTCTTACGACGAGAACAACTGTACGCCAAGTTCTCGAAGTGCGATTTTTGGTTACGCGAAGTCCAATTCCTAGGGCATGTAGTCAATGAACTGGGAATTCATGTCGATCCAGCTAAGATCGAAGCGATCAAGGACTGGGAAGCACCAAAGACGCCAACTGAGGTGCGGCAATTCCTAGGTCTTGCGGGCTATTATCGTCGTTTCATTAAGGGGTTCTCGAAGATCGCTCAACCCCTCACCACTCTTACTCAGAAGGATAGAAAATTTGACTGGGGTGAACCACAAGAGTCAGCATTCCACAAACTGAAGGCTAAGCTTTGTTCTGCTCCTATTTTGTCCTTGCCTGAAGGCACTGATGATTTTGTTGTGTACTGTGATGCTTCTATTCATGGTCTCGGTGGCGTGTTGATGCAACGCGAGAAAGTGATTGCGTATGCTTCTCGTCAACTCAAGGTGCACGAGAGGAACTACACTACCCATGACTTGGAATTGGGTGCGGTGGTGTTCGCGTTGAAAATTTGGAGGCATTACTTGTACGGTACCAAATGCACCATCTACACCGATCACAAGAGTCTCCAGCACATTTTTGACCAACAACACCTGAACATACGACAGCGCCGTTGGGTTGAACTCCTGAGCGATTATGACTGTGCCATTAGGTACCATCCTGGCAAGGCGAATGTTGTGGCAGACGCCCTGAGCAGGAAGGAATCGACAAACCCTCGTCGCGTTCGGGCGTTGCAACTCACAATCCATTCCTCTCTGCCTGATCAACTCCGTTCTGCTCAGTTAGAAGCCTTGAAGGAGGAAAACCTTAAGGCTGAAACTATGCACGGTTCCGACAAACACCTCGAGCAAAGGCCTGATGGCCTGCGCTACTTCGCAGAACGCGTCTGGGTTCCTTTATTCGGGGGACTTCGGGAGCTGGTTCTTGATGAAGCTCACAAATCTCGGTATTCCATTCATCCTGGTTCAGACAAGATGTACCAGGATCTAAAAATACTGTACTGGTGGCCGAACATGAGGGCGGATATAGCCTCATACGTGAGTAAGTGCTTGACCTGTGCTAAGGTCAAGGTGGAATACCAGAAACCGTCGGGTCTCTTGCAACAACCTGAAGTTCCAGAGTGGAAATGGGAACGGATTACGATGGACTTTGTCACACAACTACCCAAGTCACCGAGTGGGAATGATAAGATATGGGTGATTGTTGATCGGTTGACAAAATCAGCCCATTTTCTCGCTATTAAGGAGACCGACACCATGGATCGGTTGGCTCGTGTATATTTGAAAGAAGTTGTCTCTAAGCATGGGGTACCAGTTTCTATTATCTCGGATCGTGACTCCCATTTTACTTCGCATTTCTGGAAGTCTTTGCATAAGGCTTTGGGTACCCGGTTAGACATGGGTACAGCTTACCATCCACAAACTGACGGTCAGAGTGAACGTACAATTCAAACTCTGGAAGACATGCTGCGGGCGTGTGTGATCGATTTTGGCAAGGGCTGGGAAGCTCACTTACCGTTAGTAGAATTCTCTTACAACAACAGCTACCACACGAGCATCAAGGCAGCTCCGTTCGAGGCATTATACGGACGGAAATGCCGGTCTCCTCTTTGTTGGGCTGAAGTGGGTGAGAGCCAACTCACTGGGCCTGAACTAGTGTACGAAACTTCTGAGAAAATCGTACAGATTCGTAACCGATTGGCAGCGGCACGGGACCGACAGAAGAGCTATGCTGATCATCGCCGTAAGCCATTGGAGTTTCAAGTTGGTGACAGAGTACTTCTAAAGGTTTCACCGTGGAAGGGCGTCATACGCTTTGGGAAGCGTGGCAAACTTAACCCGCGGTATGTCGGTCCATTTACGATCCTGGAACGGATCGGACCGGTGGCATATCGACTTGATTTACCGACGGAGCTCGGTAACGTACACAACGTCTTCCACGTGTCTAACCTAAAGAAGTGTCTGACTGACGAGTCTCTCATTGTTCCGCTAGAAGAGATCAAGGTTGATGATCGTCTTCGGATAGTGGAGGAACCTGTCGAGATCCTTGATTACAAGATTCGCACTCTACGTCACAGTAAGATTCGCATTGTTAAGGTTCGATGGAACTCGAACCGGGGACCGGAATACACTTGGGAACGCGAGGATCAGATGAAGTCTAAGTATCCTCATCTCTTTCCTAAAGAGGCATTCGAATCGAGACATGTCACCACTGCAACGGAATGAATCTCGGGGCGAGATTCCTTTTAACGTGGGGATGATGTGACAACTCGGGTGGAATTGTAGAAATTGTAGAAATGATCCTAAACGGGTTAAATGGTGGAAATGAAAAAAAAATATAGAATAACCCAAGTAATGGGTCAGATTAGTTGGAATGTTGTAGAAATATAGAATAGTCTATGGAGCGGTTTATTTGGATAGGAATGAAGAAGAGAATACATTTTTCTCTAACCAAGGTAAAGCACAATGTTAGTAACCTAGTTTAGATATGCATGTTGTGTGGCATATAAAAATGCATGTATATGTAATGGAAGATAGTAAGCATTGGTATTAATGTGAGTTTATTTCAGAAACCTATGGAAACGAATGAACGGTGGATCTTTTGAAGGATTCGTACCTCTGTATGCAGGAAATGAATGATGTTATGAGATGCAAGAATGTAATGTAGGAATTATTATAAAGAGGTAGAATATGGCGCACTTACTTTGAAAAGTCAAATTGTATAAAATTTGCAAGATAGTGAATAAAATGTAAGGATCTTGCATAAGAAATGAAATAAGTAATGTAGTATAGCACGTAAACGAGAGATCAAGAAGGGAATGTATATAATTAGACATTACAGGTGAAAGAAAACTTGCATGGACCATTGAAGGTCAATTTTCATGAATGTAAGGTATATGTCTAACCAATGATTTTGTAGATAAGAATGGTCGAATTTTTGGATATGATGGGATCTACAAGATAGGCGATATGATTTTAATGAGTTGGAACTCGTAGTGAATGAACTAAACCAAGCTTAGTATGGTGTGGACTTGTGAAGAAGCAAGTCAAGCCGACATATGGATGGTTGGTAAACGTTGTGAAAGGAACGTTAGTAAATTTGGATATTTTGTGATTGTTAAATAGAAAATTGATATTTTGAATAGTAACCCCGTACGAATGAATGATAGCTCAAGCATGGTGTAGTTCGGAAAGTTTGACTCTTAAAGGTCGAAAGATGAATGGATCTTAGCTCAGACTTGGTGTTATTAAGCGATGGACATATGTGTCTATAGTAAGTGGTGCATGAAATGAACTAACAAACAAATAGGCATGAATAGAATGGCTCTGAAATTTACCAAAAGGGGTGAGGTGTATATGGTAGATGTATCGGTTCGGTAGTGACTATAGAACGATGCCTAACCCTCAAGTTAAGTATGAATAAGTGAAGGTGAATTAGTAGTTATGTTATGATAGTGATAACTCCGATCGAACAATTTCAATATCCGTATGTTCATGATCTAACTTTGATGAAATATTTGGAAGTAATTAAAAAAAATGAATTTATAATAGTGGAATATTGTAGTAAGATCATGATGAATACTAATTATGATTAATGGAATTATAAAAGATCAATAGGGTTGATGAGGGAAAGATGGTAATGATAGTTCGATATGCTTGATAAATTGCACGAAGGATTGTTGTTAATATGTGACACCCGGCAAATTCAGGTTAACAACGTCGTCTAGATTAAAGTCTACCTTAGCGAGTCACGCGTATTCTGTACTTAACTGGGTTAGTTGAGTCGGGTTATGGTTCGGGAACTGTTATATGAGTCTAGGGAATCATTAGATGTTGGCCTAGAGGATTGTTAGATGTCAGTCATTAACCAAGTGTACAAGGGGTGACGATTCGGAGAATCGTCAAAGCATAGGGAACATGCAAGTCTCGAGTCCTGGGAATTGGTGAACGAGTGTGAATGTGTTTAATTGCAAGTGTTATGTGTTTACAATCATTATGTGACTTGTCGGTATGTGAAAATGTGTTAACATATGTTAAAACGGGGTTTAACGCGCAAAATACTTGGAACCATACCCTGTAGGCGATTAGGGTGAGCTAATCACCTACAGGGTGGCGATTAGCTCTCCCCAGGTGGCGAGTAGCTCACCCAAGGTGGAGATTAGGGGGCTAATCGCCTAAGGGGGTGGCGATTAGCAACCCTAATCGCCTGCAACTGGAGCCTAATCGCCTGCAACGTGGGTTTCGACTAAAAACGACTATAAATACAATATTTGACCTCCTAAACATCATAACATCAACCCTAGTCGCCCCACAACTCGTCCCAACACCCACACAACCTCTGGAACACGATTTTGGATCAAACAACTTGATTTCGAGCCTATTTCATCAATCAATCATAATCTTAAGGTGTGGTTTTCATCCATGCAATCTTTTCTAACGTTTTTATTGAATCCCTAATAGTCCAGACCTGTTCATAAACACTTGTGTCTTCTGTAAATCGTTAATAATCGTTATTGTATGGATTCTAGATGCTATGCATGTTGTATGTGTAGGTTTTAATTTAAAGATAGGATTTTTATGATTCAAGCAGGGTTAGTAACATGATATTAGGGTAGTTACTGAATTATAATGATGGTTTGATGTGGTAATCTGATTGATTGTTCATTAGGGTTGTGTTTACGCATGTTAGTGTGATGATTCATGATACTTGTGTTATGTTTTAGAAACGTGGTTGCATACAGGACTGCTAGAACAAGGTTAAACGATGTATTTTGATGTAAACATGTTTAGGATACTTGTTTGATTGATATTGGAGGTTAACACACGTTCTAGGGTTGATTTGGAGTGTTAAACGCGCGAAAAACCGAAACTGCTGTGCAGGTGGCGATTAGCAGACCTAATCGCCTAAGGGATAGGCGATTAGCAGGCTAATCGCCTACCAGAGTGGGCTAATCGCCTACCCCTTAGGCAATTAGGGGCTAATCGCCTACTATGATGTGTTTTTGCATGCTGCATGACCCTAATCGCCTGATAAGTTCTGAAATGCATGTCACATGACCCTAATCGCCTACAAACTCAAAAATTAGCATACCACATGACCCTAATCGCCTACTGTATAGGCGATTAGCATTCCTAATTGCCTGTTGACCAACGTAATTGCTAGTTGACTTTTCCTAATCGCCTGAACTGCTGCAGTAAGTGTATTTTAGCATTCCGAGACCCGATTTGACACCTAGGAACATGCTAGGAACCCCGTAACATGTCTAATAACTCGGTAACATGTGTTCGGGTCAATGATGTGTTAATTGAACTATGTGCTAGAACGTGTTGGACTTTAACGTATGTTAAGTGTGACTGCATGATTATGTGTTTATGAATACTAGTGTAACACGGGAAGCCTCGGGTCACCAATGGGATGTCGAGTCTTGTACATTTGGTCATGTTAACAGTAAACGTGTTGTCAAACAAACTTGGTTATGGTCTGGACATCTAGGGACTAACTAACCTACGGGTTATTAGTCTAAGTACTTGTAACTGTCATATGTTAGGTCGCCGCTTTACGAGGCTAGCATAGCTTGTTGACTTATTCTGTTATCTGAAGTAACGCAACCTAAGGTGAGTTTACGGCCCCACTTTACTTGGTTTTCACTTTTTGGGGGAGAAAACATGTGTTAAACAACTATTTGGTAACAACTGTCATACTATGGTTTTTCAAACGGTTTACTATACGATCTTTGGAAGTCCCGGGGGGAACCATGAATGTGCTGGTTTGCACAACGGGGAAATGTGAATAGCGCTATTGGGAGTGACCAACCCCACCCGTCGGCATGGAGCGCCGGGCGGGTGCATATTGTCTCAAACAGGAACAGGTTTACTATTCGGGCACAACATCTGGTTTGCGAGTTAGTAATGGTTTTCCAATCGTAGTAGTAATGGAACATGCGCCTAGCTAGCGTACTTGGTTTACAATTGTTATAGTATGGACAGGGTGAACTTGGAACTTTGATTACAAACCTGTAAACTCACCAGCATTTTTGTGCTGACGTAAACTTTTACATGTTTTCTCAGGTCGCTAAGGTAGCAAAATGGAACTAGGGCGCACGCGTCTGCACGGCGTCTAGTTAGAGTTGCATGGTTTTTGAACATTAAACATTTGGTTTTATTTTGTTATGTAACGACATTTAGCTTCCGCTGATGTTTAAGATATTTGAACTATGTTTTTGAAATTCATTTAGTATTGTTTATTGTGATCATTGACTTGGATCCTGGTTTGTCATGCGCCTCGCGGTAAAACTCCGCAAGTGGATTTGAGGGTGTGACATAATATTAGAAAGTGTAGGCATATAATCATGTTTGTTCACGATTAAAGTCGTTGTATAGTCTATAATGTGGGCTTGTGACATGGCATGAAATCTTGAATTAAAGAAAAGAGTAGATAAATAAGCGGAAATAATGTTGGCTAAGGATTTAGCATTATGCAAAAATATTAGCTTTGAATGGCTACAATGAATGCCTAAGGATAATGGTGGACTGGGTTTGCTAGTAATGAAAGTGGTTTTGGGGACGAAACCTTCTTTAAAGGGGGTAGACTTGTAACGCCCCAAAAACCCGAACTATAATTAGTTAGTATGTTTTAATGTGTTATGGCATGAGGTGAAATAACTAAGTATCTATCCTAGATAGATATACAAGTTAAATAGAATTTCAATAAGGTTTGAGTCAATGTTGGATGGGCATCAAACTTGAAGGGCTGAAGTTGGGAAAAACCAAACTAAATACCTCCCACATTTTGGTGGGATATTTCATACGACACACACACACACTTCAGGAGAATGTGTGTGTGTTTGTGTATTTGTGGGTGCTCTCTACCACCAAATGAACAAGGGAAATGGAAATTGCATGTATGATCTGAGATTTGAGAAGTGTTCATCACCTTCTAAGCATCAAGTAAGTATCCATTCTTTATCATGAAACTTCTTGGTTTGAGCTATTGGTGGGTTTCGATGAACCAACCCTAAATTGGGTAAATTGTAAGCATTAGATGGTTGAATTCATGTTTTAATGCACTAATCTAGTGTCATTAATGATTTAGTGATCTCAAGTGGCACTTTGATTTAGGGTTCATGTTCAAGAAAAATGGGGGGTTTTACCCATGATCATTCTTAATCAAATTTGATAAATAGATTGAAAGAATTTAATGTTTTGCTATGTTGATATCTATTGAAAGAAGGGTATGTAATGTAGGTAAATAACACGATGATTGATGTTATGAGCTATGAATGTAGGCATGAAATACTTGTACATTGAGCTTAGAATGTTGTATGCACACCAATTGTTCGATGAAATGTCTAGATGAACTTGCATGCAAGTAATTGATGAATATGAATGGAATATGATGATTGTTAGTAAATTAACATAAAGGATGTGTTTTGATGGAAACCATGTGTGAATTAGAATGGATTGTATGTAGGTATATATGTATGCACATAAGTGATCTTATGGATGTAGGTGTCCTATAATGTGTGAATTTGTATGCAAAACTCGACAAGTATGAGAGTAATGTGATAATTGGTGCCATTGATAGTAGGTTAACATGAGGATTGCGTCTTAGAGAGTAATCATGTGGGGATTTAGTTGATTGTATGATGTGGTAGGAAATATGCATTAGTAGTGTGTACACTATGCTTAAATACTATGATGCACACCATGGGTTAGTTAATTGGTATGATGAATGATATCGAATGTTAATGAGATAGTAATATGATGTTTATGGTGGATTTCATATGAGCTAGTCATCAATATGGTCATATGTTCTAAGTAGGAAGTTTGTATAGTTGGGAGTTGACTTTCTGGAAAGTCAATAATGTTAAAATGACATGGTTGTGCTTCCTAACATGATTGTGAGATTGAGGATATCATGTGATACATATTTAATGGTTTATGTGACATACATGATGGTAAGTTGAACTACTTAAAGTGTGAACAATGTGCTTGTAAATCTATGTTTTATGTATGTTAAAGATTAACCAACGAAAGTCAAGATGACATAGGGGTTGGAATATTTGATCATGTGAACTATCATGTGTGTTAACAAGATGTGAATGTGATGACATGAAATGATAGGAATCATGTCAGGATGGACCTGAGCATGGAAGGCTAATGGGTCAAGAAGAGGGAGGGAAACACGCATGAACTTGGAGGACTTGAGGTAAGTGATTCCCGAACTTAACTTGCATTATGATATCGAATTTACATGTTAATGTAGCATGGGAATCTTGAAAGAAACAAATAATTAATGGTGGTGCCAAGGTAAGAAACTTGGTGATGGGTCAACCATAGATTGACCCAAGTTTGGTTTCATATAAAGGAGATAACGGGCCATCAAGGAAATGTTATGCCATTAGCGATGATACCACGTAATCCGAGTAGTTTAACGCCTAGGAAAATCATGGGGAATGATATTAGAACTTTTTGAGGTTTGGGTTTTAAGATTTGCCATTAAAGCATGAAAAGTGCATAGTGGGCGCAACCTCACATCAGGTCCGGGCGCAAGGTGACCTGAACGGCCCAACCTGACTCTGATGGACAAGTTTGGATGATTTGCACCATATGGGGGTGCAACCTCCCCCTCTAGGGGCGTTAGCTTGCACCCACCACTGGTTAATTGTTTGTTTTTATAGTATTTTAATGTTTCGCTTATATGCACAACCCGTATTCGCGTTTAACGCATCGAATAACATCATTGGACTTCGTGAATGCTAGGTATAGGTGTAGCAAGTAATAGGAATGTCGGATTTGCAAACATGACTCAAGTACGGAATAATAGGTGTGTGTGTAATTAAATGGATATGTGTGTATACATGGTAACAAATACGGTATGTAGATTTGTTATGCTTTTGTAGATTGAGAATGTGATGTATGTATGGGTACTTATACCTGGGTTTGTGTGAGAGTTTTATGTATGTAAAGGTTGGTCATTATGTGTAGATTAAGTATAGGATTGGAAACGTCATGCTTGTCCTAGAGAATACATGAAGGAAGAATAGTATGACGGGTCAAGGCAGGTTGTGTGTGGGAATTGTACCCATGTGTGTATTGTAAGGTTATTAACCTTTTATTATGAGAATGGAAATGAAGATGCAGGTATGTAAGTATGAATGCATGGGACTTGGATGTTCGGATCGGGGTATCACACCCGAACTTGCAAGAAGGCGTTTGAACAGGATCACGGAGTATTGTTGGATGTTATTTCGGCATCATGAGTAATTTACATGAAGTCACCTATTAAACTAACGAAACGGTTATGTGGTGATTGCAGGTTGTCTTGTCTAACTAATGAAGTAAGGAAAGGATGGAGATCGAGCGAGGGAGCGGATTGTACGTGGTCACGGTCACATAATCTAATAAAGATGAGTCGCGTTGAATGTAATAAGAAATATTAAAAGATGTAACACCAAAAATATCTCTTAGATGTGTTTTCGAAACATTTGAGAATGTTCTATAAGCAAGAAATTTTCTAGTCCGTATTTTCTGCTGCATATTTTCTGTAAAACGGTTTAGGGTGTTAAATCATTTTACTAAAACTCTTTAAATTTGAACAAGTACTACTCTTTATGGAATCGGTACAATCCCATAACGCTTTAAACCCCCAACACCAAAAAATTCAAACCAACGCTCCTTGCTCTCCGATTACCAAAGTTATCCCGCCTAAATCTGTCCTAAAAATTCAATTAAAATCTTGAACTACCTAGTTCTCTACTCACTTCCAGTTTCTTATTATTATTCCTCTCCTTTGTCACTATTATTTGCTTTTATAAAGATTAAGAAAAAGGAGCAATTGGCTCTCTTTGAGAGGAGACTTCAATCGGCGTTGAAAATAGTCAAGGTAGCAAAACAACGATGAACACACTAGGTGTCAATTGAACTAACTCTTTTTGATTAGTATTCCAGCAACCGCAGGTAGAGGAATCAGAAATCAAAACCCTAAAGGTTTCAACCTCTGAATTGAGTCTGTTTCACCCTTTTATTGGTACCGAATCGAAGAACAAAAGGGACGAGAAGGTCGGTTTAAAAACTTTGCTAAAATGGTGAAAACTAATACTCACGTATCTCACTTTCGATTCAATAATAGCAGAAGTTTTCATTCCTCTTTGCAGATTCAATATCCAAGTTTACTTTGTCCGCTCTTCAACGAAACACAGGTTTGTTAATCTCTGAATTTTCGCTTTCTGTTTGTAGAACGTTTCTTGAGTACGGATCTGGTTAAATTATCCAAAAGAATTATAGTGTTTGTGAATTGAGTAATGAAAAGAACAGCATATTATGAAAAAAATGTATCATGAATTTATGTACAACGCCTGATATAGTGATAGATGATTGATTATATAAGAGACGTTAAATTTTTAAGGACTTCTGGTTATATTTAAGAAATAGATATGTTTTTGCATCTTCGTATTCAAGTTTGGAGAGTTTAATATGTATGTATATAACCTGGTAAATGGATTTAACACAAGCTGCTATTAATAATTAAATTATTGATTTAAACTAAAAGGGATTTAGCTGCTGCACAATGTGATTATGAGGCTGTTGGTGGTGAAATCCTCATGATGATTTTACATTGTATTTTCTATATACCATCCTCGGGATACTGAAGGGCTGAACATGATTCAGGATGTAACAGTGTTTTGTCTTATGCACATCTAGAGGATGGACTAACGAATTATTTTTTTGTTATATTAATGCCGGTACACTTAATCAATATTAAAACTTGTAACTCTTCCATAATGGCTATATTGTCTTGCTCAAGCCAAAAGAGCTGAAGACGGAAGAATAATACGTATGGAAGAAGTCCTTCACTAAAGAATAGGTCAAACATGTAACCGCTCGACAATAAATAAGAGGCGAAAATCAAGGAAACGGTTAACCAACGTCTATATTGGTTAATCACTCTTCAAAGCTGACTTGAAACAGTCAGGAGTTTCATTAAAGAAGACGGATTTCATGGGATCTTTTATTTATTCACTATTAACTATATATAGGGGTGTGATGAACGTAATAGGACACTTGAGACCTGCTTATTAGTTATTGAACATCTGATATTCTCTCTAGTCACACACACAACACAACATTGTAATCTTAGTAGTTCATTCATCACTCTTCCAGAGTTGTAATCTTTTTACCATATTAATATTAACAAAAAGGCAGGGGCCTAGATTTCTCCCGAGTTTTTGTGTCGGCGATCACCATTGATCAAGGGCTTTCCTCGTATATCGAGTGTTGTTCTCTTGTTGCATTACATTTACATCCATCTATCTTTACTTGTCTAATCATTTTGTCATACAGTTACATCCTCAGGATATAACTGTCCATCCTGACTAATTCCTTTGCCATCTTGAGCATAGTTGTCAATTATTGTTTCTTTGATATTCTAACGTGTCATCTTGAAGATATAAGTAAACTTTAAACATATTAAACAATTTTATCACTCTACCTCACATTTTCTAATTTGGAAAACAAACTTATTTTTATCAAGTAATTTTTTACCAAAACAATTTGGCGCCCGCCGTGGGGCAAGTGGTACTATTTTTAACAAATAATTTGTTAATATTTTTCCTTAATCAACTTATTTCAAAAATCTTTACAACTATGGCTTCCAACCAGAAATCTGTTTCTTCAACCATGTCATCTTCAACTTCTGCTAAGAATGTGACATTGCCACCTCCCCCTGCATTTTCAAAGAGTTCCACTTCTCAAACTCCTCCTAGATCTGGATTGGGTACATTTGGACTCACTCTGTGACAGCCGTCGAAATCACAGGTCATATCCGTACACTTAGTTACATGAATACGTTGTGCATAGCATTCCATGTCATCTAATGTTATCATAGTTGGTTCATACAGGGTTCCAACGGGTCAATCCTGAGGCATTACAGTCTAACAGTGGACGCACTAGCTAGTATAAGGCCCCAGTTAGTTAAAAATGTCATGCTAGACTATAGAAAATCCATGCAATTGAACAAGAATTCCAACTTGTTACCCCGACAAGAACAAAAACAAACAATGTTCACGTCCATGAATTATACACATACATTGTCTAACAAAGGTGAGTGAACTGTATACAAAGGACACTAGTTGTGATACATACACACATGAACATCCGTAGACAAGTTAATATGTAACAAGTTCCAAATTAAACACATACAAGTATACATACACACGAGTCACACATACATGTATACATACACACGAATACATGTACACACAACCATTCACTAGTCAACATTCTTATCCATGCAAGAGACCTTACACACGAATGGAATCTACAAACATTCCACAACCTCAAAGCCATTTTGACTTACCACAAGAAACATATTTTCATTCTCCATGATCATTGAGCTTTGCACCACCATCCAATAGTTCCAAGAACACATGTTTTTTTCACTAACAAGATACCTTGTGATCCCACTACATAAACCTAGATAGTTTTGACGTCCCAAATTGTTGAATTACACGATACATTTCGGCCCATGTGTTCCCAAGACAAGCTATGAGATACAATGGATCAAACTAGCCTAGATATCTACACTATACATACATCTATACACGCATGTATATACTCACACACTACTCCATATCTCAAGTCCCTAGACTTATACTAACCTAGTAACAACATAAATCCCATGATTATCCAACTTAAGTCAACTTGCCTAAACAATCATGTCCAATTTCCCATACATTTTCGGCTACCAAGAAGGTGCACACAACCAAACAAACACACACTAGTCTTCTTGTACCAATATGGTAAGAACATGTAAAGCATGAACCTCCACACATTACCCACCTTTCCATCCAAGACTTGCCCTTCCCCATGAATTTTCGGCTACTACCCACCCCTACAAGTCAAGCCAAAAACCCCAAGTGAACACATTTCCCTTATAAGGCTTCTAGAGAATACACATTAAGAAAACAAGAAGTTGACTTACCTAGTTTGTGAACCAATGAAACCACACTCAACCTCACACCACTCGGCTATATATAAGGGACTTAGAACACATTTGGATCACATACACCTTCACATAACTTACAAACACTTGAACATTCCTTTCCTTTTCCCTTGTTACCAATCGGCCGAAGCCAAAGAGACCCGAGAGGTGTCTTGTTTGACCACTAGTCTTCACCATTTGGAGTCACAAGTAACTAGCAAGCCTTCGGGAGTCATTTGGAAGGGAGATTGCTTATTTTTTTCTTATATATATACTCGGCTATACACCAAGGTATAATAACCGAACCATTTTCCTTCTTTTATATATTTCGGTCACATGTAATGGTCACCCGAGTACGCACACCTTCGTACACTATAACCATGAGTTGTTTAAGTTAAATTAACTAAAATACTTAAGTTTTATATTAAAAGATTGATGTTTTAGCTTATACATACTCGATCACATATATATTCGAATACATGCATAATAGAACTCGTATATGGACATTTATGTACCCCCACACATACATTTGAATGTATGCGCGAGTGTATGGGGTCAATACCGGCCCAAATCTAAGCCAAAATCATTAAGTTTTGTAACAGACACTAAACTATGTTTTGAAAACATGTGTTAAGAACAACAAAAACATGTGTTAACCAATTTAACACAATGGTTTTCCTAGAAACCTATGTTAAATGCTTGAAAATGTGTACATTTGAAGAAGAAGTGCCAAGATATGTTAATTTTACCCTAGGCTTACAAAACTGTGACATAAAAGCCACATGGTAACATTTAGTAAGTCACAACATATGTTTTGCCAAACACAGAATAAACATAGCCAGCAGGATAACAAAACGAACAATTATTGACACGTACAATGTATGACACCCACGGATAGTGGTAAAGAAGCCCCTAGTCCATAGGTGTTATAGTCGGGTGAACAGTTGCATCGTAGTTAGAACCAAACATAGACCTAAGTTGCTTTTAAATGCATTTAGGGTTCTTAGACAAACACACAGTGCCAGATTCAGTTCAGTTTAGCATCCAGACATCAAGTGAGTATTCACGGCCCCTTTTTACAGTTTTTACATTTTTTCGGGGGAAAAACATGCGTACAGTTTTCAATTACATTACATGACTATTATTTAAAGATGAGACATCAAGGTTTAGGATCCATTAAGCCCTCGTGTAATACATCATACCATAACCATTAGCTAAGGACTGCCATGAAACACCGGGATAGATCTATCGGGCTGACACCCCCACTCTTAGTCAGTCGCTCTGACCGAATGACAGATATCAAAAGAGTGCTTGTATTTCCCATTATTCATTGTCTTTAGTGTATAATGGGCGAGCCACAACATGTCAAGGTTTGGTTATGGGCTCATGTCAGATCACATATTGATTATTGCCCTGGCTAGGCAATGATTTACAAGGTTTTGGAGTACATGTCCAACCTATAGAAAACCCATGAACTCACCAACTTTGTGTTGACCCATATATTTTATATGCATGTTTTTCAAGAAATTAACATGGATAATGGAACTTGTAGGGGTCGTGTGTGAGCATTTGTGGGATACCTTCTTCTGTACCGTTGTGTTGTCATAATAATTTTAGACATTTACATACAATGGTTTTAGAATTAAACAATTAACTAATGTTGAAGGGATTTTGTTGTTTAATGGAAGTTCCTACTTGTTTTAATTAATGCTCGTGTGACCTTTTGTGCTTGGAAATCTTTCGAAGTCGCACCTCGCGTTTCCGCCTTGGCGGGGTGTGACACACTCCTCCTGTCTTAGTATCAAATGATGAAATTCTTTGTAGATGCCGTTTTGCGACTAATGATTAGATACTAACATGTGTTAATGGGCGAATGTGAATCAGAAGGGGCGAAGGAGATTAGAAAGGGGCGAAGGAAGAATTGTCATGGACGAATGAAGATCAGGAAGGCACAGAAGAACACATTCGACCAGATCAACTGGGCGAATGTGGAAAAGCTTACCTTCGACCAGTGTAACTGGGCGAACGTACAGCTATTATAAATAGATTTCAAGTTTTTGTAAAGTATAACGAGTCATAGAGAGTGTGTGTTTTGTGTGTGTGTTCCTGAGAGGTTTGAGATTGTCTGTTTGAGGTCTAGATTAACTGTTATCAGTCTGTAAAGGTTTATTTGAACAAGTTAATCTATGAAAAGCATTTAAAATGATCTTGATTGTGTTTTGATTGAGTTTACTTCAGTTTGTTCTAAGCTAGGGTTTCCGCACCTGGTTTAGCACCTTGTATGATCATATAATCCTGTGTTTTTTGTCAAATCCCGTCCTCTACAAAGTGGTATCAGAGCGTAGAGGATCATACAACAACAAATTGATAAACTCAGAGCTGATTTGGACATAATTTTCATCAATTCACATCTGTTTTCAACTAAAAATGGTTTTTGTGTGTTTTTGAAAGAATTAGAGGTGATTTTGTGGTTAAAATTCAAAATTCCAAGTATTAAAGTTGTTCCAAATCATCTCCGAAGCATAACCTGATCAAGATCAATCAAATCCACAAACTTTTGAAAATCAGAGATCAAAATAACCGTTTTTCAAAGTGTAACCGTTTTTCAAAACTGGAATATGGGCGAACCTGGTTATTGTGGGCGAACGTGAGTGTTTTAGGTCGAAGGAGATAGAAATTCTGGGCGAACCTAGAAGTTTTGGGGCGAACCTAGAGGTTTTCACTTGAATTTTTCACATTCGGGCAACTTTTTGTTCCTTCGGTAGATCGGGGGTACGAAGGTGTTTCAGGAACGGACGAACGTAGGAATTTTTGGACGAAGGTAGTATAGTGTCTGTGAGTTTTTACATTCTGGTGAATTTTACCTTCGAGTGAACTGTTTTTGGGCGAACCTGCAACAAAAGGGACGAATCTGAAAGTCTTTTGGGCGAACCTAGGATAAGTTTTGGAAAATTTTTCTAAGTGTTGAATTTCTCGAAGTGCGTGACTATGTGGCGTTATCAGACTACTCCTACACCAGCAACTACACAACCACAACAGCAGGTGATGGACCCATGGACAGTGGCAGCTCAGAAGACTAGCACACAGTCTTCGCAGCCGGTTAACTACATGACTCAGAGTGCACCTACAGTACCACAGTCTGACTACTGGGGAGTAGCAGCAGCGGTGGTAAACACTCAAACTACTAATGCTATTTCCACACTGATTAATGATTTGTCTTCAGGTAGCGGGACTCGGCCACCGAAGCTCATGGAGATTCAAGAATACAATCAGTGGCAGAAAAAGTTCAAGATACACTTGGAAGGCATGGGAGTAGAAGGTGCTGAAGCATGGAACATGATAGCTAAAGGATACACACCACCAGTTCTGGAGAACACGGGTGAACCAGTGCCATTGGAGAGCATGGCGGAGGATGAGAAGAAAAAGTTTGCTGTGGAAAAGAAGGCGTTCTCACAACTGACACAAGCCATTACTAATGATCTTTTGCATCAGTTTGGGACGTGCACAACTTCTAAGGCTTTGTGGGATATGCTTAAAAGGAAGCATGATGGGAATGAAAAGACTAGGAATTTGAGGATGGAAGAGCTTGTTAAGGAGTTTGAGAATTTTTCTTATGTTGGAAATGAAACTTTGAAAGAACTAACTCCTAGATATAATCATTTAATATCTGAATTGTCTAGCTATGGTGTACAGATTCCTATGGCTAAACAGGTGGACAAGTTTGCTGAAGCATTACCACCTAACTGGGATCAGCATGTGGATGTTCTGAAGGAAAAGGATGCTTTTCAATACTGGTCTCTTCAAGAGTTTGTTGAAAAGCTGGAAAACAAAGAGTTGGAAGAGAAGAGGAAGGCTAGGAGAGCACAGATTCCTCAAAATCCAAACTTATACTTTGGAGGTTCTTTAGTTCCAGCAAGCACAAGTTCTGGAGGGCTCGTTACACCACATGTTGCTTGTATATCCAATGCTGTAGAATCACCCATCATTAACTACCATCAACAAACTTCATCTTTATCACAACCACAACCACAAATTCCATATCAATATTCATACATTCCACCATTCTCACCAAAACAACAAGCAGCGTTTTACACTGCTGGTCAAACTCAACCACAACCAATGAACCAACCTAATCAACCAACTGTGGTTTTGGAGACTTCCAATCTTGGAAATGTGACAGTTGAAGTTGCTCAGCAACACATTGCTTTAGTCTCTGCAATGGTTTCTTCCTACAATGGGTTAGTTGCTAGTCAAATTGGTAATAACAACTTGACCAATGAAGACTATGCACAGATTGACAAGGAAGAGATGGAACTCATTGACATCCAATGGGCATTTGCGAGCATTATGCGAAGAGCAACAGAGTTTATTGAGAAAACAGGTAGAACCGACTTGGGAACTTCTCCTAACACAACCTACGGGTTCAATAAGGAGAAAGTGACTTGTTTTAATTGTGGGGGTAAAGGTCACTTTAAACGTGAATGCACTCAACCACCTAAACAAGGCAACAGGAATCCATTTAATGCTACCTATCAGAACCGTCAACAACAAAACCAAAACCAAGTTTCTTCCCAAAACAACAACAACAACTACCAAAACCGTCAAAACAACTTTAACAACAACCAAAATAGACAACCAACCACACCAAACCAGACACAAAACCAAACACCAAACAATACTAACCGAACAGTCATACCAATCACTACACCAGCTGAACCACAGAATACCAATCAAGCATTGGTTACTCAACAAGATGAGAGGTTTGACTGGTCAAGTATTCAGATAGGTGTTGAGGAGATAACCACTGGGGGAAATGTGGCGTGTGTTGCCTATCAGGTTGATCTTGAAGATTCAGTGACGGTGGAGGAGAAGGTTGAAACTGAAGTTGATAGTGATGATTCTGAGGCTGAGATGGATGGTGATGTTGAACCTGTTAAGGTTGATTCTGAGATTAATGTTGAGGTTGAAAATGAAGAGACTAATTCAGGAGTGGTGATTGATACTGTTTCTGACATTCCTGAGGAGTGTGAATCGGTTTATTCTGATTCAGACAGTGACTCGGATACGGAAGCTAGTGTTAATTCTCTGGATGAAGATATTGATCAGTTACTTGCAGAAGCAGATTTTCTGATGACTAGGAAGTCGTGCATTGCAGATGATGCTTTCACAAAGATTGATTACTCCAGATTCTTTGCAGGAAAGGAAGCTCATTTCGCATTGATGGCCATGACTGACCCACCAAAACCTGTAAGTTCTGCTTGTAGTACTGACAATACTAGTGAAAAATATTGTGGTGCTTGTGATAGATTGACTGAGGAGGTTAAACAACTCCGTATTCAACGTGATAGTGCTATCATGAACAGTCAATCTACTCGCAAAGAGTTGAATGCTTTTAACAAAGTGTTAGATGGCTACAAAAAGGACATTTCTGACTTGAAAAATACTTTGTCTTTAAAACAATTGGCAATAAACAACTACATCAATGAAATTGAAAATACCAAGTTGGAAATGGCCGCCATCAAATGCTTTGCTGAAAAAGTAAACAAAAAGTTGGAAAGTTACAAAAATGTGGCTTATGTGGTAGACCACATCATTGATGACAAAACAACCAATTATCGGGCTGTACCATCTCCGGTTCTTTTTGAAAACCATAATTGTCACCAAGTGACACCGGAGAGTTCGGTAAAATCTGATTCAGCATCGGAAAATGAATCAAACACTTCAAGTGTTGGTGATCCAAATTCCGATGTTAGACCGATTTTGGAAATCAATGATGAGGGTGTTACTGCTGAAAGTGTTGACTCAGATTCAGAGAGTGATGATACTGGTTATAACCAAACTGTTAATGTATGTGATATTCCAAAAGAAAATCACATCATTACAAATGAACCAGTTTCATCATCTCAAATTGTTCCAATGAGAAATGTTCATCATGTGGAAAAATCTGAGAAGAATGTTGTGAAGAAAGATTTTAATGTGATTAAGAAAGATCTTGAGAGAAATGAGAAAAACGAACAATGTGACAAACCTGTCAAGGTGTTCTATCGGATGGAAGGATCCGATAAGATCATCTCTGACGAGGACTTTCCAATTAAAAATGCCAACTATGCTAAAATTGAAAAGATTTGGCAAGAAAGTACTATTTGGTTCCCTAAACATGAGAGAACAAATGAAATTCCACCAGCTTTGTTGAAAAAGTTGTATTTGGATGTTCCTCAAGAACCAAAGGTCCATGTCACAGAGTTTGTTAAACCCAAAAACAGAGCTAATGGTTTCAATGAGCCTACTTACTCAAAAGGGCCACTCCCTGAGAGTTTAAGGAAGCAACAGTACAATGATCAATATCCTGTTAGATCATTTGCTCAACCAAATGCTCCAAATGTTTTTGAAGAGTACCGTGCGTGCTTTAAATGTGGGGAACGCGGGCATTTACTTGCTCAGTGCCCATATGTAAGGCACAAGAGGCACGAAGTTGAAGTGAGGAATTCTATGCGAAAGCTGATTGATCATTATGTGCCACCTCATAGGAGAGTTGTTCCTCAACAACAGCAACCGTTTTATTATCAAAACAATTTTCAAATGAGGAACACTCGTCCAATGCACTATGATAGAAGGAATCGGATTGCGATGGATAACTCGTGGAGGAAGCCTGTGGTGAACTCAACAGTTGATAGACAAAAGGTTTCACCAAAACCGATTGTCAAATCGAATGTTGGACCTAAGTCTGTTAAATCAGATAAGGTTACCAAGAAAGTTACCTTTGCTAACAATGTTCAGAAACCGACTGAGAATCCAAAGTCTCAGATTCGTATCCTGAAAAGGACTGAACAATCATGGACACCCAATGGTACTCCAGGAGCCTCATCTTCGAAGGTTAATGAGAAAAAGGAAACGATTTTGAGCAATCAGAAAAAGATTGATCAAAAAGTTGTTAAAAATGTTTGTGAAAATGTCATTGTGAAACCTGATGTTGAAAGACCCAAGACTCAGGCTTGGGTCCCCCGAAAGCACTAAATGATTTACTTTTTGTGTGCAGGGAGCTTCAGCTGGCCCTATTAGCAGTCTTTGGATTGTTGATAGTGGAGCTTCAGGCCACATGACAGGGGATCTTGCGTTGCTGTTCGACGTGAAGAACATCAATGGAGGGTATGTAGCATTTGCGGGAAACAAAGGCGGATATATCACGATGGAAGGAAGTGTGAGCAATGGGATAGTGAGTTTTGAGCGGATATCGTATGTGAAGCAGATAGACTACAATCTGTTGAGTGTCAGTCAAATTTGTGACAAGAAATTTACTGTGCATTTTGATGACAAATCCTGCTATATCTTGAAACCGGGCTTTACAATTCCTAAAGAGTGGATAATGTTGAAGGCACCTCGCGTCAACAATCTATACATTCTTGATATGTCCAAGGCGATGACATCACAGGGGCAAATAACGTGCTTTTTGTCCAAGGCGACTGAGAAAGAATCGATAATGTGGCACCGAAGGATGGGGCACATTCATCTGAAGAAAATGAATCAACTCGTGAAAAATGGACTTGTTGATGGAGTAAACGTGAAACATTTCCATTTGAATGACAAGTGTGTGAGTTGTAAAAAGGGGAAGCAGCACAAACAGTCCCACAAAGTGAAAAAGGTTAACTCTGTTGAGATGCCACTAGAGCGATTGCACATGGATCTTTTCGGACCGGTCAAGCGCAAAAGTCATCTTGGAGAGCTTTATTGTTTAGTCGTCACTGACGATTACTCAAGATTTTCATGGGTGATGTGTTTGCAGAATAAAAGCGACACTTTTATTAATCTGAAAGTTCTGTTCACTCGATTGGAGAATCTCTACAATGTGAAGATAAAGAGAATTCGGAGTGACAATGGGACGGAGTTCAAAAATGCCAAGATGGATGAACTTTGTGAAGACAAAGGGATACATCATGAATATTCGGCTCCGTATACCCCTCAACAGAACGGTGTTGCTGAACGAAAGAATAGGACTCTAATAGAAGCGGCTAGAACTATGCTTGCTGATTCAAATCTTCCAGTAATGTTCTGGAATGAGGCGATTTATGCAGCAAATTACACGCTTAATCGGGTTCTAACAGTGAAGAAGTTTGGAAAAACATCTTATGAGCTGTTACACCGAAGGAAGCCGAATTTAGAGTATCTAGAACCTTTCGGGGCGCCTTGCACTATGTTGAATCCAAGCGAAAAGTTTAGTCCTAAAGCCGAGGAGGGTTATTTTGTTGGATATGCAACCCCGCTCAAACGGGTATACAACAAGAGTACTCGTCGTGTGGAAGACTGGGCTAACGTGGACGTTCAACGTTATACTCAAAATATTCAAGGCACGGGTCCTGACTGGATGTTTGATTACAAAGATTTCTTTGAATCATTCAATCTAGATAGCTTGGTTGAAGAAGCTGTTATTCGATTACTTTACGAGTGTGAAAATGCAACAACTTCACCGTTGGTGCGTCCAATCACCGTGAACCCCCTACCAGCTTCTAATGATACCAATGCTCCTATCCAAGAAGAAGAGATTTTTCAAGAAGCTTCAACTTCATTAGACACTTCAGAATCTGAAGATGAACAATTTGAAGAAGCTATTCTTGATCAAGTTGAAGAACAGGAGGCACCGCCAGTGAACCCAACTCCAAATACTGATGTGGCTTCATCATCAAATACGGGTCATGATCTGGATGTTGTAGAGAACTTGACTGTTCAGACGGGAGTGCAAGTACCTGATTATCCGGAATCTCGGATTCATCGTATTCACCCGCTGGAGCAAGTTATCGGTGATCCTGGAAGTAGTGTTATGACCAGAGGGCAGCTTAAAAGTGTTAATACGCCAGAGAGTTTTGGTGCTTTAGCTTTATATGCCAAAATTCAACAATCTGGTAGTCAAAATGATTGGTCGTTTGCGTGTTATGTGTCGCAGGTAGAGCCAAGGACATACAAGGACGCTTTGAAGGATGATGCCTGGGTGGAAGCTATGCAGGAGGAGTTATTACAATTCCAGAAATTGGGAGTTTGGACGCTCACGGATTTGCCGCCGGATAGAAAGAAGATTGGCACCAAATGGGTGTTTAAGTGTAAGAAGGATGATCGTGGGGTAATCGTTCGAAACAAAGCCAGATTGGTCGTGCAGGGTTTCCATCAAATCGAAGGGATTGATTACAACGAAATCTATGCACCGGTAGCACGAATCGAAGCTATTCGGATGTTCCTTGCGTTTGCTTCTTATAAGAAATTCAAAGTTTACCAGATGGACGTGAAAAGCGCATTTCTGTACGGGAAAGTCAAGGAAGAGGTGTATGTCGGGCAGCCACCAGGCTTTGAGGACCCAATCCACCGGGATAAGGTCTACGTGTTGAACAAAGCTCTTTATGGCTTGCACCAGGCTCCGAGACAGTGGTACGAGGAGCTGAGTACATACCTCATCACCAAAGGATTTAAGCGCGGCCTCGTCGATTGCACCCTCTTTACGAAAAAGACGGGAAATGACTTGCTTCTAGTGCAGATATATGTTGATGATATAATATTTGGTTCAACTAACGAGCTTTTATGCAGGGAGTTCGAATCTGTCATGCAGGAAAAGTTCGAAATGAGCGCAATGGGGGAGATGCAGTTTTTCCTAGGCTTGCAGGTGGACCAAAGACCCGACGGGATCTTCATTCACCAGACGAAATATGTCTCCGACATCTTGAGCCGATTCCAGATGGAGGACTCAAAGCCAATGGATACCCCGATTCAACCCAATCACGGGATTGGAGTGGACGCTAAGGGGGAGCTGACGGATCCTTTTACATACAGAGCAATCATCGGATCTCTGATGTATTTGACGGCGTCTCGACCAGATATTATGTATGCAACATGTCTCTGTGCCCGCTATCAATCGAAGCCGAAACAAAGTCATCTGACGGCGGTCAAGCGTATCCTTCGATATCTGAAGGGTTGTCCCTCAAAAGGACTTTGGTATCCTAATGATGATAATTTTGATTTCATATCTTTTAGTGATGCAGATTGGGGTGGCTGTGACAAGGATAGCAAATCTACTACAGCTGGTTGCCAGTTTTTCGGGAGCAGGTTAATCACCTGGCAATGCAAGAAACAGACTTCCGTAGCACAATCTACCTGTGAAGCCGAGTACATTGCAGCCTCGAGTTGCTGTTCACAAGTACTTTGGATTCAACAACAAATGGTGGATTACGGTTTGCAGTTTCTTAAAACTCCTATTTACTGCGACAACGAAGCCGCAATAGCATTAACTAAAAATTCGGAAAATCATTCTAAAGCGAAACACATCCGGATCAAATATCATTTTATCCGTGATTGTTACGCTAAAGAATTGATTGATATGATCAAAATTCATACTGACTACCAACGTGCAGATTTGTTTACTAAAGCTTTTGATCGTTCACGCTTTAAATATCTTTTAAAAGTAAACAATATAAAGGAAAAACAAGACTAATCGGCACCTCGGTTTATCGCTTTTTAGTTTTTAGTTTTTATATTTTGCTAATTGGGAATTTCTCTTTGCTAATTGGGAATTTCTCTTTACTTTCGTAATCCTCAAAGAAGTTGATGCTTTCGAGGGGATTGTTTAATCCTCAAAGAAGTTGATGCTTTCGAGTGGATTGTTTCTTTTAAATTTTGTTTTTATTTTGTTTTTCAGAAAAATGAAAATCCAAAAATATGTTCTTTATTTTAGGGGGAGCCTTTTTATCAGAAAAACCAAAAACATTATAAAATTCAAAAAGACCTAAAAATTAGAAAATCAAAAATGATTTCCTGGTAAAACAGAGGAAATGATAGTACATCAGTGGGAATTTGACACAGGCTAAAGAATTGTATAGTTTATGAGGCGTGTGTTGATTACGTGTGATATGCTGATAGGCTTCGTAGACCAAATATTGCGTGCATTAGTGATACAAACATAACGAACTACGCGTTCGTGGCTGAACACCTCATGGGCATATGGTCTTAGTACCGTAATTTCGTTTGATAGGATTGCCAAAATCTGAGGTTTCGGGTCGTTATGTTATGGTTATCCGGGATATTCTGATAAACTTTTGTCGTATTGATTTACGGACCTAGTTTATCAGAATATTTGCTAAAAGAGCTTAATTGCCAAAACCGGAAGTTACCGAATTGAGGAACTTTATGTTTTAATTGATCATAGATCATTATTACATCGTATTGATCATCTGATGCAAATCAGTGATTAATATCAGCCTCAACCTAGTGTATACGCACATGTTACTTTGCTGCATTCATTTGCTGACCTGTACACCTCTGTGCTATATACTTTGTAACTTTTACGGATAACTCTGGCATAATCACGCGTTACGACGAAGCTTTGTGCAATTACTTGATACGGGAGTATGTCGTGTGTGTGGGCACCACATCGTGTTAGCCTAATACACTTAACTCGTATCTTTTTAAAGCATTGCGTAATTGTCTGTATGTGAGCTTACGTGGACCACAATATCAGCAATTGCCGTATCACATACTGTTTCTAATGATAATATTAAACAAAAAGATCAACGCTGTGATCAGATTTCTCAGAAAACTGATATGATCCTCTGACCGGATTTCACAAAATGTTTATTGTTTTCATTTACTTTGATGCATTTTATTTTGTTGCAATTTACTTTTAATGTCAAAAAGATACAAAATCCAAAAAGATTTTAGGTGTGTTTTGATAAAATTTCAGAAAAATCCAAAATTTTTGCATTTCTGCTTTATTTTTGATAACCGGGGATGCTTGATAGTCAATTTCTGAGATTTGACAACACCATCTGGGCTTTGTATCATTCTAAAAGTGAAAATTTGTGTTTTGGAAGCTTAACGGATTGAAAAATGTTGAACGAGATTCGAATTTGTAATTTGGCAAAATTTTTCAAAATTTCCAATTTACATTCGCCCTTAATTGTGGACGAATGTGGAAATTTTTACCTTCGGGTTGTTTTATTCTGGACGAATGTGGCTTTTATCATAAATTCCACTTTCGGGTAGAACATGTTTACCTTCGTGCCTTTCATTAGGGGCGAACGTGGACATATTGTTCATTCGTCCAAATAGAACGGACGAAGGTAGAACCCTATAAATAAGCCATAACAGGTTCGACCAAACAGTTACATTTTTTCAAAATTTTTCATCATAACAAGACCTTGTTGATTTTGTTTCCTCTGCTTGTGTATTTTATTACCTAGTGTTCACTGATCATTTTCATCTAATTGTTACAGGTAATGGACTTGAAATGAACCCGTAATCGTTTGTTTAGTAACTGGACTTAGGGTTTAAGAGTTTGGGTTTTTCAGTGATGGTTAATGCTTGATTTTGTTAAACATTCATCCCACATCAGTTTTAGGGGGAGAATGTATTAGGAATTAGGATATTAACATGTTTTAATCACTGATTGATCATTAAAATGATAAGAACCCTAATTCGTTGTTGAAAACTGATGTAAAATGAATTTGAAAGGAAATTGATGGTAGACGAAGTTTAATCGGTCATTTTAGGGTAGATTCCAATCAAAATCAGGGGTTAAAAACACGTTTGATAAAATTTTAAATTTTGGGTCAAGAACAGGTTCCACCTTCGGGTCATCGACCGGACGAAGGTGAACTGATTGGACGAAGGAAATCTTTAAACGGACGAATGTATAATTTTCATCAAAATCCATTTACATTCGACCATAAATCTACACCTTCGGCCATTTTTATTTACATTCGACCACGTTGAAATGGGCGAATGTGAAATTTGAAAAAAAAAAAACCTAAAAATTTGAATTTTTGACGATTTCGTGTTTTGACGTTTTATTTTGATTTTTCATTTCAGATGGCTGAAGAACAATCAACTGCTGATATTCCTGTGGAGACTGCAGTTACTGATCCTATCCCAGAGACAGTACAAGAAGAAGGATCATCAAGCGGTAGCAAATGGCCGTTTGAGAAGACCCATAATTGCTGTGCATATCTTGGTGATGTGGAGAAAAATGTGGAATTTACAGAGATCATAAAGTTCTTGAAGAGATGTAGAGTGGTTTATGCATTGGCAACACCAACTATTATCTACAAGGATATAGTTGAGGATTTTTATAATAATGCCAAGTATGATTACTTTGATAATCAGACTATTATCAAGAGTAAGATTCAGGGAATGGAGATGTTCATCACTGAAGCAGATATCAGAGAAGCTCTCCAGATCCAATTTGAAACAAGTGAAGATCCTAGAGAACTTTCCTGGACTGAGCAGAAGGCATGCTTCCTAAGAATGAAATACAAAGGACCGATTACTGATGGTTCTATGTATAAAGGAAAGCTGAGCGTACAGTTCAAGTATTTTGCTCACGTCATCATTCTAGTGTTTGGATGTGTTAGTGGTGGTTATGACGTGATGAGGAAAAGTTTAAGCTCGTTAATGGTTGCATTGACTCTCAATAAACCATTTAACGTTGCTGGGATGATCTTAGACCACATGTTGGAGATGTTGAAAGGTTTGAAGAAGAAGTACTTTATGCTTTATCCTAGATTTCTAATGATGATCTTCGATCACAAATATCCATACTTGAAGAAGGATCCAACACAGATACTTAATATGGATCATATGAATGTTAGAACCTTAGCAAGAATGAAGGCTTATAAAGGTGTGCCGGAAAAAGATAGACCACCTTTCAGAAGGATATTCGGAGCTTTGGCTAGAGAGGATTATGAGGATCCTGGAAAGAATCTAGCAAGACATCCTAACAGTGATAGTGATAATGATGATCCACTTGTTTATGCTGATGCAAGCACGAAACGGAAAAGACAAGTTGTCAATCCCGGAGCCAAAGGGAAGGGCAAGGGTAAGACAGATCAGGGAACTTCAAAACAACAAGCAGTGAGGAAAAAGACTACTGCAAAGAAGGGTACAGGTTTGGTAGATGAGGAGTCTGTTGATTCTGAGGAGACTGAAACTGAGGAACAATGGGATTCGGATGCTGAAGATGTCCAGACTACCAAACAAAAGGCCACTTTGGTTGGTGAGTCTGAATCACTGAATAGATCAATAGAAGAAGCTAATAAGGGTAAGCAATCTATTGATGCTGTAGATGAAGTTTTGACTGTTAATCTGGATGAGTTGAATGAAGGAGAAACAGTTGTAGTGAATCTGCCCAAGCCCAAACACAAATCTATGGCTAAGAAGACAAGCACTAAGCAACTCAGAGAGAAGGAGTTGAACTTATTGTTGAAAGGAAAGAGATTACCGGATGCTGGAACATCATCTAAACAATCTTCACCAGCTGCAAAGAAGCAAAAGACTGTGGAGGCAACAACATTACCAGTGGATAAGTTCAACATTGCACTGGATAATGTTCTTGATATGTTTACTAAGCCTCAGAAAGGAAAAGAAGCTGACATTGAGCCATCTAAGTCTAAGTCCAAGTCTAAAAAGATCACTGTGGATGATGAAGTGATGAAGCAGATGAATAAAAGAATGGATGATATGATGAAGATGCTTGTGGCTCAACAAGCTGAGATTGCCAAGTTTAAGATGAATGAGGAGAAAATGCTTCAGATAGTTGTTGCTTCTAAATCTAATCAAGATGAGATAGATGAGAAGGTTAAGAAGCTTGAAGCAAAGAATCAGAAGCTTGAAGGTAAAGTTCTGAGAAATAAGAACAGATACAAGGCAATTAAGGAAGATAACAAAGAGCTGAAGGCTGAAAACAAACGCCTTAGTGATCTGATTGATGATTTGTATAACATTGCACCCAAACTGAAGGAGGGTGAAGAAGATGCTGAGAAAGAAGTTGAACAAGTAGATTTTGAACCATCTGAATCTGATAAAGAGGAGGATGAGGATGATGAGAATGAAGAATCAGAGAAAAGTAATGATGAGGATGATAATAATGATGATGATGATGATGTTGAAGGTTCAGGGAGTCAAAAGGATGATGATAGTAGTAGCAGTGATGATAATGATGGAGGAGATGATATTGCTAAGTTCACATTTGAGAAGAGACCACCTTCTAAGAAGAAGAAAGACACAGGTGAGTCTAGTTCGAAGAAGAAGGGAGAGAATGTAGATGATGAGACAGTGTTTTGGAACGAAAAGGTGAGGTTGTTATCTGATGATGCAAAACAAGTTTACAAAGACATGTTAGAAAAGAGAGAGTGGACCATTGAGTTCACAGGTCGTTTTGCAGAAATATTCCAAACAGATGATATGCGTTATGAGTTGGAATATAACGATCCTGATCTTGAAGAGGGGGAAGTACCTGCGTCTGTAGCAAAGGAGATATTGGATGGACTTGCACAGAGAGTAGGGAAAACTTTTGAAGAGTTTATTGTTGATGAGTCGATTCCACCTATTCCTGAAAAGGATGTTGGAACTCACTCTGATGACAAAGAAACCCCTGAGTTTGAGGAAGTTGAGATTGAGGATATTACACATGAGGAATATCCACAGTACTTCAGACAAAATGATGAAGACGTGGTGTTTCCTGATTTTACAGAAAGGCATAATACGTCTGCTAAGAAAAAGGCAAGAAAAAGAAGTGCTGAGTTTGTTGAGAAAGTACTTGGAGCTGATTTGCCAGAATCTTCAAGTAAGACTGATGAGTTGAAAGAGTATTTGAAGAAATTGAGACTGATGGATGAAAACCGACCAAAGCCCGAAGCTCAAGGAAACTTCTACAGGTTTCATAATGCAAAGTTCAGAGGAAGAGCTCTTGGGTGGACATACTTGAGCAGGCTGAAGTGCTTAGCTGCTAAATGGGAATCAGGAATCTTGTATTTCTACAGATTCATTGACTTGCTAACTCTACCGTACTGGGCGGTTAGAGATTTATGCAGATTCCCTATGTCTGGTGCTTCAGTGAATAATACTCATGTTGGTTGGTGTGCAGACAAATTGGTTTGGGAGAGTAGGACGAGATGGAATAGATTCAAGCCTCAATATCCTCGGAGGAAAGTTCACAAGGATATTGATCCCAGAACCAAGCTGAAAAGGGTTACCTTGATTTATAAGGCACCTGAAGTTATGAGAAAGATTCCTTTGATGCCTATGCCTCAACACTTCAGTGCTGACTTCATATTTTGGTATTATGATTGGAGGAAAGCAGAAGCTGTGATAGTGCTGAGAGATGGAAAGGATAAATACAAGCATGTGCATGTATTTGATCCTATGTGGCTGATCAATTGCACCTTCGAAGACATCATCATGTTATTCTATAATCCGATTCATCATGAGCCAAACGATGCAGATCAAGCAAGGAAATACACACAAGTTGTGGGTGTTTGCTTTGCTTATGACATTAACGCTGGAAGTAATTTGGAAGGGAAGCTTGGCAAGAAGGTTAAGATGGCGAATGTGTCAAAACCGGTAAAGAGAAAGTTAGAGCCGGAAATGACAAAAGAACAGAAGAGTATACTGAGGATCAAACTGTTAAACAAAGCCATGGATGAAGATAGAAAAAGATCTAATCAATAGTCGAGGGGGAGTTTGTAGATGCCGTTTTGCGACTAATGATTAGATACTAACATGTGTTAATGGGCGAATGTGAATCAGAAGGGGCGAAGGAGATTAGAAAGGGGCGAAGGAAGAATTGTCATGGACGAATGAAGATCAGGAAGGCACAGAAGAACACATTCGACCAGATCAACTGGGCGAATGTGGAAAAGCTTACCTTCGACCAGTGTAACTGGGCGAACGTACAGCTATTATAAATAGATTTCAAGTTTTTGTAAAGTATAACGAGTCATAGAGAGTGTGTGTTTTGTGTGTGTGTTCCTGAGAGGTTTGAGATTGTCTGTTTGAGGTCTAGATTAACTGTTATCAGTCTGTAAAGGTTTATTTGAACAAGTTAATCTATGAAAAGCATTTAAAATGATCTTGATTGTGTTTTGATTGAGTTTACTTCAGTTTGTTCTAAGCTAGGGTTTCCGCACCTGGTTTAGCACCTTGTATGATCATATAATCCTGTGTTTTTTGTCAAATCCTTCCTCTACATTCTTTTCATGTTTACATTGGTGAAGGATCAAATGAAGGGGCAACAGGAAACTAATCAAATGTTGATGAGAGAAATTCAATCTCTCAAAACATCATCAAAGAGACCAGTTGAGGATGTAACAACACCAATACATCCCGGGGTCTTGGACTTCAACTCCACCATCTGTGGGGGCAATCATCAGGGAGATTTCATTCCCATGAATACAGGATTCTCTTCTCTTGAAACTACTAGAGCACCCAGGATGACCACAACCCGGGAACCAAGATATACAACTGAACCATCCCGAGGATATAACTATGGTAACAATTTAAGTTCTAGTACTTTTGCTACTAACAATGTTGGTTCTTTGT
Organism: Ambrosia artemisiifolia; assembly: GCA_032199755.1. Taxonomy (NCBI): domain Eukaryota; kingdom Viridiplantae; phylum Streptophyta; class Magnoliopsida; order Asterales; family Asteraceae; genus Ambrosia; species Ambrosia artemisiifolia. Next base: position 3,453,111 of record CM063526.1, on the reverse strand, counting down.
AGGATACAGGTATAAGCCCACAATTGGCAAGAGAGCTTCAAAAGATTAAGGATATGGTATTTGGTGTACCAGGGATAGTACAACCCATCCCTGAAGTATCCTCAGCATGTCACAGGGTGTCTCGTTTTGCACTTCCAATATGTGAGGCAGAGATTCCAGACTCCAAGTATGAAGCTTTATGATGGATCCATAGATCCTGAAGAGCATATAGCACAATACAGGGAAAGGATGGAAATAAATCCTATTCCTGGCGGCCTCAAGGAAGCATGCTTATGTAGAGGATTTGGTTCCACCATACTCTATTACTTCCTTTACTCATTTGATTAATATGTTAAATAACCAATTTTCTTGTAGTTGAACATTTGAACGTTTGACAAGTGATTTGTACAGGGTAACTTAACCACAGGGAGAATCATTAAGGGAGGATATTACCAGGATTAGGAAAGAAACACTTGACATCCTAAACTTAATTGGATGTCACAACGGCAGTACAAGCATTCAAGGTGGGACTACAGAACGATTCACCTTTTTACCAAGAATTGGTGATGAATCCTTGTAGAAATCTTGATGAAATTAGAAACAGAGCATTGCGATTCATCCATCTTGAGGATGACAAGAAAATTCAAGAGAGGATAGAAGCATCTTCAAGATACAACAATCCTAATCGAAAATCCACTCCCACATATGAGCCTTATTAGCATAAACCATATGCTAAAAATGATAACAAAAAGGTCAATCTGGTTGAGGATGACGATGTTGAGGATTGTCCAAAACTTTCAGATTATTGTTTTTCTGTGGATGTAACAGGTCTCATATATGCTATGAAGGATCTTGGAGATAAAGCAAGATGGCCAAGGAAATATGGCAAAACAGGATGGTAAGACAAGTCCAAATGGTATGCCTTCCACGAAGATTTTGGTCACATTACTGAGGATTGCCTTGCCTTGAGAAAGGAAATTGCATATCTTCTAATTAAGGGCCATATCAAAGATCTCTTGTGTAAGAAGAATCCTAAGGTTTAGAATAACACTGGCATCACAGAAAGAGCAGCATCCCCACCTAGAGATGCTGGTATTATCAAATTCATTTCAGGTGGTTCGAACATATGTGGTACATCCTACTCAGCAGCAAAAAGGCATGCAAGGGAAACTAAGTCCGAGAAAGGGGAAAGACCTACAAAGACCACCTTGTTGGCGAATGCAAAAGTGATCAACATTGAGGCGGATGATCTAGAAAATATCTTAGATCCTCACTATGATGGTTTGGTGATTACATTATATATTTCTAACCATTTTGTTCGCAGGATACTAGTAGACGGAGGAGGATCAGTTAACATAATACAACTTGAGGCTCTCAAGAGGATGACCATCCCAGAAACTGAAGTAATGTGATTGAAAGATTTTAGCTAAAACAGGATTAATTGATCATACAAGTAACAAAAACCAGGTGCGGAAACCCTAGTTATGAACAAACTGATAAAACTCGGATCAAAACACAGTAAACATCATTTCAAAGCTTTTTCCATAGATTAACATTCATAAAAATGTGTTACAATGAGTTTCCTAGTTAATCTAATCAATACAGAAACTTTCACAAAATCACCTAGAACCTGACCACAACACACACTTCAACTAAAACTCTCTCTAACTCGAAAACACACAAAATCTATATATAGCCTCTGCACATTCGCCCCTTTTGATGGTGCGAATGTGGAAGCTTTCCACATTCGCCCACTTCAAGGTACGAAAGTGTTCTTCTGATCAACTCCATTACACCTTCGCCCAGAACTACTCTACATTCGCCCATAACTCTTTACATTCGCCCACTAATTCCACTTTCAATCCATCAGCAAATCTTCTAACATACGTTAATTATGTAGATCCAATCACTAGTCGCACCTCGTGCATCTACAAACTCCCCCTCGACTATTGATTGGATCGTTTTCTGTCTTCGTCCATTGCCTTGTTTAACAAATAAATCCTCAGCTGCTTCTTTTTTTCTTTTGTCATTTCAGGCTCCAACTTTCTTTTCACTGGTTTTGGTACATCAGCCATCTTCACCATTTTACCAAGTTTGGCATCCAAATTGCTTCCAGAGTTTATATCATATGCAAAACAAACTCCCACAACTTGAGTATACTTCTTAGCTTGCTCAGCATCATTGGGATCATGATGAATCGGATTGTAGAAAAGCATGATGATGTCTTCAAAAGTACAGTTAATCAACCACATAGGATCAAATACATGAACATGCTTGTATTTGTCCTTCCCATCTCTCAAAACAATCACAGCTTCAGCCTTCCTCCAATCGTAGTACCAAAATATAAAATCAGCACTGAAATGTTGTGGCATAGGCATTAAAGGTATCTTTCTCATCACTTCAGGTGCTTTGTAAATCAAGGTTACCCTCTTCAAACCAGTTTTAGGATCAATATCCCTATGAACTTTCCTTCTTGGATATTGAGGCTTAAACCTGTTCCACTTTGTCCTGCTCTCCCAGACTAACTTATCTGCACACCAACCAACATGTGTATTATTCACTGAAGCTCCAGACATTGGGAATCTGCAAAGATCTCTGACCGCCCAGTACGGTAGAGTTAGCAAATCAATGAATCTGTAGAAGTACAGAATTCCTGATTCCCATTTGGCAGCTAAACACTTCAGTCTACTCAAATAAGTCCACCCGAGAGCTCTGCCTTTGAACTTTACGTTGTGAAATTTATAAAAACTTCCTTGAGCTTCAGGCTTTGGTCGGTTTTCATCAATTTCCTTCAACTTCTTCAAATATGTCTTCAATTCATCAGTCTGACTTGAAGATTGTGGCTTATCAGCACCAAACACCGTCTCAACAAACTCTTCACCTCTTTTCTTAGCTTTCTTCTTTGCTGAAGTGTTTGGAATCTCTGTAAAGTCAGGAAATACCACATTTTCATCATTCTGTCTGAAGTATTGTGGATATTCCTCATGAGTAATATCTTCAATCTCCACTTCATCCATTTCTAGAGTACTCTTATCATCTGAGTGATTTCCAATATCCTTTTCAGGAATATTTGGAATCGACTCATCCATCACAAACTCCTCAAATGATTTCCCTACTCTCTGTGCAAGACCATCAAGAATTTCTTTAGCCACAGTAGCAGGTACTTCACCTTCTTCTAGATCAGGATCGTTATACTCCAGCTCGTATCTCATATCATCAGTCTGGAAGATCTCAGCAAATCTACCTGTGAACTCTATCGTCCACTCTCTCTTTTCCAACATATCTCTGTATACTTTCTTAGCATCATCACTCAGAGATCTCACCTTTTCATTCCAAAAGATGCTTTCATCTGAATCTGTATTTCCACCTTTCTTCTTTTTAGAACTAGATTCTCCAGCATCTTTCTTCGGTGTTCTCTTCTCAAATGTAAACTTAGAAGTGTCATCTCCCCCTTCATCATCATCACTATCACTACTATCATCATCATCTTTACTCCCAGATCCCTCAGCATCATCATCATCATCTTTATCGCTTTTCTTACTCTCCTCATCATCACTTTTCTCAGATTCATCATCTTCCTCATCATCTTTCTCTTTCTCAGAATCAAAAGGTTCATAATCTACCTGTTCTTCTTCTTTTTCTTTATCCTCTTCACCTTCTTTTAACTTTGGTGCTTCATTATACAAACTGTCTAACAAATCACTAAGGTGTTTGTTTTCAGCATTTAGTTCTTTGTTATCCTCTTTAATCACCTTAATCATGCTCCTATTCATGGAACACTTACCCTTAAGCTTCTTATTATCAACTTCAAGTTTCTTTACCTTCTGCTCAATCTCATCTTGATTAGACTTTGAAGCAACCACTATCTAAAGCATTTTCTCTTCGTTCTTCTTAAACTTGGCAATCTCTGCCTGTTGAGCTACAATCATTTTCATCATCTCATCCATCTTCTTGTTCACCTGTTTCATAACATCATCCGAAACAGTGACTTTCTTAGACTTGGATGGCTCAACTTCTTTAGCTTTCTCCTTCTGAGGCTTCTTAAACATTTCTAAAACATTATCCAGTGCAGCATTGAATTCATCAACTGGTAATGTTTCAGCCTCTTTAGTCTTTTTCTGCTTCTTTGTAACCGGTGAAGACAGCTTAGATGATGTACCAGCATCGGGTATCCTTTTTCCTTTCATCAGTTGGGCTATCTCTTTCTCCCTCAACTGTTTAGTGCTCGACTTCTTTGCCATTGATTTGTGCTTCAGTTTTGGCAAATTCACTACAACAGTCTCTCCTGCTTCCAACTCATCCATATCAATCCCTAAACGTCCTTCTTCAACATCAACAGACTTCTTCTTTTGTTGAACTTCTTCAATTGTCTGATTAAGAGATTCAGACTCACCAACCATAGTGGCCTTACGTTTGGTGGCCCTAACTCTTTCTTCATCCGAATCCCACTGCTCGTCTTCCTCAGTCTCCTCTGAATCAACTGATTCTTCATCAACTAAACTCGTTCCTTTCTTCGTAGTAGTTTTCTTCCTCACCACTTGTTGCCTGGAACTCCCCTGATCTGTCTTTGCCTTGCCCTTCCCTTTGGCTCCAGCATTGACAACCTGCCTTTTCCTCTTAGTGTTTGCATCAGCATACACCAAGGGATCGTCATTATCAGAATCACTCTCAGCATGTCTAGCTTTGTTCTTTCCAGGATCAGTGTAATCCTGTTTAGCTAGAGCTCCAAACAATCTCCTATATGGTGGCTTATCTTCATCAGGCACACCTTTATACCCTTTCATCCTCACCAATGTACGGATGTTCATGTGATCTTGACCTATAATCTTTGTTGGATCCTTCCTCAATTCAGGATATTTATGGTCAAAAATCATCATCAGAAATCTCGGGTATAGCATGAATTGTTTCTTCTTCAAACCCTTTAGCATTTCAAGCATATGGTCTAAAATCATCCCAGAAACATTGAATGGTTTGTTGAGAGTCAACGCAACCATCAATGAGCTCAAACTTCTTCTCATTACGTCATATCCACCGCTCACACAACCAAATACGTGAATAATGACATGTGCAAAGTACTTAAACTGCACGCTCAGCTTCCCTTTATGCATAGATCCATCAGTGATCGGTCCTTTGTACTTCATCCTCAGGAAGCAAGCCTTCTGTTCAGTCCATGATAGCTCTCTAGGATCTTCACTGACTTCAAACTTGATCTGTAAAGCTTCTCTAATGTCAGACTCTGTCAAGAACATCTCCATCCCCTGTATCTTGCTCTTGATAATCGTTTGGTTTTCCCAGAAATCGTACTTCGCATTTTTGTAGAAATCCTCAACGATATCTTTGTATATAATTGTCGGTGTGGCTAAGGCATGTACAACTTTGCTTCTCTTCAAGAACTCAATAATCCCGGCAAACTCTGTGTTCTTCTCCACGTCTCCAAGATACGCACAGCAGTTGTGAGCTGGTTCGAATGACCAACTGCTTGGAACAGATGTTTCAACCTCCTGAACCGGATCTGGAATGACATTCTCCACTTGTGTCTCAATATTTTCTGGTTGCTCAGCCATCTGTACATCAAAATCAGAAAAATACGTCAGAATACGAAAACGACAAAAATTGAAAATTTTAAAGATTTTCAAATTCCACATTCGCCCCTTTTTATCAGGTCGAATGTAGATGATTTGGTACGAATTTGAGAATACTTGGTACGAATGTAAAAATGTATATGTCAAAAAGTACATTCGTCCAAACTATGCCTCATTCGCCCAATTATTTCCACCTTCGCCCGTTCTATGGATCGAAAGTGAAAATTTCAAAATCCCCAAAATTCAAAATTTTTCCAAATTTGTTATTAGACCCTGATTTTGGTTTACATTCATTCTAAAATGGCCGATTATGACTCGGTCATGACCAATTGTTCTTATTCATCAATTTTAATCAGTTTTTAATAAAGGAATTAGGGTTTATACTATAATCAATCAATTAACCCACTTAATCATGATATAATTCTAATTCCTTAATCATTCTCCCCCTAAAACTGATGGAGATTGATCGGCTATCAAAAACAAGCAATAACAAGCACCCTAGAATCACAGAATTTAAAACCCTAAGTTCAATCATAAAAACAACGATTGCGAACTCGTTTCTGCTCCAATACCTGTGAAATAAGTCTTAAAATGATCAGTGATTACTCGGGAATAAGAAACACAAGTCAAAAGAAATCCAGCAACAAGTTTTGGTTCGGGTGAAAAATTTTGAAAAAACTGTAGAATGAGGGTTCGAACCTGGAATGGCATATATATGCAAGTCCACTTTCGCCCGTTTCGATGGTCGAATGTGGGTTAGTTCCACATTCGGTCCAAACAAATGACCCGAAGGTGAACTTTTTTTTCACCCGAAAGTGGGATTTGTATAAATATACCCACATTCGTCCAAAATAAACAACCGAATGTGATGATTTTTCCACATTCGACCCAATTAAGGGGCGAATGTGAAATGGAAAAATCTGAAAATTTTGCCAAATCACGAATTCGAATCCCGTTCAACATTTTTCAATCTGTTAAACTTCAAAAACTCATAATTTTCACTTTTTGAATAATACAAAGCCCAGATGGTGTTATCAAATCTCAGAAATTGACCATCAAGCACCGTCGGTTATCAAAAATAAAACAGAAATACAAAAATTTTTGGTTTTTCTGAAATTTTATCAAAACACACCTAAAATATTTTTGGATTTTGTATCTTTTTGACAATAAAAGTAAAATGCATCAAAGTAAATGAAAGCAGTAAACATTTTGTGATATCCGGTAAGAGGATCATATCAGTTTTCTGAGAAATCTGATCACAGCGTTGATATATTTGTTTAATATTATCATTAGAAACAGTATGTGACACGGCAATTGCTGATATTGTGGTCCACTTAAGCTCACATGCAGACTATTACGCAATGCTTTAAAATGATATGAGTTAAGTGTATTAGACTAACACGTTGTGGTGCCCACACACACGACATACTCCCGTATCAAGTAATTGCACAAAGCTTCGTCGTAACGCGTGATTATGCCAGAGTTATCCGTAAAAGTTACAAAGTATATAGCACAGAGGTGTACAGGTCAGCAAACGAATGCAGCAGAGTAACATGTGCTTATACACTAGGTTGAGGCTGATATCAACCACTGATTTGCATCAGTAAGTCAATATGATGTAATAATGATCTTTGATCAATAAAACATAAAGTTCCTCAATTCGGTAACTTTCGGTTTTGGCATTTAAGCTCTTTTAGCAAATATTCTGATGAAACTAGGTCCGTAAATCAATACGACAAAAGTTTAACCAGAATATCCCGGATAACCATAACATAACGACCCGAAACCTCCGATTTTGGCAATCCAATCAAACGAAATTACGGTACTAAGACCATATGCCCATGAGGTGTTCAGCCACGAGCGCGTAGTTCGTTATGTTTGTATCACTAATTCACGCAATTTTTAGTCTACGAAGCCTATCAGCATATCACACATAGTCAACACACGCCTCATATACTATACAATTCTTTAGTCTGTGTCAGATCCCCACTGATGTACTATCATTTCCTCTTTTTATCCAGGAAATCATTTTTGGTTTTTCTAATTTTTAGGTCTTTTTGAATTTTTCAATGTTTTTGGTTTTTCGGATAAAAGACTCCCCCTAAAATAAAGAACATATTTTTGGGTTTTTAATTTTTCTGAAAATCAAATAAAAAAATTTTGAAACAATCCACTCAAAAGCATCAACTTCTTTGAGGATTACGATAGTAAAGAGAAATTCCCAATTAGCAAAGAGAAATTCCCAATTAGCAAAAATCAGAAAATTAAAACTAAAAAGCGATAAACCGAGGTGCCGATTAGTCCTGTTTTTCCTTTATGTTATTGACTTTTAAAAGATAGTCAAAGCGGGATCTGTCAAAAGCTTTTGTAAACAAATCTGCACGTTGGTAGTCAGTATGAATTTTGATCATATCTATCAATTCCTTAGCGTAACAATCACGGATAAAATGATATTTGATCCGGATATGTTTCGCTTTAGAATGATTTTCAGTATTTTTAGTTAATGCGATAGCGGCTTCGTTGTCACAGTATGTAGGGGTTTTAAGAAATTGCAAACCGTAATCCACCATCTGCTGTTGGATCCAGAGCACTTGCGAACAGCAACTCGAGGCTGCAATGTACTCGGCTTCACAGGTAGACAGCGCCACGGAAGTCTGCTTCTTGCATTGCCAGGTGACTAACCTGCTCCCTAAAAACTGGCAACCAGCTGTAGTAGATTTGCTATCCTTGTCACAGCCGCCCCAATCTGCATCACTAAAAGCAATAAAATCAAAATCATCATCATTAGGGTACCAAAGTCCTTTAGAGGGACAACCCTTCAGATATCTAAGGATACGCTTGACCGCCGTCAGATGACTTTGTTTCGGCTTCGATTGATAACGGGCACATAGACACGTTGCATACATAATATCTGGTCGAGACGCCGTCAGATACATCAGAGATCCAATGATTGCTCTGTATGTAAATGGGTCAATCAGCTCCCCCTTAGCGTCCACTCCAATCCCGTGATTGGGTTGAATCGGGGTATCCATCGGCTTGGAATCCTCCATCTGGAACCGGCTCAAGACTTCGGATACGTATTTCGTTTGGTGAATGAAGATCCACGTGGGTCTTTGGTCCACCTGTAAGCCTAGGAAAAACTGCATCTCCCCCATTGCGCTCATCTCGAACTTTTCCTGCATGACAGTTTCGAACTCCCTGCATAAAAGCTCGTTAGTTGAACCAAATATTATATCATCAACGTAAATTTGCACCAGAAGCAAATCATCCCCTGATTTCTTCGTGAACAGGGTGCAGTCGACGAGTCCGCGCTTAAATCCTCTTGACATGAGGTATGTACTTAGCTCCTCGTACCACTGTCTCGGAGCCTGGTGCAAGCCATATAAAGCTTTGTTCAGCACGTAGTCCTTATCCCGGTGGATTGGGTCCTCAAAGCCTGGTGGCTGCCCGACATAAACCTCTTCCTTGACTTTCCCGTACAGAAATGCGCTCTTGACGTCCATTTGATAAACTTTGAACTTCTTATAGGAAGCAAACGCAAGAAACATCCGAATAGCTTCAATGCGTGCTACAGGAGCATAGATTTCGTTATAATCAATCCCTTCGATTTGATGGAATCCCTGCACGACCAATCTGGCTTTGTTACGAACTATAACTCCACGATCATCCTTCTTGCACTTAAACACCCATTTAGTGCCAATCTTCTTTCTTCCAGGTGGCAAATCCGTGAGCGTCCAAACTCCCAATTTCTGAAATTGTAATAACTCCTCCTGCATTGCCTCAACCCAGGCGTCCTCCAGCAAAGCGTCCTTGTATGTCCTTGGCTCTACCTGTGACACATAACACGCAAACGACCAATCATTTTGACTACCAGATTTTTGTATTTTGGCATATAACGCTAAAGCACCAAAACTCTCTGGCGAGTTAACACTTCGCAGCTGCCCTCTGGTCATCACACTGCTTCCAGGATCACCGATAACTTGCTACAGCGGGTGAATACGATGAATCCGAGATTCCGGATGTACAGGTACAGTAACTCCCGACTGAGTAGTCAAGTTCTCTACAGCATCCAGATCATGACCCGTGTTAGACGATGAAGCAACATCTGGAGTTGGAGTTGGGTTCACTGGCGGTGCCTCTGGTTCTTCTGCATGTTCAAGAATGACTCATGAAACACTTCTTCCTCTTGTATAGGAGCATTGGTATCATTAGAAGCTGGTAGGGGATTCACGATGATAGGACGCACCAACGGTGAAGTCGCCGCGTTTTCACACTCGTAAAGTAATTTGATAACAGCTTCTTCAACCAAGCTATCTAGATTGAATGATTCAAAGAAATATTTGTAATCAAACATCCAATCAGGACCCATCCCTTGCACATTCTGAGTATACCGTTGAACTTCCACGTTAGCCCAATCCTCCACCCGACGAGTTCGCTTGTTGTATACCCGTTTGAGCGGGGTTGCATATCCAACAAAGTATCCCTCTTCAGCTTTAGGACTAAACTTCTCACTTGGATTCAACATCGTGCATGGTGCCCCAAAAGGTTCTAGATACTCTAAGTTCGGCTTTCGTCGGTGTAACAGTTCATAAGATGTTTTACCAAACTTCTTCACTGTTAGAACCCGATTGAGTGTATAATTTGCTGCATAAATTGCCTCGTTCCAGAACATTACTGGAAGATTTGAGTCTGCAAGCATTGTTCTAGCCGCTTCAATTAGAGTCCTATTCTTTCGTTCAGCAACACCGTTCTATTGTGGGGTGTACGGAGCCGAATATTCATGATGAATTCCTTTGCTTTCACAAAGTTCATCCATCTTGGCTTTTTTGAACTCCGTCCCATTATCACTCCGAATCCTCTTTATCTTCAAATTGTAGACATTCTCCAATCGAGTGAACAGAACTTTCAGGTTGTTAAAGGTGTCACTTTTATTCTGCAAACACATCACCCATGAAAATCTTGAGTAGTCGTCAGTGACAACTAAACAGTAAAGCTCCCCAAGATGACTTTTGCGCTTGACCGGTCCAAATAGATCCATATGCAATCGCTCAAGTGGCATCTCAACAGAGTTAACTTTCTTCACTTTGTGGGATTGTCTGTGTTGCTTCCCTTTCTTACAACTTACACACTTGTCATTCAGATGGAAATGTTTCACGTTTACTCCATCGACAAGCCCATTCTGCACAAGTTGATTCATTTTTCTCAGATGAATGTGCCCCATTCTTTGGTGCCACATTATTGATTCCTTCTCGGTCGCCTTGGATAGAAAACTTATTATTTGCCCCTGTGATGTCATCGCCTTGGACATATCAAGAATATAGATATTGTTGACGCGAGGAGCCTTCAACATTACCCACTCCTTTGGAATTTTGAAACCCGGTTTGAGAATATAGCAGGATTTGTCATCGAAATGCACAGTGAATTGTTTATCACAAATTTGACTGACGCTCAACAGATTATAATCGATCTGCTTCACATATGATATCCTCTCAAAGCTCACTATCCCATTACTCACGCTCCCCTCCATAGTGATATATCCGCCTTTATTTCCAGCGAATGCGACATATCCTCCATTGATATTCTTCACGTCGAACAATAATGCAAGATCCCCTGTCATGTGGCCTGAAGCTCCACTATCAACAATCCAAAGACTGCTAATATGGCCAGCTGAAGCTCCCTGCACACATCAAGTAAAACGTTTAGTTCTTTCGGGGGACCCAAGCCTGAGTCTTGGGTCTTGGAATATCATTTTTCACAGAAACATTCTCAGAAACATTCTCAACAACATTTTGTTTTGGATCAATCTTTTTAGGATTATTCAAAACAGTTTCCTTTTTCTCATTTGATTTTGAAGTAGAGGCACCTGGAGAACCATTTGGTGTCCAAGATTGTTCAGTTCTTTTTAAGATACGAATCTGAGATTTTGAATTCTCAGTCGGTTTCTGAACATTGTTTGCAAATGAAACTTTCTTGGTTACCTTATCTGACTTAACAGACTTAGGTCCAACATTTGACTTGACAATAGGTTTTGGTGGAACCTTATGCCTATCAGTTGTTGTGTTCACCATTGGTTTTCTCCATGATTGTTCCATAGCAATCCGATTTCTGCGATCATATTGAAATGGACGATTGTTCCTCGTTTAAGAAAAAATGTTTTGATTAGAAAATTTTTGTTGTTGAGGAACAACTCGTCTATGTGGTGGAACATAATGATCAATCGGTTTCCTCATGGAATTCCTCACTTCAACTTCGTGCCTTTTACGCCTTACATACGGGCATTGAGCAAGTAAATGCCCTCTCTCCCCGCATTTAAAGCATGCACGGTATTCTTCAAAAACATTTGGAGCATTCGGTTGAGCAAATGATCGAACAGGATATTGATCATTATACTGTTGATTCCTCAAACTCTCAGGGAGTGGCCCTTTTGAGTAAGTAGGCTCATGAAAACCGTCCAGAATACCAGAGTTTAGGATCAAGGAACTCCTGCTGGATAACTTCTGCTTCAAACAGAACTTTCGGGCTCTATCTAAAGGAGGTACGGACCCCTCCCATAGTACGGTACGATGCAGCTGAAAAACTGAATAGCGACTTCTTTCATTCCTCGACAGCTAGGTCTTTGCCTCTGTTTTTGGGTCTAATGAACTCTGTGACATGAACCTTTGGTTCTTGAGGAACATCCAGAAACAATTTCTTTAAAATGGCAGGTGGAATTTAATTTGTTCTCTCATGTTTTGGGAACCAAATTGTGCCTTCTTGCCAGATTTTATCAATTTTAGCATAGTTAGCATTTTTGATTGGAAATTCCTCGTCAGAGATGATCTTATCGGATCCTTCCATCCGATAAAACACCTTGACTGGTTTGTCACAAGGCTCATTCTTAACATCTTTCTCAAATTCTTTCTTAATCACATTCTTTTCAGACTTTTTCTCACGATGAGTATTTGCCATCGCATGCACATGCTGAGATGATGACACTGGTTCATTAGTAATGATGTGATTTTCTTTTGGAATTTCACAAGCATTAGCATTTTGGTGACAACCAGAATCATCACTCTCAGAGTCTGAATCAACACTTTCAGCAGTAACACCCTCATCATTAAAACCTAAAATCGGCCTCACATCGGAATGTGGATCACCAATACTCGAAGTATTAGATTCATTTTCCGATGAAGAGTCTGATTTTACTGAGCTCTCTGGTGTCACTTGATGACAATTATGATTTTCAAAAAGCACCGGAGATGGCACAGACTTGTAATTAGTGGTTTGATCATCAATGATGTGGTCTACCACATAAGCAATGTGTTTATAACTCTCCAACTTCTTGTTGACTTTTTCAGCAAAGCACTTAATGGCGGCCATTTCCAATTTAGTGTTCTCAATTTCATTTATATAGTTATTAATTGCAAGTTGTTTTAATGAAAGAGTATTTTTCAAGTCGGAAATGTCCTTTTTATAGCCATCTAGTACATTGTTGAAAGCATTTAACTCTTTGCGAGTAGATTGACAGTTCATGATAGCACTATCACGTTGAACACAGAGTTCTTTGTTCTCCTCTGTCAATCTATCACAAGTACCACAATATTTATTGCTAGTAATATCAGTGCTACACTCAGAACTTACAGGTTTTGGAGGATCTGTCATGGCCATCAAAGCAAAATGAGCTTCCTTTCCAGCGAAAAACTTGGAGTAATCAATCCTGGTGAAAGCATCATCAGCAATGCACGACTTCCTCGTCTTCAGAAAATCAGCTTCTGCTAGCAACTGATTAATATCATCATCCAGGGATGTAACACTTGCTTCTGTATCTGATTCACTGTCAGAATCTGAGTAAACTGATTCACACTCCTCAGGAACATCAGAAACAGTGTCAATCACCACTCCAGGATTTGCTTCCTCAGCCTTGACCTCAATAGGTTCATTCACCACTTCCACTTTAGTTTCAGACACATCAACTTCAACCTCAGTTTCTACCTTCTCATTAACTATCACCGACTCTTCAATATCCACCTGTCGGGCAACACAAGCCACATTTCCACCAGTGGTAATCTCCTCAACACCTATTTGCATTCCCGACCAATCAAACCGCTCATCCTGTTGAATCACCAATGCTTGATTCTGATTGGTATTCTGTTGTGTCTCATTTGGTGTGGTAATCGGTATGACTGTTCGATTATTGTTATTTGGTGATTGGTTTTGAGTCTGGTTTGGTGTGTTTAGTTGTCTGTTCTGGTTGTTGTTAGAGTTGTTTTGTCGGTTTTGGTAATATTTTGGTTTTGATAGTTGTTGTTATTTTGGTAAGAAACTTGGTTTTGGTTTTGTTGTTGACGGTTCTGGTAGCTTGCATTGAAAGGGTTTCTATTACCTTGTTTTGGTGGCTGGGTGCATTCCCGTTTGAAGTGACCTTTCCCTCCACAGTTAAAACAAGTAACTTTCTCCTTATTAAACCCGTAGGTTGTGTTAGGAGAAGTTCCCAAATCCGTTCTTCCAGTCTTCTCAATAAACTCCGTTGCCCTTCTCATAATACTCGCAAAAGCCCACTGGATATCAATAAGTTCCATCTCTTCCTTATCAATCTGTGCATAGTCTTCATTGGTCAAATTATTGTTTCCAATTTGACTAGCAACCAAACCATTGTAAGATGAAACCATTGCAGAGACTAGTGCAATGTGTTGCTAAGCAACTTCAACAGTCACATTTCCCAAGTTAGAAGTCTCCAAAACCACCGGTTGTTGACTAGATTGAGTAATTTGGTTCATTGGATTCATGTATTGTGTTTGTTGAGGTGGTTGTTGAGATTGACTAGCAGTATAGAAAGCTGCTTGTTGCATTGGAGAGAACGGTGAAATGTAGGAATTGTTGTATTGTTGTTGTGGTGGTGGTGGTGTGTATGATGGTTGTGAGTAAGATGAGGTTTTGCAATGTAGTAGATGGTAGGTTTTGGTGGTTCCATAACATTGGAAATGCATGCAACATGTGGTGCCACTAATCCCCCTGAACTTGAGTTTCCAGCTGGTACTGAAGTGCCTCCAAAATATAAGCTTGGATTCTGAGGAATCTGAGATCTTTTGGCCTTCCTCTTTTCCTCAAGCTCTTTATTCTCCAGCTTCTGCACAAACTCGTTAATAGTCCAGAATTTATAAGCATCCTTCTCCTTGAGAACTTCCACATGCTGATCCCAATATGGTGGTAGAGCATCTGCAAACTTATCCACCAAATCTGTCATAGGAATCTGTATACCATAACTAGACAATTCAGTTAGCAAATGACAATATCTAGGAGTTAATTCTTTTAGAGTTTCATTGCCAACATAAGTAAAATTCTCAAACTCCTTTCGCAACTCTTCCATCCTCAATCTTTTAGTCTTCTCATTCCCATCATGCCTATTCTTAAGCACATCCCACAGTTGCTTAGAAGTAGTGCAAGTCCCAAACTGATGCAATAAGTCGTTGGTGATTGCCTGAGTCAACTGGGAATAAGCTTTCTTCTCCACAGCAAACTTCTTTTTCTCCTCCTCAGACATACTCTCCAATGGAACTGGTTCACCGGTGTTCTCCAAAATCGGTGCTGTGTAACCTCTAGCAATCATCCTCCATGCCTCTGCACCTTCCACTCCCATGCCCTCCAAGTGGATCTTAAACTTTTTCTGCCACTGATTATATTCTTGCATCTCCATGAGCTTAGGTGGCCGATTCCCGCTACCTGAAGATAGATCATTAATCAGTGTGGAATTAGCATTAGTAGTTTGAGTATTTACCACCGCTGCTGCTACTCCCCAGTAGTCAGGTTGTGGTGCTGGAGGTGCCACACTTTGAGGCATCGAGCTAGTCATCGCGATGTAATTGCTCGGTTGCGAAGACTGTGTGCTCGTCTTTTGTGCTGCCACTGTCCATGGGTCCATCACTTGCTGTTGTGGTTGTGTCCTTGCTGGTCTCGGGGTAGTCGGAAAATTCCACATGATGTTCACGAACTTCGAAAAATTCAACACTTAGAAAATTTTCCAAACTGAGTTCTAGGTTCGCCCAAAAGATCCTACTTTCGTCCCTTTTTGTCTACTTTCGTCCAAAAGTATAACACCCGAATGTAGAATTTCAACAGAAAATAAAATAAATATCTACCTTCGACCCCTCTTATTCCACTTTCGCCCGCCCGATGAATCGAAAGTGAAAATCTATGCCCGAATGTGGAAATTTCAAACACCAAACTCCAGGTTCGCCCATAAAAATGCTAGGTTCGACCAGAAAACTCACACCTTCGCCCACAAATGGTCAGGTTCACCCACTAGACTGCAGATTCGACCATTTTGAGTTTGAAAAACGGTTACACTTTGAAAAACGGTTATTTTGATCTCTGATTTTCAAAAGTTTATGGATTTGAATGATCTTTATCAGGTTTTGATTCGGAATTGATTTGGAACAACTTTAATTCTTGGAAATTTTGATTTTATCCACAAATTCAACTCTAAATCGATCAAAAACACTCAAAAACCATTTTTACTCAAAAACAGATGTATTTTGATCAAAATCATGTCCAAATCAGCTTTGAGTTTATCAAATTTGTTGTTGTATGATCCTTAAGCTCTGATACCACTTTGTGATTGAAAGATTTTAGCTAAAACAGGATTAATTGATCATACAAGTAACAAAAACCAGGTGCGGAAACCCTAGTTATGAACAAACTGATAAAACTCGGATCAAAACACAGTAAACATCATTTCAAAGCTTTTTCCATAGATTAACATTCATAAAAACATGTTACAATGAGTTTCCTAGTTAATCTAATCAATACAGAAACTTTCACAAAATCACCTAGAACCTGACCACAACACACACTTCAACTAAAACTCTCTCTAACTCGAAAACACACAAAATCTATATATAGCCTCTGCACATTCGCCCCTTTTGATGGTGCGAATGTGGAAGCTTTCCACATTCGCCCACTTCAAGGTACGAAAGTGTTCTTCTGATCAACTCCATTACACCTTCGCCCAGAACTACTCTACATTCGCCCATAACTCTTTACATTCGCCCACTAATTCCACTTTCAATCCATCAGCAAATCTTCTAACATACGTTAATTATGTAGATACAATCACTAGTCGCACCTCGTGCATCTACAAGTAATTTCTAGGTCATCTGTCTTAGTTGGTTTCAGTGGGGAAACCAAAAGTACAGCTAGTGATATCAAACTGCCTGTATATGTTCAGGGGATAAATTCTATTCAAAGGTTTTGTGTAATACTCTTTATCCTCTTACAATGTTATCCTAGGTAGGCCTTAGACACATGACATGAAAGCAGTGCCATCAACATATCACCAATGTGTAAAGCAACCAACTCCATGGGGAGTCGTTAAAGTAAACAGTGACCAGCATGAAGCAAAGGATTGCTACACAACATCGATGAAGGCTTCATCCCAATCAAAACAAGCATAGAAATTAAAGCAGGATGCACGTGATATCCTCAAGGATGACAAAGCACATCCTGACCAGGATGTAAAGGCAGTCTGTCTCGATGAAAATAATAAGGATATCACTGTGTAAATCGGTAAGTGTTTTGGTAAAAAATTACTTGATGAAAATAACTTTGTTTTCCAAATTAGAAAATGTGAGGTAGGGTGCTAGATATGTATAAATATGTTAAGAGTCTAGCTATATTCTCAAAATGGTATGTTAAGACGTTAAAGAAACAATAAATAACAAGTATGCTCAGGATGGCAAAGAAAACTAGTCAGGATGGATAGTTATATCCTGAGGATGTAACTGTCTTAGAAAAATGATGAAACAAGCAATATAAGTAATAATAAACCAATAAAGAACAACACCCACTACCAAAAAGTAAGCCTAATGCAACTTTTAATAAGCAACCTTTTCAAATAAGTTTCATTTGGCTCAAATACTACTTCATTAAACATAAAGGTTGCGTTAGAAGATCTATTGCATCTTTTTTCATAAAAAGTTGCAAAACTATATTAAATTTGCAACCTTTTATTTTGAAGTTGCAAATTTTACTAAAAATTGCAACTATTTTCTTAAAAGGTTGCAAAATTCATTAAAATTTCCAACATTCTTTACAAAGTATACATTTTTTAAAAGGAGTAATGGATTACAATAATCCAAACTTTCAGGAATTGGCCGGCATTAATCCGAACTTAAGAATTTCCCCCTACCAATCCCAACTTTCACGATATTTTCCTCCATCGAGCCTTCCGTTAACTTTTCTGAACTCAGTTAGTTTGTGCTGACGTGGCTGCTGACTAGGCACGGTGACGTGGACCTTGTGCTGACGTGGCAGCTAACATGGCACGATGTGGCACGCCAAGTCAGCAGCCACCTCAGCACAAGTTCCACGTCACCGTGCCTAGTCAGCAGCCACGTAAGCACAAACTAACTGATTTAAGATAAGTTAACGGAAGGCTCGATGGAGGAAAATATGGTGAAAGTTGGGACTGGTAGGGGGAAATTCTTAAGTTCGGATTAATGCCGGCCAATTCCTGAAAGTTTGGATTATTTGAGAATCCGGTTAAAAACCGAATTCATGGATCGAATACGCGAAAACAACTCGGTTTCAGATGGGAGATTCGAGACGAGACAAAAACATACGAAAACAACGTCATCACAGATTCGTATTACTACAGAAACGGTTACAGACACTGTCATCACTAGGATAAACATCTATCTCGGGGCCGGGGGAGGTCGGGCATGACCTCCCCCTTGAGAGTATTCTAAGCACAAACTCGAATCATCTAATGAAAACCAACACATGAGATTGCTATTTATAGTCCAACACCTAAAGCCACCTTCGCCCCTTTAGCTAGGTCGAACCTGCAGATTCTGCAGGTTCGCCCCTTGTAAAAGGTCGAACCAAGACTATAAGTTTTGGTCTATATTTACAAATGCAATAGATCCATAAAATGCCCTTATGGATCACCACAATCTCATGTAATACAATACAAGACTCAACCCTAGTCTATTCGACAATGATGTCCACATAATAGTGCATCAACAAATCCTGAGAATTTCATAGAACCATCCTAAAGATGGAATCTTGAAGTCTAGGTGGTTGGCCACCCTCTCCTACGTTAAGGTATCTGATACCTTCCTAAGGTTTAAAGGTTTTCACCTTTCGCATTGGGTTAGAAACCCCGCCTAGAGCGCACGTTAGTCCTGTATATCTTCAGGATGGTAGGACCAGTTCATGTAAAAGCAACTGACAATCTCATCATTTTTGGAGTATACATTGAATCCCCAAGGTTTAAACATTTTTCAATGTCTCTTTCTCGTATTTGGCCTAGTCGCCAGTTGGCCTTGTCGCCAGTCATCCTTAGGTTGTAACGCCAGTTTATCTTAGGTCATGTCTCCAGTTATCCTCAAGATATTACATCAGAATGGGCTTGACCCTAGTTTCTATAAGGCCTTAATGCCAGAATGTTAACTTTATTCACCTTTCTACAGGTTATCCTCAAAAGTTATTGATGTACCTTTATTGAAAAGGAAAAAAAGATATCTTTAAGTCTATCTTGAAGATATAACAGACAAAACATTGGGGACATCCTAAAGATGACAAAGACCATCCTAAGGATGAAAAAGAATGATAGAAAAAAGGAAGAACTTAGGAGATATCCTAAGGTTAAAACAGAAAGACAACTTGGGAAATATCCTAAGAATGATCAAAAGAAATGTAAGGAAAAATCCTACGGATACAGCAGGGACTGGGGACATCCTCAGGATATTATTAGAACTTTTCTCAAAACACGATACTTTGAAGACCAATTGCTGAATTAGGAATAAAGGTATAGCTCTATAACTTGTATCATTCTATTCTATGTTTGTTATTTAACAACGTTATAGGATATCAAAAGAATAAAGAAGGAACACAAGGATGTACAGTCAAAAGATTGCTAGATTTATTTATTTATAAAGGATGTCAACCTCTGGCTTCATCCAAAACCAGGACCCATCCACCAGGGGTCAACATCTAATGGTCCAGGTCTAGAAAGATTTGGGGCTTCGTCTTGAAAATCAAGATCCCTCCACTCCAAACATTTGATTGTTCATACATACATAAAAAGTAAATTGTTCAGAATTGTTCAACCAACAGACTACCTAAAAAACCACAAAAATTCTAAAAAGTGGTATCCGGCCTAGTCATCACA
Organism: Ambrosia artemisiifolia; assembly: GCA_032199755.1. Classification (NCBI taxonomy): domain Eukaryota; kingdom Viridiplantae; phylum Streptophyta; class Magnoliopsida; order Asterales; family Asteraceae; genus Ambrosia; species Ambrosia artemisiifolia. The sequence continues at coordinate 3,433,401 of CM063526.1, read as the reverse complement.
TCCATCATCGCCCACTGATGCCTCAACCTGATACTCCTTCGCCACCTTAGCCACCATCACCTCAGCCTCCTTCCCATCATCCTTGGGTTCCTCTAGTGCATCCTCAGGTTTTGCAGGAGGGACAGGCTCATGCACCACTACTTACCAGACATCTCGGTGGCTTGGCTAGTGATATAGCTTTCCTCTACTTCAAATGTCCTTGCTAAGGGAGGTAAGTCAGTTACTTCCTTATATCTTATGAAAGCATCGTCTAGAGGATGAGTAAGGTTGGCAAAAGAAGCACCTGTAAAATAAATTTTTTTCAGAATGTTACTGATATCCTTAGGATATAACTACAAAATTTTTCATTCTTAAAATAAACTTTATTATCCTAAAAAAATGTTTACCACTTTTTAACCATGATATAGGGATATCATCCCCATAATGAATGGAATCACTCTTCACAAAGAAAAACTTTAACTTCCAGTACCTATCAGACTATATGACATTAAACAGGAAAGGATGTTCTTTATTGATAAACTGAAGAACATAACGGTTTGACCCGTGTGTTTTCAACTTATATATGTAATACAGGTCTCCAATCTGAAGCTGGATGTCATGGTTCTCGATGATCTTGTTACAGACCATCAAGGTCCTCCAAATCTCCCGCATAGCCTGAGCATATGCCATCCCAGTAACATCAAAGAAATCTTTGATGAACTTGGGGAATGGATATATTAAGCCAAGGTGGAATGGCAGGTACAGGAAGCAGACCCAAACAGAGGATGTGAAATCAGATTTTGCACTCTGATCATAGGGACGAATCACAGCAGAACTAGGGAAGGCCCCTTGAGCTCTTTATGGCTTGGATGTCCCTATCATTAATGGATCAAACCTCCTGGTCAGGTTCCTTCAACAGGTTTTGAGGGATGAAGTCTTTAGGGACTCCAACACTCCATGATGCTCTTGTTAATTTTTTGCCCATCCTCAGAATTTTTTGAAAAAGTTTTAGAGGATTAAAGAAAAGTAGAGAAGAAGATAGAAATTAACTTTCTGATAATCTTGTTGTGATTATAAAGGAAAGATCGAAGTCTAGATATAGACGGTGGAAGGTGATGATGTGTAATGGTCATCACAAAATTATAGCCTAGAAAATAGTCGTTGTCATGCTGACAGAAGTCTAATCAGGCTTATCAGATAAGATTCTCAGTTAAAAATATTATAACCGTTTGATATATTAATGGTAACATATTTTTTGGGGAAAATTGTTCGTGGTGAAATCCTCAAGATGATTTTTACCTTGTATTTTCGGTGTACCATCCTCAGGATACTGAAGAACTGAACAGGATTCAGGATGTAACAATGTTTTGTCTTATGCACATCCTTAGGATGGACTAACGAATTATCTTTTTGTTATATGAATGCAGGTACAATTAATCAATATTAAGACTTGTAACTCTTCTCTAACGGCTATAGTGTCTTGCTCATGCCAAAAAATCTGAAGATGGAAGAATAATACGTGTGGAAGAAGTCCTTCGCTAAAGAATAGGTCAAACATGTAATCGCTCTATAATAAATAAGAGGAAAAATCAAGGAAACGGTTAACCAAAATGTATATTGGTTAACCACTCTTCAAAGCTGACTTGAAACAGTCAGGAGTGTGACACCCATCGAAATCACAGGTAATATCCGTACATTAGCTACATGTACACACTGTGCATGACATTTCATTTTACATGTTTCATTACAATTGAGCCATACAGGGTCTCAGCAAGTCAATTTCGATACTTACAGTCTAGCATTAGGTCCACTGGTAGGAGCAATTTCATATATAGTTAAATAGTTATCATGACTTATAGAGAGATCATACCAAGAACCCTAGTTTGGGAATTCTTACAATTGAACATAATATCACAATTGTGATCCAAACAAGAAATGTCCATATACAAGGAATTATTCAAACACAATGTCCATAAGTGACTAGTAATACAACTAGTTAAAAACATATAATGAGCACACAATTATATATTGTTTAGTGTCACATAAACTTGTACAAAGATCACACCTAACATATAATCATAATAAGTGTCCCTACACTTGTGCAAGATATGGATTAAAAGGATCAATATATATATATATATATATATATATGCATGTGTGTATTTATGCGACGGCACACACACACATATATGTGTGTGTATGTACTTTCCAATATTAAACTCCTACACCTTTAATGAATCACCCTGTCATCCTCTAAGATTCCACCATAATTGGTTAAAAATTGGACCTTGTATTCATTCCATGAAAGTTGACTTGCCAAAAACACATAACCTCCACATACATACATACATACACGACACACATATACCTATGTGTGTGATCTTTGTGTCTTCCACTCTTACGCAAGTCCTTTCACCACATTCTTCCACAAAGATTCACCCAACAACATGCTTTAGTCACCTCCATCACATTCCTAGATGTTACACTAATAAGGAAAGCATCTTATGACACTTAGGAAAGCTTAAGTGTTGACTTACCACAATTGCCATTCCATACTTTCCATGCAAGATCCCACCATATCCAACATAAGACACCTCTAATCACCCAAAACATCATGATTATAATGCATAAAATCCAAGAGAGAGTTAAGTAATCCTACCCTCCTAATCCTTCCAAATTTCTAGCCCACATTAACCAAGAAAGCATGCACCTATCACCTCCATAATCTCTTCCAAATCCATCCAAGATCACCTTTAGTAGATCTTAAACCATATTTAGAAAGATGCCTTCTTTCACCTTTCCTAAACCATTATGACTTGCCACCCATACTTGTAATAAATAGGACCCAAGATAAGGGAGTTTAGTGCACCAAAACAACTAAGCCAACCCCTCCTTACCTCTCTCTTTCTCTTGGCCCTACCCCCACCGCCGAACGCCACCACCATCGGCCCCCTTCACCACCGAAAACTGAGAATTCATTTAGGATCGTAATCAAGAAACGTGATCGCACGAATACCAACCGTAGGGTGCGGAATCACCAACGATCGTGCAAAATGATTCAGAAATAAACATAATCGAACGTGATGAAACAGATAACGAATCACCGAGCAATTTCCATAACTTTACTCTTTGTATTAGATCAAATCAAAGATATTACATATGAAATCTTAGACCTAATACAGAGAAAAACACACATACACACTCTAGGGAAAAGGCTAAAATGATAACTAACTCTTCAAAATAACTAACTTTTCCCTATATATAGCCTCCCACATTCGCCCCTAACGTGAGGACGAATGTGGCCTTTTCTACCTTTCATTCTACGTTTGTCCCTTTCTGAGTTGACGTGGGCTCGAATGTGGAATTCTACCAGGTTCGACCCTTAAAATTGACACGAATGTAGAAATAGAAATGAACAAACTCACTTTCGACCAAACACAATCCACTTTTGACCTCCCGTAAGGTCGAATGTACCACACAATGGTCGAATATACAAAACAACACACACAACTTCCTGGTTCGACCTAATAATAACCATGTTCGACCTAAAAAATGCTAAGTTCGACCCTCAAATCTCACATTCGACCTTTTCAGATCTGTTCATCATCTTCAACCTCAAGAACACGAATCTGAACGGTTTTTGACAAAATTTTCACCAAATGTAATGATTTTGGATAGGTTTTGCTCGGAAATCAATTTAGACAAACATTTGTGAAAGAATTTTTGAAAACAACATCAAATTCAACTCCAATTTAATCAAAAACCATGTTTTTATGAAAAGCTTCAAAATTTCTAGGGTTTTGATCTTTAAACCTGAATTCTAATCTGTTTTCACCAATTCAAATCAATTTGCAATCGCGAAATCGAGCCTATGCTCTGATACCACTTTGTAAAGGATCGTTTTCTGAAAAACAGTTAGTTTTCGATCGAGATGAAAACAGATAACGAATCACCGAGCAATTTCCATAACTTTACTCTTTGTATTAGATAAAATCAAAGATATTACAGATGAAATCTTAGACCTAATACTGAGAAAAATACACATACACATTCTAGGGAAAAGGCTCAAATGATAACTAACTCTTCAAATAACTAACTATTCCCTATATATAGCCTCCCACATTCGCCCGTAACGTGAGGACGAATGTGGCCTTTTCTACCTTTCATTCTACGTTCGACCCTAGACAAGCTACATTCGACTTTCCGACTGGTCGAATGTATCTTCAAGCTTAAGTCTTGGTCGTTTTCCGATTATCAGAAACTTCGACATTCAGTACCGGATCACTAGCTAGGGACATACATGAATAATGCACTTACAAAAACCACAATCACCACCCAAGTCACTAATAATAACCAACAACTTCCAAGGGATCATTAGGGGTACAAGGAGCATAACCAAGGTTGTACAAGGCCCCTAACTCCCTCATTTCTTAGACCTTAGGAGGTATAATCTTGTTTTGTTAAAACTTATGTTTATTTAACTACATTTGCATTTATACACCAAGTTGTTCATTTATGTGTTTACTCTTGTAACTAAACCAAGTAAATAAGCAAACACATGATCTAAAATACACTATGATATTTGGTAGATGTATGTATTTACACACACTATGGGCCGAAATATGTATATATATATACTAGTCCATGATGGCCGGAAGTTTTGTAAGAAAAACTATGTATTTTCCAAAGCTCATTAACATAAGACATAATGTGGTGAGTTAAAATTTATGTGTGACATGTTAGATCCATAACTAAGCATACAAAGTACCAATGTTTGCAAGAAAACCTAGGTTTTGACATAAAATATTACTATTTTCAAAAAGGTTCTTAAACTTATGAATTATTAAGTAAAAGATACCTAAATATTATGGATCTATAGACATGTCAAATTCAAAGTTGTAAGACATATGACACATGAACACTTACACCATCCAAAATGTGTAAAAATACATATTTTTACAAGCAAAAGTGGTGTTTCACAAAAGGTAACGCTATCTTTTTACTCAAGTCACTAGTGTACGTGAAGATGGTGAATGTTGCAACACAAAGCCATGAGGTTCACATTTTGGGAAATATTACATTAGAAACCGTAATATGGAACACTCAAAAGATAAACATTGTATCTTTTAACAAACTAGTCATCATATACGCAAATCTTAACATCAAGGACACATTTAACTTAAAGAGATAAGTTACAAGGACTAGCATAATAAGAGAACAACTTGTAAGTAGTAAAAGTAACAAAGATCTGAAATGTCCCTTTTTACATAGGACACGTAGGTCGATCTCTCTAGCTCAGAATCATTTGTCCATTCTCAGACACACCACAAGGTGTGTTTCACAGCCCCTTTTCACTGTTTTTACATTTTTCCAGGGGAAAAACATGCGTACAGTTTTCAGTTACATACATGACTATTATGTGAACATGAGACAGTAAGGTTCAGGATCCATTAAGACCTCGTGTCATGCATCATACCATAACCATTAGCTATGGACTTAGCCATGAAACACCAGAATAGATCTATCGGGTTGACACCCCCACTCTTGGTCAGTCGCTCTGATCTGATGACAGATATCAAAAGAGTGCTAGTATTTCACATTTATTCATTGTCTTGAGTGTACAATGGGTGAGGCACAACATATCAAGGTTTGGTTATGGGCTCATGTCAGATCACATATTAATTATTGCCCTAGTTAGGCAGTAATTTAGTCGGATTTGGGATTACAGGTCCAACATTAAAAAACCCGTGAACTCACGAACTTTATGTTGACCCATATATTTTTTTCATGCATGTTTTTCAGGAAATTAGCATGGAGCATGGAACTTGGGAGGGTCGCGTGTGAGCATTTAAGGGATACCATGTTTTGAACTATTGTTGTGATGTTTTGACCTAAACACTTTAAACAATGGTTTCTAATTCAAACAATTAATGTTATGTTTTTGTAAGACTTAAATCTTTAAATGGTAATTCTTGTTTTATTTAAATAATGCTCGTGTGACTTTTGGACATGAAAATCATTTCAGTTGTACCCCGTGTTTCCGCCTTAGGCGGGGTGTGACAAGGAGGCTCATTAAAGAAGACAGATTTCATGGGATCTTTTATTTATTCACTTGTAACTATATATAGGGGTGTGATGAACGAAATAGGACACTTGAGACCTTCTTACTAGTTATTGAACATCTGATATTCTCTCTACGCACACACACAGCACAACAATGTAATCTAAGTAGTTCGCTCATCACTCTTCCAAAGTTGTAATCTTTTTACCATATTAAAATTAACAAACAAGGCAGGCGCCTAGACTCCTCCCAGGTTTTGTGCCGGTGATCACCATTGATCAAGGTCTCTCCTCGTTTATCGAGTGTTGTTCTCTTGTTGCATTACATTTACATTCGTCTATTTTTGCTTGTCTAATCATTCTGTCAGATAGTTACATCCTCAGGATATATCTGTCCATCCTGACTAATTCCTTTGCCATCTTGAGCAGTGTTGTCAATCATTGTTTCTTTGATATTCTAACGTGTCATCTTGTTGATATAGGTAAGCTTTAAACATATTAAACAATTTTAGCACTCTACCTCACATTTTCTAATATGGAAAACAAAGTTATTTTTATCTAGTAATTTTTGACCAAACAGAGGCTATTAAGAAGAAGCTCGATAGTTATTTAAACTCCAAGTATGTGCTTGACCACATAATTGAGAGTTAAATAACAGAGAATAGTGTTGCTGGTATTGGGTACAAAGCTGTTCCACCTCCAATGCGTGATAATTATTCCAAATCATCAGAGGAGACTAAGACCACATAGTTTCAGGTCACAGCTCCCTTAGTTGTTGACCCTGCTTAAATAAAGAAAGCGGAAGTCGTCAAGGATAATAATTATTGCTTAATTGAAACTGTTGATGATCTCAGTGATGATAAGGAAAAAAAACACCAGGTCTTGGGAGTCAAAAACAGAAACAAAGGAAACCTCTTGAAAATCACATATAGTGTGACCCTAAGTCTAATTCTGATGAGGAAGTTGATGAGTCAACAAGTGGCACTGGTCTGTACTACATGATCAAGGATTCAAACCGAGTCTTTTATGACAAAGTTTTTCCAATATATATGCTAACAAAGAATTAATTGCTAAACTGTTTCAATCTAAACCAATTAATTGTATTGAACAAACTGCATCTGGTGTGTCAAAATCAACACCAGCAGCAATGCAACAACAGACCAGTAATTAAGGTGGTCAATCTAGTCAAGTTAGATAGCGACCACCTGTTCCAACAAGAAAACCGTTGATTCCTCAATATCCCAAACACAAGGATATCATATGGATTCCTTTTCGGAAAGACCCAAGTAGACCAAGACCTGCTCCCCCACCAAAACCAGTTGTGTTTGTAAGGTCACCTGGAATTGAGCAAAATTCTGAAAAAATTTCAAATTTACAACATTTTCAACAAATGCACCAAAGAAAGAATTCTCCTTGAGTAAAAAATGATCACGAGGCTAGCTCATCCAGAGTCAGCGGTTCCAGTGACAGGGTTGGTAGTACAAATCCCAGACATCCACAACATGTTTCATAGATTCCAAATGAATGGAGAACATGTTATGAATGTCATGAGGTCGGACACATTGTTTCCAATTGTCCATATTTGAGACCTCTTAGAGGACATACTTCTAAGACTTTCAAAACCTCAACCAACCAAAGGCCTCGGTCACCAAAGTAATCTGGTAAGGTGAAATCCAAATAGGACAAAGGTAAGAAGAAGGTTAGGAGGATATAAACCCGCCAACTGTTGTGGCTAAAACTCAAAAGGCCAAACTAATGGTATCAAGCAAAAGGTCTATAGAAAGAACTACCCAAGCCTGTTTAGCAAAAGCCTCCAAAGGCCAAGCATGAACAGATTTTGAGATCAAAACCAACGATTCTAAGTCTGAAAGTTCACGTAGTTCGAGTCGAGCAAAGATCAGTTTTTATGAAATTGAAAGGAATCAACTGTAAAAGAATATACATGATAACTCAATAAATGTTAAAAGTTTTCAACATGCCAAAGATTTAATTGACAACATTGAGGCCAAGCCCAGATAAATCATTGAAAGTAGAAACAAGCCTTAATTTTCCAAAAATGGATCACGAATTTCCAGAAATGGAAATCAATATCAGATAAAGCATCTGATATCAATAGTTAGATGTGTACTGAAATTCTGAAAGTAGTCCAAGCACACATCACCAGGAAAACAGACAAGGACTCTCATATTCCTGTAACTGAAATATGCAAGGATATTAAGAACAAAACAAATGTCGAGTAAATGTACTTTAAGTTAGTGCCCACCAAGAGATGGGTACCAAATAATCTCTAACTCTCAATATTGCAGGACCTTCATGTGCACCAGATTTGGTATAATGATTCTAGAAGCTTCAAGCACATGACAAGGAACATGAGCCTATTAAGTAGGTATGTAGCTAATGTTGGTCAATTGTTCAACTTTGGGAATGGAATAAAAGGTAGGACCTTAGGTTATGGAAACATTACTATAGGGCCTCTGACAATAGAAAAATTTTCATATGTTGAAGGATTAAAATATAATCTATTAAACTGTGGACAGTTATGTGATAAGGACTTTAAGGTAATTTTCTGGCATGATAAATGTGAAGTCATTGGAATCTTAGATAATGTGGTATATTTGACATGTGAAAGAATTAGAAAATCCATTTATTACTTTGATCCTAATGTCAAACTGAGCAAAGAACCTTTATGTCTATTTTCTTAAACATCAAGTGATAATTGGATATGGCATAGAAAGTCATATCGTTAGCCAAGCTACTGAAATGTCTTGTAAGCATTATTTGTCACATCCTGAGGATGTTTTCTTGGTTAATCACTATCTAATCCTGTGCTTGCCTTCACACAGCAAAGAAACCCGCTTCGTTTGATCTGGACGACATTGATAGTCAGGATGTGAAGGCAACCAAGATTACCTCACCATCAAGTTCCAAGATGGCCAGTCCACCTCCTAATCTTCCTAAGTCAAGGGCTGTTGCTTCTTCCAAAAAGAGGAAGACTGCTACTGCTTCTGCTTCTGCTTCAGCCCAGGAAGCCACTACTTTTGAAGGGCTTAGCTTTGAGGATGCCTTGGGCAAGATTTCACAGTTCACTCTCTAGGTATAATGCTATCCTGGGGATGGCATTAAAAATATTTACATACACAAATCTTTAAGATAAGATTCTTATCTGTTTTCTTCCTTTGGCAAGGACTTGAGTATCTCCTGAAATCCTTGGATGGAGTTGCCAAAGAGCTCTATGACACCGAGTCAAAACTTGAGGACATACAAAAGATTGCTCGGTATAAGAGCAAATATCTCAAGAAGAAGTTGGACCAGGTGTGGGCTAAACTGAAGTAGGTGAAGTCTGAGCATGACTAGGCTAGAGCCCCAAATTGGTGAAGGATCTCCAAGTGGGCGATGAAGAATATAATGACTAGGCTAGAGCCCACTTTTTTAAATCTTTTGTGGAAGTGAATATGGTAGTAGTCTGTGGAAGTGAATATAATGACTAGGCTAGAGCCCACTTTTTCCAAGGGTAGATACTTGTATATGGAGATGATTCATCTCTGTCAGCCTTCACCTTTATCTCACCAGTAATGCGAACCATGGTTTCTCTTCCAGAGAGATCAGTCACATGAATACTTACACATGGTAGTATTTCAAATGAATTGCATTCCAAGACCTTGGGAGGATTTCTCCTTCCATTGTTGAGAGCCAATATGCTCCTTTGGCAGCCTCGGAATCAATTAAGTATTTAGGAGCTAGTTACCAACACTTGGCTTGGCTGTATTTTGGAAGGCTTTCCTTAGGACCAAATCTCCCACTTGAAATCTTCTTATCCTTACGTTCTTGTTGTATGCTTTAGCAACCCTTTGTTGATAGGTTGCCATCCTTAATTTAGCAGCATCCTTGAGCTCATCCACAGTCTCCAAATCTTGTATTAATGCTTCTAAGTTGGTATTTGCATCCTGAAGATGTCTTCTAGCTGTAGGCATGACCATCTCTGTTGGTAGCATTGCTTATGTTCCAAAGACCAAGGAAAAAGGTGTCTGGCCAGTTGCATTCTTGGAGGTGGTTCTATCAGCCCAAAGTACAAATGTAAGTTCTTCTGCCCATTTCCCTTTCTTTTCTCCAAGCTTCTTCTTCAAGTTGTTGACGATGATTTTATTGGAGGATTCTGCTTGTCCATTAGCTTAAGGATGGACAGGTGTTGAGGTTATCTTCTTGATTCCCCAACTTTCACAAAAATTGGTTGTCCTTTTGCTAATAAACTGAGAACCGTTGTCACAAATGATTTCAGCTGGCACACCAAATCTTGTTAGGATGTTCCTCTTGATGAAGGACACTACTTCTTTTCCTTTGACTTGTATAAATGCTTCAGCTTCAATCCATTTTGAGAAGTAATGGGTCATTACCAAGATGAACACCTTTCTACCAGCAGCTTTGGGTAGTTTCCCTACTATGTCCATTCCCCCATTTCAGAAAAGGCCATGGTGAGATAATAGGGTGTAAAGGTTCAGCAGACTGGTGAAGGATGTTGCTATGTCTTTGATATGGATCACATTTTTGAGAATATAACATGGCATCCTTCTTCATGGTTGGCCAGTAGTATCCTGTCCTTAGAGTCTTTGAATATAGAGATCTTCCTCCTATGTGGTTTCCACAATCTCCTTCATGGATGTCTTTGAGAACTTCATTTGCTTCTTCCTTGTTGAGACACCACAAATATGGACCTGCAAGAGATTTTCTATACAAAATATTGTCTATAATAGTAAATTTTGATACCTTCATCCTGAAAGCTTTTGTATTTTCTCCATTAGGGATGACATCTTCTTTTAAATATTTTATTATAGGAGTCATCCAGGACGAATCATCTTGATCCTGAGTGGCTAGAACATTGTTATCCTCAGGATGCACAGTTTTATCCTCATGTTGTACAGTGTTATATCCTCAGGATGTGCATAATGGGAATTTTGGATCCTTTAGGTAAATTCAAGGAGGATCCCAGGTTAGCCAAGGCATTAGCTTCAGCATTTTCTTCCCTAGGTACTTGTGTTAGTGTGAATTCTACAAAAGAAGTTGCTGAATTTTTAATTATTTCAAGATAAATAGCTAATTTTTGACCTTTTACTGCATAAGATCCATTAAAATGATTAGTAATCAATAAGGAATCAACAAACACTTCTAAGTTTATAACATGCGTATCTCTAGCAAGTTGTAAACCAGCAATGAGAGCTTCATATTCTGCCTCATTATTGGTTGTTTGAAATGCACATCTAATTGCATGGGGTATTATGTCCTTTTGTGGCGATTTTAGGAGTATTCCTATCCCTGTACCTCTTGTATTTGAAGCACCATCAGTGTATAGGATCCATTTTCCTAAATTTTCATTTAATTGTTGTACTTCAGACTCTACTTCACATAGGATGTCACTACTGAAATCAGCCACAAAATCTGCTAGAGCCTGTGATTTGATTGCATTTCTAGGTTCATATACCAAGTCAAAAGCACTCAATTTTACTGACAATGTTGCCATTCTATCTGACATTTCTGGTTTTCTAAGCACACTTTTGATAGGGTAATTAGTTTGAACATGTATCCTATGTGTTTCAAAATAATGCCTTAACTTAATAGATGCCATTATTAAAGCTAAAATAAGTTTTCCAAGATGTGAATACCTGGTTTCAGCATCTAATAGAGTTTTACTTACATAGTAGACGGGATGTTGTTGCCCTTTAAAGTCTTTCACCAAGACTGCACTTATTGCATTTCCAGAAACTGCAAGGTATACCTTGAGAGGTTCACCATCCTCAGGTTTCATCAGGAGTGGAGTTGCTGCAAGATATTCCTTCAGCTTCTTCAATGCATCATCTTGCTTTTGTCCCCAGTCCAATTTGTTGTTCTTCTTCAGGATGTCATAGAACTCCTTGCATTTTTCTGAGGACTTTGAGATGAATCTGTTCATAGCTGCTATCATGCCAGTTAATCTTTGTATATCCTTGACATTTGTTGGGGATTTGAGGTCAATGATGGCTTTTATTTGTTCAGGACTGACTTCTATCCCTCTCTTGGTTACTAGATATCCAAAAACTTTTCCAGCACCAACCCGAAAATGACATTTGGCTGGGTTTAGCTTCATATTGTAAGCATCTAGGATGTCAAATGCTTCTTTGAGATCCTGAAGATGGTTCTCTGCCTTTTTGGATTTGACCACCATGTCATCGATGTAGACTTCCATCGTGTCCCCAATCTTTTCTTTGAACATCATATTCACCAGCCTTTGGTATGTTGCACCTGCATTCTTTAGTCCAAATGGCATAGCAATATAACAATAAATACCTGATGGGGTCATGAATGCAGTATCCTCTTGGTCGCCGAGTTCCATTTGGATTTGTTGAAATCCTGGGGATGCATCCATGAAGGTTAACATCTCATGGTTTGTTGTGGCATCTCCATTGAGTCTATGTGTGGAAGTGGAAATGGGTCTTTAGGACAAGCCTTGTTGAGGTCTGTGTAGTTTACACACACTCTCCGTTTCCCATTTTTCTTTTGTACCATTACCACGTTTGCAAGCCACCTCGGGAATTTGACTTCCCTTATCATCTTGGACTTTAACAATCTGTCCACTTCTTCTTGGATTATAACATTCCTTTCTTGTGCAAACTTCCTTCGTTTCTGTTGTATAGGCTTGAAGCTTTTGTTGATTCAAAGCTTAAGAGTGATGACATCCCTGGAGATGCCAGTCATATCCTCATGTTTCCATGAAAATGTCGACATCCTGCATTTTAAAAATGAAATTAGAGATGTTCAATATTATTATGGATGTTCTTACCAATTTGCACAGTGATATCCTTGTTGTTTTCATCGAGGCATACAACCTTGACATCCTGGTCAGGATGTGCTTTAACATCCTGAGGATAGCACTGTGCATCCTTCTGTAATTGTTATGCTTGTCTTGATGAAGCCTTCATCGATGTTGTGTAGCAATCCTTGGCTTCTGGTTGGTCACTGTTTACTTTGACGACTCCCCATGGAGTTGGTAGCTTCACACATTGGTGATATCTTGATGGAACTGCTTTCAAATCATGTATCCAAGGTCTTCCCAGGATGACATTGTAGCAGGATAAAATGTTTATCACACAGAATCTTTGGATAGAGTTTACCCCCTCTACATATACAGGCAGTTTGATATCACCTACTGTGCTCTTGGTCTCTCTACTGAAGCCAACCAAGACTGATGATCTAGAAACTATCTCAATTTCCAGGATGTTTATCCTTTTGATAGCTTCTAGCTGGATAATGTTGATTGAACTCCCACCATCTACAACTATCCTACGAACTAGATGATTGGCATTATATAAAGTTATAACTAAACCATCCTGGTGAGGGTCAAGGATATTCTCTCGATCTTCTTCTTCAAAGCTGATCACTTTTGAGGTTGTCAGGATGGTAGTCTTTCTGGGTCCTTCTCCTTTTTTTGATTTTGTTTCTCTTGCATGCCTTTTAGCTGCTGAGTAGGATGTTCCACAAATATCTGAACCACCTGAAATGAAGTTAATTATGCCAGCATCTTTGGGTGGAGATGCTGCTCTTTCTGGGATGCTAGTGCCATCGTAAATCTTCGGTTTCTTCTTGCCTAGGAGATCCTTAAGATGACCCTTACTTAGAAGATACGCTATTTCCTTTCTCAAGGCAATGCAATCCTCAGTAATGTGGCCAAAATCTTCATGGAAGGGACACCATTTTGATTTATCCTTCCATCCTGACTTGACATCCTTCCTTGGCCATCTTGCTTTATCTCCAAGATCCTTCATAGCATACATTAGTCCTGTTACATCCACAGAAAAACAATAATCTGAAAGTTTAGGACAATCCTCTTCATCGTCATCCTAAACCACATTGACCTATTTGTTATGAGGTCTAGCATATGGTTTATGCTTATAAGGTTCATATATGGGAGTGGATTTTCAATTAGGATTGTTGTATCTTGAGGATGCTTCTATCCTCTCTTATATCTTCTTGTCATCCTCAAGACAGATGAACCTTAGAGCCATGTTTCTGATTTCATCCAAGTTCCTACAAGGATTCATCACCAATTCTTGGTTGAAAGGTGAATCTCTTTGTAGTCCCATCTTGAACGCTTGTACTACTGTTGTGACATCCAATTTGGGATGTCAAGTGCTTCCTTTCCAAACCTAGTGATATAGTCCCTTAGTGATTCTCCCTATGGCTGAGTCACCCTGTACAAGTCACATGTCAAACGTTCAAACGTTCGGCTACAAGAAAATTGGTTATTAAACACAATAATCAAATGTGCAAAAGAAGTGATAGAATAGGGTGGAACACTTAGGAGCCATTTTAAGGCTGGACCAGTGAGGGTGGAACCAAATCCTTTACACAAGCATTCTTACTTGAGATCAGCAGGGATTGGATTTATTTCCATCATTTCCCTATATTGTGCTACATGCTCCTTAGGATCTGTGGATCCATCATAAAGCTTCATGCTTGGAGTCTGGAATCTTTTTGGAATCTCTACGTCCATATTGGAGGTGCAAAATGAGACACCCTGTGACATGCTAAGGATACTTCAGGGATAGGTTGTATTATGCCTGGTACACTAGATACCATATCCTTGATCTTTTGAAGCTCTCTTGCCAGTTGTGGGCTTATACCTGTATCCTGCAAAGAAGCAACATCGTTAGTAGCAAAAGTACTTGAACTTAAATTGTTACCATTGTTGTTATATCCTCGGAATGGCTTAGGTGTATATCCTGGATCCCTGGTTGATGTCATCCTAGGTGCTGTAATGGTCTTAAGAGCAGAGAATCTTGTACTCATAGGAAAGAAATCTCCTTGATGGTTGTTCCCAGAGTTGGTAGAGTTGAAATCTAAAACTCTGGGTTGTATTGGTGTCGTCACATCCTCAACTGGTCTCTTTGAAGATGTCATGAGAGATTGAATCTCTCTTATTAGCATCTAGTTTGTGTCTTCTTGCCTCTTCATTTGATCCTTCATTTGTGTGAACATGAAGAGGATCTCATCGTTTGATATCAAAACAGGAGGAGTGAGTCCTGATGCCCCCAATGCTGTCTACGTGGATTTTGAGAAGTAGAACTTTTTGAGAATGCAGGTGGGGGTGGCAATGTTGCATTTCTGGTAGAGGTTGAAGATGGCATGGTTGAGGAAACAGATTTCTGGCTGGAAGACATAGTTGTCGAGACTTTTGAAATGAGTTGATTAAGGAAAAGTTTTAACAAAGTTTTTTGTAAAAAATAGCACCACTTGCCCCATGGTGGGCGCCAAATTGTTTTGGTCAAAAATTACTTAGTAAAACTAATCTTGTTTTTCAAATAAGAAAATGTGAGGTAGAGTGCTATAAGTGTTAAATATGTTTATAGTCTAGTTTTATTCTAAAAATGATATGTCAAGATGTTAAAGAAATAAATAAATGACAACTATGCATAGGATGGTAAAGGTAAATTTGAGGATGGACAGTTATATCCTGAGGATGTAACTATTTAGCAGAATGGTGAAACAAGCAAAATAAGTATATAGAAACAAAGAACAACACTCGATGTACGAGAAAACAGTTGTTGATCGCCAGCACAAAACCTCGGGAGTAGTGGCCCATGCCTTTTTTGTTAATATTAATAATGGTAAAAAATAGTACAACTTTGGATGAATGATGGACGAGTGTTCTAAGATTACAATGATTGTGTTATGTGTGTGAGAATATCAGAACGTCAAGGGTTGATCAAGTGTGCATAATGTGTCTTATACTCGTCAATCATCCCCTATATATAGTTACACGAAAGTAAATAGAAGATCCCATGTAATCCGCTCTCTTCAATGATCATCAAGACTGTTTCAGGTGAACGTTGGGCTGTTTCAACTGATTATGGACGTTGGATAACAGTTTCCTTCTTTTTCGCCTATATTTAATGCTCGCCGGTTACATGTTTGACTTCTTCTTTGAGCTTGGACTTGACTTGCACGTACAACTCCATCATCCTTGACTTCTTAAACTAATTAAGACAATGTACTCGTTGAAGAAGAGTTACCAATCCTTGTCATTGATTGATTGTACCTGCAATAATATTATAAGAGGATAATCTGTCAGTCCATCCTCAGGATGTGCATATGATTAGTTACAGTTACATCCTGAACTCTGCTTGGTCCTTCAGCATCCTGAGGATGTCACATAAAGAATAATAGGTAAAATCATCCTGATGATTTTCACCACCAACAATACAGCTGTATCCAAAAAGCTACAAGGCTTATGAGATACATCATATCACTGGAAAGACCATTTGGAAACAGAAGATCACCCCAGTAAAGATAATGACAAAGATCCCACTTATGCCGATGGAACAAGATTTCATGGATAAGTTCATTTTATGGTATTATGACTATCTAACCACTAAAGTTGTCATAGTTTTGAAGAACGATCCCAAGATTTGCAGGAAGATACGACTTTGGGATCCGATGTGGCTAATGAATTTTTCTGAATAAGACATACAGACACTTAACTAGAATTAGATCCATTTCAAAGATCAGGATGTTGATCAGACTGTCAGATTTCAGAAGATAGTCAAGTATTGTGCTACAAAGAAGATACATGTTGCTTGTGATTGGTCCAAGCTACTGGTGATAGAAGCTTGAAGACAGTTCTGGCTCTTCAAGTCAAGATTTTGGAAGATGTTATGTTTTGTGTTTATTTTTAGTTGTTTATATAAATATCTAGCTAGGTCCAAGGGGGAGTCTGTAAATAAACCCTTCGGCTATGTCCCTAGCTTAGATACCATAATCGGATTATGATTTATCACATTTCACGGTTGTTTAGATGTTTATATAGGCTAAGGGGTATTGAGGTAGTTTGTCATGTGCCATACACCTACACTCGGCTCATACATGTAAAAGATGAAGGAGGTGTATGGCATCTTGATATACGTTAAAATATACATATATAAACCACCCGATTAAACACCCAAATTACGCGTTTTCGACCATAATCGCACGAATTCGGTACTTAACCGCTTCATATGTTTATTGAAGGTCTTAAACGACGCCTCAAAGACAAAGTCGAAGAAATCGGACAAAATCTGGACTGAACGGACAGTTGCTGCACAATCAGGCAAATCTGGAAGATGTGCACGGCCGTGCACCCCCAGGCACGGCAGTGCAGCTGCTTGTGCACACCAGGTTCCCGACACAGATCAGCACTCCTGTGCACCAGCCCGTGCGACTCAGACTTCTCGGCTGCACTGCCAGTGCACCAGGCAATGCACCCCTACCGGGACACCACCAGACCCGCACGAACGTGCACCCCAGGTGCACGGCCGTGCGCAACCCAAGATATTTTCAGAAACCAATTGCCCACTTGCCTGTCACATCAAAAGTAAAGTGCACGGCCGTGCACTTTATGTGCACGGCCGTGCACAAAATCAAAACTTGTATAAAAACAGAGCAAAACTTACTGATCAGAGATTGGGTGGTATTTGGTCATTTTGGGGCGATTTTGTGCGATTTTTAGGGCTCGTGAACTGCTGTAAAGGCGCGAAACAAGCTCGGGAAACAATCCAACGCCATTATCATCATCCAATCCATCACCTATAACACTTTTTGGTTTGATCTATAAACTTAATCTTGTTCAAATCAGTTTTGTTAGTGTTTATTTGTGATGTTTAGCTTAATATTTGTAACCTACGGGTAAAAACAATAGTATTTAGTAGTTTAAACAACCTTTGTATGTTAATTGTATTTTGTATGAATTTGGCGTTTTTCATGTTTGAATCTTGATGATCATAGCGCAACCTTGTTTCATTGTTGTTAGATTTGTAGTTGTGTTTGGATGACTTTGATGATTGTCGGATGTGTTAGGCGGATTACTTGTTGAAGAAACCGTCCGTTTAATCGTCCGATAGTAGACTAGTTAACTTGTTAATAAAGTTTACACCATGAAACTGTAACGGGGTATTGGTTTGGTTAAAGTCACTCGAATAATGATTATGAATGTTTACCGGCACGTAAAAGAGTCTAAAAAGCTTAATGGTGTTGTTACCAATCTTTGACACGGTTAATGATCTTTGTTAGTTATTTTGGTGAAAATAGCGATCTTAGTAGATTTGTGTTCAAAGTTGGTAAAATGGAATAGGTTGTGAAATGCTCTACTTTATGCTAGTCTAGGTGGTCGTATTGTGTATTCGATATTGCTTTCCTTAACTAGTGCGGTTGAGGACTCCCGAAAGGTGATACTAACCTATCTTTAAAGATCCACATGAGATTATATCAGCTGGTCGCTAATGAACAACTTGAATTGGTTAACGTGTGTATTCTTGTTAGCTTTCTGTGTAGTTGTCATGTTAGGATGCCCGAGAGGGAAACTAACTGTCGGAAAATGGGAATGTTGATCACGCCTTTATTTCTTATTATATGTAGATGACATGCTAGGATTGGCGTATTATAATTTATATAGTTGTATTTTCTATTTGGAGTCGTAGTTAAGTTATTTATATGTTTTAGAATTAATCTAGTTATAAACAAACTTCAAACTATCTTTCCTTACTGGTGAATCGGGGATAGAGTTTTAGTACTATTGCTCCGCGCGCGTCCATGGATCGATACTTGGTTCTTATCTCAGCTTACTACATATATGACAGGGTACACTTGCCCTATTGTGTGTGTTTTAATATTAGGGTCTAAACCATTTTTATAAATATTAAAGCAAAACGTGTGTTTACTCATTGTAAAATTATATGTATATTCGCACACGTCAAGTTTTTGGCGCCGTTGCCGGGGACGCGATGAGCTTTAGGAACGAACCGAGTCAACCTTTTACCAGTGTACATGCTTGTGAATACCTGTTTATAATTTGTTGATTTGTTATTTCATTCATTTATTTGCATATATGATTCTTTAATTGTTTATTTGATTTATCTGTCTGTTGATATTTTGGATTGATTTTATATTGGTTTATAGGTTTGCATATAGATTCGTTCATTTATCTGCTTATAGGATCGTTTGATTTGATTATTCGTTCATTAGGATGTTGATAGATTTAATTGATTGATTATTGGATTTGTTAGTTTGTCTATGAATTTGATTTGTTCTTTATTTGATTGATTAGATTTATTTGTTCGTATTTGAACTAATTATTTATTTCATTCTTTGAATAGTTTTATGCTTTGTCTGTTTGTTTCTGTTCATTTTATTGATTCTGTTGGTTTTTATTTGATTTTATGTATATATAGTTTTTATTTTACTTAAATATACAATGGGAGTCTGGGTATGTTACGTTTAAACTTGATGGTTCGGATGTTTTTATAAAAGGTTTGGGTTAAGAAAATTGGGAAATTTATTTGATATAAAAGTGGTGTTAATAAAAATAATTTTCTGTGAAAAATGCTTCCTTGCGATTCGCAAAGAAGCTGGGCTTATGGTTTCGCTTTATGCGAGTTCCTAATTACCCCGGATTTTATCTTTTATTGTTCGCGATACGCGAACAGGATCACCAGAGTCCTTCGCGTGACGCGAATGGCTGTTATCTTCCGTTTTTAACTCATGTCATTGACATCCATCATCATTTCTATCCGTTATCTTCCGTTATATTATTTTTCGGTGAAAAAGGTCATTTTCGCGCAAGCAAAAAGACGGTCTTTATCTTGTTGCAACGCGCGAGCACCTTGAGTCTATGTATTCACGTGTGCCACGCGAGAAGCGGTCTATACTTCTTCGCGACGGGCGAGCGACTCTGATTTCGCTAATTTTTTTTTTTTTTGTATATTTTCGTATTTAGATATTTTCATAATTTAAGTTTAGTTTATAGTTTTTGGTATATTGATTCGTGTATATCTCTTCCATTTTTCTTAAATCGAGTCTGTAATTATTTCTTCTGTAATTATTTTGTACATTGCGTCAGTTTAAGTGTGGGGATGGCCGATGTCTGTTATTGCTCGATCGATCTTCTCGCCCGTACTCAATCTCAATTCGGGCGAAAGAGATCTTAAAGAAAATCTTTTATGAAAACGGCCATTCCAAGAAGTTTAAAGTCCATATGGACGAGTCCATAAATCCAAATGGACTAAGTTTGAAAGTCAACGGTCATCGCTTAAAAGCTTACGTTGATGGACCGATTGACCCGACTGTGGAGGTAATTGAACTCCACGCTCCGCGCGCCTAAACATGCGTGGGGAACTGAGTCTAGCTAGCGACTCGCTAATAAAATTAGCGTGGCGTATATGGGCGCGCAAAAGGGTAAATATGTAAATAGTGTTAATATTTCTTTGTCTATTTTAAATTTCGTAGTTTAACATTTTTTCGAGTTATGTGCAGGTTCGTACCGGTTTTGAGCGGAGCTGGAATAAGCAATGGAGCGAAAAGAGTCTACAAACAGTACGGCTACCAGTAGCCGATTCCCCTGCATTTCCAGCGGTTGTTAGTATTTTATTTTTATCTGCTTTCAGTACTTTTATTTTGAACATTTCGGTTTGTATTGTAATTTGATTTCAGTATTTAAATTTTTAATTTAGTTTGTTTATGTTTGTGATGATGATGACAGGGTTTGATGTGTTTGCTGTGTCAAGAATGCTGACTTTGCAGGTAACTGGCGAGCACCGTTGTCGATGCTCTTGCCGTTCATTTACTCGACCATTTCTTCGACACGAGGGGAGTATTATTCTCCTTTTTCACATTATAGATAGCTAATTCATAAACGCTTTCTATTGTCACATTGGGGACAATGTGAGTTTCAAGTGTGGGGATGGATTATATCCTGTTTGTCCTCTTGTATATATATAAATATATCAAAAAAAACCTTTTAAAGTACATATATGTATATATATTGATATAAACATCAACCCCAACTAATTTTTGATAAAGATAACTTGAGGCGCGACAAACAGATGAGATACGAGCATGTTAGATTCGTACACTTGCACCCATTTCCTTCCAGTTACGTGAGCATTTGAGCCTTAGAATAAATTTTCATTTCTTTGACATGCTTTCGAGTGACCCGGATGATTTGTGTAATTTAGAACTTGTCATTAGCATACTTGTTTAGATCAGAAACGTGTGAGACTATATGAATATGATTGAGGCATTTAGGATACCCTTTTGTTTTAGCCTTTTCTTTTCGTTTTATCTGTTTCCCCCACCCAAATGTTATCCACTAGTTAACCATGTTGAGCCTATATCCGTGTTTTTTCTTACTTAACCCACCATTTCACCACTAAACCAAATTTAGCCTTTTTCTTTTAAACCTTTTGTGTTGGAACTCGGTTTAGGTTATTGTTTGACTCGTTTTGTGTTATAGTTCATGTTCGGGCTTTTGGATCCCGTGTTTTATGTATATTCTCGTTATAGTTTTCAGTTATATTCAGTATTGTAAGCTTGTTATTGAAAAGAAAAAAAAAGAAGAGAGAAAAAGAAAAAATCAGAAAAATCCAGAAAAATAGTATACCCTAAAATAGGGTGAATTAGCAATGTTTGAGCAGTTTTCAGGGCTTGAAGGTTAGAATTTCATGATTAGCTCGAATTAAATAAAATTCGCCTATGTCCGCATGTGTTTTGTACAGTTTGCGTTTGCTTCTATTAGTTGGACATAACCGCCGAGTTTTAGCCGTTTCGTCACTGTAAATATCCCTTTCGCACCCTTACCTTTGCCTAACATTACAACCCTTATAAGACCTCTTGATTTGTGCTTTTTCACACGTTAGTTGGTGAAGATTAGATCTTTTGACAAGCTTATGATATTGCACGATTCATTGTCTTGGCAATGGAGCGATTTACACATACACATTACACGTATGTATCATAAATAAAACCGAGTGTGTGTGAACATTGTGAGTCGTGTACAGGTTAGCATGCTTTGTGGATCGGAAGTCAGTCGTTGCTTTTTAGTTGTTTTGTCGCCTGTTTTTATATCTTTGTTGGCTTGTCTATTATCTTCTGTACAGGTTATATTTTGTCTTTGTTGCTACTTGGCGAGTTTTTCGTTTATTTCTGTTTAGTTGTTTGCTTGAGGACAAGCAAAGTTCAAGTGTGGGGAGGTTTGATATACGTTAAAATATACATATATAAACCCCCGACTAAACTCCCAAATTAAGCGTTTTCGACCATAATCGCACGAATTCGGTACTTAACCGCTTCATATGTTTATTGCAGGTCTTAAACGACGCCCCAAAGACAAAGTCAAAGAAATCGGACAAAATCTGGACTGAACGGACAGTTGCTGCACAATCAGGCAAATCTGGAAGATGTGCACGGCCGTGCACCCCCAGGCGCACGGCCGTGCGGGCTCATGTGGCACGGCAGTGCAGCTGCTTGTGCACACCAGGTTCCCGACACAGATCAGCACTCCTGTGCACCAGCCCATGCGACTCAGACTTCTCGGCTGCACTGCCAGTGCACCAGGCAGTGCACCCGTTGTACCCGGACACCACCAGACCCGCATGACCGTGCACCCCAGGTGCACGGCCGTGCGCAACCCAAGATATTTTGAGAAACCAATTGCCCACTTGCCTGTCACATCAAAATTTAAAGTGCACGGCCGTGCACATTATGTGCACGGCCGTGCACTTTATGTGCACGGCCGTGCACAAAATCAAAACTTGTATAAAAATAGAGCAAAACTTACTGATCAGAGATTGGGTGGTATTGGGTCATTTTGGGGCGATTTTTAGGGCTCGTGAACTGCTGTAAAGTCACGAAACAAGCTCGGGAAACAATCCAAGGCCATTATCATCATCCAATCCATCACCTATAACACTTTTTGGTTTGATCTATAAACTTAATCTTGTTCAAATCAGTTTTGTTAGTGTTTATTTGTGATGTTTAGCTTAATATTTGTAACCTACGGGTAAAAACAATAGTATTTAGTAGTTTAAACAACCTTTGTATGTTAATTGTATTTTGTATGATTTTGGCGTTTTTCATGTTTGAATCTTGATGATCATAGCGCAACCTTGTTTCATTGTTGTTAGATTTGTAGTTGTGTTTGGATGACTTTGATGATTGTCGGGTGTGTTAGGCGGATTACTTGTTGAAGAAACCGTCCGTTTAATCGTCCGATAGTAGACTAGTTAACTTGTTAATAAAGTTTACACCATGAAACTGTAACGGGGTATTGGTTTGGTTAAAGTCACTCGAATAATGATTATGAATGTTTACCGGCACGTAAAAGAGTCTAAAAAGCTTAATGGTGTTGTTACCAATCTTTGACACGGTTAATGATCTTTGTTAGTTATTTTGGTGAAAATAGCGATCTTAGTAGATTTGTGTTCAAAGTTGGTAAAATGGAATAGGTTGTGAAATGCTCTACTTTATGCTAGTCTAGGTGATCGTATTGTGTATTCGATATTGCTTTCCTTAACTAGTGCGGTTGAGGACTCCCGAAAGGTGATACTAACCTATCTTTAAAGATCCACATGAGATTATATCAGCTGGTCGCTAATGAACAACTTGAAGTGGTTAACGTGTGTATTCGTGTTAGCTTTTTATATAGTTGTCATGTTAGGATGCCCGAGAGGGAAACTAACTGTCGGAAAATGGGAATGTTGATCACGCCTTTATTTCTTATTATATGTAGATGACATGCTAGGATTGGCGTATTATAATTTATATAGTTGTATTTTCTATTTGGAGTCGTAGTTAAGTTATTTATATGTTTTAGAATTAATCTAGTTATAAACAAACTTCAAACTATCTTTTCTTACTGTTGAATCGGGGATAGAGTTTTAGTACGATTGCTCCGCGCGTGTCCATGGATCGATACTTGGTTCTTATCTCAGCTTACTACATATATGACAGGGTACACTTGCCCTATTGTGTGTGTTTTAATATTAAGGTCTAAACCATTTTTATAAATATTAAAGCAAAACGTGTGCTTACTCATTGTAAAATTATGTGTATATTCGCACACGTCACATCTCCTATAAATACCCCATGCCTTATTCTATGTTACAACTTTTGCCATTTTCAATACAAGTGCAACCCTTTGTGTGTGTTTTTTTTGTGTGTTCTCTCTAGCTTATCCTTATCTTATCCATAAACACTCACCTATAACAACTAATTGGGTTATTGATTCCATCTTTAATCCGAAACGTGCACAATATTCAATTCTTGTCGATCCTACAGTATATTTATTTGAAGATCTTAACTTGATGCTACTGTCGGTGAAGAAATTGTTTGGTTTGGTAAAGTTGTTTCTTCTATTGTCGGCTTAGTATAAAAAGATCGTTAAGTTGATAAGTTCTAAATTTTGTTATCTATTCATCATTCAAGATGGTTCCTGTGAAAGAATGCATAGACGTGATAAGTTATTGAATCGTTGCAACTTCCAACTTAAATGATTGTTTAGTTCGTTAGGCTTGGAATTATAGGAGTCATTAGAATATGAATGATTAGAGAGATGTGATGAGTTTTTGAAAATTTGCAGCTTACATAGTGATTGTTTAGCTGATTAGTGATTAGGTTTTAGTTTATGGAATATAAGTTATTACTGATTAGAAAACTATGGACATGTAGTGATTGAGTGTGAGGGATTAGAGAGATATGATTATGTTTATGTACTTTGAGACTTTGAGTAGATCTTTGTTAGCCATAAGTTTGATTTTAGTTGTTTTGATGTTAAATTACTATAAGTAAATGACTATTGGTAACTGGTAAATTCAATTTTAGTTTTTGATGGCTTGAATTAGGAGTTTTTATAGTTTGTTGGTTCTTGAGGGTTAATAGTAGGTGTAGAAAAGTATTGACAGCTATGAAAGATTGTGAGTTTAATTGTTTTTGATATATTTATTTAGATGAAAATAAAAATGCATACATTGAAATTTTTAAATTCTAATATTTGAAGTAGTTTCTGTCTATCCTGTGAGGCTTCTTAGGTATAAGCTAGATATAGAATACTTCTAACTTTGGATGGATCACATTTTACGAAATTATTTTAACATTGTTTTTGATATTTCAAAAGTAGAAATCTGTGTTGAGCATTAGATGCGCATGCACCGATGCACACTAAGATTAGTATAGTTAGATTATTATTTTTTTAATTGTCACACACCCATTATTAGTAGTTCATGAAATTCAATATATCATGTGTTTTAAACATTTTTCAATCAATAATACATATTAAATACTAAATTTGATCATCAAGATCTTTTAAAATAGTCCATAAAATTAATGAGTATGAGGGGTGTTGCTTTTCATCCCACTAAGTTACTTCAAGTCCACTCAAATCAGAAAAACACGATATATATTACTCTAGATTTTTAGAGAAGAAAATAAGCATTGGGTGAAAGAAATGTTTTAAATATGAAACAAAAATTGGTCACTTTTAAGCACACAATTAGAGACTTTCTTCATATTACCTGTCGCTATGTAAGAAGGTTTAAGCACATAAACAGAGAAAAATATACATAAAATAAATTTCTAGAGTTCATATGAATAGTAACTTTATTATTTTTTTTATTCATTTTGATATGATAAATACTTATTAGTTTCAAATAATTTCAACATATGTATTAGTAGTATGGTGGTTAAGTTTGTTTCTTTATAAGGTGCTTACCAAGGTTCAATTTTTGGAAGCTTGAAATATTTTTCTTTTTGGTCTTAATTCCCAATGGAGGGCGTCAAATGCATCAAACACACCTATCCATGAATCCCTTGCTCCGATCCGAAATGGCCAAGCAACGGAAGAGGCTACGGTAATGCTTCTACACCTTCAGCAAAAGGAGATTGGGGCCATTCTCCCAACTAGGTGATACGCTACCTAAATGTAAACCATTATTTAGGATATCTCTGTGAAAGCAGTAAAAGTCAAAGCTTCCTCCCTAGCAGTGGCCATGAAAGGTACGAAAGCACTTCTCCGAGATTGAGACCGTAAAGAGTCTGTTCCTTCAGGCTGGGTTGAGTCAGTCTCGAATGTCAAGGAAATAGCGGTGCCCGAAAAAGAGTTCCTGAGTTCGGCTTCCGTCTTGTTCCTGTAGCTAGGGGCCGAGTCCTGTCTTCCTCTATGTGCGCGCGTAGGAATCAGATATCCAAAATTCTGCGGCCCTGATTTACCAAAATACCTAGAGATAATCATAATCAAGATTTATTGTGGGTTTCTAACCTACAATATGAAGATCATCATACCATAATCTCATAACAATTAAGATAGTTACGTAAAGATCAAATCATTAAATCAAGTCGTTGCAACCAGTAGTGCTAAGCCTTTCGATTGCTGCGTGGTGGAGCTGTAAAACTATAAAAGATAGGGCTTTGGCATATGGAAATGATTATACCGGTGAGTCGCGGTTCTTGAATTGAGAGAAACGGAGAGTGATCGGTGGTAGTGTTTCACTTAATTTTAGGAGATAACCATTTGACCTCCGATTCACTTCTGTGTGGGTTGTTGTGTACCCATTGATGATGACTAAATACATGGCTTTTGGTGAGGTTAAGTCGAATGATTGTGGGTTTTCATCATATTAGTTGAATTTTGAATTAACATATTTGTTACGGAATTGAATGATAACATGTTGAGCATTGAATAAGCTTATTCAAATATTGAGTTTGGAATCCGCATTAACGTGTCATGTGAAAAACGCAGAACGCGTGTATTAATACACCTAGTTTAATTAATGAAAAAGTTGATCCATATATATACACCCTTGCTTGAGTAGTTACAAACTGACAAACAAGATAGAAATGATTCAAACTTATGACTTGGCCTAAATTATTTATAATGTCCACAACGAGTTGAATCATGTGACAAATCGTGGACTTGAATTTCATCAGCAAGGGCTTTGAATGCTTCTTCCCAAAATTTTAGCGGTTACATTTCTTTGTTTTTTAGTATAAATACCTAAATAACTGGTTGCCTTAATTTACATTGTTGTTAATGTCTTTATTTTGAGTATTTATGTGATAGTTTGTAATTTAAAAAAATAATCAATAGCCTTAATTTTTTTTTTGAAAATTTACTTTCATTCAAAAACAAAGAACAGTCCTCAAAGCGAACACCGCCAGTGGCGAAGCTTGACCCAAAGGTTCGGGGTCGGAAGTCACTAGTTTCGGGGGTCGAAACCCTATATTTCCAAAATTTTATATACGAATACTATATAATCGGAACTTCTGTGCGAAAATTCAGGGGGGGTCGGCCGCCCTTCCCCGCCCCAACTAAGTTGCGCCCCTGAAGACCGCCGCACCAACTTACAACATATACACGGGATACTTAACCCATTCTTCGCACAAAAGAGACTTAATTATACATAGACCTATGTTTTAGCTAAAAAAAATGACGCCCTTTTAATGTTTGTAAAGACCAATCTTCCAGGGTAGCTTTTACTTCTAAAGATTTTGTTATTCCTCGCCTCCTAAATACACTAACACGACACCATGAATATGCCTTGAATAGCCTTAAATTTAATGTTCACTATAAAAGTTCACCTCATTTATTGTTTTAATCATTCAGCTTGCATTAAATAATCTTTTTGAGAATTTGTCCTTGTGTTAAGTCTGAAAGCATTGTAAGGTATGATTTTTTTCCTAAATCCGTTGTTGTATGGGTACCACATGAACTCTCTCACCCACCAAACTAGTCTTTTAGGGGCTGTTTGGTAGCCTTTTAATCAGCCTCTTAACTCTTCAGGTCTGAATCATTCAGTATTCAGACTGTTTGTTTCAGCATCTGAATGGAATGATTAAGTGCTGAACCATTAAGCTAATAAGGGATGCTGAATGATTCAGCTGTTAACCATTCAGACAATCTTAATAATTTAACACTTAATCAACCAAACAGCCCCTTAGTTGTTGTTATGTTGAGTTCTTTTATTTATTTCACTCGGCGTCATTTTTAAGTTAAAATGTTGAGTTCCCGTAGATGCTATACGGTGTTGGGAGTAGGTTTTCTATTTGATATTCCCATCCATATGATTCTAAACCATCCGTATATATGTTCTATTGGTATCATATCCTATCAGAATCAACTTGAAATGAATGGTTTGCAATTATTAACCAAAACTAAAAATTGTTATCAAAAGATGCAGCAACCCGACTACATTGTCCTATAAACCCAAAGCCATATTGAAAAGATGAGCTTAATTCTCTTCTAATGTTTTTACACCTCCCCTTTTTCATCATAATATAAATAATGTTCTTTTTCAGAAAAAAAAGCCACTTTTTACACAAATTTAGATGGGACATATCCACCAATGCACTATAATGACATAATAGAGAAGCTTCACATTTGTTAGCTCAATGTATGTAGACACCATTGTGGACCATGTTCATCAGCCACTACTGTTCAAAAAGGCACACATTAACTGAGTGAAGCACTGTTGCACCACTAAGCTTAAAGTGGGTGTATTAGTGTTTTACTCTATTGAAATTACTATTTGTGACAATTACTAGCATCTAGTTCTAAAACCTTATAAGTTCCAGCACATCTTTGTTGTAAAGATTGAAAGGAGAAAAACCTAAATTTAGGTTGTGTCCTTTATTATTTCTAGCTGGAAAATAGTCAAGTTTATATTCCATCCTTAATCTGCATGTTTTGTTCCGTGACATGATTTAAGTGATTAAAGTCACAAGCCCGGGTTTCCCCAAACACTTCAAAGAAACAAAAGCATGGATGCATCACTACCAACCGATGCTTCTGCTGCTGCTGCTGCTTCTGATCATGTCTTTACAGTTGAAAGACATGACAAGTTGCAGCTTAGTTCGGAGGATCGTAAGCGAATCACTGAACGCACCAAATGGGTTCTTGATTCGCCTGATCCTCCTGGCTTTCGCCAAGAAATTCTTGGCTCTATCAAAAACGTTGTTTGTTCTCACAAAAATAAGAAACGCAGTTTGTCACAAGCCCCATTGGCTTGGGTGGTGACGTTTTTGCGTTCTATATTTCCCATACTAAGTTGGGCTAGGGATTACAAAGCTTCCATGTTCAAGGATGACTTGCTTTCAGGGCTAACTCTTGCTAGCCTATGCATACCTCAGGTATATTTCTTGAGCAAAAGCTACATGACTCAATTACCAATATAAATTTTTCTTCTCCTTTTCCCTAATGCAATTAAGTTTGGCAGAGTATTGGCTATGCTGCTTTAGCACAACTTAATCCTCAGTATGGCCTATGTAAGTTTTAAATAATTCCATATAATTAAGAATTCTGGCTATTTTTTGCTTTCTAAATGTGTTACATTGTTTTACTTTCATAGATACTAGTGTGGTACCTCCTTTGATATATACAACAATGGGGACTTCACGAGAGTTAGCCATCGGTCCGGTTGCTGTGGTTTCGCTGCTGATATCTGCCATGGTCTCCAGAGTAATTAATCCCGTTGTTGATCCTATAGCCTACACTAAGCTTGTGTTCACTGTCACCTTCTTCACTGGTACTTTCCAAGCTCTTTTTGGATTGTTCAGGTAATGTTTTATCTTCATCGAATTGGGTTTAACAAAATTTTAATTATTTCATACGTATATTATTGCGAGAACTAGAAGAACAAGTACTGATTTGTCTTTTACATTTTACAAAGAACAACTCAAATACATACATAACGATTGATTTGGATATTATTATTCAATTTAACTCATTATCATTATTGTTGTTGATGCGTAGGCTGGGTTTTCTTGTGGATTTTCTTTCGCAAGCGGCTATAGTTGGTTTCATGGCAGGTGCAGCCATTGTGATAGGTCTCCAACAACTTAAGGGTTTGCTTGCGATAAGCCATTTCACCACAAAAACTGATGTGGTTTCCGTGTTGATTGCGGTTGCCAAATCATTCCATACTTCAGTAAGTTTTCATCTATTCATTTCTTTTGGCTATATATATTAAGTAAATTTTCCATTTCCACAGTCCCCAGAAGTCATTGTCAGGATGACATATGTATATGGAAATTACTTTATGTTAAACTTTTTAGTTTAAGATTATATATATTTTTTCTTATTTTAACAGTGGTACCCTCAGAATTTCATCCTTGGATGTTCATTTCTCATCTTCATCCTCATCACGAGAATTATTGTAAGTAAACCAATCGAACTTTAATTCTTTTTACAATATGTGTTACACATGTGTCGGTTTCTTTTTTTTTTTTTTTTTGTTCCTCATCGTAAAGTAAACTTCTTTTGAACTATGTATAATTGTACAATCATTAATTAGAGTGGTAGTCCCGTGACTCCAGCCCAACTGGTTGAGGATGTGAGGGTTTAATCCCTAAGGGAGGTTCCCGCACGGGGTCCCGAGTTCGAATTCCACTGGTGGCATAAATGCCCCATGTAAGTGTGGCCTATGGATGTGTTATTCCAGCTCTGCTTCGGTGGGGTGCCGATTCGAACCCGGGTGGCTTGACTTCCGCAAAAAAGGGTTGAAGCAAGCTAATGGGTTTCCAACTGATCTACACCTTTCAAAACCAAAAAAAAAAAAATTAATTAGAGTGGTAACTTTATCCTTACTGGATTTAAGAACCAACTCACTTAAAAAAAAATTACAATACTTGTTGATAATGTTAGTTAAGAAGAATGGTGAGATTTATTTCAAAACACTAAACTATGGTGAGAAAAAAAAAAGAATAATATTCTAAATCGTGTAAATTATTGGTAAATACGAGTGCGTATGTTTATAGTCCTATAAGACGTCGAACTAACTTTTTCATATGTTTTTAAATTTTTAATCGCATAGATACGCATGTGACATATAATAAACAAAATTTAGTAGGTTGTGTTTTGTACTTCAAAAATCTTTATTTTTTAAGAAAGAAAAAATGAATACTTATTTTTGATGTTCTCATAAATAACATTATATAATGTTTTGCGTACATCCTGCCTAAGGAATATGTTAACTGACATGTATAAAAAAACAGGGAAAAAGGAACAGAAAGTTATTCTGGTTACCAGCAGTGGCTCCTCTACTATCCGTAATTATCTCAACTGCAATCGTGTACCTAACTAGAGCTGATGAACATGGAGTTAAAATAATCAAGCATGTCAAAGGAGGATTGAATCCAAGTTCAGTTAATCAGTTGCAGTTCAGCAGTCCACACCTCAGAGAATCAGTCAAAATCGGGCTCGTTTGTGCAGTCATCGCTCTAACGGTTTGCCTACCTAAATTAACAAGTCACTTTTCTAATCAATTACTAATTTTTTATGGCAATATATTTTTACAGGAAGCTGTGGCAGTTGGCAGATCTTTTGCTACAGTTAAAGGGTATAATATGGATGGAAATAAGGAAATGATAGCTATGGGGTGTATGAATATTGCTGGATCAATGACTTCTTGCTATGTTGCCACAGGTAAGTTTATTACATATTATTTGATGACTTGGATCTATATAATTAATTTCAACATCATAAATTAATAACTTGAAAAGACAAACAAAAATTAATCAGTTAACTTATATGCCCAAATTTATTTGGGTTGTTCAGGTTCATTTTCGCGGACAGCTGTAAACTTTTTTGCTGGCTGTCAAACCGCGGTGTCTAACGTAGTCATGGCTATCACGGTGCTCATAATGCTACAATTTTTAACGGGGCTATTGTACTACACTCCGGTTGCAATACTATCCTCGATTATTTTATCTGCACTACCGGGTTTAATCAACTATACCGAAGCTTATAATATTTGGAAAGTTGACAAACTAGACTTTTTGGCCTGTGCCGGAGCTTTCTTTGGTGTGTTATTTGCTTCGGTAGAGATAGGTCTTATGGTTGCGGTAAGCATTCTTCACCTTAACCTTCTATAAGTTAATTTATATATGTGTAGGATAAGGATCGACGTGGAACCCTAACTTTGTGTAAACATGCAAAACAAAATATGTCATTCACTTTTTCAATCTAAGGATAAACAAAAAATGTTAAAAATGTAATGTTTGTTCATCTCTCCTGAGATTCAGAAAAAAAAAATAACAAATTATGTTTATGTTTACAACCTACAACCTACATTTGTGTAAATCATATCTAGGGTATGTTATATGTCTATATATATGACTTGGGGATAGGATGAGATACAAAATACACTTTTTTCTAGGAACTATAATAATTATTGTGATCCATTGATTATATATTTAAAAATTGAGATTAGTTTGTTTAAAAAACTATATAATAAATTAGATGAATGACATAAAAGGAAAACCACATTTGTTGACATTCGCTCTTCACATGCAATACACATGTCGATTCTCCCCATCATTTTAAAACGTCTACAACTTTTTCATAAGATATTTTTTTTTTTTCAAAAGAATTTCACCATATTAACTAGCATTTTTTTTATCTTTAATATGAGTACCAGATTGCTATATTAAAATTGAAAAAAAGAAATTCGTGTTAAATGAATTTTCTTATCCGTGGTGTC
This sequence comes from Ambrosia artemisiifolia, assembly GCA_032199755.1. Taxonomy (NCBI): domain Eukaryota; kingdom Viridiplantae; phylum Streptophyta; class Magnoliopsida; order Asterales; family Asteraceae; genus Ambrosia; species Ambrosia artemisiifolia. Next base: position 3,401,062 of record CM063526.1, on the reverse strand, counting down.
TTCTGCTCGTTCATTGTGTTATAGTATGCACGTGTGCTTTATAAATATGTTATTTATGTTTTTTTAGTATACACATAATTTAACTTTGTCCATTGTGTTTTTATTATGCATTTCATTATGTTTTACACAAATGAGTTTTGTATTTATGTGTACATTGTGTTTCAGTCTATTATTCATTGTGTTTCAGTCTTCTATTCATTGTGTCATTAGTATGTCGTCCATTGTGTTTTATTAGACTGTTTATTGTGTTTTATACCCTATTGTTCATTGCATATTTAATTGATACTCATTGTGTTTTACATTATCTCCATTGTGTTTTACGCAACTGGGTTTTCAACTTTTATTTCCAAATGTATTCATTGTGTTTTAGTCTTCTGTTCATTGTGTCCTTATTATGTCGTCCATTGTGTTTTACGTAATTGGTTTTTTGAGTTTTTTTTCAAAAGTATTCATTGTGTTTTTGTTTTCTGTTCATTGTGTCTTTAGATGTCATCTATTGTGTCTTACGCAACTGGGTTTTCAACTTTTTTTTCAAAAGTATTCATTGTGTTTTAGTCTTCTATTCATTGTGTCTTTAGTTTGTCGTTAATTGTGTTTTATTAGACTGTTGATTATGTTTTATACCCTATATTTAATTGGTTCTCATTATGTTTTACACTCTATTGTGTCTTACACAAGTGAGATTTTAACTTTTTTTTTTTCAAAAGTATAACAATATATATAGTACTCATATTAAAGATAAAAAGACACTTCATTTTGTGGTGTAATTTTTTATTCAAAAAAATGACGTATAAAAATGTTACGCACATTTAAAAATGAAGGTGGAAATGACATGTGACTTGCATGTGCATATTTTTTTTTTGACAAAATTACCCTCTCACTTGTTTAATCCTTTGAACATATGTCATTTTTAGTGGCTTCTCAACCTTCTATTTTTTGTAGCCTTTATAGAATAACCCAACCCATATGACTTATAACTGTGTAAGTATAAATATATACATTTATATGTAAGTATAAATTTTAAAAAATATATACTGTAAATTATTTTTTTTAACGGCCAACAGAGTTTATTCCATAACGGCTCGCAAGAAACTAGTGCAAAAAGAAATCGGGGCTAGCCCCAAACAAAAAATCTGACAAAGTCCAAACAAACAGAACAAAAAACAATGCCCAAAACAATAAAAACCGACGACTACCCCATACGTATACTATCAAATGTACCCCATGACTACCAAGACATATTAGATATCTTTGCTCGATTAGTAATCCACAAGTACGACATAACTTTTATCTCATCCAAAATTCTGCTCACCGAAACCTGTTTGCGTTAAAGACAAAGTCATTTCTAGCCCGCCAAATACTCCAAAACGTGGTAAGGATGACCCCATGAAGCGCTTTCTTTTGTCGATCCCCGGACTTTGCTGACTGGTGTAGTAACAATAGATCCTTCACATGAAAAGCAAAAAAATTCAGAACTTTGCACCACATAAGGATAGCCTGCCAAACATCACAAACGGCCGGGCACCCGGTGAATAAGTGTTCAGCAGTTTCCTCTTCTGAGTCACACAACCTACACTGCAAGGATAGCCTGCCAAACATTTCTGAAAACCTCATCTGACCCAGAATGTCATCTAAATAATCTGATCTCAAAGAATCATACGCTTTGGCAATGTCAATTTTGAGGAAAAGACCTTCTTGCTTCGCCTTTTTGAACCAAGCAATGGACTCGTTTAAGATAAAAGGACCATCAAGGATGTTCCTGCCGCTCAAGAAAGCCCTTTGTTCTTCAAAATAAATCGGGGCATCATATTTTTTAACCGAAGAACCAACACTTTTGATGATACTTTATTCAACACTCCAACTAAGCTGATTGGCCGATAGTCCGCCAAAGTTGGTTGGTCCTTACCTTTAGAAATCAAATCAAAGAACGCCGAAAAACAGCCATCACTGACACGCCCATTTTTATATTTTAATTCAAATAATGAAACGATTTTGGTTTGTTTATTTATGGTGGTAATTTACTGTTTTATAATTTTCATCACCATTTTTGTAATGTTGTTTTCCAAAATAACGGTATTATCTAAAAGTGCAAAATTCTAAAAGTTTTGAGACTGTTGCGTGATCATTACATTGGTACTTGTTGATTTTATGACACACTTGTTCAAAATTTAGATGATAATTTTTGTTTAAATTGTAGAATGAAAACGATTGAATCCATCAATTGTGGTCTAGTGGTAGGAGGCCTTTGTTCTTATTCATGAGACATGGGTTCAATCCCCACAAGTCTCAATTTGATGGATATTAACCCCCACCCTTGTGGTGGGGTAGGTGTTGGGAAGTGATGGAGAGACACTTGATCCTTGTGGTCATGGGTTCGACTCCTGATCCCTTCAGGTTTTACCGGTTCACTACCGTCGTGTCTTCGGGCGGGTATGCGGGCCGGGTTTTCCCTGGATCAGGAGACGGGTGGGCCGAAGGGCTCTGTCCGTATGGACTAGAGGCCGTCTGGGGCCCCTTTCGGCCATTGGGGGCCGCGTACAGAGTACCCGGCAATACTTTAGTTGATCGTTAAAAAAAAAAAGAATGAAAACGATTGATCATTTATTCTTTCTAATGGAATCATCATGAAAATTAGTGGTTAGTAAGAGTGTTGAATTCTACCAATCAAGCACGGTAATCTTACTAATTATTGTTTGAGTTTAAGATTGAAAACGATTGACCATTTATTCTTTCTAATGGAGTCATCATGAAAATTAATTGTTAAAGGAGGAAGGGACCTACACGATGTGAAACGTGGGAGGTGGGTGTGAAGTCCCTTCTCGTTGTCAATACAGACTCTTATATGGTGTGGAAGGGGTGTGGCACTTAGGCTAGTGGGTGTGGTCTCCGTCTCACCCCGTCCCCGTTCCAAACCCCCCCCCCCCCCCCCCTCCCATGTCTTTGTCCCATATGTCTTATTTGAGACATGGAAGACAGATAATCATGCATTTAATATTATTACTTTTGTTTACTTATAGTATTATTATTTCATTTAATATTGTTAATAATAAAGGGGGGGGGGGGGTCTCCACATCGTTGCCTTATCCTAAAAAGGAGAATATTGATTAAAAAAAAACCAAAAATGCCTCCTCATCCACGCTCTACCATTTCGTGGTTTTTTGGGGGCATGGAGAAGAAATCCTCCTCTGCTAACATGGTTGTCACATCTCACTCTACGCCTCCTTCATTCCCATTATCACACTGTGTAGCCTTAATAAGAGTGCCTTGAATCCTACGGCCAATCATGCATGATCATCTCACTGTTATAATCAATGTACTTAAACATAGTAACAGCTAACAACACTAACCTACAAAAAAAAAATTCTTTTTTATTTAAAAATAAATTACAATTTTAAACACACAGTTAATTTTTAATCTAATACATGATTAAAATTACAACAACTACATAATAAAAACTTAAAGTAATACATTAAAAATATAGGAAAATGAACTTAAAACTCTTCCTTGTCTTACACAAGAAAGATCTAAATTTCCAAGATGTTCCACAAGATCATATTGAAGTCGGAAATGCGTATCTTCAGTTTGCAACTTTATAAGGACCTTATTGTCATAAAATGGCTCGACCGGGGGAATAGATTCCGTATGTGAACGGGTAATATTGTAGTTTCGTCGTCCTTTAGGATCATGTTGTTTAATAAAATTCACCATACACTATACCCCTAATCTTGCATACAGTCATAACCCGCATAGGTGACTAAGTATACTCCATTTCTCTATAAAATACCAAAAGAGCCTTCCACATCTTTTCTTGCCGACTCTTGCACCTTCTTGAATATATTTTCCTTCGGATCGATCAGATATCGAAATGCTTTCACAAATGTTAACCAAGCAGGGTCGATCCCGACAGTAAGACAATATCCACGTTTGTATAAGCTAGTGTCCATTTTGATGAAATTATCACTTAGGCTTGGTTCCATTCCGTCCGGTGATAACTTTTGGAGATTGTTGGAGAACATGAATTGATATCGTTGTTTGATTCGTGCATGTCACAATACACATGCCAAAACCGAAAATCTTGTGAGCCAACGGCTTTGAGCATCACCGTTGGGTATTAATGATCACCTCTTATATATTGGTATCGCAACTCGGTAGGACGCATTCTCGAAATGAAATGTGTACGGTCAATGCTATCAACCATACCTGGAAAGTGATGTTTTTTCTTCATGTGAGTCATACAAATGTGCAATGTCATGGATTGACGGTTTATGTAAGATCTCTTGACCGTATAACTTAATTACAAAATTACCGAAATACTATAGTTCACGTGAAGTCCTTTTGACCTTACATACATCCTTATCATATTCGTCAGGAGGATTACCTGTAACGAGTTGTGTTAATACAATTATGCATTTTTTTATTGAGGTAAAACTCTTTTCCATCCCTCCGTCTAAGCCCTCTTGAAACCATACGTATGTTGCTTCTATACCTCCTACATTTTTTTAATAACAAACGTTTCGACATACACTACCTTGCTCTAAACATATCTTTACAATACTTAGGGTTGTGGATTACTCAATTAGAACTTGGTAGCATTTTTTCGTGATCATATGGCACATATCTTTTTTAGATGTTATCGTGTCTTCATGTTTGGCTAGCTTGCTCGACGAGATCAGTGAGAAATTGTAGCCTACTATCGCATAAGAATATATCATCGTAATCGAGCGGTAAAATGTATATTTCAAGATTATTGTTAAATCTTATAGTATAAAAATTAAAGATGGTAGAATTTGTGTAAAAAAGGTGGTATATAGACGAGAAATGGAGGTATTATTTTAGTCAAAAAGGTGGTATATAAATATACTTCTCTTTATGAAAATTTATTTTTTTTAAACCTTCCAACGACTACAAAGCCATTGTATAAGTCACAAATCATCAAATTCAACCAGTAAACCCCAAATGATCTCAGTATCTGAACCATTCGGCAGCGTTTCCAGTCGAATAATGGTACCCGAAACACCCTATCGGTGTTCCCAGTCAAATAGTGGTACCCAAAACACCCTATCGTGGAACACTCCGGCCTCCTTAAATAAATAGCCCCTCTATCAAAATAAGAAAATATGAACAAAAAAAATAACGTAATGGTTTCCAAAAAATTGTACACGCGTACGTTTCTTTATAGATAGATCTAGATATGGATATTTTGTCAAGTTTAAAAATACCATCAAACATTGTTTTCTCTAGCTTAAAAGTCACCATCAAACATGTGTGGGCGACCGAGATTTTACTTGCTGTGAATATTTATAAACAAATTAATCAATATTAATGTTAAAGTAGTTTTACAGTTTGTGAATTGACTTTAATAAAACAATATTAAAAATTTCTATGATCTTTACGTTATAAAAAAGTGCGAGGTCTATATTGAATGTGAAAATCTATTTATGAAAGAAGTGAATGAAAATTTATGAGTTGCTTACATGATCATACATGAAACATTATCAAGTGACATTTGGATGCTTTGTTAATTTCTAACGGGGAAATGTAGCTGAATAGAGTATCCAATTTGGGCCAGGTTCACAAAGGACCACAAAAAAGAGATAACCACAGTATTAAAGTTGTTCAGGGTTCCAATTTATGTATTTATTTTAAAAAAGAAATAAAGATGAAATTTAAACAATTACTTTAAATAAAAATATAGTCAAGTCCTTTTCTCATTGGAAACCATAACTTTGTTCTGTATTAATTTCACTGTTGGTAAATAGCATTAAATTTGAACTATCATGATCCGTCTAATTGAGTAGTGTCACCTCACTACTCTAATCCATTATCCAAAAATACCTAGTTAGAGGCAACACTAACCGAATAAGGTAGGGTGGTGTCTTCGCACGAGTAGTGGCTACCCGAACAGATTTCTGGTTTTGCCCTGGGTGGCCTAAGTAGTATCAAACTTTAAAGCCAAAAAGTTATTTATTTTTAGATTATCAAGAGTAAAGCTTCAATTTATATATTGATTAAAAATTGAATCCTTTTTTTTGACAGGTTGCTATATCATTTGCTAAGATAATTCTCAATGCATTACGCCCTCGCGTGCAAGAACTAGGGAGGCTTCCAGGAACAGATATCTTCTGTGAGGTTGATCAGTATCCTGTCGCGCAAGCAGTTCCAGGCATTCTAATAATCCGCCTCAATTCTGGCTTGCTTTGCTTCACAAATGCAAATCCCTTGAGAGATAGGTACATGCTTGATATACAAAGTTCACATACATGAAGAAAATTCTTTTTAAGAAAACTATTTATTTTGAGATAAGCCACTTTAACTCCTTTTTAAATCATTTTATTGCTCACAATTAATTAAATTAAAAGTTTGGATGCATAATCCCAATTGTTGTTGAACAAAATGGAAGGAAATAGTGGCTTTTGAATTAAAAATCCCATATACCCCATAGTATCATGGGTGTCCTTGAAAATTTACATGTCATGTCTAAACCATTAAAAAAATATGTCTTTTAAACTATAAATTTTGAATTTTAAATGAATATTAAGCTTGTGAATAGACTAATAAGTTTTTGAGTTTTAAATAAGTTTTCAGTTGGCCCAATTTTATGTTTAAAATGGGATTTTGATTAAAAAAATATGAGTACGCGCATATACATATATTTAACACATGTATATAGGAATTTTATATAAAAAAACGGGCCCCCGAATAAAATGTGTCCTCTCCGTGGGTCCTCCCAAACACCGTATGAGCCTCCATGCGTAGTAATCTTGGTTAATCGTTTAGGATATTGGACTGGGTAGCCGAAGAGAATAGAAAAGAAGATATAAAAAGACCAATCAGCGGAATAATCCTTGACATGTCTAGTAAGTGAGGTTTACCCATACTATATAACAATATGTTTCTTGATCAAATAATCTGGATGTGTTCATGGACAATTATTTCTACAATTGTAGGTGTCACAAACATTGATTATGCCGGAATTCTAGCATTGGAAGAAACTAATAAGAAGTTGCTTTCAGGAGGCATCAAAGTAAGATTCTTACACCAATTTCAACAATATTCTTTTTGTTCCACGTTAATGTTAAACAACAATATAGGTCGACCATAACATAACATAAACAGGTTAACCCAAACACTAACTGTTTTCTAAGATGTCTAGATATGTCAACAAAATATGTTTTATTGTCGCATCCTGTTCGTGTTTATGTCTAAAGTTATCACCCCTACTGACTCTTGACTTCTGAATCTAACCAAACAATTTCTTGAGTTTGAAACTCATTATACAATAGCAAAATTGCACAATTTTTAATACCTTATTTCTTATTAATGAAATAGTTAACAATTACACTGGATACAGTGAATATATGTACAGAGCACAAGCCTTATATAAGTCACACTACTTAGAGCATTCACAATGATATAGGATTAAAAACCGCCCACTCAACTACAAATGACATTTTTCCTAAACAGTGTAACTATGTAGACATTGTGTTTTAATTTTTCAGCATGGGGTTTTAGTTTTTTTATGGTATTATACAGAAAAACACTAAACGTATCAATTAAAACACAATCAAATGTTGTCTTGTAATGACATTTAAAAGACAATGATTAATTTTCTTTGCATTGTCTTTTAGATTCATACTTGGAATATATTTGATTATGTTTTAAATTGTTTCGTTGATGTTTTTCCTACATATTTTATAATACCATGCTAAAAGACAATTCATACATAGGTGGTGTTTGTTTTTTTCTAAGGCAAAAGGTCTGCAGTCTGCAGACCACATCTACAGGAGAACATGTAGACCAAAGGTCTGCAGTTTGCAAGATAAATACTGTTAGCTTTTTAACATCTCCAGGCTGCTGAAATAAACTGAAATTTAAAATAAACTGACTTTTTAAAGATTATTTCATCTCTTAAATTTGCCAAGTTACATCAAAATAGAGGGTAGACGGGCAACAAGCTGCGCCGCCACCCCTTTCAACATTTAAATTTAAATAAGAATTCTTCAACACTAAAATAACAACAATAACTTTTCTTAAATAACAACAATAACAATTTATCAAATAATTTATTCAAACTTTGCATTAATTGCTCGGCAATTTCATCTCCTAATTGGGTCATATATTCCCGATCCGATGCAGTACCATGTACTTCAACCTCTTCTTCATCAATATCAACGTGCACATTGCTATTTCCTAACGATACATTTGGTTGATTGTAATCTGTAAAGAATTCATCGCTTAAGCCCTCTTTCCTATAGAATTTTGTAGTGCGAAACATGCAATGGTATTGTTCCTTTGTGCAACCAACGGAATGGTGTCATCCTCTTCAATATAGAGAATCGGGCTTTAAAGACACCAAAAGCACGCTCAATGACATCCGAAGTTTTGCATGTGCATGGTTAAATTTCTCTTTATTGGTCAATGCATGTCTTTGACAAAAATCTCCAAGCCAATACCTCACATTACGATATGGAGCCATAAATCCTTGTATATGTGTATACGCGACATCATAAAGATAATATTTATCTGTAAAGAAATACAATTAATTAAGGTATTAAACTAAGACAGAAATATTTAACAAACCATAAACATAGCTGGTGGTTGGAGTAGAATGGTGCATGTGGATCTGATAATGCCTTTGACAATATTCTAGCATCATGTGCTACCCTTTCCCAACCGGCCACAATGAACGTAAAAATCATGTTGAAGTCACAAATTGCTAATAGGCTTTGATAACAATCCCCTTTCCCCCTACCTCTATATAAATCTTATTTACTAGTAGGGACAACAACATGTATCAAAGTTCCATCTAGTGCACCAACCGCACCTTTAAAAACCCGGCGTAGCCTCTTGTTATGTCTTGGAATGCTGGATTCGGACTGAATGAAGTTGGTACTATCATATCTTTGGCGAAAAGCATCATTTTATCCAAGAGATCATAAAAAAATTTATGAATTGTTTGCTTTGAGTTTTGAAATCTACACTTGATAACCACGTAATGTTGATTATGACCGATTATCATTAAAACATAGCCATCTTCTCCTCAACAGATACATGTTTACTATCCTTTAACGCATAATTCATTCTAAAATGTGTACATAGTCAGACAAGAATTCACGAGATACATGTAGCAGTTCAGTGCGTTGTTTGGGATTTATTGGCAATAACTATAACGTGTATTTATGTTCCGTCATATCCGAATCATTGTCCCACATTCCTTTCAAACCTCTATTCCAAAAAAGCGGACATAAAAGTACATAAGAATAACAAGTACTTTATTATCATAATCCATAATGATCCTGTATTAACAAAACATAAACAACCATTAAAAAAACAACCATTAAACATAAACAACCATTAAACAAAAACACCCATTAAACATAAAGAAACATTAAACAAAAACAACCGTTAAACATAAACAACCATTAAACATAACCAAAAGCATACAATGTTTTCAACATAACAAAAGCAAAAAATGTTTTAAACGCAATAAAAGCAAGAATTGTTTTCAACATAACATAACTAAATACTTCACTACTTTATTAGTCCTAAACTTGTAGCCGTCATCGCGATCCACCCTTTTAATACTTATGGAATTTCTCGCAATGCCATCCAAGCCGCCCTCATGTCTGATGACACACCAAAAATGTGGTAAGCAGCTAAATATAGGAGATCTACCGGGTTTAACCGAATCAACTTTAGCTTCTCTCAACACTCAACAATTATTGGCCCTTCTTTGCCTTTAATCAAATATTGTAGAGCCTTTTGCATATCACGTGCTAATTCATCTGAAGTGATAGATGATTTTGAAATTTTTGCCTTTTTCATTGGATTAGGCTTGAGGGTATGCTCAAGAGTAGGATCGGGAGTAGGTTCAGGAGTAGGCTTAAAGGTCTGATGACCAGTGTCGGCATCATCATCTTCTGTGTCATGCAAAACAGTGTCCATAATCAAAAGTGGTTTGGTACGATGACAAGAAGATGATCCAACTACTAATGTTCTTTGGGTTGAGGTCCACTTGTGCATCCCAGTGGCAGCATTACCATCAAACAATTATGCACAAAGTTCTGGAAAAGGCAATGGAAATGTTTTCGAAGATCCAGCCTTCGGATGCCCCTAAACCCAAAGTAAAAAAAAGTTATAGGTTTTCTTTATGGTTAGATGTAAAAAAATATATTCATACGAACATACCTTTTTAAATTCTTCCCATTCCTCGTTCGTTAAGGTAAAAGTATTTTGAGCCTTGTATATGTTGCCAGTTTTGTTTTTCAAATACACCCATCCTATGTATTTGGCTTTGAGATTGTCATACGCATTTTCATCTGTTTTTGAGTCAAATCAAGCCCAACCTTTCTTTAAGAACTCTTCTTAACTTATTCCATGACTCTTTGTGCATACTCATCCTTTTCTACCCACCGTGTTTATCTCTTCAATGCAAGTCTCTAATAAGCATTTTATATGCTCATTTAACCATTGTTGTTACTCTCCCATTCTATTAATTACAAACAGAAATTGACATATGAGCAACAACATGCACTACTACAACAATATGAGCAACAATAACAAACCCATGAACTACAACATGAACTACGATCTCTCAACAACATTACACATTTGGACAAAAATCAACATATGAGAAACAACATTACACATCTGAAGAAAAAGCGACATATGAGCAACAATATGAACGACTACAACCATCTAAGTAACAATTAACAAACCCATGAACAATACATTTAAACAAAAAGTCTGAACATATGAACATTATGAGCAACAACAAATTAATAAAAAAACTCACAAGATAAAGAAAAATCATGTACAACAATCATAAACAACACTTATTAAAAAAAAAACTAAACAACACCGATTTAAAAAAACATCTACAACAATCATCCACAACACTAATTAAAAAAAAAAGAAACATACCTGTAGATCAGGAGCGACAGTGGTGGCTGGAGGAGGAAGAGGCGAGTACGAGCTGGGAAGGATGAGGGAGGCGGGCTTGGGAGGAGGAGGGGGAACGCAAGGCAGGGAGAGAGGAGGAGGGAGGAGGAGGCCAGAGGAGAGAGTAGGAGACTGGATACTGCAGATCGATGAGGAGGAGGTTGGGAGCTGTTAGGGTTTTGAGGAGGAGAAGAGGAGCGGGGTTTTCTTTGTGTAAAGTGTTTTGAGAAGAGGTGTGAAGACAATTGGTTAGTTCTGCATGAGGAAGAGCTTTTTAGGTGGTATGTATTTAAAAAAATAAGTGGTTGGAAGCACTTCTCACAAGAAAACAAACACCCCCATAAACTTCTTACACTTCTTAGACAAAACTTTACCTATGATACACACACATACGTGTGTGTGTGAGAGATTATATAGTGGGCCCCGCCCATTTCGTTCATTAACAGTTTGTAGTTTCGGACAAACTCGATTTAGACCAATCCCACAATGTGCCACGTCCCATATTACTTCGTTTGGATTTTCCAGATGAGCTCTAAGCAAGCAGTGTTGAAGTTGCTCTAATATATATGTGCGTGTATGTACAAAGGCCATATTTTGAGAATGATTAAGAACTGATATGTAGACATTATTTTTTAGAGTTAGTAATGATGTTTTGCCTAGAAAAACACTAAAAATAACAATTAAAAACATAAAGCAATGTATTCTATGCTAAAAACTTAAAACCACCATGTCAAAAAATAAGTAGTGTGTTTTAAGTGTTAATCAGTGTGTTTTAGCTATGTCTTAAATTCCATAGGTATAATACATTGCATTCTGCAATAACTTATACTGTCTTTCCTTCACTTATCACGATGTATGACATTTGTACAATAACTTATATGTATATATATATATACATATATAGTCAATATGACCTTTATTAAAAAAATAGAAACACAATAGTACAAACATCTTAGCAAGAATTGAGACAAACAACAACTAGCCCACCAAATACGCCCCCCACTCCATGATCTCCAATTTTCCATAGTGACGTGTGACCAGTTAAAAAAAAATAGAAGAGCTTTTATATCTTACACCATTTTGTGAGCTGAAGTCCTAACACCTCTTAATACTTTATGGTTTCTGGCCTACCAAATTTTCCAATAGGTAGCATAAGGAGTTGCAATGATGAATTTTGTAAGCTTTTACTTCGAGCTCAAAGAGTTTGCAGACTGCAAGATCTTAATAACACCACTACCTACAAATGAATTTGAGGATTTTATCCATTGCATAACTTGATAATAATCACGATTGGCAGAGCTTCATAAGGTTAATACATGATCGACGCCTTCATCTTCAAAACTATAAACTAGGAACAACGTACGCCCTAAGCGGACACCCTTACCTACTAACCATTTTCTAGTAGTAATGCTATCCAACATCGCCAACAACATGAAAAAGATTCACCTTTGGAGGTATTCACGAGTTCCCTGTAAAAATACGGTTCTCAAAAGAAAAACCAAAGTCCTCTTAGAGAACCAAACGACTTGTTTCACGACAAAACTATATTCATCACAGCCTATTCATTTCCACTGATCCAATCCTCCTATAATGCTTGGATTTAATAGGATCCTTATAATCTCCTGCAACTCCTGCTATTCTATGACTGAGCCATGGTCCCTAGCCCAACTCTACCACAATAAAATCGAGCGAGACATCTTCTCGTAGCAATCCACCACCTTTATTTTCTTGCTTCCTGTAACGTTAAACACATATGAGAATAGGTCACAAAAGAAACCTTTGCCCATCCAATTCTCAAGCTAGAAGTAAAGTGTAGGTAAATCTTCAATCTCACAAGAAAGATTTAAATTTTCAGGCTCTCACATAGACTGCCAAAATGGTACTAGAACACATTGAACCGTTTAACTTTATTCTCCACCACCATATTGCTTGAAGGCCAAGTTCATCTTTTTCAATCGACCCAAACCCAACCCACCTCTAACTTTAGATTCGAAATCCCTGTCCCATCCAACCCACTTAAATTTGTTTTGCAAAGAGGTTTCTTCCGATATGAATCTTCGTCTAATACACTTTAACATCTTGATTACCTTCTCCGTAGCTGAGAAAAGAGCGACAAAAGATGAGAGATTGCCAAAAACCGCCTTCTCCCTATTGGCTAAATATAGGTTCTTAATTTTCCAGATGCAATGTTTGGAGTGAAATTCCTCAAAATTGACTTCCAACTTGCTATCCTCCTAATATTGTTCTCCATCGGAAGACCCGAGTGGACTAAAAAATTTATATAGGTTAAGTCACTGTACAATAGATGCATATCCAACACCTAAAAAATACTAGATAAAGCTACCCATGTAAATACATACAATGACAAAAATATGGGGATATGTTTAGACCTTATGTCACAATTTTTATTTTTAAAGTTTGAGTTGTTACTATTTCAAAAGGGGTGAGTGACTCTAGTTTGGACCTTAAATTATTACGTTGTAACCACTTATTCTAATAGCGTGTTAAGTTACATAAGAATTAAAAAAACAAAAAAACTCATTCATAAAAGTATCACTAAAAATGATATAACTAATATTTATGTGAGTCAAAAGATTTTTTTATCTTTTTTGGAAAAAATACAGATTTCACCCTTCATATTTATACTAGTTTTCAGTGGATGCCATTTACCTATCAAATTGAAGGGATTCATCCTTTAAGTGTTCAAACCTTGCACTGTTTGTCCTTTAGCACTAAATTGGTTATTTTTTAACGTTAAAAGTGATCATGTGGATCTCACGTGAGTACAAAACTGTCTTTTCTAATCCCTCTATCTTTTTCCTCTTTTTTTTAAATGTAAAATATATATATATATATATATATATATATATAATCATATTTAAATTGAGAATCAATTAATTAAAAATTCCTTATTCTCTCTTTCATTCTCCCGCTCTTTCAAATGGTGTAAAAATCCCGCTTAGGCACCAATTACTCAACGAGTAATCTCTGGGTACTCCACGCTTAGGCCGGGTACTCGTAACTCCCTAGTTAACCGAGTAAAAGTCCATCCTAAAGACTTTTACAACAGTGCTCTCAGTAACCCAAAACCTTATCACCTCTTTCACTTCTTCTCCAGTTACCACCCATGACCACTGTCACCACACCGCCACATGTCACCATACCACCACGGAGTACCACCACACCACCACCGACTAACACCGACTGCCACCACACCACCACCCACCTCCATACATATTTCCTTTGCGACCACTAAACTCCAGCACCACCATTATTGTCACATTCTCACGCTTCTGAAATCTCTCTCTCTCTCACCAAGCAACAGCCACAACCACCATTGCCATATCTGACAACAACCTTGAAACCCTACCAAATCTAACACCTCCACCGTAATCAACATCTTCTTTGACCTAATCAATGGGATTCAAAAAGTTTAGCACAATAGCACCCTTTTCCAACCAGCACCATCATCACAACATCCGCCACCATCGATCGACTCCACTAAGGCCCACGAATTCAACCACCACCCACTCGAACCCTAGTCCATAACCCCAAGTTATAACCCTAGCTCCGACCACTTCCATCAACAGCCACCACAAACCACTTTCTAACAGCTAAACCCACTTCCATCAATAGTCACCACAAGCCATAGCCCACAACCCTAAATCATAGATGGCGCGAGTAAAGAGGAAGGTAGAGAGGGATAGATGGTACTTTAGATAGGTGAAGTAGAGTAAGTGGTTAACTGATACTGCAGGTTGTGGTTGTTGCCGCCATGTTGGTGATGTGGCGATGGTGTATTGGTGCATCCGGATTTAGTGTTAGTGGTGATGGGGTTAGAGAGGAAGGAGCAGGGAGAGTGAGATGGGAAAGGGGGTATGTATTATTATATGTAATTTTCTAAAATTCAGTTTGTTTTAATATCTTTTAAATAAATAGGTGAAATTAATAGCATATTCTCATGTGCAAGACACATGATTAGACTTAACTTAAAATTTTCACTAGATTAGTGTTATAGGACAAATGGTGCAACATTTTAAAACATGAAAGATGAATATCGTCAATTTTAAAAATAAAGGAAATCCACCGAAAATTGGTATAAACATGAAGGATAACATCTGTAATTTGTCCATTTTACAAAAAAAAAAAAAAAGAAATAAAAAACATTTCTATTGTAGTTGAAATAATTCGGATGACATATAACTTTTGGTTTCAGTTAGCAATCGCTAGTCCTAGATGGCAAGTGATTCACAAGCTAAAAGTAGCAAAGTTCGTAGATAAAGTCGGAAGAGACTGCATCTTCCTTACCGTTTGTGAAGCTGTTGATTCCTTTGTTAGTTCCAAGTTCACAGGACATGGAAATTGTTGATCAATGCTTTTATCCAGAGCTTCTATTAATGAATGAGGTTGATCCCTAAACATTTTCCTTAGAAGCTAAACTCCTTTAATATGTAAAAGTGGACTTCAGTTATGTATGATATGATGCTTTTTGTTGGTTTTGCTTGACTGTTTGTGTTAATAAATAAAAACAGAACAATGGTATCTTATAGAACCCTCGGTGTTCTTGGTTATCATGAACCAGATGTATTATATTTCCCTTATTGTGCAACATATATATAAAGATAAATTATATTATAAAAATATGTAATGCTAATTGTTTTGCCTACAATATGTTTTTCTTCTCAATTAGATTAGGTTTTTTAATGGCACGGATTTGATTATTAACTGCACCACATCAACATGAAGCACAACTATAGAGGAAAGGTACAAGCCTTGCCTAGATTACAAAGCCAATCAATCCGAAATTAGTCTTTATGTATCTTTTGATTAGAGGTCACTTCATTTCTATAGGGTTTGATAAAACTCTCAAGCTTGTGATCTACGACACCAAATCAATGCATCTATCCTTCCTCCCTTTTGGCAGGAATAACATATGTGTCACACTGTCAATACTCTCTACCACCAACGGTGGGCGTAGACTTGGAATTAAAGGTGCTCGAAATGGGTTATACATACATAGGAATTGGTGTTCTTGTAGTGCTTCTACTGGGCCTTTTTGATGAGATAATATAATAACAGTTCCTATAATGTAACAAGTGAATAATTGTAATCTATATCTATACTATCTATACTATATTATAAAGCATTTTTAAGGACTTTTTAATGTTAAGAGGTATAAGTCTAAATTACACATAATGCATAAACTAACTACTTTTTGAGGGTAAATATGTCTTTAAAACACCATATTTAATTAAAAGAAAGTCAAGAGTCAAAAGACGTTTATGAAATCTCATGACATTTAATTTTGGGATAACTTTGTTAAATAGTAACCAAGTTTTAGGATTGTTCTAATCAGGTCACTCATAAAAGAACGTGTTTCAAACAAGTCACTCAAGTTTACTTTGATGTTTCAATCATGGATATTTTACCTAAATAGAAGGTCATCCATCCACATGACATTTATTTAGTTTTTTTTAATATGTTTACATCATGGATTAAAAAATTGCAAAAATATTTTTTAAAAATCATAAGAACACAATTATAAATTATAGATTCTGACATATTATAAACTTCAATTATGTGTTGAAATTTGGAATCCTACAAGGATTTGGATCAGAACCCCAATTACAAATCTAACATAAACATACAATTTGCATAGATACGTGAATTAATGAGGTTTGAGTTTGATCGTGGCTGGGTGGTGGCGAGTTTGACGTGAATTGACGAGCTAGGTGGTTGGTGGCGTACTAGGCGGTGTGAAGGCGGTTGGTGGCATACTATGGTGGTGCGACCATGGGTAAAAGGATCAAGGTGGTTGGTAGTACAAAGATTAGAGGTAAAAGGATCAAGGTGGACAGGTGGTAGTATTTTTTCTTCTTCCAGGAACATGAATCCATAATTTCATTTTTGTTATAATCTTTTATTAACTAATTTCATTCATTATGTTAGCAAGTTATAAATACAACTTCAATAATTGCCACCTAGTATAGTTTACTTGCTACCCATGAAAATTATATAAGATAAGAACATTAAATAAACTTTAATGACTTAAATAGAACAATTTTTTTATGAGTGACCTGAATTGAACACCCATGAAACTTGGTTACTATTTTATGAAATATTCCCTTTAATTTTATAGTCACTTTGAATATATTAAATAGAAAACATAACAAAAACAATTCATGATGTTATATCTCTTGTAATAATCTTTATATAAAATTAGGTACTTTATAAAAGTTAAAGTTTTATAATAAACTGGATTATACATTATAGAAATCGTGAAATCAATAGTAAAAGTTGTGTTTTTAACCATGAGGTAACAAACTGAATTATGAAATGTTGTGTCTCAAAACATTTGAATTTTATCACTTATATTTTCCATGTTATATAGTAACAATATATCTATATTTTATATCTTGTGAGGACTGAATCACTACTTGTCTTAATCAAACCATGTTGACTTGAACAAATAAGCGTGCCTTTAAGTGTAACAAAAATATTTCTAGAGGAAGGTTAACGTACAAAGCATACCAGCCAATGAATAGGCTTGTTAGATAGTTAATTTATACATGGTAGCACAAAACAGTTTAACACTGGAAATGGCATAATCGTCCTATTGCAAAATCAAATTTCAAATATAAATTCAAATTGTGGCACTTTATTCTCGTTAATTGGTTTTAGGGTCGAAAAAAACTCATGAAACTGAGCAACGTAAAGAAACCACAACTCTAGAAACCATTCTTTGTTTTAAAAAACCCACCTCCGGAAAATTCTTAGTACTCAAACGAAAAGAAAATCACGATTCACTTAAAAATCATGCATTATCAAACCATAAGTTTGAAATAACGCAGGATTAAAACCATAAAATAACACATGATCAAACCCCAAATCACGCATGTGTAAAACCCTAAATCTTGCATTCTTTCTTTTCTTAACAAAAATAATACATGACCAGAAACAAATAATAGCGCATATTCAAAACACTATCAAACATTTGGAATGACTGAACTATGAAGGTTGCAGGATCGATGGAGAGGGTTTGTGTTTGAGAGAGAATATGACAAACTTAAGATTCAATACATGAAATGAAATGATACAATGTGTTTAGTATTTATACATATGAAAGGTTGTGACCCTTAACTTCTAACCGACACAATGGTTAGTTAAATAACTGACACACCTATGTAACTTAGGATAACTAATATATGTGACAATATATATATATATATATACTTAGGATAAAGGAGGAATATGGGAAATAAGAATTATATGTCTAACATTCTCCCCCTTAATTATTGATTTCCCCAAGGTCTTCAACTCCTATGAGACTTCGCATCTCTATGAACTTTATCCTTGATAATGCCTTGGTGAGGATGTCGGCTTTCTGCATCTCTCCACTGATATGATCAACGTGTATCTGCTCGTTCTCTATGCATTCTCCGATAAAGTGATACCTTGTGTTGATATGCTTTGATCTTCCATGAAACACAGGATTCTTCATGAGTTGTATCGCTGACTTGTTATCTACTTGTAGAGTTATCTTCTTTGGTCTTTCACCTGTGAGTTTGCTTAATACTCCTTGTAGCCATATTGCTTGACATGCTGCTGATGTTGCTGCCATAAACTCTGATTCACATGATGATAAAGCTAATGTGCTTTGCTTCTGACTTGTCCATGTGATAGGTAAATCTTTGTAGTAGAATATTGTTCTTGTTGTTCCTTTTCCATCTTCTTGGTCTCCATAACTGCTGTCGCTGTAACCAATGATTTCTGCTTCTTTTCCTTTGCTGTATTGAATTCCATAATTCAATGTGCCTTTGATATATCTTATCAAATGTTTAACTGCCTTCATGTGAGTCGTCTTGGGTTTCTCCATGAATCTGCTCACGTATCCAACTACGTAAGTAATATCTGGTCTGGTATGTGTAAGGTACCTTAAGCTTCCAATTAACTTTCTGTATTCTGTCTCATTTACTGGTTCACTCTCATCTTCTCTGGTGAGCTTCAGACCTGGTTCCATTGTAGTCTTTTTTGGATTGCAGTCTTCTAGTCTAGCTTCCTTGATAACTTTCTTTGCGTAGGCTGATTGCTTCAATTGTATTCTTCCTTGTGCTTGGCGTACTTCTATTCCTAGATAGTATGTGAGTGGTCCTAAATCACTCATCTCAACCTTGCCTTGCATTTCCCTCTTGAAGCTTGATATGTCCTTCACTGAACTTCCTGTCACTATTATGTCATCGACATAAACTCCTATAATGATTGTTGACTGTCTTGAAGTTCTCTTGTAAACTGCTTGTTCTTGTGGACATCTGATAAATCCAAACTCTTTTAGGATGTTGTTCAGCCTTATGTTCCATGCTGTTGGTGCTTGCTTCAAACCATATAGAGCTTTCTTTAGCTTGTAGACTAGGTTCTCTTTTCCTCTCTTTATGAATCCATCTGGCTGTAATACGTAGACATCTTCCTTTAATTCACCGTGTAGGAATGCTGATTTGACATCCAAATGATGTACTTGCCATCCTTTCTGAGCTGCCAATGCTAGTAGTAGCCTGATTGTTTCCATTCTTGCAACTGGTGCAAATACTTCATTGTAGTCTATACCTTCTTGTTGTACATACCCTTTTGCTACTAATCTGGCCTTATGCTTGGTGATATGTCCACTTGCGTCTCTCTTGACCTTAAATACCCATTTTAGACCTATTGGTTTCTGACCGGAGGGAAGTTTAGTCAGTGTCCAAGTGTTATTCTTCTCTATTGAGTCTATTTCGCTTTCCATTGCTTCTATCCATTATGGGTAATCTGCTGCTTCTTTGTAGTTTGCAGGTTCTTCATCGTATGGTAGATAAAAGATGTTCAAATTCTTCTGGTCTAAGAGGTTCTGTGGCTGCATAGATGTCAGTAAGTGATCTAAGGGCTCGAACTGGTCTATGTAAAGAGCCTGGTGAGTCTTCTAACTCTTGAGTACTCGTCTCAACTGCTGGATCACTTGTAGATGTCTCTTGAACTGTTATTGGAGTTCTTGTAGCTGTGATTGGACTGCTGAAGAATTCATTATCACTCTCTTGATCTTCACTGTCCTCATTATTATTTTCTTGTAGAGCTTCACTTTCTGAATCTCCATGTATCTCAAATCTTGTCCAAGATGGTTCATCTTCACTTCCTTCTTTCAAGTAGTTGTCCCAATCCCATGGTTCATTCTCTATGAATTGGACATCTCTACTGATATGTATTTTTTCTTCTATGGGATCATATAATCTATAGGCTTTGGAACCATTTTCGTTTCCTAGATGTACCATTTTCTTACTTCTATCTTCTAACTTCTTTAAGTAGGGCATTGTTACCTTTGCATATGCGGTGCATCCAAATACTCTAATGTGCTTGATATTGGGTGCCTTTTCATTCACTGCTTCGTAGGGTGTCATTCCCTGTAGTGCTTTTGTAGGTAACCGATTCTGTATATAAATCGCCTGTCTTGTTGCTTCTGCCCATAAGTTCTGTGGTACTTTCATAGCCTTTAACATGCTTCTTGTCATACTCATTACTGAACGGTTTTTCCTTTCTACTACACCATTCTGCTGAGGTGTGTAAGGTGCTGTAAGCTGTCTGAGGATTCCTTTGTCCTCACAATACGTGGTAAGTGCTTTAGAAGTAAATTCTCCTCCACGATCCGTTCTTAATCTCTTGAGCTTTTGACTTGTCTCTGTCTGACCTTCACTTAGGAATTTCTTGAAATTCTCATAAACTTGATCTTTTGACTTAAGCATGTAGATCCACATATATCTTGAATAATCTATAAGGAAGAAATAGTTGTTGCCTGCTAATGATGTGGGTGAAATCGGTCCACATAAATCTGCATGTACGAGCTCGAGAGGTCTCGTTGCTCTAAAACATGCTTGAGAGGGGAACGGAAGTCTGCTTTGCTTCCCCGTAATACATGCATCACATACTTGAGATGGGTGCTTGATTCTTGGTATTCCATGTGCCATTCCTTTCAGACTTAATTGTCGTAGTGAATCGAAATTCACGTGTCCCATATGTGCATGCCATAACCATGCAGGTGAATCTATTCTGGCTTGTAAACAAACAGGACTTGTTATTCTGAGCCGTACCTTGTAGAGTCTATTCTTAGCTCTTGGGACTTTCATCAATAGGTTGCTGTAGTCGTCATAAATCCTTAAATATTCGTTCTCCATAATCACTTTACATCCTGATTCTGTAACTTTCCCGAGGCTTAAGATGTTGCTTTGGAGTGTTTGAATGAAGTAGACTTCTGTAACTAGTCTTTGTTCTCCGTTGTTGCATTCCAATAATACTGAGCCGTTACCTTTGATGGTGACACATGATCCATCTCCAAATTTTACACTTCCTGCTATCTTTTCATCTAACTTTGTGAAGTAGGAGCGTCTTCCTGTCATATGATTGCTTGCTCCATTATCTATGTACCATACTTCATTTCCATTTTCTTCACTTTGATAGCGTTCTGGTATAACCTATTTTTCTTCTAGAACTACTTTTCTTTCTTCACCAACTGCCATAAGTAATGTGGGATCCTCTTCTTCCATTACTAGGTGAGATTCTTCTTGTTTATTTCGAGGTTTAGGACATCTGGGAGCTATATGTCCTACTTCATTGCAGTTGTAGCATCTTACACTGCTGCCATCTCTCTTGGGCTTGTAACTACTGTCGTCATGACGATTCTTAGTGGGATTTCTATCACCTCTGTGATCTTGATGGCCATTTCTGTCAAAGTTCTTCCTCTCGTTTCTTTGACTCTTATTGAACTTCCTAAAGTTCTGTCTACCTCGATTCTGATTGTAGTTCTTGTTGTTGTTGCTGAAAGGCCTTCTCTCATGCCTTGTAAATAACAGCTTCTCTTGGCTTGCGGGTCCATATTTCTTCTCATCTCTTGACTTAAGGCGTTCCTCATACGCTTTGTGTCTTCCAAGCGCTTCATCTAGCGTCATGGTATCCATATCTGAATATTATTCTATGGACGCAATAATCTGTAGGAACCTCTCTGGTACGGAGTCCAGCAATTTTCGCACCAACATTGACTCTTCAATTTTCATTCCTAAGGTTCTTGACTTTGTACTAATCGCACTTAACCTACCAGCAAACTGGTCTATGGTTTCTGTCTCTCTCATCGATAACATCTCAAATTCTGTGCGTAATGATTGAAGTCTTTCTTTCTTGACTCGGTCAATTCCAATAAATCTCGTCTTTAATGCTTCCCAGATCTCTTTTGCTGTAGGATGTGACGCCACCTGCATCACCATATCCTCTGGAATTGCCTGAAAGAGATAGGCAATCGTTGTCCTATCCTTTTTTATATCTACCGTTGACGTGCCTTCTGTGGGTTCCACTACTTCCCAAAGACCATTTGCACTCAATATTGCCTTAACACGAACAGCCCAAATCGTGTAATTTGTAGATGTCAACATCGGTGTTTGGAGGCTGAAAGTGAGAGTCTCCTTCGTGACTGTCTCTTTCGATGTCGTTTCTTTCGACATTGTGGGTTTACTGGGAGTCTTCTGCGGACTTTTAGTCTTTTTCTTCCCTATTGTCCAATTCTAGTATGGACTACCCAACACTTCTATGGAACTCTGCTTGACTACCCTTGTCAAATTCTAATATGATATTTTGAGAAATACTATTTGCTTAACAAAGTTTTGATATTTGTAGGCGCCTTTAACAAAGTACCAAGATCTTTGTTATAATATTCTCGTATATCACTGGTGTTCCTCTAAACATATTCTAAAGTCAATCCTATGACTTGATAATCCTCCAATAATGATTGATTAGTGTCTTGCAATAACACCCTATGTCAATCTAAAACACCCTTCTAAAAACAAATCACTTGTTTTTCTACTATGCTTCAATCCTATTTTTCTTTTTTTGTTTAATCAGTGATAAATTTCAACAAACAAACACTGATAAAATAATACCCTTCACAATACCCTCAAATAATAATATTATATTTCCTTGTTTGACTTTAAAAAGTCAACTTCTTCCTTATGGTTTCCTTCGAAACCTTCTGCCCAACAACGTTTTTTTTTCGTTTGATCCTACTTTCAATCAACGACTAAATGGAACTATCAATTTCTTGTTCCACAACACAACTGTTTTTGGATTCTAATCCAAAGACAAGATCGAATACGAAAAACAATTCCTCAGAAATGTTTTCGGTTCTTTCTTCTTGAACCGAGTATCTTAATCCTTTTGTTCTTGATGTTTATAAAAAAACGAATCTGTTTATATGTAAGATTGTTCGAAAAAATACTGAATTTGAGCGACTTGTTCTTGATTAAAAAGTTTTGGCGGGAAAAAAATTGTTCGAACAGAAACAGAGTATCAAAAATTTTGGTTATTTTTCGATTGGATTAAGATATATGTATTCGATAGTGTTAATATAATAGGGCAGGAATAATTATAACTGTTTTATCGCGTTCTGCACGATCGTTCGTCTAACCGGTGTCTCGCCGGAAAATCTGTTTTTGGCCGGAAGTTTCTTCTCCGATTGCCTTCTTCTTTTGAACAGTTAAAATCTTTGATGTATTGATCTTACTCGAATCCTGAATGGCCTATGAAGATTATTCCTTCGTCTAAGACTTTGATTCCCTTCTGTCTCTGTTTTCTTTCTTCGAATGAAAACAGAGGATGGATATTTCTTTGATGTTCTTTGTCTTCTTCGTGGCTGATGGGAACCAAATGATTTAACCTTTGCTCTGATGCCAAATGAAGGTTGCAGGATCGATGGAGAGGGTTTGTGTTTGAGAGAGAATATGACAAACTTAAGATTCAATACATGAAATGAAATGATACAATGTGTTTAGTATTTATACATATGAAGGGTTGTGACCCTTGAGTTCTAACCGACACAGTGGTTAGTTAAATAACCGACACACCTATGTAACTTAGGATAACTAATATATGTGACAATATATCTATACTATATTAATAAGCATATAGGAAGGGCAGGAATGGTCATTTGCCACGGTACAACACTTAAAAGCTTCATGTACAATAATTCAATGCATACAAACTCTTAATACTTTTAAGGGTGCAAGTTGTGATGCATAATTTACAAACCTATTATGCCAAAGAAAAAACAGACGGATACACATTAGGGATTTCAGATTTATCATACCTCACATTTCAAAAATCTAATCCGCCGCATTCTCTCTCTCTCTAGAGATTCAAGAACATCAAACCACAAAGTCACAAGATCTATGATGATTCTGACCTCATGGTTCCGATTAAGGGCTTTTTTTTTGCGTTATTGCTACATCTATCTCTCTTATTTCTCCCTCTGCAAACACAACACCAGCGGCAAGCTCCATCACCACCGCAACATTGACGTTTTAAGCGGTCACTAGGGATGATTTAGATCTGTTCAAATCTTTAAACTTTAAGACCAGTCCGACGATTAGGTATGTTTGAGTTATTCTGATGCTTGGTTTTTTGTTGCGTGTCTAAGATCCAGTTTATTTAGGAAGGATTCAGATGCGTACGAGGATCTAACTGTTTGGTGATAATTGCAGATGTAGATTCCTTCCCAGGAAGTAACTCAGTGGCTCAAAAGATCTTTATATCATTAAATTTGAAGAAGCTTTGTGGTTTGGAGTTGGTATGATTTTAGCTCATACTCTTGTTTATTTTTATAAATTTACTTCTTTTAATAAAATTTAGTGTTATGGAGTGTTAATTTGTGAAATTTGATGAATCCTTGTTATTATTTTTATTATTGGTGGTCAGTACCGAAAAATGAGCTTGAATATAAATGTATTGATTATACTTTTTGTTTGGGCTGATAAAAGGTATTTAATGTTTATATTATAAAGTTTTGAGTGATTCTATTAATATCATTTGTTGATGATTTTGATGTATGTGTAGATACCGATTGAGTTTGAAAAAGCTTATAAGAGTAAAGAAGATGATAAAAGAAGCGACATATATCTACCGAAAACATATCCCTCCAAATCCAGCTAATGATTGAGGCAAAGCTATCACCATGACCGTCTTTGTGCGGTATTTTGTAGACATGGAGAGAACTGACAGTGGAATTCAATGATAGTGTTGCGAGTGGTAATTTTCTTGTGGTCAAGGTAATCTTCTTTACGCTTCTTTTGAAAATTTGCAATAAACAAAGCAAATTTTGTTGCTCAAGCTATTAACTTTCTGACAGAAAGAGGAGTTGTTGACGGCATTCACTACAAAGCGACGGGTGAAGTAAAGAAAGTGGATGTTCATTGCATATGTGATTGGCTAGATAATGATTCTATTGTGATCTTTAGCAACCTCGGATATTCTAGCTCCTGAGATGTACTGAATTCCATGTGTGCTATGTAGTTACTAATAGGTATTTTCTGTAACTATTTGCCATGATCTAAACGAATGTAAATGCTAAAATTATAGTCGTGTCCTCCTATGTTTTTTTGACCAAAATAATCAATTTTTTGACCAAAATAATCAAAATAAGTTTTGAGTGACCCATGATTATGCTGGAGACATAGTTTGACTCATGTACACAATCCACACTTAACCACCATGGCTTTTAATAAGAAAATAATTGTTTACTTGTAACTTATTGCAAATGCTTTAGTTAATTGTTTCATGTGATACATAATGTAGCACGGTGCACGTATGAAGTTGCTACTGTTGTGCTTTGGCTCTTGGAGTAGAGAAGCTTATCTGCATTATAGATGGGCCAATTTTGGATTAATGGGGCGGTTTAGATTTTTGACTTTTGAAGATGACATGTTAATACGTAGACGAGCTAAGCAAAGGTGCCATTTCTAACCAGATCTGCAAAATTGTTGACCGCTACACACATTCACTAATTTACTGCTAATTTTTTTTTCTATTTTGTTGCCGTCTATCAATGTCTAAATGAAATTACGTATGTTCCTGATTACGGCTTACATGCATACTTATAGGCGGTGTGTGTGTGTGTGTGTGTTTGTGTTTTATAAGAGTAAAGTATGGTGATCAAATTACAAATAATCGTCAAATTAATGTGGGACAGAGTTTTGTAACTTCAAGTCTTAAAAATTCAGGATATCATAAGCACAATTACATGTTTGTGAAATGATTTCATCTTTTGGGAATACATCAACCTGAAAAATTGAATTGTTGCTCTTAATGAAGGTTTTTCATATATGTGAAAGTTGAAAATGATGCCTTTGTCAAGCAAAACTCATTTATCGTTTCTGGTATGTAATAATAATGTCATGCATAACCCATTTCTTTTCTATAGAACTTGGTCATTATCGTCAAATATTTATGTTCTTGTGATGTCATAAATAATAACCTGTAAGACACACTTCAGGCCACAAGGTAATGTATATTAAGTTAATTTGACAAGTTAATATTATCCTAAAATGCTGACTAGATGTGCTGAAATTCAGTTAGAAGATTAGGATGATGAGGAAGATGGTGACATGATAGTCCAACTATTCCAAACACCGAGAACAAGGCTCCATTGGATGCAAAGGTTTGTGGGTTTTTTATGTGTTAGCAAGTGTTGTTTATAGTGGTTAAAATTGTAATTTCTTTTTTTTTTTTATGAAGAGTGGCATTATATCTCGTGTGTGTGTGTGTGTTTCGTGCCTATACGCTTTCATTTCATATGTTGAACATGTTTTCTTTTTGTTTTGCAGGTTCAGTTTAGTTCAACTTCTCTGTTGCCTCGATCGTTGCTTGTAAAAGGAAGGTATTATGCCACCTTTAAACCCTTTCAAGTTTAATCGCAAACTTGGTTTTAAAAAGCGTTAGGCGCACAAAAGCGACAAGGTCTAAGCGCATCGCGTGAAGCGCAAAGCGCAAAAAGCGTGGGATTTTCGTACCCGAAGCGCACATTATTTATATAATTTTTTTTATATATCCCATATATATTCCATGAGTTTTTAGCTTTATTTACCCAAAATATAGCTATAAATAAGGTTTTTATGTGATTTTACCTATATGTACAAGCCAAAAACATCAAGGTACAACATTTTTATGCATAAAAAGTACCCAGGTTACGTGAGGCGCGCGCCTCAGGGAGAAAAGCGCCTGAAATTTGACAAAAAAGCGCCTGAGGCGCGCGCCTTTGGGAAAAAGAATAGGCGCAAAGCCCTGAGGCGCCCTAGGCTGAGCCTTGATGCGCCTCGCGCCTCAGGCGCGCTTTTTAAAACCCAAATCGCAAACCCTTTATATCTGGACTTTATTGTGGAATCTTGGCGATGGGACTCGGCACAGGTCTGGTAAAGGACGGCACATGTTGGAAAGGGTTTGTTTTCATTTAATTGTTTTAATTTAAAATTATAAAATTCATATGAAGAATATTGTCCAAGTTGGTGTTTTTATGTAAACGTTGGTTGCTTATTATACAACTGTATTATTCTTCCAACTACCTTTGGTTATATAGTTAGCACATATGTATTAATCGAGAATATGATCGTAATTGATTAATTTTTGGGTTTTGGCATATAATTGTAATTGAATTCTTTATAAAAGGTGTTTTGACAATGGCCTAAATAAAGAATATAAAGTTGTAGAATGATCTGTTGCACTAAATGTTCTTGCGGGTTTATAATCTTGCATGATTTATAAAGCTTGAATTATTTTAGTTACAAATTTACAATGGTACTTTAATTTTGTTTTGCTGGTTTTTTATAGGTGAAACTTATAACTGCTGGTATGCCTTGGGCATTTTGAAATGGAGTTATACTATGATGAGTATTTTAATTTCCATGCTGACAACCCATCAACGATGACGATGCTTAAACGCTATCATATTCTGTGAGTTAATAACTACTTGATTTGCCATTTGAATATGAATCACCATAGTTCTTTCTAAATAACATATAAAAGGTTTTTGTGACGTCAGAAATCATATCAAGTGTTTGTTGCAGCTTTAAATTTTGAAATTGCAACGCCCTAAATGTTGAAAACCCAATTGTTTTGACGCCTTACATCATTATCTCGTTGTTCACTTTGAAACCTCATGTAGAAACATACCTACAGAATTTCAACCTTGTTACTGCACATTCCTCTTCCAATACTATGGTGCACTAATGCAATTTTGTACTTCAATTATTGTTAACAAAGTAGCTTTTTACCTTTTGTTTTTATCTTTTTACCTAATTTATGGTTTTGGGCATTTTGAAGTTTACTTTTGTATTAATATTTTTTTACTTATTATCATAATAAAACACGTAGAAGTTAACTTAAAAATGTATTTAAGGATTTTTTTTGCCTACCTTTTGCTTAACCCAAATTCTTCAGGCCCATTTTAGGCTTCTAATCTGTATTTTTTAACCCTTTTCTATTTCACAGGATCAGTCGTTGTCAAGTTAAACCAATATGGAAGTCAATAAGTTAAAGGAATAAATCCCCCAGACTCATTTTCGGCATTCAGTTTGTAATTTTTACTTTTAATATGTATTTTTTTTTACCTTGGTTTCTTTGACAGACCTTTTTAGACCGCAAGAGTTCCTAAAGCTCTGTAGGCTGCTACATATCATACTGTCACCACTGTATAAACTGACTTAAATATTTATTTAACGAGCATTTCAACACCATCAGTTGTGTTTTATAGAATCTTGAAAAGTTGAAAACTTGAAAAAGTTGTGAACGACATGTTAACCTATTCTTATTAGATTGTCAATATGTTTTGTATTGTGCTATTCTGCCAATTTCCATTTTTGGCAATCTTTTTATAACTGGGTCAGATACCAATCGAACATCTTATTTGTTTACAGGGCAATACCACAATTAGTTTGTAATATAATTGAAATATAGTTTATTTATGGTTATTTTCTAAAATGTACAACAGTCCATGAACTCATTTTCTAACATTGTACCTTAATTTTTGTATCTTTTGTTTGTTGCATCTTATGTTCTCTTGCTCTTCATATCTGTTATGGATACATTTTATGGAACCGATATTAGAAGACCGTAACATTATTAAAGATTTACTATATCTTGTGTAGGGCTGCAAACGAACTGAACTTTCAGCAAACAGTTCATGAACCGTTTGGCGGGAAGTTCATTTGTGTTTGTTCGTTTAATAAATGAACGAACATGAACAAAGGCCGCATTCGTTTGTTTATGTTTGTGAACGTTTGGTAACGTGTTCGTTTATGTTCGATAGTTTAATAGGGTTTATAAGTTTTATAATTTTTTTATTTTCTTTTATTTATATTTATTTCACACAAATAAATAAATAATATTTGTGATGTAAATATATGACTATATAAGATCAATAAACTGCTTTTAGTATCCACGCTCATTAGATGTTTCTACATTTCACATTGACGCCCTCCGCCATGCACCTCCAAGGCTCTAACGCCCTCCTCCATTCGCCTCTGATGCGAACTTAGTTTTTCGAGACACTACTTTATCATGTTTACCAATATTATGTTAAAGTACTAAGTATGTTTGGGGTAATTTAGTTGTATTTTGGGTGGATCTAGCTGATGTCTTAAGAGTTATATCTTATTTCAAAGTTAATATATGTCTGTTTGTGTTCATGAACATTTCTTTTTGTTTGTTTGTGTTCATGAACTATTCATGAACACATGATTTCCTTAACAAACGAACACAAACAAGGCCATGTTCGTGTTCGTTCGGTTCGTTTGCAACTCTAATCTTGTGTATTATGGAACCAATGGTGGAATACCTTTTAGTTATTGCGCCTTATATTTTCTCACAGGTGAAATGAGACTACTCTTTGTATTTCTTGATAGAAGTGCACGTCTATATGAACATTTTTTTGTGTTCGTTTGTGTTCGTGTGTGTTCATGAACTATTCATGAACACATGATTTCCTTAACAAACGAACACAAACAAGGCCATGTTCGTGTTCGTTCGATTCGTTTGCAGCCCTAATCTTGTGTATTATGGAACCAATAGTGGTATACCTTTTAGTTGTTGCGCCTTATATTTTCTCACTGGTGAAATGAGACTATTCTTTATATTTCTTGATAGAAGTGCACGTCTATATGTTTGCTTATTTTGGATTTACATAAGAATAAATACGCACATCGAATGCAGCATACGACGAATGATTAGTTAACTTAATTTAGTTGTAGAATACTACACGAATAAGTAAACTAACTTAAGTACTATACAATATATCACGAGACGACTGGTAAACTAAAATAAAGGACTACCGCATCGTAAAATTTTGTTGCCGCCGCATCGCGCGGGTTTCTTACTAGTATATATATATACTTAGGATAAATGAGGAATATGAGAAATAAGAATTATATGTCTAACAAACTACTCTAATAGTCCAGCAGTTTGTCATTCGACTCTTCTGAAGACCAATTATTCACTTTCAATCATGATAATCACGCATGTCCCCCCCTTGAAAATCACGCACGTGCATCCTGATAAAATCTCTCATGTTCCTCCTGAAATCACCCACGTTCATCCTGAAATCCCGCAAAGATAAATAGAATTGCAACAAATTTATTGAATTTCCCGCCTCTCCTTTTTTAATAAGAATCACCACACCCACGATCGGGACCACCGGTTCCCCAACGCAAAAAAGGGTTTTGGCTTTGTAAAGTAAAAAGAAAAAAAATAGTAGAGAGATCAAATATGCATATCTCGAGACCCTCCGAATAAGTAGTTAAGTTTATTATTACAACTGATAGTTATGTTTAATTATTTATGAGGAAGAGAAGAGTGTTCTTGAAGTGTTGACTCTTTGATAGAGAAGCGGAGGCTACTACTGCATAGAATGCTAAACCTTTCCAACGTGCGTCCACCTGGGGTCTCCGCCAGGGCCTCGCGTATAGCGGGCTCCTCAAACCGCGGTCAAGTCTCTGGCCTTCGAACTCATCTTCTTCTTAATATGGAGGCTTCACTTCCGACCTGGAACAACGTACACCTCGCCTTAGCTCTCGCGTTTCGTACCGAAGGATCTCACTTACAGCCAACCTTACCGACAGCGTATCCCCTAAGAAGGTTAATGATACTAAGACCGAAGGATCTCTCTTAGAGTCGGTTCAGAAGATACGTATCCCCATTGGTTAACAGCGTTGTACTAACGAGAACTAGATATAGAATCTTTATTTTATTTATCTTTGGTGACACTTTAATATTTACAGGCCTGATGAATATAAAGTTGGTTTGATGATTGATGACTTAATTAACCTAACCCATAACCTCCCGAGCTCGATGAAGTCCTTGACAAAGGTGGAACATAATCCTAAAGGCGTATGATACAAAAGATCACTCATGCGCCCGAAGGGAATCCTCCTGTTTGCCAAGAAAGTCATTCAACTACTGAGTAAAATCCTTGATAAAGGTGGAACATAATCCTAAAGGTGTGCAATACGATGATCACTAGTGCACCCATAGGGAATCCTCCCTTTACCAAGAAAATTACTCAGTCATCTAGTGTGTACCAGAAATGTGTCACTCAGATCTGGTCCACATCAGAAGACGTTGCTCAGAACCCGGTTCGGATATCAGAAGCCCGAAGGATCTGTATCACTACCGGTTTCCTCGCCTTGGATCTAGCTCGGGACTACCAGAAGCTGATTATACCGTTAGTTATGTATTAAGTTATAGTTGATTTTTAAGTTAATTAAATTAATCATCATTTAAACTTGGCACAAAGATAAATTAATAAAGATTAGAAGAATATAACACAACAAATAACAAAAAATAAACTACTACAACTAATAATAAAAGTCTACATATTGTAGTGGGTTCGTAATAATAGAAAGATACAACCATATCGAATGATCAACCCAAGAATATGGCTGCTCATTCACAAGCTCTCCATCTTTAAGTGCTATGCATCTAACTACCTAATGACCCTCAATGTTTTATTGCAGATGAACTACTCTACGATCGTCTTCTTGGCCAAGCTGATCAAGGTAAGACGAGCCCTAACCACTGAGGGATGTTAGGAGGGCCAGAAGGCCTCCCACAAGACCCCAAGATCTCTAGAAGAAGCTTGGAGTTCGGCCCCAAGAGAGCACAAGAAGGGATGAACAGATGGTGAGGGTTAGCTTTCTATTTATAGGCCTCCAGAGGGTGCATGGCCGTGCCAAAGGCTGGCAGGGGCGTGCTTGCTGTTACACGTAGGTTCTATTACTGCAGTTCTGAGCTGTCTGTACTTTTTTCTATGCACGGGCGTGCCAAGTGCATGAGCATGGGTGTGCTCATCAGTAATTTGTCAGATTTTGTGGTTTAAGCCTTGGGGAACACGTTTCAAAGAGCATGGGCGTGCCAAGTGATGTGGCACGGGCGTGCAAGTGTTTTCAGTACGTTTTCTTGTTCTCCAAGCTTGCTGCATTGTCTTCTAGCGTGCAGGGCCTCCGTGCAAGTGTGCGTGGGCATGCTGGGTCACTCCCGGACTAGTTTTGTCACTGTTTAAGTCCCAGGATTGTCTTCAAACATACATGGACAGGCTCTAAGTCTCGTATCTTTAGGAATCTCCAGTTTTTGGTCGTTTTTACCCGGAAATCCTCTGTTTCCGTCTTGGAGCTCCAATTTCCTGAGAAATACAAATAGGAACGAATTAAGCACCCAATATCAATAATATAAGTCTAATTATACCCTATTATGAGACTGTTTATGCCTGTTTTATATGTTAATTCTTTGAGTCATCACAATACCCCACTCTTAGACTATTGCTTGTCCTCTATCAATCAGACATAAGTACAACTAAGGGAGACTATAATTAATGAACCCTCAATCCATTTATTTATTTTATATTACGAGAAAAATAAAAGTGCATGACATGCCTACTTAACCCATACGATTATGCCCAACCCTATACCTGCTCACAATGTTCACTCATCACTCGGTTTTATCATTTAAGCGTGTTTTAGGGGTGAATACTCAAGTTCTACCCAAGGTCCGCACAGACCATAGGCTTGTACACAAATCGAATATCCACCACTATAAAGTGGTGAGGAACTGCAAATCACAAGGTCTTTTGCGGGGTGAAGATGATATAGTGATAAATGGGTAGGAAGGATGTCTACTGCCGTGTCTAGCTTGGGTAGTGGCTGTGATGTCATGGGAAAATGTCAAACTCTAAATGATGGGCTTCATGAAACTCCTCCCCAAAGACTTACTGCTCTGACATCCCTACTCTATGAATTTTTCGGTCTTCACACCTAATCACCTCCGCTAGGAATGTCCTAGAAATAAACCTTCAAATAGAATTGTTTTCTCTCGGCGCGTTCTTTTTCGAGCTTCTTGACTTATTCTTTAAACTTTCTTTTTACAAGACAATACAAGTATTGCTTCTGGTGAAACCTATTCTTTGGTATTTTAACTCTGGGTGGCTGTCTTTCTTCAGTTGCCAAAACTTTTCTCGGTTGACACCGTGACCTCTGGTATATTTCTTCTTCATCTCGAGACTGCCCAAGAGTGTCCCAAAAGCCTGCAGCACGCCTTCTTTGCCAAGATCACGACAGGGGCTAAGTGGGATGAATGAAATGAAAAGGCTAAGGCTCAAGAGGTGTAACTAGGTGAGGGATAAATTTATGGAAGGCTAATGAAAGATGGAAGTGGTATGTCCTAGGTGCTTTGATCACTTTCACAATCTCTCATCTCAAGTGCGGTCTCGAAACGAGCAATATATATATATATATATATATATATATATATATATATATATATGATGTATATCTGCAAGCATGGTGCTAGTGATAAGGCTCAAGAAACTCACACGGAAGAGCGGGTAGGATAAGGTATCGGTTTTAAGCATAACATTCGGGGTGTTTTTCACTTGCCATGCAACCTATTTTTCTACTTTATTTTATTTTATTTAAACGGATCTATTGGGTTTAATTAACGTCATCTAATTTCGACTGTCCTTTGGTGCGAACCGTTCGGCATAAACTCCTAATAGTGCCTACTCAGACAAGTCTAATAGACGCACACTTAATGACAAAATGACCCGCAAGATAAAACACTCAATGACAAAATGACCCGTAAAACAAAATAAGCAACAATAATTGTCCACCCCACACTTAAATTTTTTTAAAAATTTTAAGTGCAGTAGTGGAGAAAAAGGCAAGAGAAACTAACACTCCCCTGATAAACGACGAATCCACTCGCGTGTGCGTGAAACCTGCATCCTCCAAACAGAGACGTCGAAAAAGGCGGCTCCAAAATATCAAGCTATCCCCAACATGTCCGAAAAACTAAAATAAACGTAAACTAAATAGATAAAATACTAAAGCTAGGGATAGAATACTAGTGCCGAAACACTAGGGGGCAAAATATGTCTAATCATAGATTAAACACGTTCCAGACATGCACTCGCATTCATGAAAGGTAACCAACAAGAAACTAAAAAGAAAGTTATTTAGAAAAGCTTTATACATACCTAAAAGTGAAGACGATAGCTCAAAATCGAAAAAGATGACGAAAAATGGCAGTTTTAAGGGTGGGGATCAGATTTTAAAAATTTTAAACGGGTTTACATAATATGGTTTTAAAATTCTCAAAAAATCTTCTTAAACTTTAAAACCCAACTTTAAGCTCAAAAACAATTCAGGTTTAAAAATATTTGAAAAATCCCACCCAACTCATTTTCCACATTTAACTAAACTTACCTGCCGATCTTCATGGTATGACAAACCTCTTCTAAACGAAAAGAAAGCAGAAATAAAAACCATCCAAAAAGAAAGTTGATGAAATTGGTGGTTCCGGTTTCCTCCACGAGAATTCTCCAAGGTAGCTAATCTCGAAGGACACCTTCAAAGAAAAACTAAAACAACCGCAATCATCAAAAATAAAAATGAAAAAGAAAAATAAACCGATCTGTTAATTGACTTGGGTTTTTCTTTGGAAATAATTGTGTTTTCCGGCAACGGCGCCAAAAACTTGATGTGCGTGGTTTTAGCAAAATAAAAAGTTAGAATTCGTTTTAGGATCGTAATCAAGAAACGTGATCTCACGAATACCAACCGTAGGGTGCGGAATCCCCTCTGATCGTGCAAAATGATTCAGAAATTAACGTAATCGATTGTGATGAACACAGATAACAAATCACCGAGCAATTTCCATAACTTTACTCATGTATAAGATCAAAATATCAATGATTATAGATGAAATCCTAGACCTAATACAGAGAATATCACACACACAAACTAGGGAAAAGCTCAAATGATAACTCTATCTCAAAATAACTAACCTTTCCCTATTTATAGGCATCCACATTCGACCCTTTGCTAAGGTCGAATGTGTTCGTTCATTCGACTCCTCGTGGGTTCGAATGAATCTTTCTCATTTACATTCGACCTAACTAGTTTCCTCGACATTCAATACCAGATCACTAGCTAGGGACATACATTAACAATGTACTTACAATCTCCCCCTTGGATCTAGCTAGTGATGTACCAAATTAGAAAGTTATCAATTCTTCAAGTCTTGATCTCATCATCTTGAACGACTTGAAAACTTTCCTTTTTCTTGCACGTTTGTGTCGAGGTTCTCGTCTCTCTCTTTAGTAAGCTTTGAAATCTCAGAAAGACTCAAGATATCTTGGCTTTGTCATTTGTTGGTCCAGAGATGAAGACAGACAACAATCCTAAATTCTTCAATCTTTAGTCATTTCTTTTATCACTTCATTTGGATGATAGTTGTTCTGGTGATCATGATGTTCAGGTTTGGGTCTTGTTCAGTTACACACTTGGTCGATGAGTCTTGAATATTGCAACTGTTGTGTTTGATTCTGCAAAATATTACTAAAAACTGCACAAACTACAACCGACGTTAGACACGACAAAAATCTCGGAAGTACTCTTCACATTCCTTTTGACCCTTAATAGTTCTCCCCCTAAACTATTAAACATTTTCAATATGTACCAGAAACTTGAAAATTTGCAGTCTTTTTCAACTTATAAGTATCTGAGCATTCACATTAAGTATCCCATCATAGATTATCAAAAATAAAGCTGAAAGAAAACATTTTGATTTTTCAAAGTTTATGCTAAAACACCCAAAAATCTTTTTGAATTTTCAAATGGAATTGCATCAAAGTAAACTAAATATATTTTTGTGAATCTTCCGGTTAGAGGATCATATCAGTATTGAAACGTCAGTCAAAACTCTATTTTATCAGTTTTCTGTTTTTGACATTGAGCATCCTACAACCATTACCAGTATGTTTGTCCACTTAAACTCAAAATCATCATACATTGCTCAGCACTTTAGATACATTATGGTAATATTAGATACCTAGTAATCTATGGTCTCCGCGCTCGCGACACATTCCCGTATCAACAATTGCACAAAGCTTCATTGTAACGCGTGATTATATTGAAGTTATCCGTTAGTTACAAGGTATGATGCACAGTGGTGACAGGTTAGCAAATTAATGCTTCAAAGCGACTTGTGCACTCTACCAGGGTGACGACTAATATCAATCAGTGATTTTCATCAGAGAATTGATATGATGCATTAAATGATCTTTGATTATCATCACACATGTTAAGTTCCTCATTCGGTAACTTATGGTTTTGGCTTTATTAGCTCTTTTGATAAGATACCCTGACTGAATCTAGGTCTGTAAATCAATACAACAAAAGATCAGTTAGGCCATCCCCAGATAACTTTCAATATAACGACCCGAAACCTCTGATTTTGGCAATCTATCAAATGAAATTTCATTACTAAGACCATATGCCAACGATACGTTGATCCACATGATTATCAATTATTGATTTTAAGTTTATATCACCATGCTGAACTTTAAACTTTGATTTCAAGCCTACTAATATATAATTGTAGTAGCTACTCAATATTTATCAATTCATTTTGTTTTCAGAGTAGTCTGACAGTCGACTGATGTACTATCATCTCCTCTTTTTCTCTAGAAAAACTCATTTTCGATTTTCTAATTTTTAATTTTGATTTTTCTGAAATTCCCCCCCCCCTCCTAAAAATCTAAAAATAAGCATATTTTTTATTTTTTAAACTTTTTGAAGAAAAAACAAAATAAAATGATATCCAATGCGGTTTACTCATTGAGTTACAAAAACCATTTTCCACTCAGATTACTTGACTCACTTTCTTCTTTCAAATAGTAAAACCATTGACAAATATAAGAGAGTTTAGAATAAACCATTTTGTCGCAACCGTTGTAGAAATCCAAAACCTGAGAGCAATTGCATGAGATTGCAACATTTTCCGGCTTCACAGGTAGGAAACAGACGACAAACACTCTCCTCTCTGTTGAAATCATGTTTTCCTTTTTCAATACCCCATCCTTTGACCTTCACATCTCCAATAAATAGCTTGTATACAGATGCTCCATTATCAACTATCAAACTATAGCTAATAGGCCTGTCTGGAAGAATCTGCACACTCACTAAATAATCAGTAAGAGAGAGGCACCCATCCCCTCACAGTGATGGGTTGTCCAAGGTCATCAATTCTCGGAATATCAATCCATTCTCCTATAGAAAAATCAATTGGTTTTTCAATGGATTGATTTGAAGTAGAAATTGCTATTGATTTAGAAAGTGATTGGGGTTTCCAAACACGTTCAGAGTTTATTTTAGATTTTGTTGAAATTGTTTTGATTGTTGACTTTTTAGATTTCTTATTTGAATCCTACTTCTGAACTTTGTTTGAAATCTTCTCAGACTTAACTAATGAAGACCTAGGTTTAGAGTTATTTTTAGGCTTAACCTTAAAACTCCCCCTTACCTTAGCAACCCTATCACAATCATTAATTCTATTCAAGGCAATTTTGTTGTGATTGTCATACACAACCTGTTTCCCTTTTTGTTTCTTAAATTGTTTTGGGGATACAGACTTTTTGACATTGCCTGAATTTTTAGCAACATTCACTTCGGTCCTTTTCTGTTTAACATACGGATAGGCAGCAACTAAATTCCCATATTCTCCGCAGTTATAACAAGACCTATATTCCACAAAATCATAATGATACCCATCATCCCAATACCAATAGGGACAATAAGCAGCAATATGTCCAACTTCACCACATTCAAAACATCTTCTCCATTCAACATACTCAGGAGAATAGTGTGGTGAGTTGTTTCTCCAATAACCATCAAATCGAGAGGTATATGAATAATCATAAGAGTCATATGATCTAGATGAAAAATTTCTTGTGTTCTTTTGATGAGAAATTTTCATCTGAGCATTACCTTTCGATTTGTTTGGTTTTGGTCCTTTTGTCATGGGGCTTTTCTTTTTGTTCCCAGACTGATCCTTTTTATTCTCATGTTGGTTAGGATTAAGTTCAAAAGGCAAATGACCAAATTGATTTTTAAATTGATTTAATGAATCAACATTATCAACATAGATACATTTAAGTAAAGATTGTTCAATATTGTCAATTTGAAAATCTTTGTTGAAAATCAATTTGTCATGTCCTTCCAACATGTAGAATCCGTTAACTCCTTTAGGAAAATTGAAAATGGGTTTTTCTTCAGATTCAGTTTCTGAAGTGACAACAACATTTTCATTTTTCACTTCAAGTTTTGATTTCACCTCAGAATCAGGATCAACAACACAAGGTGTTGTGATTTCCAACTCTGATGTGGAATTATTCTTTGAAATAGTGTTATGAAGTTTTGAAATCTCTTTGTTAAAAGATTCAATTTGATTCATAAAATATCTTTCATTATTTGCCAAAATTTTATTTTCAATTTGAAATCTTTCAAGTTTATTTGTTAAGTTCTGTTTGTCCTTTAGAAGTTTCAAAACTTTATTTTTCAATTTGACACACTCAGAACAATTTGCACAGTCAATATTAGACTTTACCTCAACATCTGAATTATTACCATTCTCAGAACCATTCTCAAAACCATTCTCAGAATTTACGTCAACATTTGATGTATTACTTCCTCTTGATTCACTCTGTTCTGAACTCGTATCAGAACTCAAATCACTCTTTGACAATTCACTTGAATCATCATTTCCCATTTGTTTGAAAAGACACAAATCATTACTTTTAACACTTTCTCTTATAGCACACTCATTCACATTAACCATTTTATCAGTTGTTTGCACAGCTGGTCTGTAACGCCCCAAAAACCCGCTTCATTTAAAGACGTTGAGAGGCGGGATTTATATAACGAGATGGAGTCAAGAGGTTATAAGTTGGAGGGTGGATATTGCCAAATACCCAAAGTCCATGCTTAATTGATAAATTAAGGTTGCAACACCAAAAACACACACACTTGTGTGTGTTTTGGTCGATCATCAGGAGAAAGAAAAGGGTTCCAACCCTAACTCAACTACCATCTCAATCTAGCAAGGAATTCAAAGGGGAAATTGATGCATTAGCCAATAAAGGGCCGTTTATGGTCGATTGAACCCAAAGGTACATCTTGTTTGGTAGAATTTGATGCATAATTCGTGTAGGGTTCGAACCCCACATGTGGGTTTCGAAGAAAACACGTTAAATTCGTATTATGGCTTGATTGTAGGTTGTTAACCATCCCTAATGGTTTAGGGATGAGTTAACCACCAAGAGTTTGTTTATTTGCATAGATGATGATGTTGGGTTTTCCATTAGAGCTTAATGTTGCTAAATGAGTTGTGAATCCTTGTAATTGTAAGAATAATATGTAGTAGATGACATGCATGTGGGAAATTTTGGTTATGATAGAAGGTGATTACTCATTGGTGGAATGTGTGTATTAGGAGCTTGTACATTGAGCTTAGAATGTTGTACGCACACCATGTGTTTGATGAAATGTCTAAATAAGTATGATGTATGAATTTGTATGCAAAACTTGACTAAGTATGGGAGTAATGGGATAATTGGTGAAATTGGTAGTAGGTTAACATAAGGATTTCATCTTAAAGAGTAATCATGTGGGGACTTGGTTGATCGTATGATATGGTAGGAAGTATGCATTAGTAGTGTGTACACTAATGCTTAAATACTATGATTGGAATAATAAATAATGTTGCTTGTTAATGAGATAAGAATATGATGACTATGGTAAATCTTGTATGATCTAGTACATCAATATGGACATATGTTTCTAAGTAGGATGTTGGTATAGTTGGAAGTTGACTTTCTGGAAAGTCAACAATGTAGAATAACATGGTTAGGCTCCCAAACTTGATTGTGTGATTAGAAGCACTATGTGATGCTTAACATGTTAATACTATGAGATATATATGATAAGGAGTGGTATTACGTGATGTGAGAATAAATGTGGTTGTGAATGTATGTTTTAGATATGATAGAAGTTGACCAATGAAAGTCAATGTCAGATTTGATTAAGAATGGTTGTTAGTGTGATATGATCACGTATGCTAACAATGATGTGAACATGGTGATGTGAAAGGATAGGAATGATGGACTCAAGCATGGAAAGCTAATGGGTCTAGAGGAGGCAAGTAAACAAGCATGAACGTGGAGGACTTGAGGTAAGTGATTCTTATTCCATTTAGGATAATGAATTTTAACGTGTATTTTATGTGTGCAAGTAAAATGGGAATCATGAAATGATGGAATGTTAGTAAGGATGCTAAGGCATGGTTGGAACTTGAAGTGGGTAAAACGCGGTTTCGGTTGGATCGGAGTGGGATGGTTCAAGAGAGAATGGAAAGGAGAAACAAGAGGGTGGACTTCAGAGTCCACCGTAAGCTACGGTGGCACCGTAGCTTACGGTGGCCTCTGCACCCAAATTCCCACCGTAAGCCAGTAAAGAACTGGCGTGGGTTTTTGGGGATCCACCGTAACTTACGGTGGTACCGTAAGTTACGGTGGGACCTGGAACATTTCACTTTTGTTTTGTTCATTCTATCGTATGTTGTCGTTTCGCTTATGTACGCGACCCGTATTTGCGTTTAACGCATCAATTAATATTGTTGAACCTTGTGTAAGGCTATGTAGGGGTGTAGCATGTAATAGTAATGTCGGTTTTGTAAATATGATCATAGTACGAAATGATACAAGTGCGTGTAGTTTAATTGATACATTGTTCGATCGTGTCAAATACGGTAAGTAGATTGTCATGATTATGTAGATTGAAGATGTCATGTACATATGGGTACTCATGCTCGGATTAGGAAGGGAGAGTTTCATGTATGTAAGGGTTGGAAAGTATGCGTGGATTGAGTATAGGAATGGAACGTTATAATCGTCTTAGAGATCGGAGAAAAAAAAGTAGCATGACGGGTCAAAGTAAGATATATAAGTGAATTGTATGCTTGTATGTATTGTGGTATCATAGGCGGAAATGGTATGCTTGTATATGTTGTAGAATTACATGAAGGAATGGTATCCTCGTATAAATGGTGGTATCATAGGTAGAAGTTATGTAGATGCGTTTTGCGACTAGTGATTGGATATTAACATATGTTAGATTGCTGATGGGTAGAAGGTGGATTCTGTCTGGTCGAATGTAGGCTTAAGTGGGCGAAGGAAGAAAAAGTGGGCGAACCTGGAACAGACTGGGCGAATGTAGAATCAAACTGGGCAAATTTGGAAAAAGTCCACATTCGACCATCTATACTGGGCGAATGTGGAAGAATTCCACATTCGACCATTCACAGTGGGCGAACGTGCAGAGTCTATAAATAGATTTTGTGAGTTTTTGAGAAAGAGAGAGTTTTAGAAAGTGTGTGTTTAGAGGTCAGGTTCCTGGTTAGATTGAGATAGTGTGTGATTGTTCTAGATTAACCTAAAACTCATTGTAATCAAGTTTATGCAAAAGTTAATCTATGAAAACCTTTGAAAATGATATTGATTGTGTTTTGATTTGAGTTTTTATCAGTTTGTTCAAAGCTAGGGTTTCCGCACCTGGTTTTGTAACTTGTATGAATTAGGTTTGTAACAACGTTTGAATGGTTATTCGATCGAATGGAACAGGTTTAACCTAATTCATCTTTAAAACTGATGTAAAATAGAATTAATGGACTTAGAGTGTTTGTTTTTGTTTGTTTTTGATCACATTTCAATATATATCAGTTTTAGGGGGAGAATGATTAACAAATTAGGGTTATTACGAAGTTTAATCGAGTAATCGATTGATTGATTAATATAAACCCTAATTTTATTTAAAAACTGATATATAATGAAATAAAGGGACAATTGATTATAGACGACGGATAATCGGTCACTTTAGTACACATTCTAATCAATTTTACAGGTTAAAAACAAAGTTGCAAAATTTTTAAATTTTTGAAGATGAACAGTTTTACCTTCGGTCCTACGACTGGGCGAAGGTGAATTGTTTGGGCGAATGTACATTAAAATGGGCGAATGTACTTTTTAATCAAAATATATTTACATTCGACCATAAATTTTTCACATTCGTGCTTCAAAATTTACATTCGACCTGTTTTAAGTGGGCGAATGTAGAAATTGTTTAAACTTTAAAATTTTGAATTTTGTTGTTTTTGTGTTTTGACGTTTGATTCTGATTTTGATGTACAGATGGCTGATCAGACTGAGAATATTGAGATACCAGTAGAGAATGTGGTTACAGATCCAGTTCCAGAAATTGTTCAAGAAGGAGAATCGTCAAGCAAAAGCAAATGGCCGTTCGAGAAAACACATAATTGCTGTGCTTATCTGGGAGAAGTGGAAAAGAACGTTGAGTTTGCTGATATCATCAAGTTCTTGAAAAGAAGCAGAGTTGTGTATGCTTTGGCAACTCCGACTACTATCTACAAGGATATAGTTGAAGACTTCTACAATAACGCGAAGTATGATTTCTGGGATATTCAGACTATTATAAAGAGCAAGGTACAAGACATGGAGATGTTTATTACAGAGTCCGATATTAGAGAAGCACTCCAGATAAAGTTTGAAGTAAGTGAAGATCCAAGAGAACTATCATGGACTGAACAGAAGGCATGTTTTCTCAGAATGAAGTATAAAGGAGCAATCACTGATGGTTCAATGCACAAAGGGAAGTTGAGCGTGCAATTCAAATACTTTGCACACGTCATAATTCATGTGTTTGGATGTGTAAGTGGAGGATATGACGTGATGAGGAGAAGCTTAAGTTCGTTGATGGTTGCGTTGACTCTCAACAAACCATTCAACGTATCTGGAATGATTCTGGATCACATGCTAGAGATGTTAAAGGGGTTAAAGAAGAAGTATTTCATTTATACCCTGGATTCCTGATACTTGGTCAAGATCACAAGTATCCTCATTTGAAGAAGGATCCGACACAGATACTTGGTCAAGATCACATGAACATTCGAACGTTGGTTAGAATGAAGGGCTACAAGGGTGTGCCAGACAATGAAAGGCCACCATACAGAAGATTGTTTGGAGCTTTAGTCAAAGAGGATTACTCTGATCCTGGAAAGAACACGGCTAGGCATCCTGAAAGTGATTCTGATAATGATGATCCCTTAGTATATGCTGATGCTAATACTAAGAGGAAGAGACAAGTAGTCAATCCCGGAGCCAAAGGGAAGGGTAAGGGAAAGACTGATCAAGGGAGCTCTAAGCAACAGGTGGTTAGGAAGAAAACAACTGCGAAGAAAGGTACAGATTTGGTGGATGAAGAATCAGTGGATTCAGAAGAAACTGAGGAAGAGGAACAGTGGGATTCTGATGCTGAGAATTTTAGGGCCACTAAACGTAAGGCCACTATGGTTGATGAGTCTGAATCTTTAAACAAATCAATTGAGGAAGCTGAGAAAAGTAAGAAGTCATTGAATGTTGAAGATGAAGGTTTAGGTGTGGATATGGATGAGTTGAATGCAGGAGAGACTATCGTAGTAAACTTGCCCAAGCCTAAGCACAAGACCATGGCTAAGAAAACAAGTACTAAGCAGTTGAGAGAAAAAGAGTTAGCCCAGCTCTTGAGAGGTAAAAGAGTACCCGATGCTGGTACGTCATCGAAGCTGTCTTCACCGGTCACTAAGAAACAAAAGAAGTCCAAAGAGGCAGAAACATTACCAGTTGATCAATTCAATGTTGCACTGGATAATGTACTTGATATGTTTAGAAAGCCTCAGAAAGAAAAGGAAGCTGAAGTTGAGTCATATAGATCCAAATCTAAGAAAGTCACTGTGGATGATGATGTAATGAAACAGGTGAACAAGAAACTGCATGATATGATGAAGATGATAGTGGCTCAACAAGCTGAAATTGCCAAGTTCAAGCAAAATGAAGAGAAAATGCTTCAGATTGTAGTAGCTTCAAAGACAAATCAAGATGAGATTGACGAGAAAGTTAAGAAGCTTGAAGTGAAGAATAAGAAGCTTGAGGGTAAGTGTTTAAGAAACAAGAACAGATTTAAAGCAATCAAAGAAGACAACAAAGAACTAAAGGCTGAGAACAAACGCCTTAGTGATTTGATTGATAACTTGTATAATGTTGCACCCAAGTTGAAGGAGGGTGAAGAAGATAAAGAAAAAGAAGAAGAGCAAGTTGACTTTGAACCGTCTGAATCAGACAAAGAAAAAGATGATGAGGATGATGAAGAGTCTGAGAAGAGTGATGATGAGGATGATAAGAATGATGATGATGATGATGCAAAAGGGTCTGGGAGTCAGAAAGAAGATGATAGTAGTGATGAGAGTGATGATAATGATGGAGGAGATGATACTTCAAAGTTTACATTTGAAAAGAGATCACCGAAAAAGAAAGATGCTGGAGAATCAAGTTCAAAGAAAAAGAAAGGTGAGAACGTTGATTCAGATGAGAGTATCTTTTGGAATGAGAAGGTGAGATCTTTGACTGATGATGCTAAACAAGTGTATAAAGATATGTTGGAAAGAAGAGAATGGACTATTGAGTTCACAGGACGTTTTACTGAGATATTCCAAACAGATGATATGAGATACGAATTGGAATACAACGATCCTG
The DNA here is from genome assembly GCA_032199755.1 of Ambrosia artemisiifolia. Classification (NCBI taxonomy): domain Eukaryota; kingdom Viridiplantae; phylum Streptophyta; class Magnoliopsida; order Asterales; family Asteraceae; genus Ambrosia; species Ambrosia artemisiifolia. Next base: position 3,356,325 of record CM063526.1, on the reverse strand, counting down.
ATTTAGAAGAAGGTGAAGTACCTGCTTCTGTAGCAAAGGAAATTCTGGATGGACTTGCACAGAGAGTAGGGAAAACATTTGAGGAGTTTATTGTAGATGAGTCGATTCCAGATATTCCTGAAAAGGATATTGGAAGTCACTCAGATGATAAGAATACTCCTGAGTTTGATGAAGTGGAAATTGAAGATATTACGCATGAGGAATATCCACAGTACTTCAGACAAACTGATGAAGATGTGATATTTCCTGATTTTACTGAGATACCAAACACTTCGGCAAAGAAAAAGGCTAAGCAAAGAAGTGCAGAGTTTGTGGAGAAAGTGTTTGGTGCTGATAAGCAAGAATCTTCAAATCAATCTGATGAATTGAAGAATTATTTGAAGAAATTGAGAGAAATGGATGAAAACCGACCGAAGCCTGAAGCTCAAGGAAATTTCTATAGATTTCACAATGCTAAGTTTAAAGGCAGAGCTCTCGGGTGGACATATTTGGGCAGATTGAAGTGTCTAGCAGCCAAATGGGAATCAGGAATCCTATACTTTTATAGATTCATTGATTTGCTATCTCTACCGTACTGGGCGGTTAGAGATTTATGCAGATTCCCTATGTCTGGTGCTTCAGTTAACAATACACATGTCGGTTGGTGTGCAGACAAGCTGGTTTGGGAAAGTAGAACGAAATGGAATAGATTCAAGCCACAATATCCCCGAAGGAAAGTTCATAGAGATATTGATCCTAAAACCAAGCTGAAACGGGTTACTTTGATATACAAGGCACCTGAAGTGATGAGGAAAATACCTTTGATGCCTATGCCACAACATTTCAGTGCTGACTTTATTTTCTGGTATTATGATTGGAGGAAGGCTGAAGCGGTGATAGTACTGAGAGACGGGAAGGATAAATACAAGCATGTTCACGTATTTGATCCGATGTGGTTGATAAACTGTACTTTCGAAGACATCATCATGCTTTTCTATAATCCGATTCATCATAAGCCGAATGACGCTGATCAAGCAAAGAAGTATACTCAAGTGGTTGGAGTTTGCTTTGCATATGATATAAATGCTGGAAGTAATTTGGATAACAAACTTGGCAAGATGGTGAAGATGGCAAATGTGTCGAAACCGGTAAAGAGAAAGTTAGAGCCTGAAATGACCAAAGAGCAGAAGAAACAGCTCAGAATTATGTTGTTGAACAAAGCCATGGACGAAGACAGAAGACGATCCAATCAATAGTCGAGGGGGAGTTTGTAGATGCGTTTTGCGACTAATGATTGGATATTAACATATGTTAGATTGCTGATGGGTAGAAGGTGGATTCTGTCTGGTCGAATGTAGGCTTAAGCAGGCGAAGGAAGAAAGAAGTGGGCGAAGGTAAAATGGAGCTTGACAGAAGATGTATATTCGTACCCTGCATATGGGCGAATGTGGAAGAAGTCCACATTCGACCAGTGTAAACGGGCGAATGTGCAGTCCCTATAAATAGAAATTGTGTTTTTGTAATGGATAGAGAATTATTACTTGTGTGTGTTTTGAGGTCAGGTTCGAGGTTAGATTGAGATAGTGTGTGATTGTTCTAGATTAACCTAAAACTCATTGTAATCAAGTTTATGCAAAATTTAATCTATGAAAACCTTTGAAAATGATATTGATTGTGTTTTGATTTGAGTTTTATCAGTTTTGTTCAAAGCTAGGGTTTCCGCACCTGGTTTTGTAACTTGTATGATCAAATAATCCTGTTTTAGTCAAAATCCTTCTCTCACAAAGTGGTATCAGAGCACTACGGATCATACAACAACAAATTTGATAAACTCAGAGCTGATTTGGACCTATTTTTAATCAAATCACATCTGTTTTTGAGTGAAAATGGTTTATGAGTGTTTTTGAAAGATTTAGAGTTGATTTTGTGGTTAAAATTCAAAATTCCAAGAATTAAAGTTGTTCCAAATCAATTCCGAATCAAAACCTGATTAAGATCATTCAAATCCACAAACTTTTGAAAATCAGTGATCGAAATAACCGTTTTTCAAAGTGTAACCGTTTTTCAAACCTGAAATGGGCCAACCTGGAACCTAAGTGGTCGAACCTGACTTACTTTGGAAGAACCTGAGTCATTTCTGGTCGAATCTGAGTGTTATCTGGGCGAACCTGGAAGTTCTGTGTTGAATTTTTCACATTCGGGTACCTTTTTCACTTCAGATTGATCGGGCGGGCGAACGTAGAAACTAAACGGTCGAACCTAGGATCATACTGGGCGAAAGTGGATTTGTGTTTGGATATTTTACATTCTGGTCAAAATTCTACCTTCGGGTAAACTATTTTTGAAATATTTTTGTTGGAAAAATGATGGATTACTGGGTATCAAGAACGGAAGAGGATATCAGAGCTCTAGTAGTAGCTGAAAGAAAGCGACAACAATTACTGAGACAAAATTCTCAAGTTGACAACATTTGGGGTTTTCCAATGACACCGAAACCAACTGATGAAATGGTACATGTTAACAAGTGTGTTAACAGAGAGGGTGTTCATAGGAATGTTGTGTGTTAAATAAAATTGAATCTTTAAAGAAAGAAATGTTAGAAATGAATAAAAGTTTTTCAAACAATAATACCACATCAGAGTTGGAAATCACAACACCTTGTGTTGTTAATTCTGATTCTGAAGTGAAACCAAAGTTTGAACAGAAAACTGAAAATGTTGAAACAACTTCAGAATCTGAATCTGAAGAAAAACCCATATTCAGTTTTCCTGAAGGAGTTGAAGGATCCTACATGTTGGAAGGACATGACAAATTGATTTTCAACAAAGATTTTCTAATTGAGAATATCGAACAATCTCTACTTAAATGTATTTTTGTTGATAATATCGATTTGTTAAATCAGTTTAGAAATCAATTTGATCATCTTCATTTCGAACTCAGTCCTAACCAACATGAGAATAAAGAGGATCAAAAGAAAAATGTTGAAAATAAAAAGGGTTCTAAAGTAAAAGGACCAAAACCAAACAAATCGAAAGGAAATGATCAGATGAAAAATTCTTATCAAAAGAATTCAAGAAATTTTTCATCTAGATCATATGACTATTATGATTATTCATATAACTCTCGATTTGATGGTTATTGGGGAAACAACTCACCACAGTATTCTCATGGTTATGTTGAATGGAGAAACTGTTTTGAATGTGGTGAAGTTGGTCATATTGCTGCTCATTGTCCTTACTAGTATTGGGATGACGGGTATGCATATGATTTTGTTGAATATAGGTCTTTTTATAACTGCGGAGACTGTGGGCATTTAGTTGCTTACTGTCTGTATGTTAAACAGAAAAAGACCGAAGTGAAATTTGCTAGAAATTCAGGCAATGTTAGAAAGCCTGTATCCCAAAAACCAATCAAGAAGCAAAAGGGGAAATAGGTTGTGTATGACAATCGATAGAAAATTTCCTTGAATAAAAATGGAGATTGTGGACGGGTTGCTGAGGTAAGGAGGAGTTCTAAGGCTAAGCCTAAGAATAACTCTAAACCTGGGTCTTCATCAGTTAAATCTGAGAAGATTCCAAACAACGTTCAGAAGCAGGTTTCAAATAAGAAATCTGAAAAGTCAAAAATTAAAACAATTTCAACAAAATCCAAAATAAACTCTGAACGTGTTTGGAAACCCAAAGCACTTTCTAAATCAATAGCAATTTCTACTTCAAATCAATCCATTGAAAAACTAATTGATTTTTCAAAAGGAGAATGGATTGATGTTCCAAGAATTGACGACCTTGGACGACCCATCATTGTGAAGGGATGGGTACCTCTCTCGTGCTAATTGTTTAATAAGTGTGCAGATTGTTCCAGACAGACCTATTAGCTATTCTTTGATAGTTGATAGTGGAGAATCTGTATACAAGCTATTTATTGGAGAGGTGAAGGTCAAAGAAAGGGATATTGAAGAAGAAAAACATGATTTCAACAGAGAGTTATTAGAAAGTGTGTGTTTAGAGGTCAGGTTCCTGGTTAGATTGAGATAGTGTGTGATTGTTCTAGATTAACCTAAAACTCATTGTAATCAAGTTTATGCAAAAGTTAATCTATGAAAACCTTTGAAAATGATATTGATTGTGTTTTGATTTGAGTTTTTATCAGTTTGTTCAAAGCTAGGGTTTCCACACCTGGTTTTGTAACTTGTATGATCAAATAATCCTGTTTCGGTAAAAATCTCTCGCTCACAAAGTGGTATCAGAGCATAGAGGATCATACAACAACAAATTTGATAAACTCAGAGCTGATTTGGACCTATTTTTGATTAAAATACATCTGTTTTTAAATGAAAATGGTTTTTGAGTGTTTTTGAAAGATTTAGAGTTGATTTTGTGGTTAAAATTCAAAATTCCAAGAATTAAAGTTGTTCCAAATCAATTCTGAATCAAAACTTGATTAAGATCATTCAAATCCACAAACTTTTGAAAATCAGAGATCAAAATAAATGTTTTTCAAAGTGTAACCGTTTTTCAAACCTGAAATGGGCGAACCTGGAACCTGAGTGGTCGAACCTGAGTGTTAGTGGTCGAACCTGAGTAGTTTTTGGTCGAACTTGAGGTAATTTTGGGCGAACCTGGAAATTCTTTGTTGAATTTTTCACTTTCGGGTCACAATTTCCACCTTCGATTGATCGGGCGGGCGAACCTGGAATAAAACCGGTCGAACCTAGGAATTACTGGGCGAAAGTGGAACTGAGTTAGTGTGTTTTTACTTTCTGGTGAACATTTACATTCGGGTGAATTGTTTCTGGGCGAAAGTAAACCAGAAGGGACGAAAGTGAAAAGCAAACGGGCGAACCTAGGATTAGTTTTTGGAAAATTTTCTAAGTGTTGAATTTTTTCGAAGTTCGTGATCATGTGGAATTTTTCGACTACTCCAGCAACGACACAATCACAACAGCAAGTGATGGACCCATGGACGGTGGCAGCACAAAAGACGAGCACACAGTCGTCGCAACCGATTAACTACATGGCTCAAAGTGCACCTCCAGCACCACAACCTGACTACTGGGGAGTAGCAGCAGCGGTGGTAAACACTCAAACTACAAATGCTATTTCCACACTGATTAATGATTTGTCTTCAGGTAGCGGGAATCGGCCACCGAAGCTTATGGAGATACAAGAATATAATCAGTGGCAGAAAAAGTTTAAGATACATTTGGAAGGCATGGGAGTAGAGGGTGCAGAGGCATGGAATATGATTGCTAGAGGTTACACAGCACCAGTTTTGGAGAATACAGGTGAACCAGTTCCATTGGAGAGTATGGCTGAGGATGAGAAAAAGAAGTTTGCTGTGGAGAAGAAAGCTTTTTCCCAATTGACACAGGCAATCACAAACGATCTGTTGCATCAGTTTGGGACATGCACTACATCTAAGCAACTATGGGAAGCGCTTAAAAGGAGGCATGATGGGAATGAGAAGACTAGAAGTCTAAGGATGGAAGAATTGAGAAAGGAGTTTGAGAATTTTTCTTATATTGGAAATGAAACTTTAAAAGAATTAACTCCTAGATATAATCATTTGCTAACTGAATTGTCTAGTTATGGTATACAGATTCCTATGACAAAGCAGGTGGATAAGTTTGCAGATGCTTTACCACCACACTGGGATCAGCATGTAGAAGTTCTTAGGGAGAAGGATGCATACCAATTCTGGTCCATTCAAGAGTTTATAGAGAAGCTGGAAAACAAAGAATTGGAAGAGAAGAGGAAAGCTAGAAGATCACAGATTCCTCAGAATCCCAACTTATATTTTGGAGGTACTTCAGTTCCAGCTGGTAACTCAAGTTCAGGAGGATTAGTGGCTCCACATGTTGCATGTATTTCAAATGTTATGGAATCACCAAAACCTACCATCAACTACATGGCACAAAGATCATCCTACTCACAACCATCACCACAACAACAATACAATAATTCCTACATTCCACCATTCTCCCCAATGCAACAAGCAGCTTTCTATACTGCTAGCCAATCTCAACAACCAATGAACCAAGTTACTCAACCTAATCAACAACCGGTGGTTTTGGAGACTTCTAACTTGGGCAATGTGACGGTGGAAGTTGGTCAACAACATATTGCACTAGTCTCTGCAATGGTTTCATCTTACAACGGATTAGTTGCTAGTCAAATTGGGAATAACAACTTAACCAATGAAGACTACGCACAGATTGACAAAGAAGAGATGGAACTAATTGATATCCAATGGGCTTTTGCGAGCATTATGAGAAGAGCAACGGAGTTTATTGAGAAGACGGGTAGAACGGATTTGGGAACTTCTCCTAACACAACCTACGGGTTCAACAAGGAGAAAGTTACTTGCTTTAATTGTGGAGGAAAAGGTCACTTTAAAAGAGAATGCACTCAGCCACCAAAACAAGGTAATAGAAACCCATTCAATGCAAGCTACCAGAACCGTCAACAACAAAACCAAAACCAAGTTTCTTACCAAAACAACAACAACTACCAAAACCGTCAAAACAACTTTAATAACAACCAAAACAGACAACCAAACACACCAAACCAGATTCAAAATCAATCATCTAACAATGCTAACCGAACAGTCATACCAATTACTACACCGAATGAGACACATCAGAACACCAATCAGAATCAAGCATTGGTGACTCAACAAGATGAACGGTTTGATTGGTCGAGTTTGCAAATAGGTGTTGAGGAAATTACTACTGGTGGGAATGTGGCTTGTGTTGCTTATCAGGTTGATTTTGAAGAGTCAGTGACAGTTGATGAGAAGGTAGAAACTGAGGTTGAAGTTGATGTATCTGAGGCTGAAATGGATGTGGAGACTGAACCTGTTGAAGTGAAGGCTGAGGAAGCTAATTCTGGAGTGGTGATTGATACTGTTTCCAATGTTCCTGAGGAGTGTGAATCGGTTTATTCTGATTCAGACAGTGAATCGGATACGGAGGCAAGTGTTACTTCTCTAAATGATGACATTGATCAGTTGCTAGCAGAAGCGGATTTTCTGATGACGAGGAAGTCGTGCATTGCTGATGATGCTTTCACCAAGATTGACTATTCCAGATTCTTTGCTGGAAAGGAAGCTCATTTCGCATTGATGGCCATGACTGATCCGCCAAAACCTGTAAGTTCTGAGTGTAGCACTGATAATAAAAGTGATAAATATTGTGGTACATGTGATAGATTGACTGAGGAGAATAAACAACTCCGTGTTCAACGTGATAGTGCTATCATGAACAGTCAATCTACTCGCAAAGAGTTGAATGCTTTTAACAAAGTATTAGATGGCTATAAAAAGGACATTTCTGACTTGAAAAACACGTTATCATTAAAACAATTGGCAATTAACAATTACATAAATGAAATTGAAAATACCAAGTTGGAAATGGCTACCATCAAATGCTTTGCTGAGAAAGTAAACAAAAAGTTGGAAAGCTATAAGCACATTGCTTATGTGGTAGACCACATCATTGATGATCAAACCACTAATTACCGGTCTGTGCCATCTCCGGTGCTTTTTGAAAACCATAATTGTCATCAAGTAACACCGGAGAGCTCGGTAAAATCAGACTCATCATCGGAAAATGAATCAAATACCTCGAGTATTGGTGATCCACATTCCGATGTGAGACCGATTTAAGGTTTCAATGATGAGGGTGTTACTGCTGAAAGTGTTGATTCAGACACTGAGAGTGATGATACTGGTTGTAATCAAACTGTTAATGCATGTGAAATTCCAAAAGAAAATCACATCATTACAAATGAACCAGTTTCACCATCTCAGATTGTGATTCCGATGGCAAATGCTCATCGTGAGAAAAAGTCTAAAAAGAATGTTGTTAAGAAAGATCTTGAGAAGATGTGATAAAGAAAGATCTTGAAAAGAGTGATAAGAATGAACCATGTGACAAACCTGTCAAGGTGTTCTATCGGATGGAAGGATCCGATAAAATAATCTCTGATGAGGAATTTCCAATCAAAAATGCTAACTATGCTAAAATCGATAAAATCTGGCAAGAAAGCACCATTTGGTTCCCAAAACATGAGAGAACAAATGAGATCCCACCTGCCATTTTAAAGAAATTGTATTTGGATGTTCCTCAAGAACCAAAGGTCCATGTCACAGAGTTCATTCGACCCAAAAACAGAGCTAATGGTTTTCATGAGCCTACTTACTCAAAAGGGCCACTCCCTGAGAGTTTGAGGAATCAACAGTACAATGATCAATATCCTGTTAGATCATTTGCTCAACCAAATGCTCCAAATGTTTTTGAAGAGTACCGTGCATGCTTTAAATGTGGGGAACGAGGGCATTTACTTGCTCAGTGCCCATATGTAAGGCATAAAAGGCACGGAGTTGAAGTGAGGAATTCCATGAGAAAACCGATTGATCATTATGTTCCACCACATAGACGAGTTGTTCCTCAACAACCACAACATTTTTATAATCAAAACAACTTTTACCAAATGAGGAACAATCGTCCAATTCAATATGATCGAAGAAATCGGATTGCTATGGAACAATCATGGAGGAAGCCAGTGGTGAACACAACAAATGACAGACAAAAGGTTCCACCTAAACCGATTGTCAAGTCAAATGTTGGACCTAAATCTGTTAAATCAGATAAGGTAACCAAGAGAGTTACATTTGTTAACAGTGTTCAGAAACCGACTGAGAATCCAAAATCTCAGATTCGTATCTTGAAAAGATCTGAACAATTTTGGACACCCAATGGTTCTCCAGGAGCCTCTACTTCAAAGGTTGATAAGAAAAAGGAAACTGTTGTGGACAATCAGAAAAAGATTGATCCAAAACAAAAAGTTGTTGAAAATGTGTCTGAGAATGTTTCTGTGAAAACTGATATTCCAAGACCCAAGACTCAGGCTTGGGTCCCCCGAAAGAACTAAATGATTTACTTTTTGTGTGCAGGGAGCTTCAGCTGGCCCTATTAGCAGTCTTTGGATTGTTGATAGTGGAGCTTCAGGCCACATGACAGGGGATCTTGCGTTGCTGTTCGACGTGAAGAACATCAATGGAGGGTATGTCGCATTCCCTGGAAATAAAGGTGGATATATTACGATGGAGGGAAGCGTGAGTAATGGGATAGTGAGTTTCGAGCGGATATCTTATGTGAAACAGATCGATTATAATCTGTTGAGTGTCAGTCAGATTTGTGATAAACAATTTACTGTGCATTTTGATTACAAATCCTGCTATATTCTGAAACCGGGCTTCACAATTCCTAAGGAGTGGATAACGTTGAAGGCACCTTGCGTCAACAATCTCTATATTCTTGATATGTCCAAGGCGATGACATCACAGGGGCAAATTACATGTTTTCTATCCAAAGCGACAGAGAAAGAATCGATAATGTGGCACCGAAGAATGGGGCACATTCATCTGAGAAAAATGAATCAACTTGTGAGAAATGGGCTTGTCGATGGAGTAAACGTGAAACATTTCCATCTGAATGACAAGTGTGTGAGTTGTAAGAAGGGGAAGCAACACAAACAGTCCCACAAAGTGAAGAAAGTTAACTCGGTTGAGATGCCACTTGAGCGATTGCACATGGATCTTCTCGGACCGGTCAAGCGCAAAAGTCATCTAGGGGAGTTATATTGTTTAGTTGTCACTGACGACTATTCAAGATTTTCATGGGTGATGTGTTTGCAAAATAAAAGTGACACCTTTAACAACCTAAAAGTTCTGTTCACTCGATTGGAGAATCTCTACAATGTGAAAATAAAGAGAATTCGGAGTGATAATGGGACGGAGTTCAAAAATGCTAAGATGGATGAACTTCGTGAAAGCAAAGGGATACATCATGAATATTCGGCTCCGTACACCCCACAACAGAACGGTGTTGCTGAACGAAAGAATAGGACTCTAATTGAAGCGGCTAGAACAATGCTCGCTGATTCAAATCTTCCGGTAATGTTCTGGAACGAGGCGATTTATGCAGCAAATTATACACTAAATCGGGTTCTAACAGTGAAGAAGTTTGGTAAAACATCTTATGAGCTGTTACACCGAAGAAAGCCGAACTTAGAGTATCTAGAACCTTTTGGGGCGCCATGCACGATGTTGAATCCAAGCGAGAAGTTTAGTCCTAAAGCTGAGGAGGGATACTTTGTTGGATATGCAACCCCGCTCAAACGGGTATACAACAAGCGAACTCGCCGAGTGGAGGATTGGGCTAACGTAGAAGTTCAACGATATACTCAAAATTTGCAAGGCACGGGTCCTGATTGGATGTTTGATTACAAAGATTTCTTTGAATCATTCAATCTAGATAGCTTGGTTGAAGAAGCTGTTATCAGATTACTTTACGAGTGTGAAAATGCAACTACTTCACCGTTGGTGCGTCTGATCACCGTTAACCCCCTACCAGCTTCTAATGATACCAATGCTCCTATACAAGAGGAAGAAGTGTTTCAAGAGGCTTCAACTTCATTAGAATCTTCAGAATCTGAAGATGAACAATTTGAAGAAGTCATTCTTGAACATGCAGAAGAACCAGAGGCACCGCCAGTGAACCCAACTCCAACTCCAGATGTTGCTTCATCATCAAACACGGGTCATGATCTGGATGCTGTAGAGAACTTGACTGTTCAGACGGGAGTTACTGTACCTGATTATCCGGAATCTCGGATTCATCGTATTCACCCGCTGGAGCAAGTTATAGGTGATCCTGGTAGCAATGTTATGACCAGAGGGCAGCTTAGAAGCGTTAACTCGCCAGAAAGTTTTGGTGCTTTAGCGTTATATGCCAAAATTCAACACTCTGGTAGTCAAAATGATTGGTCGTTTGCGTGTTATGTGTCGCAGGTAGAGCCAAGGACATACAAGGACGCTTTGAAGGATGATGCCTGGGTTGAAGCTATGCAGGAGGAGTTATTACAATTCCAGAAATTGGGAGTTTGGACGCTCACGGATTTGCCGCCGGAAAGGAAGAAAATAGGCACTAAATGGGTGTTTAAGTGCAAGAAGGATGATCGTGGGGTTATTGTTCGAAACAAAGCCAGATTGGTCGTGCAGGGTTTCCATCAAATCGAAGGGATTGACTATAACGAAATCTATGCACCGGTAGCACGAATTGAAGCTATTCGGATGTTCCTTGCGTTTGCTTCATACAAGAAATTCAAAGTATATCAAATGGACGTTAAGAGCGCATTTCTGTACGGGAAAGTCAAGGAAGAGGTTTATGTCGGGCAGCCACCAGGCTTTGAGGACCCAATCCACCGGGATAAGGTCTACGTGCTGAACAAAGCTCTATATGGCTTGCACCAGGCTCCGAGACAGTGGTACGAGGAGCTAAGTACATACCTCATCAGCAAAGGATTTAAGCGCGGACTCGTCGACTGCACCCTCTTCACGAAGAAGGCTGGGGATGATTTGCTTCTAGTGCAGATCTACGTTGATGATATAATATTTGGTTCAACTAACGAGCTTTTATGCAGGGAGTTCGAAACTGTCATGCAGGAAAAGTTCGAGATGAGCGCAATGGGGGAGATGCATTTTTTCCTAGGCTTGCAGGTGGACCAAAGACCCGACGGGATCTTCATTCACCAGACGAAATACGTATCCGACATCTTGAGCCGATTCCAGATGGAGAACTCCAAGCCGATGGATACCCCGATTCAACCCAATCACGGGATTCGAGTGGACGCTAAGGGGGAGCTGACGGACCCGTTTACATACAGAGCAATCATCGGATCTCTGATGTATTTGACGGCGTCTCGACCAGATATTATGTACGCAACGTGTCTCTGTGCCCGCTATCAATCGAAGCCGAAACAAAGTCATCTGACGGCGGTCAAGCGTATCCTTAGATATCTGAAGGGTTGTCCCTCAAAAGGACTTTGGTACCCTAATGATGATGATTTTCATTTTATTGCTTTTAGTGATGCAGATTGGGGCGGCTGTGACAAAGATAGCAAATCTACTACAGCTGGTTGCCAGTTTTTAGGGAGCAGGTTAATCACCTGGCAATGCAAGAAGCAGACTTCCGTGGCGCCGTCTACATGTGAAGCCGAGTACATTGCAGCCTCGAGTTGCTGTTCGCAAGTGCTCTGGATCCAACAGCAGATGGTGGATTACGGTTTGCAGTTTCTTAAAACCCCTATACACTGTGACAACGAAGCCGCAATCGCATTAACTAAAAATACTGAAAATCATTCTAAAGCGAAACATATCTGGATCAAATATCATTTTATCCGTGATTGTTACGCTAAGGAATTGATAGATATGGTCAAAATCCATACTGACTACCAACGTGCAGATTTGTTTACAAAAGCTTTTGACAGATCCCGCTTTGAATATCTTTTAAAAGTAAACAATATAAAGGAAAAACAGGACTAATCGGCACCTCGGTTTATCGCTTTTTAGTTTTAGTTTTTAATATTTTGCTAATTGGGAATTTCTCTTTGCTAATTGGGAATTTCTCTTTACTATCGTAATCCTCAAAGAAGTTGATGCTTTCGAGGGGATTGTTTAATCCTCAAAGAAGTTGATGCTTTCGAGTGGATTGTTTCTTTCAAATTTTTGTTTTTATCATTTTTCAGAAAAATTAAAAACCCAAAAATATGTTCTTTATTTTAGGGGGAGCCATTTTATCAGAAAAACCAAAAACATTGAAAAATTCAAAAAGACCTAAAAAATTAGAAAATCAAAAATGATATCCTGGATAAAAAGAGGAAATGATAGTACATCAGTGGGGATCTGACACAGGCTAAAGAATTGTATAGTATAATGAGGCGTATGTTGATTACGTGTGATATGCTGATAGGAATTGTATAGTATAATGAGGCGTATGTTGATTACGTGTGATATGCTGATAGGCTTCGTAGACTAAATATTGCGTGCATTAGTGATACAAACATAACGAACTACGCGTTCGTGGCTGAACACCTCATGGGCATATGGTCTTAGTACCGTAATTTCGTTTGATAGGATTTCCAAAATCTGAGGTTTCGGGTCGTTATGTTAAGGTTATCCGGGATATTCTGATAAACTTTTGTCGTATTGATTTACGGACCTAGTTTTATCAGAATATTTGCTAAAAGAGCTTAATTGCCAAAACCGGAAGTTACCGAATTGAGGAACTTTATGTTTTAATTGATCAAAGATCATTATTACATCGTATTGATCAACTGATGCAAATCAGTGATTAATATCAGCCTCAACCTAGTGTATACGCACATGTTACTTTGCTGCATTCATTTGCTGACCTGTACACCTTTGTGCTATAACTTTGTAACTTTTACGGATAACTCTGGCATAATCACGCGTTACGACGAAGCTTTGTGCAATTACTTGATACGGGAGTATGTCGTGTGTGTGGGCACCACATCGTGTTAGTCTAATACACCTAACTCGTATCATTTTAAAGCATTGCGTAATTGTCTGCATGTGAGCTTACGTGGACCACAATATCAGCAATTGCCGTGTCACATACTGTTTCTAATGATAATATTAAACATATAGATCAACGCTGTGATCAGATTTCTCAGAAAAACTGATATGATCCTCTTACCGGACATCACAAAATGTTTACTGCTTTCATTTACTTTGTTGCAATTTACTTTTATTGTCAAAAAGATACAAAATCCAAAAAGATTTCAGGTGTGTTTTGATAAAATTTCAGAAAAACCCAAATTTTTGCATTTCTGTTTTATTTTTGATAACCAGGGATGCTTGATGGTCAATTTCTGAGATTTGATAACACCATCTGGGCTTTGTATCATTCAAAAAGTGAAAATATGTGTTTTGGAAGCTTAACATATTGAAAAATGTTGAACGGGATTCGAATTCGTGATTTGGTAAAATTTTCCGATTTTTCCATTTCACATTCGCCCCTTAATTGGGTCGAATGTGGAAAAATCTTCACCTTCGGTTGTTCAAAACGGGCGAATGTGGGTTTGTTTATACAAACTTCACATTCGGGTAAACATGTTTTACATTCGGTCAATTCGTTTTGGGCGAATGTGGAATATTCCCACATTCGACCACCAAAACGGTCGAAGGTGAATTCCCTATATAAACCAGAGCCAAGTTCGACCACAGTATACTTTTTCATAATTTTCTTTTGATTAAAGTCACCTTGTTGCTTTGATTTCTTGTACTTGTGCGTTTGATTACTTGTGTTTTACTGATCATTTTCATTCCAAAATCACAGGTAATGGATCAAGATTGAGACCAGAATCGTTCGTTTTGTAACCGGACCTAGGGTTTTAGAATTTAGGGTCTTAGGATGTTTCTTGTTGCTAATTTTTGATAACATTTCAATTAACATCAGTTTTAGGGGGAGAGGATTGAATGAATTAGGTTTGTAACAACGTTTGAATGGTTATTCGATTGAATGGAACTGGTTTAACCTAATTCATCTTTAAAACTGATGTAAAATGAAATTAATGGACAATTGATGATGGACGAGTCTTAATCGGTCATATTAGAATACATCTTAATCAAAATCAAGTGTTAAAAACAAAGTTGAGAAATTTTCAAATTTTGGGGAAGAACAGGTTCTACCTTCGGGTCTTGAAACGGGCGAAGGTGGAATGTGTTGGACGAATGTAACGATAAAACGGGCGAATGTGATTTTCATTCAAAATCACTTCACATTCGACCAAAATGTTCTACATTCGAACCATAATTTCTACATTCGACCTTGACAAAATGGGCGAATGTGGAATTCTAAAATCTTAAAATTTTGAAATTTTGTCGATTTTGTATTTTGACGTTTGTTTCTGTTTTTGTGTGTTCAGATGGCTGACCAGACTGAAAACATTGAGATTCCAGTTGAGACTGTTGTTACAGATTCAGTCCCAGAAAATGTTCAAGAAGGAGAATCATCAAGCAAAAGCAAATGGCCGTTCGAGAAAACCCATAATTGCTGTGCTGATCTGGGAGACGTGGAAAAGAATGTTGAGTTTGATGATATCATCAAGTTCTTGAAAAGAAGCAGAGTTGTGTATGCTTTAGCAACTCCGACTATTATCTACAAGGATATAGTTGAAGACTTCTACAATAACGCGAAGTATGATTTCTGGGATAATCAGACTATCATTAAAAGCAAGATACAAGACATGGAGATGTTTATTACAGAGTCTGATATCAGAGAAGCGCTCCAGATAAAGTTTGAAGGGAGTGAAGATCCAAGAGAACTATCATGGACTGAACAGAAGGCGTGTTTCCTCAGAATGAAGTATAAAGGAGCTATCACTGATGGTTCGATGCACAAAGAGAAATTGAGTGTGCAGTTTAAATACTTTGCACATGTCATCATTCATGTGTTTGGCTGTGTAAGTGGAGGTTATGACGTCATGAGAAGAAGTTTAAGTTCGTTGTTGGTTGCGTTGACTCTCAACAAACCATTCAACGTATCTGGAATGATTTTGGATCACATGCTGGAGATGTTAAAGGGTTTGAAAAAGAAGTATTTCATGTTATACCCAAGATTCCTGATGATGATCTTTGATCACAAGTATCCTCATTTGAAGAAGGATCCGACACAGATACTTGGTCAAGATCACATGAACATTCGAACGTTGGTTAGAATGAAAGGCTACAAGGGTGTGCCAGACAATGAAAGGCCACCATACAGAAGATTGTTTGGAGCTTTAGCCAAAGAGGATTATTCTGATCCTGGAAAGAATACGGCTAGGCATCCTGATAGCGATTCTGATAATGATGATCCATTGGTTTATGCTGATGCTAGTACCAAGAGGAAGAGACAAGTGGTCAATCCCGGAGCCAAAGGGAAGGGTAAGGGAAAGACTGATCAAGGTAGCTCTAAGCAACAGGTGATTAGGAAGAAAACAACTGCGAAGAAAGGTACTGGATTGGTGGATGAAGAATCAGTGGATTCAGAAGAAACTGAGGAAGAGGAACAGTGGGATTCTGATGCTGAGAATGTTAGGGCCACCAAACGTAAGGCCACTATGGTTGGTGAGTCTGAATCTTTAAACAAATCAATTGAGGAAGCTGAGAAAAGTAAGAAGTCATTGAATGTTGAAGATGAAGGTTTAGGTGTGGATATGGATGAGTTGAATGCAGGAGAGACTGTGGTAGTAAACTTGCCCAAGCCTAAGCATAAAACCATGGCTAAGAAAACAAGTACTAAGCAATTGAGAGAAAAAGAGTTAGCCCAACTTTTGAGAGGTAAAAGAGTACCCGATGCTGGTACGTCATCGAAGCTGTCTTCACCAGTCACTAAGAAACAAAAGAAGTCTAAAGAGGCAGAGACATTACCAGTTGATCAATTCAATGTTGCATTGGATAATGTGCTTGATATGTTTAGAAAGCCTCAGAAAGAAAAGGAAGCTGAAGTTGAGCCATCTAGATCCAAATCTAAAAAGATCACTGTGGATGATGATGTAATGAAACAGGTGAACAAGAAAATGGATGATATGATGAAGATGATAGTGGCTCAACAAGCTGAAATTGCCAAGTTCAAGCAAAATCAAGAGAAGATGCTTCAGATTGTGGTAGCTTCAAAGTCAAATCAAGATGAGATTGACGAGAAAGTTAAGAAGCTTGAAGCAAAGAACAAGAAGCTTGAGGGTAAGTGTTTAAGGAACAAGAACAGGTTTAAAGCTATCAAAGAAGACAACAAAGAACTAAAGGCTGAAAACAAACGCCTTAGTGATTTGATTGATAATTTGTACAATGTTGCACCCAAGTTGAAGGAGGGTGAAGAAGATAAGGAAAAAGAAGAAGAGCAAGTTGATTTTGAACCATCTGAATCGGATAAAGAAAAAGATGATGATGAGGATGATGAAGAGTCTGAGAAGAGTGATGATGAGGATGATAAGAATGATGATGATGATGATGCAGAAGGGTCTGGGAGTCAGAAAGAGGATGATAGTAGTGATGAGAGTGATGATAATGATGGAGGAGATGATACTTCAAAGTTTACATTTGAAAAGAGATCACCGAAAAAGAAAGATGCTGGAGAATCAAGTTCAAAGAAAAAGAAAGGTGAGAACGTTGATTCAGATGAGAGTATCTTTTGGAATGAGAAGGTGAGATCTTTGACTGATGATGCTAAACAAGTGTATAAAGATATGTTGGAAAGAAGAGAATGGACTATTGAGTTCACAGGACGTTTTGCTGAGATATTCCAAACAGATGATATGAGATACGAATTGGAATACAACGATCCTGATTTAGAAGAAGGTGAAGTACCTGCTTCTGTAGCAAAGGAAATTCTGGATGGACTTGCACAGAGAGTAGGGAAAACATTTGAGGAGTTCATTGTAGATGAGTCGATTCCAGATATTCCTGAAAAGGATATTGGAAGTCACTCAGATGATAAGAATACTCCTGAGTTTGATGAAGTGGAAATTGAAGATATTACGCATGAGGAATATCCACAGTACTTCAGACAAACTGATGAAGATGTGATATTTCCTGATTTTACTGAGATACCAAACACTTCGGCAAAGAAAAAGGCTAAGCAAAGAAGTGCAGAGTTTGTGGAGAAAGTGTTTGGTGCTGATAAGCAAGAATCTTCAAATCAATCTGATGAATTGAAGAATTATTTGAAGAAATTGAGAGAAATGGATGAAAACCGACTGAAGCCTGAAGCTCAAGGAAATTTCTATAGATTTCGCAATGCTAAGTTTAAAGGCAGAGCTCTCGGGTGGACATATTTGGGCAGATTGAAGTGTCTAGCAGCCAAATGGGAATCAGGAATCCTATACTTTTATAGATTCATTGATTTGCTAACTCTACCGTACTGGGCGGTTAGAGATTTATGTGGATTCCCTATGTCTGGTGCTTCAGTTAACAATACACATGTCGGTTGGTGTGCAGACAAGCTGGTTTGGGAAAGCAGAACGAAATGGAATAGATTCAAGCCACAATATCCCCGAAGGAAAGTTCATAGGGATATTGATCCTAAAACCAAGCTGAAACGGGTTACTTTGATATACAAGGCACCTGAAGTGATGAGGAAAATACCTTTGATGCCTATGCCACAACATTTTAGTGCTGACTTTATTTTCTGGTATTATGATTGGAGGAAGGCTGAAGCGGTGATAGTACTGAGAGACGGGAAGGATAAATACAAGCATGTTCACGTATTTGATCCGATGTGGTTGATAAACTGTACTTTCGAAGACATCATCATGCTTTTCTATAATCCGATTCATCATGAGCCGAATGACGCTGATCAAGCAAAGAAGTATACTCAAGTGGTTGGAGTTTGCTTTGCATATGATATAAATGCTGGAAGTAATTTGGATAACAAACTTGGCAAAATGGTGAAGATGGCAAATGTGTCGAAAGTGGTAAAGAGAAAGTTGGAGCCTAAAATGACCAAAGAGCAGAAGAAACAGCTCAGAATTATGTTGTTGAACAAAGCCATGGACGAAGACAGAAGACGATCCAATCAATAGTCGAGGGGGAGTTTGTAGATGCGTTTTGCGACTAGTGATTGGATATTAACATATGTTAGATTGCTGATGGGTAGAAGGTGGATTCTGTCTGGTCGAATGTAGGCTTAAGTGGGCGAAGGAAGAAAAAGTGGGCGAACCTGGAACAGACTGGGCGAATGTTGAATCAAACTGGGTGAATGTGGAAAAAGTCCACATTCGACCATCTATACTGGGCGAATGTGGAAGAATTCCACATTCGACCATTCACAGTGGGCGAACGTGCAGAGTCTATAAATAGATTTTGTGAGTTTTTGAGAAAGAGAGAGTTTTAGAAAGTGTGTGTTTAGAGGTCAGGTTTCTGGTTAGATTGAGATAGTGTGTGATTGTTCTAGATTAACCTAAAACTCATTGTAATCAAGTTAATGCAAAAGTTAATCTATGAAAACCTTTGAAAATGATATTGATTGTGTTTTGACTTGAGTTTTTATTAGTTTGTTCAAAGCTAGGGTTTCCGCACCTGGTTTTGTAACTTGTATGATCAAATAATCCTGTTTCGGTAAAAATCTTTCGCTAACAAGTTATATACTTGTATGTATTGTATGTATTGTAGTAACACATGTGGGAGTTTATACTTGTAAGCATTGTATGTATTGTAGTAACACATGTGGGAGTTTATACTGGTAAGTATTGTATGTATTGTAGCAACACATGTGGGAGTTTATACTTGTATGTATTGTATGTATTGAGGCAATACACGTGGGAAATTATACATGTATGTATTGTAGAATTGCATGTAGGGGATTATATCCTTGGATGTATATATATATATGTACATGTATTGCGAGGTTAATAACCCTTGTTATGAGAATGATAAGAGAAGCAGGTATGTAAGCACGATTGCAAGAGACTTGGAGGTTCGGATCGGGTTAACCCACCCGAACTTGAGAGAAGGATTTTTAGACAGGATCACAGAGTATCGTGGGATGTTACCTCGTGTCATGAGTAGATCACATGAGGTCACTTATTGAACTAACGTACTGGTTATGTGGTGGATGCAGGTTGTCGGGTGTACCTAATAAAGCAAGGGAAGGATGGAGATCGAGCGAGGAGGCGGATTGTACGCGGTCACGGATACATAACCAATAGAGTTGAGTCACGTTGAATGTATCATGAAATAGTTTATGATGTAACACCAAAATCCATAGTAGAACCGGTTTTCCAAACGATTAAGCTTGTTTAATAAATGAATTTTTCGGTTGGTATTTTTCCGCTGCGAGTTTTCTGTAAAACAGTTTTAGGGTGTTACAAGTTGGTATCAGAGCCCTGGTTTGAGTGAAATCTAGTACAAGGAAGTATGTACTCGAACTCAAACTTGTGTGCTCCTGAAGGAAATGACCCGTACAATCCAAGGCTCGATCAAGACCCGAAGGTAGAACTTAATATTAACTCACATGACATGTTAAAAACTAATTGTGGTGTTTATGTTAAGGTGAACTTTTGTGGATAATGAAGAGGTCTTAAGGACACGATCCAAGATAGATCGCGGAAGTTGTAGATAAGATGGGACAATCACAGGTACGCGATAATTGACTATTTATACCGGGGGGAAGAAAATCCTCAGGGATGGTAAAACATAGAAGGAAATTGAAATGTGGCACGAAGCTGAAAACCAGTCCCCAGGCATAAGGTAATGATTACATGAAGGCACGTGGATAACATGTGGACTGTACACCTGGACAGTGCACAAGAAACATGCGACACACGTGAGACCATGAGAATCATTACAGGTATGCCCGGTGGAATTGGAAATTAAGTAGTCGTGTGGGTGAGTAGTTGGAATGAAAAGTTGAGTCCGTAGACAAGTACGGATCAAATCAAAATGATAGAAATACCCTTTGTGGGTTAAAGTGGTGAATGACCTTAATGGGTTAAGTGGTAGAAATACCCTTTGTGGGTTAAAGTGGTGAATGACCTTAATGGGTCAAGTGGTAGAATTACCCTTTAAGGGTTAAAGTGGTAGAATTGACCCTAACGGGTCAAAATAGTAGAAAAGCCCGTATGGGTTAAAACAGTAGAATTGACCTTAAAAGGTCAAAATGGTGGAAAAGCCCTTATGGGTTAAAATAGTAGAATAACCATGATGGGTCAAAATAGTAGAAAAGCCCGTATGGGTTAAAACAGTAGAATTGACCTTAAAAGGTCAAAATGGTGGAAAAGCCCTTATGGGTTAAAATAGTAGATTGACCATGATGGGTCAAAATAGTAGAAAAGCCCGTATTGGTTAAAATAGTAGAATTGACCTTAAAAGGTGTTGGATCAGTGGCTTAGTTTTATGAACACTTATGTATCAGATTTATATATGAGTTATTAAGCAGCGGAAAGACAAGTGTTCAAAGGTCTAAAAGATCACTTTGATGAGGAGTTATTACTCCCCCTTGACTGAACAATAAATGAGAAACAATAAATACAGTTAAGTGTAAAGCAGTAAGAACAATTTATGTTTCTCAAATGTGAAATGGAATTATAAGTTTAAAGCCGAAGGATTTCAATTTATATCAAAGGAATTACACAAAATCACATATTGAAATAGATGAACAAACTCATCTATTTATAGACCAAAGGACTAAACCTTTGTCTGAAGTAACCTAAGATATTTCGGCTAAAGATAAGGTTACAAAAGTCTTTACATCGAAACTTGTAATCAAGACTTTAACAAAACAATATAATAACAAAACTAAAACTGCTGATCTTCAGTCGGTTAGAAGCTTCTGAATACAAAGTGCTGATGAGTGACAAACTGCTGATGAGCAGTTTGTCTTCAGCAGTTCTTCAGTGAAATGTCTGGTTAGACTTCAGAACTTCTGATGAGTTTACTCTTCAGTACTTTGGTGTTTGTTCTTCAGTACTTCTTCATTTGTTCTTCAGCAGTTCTATACTTAGGCAGATATGAATTAGACTAAGGTTATCAAAAGGTGGTTTCGTCAATCCTCTTTGTCCCAACAATCTCCCCCTGGATTGATGAAGCCAAAACCTTATCTATTATTTATTGTTGTCCTTTTCTCTCTTCTAGTATCCTCCAGATCTCCGCTGTCATCCGGGTAGTAAGAGTACATCTTTGTTGCTCAGTGAGAGGACCAAGTTCAGGTGTTAAATGTTGAATGGTAAGAAGGTCTTTGGACGATAAAACACTCAACTCCTTTGAGTTTTTGTAGACCTTACTTGAACGGTCTCTCCTGATCACAATTACTGAGTTGGAATCAGTAAAGGACCACTTGACAATATTTACCTTTGACCTGTCAAAGTCAGAGGCATAGGAAACCAAGCCTGTTTCCTTAGGTTGACCTGATTGAGGAATGTCTTCTATTTCAGTGACTCTCAGGTGAGATTCTTGACTACCTTGAAGTTCAGCACTACCTTGGATAGGCATGTTGGGCAGGTGATGCTCTGTAACAACCCTTGTATGTGTCTTCTCTTGGATGGATTGTTGTAACTGATAAGCATAAGTAGCCTTGTCTCTGAATTGGGTTAAGATAGGTTTCTCTTCAACATCAAAATCACCATGTACTAACTGATCTCCTTCTAAGAGTATCATCTTGAAGTCAATCTTGACAATGGGTTCACCCTCTGCTTTTCTCTTGGTGGCTGGCTTCCTTAGAGCACCAGATGATCTCCTAACAATAGAAGTTGTTTGGACTTCTGGAGTTTCATATCTCTCTGGCTCTACAGCTTTCTTGGCCTTGAATTTCTTGTAAGCCTCATAAAGAGTTTGTTCCTTCCATTTGGAGACTGAGGCCTTTGAACCATAGCCATTTGCCACTAATTCTTCAATCACTTCAGCTCTTTTGGCTTTCCTCTCATCTTCTGTTGCTATTCTATCAGATAGCATTTGAGCTCTTCTGGTCAGTTCTTGTGTTGAGAGTCTTTTGAGGGCCACTTGTTTTGATTTGGAGTTCTTTGTAATGAATGCTATAAGCTGTGCTCTTTTGTCTTCTTCAGCAGCAGCTTCAAGTGCTCTCTCTTCAGCCTCAAGCTCATCAAGTTTTTCTTGGTACTTGATTAATTTTTCTTCAAAACTCAAATCATCTCTAGCCTCTAGGCTGTTCCATACTCTGTCTTCTTTTGCCTTCTTTGCAGCCTCTTTTAAACTCTTCTCCAATAAATCTTTAGACATGTTGATGGGAGTAGGGTTCAAAACAGTTGTTGAAGTTGTTGTAGGCAAAGGAATGGGAGCAGGTTCTCTTTCTGTTGCCTTAGGAGCTTCTGATGTTGGTTTAGGAGGTAAAATTGCTGATGAGAAAATTAGAGTCACAACTGCTGAAGGATTGTCTTCAGTAGTTTGAGCAATGGGATCAGCAGTTTCCTCTGATGCCTTAGACAATTTGAATTCTGGTGCTACTTCTTTTCCTGGTCTTTGGGATGGTCTATCAGCTTCAGGATCAGGAGTTTGTCTTTGTGTAGTAGCTACTTCAGTTGGTTCCTTAATCATCTCCCCCTTTTTGGCTTCATCCACTTCTGGAAGCCTAATAGAGTGAGATGTTGCAGCAGACAACCTTGCTAGTTGATCTTGTGTTTGGTCCATTTTCTTGTTCAACTCAGCAAGTCTCGAATTGATCAACCCAAACTGATTGTTAGCTTTTAACTACCAAGCAGTTGTGAAGGGTTTGAGTTGATCAGTAATAATTTGTTTGAGTGCCTGGTACAGGGGACCATCTGGGCTGCATAGTTGGTTCAAGTCTATGCTTGTGAGACCAGGGAATTGGGTAGGTTGTTTTGGTGAAGGGGTGCTTTTTGGGTGATCCTCAGATTGCTCTGAAGATGCCAGTTTTGGGGAACTTTGGGTTAACTGGTCTTTAACCTGATCTTTGGTGACCATCTTCTTGAGCTTGGATACCTTAGATTCAGGACCTTCAATATCAACCGTCAATTCAGTTTGTGGAATGTTTGATTCATCAGCCAAATTAATGGAATCATCTGAATCCCTGATAATGTCCTCAGAGAGGGCAGGATCAGTTATATCATGAGCTGGACCCAAACCAGTAGTCTCATGAACCTCTTTGTCTTGGTACTGAGGTTTTCCTACTTCTGGCCTTAGGCCTTCATCAGTAGTTGCCAAATTTGAGGTCTTAGCTATGTTACTACTGTCCTCAGGTTCACCACTGGGTGATAAGTGAGTAGTAGCAGCCTCAAAAGTATCAAAAGTTTGTAAGTTTGGGCTTATAAACTCTTGTTCATCCTCATCTCTCTGGGTTGGGCTAACTGGATCCACATTCATGTCAACTTCTGAAGGCATCTCCCCAATTTGATGTGTTGCTAGGGGAGTCACATGTGGTGAATGGGTTCCTTTTAGTCCTGAGAGAAGTTGGGCAATTTCTATTCTTGTGTGTGAGGGTTCAGGTTTAGTAATTGTGAGGGGTTGGTGTTCAGGAGTTTTGATGGGTTCAAGGTTGGTTTCAGCAGTTTCAAAGGCTGGGTCAACAGTTATTGGTTTCTTAATTTTCTTTCTTTGAAAAATAACTGTGACTGGTTTTCTTTTGGTTGGTGGAGAAGGAGTGTGCTGAGAGGATGTTTCAGCCACTTCCTTATCAAGTGCAGATTGCACATCAGTAGTTTCAGGTTTCTCCACTTCCTGAACTTTCTTTTTCAGTGATTTGGTTTGTTTTGGTTTTTGTTGTTTAGGCTTTTTGGTTTTCTTTTTAGGTTTGGAAGATGTGGGTTCCTTGGGGATGGGTTGTTCTTCCCCTTGGTCATCTTCTAGCACAAGTGCTGGTTTGTTGTGCCTAGAGAATACTTGAGCAGCTAAAGGGTTTAAAGTTGTTGTTTCTCCCTCAAGTACTCCCTCTCCAAGCTCTTTTATTATGCATTGCATAACAAATCTTGGATACAACAAAAATTTCTTTTTATCATTTTCATGATGTAAAACCAGTTCATTGAAAAATAATTTTGATGCCTTGAAAGAAGTTTCATTTATGATGGAATGAAAAATAGGTTGAAAAGTAGAAGGCATCTGATCTATTGACCCAGTTTTTGGACTAAGACACATAATAATGTAATGAAATAACAGTTTATATTGAGGGTCAAAATATTTCTTATAAACTGTTGCTTGTGCCAAAGTACCTTGATAACCACACTCTGTCATGGTTAGATGGATGTCTGAGTTTGGAATATGCTCAGGTGCCTCAGAATCCTTCAAACCAAGCCTGATGCTTAGTGTTTCTGGTGAGATGGCCATCATTTTCCCTTTTATGGAAGATTTGAGGGAAATCACTTCATTGTTCACCTTCACCGTCTCTGAATTAGCCCAGAACTCATTAAGAGTTTCTTCATGAATGGGTGGATCGATGGTGAAAGCATCATAATATTGGGATTTCATGATGAGATCAATCATCTCATCATACTGGGACCAGGCTTCATCTTTAACAAAGTAGCCTCTTTGATTGTGTCCCTGTTTTAACACGAGAGCCATGGTTGTTTTTGATCGAACAGTAATTTTTAGGTTAGAGAAGGGGCTTTGCTTTGAATTTGAGAGAGAGAGAGAGGGAATTTTGCTTTTTGAATGGATAAGTGTTGGAACAGGGTATTTATCAGAAGTTTTTTAACTGACTAGGTCAAACTTCTGATGAGTGAAAAGTCTGTTTTACCCTTTTTAGTCAAACTGCTGATGAAGAAGGTTTCTTCATCAGTGGTTTTAGTCATCTCTTCAGCAGTTTCAACTGCTGATGCAAAATGACTTTTAAAAACACTATACTAACTTCTGATTTTCATCAGTAGTTATATCCACTTTGAAAATATCCCATTTTTGATGTTTATCAGTAGTTTTCAAAAATTGTTCATCAGTACTTTCTCTTTCTCAAATTTTTGGTCTTCAGAGGTTTGTGACAGATAAGTATGTAAGTGAAAAATAAAATATGCGCAGAACTAAAAAGTGAAACACTTACAGACTTTCTTCCAAATTTAACATCCCAAGCATGGATACTAACCTCTGAAAAGTTGTAGAATCAAGGGGTTTGGTGAAAATGTCAGCTATTTGATTAGCTGTTGTGACATGCTTCACCTCAATCTTGCCTTTTTCATAGCAATCTCTTATGAAATGATACCTGATTTCAATGTGTTTAGTCTTTGAAAACTGAACAGGATTTTGAATGATGCTAATGGCAGATTTGCTGTCTACTAAAAGTGGAGTCTTGGTCTCTTTGATTCCATAATCAAGCAGTTGATATTGGAGCCATTGTATCTGTGAAGTACAACTTGCAGCAGCAATGTATTCAGCTTCAGCTGTTGAAGTTGCCACAGATGTTTGTTTCTTTGATTGCCAGGACACCAGACAGTTTCCTAAGAATTGACAACCACCAGATGTTGATTTTCTTGACATCTTGCAGCCTGCATAGTCACTATCTGAAAAAGCAGTTAACTTGGTATTGCTTGAAGCAGGATACCAAATTCCTAAAGTAGGAGTTCCTTTCAGATATCTGAAGATTCTTTTGACTGCAATTAGATGTGATTCTCTTGGTGCAGATTGGTATCTAGCACAGACACAAGTTGAAAACATGATATCTGGTCTAGAAGCAGTTAAATACAAAAGAGAACCTATCATACATTTATACATGGTTTGATCAATGTGTTTCCCTTGATCATCTGGTTCAACTTGTGTGATTGGTGTCATGGGAGTGGAACATGTTTTAGAGTCTTGTAAAGAAAATTTGTTCAATAATTCTTTAACATATTTTGATTGATGTATAAATGTTCCATTTGACTGTTGCTTGATTTGCATTCCCGAAAAGTACTGCAATTCTCCCATTGTACTCATTTCAAATTTTGATTGCATGAGTTTCTTAAATTCTTCACACAGTTTTGAATTTGTTGAACCAAAAATGATATCATCAACATAGATTTGAACAAGTAAGACATGATTTCCAACATGTTTTATGAAAAGAGTTTTATCAATGGATCCCCTTGAGAAGTGGTTCTTAAGTAAAAAGTTTGAAAGTGTTTCATACCAGGCTCTTGGAGCCTGTTTTAGCCCATAAAGAGCTTTGTCAAGTCTGTAAACCCAATCAGGATGAAAAGGATCCTCAAACCCTGGAGGTTGACAGACATACACTTCCTCTTTTATTTTTCCATACAAAAATGCACTTTTGACATCCATTTGATAAACTTTAATGTTGTTGGAAATTGCATAAGCTAAAAATAACCTGATAGCTTCAAGTCTTGCAACTGATGCAAAGGTTTCATCATAATAAATTCCTTCCTCTTGGGAATAAACTTGTACCACTAGTCTTGCTTTGTTCTTGATGATCATACCAGCCTCATCTGATTTGTTTCTGAAGACCCATCTTGTTCCAATTGGTTGCTTGTTTTCAGGTAAGGGACAGATTTCCCAAACCTGTTGTTTCTTGAATTGAAGGAATTCTTCTTGCATTGCTTGCACCCAATTGTTGTCTTTGAGGGCTTCTTGATACTTCTTTGGTTCCAACTGAGAAATGAATGCTGAGAAGAGGCAAAAGTTGGAAAGCTGGTTTCTTGTGAGTACCCCTGATGCAATATCACCCATGATTTGATCCAATGGATGATCCTTGTGTTCAATCAGTTGTTGTAAACCTGTACTGGATGATGGCTCTACAGGTTCTTCAAATAAACCACTGAGATTGATAATATCTGGTTCAGCTGTTATTTGAACTTCAGGAGTTTTAGGTTCAGCTGAATCAGTAGTTTCAAAATGTTCATCAGTAGTTCCTGAAGTTGAAGCTATTGAAACTTCTGAAGGTTTGATAGTTGATCTTCTGACTGTGTTTGGAGTCAATGGTGCAGGACTATCATCTTCAAATCCTTGAAAACCATTTTGAGGAGGTTTAGATGATTCAACAGTCTTCTCAGGTTCGAAATAAAATTTGTCAAGATCAAATAATTCAGCAGGATTTGCTGGAATAAGAGTGTGTTTTGATTCATTGAACTTGACATTCAGTGTTTCTTCCACTATCTTGGTTCTAGAATTGAAAACTTTGTAAGCTTTTCTCAAAGAAGAATAACCAAGAAAATAACCTGTATCAACTTTTGCAGCAAACTTAGAAATAGAGTCTTTGATGTTGAGGATATAACATTGACATCCAAAAGCCCTGAAGAAGGAGATAAGGGGCTTTATGCCATGAAGAATTTCATAGGCAGTCTTGGTATGTCTCTTGTTGATAAGAACTCTATTCTGAACATAACATGCAGTGTT
The DNA here is from genome assembly GCA_032199755.1 of Ambrosia artemisiifolia. Taxonomy (NCBI): domain Eukaryota; kingdom Viridiplantae; phylum Streptophyta; class Magnoliopsida; order Asterales; family Asteraceae; genus Ambrosia; species Ambrosia artemisiifolia. The sequence continues at coordinate 3,328,725 of CM063526.1, read as the reverse complement.
GACTGCTTCAGCCCAGAAATACAAAGGTAGGCCTGAATCAGCTAACATTGTTCTGGCTGCTTCAATTAAGGTTCTGTTTTTCCTTTCTACCACACCATTTTGTTCAGGAGTTCTGGGAATGTTGAATTGTCTAACAATCCCTTTAGACAGACAGAATTCATCCAGAGTTTTGTTCCTGAACTCTGTCCCATTGTCACTCCTGATGACTTTGACAGATAGAGAGTATTGCTTCTCTACTTGTAGAATAAAGAACTTGATGATTTCAGCTGCCTCATCCTTGGAATATAAGAAGAAGACCCATGTGAATCTTGAGTAGTCATCAATGATGACCAAGCAGTACTTCTTCTTACTAAGGCTCATTATCTTGACTGGTCCAAATAAGTCCATATGGAGTAGTTGAAGACATGCAGTTGTTTTTTATTCTTCAACAGACTTATAGGAGGACTTATGCTGTTTACCTTTAAGACAGGAAACACAGTGTTCTTTGCACTGATATTCCTTCAAAGGTAGACCCCTGACCAAGCCCATTTTTGTGACTTTATTGATGGTTTTAAAGTTCACATGGCCAAGTCTCCTATGCCAGAGATCATTTTCTGAAGTTGATGCCTTTGAGAAGAAACAGGCAGTTTTGTTCAATACTTTGTCTTTTTCAATGTCCACTGCATAGACATTGCCACACCTTTTGGCAATCAGCAAAGTATGATCTTCAATAATCTTCTCTATCAACTTCTGGCCTTCTGGTGATATGATCTTGCATGCTGTCTTGGTGAAAAAGGAAGAATATCCTTTGTCACACATTTGTGAGACACTCAGCAAGTTGTACTCAAGGTTTTGAACCAGATTGACCTTGTCAAACTGCATTCTGCCTGAGGATACATTGCCATATCCTAGCACATATCCCTTGGCATTGTTCCCAAAGGACACAGATCCTTCTCTTTGGCTGATAAAATTGTTTATCAGGTATCTGCATCCAGTCATGTGCGTTGAGCCTCCGCTATCCACATACCATATGCTGTTCAACCCTCTGGAGACCCTCTGCATAAGATAGCAAATTAGTTAGATTTGGCAACCCAAGCCAGTTTGGCTTTGGGTTTGCTCTTGAGAACAGGTGCAGCTTGTTGTGGACCATTTTTAGAAATCCATGTCTTTTTGGCAATGGATTTGTCATTAAGAACAATGCTGGGTTCTTTTTGGTTTCCACCATCAACTTTGGTCATCAGAAGTTTAACCAGGTTTATCAAATCTTTAACTTCAGCAGTTTGTGAAACTGCTGATGAGTTAGGTAAAACTTCTGAAGTTGAACTTTGAGAGGATGACCTTTGTTGAGATAAAGGTCTCTTCTTGGAAAGGGTTTTGTTTGATTGTTGTTTGTTGGGAAAAAAGGTATTTTTAAAATCTTGTTTTATCTGTTTTCCCACAATCAGTTGTTGTCTTTGTTTATTTAACTGATTTACCTTTCTATATCTGCAAAGTTCACTTATGTGGTTAAACAGACCACATATTTCACATGCTTTTGCCTTCTCTTTCTTTTTAGATAAATCGAGAGAGCTGGAAGGCAATTTACTGACAAAATCAGATTTTTGAAATAGGTCATCAGCAGTTTTCAGAGTCTCAACTCCTGATGTAGTTGAAACTGCTGATGGCTTATTGTCAGTAGTTTTAACTTCTGCAGTACTTCCCTTTTTGAGGAAGTTCTGATGGTAGGATGTGCATTCCTCCATATCAGAAGTTTGAATCAATTTCTTCCCATCATTATCAGTTTTGTGGGTGAAATCTGTTGGTGATTCAGTATGGGTATATCCAATGCCAAACTTAACATTGGCTGCAGTTTGTTTGTTAAGCAACATTTGATACCCTTTACAAGACTCAACCCATTTTTCACAATCAACCTTGGTGTCAGCAAGCTCTTGTCTGACATTTCCTAGGCTGTCTATCATTGTTTTAATTTGTGCTTCTGTTTCAATGGCTTTATCATTCAGTTTGGAAATTTCTTTGTTTTTCAAAACAATTTTTCTTTCCAAATCACACTTCATTTGTGTGTATTTTCTTTCCATGTCAATGGATTTGCCTTGTAAATGCACATTAGTTTCTCTAATTAAAGCAAAAGATTCTTTGCAAGATTTAGAGCAAAGCTTTAACAGAGATTGTTGTGATACATGTGTGAGAGCTGAATTTGAAGAGTATCCTTCAAAAGCCATTAAGGCAAAGTTCTTTCTGCCATTATCAGGTTCTCCCCAGTTGACATCATAGACCTTATTGTCTGCATCCTGACTGCATTCTGATGTGTCATAAGGAAGACTGCTCCAGTCAACATACCCTGAGGTAAATAAGCTTTGTTGCTGAGGGGGTTGTTGAGTTTGTGCAGGTTGTTGAGCAGTTGGAAAAGGAGGCATGAGCTGCTGTTGTTGTTGAGCAGGCATCTGAACATATTGTACTTGTGGCACATATTGAACATGTGGAGCTTGTGCCTGTACAAAATGAGCACTCCCTTGAGTTCCATTATTCCTATTATATGAGGGGTTAAATTGATTTCCAGACATTGGTTGGTTGTAGCTAGAGCTTCTACATTCTCTAGCAAAGTGTCCCAACTTTTGACACTTATGACATCTAAGTTTAGATTTGTCAAAACCAACTTTTGTTGAGTTGTTTAGTCCTGGAAATTTCCTTCCTGACCTTTTATAAATTTTGTTAGTTTTTAAGCTTAACAAGGCCAGTTGGTGCAATATTTCCATTTGAGAATCCGGTTACGGACCGAACTCGTGGATCGATTACACATAAACAACTCGGTTTCAGACGGGATGTTCAAGACGAGACAGAAATATACGATAACAACGTCATCACAGATTCGTATTAATACAGAAACGGTTACAGACACTGTCATCAGTAGGATAAACGTCTATCTCGTGGCCGGGGGAGGTCGGGCATGACCTCCCCCTTGAGAGCATTCAAAGTACCAACTCAAATCACCAAATGAACAATAACACATGATATTGCTATTTATAGTCCAAAACTCAAGTTCCACGTTCGCCCACTGTTACTGGTCGAATGTGGATCACTTCCACATTCGCCCCATTTGTATATAGGTCGAACCTGGATCTGTTTTGTCCTATATTTTACAACTGCGTCAGATCCATAAAATGCCCTTATGGATCACCACAATCTCATGTAACACTATACCTAGACTCAACCCTAGTCTATTCGACAGTGACGTCCACAGAAAGTGCATCAACACCATTTCTTCTAAGTCATCACTACTGAAATATTTCAAATCATCCATGATGAAACACATGTTGTCAGCAGTTTGACTCAGTTCTTCATTGTCATAAGCTGGGAAAGATCCTTCTGATGAGATCCCAGCTGTTATGTCAATGTGGTCAAAAGAACCAAAATTATTAGAACATGATGGTGAGTCTTGTCCTAATAAGGCTGTGCTATCGGGAGTATAGTCATCAGCAGTTTTACCAGATTCTTGTAACTTCTTCTTTTGATTAATTTCTCTTTCAAAAGTTAACAATTTACCATGTAACCTAGTTAGGTTTAAGGTGTTAAAATCTGAACTTGTTCTGAGGACTATAGAGTAAGTTTCCCATTTAGAAGGTAGAGATCTTAAAAATCTATGTAACATAGATTCATTTGAATAGATCTGATTATTAATTTTTAACTCAGAAATAAGTGAAGAAAATCTTTCAAACTGTTGAGTTAAAGTTTCTCCTTCTATGTAAGTAAAAGTTTCATATTGTTGAGCCAATATTTCTCTGATGTTGGCTATCACCTCAGCAGTTCCTGCAAACTGCTCTTTTAGGCAATCCCACAGCTCTTTAGCACTTTCACAATGTAAAAGGCCAGCATATATTTCGTTTGGGAGAGCCATAGCCAACATGGAGAAAGCTTTTGCATCAAGCTCAAATTTTTGGAAATCTTCCTCCGTGTATTCTTTTGGATCTTTTGGTCTTTCAGTCTTTCCCTCTGGATCACTTACAACTGGTTTGTGAGGTCCAAAAACTACAGACCTCCAACATCCAGTGTTTGTTTGGGAAATAGTATGTGCCAACCTTTTAGACCATATGTTATATTCATTTCTGACTAACATAGGAGGTTTGTTGGCAGATCCAGTATTATAGGGGTCCATTTTTAAGAAGTTTGGATTTGTCAATACTTCTTTAAAGTGATGGATTAAAAAGTGAGCCTTTTATCCTTTATTGAATATCAATATTGAGCCTGTGTCTGAATCTCAATTTGTTAGATTGATTTTGATCAGATTAACCAGAGCTCTGATACCAATTGTTGGATCAGTGGCTTAGTTTTATGAACACTTATGTATCAGATTTATATACGAGTTATTAAGCAGCGGAAAGACAAGTGTTCAAAGGTCTAAAAGATCACATTGATGAGGAGTTATTACTCCCCCTTGACTGAACAATAAATGAGAAACAATAAATACAGTTAAGTGTAAAGCAGTAAGAACAATTTATGTTTCTCAAAGGTGAAATGGAATTATAAGTTTAAAGCCGAAGGATTTCAATTTATATCAAAGGAATTACACAAAATCACATATTGAAATAGATGAACAAACTCATCTATTTATAGACCAAAGGACTAAACCTTTGTCTGAAGTAACCTAAGATATTTCGGCTAAAGATAAGGTTACAAAAGTCTTTTCATCAAAACTTGTAATCAAGACTTTAACAAAACAATATAATAACAAAACTAAAACTGCTGATCTTTAGTCGGTTAGAAGCTTCTGAATACAAAGTGCTGATGAGTGACAAACTGCTGATGAGCAGTTTGTCTTCAGCAGTTCTTCAGTGAAATGTCTGGTTAGACTTCAGAACTTCTGATGAGTTTACTCTTCAGTACTTTGGTGTTTGTTCTTCAGTACTTCTTCATTTGTTCTACAGCAGTTCTATACTTAGGCAGATATGAATTAGACTAAGGTTATCAAAAGGTGGTTTCGTCAATCCTCTTTGTCCCAACAAAAGGTCAAAATGGTGGAAAAGCCCTTATGGGTTAAAATAGTAGAATGACCATGATGGGTCAAAATAGTAGAAAAGCCCGTATGGGTTAAAATAGTAGAATTGACCTTAAAAGGTCAAAATGGTGGAAAAGCCCTTATGGGTTAAGATAGTAGAATGACCATGATGGGTCAAAATGGTGGAAAAGCCCTTATAGGTTAAGATGGTAGAATGACCATGGTGGGTCAAAATTGTAGAAGTACCCTTGTGGGTCAAATTGGATGAAAAGATCTTAGTGGATCATAAGGGTTGGGAGGACCTTAACGGTTCTTAGGGCGGAAATCATGTATGATAGGTAGGAGAACCCTAATGGGGCAAGTTTGGAAGGACCTTGAAGTGTAAGGATGGGTAATAATATACGGTAGTTAAGATAGAAACAGATTGTAAAGGGAAGAAAGCACATAATTAGACATTACAAGAGGAGGAAAAACTTGCATAGGCCATTGAAGGTCGATTTTCATGAATGAAAGGTATATGCTTGACCAATGATTTTGTAGATACGAATGGTCAAGATTGGGGATTTGACGAAATCTACAAGATAGATGGTATGAAGATAATGAGTTGGAATTATTAAGGAGAAAGTCAAGCCGACGACGAGATGATCGGTTAACATTCCGAAAGGAAGGTTAGTGAATCCGGTTGTTTTATGATTGTCAAGTATGGAATTGATATGACGAATAGTACCCACGTAGGAATGTATGATATCTTACGTATGTTGTAACTTCGAATGTTTGACTTTTAAAGGTCAAGAAGATAAATGAGTCTTAGCATTGGACTCGGTGTTGTTAGGCAAAAGACATACGTGTCTACAGTAGATAGTGCACGAAATGAACTAACAACCAAATAGGTATGAATAGAATGACTCTAAAACCTACCAGGAAGGGGTGGGGTGAGTATGGTAAATATACTTGTCCCGTAGGGACTATAGAACGATGTCGGACTCTCAAGTCGAGTACGAATAAGGGGAGGTGAAGCAGTAGCTAGGTAGTAGTAGTTGGTATACTTGATAGTTGCTTAAAGGCTTGTGTAATATTAGATGTGGTGGACACATGATTATGTTGTTCACAATTAAAGTCGTTGAATAGTCTAGAATGCGGGCTTGTGACATGGCATGAATCTTGAAAGTGAGAAAAGAGTAGATAAATGAGTGGAAGTAATGTTGGATAAGTGTTTAGCATTATACGAAAATATTAGCTTCGAATGGCTAGGGTGGATGCCTAAGGGTCATGATAAATTAGGTTGCGGGTAGTGAAAGAGGTTTCGGGGACGAAACCTTCTTTAAGGGGGGTAGACTTGTAACGCCCCAAAAACCCGCTTCATTTAAAGACGTTGAGAGGCAGGATTTATATAACGAGATGGAGTCAAGAGGTTATAAGTTGGAGGGTGGATATTGCCAAATACCCAAAGTCCATGCTTAATTGATAAATTAAGGTTGCAACACCAAAAACACACACACTTGTGTGTGTTTTGGTCGATCATCAGGAGAAAGAAAAGGGTTCCAACCCTAACTCAACTACCATCTCAATCTAGCAAGGAATTCAAAGGGGAAATTGATGCATTAGCCAATAAAGGGCCGTTTATGGTCGATTGAACCCAAAGGTACATCTTGTTTGGTAGAATTTGATGCATAATTCGTGTAGGGTTCGAACCCCACATGTGGGTTTCGAAGAAAACACGTTAAATTCGTATTATGGCTTGATTGTAGGTGGTATTAACCATCCCTAATGGTTTAGGGATGAGTTAACCACCAAGAGTTTGTTTATTTGCATAGATGATGATGTTGGGTTTTCCATTAGAGCTTAATGTTGCTAAATGAGTTGTGAATCCTTGTAATTGTAAGAATAATATGTAGCAGATGACATGCATGTGGGAAATTTTGGTTATGATAGAAGGTGATTACTCATTGGTGGAATGTGTGTATTAGGAGCTTGTACATTGAGCTTAGAATGTTGTACGCACACCATGTGTTTGATGAAATGTCTAAATAAGTATGATGTATGAATTTGTATGCAAAACTTGACTAAGTATGGGAGTAATGGGATAATTGGTGAAATTGGTAGTAGGTTAACATAAGGATTTCATCTTAAAGAGTAATCATGTGGGGACTTGGTTGATCGTATGATATGGTAGGAAGTATGCATTAGTAGTGTGTAGACTAATGCTTAAATACTATGATTGGAATAATAAATAATCTTGCTTGTTAATGAGATAAGAATATGATGACTATGGTAAATCTTGTATGATCTAGTACATCAATATGGACATATGTTTCTAAGTAGGATGTTGGTATAGTTGGAAGTTCACTTTCTGGAAAGTCAACAATGTAGAATAACATGGTTAGGCTCCCAAACTTGATTGTGTGATTAGAAGCACTATGTGATGCTTAACATGTTAATACTATGAGATATATATGATAAGGAGTGGTATTACGTGATGTGAGAATAAATGTGGTTGTGAATGTATGTTTTAGATATGATAGAAGTTGACCAATGAAAGTCAATGTCAGATTTGATTAAGAATGGTTGTTAGTGTGATATGATCACGTATGCTAACAATGATGTGAACATGGTGATGTGAAACGATAGGAATGATGGACTCAAGCATGGAAAGCTAATGGGTCTAGAGGAGGCAAGTAAACAAGCATGAACGTGGAGGACTTGAGGTAAGTGATTCTTATTCCATTTAGGATAATGAATCTTAACGTGTATTTTATGTGTCCAAGTAAAATGGGAATCATGAAATGATGGAATGTTAGTAAGGATGCTAAGGCATGGTTGGAACTTGAAGTGGGTAAAACGCGGTTTCGGTTGGATCGGAGTGGGATGGTTCAAGAGAGAATGGAAAGGAGAAACAAGAGGGTGGACTTCAGAGTCCACCGTAAGCTACGGTGGCACCGTAGCTTACGGTGGCCTCTGCACCCAAATTCCCACCGTAAGCCAGTGAAGAACTGGCGTGGGTTTTTGGGGATCCACCGTAACTTACGGTGGTACCGTAAGTTACGGTGGGACCTGGAACATTTCACTTTTGTTTTGTTCATTCTATCGTATGTTGTCGTTTCGCTTATGTACGCGACCCGTATTTGCGTTTAACGCATCAATTAATATTGTTGAACCTTGTGTAAGGCTATGTAGGGGTGTAGTATGTAATAGTAATGTCGGTTTTGTAAATATGATCATAGTACGGAATGATACAAGTGCGTGTAGTTTAATTGATACATTGTTCGATCGTGTCAAATACGGTAAGTAGATTGTCATGATTATGTAGATTGAAGATGTGATGTACATATGGGTACTCATGCTCGGATTAGGAAGGGAGAGTTTCATGTATGTAAGGGTTGGAAAGTATGCGTGGATTGAGTATAGGAATGGAACATTATAATCGTCTTAGAGATCGGAGAAGAAAGAGTAGCATGACGGGTCAAAGTAAGATATATAAGTGAATTGTATGCTTGTATGTATGGTGGTATCATAGGCGAAAATGGTATGCTTGTATATGTTGTAGAATTACATGAAGGAATGGTATCCTCGTATAAATGGTGGTATCATAGGTAGAAGTTATATACTTGTATGTATTGTATGTATTGTAGTAACACATGTGGGAGTTTATACTTGTAAGCATTGTATGTATTGTAGTAACACATGTGGGAGTTTATACTGGTAAGTATTGTATGTATTGTAGCAACACATGTGGGAGTTTATACTTGTATGTATTGTATGTATTGAGGCAATACACGTGGAAAATTATACTTGTATGTAATGTAGAATTGCATGTAGGGGATTATATCCTTGGATGTATATATATCTATACTATATATAATATGGAGATAGGATGGGTAGTTTTGGTCATTTGCCATGTACAACCTTTAAAAGCATATGGTACAAACAACTAAAGCATAAATCTCTTAAAAAGAATGGGCGGCCAACTATGAGCATTCAAATTTTGAATTCCCGCTTCTCTTCCCCATCCATCTCTCTCTTTCATCTGCTGCCCCAATTTCTCTTCCCCATTAATCTCTCTCTTTCATCTGCTACCCCACACAACACCTTCCATCCTTTAAAACTCTATTCATAAAACCTAAACACTAGCCCCAACTCTTTCTGATATTACCAGCAAACCCAGATGTTTCCACCTCATAATCTTATTTGCTCACCCCTATTGGTATCGATAGAAAAATATAAAGGACGAGAAGGTTAGTTGAAGAACTTTTCTATGAAGGTAAACCTAATTACATATCTCACTTTTAGTTCAACAATCATGTTAGTATTCACTCTTCTTTCTCAATCTATTATTCCAATCAAATCAGGAGCCTGAGGACAATATAGGGAGTGAATATACTTTAGCAAATCTTTGTTTAATAGTAAATGGTCGGCGTAACGGTGAACGTAGAAGGAAGGCTACCCATGGATGCATAGTCAGCCAAGATCTGTCTGTTCTGAACTTGGTTATTGTCAAGTAGGGTGAGAATGACCTTCTTGGGTTGACTGATGTTGAGAAGCTAAGGATGAGAGGTCCCAATATAGCTTTAAAGATCCGCAAGCTCTTCAACCTCTCCAAGAAAGTTGATGTCAGGAGATATGTGACAACCTACCGCCGCACATTCACCACAAACCTGGTTAGTGCATCATCTTGTTTTTAGTTGGTTAAGTGAGTTGGTTTTGAAGTGGACTGTTTAGATTAACGGGTCAAATTGAAACTTGTTTACAGGGAAGAAAGTGAGCAAGGCTCCCAAGACTCAATGGTTGGTAAAACCATTGGCTTTGCAAAGCAAGAGGGCTAGAATTGCTGATAAGAAGAAGAGGATTGCCAAGGAAAAATCAGAGGATGCTGAATACCGGAAGCTTCTTGCCATACTGTTGAAGGAGCAAAGGGAGAGACGAAGTGAGTGTTTGACTAAAAAAAGGTCAAGGCTCTCTGGCGCTTTCAAGTTGTTACCATTAATTCTTGTTTTGAGTTCTTTTGACTATTAATGGCATACTTCAAGTTTTTGAGATTATGGTTACTTATCTTATGCACAAATTTTGTCTCGATTTAGTCTTGATTTACATAGTTAAAATGAACTTTAACTGAGAATCATTAGTACAACAAAAATACATTCTGATGAAGTTATTGTAGCAGTCAGACTTGGCTTTAAAAAGCGTAAGGCCCTATGAGGCATTTCGGCCTCAAGAGCAAGGCCTGAGGCATGAGGTGAGAGCCTCACATACACGAGGCGTGGCTCAAAGAACAGCCAAATAAGCCTTATGTATACAATCAAAGGTCAGTTTTTTTTACATCTAGGCCTACACATCAATTTTGCATATCATAATTTGGTCGTCAGTTGTCTCGACTAAAGCTGAAAATTTTGACAGCTAACAACTAATAGAACCCAAAAGAGTTGACCGAGCAAGAAGTCAAACTTAGAACCCGTAAGGAGATCTTACAGCTAGAGTTGCAGCATGGGGTTACGAACATTGTTGTCTAGGCAAGAAAAGAAGATAATAAAAGCAAGAATCATGTGTTGACAATGACAAACCGACAGAGGAGTAATTGATGACGGAATACGAGAAACGTGTTTTTTCTTGGGAAGATGTTGAAAAATCTAAACATAATGCAAAGTATTTCTTTTAACTCCCTTTATTTAAATTTAAATATATTTAAGCCCATTCCATTTCTTATGTTTAGCAAACCTTTTATGTTTAGATTCATGTGTGGAGAGATCAAAAATCAAGCTTGGGAGAGTTGGAAGAAAGCGAAACTTGAATCTGAAATGAGAAGAATAGAGGTAATTCAATGTGATTTTTCTTGTTCAAATGGTGAATGGGCAGGTTGTGTAATGGGTTACAATGTGTTGTTTAGGCTACATTAGGTTGTGTAACAGGTTACCATTGATTATTTGGATATGTTGAAAATTTTCCGGGGCACTAAAGTTGTATATTTGTTGGCATTAATTGTTCGTATGTTAATTATGTTTTGATTGTCGTATTGCAAAAGACTAATCCTGAACATACTGATGAAGAACATGTGGACGAGTTTAGAGTTCGTTTATCGAATACTAGAAGTGTAAAAAGAAGACGGGCTGCCAATGTCATTGCTACCGATGATGAGGACAGTTATGATGACAATGTTCCAATTTGCACGCTCAAAACACAGCATAGCTCTCGGGTTTGTACAGATTCAGAGGAAGAAGTGAAAGAAAATGTAGGTAAGAGGTACCTTACGAGGCTGAGAAAAGCAGAATCGAAAAAGAAGCAAGGTAATGGCAGTTTAGACTTGAATAAAACCGTTGGTTCAAGTGAGGACGAAGAAGACAATGATGGAGTAGATGAGTCAGAAAGTGAAGGTGAAAGTTTGGGTGGTTTTATCGTTGACGGTTCTAGAAGTGTTTCTGTGATTCTGAAAGTGGTGATACCACTGATGAATCCGAAGGTGCGTTAAATGAATATAAGGGAACTTTGGATAACATTGGCAGGAAAAAGATGTCGAATATGAAGTGGGGTCTAGAAGGGGACATGTTATCTGATTTTGCTAAAGATCATGCGTTGTCTATGAGTACGGTTTGTGCTCTTTATAGGCAACAAACAGCTGATGAGAAAGCATCTAAAGTAACAAGATACCATAACGAGCGAGCCAGATTGATGCATTGAGGTTATTTTTTTTTAATTATACATTTAGTAAAAATCTAATACTGTGTCCAACCTGAACTGATTACTATTCATGATTCCTTGTTTGATATTATTCATAATATATTCTAACTGATCTGATAGGGCTAGCAAGCTGGCTGAATTTCTCACAGAGGGAGATTCTAATGGCATTCTTAACAAAACGGTGGAAGAGCTGAAAGAATATGTCTCGAAGTGGATCGAACTATGCTTTAGACTTTCGAGTAAATACTCAAAACAGTTATTTCAGATATACAAGAACAAAGAAGATCCTTATTTCCCACCTCAAAGATAAGTTCTTGCTTGCACCCTTGTGCCAAGATATGTGAATCAGAATATGGTTGGTTTGGTCGTTTATTTTTTCTAACATTCTCTTATGTAGATATAACGTGCGCACCATGGTAGGTTTTGGTGTATTGTGGATAAAAACTCTCTGCTTATCAGCTTATGTGAATCTTTTGTTTGTAAGTTGTATTTTGAATATGTGGGTGTAAGTTTTATTAGCGTTTTCTGTTTAATCTACTAATACAAAGATTTTAATCAGTAAAAAGTATGAAGAAGAAATGTGCAGCTACGTTGAATGTACATCTGGTTCATGTTCTGTTGAATTCATATGGTAATTGTGTTCGCTCAAATTCGCAGGCATTTGGAAGGGCGCTACGAATTAGACCTGGGTCACTTTTGACCTGAACGCTTCATTTGATAAAGGTATATGTTGCATCCTAATTTCTTAATCTCTCTCTCTCTCTCTCTCTCTATATATATATATATGTGTGTGTGTGTGTGTGTTATTAAATCTGGTTCCTTCATAGTTATAATTTACACATTTCATGACTAAAACTGGCTTCTTTTATATGCAGCTGGAATCATTCTTACAGTTACTCATGTACTTTGGCTTATTCATGCGGTTGTAGACCAGTAGGTTCATTTTTATCCATGTGAGTTTTAGTTGAAACGGGTCAAGTGGGGTTGGTTTTTTGACAAAAATAACGCATTACAACATTAGTTAAGATTAGAGAAACAATTTTTCATAGATAGTAATCTAAACCTTTAAATAAAATGGTTTAGGATGTTTGCATGCACTAAAAGTTGACTTTTATCTTTCAACAATAATATGAATTTTGAATACGGTGTTGAATTTTATCTTAGAAGTTGGATTTTGTTTTTGATTTCTTGACTCACCTATACTGACTTTAATTATTTGGAACAGGAAGAGATAGTAAACAAAGAACTTTTTGCTGCTATGATAGGAAGAATCATACCATTTTAGTGATATTCTAAACAAACAGAGAACTTTTTACAGCTGCTACACCGTTGTACCTGTTTTTACTTTTTACTAAACAAGTAATGTAAGTGTTTTTTTCACTTTGACACAAGGTTATATGTTACTTTGAAGCTGAGAGTTCTATATTTCTTTGACTTTGACCAAACTTATATAGCAGGAAAGCAAAAATTGTGAAAGTGGCAGTACATATCTTTGTACTGATGTGAGATGTTCATTTGGTAACTTATTATTAAACCTAGAGTTTTTTTTTTGTACTTTAATTTTTTTTTACTTTAAAGGTAAACATATTTTTGTTTATTGGTTAATGCTAAAATCACTTGTGTTGCGGTAATTAACAATGTTGGTAATTTGTATCTACAATGGGGTTGTAGACTTGGGTATATTGTTAGTCCCAATCCCTTCATTTGTTGTAGCAAAACTAGCAGGCACTCTCCGCGCCAGAAATTCGGTTGGCATCGACTAGGTAGAAACGTAAATAAGAGTGAAAAGATGTCCAATTTTTTTTACTGTTTGTAAGATCTTTAGATTTTGTTTATATATAAAATTCAAAGTTGGGTCTACAATGTTACATTAAAGTTACTAAACAATCATCATTCATTCAAATGACTTGTAATAATATCATATAAGTCATGGCTACTTAATTTGATCTTTACCGAACTGATACGTTTTTAAAATGACTTGTTTTGATCTCAACTCATTTTGCGCTAAACCCGTTTGAACCATCAACAAACCCTGGCCACCCATTTAAATAGAATTATAATAGTGTTAAAATTATTTCTTTTTGTAGGAGGATGATTTGACACGAAAACAGGATTATGTGATCATACAAGTTACAAAACCAGGTGCGGAAACCCTAGCTTTGAACAAACTGATATAAACTCAAATCAAAACACAATCAAAGTCATTTTCAAACGTTTTCATAGATTAACACATTCATAAACTTGATTACAACTGACTTTAGGTTAATCTAGAACACACACTGAACCTCTCAAACTATTATGGAACAACACCTCAAAACACACACCACTAATGACTCTCTTTTCATTACAAAAACACAAATTCTATTTATAGAGACTGCACATTCGCCCATTTCATCTGGTCGAATGTGGACTTGTTCTACATTCGCCCACATACAGTGGTCGAATGTAGTCTTCTGTTAAGTTCCATTCCAAGTTCGTCCAGCATCTTCTACCTTCGTCCACTTTATACTCACCTTCGCCCACTAAAGTTTACCTTCGCCCAGAAGACAATTCTAACATATGTTAATTATCCAATCACTAGTCGCAAAACGCATCTACAAACTCCCCCTCGACTATTGATTGGATCTTTTTCTGTCCTCGTCCATGGCTTTGTTCAGCAACTTGATTCTGAGCTGTTTCTTTTGCTCTTTAGTCATCTCAGGCTCTAATCTTCTCTTCACCGGTTTTGACACGTTTGCCATCTTCACCATCTTGCCAAGTTTTCCATCCAAATTACTACCCGCATTTATATCATATGCAAAGCACACACCAACCACTTGAGTATATTTCTTTGCCTGATCAGCGTCGTTCGGCTCATGATGAATCGGATTATAAAAGAGCATGATGATGTCTTCGAAAGTGTAGTTAATCAACCACATAGGATCAAATACATGCACATGCTTGTATTTATCCTTACCATCTCTCAACACAATCACTGCTTCTGCCTTTCTCCAATCATAATACCAGAAGATAAAATCAGCACTGAAATGTTGTGGCATGGGCATCAAAGGTATTTTTCTCATCACTTCAGGTGCTTTATATATCAAAGTAACCCGCTTCAGCTTGGTTCTGGGATCAATATCCCTATGAACTTTTCTCCGGGTATATTGTGGCTTGAATCTATTCCACTTCGTTCTGCTTTCCCAAACCAGCTTGTCTGCACACCAACCGACATGTGTATTATTCACTGAAGCACCCGACATTGGGAATCTGCATAAATCTCTGACCGCCCAGTACGGTAGAGTTAGCAAGTCAATGAATCTGTAAAAGTACAAGATCCCTGATTCCCATTTGGCAGCTAGACACTTCAGCCTGCCTAAATATGTCCACCCGAGAGCTCTGCCTCTGAACTTAGCATTATGAAATCTATAAAAGTTTCCTTGAGCTTCAGGCTTCGGTCGGTTCTCATCCATTTCTCTCAGTCTCTTCAAATAACTCTTCAATTCGTCAGATTTATTTGAAGATTCTGGCTTATCAGCACCAAATACTTTCTCCACAAATTCTGCACTTCTCTGCTTGGCTTTCTTCTTTGCCGAAGTGTTTGGAATTTCAGTAAAGTCAGGAAACACCACATCTTCATCAGTTTGTTTGAAGTATTGTGGGTATTCCTCATGCGTTATGTCTTCAATTTCCACTTCTTCAAACTCAGGGGTATTCTTATCATCTGAGTGATTTCCAATATCCTTTTCAGGAATATATGGAATCGACTCATCTACAATAAACTCATCAAATGTTTTCCCTACCCTCTGTGCAAGTCCATCTAAAATCTCCTTTGCCACAGATGCAGGTACTTCCCCTTCTTCAAGATCAGGATCGTTATATTCCAATTCATATCTCATATCATCAGTTTGGAATATTTCAGCAAAACGACCTGTGAACTCAATGGTCCATTCTCTTCTTTCTAACATGTCCTTATAAACTTGTTTAGCATCATCAGTCAAGGACCTCACCTTCTCATTCCAGAAGACACTCTCATCTGAATCAACATTCTCACCTTTCTTCTTCGAACTTGATTCTCCAGTATCTTTCTTTTTCTTTGAAGGTGGTCTTTTCTCAAATGTAAACTTTGATGTATCATCTCCTCCATCATTGTCATCATCACTGCTATTATCATCTTCTTTTTGACTTCCCGAACCCTCTGCATCATCATCATCATTATTATCATCCTCATCATCACTCTTTTCCGATTCTTCATCATCCTCATCATCATCTTTCTCTTTATCAGATTCAGATGGTTCAAAATCAACTTGCTCAACTTCTTTTTCTTTATCTTCTTCACCCTCCTTCAATTTGGGTGCAACATTGTACAGGTTATCAATCAACTCACTCAGGCGTTTATTCTCAGCCTTCAGTTCTTTGTTGTCTTCTTTAATGACTTTAAACCTGTTCTTATTCCTCAAACATTTACCTTCAAGCTTTTTGTTCTTTGCTTCTAGCTTCTTAACCTTCTCGTCAATCTCATCCTGATTTGACTTTGAAGCTACAACAATCTGAAGCATCTTTTCTTCATTTTGCTTGAACTTGGCTATTTCTGCTTGTTGAGCCACAATCATCTTCATCATGTCATCCATCCTCTTATTCACCTGCTTCATAACATCTTCATCCACAGTGACTTTCTTTGACTTGGATTTTGATCTGGATGGCTCAACTTCAGCTTCCTTCTCTTTCTGAGGCTTTCTAAACATGTCAAGTACATTATCCAGTGCTACATTGAACTCATCCACTGGTAATGTTTCTGCCTCTTTAGTCTTCTTTTGTTTCTTTGTGACTGGTGAAGATTGCTTTGATGACGTACCAGCATCGGGTACTCTTTTACCTCTCAAGAGTTGGTTTAACTCTTTCTCTCTCAGCTGCTTTGTACTTGTCTTCTTAGCCATGGTTTTGTGCTTAGGCTTGGGCAAATTGACTACTACAGTTTCTCCTTCATTCAACTCGTCCATATTCACACCTAAAACTTCATCTTCAGCACTAACAGACTTCTTGCTCTTCTCAGCTTCTGCAATGGATCTGTTTAATGATTCAGACCCACCAACCATAGTGGCCTTACGTTTGGTGGCCCGGAGATTTTCAGCATCTGAATCCCACTGTTCCTCCTCCTCTGTTTCTTCTGAATCCACTGATTCTTCATCCACCAAACTAGTACCTTTCTTAGCAGTTGACTTCTTTCTAACAACCTGTTGCTTTGAGCTTCCCTGATCAGTCTTTCCTTTGCCCTTCCCTTTGGCTCCAGGATTGACTACTTGCCTCTTCCTCTTAGTATTAGCATCAGCATATACTAAGGGATCATCGTTATCAGAATCACTATTAGGATGCCTAGCTGTATTCTTTCCTGGATCAGTGTAATCCTCTCTAGCTAAGGCTCCAAACAACCTTCTGTATGGTGGCCTTTCATTGTCTGGCACACCCTTATATCCCTTCATTCTCACCAAAGTACGAATGTTCATGTGATCTAGTGCAAGTATCTGTGTTGGATCTTTCCTCAGATTTGGATACTTGTGATCAAAGATCATCATCAGGAATCTTGGGTATAACATGAAATACTTCTTCTTTAATCCTTTCAGCATCTCCAACATGTGGTCCAATATCATTCCAGCAACATTAAATGGTTTGTTGAGAGTCAACGCAACCATTAATGAGCTCAAACTCTTTCTCATCACGTCATATCCTCCACTAACACAGCCAAAAACATGAATAATGACGTGAGCAAAATACTTAAACTGCATGCTCAGTTTCCCTTTGTACATTGAACCATCAGTAATAGGTCCTTTGTATTTCATCCTGAGGAAACAAGCTTTCTGCTCAGTCCACGAAAGTTCTCTTGGATCTTCACTCACTTCAAATTTAATCTGGAGCGCTTCTCTGATATGAGACTCTGTAATAAACATCTCCATATCTTGAATCTTGCTTCTTATGATAGTCTGATTATCCAAAAAGTCGTACTTCGCATTGTTGTAAAAGTCTTCAACTATATCCTTGTAGATAATAGTCGGAGTAGCCAAAGCATACACTACTCTGCTTCTCTTCAAGAACTTGATTATGTCAGTAAACTCAACATTCTTCTTTACGTCCCCAAGATAAGCACAACAATTATGATTCTTCTCGAACGGCCATTTGCTTTTACTCGATGATTCACCTTCTTGAACAGGTTCTGGGACTGGATCTGGAACAACAGTCTTAATTGGAATTTCAACATTCTCTTGTTCTTCAGCCATCTGTATTACAAAATCAAAATCAAACGTTAAAACACGAAATCGACAAGAATTCAAAAATTTTAACATTTTAAGTTTCTACATTCGCCCGTTTTATCAAGGTCGAATGTGACTTCTTTTTGGTCGAATGTAAAATATTTTGGTCGAATGTGGAATGGTTTTGAGTAAAAATCACATTCGCCCGTTTTTGATGTTCATTCGCCCAACAAATTCCACCTTCGCCCAAACGAAGACCCGAATGTGAAATTTGTTCTAACCAAAAATTTAAAATTTGTCAAACATGTTTTTAACATGTAATTTTGATCAGAATTTGTCCTAAACTGGCCGACTAAGACTCGTGATCCATCAATTGCCCTTAAGGTTCAGTCTACATCAGTTTTCAATTAGAATTAGGGTTAATATCGTTTCAATCGTTCAATCAAACCTTTATTGATGTTATTAACCTAATTCGTTATACACTCTCCCCCTAAAACTGATGTGGAGTGAATGTAAATCAAATTTAAACATTAACAAACACTCTATGATCATGAAATCTAAAACCCTAGGTCCGGTGTTAAAACGAACGATTCCGGTCTCAATACTGCTCCATTACCTGTAATCTTGATATAGAAATGATCAGTAACACGTAGGGAACAAAAGCCACAAGAAAAATTCAACAAAGCAACAAGGTGTCTTAGATCGAATGAAAAATTTTGAAAAACTGAATGAGGGTTCGAATGGGCAACTGGTATTTAAATGGAGTCCACCTTCGCCCGTTGGAAAGGACGAATGTGGGTATATTTCACATTCGCCCAAACTGAATTGGCCGAATGTAAAATGTGTTTACCCGAATGTGAATTTGTGTAATCAAAACCACGTTCGCCCGTTTTTAAACAACCGAAGGTGAAGAATTTTCCACATTCGACCCAATTAAGGGGCGAATGTGAAATGGAAAATTCTGAAAAATTTACCAAATCACGAATTCGAATCCCGTTCAACATTTTTCAATCCGTCTAGCTTCCAAAACTCATATTTGCACATTTTTGAATGATACAAAGCCCAGATGGTGTTGTCAAATCTCAGAAATTGACCATCAAGCATCCCCGGTTACCAAAAATAAAGCAGAAATGCAAAAATTTTGGATTGTTCTGAAATTTATATCAAAACACACCTAAAATCTTTTTGAATTTTGTATCTTTTTGACAATAAAGGTAAAATGCATAAAGTAAAATGCATCAAATTGAAATGAAAGCAGTAAACATTTTGTGATGTCCGGTAAGAGGATCATATCAGTTTTCTGAGAAATCTGATCACAGCGATGATCTATTTGTTTAATATTATCATTAGAAGCAATATGTGACACGGCAATTGCTGATATTGTGGTCCACGTAAGCTCACATGCAGACAATTACGCAATGCTTTAAAATGATACGAGTTAGGTGTATTAGACTAACACGATGTGGTGCCCACACACACGACATACTCCCGTATCAAGTAATTGCACAAAGCTTCGTCGTAACGCGTGATTATGCCAGAGTTATCCGTAAAAGTTACGAAGTATATAGCACAGAGGTGTACAGGTCAGCAACTGAATGCAGCAGAGTAACATGTGCGTATACACTAGGTTGAGGCTGATATTAATCACTGATTTGCATCAGATGATCAATACGATGTAATAATGATCTTTGATCAATTAAAACATAAAGTTCCTCAATTCGGTAACTTCCAGTTTTGGCAATTAAGCTCTTTTTAGCAAATATTCTGATAAAACTAGGTCCGTAAATCAATACGACAAAAGTTTATCAGAATATCCCGGATAACCATAACATAACGACCCGAAACCTCAGATTTTGGCAATCCTATCAAACGAAATTACGGTACTAAGACCATATGCCCATGAGATGTTCAGCCACGAACGCGTAGTTCGTTATGTTTGTATCACTAATGCACGCAATATTTAGTCTACGAAGCCTATCAGCATATCACACGTGGTCAACACACGCCTCATTATACTATACAATTCTTTTAGCCTGTGTCAGATCCCCACTGATGTACTATCATTTCCTCTTTTTACCAGGAAATCATTTTGATTTTCTAATTTTTAGGTGTTTTTGAATTTTATAATGTTTTTGGTTTTTCTGATAAAATGACTCCCCCTAAAATAAAGAACATATTTTTGGTTGATTTTCAGAAATATTAAAAACCCAAAAAAATTTTGAAAGAAACAATCCACTCGAAAGCATCAACTTCTTTGAGGATTAAACAATCCCTTTGAAAGCATCAACTTCTTTGAGGATTACGATAGTAAAGAGAAATTCCCAATTAGCAAAGAGAAATTCCCAATTAGCAAAATATTAAAAACTAAAACTAAAAAGCGATAAACCGAGGTGCCGATTAGTCTTGTTTTTCCTTTATGTTGTTTACTTTTAAAAGATATTCAAAGCGGGATCTGTCAAAAGCTTTTGTAAACAAATCTGCACGTTGGTAGTCAGTATGAATTTTGATCATATCTATCAATTCTTTAGCGTAACAATCACGGATAAAATGATATTTGATCCGGATATGTTTAGCTTTAGAATGATTTTCAGTATTTTTAGTTAATGCAATGGCAGCTTCGTTGTCACAGTATATAGGGGTTTTAAGAAACTGCAAACCGTAATCCACCATCTGCTGTTGGATCCAGAGCACTTGCGAACAGCAACTCGAGGTTGCAATGTACTCGGCTTCACAGGTAGATAGCGCCACGGAAGTCTGCTTCTTGCATTGCCAAGTGACTAACCTGCTCCCTAAAAACTGGCAACCAGCTGTAGTAGATTTGCTATCTTTGTCACAGCCGCCCCAATCTGCATCACTAAAAGATATGAAATCAAAATTATCATCATTAGGGTACCAAAGTCCTTTGGAAGGACAACCCTTCAGATATCTAAGGATACGCTTGACCGCCGTCAGATGACTTTGTTTCGGCTTCGATTGATAGCGAGCACAGAGACACGTTGCGTACATAATATCTGGTCGAGACGCCGTCAAATACATCAGAGATCCGATGATTGCTCTGTATGTAAATGGGTCCGTTAGCTCCCCCTTAGCGTCCACTCCAATCCCGTGATTGGGTTGAATCGGGGTATCCATCGGCTTTGAGTCCTCCATCTGGAACCGGCTCAAGATGTCGGAGACATATTTCGTCTGGTGAATGAAGATCCCATCGGGTCTTTGGTCCACCTGCAAGCCTAGGAAAAACTGCATCTCCCCCATTGCGTTCATTTCGAACTTTTCCTGCATGACAGTTTCGAACTCCCTGCATAAAAGCTCGTTAGTTGAACCAAATATTATATCATCAACGTAAATCTGTACTAGAAGCAAGTCATCCCCAGTCTTCTTCGTGAAGAGGGTGCAATCGACGAGGCCGCGCTTAAATCCTTTGGAGATGAGGTATGTACTTAGCTCCTCGTACCACTGTCTCGGAGCCTGGTGCAAGCCATATAAAGCTTTGTTCAGCACGTAGACCTTATCCCGGTGGATTGGGTCCTCAAAGCCTGGTGGCTGCCCGACATAAACCTCTTCCTTGACTTTCCCGTACAGAAATGCGCTCTTAACGTCCATTTGATACACTTTGAATTTCTTGTATGAAGCAAACGCAAGAAACATCCGAATAGCTTCAATTCATGCTACCGGTGCATAGATTTCGTTATAATCAATTCCTTCGATTTGATGGAAACCCTGCACGACCAATCTGGCTTTGTTACGAACAATAACCCCACAATCATCCTTCTTGCACTTAAACACCCATTTAGTGCCTATTTTCTTCCTGTCTGGCGGCAAATCCGTGAGCGTCCAAACTCCCAATTTCTGGAATTGTAATAACTCCTCCTGCATAGCTTCCACCCAGGCATCATCCTTCAAAGCGTCCTTGTATGTCCTTGGCTCTACCTGCGACACATAACACGCAAACGACCAATCATTTTGACTACCAGATTGTTGAATATATCCGCTCAAAGCTCACTATCCCATTGCTCACGCTTCCTTCCATCGTTATATATCCACCTTTGTTTCCAGCAAAAGCGACATACCCTCCATTGATGTTCTTCACGTCGAACAGCAACGCAAGATCCCCTGTCATGTGGCCTGAAGCTCCACTATCAACAATCCAAAGACTGCTAATAGGGCCAGCTGAAGCTCCCTGCACACAAAATGTAAATCATTTAGTTCTTTCGGGGGACCCAAGCCTGAGTCTTGGGTCTTTGAACATCAGGTTTCAAAGTAACATTTTCACAAGCATTTTCAACAACTTTTTGATCAATCTTTTTCTGATTGTTCAAAACAGTTTCCTTTTTCTCATTAACCCTTGAAGTTGAGGCTCCTGGAGTACCATTGGGTGACCAAGATTGTTCAGACCTTTTCAAGATACGAATCTGAGATTTTGGGTTCTCAGTCGGTTTCTGAACATTATTAGCAAATGTAACTCTCTTGGTAACCTTATCTGATTTAACAGACTTAGGTCCAACATTTGATTTGACAATCGGTTTCGGTGGAACCTTTTGCCTATCAATTGTTGCGTTCACCACAGGCTTCCTCCATGATTGTTCCATAGCAATCTGATTCCTTCGATCATATTGAAATGGACGATTGTTCCTCATTTGATGAAAATTGTTTTGATTGTAAAACTGTTGTGGTTGTTGAGGAACAACTCGCCTATGTGGTGGAATATAATGATCAATCTGTTTTCTCATGGAATTCCTCACTTCTCCCTCGTGCCTTTTATGCCTTACATATGGGCACTGAGCAAGTAAATGCCCTCGTTCCCCACATTTAAAGCACGCACGGTACTCTTCAAAAACATTCGGAGCATTTGGTTGAGCAAATGATCTAACAGGGTATTGATCATTATACTGTTGCTTTCTTAAACTCTCAGGGAGTGGCCCTTTTGAGTAAGTAGGCTCATGAAAACCATTAGCTCTGTTTTTGGGTCGAATGAACTCTGTGACATGGACCTTTGGTTCTTGAGGAACATCCAAATACAATTTCTTTAATAATGCTGGTGGAATCTCATTTGTTCTCTCATGTTTTGGGAACCAAATGGTACTTTCTTGCCAAATCTTTTCTATTTTAGCATAGTTAGCATTTTTGATAGGAAATTCCTCGTCAGAGATGATTTTATCGGATCCTTCCATCCGATAGAACACCTTGACAGGTTTGTCACATGGTTCATTCTTAACACTCTTTTCAAGATCTTTCTTGACCACATTTTTCTCAAGATCTTTCTTAATAACATTCTTTTCAGACTTCTCTTCACGATGAACATTTGCCATCGGAATCACAATCTGAGATGGTGAAACTGGTTCATTTGTAATGATGTGATTTTCTTTTGGAATTTCACATGCATTCACAGTTTGAACACAACCAGTATCATCACTCTCTGAGTCTGAATCTACACTCTCAGCAGTAACACCCTCATCATTGATACCTAAAATCGGCCTCTCATCGGAATGTGGATCACCAATACTCGAGGTATTTGATTCATTTTCCGACGATGAGTCAGATTTTACCGAGCTCTCCGGTGTCACTTGATGACAATTATGGTTTTCAAAAAGAACCGGAGATGGCACAGATCGGTAATTGGTGGTATTATCATCAATGATGTGGTCTACCACATAAGCAATATGCTTATAGCTTTCCAGCTTTTTGTTTACCTTCTCAGCAAAGCATTTGATGGCGGCCATTTCCAACTTGGTATTTTCAATTTCATTTATGTAATTGTTAATTGCCAATTGTTTTAAAGATAAAGTATTTTTCAAGTCGGAAATGTCCTTTTTGTAGCCATCTAACACTTTGTTAAAAGCATTCAACTCTTTGTGAGTAGATTGACTGTTCATGATAGCACTATCACGTTGAACTCGGAGTTGTTTATTCTCCTCAGTCAATCTATCACATGTACCACAATATTTATCACTTGTATTATCAGTACTACACTCAGAACTTACAGATTTTGGCGGATCAGTCATGGCCATTAATGCGAAATGAGCTTCCTTTCCAGCAAAGAATCTTGAATAGTCAATCTTGGTGAAAGCATCATCTGCAATGCACGACTTCCTTGTCATCAGAAAATCCGCTTCTGCTAGCAACTGCTCAATGTCATCATCAAGTGAAGTAACACTTGCTTCCGTATCCGATTCACTGTCTGAGTCAGAATAAACCGATTCACACTCCTCTGGAACATCAGAAACAGTGTTAATCACCACACCAGAATTTGCTTCCTCAGCATTAACCTCCACAGACTCAGTTTCCACATCCATCTCAGCCTCAGACTCATCACTTTCACACTCAGTTTCTACCTTCTTATCAACATTCACCGAATCTTCGATATCAACCCGATATGCAACACAAGCCACGTTGCCTCCAGGAGTAATTTCCTCAACTCCTATTTGCATGGAAGACCAATCAAACCTCTCATCTTGTTGAGTTACCAATGCTTGATTCTGATTGGTGTTCTGATGTGTCTCATTAGGTGTAGTGATTGGTATGACAGTTCGGTTAGTGTTATTAGAAGATTGGTTTTGAGTCTGGTTTGATGTGTTTGGTTGTCTGTTTTGGTTGTTATTGAAATTGTTTTGACGGTTTTGATAGTTGGTATTGTTTTGGTAAGAAACTTGGTTTTGGTTTTGTTGTTGCCTGTTTTGGTAGCTTGCATTAAATGGGTTTCTGTTACCCTGCTTTGGTGGCTGGGTGCATTCTCTTTTAAAATGACCCTTTCCTCCACAATTAAAACAAGTAACCTTCTCCTTGTTGAACCCGTAGGTTGTGTTAGGAGAAGTTCCCAAATCTGTTCTACCGGTTTTCTCAATGAACTTTGCTGCTCTTCTCATGATACTCGCAAAAGCCCACTGAATATCAATTAATTCCATCTCTTCCTTGTCAATCTGTGCATAGTCTTCATTGGTTAGGTTGTTGTTTCCAATTTGACTAGCAACCAAGCCATTATAGGATGAAACCATTGCAGAAACTAATGCAATGTGTTGTTGAGCAACTTCAACCGTCACATTTCCCAAGTTAGATGTCCCCAAAACCACCGGTTGTTGTTGATTAGGTTGAGGAACTTGTTGCATTGGTTGTTGAGATTGGCTAGCAGTATAAAAAGCAGCTTGTTGCATTGGGGAAAATGGTGGAATGTATGAATTGTTGTATTGTTGTTGTGGTGGTTGGTTTGATGGTTGTGAAAAGGATGTTTGTTGATGGTAGTTGATGGTAGGTTTTGGTGATTCCATAACATTGGAAATACATGCAACATGAGGAGCCACCAAACCTCCTGAACTTGAAGTACTAGCTGGAACTGGAGTGCCTCCAAAGTACAAGTTGGGATTCTGAGGGATCTGTGATCTTCTTGCTTTCCTCTTCTCTTCCAATTCCTTGTTTTCCAGCTTCTCTATGAACTCTTGAATTGACCAGAATTGATATGCATCATTTTCCCTGAGAACTTCAATATGCTGATCCCAGTTTGGTGGTAACGCCTCTGCAAACTTATCCACCTGCTTAGTCATAGGAATCTGTATACCATAACTAGACAATTCAGATAACAAATGATTATAACGAGGAGTTAACTCTTTTAAAGTTTCATTTCCAATATAAGAAAAATTCTCAAACTCCTTCCTCAATTCTTCCATCCTTAGACCTCTAGTCTTCTCATTACCATCATGCCTCCTTTTAAGTGCTTCTCATAGTGCCTTAGATGTTGTGCAAGTCCCAAACTGATGCAAAAGATCGTTTGTGATTGCCTGTGTCAATTGGGAAAAAGCCTTCTTCTCCACAGCAAACTTCTTTTTCTCATCCTCAGCCATGCTCTCCAATGGAACTGGTTCACTTGTATTCTCCAAGACTGGTGCTGTGTAACCTTTAGCAATCATGTTCCATGCCTCTGCACCCTCTACTCCCATGCCTTCCAAATGTATCTTGAACTTTTTCTGCCACTGATTGTATTCTTGAATCTCCATAAGCTTCGGTGGCCGATTCCCGCTACCTGAAGACAAATCATTAATCAGTGTGGAAATAGCATTTGTAGTTTGAGTGTTTACCACCGCTGCTGCTACTCCCCAGTAGTCAGATTGTGGTGCTGGAGGTGCACTTTGAGTCATGTAGTTAATCGGCTGCGAAGACTGTGTGCTCGTCTTCTGTGCTGCCACTGTCCATGGGTCCATCACTTGCTGTTGTGGTTGAGTCGGAGTTGTTGAAAAATTCCACATGATCACGAATTTCGAAAAATTTCAACACTTAGAAAATTTTTCAAAAACTAAAATCTAGGTTCGCCCAAATATCCTTCACTTTCGTCCGTTTCTGTTTCAGGTTCGCCCAAACAGTAACACTCGAAGGTAAAATCTCACCAGAATGTAAAAACACACTAACACTTTTCCACGTTCGTCCAAACTAGTTCAGGTTCGCCCGTTTCTATTCCAGGTTCGCCCGCCCGATCAATCGAAGGTGAAAAATGTGACCCAAAAGTGAAAAATTCAACAGAAAATTTCCAGGTTCGCCCAAAAATTCCTAGGTTCGCCCAAAAATCTCTCAGGTTCGCCCAAAAATACACACGTTCGACCACTCAGTTCCAGATTCGCCCATTTTGAGTTTGAAAAACGGTTACACTTTGAAAAACGGTTATTTTGATCTCTGATTTTCAAAAGTTTGTGAATTTGAATGATCTTAATCAGGTTTTGCTTCGGAGATGATTTGGAACAACTTTAATTCTTGTAATTTTGAATTTTAACCACAAAATCAACTCTAAATCTTTCAAAAACACTCAAAAACCATTTTTATGCAAAAACAGATGTGAATTGATCAAAATAATGTCCAAATCAGCTCTGAGTTTATCAATTTGTTGTTGTATGATCCTCTACGCTCTGATACCACTTTGTAGGAGGATGATTTGACACGAAAACAGGATTATGTGATCATACAAGTTACAAAACCATGTGCGGAAACCCTAGCTTTGAACAAACTGATATAAACTCAAATCAAAACACAATCAAAGTCATTTTCAAATGTTTTCATAGATTAACACATTCATAAACTTGATTACAACTGACTTTAGGTTAATCTAGAACACACACTGAACCTCTCAAACTATTCTGGAACAACACCTCAAAACACACACCACTAATGACTCTCTTTTCATTACAAAAACACAAATTCTATTTATAGAGACTGCACATTCGCCCATTTCATCTGGTCGAATGTGGACTTGTTCTACATTCGCCCACATACAGTGGTCGAATGTAGTCTTCTGTTAAGTTCCATTCCAAGTTCGTCCAGCATCTTCTACCTTCGCCCACTTTATACTCACCTTCTCCCACTAAAGTTTACCTTCGCCCAGAACACAATTCTAACATATGTTAATTATCCAATCACTAGTCGCAAAACGCATCTACACTTTTATATGAATTGTGCAAAAAGTTAATGTATATTTAAAATTGTGAGATAATAGGTATGCAATAAACGTGAAAACTTAAGAACGTATATCAAAATTTTTGGTTGCGCTTGTGTTTGAGAATGCATTTAGGGATATCTCTCATGCGTAACACCCCTTTCCAACCCGTAGACAATCAGTGTTGATAAAATCAAAAAAGCTATCCTGGCTCTCAAGTCCTATTAATAATTGTAATTTTCTTCAACAATTGTTATGATCAAATTGATGAATTGATAATTATCATAAACGAATAAGAAAACTAATAGACGTATGCAAATAAGAAAACTAATAAACGTGCTATAAAATATATTATGAGAGGATTGCTAAATAACAGAAAACGAGTACCGCATCATAAATTGTTGTCGCCGCCGCAACGCACAAACGAATAAGAATACTAATAGACGTATGCAAATAAGAAAACTAATACGTGCTATGAAATATATTATGAGAGGATTGTTAAATAACGGAAAACGAGTACCGCATCATAAATTATCGCCGCAGCCGCAACGCGCGGGTTTCCTACTAGTATATATATATGTACATGTATTGCGAGGTTAATAACCCTTGTTATGGGAATGATAAGAGAAGCAGGTATGTAAGCACGATTGCAAGAGACTTGGAGGTTCGGATCGGGTTAACCCACCCGAACTTGAGAGAAGGATTTTTAGACAGGATCACAGAGTATCGTGGGATGTTACCTCGTGTCATGAGTAGATCACATGAGGTCACTTATTGAACTAACGTACTGGTTATGTGGTGGATGCAGGTTGTCGGGTGTACCTAATAAAGCAAGGGAAGGATGGAGATAGAGCGAGGAGGCGGATTGTACGCGGTCACGGATACATAACCAATAGAGTTGAGTCAAGTTGAATGTATCATGAAATAGTTTATGATGTAACACCAAAATCCATAGTAGAATCGGGTTTCCAAACGATTAAGCTTGTTTTATAAATGAATTTTTCGGTTGGTATTTTTCCGCTGCGAGTTTTCTGTAAAACAGTTTTAGGGTGTTACATGGTCGTGTAACAGATTGTTGAATCGTAGATGCAACGACTTGTTCCCATGTTGGCTTTTGTTGCATTGCAGCTTTTATCTAATCTTCAATTCTTGACGTAAGATAATGCAATTGATTTGTCATTTTACACCTTAAAATTTGAAAACTATAGTCCAAATAGTCGTGGGTTCGAACCAAGAAGAATACAGTCTTATTCGATCTTTCAAAAGGGTCGAATGCAACTCTGAATTGGTTCAACCTCAAGAATGAAAAATTTTGAAAAACAGATACTTGGTTCGACCTGACGTGATCTACGTTCGACATCCCGTAAGGTCGAATGAAAAAGAAATGGTCGAATGAAAAATAATACACACTGAAAAATTTGGTTCGACCTAAAATCAGTTGGTTCGACCTAAGTCACTCTAGGTTGGACCTCTCGAAGCTCTCATTCGACCTTTTCATGTCTGTTCATCATCTTCAACCTCAAGGACACAGATCTGATCGGGTTTTAACAAAATTTTCACCAAATGTAATGAAATTTGATAGGTTTTGTGCGGATTTGAATTTAGACAAACATTTGCGAAAGGATTTTTGAAAACAACCTCAAATTCAACTCCAATTTAATCAAAAACCATGTTTTTATGAAAAGCTTCAAAATTTCTAGGGTTTTGATCTTTAAACCAGAATTTTAATATGTTTTCATCAATTCAGATCAATTTGCAATCGTGAAATCGAGCCTATGCTCTGATACCAATTGAGAATTCATTTTAGGATCGTAATCAAGAAACGTGATCTCACAAATACCAACCGTAGGGTGTGGAATCCCCTCCGATTGTGCAAAATGATTCAAAAATAAACGTAATCGATCATGATGAAAACAGATAACAAATCACCGAGCAATTTCCATAACTTTACTCATGTATTAGATCAAAATATCAATGATTACAGATGAAATCCTAGACCTAATACAGAGAATATCACACACACACAAACTAGGGAAAAGCTCAAATGATAACTCTATCTCAAAATAACTAACCTTTCCATATTTATAGGCATCCACATTCGACCCTTTTCTAAGGTCGAATGTGTTCATTCGACCCCTCGTGGGTTCTGGTTTTGTAAAGTAAAAAGAAAAAAATAGTAGACAGATCAAATATGCACATCTCAGGACACTCCGAATAAGTAGTTAAGTTTATTATTACAACTAATAGTTAAGTTTAATTATTTATGAGGTAGAGAAGAGTGTTCTTGAAGTGTTGACTCTTTGATAGAGAAGCGGAGGCTACTACTGCGTAGAATGCTAAACCTCTCCAACGTGCATCCACCTGGGGTCTCCGCCAGGGCCTCGTGTATGGCAGGCTTCTCAAACCGCGGTCAAGTCTCTGGCCTTCGAACTCATCTTCTTCTTAATATGGAGGCTTCACTTCCGACCTGGAACACCGTACACCTCGCCTTAGCTCTCTCGTTTCGTACTGAAGGATCGCACTTACAGCCAACCTTACCTACAGCGTATCCCCTAAGAAGGTTAACGATAGTAAGATCGAAGGATCTGTCTTACAGTCGGTTCAGAAGATACGTATCCCCATTGGTTAACAGCGTTGTACTAACGAGAACTAGATATAGAATCTCTATTTTATTTATCTTTGGTGACACTTTAATATTTACAGGCCTGATGAATATAAAGTTGGTTTGATGATTGATGACTTAATTAACCCAATCCATAACCTCCCGAGCTGAATGAAATCCTTGACAAAGGTGGAACAAAATCCTAAAGGTGTATGATACAAAAGATCACTCATGCGCCCGCAGGGAATCCTCCCGTTTGCCAAGAAAGTCATTACTGAGTAAAATCCTTGATAAAGGTGGAACATAATCCTAAAGGTGTGCAATACGAAGATCACTGGTGCACCCGCTTGGAATCCTCCCTTTACCATGAAAATTACTCAGTCATCTAGTGTGTACCAAAAATGTGTCACTCAGATCTGGTCCCCTTCAGAAGTCGTTGCTTATAACCCGATTCGGATATCAGAAGCCCGAAGGATCTATCTCACTACCGGTTTCCTCGCCTTGGATCTAGCTCGGGATTACCAGAAGCTGATTATACCGTTAGTTATGTATTACGTTATAGTTGATTTTTAAGTTAATTAAATTAGTCATCATTCAAACCTGGCACAAAGATAAACTCATAAATATTAGTAGAAGATAACACAACAAATAACTAAAAATAAACTACTACTAATAATAAAAGTCTACATATTGAAGTGGGTTCATAATAATAGAAAGATACAACCATATCAAATGATCAACCCAAGAACATGGCTGCTCATAGACAAGCTCTCCATCTTCAAGTGCTATGCATCTAATTACCTCATGACCCTCGATGTATTATTGCATATGAACTACTCTACGATCCTCATCTTGGCCAAGCCGATCAAGGTAGGACGAGCCCTAACCATTGAGGGATGTTAGGAGGGCCAGAAGGCCTCCCACAAGACCCCAAGATCTCTGGAAGAAGCTTGGAGTTCGGCCCCAAGAGAGCACAAGAAGGGATGAACAAATGGTGGGGGTTAGATTGCTATTTATAGGCCTCCAAATGGTGCACGACCGTGCCAAAGATTGGCAAGGGCGTGCTTGCTGTTACACGTACGTTTTGTTTGTGCACGAGCGTTCCAAGTGCATGAGCACGGGCATGCTCATCAGTAATTTGTCAGATTTTTAAGCCTTGGGGAACACGTTTCAAAGAGCATGGGCATGCCAAGTGATGTGGCACGGGTGTGAACTTGTCTTCAGTACGTTTTATTGTTCTCCAAGCTTGTTGCGTTGTCTTCTAGCGTGCAGGGCCTCCGTGCAAGTGTGCGTGGGCGTGCTGGGTCACTCCCGGACTGGTTTTATCACTGTTTAAGTCCCGGGATTGTCTTCAAATATACAGGGAACATGCTCTAAATCTCGTATCTTCAAGAATCTCCAGTTTTTGCTCGTTTTTGCCCGGAAATCCTCTGTTTCAGTCATGGAGCTCCAATTTCCTGAGAAATACAAAATAGGAAAGAATTAAGCACCCAAGATCAATAATATAAGCCTAATTCTACCCTATTATGAGACTGTTTATGCCTGTTTTGTATGTTAATTCTTTGAGTCATCAGGTTCTGAAATCGAAATCCTAAGACAGATAACAACTCAATAAAAAAAGATTTAAAGGATGAGTATAACAATGAATCTATGGATAATAATCTTAGCTGCATATCAAAAACTTAAATATATCGAAAAGCATATAATCGGCCGATGATTCAGAAAACAAAAGCACCAATATACATTTTACAAAACCAATTAAAAGATAAGTAAAACATTGTATTAGATGAATATAAAAAAAATAATCAGATGAATGAAGAAGAATACGTGATACCTTCGTAAAGTGAATTTTGGAACATAAAAAAAATAAGAAGACATATCTGAAAACATTAGATTATATTATGGTTGATTAGAACACAAACCGAATACAGTTTAATTAAAGGAAATAGAATATATATTTCAATACCTAGTTGTTGTTGTGAGGTTGTCGATGAGCCAGTAGGTAAGACATGGTGAATTAGGGTTAAAAACATAAGAGGGAAAAGGGAAAGTATATATACATCGGGTCATGAATTGTGATGGCTGGACTTGGGATCCGGTTCGGGTGCCTGTGAGTTTGTATAATGGAGCAGATTATGAGTTGAAGGTGAGGTGGACACCTTAGAAAAGGGTCACCTCAGCCCAAGCTACTCTTTTATTATATATGTAGATTTAGATCCCAAAATAGTGTTTTATTATTATTTTAAAAAATTTAATCACGTCATGAATCTTACTAGTCTAGGTTAACGGATAACACTAACGAGCATTGCATAAACCGGTTATACAAACAACTAACATTATTACTCATACTATACTGTCTAAACACATATAAATATTCATGCTTGAAGGGATATTACATGTTTGGCCATGCGTAGTCACTTTCTACTAAACGTTCCTACGGGAGCTGACGGTCTTGAGAGTGTTCGGTTCCTTGCTTGGTCCGTTTCTCCATCTGGTACTGCTCTTGAATTCACGTTGGCCTCAATTCATGCACTGATCGACCAGTTAGCTTGTTTAATCCATTCATCCTAAGCTTCCACTTAACTTGACAAGATCAAACATTTTATAGAAATGTAGAAACATTATCACTAAGACTTGGATTTCTTATTCAAATGGTTGTTTTTATCCCATTGAAAACTTCCACCGTATAATGCATCCCCAAGACTCGATCATCACAATCATCTTGACTTTCTTGACTCAATCTGAGATTCAATTTATTCAATCCTCTCCTTTGTTGTGACATACGTCTAATAAATTTCCTAACTTCATTAGTGGATGCTAAGTGAGTTCAGATTTCATTCATTCTTGAATGTTGTTGTGCTAACAGGTTGTTTGGAAATACAACCGTAATTATACACATCCAATATGTAATTTAATGAATATTGTGTTGTAAATTTTTCACATTCGCAAGTATATATCTTTTTGAGCCGTTTCTCACCTCGATTCATTTATGAACATTACATACCCGTAGTAAGACTTAAAACCAACATACAAATTTCTAATAAATGTATTTTCAGCAATTAATCTATACTATATTATAAAGCATCTAGCAAGGATTCCAACCAAATTTATGTAATTCCAACATTTATTCATATGGTACAACCACTTAATGAAGTTAGGAAAGGGCAAAATGGTCTTTTTACATGATAAATGTTATGTATAATTGTAGGGATCTAAGTTACATAGTTCTCCTTGAATAATTTAATACTTGAAAGTAAATGCAGCAAAACAATAATTGTTCTTTGCTAATAGTTCACTTTTAGATATAGTAAATGCTCCCCCTCAAATGATAAACTAAAATAGCACAAGTGTATATAGGAATCAAAATAGTAAATGATATAACAGTTTTGAATACTCAAATGGTTCTCATATATTAGAAAGTGGTATTCTGACTTTAAGTCTATGTAATAAATAAAATGTGTGAACCTATTTATTTATACGCAAGAAAACCTACATAAAAAGCATAAGTTTAATAGTATAATACTACAACAGGCTGTAGTATTGGAACTTGTACAAAGTATCAATAAAAACTAATATAATATGAAACTGTTGAAGTTCAAGGGTGGTAGGAAGCTTCTACTGGAACCGATGAAGAGTAAACAACTTCTAATGAGTAAATCATCAAAGATGTTCTTCAAATGTTTTTCTGGTTCATCTTCAGAACTGTAGTCTTCAGCACTTTTATTCGGCTTCTTTCTTCATCAAAACATTCCTTTACTTCTTCAGCACATTGTATAGTTAACAAAATTTGCAGAGAGGATATTAGACTAAGGTTAAAATGCTTATCAATCCTTTTTGACCGAATAATCCCCCCCTTGGATTGATGAAACCAACACCTTATCTAATCGTTATTGTAGAGGGAGAATTCGACACGAAAACAGGATTATATGATCATACAAGTTGCTAAACCAGGTGCGGAAACCCTAGCTTAGAACAAACTGATATAAACTCAATCAAAACACAATCATAGTCATTTTAAAAGCTTTTCATAGATTAACTTGTTCAAATAAACGCTTACAGATTGATTACAGTTAATCTATCACACAAACTATCACTCTCAATCCTCTCAGTAACACACACACAAAACACACACTCTAAATGACTCGTTATACATTACAAAAACCCAATTTCTATTTATAGCAACTGTACGTTCGCCCAGATAGACTGGTCGAATGTAAGCTTTTCCACATTCGCCCACAGTATGTGGTCGAATGTGTCTTCTGTGCATCCCTGGTTCTAGATTCGTCCACATCTAAGTTACCTTCGCCCACACTGTATCACCTTCGCCCACTTCTGCTCTCATTCGCCCCTTAACACATGTTAATATCTAATCATTAGTCGCAAAACGGCATCTACAAACTCCCCCTCGACTATTGATTAGATCGTTTTCTATCTTCGTCCATGGCTTTGTTCAGCAGCTTGATTCTCAGCAAACTCTTCTGCTCTTTCGTCATCTCCGGCTCTAACTTCCTCTTCACAGTCTTTGACACATTAGCCATTTTCACCTTCTTGCCAAGTTTCCCTTCCAGATTACTTCCAGCATTGATATCATAAGCAAAGCAAACACCCACAACTTGTGTGTATTTCCTTGCTTGATCTGCATCGTTTGGCTCATGATGAATCGGATTATAGAATAACATGATGATGTCTTCGAAAGTGCAATTTATCAACCACATAGGATCAAATACATGCACATGCTTGTATTTATCCTTTCCATCTCTCAACACAATCATCGCTTCTGCCTTCCTCCAATCATAATACCAAAATATGAAGTCAGCACTGAAGTGTTGAGGCATAGGCATCAAAGGTATCTTCCTCATAACTTCAGGTGCCTTATAAATCAAGGTAACCCTTTTCAACTTGGTTCTGGGATCAATATCCCTGTGAACTTTCCTCCGGGGATATTGAGGCTTGAATCTATTCCATCTTGTTCTGCTCTCCCAAACCAATTTGTCTGCACACCAACCAACATGAGTATTATTCACTGAAGCACCTGACATTGGGAATCTGCATAGATCTCTAACCGCCCAGTACGGTAGAGTTAGCAAGTCAATGAATCTGTAGAAATACAAGATCCCTGATTCCCACTTAGCAGCTAAACACTTCAGCCTGCCCAAGTATGTCCACCCAAGAGCTCTGCCTCTGAACTTTGCATTATGAAATCTATAGAAGTTTCCTTGAGCTTCAGGCTTTGGTCGGTTTTCATCCATCAATCTTAATTTCTTCAAATACTCTTTCAGCTCATCAGACTTATTTGAAGATTCTGGCAAATCAGCTCCAAGTACTGTCTCAACAAACTCAGCACTTCTTTTCCTTGCCTTTCTTTTTGCAGACGTATTATGCCTTTCAGTAAAATCAGGAAACACCACGTCTTCATCAGTTTGTCTGAAGTACTGTGGATATTCCTCATGTGTAATATCCTCTATCTCAACTTCCTCAAACTCAGGGGTTTCTTTATCATCAGAGTGAGTTCCAACATCCTTTTCAGGAATAGGTGGAATCGACTCATCAACAATGAATTCTTCAAACGTTTTCCCTACTTTCTGTGCAAGTCCATCCAGTATCTCCTTTGCCACAGAAGCAGGTACTTCCCCATCTTCAAGATTAGGATCGTTATATTCCAATTCATATCGCATATCATCTGTTTGGAATATTTCTGCAAAACGACCTGTGAACTCAATGGTCCACTCTCTCTTCTCTAACATGTCCTTGTATACTTGTTTTGCATCATCAGATAAGGACCTCACCTTCTCATTCCAGAACACAGTCTCATCATCAACATTCTCTCCCTTTTTCTTAGAACTCGACTCACCTGTGTCTTTCTTCTTTTTAGAAGGTGGTCTTTTCTCAAATGTAAACTTAGCAGTATCATCTCCTCCATCATTATCATCACTGCTACTATCGTCCTCCTTTTGACTTCCTGACCCTTCAGCATCATCATCATCATCATCATTATCATCTTCATCATCACTTTTATCCGATTCTTCATTCTCATCATCCTCATCCTCCTCTTTATCAGATTCAGATGGTTCAAAATCAACTTGTTCAACCTCTTTCTCTGCATCTTCCTCACCCTCCTTCAGCTTGGGTGCTATGTTGTACAAATCATCAATCAGATCACTAAGGCGTTTGTTTTCAGCCTTCAGCTCTTTGTTATCTTCTTTAATTGCCTTGTATCTGTTCTTGTTTCTCAGAACCTTACTTTCAAGCTTCTTATTCTTTGCTTCAAGCTTCTTTACCTTCTCATCTATTTCATCTTGATTAGATTTAGAAGCAACAACAATCTGAAGCATTTTCTCCTCATTCTGTTTAAACTTGGCAATCTCAGCTTGTTGAGCCACAAGCATCTTCATCATATCATCCATTCTTTTATTCATCTGCTTCATCACTTCATCATCCACAGTGACCTTTTTAGACTTGGACTTAGACTTAGATGGCTCAATTTCAGCTTCTTTTCCCTTCTGAGGCTGTGTAAACATGTTCAGAACATTATCCAGGGCAATATTGAACTGATCCACTGGTAATGTTGTAGCCTCCTTAGTCTTTTGTTTCTTTGCTGCTGGTGAAGATTGTTTAGATGATGTACCAGCATCAGGTAATCTCTTTCCTTTCAACAATAAGTTCAACTCCTTCTCTCTGAGTTGCTTGGTGCTTGTCTTCTTAGCCATACTTTTGTGTTTGGGCTTGGGCAAATTCACTACAACTGTTTCTCCTTCATTCAACTCATCAAGATTAACAGTCAACCCTTCATCTTCAGCATCAACAGACTGCTTACTCTTCTTAGCTTCTTCTATTGATCTGTTCAGTGATTCAGACTCACCAACCAAAGTGGCCTTTTGTTTGGTAGTCCGGACATTTTCAGCATCCGAATCCCACTGTTCTTCAGTTTCTGTTTCCTCTGAATCAACAGACTCCTCATCTACCAAACTCATACCCTTTTTAGCAGTAGTCTTCTTCCTCACCGCTTGTTGTTTTGAACTTCCCTGATCTGTCTTTCCCTTGCCCTTCCCTTTGGCTCCGGGATTGACAACTTGCCTTTTCCTCTTTGTGCTTGCATCAGCATAAACTAGTGGATCATCATTATCACTATCACTATCAGGATGTCTTGCTAGATTCTTTCCAGGATCCATGTAATCCTCTCTAGCCAAAGCTCCAAATAACCTTCTGTAAGGTGGTCTCTCATTTTCAGGCACACCTTTGTAAGCTTTCATTCTTGCTAAGGTTCTAACATTCATGTGATCCATAGCAAGTATTTGTGTTGGATCCTTCTTCAAGTTTGGATATTTGTGATCGAAGATCATCATCATAAATCTAGGATAAAGCATAAAGTATTTCTTCTTCAAACCTTTCAACATCTCCAACATGTGATCTAAGATCATCCCAGCAACGTTAAATGGTTTATTGAGAGTCAATGCAACCATTAACGAGCTTAAACTCTTTCTCATCACGTCATAACCCCCACTAACACATCCAAATACTAGTATGATAACGTGAGCAAAATACTTGAACTGTACGCTCAGTTTCCCTTTATACATTGAACCATCAGTAATCGGTCCTTTGTATTTCCTCCTCAGGAAACATGCTTTCTGCTCAGTCCAGGATAATTCCCTTGGATCCTCACTTGTTTCAAATTGGATCTGGAGAGCTTCTCTGATATCTGCTTCAGTGATAAACATCTCCATTCCCTGAATCTTGCTTTTAATGATCGTCTGATTATCAAAGTAATCATACTTGGCGTTGTTGTAAAAATCCTCAACTATATCCTTGTAGATAATAGTTGGTGTGGCCAAAGCATAAACCACTCTGCATCTCTTCAAGAATTTAAAGATCTCAGTGAATTCCACATTCTTCTCAACGTCTCCAAGATACGCACAACAATTATGGGTCTTCTCAAACGGCCATTTGCTACCGCTTGATGATCCTTCTTCTTGCACAGTCTCTGGAATAGGATCAGTCACTGCAGTCTCCACAGGAATATCAACATTAGCTTGTTCTTCAGCCATCTGAAATGAAAAATCAAAATAAAACGTCAAAACATGAAATCGACAAAACTTGAAAATTTTTGACTTTTGAAATTCCACATTCGCCCAAAACTAACTGGTCGAATGTAGATAATTGTGGCCGAAGGTGCAAATTTCTGGTCGAATGTAAAGTGATTTTGATACAAACTATACATTCGCCCATTTAGTGTTTCCTTCGTCCATCTAGTGTTTCCTTCGTCCATCCAGTTCCTCCTTCGTCCACAACGATGACCCGAAGGTGGAAACTGTTTGAATCAAAAATTTAAAATTTTATCAAATCTGTTTTTAACCCCTAATTTTGATCAAAATCAGACCTAATATGACCGACTAAGCATCGTGTACCATCAATTTCCCTTAACATTCATTCTACAACAGTTTTCAATAGGAATTAGGGTTTATATAATTTCTTTCGATCAATCAACGATTAAACCTTGTTTATATACTAATTCCTCATACATTCTCCCCCTAAAACTGATGTGGGATGAATGTTTAACAAAATCAAGCATTAAAAACCACTGAAAATCCCTAAAACCTTAAGCCCTAGGTCCGGTTACTAAACAAACGATTCCGGCTTGAATCCTTGTCCATTACCTGTAATACTTATATAGAAATGATCAGTGAACACTAGAGAAGAAAATGCACAAGCACAGGAATCAAAAACAACAAGGTTCTGTTATGAAGAAAATTTTGAAAAATTTTGAAGTGTCTGGTCGAACCTGGTTTGGCATATTTATAAGGCTTCACCTTCGCCCGTTCAGTCTGGACGAACGAACAAAATATCCACCTTCGCCCCTAATAAAAGGCACGAAGGTAAACTGGTTTTACCCGAAAGTGAAATTTGTGATAAAAACCACATTCGCCCAAAATAGAACAACCCGAAGGTAAACAAAACTCCACATTCGTCCCAAATTAAGGGCGAATGTAAAATGGAATTTTGAAAAATTTTGCCAAATTACAAATTCGAAACCCGTTCAACATTTTTCAATCCGTTAAGCTTCCAAAACACAAATTTTTCACATTTAGAATGATACAAAGCCCAGATGGTGTTGTCAAATCTCAGAAATTGACCATCAAGCATCCCCGGTTATCAAAAATAAAGCAGAAATGCAAAAATTTTTGGATTTTCTGAAATTTTATCAAAACACACCTAAAATCTTTTTGGATTTTGTATCTTTTTGACATTAAAAGTAAATTGCAACAAAATAAAATGCATCAAAGTAAATTAAAGCAGTAAACATTTTGTGAAATCCGGTCAGAGGATCATATCAGTTTTCTGAGAAATCTGATCACAGCGTTGATCTTTTTGTTTAATATTATCATTAGAAACAGTATGTGATACGGCAATTGCTGATATTGTGGTCCACGTAAGCTCACATGCAGACAATTACGCAATGCTTTAAAAATGATACGAGTTAGGTGTATTAGACTAACACGATGTGGTGCCCACACACACGACATACTCCCGTATCAAGTAATTGCACAAAGCTTCATCGTAACGCGTGATTATGCCAGAGTTATCCGTAAAAGTTACAAAGTATATAGCACAGAGGTGTACAGGTCAGCAAATGAATGCAGCAGAGTAACATGTGCGTATACACTAGGTTGAGGCTGATATTAATCACTGATTTGCATCAGATGACCAATACGATGTAATAATGATCTATGATCAATTAAAACATAAAGTTCCTCAATTCGGTAACTTCCGGTTTTGGCAATTAAGCTCTTTTAGCAAATATTCTGATAAAACTAGGTCCGTAAATCAATACGACAAAAGTTTATCAGAATATCCCGGATAACCATAACATAACGACCCGAAACCTCAGATTTTGGCAAACCTATCAAACGAAATTACGGTACTAAGACCATATGCCCATGAGGTGTTCAGCCACGAACGCGTAGTTCGTTATGTTTGTATCACTAATGCACTCAATATTTAGTCTACGAAGCCTATCAGCATATCACACGTAATCAACACACGCCTCATAAACTATACAATTCTTTAGCCTGTGTCAGATTCCCACTGATGTACTATCATTTCCTCTGTTTTACCAGGAAATCATTTTTGATTTTCTAATTTTTTAGGTCTTTTTGAATTTTATAATGTTTTTGGTTTTTCTGATAAAATGGCTCCCCCTAAAATAAAGAACATATTTTTGGATTTTCATTTTTCTGAAAAACAGAATAAAAACAAAATTTAAAAGAAACAATCCACTCGAAAGCATCAACTTCTTTGAGGATTAACAATCCCCTCGAAAGCATCAACTTCTTTGAGGATTACGATAGTAAAGAGAAATTCCCAATTAGCAAAGAGAAATTCCCAATTAGCAAAATATAAAAACTAAAAACTAAAAAGCGATAAACCGAGGTGCCGATTAATCCTGTTTTTCTTTTATATTGTTTACTTTTAAAAGATATTCAAAGCGTGAACGGTCAAAAGCTTTAGTAAACAAATCTGCACGTTGATAGTCAGTATGAATTTTGATCATATCAATCAATTCCTTAGCGTAACAATCACGGATAAAATGATATTTGATCCGGATGTGTTTCGCTTTAGAATGATTTTCCGAATTTTTAGTTAATGCAATTGCGGCTTCGTTGTCACAGTAAATAGGAGTTTTAAGAAACTGCAAACCGTAATCCACCATTTGTTGTTGAATCCAAAGTACTTGCGAACAGCAACTCGAGGCTGCAATGTACTCGGCTTCACAGGTAGATTGTGCTACGGAAGTCTGTTTCTTGCATTGCCAGGTGATTAACCTGCTCCCGAAAAACTGGCAACCAGCTGTAGTAGATTTGCTATCCTTGTCACAGCCGCCCCAATCTGCATCACTAAAAGATATGAAATCAAAATTATCATCATTAGGGTACCAAAGTCCTTTTGAGGGACAACCCTTCAGATATCTAAGGATACGCTTGACCGCCGTCAGATGACTTTGTTTCGGCTTCGATTGATAACGGGCACAGAGACACGTTGCGTACATAATATCTGGTCGAGACGCCGTCAAATACATCAGAGATCCGATGATTGCTCTGTATGTAAAAGGATCCGTCAGCTCCCCCTTAGCGTCCACTCCAATCCCGTGATTGGGTTGAA
This sequence comes from Ambrosia artemisiifolia, assembly GCA_032199755.1. Lineage (NCBI taxonomy): Eukaryota > Viridiplantae > Streptophyta > Magnoliopsida > Asterales > Asteraceae > Ambrosia > Ambrosia artemisiifolia. Next base: position 3,287,701 of record CM063526.1, on the reverse strand, counting down.
TCGGGGTATCCATTGGCTTAGAGTCCTCCATCTGGAATCGGCTCAAGATGTCGGAGACATATTTCGTCTGGTGAATGAAGATCCCGTCGGGTCTTTGGTCCACCTGCAAGCCTAGGAAAAACTGCATCTCCCCCATTGCGCTCATTTTGAACTTTTCCTGCATGACCGATTCGAACTCCCTGCATAAAAGCTCGTTAGTTGAACCAAATATTATATCATCAACATATATCTGCACTAGAAGCAAGTCATTTCCCGTCTTTTTCGTAAAGAGGGTGCAATCGACGAGGCCGCGCTTAAATCCTTTGGTGATGAGGTATGTACTTAGCTCCTCGTACCACTGCCTCGGAGCCTGGTGCAAGCCATAAAGAGCTTTGTTCAGCACGTAGACCTTATCCCGGTGGATTGGGTCCTCAAAGCCTGGTGGCTGCCCGACATACACCTCTTCCTTGACTTTCCCGTACAGAAATGCGCTTTTCACGTCCATCTGGTAAACTTTGAATTTCTTATAAGAAGCAAACGCAAGGAACATCCGAATAGCTTCGATTCGTGCTACCGGTGCATAGATTTCGTTATAATCAATCCCTTCGATTTGATGGAAACCCTGCACGACCAATCTGGCTTTGTTCCGAACAATTACCCCACGATCATCCTTCTTACACTTAAACACCCATTTGGTGCCAATCTTCTTTCTATCCGGCGGCAAATCTGTGAGCGTCCAAACTCCCAATTTCTGGAATTGTAATAACTCCTCCTGCATAGCTTCCACCCAGGCATCATCCTTCAAAGCGTCCTTGTATGTCCTTGGCTCTACCTGCGACACATAACACGCAAACGACCAATCATTTTGACTACCAGATTGTTGAATTTTGGCATATAAAGCTAAAGCACCAAAACTCTCTGGCGTATTAACGCTTTTAAGCTGCCCTCTGGTCATAACACTACTTCCAGGATCACCAATAACTTGCTCCAGCGGGTGAATACGGTGAATCCGAGATTCCGGATAAACAGGTACTTGCACTCCCGTCTGAACAGTCAAGTTCTCTACAGCATCCAGATCATGACCCGTATTTGATGATGAAGCCACATCAGAATTTGGAGTTGGGTTCACTGGCGGTGCCTCCTGTTCTTCAACTTGATCAAGAATAGCTTCTTCAAATTGTTCATCTTCAGATTCTGAAGTGTCTAATGAAGTTGAAGCCTCTTGAAAAATCTCTTCTTCTTGGATAGGAGCATTGGTATCATTAGAAGCTGGTAGGGGGTTCACGGTGATTGGACGCACCAACGGTGAAGTTGTTGCATTTTCACACTCGTAAAGTAATCGAATAACAGCTTCTTCAACCAAGCTATCTAGATTGAATGATTCAAAGAAATCTTTGTAATCAAACATCCAATCAGGACCCGTGCCTTGAATATTTTGAGTATATCGTTGAACGTCCACGTTAGCCCAGTCTTCCACACGACGAGTTCGCTTGTTGTATACCCGTTTGAGTGGGGTTGCATATCCAACAAAGTAACCCTCCTCGGCTTTAGGACTAAACTTTTCGCTTGGATTCAACATAGTGCAAGGTGCCCCGAAAGGTTCTAGATACTCTAAGTTCGGCTTCCTTCGGTGTAACAGCTCATAAGATGTTTTTCCAAACTTCTTCACTGTTAGAACCCGATTTAGTGTGTAATTTGCTGCATAAATTGCCTCATTCCAGAACATTACTGGAAGATTTGAATCAGCAAGCATTGTTCTAGCCGCTTCAATTAGAGTCCTATTCTTTCGTTCAGCAACACCGTTCTGTTGAGGGGTATACGGAGCCGAATATTCATGATGTATCCCTTTGTCTTCACAAAGTTCATCCATCTTGGCATTTTTGAACTCCGTCCCATTGTCACTCCGAATTCTCTTTATCTTCACATTGTAGAGATTCTCCAACCGAGTGAACAGAACTTTTAGATTGATAAAAGTGTCGCTTTTATTCTGCAAACACATCACCCATGAAAATCTTGAGTAATCGTCAGTGACGACTAAACAATAAAGCTCTCCAAGATGACTTTTGCGCTTGACCGGCCCGAAAAGATCCATGTGCAATCGCTCTAGTGGCATCTCAACAGAGTTCACCTTTTTCACTTTGTGGGACTGTTTGTGTTGCTTCCCCTTTTTACAACTCACACACTTGTCATTCAGATGGAAATGTTTCACGTTTACTCCATCGACAAGTCCATTTTTCACAAGTTGATTCATTTTCTTTAGATGAATGTGCCCCATTCTTCGGTGCCACATTATCGATTCTTTCTCAGTCGCCTTGGACAAAAAGCATGTTATTTGCCCTTGTGATGTCATCGCCTTGGACATATCAAGAATGTATAGATTGTTGACGCGAGGTGCCTTCAACATTATCCACTCTTTAGGAATTGTAAAGCCCGGTTTCAAGATATAGCAGGATTTGTCATCAAAATGCACAGTAAATTTCTTGTCACAAATTTGACTGACACTCAACAGATTGTAATCTATCTGCTTCACATACGAAATCCGCTCAAAACTCACTATCCCATTGCTCACACTACCTTCCATTGTGATATATCCACCTTTGTTTCCCGCAAACGCAACATACCCTCCATTGATGTTCTTCACGTCGAACAGCAACGCAAGATCCCCTGTCATGTGGCCTGAAGCTCCACTATCAACAATCCAAAGACTGCTAATAGGGCCAGCTGAAGCTCCCTGCACACAAAAAGTAAATCAGTTAGTGCTTTCGGGGGACCCAAGCCTGAGTCTTGGGTCTTTCAACATCAGGTTTCACAATAACATTTTCACAAACATTTTTAACAACTTTTTGATCAATCTTTTTCTGATTGCTCAAAATTGTTTCCTTTTTCTCATTGTCTTTTGAAGTTGAAGCTCCTGGAGTACCATTGGGTGTCCAAGATTGTTCAGTCCTTTTCAGGATACGAATCTGAGACTTTGGGTTCTCAGTCGGTTTCTGAACATTGTTAACAAAGGTAACTTTCTTGGTAACCTTATCTGATTTAACAGACTTAGGTCCAACATTTGATTTGACAATCGGTTTTGGTGGAACCTTTTGCCTATCAACTGTTGAGTTCACCACAGGCTTTCTCCATGAGTGTTCCATGGCAATCCGATTCCTTCTATCATAGTGCATTGGACGAGTGTTCCTCATTTGAAAATTGTGTTGATAATAAAACGGTTGTTGTTGTTGAGGAACAACTCTCCTATGAGGTGGCACATAATGATCAATCGGCTTTCGCATAGAATTCCTCACTTCCACTTCGTGCCTCTTGTGCCTTACATATGGACACTGAGCAAGTAAATGCCCACGTTCTCCACACTTAAAGCACGCACGGTACTCTTCAAAAACATTTGGAGCATTTGGTTGAGCAAATGATCTAACAGGATATTGATCATTGTATTGTTGCTTCCTTAAACTCTCAGGGAGTGGTCCTTTTGAGTAAGTAGGCTCATTGTAACCATTAGCTCTGTTTTTGGGTTTAACAAACTCTGTGACATGAACCTTTGGTTCTTGAGGAACATCCAAGTACAACTTCTTTAACAAAGCTGGTGGAATTTCATTTGTTCTCTCATGTTTTGGGAACCAAATAGTACTTTCTTGCCAAATCTTTTCAATTTTAGCATAGTTGGCATTTTTAATTGGAAAGTCCTCGTCAGAGATGATCTTATCGGATCCTTCCATCCGATAGAACACCTTGACAGGTTTGTCACATTGTTCGTTTTTCTCATTCTTTTCAAGATCTTTCTTAATCACATTAAGATCTTTCTTCTTAACATTCTTCTCAGACTTATTCACATGATGAATGTTTCTCATTGGAACAATTTGAGATGATGAAACTGGTTCATTTGTAATGATGTGATTTTCTTTTGGAATTTCACATGCATTAACAGTTTGGTTACAACCAGTATCATCACTCTCTGAATCTGAGTCAACACTTTCAGCAATAACACCCTCATCATTGATTCCCAAAATCGGTCTAACATCGGAATTTGGATCACCAACACTTGAAGTGTTAGATTCATTTTCCGATGCTGAATCAGATTTTACCGAACTCTCCGGTGTCACTTGGTGACAATTATGGTTTTCAAAGAGAACCGGAGATGGTACAGCCCGATAATTGGTTGTTTTATCATCAATGATGTGGTCTACCACATAAGCAACATTCTTGTAGCTTTCCAACTTTTTGTTTACTTTTTCAGCAAAGCATTTGATGGCGGCCATTTCCAACTTGGTGTTTTCAATTTCATTGATGTAGTTGTTTATTGCCAATTGTTTTAAAGACAAAGTATTTTTCAAGTCAGAAATGTCCTTTTTGTAGCCATCTAATACTTTGTTAAAAGCATTCAATTCTTTGCGAGTAGATTGACTGTTCATGATAGCACTATCACGTTGAATACGGAGTTGTTTAACCTCCTCAGTCAATCTATCACATGCACCACAATATTTTTCACTAGTATTGTCAGTACTACATGCAGAACTTACAGGTTTTGGCGGGTCAGTCATGGCCATTAATGCGAAATGAGCTTCCTTTCCTGCAAAGAATCTGGAATAATCAATCTTCGTGAAAGCATCATCTGCAATGCACGACTTCCTAGTCATCAGAAAATCTGCCTCTGCAAGCAACTGATCAATATCTTCATCAAGAGAATTAACACTAGCTTCCGTATCCGAGTCACTGTCTGAATCAGAATAAACCGATTCACACTCCTCAGGAATGTCAGAAACAGTATCAATCACCACTCCTGAATTAGTCTCTTCATTTTCAACCTCAACATTAACCTCAGAATTATCCTTAACAGGTTCAAAATCACCATCCATCTCAGCCTTAGAATCATCACTATCAACCTTAGTTTCAACCTTCTTCTCCATCGTCACTGAATCTTCAAGATCAACCTGATAGGCAACACACGCCACATTTCCTCCAGTTGTGATTTCCTCAACACCTATCTGAATACTTGACCAGTCAAACCTCTCATCTTGTTGAGTAACCAATGCTTGATTGGTATTCTGTTGTTCAGCTGGTGTAGTGATAGGTATGACTGTTCGGTTAGTATTGTTTGGTGTTTGGTTTTGTGTCTGGTTTGGTGTGGTTGGTTGTCTATTTTGGTTGTTATTAAAGTTGTTTTGACGATTTTGGTAGTTGTTGTTATTGTTTTGGGAAGAACCTTGGTTTTGGTTTTGTTGTTGACGGTTCTGATAGGTAGCATTAAATGGATTCCTGTTACCTTGTTTTGGTGGCTGAGTGCATTCACGTTTAAAGTGACCTTTCCCTCCACAGTTAAAACAAGTCACTTTCTCCTTATTGAACCCGTAGGTTGTATTAGGAGAAGTTCCCAAGTCTGTTCTACCTGTCTTCTCAATAAACTCTGTTGCTCTTCGCATTATGCTCGCAAATGCCCATTGGATATCAATGAGTTCCATCTCCTCCTTGTCAATTTGTGCATAGTCTTCATTGGTCAAGTTGTTATTACCAATTTGACTAGCAACTAAACCATTGTAGGAAGAAACCATTGCAGAGACTAATGCAATGTGTTGCTGAGCAACTTCAACTGTCACATTACCAAGATTAGAAGTCTCTAAAACCACAGTTGGTTGATTAGGTTGGTTCATTGGTTGTGGTTGAGATTGACTAGCAGTGTAAAAAGCTGCTTGTTGCTTTGGGGAGAATGGTGGAATGTATGAATATTGATATGGAACTTGTGGTTGTGGTTGTGATAAAGATGAAGTTTGTTGATGGTAGTTAATGATGGGTGATTCTACAGCATTGGATAAACAAGCAACATGTGGTGTAACTAGCCCTCCAGAACTTGTACTTGCTGGAACTAAAGATCCTCCAAAGTATAAGTTTGGATTCTGAGGAATCTGTGCTCTCCTAGCCTTCCTCTTCTCTTCCAATTCCTTGTTTTCCAGCTTCTCAACGAACTCTTGAAGAGACCAGTATTGAAAAGCATCCTTCTCCTTCAGAACATCCACATGCTGATCCCAGTTTGGTGGTAATGCTTCAGCAAACTTGTCCACCTGTTTTGCCATAGGAATCTGTACACCATAGCTAGACAATTCAGATATCAAATGATTATATCTAGGAGTTAGTTCTTTCAAAGTTTCATTTCCAACATAAGAAAAATTCTCAAACTCCTTAACAAGTTCTTCCATCCTCAAATTTCGAGTCTTTTCATTTCCATCATGCTTCCTTTTAAGCATATCCCACAATGCCTTAGAAGTTGTGCACGTCCCAAACTGATGCAAAAGATCATTTGTAATGGCTTGTGTCAGTTGGGAGAACGCCTTCTTTTCCACAGCAAATTTCTTTTTCTCATCCTCCGCCATGCTCTCCAATGGCACTGGTTCACCTGTGTTCTCCAGAACTGGTGGTGTGTATCCTTTAGCTATCATGTTCCATGCTTCAGCACCTTCCACTCCCATGCCTTCCAAGTGTATCTTGAACTTTTTCTGCCACTGATTGTATTCTTGAATCTCCATAAGCTTCGGTGGCCGAGTCCCGCTACCTGAAGACAAATCATTAATCAGTGTGGAAATAGCATTAGTAGTTTGAGTGTTTACCACCGCTGCTGCTACTCCCCAGTAGTCAGACTGTGGTACTGTAGGTGCACTCTGAGTCATGTAGTTAACCGGCTGCGAAGACTGTGTGCTCGTCTTCTGTGCTGCCACTGTCCATGGGTCCATCACCTGCTGTTGTGGTTGTGTAGTTGCTGGTGTAGGAGTAGTCTGATAACGCCACATGGTCACGAACTTCGAGAAATTCAACACTTAGAAAAATTTTACACAAGCTGTCCTAGATTCGCCCAAAAGTAATCAGGTTCGTCCTTTTTGGTATAGGTTCGCCCAAAAAGATACCCCCGAATGTGAAATTTCACCAGAATGTAAAAACTCACAAATACTCTTCTACCTTCGTCCAAAAAATCCTAGGTTCGACCGTTTTGGTTTCAGGTTCGTCCGCCCGACTTCCCGAAGGTGAAAACTTTGACCCGAATGTAAAATGTTTTAGTGAAAAACTCTACGTTCGCCCTAAAACTCTTAGGTTCGCCCAGAAAACCTCTCTCCTTCGACCTAAAACTCACACGTTCGCCCACTCAGTCCAGGTTCGCCCATTTCAGACTTTTGAAAAACGGTTACACTTTGAAAAACGGTTATTTTTATCTCTGATTTTCAAAAGTTTGTGGATTTGAATGATCTTGATCAGGTTATGCTTCGGAGATGATTTGGAACAACTTTAATACCTGGAATTTTGAATTTTAACCACAAAATCACCTCTAATTCTTTCAAAAACACACAAAAACCATTTTTATATGAAAACAGATGTGAATTGATGAAAATTATGTCCAAATCAGCTCTGAGTTTATCAATTTGTTGTTGTATGATCCTCTACGCTCTGATACCACTTTGTAGAGGGAGAATTCGACACGAAAACAGGATTATATGATCATACAAGTTGCTAAACCAGGTGCGGAAACCCTAGCTTAGAACAAACTGATATAAACTCAATCAAAACACAATCATAGTCATTTTAAAAGCTTTTCATAGATTAACTTGTTCAAATAAACGCTTACAGATTGATTACAGTTAATCTATCACACAAACTATCACTCTCAATCCTCTCAGTAACACACACACAAAACACACACTCTAAATGACTCGTTATACATTACAAAAACCCAATTTCTATTTATAGCAACTGTACGTTCGCCCAGATAGACTGGTCGAATGTAAGCTTTTCCACATTCGCCCACAGTATGTGGTCGAATGTGTCTTCTGTGCATCCCTGGTTCTAGATTCGTCCACATCTAAGTTACCTTCGCCCACACTGTATCACCTTCGCCCACTTCTGCTCTCATTCGCCCCTTAACACATGTTAATATCTAATCATTAGTCGCAAAACGGCATCTACAGTTATTTAAATCCTCCTCTTTTTCTGTTGTCAAGGATCCTCCAAAATTCTTTCACCATTGACATCTTGAGTTCCATGACTTGTGTAGCAGTAAGAAATGGTCCCTACTCTGGTTCTAGATGTTGAACTGTAAGTAGATCTTCTATCGAAAGTTTGTTCAGTTCTCTCTTGTGCTTCAGAACTTTATATGAAGTGTCTTCTCTTTCCAAGCATATAGCATTTGTCTTGTGGGTGAAGGACCATTTGATAATCTGTGTTGGGTCAAAGAGGATTGATAACCATTTCAAACTTAGTCTAATATCCTCTCTGCAAGTTTTTGTTAAAGTATAGAAAGTGTTGAAGAAGAGAAGACAATTACTGATGAAGAATGAAGCTAAGACAAAGCGCTGAAGAGTAAAGTTCTGAAGAAGAACCAGATAAATATCTGAAGAACAACAACTAAAGAACAACTCCTGAAAGGATTACTCATCAGCAGTTCTAGTAGAAGTTTCCCACTGCCCTAAACTTCAGAAGTTTCTTATTATATTTGTTTTTAATAAATATTTTGTATAAGTACCAATGCTACAGCCTGTTGCAGTATTATACTATTAATCTTATGCTTTGTATGTACTTTTTCTTGTATATAAATAAAAGGGTTCACACTTTCTATTTATAACACAACGTTAAGTCAGAAATCCTTTGTCAAATATATGAGAACCATTTGAATATTCACAACTGTTTTATCATTTACTATTTTGATTCTCATATACAATTATTGCATATTAGTTAATCATTTGAGGGGGAGCATTTACTGATCATAAAAGTGAACTGTTAACATAGAATAATTATTATCATTCCACTTCATTTACTTTGATAAATTAATTGTTTAAGAAGAAACTGTGTAACTTAGGTCCTACAATTGGTATCAGAGCTCTGGTATATATGATAACATATCAATCTAGCAAATTGAGAATCAGACATAGGCTCTTATTGATATTTAATCAAAGGATAAAAGTTTACTTTATTCAATCCATCACTTTGAGAAAATGTTAATCAACCAAACTTCATAAAAATGGATCCTCATAATACTGGATCTGCAAATAAGCCTCCCATGCTAGTTAGAAATGAATATAACATATGGCAGAGAAGGATGGCACATACTTTGTCACAATAGAACACTGGTTGTTGGAATTTTGTCATGTATGGACCCCATAAACCAGTGACTGTAGATTTAGAAACTAAAGTTGAAAAAATAAAAGAATCAAAAGACTACACAGAAGAAGATTTCCTAAAACTTGAGCTAGATGCTAAATATTTTTCAATGTTGGCAATGACTCTCCCAAATGAAATTTATGCTGGACTCTTACATTGTGAGAGTGCAAAATAACTTTAGGATTGTCTTAAAGAACAATTTGGAGGAACTGATGAGGTGATTGCCAACACCAGAGAAATCTTAGCTCAACAATATGATACTTTTACTCATGTAAATGGAGAAACTTTAACACAACAATTTTTTGGCTTTTTGGAGGAGTGGGTTTGGAAGATGTTGGTTCCTGAGGGACTGTTTCTTGTTCCCCTAGGTCATCTTCTGGCCTATTGCCGGTTTGTTGTGCCTACTTGTGAGGTTAAAGTTCTATGTTTTGAAGTTTTAACCACAAGTACCTCTTCTCCAAGTTCTTTGAAAATAGCATCCATTAAGAACCTTGGATATAGTAAAAAATTTCTTTTCAACTTTCTAATGATGCAAAACTAGTTCATTGAAAAAATAAGACGATGCCTTAAAAGGGGTTTTGTAACACCACAAAAATTTTCAAATAATATTTATCTCGTAATTATAAATAACTAATTTAGGGGTGACTAATATAGTTAACAACTGAACCGTACGAAATAGATTCGACAAACTACACAAGCTAGATATAATAATAGTCCCTAAATCTCGTATGATATAATTAGTAAGCTTATATTATTAAATATTAATTATAACTTGGGGGACTAAAGGGGGCAATAGGCCATAGTGGGTGTGGGTGATGGTTAAATAAACAAGAGAGGAGATGAACTCCATCTCCTGGACATCGATCCCCACACCCAATACACACACACATAAAGTTAAACACCTAAATCTGCTCAATCTAAGGCTTTGGAAGAATTTAATCACATGCAATAGGTGAAAATGGTCACCTATAGTTCAACAAGCCCCAAGGTAACCTTTGATTGCTTTGTTATAATGATTTAGATGATCATGTGAATGATGAACTTGATGGGGGGTTTTGCTAATAATTCAATTAATCAGTTTGTGATGATACCCTAGTGTTTGGGAATGACATATTCATGTAAAAATTGATTATAAACTTGAATTGCATATCCAGCATCCATATCAAAATTTTATTGAAGGAAAGTGATGGGTTCTATGAGTTGTGATAAAATCAATCATTTTAGTAAACTAAATGGTGTTGTATGCTTCTTGAATGAAATCTGTTGGGAGATGATTATAGTCTTGTAAATCCACGATACGAGAAGAATTAGGTTCCTTGATACCTTGGTAGGAATTATCTTGAATCTATGAAATACTAGCTTTTGCTATGAATATCTATAAGAAACTATAACTTAGATGTTTATTGGAATGCTAGTAATGATGAAATTAGTGAATGATGGATCCAAGATGTAATATACGAAATTTTGAAACCCTAACAATAAATGTTATAAGTATTGCAACATATTATTATGTCGGATTTTCAATGTTTGAGATGTTAATCTACTTACAACATCTAATATCTTATTAATAAAACAACTTAGGTTATACGAAAATATAAATAAATCCATAACCATATTCGTATATAACATTTATGAAATCAAATGGTATTAGCTTTGCAAATCCTTGTATAACCGACAATAATAACAATAATAATAATAATAATAATAATAATAATAATCTATACATATAATAAACCAAAGCCATTTTAATGACATGGCACTCAAAGAGGCATTCTCCTCCTTAAATGTGTCATGTGTCATCCCATGTGGCATTGAGATATTTTAGGAAAAATTAATTTAAAAACAAAATTAGATTTTTCTCTCTTATGTGTCCTCCCATAATTTTTAAACGTTAATATCTTTTATATACGAGATTTTTTAAAGAAAAAAATTACACCAAATTAACGAGCGTTTTATTATCTTTACAACGATTACCATAGTGCTATATAAAAAACGGAGACAAAAACGACTATTTTTGTTGGGTTTTGTTCAAACAGGAAAAAAAACACAAAGTGGTCAGGTAAATCATTAATCATGTATAGGCAAGTCACTAATTATGTACAAATCAGTAAATATGAATTGTATTTTCAACATGCGTTAGCATTGGAGTTATACATTGTTTTAGGTTAGATATTAATATTAGAGTTATACATTGTTTAAGGTTAGGCGTTAACATTGAAGATATATTTTTAATTGTTTTAGGTTAGCTGCTACCCGAAGCTTTCATGCATGTAACTGTAAAACGCATCATTCTATTTCATATGTAAAATTAATATGTCATATTAGATTTTTCAACCCCGGGACCTTCCCGGGGTATAATCTAGTAATAATAATAATAATAAGTAATGAATCAGTAATAAAGAAAAGAATTGATAATGTAATCTATATATATATATAAAAGAAAGCCCTTTTGCTGACGTGGCGTTCAATGGTGGCCTCAACCCCTCTTGAATGTGCCACGTGGCATAATATAGTGAAAATTTTATTATTTTTGATTTTTTTTCGTTTCTTTCCTTCTATCGACCCCTGTTATATATACTTTATTCTTATTTTTTGAAACCCTAATATTCAGTAAATCCTCTCATCTCTTCCATTGCCTCTCATCTCTTCCACTGCCCCTCATAATCAGAATCAGGTATGAATATCCTTTCTCTTTTCTTTATCATCAATATATGCTGAATGTTATAACCCGTTCATATTAATCCCCTACCATTCTGACAGTATGCTTCACTTCCAGTTTAGATCGCAGCCGTCGTATACCTATATCGTCAACAAATCATCGATCTACAGATCAAAGGTAAAACCTTTTCTCCATTTGTATTCCTATTTCGTAATTCCATTTGTATGTTTTTCTTTTTTGTATGTGATTTATGTTTCTGTCGTGTTAGGTCTTTATACCTTTTTTAAGTCCACCTCCTTCGCAAACAGATATGTGCCGCTGTGTTATTTTTAATCTCAATTATATGGCGGCTGTGTAGTGTTCCTCAAGAACAATAATCCCCTTTTCGAAGCTAGGTATCTATTAATAAATATGATGCTCTCATGTATATAGGTTTTGACTTTTGGTCTTTACACAAGGCTAGAAGGTCGTGGCCTTCATTTTCAATATTATTATTATTATTATTATTATTATTAGTAGTAGTAGTAGTAGAGGAGCAGTCGAAAGACGTTAGCCGAAAGGAGAAGAGGAAGGCATTAAAGAAGGAGAAAAGGAAGCAAATAAGGAAGGAGCTAGCCGAGAAGGCTCGCGCCGAGGAGGCTCGGCTTAACGATCCAGAACTGCAGCAACAGAAAAGAGTTTGAGGACAGAGAGAGGGCTTTTCTACAACAGTTAGAGAGAAAAAATAAAGAAGAAGAGCGGATTAATAGCAATTGGTACATGTTTTTTTTACACTTTCTGATGTTAATATGGCCTAATTTAATTGTGTTTCAATATTTGTATTTATGTTTTTAGAGCTATATTTAAGAGTTGTTAATTGTGGAGTTTCTTTGATTTGGTTAACAGGTTAGATGTTTATATACATGATTATTTAGTAAAGAGAGATTTAAAGGCGTCGGCTCAGGCGTTTCATAGTCTGACCCTGTTGGTAAGAAGTGAAAATTGAATGTGTTGTTTTAGGGTTGTGTTTGTGAAGGGTATTTTAGACATTTTGGGTAGATAATTATATGTTTGTTGGTGTTTGTTATAATGTTTCAGCTATTCATGTGCCTGGCCGATTTTTGTTTGAATGGTGGTCTGTGTTTTGGGATATATTTATAGCAAGGACGAATGAGACACACTCGGAAGTTGAAGCTTCTTACGTTGAGGTTAGTTTTGGATCTTTGATTGATATTTGGCGTGAAGGCGTATGTACTATATATATATGCTTTTGTTTTTTTTAATGTTTCTAATTGTACTGATGTTGTGCTTACATGATTTGTCTAAGGAGTTCTCATCTACTGACACAACCAGACGAGTCTTCTTTTATGTTTCCTTTTTATTGTGTTGATGCATGTTAGATTATTATATAGTGGATGTTATTTTCAAGCTCATAATTCGTATCATCTATGAACAAATGAGTGTATCTTTGGTTTCCAGACATCTAATCTACAAGCAAAGTTTGATTTTTGTTTTACCCTTTTGTGTTTGATGTTTTTGTTTGGTATTTGATGTTCCAGTTATCTAATCTTTTTATCTTGACATAAGTTTATGAGTTTCTTGGCAATTGTATAGGTTAGCAATTGTATATATTAATGATGCTTTAACCATGTATTATTCTTTTATCATTTTTTATTACTTAAGTTATATTATATTTTTCAACCCCGGGACCTTCCCGGGGTAATCAGCTAGTTCTATATATATACAAAACCAATTGGCGTGAACAGTAGTCCAGTCTAATCATGCCACGCTTAAATTTAATATTGCTATTTGCTTATTTGTTTCCAATATAATCATGCCACGCTTACACTTATTATTATAAGACAGGTTTACAATCCAAAACCGTTCAACCAATACACATGTTCACTCTTTTATTTCAATCTTTTCATCTCTTTTCCGATCTCTTCTACAAAAGTCTACTCTCAAAACAATTCTCATGCTCCGTGTATCTCGCTCGGATTCCGACCGGTAGCTCAGCCACTAACCATGTCTCTCTCTCTGCCATCTGTACTCAGTTCAAGGTTCGTGTTCGTTTTTTCCATCATTTTCTCTCTGTGTAGCCGGGTATGTATTATTGCCTCTTCCTTCTATTCTATGGTTTTCTTTGTTTGGATCTGTTACATGGGCGTTTTTTTGGTTATCACAATTCTAATTTAGGCCTTTCATGAATACATACATGTACAGAGGCTTAGATGAATCATTGGCGATCGTTGGAGGAGATGGACTGTTGGATTGAAATAGAATCTGCAACGCTTTGGATAAATGCTTAGAGAAGACTCCATCGTCGTCGACTTTTAGGTTTCTAAAAATGCAGAAATAACTATGGTGGTTTTGTTGTTGGGTTTGGCAAAATGATTTTGAGATGGTAATGGTTTTAACAAGTGGTTTTGGTACTAGAGTGTAGATATGAGAATAATTTTACTGCCACAAACATCAATCTTTTCTACCTAATTATGATCACTATCAAAAACTTTATTAACCCTTTCCTTAAGATTAATTTTCCAATTTACAACGTTGTTAGTTATTATTATAAAATTATGATCAGTATCAAAAACTTCATTAATTGGCATCATATTATTTACTCAGTTTGTAGCTTAAAGTTGAAATTAGACAATTTCTGGTTTTCATTCAAGTTGGTTTTGTGATAATTGAAAACTGTGACGAACCGAAACATTGCACGAGTTGTCGTCATGTTCCCGCGGCATCGCGCTAGCTTGCATAGCATGTCCTGATGTTGTACCCAACAAACTCGCTACTAGCCCAATTCCCATTACGTCCCCACCGTAACGTGCAGGCTTATACCCATCAGCGCGCCGCAACGCGCGCGGGGTTATATGCTAGTTAATGCTACAATCATCATCTTTGAGATCCTTTCAAAAATTTCGTTTCAAAATTGACGCGGTTTCTTTTTCTTTATACTTCAACGACGCAAATCATGGGATATTATAATCTCTTTCTGACAATAGATTGATCATTCGAATTAATTCACTCCTCATAAACTCTTATAAAAGAAGAGACGAGCCTGTCCGTCTTTAGGATCTCCGACGAATCGCCACCACATTGATTGGCTAATCGGCTCACTGTTTTGAACAGAAACGGACCGCAGACGTCTCACTATCGCTATACACGATTAACCGATTCGACTTAAGGTGTCGCTTTACTCTTCTGTTTCATTAGACGTTTTTTCCCCTCCCTCTGTTCCGTAACATTGTTGTCTAACAAACTACATTCTTGTTTAACCATTTCTAAAACTCCAAACGACCTGTAACTTTCAGTTGGTCACCACATTCGAGTTGACCTCCTTCGAATCTGCTCAGTCCCTGTTTTGAGCCGCAACGACCACCGACACACCAACATAAAGCAACTCTTGGTGACTCCGCATCGCACCGATCAACCTTGCGTGGCATCATACGGTACTAATACTAATTTGAAGTCTTGTTTTCTTTTTCTTATAACCATGGCCTCCACTAGAAGTTCTAATGATTGAAGAAGATGAACAATAACCATGTTTGCTGTTTGCTGTTTAATATCTTGCACATATACTACACTCACATGATATAACACAATAGGGTACTAATTAATAGTATAACTACGTATATTGCTAATATTAATTTGGAGTATGTTCATAATTTTTGTGAAGAGATTTATCAAATGTTACACTAATTAGTTTTACTAAAATTAATCAGCACTAAAACGAAACCCGGTTGTATTTGTTTATGGTTTACTACATGTTATTTCACTTTGCAAGAACGGTTCGTAAAATTATTTATCCTATCGGTCTTTGACAGTTTTAACTAAATACTGATGATTTTTATCTACAACAACATAATAGAGAGCACTAAGTTATGGAAATAAACTTGATTATAGTTATCAGATCATGATGCTTAGATTTAAAGTGTTGCAAGTCATGATAAATCTGACATCAAATGTAACGTATCCATAGGTTCGTGATTGTTGAGAGAGGAATATATAGTTTCCAACTTAGTGATTGAAGTCGTTTCTTTAGGTACGGATTTTATGGTCTCTTACTATTAGCGTTATATTGTTTCCATCGATTTCCTAGTGTATGGATTTTGTGGTCCTCTTGTCGCATTATTGTTTATTCATTGTCCTCGTTTTATTTATCGTGACCATTACTTGAACCATTGATTTTCCATGCTCCCTAAATCATGGTCACTTATATCGTATCGATTTATTGTCACTGATATGCATGCGATGGGTTCGATTTTGTTTACACTCATCATCGCATGTTCCCATAATTATGAAGTGTTTGCTATTGACTAAATATTATTGACTCTAAGTGTATTGATATTTCATTTCATTGATTAAGTGTACTATTTCATTGACCTCAATACCCGAGCATATCCACCTATGGGGACATAGGGCGTCATCATTGGCACCGATGGCGTGCACCATCTGTGGCGGTGCGAAAGGCCACAGCGTCTCTATATTGTTAGTGTGTGTATGTAATTGCACTTATTGTTTATTTAAGAGGCGTATGGATCGATCCTAGGAGTGTTAGTGTTAGTGGTAGAGGGATAGGTTTGAGTGCCCACATCCCCTCTACATATTGGTGCATTGGAACTGCAGCTAATGTACACAGTGTTTAGTGTTTATTGTTATTGGCTCACATGGTTATTTCTAAATTATATATTGTTATTAATTCATTAGTGATCGTTTAGCGTATAGTATTGTTCTATCCTTAAATTGTTATTGCTATTGTGTTCTCCGTTACTGAGCAATTTTTGGCTCAACCGTTTTCTTTTTGTTGTTTTTCTTTTATTTTTAAAACAGGTACTCAGGGGAACCAGGGAAATGTGTGAAGAGTGTTATTAAAAGGCTAGAGACTTGAAGATAGTAATCTTTTGAATAAAATGAGTGATCGAATAAATATAGACTTTATTTTGTTTACCATCAAGACCGTTTTATGGATTCCTGGTTTTGAATCTTGACGTTAAGTTTTAATTAAATTATTAATTTTGTCTCTGATTACTGTGTGACACATCAGCCCTAAATGGGCAGGGTGTTACAGTTATGGTATCAGAGCTTAGGCTCTCTATCATGTAGAAAAACTTTAACTAAATAATTAAGACATGTGAGGATTGGGTAGACGTTGGGTTAGGTATTCATTTTGTGATAATTCCTTATTCCCTAAATATCCTAATGTATTCCTATTCTCTTATTGTGTTGTTTTTTAGATGCCT
Source organism: Ambrosia artemisiifolia (assembly GCA_032199755.1). Taxonomy (NCBI): domain Eukaryota; kingdom Viridiplantae; phylum Streptophyta; class Magnoliopsida; order Asterales; family Asteraceae; genus Ambrosia; species Ambrosia artemisiifolia. The sequence goes on along the minus strand of CM063526.1, from coordinate 3,270,706 downwards.
CGTCGTCGTGCAACACGCAGCTCATCTGGTAACCGTTCTGGATCAAATGAGCCTGATCCAACTATTCTAGCGGCAATAACTCAGGCCTTTACTGCTATGTTACCAGCAATTGTCCAGGCTGTACGTGGTCCTGATCCTAATCCAAACCCAAATCCAATTCCTAATCCGAACCCAAATCCTAATCCTAATCCGAACCCAAATCCAATTCCTAATCCGAACCCAAATCCTAATCCGAATCCGAATCCAAACCCAAATGTTGTAGTGGGGAATAACCCACCTGAGGGTATACATGCATGGCTGGAAAAGTTTCAAAAGCAGAGACCGAGATCTTTTACGAAGGTAGCTACGCCAGCTGTAGCGAGGGATTGGATTGCGCATATGGAGAAAATATTTCGAGTGTTAGGAGTTGGTGATGAATTCAAGTCGAGGTTAGCATCGTACAAACTGGAAGAGGATGCACAGACTTGGTGGGAAGGTGTGTTGGAGGAAAGAGGAGGAGATTTATTTGTGGAAAACTTACATTGGGTAGAGTTTCGTAATATTTTCTTCGAGAAATATTTTACTAGTGTCAATAAGAGTTCCTATACACGTGAGTATCACAATATTCGCCAGAGGAACGATGAGCCACTTTCTGATTTCACAGATCGATTTTACTGATTAGTTGGGTTTCTTGGGGCAGCTGCTGGAACGCCAGAAGAACAAGCAGAGAAATATCAGTGGGCAGTTTGTGACCGAATTCGTAGGGCCATTATCCAGTCGACATTCTCTACTGTTGCAGAGGCTGCTAAGGCTGCCAAGAAGGTTGATATGGAGAACAAAGAATTTTTGGGTAGTTCTAATGATAGCAGAAAGAGGAATAGAGAAGGACACCGTATCCAGTCCTTTAGTGAGCCGTCTCAAGGATCATGTCAATATGGAAATGATCGTCACAATCCTGGAAATATGACATCTGGAAAGCATACAAGACCATGGCAGGGAAGAAACCAAAATCTGGGTCAGATCAAACCATACCAGGCACCAACCCAAACTCAACCTTCAAATCAAAGAGGAAACCCGAACACTACCCAGCTTCCAATGTGTAACCATTGCCACAAACGTCACTCTGGCGTTTGTCGCCGACTTACGGGAGCTTGCCTTAAGTGTGGGGACATGGGTCATTAGATTAATCAGTGTCCAAAGCCTAAAAACTAGGGGTGTCAATCGTGTCGGGTTGATGGGTTGGCGGGTTTACGGGTTGGCGGGTTGATGGGTTGAAATGTGCAACTCGAACCCAACCCATATTATTATTCGTGTCAAATATTTCAACCCTAACCCAACCCACATAAAATCCGGGTCAACCCGAAGATGACCCGTTTAACCCATATTTTTAAATGAGTCATACATGTTCATGAGTTATAAGCGGGTTGTTGGGTTGTAAGCGGGTTATCAATAAAATGTGTAATGGTGAGTATATAAGTGTGACAAATAAATAATATAGTATGCCAAAAATAATACAATTATAACTAACCATGTAAATAAAAATGAAAAAAGAAAAACAAAATATAATAGATTTTTTTTTCTAAATACTTAAACGGGTTAACGGGTCAACCCATTTTATATATGTATCAACCCTAACCCGACCCATTTTTAATACGGGTCGACCCGAACCCGACCCGTTTTTTTAAACGGGTCGTGTTACTTGACCCAAATCTGTTTTTTTTTTCATGTCGGGTTCGGGTCGGTTTTCGTGTCGTGTCAATAATTGCCGCCCCTACTAAAAACCGAGCTGATGACACCACTAGAGGAGCAACTGTGCCACCTACTGCTGGAGGGCGAGTATTTGCACTGACCGCAGGGGAAGCTGCTAATGCTCAAGGTACTATTTTTGATGATTTTCTCTAGTGTATTAATGACTTGTCTCATAATTTTTTTATGCTTTCATTCCATTGTTCGTGTCTCATTGTTTATCGATTCACTAGGTACTGTTTCGGGTATTATTTATCTTGGTGAGCGTGAATTGTATGCGTTATTTGATACTGGGGCAACCTACTCGATAGTCTCTCAACTAGTTGTCCGATGTCTTAAAATTGTGTCTTCCTCGTTGGACCATGCTTTAGTTATTTCTACACCGATGGGAAATCCTTCGGTTATTACTCACGTTCATAGAGATTTCCCGCTTGTAGTCGGAAATGTTACTCGTAATGCGAATCTATATCCCATGCAAATGGGAGACTTTGATGTGATATTAGGCATGGATTGGTTGTACATGCATCGAGCTACCATCGATTGCCACTCTAAACGAGTCATCTTCGGTGATATTCTGAATCCTGAGTGTATTTATCAGGGATCTCAACCTCGAAAATCTATTAAAATTATCTCTGCTCTTAAAGCTCAAAAACTTATATCACGTGGATGCGAAGGTTTCTTAGCTTCAATTAAAGATATCTCCGCAAATACGCCACATATTGAAGACTTTCCTGTTGTTCGGGATTTTTAGGATGTCTTCCCAGATGAATTGCCAGGGGTACCACCTGAGCGTGAGATAGAATTCACTATTGATTTGATTCCTGGTGCTGAACCTATTTCTAAGGCACCCTACCGTATGGCCCCGTTAGAGTTGAAGGAGTTGAAAGAACAACTGCAAGAACTTTTGGAGCTTGGATTCATTAGACCTAGTGTTTCTCCATGGGGTGCACCTGTGTTATTCGTGAAGAAGAAGGACGGTAGCATGCGACTATGCATTGACTATAGGGAGCTAAATAAAATCACCATTCGCAATCGCTATCCATTACCGCGTATTGACGATCTCTTTGATCAGCTCCAAGGAGCGAAGCACTTTTCTAAGATCGATCTCAGATCTGGGTACCATCAGTTGAGGGTAAAGGACCAAGATGTTCCTAATACGGCTTTTCGTACTCGTTATGGTCACTATGAGTTTCTAGTCATGCCTTTTGGTTTGACAAATGCTCCCGCTGTCTTCATGGACCTTATGAATCGGGTCTTTCATGAGTTTTTAGATCGTTTTGTAATCGTATTCATTGATGATATCTTGGTATTTTCTAAAAATAGAGAAGAGCACGAGGACCATCTTTGCACTGTTCTGGGAATCTTACGCCAGGAGAAGTTATACGCAAAGTTTTCTAAGTACCACTTTTGGCTTGAGCGAGTGGCTTTTCTAGGCCACGTTGTATCTGCGGAAGGTATTATGATGGATCCTTCAAAGGTGGAAGCTATTACTAAATGGCCCAGACCAACTTTTGTTACTGAAGTGCGGAGTTTTCTTGGACTAGCAGGATACTATCGACGTTTTGTAGAGGGATTTTCCATTCTAGCTTTGCCTCTCACCCAACTCTTGAGGAAGGGGATAAAGTTTACTTGGAACGATGACCGTGAAAGAAGTTTCGAGGCACTGAAGCAAAAACTAGTGTCTGCACCCACTCTCACTCTCCCTTCTGGTCCAGGTGGATTTGACATCTATAGTGATGCTTCGAAGGAAGGGCTTGGTTGTGTTCTCATGCAGCACGGGAAGGTTATTGCTTATGCCTCTCGTCAGCTCAAACCTTACGAGGTAAATTATCCGACCCATGATCTAGAGTTAGCAGCAGTTGTTTTTGCGCTTAAGATTTGGAGGCACTATCTCTACGGGGAGACATGCAACATATTCACCGACCATAAGAGTCTCAAGTATATCTTCACACAGAAGGAACTTAACATGAGGCAGAGGAGATGGTTAGATTTACTTAAGGATTATGATGCCAACATTCAATACCACCCTGGTAAAGCGAATGTGGTGGTCGATACACTGAGTAGGAAGAATTCTGGAGGATTGGCATCCTTACTTTTCAGCCCCATATTCTATCAGACCTAACACACATGGATATTGGTATAAAATGTGGCGAGTCTAATGGTTATTTGGCTAGACTGAATATCGAACCGAATCTCATCACTCGGATAAAGGAAGCTCAAAAGCAAGATGGTGAACTTTGGGCAATCTTGCAAAATTTAGAAGTGGGGAAACAATCTGAATTTCGAGTAGATGAACATGGAACGATTTGGTGTGGGAAGCGTTTGTGTGTGCCTGATGATTCCTCTATTCGTCAAGCGTTGCTAACTGAGGCACATAGTTCACCATACTCTATACACCCTGGATCCACAAAGATGTATAAAGATTTGAGGCAACATTTCTGGTGGAATGGTATGCAAGAAGATGTAGCTAGACATGTGGGCCAATGTTTGATTTGCCAAGTGAAGATTGAGCATCAACGAGCTAGTGGATTACTACAATCGATAGACATTCCAGTTTGGAAGTGGGATGATATTTCTATGGACTTCGTAATGGGTCTTCCAAGAACTCTTATGAAGAATGATGCTATTTGGGTTGTGGTAGATAGACTCACAAAATCCGCTCATTTCTTGCCCATCCGTAAGGGGTACTCTGTGAGCAAGCTATCAGAGATATTCCTTCGTGATATTGTTCGATTGCATGATAGTCCATATTAGATATTATGTGATAGAGATGCACGTTTCACATCACGTTTTTGGAAGGGTTTTCAAAACGCTTGGGGTACGAAGATACGATTTAGTACCGCTTTCCATCCGCAAACTGATGGACAGTCCGAGCGTACTATTCAGACTTTGGAAGATATGCTTAGGGCATGTGCACTCGAGTGGACAGGAAACTGGGATGAATATTTGTGCTTAGTGGAGTTTGCCTACAACAATAGTTGGCAGGCTAGTATTGACATGGCGCCTTTTGAGTTGTTATACCGACGCAAATGTCGAGCTCCCACATGTTGGGATGAGGTTGGAGAAAAGACGATTGAGGGTCCTGAATTGGTGCAAATCACAAATGAAATTAGCGCCTACAAGATGTTTGATAAAATGCCTCAACAAAACACGATTCCATTAAGGCATAGATAAGGCATTAAAGCTGATAAAACTTTTGTGGTCAAATGAATAATGTTTAAGAATAAGTTTTGAGCACCTATGTGGATTACACGTATTAGGTGTAAATAAGGATGGCTTTGGATAGGCATGGAGCCACGAATACGAGATTCCGTGCGGATTGTAGAGCCCGAGGCACCCCTACACATTCCTAAATCAAGGTAAAAGCTATCCGAAGGGGTTGTAGAGACCGAGGTAGCGAATTCGCGGCCTTAATCAGGAGTTAGGCAGGTCAAAAAGTGCAAAAACAGTACCAGACAACAGTGAACGGCCGTTCACTATGAGTGAACGGCCCACTCACTCTGACCCTGCCCGTCTGGAACCCTCTGTAAAGGGTGAACGGCCGTTCACCCTAACCGAACGGCCGTTCACTTTGGTAAAATGCGTTTTGGACTTTCTTGATCAAATTCTATCATTGTCTAGTACTATCTAACCTTATGTGATGCTTGTGTAACAGGTTATAGGTATGATGAATTCCCGGATGAAGGATCAAGCTACCCAATCAAACCGAACGCGCTCTTTTGATCAACTTTTATACATTTGGGTTGTATCATAGCATATTTCAAAACTACATGTCATCATTTCTGCTGTGTCTAATTGATTGTTACTTGATCGTAGTTGTTTTAAAACTTATATTCACCCGACTTTGGGTAAATACGTTTTTCAAATAAATTGGTAGTTATCAATAAGTGATTGAATTAGGCCATTATTTTCCCAAACCTACGTAATTAACGGATTTAGGGGTAAGGGTCTTATAGGTCGTATTCAGAGCCAAAGGTCTTGATCGGTTTGAAGCTTGGTCAAGAAATCCGTGAAGAAATACCTCAACTTAGTAAGTAATAGCATGGTGAGATACTTGATCACCAATCCGGTAAGAAATCTATCCCCAAGGATATCTTAGCCTAGTCGAAATGTTAGGCATCATCTAAGAATACCAAACCAATTGAAAACAAATCATGAGAAATGTGCTTTAAACAAGTCAAGAACTTGGAAACGCACCAATTACACGGTCATGGTGGGCCATGGCTCAGCCGATCCGGAAATTGGAAAACATGATTGCATTTGCAAAATAATGCAATCCGATTAAAAACGAAATCAGCATAATAAAGCAATTAACAAAAGAGATAACATTGAATCAAACAGGCGACTTGGAATTGTCTATTTGGGAAGTATCGTGACGAACACGACAAGATCATCAGTGTCATGTGTGAATTGCTTACCCTGGCCAGGTAAGTGTTAAACACATGATACGGTGCGCTTTTTGTGATCTCTATGCATACATCCGATGTAGAATGGACTAGGTCAGGAGAGAAGAGCATGTGTAACTTCCGACTGTATGACTTGTGGGGTCATAGAACGCGGGAGTAATGCTGAACCAAAAAGGACCGGTAAACCGGATATGTAAAACCGATGCCTTAACGACCTGCGGGGCCGTAGAGCCAAAGGTATTACCACAACGGTTACACGGATCAGGAATTAGACTTGAACCTTAAACAAGGTTGAGTCGTAAACAGATTCAGTTCGGAACTAGACTTGAACCTTAATCAAGGTTGAGTCGTAAACAGATTGAGTTTAGAATTAGACTTGAACCTTAATCAAGGTTGAGTCGTAAACAGATTCAGTTCAGAATTAGACTTGGACCTAATCAAGGTTGAGTCATAAACAGATTCGGTTCGGAAATAGACCTGGACCTTAATCGAAGGTTAAGTCGAAAACACACCCAAACTTAATCAAGAGTTAAACCACAACTAGACTTGAATCTTAATTAAAGGTTAAGTCACAAGTGCATCAGAATCATAACCGATGGTAAATCCCTTAATTGATTTGAACCACAATCGAGGGTTGAATCGTAATCACCTGTGACAATTATTCGAGAAGTTACTCGTAAATGGGAACTGAACCTTAATCAAAGGGTTTAATCATAAACGCATTTGAACCTCGAGCAGAGGACAAACAGTGAACGAACTTAGACCTCAATCAAGGGTTTGGTGGTCATCAACCCGAACCCTAAGCAAATATTAAACCGTAATATGACTTAAACCTTAATCAGAAGTTAAGTCATAACCAAGTTAACACCTTAACCAAAGGTGGGGTCGTAATCAAACCCAAGCCACGGTTGGGGGTTAATTGTCAAAAATCAACCAAACCATAACTTGAGATTAAACCCTAACAAATCTAAGTCTTAACAAAAGGTTAAGAGGTAAACCAAACTAGACTCAGTCAAGGGTTACCTAGACAGTAAAAGTCAAACCTTAAAGCAAGGTAAAAATCATAAATAAATTTGTACCCTATCTAAGGGTAAACCCTAAGTAAATCTGAATCATGTTCAAGGGGTTAGCTCGCACACCAAACATGAAAGGTTTCGCTATACTTTGACTCGAATTCTAATTGGAAGTTGAATTAGACACCAACTAAATTAGGACTATCGCCATATGATTAATACGTGTGATATCTAAAAGGTTAATTTGACTTTTAAAAGTCTAGCTGACTCGACTATTAAATAAATTAGCGTGAAAAACTCATGATATGAGTTAGTTATTTGGAACAATGGCTAACTTGATTTATCTTGAGTATAAAGAGTTGGATCTTGTCAAGCTAGGTGGAAGCTTGAGGAAGAAGGGATCAAACGGACAAACGAGCCAAGGAGTGTACAAATGAGGTCAAGGTAAGTGACTTATCCCAATAAATCTCTTAGAAAATAATTGATTGTGTAAACACATGAAAACGTGAACGAGTAAAGAATTCGAAAAACAATATTGGCTTATCGTAGGATAGCCATGATAAATCTAAAACAAAAATCATAAAAAAAATCCTCCAAAGTTGTAGAGGATCGTTTTGTCAAAAACAGATTAGTTGATCATACAAGTCTACCAATCTAGGTGCGAAAACCCTAGATCAGTTACCATAAGATAGTTAACGAATCAAACAACCAAATTCACTTTTTCAATATCCATTCTCATTAATTACTTGTCAAAAGATGTTAACAATAACGTTTACAAGTTAATAACACACTTTCAGAATAATCACAAACCCTAGAGAGAATCTAACGTTTACAAGTTAATAACACACTTTCAGAATAATCACAAACCCTAGAGAGAATCTAGACTGAACACACTCACTAAAATGACAAAAGTTACATCATAAAATAAACTTCAAGCTTATATACTACTGCAGTTTCGCCCATTTATCCAGGTCGAATGTGGAAGTTTTCCACATTCGCCCTCTTCTATAGTACGAATCAAACTTCATTCTTCATTCGCCCAATCTAGTTCTACCTTTGCCCCAATTACTTCACATTCGACCTTATGAATTTCCACTTTCGCCGCTACGTAAACATCAAAGCAAACTTTTATTCGCAATCTAAAGCACTAGTCGCACATTATACACTAACAAACTCCCCCTCGACTATTACTTGGATTGCCTTCGTGCTTCGTCCATCTGTTTGTTCATCAGTTTAATCCTGAGTTGTTTCTTCTGATCTTTCGTCATCTCGGGCTTAAGCTTTCGCTTTGTCGAATGTTTCAGCACTTTTTTCATCTTTACTTTCTCACCGAGTTTCTTCTCCAGATTACTACTCGAATTGATGTCACATGCAAAACAAACTCCCACAACCTGTTGATACTTTTTAGCTTGATCTGCATCCTTTGGTTCACAGTAAATTGGGTTGTAGTAGAGCATGATGATGTCTTCAAAAGCACAGTTAATAATTCACATCGGATCAAAAACGTGTATCTTCTTGTAAGCATCCTTCCCATCTTTCAATACAATCACCGCTTCTGCTGTTCTCCAATAATAATACCACATAACGAATTCAGAGCTGAAATCCTGCTGAATTGGCATTAAAGGTATCCTCTTCATTACAACTGGAGGTTTATACTTTAACGTCACTTTCTTCAAACCTGTTTTCAGTTCAATCCCTTTATGCACTTTTCTCTTAGGATACTGTGGTTTAAACATACTCCACCTCGTTCTACTCTCCCAAGATAGTTTATCAGCAAACCAACCAACTGCATCACTATTCACTGAAGCACCAGACATTGTGAATCTGCATACGTCTCTCACCGCCCAGTTCGGTAGAGTTTGAATATCATGGAATCTGTAGAAGTACAAAATTCCTTTCTCCCATTTCACTACTATGCATCTCAAATATCTCAGATATTTCCAACCTAGGGCTCTGTCTTTGAATAGTTGGTTGTGAAACTTATAGAATCCACCTTGTGCTTCAGGTTTTGGTCGTTTATCATCCATTTCCTTCAAATTCTTCAATAGAGTCTTCAAACTATCACTCTGTTCAGTTGATGGTTTCTGATTACTCTCTCCAAACACATTCTTCATCAAAGTATCACTCTTCTTCTTTGCTCTGTATTCTGCTTCTTTCATGTTTACTTTAGTAAAATCTAGGAAAACTTCATCACTCTTATGTCTGAAGTATTCAGGATATTCCTCGTGTGTTATATCCTCTATTTCAATCTCTTCCTTCTTAAAAGATTGTTCATCAGAATGATTTCCTGTATCTTTTTCAGGAATATCAGGTATCACCTATTCTGCCATAATCTCTTCAAGTGTCTTTCCCACTTGCTGTGCAATACCTTCAAGTATTTCCTTAGTTATTGCAGCACTCATCTCACCATCTTCAAGTTCTGGATCATTGTATTCTAACTCAAATCTCATATCGTCAGCTTCAAAGATTTTAGGAAACTTTCCTGTAAGCTCAATTGTCCAGACTTTCTTGTTCAACATCTCTCTGTACAAGTTCTTGTCATCATCAGATAAAGATTTAATCTTTTCTGTCCAGAAGATATCATCGTCACCATCTACGTTCCCACCAGACTTCTTTTTGGAACTAGATTGACCTTCACTTCCTTTCTTACTCTATCTTTCTTCAAAACTAAATTTGCTTGCGTCGTCATCATCAACACTACTACTATCCTCCTCATCATTCTACTTTTCACCAGATTTCCCATCTGCGTTATCATCATTATCAAATCCATCGTCTGATTCATCATCATCTCCCTCATCCGATGAATCCCCATAATCTAACTTCTCTTCTTCTTTCTCCTCTTCCTCATCGTCTGATTCACCATCTTTAAGTTGAGGAGCTTCATTATAAAGTTTGTCTAACAACTTGTTCATCCTCTCATTATCCTTAATCAACTTTTTGTTCTCATCCCTCATACCCGCAATCAATCTCCTGTTTCTTTTGCTACGAGTATCAATTTCATCTTTTTCCTCTTCTAATTTCTTCAACTTCTTCTCTAACTCATCTTGATTCTCTTTTGCTGCCACAACAATCTGCAACATCGTTTCTTCATTCTTTTTAAACTTCTCAATCTCAGCTTGTTGTGCAGTTATAATCTTCACCATCTCTTCCATTCTTTTATTCACCAATTCCATCACATCATCAGAAATAGATACTTTAGGAACGGATGATGAAGCTTCAGGAGATTTTTGTTTCTTCTGGAATAAGTTCAGAACATTCTTCAAAGTAGTATCCAAATCAGGAACCACTTCAGCTTCAGTAGTAGTTTTCTTTGCCTTCTTAGCAACCGGAGAAGTAACTTTTGATGAAGTGCCAACATCTGGGACTTTCTTTCCCTTCAATAACATTTCAACTTCCTTCTTTCTCCTTTTCTTAGGATTCTCTTTCACATCTCTTTTAGACATTGTCTTGTATTTAGGTTTCTTCTGCTTTGCAACCACAGGAGAACCACTAAAATCTTTAACACCAAGACCAAGATCCCCTTCTCCACCTTCTAAATCAGTAGGACCTTGTTTTTCAATTGTCTTGTTTTGACTTTCAGACTCTCAAACCACAGTGGCCTTGGATTTAGAGGTCTTTACAGTCTCATCAGCAGACTCCCATCTCTCATCTTCTTCTGTTTCTTCAGAATCAATAGAATCTTCATCAACCAGCTGAGTACCTTTCTTTGCAACACTTTTCTTTCTTTAAGTTTGCTTCTTAGTTTGATCAACCTCATCCATCTTTGTTTTGCCCTTCCCTTTGACTCCAGCATTCTTAACTTGTTGTTTTCTTTTCATTGTTGCATCTGCATGAACTAATGGATCATCAGTATCAGACTCACTGTTAACATTCCTTGCCTTGTTCTCACCTGGATGCTTGTATCCTGGATTAATCAAGTGACCAAATAAATTCTTGTGAGGTGGTTTCTCATTATCAGGAATTCCTTTATAACCCTTCATCCTCATCAAAGTCTTCAAATTCATATATTAAATTGATTAAAAATAAATAAATTAATATTTTTCGAAAATAAAATTTAGTTTTATAAAGTTCACCAGTTTATAAGTCTAGAATAATTTTTGTGGAATTTTATAAATCTGTTTGGATATTTTTATAGAATTTTAAAATTATAATTGAATAAATTTGTAATATTTATAATATATATTAAATAAATGATTTTTGAAAAACGAAAAATTGTGTGATAAACTTTACCATTAGAATAACATAAAATAATTTTTTATATAATTTATAAACCTCTTTTGGTATTTTAAAACTATTTTAAAAGATTAGATTTAGTATATAAAGGAAAAAAAAGTAAAAAAAATATCTGCTGCTGCCAGGAATCGAACCCGGGCCTCTGGCCGGTTAGCGTCTTATATCACAAGTCTAGACCATCTGGTCTAGACCCTGAGAACGATTAGATTTGGATTCGAATAATTATAGAGACTTATTAGATTAATCCATTAATTGGAAAAAAACGGTGCGCCTGGGCTCGAACCCCAGACCACCTCCGGTTCAGTGCTTAACATAAACGAGTACTACCAACTGATCTGGGTATCAGATCTGTTTGTGTTTCAGTTTTCAAAATCTTTATTAAATATACGAATTGCTCATCTTCCCCAAATAAGAACACAAACCCTAGAATTTCCAATCACTTTAAAAACGTGATTATACACTAATTAAGTATAGAATTATTACGAAGAAAGGGCCGATAAAAACACAAAGATAAAGAATTAGATTTGTACCGATCCTGGAGAGAGTGTAAGCGCGAGCCAAAAACTGAACATAAACGAATCAAAATCTGGATGTTTGTGTGTTTGAATGTAAAAAGTATTATAGGGGTTTTTCTAATCAGCTAATCTAGGATGTGGAGGTCGTTTAATTTCGTTATAACCTTCGTTTTATAAGGATTGATCTTGGTTATAAGGAAATGTCAAACCCGGTCATTAATCCACTTGATTAGCCACGATTTACGCGTGATTTATCTTCGGAAATGTTAAGGCTAATTAGACGACCAAGATACAGCAGCTAATTGAATCAATCATCCTATGATTGAGCCTAATTGATTGATTGAGAACTGGGTGTTGACTTTTCAAAGTCAATTGTGCAGTACATAAGGAAAGTTTATGTTGGATTTGATTTGGTAATTGTCAGCAAACATGTTATAGCTCAGCTGGTTGGTGCTTACTATGTTATGGGGTTGGACGTGGGTTCGAGTCTTGTCTCCAACATTTATTTTTTTCAAGCCTTTTAAACTTATAGACTATATTATTAATTACATATTATAATTATACAAGATAAAAAGTGTTACGAAATATTTTTAAAACATACTAGAACGTTGAGATCCAAAGGGTTTATTAGATAATTATTAGTATAAGGTGTTTAAAACATATTTTGCTTAAAACAAACACATTTTTTTTTAATTTGGGGAAAATATGCGATGTTACAGTCTCCCCTACTTTTGGAAACTTCGTCCCGAAGTTATTAAAAACACAAGGTTGAGGGTGATTGGGTTGAAAGTAGGGCACTGTGGTTTGGAAAATTTGGGTTAAGTCAGAACATGAATTTATAGGTAATGGAATAATGGATAAGAGGTTTGATATGTGTGAGTTTTAAGGATTGGATTAGGTTCGTCTGAAAAAGTAAGAAGAATAAGAATCTAGCAAAACACTAAACTTAAGTTTTAGAAATCCTAAATGAAATGCATTGTTGGTTCACTATAGAAAGACTAAATGAACTACCAGATAACTAGAGTTTATAATTGATTATCTACCGACAACCTTGATAGAATTTCACACTACCTTAACGTACCTGTAAATTCATGATTACAGTCCGGAGCGCAATCACCAATTTACCTTACATTAGGGTTTTGTGTCCTTCTATGACTCTAAACACACATGAAAAACAGATAATAACCTTGTGATTGAATCTTTGTATCAATGAGTCTAATAAATCTTTATATCAAATTACATGTATGATGTATCCAAAAATGAGTCCAACTGTTGAGCAGGAAAAAGACCTCCACCAGTCAGTGAGTAGGAACCTCTACCGATTGTTGAGCAGGTGCGATAGCCTCTACCAGTCGTTGAGCAGGTTATTAGAACCTCTACCGACTGTTGAGCAGGCATGATGACCTCTACCAATCGTTGAGCAGGTTATTAGGTACTCTACTAACTTTTAAGCAAGTACTTCATCCTGTACCAGTTGTTTGATTAAGTGTAACAATTGTTTTTGATTTAACACATAAGTTGCAAGTTGATAATACATACATGTAAGCAAGTTTGCAAATGCATCAAGTATAGCATGCGAGTTGTAATAGAGTTGCCCTAGACAAGGTTAATGACTCTAGGTGTGTTTATAGCAAATAGTTTATATTCCATGCTTCCAAGTATCATGACTAATCAAATGTTCAGGTAGATAATCAAATCCTTATGTATAACTAAGAATCAAGTTTGATGCGTTGAACAATCAAGTTTTCAATAGTTTGGTTATCGTAGGGATCAAGTTCATGTTCAAGAGGGTAAGGAATATGAATTTAGTTATTGAGAGGATGATGGAGAACTCAAAGTATCATCAAGGTTATGAAAGATAGTGAACGTGAAAATAGTTAGTAAAGGGTTTATTTTATAGGTTTTCAAAGAGGCACAAATAGTAAGGGGATTATTTAGCAGTGTAAATCGTGAGGTTTGAATCAAAGGTTAGAATCAAGTGTATTAGAGAAAACATGTTTGTGGTATATGCCAAATATTATACAATTTTGAACAAGTTGAAAATAAGTAAGTGTCGATTGAGAATTTAGAGACTAAATATTGTTCCTATGGATGGGAGGAATTTATTTTCAAAATTGGTTTTGTACATAAAGCAAAAGTCATTAAATAGTACAAACTAAGTGAACTTTGATTAAAATATTCCAGTTAGTTGGAGATTTTAAACACGACATTAGGTTTTATAGATTAAGTTTATGGACATCTTTTGACAAAAATATGTATTTTCCATAGTCTATAGGTGACGAAAATTTGACAATATTAAGAAATCTTTAGTGTTGTGCTGGGGTATACTCAGGTTATGAGGTTACAGTTTAAAAATATATAATATGTTGAGAAAGGAAATAATATGATTTGAGTAGGGTGTTGAAAATATTTAAACAAGTGGCTAAGATGGTAAGGTGAAGTGTGATTATGAAATCCATATATGATTATGAAATGGGATTGATTTAAGCTGTAAAATTTTGAGAATTTAGAGCTTAGGTTAAGAAAGGTGTGTGTAATCATGTATTCATTAATTAAAATGAATAAACGAAAACTTTGACTTATCAAAACTTCTAGATCCTAATAACATAGTGAAGACATGTTTTAGCCTATAAGTGAACACTCATCCTGAGAATTCCCAGGTAGGCATCCGGGTCCCTCGTCTGATTGGGATTTGTGCGCAATGCCACTCCTAGACAGAAAACTCAGAATACAGGCGTTCACCCTTCCAGATTGCACGTGTTCGTTATTAAAATCTAGAACTTCGACGGGATCTTCAAGGCAGTTCAGGTTAGGACCTGAGAATTTGTCCTATTAGTCTAAGGGTAGATCCAGTGATGGAGAATAATCATCGTGTATGGGTTGAAGTAGAGATAAGAAGTAGGATAGAGATAGAGAAAAGAAACAAGTATAGTTGCAAATAAAAGGAGCAAGTACTGGTTATAATCCTATGGTTATAGGCTAGATTATTTTTCTAATAACCTAATTCCCTATAACCATGGCTCTGATACCAATTTGTAACACCCCAACCGATGGCGGAAACATCGGGATGTCACGTATTGACGATTGTTCAATAGGTCATGGTAAATAATAAGTTCCATTAATTGATTACATGAATTACATACAATTGTTCTAAAAGGATTTGTACATCAAAATGAAAAATACTAGATACACATCTTCAAGCATTAACTCTAATCTTCAAGCAAGCTATAACCTGAAACATGTTAAGTTCGAAAATATTTTTGGGTCAACAAAAGTTGGTGAGAATTACATAGGTTTGAATATTGAATAAAAATTTGTACAATTCAAGTGTCATGGCAAGTCTAGTCCATATGTGAAAAGAAAACTATCAGGTAAATCGAGTACATAATCAAACCTTGTGACTAGAATATTGTGGTCCATCCCATACGCATATGGTTCACTCGATTTTGTTATATGTTCGATAACAATCACCCACGCTACCTATGTAGGAGGTACACGTATCCGGGTAGGGTTGTCAGTCCAATAGATCTATCATTGTATATCGTCGGCTGATCAGTGTTAATGATTATGCTAGAATAATGTGCTTACCCTAGTAATGTTTAAGACATAATGCAACATAGAATAGCACATAAACACTTATGATTGAATTGTAAATAAATGTTGTAACATGTTTCACCCCAAAATAGTGAAATGAAAAAAAGGGCTTTGTAAACTCACCTTAGCACAAGTCTTGAATCCTTTGAAATAGTATAAATGTAGCACAAACGATTCCAAGTATTAACCTAAGTTCAAGGAAATAAAATAAGTCTAAGTTTGCTAGTCTAAAGGTATTCTATGGTTCCTAATTTGGGGATTGATAATTGATTGATGATTAATTTAGAATAATTTTTAATGACATAATAAATAAAGAAAATAATTAATAAAAAGGATTTTTGACAAATCTTAATTAAAGGTAGTTGTATGAAAATGTAGTAAATGTGAAAATAATTTTTATAAAATTATTTTCTTAATTAATGAATATATAATATATTAATATTTTATTTGTCAAAACATAATATTAATATCTAAAAATGTTAAAAATATTAAAGATTAAATTAAAATTTATATTTCTGTTCTAAATGAATAGAAATAATTTATGTAAAAGTTTGGTATAAAAATAGTGAAAAATGAGTTTATTATGAATTTAATACGATTAAAATATATTAAATTGATTAAAAATAAATAAATTAATATTTTTCTAAAATAAAATTTAGTTTTATAAAGTTCATCAGTTTATAAGTCTAGTGTAATTTTTGTGGAATTTTATAAATCTGTTTGGATATTTTTATAGAATTTTAAAATTATAATTGAATAAATTTCTAATATTTATAACATATATTAAATAAATGATTTTTGAAAAACGAAAAATTGTATGATAAACTTTACCATTATAATAACAAAAAATAATTTTTTATATAATTTATAAACCTCTTTTTGTATTTTAAAACTTTTTTAAAAGATTAGATTTAGTATATAAAAGAAAAAAAAAGTAAAAAAGAATATCTGCTGCTGCCAGGAATCGAACCCGGGTCTCTGGCCGGTTCGCGTCTTATATCACAAGTCTAGACCATCTGGTCTAGAACCTGAGAACGATTAGATTTGAATTCGAATAATTATAGAGACTTATTAGATTAATCCATTAATTGGAAAAAAAAAACTGTGCGCCTGGGCTCGAACCCTAGACCACCTCCAGTTCAGTGCTTAACATAAACGAGTACTACCAACTGATCTGGGTATCACATCTATTTGTGTTTCAGTTTTCAAAATCTTTATTAAATATACGAATTGCTCATCATCCCCAAATAAGAACATAAACCCTAGAATTTACAATCACTTTAAAAACGTGATTATACACTAATTAAGTATAGAATTATTACGAAGAAAGGGCCGATAAAAACACAAAGATAAAGAATTAGATTTATACCGATCCTGGAGAGAGTGTAATCGCGAGCCAAAAACTGAACATAAACGAATCAAAATCTGGATGTTTGTGTGTTTGAAAGTAAAAAGTATTATAGGGGTTTTTCTAATCGGCTATTCTAGGATGTGGAGGTGCGTTTAATTTCGTTATAACCTTCGTTTTATAAGGATTGATCTTTGGTTATAAGGAAATGTCAAACCCGGTCATTAATCCACTTGATTAGCCACGATTTACGCGTGATTTATCTTAGGAAATGTTGAGACTAATTAGACGACCAAGATACAGCAGCTAATTGAATCAATCATCCTATGATTGAGCCTAATTGATTGATTGAGAACTGGGTGTTTACTTTTCAAAGTCAATTGTGCAGTACATAAGGAAAGTTTATGTTGGATTTGATTTGGTAATTGTCAGCAAACATGTTATAGCTCAGCTGGTTGGTGCTTACTATGTTATGGTGTTGGACGCGGGTTCGAGTCATGTCTCCAACATTTATTTTTTTCAAGCCTTTTAAACTTATAGACTATATTATTAATTACATATTATAATTATACAAGATAAAAAGTGTTACGAAATATTTTTAAAACATACTAGAACGTTGAGATCCAAAGGTTTTATTAGATAATTATTAGTATAAGGTGTTTAAAACATATTTTGTTTAAAACAAACACATTTTTTTTAATTTGGGGAAAATATGCGATGTTACACAATAGCATCTACAACTCTGCTTCTCCTCAGAAAATCGATAATACCATAAAACTCTAGAAGTTTCTTCACTTCGCCCAAATACGCACAACAGTTATGGGCACTCTCGAATGGCAAATCTTCCTGAACTTCTTCAACTGGAACTTCCACATTCGGTTGTTCAACTTGTGGTTCAGCCATTTGTATATGTGTAAAAATGACACATTGAAAATTTGTTAAAAATGAACAAAATCAACAAAATTTGAAATTTTGGTTTTCAAACTTCTACATTCGCCCCAACGTGAGTACGAATGAGAGATTTTTGAGGTTCGAATGTACAAAAATGATTCGAATGTAAAAATTCATAGACAAAATTCTTCATTCGACCAGATTACCACATTCGTCCCTTAGAACATGTTACATTCAACCAAATTTCAACATTCGACCGTTTCTATATGGTTGAATGTACCTGTTCTAAAGACCAAAACATCAAAATTGCAATTTGGCTTGTTTTAAACTCTGATTTTCATTCATTTGGCTTCTAAAACGACCGACTAAGCTTACCTAACAATCAATTGATTCAATTGTTTAGTTTTAGATGATTTTAAATTACAATCTAGGGTTTCACAGGTTTTAATAATCAAACTCTATCAATTAGTATGTTAAAACACTAGATTATGCCACATTCTCCCCCTAAAATCATCGAAAACTAAAACCTGTGTCACACCCTCAAATTTCCACTGCGGGGTTTTACCGCGAGGTGCGTGACACACCAGGATCTCATAGCCATAAGTTATACGAACGACTCTAAATGCCCAAACCATTTAGTTCGTTTCAAATAAAACTCGCTTTTATTTTTAAAAGTTTATCAATCATAAGTTTAAATAAGTGCGGAAGCGAAAACAGTTTAGCAGATTAAGTTATGATGCGCAAACACAACGCGCCTAAAAACCAAAATAAAAGTAAGTACGTAAAAGTCTAAAAAGTTATAGTTCCCAAGAGACATCATGCATGAACCTAGGCGTGCTCCTTTCTAGCGACCTGCGAAAACATACTAAGTGTGTCAACATAAAGCTGGTGAGTTCACAGTAGGGAAACAATTGTAATTTCAACAGTTGTAAATAAAACATCAGTTTTAAGCTTGTCAGGGGTAGCTAACCCGCTCAATGTAACTAAACAGTGATTATTGGGAAACAGACAGATGTTATAGTGCCTTAACACTGGTGTCTATCAACACCAGTAAGAAAAAGTGGTCAGAAGTTCATGCCCGTGACCCAAGCACCTCAGGCATGAGGTTGCTGCACAACCTAATAGCGCTACTAACTACTACCCCGTTCGCCTCCGGCGATTAAACTAATAAAATAGTAAGGACTTTCAAGATAGAGTGTTTAGTTCACAAAGGACAGTTAAAATACAAAACTGATAAAAGTGTGATCCTCGTAAAGATCGAAAACCCGACCCACACAAGGTGTCATAGCATCCCAAAACATGGAATGGAAAAGTAGTAGAAAAGTTTTACTTAACCTTGTCTCAACCCGAGACACATGCTTTCGCGAAAAGTAGTGAAACTCACCTTAGGTTGCGTGCTAAAATAAACCGCACAGAAAGTAAGTGTGGAAGACTATTCGTCTACCCAAAAACCTTGCAATGCTAGACTCCTGAAAACTCCAAGATATCACCCGAATCAACTTGAACTAGTGAGAATTTGATGAAGATTGAAATTGAAAAGTGTGTGTGTGGGGGTTAGAAGTCCACGGCGCAAAAGTGTGTATGTAGGGTTTCTTTTATTTTTTTTTATTTTTTTATAATGATAAGCTAGGGTTAAGATCATGGGCCAAGGTTTTCGGGCTCTAGTGGTTTTTGTCTGATAAGCGAGCCCATTAGCCGTAACTAACTCTCCAGATCAATCCCGACAATAATAGTCATACTAGCATATATAAAACTACTGTTTTATCAATTCATATTATGTTTATCATAAGTGCACGTATCTCATAACGTTTACGTACAAGTTAATTAATACGCAATAATTCACATAAGCATGCAACTTACATACACGTGTTATTCCACATACATCA
Source organism: Ambrosia artemisiifolia (assembly GCA_032199755.1). NCBI lineage: Eukaryota > Viridiplantae > Streptophyta > Magnoliopsida > Asterales > Asteraceae > Ambrosia > Ambrosia artemisiifolia. The sequence continues at coordinate 3,251,095 of CM063526.1, read as the reverse complement.
ACACTCAATTTTTCACATAATCATGCATGTCCAACAAATCACCAACGTTCGGGTTATAGGATTCGTGTGTGTGTCAAGACAACCGTTTTCCTAATTATATGTATGTTAATGCCACTTAACGTATGTTAATGTTACCTAACATTCTGAAAGACTTGTTCAACTAACCCTAGCTAAGTGTTTAACCACGTATAATCATGGAAAATTAACTAGAGTTCAGTAAAAGAGTTAACCTGAAAATGCGGGGTGTCACATCATCCCCAAGTTGAAAAGAATTTCGTCTCGAAATTCAGCAAGTAAACAGTAATGTTGGTGTGCTTGGTTACCGGATGTCACATCATCCCCAAGTTGAAAGGAATTTCGCCCCGAAATTCACTTTGAGCTAGTTGCTTTACGTTTAGAGTTCGGTCTATGTACAATTTCAGGTTCTGTGAAGAGGTGTGGGTATTTGAGTCGCATCTGGTCCTTGCGTTCCCACGTATATTCTGGTCCTAGACGAGAATTCCACCGTACCTTAACAATAGGTATAGTGCTTTGTTGAAGTTTCTTAACGCCTTGCTCAAGGATTTCTACTGGTTCTTCCACGAACCTCAACTGGTCATCCACTTGAATTTCTTCCAGTGGAACCACCAATGTTGTATCAGACAGGCATTTCTTAAGGTTTGATACATGGAATACGTTATGCACCCCATTAAGTTCGTCGGGTAAGTTCAACCTATAAGCCACCGGCCCAATTCTTTCCACAATTTCGAATGGTCCAACATACCGAGGGTTTAACTTTCCTCGTTTCCCGAAACGAATCACACCCTTCCAAGGCGATACTTTCAAAAGTACTCTGTCCCCAACTTGGAACTCAAGAGGTTTTCGGCGCTTATCAGCGTAACTTTTCTGCCTATCACGGGCAGCAGCCATACGGTTTCTAATTTGGATGATCTTTTCAGACGTTTCATGTATGAGCTCAGGGCCTGTCAGCTGGCTGTCCCCAACTTCAGCCCAACAAATCGGTGATCTACATTTACGCCCATAGAGTGCCTCAAAAGGCGCACACTGTATAGAAGTGTGATAGCTGTTGTTGTACGAGAATTCAATCAAGGGTAAATGTTTATCCCAATTCTTACCAAAATCCACCACGCATGCTCGTAGTAGATCTTCTAACGTCTGAATGGTACGTTCACTCTGGCCATCTGTCTGAGGATGATAGGCTGTGCTCATGTCTAAGCGAGTGCCCAACGCATCGTGAAGCGTAGTCCAGAATCGGGAAGTAAATCTGGGATCACGGTCAGATATGATTGAAGTAGGCACCCCGTGCCTAGAAACAACCTCCTTGATGTAAAGGGTAGCTAGACGTTCCAAGGTATTTGTCTCCTTGATTGCCAAGAAATGAGCTGATTTCATTAGGCGGTCAACAATGACCCAAATTTTGTCATAACCACCAGACGCCTTAGAAAGTTTGGAGATAAAATCCATGGAGATTCCATCCCATTTCCACATGGGGATTTCGGGTTGTTGGAGTAAGCCCGAAGGTTTTTGGTACTCGATCTTGACCTTAGCACAAGTTAAGCACTTACTAACATAAGTTGCTATTTCGGCTTTCATATTCGGCCACCAATAAAGAGTTTTGAGGTCTTGGTACATTTTATCCGAGCCAGGATGTACCAAATAGCGAGAGGTGTGTGCTTCATCAAGCACAAGCTGTCTGACATCCCCAAAAAGTGGGATCCAAACTCGACTCTTAAAATATTGGAGTCCATCCGATTTTAATTCCAGGTGTTTATCGGCACCGTGCAACATTTCAAGTCGGATATTCTCCTCTTTTAAGGCCTCAACTTGAGCATCACGGATTTTACCTGGAAGGTTCGAGTGTATGGTAAGTTGCAAGGCTCGCACCCACTTGGGTTTCGTCTCCTTGCGACTAAGGGCATCCGCTACAACATTGGCTTTCCCCGGATGATACTTAATAGCACAGTCATAATCATTCAAAAGTTCGACCCATCGACGTTGTCGTATGTTCAGCACCTTCTGATCAAATATGTGCTCGAGACTCTTATGATCAGTGAAAATTGTGCACTTTGTCCCATAGAGGTAGTGCCTCCAAATTTTGAAAGCGAAGACCACCGTTCCCAATTCCAAGTCATGAGTGGGTAATTCTTCTCATGAACTTTCAATTGCCGCGATGCATACGCGATCACCTTATGACGTTGCATCAGTACACACCCTAGGCCTTGGATGGAGGCGTCACAATACACCACAAAGTCATCCGTACCCTCAGGCAACGACAGAATTGGCGCACTACAGAGTTTTGTTTTTAACAACTGGAAAGCAGACTCTTGGGCATCCCCCCATTTGTAAGTAATACTTTTCTGTGTCAAAGCGGTGAGGGGTTGAGCAATCTTTGAAAATCCCTGAATGAATCTGCGATAATACCCCGTGAGACCAAGGAATTGACGCACTTCTGTAGGAGTCTTAGGAGCCTCCCAACGCTTGATAGCATCAATCTTGGCAGGGTCAACATGTATGCCAGCCTCATTCACTACATGTCCTAAGAATTGAACCTCCCGAATCCAAAAGTCGCTTTTGGAAAACTTTGCATATAACTGCTCTTTCCTTAGAAGTTCCAAGATCATCTGCAAGTATTGCTCGTGCTCTTCTCTGTTCTTGGAGTAAATTAGAATGTCATCAATAAACACTATGACAAATTTATCCAAATAGGGCTTACACACGCGGTTCATGAGATCCATAAAGACCGAGGGTGCATTGGTCAACCCAAATGGCATCACCGAAAATTCATAGTGCCCATAGCGACTTCAGAAGGCTGTCTTGGCCACCTCCTCCTCTCGGACACTCAGTTAGTGGTAACCCGACCTCAAATCAATTTTCGAATAAAAACTGGACCCTTGGAGTTGGTGAAACAAATCATCAATTCGAGGCAACGGGTAACGGTTCTTGATAGTGACTTTATTCAGTTCCCGGTAATCAATGCACATGCGGAAACTCCCGTCCTTCTTTTTAACGAACAGAACTGGAGCTCCCCATGGAGAAGAACTGGGTCTGATAAAACCCCTGTCTAGTAACTCTTGAAGCTCGGTAGATAACTCTTGCAGTTCACCTGGTGCTAGGCGGTAAGGTGCACGCGCGACTGGAGCCGCCCCTGGGGTGAGGTCTATTTGAAACTCTACCTGCCGGACAGGTGGGAGTCCCGGTAGTTCCTCTGGAAAGACATCCGGGTAATTACGAACCACTGGAATGTCTTCAATGTTTGGTCCATCGTCAATTCGAGTGTCAGAAATATTTGCCAATATAGCTGGAGAGCCCTTCCGTACACACTTCTGGGCTTTCAAGAACGAAATGATATCTACCATAGGACCGCCCCGGTCCCCACGGATAGACAAAAGTTCCCCACTAGGAAGAGGGATACGAACAATTTTCTCCAGATAAAGAATTTCAGCATGATGCTTAGACAACCAATCCATGCCGACTACAATATCAAAGCTTCCTAGGGTGATAGGAATAAGGTTGATGTCAAACAGGTGACCATCCAGATTGAGTTTACAGCTGTGGTGGACATGAGTCGACTCAACAGGCTTGCCATCAGCCAGCTCTACAGAGTGTGGAGTTTCTAGAAGAGTAGAGGCTGTCCCTAGGAGTTTGCTAAGTTTCATAGACACAAGGCTAAAATCCGCACCAGTATCATATAAAACGGAAGCAAGAATATCGTTTAAAGAGCACGTACCCGTCACAACATTATTATCTGTTCTGGCTTCCCCCGAGCCGATCACGAATGCTCTCCCCCGAGCCCCATTGTTGTTGCCTGTGTTGGTTGTGTTATTGTTGTTCCTATTGTTGTTGCCACCTCCATTGTTGTTTCCCCCAGTATTGTTGTTTCCATTGGCCTTCAGTTGTGGACAATCCCTCTTAAAGTGATCCACACTACCACACTGGTAACACCCCTTACCACCCCGCTGCTGTTGCCCTTGCTGCGCTGGTTGATTTCCCTGGATGTTAACCCGACAATCCTTTGCCACATGCCCCAACTTACTACAGCGTTCACACTTAACTTTGTTGCACGGTCCAGAGTGGTGAAAATTGCACCTGTTGCACTTAGGATGGGTTCCTTGGTAACCACCCTGAGACTGATTACGATTGTTGTTCCCTCCATTGCTGTCGTGCCTCTTGTTCTGCTGTGGTTGTTGCTGATTACTACTACCTGAGTGTTTACCCGCCGCATTCTCCCACTTTCTTTTGTTGTCACTAGTGCCTGAAGACGAAGCACCACGAGGGGGTAACAATCCCTCATCCACTTTCTAGTCTGTTAGTTTATGTGCCAGGCGGATGACCTGCTGGATGTTATCCAAGTTCGCAGCAGTAACCATTCCTTTAATCTGGGGAACCAAGCCTTTGATGTAAAGTTCGATCCGCTTATAGGGCGGGTTAGAATAGTTAGGACACATCGTAGCCAACTCATGTGATCTGGTGGTATACTTTTCAATCTCCGATCCCACCATTTTCAAAGTGAAATACTCTGATTCCAGCTTCTGAATTTCATCACGCGGGCAATACTCTTCTTTAATCAATTCCTTAAAATCGCCCCATGGTGTCGCATTGGCCACATCAATCCCTAACATCTGCACCTGTGCATCCACCAAGACAGGGCTGCATCCTCAAGTGTGTGGGTTGCATACTTAACCCGGTCTGCCTGCGGGCAGTTACACATGGCAAAGCAGGACTCTACCTTTTCAAACCACCTCAGTAATCCGACTGCCCCCTCCGAACCTCTAAAAGTCTGAGCTTTGCAGTCCATAAACGACTTGTAGGTGCACACCGGTGGGTTATGAGCAGGTTGGCCTAAACACGGAAAGTAGGAAACACGAGTAAGGATGAGAGCTTAGAATAAGAATGTATGGGAAGGATGGAATGAGATGAGGTTACCGGCTTGAAAGGCTGCTAGAGCTTCAACAACTCTGGCGTTGATGAATGCGTTAAGTTTAGCCTGTGACATGTTCATATTTCCCCTTCCAAATCCTCTTCCCGCCATCGTAATTCTACATTTACAATATACCCATGAGAAAACGATAATATGCTAAACATATAATTGTTCACACAGTACAAGTAAACTAGAACACAACATGACAAGCAAACATGATAAAAAGAACAAAACCGCCAATCCAAAAATGTCATAAATAGTAGTGTCTCAAACGAAATACCAAAGCGGTTCTCAATCACAATGTTACTTAATAATAGTCAAGACATAATAATGTATAAAATAGTAAGCAAAAGAAAAATCAGTCGCTGTCCATAGTGGTGCATGAATCATCGCCATCACTCTCATCGACCTCCAAAGGCTCGATCTCCTCCTCGGCCTCTTCCTCGGGATCTTCTTCAGGTTCCTCTTCTGACTCCTCTTCAGGTTGTTCCTCCTGTGGTATCACAGGGGGTTGCTGGTTGGCCGTCAGGAGTTGTATTTGCTCCTGCTGCTCCTCAACAATAAGCCTGGTCTCAGCGAGACGAGTGGTCAGTGTGTCGACACGTTCCACCAAGGCAGAGTACTTGTAAGTCAGTGTGTGTCGCAAATTCCAAACAAGTTCCAAACGACGACCAGCCTCGATCACATCACTCATCTTGTCTTGCACGTAGCTTACGTAACCAGCAAATGTCTTTTCCCACGAGTCTCTGATAGTGGGGACATTGTCAGGCACCCCGTATTTTTCCACGGTGTAGTTTAGCAAAGCAGGGTACCATCCCCACTCTTTCTCAAGTTTGTCGTCCATAGGAGGAGAATTTGGTTCAGAATTAGGGTTAGAAGAGGAAGACATGGTTCCCTGCAACACAAAAGTTTAGTATACCATCTCAAGAAAAATACTTAAATATGTGCTTCTAATGTGAGTGTAACTAATGCAGTACTTATGCTATGACAGTTATAGACTAGACTCGACGCAAAGTCCTAGTTCACTATAACCATTGGCTCTGATACCAATCTGTCACACCCTCAAATTTCCACTGCGGGGTTTTACCGCGAGGCGCGTGACACACCAGGATCTCATAGCCATAAGTTATACGAACGACTCTAAATACCCAAACCATTTAGTTCGTTTCAAATGAAACTCGCTTTTATTTTTAAAAGTTTATCAATCATAAGTTTAAATAAGTGCGGAAGCGAAAACAGTTTAGCAGATTAAGTTATGATGCGCAAACACAACGCGCCCAAAAACCAAAATAAAAGTAAGTATGTAAAAGTTTAAAAAGTTATAGTTCCCAAGAGACATCATGCATGAACCTAGGCGTGGTCCTTTCTAGCGACCTGCGAAAACATACTAAGTGTGTCAACATAAAGCTGGTGAGTTCACAGTAGGGAAACAATTGTAATTTCAACAGTTGTAAATAAAACATCAGTTTTAAGCTTGTCAGGGGTAGCTAACCCGCTCAATGTAACTAAACAGTGATTATTGGGAAACATACAGATGTTATAGTGCCTTAACACTGGTGTCTATCAACACCAGTAAGAAAAAGTGGTCAGAAGTTCATGCCCGTGACCCAAGCACCTCAGGCATGAGGTTGCTTCACAACCTAATAGCGCTACTAACTACTACCCCGTTCGCCTCCGGCGATTAACCCAATAAAATAGTAAGGACTTTCAAGATAGAGTGTTTAGTTCACAAAGGACAGTTAAAATACAAAACTGATAAAAGTGTGATCCTCGTAAAGATCGAAAACCCGACCCACACAAGGAGTCATAGCATCCCAAAACTTGGAATGGAAAAGTAGTAGAAAAGTTTTACTTAACCTTGTCTCAACCCGAGACACATGCTTTCGCGAAAAGTAGTGAAACTCACCTTAGGTTGCGTGCTAAAATAAACCGCACAGAAAGTAAATGTGGAAGACTATTCGCCTACCCAAAAACCTTGCAATGCTAGACTCCTTAAAACTCCAAGATATCACCCGAATCAACTTGAACTAGTGAGAATTTGATGAAGATTGAAATTGAAAAGTGTGTGTTGGGGGGGTTAGAAGTCCACGGCGCAAAAGTGTGTATGTAGGGTTTCTTTTATTTTTTTTATTTTTTTATAATGATAAGCTAGGGTTAAGATCATGGGCCAAGGTTTTCGGGCTCTAGTGGTTTTTGTCTGATAAGCGAGCCCATTAGCCCTAACTAACTCTCCAGATCAATCCCGACAATAATAGTCATACTAGCATATATAAAACTACTGTTTTATCAATACATATTATGTTTATCATAAGTGCACGTATCTCATAACGTTTATGTACAAGTTAATTAATGCGCAATAATTCACATAAGCATGCAACTTACATACACGTGTTAATCCACATACATCAACGCTCAATTGTTCACATAATCATGCATGTCCAACAAATCACCAACGTTCGGGTTATAGGATTCGTGTGTGTGAGACAACCGTTTTCCTAATTATACGTATGTTAATGCCACTTAACGTATGTTAATGTTACCTAACATTCAGAAAGACTTGTTCAACTAACCCTAGCTAAGTGTTTAACCACGTATAATCATGGAAAATTAACTAGAGTTCAGTAAAAGAGTTAACCTGAAAATGCGGGGTGTCACAACCTGTACATCAAATATATCTATAACAGGCTTAAAAGAGTCCAACAATCAAGTTCCAGGGTTCGTTCAAAGAAAGCCCTAATCTGACTTTGAATCTTGTCCATTACCTATAATTTTGGTATTAGAATGATGAGAAACAGTTAGGGAATGATAATCAGTAGTAAAAAACACAAGGGCAACAAGGTCTGGTTGTTTTGAAAATTTTTGAAAAAGTCAGAAGTAAAGGTTCGAATGAAGAGACCAGGTTATATAGGATGCCACCTTCGACCGAATAGGTTGGGCGAATGTGAAACTAGTTCCACATTCGACCCCATTTAAAGGTTCGAATGTGGACCTAGGGTTCGAATGTTCAAAATGTCATTTGAACTCTCACATTCGTCCGTTTTAAAAGGTTTGAAGGAACAAAAATTTCCACATTCGACCCAACGAAGGGACGAATGAAAATTGGAAATTTTGAAAATTTAACAAATCTCAAAATCGAATCCCGTTCAAACATTTTTCAACATTTTAAGCCTCGAACATTCATTATTTCGCATTTAAATGGTACAAAACTCAAATTGGTGCATCAAGTTTCAGAAAATGACCATCAAACACCATCGGTTATCAAAAATAACACAGAAATGCAAAAAATTTTGGTTTTTCTGAAATTTTGTTAAAACACACCTAAAATCTTTTTGAGTTTTTGTAGCTTTTGCAAAACAAATGTAAAATGCAGAAATGTAAATCAGAGAAGGTAAACAAGAAAGTTTCATTTAAGAACGACACTAAGAAACCAACTGAGATTCCAAAAACTCAGATACGGATTCTAAAACGTTCGGAACAATTTTGGACACCTAACGGTTCTCCGGGTGCTTCTACCTCAAAGTCGAATGAAAAATCTCAAGATGAGAAAGTTTTGAACGATCAGAAAAAGATCGATTCAAAACCAAATGTTGATGTGAATAAATCTTTGAAAACTGATATAGAAAGACCCAAGACCACACAGGCTTGGGTCCCCCGAAAGAACTAATGATCTTACTTGATGTGTGCAGGGAGCTTCAGCTGGCCCTGTTAACAGTCTTTGGATTGTTGACAGTGGAGCTTCAGTCCACATGACTGGTGATTTAGCACTATTGTTTGATGTGAAGAATGTAGATGCGTTTTGCGACTAGTGATTAGATATGTTAACATGTGTTAAAAGAGGCTGAAGGGGCGAAGGAAGACTGTATGGGCGAAGGTGATTAAGAAGTGGGCGAAGGTAGAAGATCTATGGACGAATCTGGAACTAGACAAGACTGAGAGACACATTCGACCACTTGTAGTGGGCGAATGTGGAAAAGACTCACGTTCGACCTGTTGAAAGGGGCGAACGTGCAGGTCCTATATATAGATTTTGTGATTTTGTAAGTTTAAGGGAGTCATTTGGTGTGTGTGTTTTTGAGGTGTGTTCCAGAGAGGTTTGAGAGAGTTTATGTGTGTGCTAGATTAACTTTAATTGAGTTGTTATCAAGTATTTGAAAGAGTTAATCTATGAAAAGCTTTGAAAATGACTTTGATTGTGTTTTGATTTGAGTTTACATCAGTTTGTTCTAAGCTAGGGTTTCCGCACCTGGTTTAGTAACTTGTATGATCATATAATCCTGTTTTCGTGTCAAATCACATCCTCTACAAAGTGGTATCAGAGCATAGAGGATCATACAACAACAAATTGATAAACTCAGAGCTGATTTGGACATTATTTTCATCAATTCACATCTGTTTTCACATAAAAATGATTTTTGAGTGTTTTTGAAAGAATTAGAGTTGATTTTGTGGATAAAATTCAAAATTCCAAGTATTAAAGTTGTTCCAAATCATCTCCGAAGCAAAACCTAATCAAGATCATTTAAATTCACAAACTTTTGAAAATCAGAGATCAAAATAACCGTTTTTCAAAGTGTAACCGTTTTTCAAAAGTCAATATGGGCGAATCTGGAGTGTTTTGGTCGAAGGTGTGAGTTTTTGGGCGAACCTGAGTGAAATTTTGGGCGAACCTAGGGATTAGTGGGCAAACCTAGAATTTTTCAGTTGAGTTTTTCACTTTCGGGTCTACTTTTTCACATTCGGCTGATCGGGGGTACGAACGTAGAATTAAAACGGGCGAACCTGAAACCTTTTTGGGCGAACGTGGAAAGTGTCAGTGTGTTTTCACTTTCTGGTGAGATTTTACATTCGGGAGAGAATTTCTGGGCGAACCTGAAACCAAAAGGGACGAACCTGAAGCACATTTGGGCGAACCTAAGAGTTAGTTTTTGGAAAATTTTCTAAGTGTTGAATTTCTCGAAGTTCATGATCATGTGGCGTTTCCAGACTACTCCTACACCAGCAACTACACAATCACAACAACAGGTGATGGACCCATGGACAGTGGCAGCACAGAAGACGAGCACACAGTCTGCGCAACCGGTTAACTACATGACTCAAAGTGCACCACAGTCTGACTACTGGGGAGTAGCAGCAGCGGTGGTAAACACTCAAACTACAAATGCTATTTCCACACTGATTAATGATTTGTCTTCAGGTAGCGGGAATCGGCCACCAAAGCTTATGGAGATTCAAGAATACAATCAGTGGCAGAAAAAGTTCAAGATACATTTGGAAGGCATGGGAGTGGAAGGTGCTGAAGCATGGAACATGATTGCTAAAGGTTACACACCACCAGTTTTGGAGAACACAGGTGAACCAGTGCCATTGGAGAGCATGGCTGAGGATGAGAAAAAGAAGTTTGCTGTGGAAAAGAAGGCGTTTTCTCAATTGACACAGGCAATTACAAATGATCTTTTGCATCAGTTTGGGACTTGCACAACTTCTAAGGCACTATGGGATATGCTTAAAAGGAAGCATGATGGAAATGAGAAGACTAGAAGTTTGAGGACAGAAGAACTAATAAAGGAGTTTGAGAATTTTTCTTATGTTGGAAATGAAACTTTGAAAGAACTAACTCCTAGATATAATCATTTGTTATCTGAATTGTCTAGCTATGGTATACAGATTCCTATGGCAAAGCAGGTGGACAAGTTTGCAGATGCATTACCACCAAACTGGGATCAGCATGTGGAAGTTCTGAAGGAGAAGGATGCTTATCAATACTGGTCTATTCAGGAGTTCATTGAGAAGCTGGAAAACAAAGAATTGGAAGAGAAGAGGAAGGCTAGGAGAGCACAGATTCCTCAGAATCCAAACTTATACTTTGGAGGATCTTCAGTTCCAGTGAGTACAAGTTCAGGAGGGCTAGTTACACCACATGTTGCATGTATATCCAATGCTGTGGAATCACCTACCATTAACTACCATCAACAAACTTCATCTTTATCACAACCACCACCACAAGTACCATACAACTATTCATACATTCCACCATTCTCCCCAAAACAACAAGCAGCTTTCTACACTGCTAGCCAATCTCAACAACAACCAATGAACCAACCTAATCAATAAACGGTGGTTTTGGAGACATCTAATCTTGGAAATGTGACAGTTGAAGTTGCTCAGCAACACATTGCATTAGTTTCTGCTATGGTCTCTTCCTACAATGGATTAGTTGCTAGTCAAATTGGGAATAACAACTTGACCAATGAAGACTACGCACAGATTGACAAGGAGGAGATGGAACTCATTGATATTCAATGGGCCTTTGCAAGCATAATGCGAAGAGCAACGGAGTTTATTGAGAAGACAGGTAGAACAGACTTGGGAACTTCTCCTAACACAACCTACGGGTTCAATAAGGAGAAAGTGACTTGTTTTAACTGTGGAGGGAAAGGTCACTTTAAAAGAGAATGCAACCAGCCACCAAAACAAGGCAATAGAAACCCATTCAATGCCACCTATCAGAACCGTCAACAACAAAACCAAAACCAAGTTTCTTACCAAAACAACAACAACAACTACCAAAACCGTCAAAACAACTTTAATAACAACCAAAATAGACAACCAAACACACCAAACCAGACACAAAACCAAACACCAAACAATTCTAACCGAACAGTCATACCAATCACTACACCAAATGAACAACAACAAAATACCAATCAAGCATTGGTGACTCAACAAGATGAGAGGTTTGACTGGTCGAGCATACAGATTGGTGTTGAGGAAATCACTACTGGGGGCAATGTGGCTTGTGTTGCATATCAGGTTGATATTGAAGATTCAGTAATGATGGAAGAAAAGGTAGAAACTGAGGTTGAAAGTGATGAGTCTGAGGTTGAGATGGATGTGGAAACTGAACCTGTTAAGGTTAATGCTGAGATTGATGTTGAAGTTCAAACTGAAGAGACAAATTCTGGAGTTGTGCTTGATACTGTTTCTGATATTCCTGAGGAGTGTGATTCGGTTTATTCTGATTCAGACAGTGAATCGGATACGGAAGCAAGTGTTAATTCTCTAGATGAAGATATCGATCAGTTGCTTGCAAAAGCGGATTTTCTGATGACAAGGAAGTCGTGCATTGCAGATGATGCTTTCACAAAGATTGATTATTCCAGATTCTTTGCAGGAAAGGAAGCTCATTTTGCATTAATGGCCATGACTGATCCGCCAAAACCTGTAAGTTCTGCATGTAGTACTGATAATACAAGTGAAAAATATTGTGGTACATGTGATAGATTGACTGAGGAGATTAAACAACTCCGTGTTCAACGTGATAGTGCTATCATGAACAGTCAATCTACTCGCAAAGAGTTGAATGCTTTTAACAAAGTATTAGATGGCTACAAAAAGGACATTTCCGACTTGAAAAACACTTTGTCTTTAAAACAATTGGCAATTAACAACTATATCAATGAAATTGAAAACACCAAGTTGGAAATGGCAGCCATCAAATGCTTTGCTGAGAAAGTAAACAAAAAGCTGGAAAGCTATAAGCATATTGCTTATGTGGTAGACCACATCATTGATGATAAAACCACCAATTATCGGGCTGTACCATCTCCGGTTCTCTTTGAAAACCATAATTGTCACCAAGTGACACCGGAGAGTTCGGTAAAATCTGATTCAGCATCGGAAAATGAATCTAATACCTCGAGTATTGGTGATCCAAATTCCGATGTTAGACCGATTTTAGGTATCAATGATGAGGGTGTTACTGCTGAGAGTGTAGATTCAGACTCAGAGAGTGATGATACTGGTTGTAACCAAACTGTTAATGCATGTGAAATTCCAAAAGAAAATCACATCATTACAAATGAACCAGTTTCATCATCTCAAATTGTGATTCCGATGAGAAGTGTTCATCATGTGAATAAGTCTGAAAAGAATGTTGTGAAGAAAGATCTTAATGTGGTTAAGAAAGATCTTGAAAAGAATGATAAAAACGAACAATGTGACAAACCTGTCAAGGTGTTTTATCGGATGGAAGGATCCGATAAGATCATTTCTGACGAGGACTTTCCAATTAAAGATGTTAACTATGCTAAAATTGACAAGATTTGGCAAGAAAGTACTATTTGGTTCCCAAAACATGAAAGAACAAATGAGATTCCACCAGCTTTATTAAAGAAGTTGTATTTGGATGTTCCTCAAGAACCAAAGGTCCATGTCACAGAGTTTGTTAAACCCAAAAATAGAGCTAATGGTTTTAATGAGCCTACTTACTCAAAAGGGCCACTCCCTGAGAGTTTAAGGAAGCAACAGTATAATGATCAATATCCTGTTAGATCATTTGCTCAACCAAATGCTCCGACTGTTTTTGAAGAGTACCGTGCGTGCTTTAAATGTGGGGAACGAGGGCATAAGAGGCACGAGGTGGAAGTGAGGAATTCCATGAGAAAACCGATTGATCATTATGTGCCACCACATAGGAGAGTTGTTCCTCAACAACCACAACCGTTTTATAATAATAACAATTTTCAACAAATGAGGAACACTCGTCCAATGCACTATGATCGAAGGAATCGGATTGCTATGGAACACTCATGGAGGAAGCCTGTGGTGAACGCAACAGTTGATAGGCAAAAGGTTCCACCAAAACCGATTGTCAAATCAAATGTTGGGCCTAAGTCTGTTAAATCAGATAAGGTTACCAAGAGAGTTACTTTTGCTAACAGTGTTCAGAAATCAACTGAGAACCCAAAGTCTCAGATTCGTATTTTGAAAAGGTCTGAACAATCTTGGACACCCAATGGCACTCCAGGAGCCTCAACTTCAAGGGTTAATGAGAGAAAGGAAACTGTTTTGAACAATCAGAAAAAGATTGATCAAAAAGTTGTTGAAAATGCTTGTGAGAATGTAACTTTGAAACCTGATGTTCAAAGACCCAAGACTCAGGCTTGGGTCCCCCGAAAGAACTAACTGATTTACTTTTTGTGTGCAGGGAGCTTCAGCTGGCCCTATTAGCAGTCTTTGGATTGTTGATAGTGGAGCTTCAGGCCACATGACAGGGGATCTTGCGTTGCTGTTCGACGTGAAGAACATCAATGGAGGGTATGTAGCTTTCGCGGGAAATAAAGGTGGATATATCACAATGGAAGGAAGTGTGAGCAATGGGATAGTGAGTTTCGAGCGGATTTCGTATGTGAAGCAGATCGATTACAATCTGTTGAGTGTCAGTCAAATATGTGACAAGCAATTTACTGTGCATTTTGATGACAAATCCTGCTATATTCTGAAACCGGGCTTTACAATTCCTAAAGAGTGGATAATGCTGAAGGCACCTCGTGTCAACAATCTATACATTCTTGATATGTCCAAGGCGATGACAACACAAGGGCAGATAACATGCTTTTTGTCCAAGGCGACAGAGAAAGAATCGATAATGTGGCACCGAAGAATGGGGCACATTCATCTGAAGAAAATGAATCAACTTGTGAGAAATGGACTTGTCGATGGAGTAAACGTGAAACATTTCCATCTGAATGACAAGTGTGTTAGTTGTAAAAAGGGGAAGCAACACAAACAGTCCCACAAAGTGAAGAAGGTTAACTCTGTTGAGATGCCACTTGAGCGACTGCACATGGATCTTTTCGGACCGGTCAAGCGCAAAAGTCATCTTGGAGAGCTTTATTGTTTAGTCGTCACTGACGATTACTCAAGATTTTCATGGGTGATGTGTTTGCAGAATAAAAGCGACACTTTTATCAATCTAAAAGTTCTGTTCACTCGATTGGAGAATCTCTACAATGTGAAGATAAAGAGAATTCGGAGTGACAATGGGACGGAGTTCAAAAATGCCAAGATGGATGAACTTTGTGAAAACAAAGGAATACATCATGAATATTCGGCTCCGTACACCCCTCAACAGAACGGTGTTGCTGAACGAAAGAATAGGACTCTAATTGAAGCGGCTAGAACAATGCTTGCTGATTCAAATCTTCCAGTAATGTTCTGGAATGAGGCGATTTATGCAGCAAATTACACATTAAATCGGGTTCTAACAGTGAAGAAGTTTGGTAAAACATCTTATGAGCTGTTACACCGAAGGAAGCCGAACTTAGAGTATCTAGAACCTTTTGGGGCGCCATGTACTATGTTGAATCCAAGCGAGAAGTTTAGTCCTAAAGCCGAGGAGGGTTACTTTGTTGGATATGCAACCCCGCTCAAACGGGTATACAACAAGCGAACTCGTCGTGTGGAAGACTGGGCTAACGTGGAAGTTCAACTATATACTCAAAATATTCAAGGCACGGGTCCTGATTGGATGTTTGATTACAAAGATTTCTTTGAATCATTCAATCTAGATAGCTTGGTTGAAGAAGCTGTTATTCGATTACTTTACGAGTGTGAAAATGCAACAACTTCACCGTTGGTGCGTCCGATCACCGTGAACCCCCTACCAGTTTCTAATGATACCAATGCTCCTATACAAGAGGAAGAAGTATTTCAAGAGGCTTCAACTTCTTTAGACACTTCAGAATCTGAAGATGAACAATTTGAAGAAGCTATTCTTGATCAAGCTGAAGAACCAGAGGCACCGCCAGTGAACCCAACTCCAACTTCAGATGTGGCTTCATCATCAAATACGGGTCATGATCTGGATGCTGTAGAGAACTTGACTGTTCAGACGGGAGTGCAAGTACCTGATTATCCGGAATCTCGGATTCATCGTATTCACCCGCTGGAGCAAGTTATTGGTGATCCTGGAAGCAGTGTTATGACCAGAGGGCAGCTTAAAAGCGTTAATTCGCCAGAGAGTTTTGGTGCTTTAGCTTTATATGCCAAAATTCAACAATCTGGTACTCAAAATGATTGGTCGTTTGCGTGTTATGTGTCGCAGGTAGAGCCAAGGACATACAAGGACGCTTTGAAGGATGATGCCTGGGTGGAAGCTATGCAGGAGGAGTTATTACAATTCCAGAAATTGGGAGTTTGGACACTCACGGACTGGCCGCCGGATAGGAAGAAGATTGGCACCAAATGGGTGTTTAAGTGTAAGAAGGATGATCGTGGGGTAATTGTTCGTAACAAAGCCAGATTGGTCGTGCAAGGTTTCCATCAAATCGAAGGGATTGATTATAACGAAATCCATGCACCGGTAGCACGAATCGAAGCTATTCGGATGTTCCTCGCGTTTGCTTCTTATAAGAAATTCAAAGTTTATCAAATGGACGTGAAAAGCGCATTTCTGTATGGGAAAGTCAAGGAAGAGGTTTATGTCGGGCAGCCACCAGGCTTTGAGGACCCAATCCACCGGGATAAGGTCTACGTGTTGAACAAAGCTCTTTATGGCTTGCACCAAGCTCCGAGGCAGTGGTACGAGGAGCTAAGTACATACCTCATCTCCAAAGGATTTAAGCGCGGCCTCGTCGATTGCACCCTCTTTACGAAAAAGATGGGAGATGATTTGCTTCTAGTACAGATATACGTTGATGATATAATATTTGGTTCAACTAACGAGCTTTTATGCAGGGAGTTCGAAACTGTCATGCAGGAAAAGTTCGAAATGAGCGCAATGGGGGAGATGCAGTTTTTCCTAGGCTTACAAGTGGATCAAAGACCCGACGGGATCTTCATTCACCAGACGAAATATGTCTTCGACATCTTGAGCCGGTTCCAGATGGAGGACTCAAAGCCAATGGATACCCCGATTCAACCCAATCACGGGATTGGAGTGGACGCTAAGGGGGAGCTGACGGATCCTTTTACATACAGAGCAATCATCGGATCTCTGATGTATTTGACGGCGTCTCGACCAGATATTATGTACGCAACGTGTCTCTGTGCCCGTTATCAATCGAAGCCGAAACAAAGTCATCTGACGGCGGTCAAGCGTATCCTTAGATATCTGAAGGGTTGTCCCTCAAAAGGACTTTGGTACCCTAATGATGATACTTTTGATTTCATATCTTTTAGTGATGCAGATTGGGGCGGCTGTGATAAAGATAGCAAATCTACTACAGCTGGTTGCCAGTTTTTCGGGAGCAGGTTAATCACCTGGCAATGCAAGAAACAGACTTCCGTAGCACAATCTACCTGTGAAGCCGAGTACATTGCAGCCTCGAGTTGCTGTTCGCAAGTTCTCTGGATTCAACAACAAATGGTGGATTACGGTTTGCAGTTTCTTAAAACTCCTATTTACTGTGACAACGAAGCCGCAATTGCATTAACTAAAAATTCGGAAAACCATTCTAAAGCGAAACACATCCGGATCAAATATCATTTTATCCGTGATTGTTACGCTAAGGAATTGATCGATATGATCAAAATTCACACTGACTACCAGCGTGCAGATCTGTTTACTAAAGCTTTTGACCGTTCACGCTTTGAATATCTTTTAAAAGTAAACAATATAAAGGAAAAACAGGACTAATCGGCACCTCGGTTTATCGCTTTTTAGTTTTTAGTTTTTATATTTTGCTAATTGGGAATTTCTCTTTGCTAATTGGGAATTTCTCTTTACTATCGTAATCCTCAAAGAAGTTGATGCTTTCGAGGGGATTGTTTAATCCTCAAAGTAGTTGATGCTTTCGAGTGGATTGTTTCTTTCAAATTTTTGTTTTTGTTTTTCAGAAAAATCAAAAATCTCAAAAATATGTTCTTTATTTTAGGGGGAGCCTTTTTATCAGAAAAACCAAAAACATTATAAAATTCAAAAAGACTTAAAAATTAGAAAATAAAAAATGATTTCCTGGTGAAATAGAGGAAATGATAGTACATCAGTGGGGATCTGACACAGGCTAAAGAATTGTATAGTTTATGAGGCGTGTGTTGATTACGTGTGATATGCTGATAGGCTTCGTAGACTAAATATTGCGTGCATTAGTGATACAAACATAACGAACTACGCGTTCGTGGCTGAACACCTCATGGGCATATGGTCTTAGTACCGTAATTTCGTTTGATAGGATTGCCAAAATCTGAGGTTTCGGGTCGTTATGTTATGGTTATCCGGGATATTCTGATAAACTTTTGTCGTATTGATTTACGGACCTAGTTTTATCAGAATATTTGCTAAAAGAGCTTAATTGCCAAAACCGGAAGTTACCGAATTGAGGAACTTTATGTTTTAATTGATCATAGATCATTATTACATCGTATTGATCATCTGATGCAAATCAGTGATTGATATCAGCCTCAACCTAGTGTATACGCACATGTTACTCTGCTGCAATCAATTGCTGACCTGTACACCTCTGTGCTATATACTTTGTAACTTTTACGGATAACTCTGGCATAATCACGCGTTACGACGAAGCTTTGTGCAATTACTTGATACGGGAGTATGTCGTGTGTGTGGGCACCACATCGTGTTAGTCTAATACACCTAACTCGTATCATTTTAAAGCATTGCGTAATTGTCTGCATGTGAGCTTACGTGGACCACAATATCAGCAATTGCCATGTCACATACTGTTTCTAATGATAATATTAAACAAAAAGGTCAACGCTGTGATCAGATTTCTCAGAAAACTGATATGATCCTCTGACCGGATTTCACAAAATGTTTACTGCTTTCATTCACTTTGATGCATTTTACTTTGTTGCAATTTACTTTTATTGCCAAAAAGATACAAAATCCAAAAATATTTTAGGCGTGTTTTGATAAAATTTCAGAAAAATCCAAAATTTTTTTTGCATTTCTGCTTTATTTTTGATAACCGGGGATGCTTGATAGTCAATTTCTGAGATTTGACAACACCAACTGGGCTTTGTATCATTCTAAAAGTGAAAATTTGTGTTTTGGAAGCCTAACGGATTGAAAAATGTGGAACGGGATTCGAATTTGTGATTTGGCAAAATTTTTCAAGTTTTCCATTTTACATTCGCCCTTAAATGGGACGAATGTGGAAGCTTTTCTACCTTCGGGTTGTTTCAAAACGGGCGAATGTGGTTATTTGCTTGTTTTTCACATTCGGGTGAATATTCTACATTCGGGCACATTAGCTTGTGGGCGAATGTGGAAAAATCCCACATTCGACCCTCTGAACGGACGAAGGTGCAGCTTATATATAAGCTATTTCCAGATTCGACCCTCACTTATAATTTTTCAAAATTTTTCATCAATACCAGACCTTGTTGTTTTTCTTTCTCTTGATTGTGTGTTTTGTTCCCTGACTTTCACTGATCCTTTTCATATAATTATCACAGGTAATGGTGACAGATTGAAGCTCGAATCGTTGTTTTCTAAACCAAACCTAGGGTTTAGGGGTTTAGGGATTTTCAGTGTTTCTTAATGCTTAATTTTGTTAGAAATTCATTCCATATTAGTTTTAGGGGGAGAAGTATTCAAGAATTAGATTATTATCATTGTTTTCAGGACTGATTGATTGTTTGAGACAAAATAAACCTAATTTTCATTGAAAACCAATATAGAATGAATTTCAGGGACAATTGGTAATGAACGAGTCTTAGTCGGCCATAATAGATTATGTTTGAATCAAAATGTAGTGTTAAAAACATGTTTGTAAAAATTTTTGAATTTTGGGATAAAACAGTTTCTACATTCGGTCCATCGAATGGACGAATGTGAAACTGAGTGGGCGAATGTATTCATAAACGGGCGAATGTACATTTTAATGAAATGATATTTCACATTCGACCATGAAGTTCTACATTCGACCAAAATAACACTATATTCGACCAGAATTTTGGGCGAATGTGGATTTTCAAATCCTAAAATTTTCAAGTTTTGACGATTTTGTGTTTTGACGTTTGTTTTGATTTTATGTTTCAGATGGCTGAAGAACAAGCAAATATAGAGATTCCTGTGGAGACTGCTGTTCCTGATCCTGTCCCAGAAACTGTTCAGGAAGGTGAATCATCAAGCGGAAGTAAATGGCCGTTTGAGAAGAATCACAACTGTTGTGTGGAGTTTACAGAGATCATCAAATTCCTGAAAAGATGCAGAGTGGTTTATGCTTTGGCTACACCAACTATTATCTACAAGGATATAGTTGAGGATTTCTACAACAACGCCAAGTATGATTATTTTGACAATCAGACGATCATTAAGAGCAAGATTCAAGGAATGGAGATGTTTATTACTGAGGCAGATATCAGAGAAGCTCTCCAGATCAAGTTTGAAGTTAGTGAGGATCCAAGAGAGTTGTCATGGACTGAGCAGAAAGCCTGTTTCCTAAGGATGAAATACAAAGGACCGATCACTGATGGTTCTATGTACAAAGGGAAACTGGGAGTGCAGTTTAAGTATTTTGCTCATGTCATTATACACGTGTTTGGATGTGTTAGTGGAGGATACGACGTGATGAGGAAGAGTTTGAGTTCGTTAATGGTTGCGTTGACTCTCAACAAACCATTTAACGTTGCTGGGATGATTTTAGATCATATGTTAGAGATGTTGAAAGGGTTGAAGGTTAAGAAGTTCATGCTTTACCCTAGATTCCTTATGATGATTTTTGATCACAAGTATCCACACCTGAAGAAAGATCCAACACAGATACTTGCTATGGATCACATGAACATTAGAACTTTGGCTAGAATGAAAGGTTATAAGGGTGTGCCTGATAATGAGAGACCACCTTACAGGAGGTTGTTTGGAGCCTTGGCTAGAGAGGATTACAATGATCCAGGGAAGAACACAGCAAGGCATCCTGATAGTGATAGTGACAATGATGATCCTTTAGTATACGCTGATGCAAGTACTAAAAGGAAAAGACAAGTAGTCAATCCTGGAGCCAAAGGGAAGGGCAAAGGAAAGACTGAGCAAGGAAGTTCAAAACAACAAGTTGTGAGAAAGAAATCTACTGCAAAGAAAGGTACAAGTTTGGTAGATGAAGAGTCTGTTGATTCAGAAGAAACAGAGACTGAAGAACAGTGGGATTCGGATGCTGAAAATGTCCGGACTACCAAACAAAAGGCCACTTTGGTTGGTGAGTCTGAATCACTTAACAGGTCGATTGAAGAAGCTAAGAAAAGCAAGCAGTCTGTTGATGCTGAAGATGAAGGGTTAACTGTGAATTTGGACGAGTTGAACGAAGGTGAAACTGTAGTAGTTAACTTGCCCAAGCCCAAACACAAAACCATGGCCAAGAAAACAAGTTCTAAGCAACTTAGAGAGAAAGAATTAAACCAACTTTTGAGAGGGAAGAGATTACCTGAAGCTGGTACATCATCAAAACAATCTTCACCAGCCACAAAGAAGCAAAAGACTAAAGAGGCAACAACATTACCAGTGGATGAGTTCAATATAGCACTGGATAATGTACTCGATATGTTCACAAAGCCTCAGAAAGGAAAAGAAGTGGAAGTTGAGCCATCAAAGTCAAAGTCCAAGTCAAAGAAAGTCACTGTGGATGACGAAGTGATGAAGCAAGTGAATAAGAAAATGGACGACATGATGAAGATGTTAGTGGCTCAGCAAGCTGAAATTGCCAAGTTCAAGCAGAATGAGGAGAAGATGCTTCAGATCGTAGTAGCTTCTAAGTCTAATCAAGATGAGATAGACGAGAAAGTGAAGAAGCTAGAAGCTAAGAATAAGAAGCTTGAAGGAAAGTGTTTGAGAAACAAGAACAGGTACAAGGCTATAAAAGAGGATAATAAAGAATTGAAGGCTGAAAACAAACGCCTTAGTGAGTTGATAGACAATCTGTACAATGTTGCACCCAAGTTGAAAGAGGGTGAGGAGGATAAAGAGAAAGAAGTTGAACAGGTTGACTTTGAACCATCTGAATCTGACAAAGAGGAAGATGAGGATGATGAGGATGAAGAATCGGAAAAGAGTGATGATGGAGATGATGATAATAATGATGATGATGATGCTGAAGGCTCGGGAAGTCAAAAGGAGGATGAGAGTAGCAGTAGTGATGATAATGATGGAGGAGATGATACTTCGAAGTTTACATTTGAGAAAAGACCACCTTCAAAGAAGAAGAAAGACACAGGTGAGTCAAGTTCAAAGAAGAAGAGTGAGAATGTTGATTCTGATGAGAGTGTGTTTTGGAATGAGAAGGTGAGGTCTTTATCTGACGATGCTAAACAAGTCTACAAGGACATGTTAGTAAGAAGAGAATGGACCATTGAGTTCACAGGACGTTTTGCTGAAATATTCCAAACTGATGATATGCGATATGAATTGGAATATAACGATCCTGATTTGGAAGAAGGGGAAGTACCTGCATCTGTGGCAAAGGAGATCCTAGATGGGCTTGCACAGAGGGTAGGGAAAACATTTGAAGAATTTATTGTTGATGAGTCGATTCCACATATTCCTGAAAAGGATATTGGAAATCACTCTGATGATAAAGACACCCCTGAGTTTGAAGAAGTTGAAATAGAGGATATCACACATGAGGAATACCCACAATACTTCAGACAAACGGATGAAGATTTGGTGTTTCCTGATTTTACTGAGATTCCTAATACGTCTGCAAAAAGAAAGGCAAAGAAGAGAAGTGCAGAGTTTGTAAAGAAGGTATTTGGAACTGATATGCCTGAATCTTCAAATAAGACTGATGAATTGAAGGATTATTTGAAGAAGTTAAGACTGATGGATGAAAACCGACCGAAGCCTGAAGCTCAAGGAAACTTTTATAGGTTTCACAATGCGAAGTTCAGAGGCAGAGCTCTAGGATGGACATACTTAGGCAGGCTAAAGTGTCTAGCTGCTAAGTGGGAATCTGGAATCTTGTACTTTTACAGATTCATTGACTTGCTAACTCTACCGTACTGGGCGGTTAGAGATTTGTGCAGATTCCAAATGTCGGGTGCTTCAGTGAATAATTCACATGTCGGTTGGTGTGCAGACAAGCTGGTTTGGGAAAGTAGAACTAAGTGGAACAGATTCAAACCACAATATCCCCGGAGGAAAGTTCACAGGGATATTGATCCCAGAACCAAGCTGAAACGGGTTACCTTGATTTATAAGGCACCTGAAGTGATGAGAAAGATACCTTTGATGCCTATGCCGCAACACTTCAGTGCTGACTTCATTTTCTGGTATTATGATTGGAGGAAGGCAGAAGCAGTGATCGTGTTGAGAGATGGAAAGGACAAATACAAACATGTTCATGTATTTGATCCTATGTGGTTGATCAATTGCACCTTCGAAGACATCATCATGCTTTTTTATAATCCGATTCATCATGAGCCGAACGATGCAGATCAAGCAAAGAAATACACACAAGTTGTTGGTGTTTGCTTTGCTTATGATATTAATGCTGGTAGTAATTTGGAGGGAAAACTTGGCAAGATGGTAAAGATGGCAAATGTGTCAAAGCCGGTAAAGAGGAGGTTAGAGCCTGAGATGACGAAAGAACAGAAGAGTTTGCTCAGAATCAAGTTGCTGAACAAAGCCATGGATGAGGACAGAAAACGATCTAATCAATAGTCGAGGGGGAGTTTGTAGATGCGTTTTGCGACTAGTGATTAGATATGTTAACATGTGTTAAAAGAGGCTGAAGGGGCGAAGGAAGACTGTATGGGCGAAGGTGATTAAGAAGTGGGCGAAGGTAGAAGATCTATGGACGAATCTGGAACTAGACAAGACTGAGAGACACATTCGACCACTTGTAGTGGGCGAATGTGGAAAAGACTCACGTTCGACCTGTTGAAAGGGGCGAACGTGCAGGTCCTATATATAGATTTTGTGATTTTGTAAGTTTAAGGGAGTCATTTGGTGTGTGTGTTTTTGAGGTGTGTTCCAGAGAGGTTTGAGAGAGTTTATGTGTGTGCTAGATTAACTGTAATTGAGTTGTTATCAAGTATTTGAAAGAGTTAATCTATGAAAAGCTTTGAAAATGACTTTGATTGTGTTTTGATTTGAGTTTACATCAGTTTGTTCTAAGCTAGGGTTTCCGCACCTGGTTTAGTAACTTGTATGATCATATAATCCTGTTTTCGTGTCAAATCACATCCTCTACAAAGAATATTAATGGAGGTTATGTTGCTTTTGCGGGAAATAAAGGAGGTTACACCACGATGGAGGGAAGTGTGAGTAACGGGATAGTGAGTATTGAAAGGGTTTCCTATGTGAAGCAAATTGATTACAATCTGTTAAGTGTCAGTCAGATCTGCGACAAACAATTTTCTGTGCATTTCGACGACAAATCTTGCTATATCCTCAAACCAGGCTTTAAAATTCCAAAGGAGTGGATCA
The DNA here is from genome assembly GCA_032199755.1 of Ambrosia artemisiifolia. Classification (NCBI taxonomy): domain Eukaryota; kingdom Viridiplantae; phylum Streptophyta; class Magnoliopsida; order Asterales; family Asteraceae; genus Ambrosia; species Ambrosia artemisiifolia. The sequence goes on along the minus strand of CM063526.1, from coordinate 3,227,015 downwards.
TGTTAAAGGCACCGAGAGTTAATAATTCTACATTCTCGATATGTCGAAAGCGATGACAACTCAGGGCCAAGTGACGTGTTTTCTATCGAAGGCTACAGAGAAAGAATCTATAATATGGCATTGAAGAATGGGACATATTCACCTCAAAAAAATGAATCATTTGGTAAAGAACGGGCTTGTCGAAGGCATTAATGTCAAACATTTCCATCTAAACGACAAGTGTGTGAGTTGCAAGAAATGTAAACAGCACAAACAATCCCACAAACTGAAGAAAGTAAACTCTGTTGAAATGCCACTTGAGCGGTTGCACATGGACCTATTCGGACCTGTCAAACGTAAAAATCATATTGAAGAGCTTTACTGTCTAGTGGTTACAGATGATTTTTCAAGATTCTCGTGGGTGATGTGCTTACAACATAAAAGTGACATGTTTACCAATTTGAAAGTTTTGTTCACTCGACTGGAGAATGTCTATGGTCTAAAGATCAGAATAATTCGGAGTGACAATGGGACGGAGTTCAAAAACGCACAGATGGATGCTCTTTGTGAAGAAAAAGGAATTCATCATGAATATTCTGCTCCGTATACCCCTCAACAGAACAGTGTCGCTGAAAGGAAAAACAGGACTCTCATTGAAACGGCAAGAACAATGCTCGCGGATTCCAAACTTCCAGTAATGTTCTGGAATGAAGCGATTTACGTAGCTTGTTATACACTGAATCATGTGTTAACAGTGAAGAAGTTTGGTAAAACTTCTTATGAGCTGTTGAACAGACGAAAGCCGAACTTGGAGTATCTAGAACCATTTGGGGCTCCGTGTACGATGTTGAATCCAGGTGAAAAGTTTAGTCCGAAAGCTGCAGAGGGATATTTTGTTGGATATGCAACCCCGGTATTCAACAAAAGGACTCGATAAGTGGAGGATTGGGCAAATGTTGAAGTTCAACGTTATACTCAAAATGTACAGGGAAATGGTCCTGACTGGATGTTTGATTACAAAGACTTCTTTGAATCATTCAATCTAGATAGCTTGGTTGAAGAGGTTGTTATAAGATTACTTTACGAGTGTGAAAACGCGGCGAGTTCATCGTTGGTGCATCCGATCACCGTAACTCCTCCAGCAGCTTCTAATGATGCCAATGCTCCTTTAGCAGAAGAAGAAGTGTTCCAAGAAGCTTCGACTACACTTGATACTTCAGAATCGGAAGATAATGAAGACTTTAGTGAAGCTATTCTAGATCATGCAACAGAGCCACCACCAGTGAACCCAAATCTAGATGTTGCTTCATCGTCTAACACGAGTAATGATCTGGATTCAGTAGAGAACTTGACTACTCAGATGGGAGTGACAGTACCTGAACATCCGGAATCTCGGATTCATCGTATTCACCCTCTCGAGCAAGTTATTGGTGACCCTGGCAGCAGTTTCATGACTAGGGGACAACTACGCATTATCGACTCACCGGAAAATATTGGCGCTATAGCTTTATATGCAAAAATTGAAAAACTGGTTGTCAGAATGATTGGTCTTTTGCTTGTTATGTTTCGCAGGTTGAGCCGCGGACGTACAAGGAAGCTCTTTTGGATGATGCTTGGGTAGAGGCGATGCAGGAAGAGTTGTTGCAGTTCCAAAAATTGGGTGTCTGGACACTTACAGATTTACCTCCGGGTAGGAAAAAGATTGGAACTAAATGGGTATTCAAATGCAAGAAAGATTACAGAGGCATGATCGTGAGAAACAAAGCTAGATTGGTGGTTCAAGGATTTCATCAAATTGAAGGAATTGACTACAATGAGATATATGCACCTGTGGCACGCATAGAAGTTATCCGCATGTTTCTAGCGTTTGCCTCGTATAAGAAATTGAAGGTGTACCAAATGGATGTCAAAAGCGCGTTTCTCTACGGTGTGGTCAAGGAAGAGGTCTACGTCGGTCAACCTCCAGGCTTTAAAGATCCTATCCACCGGGATAAGGTTTACATTCTCAACAAAGCGTTTACGGGTTGCACCCGGCTCCATGACAATGGTATGAGGAGCTAAGCACGTACCTGCTATCCAAAGGATTCAAACGAGGCTTGGTCAATTGCACACTGTTTACCAAGAAAACAGGGGATGACTTGCTTCTCATCCAGATCTATGTAGATGATATTATTTTTGGCTCTACTAACGAACTTCTTTGCAGAGAATTTGAAAGTGTAATGTAGGAAAAGTTCGAGATGAGTGTGATGGGAGAAATGCAGTTTTTCCTCAGCTTGCAAGTGGATCAAAGACCAACGTGGATCTTTATTCATCAAACCAAATACGTATCTGAAGTCTTGAGCCGGTTCCAGATGGAAGATTCGAAGCCGATGGACACCCCAATACAACCTAATCACGGGATTGGTGTTGACGCTAAAGGGGAGCTGACAGACCCATTTACATAAAGAGCAATCGTCGGATCTCTGATGTATCTCACTGCATCAAGAGCAGATATAATGTTCGCTACATGTCTCTGCGCACGTTTCCAATCGAAGCCGAAACAAAGTCACCTGAAGGCAGTCAAGCAAATCCTAAGATATCTGAAGGGTTGTCCGTCGAGAGGACTATGGTACCCTAATGACGATAATTTTGACTTTATCGCATTTAGTGATGCAGATTGGGGCGTTTGTGGCAAAGACAACAAATCCACAACGGCTGGATGTCAGTTTTTAGGGAGCAGGCCCGTGACCTGGCAGTGTAAAAAGCAGACATCGGTCGCACTATCTACTTGCAAAGCTGAGTATGTAGCAGCCTCGAGTTGTTGCTCACAGGTTCTCTGGATTCAGAAGATGGTCGATTATGGTTTGCAATTTCTAAAAACCCCTATTCACTGTGATAATGAAGCCGCAATTGCATTAACTAAAGACACGGTCAATGACTCAAAAGCTAAGCATATCCGGATTAAGTATCACTTTATCCGTGATTGCTATGCAAAAGAGTTGATCGATATGGTCAAAATCCACACTGATTATCAGAGGGTGGATCTTTTCACAAAAGCTTTTGATAAATCCATATTTGATTATCTTTTAAAAGTAAATGGTATAAAAGAGAAACAAGACTGATCATCACATCGGTTTATCACGTTTTGTTTTCAAATTTTTATGTTTTTACTGTTTTTCAGAAAAATTCAAAAACCCAAAACAAATATGTTTTATATTTTAGGGGGAGTCTTTATTCAGAAAATCCAAAAACATTGAAAAATTTAAAAAGCCATAAAAATAGAAAAACCAAAATGATTTCCAGGAGTAAAATGAGGAAATGATAGTACATCAGTGGGGATCTGACACATGCTAAAGACATGTAATGCAAAATGAGGCGTGTGTTGAATTCCTGTGATGTGCTGATAGGCTTCGTAGACTTATTACTGCATGCATTAGTGATACAAACATAACGAACTACTCGTTGGTGTCTGAACACCTCATGGGCATATGGTCTTAGTACCGTAATTTCGTTTGATATGGTTGCCAAAATCTGAGGTTTCGGGTCGTTATGTTATTGTTATCCGGGATATTCTGATTGAACTTTTGTCGTATTAATTTACGGACCTAGTTTCAATCAGAATATATGCTAAAAGAGCTTTAATGCCAAAACCTAAAAGTTACCGAATTGAGAAACTTCATGTTTATTATTGATCAAAGATCATTAATTGCATCGTATCAATTCACTGATGAAAATTTGTGATTGATATCAGCCTCAACCTGGTATATATGCACATGTTACTTTGCTGCATTTATTTGCTGACCTGTACACCTCTGTGCTATATATCTTGTAACTAAACGGATAACATTGGCATAATCACGCGTTACAAGGAAGCTTTGTGCAATTTCTTGATACGGGAGTATGTCGTGTGCGTGGGAACCATAACGTGTTAGTATAATACACCTAATACCGTATCATTTTAAAGCACTGCATAACAGTCTGCATGTGAGTTTATGTGGACAGCAATATCAGCAGTTGCCGAATCACACACTGTTTATAATGATAATATATAACAAAGATCAAAGGTGTGATCAGATTTCTCAAAAACCGATATGATCCTCTTACCGGAAATCACAAAACATTTACTGCTTTGTTTTACAAAAAGATACAAAAACTCAAAACAATTTTAGGTGTGTTTTAACATAAATTTTAGAAAAACCAAAAATTTTTACATTTCTGAGATATTTTTTGATAACGTATGGTGTTTGATGGTCATTTTCTGAAATTTGATGAACCAATCTAAGTTTTGTATCATTGACATGTGAAATAATGAATGTTTAAGGCTTAAAATGTTGAAAAATGTGTGAACGGGATTCGATTTTGAGATTTGGTAAATATTCAAATTTTCCATTTTACATTCGCCCATCAACTGGGTTGAACGTGAAAAGTTAGTTACATTCGAACCTGTCAAACTGGACGAAGGTGAGTGTTTAAACTACAAATTGTACATTCGAACCCTATTACCACATTCGAACATTTAAGTAGGGTCGAATGTGGAAATAGCTTCACTTTCGCCCAAGTGAAATGGTCGAATGTGGACTCTATATATAACCATATCCACATTCGAACTTTCATTTTGTCAGTTTTTCAAAATTTTTCAAAACAGCCAAAACCTTGTTGCTCGTGTGCTTTTCAATCCTGATTCTTGTTCTCTGTTGTTTACTCATTCTTTTAACGTTAAAATCACAGGTAATGGCTATAAAAAGAAGTTTGATTTGGGGTTTTTCTCGTCGAACCCTAACCGTGGACTGTTGGATTCTTTTGACTGTGTTTTTCATCAAATTGATAGTTAGGATTTAGTTGTTATGGATTTTAGGGGGAGAAGAATGATTAATCTAGGGTTATTAGCATGAAATTGATCTGATTTTTATCATTAAAACCTTCGAAACCCTAGATTTTGGGAAAAATAAAAAACAACTAAATAATAGATGCAGTTGTTTGATGATAAAGCTTAATCGGTTGGTTTAGGAGTTGTTTGAATCAAAAACTGGGGTTAAAACAACACAGAAATCGTTTTCGAATTTTTTGGGAATAATCTGGCACATTCGACCAGAATCAAAGGGTCGAACCTGAAGATCTGGGTCGAATGTAACAAATATTTTGTCGAAAGTGGACTTAAAGGACGAAAGTGGATTTTTGTTTTAAAAATTTTCACATTCGAACCTTAAATTCACATTTGTAGCTCTGAAATTTTACTTTCGTACCTACGTATGGGGCGAAAGTGAAATTTTAGAATACCAAAATTCAGATTTTGTCGTTTTTGTTTGTTTTTAACGTATTTTCAATGTATTGTGTTACAGATAATTCAAATGGCAGAACAACAAGCTGAAAATCAAGAAGTTCCAGTACAACAGCAAGCTGAGAATGTTGACGTTCCTGTACAACAAGCTCCTGTTCAGAATGTATTGGAAGATTGGCCGTTTGAACCTGCTCATAACTGCTGTGCTTATGCTGGGGAAGTACAAAAGCAAACAGAATTCTCTGGGATAGTGGAGTTTCTCAGAAAGAGCAAGATCATAGATGCTATTGCAACTCCTGCAATAATCTATCAGGACATTGTTGAAGAATTCTGGAGAAATGCTCGCTATGACTACTAAGAGTCTAAAACAGCTATTGTAAGTGAGACTCAGGGTGAATTTGCAATGGTTACTGAAGACGATATCAGAACTGCTTTAAAGCTGAAAGATGAAGAACCAACTGATCCAAGATGTCTTTCCCGGATAGATTAAAGATTATGTTTCTTAAGAATGGAGTATAACGGACCGATTACGGATGGTGCTTTGCATAAAGGGAAGTTGTGTTCGCAATTCAAATACTTTGCTCACGTAATCATTCATGTATTTGGAACAGTGAGTGGAGGATATGATGTTATGCGAAAGAGTTTAAGTTCTTTGATGGTAGCTTTGACATTGAACAAACCGTTCAATGTGACGGGAATGATTTTGGATCACATGCTTGAACTACTTAAGGGTTTGAAGACAAAGAAGTTCTTGTTATATCCCAGGTTCTTGATGATGATTTTTGATCACAAGTATCCGACTTTGAAGAAAGATCCTACGAAGATTTTGGTTCAGGATCATATGAATATTAGGACGTTGATAAGGATGAAGGGATACAAAGGGATTCCTGTAATGAGAAGCCACCACACATGTGAGCGAAAGAATTCGGATGAAACAGGATTAATTGATCATACAAGTCACAAAACCAGGTGCGGAAACCCTAGTTCTGAACAAACTGATAAAACTCTAATCAAAACACAATGAACATCATTTTCAAAGCTTTTTCATAGATTAACTTTCTCAAATATTCAATTACAATCACACACACGTTAATCTAGAACACTTAAACACTTTCTCAATCACACCTGGAACCTGACTCAAACACACATTCAAACTGAAACTCTCTATAACTCACAAATACACAAATTCTATTTATAGACTCTGCACGTTCGCCCAGTTAGTATGGTCGAATGTGGAATTCTTCCACATTCGCCCACTACTTGGTACGAACGTGTACTTCTGATCAGGTTCCATTCTACCTTTGCCCACTAGTTTCTACCTTCGCCCACAAAACTCTACATTCGCCCAGAAATCCCACTTTCAACCCATCAACAATCTTTCTAACATATGTTAACTTTGTAGATCCAATCACTAGTCGCACTTCGTGCATCTACAAACTCCCCCTCGACTATTGATTGGATCGTTTTCTGTCTTCGTCCATTGCCTTATTCAACAAATAAATTCTGAGCTGCTTCTTTTGCTCTTTAGTCATTTCCGGCTCCAACTTTCTCTTCACTGGTTTCGACACATTAGCCATCTTCACCATTTTGCCAAGTTTAGCATCCAAGCTACTCCCCGTGTTTATGTCATACGCAAAACAAACTCCCACAACTTGAGTATACTTCTTTGCTTGTTCAGCATCGTTAGGCTCACGATGAATCGGATTGTAGAAAAGCATGATGATGTCTTCAAAGGTACAGTTAATCAACCACATAGGATCAAATACATGAACATGCTTGTATTTGTCCTTCGCATCTCTCATAACAATCACAGCTTCAGCCTTCCTCCAATCGTAGTACAAAAATATAAAGTCAGCACTGAAATGTTGCGGCATAGGCATCAAAGGTATCTTTCTCATCACATCAGGTGCTTTGTAGATCAAAGTTACCCTCTTCAATTTGGTTTTAGGATCAATATCCCTATGAACTTTCCTTCTGGGATATTGAGGCTTGAACCTGTTCCACTTCGTTCGACTTTCCCAAACCAACTTATCTGCACACCAACCGACATGATTATTATTTACTGAAGCTCCAGACATTTGGAATCTGCAAAGATCTCTGACCGCCCAGTACGGTAGAGTTAGCAAATCAATGAATCTGTAGAAATACAGAATTCTTGATTCCCATTTGGCAGCTAAACACTTCAGTCTACTCAAGTAAGTCCACCCGAGAGCTCTGCCTTTGAACTTAGCATTATGGAATCTGTAGAAACTTCCTTGAGCTTCAGGCTTCGCTCGGTTCTCATCCATTTCCCTCAACTTCTTCAAGTAGATCTTCAACTCATCAGTCTGACTTGAAGATTGTTGCTTATCAGCTCCAAACACCTTTTCAACAAATTCTTCACTTCTTTTCTTTGCTTTCTTCTTCGCTGAAGTGTTTGGTCTTTCTGTAAAGTCTAGAAATATCACATCTTCATCAGTCTGTCTGAAGTACTGTGGATATTCCTCATGTGTAATATCTTCAATCTCCACTTTATCAAACTCTGGAGTATTCTTATCATCTGAGTGATTTCCAATATCCTTTTCAGGAATATTTGGAATTGACTCATCCGTCACAAACTCCTCAAAAGATTTTCCTACTCTCTGTCCAAGGCCATCAAGAATTTCCTTAGCCACAGTAGCAGGTACTTCACCTTCTTCAAGATCAGGATCGTTGTATTCCAGTTCATATCTCATGTCATCAGTCTGGAATATCTCAGGAAAACGACCTGTGAACTCTATCGTCCATTCTCTTTTCTCTAACATATCTCTGTAAACTTTCTTAGCATCGTCACTCAGAGATCTCACCTTCTCATTCCAAAAGACACTTTCATCTGAATCTGTGTTACCACCTTTCTTCTTTTTGGAACTTGATTCTCCAGCATCTTTCTTCTTTGGTGTTCTCTTCTCAAAAGTAAACTTGCTAGTGTCATCTCCTCCTTCATCATCACTACTATCACTACTATCATCATCTTTACTCCCAGACTCCTCAGCGTCATCATCATCATCTTTATCGCTTTTCTTACTATCCTCATCATCACTTTTCTCAGACTCCTCATCTTCCTCATCATCATCTTTTTCTTTATCAGAATCAGAAGGCTCAAAGTCTACCTGTTCTTCTTCTTTTTCCTTATCTTTTTCACCTTCTTTCAACTTGGGTGCTTCATTATACAAATTGTCTAACAAATCACTAAGACGTTTGTTTTCAGCCTTTAGTTCTTTGTTATCTTCTTTAATCACCTTTATCATGCTCTTGTTCCTTGAACATTTAACCTCAAGCTTCTTATTTTTAGCTTCAAGCTTCTTAACTTTCTCATCAATCTCATCTTGATTAGACTTCGAAGCAACCACAATCTGAAGCATTTTCTCCTCGTTCTGCTTGAACTTGGCAATCTCAGCTTGTTGAGCTACAATCATCTTCATCATATCATCCATCTTCTTATTCACTTGCTTCATCACACCATCAGCAATAGTGACTTTCTTAGATTTGGATGGCTCAACTTCTTTAGCTTTTCCTTCTGAGGCTTCCTGAACATATCCAACACATTATCCAGTGCAACGTTAAACTGATCAACTGGTAATGTCTCAGCCTCTTTTGTCTTTTTCTGCTTCTTAGTTACTGGTGAAGACAGCTTTGATGATGTACCAGCATCGGGTACTCTTTTTCCTCTCATTAGCTGGGCAATCTCTTTTTCCCTTAACTGTTTAGTGCTTGACTTCTTTGCCATTGATTTGTGTTTTGGTTTTGGCAAATTCACTACAACAGTCTCTCCAGAATTTAATTCATCCATATCAACACCTAATCCTTCATCTTCAACATCAACAGACTTCTTACTCTGTTCAGCTTCTTCAATTGTCTTGTTTAGTGATTCAGACTCACCAACCATAGTGGCCTTACGTTTGGTGGTCCTAACATTTTCTTCATCAGAATCCCACTGTTCATCTATCTCAGTTTCCTCCGAATCAACAGATTCTTCATCCACTAAACTCGTCCCCTTCTTAGCAGTAGTTTTCTTCCCCACCACTTGTTGCTTGGAACTTCCTTGGTCTGTCTTTCCCTTACCCTTCCCTTTGGCTCCAGGATTGACAACCTGCCTTTTCCTCTTAGTGTTTGCATCTGCATACACTAAAGGATCGTCATTATCTGAATCACTATCAGTATGTCTAGCTTTGTTCTTTCCAGGATCAGTGTAATCCTGTTTAGCTAGAGCTCCAAACAATCTTCTGAATGGTGGCTTATCTTCATCAGGCACACCCTTGTAACCTTTCATCCTCACCAAAGTACGGATGTTCATGTGATCTTGACCAATAATCTGGGTAGGATCCTTCTTCAACTCAGGATATTTGTGATCAAAAATAATCATCAGGAATCTCGGGTATAACATGAATTGTTTCTTCTTCAAACCCTTGAGCATCTCAAGCATATGATCCAGTATCATCCCAGACACATTGAATAGTTTATTAAGAGTCAACGCAACCATTAATGAGCTTAAACTTCTTCTCATAACGTCATATCCACCACTTACACATCCAAACACGTGAATTATGACATGTGCAAAGTATTTGAACTGCACACTCAGCCTCCCTTTGTGCATAGAACCATCAGTAATCGGTCCTTTCTACTTCATCCTCAGGAAACATGCTTTCTGTTCAGTCCACGATAACTCTCTAGGATCTTCACTAACTTCAAACTTGATCTGAAGTGCTTCTCTAATGTCAGACTCCGTCAAAAACATCTCCATTCCTTGTATTTTGCTCTTGATTATCGTCTGATTCTCCCAGAAGTCATACTTCGCGTTCTTGTAAAAGTCTTCAACAATATCTCTGTAAATGATAGTCGGAGTAGCCAAAGCATGCACAACTCTGCTTCTTTTCAAGAACTCAATGATTCCGGTAAACTCAGTATTCTTCTCCACGTCACCAAGATATGCACAGCAGTTATGAGATCTTTCGAAAGGCCAACTGCTTGCAACTGATGCTTCAGCTTCCTGAACTACCTCCTGAACTGGATCTGGAATGACATTCTCTACTTGAGTCTCAATGTTCTCAGTTTGCTCAGCCATCTGCTCATCAAAATCAGAAAAATACGTCAAAATACAAAAACGACAAAAATTTAAAAATTTTAAGATTTTCAAGTTCCACATTCGCCCCTTTTTGATCAGGTCGAATGTAGAATTTTGGTACGAATGTGAAATATTTAGGTCGAATGTGAAAATCTGTTTGTTAAAAAGTACATTCGCCCATTGTAGGTTACATTCGTCCAAAAACCTTCACCTTCGCCCGTTTTGTGACCCGAAGGTGAAACTGGTTAAACCCTAAAATTTAAATTTTTATCAACTATGTTTTTAACATCTAATTCTGATCACAATGTGTTCTAAATAGGCCGATTAGCATTCGTGCACAACCAATTGTTACTAATCATCAATTTTCATCAGTTTTAATAAAGGAATTAGGGTTTATACAATTATCAATCAATTAACCCTCTTAATCATGATAAAATTCTAATTCCTAAAACATTCTCCCCCTAAAACTGATGGAGATTGATCGGCTAACACAATCAAGCAACAAAAACCACTCAATCGTCTCAGATTAAAAACCCTAAGCTCGATTCTAAAAACGGCGAGTCTGATCTTGTTACAGCTCCATTACCTGTGAAATTTGTCTCAAAAGGATCAGTAATTATAGGGAATAAGAACCACAATCAAAAGAAAATCCAGCAACAAGTCTAGGTTCGGTTGAAAATTTGTGAAAATTTTGTGAATGAGGGACCGAATCTGGAAAGGCTTATATATAAAAGTCCACCTTCGCCCGTTCTAATGGTCGAAAGTGGGTTGTTCCACATTCGGTCCAAATAAATGACCCGAAGGTGGAATGTTTCACCCGAAGGTGGAATTTTGTGATAAAATCCCACATTCGCCCAAGTTAAAAACACCCGAAAGTGATAATTTTTCCACATTCGACCCAATTAAGGGGCGAATGTGAAATGGAAAAATCTGAAAATTTTGCCAAATCACGAATTCGAATCCCGTTCAACATTTTTCAATCTGTTAACATTCAAAAACGCATATTTTCACTTTTTGAATGATACAAAGCCCAGATGGTGTTATCAAATCTCAGAAATTGACCATCAAGCATCCTCGGATATCAAAAATAAAGCAGAAATGCAAAAATTTTGGTTTTTCCGAAATTTTATCAAAACACACCTCAAATCTTTTTGGATTTTGTATCTTTTGACAATTAAAGTAAAATGCAATAAAGTAAATGAAAGCAGTAAACATTTTGTAATGTCCGGTAAGAGGATCATATCAGTTTTCTGAGAAATCTGATCACAGCGTTGATCTTTTTATTTGTTATTATCATTAGAAACAATATGTGATACGGCAATTGCTGATATTGCGGTCCACCGAAGCTCACATGCAGACTATTACGCAATGCTTTAAAATGATACGAGTTAGGTGTATTATACTAACACGATGTGGTGCCCACACACACAACATACTCCCGTATCAAGTAATTGCACAAAGCTTCGTCGTAACGCGTGATTATGCCAGAGTTATCCGTAAAAGTTACAAAGTATATAGCACAGAGGTGTACAGGTCAGCAAACGAATGCAGCAGAGTAACATGTGCATACACACTAGGTTGAGGCTGATATTAACCACTGATTTGCATCAGTAAGTCAATATGATGTAATAATGATCTTTGATCAATTAAAACATAAAGTTCCTCAATTCGGTAACTTTTGGTTTTGGCATTTAAGCTCTTTTAGCAAATATTCTGATAAAACTAGGTCCGTAAATCAATACGACAAAAGTTTAATCAGAATATCCCGGATAACCATAACATAACGACCCAAAACCTCAGATTTTGGCAATCCTATCAAACGAAATTACGGTACTAAGATCATATGCCCATGAGGTGTTCAGCCACGAACGCGTAGTTCGTTATGTTTGTATCACTAATGCACGCAATTTTTAGTCTACGAAGCCTATCAGCATATCACACGTAATCAACACACGCCTCATATACTATACAATTCTTTAGCCTGTGTCAGATCCCCACTGATGTACTATCATTTCCTCTTTTTATCCAGGAAATCATTTTTGGTTTTTCTAATGTTTTAGGTCTTTTTGAATTTTTTTCAATGTTTTTGGTTTTTCCGATAAAATGGCTCCCCCTAAAATAAAGAACATATTTTTGGGTTTTTAATTTTTCTGAAAAACAATAAAAACAAAAATGGAAACAATCCACTCGAAAGCATCAACTTCTTTGAGGATTAAACAATCCCCTCGAAAGCATCAACTTCTTTGAGGATTACGATAGTAAAGAGAAATTCCCAATTAGCAAAGAGAAATTCCCAATTAGCAAAAATAAGAAAAATAATAAAACTAAAAAGCGATAAACCGAGGTGCCAATTAGTCCTGTTTTTCCTTTATGTTGTTTACTTTTAAAAGATATTTAAAGCGGGATCTGTCAAAAGCTTTTGTAAACAAATTTGCATGTTGGTAGTCAGTATGAATTTTGATCATATCTATCAATTCTTTAGCGTTACAATCACGGATAAAATGGTATTTGATCCAGATTTGTTTTGCTTTAGAATGATTTTCAGTATTTTTAGTTAATGCGATAGAGGCTTCATTGTCACAGTATATAGGGGTTTTAAGAAACTGCAAACCGTAATCCACCATCTGCTGTTGGATCCAGAGCACTTGCGAACAGCAACTCGAGGCTGTAATGTACTCGGCTTCACAGGTAGACAGCGCCACGGAAGTCTGCTTCTTACATTGCCAGGTGACTAACCTGCTCCCTAAAAACTGGCAACCAGCTGTAGTAGATTTGCTATCTTTATCACAGCCGCCCCAATCTGCATCACTAAAAGCAATAAAATCAAAATCATCATCATTAGGGTACCAAAGTCCTTTTGAGGGACAACCCTTCAGATATCTATGGATACGCTTGAACGCCGTCAGATGACTTTGTTTCAGCTTCGATTGATAGCGGGCACAGAGACACGTTGCATACATAATATCTGGTCGAGACGCCGTCAAATACATCAGAGATCCGATTATTGCTCTGTATGTAAATGGGTACGTCAGCTCCCCCTTAGCGTCCACTCCAATCCCGTGATTGGGTTGAATCGGGGTATCCATTGGCTTGGAATCCTCCATCTGGAACCGGCTCAAGATGTCAGATACGTATTTCGTCTGGTGAATGAAGATCCCGTTGGGTCTTTGGTCCACCTGCAAGCCTAGGAAAAACTGCATCTCCCCCATTGCGCTCATTTCAAACTTTTCCTGCATGACAGTTTCGAACTCCCTGCATAAAAGCTCGTTAGTTGAACCAAATATTATATCATCAACGTAAATCTGCACCAGAAGCAAATCATCCCCTGACTTCTTCGTGAATAGGGTACAGTCGACGAGTCCGCGCTTAAATCCTTTTGTGATGAGGTATGTACTTAGCTCCTTGTACCACTGTCTCGGAGCCTGGTGCAAGCCATATAAAGCTTTGTTCAGCACGTAGACCTTATCTCGGTGGATTGGGTCCTCAAAGCCTGGTGGCTGCCCGACATAAACCTCTTCCTTGACTTTCCCGTACAGAAATGCGCTCTTGACGTCCATTTGATATACTTTGAACTTCTTATAGGAAGCAAACGCAAGAAACATCCGAATAGCTTCAATGCGTGCTACAAGCGCGTAGATTTCGTTATAATCAATCCCTTCGATTTGATGGAATCCCTGCACGACCAATCTGGCTTTGTTACGAACAATAACCCCACGATCATCCTTCTTGCACTTAAACACCCATTTCGTGCCTATCTTCTTTCTTCCAGGCGGCAAATCCGTGAGCGTCCAAACTCCCAATTTCTGGAATTGTAATAACTCCTCCTGCATAGCTTCAACCCAGGCATCCTCCTTCAAAGCGTCCTTGTATGTCCTTGGCTCTACTTGCGACACATAACACGCAAACGACCAATCATTTTGACTACCAGATTGTTGAATTTTGGCATATAAAGCTAAAGCACCCAAACTCTCTGGCGAGTTAACACTTCGCAGCTGCCCTCTGGTCATCACACTGCTTCCAGGATCACCGATAACTTGCTCCAGCGGGTGAATACGATGAATCCGAGATTCCGGATATTCAGGTATAGTAACTCCCGTCTGAGTAGTCAAGTTCTCTACAGCATCCAGATCATGACCCGTGTTAGACGATGAAGCAACATCTGGAGTTGGAGTTGGGTTCACTGGCGGTGCCTCTGGTTCTTCAGCATGCTCAAGAATAACTTCTTCAAATTGTTCATCTTCAGATTCTGAAGAGTCTAATGAAGTAGAAGCCTCCTGAAACACTTCTTCCTCTTGTATAGGAGCATTGGTATCATTAGAAGCTGGTAGGGGGTTCACGGTGATCGGACGCACCAACGGTGAAGTCGTCGCGTTTTCACACTCGTAAAGTAATCTGATAACAGCTTCTTCAACCAAGCTATCTAGATTGAATGATTCAAAGAAATCTTTGTAATCAAACATCCAATCAGGACCCGTTCCTTGCACATTTTGAGTATATCGTTGAACTTCCACGTTAGCCCAATCCTCCACCCGACGAGTTCGCTTGTTGTATACCCGTTTGAGTGGGGTTGCATATCCAACAAAGTATCCCTCTTCAGCTTTCGGACTAAACTTCTCACTTGGATTCAACATCGTGCATGGTGCCCCAAAAGGTTTTAGATACTCTAAGTTCGGCTTTCGTCGATGTAACAGCTCATAAGATGTTTTACCAAACTTCTTCACTGTTAGAACCCGATTAAGTGCATCGTTTGCTGCATAAATCGCCTCGTTCCAGAACATTACCGGAAGATTTGAGTCTGCGAGCATTGTTCTAGCCGCTTCGATTAGAGTCTATTCTTTCGTTCAGCAACACCGTTCTGTTGTGGGGTGTACGGAGCCGAATATTCATGATGTATCCCTTTGCTTTCACAAAGTTCATCCATCTTGGCATTTTTGAACTCCGTCCCATTATCACTCCGAATCCTCTTTATCTTCAAGTTGTAGAGATTCTCCAATCGAGTGAACAGAACTTTCAAATTGTTAAAGGTGTCACTTTTATTCTGCAAACACATCACCCATGAAAATCTTGAGTAGTCGTCAGTGACAACTAAACAATAAAGCTCCCCAAGATGACTTTTGCGCTTGATCGGTCCGAATAGATCCATGTGCAATCGCTCAAGTGGCATCTCAACAGAGTTAACTTTCTTCACTTTGTGGGACTGTCTTTGTTGCTTCCCCTTCTTACAACTTACACACTTGTCATTCAGATGGAAATGTTTCACGTTTACTCCATCGACAAGTCCATTCCTCACAAGTTGATTCATTTTTCTCAGATGAATGTGCCCCATTCTTTGGTGCCACATTATCGATTCCTTCTCGGTCGCCTTGGATAGAAAACATGTTATTTGCCCCTGTGATGTCATCCCCTTGGACATATCAAGAATATAGAGATTGTTGACGCGAGGTGCCTTCAACATTATCCACTCCTTTGGAATTTGGAAGCCCGGTTTGAGAATATAGCAGGATTTGTCATCAAAATGCACAGTGAATTGCTTATCACATATTTGACTGACGCTCAACAGATTATAATCGATCTGCTTCACATACGATATCCGCTCAAAGCTCACTATTCCATTACTCACGCTCCCCTCCATAGTGATATATCCGCCTTTATTTCCTGCGAATGCGACATATCCTCCATTGATATTCTTCACGTCGAACAGCAACGCAAGATCCCCTGTCATGTGGCCTGAAGCTCCACTATCAACTATCCAAAGACTACTAATAGGGCCAGCTGAAGCTCCCTGCACACATTAAGTAAAACAGTTAGTTCTTTCGGGGGACCCAAGCCTGAGTCTTGGGTCTTGGAATATCAGTTTTCAAAGAAACATTCTCATCAACAATTTGTTTTGGATCAATCTTTTTAGGATTGTTCAAAACAGTTTCCTTTTTCTCATTGACTTTTGAAGTTGAGGCTCCTGGAGAACCATTGGGTGTCCAAGATTGTTCAGACCTTTTCAAGATACGAATCTGAGACTTTGGGTTCTCAGTCGGTTTCTGAACATTGTTTGCAAATGAAACTTTCTTGGTTACCTTATCTGATTTAACAGACTTAGATCCAACATTTGACTTGACAATTGGTTTTAGTGGAACCTTTTGCCTATCCTTTGTTGTGTTCACCACTGGTTTTCTCCATGATTGTTCCATAGCAATCCGATTTCTTTGATCATATTGGATTGGACGATTGTTACTCATTTGGTAAAAATTGTTTTGATTGTAAAACTGTTGTTGTTGAGGATCAACTCATCTGTGTGGTGGAACATAATGATCAATCGGTTTCCTCATGGAATTCCTCACTTCAACTTCGTGCCTTTTATGCCTTACATACGGGCATTGAGCAAGTAAATGCCCTCTCTCCCAGCATTTAAAGCATGCACGGTATTCTTCAAAAACATTTGGAGCATTTGGTTGAGCAAATGATCTAACAGGATATTGATCATTATACTGTTGATTCCTCAAACTCTCAGGGAGTGGCCCTTTTGAGTAAGCAGGCTCATGAAAACCGTTAGCTCTGTTTTTAGGTCTAATGAACTCTGTGACATGGACCTTTGGTTCTTGAGGAACATCCAAAAATAATTTCTTTAATATGGCAGGTGGGATTTCATTTGTTCTCTCATGTTTTGGGAACCAAATGGTGCTTTCTTGCCAGATTTTATCAATTTTAGCATAGTTAGCATTTTTTATTGGAAATTCCTCGTCAGAGATAATCTTATCGGATCCTTCCATCCGATAAAATACCTTGACTGGTTTGTCACACGGTTCATTCTTAACATTCTTCTCAAGATCTTTCTTAACCACATTCTTTTCAGACTTTTTCTCACGATGAGCATTTGCCATCGGATGCACAAGCAGAGATGGTGAAACTGGTTCAGTAGTAATAATGTGATTTTCTTTTGGAATTTCACATACATTAACTGTTTGAACATTACCAGAGTCATCACTCTCAGAGTCTGAATCAACGCTCTCAGCAGTAACACCCTCATCATTAAAACCTAAGATCGGCCTCACATCGGAATGTGGATCACCAATACTCGAGGTATTAGATTCAATTTCCGATGATGAGTCTGATTTTACCGAGCTCTCCGGTGTCACTTGATGACAATTATGATTTTTAAAAAGCACCGGAGATGGCACAGACTTGTAATTAGTGGTTTGATCATCAATGATGTGGTCTACCACGTAAGCAATGTGCTTATAACTTTCCACTTTTTGTTTACTTTTTCAGCAAAGCACTTAATGGCTGCCATTTCCAACTTGGTGTTTTTAATTTCATTTATATAGTTATTAATTGCAAGTTGTTTTAATGAAAGAGTATTTTTCAGGTCAGAAATGTCCTTTTTATAGCCATCTAGTACTTTGTTAAAAGCATGCAACTCTTTGCGAGTAGATTGACAGTTCATGATAGCACTATCACGTTGAACACGGAGTTGTTTGTTCTCCTCTGTCAATCTATCACAAGTAGCACAATATTTATCACTAGTAATATCAGTGCTACACTCAGAACTTACAGGTTTTGGCGGATCAGTCATGGCCATCAAAGCAAAATGAGCTTCCTTTCCAGCAAAAAACTTGGAGTAGTCAATCTTGGTGAAAGCATCATCAGCAATGCAAGACTTCCTCGTCATCAGAAAATCAGCTTCTGCTAGCAACTGATCAATATCATCATCCAGAGATGTAACACTTGCTTCTGTATCCGATTCACTGTCTGAACCTGAATAAACCGATTCACACTCCTCAGGAACATCAGAAACAGTGTCAATCACCACTCCAGGATTAGCATCCTCAGCTTTAACCTCCACATGCTTAGTCTCCACCTCCAATTCAGCCTCAGAAACATCAACTTCAGCCTTAGTTTCTTTCTTCTCATCAACTATCATCGACTCTTCAATATCAACCTGGCAAGCAACACAAGCCACATTGCCACCAGTTGTGATCTCCTCAACACCTATTTGCAAACCCGACCAATCAAACCGTTCATCTTGTTAAATCACCAATGCTTGATTTTGATTGGTGTTCTGTTGTGTCTCATTAGGTGTAGTAATCGGAATAACTGTTCGGTTAGTGTTGTTAGGTGATTGGTTTTGAGTCTGGTTTGGTGTGTTTGGTTGTCTGTTTTGGTTGTTGTTATTTTGGTATGAAACTTGGTTTTGGTTTTGTTGTTGACGATTCTGGTAGCTTGCATTGAATGGGTTTCTATTACCTTGTTTTGGTGGCTGGGTGCATTCCCTTTTAAAGTGACCTTTCCCTCCACAATTAAAACAAGTAACTTTCTCCTTGTTGAACCCGTAGGTTGTGTTAGGAGAAGTTCCCAAATCCGTCCTACCCGTCTTCTCGATAAATTTTGTTGCTCTTCTCATAATGCTCGCAAAAGCCCACTGGATATCAATCAATTCCATCTCTTCTTTATCAATCTGTGCGTAGTCTTCATTGGTCAGGTTATTATTCCCGATTTGACTAGCAACCAATCCATTATAAGATGAAACCATTGCAGAGACTAGTGCAATATGTTGCTGAGCAACTTCAACGGTTACATTTCCCAAGTTAGAAGTCTCCAAAACCACTGGTTGTTGATTAGGTTGAGTAATTTGGTTCATTGGGTTCATGTATTGTGTTTGTTGAAGTGGTTGTTGAGATTGGCTAGCAGTATAGAAAGCTGCCTGTTGCATTGGTGAGAATGGTGAAATGTAGGAATTGTTGTATTGTTGTTGTGGTGGAGGTTGTGGGTATGATGGTTGTGAGTAGGATGAGGTTTGTGCAATATAGTTGATGGTAGGTTTTGGTGATTCCATAACATTGGAAATGCAAGCAACATGTGGTGCAACTAATCCCCCTGAACTTGAATTACTGACTGGAACTGAAGTGCCTCCAAAATATAAGCTAGGATTCTGAGGAATCTGTGATCTTTTTGCTTTCCTCTTCTCTTCAAGCTCTTTGTTCTCCAATTTCTGCACGAACTCATTAATAGTCCAGAACTTTTATGCATCCTTCTCCTTGAGAACTTCCACATGCTGATCCCAGTATGGTGGTAGAGCATCTGCAAACTTGTCCACCAAATCTGTCATAGGAATCTGTATACCATAACTAGACAATTCAGTTAGCAAATGACAATATCTAGGAGTTAATTCTTTTAAAGTTTCATTGCCAATATAGGTAAAATTCTCAAACTCCTTTCGTAACTCTTCCATCCTCAATCCTCTAGTCTTCTCATTCCCATCATGCCTAATCTTAAGCACATCCCACAGTTGCTTAGATGTAGTGCATGTCCCAAACTGATGCAATAGATCATTTGTGGTAGCCTGTGTCAACTGGGAATAAGCTTTCTTCTCCACAGCAAACTTCTTTTTCTCCTCCTCAGACATACTCTCCAATGGAACTGGTTCACCTGTGTTCTCCAAAACCGGTGGTTTGTAACCTCGAGCAATCATACTCCATGCCTCTGCACCCTCCACTCCCATGCCTTCCAAGTGGATCTTGAACTTTTTCTGCCACTGATTGTATTCTTGCATCTCCATGAGCTTCGGTGGCCGATTCCCGCTACCTGAAGATAAGTCATTAATCAGTGTGGAAATAGCATTTGTGGTTTGAGTATTTACCACCGCTGCTGCTACTCCCCAGTAGTCAGGTTGTGGTGCTGGAGGTACTACACTTTGAGGCATCGAACTAGTCATCGCAATGTAGTTGATCGGTTGCGAAGACCGTGTGCTCGTCTTTTGTGCTGCCACTGTCCATGGGTCCATCACTTGCTGTTGTGGTTGTGTCGTTGCTGGTCTCGGGGTAGTCGGAAAATTCCACATGATCACGAACTTCGAAAAATCCAACACTTAGAAAATTTTCCAAAAACTGAGTTCTAGGTTCGCCCCTTTTTCTTACTTTCGTCCCCTTTGTTCTACTTTCGTCCAATCTGAGTACACCCGAATGTAGAATTTCAACAGAAAGTAAAATCAGCTAACACCCTTTCCACTTTCGCCCAAAATGCTTCAGGTTCGACCAGTAAATTTCCACGTTCGCCCGCCCGATCAATCGAATGTGGAAAATATTACCCGAAAGTGAAAAATTCAATCAACAATTTCCAGGTTCGCCCAGAAACTACCTAGGTTCGACCAAAAATCTCACACGTTCGCCCAAACTATGTCAGGTTCGCCCACTACAGCACACGTTCGCCCATTTCAGGTTTGAAAAACGGTTACACTTTGAAAAACGGTTATTTTGATCTCTGATTTTCAAAAGTTTATAGATTTGAATGATCTTTATCAGGTTTTGATTCGGAATTGATTTGGAACAACTTTAATTCTTGGAATTTTAGATTTTATCCACAAATTCAACTTCAAATCAATCAAAAACACTCAAAAACCATTTTCATTCAAAAACAGATGTATTTTGATCAAAATTAGGTCCAAATCAGCTCTGAGTTTATCAAATTTGTTGTTGTATGATCCGTATGGCTCTGATACCACTTTGTGAGCGAAAGAATTCGGATGAAACAGGATTAATTGATCATACAAGTCACAAAACCAGGTGCGGAAACCCTAGTTCTGAACAAACTGATAAAACTCTAATCAAAACACAATGAACATCATTTTCAAAGCTTTTTCATAGATTAACTTTCTCAAATATTCAATTACAATCACACACACGTTAATCTAGAACACTTAAACACTTTCTCAATCACACCTGGAACCTGGCTCAAACACACATTCAAACTGAAACTCTCTATAACTCACAAATACACAAATTCTATTTATAGACACTGCACGTTCGCCCAGTTAGTATGGTCGAATGTGGAATTCTTCCACATTCGCCCACTACTTGGTACGAACGTGTACTTCTGATCAGGTTCCATTCTACCTTCGCCCACTAGCTTCTACCTTCGCCCACAAAACTCTACATTCGCCCAGAAATCCCACTTTCAACCCATCAGCAATCTTTCTAACATATGTTAACTTTGTAGATCCAATCACTAGTCGCACTTCGTGCATCTACAACACAAGAATCTATTTGGATACTTAATCAATCCAGGGTATACTGATCCAGGTGAGAACAAGGCAAGGCATGCTAACAGTGATTCTGACAGAGATGATCCACTAGTTCATGCTGATGTTACAACAAAAAGAAAAAGACAAGTTAAAGATGCCGGAGCCAAAGGGAAGGGCAAGGAAAAGGTTGATGAAGCTGAACCAGTTAAGAAACGAAAGAAAAGAAAGAAAAGTATTGCTAAGAAAGGTATCCAACTGGTTGATGAGGAATCTTCAGAGGATTCTGAAGAGACAGAAGAGGATGAACATTGGGATTCTGAAGTTGAAACATTGAAGAAGAACTCCAAGCGCAAGGCCACTGTTGCTGGAGAATCTGAATCTTTGAATAAGTCAGTCGAAGAACAGTTGCAGAAAGAGACGATTGATTTAGAGAGTGCTGAAGGTGATTTAGGACTTGGTGCTGAAGACTTTGATGGTTCTACTGTTGTTATAAATCTGAAGAAACCAAAGCACAAGTCTATGGCTAAAAGAGATGTTAAAGAAAAGCCAAAGAAATTGAGAGAGAAAGAAATTGAGATGCTATTAAAGGGAAAGAAAGTTCCTGAAGTTGGCACATCATCACAAGTTTCTTCTCCAGTTGCTAAGAAGCAGAAGAAGACTACAAAAGAACCTGAGGTAGTTCCTGATCTGGATACTATTTTAGAGAATGTGTGGAATTTATTTCAGAAAAAGAAGAAATCTCCTGAAGCTGAATCTTCCAGACCAAAAGTGACTGTTTCTGATCGTGTCATGGAGGTTGTGAATAAATAGATGGAAGAAATGATGAAGATTATAACTGCACAACAAGCTGAGATAGAAAAGTTCAAAAAGAATGAAGAGAAAATGTTGCAGATTGTTGTGGCTTCCAAAACAAATCAAGATGAGTTGGAAAAGAAGTTGAAAGAGTTAGAGAAAGAGAAAGACAAGATTGATAGTAGAAGTAAGAAGAACAGGAGATTGATTGTTGAAGTGAAAGATGCGAATAAGAAATTGTTGAAGGATAATGAGAGAATGAGCAAGTTGCTTGATAAACTGTATAATGAAGCTCCTAAACTGAAAGAAAGTGAAGAAGAAGAGGAGAAAGAAGAAGAGAAACTAGATTATGGTGATTCATCAGATGAAGAAGGGGATGATGGGAGATCTGATGATGATTCTGACGATGATGATGATAGTGGCAAGAGTGGAGAGAAGAAAAATGATGATAGTGATAGTGATGATGTTGATGACGATACAAGTAAGTTTAAGTTTGAAGAGAGACAGCGAAGAAAGGAAGTTCTGGTCAATCAAGTTCTAAGAAGAAATCTGGACAGAATGTAGATGCTGATGATGATATTTTCTGGACAAAAAAGATCAAAGCATTGTCTGCTGATGATAAGAACTTATACAGAGAGATGCTCAACAAAAGAGTTTGGACTATTGAGCTTACAGGAAAATTTCCTGAAATTTTTTAAGGAGACGACATGAGGTTTGAGATTGAATATAATGACCCAGATCTTGAAGAGGGTGAAGTGTCTGCTGCAGTTTCAAAAGAAATATTGGAAGGAATAGCACAACAAGTTGGTAAGACACTAGAGGAGATTATGACTGAACAGGTGATTCCAGATATTCCTGAGAAGGATGTTGGTAATCATTCTGATGACAAACATATTCCTGAAGTTGAAGAGATTGAGATTGAGGACATCACAAATGAAGAATATCATGAGTATGTTAGGGGTAACAGTGATGAAGTGTTTCTAGATTTTACAGAAGTGAACTTGAAAGAAGCTGAAAAGAAAGCTAAAAAGAAAAGTGAAGAGTTTGTGAAGAATGTATTTGGAGAGAGTGGTCAGAAACCAACTACTGAGCACAGTGATGGGTTGAAGACTTTGCTGCAGAAATTGAAAGAAATGGATGAGAAAAGGCCTATGCCTGAAGCACAGGGAGGATTCTACAGATACCACAGCCAACTTTTTAAAGGCAGAGCGTTGGGTTGGAAGTATCTGAGGTACTTAAAATGCATAGCTGTGAAGTGGGAAAACGGAATTCTGTACTTTTACAGATTCCATGACATACAGACTCTACCGTACTGGGCGGTGAGAGACATATGTAGATTTACTATGACGGGTGCTTCAGCGAATAATGATGCAGTAGGATGGTTTGCTGATAAACTTACTTGGGAAAGTAGGACGAGGTGGAACATGTTTAAACCTCAGTATCCGAGAAGGAAAGTTCACAAAGAAATTGATCCTAAGACTGGAAGAAAGAAGGTGACGTTAAAGTATAAACCTCCGGTGGTCATGAAGAAGATACCGTTGATGCCAATACAACAGCATTTTAGTTCTGATTTTGTAGTATGGTATTATGATTGGCGAACGGCTGAAGCGGTGATTGTGTTGAGAGATGGGAAGGATGCTTACAAGAAGATACATGTTTTTGATCCAATGTGGCTCATAAACTGTACTTTTGAAGACATCATCATGTTATACTATAACCCGATCAACTGTGAGCCTAAAGATGCAGATCAAGCAAGAAAATATCAACAGGTGGTTGGAGTTTGCTTTGCTTATGATATAAATTCTGGAAGTAATATTGAGAAGAAACTTGGTGATCGAGTCAAGATGAATGAAGTGCCAAAGCATTCAACGAAGAGGAAATTGGAACCAGAAATGTCTAAAGATCAACGAAAACAACTTCGTTTGAAGCTGATGAACAAAGGAATGGATGAAGGGCGTAGGCAATCCAAGTAATAGTCGAGGGGGAGTTTGTTGATGCATATGGTGCGACTAATGCTTTGTATTGCGACATAAAGAAGTTTTGTGTTTTAATGTAGGGGCGAACCTGGAATATTATAGGGGCGAATGTGAATGTGGAGGTCGAATGTAGATTTATTAGAAGAAGTTTCCAGGTTCAAGCTGTTATAAAGGACGAATAAAGAACAAAGCCACGTTCGACCTCACGTTTAGGGCGAACGTGCAGACCTATATAAGCTTAAAGTTTATTTTGCATTGTAATTTTGATCATTTAGAGTGTGTGTGTCAGGTCTAGGCTCTCTAGTGTTCCTATGTATTTGAAATCAGTCAGATTAACTTGTAATCATTTATGTGATCATATTTTAACAAGTTATTAATGGAGATAACAATTGAAAAGGTGAATTTGTGTGTTTGATTCGTTAACTATCATATTGTAACTGTTCTAGGGTTTCCGCACCTAGAATAGAGACTTGTATGATCAAACCTAACTGTTTTTTTTACAAAACAAACCTCTACAGTAGTCATCAATGATGACCAAACAGTACTTTTCTTACCAAGGCTCATAATCTTGACTGGTATAAATAAGTACATATGGAGTAGTTGAAGACATGTAGTTGTTTTGGTTTCTTTAATGGACTTATAGCAGGACTTATGTTGTTTTCCTTTAAGATAGTAAACATAGTGTTCTTTACACTGATATTACTTTAAGGGTAGACCTCTGACCAAGCCCATATTTGTGACTTTATTTATGGTTTTAAAGTTCACATAGCCAAGTCTCCAAGCAGTGTTGTTCAATACTTTGTCTTTTTCAATGTCTACAGCATAGACATTGCCACATCTTTCGGCAATCAGCAAAGTATGATCTTCAATTATCTTCTCAAGTAAATTTTTGCCTTCTGGTGAAATGATCATGCAAGCAGTTTCGGTGAAAAAAGAAGAATATCCTTTATCACACATTTGGGATACACTCAGCAAGTTGTATTCCAGATTTTCAAACAGATTAACCTTGTCAAACTATATTTTTCCATAGGATGCATCACCATATCCAAGCACATATCCCTAGGCATTGTTCCCAAAGGACACAGATCCTTTTCTTTGGCTGATAAAATTATTGATCAGATATCTACATCCTGTCATGTGCATTGAGCCTCCACTATCAACATACCAAATGCTACTAAGACCTCTGGAGACCCTCTGCACAAAGAATAGATTAGTTAATTTTAGTAACCGAAGCCATTTTGGGTTGGGTTTACTCTTGAGAAAAAGAAGAGTAACAGTTTGTTTAGGACCTTTTTTAGGATTCCATTTCATCTTAGCCATGGATTTGCTTTAGGAGCAATGGTAGTAACCTTTTGAGGTTCACCATCAACTTTGGTCATCAGAAGTTTGACCATTTTGATGAAATTGTTAACCTCAGCAGTTTGTGAAACTGCCGAAGGTTTGGGTCTAACTTCTAAAGAAGAATTTTGACAAAGGCTGATGTTGAGTTTTAGTATTTTTCTTAGGAAAAGTTTTGTTTAGCTGTTGTTTGTTGGGATAAAAGGTATTTTCAAAATCCTGTTTAATTTGTTTTCCTACAACCAGTTGTAAAATTTTCTTATCAAACTGATTTCCTTTCGTATATCTACAAAATTTTGGTGTGTGGTTAAATAGACCACACACCTCACATGGTTTTGCCTTTCCTTTCATTTTAATATTTTTAGGAGTTTTAGAAGGCATTTTACTGACATTTTCAGTATTTTAAATTTTATCTTCAGTAGTTTTCAGGGTCTTAACTCTTGATGTAGATGCAACTACTAAAGGCTTAATGTTACGATTTTGAACTTCTGAAGAGCTTTCATTTGCAATGATGAGAAAGTTCTGATGAAAAGATGTGCTTTCTTTGAATTCAGAAGTTTCTTTTTGAATAATTTCACTCCCATCAACATCAACAGTTTTGGGAGTGAAATGAGTTGGTGATTCTATGTGGTTATAACCAATGCCAAACTTAACATTTGATGTAGTTTGTTTGTTAAGAAGCATTTGATAACCTCTACATGACTCAACCCAATTTTCACAATCAACCTCGGTGTCAGCAAGCTCTTTTCTAACATGTCAAAGGTTTTCTATCATGATTTTTATCTGTGCTTGGGTTTCAATAGCATTATTTGTCAATTTAGAATTTTATTTTGGTTTTAAAGCCAATTTTCTTTCTAAATCAAATTTCATTTGGCTATATTTCCTTTAAGATTCATTGGCCTTTCCTTGTAGACGCACATTTGTTTCTCTTATCAAAGCAAAAGATTCTTTGCATGAATGTGAACAAAGCATTAAAAGAGATTCTTTTGAAACATGTGATAATGCAGAGTTAGAGGAAGATCCCTCAAAAGTCATTAAGGCAAAGTTCTTTATGCCATTATATTGTTCTCCCAGTTGATGTCAAAGAACTCGTTGTCAGCATCTTGACTGCATTCAGATGTGTCATATGGAAGGCTGCTCCAATCAACATACCCTAAAGTAAACAGACAATGTTGGCTGGGTTGTTTAGGTTATGGAGGTTGAGAAGCAGTGGAAGGCATTTGTTGTTGGCCCTGTTTTGTAAACAGGTATCTAAACTTCCTTGTGATCCTTGATTTCTGTTGTAACTCGAGCTTGGTTGATTTCCAGATTGTGGTTGGTTATTACTAGAGCTTCTACACTCTCTAACAAAGTGTCCCAACTTCTGACACTTATGACATTTAAGTTTAGATTTGTTAAAACCAACTTTTGTTTGATTATATATCCGGGAAATTTTCTACCTGACCTTTTATAAAATTTGTTAGTTTTAATGCTTAACATGGCCAGTTGGTGCAGAATATCCATTTCCTCTAAATCATCACTACTGAATTTTTTTAAGTCATCAAGTATAAAACACATGTTATCAGCTGTTTGATTTCCATCATTGTCACAAGCTGAATATGATCTTTCTATTGAGATCCTAACTGTGATGTCAATGTGGTCAAAAGAGCCAAAATAATTTGAACAAGATGGTGAGTCTTGTCCCAATAGATCTGTACTACCAGGAACATAGTCATCAACAGTTTTGCCAAAATTTTGTAACTTTTTCCTTTGGTTAATTTCTCTTTCAAAAGTTAACAATCTCCCATGTAATTTTGTGAGTGTTAGGGAGTCAAAATCTGAACTTGACCTGAGAACTATAGAGTAAGTTTCCCATTTTTCAAGTAAAGACCTTAAAAATCTATGTAACATAGATGAGTTTGTGTAGGTCTGGCCATTTAAATTTAACTCATAAATAAGTGAAGAAAATCTTTCAGATTGTTGTGTTAAAGTTTCTCCATTTACATGAGTAAAAGTTTCATATTATTGAGCTAGAATTTCCCTGTTGTTGGCAATCACCTCATCAGTTCCTCCAAAATGTTCTTTAAGACAATCCCAAAGTTCTTTGGCACTCTCACACTGTAAGAGCCCAACATATATTTCATTTGAGAGAGCCATTTGCCAACATGAAAAAATCTTTAGCATCAAGCTCAAGATTTAGGAAATCTTCATTTGTGTAGTCTTTTGGTTATTTTTCTTTTCTACTTTAGTTTCTAGATCTGTAGTCACTGGTTTATGGGGTTCATACATGACAGACATCCAACAACCAATGTTTTGTTGTGACAAAGTATGTGCCATCCTTCTATGCTAGATATTGTATTCATTTCTGACTAGCATGGGAGGCTTATTTGCATATCCAGTATAATGAGGATCCATTTTTAAGAAGATTGATTGATTAACAATTTCACAAAGTGATGGATTGAATAGTAAAATGAACTATTATCCTTGATTGAATATCAATAAGAGCATGTGTTTGATTCTCAATTTGTTAGATTGATATGTTATCAGATAAACCAGTGCTTTGATACCAACTGTAGGGATCTAAGGGGTTGTTTGATTTATTAAGTGTTGAATCATTAAGAGGTCTAAATGATTAAGTGCTGAATCATTAAGTCAGGCCTCTTAATGGTTAGTTTTCTTGTCCCACATTGGTAGGAAAGCCTCATTAAGGTTTAGCCTAGTTCAGTGCTTAATGGTTCAGCAAAATCTCAAATCTTAATGGTCCAGCCCTAACCATTCCATTCAGAAACTGAAACAAACGTGCTGAATGCTGAATTATTCAGCGCTAAATGGTTCAGCGCCTTATTAAGAGGCTTACCAAACAGCCCCTAAGTTACACAGTTCTTCTTAATCAATTTAATACTTGAAAGTAAATGCAGCGGAATAATAATTGTTCTAAGTTAATAGTTCACTTTTAGATATAATAAATGCTCCACCTCAAATGATAAACTAAAATAGCATAAGTGTATATGAGAATCAAAACCGTAAATGATATAACAGTTGTGAATACTCAAATGGTTCTCATATATTAGAAAGTGGTATTCTGCCTTTAAGTCTGTGTAATAAATAGAAGGTGTGAACCCATTTATTTATACACAAGAAAACGTACATAAAAAGCATATGTTTAATAGTATAATACTATAACAGGCTGTAGTATTAGAACTTGTACAAAATATCAATAAAAACTAATATAATATAAAACTGCTGAAGTTCAAGGGTGGTGGGAAGCTTCTACTAGAACTGCTGAAGAGTAAAAAACATCTTATGAGTAAATCATCAAAGTTGTTCTTCAGATGTTTGTTTGGTTCATCTTCAGGACTTTAGTCGTCAGCACGTTGTTTCAGCTTCTTTCTTCATCAGAACTTTCCTTTAGTTCTTCAACACATGTATACTAAACAAAATTTGCAGAGATGATATGAGACTAAGGTTAAAATGCTTATCAATCCTCTTTGACCCAACAATAATGAATTTGCATCATAGATCTATCGCTTTTAAAGTTGACATCCATTCATGTTCCTCCTCATAAAAGCTTTAAAATTTAATCTAAGCAACTTATCTCGCTTTTAAAGTTGAAATCCATTCATATTCGTCATCATAAAAGCATTAAATCCTTAGTTAACTTTTAACCTTTTGAGTTTTTATTGCAAACCTACAGATAACACAAACTATTGATCACTATTAAACTTGATTATTTTAATATATTATTATTACAATCATAAATCTATATTATATTGTAAAACGTTTGGGAAGGATTTCAAGTAAAGTAATTATAGCATTATATGCTTGTGGTACAATGCTCAACTATGTTGGTAAAGGGGTATTACTGTCTTTATACAATAAAGTAAAAGGTATTATTTATAATTTAAGATTTATTGTTTAATCTGATTTGGTTGACCTAATAGCTCCACCTCCTTGCTATGTATGTTTCCAACCCATTTCTTTGTTTGGTATTCCATCCATGGACAGCAATCGTTCCACTTATCTCGATTCACATTTTAGTAACCAGCAAACCTCTATGATTAGGATTGGTATAATAAATACTATTAAATTCTAATCCATAACCGATGGAACCACATGGATTTAAGCAACATCACTAACAAATTCTTACACCTATTTCCTTCTTACAAAATATCTCAATTATTCTCTTCATTTGATTTACGATTGCCGATGATAACCAACAACCATCTGGCTTCTTTCATTGCTTTTTGGTACGTATGTTGTCACCCTAGATCCTGAAGTTATCAAGCTCTCGGTTATCATCAGCTTCATCCTTCCTTACCAATTTGTTTGGGTGTCGCCGTTAGGTATTACAGCATACATTGCGTCATTTTCTATTTTATTTCTAATAACACATTCAGACATTTTTACATTTGTTTGCAAAAATCTGCATAGATAACCGCGATTATCGAAGATCGACAGGGAAAGGCAAGTATGTTGGAGATGACTCACATGGTGGTTCCCCTATTTTTGAAGCCGTACAAAATGGTTTATGTTCTAATTTCAAAACGAATTGTCCATTTAATTTTGCTAATTATAATGATGGATGCAACCACTTTTGTTACTTTCGCAAAAAAAAAATGTTATTATAGTTCTTTCTTATTAATTTTTACTTGGTTTTCAACCTTTTGTTCTCTTATTAATTTTTAATTTAAATATGTTTTCTGCATATTTTTCTAACGCACAGATAGGCTGGTGGATCCGTAGTTGAAATTGGGTTACTGTCTTTAATAAAGTCGAGACTATAATGAGATTTATAATGAGAAACAAAACCTTTCATAATCAAATCACATTTAAATTAAGCATGAACAGAATGACTCGGGTACTGTTTTAACATAGTCATTTTTTTTTCAACTTCTCTTATTCTTGTTTAAATGTTCACCAAAATATTTACATATGAGTCAACTTAACTTAACTACATGTGAATTGATACATGATTTTGAAGTTGTTGTGATTTTCAATATTTTCATGTTTCTTATTTAAACTGTTATATGTGAACATATGTGCTCATTATGTGTCTTTAATACATGGATTCTTAATTTACAATGATTCCATCACACGTTAATTAATATTATTTAACACATCATTTTGGGCCAAAAATAAGATTTATGAGTAATGTTCATATAAATGTGGAGATCACCATGAATGTGTTTTAAAATGACTCTACACTTGTTATCAGGGTACGTCATAATTGAAGACGACAACAATTTACAAATTTACAGTACATGATCTGGCTAATGATGTTGATGTTATCTTTTCCAAATTGTTTTTAGTTTCATTGACAGACGGTTGGACCTAATTTGATGGTATTTTTTTTGGAGAAGCAAATGAAGAGTAACAAACCTCGGTTATCTTCAAAGGGTGTATTGTTATAAATACTTTATTAGTTTTGTATATTATGACAATAAATTATATAAATAAAACTACTAACAACAATGCTACACAATTTATCATGAGATGATTGATAAATTACAACAATAAGTATCATGCTAAAATTGTCTTCCGATAGCAACGCATGGGCTCCCCGTAGTCTATATATAATCACATGTAAATGAATATAATAATCATAGAACTTATTAAAGTCTAATTATAACTGGGTCAATGTATCACTTAAAGTGTGCACACAAGGTTTGGTATGAATACTAAACTCATTCTGTGTTCGCCAGCAATTATCAACTAGAAACTCTTGACCATCTTTGTCCACAACAAAGTTATCAAATATTCAAAAACCGTACACATTAAATATACAACTATTAACCTTAAGAGTAAGATAAACTTACGTTTTCCATTTTTTCATAAGAAACATTGTCATCTTGATTCTAATCCTTGGCTGGTAAATATACAATTTGTAATCATATCAATTTAAGTTAACATATGCATTCATAACAAGCCCAGCATATTCATTTGAATTATTTTCCTTATACACATCTATATGAATGTCATCTTTTATTCATTTTGCCCCACTGTAAAGTTTTCTCATATATTAAATTATAGAAAAATCTTTTTTTCATTAAAACAGGGGCAAATTACATAAGAATAGCAGGTAGGCGGGCAACAAGCTGCGCCGCCACCCCCTTCTGGATAGAGAACCCTAATCTAGAGAATACAAATCCTTGCCCCTGGGGAGTGGAGAAGTTGATGTGGACTACCCGTTGAACTCTCGTCAGAAACCTGATCGATTCCGGTGCCAATGAGCCAAAAGTGTCAAAAGCCAGTGGGACAAAAGCATGTTGGTTATCCTCGCACGCTTTAGCGTGCTTTGCCACCTTGTTCGACTCTGCTCTAAGTACCGCTTGCCCCGCCACGAACCCACTCTCCCTGAATCCCGCTAAAGGTGATACACCCGTAAGGTCCACGCATGCATGTTTCCCACCTTCCCAACCAAACACTAACAGGTCAGCCGGACGTAAAGTGGACCTCCCTTCAGCCGGGTTTGTAAGAAAGTTAACCGGGGCCTCTTTCTTTGCCGAGATCCCTGCTCGTCTAAGAATATCCATTAAAACGTCCCGAACAAAATCGTGCCTGTACTTAAACCCCGGTAACTCTCTACAATGGAAGGCATGCTCCCCATATTTATCCAAACACGCTTTACGGCAAATCGGACATGTTTCGTCATCCGGGAAAATGGGAATCATCAAACGGTATTTAAGGATTGCTCTATATTCCACCGCTGACATTCGTTGCCCCAGTCCTTCGATAGGGATAACTGTTAGGAATTCTTGGGCGTGAGGCCTCTGTAAGCATTCCATGCCGGCCTTCTGGCGTGGGGTCAAGCAAAAATCTCCCCCCAGACTTTGTGCAATTCGACAATAAAGAGCATTCGCCAAGGTTTTCTGTGGCTTTTTGGGGGCGGTGTCTTTATTGGAGAAACCGCCAAGATCAAAGTCAGGGAGATATTCGTGCAGGCATTCCAAAGCGGAAACATAATCCGGATCCGTGTTATCAACCCCGCTATTACGTAAAATATGGTCTTGCAACCCCCAGGATAGAAAAATATTCAAATACTAATATACTCTTCTTCTTTTAAGCATTATCCAACACTAATATGCATGTTTAAACTATAAACCTTTTATAGCAAGCACTTCATCAATCAAATTCATTCATCTTTTTCAAAACACCTACATATTTCCAAATTTGATAAAGCACCCATGGGCGCGCATTAAGGGGGCGGGGAAGGGCGGCCGCCCCCGAATTTTTTGGTATATATAGTTTTGACCCCTCGTTTAAAAAAAAATATAGTTATATAAACCAAAACATAAACCCAAAACAAAGTAAATGTAGAGCCCAAATTTTAAAGTCCTAAGCCCAACAACTATATGAGCGAGATAGTAGATTCAATATTGAGCAACCGATGGAGTTGGTATCTCTTAGCTACTCGAGCTAGGTTTGGTAAAAAGCTCGAAACAAGCCTTATCAAGAACGAGCCTGAGCTTAAAACAAAGCTCGTTTACTAATCGAGCCCGAGCTTAGCCTAGCATGTGAAGCTCGTCAGACTCATTGAGCCTTGGTGTAATATTAAGTTTATTAATATTTAATAATATTTAGCCCCTCATTTAAGCTTGTTTACTAAACGATTCCGAGCCGAACTTGATTTATCGAGTGACGAGCCTATTATTTATTTTATTTTTATTTAAAATATTAACTAATAGATAATAAACAAGCCGAGCTCGGGCTCTTTTTAGTTTTTCGAGCTCAGGCTTAGCTTGACTCGTTTGCAACCTTATCCATAATTGAAGAATTCAAAAATATTAAATGCCGACGGGCTGAACTGTAATTCTTCATTCAGATACTAACCATTTGTCTCATTTTTAATGTGTTAGTGTCTTTGTTTAACTGTTTTTAAAATAATGCTTAGCACTTTGATATTTATTTATCGTATTTAATGTTTGACTCGACCCGAATCGAATCACCAACCCGAACCATAGCTACAGAGAAAAAAAATTAGGTCCCATCCTGTGACCACGGACTTCCGACCCTCGGTCCAAATTCTCAAACTTCGCCACTGAAAGCACCCTAGTTATTTTTTTCATGTCCTCAAAATTAAACTAAATAATCATTTCAAATCTATATATTTTCACAGTGTCAAGTTATTCTACACTGTGTAACAAAAATGAGAAGGGTGAGAAGAATACAAAAAACACAATAGATCATGAAATATGACACAATGAGCCAAAAAATATAACACATTGCCAAAAAATATAACACAATGCTGAAGAAAAAAGACACAATGAAATGAAAAAAATGACACAATGATGAAAATAAGGAAAAGACACAATGGTACATAAAAGACACAATTATATAACGCATATTCTAAAAACCACAAGCTAAAACCCTAAATAACAAAGACCTAAAAACGAACATCGTAGGGTTCGATAAGACGGTTCCAATGCTGCTTGAATAAGTTCAATCGGAGTCCGTTTGATACCTTTCCTACGACTTCCTATTTTTCATTCACTGTGTATTTAATTCTAACCCTATTTTCACAAAGTATTAAGTTTATAAACTAACAAACATCATACATGATCCAATCCAATCCAACCAAAAATAGCTATTAAGACACAACAATTGATAGGTGAATAAGATGGCGATACTTACAAATGGTTGCATGATATCCAAGTTTAGTCCCCATATTCTTTTAAACAATTAAACCCATCTTTATTGTCAATTTAGAACCGAAGTCATAAACTTATAATAATAATAATAATAATAATAATAATAACAATTTATTTTTCATACTACTTTTTGTGTAATTTCTTACTATTAGTAACCATTAAATCCAAATCTTAAAGATACTTTTAGTTCAAATTACATATTATAGGTTATGTTGATATGAAATTTGTAGCTTATTCTATATTTGTTAAAAAATGGTTTTTATGAATTGAATGATTGAATTTAGTGTTTTTATTGTTTCACCTGATCCGACCCAAACTGGATCGTCAACCCGAAACATAGTTGTAGGTAAAAAACGATTCTGAGTCATGTGACTCTCTGGTATGTTGTATAAGAGTTCAAGCTCCATCAGTGTTTACACGATAAGGTTTTGGTTGCAAATATCCTCGAAAAACACCATAGTCAGAAATTTTGAATCTCTAAGCGGTGTACGGCATATAACGAAATGTGTGAAACGGATGATTTTCATACAAAGAAAGTAATTAATGGAGATCTACGTTTACTTAGAAATGTATTATAACTTGTGTCTTTGTTAAAAGACACATATAGGATAATTGGTTGTGTGTGTTTTAACTTTTATTACTGCTGCTGCTGCTCCTGCTGCTGCTGCTGCTCCTACTCCTATTGCTACTGCTACTGCTACCTGCTGCTACTACTGCTACTGCTGCTACTACTGCTACTACTGCTACTGCTGCTGCTACTGCTGCTGCTACTGCTGCTACTGCTACTGCTGCTACTGTTGCTGCTGCTACTGCTACTGCTACTGCTGCTGCTGCTACTGCTGCTACTGCTGCTACTGCTACTGCTGCTACTGCTGCTGCTGCGGCTGCTGCTACTGCTGCTGTTGCTTCTGCTACTACTGCTACTACTGCTGCTACTACTACTACTACTGCTACTGCTACTACTGCTACTGCTACTACTGCTACTGCTACTGCTGCTGTTACTCCTACTCCTACTGCTGCTACTCCTACTCCTACTGCTACTGCTCCTACTGCTCCTCCTGCTCCTCCTGCTCCTACTGCTCCTCCTGTTCCTCCTACTGCTACTCCTACTGCTACTGCTACTGCTGCTGCTGCTTCCCACCGCTACTGCTTCCCACACTCCCACCACCACCACCACCACCACCACGACCACGACGACCACTACTACCACTACTACCACTACAACCACTACTACTACCACTGATTAATCTTGATTTGTGACGCATTTTCAGCAAAACCTTAATGTTAGAAAAAACCCTCGTCGCAAACCAATTGCTACACATTTGTTACGCAATTTTCAATGCATTTCTTACGAAAATATGGTGTAGGAAATTTGTGACGTAATTCCTACGCATTTTTTACGCAATTTTTCAAAGTATTGGACGCTGTTGTGTAACAAATTTGTCACAAAAATAAGGGTTTTTTTTCGTCTCAAATTAGTAGCAAATTTGTCAAAATTTGTGACGCATTTTTTTTGTAAGAAAATTTTGTAGCAAAAGAGTCACTTTTCTAGTAGTGCTTTGACGGCCCTGGAAACAGGCCCCTAATGTAGTTAAAAAAATCAATTTTGGTTATAAAAACTCAGTTTTTATTGTTTCAACGTGAGCCTAAAAAATAAATTCAATTTTCTTGTTGGGCATTTGGGCCTTAGAAGGCTTTCCCTTGCTTGAATTATACAAACCCCTGCAACTTTAGAAAATGAAAAAAAAATTGTTGCAAGGGTCGAACTGCAAGCTAAATGATAGAATATGCTATCAACCAGCTGCTCTAAAAAAGCATTACTGAAGAATTAAGGTTTGGATATGTTCTATATATAAACATTTGCTGAAAGATCTTAGAAACAGTAAATTGATTGGACAAAAAATATATCTTATTTACGATTCTGCTATGAAAGGTTCTTGGAAAGCATAGGAGGGCCACGTTATATCTCTATGATTGCCTTTTCTTTTGATGCATTTACTGTTTGAGCAATAAGAATTACAGAATGATATTCATTTTTTATTTAATTTTCTAACTTGATGCCATATTTCTATGTGCGTTTGTTGGATTCTCATATTGATGAGTCATATTAAATGAAAACAAGCGTAAAAATATACGATTTTATTTAGGGTGTGAATTATTGACTTAACTATAAGAAAGATCTATACTGGTTCGATAATAACGTGATAACTATAGGAAAATTGGATTTAAATACTTTGCACTTCTTTTCCTGTGTCACACCCAAACTAATCAAACACTAACTAAGTTCTTTTGATGACGTGGTTTTTTTTTCCTACGTGGCATGTTGACGTAACATTTTTCCATACGTGGCATGCTAACTTGACATTTTTTTCACGTGACCTATAATGTAGGCAAAGACAAACACGAACTTATGTTGTGAGCTAGCGTACAACGTAACACACAAATTTATATTGCGAAAACAACAACGTTTTCAAACATAAAACATATGTAAAGAGTCAAACCTAAAACACATGTAAAGAGAGAATAAAACAACAAGCAAACAATTGAAGTCGATCCTTTAGAATGATCAATCATACCAAATATCAAAACAATGATCTAAAGGAAGCTAAACAATAATCTAAAAGAAGCTTTTTTCTAGATCAATTTCTACAAACAATAGTTACCTAATGTTATCTATAATGGCCACTAAACTGTCAACGAAACAGGCGTTTCCGCAACAAAGCACGGGAAACCTACACACTAGTTATATATAAAACTTGAGAATACCCACAAATTGTTTGGGCGCTGTTTTGGGTCACCACTTGCACATGCCATGGGCCGGGCCTGGTTAGAGCACGGTGAAGAAAGCAATTGTTTTTATTATAGTTGTTGGGGAGTGGGCCGCAGCTTTTGCTTCATTAAGTAGGGCCGCAACCCAATACCCATCTGCTATTAATTAAAAATAGACCTGGCAATTTCAACCCATTTGGTTGAGTTTGGGTTATTTTGAGTTTAAAATTTGACTTTGTGGGTTGAAATGGGTTTAATATAATTTTTAAGGGGTTAGGATGGGTAATTTTAATTGTAGGATATAAGTAAGTGGGTCAGGATGGGTAAATTAAAAAAAACAAATGGGTCAGGATGGGTATTTTTAGATAACCATATGCAAATCTAAATTAAAACTCACCCAACACCAAAAGCGTTAATGCCTCATAGAAATAAATGTCATTAAAAACAAAAAAATTATGTCGTTTACATTTGTTGATAACCCCGGTCGGTTCGAAACCGTTCAGGTCGTTAACGGACGACCAGGTTGAAACAACACGGGTCGTTAACGAGACCCAGGGCCGGCTCAACCATATTGGGGGCCTGAAGCGAAATAAAAATACGGGGCCCTATTTATAAAAAAATAAAATACTGAAAAAAATACAAAATTCGCTGGAAGGAGGAATTGATCTTGTGACCTTCTAATTAAGAGCTCCTTGCACTAACCAACTGGGCTATTCCTTTTATATGCTCTAATTCAGGTTTATTTTTATTATATATAATTAAACTTAGGAAAATTATGGGGCCTTTAGAACTTGGAGGCCCAAAGCAAAAGCCTCATTTGAATTGGGCTTGAGCCGGGCCTGACGAGACCGATCTCATCGAAATGGTTTGAGTCGTTAGCGGGCTTGAACGAGTCGAAACAGTCTGAGTTGTTGACCGGCCAGTTCGCGTCGAAATGGTCAGGTCGTTGGCGGGCCCGGTCGGGTCGAAACGGTCCGGGTTGTTACCGGGTCCGGTCGGGTCGAAACAGTCCGGGTCACTACAGGACGGGTCAGGTTGAAACGGTCTGGGTCGTTACCGGGCCCGGTCGGGTTGAAACGGTCCGGGTCGCTACCGAGCCCGTTCGGGTCGAAACGGTCCGGGTCATTACCGGACGGGTCAGGTTGAAACGGTCTGGGTCGTTACCGGGCCCGGTCGGGTAGAAACGGTCCGGGTCGCCATAGGGCCCGGTCCGTTCGAAACAGTCCGGTTCACTACAGGACGAGTCAGGTTGAAACGGTCTCGGTCGTTACCGAGCCCGGTCGGGTAGAAACGGTCTGCGTCGCTACCGGGCCCGACTGGGTCGAAACAGTCCGGGTCGCTACGGGACGGGTCAGGTGTCACACCCCAACCGATGGCGGAATCATCGAGGTGAGACTTTAGTGGTAGATTGTTCAAAGACTTCATGACACTAGATTTTGTGACAATATGATTTAATGATAAATTTCATGAGATTCATTGTCTAAAAATTTGAGATACAAGTTGTTCAAATAATGAAAAATACAACAACAAGAATATGATACTTTAAACTAGAGTGAGTTTCTATGTCCAATCCTAAGTAGATTTCTTGTATATCCTGCAACAAATATTTCCTGCAACATGTATAAAATATCCGTCAACACATAAAGCATTGGTGAGCATACTAGTTTTGGCATACATACATAGTATAGAAAGTTTACTTATAGGCATATGCAATAGAACCATACAAAAGGCGGCAACACTCGAATACACAATCGAATAATCCTTAACATGACCCATAAAGGGGGTGGTGTGTCAATCCTATAGCGCTATACATGTAAGTGGGGTTGTCGGCTAATAGAACGATTGCATGTGAAAATAATTCTAGCATAACATATAAGCATTTCGATTGAGTAAAATAGTTTTAAGAGTATGAAATCGTTTGAGTTTTGATAGGATACATGTTACACCCCAAAAGTGATAAAAGAAAAAGGGGTCAAGTATGAACTCACCTTA
Source organism: Ambrosia artemisiifolia (assembly GCA_032199755.1). Lineage (NCBI taxonomy): Eukaryota > Viridiplantae > Streptophyta > Magnoliopsida > Asterales > Asteraceae > Ambrosia > Ambrosia artemisiifolia. The sequence continues at coordinate 3,188,194 of CM063526.1, read as the reverse complement.
GGGTGCGTTCAAATAAATTTCGGAATTGAATCTTGAGAGGATACGGTAGAACTTTAGCTCCGATTAACTAACAATTTTTGGAAATAGAGGAGTGTTAGATTCGAGTTGTAAATATAGATTTAATAGAGTTTAGTATAGTTATTAGACGAACCAAAACACAAATCACCATGACGGCGATTCGGATGGTTAAGAGTAAAAATAAATAATTAGAGTACAAGAAAAGTAAATGGTTAGAGTGCAAGGAAAGTAAATAGTTAGAGTTAGGAGTTAGGGTTAGGAGTCAAGAGTTAGAGTCAAGAGTTGGTAAGGTTGGGGATAACCACAAACCTTATATGATATAGTTATAGGATATTAGTAAGGTTGGGTAATCCACAAACCTTATATGATATAGTTATAGAATATTAGTAAGGTTGGGTAATCCACAAACCTTATATGATATTGTCATAGGATATTGGTAAGGTTGGGTAATCCACAAACCTTATATGATACATTTGTATAAGTCCGTCATAAATAAATGTTTTAACGATTTGGAATAATATTTCAGTTATTAATTTCTTCAGGAATCAATGTATTATGAATGGAATGTAAGATGTGATAATATAAATGAATAATACATAAAATCGATGTTTTTATGTGTAAAATATTCTGGAGTATTTATAATAATTTTATAAATCTCTAAAATATTTATTTGGTATTTTTAAATAGATAATAGTGTCGTAAGTGTAATAAATTAAGTTTATTTAGGAATAAAAATTATAAAAATATAATTTTTATGGAAATATGTTGCTACTGATGTATAATGTTGAGAAATAATTTTATAAAATATTTTCTGTTTTTATTTTTAATAAAAACAGATTTATTTTATTTAATAATGAATAATAAGATTAAAATTCAAAAATAATACAAAAACGTAATATTTTCTGAAATAATAATTTTCACAGAGTCTTATATGGTAAAGGAACTTATATAAAAATTATGGGCTTTTGAATCACTCGAAAAGGATTTATAATGAATTTATTATGAATTAAACAAGAAAAATATATTAAATATATAAAATAATATATTTTCTGGAATTAAAAATATACAAAATAATATTTAGTGTATAAATATCATTCTGTAAAATTTTGGTAATTTTTGGAGGTTTATAAGTATTTTAAATAAATAGGAGAAAGTTTAAAAGAATAATTATATAAATAAAGTGATTAAAACAAAAACAAAAAGAAAGGGTGTATGGGACGGGGGTCGAACCCGGGTTGATGGCGGGTGAGACTTATGTCTCGTGGCCAAACCAGCTGGGCTACCCATCTGATACGTTTTATAATGAAACGAAAAATATAAAACATACAGTTACTTCAAACCAGATTTTCTTATTAAGGAACTCGATGAACCCTAATCTTAAACACCTTTAATTCGAACCCGATACTGAAATTAATGATAGGGCTTTTGTAGAATGATGAATTCAGATCAAAACCATATAAGAATATCGTACTAACCCGTTGAAAATCGATGTGAAATGGGATAAAAGTAACTCGACAGCCTTGATAAAAAAAACTAGAAATTGGAGCTTGATTTGATCGTTTTTGATGGGGGTTTTTGCACAGAAAGGAACGAAAATGAGGGTATAAGACTCGCAGGGTTTCAAATCGTTGTATGGGGTTCGTTTTAATAGAGGTCAGTTCGATTATTTAACAATTTAATCAATCTGAACGATCTGTAAAGCATCAGATCGTAATAATAGACTTCTAGGTGCGATTTTGAGCTGGCATCATGGGTGTAAGACCAGATTTTTGTTTGGGTTCGTTTTGGAGATGTTATGCTCGAATCTGGTAACGCGGGTTGTGTCCGGCTCGGGTTTTTGACCTGTTTTTCGATCCGGTTTGAATCGGTTTTATGCGATATGATATTGCGACAAGTTTCGAACAGGTTTTATGTTTGTCGGATTGCGTTCGACGTGAATACGTTAATTTCGTTTATAAATACGCATATGTTTGTATATAAAAATGCGTTTTTATGTAAAAATAATATTTTTCACCAATTGCGTTACTATAATATTATCGATTATGGAACTTGATATAAAATTAAAATATTCCCAATTATTTTTCGTACAATACCTCGTATTTTGATTAAAATAATACGTATAAAAATACCGGTTATTACATCAGGTTTAAATGGTTTGGGTCTTTACCGGGCTCGGTCAGGTCGAAACGGTCCGGGTCGCTACCGGGCTCGGTCCGGTCGAAATGGTCCGGGTCACTACGGGACGAGTCAGGTTGAAACGGTCTGGGTCGTTACCGGCCCCAATCGGCTCAAAACGGTACGGTCGCTACCGGGCCCGACTGGAACGAAACAGTCCGGGTCGCTACAGGACGGGTCAGGTTGAAATGGTTTCGGTCGTTACCGGGCCCGGTCGGGTCGAAACGGTCTAGGTCGCTACCAGGCCCGTTCGGGTCGAAACGGTTTGGGTCACTACGGGACGGGTCAAGGTGAAACGGTCTGGGTCGTTACTGGGCCCGTTCGGGTAGAAACGGTCCGGGTCGCCACAGGGCCCGGTCCGGTCGAAACAGTCCGGTTCACCACGGGACGAGTCAGGTTGAAACTGTTTGGGTCGTTATCGGGCCCGGTCGGGTAGAAACGGTCCGGGTCGCTACCGGGCCCGGCTGGGTCGAAACAATCCGGGTCGCTACGAGACGGGTCAGGTTGAAATGGTTTGGGTCGTTACCGTGCCCGGTCGGGTCTAAACGGTCCGGGTCGCTACCGGGCCCTGTCCGGTCGAAATGGTCCGGGTCACTACGGGACGAGTCAGGTTGAAACGGTCTGGGTCGTTATCGGGCCCGATCGGGTCAAAACGGTCTGGGTCGCTCCCGGGCCCGGCCGGAACGAAACAGTCCGGGTCACTATGGGACGGGTCAGGTTGAAATGGTCTAGGTCGTTTCCGGGCCCGGTCTGGTCGAAACAGGCCGTGTGGCTACAGGGCCCGGCTGGGTCGAAACGGTCCGGGTCGCTACCGGGCCCGGCCGGTTCGAAATGGTTCGCGTCGCTAACGGGCACGGTCGTTGACGAGCCAGATCGGGTCGAAACGGTCTGGATCGCAAACGGGCCCGGCCGGGTCGAAGCGATTCCGGTCACTAACGTGCCTGACCGGGTCGAAACGGTCCTGGTCGCTAACGGATACGGTCAAGTCGAAACGGTTGGGGTCGCTAACGGGTCCGGTCGGGTCGAAATAGTCCGGGTCGTTAACGGCCACGGTCCAGATCGATAACGGTTCAGTCGAGTCGAAACAGTCCGGGTTGTTAACCGGCCCGGTTCGAAATGAAATATTTCGGATCCGTTTAGATTTTATTTTTAAATTTATTTTTGTTTTTTATTTTAATTTTTTTTTACTTTTTAAATTTTTAATTTTTTATTGTTATTTTAATCAATTTTGATGTGAGCTTATCCCAATCCAAACCATCCAGACCCAACCCATCCTAACCTATTATTTTAATTTACCCATCTTGACCCACACCCATCCTAACCCAAACCCATCCTAACCCAACACCCAAACCAACCCAACCCACCCATTTTGCCACCCCTAATTAAAAACAGATGTGATAGACACAAGAACAACATGTTTGGAATCTGCAGCAGTGAAGTTTAAATTTAAAAATTAAATATAAAAGAGATGGAGGGGGGAAGAAGAAGGTTGCTTTTTGCTCTGTGGTGGACATTTTGAAGAATATGTGGCTTTACAAAACTCTATGATGAACCGCATAATCAATTTGATAATGTAAAGAAACAAAAACAAGACTTCTTTAATGCCACCACACAATCGTTTCGAGGCGCCCCACAAAACCTCAATGCTGGAATTGACACATAACCGGATTCAGGTATAGGATTCTGTGAAAAAGACAATTCATGTTGTTCTGTCTAGATGAATACTACTATAAAGAAATAAGTATGTGTGTAGTTATTCTCTTCTATCTCTTTATCAAAAAGATACTGCTAATACTTTTTTTGTATATTTATTTACAATCACCCGACAAAATAGGCTAATAAAGGGTAAGCAATCATGGATGCTGTATCTGAATTGCAAAGACAGTTTGTCGAGCATGTAACGTCTTTGTATCGCGAGGTTAGTTTTTTTCCCTTGATTTGTTGTCGAATTCTATTAAAGCCTATCTAAATTTTGACTTTTCGGCTTTACAAGGGGTATCTTGATGATCAGTTTACTCAGCTTTTAAAACTGCAAGATGAAAGCAACCAAGATTTTGTTGTTGAAGTTGTGTCCCTTTTCTTTGAAGATTCTGAAAAGCTTCTTAACAATTTGGCCACTGCACTGTGAGTAATCAATCTCTTATCTCTATACATAACTAGATGTTGTGTATTTTAACATTTGATATTTGTGTTCTTTTTTTAAAATGTTATCTACTTTGTGAATCACAACAGTGAACAGGAGAGTATTGATTATAAACAAGTAGATGCTCATGTGCATCAGTTCAAGGGAAGTAGTTCCAGGTGATATATACATGGATAAATTATAAATATGCAACTTGATTTTTACAGTTTCCTAAAAAGGAAAGATTGATTGGTATAACAAGTGTTTATTTGTTTTGTGCTAATAACAGCATAGGTGCACAACGAGTAAAGAATGTGTGCGTTGTCTTCCGAAAGTATTGTGATGAGAAAAACCTTGACGGGTTAGTAATTATTCTTACAGTTTTCAACGTAAAGCTAGAACTTATCATTCGCCTATTCATTCTTAAGGACAAGGTATTTAAATTCTGGAAATTGGTATTCACTCTAGGGGTAAGTTTACACTCGAGATCCATATTTAGTCTTGTAAAGCCAAATTCCGTAACCAAAGCATTTTTTAATAACATGAATGAATTGGAGATTTCAATGTTGGACCTAGGATTTGTATTAACTATTAAGGGTGACGATCAGGGGGTTTAACCAAAGTTTTAAAGGGGGCGGTTGGGATTTTTGCGTACAACTTATACTAACTTTTTAAACTTTAAGGGGAGTGTCCGCCCACCTTGGCTATAGTACGGGAAGCCGCTGGAAGAGGATGTCAAACAAACGTTAGGAATCCACTTATGTAATGGAGTCGATTCACTGAGGTACTGAGCAGCAGTATAGGATCAGATTCCAAATATAGCAAGTCTCTCATTTCGAAAGTCTTTTTTTTTTTGAAAAAATCTATATAATATCAATTTCTATATGATATAAAAGTAGTCACCTTGAGAAAGAGATGGTTGAATCAAAATTTTTTGTTTAAAGTTTTATTTTTGTCAGAGGGCAATATAAATGTTGTATCACGTTTTTTAAAGGTTATTACGTATTTTATTTCTTGTTATCTTATAATAATTAATAATTATGTATATTGTAAATTAAAAAAAATATAAAATGTGGTGTACAAACAAAAGAGGAGGGGAAAATTTGTATTCTGAAGAAATCTCAATTAAGTTATGTTCTAGAAAAAGAGGATTCTTACGTTTTTATCCTCCTACTGAGAAAACATTTATTTAGCGGCTCATTTCATAAATACTTTTAGTTGGTAAACACAAGAAATAGGCCAATTCCGCAGCTTTTTGTTCTATTTAAGTTTTTGGGTTTGTGAGAACCCACAAAAGTGTGTTCTGGGTTGGATCCGTCACTATGTCCACATTAACATTTTTTTAATCATATGATGTTCTCACTAAGTTTTACTTTTTTTTTCCAATCATGTTGGTTTGTGCGAACCCACAAAAGTTGGCTGGATCCGTCACTGCCCCCGGACCAAGGAGGCTGTCTCTCGAGCCACGTCCACCAAGAGCCACTTGCCCTTTTGACCATTGTGTTTTTTGAACGCTTGCAAATGATCTGCATTAAAAACCATAACATCCAACCGAAGTGTCTAACGCAAGCTTGATACGTGGTTAGAAACCTGTGTGTTAAATGAGTTGTATAAAGGAAATATTAAATAACTAGTATGAAGATTTAGCAATTGATATTTTGAGATAAAGATAAAAAGATATACAATACGAATAGGTGAAATAAGAGTAACGATAAAAATAATCTTAGGCTCAAATAATTGTGACACTTCACATAACCGTTTCTTATTTACAAAATTTATAGATTTTCCGATATGTATGACTTTTTAATCATTATTTCATGATTTTATATTTTGTTTTATTAACATGCTGGGCATCTATAACCATTTGATGACCACAATTGCACGAGTGTAGGTGTTTAGTATGTCTGGAACAAGCAAGAAATGAATACCTCCTCGTAAGGAACAAACTTGAAGCCTTGTTCAATGTAAGTCTTTAGCTCTCCCTTAATCTAAACAAAAAACCTCCATGAAAAAATTGATAGATGTTCTAGCAAAATCATAAGCCTTTTTAACACTTTGATATAATATACCTCACATGTTTGTACCCTTTCATTAATAATTTATAGATGTTCTAGCAAAATCATAAGCCTTTTTAGAAGATTATTATAAGTGTGTTGGTTTGTATGCATTTCGCCACCAACAATGGCGAACTCACCAAATTCCCTTGTAGAGGGAGCGAACCTCATAAATATTGAATTTCTTTTTATATTTGTCTTCCGGTTACTCATTTAAAAATATATTTTCATTTTTCTCTAATAAATTGTAATATTTTTTTAAAGTAAATACATTGATTTAGTTTTTTTTTTTTTTAAGTAAATACATTGATTTAGTTTTTTTTTGTGTTGACATTCCGATATTTTTTTTTATATAAACCGATTTCCTTTGAAATAAGGAATTTTTTTATATCTAGAGCTTTGTATGAAACTACTGTCGAGATTATGTGAATAATGTTACACATGCTTTTTTTTGTGGTGTATGTGTAGAATTCGGATTTCCTCGTTCAAGAATGAGTGGTTTGATCTCGGTAAAATAACTTATTGATGTTCATCATAGTGATTATGGGTGCACTTCCATGGTAAGTTCATCTTTTGTTTGTCCTTATTTGTGCACAATGTTCCGTTTTAGAAGTCGGAGTATAAGTTCCAGGATTTTCCCATTTACCCATGTTGTGTCCTTATAGTTGTTTGTTTGTGGGTGGAAATGGAAATGGGCTGAATTTGGATTAAAATTGATATTTTAGAAGAAGCCCAACACCGCCTTTAGGAGCCATATCGTGAATAACTAAATTCTCAGAACAAATGACCCATTGAACTTCAAATCCAAATATTAATTAAAATTGCACCAATTTATACATTGTCAAAATTATGATATCAAAGAACTTTAAACATAATTTATTAATCCAAAAATGAAAGGTTTAAACCCTGTACATACATCGACTCTTAAATACAAAGAAATATCTTAACACCTAAAGAACTGACAAGTTCATAAATCAACCGATTACTCAATAGATCTTACAAAACACTAGGGTAACATCTGAGAATACAACAATCAGATTATCATAACCTAGTCGTCTCAAACCCTAACTGAGAAAAGTAACCAAAATATGATCCCGACAAGATCGATCTTGTGTAAAGAGGTGAATAAAAAACAAAATGTAGAATAAGATATGATCTCCCCTGTTTATTATCGTTGAGAATAACAGGTGTGAGAGAGAGAAAGTCTTTGTAATAGGTGAAGATGATTGATATGTGGAATAAGGTAATCCCTCTACTTGAAAGAACCCTAACCGCCTCTTTATTATTGTGGTTAAAAGGATGTGATTAGATGGAGCAACCATTATCTATTGTATTAGGTCTGAATATACTGAGCAACAGCAGCCACGTGCCTTAAAATTATAAGCCCATTAACATTCAACAGCCCACAAACTGATTATCTTCAAGTCTTAGCTATCCAAGCCCATTAGCAAACCAGCTACAAGCCAAAATCACACACCCACAAGTTGACCGGGCCATTAGACCTGCACAAACCTTATGCAGCATATTCAAATTCAAATTAACGAAGTAATCTGGATAACGAGGTAATCTGGATAAATCTAGATATTAAAATTGTAATATTACGATATTATTTCAACACACCCCACAATTTTAATATCCAAATTGATCAAACATACTAATAGACTTTCACACATCTCCAAGTTGACGAAGCAACAAGCCCTTTGATCATTATATTAGCCAACAGTTTTCCAGAACTTTAGAAGTTTTTACAAAATTTTCAAACTCAAACCTCTTCGAAATTTATACAAACTTTATTGACCTTCTCAAGAACTTCATACAGAAAAGGACTCAAAAAATCTTCTTCAAACAACAAACCTTCTTAACAACTCTCTAAGACTCTTAATCATACCATCACAGATGAACTGTACATCACCAAAACAAGATCTAAACCTGGTAAACAAGCAATCTGACAACACATATCTGAGAGTATGACCACTTAAAGGAAAAAATACAGTTCAAAGCGATTAATCGTGTCAAAGAAAATAGGATTAATAGCAATTGTAAAAAAAAACTGCACCATTACCACAAAACGAAACAATAGATACTACATATATCCCTTTTTTCAAGAACATAAGTATCAACCAGATATCCACCATATTTGTCAATAAACATGAAAATCTTTTATCAAATACACAGATTTATAGAGAACTAGTATAACAACAAACCTAATCAACAATAGAAGGTAGATAACATGATAAACTACCAAAGAAACTAAAAAATACTACTTGAAAATTTAATATTAGGTTGGTTAAGAAATCAATTAATTTTTCAGATGTAGCAGCACATATGGTACAACACTCAGCTTTAACTGAACATTGTGAAACTATGGATTGCCTTTTTTTTTATTTTTTCCAAGTTTCTTAAGAGGTTTCAAAAAAAAAAAAACACTTAGCCAATCATGATTGAGCATATACCAAACAGAACTTACAACAAGAAACGGCCAAGGACAACGGAATCAAGCCTAATCCAAACAACAAGTCTCAACAATTGCAAATAATCAACTACATGACCTGCTTACAATCTCTCAAATGCTTGCAAAAGACACACGATCTATGTTAGATTAAACAAAATCTAAATAAGCGAGAGACTTATAATGGAATCAATAAAGCTGTTAAATCATAATAGATTATTCTTGAAAACTTGAGACAAAGACGAAGACTGACGTAAAAAAAAACTGTATAGAATATGAACTATCATGGCTGTTAAGTGGCACATAAATCATGAGTTCAATATCCAGATTTATTTGTGAACTCCTAGACCCCTTAAAAAACTTGGATTTGAAAATTCAATTTCTGAAAAAAGAAATATCTTTACGATTACGTGTGACCAACTTATTATTTATATAAAAACAGTAGTATGACAATTACAGAAGCACTCTTCTTTACAACCAATAATTGATGACAACTTAGAAAAAAACTAGTTCAAATAGACCACAACAGAATCAAAATCATTTTTAATAACTCAATAACTCTCACCAACACGACTAGACCAACGAACTAACATCAACAATGATTATCAATTAGATAATCAAAACATATTAGAAGTCAAGCCCAAAACGTGTTAATTAATAATAAGAAACCAAATAAGAGACATTTTGAGAAATTTTAAAACCACGTTTAGACAGACTATAAGCAGAAAACATACTGATTAAAAACAACTGAATCACATGACTTGACAACAACGCATACAACGAAACATGTTCCAATTAACACAAAATCACAAAACATTTTTGTTTAATCAGAATCACAAGATTCTGCATCACTACCAGACACATATCTGGTAAAACCAAAACGTCACACAACGTTCAAACTTCAAGACTTGTGAGGAACATAAAGACTAATTTTCCTTAAGCAAAAACATTTACAACCTCACAACAAATACCGAATCACACGATTTCGGAATCAAGTCTGATAAAACTTAAGAATCACACAATTCTTTATCAGACAACAACATACAGCCAAATAACAATTTCAGAAGCAACAAAATCGCATGACTTTGAAATTAGAAAATTCTTCTCACACAGAAGAAAACACAAAAGGCTGCAACACCTACAAGATGTAAAATACAAAGAGAAACCAACTGGAACTCTTACAATCTCTTCTCAACCTCTACGGTTCATATCATCAACAAGACAAAAAGACAAAAAAGCACTAACAAGATCTAACGGACTTCCTAAATCTACAACTAGTAGATTTTATTCAAGAATCCTAGATCTAGTGCAAATACCAGAGATTACAAGAGAAGAGATACATCAATTGAAACACACAGGTTGCCAAATCAAACATGTTCCAATACCAGAATTATCAACCGAAAACATCTAATTGAATAAAAAAAATCACATGATTTTACAATTAGAAAGACATCCCACAAAGGAGTAAACAAGGCTGACAACAACAATTCAAGAATAACCTTGACAACAAGTATTCTAAACAAGCCTAATAATAGACTACAAAACACAGCCAACCAGAATATGATTGAACACAAAATCACACGACTTTTTCAATCAGAAAATATTCTCACACGAGAAAATATACAAGGCTGTGATATTCAAAATATATTCTTGACAAATACTATTGGATAAGCACATGAACTACATAGTTCAAGTAACCAGACAACAAGAATATACATACAATGAATACAGGCCACACAAAACCATCATGATACGAGTTCAATAAAAAAACAAAACCATCAAGACACGGTTAAACAAAACCATCATGACACGATTTTAATTAAAACTCATCAAGACACGGTTAAATCCAATTATAAAACAAGAATCACATGATTCAAACGTAGTAAACAAAGGTACATAGATACACAAAAAATTTAGAATAAACACTTGACATTACTACAACAAGTAACATATAACAACCAAGTTCTCAACATACACAGATTATCCTTTCCTAATTCTCAACAACTCACCAAATATAGACTCTAAGAAATAATAGAATCAAATCACATCAAGAGTAAACATGTTTTAGATAACCAACAAGTAACATGACTAATACAACTTAAAAGAATAGTCTGAACACATAAATCACATGATTTAAAACAAAAAAGTCACACAACTTTAAGACATCTAAAAGAAGTTTGGATTCATGTAAAAGAAAACTCTTTTTCCAATTTAAAAGACTAATCTGATTAACTAAACCTTTGATTAGATAACCTGCACATCTTTCCAGATATAATCTCGACAAACAGACGTAGTTTTAAAACTTCAACACTATAGATTGTCTAATCAGTCATTTGGATTCAACTCATGTTAAACATGTAAACCACAATAAGTAGTGAACTTTGCTCAACAAATAACTCATTAATGAATCACATAATGTCAAACCATAAAACACTGAATCACTAAGCATATCTGAAAAACATAGAAGATAAAAAATAAACCAATCAAGAATGACCATAATCAAGACACCGGCGAAACCACGACAGTGTTCCAGATCACAGGTTCGTCACTCATTAGGTGCATGTGCAAGTCTTATCGTGGGAGCCAACCTAAGACCTAAACAACAACGACACACGAGTTAATAAAATCAGTAAGAATCGTAAACAACTGATCAATCACATAGTTAATGTAGCAAATAATATGCAACAAATAGACAGGGTGTGGCTCTCCCTGATTTTCACAATCCGGTACCCCTAACCCGGTCACAAGATGCCCAATAATGAATAGTCGTGATGCAAAGAAAAAAGAAAATAAAAAAAGGAAATATCTTACAAAGATTTCACCCAAGTTAGGGACTCCTTCTAACAAGTCAAGACATCACAACCTTTACTTAGGTTGTAAGATACAAGATGCAAGAAATCCAACAATTATTCCTTAGTTGGTCTTCTCTAATCCAACGTCCAGAGCAATAACCAGATTTTAATAGGTAGCACGCCTACAATCAGACTTGAACACACCTTCAAATTTGAACAAAAAACCACCAGATCTGGACTACACGAACAATGTTGCACCAACATATCTCCTATGAACAGCAGCGGAAACCATCAATACCAGTGATAAAAAAACTAGCAAACACAGATGTTGAGTAAACGACTACTATCACTAAAACAACAGATCTTGCAGTGGATGTTACTAGGATCACCAAGAACCCGATTAGAAATTACAGATCCTGTTGGGTCTGCTGACCTGGAGAAGAACAGATGATTAGAAAGCCAAAAATATTCTATCTTTTGATCCTTTGAATAAAACAGTTGATATAAGAAACTTTCTCCAAAAGACTGTTGACCCTAACAACTGATGAAGACAACTGCTGTTGCTGAAAGGTCTGCTGAACAAACAACTGATAGACAAAGATCTGATGAAGAAACAACTGCTGATCAAGTACTGAAGAACAAAGGTCGGTTGAACCAACAGCACTTTGGATTCAACAGATGATAAAGACCATCAGAGTTTTCCTTTACAGTAGTTTGTATTAACAGTGTTTTCAATGTAACAGTAGTTATAGTTAGCAGATGTTTAATGTTGTTAGTCAGTTAGAGGTCGCTGTCTTAGGTGACGTCAGCAGTGATCATCAGAGGTTTAGTTTAGTCTATAAATAGAACAGTGATTGTACTGTTCTATTCATCACTCGTCATTCTCTTAAGATAAACATTCTCTGAGTGATCAGGCTGAGGGGGAGTTATTGTACAATTGTAATTTTTCAATCTAATGAAAGCTTTCGATTAAAAACAATTATTCTCTTGTTTTGATTTATAGTTTATCATTCCGCTGCACTTTCCATTTATATCTCACTTCACTTATTTCATTATTTGTCTAAACAATCAAAACAATCAAACTCAGATCCTAACGATTGGTATCAGAGCTTGGTCAATTAAATTCGATCTAACCAATCAATTTAATATAAACAGATCAGCTCACAATTATTGATATCGTTTGTTTGTCGGATTGAAAACAGAGTAATAGTTTATTTTCGTTTCAACCGTTAGTAAACAGATTTTGTTTTCGAAAAATCAGAGAATGACTTCACTTAATCAAGATCCACATAACACTGGCACTAGCAACAAGCCTCCGATGCTTGTCAGACCAGAGTACAACATCTGGCAATGTCGGGTGGCTCATGTGTTAGCACAACAGAACACAGGGTGCTGGAAATCGGTAGTATTTGGACCACATGTTCCAATGGTACCGAGTGCCGAGGATCCAAAGATCCAAGTACCAAAGAGTGTTGAGAATTACTTTGAGCAAGATTTTCAAAAAATCGAGTTAGACGCCAAGGCTTTTAGCATAGTAACCATGGCGCTACCGAATGATATCTATGCCGGACTATTGCATTGCAATAGTGCAAAAGAGTTATGGGATGCTCTGAAAGAGCAGTTCAGTGGGACTGAAGATGTGATTGAAAACAACCGTGAAATACTTAACCAACAATATGAAACGTTTAGTCACATAAAGGGAGAGTCGTTAACACAACAGTTTGAAAGGTTTAATTGTCTGATTAGTGAACTAAAGCTAGTTGGTCTAACTTATCCTAATTCAACCTTGAAACATAGGTTCCTTAGATCACTTTAGGACAAATGGGACACTATAGCAATAGTCATGAGAAACTCTATCGGATTTAAAGACCTGACTCTGACCCAGCTTCATGGTAAGCTCTTGACTTATGAGAGAGAGCTTAACCAGAAAAAGAAGCTCCAGGACTCTGGAAAAGTGTCCGATGACTATGTATTTGGGAATACAACACTTTTGGGCCAAGAGGAGGCATCTGGATGTAGTAAGGATCAGGGTTATGATCATTACATTGATATAACCACTGGTTTTAACAATGATTCTTACTCATCACCCAACTATGCTTTTACAGCAAGTGGTGATATCCAGGCATCTGATAATTCATCTTTTGTGTACAATGACCTTCAATACATTGACCCTTTGGACTTAGAAGAAATGGACATCTTGCATCAGGTGGCCCTGCTCAGTATTAGAACCAATAACTTCTATAAGAAAACTGGCAGAAGGTACCCAGGTTTACATGGTGGGTCAAAAGTGGGGTTGGATAAATCAAAAATCAAGTGTTACAAGTGTCATAGAATGGGTCACTTTGCTAGGGAATGTAGGAGTCAAAATGGTACCCCTATGATCACCTATCCAAATCAAAGGCCTTAGACCAACACTTATCAGTTTTCCCTTTGAGAGATCTTCCAACAGATGATCAAACATCTGTTGAAAAGAAGAAAGGAAAAGGGAAAGCCAAAGATAACTTGTTTTGTGATTTTTGTGAAAAGAAGAATCATGTCACCAAAAACTGTTTTCTTCTAAAAGCATATGACATGAACAAAGCAACAAGTTTAAGTGATTCTAAAACCAATGAATGTTTAATTTGTAAGAAAAAGAATCACAAAACAAAAGAGTGCCTGTATCTCAAAAATTTTGATGAAAAGATAAAAGAGTACAAGGCTAAAACTCTTGAAAGTCAAGTGGTGAGTACTCCAAAAGGAAAACCCAAACAGACTTTTGAACCAGTCCAAATAGCTGTTACCAAAGGTCTGAACAAAAACTCTGCTCCCAGAGATGTTCAGGTAACAGATGTTCCACCAGCTACCAGACTACCAAGAGGATATGGACAACCAACTTGTCATCGTCTGCCACATGTTTATGAAGAGCCCAAAAGGCCTTCAAAACCAAAAGTGAACAGACATCCTCATGGTTTTCAGCATCTGACAGGAAGTGATCAAACATCTGTTGGACCAAGTGTTGACATACAAGCACTGGCAAATGGTCAACTACAGCTGTTGAACCTAGTCCAAAAGCTAGTTCAAACCACTGATCATTCTCCTAAACTTAAGGCTGAGACATCTGAGAACCCATCCAAAGCCAACTTGGCTTTGGACACTTACCAAAACTAAACTCTTTACTGATGTGCAGGGAGCTTCTGCTTGCTTAGATAGTTTATGGTATGTAGATAGTGGAGGCTCCAGGCACATGACAGGATGTAGAGCCCTTCTTCTGGACTTTCTTGCACATGGAGGGGGTGATATATCCTTTGGTAATGATTCTAAAAGTAAAGTGTTGGGTTCTGGAACAGTTCAAGCAGGGAGACTTAAGTTTGAAATTGTTAATCTGATAGACAATCTAAAATTTAATCTACTTAGTGTATCACAAATGAGTGACAAGGGATATAGGTCATTCTTCACTAAGAAAACATGTAAGATTGTTGGACCAGAAGTGGTTGAAAAGGTTATGATGTATTGTAAAGTACATCTATTTCCAGTGTAATGTTTGTACAGTTTTTGAGTCGTTTAGATAATGTTTTTATTAGTTTTATGCTTGTACCGGTCTATTTTATTTAGTATAGGTCTTTTATAGATTTTTATTAGTTTTGAGTCAGTTTTAGTACTTATTTATTTATTTTATATTTTGGTAGGTGTTCGTGTGGACGTTGGAGCGTAAACGAACAACTTTGGTCAAGTCAAGAACACCCGAGTCAAGAGCACGGAGCTAAAATGCTATATATAATAATAATAATAATATAATAATAATAATAATAATAATAATAAATATAAAAGAAAAGAAAGAAACGTGATTTGGTCACGTGTAAACGGCCCACCAAAGCCCAAAAGAAAGAATATTGATTTTGACTAAGGGCTTCATTAAGAAAAGGGAGAGGCGGTGAAGGAGAGGCTCGACAACAACAATAATTCGAAGAAAAGAAGCGGCGGCATATTATTCTGGGTGAACGAGGACAGGAGCAGCCATTCTTTGGAGAGATCTCGACAACTCAGCGGGACTAAAAAGACAAAGGAGCAACATTATTATAGAGTAGAGATCAAGGGTTGAAGCCTAGGTGCGAGCACGGGTCGGTTCTATTTCAATTATTAATATTTATTCTATTTGAAACCCGTTGTGAACACCATGAATATGTCTTGCTTTTATTGTTTTGATTTTATCATGACTTTTATTGGCTAGATCATAGAACTACCTAGGTTAAAGATGATTGCATTTGTTTGATTTATTTTTCTTTTGGTTTTGAAACTTTAGGTTGTGGGTGAATTTTAAAGTAAAGAACTCTTTATTTTCTGGTCTGATGTGTATGCGTGTTTAGTTTTGTTTAATTAATTTTTATAAACTCCACTTGCGTTTTTGTGAATGTCTTTCATGTATGAATGCGGGTTAGGTTGCGGACTGGGTGTTAGCAGCTAGTTTATGGTTAATTTCTGCAGGTTATCCATAGGAGTTGTAATTGTTAGTTAGATAAATCTAAGGTAGTGTTCGTTTCCATGGATTGCAAAGGAATTGGAATTGGAATTCGCGCGTGAACCATAATTTGTTTTGGAATTTTGATGTGTTTGTTTCATAAAATAGAATGAAGTCTCGATGGAATTGAAACATGGATTCCCTTCCGTATGTTGTTATTCAATTACAATTCTTTCTTTTGTTGTAACGAACAACATAAGAAGTCGAATACACATTCCAATTCCTTTCGAATTCCATTCCATTCCCGTGAAACGAACGTATTGTAAGTGTTCTACCAATTCTCAATAGCTGTAAGGTGCGAGATTGTTGGTCTGTCTAGGGTGTTAAATTGCTAGTTCTAGAGGCTTTGTGAGAAGATCTTCCTAGTTTCCCTAGCATTCCTTGTAGGCCAAGTCTTATCAGAAATATTGTAGTTACCCCTTGCACTTTCGGGTGTATTGTGACTTTCGCGCTGTGAGGTAGACTGTCTAGCGGGTACTTTAAGATTCGAGTAGGTAAGCCTGTGAGGGTAACCTCTCAACCGGTGGTTTAACAGCTTTTAGGAATTCTGCGGGTTATATCTTGAGAAGGGTTAGGGTTCTCGTAGTTGACTTTAAGTTTAGTATTTTAAGATCCCGGTTCCACATCAGTTCCATAGCCATTAGAAACTTATCATTCATGTGTAGGATTCTAGCCTAGGTAGTGCCTTCACATCACTTGATCCGAATTTCAGCTCCCAGTTTGTGTCTTTAGTTATTTTAGTTTTATTTTATTTATTTGCATTAGATTTTGTTAGGAAACCCCCCTTAAGCAACAAAATATAATTTAATCAGTATTTAGGATAAGTAATCGAGTCTAGTTTTCGTTTTCCATTAGAGTCTCGTGGGTTCGATATCCGGACTTACTTTAGCTATACTAGAGTCGATAGGTTCACTTGCCTGTCAGTAGTTTAGTTTTAGAGAGTCTAGAGTATTACTAGGTGTCTAGTTTTAGGTTTAATTTAGTTATTTTTATTAAACTACTTTTAGCACATCAGGTTAACACTATCATTGCTGAGAGTAAAGCACAACTTGTTGCTCATAGAAGTGGCAATGTGTATGTAGTTGATATGTTGAAGGATAACCCTATGGCAAATGTCTGTCTGTTCTCTGCTGCCTCTACCAAAGAGACAGAATTGTGGCATAGGAGACTTGGTCACACCAACCTTCAAACTATCAACTCTCTCTCCAAACAAAACCTTGTCAGAGGTTTGCCATCAAAAGAATTCAAATGTGACGAGCATTGTGTTTCCTGCCTAAAAGGAAAACAACATAAAAGCTCTTACAAATCAATTGATGAGTCCAAAACTAGTCAGTGTTTACAATTGTTGCACATGGACTTGTTTGGCCCAGTTAAAATCATGAGTCTAAGAAGAAAGAGATTTTGTCTTGTCATAGTTGATGATTTTTCTAGGTTTACATGGACTTACTTTTTACATTCTAAGGTTGAGACTGCAGGTATTTTGAAGGACTTTGTCCCCAAAGTTGAAAAACAATATGACTTGCCAGTAAAAGTCTTTAGAAGTGACAATGGAACAGAGTTTAAAAATAAGGAGTTGGATGACTTCTGTGTGTCAAAAGGGATTGTAAGGCAGTACAATATCCCAAGAACACCAGAGCAAAATGGGGTGGTTCAGAGAAAGAACAGAACTCTCATTGAAGCTGCAAGAACAATGCTAGCAGATTCTGGTTTGCCACTGTCCTTCTGGGCAGAAGCTGTAAACACTGCTTGCTATCTTCAAAACAGAGTTTTAATCAACCCTAGACATCAAAAGACTGCTTATGAAATTTTGTTCAAAATCAAACCATTAATCTCATTTTTCAAAGTCTTTCGCTGTCCATGTTTCATTTTAAATCTTAAAGATTCCATTTCAAAATTTGCAGCCAAAGTAGATTGTGGATATTTTCTGGGATATTCTTCTACTGCCAAGGCCTATAAAGTGTTTAACACAAGGACCAAGACAATAGAAGAAACTATGAATGTGAAGTTCAATGAACTTTCATCTTTAAAAATCACAATCTTCACAACAAGACTACAGAACAGATGTTGTGATTCCAGATCACTATAAAGTCTATCCTGTATCAGAGGAAGCAGTAGTTCAAAACAACTGTCAAAACTCTGTCACAGCTGAGTCAGCCACTGTTGGCCAGTCCTATCCCCAAACCACTGATTCACCTTCTGCATCCACTGCTCAATCATCTGTTGACAAAAGTCAGACATCTGTTGACAAGAGTCAGTCCAATTTTACACCACTTGGACCCATTCCTCCACCCCCATTCTAAACATCTGTTGACACTACAAAAGTGCAAACAGATGTTATGTCAACAGAGTCACCAAGAGCTCATCCACCAGATCAAATCATTGGCAACATCAGAGAAGGTGTGCACATCTGTCTTTTTGCAGGCTTTCTATCTCTCACACAACCAGTCAAGTACCAAGAGGCACTGAAAGACAACAGTTGGGTGGAAGCCATGCAAGAAGAGCTCCTTCAGTTCAAAAGACAACAAGTATTGGAACTTGTACCACTGCCTATGGATGTTTGTCCAATTGGCACAAAGTGGGTCTTCAAAAACAAAACTGATGAAAGGGGTATAGTTGTCAAGAATAAAGCCAGGCTCTGGTGGTTCAAGGCTTCAGACAAGAAGAAGGGATAGACTATGATGAAACCTTTGCCCCTGTAGCAAGGTTAGAAGCTATCAGATTATTCCTAGCCTTTGTTGTCAACCACAACATCAAGGTGTATCAGATGGACATCAAATGTGCATTCCTATATGGCAAAATTCAGGAGGAGGTCTATGTATGTCAACCACCTGGTTTTGAAGACACATTTCATCCTGAGTATGTCTACAAGCTAAATAAAGCTTTGTATGGACTTAAGCAAGCACCTAGAGCCTGGTATGAAACTCTCTCCACCTTTCTCTTATCCATTGGTTTCACAGGAGGTAAAATTGATAAAACCTTATTTTTAAAATGGAGAGGGAAAGATTTAATGATTGTTCAAATATATGTGGATGATATCATTTTTGGATCCACGTGTAACAAAATGTGTGAGGAGTTTAGGGAACTCATGACAGCAGAGTTTGAAATGAGTGCTATGGGTGAACTTCAGTGCTTCCTTGGTCTCCATGTGAAGCAGCTGCAAAATGGCACATTCATTCATCAAAATAAATATGTGAAAAACTTGTTAACCAAATTTGAGATGAATGATTGTAAACCATGTAGTACACCCATGAGCACAGTCAAGCCACTCACTGATGATGATAAGGATGAACTGGTTGATCAGACACACTATAGATGCATGATTGGGTCTTTATTGTACTTAACAGCATCCAGGCCAGACATTATGTTTGCCACCTGTGTTTATGCAAGATCCCAAGCTTCACCCAGAAAGTCAAACCTTATTGCTGTGAAAAGGATATTCAGATACCTAAAAGGTGCTCCCACACTTGGTATCTGGTATCCTGCTAATGGAAACATTGAGCTTTCAGGTTATTCTGACAGTGATTTTGCTGGCTGCCACACCACAAGGAAGTCCACATCTGGAGGGTGCCAGTTCCTAGGGAATGCCTTAGTTTCATGGCAAAGCAAAAAGCAAGCAGCTGTTTCAACTTCAACAGCTGAGACTGAATACATTGCTGCTGCAAGCTGTACAGCCCAACTCATGTGGCTTCAAAATCAACTGCTGGATTTTGGGATAACTGCACTAAGGACTCCACTCATGTTGGATAGTCAAGCTGCTGAAAATATCATCAAGAATCCAGTTTCTCATTCTACCACAAAGCACATAGACATCAGACATCATTTTGTCAGAAATAGCTATGAAAAAGGTTTGATTTCTCTACACCATGTTCCAACAGAGGATCAGTTGGTAGATGTGTTGACAAAAGCTTTAGACACATCTACCTTGACAAATCTGATCTCTCGAATTGGAATGTTAAACATGGATTAAAACAACAAAAATGTTTTCAATAAAAACATTAAAATAAATTTTTATTTTCATAATAATTATTACGAAATACGAAAGTTACATCACAATAGAAGGTAGACGAGCAACAAGCTGCGCCGCCACCCCTTTCTGAATTGCGAACCCTAGTCTACTAAAGACAAATCCTTGCCCCCCTGGAGATGAACTATTGCTGTGGACGACCCGTTGGACCCTAGTCAAGAAACGGATAGCTTCTGGCGCTAGGGAACCAAAGGTATCAAAGGCCAAGGGGATAAAGACATGCTGGTTCTCCGTACAAGCTTTAGCATGCTTATCTACTTTCTTTGATTCCGCCTTTCTCGATGCTTGCCCTGCTACAAACCCTGTTTCCCTTAACCCAACCAAAGGAGATACTCCTGTGAGGTCCACGCAAGCATGTTTCCCTCTCTCCCAACCAAAGACAAGCAGATCTGCTGGTCGCAGGGTTGATCTCCCTTCCGCAGGGTCTGTGAGGAAATTTACAGGGGCCTCCTTTTTTTGCAGAAATCCCAGCTCTTCTCAGGATGTCCCACAAAACGTCCCTTACCTAGTCATGCCGGTATTTGAAACCAGGGAGCTCTTTGCAATGAATTGCGTGCTCCCCATATTTATCCATGCAAGCTTTACGGCAGATGGGGCATGTTTCATCTTCCGGGTACATAGGGATCATCAACCGGTATTTGAGTATAGCCCTGTACTCCACTGCGGACATGCATTGACCGAAACCCTCAATCGGGATAACGGTCAAAAAATCCTGAGCATGAGGACCCTTCAGGCATTCAATCACCGCCATCTGGCGGGAGGATAACTCAAAAACTTCTCCCAGGCTCTGAGCAGTTTTGCTAAACAGAGCATTCGCCAAAGTTTTTTGTGGCTTTGAGGGGGCGGTGTCCTTATTAGAAAAACCGCCAATATCAAAGTCCGGGAGATAGACATTTAAGCGTTCGAGCGCCTGTTGATAGTCCGGGTCTAACCCGATGACCCCACTGTTTCGAAGGATATGATCCTGAAGTTTCCAAGACTGTGCTCTAGACACCACAAAGGCATAGACCCCAACATCTCGAGCTGAAAGGATGCCCAAACCACCCAAGCGCATCGGCAAGGATGCCAATCGCCACTGGAGGTCCCCGAAGAAGGGGCCACCACACACAACTATATCTTCAATAGCCTCCCGGAGGCCATCATCGAAAAGGGATACGGCATCCACCATCAAGTGGGGTTGACAAGTTCGCAGCCCAAAAAGTAACTTAGCGACCCCCACGCATGACCTGAGCAGGAGGAGTTCACTTTGGGGATCCCTAAGGCGGGGCAGGAGTTTCATAAGGTCAACCGCAACCACCAAGGAGCTTAACCCCCCTCTCTGGTCTACCAATCCCCCTCGGGAAAAGCCTGTCCTGAACTTTCAGCCTGTCACACGTCGGCCAAAAGACCTCTGTTTTCTTAATATTGAGGTGAAGCCCCAGAGATGGCCCATGCACGTTGATGATGTCTAAAGCCTTAGCAACCTCAGCTGCGTTGCCTATAATCGTCCCATCGTCCAAATACCAAGCATGAAACGGGAGGTTACAGTGTTCCTGAACCCTCGTGATAAGGGGGTGTAAGGCAAGAGCAAAGAGAAGGGGCCCCAAAGGATCTCCTTGTTGCACTCCGGTAGTAGCCCCAATACAATCATTACCCACATACAGCCTAGCACGCTGTGCGTAAAGGAACTGGACCCACGGATAAATAGACGGGCACCGCTGGTGAACCTCTCGGAGAAAGGCTGTGCGGTCGACCATGTTGAAGGCATTGGAGAAGTCTACTGTAAGCAGAGCCAAGGAACCATCCGCATGAAAAGAGTTGAGGAACCTATTGGCACTGTGAAGCACCGCCTCTGCCCCATTAGGCACCCCTACTCCAAATTGAAAGTCCCCCAGGTACTGCGCAATGTCTTTCCCAACCTTCTTCATTGCCACCTTAGAAACCAACCTTTGCCAAATCCCCCCCACAGCAATGGGCCGAATTCCATTATCGGCTTCAATAAGGGAGTGAGGGGAGCCGAGGCAACAAACTCGGCAAGTGTCTTAAGGCAGGCGCCCCCGAGCCATAAGTTGACGACTTCAGTAATGGCCGTCAGCAAACCCGAGGATGTCACCGAGCCTTCGCCACCAATAGCATCCAACAGGTGTTGTGCCCGTATCCCGTCCCTGCCGCAAGACGTCCCTTTAGGGAAAGATCGGATACATCTGAGCACACAATCCCCATCTACAGAGAGAGCGGGTTGGGCGATAGGGTTAGGAGGCAAGGATGGAGGCGGCACCACTGGGTGCTTATCAATGAGGGCTTTCATGGTCGATTCACATAGAGGGGCAACCCCACTGGAGCACAAAACCTTAACCGCCGCCGTGAAATGCCCATCCCTGACTTTTCGAAGACATTGTTTAATATTAGGTTCCCTTTCATTGTCCTCTTTCCTTCTGACTTCTCCCCTGCAAACCCAGACCCATCTTTCCATACTGCTAGCGATTTCATGATGCTACTACACTGCAGAGATTTCCTGTTCCCTGATCTTCGCTCTTGCCTGGAGGACGGTCTGACCACCCTCAGGGTTAACCGTGGAAGCAATAACAATTGGACCCAATTGTCAACCGAGCCTGGCGACGTCACCACTTTGCGTAAGGCACCTGTTAATACTTGAGCGAACATCAAACGACAACTGGGGGGAATGCTTTTAACAGTTTGAATAGGGAGGGACAAAACACGCTCGAGGAGGGCAACATCCCCAACCATCCCGGTTGGATGACATGGGTTTGCGTCGACAACCCCTTGACATGGTTTCCGTATCCCAACAATGAAATCTTCGACATCTCCCAAGACCTTGGTGAACGATACAACCTCATCATCATGCTTACACCCCCTACTAAGAGCATGAATCACCATGCACCTCACACATAACCATTTATCTCCTGCCTTGAGAACTTCCCCAACATCCAAAAAAAGGTTCAGATCCTTTGAGATAGCCTCCTTCATAGATAGCCGTCGGCTTTCTGTCTTGAGGTGAGTGCTTTGCATGTGTTCAAGAAGGCGGAAAAATCCGCCAAACCCCGGTTTACCATCTTTACAATCATGAAAATGTTTAAAGGGGCAAGCCCTTAAATCACTAACAGAACCTTGCGCAGAACCTCCCGACCTGACATTCCGGGCTTTCCTGGCAGGAGCCATGTGCGAATGTTAACCTCCGAACTCGAGATGGGTTAGGGGGAAAGAAACCAGCAAACAAAAACCCTTTACTAGACGATGAGGGTAGCAACCACAAGTTGCCCACCCTCTAAGTGGAACCCCACACAACTTACTACTCCATTTTTTATTATTATTATTAATATTATAATTGTATTACTCTAATAATAATAGAGGGTAGCTTATTATTATATTATACTCTAATAATAAAGGAGGCGAGATACACTCTTATACATCAAAAGAAACACACCCTGAATAGAAAAGGGTCGAAGGAAAGACATAAAAGGGCGAAAGAAGAAGAAAAAAAAATAATAATAAAAGGCCAAAGGAAAAATAGGTCGAAAGGGAAACAAGGGAAAGATCGAATGGAAACCAAAAGAAGAAAAAGGAAAGGGTCAAAGAGTTTGAACAGGGACAAAGGGATTCAAAAATTGAAAATGGTGTTCGGGTTTATTTTGGGTTTCCGATCCATATGAAATCCAAAAAAAAAATAGCCGTTACAGGGAGGTGGGGTTTAAGGTTTAAGAGTAAGGGAGGGTATGAGCCGTCAGTTTCAGGTTTAAGGAGGGGTTTAAGGTTTCAGGTTAGGGGAGGTAGCCGGCGGTTAGGAAGGCGGTGGTGGTAGGGAGAGGTTTCAGGGAGAGGCGGAACATGAAACTATGAAAATGATTGAATTTTTAAACCACTGATCAGATAAAACAACCACTGTTTCATTCTATCCACTGTTGGTTGAAAAATCTGTTTCAAACATCTGATCAGATAAAACAACTGTTACTTCATCAGTCTTTTGGTTAAACAACAGCTGTTGGCAACAGACTTTTACCAAAACAGCTGTATGCCACCAGATGTTTAAACCATCAGATGTTTGCCACGTCTGCTCTCAAAAGCAGAGTTTTGCCACATCAGCGGTTTCACCAGAGGCTATAAAACCCTGTTTTTCCCCCAACAGCAGTTTTACTGTCTCATTGTATTCAAAATACTAAAACCTCCTTCGTCTTCCTCAAACCCCTAATCAAACTTCAGTCACTTTTGTAGAGGGATGATTTGACACGAAAACAGGATTATACGATCATACAAGTTACAAAACCAGGTGCGGAAACCCTAGCTTTGAACAAACTGATATAAACGCAAATCAAAACACAATCAAAGTCATTTTCAAACGTTTTCATAGATTAACTTGATTATAAACTTGATTACAATGTCAATACAGTTAATCTAACTCAAACACAGACTCTCTCAAACTATCCTGGAACAACACCTCAAAACACACACACCTAATGACTCTCTTAACATTACAAAAACACAAATTCTATTTATAGGCACTGCACATTCGCCCATTGCACTTGGTCGAATGTGAGTATTTTCCACATTCGCCCATTTACATGGTCGAATGTGTTCTTCTGTGTAGTTCCATTCCAAATTCGTCCAGACTACTTCTACCTTCGCCCACCTTTTATTCACCTTCGCCCAAATCTTCTTACATTCGCCCACATCAGCCTTCTAACACATGTTAACTATCCAATCACTAGTCGCAAAACGCATCTACAAACTCCCCCTCGACTATTGATTGGATCGTTTTCTGTCCTCGTCCATGGCTTTGTTCAGCAACTTGATTCTGAGCAATTTCTTCTGCTCTTTTGTCATTTCAGGCTCTAATCTTCTCTTCACCGGTTTTGACACATTTGCCATCTTCACCATCTTGCCAAGTTTTCCATCCAAATTACTACCCGCATTTATGTCATATGCAAAGCAAACACCAACCACCTGAGTGTATTTCTTTGCCTGATCAGCGTCATTTGGCTCATGATGAATCGGATTGTAAAAAAGCATGATGATGTCTTCAAAAGTGCAATTTATCAACCACATAGGATCAAATACATGCACATGCTTGTATTTATCCTTTCCATCTCTCAACACAATCACCGCTTCTGCCTTTCTCCAATCATAATACCAGAAGATAAAGTCAGCACTGAAATGTTGTGGCATAGGCATCAAAGGTATTTTCCTCATCACTTCAGGTGCCTTATATATCAAGGTAACCCGCTTCAGCTTGGTTCTGGGATCAATATCCCTATGCACTTTTCTTCGGGGATATTGTGGTTTGAATCTATTCCATCTTGTTCTGCTCTCCCAAACCAGCTTGTCTGCGCACCAACCGACATGTGTATTATTAACTGAAGCACCCGACATAGGGAATCTGCATAAATCTCTAACCGCCCAGTACGGTAGAGTTAGCAAATCAATAAATCTGTAAAAGTACAAGATCCCTGATTCCCATTTGGCAGCTAGACACTTCAGCCTGCCTAAATATGTCCACCCGAGAGCTCTGCCTCTGAACTTAGCATTATGAAATCTATAAAAGTTTCCTTGAGCTTCAGGCTTCGGTCGATTCTCATCCATTTCTTTTAATTTCTTCAAATAACTCTTCAATTCATCAGATTTATTTGAAGATTCTGGCTTATCAGCTCCAAATACTTTCTCCACAAATTCTGCACTTCTCTGCTTACCTTTTTTCTTCGCAGAAGTGTTTGGAATTTCAGTAAAATCAGGAAACACCACATCTTCATCAGTTTGTCTAAAGTATTGTGGGTATTCCTCATGCGTTATATCTTCTATCTCTACTTCTTCAAATTCAGGGGTATCTTTATCATCAGGAATATGTGGAATCGACTCATCTACAATAAATTCTTCAAACGTTTTCCCTACCCTCTGTGCAAGTCCATCTAAAATCTCCTTTGCCACAGATGCAGGTACTTCCCCTTCTTCTAAATCAGGATCGTTATATTCCAATTCATATCTCATATCGTCAGTTTGGAATATTTCAGCAAAACGACCTGTGAACTCAATGGTCCATTCTCTTCTTTCTAACATGTCCTTGTAAACTTGTTTAGCATCATCAGTCAAGGACCTCACCTTCTCATTCCAGAATATACTTTCATCTGAATCAACGTTCTCACCTTTCTTCTTCGAACTCGATTCTCCAGTATCTTTCTTCTTCTTTGAAGGTGGTCTCTTCTCAAATGTAAACTTCGATGTATCATCTCCTCCATCATTATCATCATCACTGCTACTATCATCTTCTTTTTGACTACCAGAACCCTCTGCATCATCATCATCATCATTATTATCATCCTCATCATCACTCTTTTCCGATTCTTCATCATCCTCATCATCATCTTTCTCTTTATCAGACTCAGATGGTTCAAAATCAACCTGTTCTTCTTCCTTTTCTTTATCTTCTTCACCCTCTTTCAACTTGGGTGCAACATTGTACAGGTTATCTATCAACTCACTCAGGCGTTTATTCTCAGCCTTCAGTTCTTTGTTATCTTCTTTAATAGCCTTAAACCTGTTTTTGTTCCTCAAACATTTTCCTTCAAGCTTTTTGTTCTTTGCTTCTAGCTTCTTCACTTTCTCATCAATCTCATCTTGATTTGTCTTTGAAGCTACAACAATCTGAAGCATCTTTTCCTCATTCTGCTTGAATTTGGCTATTTCTGCTTGCTGAGCCACAATCATCTTCATCATATCGTTCATCTTCTTATTCGCCTGCTTCATAACATCGTCATCCACAGTGACTTTCTTTGACTTGGATTTAGATCTGGATGGCTCAACTTCAACTTCTTTCTCTTTCTGAGGCTTTCTAAACATGTCAAGTACATTATCCAGTGCTACATTGAACTCATCCACTGGTAATGTTGCTGCCTCTTTAGTCTTCTGTTTCTTTGTGACTGGTGAAGATTGCTTTGATGACGTTCCAGCTTCAGGTAATCTTTTTCCTCTCAAGAGTTGAGCTAACTCTTTCTCTCTAAGTTGCTTTGTACTGGTTTTCTAAGCCATGGTTTTGTGTTTAGGCTTGGGCAAGTTAACAACCACAGTTTCTCCTTCGTTCAACTCATCCATGTTTACACCAAACACTTCATCTTCAGCACTAACAGACTTCTTGCTCTTCTCAGCTTCTGCAATCGATCTGTTTAATGATTCAGACTCACCAACCATAGTGGCCTTACGTTTGGTGGCCCGGAGATTTTCAGCATCCGAATCCCACTGTTCCTCCTCCTCTGTTTCTTCAGAATCCACTGATTCTTCATCCACCAAACTTGTTCCTTTCTTAGCAGTTGATTTCTTTCTCACAACTTGTTGCTTCGAGCTTCCCTGATCAGTCTTTCCTTTGCCCTTCCCTTTGGCTCCAGGATTGACTACTTGCCTCTTCCTCTTAGTATTAGCATCAGCATATACTAAGGGATCATCGTTGTCAGAATCACTATCAGGATGCCTTGCTGTATTCTTTCCTGGATCATTGTAATCCTCTCTAGCTAAGGCTCCAAACAACCTTCTGTACGGTGGCCTCTCATTGTCTGGCACACCCTTGTATCCTTTCATTCTGACTAAAGTACGAATGTTCATGTGATCTAATGCAAGTATCTGTGTAGGATCTTTCCTCAGATTTGGATACTTGTGATCAAATATCATCATCAAGAATCTTGGGTACAACATAAAATACTTCTTCTTTAAACCCTTCAGCATCTCTAGCATGTGGTCCAAAATCATTCCTGCAACATTAAATGGTTTGTTGAGAGTCAACGCAACCATTAATGAGCTCAAACTCTTTCTCATTACGTCATATCCTCCACTAACACATCCAAACACATGGATTATGACGTGAGCAAAATACTTAAACTGCACGCTCAGTTTCCCTTTGTACATAGAACCATCAGTGATTGGTCCTTTGTATTTCATCCTAAGGAAACAAGCTTTCTGCTCAGTCCACGACAATTCTCTTGGATCCTCACTAACTTCAAACTTAATCTGGAGAGCTTCTCTGATGTCAGACTCTGTAATGAACATCTCCATATCTTGAATCTTGCTTCGTATAATGGTCTGATTATCCAGAAAATCATACTTTGCATTGTTGTAAAAGTCTTCAACTATATCCTTGTAGATAATAGTTGGTGTAGCCAAAGCATAAACTACTCTGCTTCTCTTCAGAAACTTGATTATATCAGTAAACTCCAAATTCTTTTCTACATCTCCCAGATAAGCACAGCAATTGTGATTCTTCTCGAACGGCCATTTGCTCTTGCTCGATGATTCACCTTCTTGAACAGGTTCTGGGACTATATCAGGAACAACAGTTTCAACTGGAATCTCCACATTCTCAGTCTGGTCAGCCATCTAAACACACAAAATCAGAAACAAACGTCAAAACACAAAAACGACAAAATTTCAAAATTTAAAGATTTTAGAATTCCACATTCGCCCAAAAATCCTGGTCGAATGTAAATTATTCTGGTCGAATGTAAAATATTCTGGTCGAATGTGAAATGATATTTCATAAAAATGTACATTTGCCCATCTTGAAGTTCATTCGTCCAAACAATTCCACCTTCGTCCAAACGCTGACCCGAAGGTGAAATCTGTTCTTCCCAAAGATTCAAAAATTTTCTAAACATGTTTTAAACACTTGATTTTGATTCAAACATGGTCTAATATGGCCGAAAAACACTCGTGTATAACCAATTGCTCTTTATTTTCATTATATGTCAGTTTTAATAGAAAAATTAGGGTTTATATTAAAAAATCAATCGATTACTCAATTAAAAACTGTAATAACCCTAATTTGTTATCCATTCTCCCCCTAAAACTATCATAGAATGAAATGCACTCATAAAGAAGCATTAACAAACACTCTAAGTCAATGAAATCCTAAACCCTAGGTCCGGTTTAAAAACGAACGATTCTGATCTGAATAATGCTCCATTACCTGTGATTGTTATAGAAAAATGATTAGGAAGAAGCAGGGAATAATAACCACAAGAAAAATTCAGCAAAACAACAAGGTTTGGTACTTAGTAAAAATTTTGAAAAATTACGAATGAGGGTCGAATCTGCTACTGACAATATATAGGCATCCACATTCGCCCGTTGGTAGTGGACGAATGTGAAAGAATTCCACATTCGCCCCAAATAAATGGCACGAATGTAAAACTTGTTCACCCGAAAGTGGATTGTGATTAGTAATCCACATTCGCCCGTTTTCACCAACCCGAATGTAGAGAATTTTCCACATTCGACCCATTTAAGGGGCGAATGTGAAATGGAAATTTCTGAAAATTTTGCCAAATCACGAATTCGAATCCCGTTCAACATTTTTCAATCCGTTAAGCTTCCAAAACACATATTTTCACATTTAAAATGATACAAAGCCCAGATGGTGTTGTCAAATCTCAGAAATTGACTATCAAGCATCCCCGGTTATCAAAAATAAAGCAGAAATGCAAAAATTTTGGATTATTCTGAAATTTTATCAAAACACACCTAAAATCTTTTTGGATTTTGTATCTTTTTGACAATAAAAGTAAATTGCAACATGTTGGGACGAAGAGGATTGACGAAACCACCTTTTGATAACCTTAGTCTTTTCCATATCTGCCTAAGTATAGAACTGCTGAAGAACAAAATGAAGAAGTACTGAAGAACAAACACAAAGTACTGAAGAGTAAATTCATCAGAAGTTCTGAAGTCTAACCAGACATTTCACTGAAGAACCACTGAAGACAAACTGCTCATCAGCAGTTTGTCACTCATCAGCACTTTCACTCAGAAGCTTCTAACCGACTGAAGATCAGCAGTTTTACTATTATATTGTTTTGTTAAAGTCTTGATTTCAAGTTTCAATGTACAGACTGTAGCAACCTTATCTTAGCATAATATCTTTTGTTAAATATCTTAGATTACTTCGGACTACAGTTTAGTACATTAGTCTATAAATAGATGAGTTTGTTCATCTATTTCAAATGTGTGATTTTGTGTAATATCTTTGAACTTATATTGAAATCCTTCGGGCTTTAAACTTATAATTTCCACTTCACATCTGAGAAACATAAACTGCTATTACTGCTTTGTACTTAGAACATTTATTGTTTCTCACTTATTGTTCAGTCAAGGGGGAGTAATAACTCCTCATCAAAGTGATCTTTTAGACCTTTGAACACTTGTATTTCCGCTGCTTAATAACTCTTATATAAATCTGATAAACACATAAGTGTTCATAGAAACAGCCACTGATCCAACAATTGGTATCAGAGCATCTGGTTAATCTGATCAAAATCAATCTAACAAATTGAGATTCAGACACAGCCTCAATATTGATATTCAATAAAAAGGATAAAAGGCTCACTTTTTAAATCCATCACTTTAAGAAAGTATTGACAAATCCAAACTTCTTAAAAATGGATCCCTACAATACTGGATCTGCCAACAAACCTCCTATGTTAGTCAGAAATGAATATAACATATGGTCCAAAAGGTTGGCACATACAATTTCACAAACAAACACTGGCTGTTGGAGGTCTGTAGTTTTTGGACCTCACAAACCGGTTGTTACTGATCCAGAGGGTAAGACTGAAAGACCAAAGGATCCAAAAGAATACACGGAGGAAGATTTCCTAAAGTTTGAGCTTGATGCAAAAGCTTTCTCCATGTTGGCTATGGCTCTCCCAAACGAAATTTATGCTGGCCTTTTACACTGTGAAAGTGCCAAAGAGCTGTGGGACTGCCTAAAAGAGCAGTTTGCAGGAACTGCTGAGGTGATAGCCAACATCAGAGAAATATTGGCTCAACAATATGAAACTTTTACTCACATAGAGGGTGAAACTTTAACTCAACAGTTTGAAAGATTTTCTTCACTCATCTCTGAGTTAAAAATAAACAATCAGACCTATACAACTGAGTCTATGTTACATAGATTTTTAAGGTCTTTACCTTCAAAATGGGAAACTTACTCAATAGTCCTCAGAACCAGTTCAGATTTTAACACCTTGAACCTAACTAGGTTACATGGTAAATTATTAACTTTTGAAAGAGAAATCAATCAAAAGAAAAAGCTGCAAGAATCTGGTAAAACTGCTGATGACTATACTCCGGGTAGCACAGCCTTATTAGGACATGACTCACCATCCTGTTCTAATAATTTTGGTTCTTTTGACCACATTGACATAACAGCTGGGATCTCATCAGATGGATCTTTCCCAGCTTATGACAATGAGGAACTAAGTCAAACTGCTGACAACATGTGTTTCATCATGGATGATTTAAAATACTTTAGCAGTGATGACTTAGAAGAAATGGAAATATTGCACCAACTGGCCTTGTTAAGCTTAAAAACTAACAAATTTTACAAAAGGTCAGGAAGGAAATTTCCAGGACTAAACAATTCAACAAAAGTTGGTTTTGACAAATCTAAATTGAGATGTCATAAGTGTCAGAAGTTAGGACACTTTGCTAGAGAGTGTAGAAGCTCTAGCTATAACCAACCAATGTCCTCTGGAAATCAATATAACCCCTCATATAATAGGAATAATGGAACTAATGGGAGTGCTCATTTTGTACAGGCACAAGCTCCAAATGTCCAATATGTGCCACAAGTACAATATGTACAGATGCCTGCTCAACAACAACAGCAGCTCATGCCTCCATTTCCAACTGCTCAACTTCCTGCACAAACTCAACAACCCCCTCAGCAACAAAGCTTATTTACCTCAGGGTATGTTGACTGGAGCAGTCTTCCTTATGACACTTCAGAATGCAGTCAGGATTCAGACAATAAGGTCTATGATGTCAACTGGGGAGAACCTGATAATGGCAGAAAGAATTTTGCCTTAATGGCTTTTGAAGGATACTCTTCAAATTCTGCTCTAACACAGGTATCACAACAATCTCTGTTAAAGCTTTGCACTAAATCTTGCAAAGAATCATTTGCTTTAATTAGAGAAACCAATGTGCATTTACAAGGCAAATCCAATGACATGGAAAGAAAATACACACAAATGAAGTGTGATTTGGAAAGAAAAGTCATGTTGAAAAACAAAGAAATTTCCAAACTAAATGATAAATCCATTGAAACAGAAGCACAAATTAAAATCATGATAGACAGCCTAGGAAAAGTCAGACAAGAGCTTGCTGACACCAAGGTTGATTGTGAAAAATGGGTTGAGTCTTGTAAAGGGTATCAAATGTTACTTAACAAACAAACTACAGCCAATGTTAAGTTTGGCATTGGATATACCCACACTGAATCACCAACAGATTTCACCCACAAAACTGATAATGATGGGAAGAAATTGATTCAAACTTCTGATATGGAGGAATGCACATCCTACCATCAGAACTTCCTCAAAAAGGGAAGTACTGCAGAAGTTAAAACTACTGACAATAAGCCATCAGCAGTTTCAACTACATCAGGAGTTGAGACCCTGAAAACTGCTGATGACCTATTTCAAAAATCAGATTTTGTCAGTAAATTGCCTTCTAGCTCTCTTGATCTATCTAAAAGGAAAGAGAAGGCAAAAGCATGTGAAATATGTGGTCTGTTTAACCACATAACTAAACTTTGCAAATTTAGAAAGGTAAATCAGTTAAATAAACAAAGACAACAACTGATTGTGGGAAAACAGATAAAACAAGATTTTCAAAATACCTTTTTTCCCAACAAACAACAATCAAACAAAACCCTTTCTAAGAAGAAGCCTTTATCTCAACAAAGGTCATCTTCTCAAAGTTCAATTTCAGAAGTTTCACCTAACCCATCAGCAGATTCACAAACTGCTGAAGTTAAAAATTTGATAAACCTGGTTAAACTTCTGATGACCAAAGTTGATGGTGGAAACCAAAAAGAACCCACCATTGTTCTTAATGACAAATCCATTGCCAAAAAGACATGGATTACTAAAAATGGTCCACAACAAGCTGCACCTGTTCTCAAGAGCAAACCCAAAGCCAAACTGGCTTGGGTTGCCAAAACTAACTAATTTGCTATCTTGTGCAGAGAGTCTCCAGAGGTTTAAATAGCATATGGTATGTGGATAGTGGAGGCTCAATGCACATGACTGGATGCAGATACCTGATAAACAATTTTATCAGCCAAAGAGAAGGATCTGTGTCCTTTGGGAACAATGCCAAGGGATATGTGCTAGGATATGGCAATGTATCCTCAGGCAAAATGCAGTTTGACAAGGTCAATCTGGTTGAAAACCTTGAGTACAACTTGCTGAGTGTCTCTCAAATGTGTGACAAAGGATATTCTTCCTTTTTCACAAAGACAGCATGCAAGATCATATCACCAGAAGGCCAGAAGTTGATAGAGAAGATCATTGAAGATCATACTTTGCTGATTGCCAAAAGATGTGGCAATGTCTATGCAGTGGACATTGAAAAAGACAAAGTATTGAACAAGACTGCCTGTTTCTTCTCAAAGGCATCAACTTCAGAAAATGATCTCTGGCATAGGAGACTTGGCCATGTGAACTTTAAAACCATCAATAAAGTCACAAAAATGGGCTTGGTCAGAGGTCTACCTTTGAAGGAATATCAGTGCAAAGAACACTGTGTTTCCTGTCTTAAAGGTAAACAGCATAAGTCCTCTTATAAGTCTATTGAAGAATCAAAAACAACTGCATGTCTTCAACTACTCCATATGGACTTATTTGGACCAGTCAAAATCATGAGCCTTGGTAAGAAGAAGTACTGCTTGGTCATCATTGATGACTACTCAAGATTCACATGGGTCTTCTTCTTATATTCCAAGGATGAGGCAGCTGAGATCATCAAGTTCTTTATTCTACAAGTAGAGAAGCAATATTCTCTATCTGTCAAAGTCATCAGGAGTGACAATGGGACAGAGTTCAGGAACAAAACTCTGGATGAATTCTGTCTGTCTAAAGGGATTGTTAGACAGTTCAGCATTCCCAGAACTCCTGAACAAAATGGTGTGGTAGAAAGAAAGAACAGAACATTAATTGAAGCAGCCAGAACAATGTTAGCTGATTCAGGCCTACCTTTGTATTTTTGGGCTGAAGCAGTCAACACTGCATGTTATGTTCAGAATAGAGTCCTTATCAACAAGAGACATACCAAGACTGCCTATGAAATTCTTCATGGCATTAAGCCCCTTATCTCCTTCTTCAGGGCTTTTGGATGTCAATGTTTTATCCTCAACATCAAAGACTCTATTTCTAAGTTTGCTGCAAAAGTTGACACAGGTTATTTTCTTGGTTATTCTCCTTTGAGAAAAGCTTACAAAGTTTTCAATTCAAGAACCAGGATAGTAGAAGAAACACTGAATGTCAAGTTCAATGAATCAAAACACATTCTTATTCCAGCAGATCCTGCTGAATTATTTGATCTTGACAGCTTTCATTTCGGACCTGAAAAGACTGTTGAATCATCCAAACCTCCTCAAAATGGTTTTCAAGGATTTGAAGATGATAGTCCTGCACCATGGACTCCAAACACAGTCAGAAGATCAACTATTAAACCTTCAGAAGTTTCAATAGCTTCTACTTCAGGAACTACTGATGAACATTTTGAAACTACTGATTCAGCTGAACCTAAAACTCCTGAAGTTCAAATAACAGCTGAACCAGATATTATCAATCTCAGTGGTTTATTTGAAGAACCTGTAGAGCCATCATCCAATACAGGTTTACAACAACTGATTGAACACAAGGATCATCCATTGGAACAAATCATGGGTGATATTGCATCAGGGGTACTCACAAGAAACCAGCTCTCCAACTTTTGCTTATTCTCAGCATTCATCTCTCAGTTGGAACCAAAGAAGTATCAAGAAGCCCTCAAAGACAACAATTGGGTGCAAGCAATGCAAGAAGAGTTGCTTCAATTCAAGAAACAACAGGTTTGGGAAATCTGTCCCTTACCTGACAACAAGCAACCAATTGGAACAAGATGGGTCTTCAGAAACAAATCAGATGAGGCTGGTATGATCATCAAGAACAAAGCAAGACTAGTGGTACAAGGTTATTCCCAAGAGGAAGGAATTGATTATGATGAAACCTTTGCACCAGTTGCAAGACTTGAAGCTATCAGGTTATTTTTAGCTTATGCAATTTCCAACAACATTAAAGTTTATCAAATGGATGTCAAAAGTGCATTTTTGTATGGAAAAATAAAAGAGGAAGTGTATGTCTGTCAACCTCCAGGGTTTGAGGATCCTTCTCATCCTGATTGGGTTTACAGACTTGACAAAGCTCTTTATGGGCTAAAACAGGCTCCAAGAGCCTGGTATGAAACACTTTCCAACTTTTTACTAAAGAATCACTTCTCAAGGGGATCCATTGATAAAACTCTTTTCATAAAACATGTTGGAAATCATGTCTTACTTGTTCAAATATATGTTGATGATATCATTTTTGGTTCAACAAATTCAAAACTGTGTGAAGAATTTAAGAAACTCATGCAATCAAAATTTGAAATTAGTACAATGGGAGAATTGCAGTACTTTTTGGGACTGCAAATCAAACAACAGTCAAATGGAACATTTATACATCAATCAAAATATGTTAAAGAATTATTGAACAAATTTTCTTTACAAGACTGTAAAACATGTTCCACTCCCATGACACCAATCACACAAGTTGAACCAGATGATCAAGGGAAACACATTGATCAAACCATGTATAGATGTATGATAGGTTCTCTTTTATATCTAACTGCTTCTAGACCAGATATCATGTTTTCAACTTGTGTCTGTGCTAGATACCAATCTGCACCAAGAGAATCTCATCTAATTGCAGTCAAAAGAATCTTCAGATATCTGAAAGCAACTCCTACTTTAGGGATTTGGTATCCTGCTTCAAGCAATACCAAGTTAACTGCTTTTTCAGATAGTGACTATGCAGGCTGCAAAATGTCAAGAAAATCAACATCTGGTGGTTGTCAATTCTTAGGAGACTGTCTGGTGTCCTGGCAATCAAAGAAACAAACATCTGTGGCAACTTCAACAGCTGAAGCTGAATACATTGCTGCTGCAAGCTGTACTTCACAGAATACAATGGCTCCAATATCAACTGCTTGATTATGGAATCAAAGAGACCAAGACCCCACTTTTTGTAGATAGCAAATCTGCCATTAGCATCATTCAAAATCCTGTTCAGTTTTCAAAAACTAAACACATTGAAATCAGGTATCATTTCATAAGAGATTGCTATGAAAAAGGCAAGATTGAGGTGAAGCATGTCACAACAGCTAATCAAATAGCTGACATTTTCACCAAACCCCTTGATTCAACAACTTTTCAGAGGTTAGTATCCATGCTTGGGATGTTAAACTTAGAAGAAAGTCTGTAAGTGTTTCACTTTTTAATTCTGCACATATTTTATTTTTCACTTACATACTTATCTGTCACAAACCTCTGAAGACCAAAAATTTGAGAAAAGAGAAAGTTCTGATGAACAAATTTTGAAAACTACTGATAAACATCAAAATGGGATATTTTCAAAATGGATATAACTACTGATGAAAATCAGAGGTTAGAAAAGTGTTTTAAGAGTCATCTGCATCAGCAGTTGAAACTACTGATGAGATAACTAAAACCACTGATGAAGAAACCTTTCTTCTTCAGTAGTTTGACTAAAAGGGTAAAACAGACTTTTCACTCGTCAGAAGTTTGACCTAGTCGGTTAAAAACTTCTGATAAATACCATGTTCCAACACTTATCCATTCAAAAAGCAAAATTCCCTCTTTCTCTCTCAAATTCAAAGCAAAACCCCTTCTCTAACCTAAAAATCACTGTTCGATCAAAAACATCCATGGCTCTCGTGTTAAAACAGGGACACAACCAAAGAGGCTACTTTGTTAAAGATGAAGCCTGGTCCCAGTATGATGAGATACTTGATCTCATCATGAAATCCCAATACTATGATGCTTTCACCATTGATCCACCCATTCATGAAGAAACTCTTAATGAGTTCTGGGCAAATTCAGAAACGGTGAAGGTGAATAATGAAGTGATTTCCCTCAAATCTTCCATAAAAGGGAAACTGATGGCCATCTCACCAGAAACACTAAGCATCAGGCTTGGTTTGAAGGATTCTGAGGCACCTGAGCATATTCCAACCTCAGATATTCATCTGACCA
Organism: Ambrosia artemisiifolia; assembly: GCA_032199755.1. Taxonomy (NCBI): domain Eukaryota; kingdom Viridiplantae; phylum Streptophyta; class Magnoliopsida; order Asterales; family Asteraceae; genus Ambrosia; species Ambrosia artemisiifolia. The sequence goes on along the minus strand of CM063526.1, from coordinate 3,150,955 downwards.
TGACAGAGTGTGGCTATCAAGGTACTTTGGCACAAGCAACAGTTTACAAAAAATATTTTGACCCACAATATAAACTGTTATTTCATTATATTATTATGTGTCTTAGTCCTAAAACTGGGTCAATAGATCAGATGCCTTCAACCTTTCAACCTATTTTTCATTCCATCATAAATGAAACTTCTTTCAAGGCATCAAAACTGTTTTTCAATGAACTGGTTTTACATCATGAAAATGATAAAAAGAAATTTTTGTTGTATCCAAGGTTTGTTATGCAGTGCATAATAAAAGAACTTGGAGAGGGAGTACTTGAGGGAAAAACAACAACTTTAAATCCTTTAACTGCTCAAGTATTCTCTAGGCACAACAAACCAGCACTTTTGCTAGAAGATGACCAAGGGGAAGAACAACCCATCCCCAAGGAACCCACATCTTCCAAACCCAAAAAGATAACTAAAAAGCCTAAACAACAAAAACCAAAAACAACCAAGTCACTGAAAAAGAAAGTTCAGGAAGTGGAGAAACCTGAAACTACTGATGTGCAATCTGCACTTGAAAAGGAAGTGGCTGAAACATCCTCTCAGCACACTCCTTCTCCACCACCCAAAAGAAAACCTGTCACAGTTATATTTAAAAGAAAAAGATTTAAGAAACAAATAACTGTTGACCCTGCTTTTGAAACTGCTGAAACCATTCCTAAACCCACCCAAACTCCTGAACACCAACCCATCAAAACTACTGAACCTGAACCCTCACATACAACCATAGAAATTGCCCAACTTCTCTCAGGACTTAAAGGAACCCATTCACCACATGTCACTCCCCTTACAACACATCAAATTGGGGAGATGCCTTCAGAAGTTGACATGAATGTGGATCCCTTTAGCCCAACACAGAGAGATGAGGATGAACAAGAGTTTGTAAGCCCAAACTTGCAAACTTTTGATACTTTTGAGGCTGCTACTACTCACTTATCACCCAGTGGTGAACCTGAGGACAGTAGTAACATAGCTAAGACCTCAAACTTGGCAACTACTGATGAAGGCCTAAGGCCAGAGGTAGGAAAACCTCAGAACCAAGACAAAGAGGTTCATGAGACTACTGGTTTGGGTCCAGCTCATGATATAACTGATCCTGCCCTCTCTGAGGACACTATCAGGGATTCAGATGATTCCATTAAGTTGGTTGATGAATCAAAACTTCCACAAACTGAATTGACGGTTGACATTGAAGGTCCTGCATCTAAGGTCTCCAAGCTCAAGAAGCTGGTCACCAAAGATCAGGTTAAAGACCAGTTAGCCCAAAAATCCCCACAACTGGCATCTTCAGAGCAATCTGAAGATCACCCAAAAAGCACCCCTTCACCAAAACAACCTACCCAATTCACTGGGCTCACAAGCATAGATCTGAACCAACTATGCAACCCAGATGGTCCCCTGTATCAGGCACTCAAACAAATTATAACTGATCAACTCAAACCCTTCACAACTGCTTGGGAGTTAAAAGCTAATAATCAGTTTGGGTTGATCAACTCGAGACTTGCTGAGTTGAACAAGAAGATGGATGAAACTCAAGATCAACTGGCAAGGTTGTCTGCTGCAACATCTCATTCTATTCGGCTTCCAGAAGTGGATGAAGCCAAAAAGGGGGAGATGATTAAGGAACCAACAGATGCTACACAAAGACAAAATCCTGAACAAGAAGCTGATAGACCAACACAAAGACCAGGAAAAGAAGTAGCACCAGAGTTCAAGTTATCTAAGGCTTCAGAGGGAACTACTGATTACATTTCTCAAACTACTGAAGACAATCCTTCAGCAGTTGTGACCAAACCTACCACATCAGCAGTTCTACCTCCTAAACCATCATCAGAAGTTCCTAAGGCAACTGAAAAAGAACCTGCTCCCACTCCTTTGCCTACAACAACTTCCACAGCTGTTTTAAACCCTACTCCCATCAGCATGTCGAAAGACTTATTAGAGAAGAGTTTGAAAGAAGCTGCTAAAAAGGCAAAAGAAGACAGAGTATGGAACAGCCTAGAAACAAGAGAAGACTTGAGCTTTGAAGAAAAACTGATCAAGTACCAAGAAAAACTTGATGAGCTTGAGGCTGAAGAGAGAGCACTTGAAGCTGATGCTGAAGAAGACAAAAGAGCACAGCTAATAGCATTCATCACAAAGAACTCCAAATCCAAGCAAGTGGCCCTCAAGAAACTCTCAACACAAGAACTAACCAGAAGAGCACAGATGCTATCTGATAGAATGGCAACTGAAAATGAGAGGAAAGCCAAAAGAGCTGAAGTGATTGAAGAATTAGTGGCTAATGGCTATGGTTCAAAAGCCTCAATCAGCAAATGGAAAGAACAAACTCTCTATGAGGCTTACAAGAAATTCAAAGCAAAGAAAGTTGCTGAACCAGAAAGATTTGAAAGCCAAGAAGTCCAAACCACTTCTATTGTCAAAAGACCATCTGGTACACTAAGAAGGCCAGCCACCAAAAGAAAAGCAGATGGAGATCCCATTGTCAAGACTGACTTCAAAATGATTCTGTTAGAAGGAGATCAGTTGGTACATGGTGATTTTGATGTTGAAGAGAAACCCATCTTGACCCAATTCAGAGACAAGGCTACCTATGCTTATCAGTTACAACAATCCATCCAAGAAGAAACACATACAAGGGTTGTTACAGAGCATCACCTGCCCAACATGCCAATCCAAGGTGCTGCTGAATTACAAGGAAGTCAAGAGTCTCACCTGAGAGTCACTGAAATAGAAGACATTCCTCAATCAGGTCAACCTAAGGAAACAGGCTTGGTTTCCTATGCCTCTGACTTTGACAGGTCAAAGGTAAACATTGTAAAATGGTCATTTACTGAATCCAACTCAGTACTTGTGACCAGGAGAGACCGTTCAAGTAAGGTCTATAGAAACTCAAAGGAGTTGAGTGTTTTATCGTCCAAAGACCTTCTCACCATTCAACATTTAACACCTGAACTTGGTCCTCTCACTGAGCAACAAAGATGTACTCTTACCACCCGGATGACAGCAGAGATCTGGAGGATGCTAGAAGAGAGAAAAGGACAACAATAAAGGATAGATAAGGTTTTGGCTTCATCAATCCAGGGGGAGATTGTTGGGACGAAGAGGATTGACGAAACCACCTTTTGATAACCTTAGTCTTTTCCATATCTGCCTAAGTATAGAACTGCTGAAGAACAAAATGAAGAAGTACTGAAGAACAAACACAAAGTACTGAAGAGTAAATTCATCAGAAGTTCTGAAGTCTAACCAGACATTTCACTGAAGAACCACTGAAGACAAACTGCTCATCAGCAGTTTGTCACTCATCAGCACTTTCACTCAGAAGCTTCTAACCGACTGAAGATCAGCAGTTTTACTATTATATTGTTTTGTTAAAGTCTTGATTTCAAGTTTCAATGTACAGACTGTAGCAACCTTATCTTAGCATAATATCTTTTGTTAAATATCTTAGATTACTTCAGACTACAGTTTAGTACATTAGTCTATAAATAGATGAGTTTGTTCATCTATTTCAAATGTGTGATTTTGTGTAATATCTTTGAACTTATATTGAAATCCTTCGGGCTTTAAACTTATAATTTCCACTTCACATCTGAGAAACATAAACTGCTATTACTGCTTTGTACTTAGAACATTTATTGTTTCTCACTTATTGTTCAGTCAAGGGGGAGTAATAACTCCTCATCAAAGTGATCTTTTAGACCTTTGAACACTTGTATTTCCGCTGCTTAATAACTCTTATATAAATCTGATAAACACATAAGTGTTCATAGAAACAGCCACTGATCCAACACAACAAAATAAAATGCAGCAAAGTAAATGAAAACAGTAAACTTTTTGTGAAATCCGGTCAGAGGATCATATCAGTTTTCTGAGAAATCTGATCACAGCGTTGATCTATTTGTTTAATATTATCATTAGAAACAGTATGTGACACGGCAATTGCTGATATTGTGGTCCACGTAAGCTCACATGCAGACAATTACGCAATGCTTTAAAATGATACGAGTTAGATGTATTAGACTAACACGATGTGGTGCCCACACACACGACATACTCCCGTATCAAGTAATTGCACAAAGCTTCGTCGTAACGCGTGATTATGCCAGAGTTATCCGTAAAAGTTACAAAGTATATAGCACAGAGGTGTACAGGTCAGCAATTGAATGCAGCAGAGTAACATGTGCGTATACACTAGGTTGAGGCTGATATTAATCACTGATTTGCATCAGATGATCAATACGATGTAATAATGATCTATGATCAGTTAAAACATAAAGTTCCTCAATTCGGTAACTTCCGGTTTTGGCAATTAAACTCTTTTAGCAAATATTCTGATAAAACTAGGTCCGTAAATCAATACGACAAAAGTTTATCAGAATATCCCGGATAACCATAACATAACGACCCGAAACCTCAGATTTTTGCAATCCTATCAAACGAAATTACGGTACTAAGACCATATGCCCATGAGGTGTTCAGCCACGAACGCGTAGTTCGTTATGTTTGTAATACTAATGCACGCAATATTTAGTCTACGAAGCCTATCAGCATATCACACGTAATCAACATACGCCTCATATACTATACAATTCTTTAGCCTAAGTCAGATCCCCACTGATGTACTATCATTTCCTCTGTTTACCAGGAAATCATTTTTGATTTTCTAATTTTTAGGTCTTTTTGAATTTTATAATGTTTTTGGTTTTTCTGATAAAATGGCTCCCCCTAAAATAAAGAACATATTTTTGGGTTTTTGATTTTAAAAGAATTTGGAAAACTATAAAAACAAAAATTTGAAAGAAACAATCCACTCGAAAGCATCAACTTCTTTGAGGATTACGATAGTAAAGAGAAATTCCCAATTAGCAAAGAGAAATTCCCAATTAGCAAAATATAAAAACTAAAAACTAAAAAGCGATAAACCGAGGTGCCGATTAGTCCTGTTTTTCCTTTATATTGTTTACTTTTAAAAGATATTCAAAGCGTGATCTGTCAAAAGCTTTTGTAAACAAATCTGCACGTTGATAGTCAGTATGGATTTTGACCATATCTATCAATTCTTTAGCGTAACAATCACGGATAAAATGATATTTGATCCGGATGTGTTTCGCTTTAGAATGATTTTCAGTATTTTTAGTTAATGCGATTGCGGCTTCGTTGTCACAGTGTATAGGGGTTTTAAGAAACTGCAAACCGTAATCCACCATCTGTTGTTGGATCCAGAGTACTTGCGAACAGCAACTCGAGGCTGCAATGTACTCGGCTTCACAGGTAGATAGAGCCACGGAAGTCTGTTTCTTGCATTGCCAGGTGATTAACCTGCTCCCTAAAAACTGGCAACCGGCTGTAGTAGATTTGCTATCTTTGTCGCAGCCGCCCCAATCTGCATCACTAAAAGCAATAAAATCAAAATCATCATCATTAGGGTACCAAAGTCCTTTTGAAGGACAACCCTTCAGATATCTAAGGATACGCTTGACCGCCGTCAGATGACTTTGTTTCGGCTTCGATTGATAGCGAGCACAGAGACACGTTGCATACATAATATCTGGTCGAGACGCCGTCAAATACATCAGAGATCCGATGATTGCTTTGTATGTAAATGGGTCCGTCAGCTCCCCCTTAGCGTCCACTCCAATCCCGTGATTGGGTTGAATCGGGGTATCCATCGGCTTAGAGTCCTCCATCTGGAACCGGCTCAAGATGTCGGAGACATATTTCGTCTGGTGAATGAAGATCCTGTCGGGTCTTTGGTCCACCTGTAAGCCTAGGAAAAACTGCATCTCCCCCATTGCGCTCATTTCGAACTTTTCCTGCATGACAGTTTCGAATTCCCTGCATAAAAGCTCGTTAGTTGAACCAAATATTATATCATCTACGTATATCTGCACTAGAAGCAAATCATCTCCCGTCTTCTTCGTAAAGAGGGTGCAATCGACGAGGCCGCGCTTAAATCCTTTGGAAATGAGGTATGTACTTAGCTCCTCGTACCACTGTCTCGGAGCCTGGTGCAAGCCATATAAAGCTTTGTTCAGCACGTAGACCTTATCCCGGTGGATTGGGTCCTCAAAGCCTGGTGGCTGCCCGACAAAAACCTCTTCCTTGACTTTCCCGTACAGAAATGCGCTTTTAACGTCCATTTGATAAACTTTGAATTTCTTGCATGAAGCAAACGCAAGGAACATCCGAATAGCTTCGATTCGTGCTACCGGTGCATAGATTTCGTTATAATCAATCCCTTCGATTTGATGGAAACCCTGCACGACCAATCTGGCTTTGTTACGAACAATAACCCCACGATCATCCTTCTTGCACTTAAACACCCATTTAGTGCCAATCTTCTTCCTATCCGGCGGCAAATCCGTGAGCGTCCAAACTCCCAATTTCTGGAATTGTAATAACTCCTCCTGCATAGCTTCCACCCAGGCATCATCCTTCAAAGCGTCCTTGTATGTCCTTGGCTCTACCTGCGACACATAACACGCAAACGACCAATCATTTTGACTACCAGATTGTTGAATTTTGGCATATAAAGCTAAGGCACCAAAACTCTCTGGCGAATTAACGCTTTTAAGCTGCCCTCTGGTCATAACACTGCTTCCAGGATCACCGATAACTTGCTCCAGCGGGTGAATACGATGAATCCAAGATTCCGGATAATCAGGTACTTGCACTCCCGTCTGAACAGTCAAGTTCTCTACAGCATCCAGATCATGACCCGTATTTGATGATGAAGCCACATCTGAAGTTGGAGTTGGGTTCACTGGCGGTGCCTCCTGTTCTTCTGCCTGTTCAAGAATGGCTTCTTCAAATTGTTCATCTTCAGATTCTGAAGTGTCTAATGAAGTTGAAGCCTCTTGAAACACTTCTTCCTCTTGTATAGGAGCATTGGTATCATTAGAAGCTGGTAGGGGGTTCACGGTGATCGGACGCACCAATGGTGAAGTTGTTGCATTTTCACACTCATAAAGTAATCTGATAACAGCTTCTTCAACCAAGCTATCTAGATTGAATGATTCAAAGAAATCTTTGTAATCAAACATCCAATCAGGACCCGTGCCTTGAAGATTTTGAGTATATCGTTGAACTTCCACGTTAGCCCAGTCTTCCACTCGACGAGTTCGCTTGTTGTATACCCGTTTGAGCGGGGTTGCATATCCAACAAAGTAACCCTCCTCGGCTTTAGGACTAAACTTCTCGCTTGGATTCAACATAGTGCATGGCGCCCCAAAAGGTTCTAGATACTCTAAATTCGGCTTTCTTCGGTGTAACAGTTCATAAGATGTTTTACCAAACTTCTTCACTGTTAGAACCCGATTAAGTGTGTAATTTGCTGCATAAATCGCCTCGTTCCAGAACATTACTGGAAGATTTGAATCAGCGAGCATTGTTCTAGCCGCCTCAATTAGAGTCCTATTCTTTCGTTCAGCAACACCGTTCTGTTGTGGGGTGTATGGAGCCGAATATTCATGATGTATCCCTTTGCTTTCACAAAGTTCATCCATCTTGGCATTTTTGAACTCCGTCCCATTGTCACTTCGAATTCTCTTTATTTTCACATTGTAAAGATTCTCCAATCGAGTGAACAGAACTTTTAGGTTGTTAAAGGTGTCACTTTTATTCTGCAAACACATCACCCATGAAAATCTTGAGTAATCGTCAGTGACGACTAAACAATAAAGCTCTCCAAGATGACTTTTGCGCTTGACTGGTCCGAAAAGATCCATGTGCAATCGCTCAAGTGGCATCTCAACAGAGTTAACCTTCTTCACTTTGTGGGACTGTTTGTGTTGCTTCCCCTTTTTACAACTCACACACTTGTCATTCAGATGGAAATGTTTCACGTTTACTCCATCGACAAGCCCATTTCTTACAAGTTGATTCATTTTCCTCAGATGAATGTGCCCCATTCTTCGGTGCCACATTATCGATTCTTTCTCTGTCGCTTTTGATAGAAAACATGTTATCTGCCCCTGTGATGTCATCGCCTTGGACATATCAAGAATGTATAGATTGTTGACTCGAGGTGCCTTCAACATTATCCACTCTTTAGGAATTGTAAAGCCCGGTTTCAGAATATAGCAGGATTTGTCATCAAAATGCACAGTAAATTGTTTATCACATATTTGACTGACACTCAACAGATTATAATCGATCTGCTTCACATACGAAATCCGCTCGAAACTCACTATCCCATTGCTCACACTTCCTTCCATCGTGATATATCCACCTTTATTACCCGCGAAAGCTACATACCCTCCATTGATGTTCTTCACGTCGAACAGCAACGCAAGATCCCCTGTCATGTGGCCTGAAGCTCCACTATCAACAATCCAAAGACTGCTAATAGGGCCAGCTGAAGCTCCCTGCACACAAAAAGTAAATCAGTTAGTTCTTTCGGGGGACCCAAGCCTGAGTCTTGGGTCTTTGAACATCAGGTTTCAAAGTAACATTTTCACAAGCATTTTCAACAACTTTTTGATCAATCTTTTTCTGATTGTTCAAAACAGTTTCCTTTTTCTCATTAACCCTTGAAGTAGAGGCTCCTGGAGTACCATTGGGTGTCCAAGATTGTTCAGACCTTTTCAAGATACGAATCTGAGACTTTGGGTTCTCAGTCGGTTTCTGAACATTGTTAGCAAATGTAACTTTCTTGGTTACCTTATCTGATTTAACAGACTTAGGTCCAACACTTGATTTGACAATCGGTTTTGGTGGAACCTTTTGCCTATCAATTGTTGCGTTCACCACAGGCTTCCTCCATGATTGTTCCATAGCAATCCGATTCCTTCGATCATATTGAATTGGACGATTGTTCCTCATTTGTTGAAAATTGTTTTGATTATAAAACTGTTGTGATTGTTGAGGAACAACTCGCCTATGTGGTGGCACATAATGATCAATCGGTTTCCTCATGGAATTCCTTACTTCAACCTCGTGCCTCTTATGCCTTACATATGGGCACTGAGCAAGTAAATGCCCTCGTTCCCCACATTTAAAGCACGCACGGTACTCTTCAAAAACATTCGGAGCATTTGGTTGAGCAAATGATCTAACAGGGTATTGATCATTATACTGTTGCTTCCTTAAACTCTCAGGGAGTGGCCCTTTTGAGTAAGTAGGCTCATTAAAACCATTAGCTCTGTTTTTGGGTCGAACAAACTCTGTGACATGGACCTTTGGTTCTTGAGGAACATCCAAATACAATTTCTTTAATAATGCTGGTGGAATCTCATTTGTTCTCTCATGTTTTGGGAACCAAATGGTGCTTTCTTGCCAAATCTTTTCTATTTTAGCATAATTGGCATTTTTATTGGAAAGTCCTCGTCAGAAATGATCTTATCGGATCCTTCCATCCGATAAAACACTTTGACAGGTTTGTCACATTGTTCATTCTTAACACTCTTTTCAAGATCTTTCTTAACCACATTTTTCTCAAGATCTTTCTTCACAACATTCTTTTCAGACTTCTTTTCACGATAAGCATTTGCCATCGGAATCACAATCTGAGATGGTGAAACTGGTTCATTTGTAATGATGTGATTTTCTTTTGGAATTTCACATGCATTAGCATTTTGAACATTACAACCAGTGTCATCACTCTCAGTGTCTGAATCTACACTCTCAGCAGTAACACCCTCATCATTGATGCCCAAAATTGGTCTAACATCGGAATGTGGATCACCAATACTTGAAGCATTAGATTCATTTTCCGATGCTGAATCCGATTTTACCGAACTCTCCGGTGTCACTTGGTGGCAATTATGGTTTTCAAAAAGAACCGGAGATGGCACAGATCGGTAATTTGTGGTTTGATCATCAATGATGTGGTCTACCACATAAGCAATATGCTTATAGCTTTCCAGCTTTTTGTTTACTTTCTCAGCAAAGCATTTGATGGCGGCCATTTCCAACTTGGTATTTTCAATTTCATTGATATAGTTATTAATTGCAAGTTGTTTTAATGACAAAGTGTTTTTCAAGTCGGAAATGTCCTTTTTGTAGCCATCTAATACTTTGTTAAAAGCATTCAACTCTTTGCGAGTAGATTGACTGTTCATGATAGCACTATCACGTTGAACACGGAGTTGTTTATTCTCCTCAGTCAATCTATCACATGTACCACAATATTTATCATTTGTAACATCAGTGCTACACTCAGAACTTACAGGTTTTGGCGGATCAGTCATGGCCATCAATGCGAAATGAGCTTCCTTTCCTGCAAAGAATCTTGAATAATCGATCTTGGTGAAAGCATCATCTGCAATGCACGACTTCCTTGTCATCAGAAAATCCGCTTCTGCTAGCAACTGATCTATATCATCATCTAGAGAATCAACACTTGCTTCCGTATCCGATTCACTGTCTGAATCAGAATAAACCGATTCATACTCCTCAGGAACATCAGAAACAGTATCAATCACAACTCCAGAATTAGTCTCTTCAGCTTTAACCTCAACATTAACCTCAGCATTAACCTTAACAGGTTCAGTATCCACATCCATCTCAGCCTCAGACTCGTCACTTTCAACCTCAGTTTCTACCTTTTCATCCACCGATCCTGAATCTTCAATATCAACCTGATATGCAACACAAGCCACGTTGCCACTAGTAGTAATTTCCTCAACACCTATCTGCATACTCGACCAGTCAAACCTCTCATCTTGTTGAGTCACCAATGCTTGATTCTGATTAGTGTTCTGATGTGTCTCATTAGGTGTAGTGATTGGTATGACTGTTCGGTTTGCATTGTTGGGTGATTGGTTTTGTGTCTGGTTTGGTGTGTTTGGTTGTCTATTTTGGTTGCTATTAAAGTTGTTTTGACGGTTTTGGTAGTTGTTGTTGTTTTGGTAAGAAACTTGGTTTTGGTTTTGTTGTTGACGATTCTGGTAGCTGGCCTTGAATGGGTTCCTATTTCCTTGTTTTGGTGGCTGGGTACATTCTCTTTTAAAGTGACCTTTCCCTCCACAGTTAAAACAAGTAACTTTCTCCTTATTGAACCCGTAGGTTGTGTTAGGAGAAGTTCCCAAATCAGTTCTACCTGTCTTCTCGATAAATTCTGTTGCTCTTCTCATAATGCTCGCAAAGGCCCATTGGATATCAATGAGTTCCATCTCTTCCTTGTCAATCTGTGCGTAGTCTTCATTGGTTAAGTTGTTATTCCCAATTTGACTAGCAACTAATCCATTGTAGGATGAGACCATTGCAGAGACTAATGCAATGTGTTGCTGAGCAACTTCAACCGTCACATTACCCAAGTTAGAAGTCTCCAAAACCACCGTTTGTTGATTAGGTTGGTTCATTGGTTGTTGAGATTGGCTAGCAGTGTAGAAAGCTGCTTGTTGCATTGGGGAGAATGGTGGAATGTATGAATTGTTGTATTGTTGTTGTGGTGGTGGATTTGATGGTTGTGAAAAGGATGATGTTTGTTGATGGTAGTTAATGGTAGGTGATTCCATAACATTGGAAATACATGCAACATGTGGTGCAACTAGCCCTCCTGAGCTTGATGTACTAGCTGGAACTGGATTTCCTCCAAAATATAAGTTGGGATTCTGAGGAATCTGTGCTCTTCTAGCTTTCCTCTTCTCTTCCAATTCTTTGTTTTCCAGCTTCTCTATGAACTCCTGAATAGACCAGTATTGATAAGCATCCTTCTCCCTAAGGACTTCCACATGCTGATCCCAGTTTGGTGGTAATGCATCTGCAAACTTATCCACCTGCTTTGCCATAGGAATCTGTATACCATAGCTAGACAATTCAGATAACAAATGACTATATCTAGGAGTTAGTTCTTTCAAAGTTTCATTTCCAATATAAGAAAAATTCTCAAACTCCTTTCTCAGTTCTTCCATCCTTAGACCTCTAGTCTTCTCATTACCATCATGCCTTCTTTTAAGTGCTTCCCATAATTGCTTAGACGTTGTACAAGTCCCAAACTGATGCAACAGATCGTTTGTGATAGCCTGTGTCAATTGGGAAAACGCCTTCTTCTCCACAGCAAACTTCTTTTTCTCATCCTCAGCCATGCTCTCCAATGGCACTGGTTCACCTGTGTTCTCCAAAACTGGTGGTGTGTAACCTTTAGCAATCATGTTCCATGCTTCTGCACCCTCCACTCCCATGCCTTCCAAATGTATCTTGAACTTTTTCTGCCACTGATTGTATTCTTGAATCTCCATAAGCTTCGGTGGCCGATTCCCGCTACCTGAAGACAAATCATTGCAGCTCGGTAGCATTTGTAGTTTGAGTATTTACCACCGCTGCTGCTACTCCCCAGTAGTCAGATTGTGGTGCTGGAGGTGCACTTTGAGTCATATAGTTAACCGGCTGCGAAGACTGTGTGCTCGTCTTCTGTGCTGCCACCGTCCATGGATCCATCACTTGCTGTTGTGGTTGTGTAGTTGCTGATGTCGGAGTAGTCGGAAAATTCCACATGATCACGAACTTCAAAAAATTCAACACTTAGAAAATTTTCCAAAAACTAGTCTTAGGTTCGCCCAGAATGTTTCACCTTCGTCCCTTTCTGATGTAGGTTCGCCCAGAAATACTCACCCGAATGTAAATGTTCACCAGAAAGTAAAAACACACTAACACTTTTCACGTTCGTCCAAACTATTCCAGGTTCGCCCGTTTTAGTTCTAGGTTCGCCCGCCCGATCAATTGAAAGTGAAAAATATGACCCGAAAGTGAAAAATTCAACAGAAAATTTCAGGTTCGCCCAAAATTATCCTAGATTCGCCCAAAATTCTCTCAGGTTCGCCCAAAAACCTACACGTTCGACCACCCAGTTCCAAGTTCGCCCATTTTCAGATTTGAAAAACGGTTACACTTTGAAAAACGGTTATTTTGATTTCTGATTTTCAAAAGTTTGTGAATTTGAATGATCTTAATCAGGTTTTGATTCGAAGATGATTTGGAACAACTTTAATTCTTGGAATTTTGAATTTTAACCACAAAATCAACTCTAAATCTTTCAAAAACACTCAAAAACCATTTTTATGCAAAAACAGATGTGAATTGATCAAAATAATGTCCAAATCAGCTCTGAGTTTATCAATTTGTTGTTGTATGATCCTCTATGCTCTGATACCACTTTGTAGAGGGATGATTTGACACGAAAACAGGATTATACGATCATACAAGTTACAAAACCAGGTGCGGAAACCCTAGCTTTGAACAAACTGATATAAACGCAAATCAAAACACAATCAAAGTCATTTTCAAACGTTTTCATAGATTAACTTGATTATAAACTTGATTACAATGTCAATACAGTTAATCTAACTCAAACACAAGCTCTCTCAAACTATCCTGGAATAACACCTCAAAACACACACACCTAATGACTCTCTTAACATTACAAAAACACAAATTCTATTTGTAGGCACTGCACATTCGCCCATTTACATGGTCGAATGTGTTCTTCTGTGTAGTTCCATTCACTACGCCAAAATAGGCCTACGGCCACACTTTTTATAAAACCGCCCTGCCACACTTTCAATTAAATATGTGGCTAAAAATCATTAATCACATTTCTAAACCTTCTAGCCTACTTTTAGCCACACATTTTAATTAATCATGTGACCATTGTATATTTGTTCAAAACTTTTAGCCACACTTTATGGAAAAAATGTGACATTTTGTAGCCACAATAGAAAAGAGTAGCCAAATTTGATCTTTGGCCACAATATTTTGTTGATTTTTTTATTCATGTGACCATAATCACATCTTTCGAAACCTTTAGCCACACTTTACAAAAAAAAAATGTGTCATTTAGTAGCCACATTTGAAAAGTGTGGCCAAATATGATCTACGGCCACTTTATTTTTTCATGTGACCAAAAACACATAATTTCAAAACCTTTAGCCACACTGTAATAAAAAAGCGTGACATTCAATAGTGACGCTCGGAAAGTATGGCTAAATGTGAGTACTTGTCATATTGGTAATTATCCTATATGTTAAATTATGAGTGCTGATGAATAGTAGATTTCTGTTTTTGAAAAGCTGATATATACGGTTTAGTTTCACATTTTTACCAAATGAGGTTGTGGCCCAGTTGGTTGGTTCGTGTCTTGTGTGGTATGCGTCGGCGGTTCGATTCTTATTTCCTGCGAGTTTTTATGCTTTTTTTTTGGTCTGAATTGTAATAAAAAATTGGTTAAAAAAAAACCGAACGTAGTGGAAAACAGCTGTTGGTTTATTAGGCTAGACACCTTTTTTTTTTGCTGACTCATCTTTCCTCAGGGTTTTTAGTCTTCTCTCTTCAAACAAACCTTTTTTTGGCTTCATTTGTGTTTCCTTGCAGCCGGTTAACCAGGTACTTTTAATACTCATAAACAACAACCAATGCTGTTCAAGTTACTCGTGCATGTGGTTTTCTTTGTGTTGTTTTGTGAAAATGTTTTGTATGTGATGCATAAGGTTTCCAGGATAGCATCATTATCGTTTTCTAAATGGGATTTATAAACTGACTTCCAAGATAGAAGTTTCCAAAACTAATGGTGTTCTGTTCACTTGTGTTAGTGTATAATTCTCAAACAATTGGGTTTAAAAGCTGTTTTTATTAAGATTTAAAAAATAATGTTTTCTTATATAGTACATTGTAAATTTGATGTTTTTGTTCACTGATGTTGGGTTTAAAAGTTGTTTTTATTAAGATTTAAAAAATAATGTTTTCTTGTATAGTACATTGTAAATTTGATGTTGTTGTAATTGGGTATTAAGAGAATATAACTAATTTTTTTCTTAACTGTAATTTTTGGGGTGTTTTTTAAGTCATCGTGTGTGTTGAATTTAGGAGTGAAGTGGTATAAGTGAAAGTAATGTTGCATAGAATGATTGAAGATGGCAATATTAGCTGTACGCTTCCATGGTGTCCGATGATCTTGCCTTAAAACCAGAGGGGCTTTCCCCTTTTTTTGTTTTATTTTTGACATCTACAGTGGTTATTTGTTTCAAACTAAATGTGTCAAAGGCATAATTTTTTTGGCCCGCCAGTTGTTCGACTAAATGTCTCAAAGGCTTCATTCATGTTTCTCTTGAGCTAAAATCTGTTGTCTTTCTTTTTGTTTTGAATCAGGTATTTCTACAACATTATTGGATCCAGGTCTGTGTTTTGTTTATTTTATTTTTTTTACTCATATGTTAGACCATGTTGAAAAATTAAAGCAATTGTCATGTTTCTGCATTATTTGTGTTGGTGGTGGGTCTGACCATTGCGATGGGGTTTATGATAGTGATTCTTTGAACTTAGGTTTTCCGGTTTTTGGTCTGTTTGTGTTGGCGTTTTGTACCATCGGTTAGGTAATTGGTAGGGGAAGGCTAACTTTGGATGCTTTATTTGTTATAATTGTAGTGGAAAAGTACTTGTAGATCTTTGATTTGTGATTTGGTTCTAAATCTGACATGAAATGAAAATAAAGTAAACAAATAAGCAAATGTTTTGATGATTCTAATATATATTATCTTGGGTTATCCTAATTTTGCATTTACGTGACTTTTAACTAAATGCACATATGTACCCATTAAATTGAACATCATAATTATTGCTGAAATTTATATTTGTAACAACTGTGTTTTACTTCAAAATATCTTTTTTATTTGAAATCTTTAAATGTTATTTATTTGCAATTTAATCAGTACTATGCCAATGGTGATGCTTGGCACCTTCCAACTGGCGCATATAAAACTCTACTAACTCTAAAAGAGTCTGGAGGTCATAATCATGTATTCATCTTTATCTTTTAAGTGGGCATCGTTTGTAAGTAAATAATCGTTTTTTGTTGCATTTAAATAACATTGTTGTGTGTGAAAGACGATGTGTATCAGTTTTACATGGTCATGCGATTTGAATGAATGGGTCAAAACGGATTAAAGTTGAAACATCTAAATTTCAGTACACGTTAGAATGGTCTTGATTAATTTCAGTATATATATGCAGTCACTTTGTAACCATTTTTTAATGAATAAGTACACCACTGATTATGGTTACAAGATAGTTATTTTAAGTATTGTATAAGTCATTAAATAAGCTCTTTAGGATGTTTATTGATTGTGGAGTGTATATGTATTTTTAATATTGCAGGCATGTAAACCAGGGGTGGATTTAGTAAGTCGGGTATGGGTTCAGGCGAATCCATTCGGTTTTCGATTTTTAGTAGAAATATATATTAAAAATGAGCTATGAGCCCATAAAAAAAATTGACATGAACCCATTGCCATATCACATGAGTGTGGAATAAAAAAAAGAAACAATAGGCTGCATGTGGAAGCTATTGTTCATAGAACTTGGTGACATGTGTGTTGTTTTAGTTTCAACTAACAAAAAGGTGAACCTGTTGAGGCTGCAATGTTTGAGGACGGCTAGCGTTATAAATGCGTATTCGCTTACATGTCTAAATGGTTAGGCGCCAATTCGCCTAAGTGTAGAAACACATAGTTTTCCAGGTGGAGGCTGCAATGTGTTGTTTAGGTGTTTAGGTGGCATGAAAGTTATAGGCATGGATGTTTCTGTGTATGTTTTGAAGCTGCGAATTAGAAAATGGTTATAAATGTTATTTTTGATTGGTGACATGTGTGTTGTTTTAGTTTCAAGTAAAAAAAGGTGAGCCTGTTGAGGCTGTAATGTTTGAGGATGGCTAGCGTTATAAATGCGTATTTGCTTACACGTATAAACAGTTAGGCGCCAATTCGCCTAAATGTGTAACCACATAATCTGTTTCTATGTTTGTTTTCAATCTATGGAATTAAAAATAGTTTTAACCGTTAGTTTTGATTAGTCATATGTATGTTATTTTACTTTGGACTGACGTAAGAATAAACCTGCGCAAACGTGTCGTCATGGGTTGTTTAAATGCGAAAGAAAATAGGTGTTTATTTTGAAATGATGAATTGCAATAGTAACTGTGTATTTCTGGATTATAAATCTGTTTGCGTGTCGACTGAATAAACAAATTTTTTGAAAGGTTTTCCCAGGTTAAGGTTGTGAGGTTATCGATGTTTCTGTGTATGTTCTCAGTTTGTAGCCTCTGCTGTTTTTAGGTGATATGTTTGTTTGGCGACATGTGTGTTGTTTCACTTTGAGGTGATGAAAGAATGAGTGTAGTTTCTACTGTTTTTAGCTGATAGGTTTGTTTGGTGACACGTGTGTTGTATTACTTTGAGGTGATGAAAGAATGACAACTGTTAGGTTACAGTGGCGACATGAGTGTGGTTTTATGTTTTTAGGCAAAACGCATTTTATTGTTGTGGAACATGCTTAACTGTACTGAAGTTGTGTTCGTTGCACCAATGTTTGAGGCTGCAATGTTTGAGGCTCGCGTAGGCTAACCAAACACCTAGCCCTGTAAATGTTTATTTGCCTACATGCCTAAACGGCTACGCGCCTGAGGAAATCAGTTTCTGTTACTTTAGTAGTTCAAAGTCGCATAGCAAAATGGACTTGCCATTTAGTCTTTGTTATTAACTATTTGTTTTCAACATCAGCAGAATGCAAATTTGCAATGACATATGGGTTGTTTATTTAGGCACATTGAAACCTATTAGGTTGACAGTTTCAATGAATTTAGGCTCACATTTTAGATTACAAGGTTTTCCAATTAGGATTGTTATAGTATGCAAACAAATGGCAGATAACAATCTGATGGTGGTCATAGACAATTTGGATTCGCTTTTTGTAATGATTGTTACCGTATAATTGTACATACTGTTTGCATTATGTTTTCTCTGTTATGTTTTTATAACGTTTGAATATATTTTATTCTTGCTCGCGCTTATAACTTTTTTTTTGGCGATTTGCAGTTGTGATTACAGATCTGTTGTCATCGGATGCCGGTTAGTTTTTTTTTACCTATGTACTTATCTGCCCTTTGCTGTTAGATGTGTGTTACAAATCCATTAAGAATCAAAATATGTTAATGTAGTCCTATGTGTGTATTTTTTTCCCTAGAAATTTATAGGTTTTTCTGTTAAATGTATGTAGCCTCGAAAAAGGCGCCGTGGTTTAGGTTCTTCTTTTGAGGTGGGTTCATCATCGCAAGGAGAGGCGACTTTGTCATCTGCCACTGCACTACAAAGAACGCGCAGGCAATCAATTTTGCGTTCAAGAGGAGTGCATGATGTTGGAGTTGCTTCGACTTCGATGTCCACGTCTAATGTTGAACCTTTGTTGCGCTCATCAAATTTTTATTTAGATTTAGGGTCATGCAATGAAATTTGTGAATTTTGTGGTGCGCTATTTTGGTTTGAAGAACGCCTTAGTTCATACCCGCTTAGTGTTAGACCGCGTTTTAATAGATGTTGTCGTGGTGGTAGGATAGTATTAGACTATCCGTCACAACCGCCACAGTTGTTGATCGATTTGTTCTCAGATCCGCAATTCTTACTAGATATTAGAGCTTACAATTCGATGTTTTCAATGACATCATTTGGTGCTTGTATTGATGATAGTGTCAACAATGGTTCAGCACCATATGTTTTTAAGGTTTGTGGCCAGATTTCACATTGGCTTGGAACTATTTGCCCACCCGTAGGTGAGAATCCACGGTTTCTACAAATGTATATACTTGATCCTGAAAACGAGACATCGAACAGACTTAGATATTTTTCAAATTTGCATTCTGTTGGTCGGGCTGACAACATCGTTGAACAGTTGAAAAGTCTGTTTGATGATATCAATGAGTATGTGAAAATATTCAGATCAGCGAGAGACCTATGTCAGTCAGAAGATGTACCTGATTTTGTCATACGTTTGCGAAGTCGTGTTGTTAGTCGAATGCATGAAAATCCGGCTGAAAATGTGTTTGGTGCAATTATCTGTGATGCCCAACAATCAGCAGGTGATTATGATGTTATCATACGAGCTAAAGACGGGAATCCTCATCGTGTCAGCAAGCTACATCCTTCCTATATGCCACTACAATACCCACTTTTGTTCCCACGTGGTGAACAGGGTTGGTCTCCTGATTTGCGCCTGTTGTCACCTGCTCCTGTAAATGACAATATTCCTGTGGAGTCTGCCTCGGTAGATCAGAATACACCTGTTGAACGTTCTTGCGTAGGTAATGTTGATGTGCATGGTGTTGCTGGAGATGACAATGTGGCCGTACAAAATGTCCCTATACATGAAAATGTTTCTGTGCCTGTTCCAGACGACAAGAAGTTAACACCGATTATGTTTTACGGTTATCAATTACATGATAGACATGATACATATACACATTTACTACGTGCATCAAGATTGTTGCAACAATATATTGTGGATGCATATATTTGTGTTGAACATTGTCGTTTGGAATATTGTAGAAATCACCAACAAGAATTTCGCAGTGAGTTCTTGCAAGGTATTCATGATGCGATTGGTAGAGGTGATACACAAGCAAGTAGTGTTGGAAAGCGTGTTATACTGCCAGCATCGTTTCTTGGCGGTCCGCGGTATATGTATAAGCATTACCAAGATGCTTTAGCAATATGCCGTGTTCATGGCAATCCACAGTACTTTATAACATTTACTTGCAATGTTCGTTGGCCAGAAATTAGCCGTGAGTTAGAACGTTGTGGTGCAACATCTCCTCAAGACCGACCTGATATTGTGAGCCGTGTTTTCCAAATGAAGGTGCGGTCCTTCGTCAAATACCTGCGTGCATCAAAACCATTTGGTGATGTAACTGCTGGTATGTATCTTCCAACAACGTTATGTTGCTTCACGTCCGTAATTTGTTTTCTTAACATACTTTCTGTCTACGTTTACAGATCTTTATACAATTGAGTTTCAGAAACGTGGTTTGCCGCATTGTCATACGTTATTATGGGTTTCACAGGCATATACTCTTACAACTCCAGATCAAGTTGATCAATACATAAGTGCTGTTATTCCAGATCCTGTATCACAACCAGACTTACATAGGACGGTTACTCAATGTATGTTACATGGTCCATGTGGTCTTGCCCGTTATAATTCTCCATGTATGAAGGATGGCCGTTGCACCAAAAAGTTTCCTAAACATTATGAATCTGTAACACGATTTGACAGTGCTGGATATGTCCATTATAGACGACCAACAGACGGTTTTGTCTTTGAGAAAAACGGAATACCATTAGATAATGGATTTGTTGTGCCTTACAATCCAGATCTGTTGTTACGATTTGATGCGCATATAAATGTTGAGTATTGTGGATGGACAATGTTGATAAAATATTTATTTAAATATATCTCAAAAGGTGCTGATAGAATCCACTTTACTCTAAGACAGTTTGATGATGTTTCGACTAATGACACTGTCAGTCCATCACGAGTTATTGATGAAATAGCAAATTTTCAAGATGGCCGTTTTGTGTGTCCGCATGAAGCAGTATGGCGTATATTTAGTTTTCCTATTCATCACAGAAACCCGTCAGTTCAAGTGTTAGCAGTTCATTTAGAAGGAGAACAAACACTTACGTTTAGACAATCTCAACAACTGTCTAACATCGCCAATGCTGAAAATGCAGGCAAAACAACACTGACTGAATGGTTTTCAAACAACAAGAAAGAATCTGAAAGCGATATTAGTCTTGCAGACACAGGATTGAATCTGCGTTATTTGGATTATCTTACAAAATACAAATGGGAATTGGCAACCAAATCATGGGCGCGACGCAAGACTAAACGAAAACCAACTATTGGTAGACTTACATACGTGCATCCAACTTGTGGTGAATTATTTTACTTTCGTATACTGCTTACATACCAAAAAGGTTGCAAAAGTTATGCTGATGTTCGAACAGTTGGTGGAATTGTCATTCCAACATATCGGGAGGCATGTGAAAAATTAGGATTAATCGGTAATGATCAAGAATGGAACACAACAATCACTGAGGCAGCAACTTGGGCAACACCATGTGAACTAAGATCATCGTTTGTATACATGTTGTTGTATTGTGAGGTTTCAAATCCATGTAAACTTTGGCATGACAATTGGAAATGCATGTCTGATGATATTATTCGTCAAATTTCACAAACTGTGTCATCATCTTCTGCAGTTGCTGATGATACTGATTTACAACAGTATGTATTGTTTGAAATCAACAAGTTGTTAATGGCACAATCGACGCCACGTTTGCTTTCTGATTTTGGTTTGCCAATTCTAAATCTGTCAGCAATAAACGTTCTTGATAACCCACTTTTATTAGAAGAAAAAACTTATGATAAACAGTCATTGGCAATGGAACATGAAACCTTACATGCTAATCTTCGCCAACAACAATTGATCGTGTATGATGCTGTTATAAATGCAATTGAACGTTCTGAACAAATTTTAGCTTTCGTTTATGGTCATGGCGGAACAGGCAAAACTTACCTATGGAAAACAATTATAACTGCCTTGAGGTCAAAGGGACATATTGTCCTTGCTGTTGCTGCCTCAGGGATTGCATCTTTATTGCTTCCATCAGGCAGGACATCACATTCACGATTTAAGATCCCAATTGATCTTGGTGAAGAATCGGTTTGCCATATTAAGAAGAAAACAAATCTTTGCAAACTGATAATGGAAGCAACATTGATTGTTTGGGATGAGGCACCTATGAGTGATCGTAGATGTTTTGAGGCATTAGACAAGACTTTAAAAGACCTAACAGAAAACGTGTCACAACCTTTTGCTGGAAAATCGATAATGTTAGGCGGCGATTTCAGACAGACACTTCCTGTAAAGCCTAAGTGTGGAAAACATGAAATTATTGAATCCACGCTCCCGCGTTCATATGTCTGGAAACATTTCAAAGTTTATGTTCTCAGAGAAAATTTGCGTGTCTTGTGTGCACCAACAACCTCATCTGAAAGTGATCGATTGGCTAGATTTTCTGAATGGTTGATTAGTATTGGTGATGGTGATGAAGGTGAGGTTATTGATGTCGATAATCCGGATGTAAAAAAGATTGAAATCCCAAATGAATTCCTTTTGGATGAACAACATAGGAACCTGTCTGGATTAATTAACTTCACCTACGATAACAATGTTCTTGAACATCCTACTCCTGTTTCAATTTCTGAACGTGCAATCATTTGTCCTAAGAATGAAACCGTTGACGAAATAAACGATATGGTACAACAAAATTGTCCAGGTGATTGTGTTTGTTATTATAGCACGGATTCGATGGTGCCGCATGCAAAAAATGATGCAGAAACTGATGCTATGTACCCTCCTGAATACCTAAATGTGCTTAATTTCAATGGTATTCCAGGACATTGCCTTAAACTTAAACAAAACAGTCCTATCATGTTAATGCGCAACATGGATCAAAAAAATGGTCTTTGTAACGGAACAAGGCTATTAGTTACACAATTGTTATCACGAGTGATAGAAGCTAGAGTTATAACCGGCACAGCTATTGGTCATAGAGTTTACATTCCCAGGATAAGTTTTGTTCATAACAGTAAGGATTTGCCATTTGTCTTCACTCGACGTCAATTCCCAGTTAAAATGTGCTACGCCATGACAATAAACAAAAGCCAAGGCCAATCATTAAAGAAAGTAGGAGTCTATTTGCCAGCGCCAATTTTTAGTCATGGGCAATTATATGTCGCACTTTCTAGAGCTACATCTCCAAATTCTTTGAAAATCTTAACATCAAATCGCGAAAATGATACTGATAACACAACATTAAATATAGTTTACCGAGATTTATTACAACAAATAATTCCTATACAGGTTATTTAATTTTTTAAATATAAACCATATTACATACAACTCAATTTTTTCCAATCATACAATGAATTATTCTTTTGTTTTATGTCTTACTTGTAACAGGTTGCATAAAATGGATACTTTTAACATTGGATCTCTTCGTCCGGGTGAGGCAGCACCACCACTATGCGTTCGTGTTATTCGAAAATGGATTCCCAATAATCGTAACAATGAACTGCACTTTCTGTTTGTTGATAGAGAGGTATGTTATATACGGCTGCTATTATTATTTTCCTTTTATTTTTCTTAATACACACGTTTACTGTTTATTTTGTTATATATGTTTTCCAATACATATGTAGACATGTATTCATTTAAATGCATAAAACTAGGTAACAATATTTGTGCATTTGCCTTTATAATAGTATTTAGGTTCCAAAAACATTTTAACAAAAAATAAATACTAGAATCCTTGCAACAATAAAACAAAAAAAAATACAGTCGCTAAATTATGTTGTGTCTAGGTTCTAAATGACACGTGTGCGCCTTAAGTGCATTACTTTTGCTGCATTACGTGTATTGATAACAACAATACCAATATGGTTTACAATTCTTGAAACATAACTGTTGCAGCAGAATTCTGTTGCGCCTAGGGTCTACGCGACACATGTGTGCCTTAACTGAACTCTTTTGGCTGCATCGTGTGTGTAGATAAGAACAGTATCACAAGGGTTTAGGATCGTTCGACCATAACTGTTACAACAATAAAACAAATAAAAACATGTTCAAAACATGTATGGTTGTAATTTCTTATGTTTTGCACCTTACGCCTAGGCCCCAAATCACAGATATGCATCTTACCTTCTGACCTGTTCCTTTGCTATCAATCGAATGCATCACTAAATTATTAGCACTATAATACATCATTCTTGTAATAATTATTCTTTCCTAAATGAATGCAGCAACTGTCATATAATCTCCCCATATATGCAACACATGTGCGCCTTAACTGAATTCCTTTAGCTGCACCATGTGTGTACATAAGAACACTATCATAAGGGCTTAGGATCGTTCGCCCATAATTGTTACAGCAGTAAAACAAATAAAACCATGTTCAAAACATTTATGCTTGTACATGTCTGGCAGTAATTTCAGTAGATACACTTTTCAGAGAAATATGTTTTTTTAATGCACTCTTAACTGGGTCAAGACCGTATTCACATAGTCGTCTGTTTACATAGATGTTTAAATGTACTACACAGTTAGCCGCTGGCTTTACCGGACAGAATCACATAGCTGACAGCAACATCGCTGGCAGGTTCCACATGTTTGTGTACACTTAGGTTAGTCAACACACCTGCCCACATACTCACCACACCTAGGCGCTAATTTTACCAATTAACCAGCTTCAATCAACCGGCGTATGACTGCCAACAAAAACTGCGCCAAATTTAACACAAGTTTAAACAAAAACATTCATAAACGCTGACATAAGTACATAACTGCATACATAAATAATGAAGAAAGTAGGTACAACATGGAAAGACAATTTATGCGCAACAACAATCAAAACAGTTATATATCCCGCAACAGTAGCCTTGCTGCAATCTGCCAAAAACACTATAAACAACCTTTTAGCACCATTTTTAGACAACTTGAAAACAGCATTAGACATTCTGCACCTATATTTACCAAGTGCTGGTGCCTGAGCCTCAACAAACACCTGCACATATATATAATATTTGAATTTTTATTAAGTACAAACCTACTTATTTCATTGCCATAAACAACCAGTGAACAAATATTTGACAAAAAAATTTGCCTCTCTTTTTAAACACACAAATACTACAACTAACCATTGTCTATCTTTTTGTTCTTTACAAATAGGGTTTTGGAATACAAGCAATGGCTAAGGATGATGATCGAAGCATAGTAGAGGCAAAATTATCACTTGACAATTGTTATCGCCTTGAAGATTATGCTTGTATAGAACCTGACAACTATACAAACACATTGGTTCATCCTGCATTGATAATCTTCGGTTCGTCAACTCAGATTACTCCTCTTCCCGACTGTGCTGACATACAAAAACATTATTTTGAAATCGCCACTCGACGCATGGCAGAAAGCAAAGTCAGCTATGAAGGCATCATAGGTAATATATTTAAAAAGCTTAGCCAACATTTAATGCAAAAATACATGTTACTGTTAGACACTAAATTTTGTTGAAATTTACAGATTACATTGGTATCGTCCTGAGTATCAAAGATAGGTTTACAGTAAAAAAACAACCTTATGTTGTCATCACTATGCGCGATCTCAGGTAACCACCACAAGATTACTCTTTTGCTTTTAATACACTTTTCCCAAATGTTTTACAATACATTTTGTCCAGCAATCAAGATACAACAGTTGCTGTCTGGGAAGAAACATGCACACGACCAGACCGTTTTGATCGCCAACGAATAGAAAATGCACCACAACCTGTTATCATAGCAATGACCGGCTTAAAAGCGAAACGGGTTTCAGGTAACATTATTTTACATTTCTGTATACTTAAATATATCAAACATTTAACCCTTTTTCCTTTTTTAAGTTTCCTTGCAGCTACAAACAACCAAAGCAACATATACCTATTTAGAGCCTAAAATCATTGAAACAGAAATGCTAAAGACAATGTTAGTGCCTGTTGTTTGCTTCTATTTTTTTTCCCACATTAAAAAATAACACAAAAACCACACCTTTTCTGCAGGCTAGCGGATGTTGACCTTTCAAAACCAATTCTCGTCCCACCAATAGAAAACACCACTTCTATAATCGAGCTTAAACAAATGGAAAAGAATGCAGTCATGGTATGATCACTTGCCTTTCTGATATAATACATATGAAGTCAACATAACCGCCTCTTCATATCACTTGTAGGGCAAAAACTTTGTCATCAACGGATCAATTTTGCAAGTTCACATTGACAAGACATGGTACTACACCAAATGTCTTAAATGTTCTGAAAAAAGTTATCCAGTTTATGGCAAGTGGTACTGCACACATCATGGAAAACTAGAAGACACAAATATTATGTAAGCAATATGCTTTTCAACTGTTTTCAGTAACTTAAAATACTTTAACGTATTTCTTATAAATGCAATCCAGGTACCGTATTCCAATTACCATCGATGACAAGACAGAATTTTTAGATGCTGTTATGTTTGACAAAGCTGCAACCCAACTACTAGACATTCCGTGCAAAAAGATGTACACTGAAACAGATCCTCGCACAAGCATACGGAACAAAATTATCGGCAGCCCAATCCAGTTTACAATCCGAGCAGGAAAGGACGATCGCACAGGTTCAATAACCTATTCAGTCAATAATGCTGTTACCCTCCAACAGGAAAAAGCTACTGACATCACCTCCGCTAGCACCACTCCAGCTGCAACAACTCCAGCACCAACCACTCCCGGTCCTATGATTTCAAAAGATGCAAGTGCAAAACGCAAACTTTTTGACAATGAAGGTTAACATTTGAAATCACTGTCTACATATGACCACTTTAAACACTAAACAAACTGACACTTTTTTTTGTGTACACAGCACCTCAAGATTTCGCCAAAAAACCGGCTACCGACTGTTAAAGCCTCTTATGTTGCTGTTGTTTCACCACTGATCAGTGCCACTGCTGTTTTGAAACCTTGTGTTTATCTAGGCATCTTTTGTTTAAAGTAAATATTTGCTTTGTAGTTTGTTTCTCTCCAACTTATGATGCTCCATAAACACATGCCAGCACTTTATAATTATGCAAGCTCCTAAGTTGAGCACATTTTGTTTGTAGCTTATATTTCCAAAAGTCAGCTAAAATGGTTGCGCAACGCGCGACCCGGAATCCACCTAGTTGTTTGAATTTATGTGTGACTAAAATTCAAACAATGGTCACAGCAAAATGTTGTTATGTATGGCTAAAAGTAATAAATTGACATGTTTAAATTTTTATGTGTGGCTAAAACTAATAAAAGGACATGTTTAAAATTTGTATGGTTAGCTAAAGTAAGGAATGATGATTTCTCAATTCCCCACCAAATTGAGATGGGAGATGGGAAGTTGAGCCAAATTAATGTGACTAATTGTCATGATATTTGTTTGTTGATATAACTAAAAGTTAATACATATGGCCACATATATTATTTTGTGTGACTAAATAGTAATATTTATTAGTCACTTAATAAAAGAAACAAATTAGTAATTATAAGTATCTTATGGCCACAGTTAAAATTTTTAAGTGGCTAAAATTAATCAATGGTCACGGCGCAACTTTTTATGTGTGGCTATAAGGAATCAATATTCAAGCCTACCACTTTTGTAAATATCTATACTATATATAATATGCATATAGGAGGGGCAATTTTGGTCATTTGCCATGTACAAGACTTGAATGCATGGTGTACAATGATTTAATGGACAAAAACTTAAAACTTTTGAGGGGTGCAAGTTGTGATGCATAATGTACAAGCTTACATTGTCAAAGAAAATTACACGGGATAAAATCTGATGATTAGGGTTTCGTTCACCAAAACTCAGGTTTCAAACCATACCGCCTCCCCTCCCTCCCTCCCTCTCTCTCTCTATAGCGATTGAAGTTCATCAAGGAGATTTCACTATGATTTCAGTGGATCAATAAAGATTCCAACATTCGTCAAGGGTAAGGACACTTTGCTTTGATTCTGAACACTATTTTATCATTCAAAACCCTAACAAAGACTAACAGGTCGACATGATGTAGATCCAGTGTCATATTGTTTCTGCTGCAATGGGGGAGCCAGTATTAGGTTGTATAACAACAGAGGTAAATCACAGAGAACATCTCTGCTCAGCCACTGAGTTACAAATCTGGTTCATTTTTGTTTTATGTTTGTCCGCGTTTAGGGTTTGTTGTCCGAATAAGAGTATTTATTCAAAACAAATAAGATTTGTTTTGTATTTATATTTATATTTTAAAAAATATAAGTTAATATGTTCATGAGGTATAGGAATTTGGATTTTTTTTTTCTTGTCTAACTGTTACAATTGTTTTTTTTTACAGCTAGATATGAAGGTTTTAGTTATGAGGTTTGTGAAGCTAATGTTATATTGACAATTTGATATTTTAGTAGTGATTGATATTATGAGAATTACGTACCTGACTACCAATAGTCATATTGATAATTTAATATTTGTAATTATTGGAAGTTGACTTTGGTTGTGTGTGCGTATACATAATAAGTTTCAATACACACTAATTTTTGTCTTCTTTGTGGCGCGATAGGCACGTCGGAGTACTTATTTTCATGGGCCTAGAGGACTAGCTGATAGTAAAGGTGCATCAACAGAGATTCTAAAACCTCAGGTATATCTTAGGCTAACATTTTCTGCACACTACCAGTTCTGGCGACCACACCAGATGAGATGCTCGGGTGGTCAACAAAACACCAAAACATTTCAGCTTTATAACGCCAACAAGCCAATATTTTCAAGAGGTCCTAAAATATTATTTTATTTTGTGGGTTTGTACTTGGGTCGGATTGTGGTCTAAGAGTTTCCGGGTTGGCAGATTTAGGAACAGCTTAAACCACCAATGACTCTAAGCTTAAACTAACTTTTTTTTTGTTAGAAGACTTTTTAGAAAAGAATAAAAACCCTAATATAATCTAATCTGAGACTTTTTAAGAAAGGTACTAAATTTGAGTGGATTAACGGGTCAAGCAGGTTATTAAATAGACCATGTTCAGGTTAACCCGTTTATTAAATGGGATGTGTGTTTGGGGTGATAGTTACTAAATACATTATATTAGCCAACTCTTAAGTCTTAACATGATTATGTTGGTATTGGGTTCATGTTTTATTGCTACCCTAGGTTTGTCCTTCATAAGTTCACTTGAAATAAGAATTACAGGTTGAGTAATAGTGTGTTTAGTTGCATCATAGATGCATAATTATGTCATGAAATACAGACAAAAGGGAGGTTTAATATGTTTGTGGGGTGAACCAACTCACCGTGTGTGTCTTGATATCACATTTAAGCCCTTATCAACAATTTTTAAACTGTTTGCTTACTATTTACCTATATATTGGCTTTACCAGCTGTGGTGGAGTTTCTTCAAGTGTTTCACATTGAGGAGTTTATGAAATTTGGAAAGATCAGGTAAGGTGTTGCCATAAGGACCCGAAAGGTTAGTTATGTTTATACAAGTTTTTTATCAGATGGTTTTGTATGTCCAGGAGCCAGGAGGATGGGACGTTTTTGTCAAAAACTATGCGAGCTTGCTAGCTGAAGAAGTTGTATCTGCAACAAAATATTATTTGAAGTATTTAAAGGCTGAATATGCACTTCTCTGTCTCACCGGCGGCTGGTTTTGATAAACACAACAGCAGCTTCGACATATGAATCACTGATGTCTTGGTCCCTTGGCGTCGCCTAAATCACCAGATCCCCAAACCCTCCACGGTAGCAATCAGAAAACACAGGTACACAAATCTTTCGAAGCTCTGATATCAAATTAAATTGAATTGACATGAGCAAACAATCACCAGCAACATGTATAGGTGATTGTTTTAACTACTTTGTTATTTGTTGAATTGTTTTCTTTTAATCATTTAAATTGGAAATGTTAATTGTTTGAATATTGGTTTTTAATAGTCAACAAGCCCTACAATGTTTTGTGCTGAATGCGACAATCCATTTTTGCGTGAGACTTCCAAGGTTTGCTCTAAATGTGGTGTCAACAAGCCCTACCAACTACTTTTTACCAATAACGATCTCAACGTATGTTCTTCTAGGTCTACTATTTTGTCACTTTATAGTCATATATGTGAGCGTTGACTCCAAAACATAAGCTTTTGTTGTTTTTATACAGGTTGAAAGTTGAATCGTAGAAGGTTAAACCAAAAGGCCAAAAAGAAAACATTATTTTCTTAATGTTTTTTTTTGGAAAAAGTTATATCTTTTATCAATTAAACTTGAAGTTTTTTTTGGCAGATTGTTATTTTAACTTAAAACCATGGAATAAACACTACAAAATTGGTAAATGGATGTTTATTAATTTATCATTTAAATAAATTTTATTAAATAACGAATTCATATTCATCATATCATGTGAATGAAATTTTAATTGGATCTCTCACTACGGCACCACCTACTGGTGGTTTTGGTTATAATTTGTCCAACTTTTGCTTTCAAATGATTTTTACCCATTCTCAGCTAATAATATATATCTGTTTTAATATGCTATTTTTTGTTTACCTTTTCGCTTTTACAGGTTAGACTGCAATTTTCCATTAAATTATTGATGAAAAGGGTCAAAGAGAAAAAAGGTCTGCACCAAAATGCCCTGCACTGTCAAGACTATTGAATCCAGATTGATCAATCGGGGTCAAAGATAAAGCTTAATTACTTTATACAGAGGTAAAACTAACAGACCATTTTTGGTTTGTTTATATGTTAATAGGAAAGACAA
Source organism: Ambrosia artemisiifolia (assembly GCA_032199755.1). NCBI lineage: Eukaryota > Viridiplantae > Streptophyta > Magnoliopsida > Asterales > Asteraceae > Ambrosia > Ambrosia artemisiifolia. The sequence continues at coordinate 3,120,763 of CM063526.1, read as the reverse complement.
GACTTAATAACAAAATAGGAATTGGGTTCTTAAACAAAAGAATCATCGAAGCAAATTAATTTATACCAAATGATATCAATTTTAGACTAGAGATTATTTTTCTTTAATGTTATAGTTCTTGTACGATTGCCGTGCTACCATGGTATTCTTGAAAAATTCAAAATTCGCCATTGGATTAATGAACAAATAAATGATTAATAATTGTCTTCTTTTATACGAATCACGGAATGGCCATAACATTTTTTTAGGCGGTGTTGCTTCATTATTGAAGTTATTTATTGGTCTCTTATCCATGTTACTTTTTGCAACCCTCTATACGGCGGCGTATACCCTGCCTATAGAAGGGTGCGCAAATAATTTTACCATTACAACCAACCTTTGTTTATTTACTTAAGTGATTGAAATAGGTCGGCTCAAGTTAACTATTTGTCTATTTATGTTTTGAATAAGTGGTTGAAATGGGTCGCACGAACCCTGCTCGACCTGACTCATGATTTGTTTATATCTGAAAAAAATTAATCTTTTTAACTATTTAACATTAAACATCTTTATTAATTTTTCACAGGTGATGTAATTGTTGACTTGGATGTAACATGGGCCTCAAAATCACACGTATACGATGCTAAACAAATCGAGGTAATAATAAGATCAATGTTAGTTTGGTTTATTGATTGTTTATTAATTTTGGTGAAATTTGCAAAACAGCATTCTAAGCCATTTCGCTTTTATTATAGACTGCAAAAATATACCCATTTTGGTAAGTCAAATCACTGTATTGGTGCGTCAAGTTTCTGAATCATACCTACTTTCTCATATATGAAAGACAGAATCTTTGTCAAGCTTTATTAAAAATAGTAAAATATGTAAATTGAAATTTAGATTTAATGTTTACGGATATGAAATTTTGCAAGTGTTGACTTTTTGGTTGACAGAAAACAGTGCAAACTAATTCATACATGATTCCAGTTCTCTTTCTAAAGTTGGTTATCAAGGAAAATGATTATTGGTTTTGCCACTAAGAAAGGTACAATTATGTATGCAAAAACTTCATGTGCTGTTGAAAAGAAAATAAACTTGTTTTCATCAGTAGGTTTTATTTCTTTTCTTTTTTTTCCTCTGTGTGTGTCAAAGACAGAGATCAAATCAAGAGATTGTACATGATAGTGATTGTTATTGGTCACCAATCCTTCTATCATAAATATTGTTTGTTAGCTTGAAGTAGACCATATTATTAATGTTCTTTCCATAAAAGTGAGATTATGTACATGATACAAATTTTATGAAAACGTCATGTAAATGAACCCCCATTAATTGTAGTTACATTTAGTTATATTGGTTTTCATTTATATACTTTTGGGTATAATAGAACAGAAAAAAGTAATGAGCGCAAGAAGTTGCATTTTTTATAATAAAACTATAATAATCATTGCATTTAGATAGATAATAAGTTGCATTGTAAAGTTAAAAAAAATTACATTTAGATAGATAAGTTATGAAAAACTTGCATATGGTTTGACTTTATTGTTTGTGAATTATCTTTGATGTAGGTTATCATGAGGTCTGGAAAGCCTCTAAACATTTAAAGAAATCAAAATATAAATCATCAGAGAAGGTGAAAAAGGTTCTTGCATTTGGGTTACATGAAAGAGTGCAGAGATTACAAAACAGTGAAAGAGTGTAGAGATTACAAAATTGTGAAAGTGTGTGTAGAGATTACAAAATTGTGAAAGAATTCAGCTTCAGAATTAGTCTGCACACACTAATTTCCTAAAATGGTTAAAGGCTTGCAGAATGTGAAATGGTGTCCTCACACTGCCAAATAGTCTGCACACACTGCTTACTTCAAAAGTGCTCTGGTACATCTCCAGTAAAGTCCAAGGGTCAAACAATCATCCAGGGCTTAAACAGACATACAACATCTCTTATTTGTATTGATTTGCCTATCATTGTTTGTAGTCTGGTTTACTAATATTGTTTGTGATTTCTTATGGTTTGTTATTTGTAAATCGTTATGTTTTTGTCTGTAGATTGAGTATATCTTCAGGTTTAAAATATGTTTGATTTCTAATTTAAGATTAGGGCCAAAGGTTTATTTTAAATAAAAAGCATATTACATGATAAGAAAATGAACCATCAACATTCGATTTTAGTTATGGCAAATTTGCTGAAAAATAATTCAAACCTTGTGCTTCAGCTAAGGAAAATTTACATAAAAATATGCACACGTGTTAGATGTAGCACGTATGGACTAATAAGTTAACTTATTTGAGCATTAACATATTATATCGATAACTAACCTAACTTAAATGCTATTCAATATATCATGAGATGATTTAGTAGAAAATGAGCATGCGTTATAAATTGTCGTCACTGCATGATGCGGGTTGCCTGCTAGCAACATGATCCTCTTGCAAACAATGATTACCCTATTTACCCATCACTTCAATTTTTTTAGTGTCCTCAAATAGGGAAAAACATTCAAACATAATTTCTCTTTTCAACATAAATGAGACACTATGTTGGTCAAGAAAAAAAAAGACTTTCGAAAATCACTGTCTTAGCTCAACATTTTGTCCCAAATCGATAATACAAGAATACAAGAAAAGTTGGTTGTAACTAAAATCCCTCGGTTAATTTATTTTAACAACAAGTGTTACACTTATTCTATTATTCACCAACAATTCTATATTATTCGCTTGTCGATAATACAAGAATAAAAGGAAAGTTGGTTGTAACTAAAATCCCCCAGTTAATGTATTTTAACAACAAATGTTACATTTATTCTATTATTCATCAACAACAATCGAACCCAGGAAATCCCACGAATAGCGACGCTATTTGTAGGGTCTGGGGAGGGTGGGATGTAGGCAAACCTTACCCCCATCGTTAGAGATAGAGAGGTTGCTTCCAGAGAGACCCTTAGCTCGATGTCAAACACACACTATAGATAATTAAGTAGACAAACACCATGCATTAAAAAAATAGTGAAAGAATAACATAGAAGACTAAGTACATAAATAATCTCATGAGATAGAAACTATACATAAACGCACAAAACGGTACTCTTCTCCTAAAAATCCTTAACTTTGATCCTACACCTCCATGAATTCCTATCTTGGACCATATTCTCAGAGAGGTGCAATTCTAACAAATCTTTCCTAATCCGTTCCACCCAAGTCACTTTGGGTCTGCCTCTACCCCTCCTCCCCTCCATAGTGAGGTGTTCCACTGTTCTATCAGGAGCTGTCATTTGTCTCCGTTTCATCAATAATTCTAAATTATTCGCTTGTCAAGGATTGAACCTTAAACTTCCCTCTAAGAAGCATATGCCTCTATCAAGTAGACTACACCAAGATATGTAAGAAAAACCCTTCAGTTAAACGGTTATTACAGTTTTGCTATATTTGACCTTCTTTACCGAAGGATGATCATCTTGGTAGCAAAAAAAAACAACTTGTCGAGCCAACTGAATCGAGTTTTTAAGATGCTTTAAACTAAGAGAGGTACCATACAATATATCTCGAAATAATTGATAATCTAAGATAAATAAGTATCGCGTTGCAAATTTTCGCCACCGCAGCATCGCGCGGGTTTCTTACTAGTAATTAATAAACATATATTCGTTACCTTCACGTGACTGCCAACAAAATTGTCCATAATAAACATAACTTCATCATTTCAAATCTATATATATATATAAAAGAAAAGGCTTTTGCTGACGTGGCGTGCAATGGAGGCTTCAACCTTGTGTCACGTGGCATCATAATGGAGAGTTTTTGGTGTTTTTAAATTGTTTCATTTTTTAATTAAATTGAGTTATTTTAGGAAAAAATAATTTAAAAATAAATTTAAAATTTTATCTCTCATATTTCCTCCTATAACTTTTAAACGTTTATATCTTTTATATACGGGATTTTTTAAAGAAAAAAATTACATCAAATTAACGAGCGTTTTATTATCTTTCCAACGAGTACCATAGTGCTATATAAAAAACGGAGAAAAAATTGACTAATTTTTGTGGGGTTTCGTTCATACAGGAAAAAAACACACAAAGTGTTCATGTTATCACGTAAAATTAGATTTTGTGGGGAATATGAGTTATTACCCTGTGAACATACAATGATTGGAAGATTTTGTGGTTAGTTAACTTGTGCCGTTTGTAATAGGTTATCACATAAAATTAGATTTATCAACCCCGGGACCCTCCCGGGGTAATCAGCTAGTATATATATATATATATATATATATATATATATATATATATATATATATATATATAACCAACGTATCCATTCAGCAAACAACATAAACAAAGAAAATGACCAATATAATGATAATCATGACAAGGTTCAATTGACACACTACTAGAAAAAAGGCCTAATGGAACATTTTTAGAAGCAACATTTTTCAAATGAGTTGCAGTAGATGACTGTGCGGGTTAACTGCAGTCAATACAGTTTAGACCACCCGTAGTGGGGATTGTTTTGGACGTGAAATAGGCCAAAAACACCGCATAACGCCGGCAAAACGCTGGAACACCGCTCCCGGGGGCGTTTTTTTATTTAAAAAAAAGCAATTTGGCGTGGAATTTTTAACACCAATTTTGACGTGAATCTGTTCGCTTTTTTTTAGCCAATCAACCCTCTCCATTTGGAGAGGGGGCGTTATCCTGCAGATGCCACTACACCCGGTCTTAGGCATCTTTAAAACTTGTTGGGTTGTTGCAAATACAATTTGGAAATTTCACTACAATTTTGATAGTTAAAGATGGGTCAAAGGTTTAATAGTCAACAGAGCTGTTGTTAGATTTGTAGGAGTTAAAAATACATAGTAGAAGTCAAAGCTGGGATGATATGCACTGAAAGTCAAATACTATACATTTATAAGCATCAAGTTTTAGTAAACAATGGTGAAAGACTAAAAGTGGATGCAAATGCAAGAATGGTATTTACTGCTCAGTTTGGGATTGGTTTTATTTTGCAAATGTTTTTTAGTAAATGGCCAGGAATTATTGGGTATAGTTTAGTGCATAGAAACTGCTAATGGTCAAATTAGGCCCAACGATGGTCAAATAGGTTTAATGGTGGTTAACTAGAGCTAGTGATGGTCAAATAGACCCGCTAATGGTCAATTAGGCTCAATGATGTTAAATTACGCCCAACGATGCTTAATTAGATCCAATGATGATTAATTAGTTCAAATGATGGTTAATTAGGACCAACGATGGTCAAATAGGTTTGTTGATGGTTAATTAGACCTAGCGATGGTCAAATAGACCCGCTAATGGTCAATTAGGCCCAATGATGTTAAATTAGGCCCAACGATGCTTAATTAGATCCAATGATGGTTAAATTAGGCCTGCTGATGGTTAATTAGGCCAATGATGGTCAAGTAGGCCCAACGATGGTCAATTAGTCCTAATGATGGTCAAATAGATTTAATGATGGTTAATTAGGCCCAATGATGTTAAATTAGGCCTAACGATGCTTAATTAGATCCAATGATGGTTAATTAGGCCCACTGATTGTAAATTAGGCCCAACGATGGCCAGATAGGTTTCATGATGGTTAAGTAGGCCCAATGATTGTTAATTAGTTCAAATGATGGTTAATTAGGCCAATGATGATCAATTAGCCCCAACGATGGTCAAATAGGTTTAACGGTGGTTAATTAGACCCAGTGATGGTCAAATAGACCAATGATGGTTAATTAGACCCATTGATGATCAATTAGGCCCAACGACGACCAAATAGGTTTAAATTTTAATGATGGTCAAATAGGTTTAACGATGGTTAAATAGACCCGATGATGGTTAATTAGGCCAAATGATGGTTAAAAATAGTTTCAATAACTTGTGTCAAAAAATGTTTCAATAACTTTTGTCATTTTCATAATCGTCTTGTTTACACTTAATGGTGAAATAATCTCAAGTTACTTGGAGCGTTGATCTATAAACTTCGACTCGGCATGAAACCACATAATAACTAATAACAATAAAAGGGAGTTCAAGCCTTATAAGAGGCAAAAAAGGGTGTAATAAAAAGGGGAGGAAATTAGCGGTTTAAAAAAAAAACTAATAACAATAAAAATTTGAAATACTTTGGATAATGCACTTATTTAATTTTCCTTATTTGATAATGAAATTTTTGTGAAATATTATTTCCCCCTCCTTTTCCCGCTCCTGTTTCCCTCTCTCAAAGTTAAATAAAAAAACCCTATTTTTTTAGCCCCATGCCTCCATACATACCTTGCCTTGTATTTAGATTTGCCCACATTCATCAATTCTGCTCACGACATTTCTAAGTCAGACTGCATCGGGGCACATCATCAAATAAGGTTAGGGTTTCTTTGCTTTCACTTTAATGATCCACTCATCGATCGGCATGAGTATTTGGTGTTGCAATATTTTCATTATGTTGTTGACATGTCATTGTTGTTAATAATAGTTTTTATTAATGTTCCTTTATCCTAATTATATGATTTTATCTGATTAAACGTGAACACTTCCTCTTTTATATGCTACATTAGATGGATTGTGCTTGTTTAAATTAGGGATAATATCATAATTTAATAACCTAGTTTCAATATTGTTCCAAAAAAACAAAAATTAAACGTAGCTACTAGTATAGTAATTTGTATTAGCGGATATAATTTCAGTAACTAAATTTGTATTTATTATGCTCAATCTTCTCCATAAAATAAGGAGAGATTGTTTCCATATCTTTGTATGTATTCTTTGTATTTATACCCGGTTATGATTGGAATGAAAACACACAATTCATAACAAATTACATGGTATCAGAGCCACTGCTCTGAACCCTAACCGCAGCTTTTCTTTTTTTCAGCAGGATTTCGATCCTGTTCAAGGGTTTCGACCCCCTGTTTTTGTTTGCCGGCCACACCTCATTCACCACTCTTTCCCTTTCCCAACTCTATGGGTGACAAAGCTGACCCACAGGCTTTGGCCAACCCCAAACCATCCAACACTCTCCATCCTGTTTACACCGTCACTGACATCACCAAGAAGGTCCGGATTTTGGATGGCTCCAAGGTGACATACTCCGCGTGGGTGAAACTTTTCCAGCTTCACGCACGGGGATATCAAGTCTTGGACCATATCACATCCGAACCTCCTTCCAGAGATGACCCGTCATACGAACAATGGAAAAACATTGATGCTATTGTTCTGCAGTGGATATACTCCACTCTGTCTGACAACTACCTCAAACAAGTTCTTGACATCCTGAACCCTGACAACGATGCTACTGCCCTTCAAGCCTGGACTCGTGTTCGTGAAATCTTTCACACCAACAGGGGTCCTCGCTGTGCTGCCTTACAATCCAGGTTTACAAATCTCAAACTCAGTGCCTCTCCCTCGCTGGACGCTTACTGTCAATCCCTTCGAGACATTGCTGATCAGTTGGAGGACCTTGGTACTCCGGTGAATGAACAAGCTTTAGTCCTTCAACTTGTCCGGGGGTTACCACGAGAATATGACACCATTGCTGCTATGATTCATAGGGAACTACCCCCTGGAACGAGGCTTGTGAAATGCTCCGGGGAGATCAGGAACGCCAAACGGCTCAAGACCCAGTGACTACCCCTTCTGAAGCCCTGGCCGCTGTCAACACCACTCGCCGTGATGCTCCGGAACCTACTCAGAACTCTTCTCGTCGGCCTGATTCTCAGCCGACCAGGTATTCTTCTCAGGCCTCTAGGTTTGTTCAGAACAATAATACTAATCGGCGCTCAGGGTTTACTCGCCGGGATGGGTCACAACAGAACACAGGGCCCAACTCTTTTGACACCCAATCCCACTCTAACAGACCCTTTAGATCACCCAACAACCGGACCCCAAATCGCTCACAGCCCAATAACAATTACTGGCCCAACTACCCACCTCAGCCCAATAATTTCTGGCCCAACTACTGGCCCGTACCACCTCCCCCTTGCCCATACCCTACTCTGCCAGGTTGGGCTTCTCCTTGGCCCACTAACCAACAGCCAAACCAGCAGCCCAGCTCCTCCTCCACTTCGGCCCAGGCCCACATCACGGATGTAAACCCCCTTGAGCCCACTGAACTAGCCGAAGCTTTTCAAGCCATGGCAGTAGAAGACGAGACCCCACAATGGTTCATGGATACCGGTGCTACTAATCATCTCACCTCGGACTCAGGTATGATTTCTCACTCGTGTGATAATTCTATTAAACATGTATTGGTTGGTAATGGACATCGTTTACCAGTTGCTGGATCAGGTCATACAAACCTACCCTCAACTTCTAAACCACTCCAACTTAAAAACATTTTACATACCCCCAACATTATTAAAAACCTTATATCTGTCCGGAAATTCACCCGTGATAACTGGGTTTCCGTTGATTTTGATCCTTTTGGTTTTTCTGTGAAGGATTACCCGAGTGGGACGATTTTGAGTCGGCATGATAGCACCAGTCACCTCTACCCGCTCACTGCTACCACCCCTTTTGATGCTTCTGCTTTTGTCTCCACAAGTCTACAAGGCTCGTGGCATAATCGTCTAGGACACCCTGGCATGCATGTTCTAGATATTTTGAACTCTAATAATTTTATTTCTTGTAATAAGCATGCACGTACTTCTTTTTGTGACTCGTGTCAAATCGCGAAGCACAAACATTTGCCTTTTCAATTATCTAATTCGTCTACTGTTTGCCCATTTGATATTGTGCATTGTGATTTGTGGACGTCTCCCGTCCTTAGCAAACAGGGTTATAAATATTATTTGGTAATTATTGACGATTTCACCCACTTTACTTGGGTGTTTCCCTTAAAGTTTAAATCTGAAACCTACACCAAATTTACCCAATTTTATAAATATATATCTACCCAATTTCACCGCAACATCAAATCTTTTCAATGTGACATGGGTGGCGAATTTGACAATGCCCAGTTTAAACAATTTGCCGCCTCTCATGGGTTACAATTTCGCTTCTCCTGTCCCCACACCTCCCAACAAAATGGGAAAGCCGAACGCATGATTCGACGTCTTAACGAAATCATGCTTTCCCTTCTCACCCATGCCTCTCTCCCACCAAACCTATGGGTCGAAGCTCTTCACACATCCGTTTACCTCCACAACATTCTCCCATCCAAAACCATTGGTTTTCGAACCCCCACCGCTGCCTTATACCTCAAAAACCCAGATTACACACCCCTCCGTGTTTTCGGATGTGCATGCTATCCCAACCAGTCTGACACCCGCCCTCATAAACTTGCCCCACGGTCTACCCCTTGTGTCTTCCTTGGCTATCCTGCCGACCATCGAGGATATTGATGCCTTGATCGTACCACCGGGAAAATCATTCTATCCCGCCATGTTACCTTTAATGAACTTGAATTCCCATTTTCAAAATCATACCAACCCACTCCTAACTCCTACACCTTCCTCGAGACCGACCCCTCCCCTCTAATCTTTACCCAACCCTCACCCTCAACCACCATCCCCGTTTCCCCATCACCTGCCACCCCCACACCTCCCCCTTCACCACCACCGAATGTTTCCGCTCACCCACCTCCATCCCCTCCTCAACCTACACCGACTGACCACCCTCATCCCATCAACCCACCCATTACCTATTCCCGACGACACACTCGTCCTCCCTCGGCCCCACCATCTAACCCCATTCCCTCACCTTCTATCCCACCTGTTCCCACTAAACCCCAGCCTCGTCATCACATGACAACTCGTTCTCGTGATGGCACCTCCAAACTAAAAGTACCCTTTAACTTAAACACCGAAACCGTCTCCCCTATCCCGAAATCCCACCTTGATGCCCAATCAGATCCCAACTGGTATGATGCTATGAAAACTGAATACAATGCGTTAATGAATAATCACACATGGGAACTCGTTCCTAGACCACCCGAGGCACATGTCATTCGATGTATGTGGCTCTTTCGCCACAAATTCCATGCTAATGGGACTCTTGAAAGATACAAGGCTCGGCTAGTCGTAAATGGCAAGTCACAGCAGGTTGGTGTTGATTGTGAATAAACATTTAGCCCCGTGGTTAAACCAACCACCATTCGCACCGTACTTAGTCTTGCGTTATCTAAATCCTGGCCGATACATCAGCTTGATGTCAAAAACGCCTTTTTACACGGAGACCTCAATGAGACTGTGTATATGTTTCAACCACCAGGTTTTGTGGATAGTAGCAATCCTAAGTTTGTTTGCCGGTTAAAGCGGTCACTATATGGGCTCAAACAGGCACCTCGTGCCTGGTACCAGCGGTTCGCATCTTATATTATTCGGTGTGGATTTAAAACATCCACCTCGGATAGTTCCTTATTTGTTTACAAGCGCGGGGACGATATGGCTTATCTTTTGTTATATGTTGATGACATCATACTCACTGCATCTAATGATAATCTGTTACGGTATTTTATTGATGCTATGTCCAGAGAGTTTGCTATGACTGATCTTGGCAGGTTACACCACTTCTTCGGCATCGAAGTCAAACATACATCGGGCGGACTGTTCTTGTCTCAACGAGCCTATATTCAGGATATCCTTGCTCGTGCCAAAATGGAGAACTGCAAACCGTGTCATACTCCTGCATACACCTTGTCCAAACTCAGCGCCGAGTCCGGTGAACTGCTCTCTGATGGAACTCTATATAGGAGTCTTGCCGGGGCACTTCAGTACTTAACATTTACCAGACCCGACATTTCCTATGCGGTTCAGCAAGTGTGCCTATTCATGCATGCCCCCCGAGTGCCTCATTTTAACTATCTCAAGCGGATTTTACGGTATCTTCGTGGCACTACAGATCATGGCTTACACTTGACCCCCTCTAGTTCGGTCCAATTGACAGCTTATTCTGACGCTGACTGGGGGGGGTGTCCAGATTCTCGCCGCTCCACATCCGGCTACTGTGTTTTCCTCGGCAATAATTTAATCTCCTGGTCTTCTAAGCGGCAACCGACCATTTCTCGCTCCAGTGCTGAAGCTGAGTATCGAGGCGTCGCTAACACCGCTGCTGAGCTCTCTTGGATCCGAAACTTATTGCTTGAACTTCATGTTCCGGTTCGACAAGCATCCATCATCTACTGTGACAACATTTCGGCCATGTATCTCTCCCAGAATCCGGTTCAACATCAGAGAACTAAGCACGTGGAGATCGATATCCATTTTGTTCGGGAAAAAGTTAAGCTTGGTGCTGTTCGGGTTCTTCATGTCCCAACCGAATTTCAATATGCAGACATATTCACTAAAGGATTACCACGCCTACTGTTTGATCGTTTTAAGACCAGTCTGTGCATTCGGCCGGCTACTGCTTCGACTGCGGGGGCGTATTAGCGGATATAATTTCAGTAACTAAATTTGTATTTATTATGCTCAATCTTCTCCATAAAATAAGGAGAGATTGTTTCCATATCTTTGTATGTATTCTTTGTATTTATACCCGGTTATGATTGGAATGAAAACACACAATTCATAACAAATTACAATTTGGAGTGTAGGAATAATAGTAATATGGAAGATAAGAAAAATAGTAATATGGAGGTAATGGAGTCATGTGCTTGTTGGGGTCGCATATCAATCCGAGTCAAGCAAGTCACAGGCATTTTCCCATGAGGGAAGGGTGTTGTTGATGATGTAGGCTTGAACATCAAATTCCGGTGGTAAGCCACGAACCAGCTGCTGAACAAGGCATTTTTTGGTGACTGGTTGTTCAACAGCAACAGCTGCAGAACAAGGCGTTTTCTGTTTCACGGGCTGCCACACAGCAAGGCTTGTTGTTCAGAAAGATCTGGCGAATCCAAGTCTTTTTCTTGATTTAGATAAGGAAGCGCACTCCATTTTAAAACAAACTTAGCATGTCAAACCATCTGATGGTCTTAAAGATGAGTTTTTTTGCATAACCAGTGCTAATGTGCTATCTCCCTTCATATTTTCACTTCTAGTGTTCTTCTCTTCCTCTTTTTACATACAATGCCATCACCATTACCAATGAACCTGCCAATTCTGATCACTCTTTTAAAAGCTGCAATTTGCCATTGTTAATGGCGACAATATCTTCCTTTAGCCGTTTAGAAATTTCAGCCAATATTATAACTTTCTGTCTATGGATCAATTATTATGTGTTTTATAAATTCTTTAAGAACTTAATAATACATCAGCATTCGATCGATGTATCCGCGGTGGTTTAACTCAACAATAATATGTTTGTTTTCTACGGGTTGGCTGACAAAACTTAGGTTTGAAAATGATCTGGTTTGGTTGATTTAGTCTGTCATAATTCCAAGGTATCCATTACTTCAATTTTTGCAACGACAAGCAACTTGTCTTTGCCATTCACGAATAGGGACCTGTTGAATTTTGTGGAAAATATCAGCTTAAAGCTTAATGAAATACATGACTTCGTTTATTGCAAATCTATGGGTAGTAGGTATAGTTGGGAATATCAGGGGGTTCTGTGGGAACAAATTTGGGTGATGGAAGTAACATGGGTGCAATGAAGTTTGTGTGGTTAATAATATATTGAAAGCTTTAAAACAGAAATTACAAGATAAAGACATCCGTAGAAACTAGCCAACAAAACTGTTTTTTGTTCTCTGTGTACTTGGTACTTTTTTTGAACGGCCAACAAAACACTCCATATTATTCCACCATGCTAGCAATTAACTAGCCAACTAGAGACCCGGATTCATCGAATTACACAGACCGAAACAAAACATACAGTGACATAAAACAAGGTTTTCTGTCCGAAATTGTGCAGGATTTTCTGTCCAAAACTGTGCAGGATTTTTTGTCCGAAACTGTGCAGGATACATAGTGCCTAACCAAGATAAACCAAAGAAACTTGAAACAAATTCCCAAGCCGTATCGTTCAATGGTCAAGCAAGAAGACTGAGACAATTTTGTAGCATATACACAATCAGACAAATTCAAGGTTTTAATCATTTGTTCTAGTTATCATTATTTCACTTTTAATATTTTTCTTTTATACTCTAATGTAATAATTAATTTTTTTATGTGAGGATGTTTCAAAGAAAACCAAAGAAGCATGATCGAATTACATTTATGATCATCACTTGGGATGAGGACATACCTATCTAAGGGACAAATTGGTAACCTCATTCTTTAATTCAAGCGTTTTTTGTGTCTATATATGTTAATTATTTTTTGGTTGTATGTCTGATGTGTGTGTCTGCTGCTTTATGTTGTCCATATTACAAGGTACAAAATAATGAACTTGCAATTGATGAAATCCCCTCTCATGAAATCCCCTCTCATTTTTTTTTTTTGTTAACAAAACATCTAACTATGTTTTTCACATTTTTTTTAAAGATTGACAGCTAAACACAAATCAAGGATGGAGCCTTGAACCTTGATCTGGGCACAGATGCCCTTACAATAGTATTTGGCAAGGATAAAGGTGGTTTTTTAAAGGGTGTTGGCTATGGAGTGACTTCTAGTAGATATTGGCAGGTCCTAGAACAAATGGATCATCAAAAGAACGAATTACACAACTTGAGTTTCAACTACACAATGAGAGACTTGAGCGTGGGAAAAAAGATGAGCAAATTAAGACCCTATCCATGAAGATGGCAGAAACAGATAACACACTTAATCAAGTTTTAACTCATCTAGCTGCATAAGGACTCACGTTACCAATTTGTCTATCTTCTACAAACAAAATGTTACCAACACAAGTAAGTTCATTAGGTATTTGTCAGATGTTCTATATTAAGAAAGCTTCTCAATATTTTTCAACTCTAACAGGTGATACAAGAAGGAGATAGTGTGTTGGTCCCTACATGTTGCTGTCGTTGGAAGCTCTGCTAGGGAGTAATGATGCATCATTATATAGAGTTTTTTATTCGAAGTTTATGTCTTTAATATTTATATTAAAAACTCATGTATGGATTTTGGTTTATTTGCAAATATTATTTGGTTTTTAAGTTTTCTTTACAGTTGTTTTTATTTTACAAAAAAGTTGAAAATAAAATGGTTAATTACAAGAAAATGGTAACATATAACCACAATAAATATGTGTGACCAAATGATAAACAATGGCCATACTTATAATAACAAAATTTCATGTGACTTTATATAACCATTAGCCACACAATCGTCACTTGGTTTTTTGTGTGACGGAATGATACCAAATGCTATGGACAAAACGGATTATGTGTCACCAAAGTTAGGCAATAGCCACACCATTGTCACTTTTTTTATGTGACGTAATAATAGCAAATGTCATAGGAAAAAAAATATGTGTGACCGAAAGTTAGAATATAGTCACACATATAAATACAAAATTGTTTCGTGTGTCTATAAATAGTTTTTTACCACACTTACAGTAAATTCATGTGACTATATAATAGAAATGGCCACACTTACAGTGAATTCATGTTGTCATTCCAACCCTTTAGCCACAGTTAATAGATGGAAAGCTTATTAAAACAATCATTTTTGCCACATATTTTTTTAATTGGTGTGGCTAAAACAAAACTTTTAGTGACTATATAACTAAAATGGCTACACGTAGAGTAATTTCATGTGGCCGTTACTACCCTTTAGTCACATTTAATAGACAGAATGCTTGATTTCAAAAAGAAATATTGGTACCCTTTAGCCACACTTTTTAAGTGCTATGGCCACTAAATGTGAATGTGGCCGTATGATACCTACGATGACTCGACCTATGGTCACACTTGAGCTGGAAAAAAAAAGTGTGGCGAAAGGCATATGGTCACATTTTTTTTGTGTGGCCGTAGGCATATTTTGGCGTAGTGATTCCAAATTCGTCCAGTCTACTTCTACCTTCGCCCACCTTATATTCACCTTCGCCCAAATCTTCTTACATTCGCCCACATCAGCCTTCTAACACATGTTAACTATCCAATCACTAGTCGCAAAACGCATCTACAACTTTCACACTCGAAATCCATTACAATGGATCTTCAAACAAAAGCCACCCTCAATTTCCTACCATATCTAGTTAAAACAGAAGACAACGTACCATTCCATTCCACCATTGACATCATTTTAAACTCAAAATATAAAACCATTCTAACTGCTGATGCTCCCATCCATCTCGAAACCCTCCAAGAATTCTGGGCTAAAGCTGAAGTCTTGTTTCAAGACAAAAAGCCTACATCCATTATTTCCAAAATTGGAGCAACTAGCATCTCCATTACACCTGAACTCATATCCACAACCTTCTCCCTCAACGACTTGTCAGGTAAGGATTCTTTTCCTAAAACAGAGCTTCACACAAGGTTTCAGGAAAGAGGGTATGATGCTCAAATGACTGGATCAACATTGTTTAAAAAGTTTTTCCCTCCAGTCATGAAGTTTTTCTTCCATACTCTCCTTCTCTGTGCCTCGGCTAAGACCACATCCTTTAATGAAATCCCATTAAGGATTCAGTACTTGGGGTATGCTATGTTGTCAGACTCTGACTTCAATCTTTCCCAAGGACTGTTTATGGACTTGGTTTCTAATGTGAAAGCCATAAAATCTGGCTCAAACAATGCTTTTCTACTCTACCCAAGAATTCTTAGTGTAATCCTTCAAAAGGTTTTACCAGAAAATGATTTTCAAAAGGGTGAGTCTTTCCAAATGAAAAGTTTAACTAATGAAACTTTCACAAGAATGCTGGGTTCTTCAACCCAAGAAAAAGTGTCTAAAGTGTCAAAAGTTTCCAAAACACAAACAAAGAGGTCAAAAACAACAACTGTTGTTCAAACCTCTGTTGTTGAGCCCACTGCTCCTGGTGATCATGGCAATTCATCCAGTGCTGTGAAACCCACACCAGCCACCAAAAGAAAACGTCCACCTACAAAAACCACCTCCACACCCAAAAAGGGACTTCTGGAAGATGAGATACCAGAAGCTAACCCTGTTGCATCAACAAAGCAACCTGAAACCACTGTTGTTACTTCCTCACAACAGTTGGAAATATCTCAACCCAAACAAACTCCTCAAGTATCCTCACAAAAGGATCTTGTTGTAAGCCAAAGGGAACCACATACTGAAGCATATGAGTCACTTGATCATATGTTTACAAGTCCATCTCCCAGGGCTAATTCTCTTCTTACTCCTCCACCTTCACCACAACATGTCCCACAAACAATGCAACCTCTGTTTGAGGCAATCGATAAAACTCAGGATAATCCCAGTTCCTCTCCTTCACCTGTCACTGAGAGTATACCTCCACAAGTGACTGGGCCTAAGAAAAATCAATCTGTCAACCCACAAACAGAAGAGGAGGTTACACTCCCAGAGTTCAATGTAACTCTTGGTGAGTTTTCAAGTGAAGCAGCCACTACTGTTGTAGAGACCATTGTCTCACAACAGGACAGTGGTTACATAGCTAAGACTTCCTTGAAGGCAACAACTGATGAGGCCACAATTGTGTCCCCAAAATCAGTTGGAAGTCCCCAGAACCAAGACCAAGGGGCATCTGGTTCTCATTCCCTGGACTCACCTCCTAGGACTGAACCAGGTAAAACTACCACTGGTGGGAATTCAGATGATCCTATTAACTTAGGTGATGGATTAAAATTCCAAGAATTGACGGATAGAGTTCAAACCATTAAACCTCTGTTGCTGACATCAAAACAGATGTCAAGTCAATATTGGAAACTCTGCCAAACTTTACCAAAACTCAACCATCCACTGCTGATATTGCTAGTGAGCTATGGAAATCTGTTTCCCCCATCATCATAGCTCACAGGAAACTAGCAGATCAGAAACAAGAGACTTACATGAACTTGATCAGAAATATGGTGGATGCCAGGTTCAATGATACCAAGGCTGATATCAAGGTGATCAAAGACCACTTGCTGAAGACTACTGGCTCTGCCCTTACCACAATCCTCAGAGATGAAGATGATGATGAATTCACAGCTGATGATGCCAAAAAGGGGGAGAGTGCAGAGATAGGTTGCCAAAACTAAATCCTTTTGGTGCTCCACCCTCTCAAAAGGGTAAACCAACTGCTGACAAACCAGAGTCTACTCAAACAGCACCACAAAAACAACAACAACCAAGTGCTCAAACCTCTGCTGCTACTGAAACTGCCAAAACCAGCAAAGCAAAGGAAGTTGATACCTCTGCAAATGAAAAAGCTGATAAGGCTGCTGAAGACAAGCTTAAAAGGGCTGACACTCTGGAAGTTAAAGCAGAGAGGTTATTTCAGCTGAAGAAGGAACAACAGCAAGAAGTTGAAGATGTGAGTTCCTCAAAAAGAAAGAAAATCTCTGCAAAACACACAAGGAAACCACCATCCAAACTATCTTCTGAAACCACTGATGCTGAAACCCCTGCTACTACAACCACTGCCACCAAAACCACTGACACCAAAACATCTGATCCTATCAAACCAACCACCCAACCAACAACCAGACCAACAACTACACAATCAACAACCAAACCAACCACTACACAACCAAAACCCCAAACAACTGCTGGTTCTACAAAAGAACCAACAGAGGTTAACCCAACCACTGCTGCACAATCACCTTCACCAAAAATCTTGTACAGCAGAAAAAGGAAATCTACCTTTGTTGTACAAGATGAAAACATCCACACCACACCACCAACACAACCCTTAAATGCGATTCCACTCTCATCATACTCACCACACACCTCACAGTTCAGATCACATAGACCACCACCAACCATCACACCATTGGCTGAGAAGTATCCTCTTGAACTTGATTTACCAAGGGGGAACTTCAATCCTTCTATAATACTGATAAGCCATCAGAAAGATCCTTCCCTTCTCTTAAAAATTTTCCTGTTCCTCTAAACATTGATACCTGTCTGAAATACAAGAGTGAACAGGCAGATGCCATCATAAAAGAGAAATGCAAAGGGAAGGATGACAGGAGTGCTCAGGGCATCCATTCAGCAGAGCTTAGCAAACTGAGAAGGATTGAAGATTTTGCTAAGACCCTGAGCAACTCAATATCCTCCATGCCTCTCAGCAAAGATATGGAAAAGGAGGTTAGGGATTCTCTTCTAGAATAGATCTTGGCAACCATGCCTTACAAAGCAAACAAGAAACAGTTTGCAGGCTGGACCACCCATGCACTCAGAGAAGAATTGATCAGAATTGAAGACATGGCCAAGAATCCTCCATCAAAGGTCTCTGCCCCTGATTTCAGCAAAGGCAGAGATCCAGCCAGAGCTCTCAAGTTTAAAAGAATGAGACAAGAAATTGTGGCTGCTAAGTATGGAGAAATGAAGTCTGTGGCAAGATGGTCTGAAATAAGATTGATTGAAACTTACAAGAAGCTGGAAGAGAACAGAAAGAAAGACCCTACCTTGCCAAGAAAACCTATCTATGCTGATGAGCCCAAGAGACCTCTACAGGCCTTTACTTTAGACAGCCTACTGGACACTTCTGATCTATCTATTGCTGCAAGAAGACAGTTCAAAAAGCATAAGGAGATGACAGAAGAAGAACAGAAACAGTTTGCTGATACATTAGTAAAAGAGGGTCTTCTCAACCAAATTCGTTATTTCTCTGATCCAACCACTGAGAGACTCAGAGAACTCATAGGAAGACCACCATCACCAAACTCATCAAAAATAAAGATTCATCCCCGCCATTCCTCTGATTCTAAAATTCTAAAATGGAAGTCAAATAAAGACACCCATGAATTGACCTTGCTCAGATCAGATGGAAAGATTCAGAAGCTCAGTATGGATGATGCACATGGCCTGTGTGCTAAAGATCTTCAAACACTGCTGAATCTAGAGCTGGAAAGAGATGCTGAAGACCTCTGCTGACCTGGAGAAGAACAGATTATTAGAAAGCCAAAAATATTCTATCTTTTGATCCTTTGAATAAAACAGTTGATACAAGAAACTTTCTCCAAAAGACTGTTGACCCTAACAACTGACGAAGACAACTGCTGTTGCTGAAAGGTCTGCTGAACAAACAACTGATAGACAAAGATCTGATGAAGAAACAACTGTTGATCAAGTACTGAAGAACAAAGGTCTGTTGAACCAACAGCACTTTGGATTCAACAAATGATAAAGACCATCAGAGTTTTCCTTTACAGTAGTTTGTATTAACAGTGTTTTCAATGTAACAGTAGTTATAGTTAGCAGATGTTTAATGTTGTTAGTCAGTTAGAGGTCGCTGTCTTAGGTGACGTCAGCAGTGATCATCAGAGGTTTAGTTTAGTCTATAAATAGAACAATGATTGTACTGTTCTATTCATCACTCGTCATTCTCTTAAGACAAACATTCTCTGAGTGATCAGGCTGAGGGGGAGTTATTGTACAATTGTAACCTTTCAATCTAATGAAAGCTTTCGATTAAAAACAATTATTCTCTTGTTTTGATTTATAGTTTATCATTCCGCTGCACTTTCCATTTATATCTCACTTCACTTATTTATTTCTCTAAACAATCAAAACAATCAAACTTAGATCCTCACAGATCCTCCATGTTTCTAGATCTGTTCACGAGAACAGTCATCATAAACAAACCCTTTAATTATTCTATTGAGTCAACTCAGATCTGGTGATGATTCTTCAGTTTCAGATTCAACAATCACCAGATCTGATCACGAACCATCGAACGGTGAAACCTTCCACGATCAATGTACCAATAACAACAAGAAATCCGATACACCACAACTAAAACCCAATCGTAACCTATACCTAATAACAAAAGGCTAGATCAGAACTGCGAACATAAGGCAAGATCTAGAACACTGTATGATACCAGAATCGAGAGCGTTTAGCTCTGATACCATGTCAAAATTGTGATATCAAATAACTTTAAAACATGATTTATTAATACCAAACTGAAAGGTTTAAACCTTGTACATACATCGACTCTTAAATACAAAGAAATACCCTAATACCTAAAGAACTGACAAGTTCATAAATCAACCGATTACTCAATAGATCTTACAAAACACTAGGGGTAACATTTGAGAATACAACAATCAGATTATCATAACCTAGTCGTCTCAAACCCTAACTGAGAAAAGTAACCAAAATATGATCCTGACAAAATCGAGCTTGTGTAAAGAGGTGAATAAAAAACAAACTGTAGAATAAGATATGATCTCCCCTGTTTATTATTGTTGAGAATAACAGGAGTGAGAGAGAGAAAGTCTTTGTAATGGGTGAAGATGATTGATATGTGGAATAAGGTAATCTCTCTACTTGAAATAATCCTAACCGCCTCTTTTTTATATTGTGGTTAGAAGGAGCAATCATTATTTGTTGTATTAGGTGTGAATATATTGAGAAGCAGCAGCCACGTGCCTCAAAATTATAAGCCCCTTAACATTCAATAACCCACAAACCGATTATTTGCAAGTCTTAGCTATCCAAGCCCATTAGCAAACAAGCTACAAGCCCAAATCACACACCCGCAACTTGACCGGACCATTAGATATGCACAAACCTTATGCAACATATTCAAATACAAATTAACGAAGTAAACTAGATAAGTAGGTAATCTGGGTAAATCTGGATATTAAAATTGTAATATTACAATATTATTTCAACATACATGTTAACTCTGGTTATGATGATCTGTTCTTACCCCGTAAGAAATTAAGTGCTTTAATGTCTCCCATGAGTTTTTGAGTTGGCACCCACTTGTTGTTAAACACCACATCGTTTCTCGCTTTCCATAGTATCCAAACTGTTGTCTGGATAACCACATAGATCGTTTTTCTTTTTTGTTTATCATATACTTCATATCTATGAATTTGAACCAGGTATTTAAAGGAGAATGCATAGATTGTTAGAACTCTAACCCGCTGTGATATTGCCGGCCATATTATGTTTGTGTTATGAACCTGCCCAACCAACTAGCCTAGTTCAAAGCCCAACACAAACTGAACGGAATTGGGGCTTAGTGAAATACACCTAAACAATTCATCTCCCACCTCCTACTCAGTAAAATATGATCTTCCCATCCTCTTTCCTGATTGTTTATGATATATTCAGTTTCAATCCTTTAACTATATCGATAGAGTTGTTAATTTCTGATTTCTATTATGTTTTGGTTGGTTTAATATTAAATCACAACTGTTTGCCACCTCACAATGGATCAATAAGTGTTTGCCACCTCAAATCCACATATTGGCCCATATATACTCTTACATCATAAGCAATTTTAATCATATACACAAGTATTTTCCTATCTTTTGCATTCATGTAACCCTGTTATTTGGTAAATCTTTTTATGTTAATATTTGACTCATCTGAACCAAATCTAAAAAGTGTCAAAAAAAAAACTTTTAGATGGTTTACCATTATAACAACTGAAGAAACACCAATATAACAATGTATATATGATAAGAGCATGAGTAAAGATGTGGTTCTTATTAAGGATCAACGGACATTACAAGACTCTTGACACATAATTGTTACAGCGCTTCGACTATAATCTATCTTTCTTAACTATGATAAAATTCTCTCTTGGATGATGAATCCCTTTCTCGTCTGACCAAGGAGGGCATTTATAGGCCTCTGGGATGGCCTGTGATTGGCTGGAGAAGGAATGACAGCTGGATGTACGATCGTAGCCGTTGTCGTCCGCTGCGCTGTCGCTCTGTCATTGGTCCACGTGTCTCGTTGTTGTCCTTTCTCGTACTATTCTGTACCTCGTACCTGCAGGTGATCGTGGAGCAGGGAATAATCGCCTCTGATTGGCTGGATGTCCCTTTCCTTGTCGGGTGGTAGCTGTCATGAACGAGGTTTCCTACGCATGCTTCTGGAAGCTCACGTCAGCGCCATGTGTTGGCTTATGTGGAGATGTGGGGCCGTGCGCATGCGCGGGTACATATCTCTTCAACAACGTTTTATTTTAAAACATTATTCTTATGAAAAGTGTGGTGCAACTTGTGATCGTAACGTGTCCTAAAACCAAATCGTTACATGGGTACTTTTTGTGAAATACTTGAACCGAAACTATGTTCAAACAACAATAACCAGACCTAGAAATCCCACAGACAGCAAACCTACTGGTAGGGTCTGGGGAGGGTGAGATGTAGGAAACCCTTACCTCTATAGCTAAATATAAAGAGACTGCTTCCAGAGAGACCCTTAGCTCAAAATATATAAATGCATAAACAACAACAACAACAACAACAACAAAAACAACAACAACAACAACATCAACATCAACATCAACATCAACAGCAGCAGAAACAACAACAACAACAACTGTATTTGAACTTTGTATTATACGTAAGGGTAGATAAAATTATTAAGTCGTCAACTGTTTGTTTGTTTGTTTGTTGGTAATAACTTTTAGGTTTGAGATTGAGTCTATTGCATCTGAATTTTAAACATTTTCTGCTCATCTAGTCTCTTTCTTGGCATATGTGAAGTGGGTTAGGCTAATAAGCTATTAGTTGTTTGTCAGGTTCTGTCTTCTGTGTCGTATATGCAGTTTCCATACCAGTGGTTGTGGGACTTGGTAGAGAGATGTGATAAGATTTTGAATGGTTAAAACTTGCAACTTAAGTGATTGTTTAGTTGATTTGGTTAGGAAATTTGAATATGAGAGATTAGAGAGTTGTGATGAGTTTTTGAACAGTTGCAACTTACTTAAGTGATTAGATTTTATGTTAGGGAATATGAGTTATTACTGTTTAGAATACTATGGACATGCAGTCTTTGAGAGATTCTGTGGTTAGTTAACTTGAGCCATTTGCAATATGTTTATCATGTCATATTAGATTTTTCAACCTTGTAACGCTCTCGGGGTATAAACTAGTTATCCATAGTTAAGTAGGAGAGAGATGCGGAAAAACAAAAAATTACAGAGCTCCTATTATTGACACATGTCCCCAATTTAGTTTTTTATTATATATATATATATATGTAGGGATTGGATAATATGACATCTGATACGATATTTTTATTTTTTTCTAAAATATCTCAAATTTATCTTACTTTTACAAAAAAATAAAAATGTATACCAAAAATTATATTAGCGTAAAAAAATTTAGAAGTGTCTGACGTCCGTACAAATGTGGCGTGACATGATGTAATGTCATTTTACTTACACGTATGTAAATTCACGAACACACATATATTTTTTTGACAGATTTATTAGTTAGATACTGATCTATGTTTTTTTGAAAAATTGGTTAAAAATCGCATGGAAGGTAGGACTTCCAACGGAGTTGTCAAGTTTTAGCAATAAAAAGGAGTTATTACATAACACAGATCCAATGCATATGTGTGCGTGTGTGTTCATGTTATCCTACATAGTGTAACAAAAATGAGAAGGGTGAGAATAATACAAAAAATGGACTGGATCATGAAATATAACACAATGGGTTACAAAATATAACACAATGCTAGTAAATATAACAAAATGTTGAGGAAAAATGACACAATGAATCGTAAAAATGAAACAGTGACGAATATAAAGAAATGGCACAATGCAACAAAAAAGACACAATGAAATAACACAAATTCTATAAACTACAACCTAAAAATCTAAAAAATCAAAAACCTAAAAACTAATATCGTAGGGTTCGATGAGACGGTTCTAATGTCGCTTACATGAGTTCTATGGGACTCAGTTTGATACACTTCCTACGACTTCTTGTTTTTCTTTCACTGTTTATTTAATCCTAACCCTAAATGTATTTAATTTTTAAAAAGTTAGTCTAATTTCACTATGTGTTATAGTGTTTAAAAGTTGAGTTAGTTTTAAAACAATTTATCTAACAAGTAATAATTATATTAATATTTATTAACACACATCAAAATAAGTAAAAACAGAGTTGGTATGATATGAAATCATCACATATTTTATTCATGAGTAACAGAGTGCAACATAATCTAGACTCCCCCTCACTAGATGCTCTCACTCTCTCCTGACTGAACTTTTGGGTTTTTCCTGTTAGATTCACGTGATCTCAATCAAGTACCTCGTTCAGTAATTCAGTATAAAATATACTGTTCTGATTATAGAGAGCTGAAAACAACTGGTGACATCATCATGAAATTAAGTGACATGTAACAACATAAAAGAATTGTAACTAAAAATTGTTAATAGATTATAGCCGGACGGTCAGTTACAAATGACTGGACTCAAATGGCACAGAACTGCTGATTTTGACAAATAGTTGGTGTAACCAGTAGTGTATCAAAACAACTTTATATGACACAATTGTTGACCTATGTTGACAAACATTTCTTCATTTCAGTAGTGTTAGGTCTTCAACATTCAACTGTTGACTTAGTCAATGATTGACTAGTCAAACCAGCTCTTTAGTCTTCTAGTCTTTAGTCAAGTAGCCAACATTTGTAGAATCCAGTAGTTTGTAGCGTTGTTAGATAAAATCTTCAAAGAGCAAGTTGATAGTTTAGAAGACTCAATAAGCTTATTCTTCAGACTGAGGATGAATGGAATCCTTAATTTTTAGCCTTCATCATTAGAATTTTTCATATATTTTATAAAGTACTTACGAATTCACAAGTTGTAAAATCTGGGAAATAAGTTTCCAAGCAACAACAAGTGTAGGATCGAACAAGAATTGAATATCGTTTGTGTATTAGATCATGGGCAAAATCAACGATCTGGTTAATTGTTATAGGTGAGTGTTTATGGATAATATAATAATAATATGAGAGCACACACACAAAAACACACATAAAGGGTTGCACTTGTATTAGAATATGACACAAGTTACAAATAAGCTAAGGCATGGGGTATTTATACTACTCCTCTTACACCTCCCATATCATGCACACTTATGGCCTTCATACATGTGGGGGGGGGGGGGGTACGTGTATGGCCCTCATACATATGGGTGACACATGTATGAGATAAGTAAGAGGTGTATGTTACATAATAAATTCTCAAAACACCCTTAAGCCTATAAAACATCAAAACAACCCTAGAACGTCTTCAATAATGACCGACTATCCTATTTAAGCTAGGGACATAGCCAAAGGGTGCATTTAAAGACTCCCCCTTGGACCTAGTTGGATAGTTACAAAAACATCTAAAGAAACAAAAAAAAAAACAAAAAATAACAAAGTCTTCTCTTGAATAACCACCAACCATCTTCAAGCTTGTATCACCCGCAGCTTGCTTCAATCAGAACCAGCATGGATTTTCTTTGCAGCACATAACCTGACCATCTTTTGAAATCTGATAGCTTGATCAACATCCTCGTCTTTGAAATGGATCTGATTCTTGTTAAGCGCTTGCATGTCTTGTTTAGAAAGATTCATAAGCCACATTGGATCCCAAACCCTTATCTTCCTGCATATCTTGGGATCATTCTTCAACACAATCGCTGCTTCTGAGGTCAGGTAATCATAATACAATAAGATGAACTTATCTATAAAATCTTGTTCCATTGGAATAAGTGGAATTTGTGTCATGATTTCAGGTGGGGAGATCTTATGTTTCCAAATGGGCTTACTAGTGATATGATGTAACTGATCAAATTGGTAGCTCTTTGGATATTTCAACTGAATATACCCCCACTTTGATCTGCTTTCCTTTTCCATAAACCCTCTATACATCTCTAGGGTGTCTCGAACTTAATACCGATAGCATCAAACTGAGCCACATATGTCCAGCTAAAAATATTACCAGACATGAGATTCCATCTCTGGTTAACCATTCGGGCTTCGACTGGCTCTGGCTTCTTCCTGGGGAACCATGCTTCACATGCTGCTTGAGCCCATTTTGTTCTTTCAGCGTCTGTCTCAGGTTTATCTTCATGTGGCTGATCCTTCAACCATCTCATAATCAGAATGATTTAGAACAGGGATGTCAACTCTTATCTTTTTCTATTTCATGCATATAATCAGGGTATGCTTCTCCTGTGATATCTTTGATCTTGCTATCATCCAACGGAGCATCTTCACTAAATGATTCAGATGGTACCGAAGGATTAAACGATTCATAGGCCATACCGAAGATCTGGGCGATCTCTTCTTTTAATGGCTCTGGAGGTATCTCACCTTCTTCCAGATCCATACATGGTTTAGTAACTTGATTCCCGTCATCATCAGTGAAGAACATGTTGTAGTACATTTCACTCCGTTCCAGAGCACCGAATTGGAAGCTACAACTTCCCTGAACACCAGTAAGTCTTCTTCAGTTGGTCCAAGCTGCAAGGAAGATTCTCTTACACCTGAACTACTACCCTGATCTTGATCTTTCTTTGCACTCCTTTACCTAAATTGTGCTTCGGCCAGTTTCATTTGACAGGCCGCTGAGATTCCACTAAGGTGCCCCACTACCCTCTTCATCATTATCAGATCCTTCGCTAAATTGTTCAGTTGTTGGAGCCTTCTTTACTGTAGGGTCTTCGCCAATAGAGATTCCCCCGAGGTACCCCATTACTCTCTTCATCATTATCATCATCTCCACCTTCATCCGATACAGGATCAACATCCGAATCACGATCCTCATGTCTCCAGTTGTCTTGTGGCGGTTCAGCGTAATCTTCTCTGAGGATGTGACCGATTATTCTTTTGAAAGCTGGTTCTGAATTTTTCTAATAAGTCTTCATTCTAGACATACCCAAATCATTCATATGCTCGAGCTTCAAAATATCACCTTCAACCTTCGGCAAGTCAGGAATCTGAGCATCAAAAATAATCTGTGAAAATCTTGGATAAAGAAGAGATCTCTTATCCACCTTCCTGTACTTTGTACTCAAGTTTTCTTTCATGTGAAGAAATATCATGTTAGAGAAGTTGAAGGGCTTGTTGAGAATAAGAGCCACCATAGCTGAGCTAATAATCCTGCTTGAAGCATCAAAACTGTTGAGTCTGGGACTTATGCAATGAATGAGAATATGTAGCAAATAACGAAAAGTACGGCATAATCCACACTTCAGATAAGGTTCTTTCTTGATCGACTCAGCATACTTGATTCGCTTGAAGAAACCTCTGAGTAAGCGCTTTGGAAAACGGATTGGATCTTCAGCTCGATCATTCAAATGAAGTGCTTCCCGGATGCTTTGTTCAGTGATTACCACCTCGCGTCTAACAATACGACCAACGCAGGCTATTAGATCCCAACATTGCTATTTCCCAGAATTGCTTGTGGTGGCTAATATAAGGTGTATACAGAGGTGAGATGGCGTAGAGGATTCTTAAATGCCAGAAAATATTGATGACATCCACATAATTCGCAACATTCTTTGATGTCGGGTCCAAATGAGCGATAATGTTGTGCTTGTTGCCTATAGCAAACTCCATATCTGTAAATTCTCACACAAACACATAAGTACAATGAAAACAACTCGAAATGGATTAAAATTGCAAAATCAACCCATGTATGAAGTCTCATACGTTTGCCTACACCACACATATCAATTATAATCCACACTTATGAACATAGTGAGCCTTGTGGAATAGGATCCACACGTATGAAGATTCAAAATCACAAAATCTTGAAACAATCGATTTAAACCCCAAAACTTTCACCAAGTTTTCTAAATGGGCTGATTAATGTAACCTTAAAACCATTTTAGAAGTTAAACATGTTTAGAAAGTTTAATGTTAAAGTTTTGGCTCGGGTTGTGTTCAAGATTTAAATCGATCATAACCAACAAATTAACGGATGAAATGGAATGATTTTAGGAGCAAACTTTTCACCAAATGATTTCGCATCTAAAGTAGTGAACGAAAAACATTGGTGGTAACAAGAATCGAAGGTCAACGAAGGTTCAAAATATTAGGGTTTTGTGTTTTGAGGGTAGACGTATGAAAGGTAGAGAAAGAAATGTTATGAAATTTTGGTTTTATACCTCGAGTCCATACGTATTCCATCCCAATCCCTTGACCCGATTCACATGAAACCCATATCAACATATTACTCACACACGTATGAACCCTTTGAAGTTTCATACGCGTATCATTTTTTAAAGTTCAAACAGGATCAAACTTATAAGAAAAGGTTCAAACATTAGCAGAACATGTTCAAATAAGTTGAAACAAGTTCAAAACAGGTTCAAAACACAAACTGGTTCAAAAATAATACACAAGGTTCAAACAGGTTCAAACCCAAGGTTCAAACCTGTCATAAAGGTTCAAAATATTTTAGAAAATTTACAAAAATGCCCCTGCACTCTCCAACCTTCAATTTTAACGCATAGGGACCCGGTTTCAAGTTTGGAAATTGATTTTTAAGATTAAAAAAAAATACCACAATTACCATTGAAACCCGAAAATATGAGGATTGATCAACCTTTGACACAATCTCCCCCTGAAATGCACAACTAGTCAAACTTTGACTATTTGAGTTGTTTCACACACAGATGATTAGATACTCACGAACAACTGGAACCAATAGTCGAACTGAGATCCGATCATGCACACCTTGTACTCACCTGAACCAACGTCTGACTTATATCCATAAGCTTATTTAAAAGCCCCCGCGTGTCCATGGGAATTGTCTACATTACACAAGAATAAGATTTTTTTTTATCAAAGTTTACAAGTAAAGTTTTGAATATACAAAAACATATGTTAAAATGGCTCTAACATGTCTTAATCACAAATTTGGCATTAGAATATTATAACACATGTTAAAACACTTACTTTTCATAATTTCACCGCACATGTTAAATTGGGAAATATTCTATGACCTATGATAACATGTGGGGCCCGTTTTGTTAACAATAGATATTTTCCTACAATAAAACTCCCAGATTTCACAAAACCGTACACCTTATAATTTGAAATTGTTAAAAGATAAAACTCAATGTATGGATACGTGTAATCCTGTTTTGTTTGTAAGTAATATTTGGACATTCGGTTGCTCTCTGTTGTGTGTGCGATTGGCTTGATTGTTTGTCTACCAATTGTTTCTAAATTATTCAGGTGTTGCATGCGTAAACGAAAAAATGTAATGAATTCCTAAACTATCTTGGGCTTTGCTAGACTCGGGGTGACACGGTTACTATAAAAATGTCTAATGGCTAATGTCTAATGCATAACTGAAAATGACAAAATGGAGAGAGTGTGTACGGTTCTAGACCTGGGAATTCTACGTGTGTCTCAGGTTTTGATCTTGGATCTAAATGGTGAATGATGATGGGAACGGCTATGGTGGTCGGTTATGTACGGTTCTAGACCTGGGAATTCTACGTGTGTCTCAATACTTGGTTGATGTTGTGAAGGGTGAATCATCGTGGCGGATGTTGGTACGAAGAGTTTAGTTCAGAAGAATGGGTCAATAAGTCGGATGAGGTTTGGTCAACAAAAGTCAACCCAGCCAACAGGCTGGTGAACCTAATCAGACCTGGTCACCCGAATTATAACCCAAACGTGAGGTATAACTGAATTCGATAACTCAATGATTATAGTTAATTACCAATTTTTATATTTTATACACGTAGCATGTGGGACTTGACAAGGTTATTCGAACTTAGACTAAATTATGTAATAGAATGAATGGTAACTTTGACACGTTGAACTTGTTACTTGAACCATTGGATAATAAGACTCAAGGCTTGGACATGATATGTGACACCCAGCATGTTCAGCTTAAACATTTTGCAAAACATATAAGTCTACCTTAGCAAAAAACATTATTAACGTACTTAACTGGGACAGTTGAGTCGGGTCAGGTTAGGATTTGTCACACCCCGCCAAGGCGGAAACAAGGGATGTAACGACCGAAATGTTTTCAAGCACAAGGTTCAAGCAATCACAACAATTTATTTCAAAATAGTACCACCGTGTAGATGGTCATTGTCATTAATTATTTAAAAACGTCACCATGGCATTAACAAAAGAGAATACGTGTCTATTACTCTCATGTCTAAATAAAAATAGGACAATAAGATGAAACCATCGTAGTGGTACCACACAGTGCTTGCCCGAACCTTTCCCTCAACTAGTTACCTGAAACACATGCATAACGAGTTTTGTCAACAATAATGTTGGTGAGTTCATGGGTTCTGTTTGTGATGAGCAAAACCAACGTGTAATTCGTGTAATGACCAATCATATGCTAGCTAGGCAAATGATCACTGTGCGAACCATGAGTCCTGTAACCAAACCTCTTGACTGTTGTGCCTCGCGCATTGTATACTAAAATACAACGTATGTATCGTAGAATACTAACACTCTTTTGCATGTGGCAGGTTAGAGCGACTAACCAAGAGTGGGGGTGTCAACCCAATAGATCTATTAAAGTGTTCCACGGCTAGATGTTTAGCTAATGGTTACAGAGAATGATGTACGAGGACTAATGAGCTCATGAACCAAAATGTCTCATGTTCCACATGGTAGTCATGATAGAATGTACACACACTTGAAAATGATACTAGTATTGATGCATGTATTTCCCCCAAAATGAAAAATAGTAAAAAGGGGCCATGAAAACTCACCTGATAGTAGTGTAGGTGGTCTAGGAAAAACTGTAGATGATCACCGTCCTGACAAATGATGCCCTATGATCATTATGGATATGGTAAGTGGTCTAGCCTTGTTTATCATACAATTTGTTCACCTAACATTTGTGATTTTGGTTATAGCGTGATTGATTTGTGATAGATAAGTATCTTAACATATGTTTAGACCTTTATATTACACCATTTGAGGTTAACACATGCTTCGGACTAGCTTAACACATGTTAGCTCATGGTAGCCGATGTGTTCTTATGGTGTAAAGGATAATTCCGATTGTCTAGTGAACCATCTTGGTTGTTTTAAGCTTGTTCGAGTCTTGGAGGGTTATATCATGACATATTGTGAGCCTTGTAACTAGTTTAAGCTTCGATTATTACATTTCTTAACCTTAGCTTTAAACTTAAGCCAAGTAGGCATTAGACTAATGAACCCGAAGTTATCTAAGTTGTACATGGTTTTAAAACACAATTCGACTATTCTTGATCATAGTAAAGCCGATTATAGGGTTGCTAAAGCAAGATCACATGAACAAATGCTAGTACTAAGACAATGTGCCTAAGATTTATACATCTAAAGCATTGTTTTGAAAGCTATTCTTTTACAAGATGTTATGTGCCTAATCATGGTGTCCTAGAGCCGAATGTTGGGTCTAACAAGATGATGTATCGAATGAAAGAAGCTTAGAGAGTAATGTGTCTTACCTAGAGTGACTCGAAGCTAAAGAGTCTTGTGTTTGGCTCCCTTGGTTCTTGATGCCTTCGGCTTGGTATCCAAGTGCTTGAGCCGATGAGTGTGAGTAAGAGAGAGTGAGTGTTTTTGTTGAGAGTTGGTGCAAGGAATGAGGGTGAGGGTGGAGGTCCTTATATAAGGGTTCTAGTGGGTAGATGACAAAACAATTGTGGCATCCTCATGCTTCTCGGCCGAAACAAGGTGTTAGAGAAGTTTCATGGTTTCTTGCAAAGTCAATGGATGGAAAGACTAATCATGAAAGGAGAAAGGTTGACATTGCTAGCTTGTTAGTTAGTTTTTGGCTTATACCCATTTACATGCAAGTTCTAGGTATCCTTGTTGACTCTAGTCGATCTATACTTATAGGGTAGAGGTTTCATTGAACTATCACTATCTTGTTTCCTTTCTTGGGGGGCGAATTCTAGTCATGGTAGTGTGGACTTGATAGTGACTTGTCTTAGATCATTCTTGTAGTAGTTGATAGTTCCAAGGGTCCTAGGATGTCTTAGTGATAGTGATGTGTGCTTGTTCATGTTAGCCGATCCTAGAGAGGTATTTTCGGGTAAGGAGGAAGCAAGGGGAAGGATGGTAGCTTAAGCATAGACCCTATTTTGGTATAAGAAGGTGTTTTGTCTCTATTTGTGGGCATGTGACAGATTAGAGTTTGTTTTAGCTACTACCAATCATGTTTAAGCAAGTGTGGCTATTCCTTTGGCTTGGTTTCTCTTAGGCCCATTTCTATGTAGTGTCTAGTGATAGATATGTACCTTGTGTAGTGTTCTAGGGTGTTTGTTATTATATGGATGGGTATGAACCTTCGGCCGATCGAATTAGAACAAGAGAGGTATCCCACGAGTTCTTTGGATGTTTATATGACCTTTATGTGCAAGCCCAGTGTATGTGAACATGATCCATGGATCCCTATGATTAAGATAGTCTATTATGATCCTAGGCTCAACATTTTTCATGAATTAATAGTCCTACACATGTTAATAGTGTTGTGGATGTACATTGTATCCCTCATGTAACCTCTAGTGCCCGGTGATATAGGAATATCATTTGGTCTAGAATTGGCAATAATTTGTTAAGTTCTAGGCCTTTGGATGATGATATTAACATGTATTTTGTTTCATAGGTATCACGTATTTGTTAAGTGATATCCCATGGTGTTTCTTGTGTTCACTTTCGTGTGTTAAAAGCGAATTATCATGTGTTAGAGCTTAATAACCTCATGTAAGGTTTGTGGTGATTATTGTTCGGGTGTCGTATGATTAAACAAGTGCCAAATTGTTGAGTTTTCTGATTAAGTCTTGGCTTTACTAGACTGGGGGGGGTATAGTGTATGAAAAACTATCTAGATATGCACATATAGCAAGCAATAACTGAACTATGTATGAATGTTGGCCTGGTTTGTTGACTATTGTCACAGGATTGTCCAGGGTTCAATGATCTGGAGGATCATTGGAAGTTGTTTTGTGTATACATGAGTCTTGAGTCCTGTTGTTGGTGAAATTACATGGATTGAATTGAGTGTTATACATAGATTGATACATACATGTGATACAATATGAAAATGTGTGTTTCAAAGGTGTAAACATGAATATACATGATTCTATATGCTTAATATATGTTAGGATTACATGTTCGTGTGTTAGGATGTGTTAAAATGCGTTAAAACGACAAAACTGGAAAATCTGGAAAACATGGGAACTGGTTCGACCTTAAGGGGGGTCTGGGTTATCACTGGGGAATGAAGCCTAGGTATAAATATCACACTTTGCAATTTTTCATCATTTCACAAACCCTAAACGCCTCTAAACACTCTCTCTCAACTTTAATCACTGGGGAAGAAGTTTTTGACATTGTTTTTCATAATCTAACCTACAAACATCTTCCAAGCAAAGATCTAAGGTGTGTTCTTGATCTAAAACCCATTTTAAAGCATTTTGATTCATTTTCATTAAACCCCAAAGGTCCAGATCTGTTCTAAGATTGCTACTATGATTAAAAACCTTTCAAACATCTTTCTAAACAAAACCCTATCATTAAACATGAGTTTTCATACAAATAAACATGTGTTAATTGTGTTTTGTGTTGTGTTATGTGTTGATTTATGATTTACTATCGTTTGGATGATAGAAACATGATCTAGGGCTGCTATGGTTACTGGTTTATGATTGTTTTAGGTTGTAATTGAAAGGATGAATATATTATATCTATTTTGGGGATTCTTGTTAAATCTAGGGCTTGATGCATGTTATTATTGTTAATAAAACGATTAGGGGTTTTCATGAACACATTAAACTGAGAATTGTGAGATGATTATGAAAGGATTTCGACTAGTTTCCAAATTGGGTAAAGTTTTCATGCATGATGTGACGTTTCCATAATTTTGCCATTTTGGGTAAGTATTAAAACGGACTGATTTTGGAGTAAAACTGGTAGGGTTTCGTGGGGATATGTTATTCATACTTGACTGCTGTGTTTCATGATGTTTCGTGATGTTTTCGGACTGTTTTGATGCGATTTGATGCGTTTTAGAGTGTTTGGAACTGTTGGGGTCGAAGGAAGTAACCCAGGGGTCGAACCAAGAACTCTGCAGGTCGAATGTACTTCTTTTTGGTTGAACGAACATGATTTAGGTCTAATTAACACGTGTTAGGGTCGAATTAACAGGTGTTATGGTCGAATGAACATATGTTAGGTTGTATGAACTTGTTTAGAGGTTGAATGAACTTCATTAGGGTTGAACCAGGCATGCCTGGGTCGAACCAGAGACCAAACAGGTCGAACCAAGCCAGGAAACTCCTGATTCGACCTTACGACTTCGTATGTGCGATTTTTGATGCAAACTAAGGGTCTTATGCTTGAACCTTATGTGTAATTTATGTGTACTTGATTAGTTTATGTAATGGGTCACCAACGGGATGTCAGGTCAGTCTGGTATGTCGGTTTAACAGTCAAACGCATTTTAAACATACTTGGTCACGATCTGGACAATCGGGGACTGGATAACCTTATGGTTATTAGTCAAAACACTTATGGGAACTTTTGTGATAGATCTCCGGTAGTTGGGATTATCAAGAGCTTGTCTTTTATTCTTAATTATTGAAGAACGCAACCTAAGGTGAGTTTCACAGCCCCACTTTCACCAGCTTTACTTTTGGGGGAGAAAACATGCGCTAAACTTGTATTTTGGGAAATTGTGTCATACTATGATTTACTTTTCAGTTACTATAAGATCTTTGGAAGTCCCGGGGGAAACCATGAATGTGCGGGCTTGCACAACGGGGAAAATGTGGATAGATTTATTTGGCTTGACCAGCCCCACTCGTCGACTGGAGGTCGGGCGGGTGCATGTTGTCTCGAGCTATGCTAAACTTGCTAAACAATATTCGGGCGGCTTAAACATGTGGTAAACTTGCTGAACTTGCTAAACGGAGGGGTTCTTTGATAAAAATAGTTTTTGAAAAAGGTTTTGGTTTTTATAAAAGAAAAGATAAAAATAGTAGAGTAGTAAATTATGCATATCTCGAGGTCCATTGGTTTAATAGTTAAGTTTATTATTAGAATTAATAATTTAAGTTCGTGCAGGTGAGCGTGGGCGTGCAAGGTCACTCCGGGACTGATTTTAGCATTCTTTAAGTCCCGGGATTGTCCTCTGAACATACAGGGAACAGGCTTGATGTCTGGTATCTTCAGGAATCTCCAGTTTTTGCATGTTTTTACCCGGAAATCCTTCGTTTCCGTCTTGGAGCTCTAGTTTCCTGAGATAATCAAATAGGACCGAATTAAGCATCAATTATAACTAATGTAAGCCAAATTGTGACCTATTTTGGGACTGTTTATGCCTGTTTTATATATTAATTATGTGAGTTATCAGGCTCGAACCAGGCTTATGAGTTTGATAAAAAGGTCATTCGACCTTGTGTACTCCCATTCGACCCTTGCATGGGGTCGAATGAAGCCTAGGTATAAATATCACACTTTGCAATTTTTCATCATTTCACAAACCCTAAACGCCACTAAACACTCTCTCTCAACTTTAATCACTGGGGAAGGAGTTTTTGACCTTGTTTTTCATAATCTAACCTACAAACATCTTCTAAGCAAAGATCTAAGGTGTTTTCTTGATCTAAAACCCATTTTAAAGCATTTTAATTCATTTTCATTAAACCCCAAAGGTCCAGATCTGTTCTAAGATTGCTTTTATGATTAAAAACCTTTCAAACATCTTTCTAAACAAAACCCTATCATTAAACATGAGTTTTCATACAAATAAACATGTGTTAATTTTGTTTTGTGTTGTGTTGTGTTATGTGTTGATTTACTATTTACTATCGTTTGGATGATAGAAACATGATCTAGGGCTACTATGGTTACTGGTTTATGATTGTTTTAGGTTGCAATTGAAAGGATGAAGATATTATATCTATTTTGGGGATTCTTGTTAAATCTAGGGCTTGATGCATGTTGTTATTGTTAATAAAACGATTAGGGGTTTTCATGAACACATTAAACTGAGAATTGTGAGATGATTATGAAAGGATTTCGACTAGTTTCCAAATTGGGTAAAGTTTTCATGCATGATGTGACGTTTCCATAATTTTGCCATTTTGGGTATGTATTAAAACTGATTTTGGAGTACAACTGGTAGGGTTTCGTGGGGATATGTTATTCATACTTGACTGTTGTGTTTCATGATGTTTCGTGATGTTTTCGGACTGTTTTGATGCGATTTGATACGTTTTAGATTGTTTGGAACTGCTGGGGTCGAACCTGGGCCTCATTTGACCCACGTGGGGTCGAAGGAAGTAACCCAGGGGTCGAACCAAGAACTCTGCAGGTCGAATGTACTTCTTTTTGGTTGAACGAACATGATTTAGGTCGAATTAACAGGTGTTGTGGTCGAATGAACATATGTTAGGTTGTATGAACTTGTTTAGAGGTCGAACGAACATCATTAGGGTTGAACCAGGCATGCCTGGGTCGAACCAGAGACCAAACAGGTCGAACCACGCCAGGAAACTCCTAATTCGACCTTACGACTTCGTATGTGCGATTTTGGATGCAAATTAAGGGTCTTATGCTTGAACCTTATGTGCATTTTTTGTGTACTTGATTAGTTTATGTAATGGGTCACCAACGGGATGTCAGGTCAGTCTGGTATGTCGATTTAACAGTCAAACGCATTTTAAACATACTTGGTCACGATCTGGACAATCGGGGACTGGATAACCTTATGGTTATTAGTCAAAACACTTATGTGAACTTTTATGATAGATCTCCGGTAGTTGGGATTTTCAAGAGCTTGTCTTTTATTGTTAATTTGTGAAGAACGCAACCTAAGGTGAGTTTCACAGCCCCACTTTCACCAGCTTTACTTTTGGGGGAGAAAACATGCGCTAAACTTGTATTTTGGGAACTTGTGTCATACTATGATTTACTTTTCAGTTACTATAAGATCTTTGGAAGTCCCGAGGGAAACCATGAATGTGCGGGGTTACACAACGGTGGAAATGTGGATAGATCTATTGGCTTGACCAGCCCCACTCGTCGACTGGAGGTCAGGCGGGTGCATGTTGTCTCGACCTATGCTAAACTTGCTAAACATTATTCGGGCGGCTTAAACATGTGCTAAACTTGCTGAACTTGCTAAACGTGTCTGGTAATGGTTTTCCAATCGTAGTAGTTGCAAAACTTACGCTTAACTAGCGTACTTTGTCATACTCTTGACATAGTATTGAGAGGTTTGAACTTGGAACATTTTGGTAACATTTGGCAACACTTGGTAAGGTTTTATGAAAACCTGTGAACTCACCAGCATTATATGTTGACACCATTTTGGCATGTTTTTCTCAAGTCGCTAAGGTAGCATCACACGGATTAGGCGCACGGGTCTGCATGGCGTTTAGGGCTTTAGTTTCATGGTTTTGAATAATCTTTTTGGAACATGTTGTCAGTTGGTTTTGTAACTTGATGTTGCTTCCGCTATAGTTTTTAAGATATTAAAGTTTATGTTTTGAGTTACGTATCTTTCATATAGTGTTGTTTATTGTGACCGTTGACTTGGATCCTGGTTTGTCATACGCCTTGCAGTAAAATCCTGCACGTGGAATTTGAGTGTGTGACAGATTGGTATCAGAGCCAGGTTATAGTGAACTAGGACTGCATGTAGATTCTGGTCTATAGCCGAGTCACACACACTAGACGGTCACATGTTATGAGTCATTGTAGTGGGATACGTACTAGTTTTGTCGGGGTGTCTTTAAATCATCATCGTACTTATACATTACATCATCCGTTCTTATTTGTGTTTTGCTACCCTTATCTTCTTCTTCGGGATTTGAAGACAAAGGGATTGCCTTTTTAAACTTTGTACGGCGGTGTTGTATATTGGAGTGGTTTCCGCGTAGTCTTGAGATCTGTCCAGGATTCGGACATCTCCCCTCTAGGCTCCAATAGACACACTCGCCCACACATGTCCTCTTACACTTGTGCTTGTTGTGACACTTTTCTAGGTGATAGTATTCGGTGACTTGAGTTTGGATGAATGGTCCTGGAATTGAACCTAGGCTTAATTCTTGTGACTTCTAGTGGTTGACACTAGTAGTAAATTTAAATCTCTCGCTCTTGTTTGTCAGATCATGTATGTCGCTCGTGATGGACGTAGGGGTGGTCGTACTGGTGGCTGTGGTGGTGGCGGCGGTCGTGGTAATGTTAACATGACTCTGGAGGAACTGAACAACTTGTTGCAGCAATAGGTGAATGTGGCATTGGCTGCATTCTAGGCTGTGTATAATGTTCTTGGTGCTAAGCTGATTTCTATCGACTCTACCTCATTCCTGAGTGTTGTGTCTTTCTTTTCTGTTGTTTATCTGTGTGTTTTGTTCCAGGTGGTGCTGTCAATCAACCTCCACCTCAGTGCACCTACAAAATGTTTCGGGACTATAAGCCCTATAACTTTGCTGGGACTGAGGGAGCGGTGGAACTGCTCCGATGGTTGGAGAAGGTTGAGTCTATGTTCTTCATGTGTAACTGTCCTACTGAGGACCAAGTGAAGTATGCTTCTGCGATGTTTAAGGGTCCTGCGTTAACTTGGTGGAACTCTACTACTCAGACCTTGGGTTTGGGAGAAGCTCATGCTATGCCTTGGGCGGATTTTATGCTTCGTTTGAAGGGTGAGTATTGTTCTAGGGAGGAGATTCAGAAGCTAGAACATGAGTTTTGGAACTACAGGATGGTTGGGTCAGAGATATAGGAGTATACGGTGAGGTGTAATGAGTTGGTGGTGTTGTGTCCTGATTTGCACACACCAGAGTACAGGAGGATCGAGCACTACATTTCTGGGTTGGTGCCAGAGATAGCAGGGTTGGTGGCTGCTGGGAATCTTCCTACACTTACTGAAGTTGTCCGGTCGGCTCATAGGATGACTAACATGAAGGTGACAGAGGGTTTTTTGCCTCCCTGGGGATCAGCTGTCAAGAGTTCTGATGGTAACAAAAGGAAATGGCATAGTGTGGGGAAGGGTTCAGTGCCGGTACCATCTCAGCAGGTGAAGAAGTCTGATACCTCAGGGTCGTCTTCAGGGCAGAAACAAAGTGGGTATGTTGGGAAGCACCAAAGTGTAACAAGTGTGGGTTTCATCATTCTGGGAGTTGTGATCGAGCTCGTTGTCATAGGTGTCAGCAGTTGGGGTATCATGCTAAGGATTGTAGAGTGACACTTCAGCCGTCTCAGGCGCGTCCTGCTATGTCCTGCTCCTGTTGCTCATGGGACCCCAGGAAAGCAGGGGTGCTATAACTGTGGTGAATCGGGGCATTTCAAGCGTGATTGTCCCAAGTTGAACCAAGTTGAGAATGGGAAGGGCGGAAACGGTAATGTAAACAATGGAGGCGGCGGCAGGAATGCACGTGCCTTCGTCATTGGCAAGGTTGAGGCTAAACAGGATCCTGACACAGTTACCGGTATGTTTCTTCTTAATGAGGGAGGAAAACCTTAAAGCTGAAACTCTGCACAGTGCTGATAAGCATCTTGAACTTAGGTCTGATGGCCTACACTACTTCGCAGAACGCGTTTCGATTCCTTTGTTCGGGGAATTACAGGAGCTTGTCTTGGATGAAGCTCATAAATCCCGGTATTCTATTCACCTTGGCTCTGACAAGATGTATCCGCATTTGAAGATACTCTATTGGTGGCCAAACATGAAAGCGGATATAGCCTCCTACGTGAGCAAATGTTTGACTTGTGCTAAAGTCAAAGTGGAGTACCAGAAGCCGTCTGGTCTCCTGCAACAACCTAAGATTCCTGAATGGAAGTGGGAACAGATCACGATGGATTTTGTCACCAAACTACCGAAATCACCAAGTGGCTGTGATATGATTTGGGTGATTATCGACCAGTTGACAAAGTCAGCACATTTCCTACCTATTAACGAAACGGACGAACTTGAGTGGTTAGCTCGCATTTACCTTAAAGAGGTGGTCTCTCAGCACTAGGTGCCTGTTTCTATTATCTCGGATCGTGATTCTCGTTCCGCTTCGCGTTTTTGGAAGGCCCTGCATAAGGCCTTGGGTACTCAGTTGGATATAAGTACAACTTACCATCCGCAAACTGACGGTCAGAGTGAGCGGGCGATTTAAACCTTAGAGGACATGCTTTGGGCATGCGTTATCGATTTTGGCAAAAGTTGGGAGATCCACCTACTATTGGTGGAGTTCTCTTACAACAACAGCTACCATTCTAGTATTAAGGCTGCTCCATTCGAGGCTCTTTACGGACTGAAATGTCGGTCTCCTCTTTGTTGGGTCGAGGTGGGTGAGAGCTAGCTCACTGGCCCGGAACTGGTGTACGAAACTTCGGAGAAAATCATACAAATTTGTAACCGTTTGGCAGCCACACGAGATCGTCAGAAGAGTTATGCCGATCACCGTCGCAAACCTTTGGAGTTCCAGGTTGGGGATGGGGTACTTCTGAAAGTTTCTCCATGGAAGGGCGTCATACGCTTTGGAAAGTGTGGCAAGCTTAACCCTCGATATGTCGGACTGTTTGCAATCCTGGAAGGGATTGGACCGGTGGCATACAGACTCGACTTACTGGCGGAGCTCAGTAGTGTTCACAACATCTTCCATGTGTCTAACCTAAAGAAGTTTTTGGTGGACGAATCTCTTATTGTTCCACTGGAAGAGATCAAGGTTGATGATCGTCTTCGCATTGTGGAGGAACCAGTTGAGATCTTTGACTATAAGATTCGTAGCCTCCACCGGAGTAAAATCTGCCTCGTTAAGGTTCATTACAACTCGGATCATGGACCGGAGTTCACGTGGGAACTGGAGGATCAGATGAAATCTAAGTATCCTCATCTTTTTCATAAGCGTGCATTTGAATCTAGACATGTTACCGCTGAAGCTGATTGAATCTCGGGGCGAGATTCCTTTAAACGGGGGGATGATGTAACGACTGGTAAATTTTCTTTTGTTTCTTTCTTTTCATCGTTTCCTTTTATGGGCTTCGTGCAATTTTAGGGACGAAAATGCTTTCAATGTGGGGATAATGTGACACCCGGCATGTTCAGCTTAAACATTTTGCAAAACATATAAGTCTACCCTAGCGAAAAACATTATTAACGTACCTAACTGGGTCAGTTGAGTCGGGTCAGGTTAAGATTGTCTAGGGTTCAATGATCTGGAGGATCATTGGGGGTTGTTTTGTGTATACACGAGTCTTGAGTCTCGTTGTTGGTGAAATTACATGAATTGAATTGAGTGATATACATAGATTGATACATACATGTGATACAATATGAAAATGCGTGTTTCAAAGGTGTAAACATGATTATACATGATTTAATATGCTCAACATATGTGAGGATTACATGTTCGTGTGTTAGGATGTGTTAAAATGCGTTAAAACGACAAAACTGGAAAATCTGGAAAACATGGGAACTGGTTCGACCTTAAGGGGGGTCTGGAGTGCGTGGTTTTAGTAATTAAAAAGATATCATTTTCCAGTGCCAAAAACTTGGTGTTTTAATCCAGGAACTTTGGTTTGGGTCAAATGACTTAATTTTACTAAACCGGTTTTACCAGGTTTTAAATTTATAAAGTAAACAGTATTTACTTTTGAAACTAAAACCAACACATAGGCAGAGAACCTGACGTGCATAGTATAGTTTCTTGGGTATGTATTGAGTATCGTATCCCCAAGGATCACACTTTACCCTACTCAGCCATACATCAATTTACTGATCGGGTTTAAAAAAAACGGAGGGGTTCTTTGATAAATTATTTTTTTTTTGAAGTTCTATTTAGGTATTTCATTAAAACAAAATACAAAAATTACATCACAATAGAAGGTAGACGGGCAACAAGCTGCGCCGCCACCCCTTTCTGAATTGCGAACCCTAGTCTACTAAAGACAAATCCTTGCCCCCCTGGAGATGAACTATTGCTGTGGACGACCCGTTGGACCCTGGTCAAGAAACGAATAGCTTCTGGCGCTAGGGAGCCAAAGGTATCAAAGGCCAAAGGGATAAAGACATGTTGGTTCTCTGCACAAGCTTTAGCATGCTTATCTACTTTCTTCGATTCCGCCTTTCTTGATGCTTGCCCAACTACAAACCCAGTTTCCCTTAACCCAACCAAAGGAGATACCCCTGTGAGGTCCACGCAAGCATGTTTCCCCCTCTCCCAACCAAAGACAAGCAGATCTGCTGGTCGCAGGGTAGATCTCCCTTCCGCAGGGTCTGTGAGGAAATTTACAGGGGCCTCCTTTTTGGCAGAAATCCCAGCCCTTCTCAGGATGTCCGACAAAACGTCCCTCACCCAGTCATGCCGGTATTTGAATCCAGGGAGCTCTTTGCAATGAATTGCGTGCTCCCCGTATTTATCCATGCAAGCTTTACGGCAGATGGGGCATGTTTCATCTTCCGGATACATAGGGATCATCAACCGGTACTTGAGTATAGCCCTGTACTCCACTGCAGACATGCATTGACCCAAACCCTCAATCGGGATAACGGTCAAAAAATCCTGTGCATGAGGACCCTTTAGGCATTCAATCACCGCCTTATCGCGGGAGGACAACTCAAAAACTTCTCCCAGGCTTTGAGCAGTTTTGCTAAACAGAGCATTCGCCAAAGTTTTTTGTGGCTTTGAGGGGGCGGTGTCCTTATTAGAAAAACCGCC
Source organism: Ambrosia artemisiifolia (assembly GCA_032199755.1). Taxonomy (NCBI): domain Eukaryota; kingdom Viridiplantae; phylum Streptophyta; class Magnoliopsida; order Asterales; family Asteraceae; genus Ambrosia; species Ambrosia artemisiifolia. Next base: position 3,078,452 of record CM063526.1, on the reverse strand, counting down.
AATATCAAAGTCCGGGAGATAGACATTTAAGCGTTTGAGTGCTTGTTGGTAGTCCGGGTCTAGCCCGATGACCCCACTGTTTCGAAGGATATGATCTTGAAGTTCCCAAGACTGAGCTCTAGACGCCACAAAGGCATAAACCCCAACATCTCGAGCTGAAAGGAGGCCCAGACCACCTAAGCGCATCGGCAAGGATGCCAAGCGCCACTGGAGGTCCCCAAAGAAGGGGCCACCACACACAACTATATCTTCAATAGCCTCCCGGAGGCCTTCATCGAAAAGGGATACCGCATCTACCATCAAGTGGGGTTGACAAGTTCGCAACCCAAAAAGTAACTTAGCGACCCCCATGCATGACCTGAGCAACAGGAGTTCACTTTGGGGATCCCTAAGGCGGGGCAGGAGTTTCATAAGGGCAACCGCAACCGTAGCCCGCCGCCCTGCCAACTCCCCAATAAAGATTGGATCTCGGCTAACAGCCCCACCAAGGAGCTTAACCCCCTTCTCTGGTCTACCAATCCCTCTTGGGAAAAGCCCGTCTTGACCTTTCAGCCCGTCACACGTCGGCCAAAAGACCTGTGTTTTCTTAATATTGAGATGAAGCCCCAGAGATGGCCCATGCACGTTGATAATGTCTAAAGCCTTAGCAACCTCAGCTGCGTTGCCTATAATCGTCCCATCATCCAAATACCAAGCATGAAACGGGAGGTTACAATGTTCCTGAACCCGTATGATAAGGGGATGTAAGGCAAGAGCAAAGAGAAGGGGCCCCAAAGGATCTCCTTGCTGCACTCCGGTGGTAGCCCCAATAAAATCATTACCCACATACAACCTAGCAGGCTGGGCGTAAAGGAACTGGACCCACGGGTAGATAGACGGGCACCGCTGGTGAACCTCTCGAAGAAAGGCTGTGCGGTCGACCATGTTGAAGGCATTGGAGAAGTCTACTGTAAGCAGAGCCAAGGACCCATCCGCATGAAAGGAGTTGAGGAACCTGTTGGCACTGTGAAGCACTGCCTCTGCCCCATTTGGTACCCCTACTCCAAATTGATAAAAATAGTTTTTGAAAAAGGTTTTGGTTTTTATAAAAGAAAAGATAAAAATAGTAGAGTAGTAAATTATGCATATCTCGGGTTCCATTGATTTAATAGTAAGTTTATTATTTAGAATTAATAATTTAAGTTAGTTAGTTTTGTGAGGAAGACGAGAGGGATATTGAAGTGTTGACTCCTTGATAGAGAAGCGCAGGCTACTACTTGTGTAGAATGCTAAACCTTTCCAGCGTGCGTCCACCTGGGGTCTCTACCAGGGTCTCGCGTATAGCGGGCTCCTCAAATCGCGGTCAAGTATCTGGTCTTCGAGCTCATCTTCTTCTAAAAGCGGAGGCTTCACTTCCGACCCGGAACACCGTACACCTCATCTTAGCTCTTACGTTTCATACCGAAGGGTCTCGCCTTAAGGTCATTCCCGAGTAGGCCAACAACAAATCCCCATTGGTTAACGGTGCTGTACTAACGAGAACTAGATAAAAAATCCATTATTTGTTTTGCTTTATTGTGACACTTAACATTTAGTGATCAATTAAATATTAAGTTGGTTGAATCAATGATAACTTAATTACCCAACCCTTAACCTCCCGAACTGGATGAAACCCTTGATAAAGGTGGCACATAATCCTAAAGGCGTATGATACGAAAGATCAATGGTGCGCCCTTAGGGAAACCTCTCTTTACCAAGAAGATCATCCAATCACCTAGTAAGTACCAAAAATGTGTCACTCTGATCTGGTCCACTTCCGAAGCCATTGCTTAGAACCCGGTTCGGATATCAGAAGCCCGAAGGATCTATCTCACTACCGGTTTCCTCGCCTTGGATATAGTTCGGGACTACCAGAAGCTGATTAAACCTCTAGTTATTTTAGTTAAGTTACTCAATTATTATTTTATATTTTCGGATGAGCTCACAAGTGCATGGGTTTTTACACACCACGGGTACACTCATGAGTTCTCCTAATAAGTTAACATTGATTTAAGGATTAAGTTATCATCAAAGAAACCTGTCACAAAGGTAAACAAATAGGGATTAGAGGAAGAGGACACCACAAATAACTAAAAATAAACTACTAATAATAAAAATAAAAGTCTACAAATCAAGTGGGTTTATGATAATATAAAGATACAACCATAGAACATGATCAACACAAGAACATGGCTGCTCATAGACAAGTTATCCATCTTCAAGTGATATGTAGCTCTCTTGATTCTCACAACCCTCGATTTTATTGCATAAGTACTCTACGATCCTCTTCTTGGCCAAGCCGATCTAGGTAGACGATGCCTAACCATGGACGGATGTTCAGATGGCCAGAAGGCCTCCCACAAGACCCCAAGATCTCTGGAAGAAGCTTGGAGTTCGGCCACAAGAGAGCACAAGAAGGGATGAACAAATGGTGAGGGTTGGCTTGCTATTTATAGACCTCCCATGGGTAGCACGGCCGTGCCATGAGTGTCTAGGGCGTGCTTGCAGTTACACGTACGTTCTATTGCTGCATGGAAGATCCTGTCTGTACTTCCTTGTCTGGCACGGCCGTGCACATGTATGTGGCACGGGCATACATATCTGCGATCCTCTGATTTCTTGCACTTCCAAGGTTCCTGCATTGTCTTCTCGTGTGCAAGGCCTTCTTGCAGGTGAGCGTGGGCGTGCAAGTTCACTCCGGGACTGATTTTAGCATTGTTTAAGTCTCGGGATTGTCTTCTGAACATACAAGGAACAGGTTTGAAGTCTGGTATCTTCAGGAATCTCCAGTTTTTGCATGTTTTTACCCAGATATCCTTCGTTTCCGTCTTGGAGCTCAAGTTTCCTAAGATAATCAAATAGGAACGAATTAAGCATCAATTATAACTAATTTAAGCCTATTTGTCACCTATTTTGGGACTGTTTATGCATGTTTTATATGTTAATTATGTGAGTTATCACAATACCCCACACTTAGACTATTGCTTGTCCTTAAGCAATCATCCACAATACACCGAGGCAAACTGTTGCTAACAAACCCGCAATCCATCCATTTTAGATCATTAGAAAAATAAAATTGCAGGACACGCCTACTTAACCCGTACGATTTTGCTTGAACCTATACCTGCTCACAATGTTCACGCATCACTCAGGTTTTATCATTTAGGTGAGTTTTGGGGGTGAACACTCGTGTCCTGACCGAAGTCGACTCAAGTCATAGGCTTGTATGCAAATCAAGTCCTCGTCTCTAAACCAACTAACTAAGATAAATCAAGAGGTCTTTTATTCGGGTTGTAATGTAGGGGTGTAAAGATACAACTAACTACCTTTTTTTAACTATATACAAGGGGGATGAGTCACCGAATCACGATGGTGCGTCAAGGCTGTGAAGATGACAAAGTAGCAAAGTGTGGAAAAGGGCGGCTGCATCGCTGAGCAACATTTTCCGCAACGATCTCTGAGAGGAGTCGGGTGTTTATCCCGAGGTCTTTCATAATGGCCATCTCATCCCTTACCGTGTAGTCGATGTTAATTCCTTTTCTGACATTTCGCTCGGCTTGGTATCGAATAGCACCCTCATGGATCAGTAAAGTATATTCCATCTGCGAATGAGTTGAGTTGTTGCTACACTTGCCGTCATGAGACCAGTGGCCACACTTCCTACACTTGTCATATCTTTTGGCCCATCTCTTTTCAGCGCTTTTTGATTGTACACAAAAGGGTGGATTTTGTTCCATCTTCTGCCACAATTTTCTTTCGTCTGCAGTCGTCTCAAAGATGATCTGTATTACTTCTAGTGGCAGACGTGGCTGAGTAAAGTGGAAACAGGGAAGCAAGTGTTCGTCCAACGGATGCATCTTGAGAAAGCGAGGGGGGAAGCAAGAGAGAGAATGGAGATCACAGAAAGAGAGTAGAGAGAGCTCAGAGTAGGAGAGAGAGAAAGAGAGAGAGTGAGAGAGAGCAGAAATCCAGTTCTTTAGGGTCTCAATGGTCAAAGACAAAATTTTAACTTTGAAGAACTTTGCTTGGGCTCTCTTTTTGATTTCTCTCTTTTGGTTCACGCTCTCTGTTTATTTTTGCTCTCCCCTACATATTATTCATCTTTTTAGAAGATCTCCCTCTTGGCCCCATCTTGTGTTGTTCCCTCCTTTGTCAACGGTGTTGCTTTTTTCTTCAAACTTGTACTTCGCGCCTTTGGTGATGAAATCTTGAAGCTGCTGTAGTGACGTGTGATCGAGACTCATTTATTGGGTGAAGAAACGAAAGGCTAATGATCAAAATGGTTTTCTAGGTGAAAAGATTTATTTGGGGAGAAACCTAAATGCCTCTATCATTTTCGTTTTAATTACCAGTGTTAAAACAAGAAAATGCATAAACGCACAAGTTCTAACCGAGTCGGACTAAGGTCGGAAATCTCTCGAGAAATGAAACTAGCAAAAATATATGATGTATATCTGCAAGCGTGGTGCTCGTGTAAAGGCTCAAGAAACACACACGGACAAAAAGGGTAGGATAAGGTAGCGGCTTCAAGCACAACTGTCGGGGTATTTTTCATTTGCCATGCAACCTATTTTTCTACTTGATTCTTTTTTATTTAAACAGATCTATTGGGTTTAATTAACGTCATCTAATTTCGACTGTCTTTTTAATGTGAACCTTTCGGCATAATTTCCTAATAGCGTCCACTCGGACGAGCCTAATACACTATACAAACCTGCCAAGTGACCGTGAATGATGCTACGGGTATCAAACAGCTAAGAGGGTACCAGACAACCACAATCAAATGACAAAATGACCCCCAAGATAAAATAAAATAAGCAGTACTAATGGTCCACCCCACACTTAAAATTTTGGTATAAATTTAAAGTGCAGAAATAGAAAAAGGCAAAAGAAACTAATACTCCCCTGATAATGACGAATCCACTTTTGTGCGAGCGAAACCTGCATCCTCCACCGGGAGAGGGCGAAATTTCGACTCCACAAATAGTAAACTGTCCTCAACCTGTCCTAAAATACAGGAAAGAGAAATAAAATAAAAGTAACAAAGATAAATAAAAACTACGTCCTAAGATGTAGAGCGGCCATATGCCAGTGCAGGGTTTAGGGTTTAGGGTATAGGGTTTAGGGTTTAGGATGTAGAGCGGCCATATGCCTGGAAAAGTCCTCGCGGAAGGACCGGAACTCAGCAGTCAACGTGTCAAGTCGATCCATGATAGTGCGAAAACATACCTCTCGACTGCTGGCGGTCTGTCCGGGCAACTGGTGGTGGCACTGCCTGGTGTCTGGGGCTCTGACGTCTAGAGCTCTGGCGTCTGGCTGCAGCGGTCGATGACTCTGGACCTCTGGTAGCAGCTGCTGCTGAAGACTCTGCCCCACCTATCTCCTCTGGGTCTCTATCCCCACATGGTGCCTCATATGCCGCTCTCTCATCCCACAACTCCTTCTTGTTGTCAATCAGCATTAGTGTCTCCCTGTCAAGAATCCCAATGTTCTTCATCGAATCCAAACCCAGGGCGGACCTGCTCAAAGGCTGTCAGTCCGGACACTGCCTCAGGGGTGAGGACCCCTAGTGATATGGCGAGGAGAGTGATATATGGGCCCCCGAAGATGAGACTGGCTATAGTAGTACCGAAGCTGCGGGTTAAATATTCGACCAAAGCATTGGCAAGATTACAATGCCTCCCATCAATGATGTAGTAGAGAAAGAAAGCCTCTCGCTCATTTACGCCCCATGTGCTATCTTTTCTTGCCCCCAATGTGCTGGCAATAATCTTATGGATCCACCGGTGGAGTGGGTCAAGCAAGCTGGATCTTTTATGCTTCCTGGGGTCTCACTCAACCTCAGAAATAGTGGACCAGAACTCCTATGGCTGCATGCCATTAGGCCACCAGTAAAGACTGTCAGTAAAGATAGGCCCACTAGTCTCCCTGTGTCTGTATAACCCAGTGCGTACCCCAAACTCTGCTAAGGTCATCCTGCACCAATTCCGTGCCATCCTAAACCCAATACACCCGATAGAAACTCTGTCAACACCAGCAGCAGGAGGAGTGTACACAAATGATGCAAGGAACTCGAGGGTGAGCTCCTAGTACATCGTCCCGTGATCCTAAAGAACCGATGCCACTAATGAGAAAGCAAGTGTGTGAACCTGGAATCAAGCCCAACATGCTCAAGAGCATTATAGTCTACTGGTAGGTGTGGTGCCAATGATCTCCTCTTAATCAATCTTAGCCGGTTGCGAGCAGAACTCTCTGTCTGTTGAAGTACGTCCAAGGGTGTACTACAGGAATAAACCCCTCTCGCTGAAAAGTATATGTCTCAGGTGAGGGTAGTGTGGGTGACTCTCCAGACTGATGTGAATGAGGTGAATGGTGGGAGTCTGACGAAACTGATGGTGATCTCCAAGCTGCCCTCTTCATTCTAGGCATGAACCTGTAAAACAACAGAATCAGTTTAGCTTTACAAACTTAAGTATTTTTGCAGAAAATAAACAGCTTAGGTCTAGTGCTACAACCCCATGCTCAACTGATGAACATGGCCATGCGGCTCAGTCTGCAGTCCGTGTTCCTACTGGTTCAACTGTTTAAACTGGTCTTTGCCCAAAATACCCTAAAACTTATTTTAAACTGCAAAAACAACATAAATTTAAAACTTAAAAAGTTCTGGTGGGTTTTTAAGGCTTAGCACGCCCCTGCACCTAGCATGCACGGCCATGCTTAGTCTGGTGGTTTAGATCAGTTATGCGGGAAATTTCTAACGGTTTTCTAGTCAAGCACGCCCTTGACACACTGTTGTCCACGGTCGTGCTCCTGAATGATGTGACGGGTTTTCAAACCTGTTAGTTTTATTGAAATTTTTTTCACAAAGTTTCTCAAAAATCTTAGCCACATTACAATCCTAGTGTTCCCCTAATCTTTTCCTACAACATCATGCACAGATTCGGGCCACAAACACTAGAAACCTAATATTTTCATCAAGAACCTAAACTACTCAAAAACTGAAGAAAACGGACATATCTAGACATAAAACACATAAAAGATGTTAGGGGTCGAGTTCACATACCTTAAAGGGAATAATGGAGCCTGAAATGAAGGAAAATGGTGGAAAATGTTGGGCTTTAGGGTAGTGGCGACGGGTTTGGCGAGAGGAAGAAGATGAAGTGGGTTTTGAAAAGTCAAAAAGTGACTTTAAAAACCCCAATTCTGATCTGCACGTGTAAGCACGGGCGTCCCACTTAGGGTGGCACGGGCGTGCACCTCTGCTTAGGTTCCTGTTTTTCGCGTTTTTCAATTTTAAAATTGTTTTTAAGGGTTCGGTTTTAAAATTTTTAGTCGGGTTTCCCCAAAATAATTTTCAAAACCCCATTTTAAGTTCGAAAATAGTTTAACTTTAAAATTTTTGAAAAACTTCACCTGGTCTCATTTTCCGCACTTACCTGGCGATCTACAAGGGATGACAAACCGACTTGTAATGAAAATAAAGAAGAAATAAAAACCCTCTAAAATGAAAGTTCATGACTTTGGTGGTCTCAGCTGTCCTCATGGGAATTCTCCAAGGTGGCCAATCCAGAAGCAAACCTGCAAAGAAAAACCAAAACAACCGCAATCATCAAAATTAAAGAAGAATTAAAATAAAAAGGAAAATAAAGAAGACCGAAAACAAAAAGAAAAATAAAGTGAAAAGAAAAATGAAAAAGAAAAATAAACCGATCAGCATAGTGACTTGGGTCTTTCCTTGGAAACAAATGTGTTCCCCGACAACAGCGCCAATAACATGGTGGGCGTGGTTTTAGTAATTAAAATGATATCATTTTCCCGGTGCCAAAAACTTGGTGTTTTAATCCAGAAACTTTGGTTTGGGTCAAATGACTTAATTTTACTAAACCGGTTTTACCAGGTTTTAAATTTTTAAAGTAAACAATATTTACTTTTGAAACTAAAACCAACACACAGGCAGAGAACCTGACGTGCATAGTATATTTTCTTGGGTAAGTATTGAGTATCGTATCCCCAAGGATCACACTTTCCCCTACTCAGCCTTACATCAATTTACTGATCGGGTTTAAAAAAAGAAAAATAAAATGGAGGGGTTCTTTGATAAAAATAGTTTTTGAAAAAGGTTTTGGTTTTTATAAAAGAAAAGATGAAAATAGTAGAGTAGTAAATTATGCATATCTCGGGGTCCATTTATTTAATAGTTAAGTTTATTATTAGAATTAATAATTTAAGTTAGTTTTGTAAGGAAGACTAGAGGGATCTTGAAGTGTTGACTCCTTGATAGAAAAGCGGAGGCTACTACTTGCGTAGAATGCTAAACCTCTCCAGCGTGCGTCCACCTGGGATCTCTGCCAGGGCCTTACGTATAGCGGGCTCCTCAAACCGTGGTCAAGTATCTGGTCTTCGAGCTCATCATCTTCTTAAAGCAGAGGCTTCACTTCCGACCTGGAACACCATACACCTCGTCTTAGCTCTCGCATTTCGTACTAAAGGGTCTCGCCTTAAGGTCATTCCCGAGTAGGCCAACAACGAACCCCCATTGGTTAACGAACTAGGTCGATGGATCTCTCTTACAGTTTGTATCAGGAGACCATACCCCTATTGGTTAACGGCGTTGTACTAACGAGAACTAGATGAAGAATCCATTATTTGTTTAGCTTTATTGTGACACTTAACATTTAGTGATCAATTAAATATTAAGTTGATTGAATCAATGATAACTTAATTACCCAACCCTTAACCTCCCGAACTGGATGAAACCCTTGATAGAGGTGGCACATAATCCTAAAGGCGTATGATACGAAAGATCAATGGTGCGCCCTTAGGGAAACCTCTCTTTACCAAGAAGATCATCCAATCATCTAGTAAGTACTAGAAATGTGTCACTCGGATCTGGTCCACTTCAGAAGCCATTGCTTAGAACCCGGTTCGGATATCAGAAGCCCGAAGGATCTGTCTCACTACCTATTTCCTCGCCTTGGATCTAGTTCGGGACTACCAGAAGCTGATTAAACCTCTAGTTATTTTAGTTAAGTTACTCAATTATTATTTTATATTTTCGGATGAGCTCACAAGTGCATGGGTTTTTACACACCATGGGTACAATCATGAGTTCTTCTAATAAGTTAATATTGATTTAAGGATTAAGTTATCATCAAAGCAACTTGTCACAAAGATAAACAAATAAGGATTAGAAGAAGAGGACACCACAAATAACTAAAAATAAACTACTAATAATAAAAATAAAAGTCTACAAATCAAGTGGGTTTATGATAATAGAAAGATACAACCATAGAACATGACCAACACAAGAACATGGTTGCTCAAAGACAAGCTATCCATCTTCCAGTGATATGTAGCTCTCTTGATTCTCACGACCCTCGATATTATTGCATAACTACTCTACGATCCTCTTCTTAGCCAAGCCGATCAAGGTAGGACGAGGGTTGGCTTGGTATTTATAGACCTCCCAGAAGGCCTCCCATAAGACCCTAAGATCTCTGGAAGAAGCTTGGAGTTCGGCCCCAAGAGAGCACAAGAAGGGATGAACAAATGGTGAGGGTTGGCTTGCTATTTATAGACCTCCCAGGGGTAGCACGGCCGTGGCATGAGTGTCGAGGGCGTGCTTGCAGTTACACGTACGTTCTGTTGCTGCATGGCAAATCCTGTATGTACTTCCTTGTCTGGAACGGCCTTGCACATGTATGTGGCACGGTCGTGCATATATGCAATCCTCTAATTTCTTGCCTTCCAAGTTTCCTGCGTTGTCTTCGCGCATGCAGGGCCTTCGTGCAGGTGAGCGTGGGCGTGCAAGGTTACTCCGGGACTGATTTTAGAATTGTTAAATCCCAGGATTGTCTTCTGAACATACAGGGAATAGGCTTGAAGTCTGGTATCTTCTAGAATCTCCAGTTTTTACATGTTTTTACCCGAAAATCCTCCGTTTCCGTCTTGGAGCACCAGTTTCCTGAGATAATCAAATAGAAACGAATTAAGCATCAATTATAACTAATGTAAGCCTAATTGTGGCCTATTTTGGGACTGTTTATGCCTGTTTTATATATTAATTCTGTGAGTTATCAGGGTCGAACCAGGCCTATGAGTTTGATAGAAAGCTCATTCGACCTTGTGTACTCCCATTCGACCCTTGCATGGGGTCGAATGAAGCCTAGGTATAAATATCACACTTTGCAATTTTTCATCATTTCACAAACCCTAAATGCCTCTAAACACTCTCTCTCAACTTTAATCACTGGGGAAGGAGTTTTGACCTTGTTTTTCATAATCTAACCTACAAACATCTTCCAAGCAAAGATCTAAGGCGTGTTCTTGATCTAAACCCCATTTTAAAGCATTTTGGTTCATTTTCATTAAACCCCAATGGTCCAGATCTGTTCTAAGGTTGTTTTTATGATTAAAAACCTTTCAAACATCTTTCTAAACAAAACCCTATCATTAAACATGAGTTTTCATACAAATAAACATGGGTTAATTGTGTTTTATGTTGTGTTATGTGTTGATTTATGATTTACTGTCATTTGGATGATAGAAACATGATCTAGGGCTGCTATGGTTACTGGTTTATGATTGTTTTAGGTTGCAATTGAATGGATAAAGATATTATGTCTATTTTGGGGATTCTTGTTAAATCTAGGGCTTGATGCATGTTGTTATTGTTAATAAAACGATTGGGGGTTTTCATGAACACATTAAACTGAGCATTTTGAGATGATTATGAAAGGATTTCGACAAGTTTCCAAATTGGGTAAAGTTTTCATGCATGATGTGACGTTTCCATAATTTTGTCATTTTGGGTAAGTATTAAAACGGAGTAATTTTGGATTAAAACTGGTAGGGTTTCATGGGGATATGTTATTCATACTTGACTGCTGTGTTTCATGATGTTTCGTGATGTTTTCGGACTGTTTTGATGCGATTTGATACGTTTTAGAGTGTTTGGAACTGTTGGGGTGAACCTGGGCCTCATTCGACCCACGTGGGGTCGAAGGAACTAATCCAGGGATCGAACCAAGAACTCTGCAGGTCAAATGTACTTCTTTTAGGTCGAACGAACATGATTTAGGTCGAATTAACACGTGTTAGGGTCGAATTAACATGTATTAGGGTCAAATGAACATATGTTAGGTTGTATGAACTTGTTTAGTGGTCGAACGAACTTCATTATGGTCGAACCAGGCATGCCTGGGTTGAACCAGAGACCAAATAGGTCGAACCAAGCCAGGAAACTTCAGATTCGACCTTACGACTTCGTTTGTGCGATTTTTTATGCAAACTAAGTGCCTTATGCTTGAACCTTATGTGTAATTTATGTGTACTTGATTAGTTTATGTAACGGGTCACCAACGGGATGTCATGTCAGTCTGATGTGTCGGTTTAACAGTCAAACACATTTTAAACATACTTGGTCACGATTTGGACAATCGGGGACTAGATAACCTTATGGTTATTAGTCAAAACACTTATGTGAAATTTTATGATATATGTCTGGTAGTTGGTATTATCAAGAGCTAGTCTTTTATTCTTAATTTTTGAAGAACGCAACCTAAGGTGAGTTTCACAGCCCCACTTTTACCAGCTTTACTTTTGTGGGAGAAAACATGCGCTAAACTTGTATTTTGGGAAAGTGTGTCATACTATGAGTTACTTTTCAGTTACTATACGATATTTGGAAGTCCCGGGGGAGACCATGAATGTACGGGGTTGCACAACGGGGGAAATGTGGATAGATCTATTGGGCTTGACCAGCCCCACTCATCAACTGGAGGTCGGGCGGGTGCACGTTGTCTCGACCTATGCTAAACTTGCTAAACATTATTCGGGCGGCTTAAAAATGTGCTAAACTTGTTGAACTTGCTAAACGTGTCTAGTAATGGTTTTCCAATCGTAGTAGTAGCAAAACTTACGCTTAGCTAGCGTACTTTGGCATACTCTTGACATAGTAGTGAGAGGTTTGAGCTTGGAACATTTTGGTAACATTTGGCAACACTGGGTAACGTTTTTTAAAAACCTGTGAACTCACCAGCATTATATGTTGACACCTTTTTGACATGTTTTTCTCAGGTCGCTAAGGTAGCATCACACGAACTAGGCGCACGGGTCTGCATGGCGTCTAGGGCCTTAGTTTCATGTTTTTGAATAATCTTTTTGGAACATGTTGTCACTTGGTTTTGTAACTTGATGTTGCTTCCGCTATAGTTTTTAAGATATTAAAGTTTATGTTTTGAGTTACGTATCTTTCATATAGTGTTGTTTATTGTGACCGTTGACTTGGATCCTGGTTTGTCATACGCCTTGCGGTAAAACCCCGCACGTAAAATTTGAGGGTGTGACATGATACTCGAAACCTTGGACATGGAAACTTAAGATTTGGAATTTGAGGTTAAGACCAACGCATAAGGTGTAATGTAATATATATATGTATATATATATATACAGAGAGAGAGAGAGATAGAGAGAGGGGGGTAGGTTCCGGTACAAAGGATGGATTTCGTAGGAAGGGTAAGAAGCATTCTTATGTTCATACATGGCGATAAAGTGTAAGGGTAATATTGTACTCACAAACATAACAATTAATATTATATTTTTAGATGTTTTTAATGTTAGAGACATTTTACGGATTTGATTTCAAATCTTTAAAAGATTTAAGACTATTATATCTATATAATCGGAAGCGTGGCATTATTTTTATACGAGTTCCTCAAGAAAACCAACAATACCAAGTTGTGTGTTATACGTTGTGTTTTAACTTCATGTGCGTTGTGTTTTATTCTTTAAACATAAAACACACTAACATATAGGTACAACAGGGGCAACAAAAAACACAAATTTAGAAAAATTATCAATGTAAATGCACAATAAGACACTCTTTTGATGAAGATAAAACACACCCGGGTGTCCACCATTCAAGCTACAAACATCAAACATACATACATACATACATACATACATACATACATACATACATACATACACACACACACACATACACACATACACACATACACACATACACACATACACACATACACACATACATACATACATAGACATTAAATAATTTAATTCTTCTTACATTAATTATTAACACTCTAATTAATTAGTCATTAACACTTTATCCTACACATTATCAAAATTTGTCCTACACGTATCAAAATTCATCCTACATATATCGAAAATTATCTTATGTTTATCCTACACATATCGAGATTATCATATGTTTATCCTACATATCTAAATGTTCATCCTACGCATATCCTACACATATCAAAATTCTCCTTCACTTAAAAATTAATTATGAATTTCATTTATTAAATTAGTTTAAAGGGTTACAAAAAGTAAATAATTTATTTATCATTAAATACATTATATACATATACATATATATATATATACACACATGTATGGTCAAATAAGAAATGGTAATGATTGGACATGAGGCTTGGGATGAATGAACATACGTTATGATATTGGATCGATTGAAAAAGCGAATAACATTGGGCACGACTAAAGATAAATGGAATCTGAATTTAGACTTAGAAACTTAAGATTAAGACGTGGATATATGACCAAAGAATAACTAAGACATAAAGTACCAAACATATGAACAGTATATTACCATCACACCTTGGACAGCAACACCTAAGACTCGACTCGATACTCGGATAAGGATTTGGAATACAAGGACAAACATAGAACTACATAAATACATGTACAACAACTTAAGACAACGGAACTTAACAAAGATGAGACAAAGGAAGATCACTTAGGACAAGTGAGTACTTGGTACACCATGAGTGATTAGAACCAAAGGACTCGACACAAGAAGATTAGAAACACCATATTTAAATATTGTAACTTATAATCAAGACGAGAGACTTAGAAATATACAACCACGTACATCCAAACCATGACTAGATTATAAACATTAGTTATATGCTATAATTGAAAATAAATGAGTTACACCATTCTTTGAATAACACTAGTATAAGAAAATATAAACACTATAATATAAGAGTGAAAAGAGAAACCATACGTTCGAGCTTACCATCACGTGTAACCATTATAGTTAAAATGCAAATACTAATAATATGTGTAACCATAGGAACCAATGAAGAGAAAACCGATATTCGATACCAAGCACCCCGTGAGACTATGTACTATACTTGTGCTATGTTGTCCAAGTGAGTTTCATGAACTCCCTTTTTTTCTATTTTACTGTTTTGGGGTGAATACATGCTTCCAACTATATTATAACTTATGGTGTTAGTTTGATAAGTGTGTTTGTCTGTTTACATGTTATACCATACCTGACACTCATAACTTTAGGGTAGAGCCGACTTAAAATATGGGTAGTAATACTTGAAGAATCCGTCACACACAGTGGTCCCGCCTATTACATGAAAACGCCACTGTGACCGACAGGTTGCTGAGGCATATTATTTGCCTTGGGAACTTTTGTTGCAGAGTGTAAATTAGGACCTATAAGGATAATGGGTATAGGTTCTATTGTTACATATAGGCATGGTTAGGCATGACTCTAGGTGCAGGATTGAGTGGCCGACTTATATTATTATAACACCATACTGTTAAACTTGTTTGAATAATAAAAGCATTTATGAAACTACTTTCCGGCGCCTAATTAACTAAACTCACGAACTCACCCACATTATTGTTGACAAAACCATTTTTAAGCATGTGTTCATGTACCTATACTGGATGTACAAGGAATGTGTAGTTACGACTCGGAGTCACACCGACAGATGAACCAGAAGACGAACGAGAAACCATAGATACCACCCTAACCTTGTATGATTGGAGATTAGAAATATAATATTTGAAGATGTAATATTTGATTTAAGATGAAATATAACTAAATATATAAAAGTTTAGTTAATATATGTTGTTTTCACTGTATGCTTACATTGCTTAATGTATTGTATCAATCTGTAATTTCGCCCAGACCCTCCTTAGCCATGGTGTGACAGGGACACCCCCAATAGCTAAATTTATTTTCTTAAACTTCTTTAGTAAACTCATTTTTGTATATTGTTACTTATCCGTTGCTATATCTTTAAAATTGTATAGTAAGCTCTTTCTTATAAAGGCTTACTTCTCTATTGCTTCGTACATGAACCAATGTAAGATAATTCAAATAGTTAAAGTTGAGTTTTTTCTTCACAATAGGCAACGTCTCACTTTAAACTTGTTTGTAATATTTTTTTTCCCCATGGGAGGCAGAGACAATGGGAGAGAACTCCATAATCAGTCAATTTATTATAATCTTATAGTAGGTAATTTCAAAATAACATAAAACATCTAGTCAATCATGTACCACATAAACACACATTTAATAGAATTTAAGACTAATGGACTAATGCACAAACCACTAAAAAAACAAAATTGAATATGTTAAATTAAATTAGCAAAATGCCTAATATAGCATTCAATTTAATCTATTAAATAAAATTAAACTTAAAAAATTATTAGTTGTCATTTCCTAGCTATATGTTATATTGTTATCTCTCCTTATCTTCACAGTCTCGTCTCGGTTTTTCATCACTCACTCCTATTTATACCATCCCTTCTTCCTCATTCCACTTCTCACCCCAATAAACCTCCAGAAAAACCCACCTCCTCACCCCCTCTCTATAATTATCTATAATGCAAACAATTGATCTCGGTGATCACATCGGAATGGAGAGTTGTATTGATCTCGACACCGACACCGATACCTACACCGCACCCTCAAATGGGAAATCATGGGGACTGAATAAGAAAAGATTAGTAATGTCCATTAAAAACACAAAGAACCTTCCACCACCCAAGATGATATCCACATCAACGGTGTTGAAACGGTATAACACTAACGATGGACGTCTGATCATCGTGCAGGAAAAGATGGATAGCCCCACGTACCTTTTCACTGCTCATAGATCTAATGGTCGACTCACTCTACAACTCAAATTGTACAAATAATTAGAGTAGTAGTAAGGTGGCGGTTGATGGTGGTGATGGCGGTGGTGGTACGTGGAGTTAAGTATAACGCTGCCGTTAGGGTTGCGACGACTGGGTCGTGTTTGTTTGTTGATCACAATCAACTCTATGCTATAAGGCCGATTAAGATATAAGAAAGAGGAATTAATATTAACGTTTTTTCTTTTTTCATATTTTTAAGATAATTGAATGAATAAGAAGTATCTCTTCATTTCAGAATTTTACAAAATGTTATTCGAGTGGGATTCAAAATTAGTTTAATTTCGAGTTAGAATTTGTTGTTTCATTGTCATGGTGTTTCTTTACTGCGAGTTGTAAATTCGACTTAACAAATCATCATTATTGCGGTAATTAGTAGACCATTTGTAATGGCATAGCGATTAAAAATATCTAGGTTTGAATATCTAGAATTTAAGTCTCATAAATAATAACATTACATAAATTAGCCGTTACAAAAGAAAATTGTCACAATCTAGAGAAACCAAAGTTCGTTGTATAAAAACTTGAAGTCTATTTTATACTATTCAAATTTTAAATTACAAAATTAGATCACATGTACTTGTGAAAAAAATACATATTCATAGACCGTAAAAATAAACTTTGACTCATATTAGGTTTACAAGTTATTATCTATATATTAATAGATGATATTTGAACAGTGTTTTAAAGTTACTTAAAATAATTTTGACAACTACATTCAATTTAAACATAACATTTTTTTGAAAAATTAATATGATAAAATTATCTTGGGTTATTTTTTCATGTAAAAGATTAGAAAACGTAACGTTTTTTTTTTTATCATAATAACCCCTTAACAAATAAGTTATGTTGTATGATTATTATGTGATATTTGAACAATGTTTTAACATTACTTTAAATAATTTTGACAACTACGTTCAATTTAAACAACTTTTATAAAAACAATTCATGCATAGAAAACTTAGTCTGACAAAATTATCTTGGGTAATTTTTTCATGTAAAAGATTAGAAAACATAATGTTTTTTTTATCATAATAACCCCATAACAAATAACTTATGTTTATATGATTATTATGTTTTATAATCTACAAAGTATATTTTTAGGAGGTTTATTTTGTAAGTTTACAAATTGAACAAAAGCTACCCGCTTTTTTTATATTTGTTCGCTGGCATTCCTGCATTAGTACATTGGTACCGTAAAAAATGTAAGTATCTATATACTAATAGATGTGATTTTAGAACAGTGTTTTAAAATTACTTTAAATAATTTTGACAACTACATTCAATTTAAACATAACGTTTTTTTGAAAAATTAATATGATAAAATTATCTTGGCTTATTTTTTCGTGTGAAAGATTTGAAAACATGACGTTTTTTTTATTATAATAACCCCTTAATAAATAAGTTATGTTTTTATGATTATTGTGTGATATTTGAACAGTGTTTTAACATTACTTTAAATAATTTTGATAACTACGTTCAATTTAAACAACTTTTATAAAAACAATTCATGCATAAAAAATTGGTATGACAAAATTATCTTGGGTTATGGTTTCATGTAAAAGATTAGAAAACATAATGTTTTTTTATCATAATAACCCCTTAACAAATAACTTATGTTTATATGATTCTTATGTTTTATAATCTATAAAGTAACTTTTTAGGAGGTTTATTTTGTAAGTTTACAAATTGAACAAAAGCTTCTCGTTTTTTTTTATATTTGTTAGCTGGCATTCCTGCATTAGTGCATTGGTACCGAAAAAAAAATGCAATTAGCTATAGATTAATAGATGTAATATTTGAACAGTGTTTTAAAATTACTTTAAACAATTTTGACAACTACATTCAATTTAAACATAACGTTTATTTTTAAATTAATATGATAAAATTATCTTGGGTTATTTTTTCGTGTAAAAGATTAGAAAACATAACGTTTTTTTTATTATAATAACCCCTTAACAAATATGTTATGTTTGTATGATTATTATGTGATATCTGAACAGTGTTTTAACATTACTTTAAATACTTTTGACAACTATGTTCAATTTAAACAACTTTTATAAAAACAATTCATGCATAGAAAAATTAGTATGACAAAACTATCTTGATTTTTTTGTTCATGTAAAAGATTAGAAAACATAATGTTTTTTTAATCATAATAACCCCTTAACAAATAACTTATGTTTATATGATTATTATGTTTTATAATCTACAAAGTATATTTTTAGGAGGTTTATTTTGTAACTTTACAAATTGAACAAAAGCTTATCGTTTTTTTTTATATTTGTTCGTTGGCTTTCCTGCATTAGTACATTGGTACCGTAAAAAAATGTAACAAGGATGAAAGAATTTTTCAAAATTAAAACAAAATAGTTTATTACAGTAAAGTAAAATTATGGCTTGGAGAGCATATATTGATCGCCTACCAACGAAGATGGAATTGCTCAAGCGAGGGGTTATCTTGCCTTCTACTTTGTGTTCTCTGTGTGATTCAGAAGATGAGACGGCGATTCACGTTTTTACAAGTTGTTTCTATACGGACTAAATATGGTCCAGGATTCAAGATTGGTGCCGGTTAGCTCCTATTTTCACCTTCGAAGCTTCTGATCTTTTAAAGACGGTGGACTTACAAGCCGGTTTGAAGGAAGGTAGATACATCTTGAGGAGAATTATCTTAACCACCATGTGGGAGCTTTGGAATGAAAGAAATAGTAGAATTTTCAAAGCCAAAAGACGGAGAGCGATTGAAGTCGTGGAAAACATAAAGGCAACCTCATACTTTTGGATTCGGAATAGGTCTAGATTTAAACATATCGATTGGAATGTTTGGTGTACTTTTCCGATGTCCGTGATCTAATGTCGTTTGTTTTGCCCTTGGGTTCTCGCTTTGAGGACCTCTTGTGGTGTTTTTGAATGAAATTAACCTTTCAAAAAAAATTACAGTAAAGTACGTAATAAATAGGCGTTGACTCAGTTTGAGAGTAAACTATCTTTTGAATTTTGAAATTCTATCATTTTAGCCACCAAAAGTAAAGGAGAATCATATTTGTAATATGAGAGGGTTTACAATGGTGGCGGTGGTTTGAAGTTCCAACTTCCGTATCAACATATCACGTATCATGTCATTTCAAATCACAAACTATTTTAAACTCATTTTTCGTCTATAATCATAAACCATTCTAAATCTTTATCTCATTATTCACTTCCTTACTTACTTTTTATTTTTATTTAAGCTTTATCCAATTTTATATACTCTATTTTTTATTTATTGAGTTATAAGAATAATATTTATGTAATAAAATAGAAAAATAAAACTAAATTTATTAAATAAAAATAATTAAATGATAAAATAAGAATGATATTTAATATTCAAACAACTAAAATATTTAAACGGTTAGTGTTCCAAGGGCTATTTTTTCAAATGGTTAATATTTCAATGGATATTTTTTGCATATGGTTATGTTCCAGGACCCTATAAATACAAGACACGTGTACATTTGTCACTCACAATTCACCCAAAATACAAAATAAATTCAAAGATATCGGTGGTAGTTATCCTAGTGAAGCCGTCGGGCCTTCAAACCTCAGGTGGAAGGAAAATTTGATCGATATCGGTTTGGTTGTTATGATACTTACACATGTTATAGCAAGCAAATGAAAAACCCCAAAAAGTAAAGGTATAAGGTAACCAAAACGTCTGTCATTCAATAAAAGATAAAAACAAAGTCTTCTTCGTATTAAAATAATAAAAATTTAGAACTTAAAAAAGTAGATATAGTATAAATGTTATCCAATGAATTTACCATCAAAATTTATTAAATAAATATAAATTAAAGGTTTTTATATTTATATTAATATTGAGAATCCTTTTACATAAATAATATTTTATAGATATCATGTAAATAATCCCTTTTTATTGTCGAGGCATCCCTTAAAAAGAAAAATAAAGAGCCCACTCACGATCTCCACCAAACCATCAAACCTCTATCTGTCCTCGGTTCTTCAACATTAACATATAACCAACATCCACTACTAATAAACCACCATCAGACACACCATAATCCTCCATCACCACTGAAATCCTCTGGTTCTCCGGCCAGATCCACATATCCGATGTGGATAGCATTTGCTATGGTTACGTTCCCTCATCTCCGACAGACTGCTTCTGGATCGATGACCGTCACAGATCCCCAAACCGTTTTTGTTTTTAAGTAGGGAGAATCCTTTGAAGCCCTGGCAGTCTGCTTCTCGATCGACCTTCACCCATTTAAGTTACCATCCCCCATTTACACAACGTCGTCGGAAGCACGACTATCCACAACCGATGGTGACGTTAGGGTTTTCGGATTAAGGTTGTCCCGGTGGAAATATGTAGAAAAAGGGGTTATAGAGAAAAGTTTGTTTGAGATAGAAACTGCTTTGGTCAAAAATTAACTTTGTATTCCAAATCAGAAATGTGAGGCAGTGTGCTAAGAGTGTTAGTTTTATGAAAAATTAGTTATATTCCGAAAATACTCTAGTTGAAGATGCAAAGGAATAAATCTAACAATTATGATCAGGATGTCAAAGTAAAAACAATGAATTAGATAGTTGGAACTTTAATAAAGGACACAATGCAACACAAGAACACTCAATGTACGAGGAAAACCCTTGATCAATTAAGATCACCGGCACAAAACCTCGGGAGGAGTCTAAGCCCCTGCCATCATTATTTTATTAATTAAAAGTAAAGCATACAACTTTGGAAATGTGATGGGCGATCGACTAAGATTACAGAAGTGAATGTTTGTGTGTAATGTAGCTTAGAAAATAGTACGTAAAAAAGAGAGAAAGTGTTGTGTCCTATATGATCGTCCCATACCCATTAATATAATAACAAGATAACAACTAACATACCACAATATCCGGGAAATTCCAACTAAATCCATTAGCTGTTACAGTTTTCCCACGTTCACACAACCTTCATACGGTAGGCAACCAACTCTCCAAAGATCATGTAAGACTTAGTCGTCCATAATAATCATTCACTTGATACCTGCGTATATTATTTAAATAAAGTAAACCATTAGTTTATCCTCGGGATGTACACATAAGACAATACACAGTTATATCATGAACTTAGCATCGTCTTTGGTATCCTGAAGATATACATTAGAAATGCAACTAAATTATATCCAAAGAATTTCACCACCAACAGAAACATTGAAAAGGCAATTAGCTTTAACGGAAGTTAATAACGGTACAGTAACGCGGTTATGTTACAATTCATAAAACTTTGAGAACTAATAGTATACAAATAATTTTGTTAAAACTTATGAATAAACTAACATCTATCTAATATAAAGCAAAGGTACATCCTCACTACTAGGGCGAAAAGGGAAGCCACACGACCCTTTTCACTAGTGAGGGCGTAAAAAGGAAGCCACATCACCCTTTTCACAATCCAATCATCATTACACATGATTTAATTATGGGGGCGTCAATGCGGCTTGGTTAGCCCAGAAACAGCCTTGAGTAGTGAGGTAAGTGGGGCATTTAAATAAAGTAAACCATTAGTTTATCCTCGGGATGTACACATAAGACAATACACAGTTATATCATGAACTTAGCATCGTCTTTGATATCCTGAAGATATACATTAGAAATGCAACTAAATTATATCCAAAGAATTTCACCACCAACAGAAACATTGAAAAGGAAATTAGCTTTAACGGAAGTTAATAACGGTACAGTAACGCGGTTAAGTTACAATTCATAAAACTTTGAGAACTAATAGTATACAAATAATTTTGTTAAAACTTATGAATAAACTAACATCTATCTAATATAAAGCAAAGGTACATCCTCACTAGTAGGGCGAAAAGGGAAGCCACACGACCCTTTTCACTAGTGAGGGCGTAAAAAGGAAGCAACATCACCCTTTTCACAATCCAATCATCAATACACTTGATTTAATTATGGGGGCGTCAATGCGGCTTGGTTAGCCCAGAAACAGCCTTGAGTAGTGAGGTAAGTGGGGCCATCTTTTTTTCCAACCAATCATATATTTTCTTTTTTGTCTTTTTAATGTAAAGAATGATATAATTGTTTTGGTTAGAAATAATAAACTTGGTTAGAAACTCATGTATTAAGCAAGTTGAAAATAAAATATATTAAAGCATTAGTAATAAAGATTTAGGATTTATAAAATGATATTTTAAGATAAGATATTACTGAAAATCTGAAATTACGTGTAACTATATACTTTAGTTATTATTTTTAAAATTGAGAAACATAGTACGAAGAGATGAAATAAGATAATCGGAAAAAAAGAATCTTAGAATTACGGAATTGCGACATGTGGCACACCCAGTTAGTTATCAGGTACTAGGTTAGGATCTTGTATATTACACGGGTTAAATATATTATATAATCTGAAACAAAAGAAAATTTTTATGATTATGCAACTTATTCTAATAATTAGTGCAACTTAGACCGGTATTTATACAACTCATGTTAAAGTTACGTAGACACATAATTACGTAACTTATTGCAGCGTCGGAGTCCCTGATGACTTCGAGGCGCAAAATCTATTGTAAATCACCATGGAAGAAGTTTGTACATTCATGGACAGGGATATTACAACCCTGCAAAAATCTGGAGCTTTCCCGGACACAGCCGTATTCCGGCCATATGATCAGAATGCAAAATCCAATTTTGTATCGGACATTTGGGTTTGCTTCCTATATCTTCCCTTCCAACTCGACCTCATATCCCTTCCTTGATTTCATCCATCAGTTCTTCAGGATGACGGGGATGGCATATGATGGTTTGCTGCAGGATAGTAGAGAATCATGGCATCCCTTTGGAATTCCAGGATCTCTAAACTTTTTATAAATTGAGAACCCATGGATCCAACCGTTTTCTTCTTCAGTTGATCCATAAAAACCCTCCTTTCCTAAACAATGTCATAAAGTCTTAAAGATCTTGGAAATACAAATTCTTTTTTGTTAGAAGGGATTCCATTCCATATGGAAAAAGCCTCCCTAAATTCTGGTTAAAGAGTGGCAAAATAAATTAATAATATTGTTATAAGTATATCCTGAGGATATAACTAATATTCTGATTTCATGCTTTTCAGGTACTGCATTTGATAAGGTTCTTCTCCTAACGAACGCTCATTCCTCGGGATAAAACAAGTTAGAGACCTGCCACTTTCTGCCAAGACTTTTGAAGTAGAAGAAAGTCATTCTACTAGCCAGACTACAACCATGTCTAGTAAGTTACTTTCTCCATCCTCAATATGCCTATAAAAAAGAAACATATTAATGTATTTTTTCTGTTATTTCAGCCAAGAAAGTGCCTTCATTGATTTTCAGGACATTGACAGCCAGCATGTTAGCAAATCCATCAAAGTCACTTCTCCTACAACCTCTAGGATGACAAGCCCTCCTCCTAAGCCTAAGGGTCACAACTCCAAGAAGAGGATGAGTACTACTGTCGCTAACTCTGAAGCATCTCCTTTTAAGGGTCTTACTCCTCAAGAGGTCTTAGCCAAGATCTGCAGCCTCAAAGGGAAACATTATGAAGAAAAGTTGGACAAAATGGAGGCTGAAATGAAGAAGCTCCTGGTTGAAAAGATCAAGATGGCATAGGATCATGAGAAGGAGATGGAGGATTATAGGCAAAGTCTTATCAAATCTATCACAGTGTCCGTTCACCAAGCCAGGGTGAAGATAGCTCTTCAAGCCAATGACCCCAACTTCAATGAAGCTGAGTGGGATATTGAAGGATGGCGGGCCAAAATTATGAGCTTGGGTGGTATGGAAGTGGTTTATGCTCCTGCTCCACATAGTGAGGATCCTTCTAGCAAGGATGCAGTAGTGGATCCTGAGCAGACCATCACGTGTATAGCAGACGAGGTGGTTTAAGCAACAATAGTGGGCGATGAGGGTTAAGATGCCGAGGCCTGAGCCCACTTTTTTAGAATTTGTTAGGTGGTAGGTTAATGGTTTGTGGTTGATGAAAAATTTCAAACAAATTCTTATTTTGGTATGTACTTACACAAATTAAAGGTTGGGGTGGAGGGATCATGTGTTTTTAGGACGAAACCCCAATCTTTCTTGACCTGGCCCTTAGATGTTGACCCCTGGTGGATGGGTCCTAGTTTTGGATGAAGCCAAAGGTTGACATCCTTATAATAAATAAAATAATCACTTTTGACTCTACATCTTGTGTGCCCTTCTTTTTTATCCCTATTATGGTTGTTGCCAATGAATAAACAATAGAATAGAAAAGAAAAGATGAAAGATATAGACATTTGGTCTTCAAGAAAGTCACCATAAAATCTTCAAAGTAACCTATTAAAAAATAAGGTTATACCTGAGTCTCGAAACAAGCATAATCATCCCAAGGATGTCCCCAGTGCAAACCCCTTGACGTATCCTCAGAATAATCCTTCGAACGCATCTTGAGGATGTCCATAGTGTAAAGCTCTTGACACATCCTCAAAATAAACCTTCGTGATCATCTTGAGGATGTTCCTAGTGTATGTAACAACCCAACCCGGTGGGGGCTGGTCGAAATGACAGTTTGGGTAACAGACTTGCACAACGGAAGCAACGATAACTAATATTTAAATGTTATACAATTTCTAAACCCAAAAATATAAATACATAACTTAAATAAATAAACTAATATTTATGCAGGGATGAAACGCAGCGGTCGTCGAAGTAGCTGATAAGGTGCGATCCACTAGTCGATCCAAATCTCAATCCATGTTTTAGCAATAATACTCTAAACCGCTATGCTCGTAGCTTGAATCTTCTACCATACTATCTCTAATTCGCACACGCTAGCATAAACCTCGTCTTCATGAATCTCCAATTGCAGTACCTGAACACATGCTTAAAAAGGTTTGGGTTAGCAAAATATGCCGGTGAGTCCGTGTAAGTTGTTAAGTAAATCCAAAACAGTTTAATAGTTCGAAAACAAGTTTACACAGTTAAACACATGGTGATGTACAAGTATCACACCTCAATCCTAACACGGAATCCATCTACTCCCATTATGGATTCCCTACGGCATAATATATGGCGCAACGGTCCGCAAACATCAGTTGAGGGTTTTCCGGGCTTCCGGATTCACTGTGCGTGGTGGATTCCCCAAGTAGTACTACCCATATATTAAGTGGCCCAACTCCCTTGGGTTAATGAGTGTGCATCTGGTTTCGGGAGCCCTTGTCACATCAAGTAAGTTTACACACAAAACAGTTTACACGTACAAGCATATGTTCACCCCAAAACATTAAAAACAGAAAATGGGGAAGTACACGAACTCACCTTTGGTTGCATGATTTTAGTATCCGATGCCTTGAGCCTGTCTATGCATTATATGCCGAGTCCTATCAAGTTACATGTGTGGATGACTAGGACCTTTCATTGTTAAGTGGACTTACTCTAATTGTTAGTTAATAATTCTATTTATCTATTCAGGTAAAGGGTGATCACTTATCCGAAGTCTTACCCACCAAGTTCATCATCTTGAGTCCTACCTATATTATTATTTTAGTCGCAACTAGTAACTAAATAACCAATGTCGATGTTATATCATTTATGTGGTGCTTCGAGTTCCAAGTGTCAAGTAACTTAGTATGTAGATATGTGTGTATATATATATATATATCTATATATATATATATATAGTTACCAAAGGTTTTAATGGTCCTAATTAACATCTCTCTTATGTTAATGTCGAGTTGTCCCAATGTGTTATGTTCCTCATTTATCATCATCTTAATCCAATCAATGGTCATGATATAAGTTCATCTAGTTTCTAATTCTCACATAATAGTAATATAACCATAAGTACCACATAATATTAATACAATCGTAATTACATTATTAAACTTGGTTTGGTCGGGTCGGGTCCAATGTTAGTGAAGGTCCCACACGTGCTTTGTCCGCCTAAGAATAATAATAATAATACTAATACCAATACTAAGAGGGTTCGGGTTCTCGCTTTATACCTCACAACACACCTCCGGTTTGACTATGTCGACTGGTCAGTTGACCAGGTTTGACCAGTTTGACCAAGTCAAACCGAGTCAACTCAAGACAACTCACACCAGGCCTTCCATCTTCTTCCTCCTCCACACCTACACTCCACCCGACAGCCACCATCGGTGTCTGAAACAACCACCGCCGCCACCGTCAACATCTCCGACAACCCCCATCATCAATGTCTTCTTCCTATATACCACTCGACAACCACCACCACATACCACCGATAATCCCCTTAATAGTCCCTAAATCAGAACTCTAACCTGAACCCTAGTCGAAACCCTGGTCGTGACCCGGACCCATCACCGCTGGCCTCCGATTCCTTCCTCGTTCCTCTTTCCTATGTTACTCTCTCTCTTCATCGGGGCCCTCTCTCTCTCTCTAAGAATATAGTTTAGATGGGGTGGTTTGTGGTTGTGTTGTATTGTATTATTGGTGATCGGAGCCGCCGAAGCTCCGCCGCCGTCCGCCTGTGCTCCACTGTGCATGGTGGTAGAGAGGTCTCTACTTGTTTCCCCAGATCTCTCTCTCAGGATGTATATGTGTGTGTGTTTAGCAGAGAAAGGGAAAAGAAATTGGTTGGGGGGCCTTTATATAAGGGTGTTTGGTTAATGGTTTCAACAAAACCATTTAAGTTCAAATGGTTTTGTATAAGATATTGTCAACATATGGGGAGGACAAGTGTCCTCCCCAATGACTCACCAAGAAGCCATAGGGTGGGTTCGTTAGCGGTTATTAGCTCGGTTACGTAACGTATATTCGCGTATGATATTTATTTATAATAGTTCGGTTTTTAGTTTCGTACATAACCGTACTATCCATTATTCATTCTTGGTGACTTTATTATTATACAAAAATAACAATAATGTGCAAAAATTTCTAGGCCCCATGTCTGGGTTGTTACATTCTCCCTCCGTTAATGGAATTCCGTCCTAGGAATTATTTTCGAGCTATCCATTGAACATATCCAGTATACTCCATACTTGGATTCAATGTTCAGGTCTACACACTTGTGTGTACATAATTATTTTCTTAACCCATTTATAATGTATGTGGTTCCGCACTAAATCTCCTGCTACCTTTTTAGTTTTAAAACAAATGTTTATACATTTGACTGGTTACGGTTTGTTCTTGGTTTGATTCTCAGTTTCATTTTCAATGCATCATTGGTGTTTATATATAGGGTGTACCGCAGCTAACCCACCACACCAATGATACCTTAAAAATGTACTGAAAATCTCTCCTAAAGCCAGATGGATTTTTCACACCACTTTAACCTATATGTATGTTTATGATTACATTTCTTAGAACTATACGTCACTTCCTCAACTTTTGTGCTAAATCCTGGGATTAATTCTATCTCCACTATCACCAATTCGTCGATTCTTAAGTCTCCAAAAGTTTCACGATACCTTATGTTCGACATTTGTTAATAAACATGAAAAATAGAGTCATTCAATCCTAATATGTTGATCTTAATTATCTCCCGGAGACATAATATTTATTTTTGATGTCCTATACCTTATCTTCTTATATGGTTGATTTGCTATCCATGCCGATTTTTCTTATTAAACTTCGTCTATATTCTCTTGTTCTCGTCCAATATTCTTATAATAGTTTTCGTGTAATTGCTCCCCCCGTTAAAGCCTACGTATACAATTCTAATAGGTTTCATATAAATAATTCGTCACCAAACTAAATAGTTATAAAGCTTAATCCGAAGGT
Organism: Ambrosia artemisiifolia; assembly: GCA_032199755.1. Taxonomy (NCBI): domain Eukaryota; kingdom Viridiplantae; phylum Streptophyta; class Magnoliopsida; order Asterales; family Asteraceae; genus Ambrosia; species Ambrosia artemisiifolia. Next base: position 3,050,679 of record CM063526.1, on the reverse strand, counting down.
TTTGTCAAGAAATTTCTAACGACATCATGAGTATCAAAGCGACGAAACACTTATCGACCTTAGGGATGCCTCTTGTAGCATTCAATCCTAGTTTTCTTGTGGTTGGTGAGGACGTTGGATGGTCATGTATTTGCTACATACTTGAGTCTAGGTCACCGCCTTTCCGTCTGATATCTTGAGATCCTAAAATCTGTTATGTGGTTATGAATCCAATACACTATACTTAACTTAAATTTGTAGAAATCGATATCTATCAAGTCCAAAAGATGTGAACACTAGGTTCAACTTACATAGTAATCAATGGTTTAATTTCTAACTTTTGGTCTATTTGGTCAAAAGATGTTAACACTAGGTTCAACTTACATAGGAGCATAATCATATAATAAACAATAACTATGGGGTTACGAGGTAAAACTTATCGGATTAGTGGGTAAAATGAACCTTCCGGACCATTTGTAAACTATAATGGTCTCGTTGGATCTTAGAATTATCGATATAAGCGTGCGTGTCCCCCCGTGGGCGCCTACCTATCCAATTCTAACATGTTATATTTACGGAGATTGGTATAAATCAAGTCCGAGCTAAGGGTTCAAATAACTATATTTTGGAGGTTTATTTCCTCAATTCTAGTACTACTAAATAAGCGATGCAGCTCAAAACTTAATGATATGATCAAACCTGAACATGGACAGTGAAATAAGTGTTACGCCAATGGATATAATATATTACTTATCGGTTAGATATTGGTAAAGCATGCATTCGTGACCATTTTACTGTGTCATTCCGGTTTTGGTCCGAGTGTCCTTTATTCTTTTTGGTCACATTGCTTTGTCTTGGGCTCTTTATCTATCTCATAACTTAGTGAAGAAAAAGGTTAGTCATATAATATAAGGTTATTCATTAGAAATTAGCTACAATTATATATACTTTTAAGACAAAATTGTCATTTGTGTCATGAAATTCGTCATTGATAACTAGTACCATGAGTTCGAAAAGTTTAAATATAGTCACGCATGTATATATTATCATAACACGCCTAGTCGTATTAAGTATGCCAAGTTCGAAACCTATACTTTAATCACGCATGTGTATCATGTATTTGCTTATAATTCTAACTTAGCCCGTTTTCCTCACATAAGTCTAGAGTTATCCTCGTTAACACTCACAATTTCGGAGACTCTTCGGATTTCTTAGAACTTTTTCGTGCCTGTAAATTCACAATTACATGACGTCAAGTGTAATCGTCAATTTACCTCACTGAATTATTCTAGTAATCTCCGTCGTAGTCATCATTCACGTATCACTAAAAGCTCGTATACTAGTCACACAGGTTCTAAGTACCGGTAAGCATTCTAGTGTGTTCAGGTACTCGAGTCTCGACTTATTTTAGTTCCTTCTATTCTGGTCAGTCTTATGTAATTCGAAGGCATTTCCTAGCTAGGTAGTCTTAGAGCCTTAAACGCTAAGTTCTCCAAGTTGTCCTGGTGTGGTATAGGATATCTGGAGATATCCTATTTCGCCACAACCGTTGCTCTGATACCAACTGTAACAACCCAACCCAGTGGGGGCTGGTTGAAATGACAGTTTGGGTAACAGACTTGCATAACGGAAGCAACGATAACTAATATTTAAATGTTATACAATATCTAATCCCAAAAATATAAATACATAACTTAAATAAATAAACTAATATTTATGCAGGGACGAAACGCAGCGCTCGTCGAAGCAGTTGATAAGGTGCGATCCGTTAGTTGATCCAAATCTCAATCCATGTTTTAGCTATAATACTCTAAACTGCTATGCTCGTAGCTTGAATCTTCTACCATACTATCTCTAATTGGCACAAGCTAGCATAAACCTCGTCTTCATGAATCTCCAATTGTAGTACCTGAACACATGCTTAAAAAGGTTTGGGTCAGCAAAATATGCCGGTGAGTCCGTGTAAGTTGTTAAGTAAATCCAAAATAGTTTAATAGTTCGAAAACAAGTTTACACAGTTAAACACATGGTGATGTACAAGTATCACACCTCAATCCTAACACGGAATCCATCTACTCTCATTATGGATTCCCTACGGCATAATATATGCCGCAACGGTCCGCAGACCTCAGTGGAGGTTTTTCCGGGCTTCCGGATCCACTGTGTGTGGGGGATTCCCCAAGTAGTACTACCCATATATTAAGTGGCCCAACTCCCTTGGGTTAATGAGTGTGCATCCGGTTTCGGGAGCCCTTGTCACATCAAGTAAGTTTACACACAAAACAGTTTACACGTACAAGCATATGTTCACCCCAAAACATTAAAAACAGAAAAAAGGGGAAGTACAAGAACTCACCTTTGGTTGCATGATTTTAGTATCCGATGCCGTGAGCCTGTCTATGCATTATATGCCGAGTCCTATCAAGTTTAAAAGTATTAGCGCATGTAACCAATATTGTGGTTACACGTGTGGATGACTAGGACCTTTCATTGTTAAGTGGACTTATTCTAATTGTTAGTTAATAATTCTATTTATCTATTCAGGTAAAGGGTGATCACTTATCCGATGTCTTACCCACCAAGTTCATCATCTTGAGTCCTGCCTATATTATTATTTTAGTCGCAACTAGTAACTAAATAACCAATGTCTATGTTATATCATTTATGTGGTGCTTCGAGTTCCAAGTGTCATGTAACTTAGTATGTAGATATGTGTGTGTATATATATATATATATGGTTACTAAAGGTTTTAATGGTCCTAATTAACATGTCTCAAGTCCCATAGTCCTTGTTGTCCTTCCTATGTCCTATTGGTTTGTCGAGTCGTCCAAGTCCCACTTCATGTTTCATATTCACAAGGTTCTTCTTAAGTTCCAAGGTGTCACTATTGTTGTTGGGAATATTAGTTATCTTGTATATCAAAGTCTCTTGTGTTAATCTCCAATTGTCCCAATGTGTTATGTTCCTCATTTATCATCATATTAATCCAATCAATGGTCATGGTATAAGTTCATCTGCTTTCTAATTCTCACATAATAGTAATATAACCATAAGTACCTCATAATAGTAATACAATCGTAATTACATTATTAAGCTTGGTTTGGTCGGGTCGGGTCCAATGTTAGTCACGGTCCCACATGTGCCTTGTCCGCCTAATAATAATAATGATAATACCACTACTAAGAGGGTTCGGGTTCTCGCTTTATACCTCACAACACACCTCCGGTTTGACTATGTCGACTGGTCAGTTGACCAGGTTTGACCAGGTTGACGAGTCAAACCGAGTCAACTCAAGACAACTCACATCTGGACCTTCCATATTCTTCCTCCTACACACCTACACTCCACCCGACAGCCACCATCGGTGTCTGAAACAACCACCTCCTCTGCAACTACCTTCACCCACCATACAATCACCATAAACCATCTCTACGGTCAACAATTTTTAAACAACTACCATCACAACAATCCTGACCAAATCGGAACCCTAATCGAACCGCCGCCACCGTCATCATCTCCGACAACCTCCATCATCACTGTCGTCTTCCTATATACCACTCGACAACCACCACCACATACCACCGATAATCCCCTTAATAGTCCCCAAATCAGAACTCTAACCTGAACCCTAGTCGAAACCCTTATCGTGACCCGGACCGAACACCTCTGGCCTCCGATTCCTTCCTCGTTCCTCTTTCCTCTGTTACTCTCTCTCTCTTTATCGGGTCCCTCTCCCTCTCTCTCTCAGAATATAGTTAAGATGGGGTAGTTTGTGGTTGTGTTGTATTGTATTATTGGTGATCGGAGCCGCCGGAGCTCCGCTGCCATCCGCCTGTGCTCCACCGTGCACGGTGGTAGAAAGGTCTCTACTTCTTTCCCCAGCTCTCTCTCTCTCTCTCTCTCAGGATGTATATGTGTGTTTGTTTAGCAGAGAAAAGGGAAAAGAAATGGGTTGGGGGGTCTTTATATAAGGGTGTTTGGTTAATGGTTTCAACAAAACCATTTAAGTTCAAATGGTTTTGTATAAGATGTTGTCAACATATGGGGAGGACAAGTGTCCTCCCCAATGACTCACCAAGAAGCCATCGGGTGGGTTCGTTAGCGGTTATTAGCTCGGTTACGTAATGTATAATCGCGTATGATATTTATTTATAATTGTTCGGTTTTTAGTTTCGTACATAACCGTACTATCCATTATTCGTTCTTGGTGACTTTATTATTATACAAAAATAACAATAATGTGCAAAAATTTATGGGCCCTATGTCCGGGTTGTTACAGTTTATCATTGTCGATCTATCCTCAGAATAGAGAATATAGATTATTGATAAAAATCACATTTATTTTTAATTTTCGAATACTTAAGATCAGAACAAAAGCCTATCTTCAAAATGTAGGTAGTCTTAAGAAGACTTAATATAACTCTGACTTGTGAAACACAAGCAAAAGATAGTGATATTCCAGGGATAAACCCAACTGGCAAAAAGGCCTATTTTTGTAATGGGGACAAGCCCAACTAGCGCTATAGCCTGAGGATATCTGGCATTACAGCCTAAGGATAACTGGCCTTATAGCCTGAGGATAACTAGCGACAAGGCCTACTAGTGACAAGGCCTACTGGCGACTGGGCCGAATATGTAAGAGACTTTGAAAACCTTTAAACCTTAGGAAGGTATTAAATACCTTAACATAGAAGTGGGTGGCCAACCCTCTAACTTTCAATTGGTTATCTTCAGGATGTATCTGAAAAAACCTCAGAATGGACTATCTTCAAAACCAAATTTAGTTGAGAAATGATTGCATTATTGAAATCAAATAATATGAAGTAAACAAAGTAATCCTTACCTCACATGTGATAGTACGTTAGATAAATGGCATTCCGAAACCTTGGGAGGATTTCTCCATCTAATGTGGAGAGCCAATATGCACCTTTGCTAGCTTCAAAATCTATAGATGCATTTGTGTGGCTATCGCTTTGGATTTATCGAGATGCATTTGTGTGGCTATCGCTTTGGAATAATCGAGTTTTGGTGAATAACATTGAAGGATTGAAGTTTTGGAAGCCCATTCGACCTATCGAGAGGTCGAATGAAGATCAAGATGGTCGAATGAGTTTGAAGTTCATCAGGATGTGTTTGTTTATGTTGATTCAAGCTTGGAAAGGGTCGAACGGATCCATTCGACCTCTGCAAAGGTTGAATGAGATTATCTATATATAGTTTTGATGTGTTTAGAAGTAAGAACTTTTGGTCATTTGTGTGTGTGTTAATGTGTATTTTCCAGAGAGGTTCTAGAGTGTTATGTGTCTAGGTTTTTCATTGTAATCACTCCTTTGTAAGGTTTTATTATTGATTATTAATGAAAAACAACTTAAAAATGGATATTATCGTGTTCTGATCTGATTATTATCATTTTGCATGTGATCAAGGATTTCCGCACCTAGATTGCTTATACTTGTGTAATATACCTGTTGGTTTTACAAATCTGATCCTTTACAAAGTGGTATCAGAGATTTGCTCAATCACACAACTGCAAATTGATAGTTTTCAATCAGATTTTTCATCAAAAACATCAAAATTTTATTTGTTTTGCATGAACATTGCATGTACATGAAGATTGATTGATTTAAACTTGTTTTTATGAATAAAATCAAAATTTCTTTCATAAAACTTGATCCCATCAATTCCAATTCAAAACCTACTTAATTTCATTGAAATCCATCAAGTTTTGAAAAATTCAGATCAAATTGAGTGATTTTTGAAGAAAAATTGATTTTGAAATGGGTTAGGTCGAATCAGCTTGTTTTGGGTCCAACGAGTGTGATTTTTAGGTCGAACCAAGTGTTTTTAGGTCTAACCGGGTGGGATTTTAGGTCGAATCAGTTGTTTGTTCATCATTTAGAGTGTGTTGTGTCTCATTCAAACCTTTCTTGTTCATTAGAACATACGTGAGGTCGAATCAAGTTCTTTTTAGGGTCGAATCAGTTCATTCATTTAGTTTCTCATTTGAACTTGTGTCAAGAGGTTGAACCAACTGATTTCAAATACATTCGACCCCTTGACAGTGTGTGTTAGGTCGAGCCAAAATTCAGATTTTCAAATTTTCTAAGTGTTGTCATTCTGTATATCATGGATAACATTTGGGGTTTACCTATGACACTTAGACCTACTATGACACAACCATAGCAAGTACCAACGAATCCTTGGGCAATTGCAGCAGTAGAGAGAAGCAGTAAACAACCACAACAAATGCCAAATTATTGGGCTGTTTCTACAACGTCACAACATGTTGTTAAGCCTCCTCCACAGCAAATTCCAGACTATTGGGGAGTAGCAGCCACAGCAGCAGTTCAAAGCCAGGCTACCAATGTCATAACAACCTTAGTGAATGATCTATCTTCGGGAAATGGAACTCGACCACCAAAGTTGTTAGATATGATTGATTATCATTCGTGGTAGAGAAGATTCAGCTTAGATGGTGGAGAAGCATGGCAGATGATATTGAAGGGATATGTTGCACCAACTATTGAAAACACAACCACACCAATAGCACTTGAGGACCTATCAGATAGTGAAAAGAAGAAATTTGCAGCAGAGAAGAAAGCTTATTCACAGCTATCCCAGTCTTTGAATGCAGATCTATTACACCAGTTTGGACCATGCACTACTTCAAAACAACTATGGGATGGATTGAGGAGTAGACATGATGGAAACGAGAAGGCTCGCAGATTAAGGATTGAAGAGTTAAAGAAAGAGTTTGATAACTTTAGTTATACTGGCAATGATACCATGAAGGAAATTACTCCAAGGTTCTTTCACCTATTGTCTGACTTGTCAAATTATGAGGTTGCTTATCCGATGACAGAGGTTGTTGAGAAGTTTACTGATGCTTTACCACCATACTGGAATCAACATGTTGAAGTGTTAAAAGAAAAAGATGCTTATAAGTATTGGTCCATTAATGAGTTTATACAGAAGCTGGAGAACAAGGAGTTAGAAGCCAAAAGAAAGGAGAAGAGATCCCAGATTCCACAGAATCCGGAACTTTATTTTGCTACTTCTTCATCAACTTCCGTTCCTAGTGGAGGTGTGAATGTTGCACCAGCACCACAAACATCATTTTTTCAAATGTTGAACCTTTTAGTGCAGCAAGCTATTATGCAACACCATCTTACATATCATCTTAACCTTCCGTGCAAGCTTCTAGTTACTATGCAACACCATCAGTAAACATGACACAGCCACAACAACCACAAGTTACACCGATTGTCAGTCAAGCCTCATCAAGCTCAGGTCCAATCGTGTTAGAAACTTCTAACATGAATAATGTGACAATTGAACTAGCTCAATAACATGTTGCTTTAGTCTCAGCATTAGTTGGTTCATACAATGGACTTGTGGCTAGTCAGATTGGGAACAACAATCTAACCAATGAGGATTATGCCCAAATTGATAAAGAAGAGATGGAATTGATTGACATTCAGTGGACGTTTACTAATGTTATGAGAAGAGCTACAGAGTTTATTGAGAAAACTGGTAGAACGGATCTTGCTACTACATCAAACACTACCTATTGTTTCAACAAAGCGAAGGTTACATGCTTCAATTGTGGAACCAAAGGACATTTTGCTCGAGAGTCTACCCAACCCAAACAACGAGGAAACCGCAACCCATTTAACTCAAACTATCAAAACCGTCAATCACAAAATCAAGTAACATTCCAAAACCAAAATAACAACTATCAAAACCAAAACAATTACCAAAACCGACAAAACACCTCACAAAATACCAACGAAGACAAACATCCACAACCAACCAAAATAACACAAAACCAAATCAGAACCATTGTTCCAGTCTCAACACCAAACACTCAACAGCAAAATGAGAGTCAAGCATTGGTAATTCAAAAGGAGGAAGGTTTTGATTGGAATACAATGCAAGTAGGTGTTGAAGAGGTCATTGGTGGTAATGTTGCTTGTTTAGCTCAAGAGATGGTGAGCAAGGAGCCGGTGATAGTTGATTATGAAGAAAAGAAGACTGTGATTGATGAGGTAGATGATGAGATTATTTCTCTGAAGGTTAAGGAGTCAATGATTGAAGAAGCAGTTTCAGATTCTTCTGATTCAGAATTGAGTGTTAATTCACTTGATGATGACGTTGAGCAACTTCTTGCTGAAGCGGATTTTCTTATGACTATGAGGTCTTGCATGGTTGATGATGCTTTTTTGAAAGTTGATTACTCCAAGTTCTTCGCAAGAAAGGAAGCTCATTTTGCCTTGATGGCCATGACAGAAGCTCCTAAACCGGTAAGTTCTAACTCTACTCCGAATGAAAAATATTGTGGTAAATGTGATAGACTTGAAGGCGAGGTTAAGGACTTAAAGTATCAACATGAAAGTGCCAAAACCGCTATTGAGTCTTATCGCAAGAATGAAAGAGATGTTATTAAGCTACTAGATAACTACAAGAAAGACAATTCTGAATTAACAAAAACTTTGTCACATAAACAAATTGCCATTAATAACTATACCAATGAAATTGAATAGACAAAACTTGAAATGGCAAAAATTAAATGTTTTTCAGAAAGATAAACAAGAAACTTGAAAGTTATCTAAATGTGGCTTATATCTTAGACCACATCAATGAAGAACCAAGCCCGAATGTGAGTTACAAATCAGTACCATCTCCGGTGTTATTTGAGAATCACAATTTAAACACTGTGACACCGGAAAGTTCTGATAAATCTGTGATGACCGCGGTCGTCACGGGTCATGCAAAACCTAAATAACCTAGGTAGCTAGGGTAAGTAGGGTATCGAATCCAAGGAGCATGTGGTTAGCGTCACACTAGCGGTTTGTTTTAGATTTAAACGAACTTGTAAACTAATTACTTACTCAAAAATGAATTTGTTTTTTACGATTATAAAAGCAATGACCATTCCAGGATCCGTTTTCCCTAAACACTTATGTAAAAGTTCCCACTAGAAAGAGTTACATAGACATAACTCGTGCATAAACAATTGTTGTGATAAAAGGGAACGAAGTACTCGGATTATATTAATGCGAGGTTGTTTCCCGATGACCAATTAATCAATTAACCAACCCAAATCCTACCCGCAATATCTCGGTTGTTAGCAACACCAAGAACGTACGATTAAGACTAAAAATTGATAAAGTAATTAACAACTACAAACAATCATTCAAACACCACAATAATCAAGCAAACATACATAGATTATCATTCTAGAAATTCATAGGAACATACATAAGAGTTCAAGAAAAACTTCACCAAAGAATGGTCACCAAGAGTTCTAGCCAAGCATAGGATGGAGAAGATTGGAAGATTGGCCTTGAAGATCTTGGATGATGATGATGATACGGAATGGATTGAGATGATGAAAAACCCCCAAAAATCGCCTCCTTAATCGCCCAAATCGCCCTAAGGCGGCTGGTTAAGAAGTTAGGGTTCAAAGGCCAATTTTCGGGTGTTTTAAAGAATTTCCCGTCAGACCCCACCGTATGGTACGGTGGGTACCGTACTATACGGTGGCCGCTGGGCAGTTTTGCAAATTCTTGTTTTCTTCATAACTTCTTCGTTATAACTCCGTTTTCGCCCATTTTCGCGGCCACGTCTTCGTATTTCCGCCCTCTTTCACATCATCAAATAATATCTTTATTTATAATTCATGTGTTTTATCTAAAATTAAATCAATCCTCCGTAGTTTCTCCCGTGTGCTTGATTCTTCAAGATTTGGCTTGTAATTTCGCTATTTTAGCACATAAAGCTTGTCACTCCTCATTCTCGGATAAGTACCTAACTCCAGGTAAATCTACACACAAAACACATTAAAAATACCGAATTAAACTATATAAATGTGATGCATCCGGCATCGCATCACACCCCCACACTTATCTTTTTCAGTCCCTGAAAAACTCTAGAAAACATTTTTATCAACAAACATAATTTGGTCTTTTCTAGGGCTCTCGCTTAAGGTCCAAAATCATACCTCATTTGTGACAAGCATTAGATGTGTTAATTCAACAAGCTCAATATATATATTTTTCAAAAATAGAATTAACTAGATTAAGTTTAACATTCTCTTGAACCCATTTATATGCAACACACCCCTCGCAATCATCACTCCTCTCGGTATAATTTATGGACTAGCAAAAGATGTGCTAGTATTATTCACTCAAAGACCAAAACTGAAACTTGTTAATATAAACTTGTATAACAATCAAACTTAGTAAAAATACACATATATGTCAAGGACTTATGGGTTTTGGGCTTTGGGTAAAGGTAGGATAATGTGGGTAAAAATGGCTAAAATAAAAATGTGGTGAAACCAAACTCGCTTTTGATCCTTTATTTGAACAACTACTAACTATAAACATGTCGAACAACTCGACTTATAACATCAAACATCTACATATATATATTTTTCTCATTTCATTTTTTTTCATTTTTTTTTTCATACGTTTTTTTTTTAATTTTTTTTTTCTTTTCATGAAGTAATAAATAAAATATACAAACATTCACTTTGGATCTCAGAAAAGTTTGGTAAAATCGTTGGATGGTTGGTTGAAATATATGGTTTTGACAAACGAAAGGTTTAGGTTCAAAGTTGGCGACTAATGGTTCTATTTTGGGTAAACATGGTATAGCACATAAATTGGTGTAAACGAAAATGGTATCCTAATTTGCCTTTAACATTTAGTGCATATTCACATAGTATGTATCAAATCACACAAGTTTTGTAACAAAGTAACAGTGGCCTACACTCAGCAAATGAAATATATACATGTATGTGCTCAAATGTAAGTAGGCTCAAAATCTCACCGAAAGTGGAAATAAGGTTACCGATATGTGCATATAATTGTTTTCACTAGCTTGCTAAACTTAATCATGTAATTCTAATGTTTTTCTTAAAAATACTTGTTGAAAACGGTTCATATTACCTATCACAAATTAAACCATGATTAAGAATCTATAGCAAAAACAACCCAAAATTGACCGTGACAAAATTTTAAATGTTTGTTTTTCTTAGTAAAAAAATTTTTCAAGGACTATTTTTCCCCACCCCCACACTTGAACATTACATTGTCCTCAATGTGGAAATGGTAATTTTAAAACACACCAAAACAAACAAAAAAAAAAAAAAACAAACATAAGGACAAGAACAACTCCCCTTTTGATATGATGATGTCTCGGAGTCGCCATGTCCAAATCTTCACCTTGGTTGTATAGCATTTCATTCGCAATCCAAAGTGGTTAAGGTTCACGAACTAAAAATAAACACTAAAACACGATGCACAAAATGTTAAACATGCCAATCTACAATTTTCAATCCGTGTTTGCTCGAATGGAGATTGAGTACGAGCAAAAGTGCAATGTCATGAAAATAGTAGATTAGCGATAAAATGGAAGGTAATTGAATTAAAATGGAACGACAAGTTTGGTTATTATTGAAAATATATTTTTTTTTCAGACCCCACCGTACCATACGGTGGGGACCGTATGATACGGTGGCCCAAATGTCAAAAATCTTCACCGTAAGGCAGACCTTAACCACCGTCAAGTTTTTGCTCTCCACCGTATGATACGGTGCCTACCGTATCATACGGTAGGACCTGGGCTTTCTTTTTCTTTTTTCTTTTTTTTTCAAGCAAACCTGTCCGAAAACATCCAAATCAAGTACAAACACCTACCACTTACCTTGGCATCCATTTTGCGCTCACTTCACTCGTCCGTGAACCTACAAAATACTCAAAACACACAAACACACAAATACGCCACAAATACAAAAACACACAAAAATAAAATTTAAACTTGGGGTGCCTCCCAAAAGCGCTAAGTTTATGGGTCTTCAGCCGGACCTTACCTCATATATCCGTCAAGGTGGTCTCAATGCACATTTGCCTACCGAGTTTCCAATGTATGCTCGGTAGTTAACACGCCAAATAAACAGTTGTTTAAAGATTGGCGTGTGAATTGGGCTCTTTGGATTGTTGGGGAAGAACCATTTCACTAGCCTTTGTCCGATGTCTTGCAATCTCACCTTCCTAATGTTCTCCTTTGAATCTTCATCCCGAACCTTGTTTATGAAGTTAATCAGTGCGGGATGAGACTTGTGAGATTCTTGAGAAAGACTTGTGACACCTGCATCAATAACAACAACAACCTCTTCCAAATGTAACTTTTCTATAAGCGAAAGATTTGGCGTGGTATTACTTTCCACAACCTCGTCCTTATCTTGAGAATAGTTTCTAATGTCATCGGGCAAGGGTGAAAGAGATTCGTTTATGTTGACCCTCATCGATAACATTTTGCATTTAAAATTTAAATAGCGAATTCTTTGACAATTTGGTAGGTTAGGCGTTGATAGCGACTCCTCGATCTTAACTATTTTTTCTTCTATTCGAGCTAGTCGCTTTTCCTCCTCACTTTGATATGTAACATCTACACATTCATGGGAAGGAACTTGATATTGAGCTTGAGAATAACCTGAAGAAAAATATAATTGTGAGTTTTCATAATAATAATCATTCTCCTAGTTATCTGTGAAACGTGTCTCTTCATAGTCATAGTCATAGTAACTATGATAGTCTTCTCGACATGGAGTTGCCCGGTACCCAGATTTCCACATTTCATCCCAATATTCTGGATCACTCCAAAATATTGTGCAATCATCATCTGTATGCACTTGTCCACAACAAAAGCAATGTGGATCTACCGGTGGTAAGGGTTTTGGACAATCTTGACAATCTTCGGTCCAGTGAGCGAAACTTCCACAACTATAACATGGTTCGAACTCGTCATCGACCCAATTCATCTTGTTCTAAATCTGCAAGTAAAAACCTGCACAACTAGAACACCCAAAGTGAAATCTAAAAAAAAAAATTAAATAACACTTTTATACATCCTCTTTTTTTTTATAATTTTTCTGATTTACTATTTTTTTTAAAATACAAACAAACAATCAATGCAATACCAAGCGCACTAGCTCCCCGGCAACGGCGCCATTTTGATGACCGCGGTCGTCACGGGTCATGCAAAACCTAAATAACCTACGTAGCTAGGGTAAGTAGGGTATCGAATCCAAGGAGCATGTGGTTAGCGTCACACTAGCGGTTTGTTTTAGATTTAAACGAACTTGTAAACTAATTACTTACTCAAAAATGAATTTGTTTTTTACGATTATAAAAGCAATGACCATTCCAGGATCCGTTTTCCCTAAACACTTATGTAAAAGTTCCCACTAGAAAGAGTTACATAGACATAACTCGTGCATAAACAATTGTTGTGATAAAAGGGAACGAAGTACTCGGATTATATTAATGCGAGGTTGTTTCCCGATGACCAATTAATCAATTAACCAACCCAAATCCTACCCGCAATATCTCGGTTGTTAGCAACACCAAGAACGTACGATTAAGACTAAAAATTGATAAAGTAATTAACAACTACAAACAATCATTCAAACACCACAATAATCAAGCAAACATACATAGATTATCATTCTAGAAATTCATAGGAACATACATAAGAGTTCAAGAAAAACTTCACCAAAGAATGGTCACCAAGAGTTCTAGCCAAGCATAGGATGGAGAAGATTGGAAGATTGGCCTTGAATATCTTGGATGATGATGATGATACGGAATGGATTGAGATGATGAAAAACCCCCAAAAATCGCCTCCTTAATCGCCCAAATCGCCCTAAGGCGGCTGGTTAAGAAGTTAGGGTTCAAAGGCCAATTTTCGGGTGTTTTAAAGAATTTCCCGTCAGACCCCACCGTATGGTACGGTGGGTACCGTACTATACGGTGGCCGCTGGGCAGTTTTGCAAATTCTTGTTTTCTTCATAACTTCTTCGTTATAACTCCGTTTTCGCCCATTTTCGCGGCCACGTCTTCGTATTTCCGCCCTCTTTCACATCATCAAATAATATCTTCATTTATAATTCATGTGTTTTATCTAAAATTAAATCAATCCTCCGTAGTTTCTCCCGTGTGCTTGATTCTTCAAGATTTGGCTTGTAATTTCGCTATTTTAGCACATAAAGCTTGTCACTCCTCATTCTCGGATAAGTACCTAACTCCAGGTAAATCTACACACAAAACACATTAAAAATACCGAATTAAACTATATAAATGTGATGCATCCGGCATCGCATCAATCTGGATCTACATAAAAAAATGAATCAAATACTTCTAGTGTTGGTGATACAAATTTTGATGTACGACCAATTTTGGGAGTAAATGATGAGGGCGTGGTTGTAGTAACTGATGATTCTGACTCTGAAGATGATGAACCTAGGAAGAATGTTGATATTCCATTGGAAAATCACATTCGTACCACTGAGGGTAGGGAAACACCTAAGGTTCGACATCCTCCTAAGGTTGAGAAAAATCAGAATCAGTCAGTGAAGAAAAATGTGAAAAGTGATTGTAGTGATAAACCGGTGAAAGTGTTTTATCGGATGCAAGGATCCGATAAAATAATTTCTGATGAAGAATATCCGATACAGTTCGCTAACTATTATAAAATAGATAAAATCTGGCAAGAAAGTACAATATGGTTTCCTAAATCAGAAAGGACAAATGATATGCCACCATAATTAATAAAGTGACTTTATGGTGATAATTCTAAAACATCAAAGGTTCATATCACTCAATTTGTGAAACCAAAAGAAAAAGTAAATGGATTTGTTGAACTGAATTATTCACTAGAGCCCACTCTTGAGAGTTTGAGGCAATAGTGTTATAATGATCAATATCCGGTCAACACATTTGCTAGATTTGATGATGGTAATTCGTTTGAAGAGTATAGAGCCTGTTTTAAGTGTGGAGAGAGAGGGCATTTACTTGCTCACTGTCCATACGTAAGATGAAAGAGGCTAGAGGTTGAAAATAGGCATAACCATAGGAATTCGAATGTTGGTTTTCCCCAACAATCTTTTTATCCTCAAAAGCAATTTTATAACAAACCAAATTTTTACCAAAGAGGAAGCTGACCGGTTGCTTATGACAATCGAAACCGGATTGCTATGGATAACAGAATAAAGAGGCCTATGGTGAATCCAACTTTAAAAAAAAGCTTTATTCTAAACCTTATGTTAAATCAAAGGTAAGGGCCTTCGTCCGGTAAATCGGACAAGGTATCTAGGAATGTTCTATCTAAGATTGTTTCTAAGAATTCTGACAATGTTCAACCGAAATTTCAAACTCAAGTCAGAATTTTAAAACGATCGGAACAATCTTGGACACAAAAAGGATCTTCAGGAGCCTCAAGTTCAACTTCAAAACCGGTAAAAGAAGTTCCTAATACAAAAATTATAGAGAAACCGGTTGTTGAGAAGAAAAATAAATCTTTGAATGCATCTTCTACTGATACTCAAAGACCCAAGACCAACAAGGCTCAGGTCCCTCGTAAGAACTAATCTTTTTTGTGAATGGTGTAGGGAGTTCCAACTGGGCCTTCTAGCAGTCTCTGGATTGTTGAAAGTGGATCTTCCGGGCACATGACGGGAGATATGTGGCTCCTTTTTTATATCAAGAATAAAAATGGGGGGTATGCCGCGTTTGCAGGGAATAAAGGAGGTTACATTACTATGGAGGGAAGTGTTAGTAATGGAGTTGTGATTTTCGAGAAGATTTCTTATGTGAAGCAGATTGATTATAATTTGTTGAGTGTATCTCAGGTTTGTGAAAAAAAAGTTTTCTGTGCATTTTGATGATAAGTCTTGCCACATCTTGGAGCCGGATTTGTGATACCTAAGGAGTGGATCATGCTTAAAGCTCCGAGAGTGAACAACTTGTACATTCTTGACATGAGCAAAGCAACCACGACACAAGGTCAAGTAACGTGTTTTCTGTTAAAGGCTACCGAGAGAGAATCTATTATGTGGCATTGACGGATGGGGCATATTCACCTAAGAAAGATGAATAACTTGGTGAAAAATGGGCTAGTTAAGGGTGTAAATGTAAAGCACTTTCATTTGAATGATAAGTGTGTGAGTTGTAAGAAGGGGAAACAGTACAAACATTCCCACAAACCCAAGAAAGTAAACTCTGTTAACATTCCACTTGAACGTCTTCATATGGAACTATTTGGACCTATGAAACGTAAAAGTATTAATGGAGATTCTAAAGGATCGTTTTATGTAAAAACAGTGAATATGATCATACAAATCTCTATTCCAGGTGCGGAAACCCTAGAACAGATACAAAATGATAATTGATGAATCAAACACACGGATTAATTAAGCTTTTCAAACGACATTTTCATTAATTACTTTGAGAAATATGCCAATCATAAAGGTTACAAGTAATTCTGATCAACTTTGAAATAACACACACACTAGAGAGCTCTATCCTGACTCACTCTAACAAAATGATCAAAGTTACATTGAGAAAACAAACATTAAGCTTATATAGTCTGCACATTCGCCCTTTTCGTAAGGTCGAATGTGGCTTGACTTCTACCTTCGCCCTTCTTCTCAGATCGAACCTGGAACTTCTTTAGTTAATTCCACATTCCCCAGCTAAATCTACATTCGCCCCACATATTCTCCACCTTCGCCCTCACGCTTTCTTCAAAACTTGTTTATTATTACAATCCGAAGCACTAGTCGCACAATATGCATCAACAAACTCCCCCTCGACTATTGCTCGGATTGCCTTCACGCTTCATCCATAACCTTGTTCATCAGCTTCAGACGAAGTTGTTTACGTTGATCTTTCGTCATTTCTGGTTCCAACTTTCTCTTCGTCGAACGCTTTGGCACTTCAGTTACCTTCACCTGCTCACCAAGCTTCTTCTCAAGATTGCTACCAGAATTTATATCATAAGCAAAGCACACTCCAACCACCTGTTGATATTTCTTTGCCTGTTCTGCATCATTGGGGTCACTGTAGATAGGATTGTAGTACAACATGATGATGTCTTCAAAAGTACAGTTTATGAGCCACATTGGATCAAAAACATGTATCTTCTTGTACGCATCCTTCCCGTCTCTCAAGACTATCACTGCTTCAGCATTCCTCCAATCATAATACCAAACAATAAAGTCTGCACTGAAATGTTGTTATAATGGCATTAGCGGTATCTTCTTCATCACCACTGGAGATTTATATTTCAAAGTCACCTTCTTTCTACCCGTCTTTGGATCAATATCTTTATGAACCTTCCTTTTTGGGTACTGAGGCTTAAACATATCCCACTTCGTTCTGCTCTCCCAGACAAGCTTATCAGTAAACCATCCCACTGCAGTATGATTCACTGAAGCACCAGTCATTCTGAACCTACAAATATCTCTCACCGCCTAGTACGGTAGAGTTAGCAAATCATAGAATCTATAAAAGTATAGAATTCCAGTTTCCCATTTCACAGCAATACACTTGAGACTTCTCAGATATTTCCAACCCAGTGCTCTGCCTTTAAACTTCTGGTTGTGATATCTATAGAACCCTCCCTGTGCTTCAGGTTTAGGTCTTTTCTCATCATTCTCCTTCAGTTTCTGCAACAAAGTTTTCAGTTCATCACTTTGTTCAGACGATGGTTTCTGAATATTATCACCAAACACATTCTTCACAAAATCTTTCTGCTCAGCTTTCTTTTCAGCTTCTTTTATGTTTGCTTCAGTAAAGTCTGGGAAAACTTCATTTGTATCTCTAAAGTATTCAGGATATTCTTCATGTGTTATATCCTCTATTTCAATCTCCTCAGTCTCTGGAGTCTGCTTATCATCATAATGAATTCCAACATCCTTTTCAGGAATGTCTGGAATCATTTGATCAGCCATGATCTCCTCTAGTGTCATACCAACACGCTGCGCAATTCCTTCAAGTATTTCTTTTGAAGCAGCAGCTGACACTTCACCTTCTTCTAGATCAGGATCATTGTATTCCAATTCAAATCTCATATCTTCAGATTGGAATATCTCAGCAAACTTCCCAGTAAACTCAATTGTCCACTCTCTCTTATTCAACATCTCCCTGTAAACATTCTTTGCATCATCTGATAACGCTCTGATCTTCTCTGTCCAGAATATGTCATCATCAGCATCAACATTCTCTCCAGATTTCTTCGAGCTGGACTGACCAGAACTACCCTTCTTGGTCTGTCTCTCTTCAAACGTGAATTTACTTGTATCATCGTCATCATCATCATCACTACTCTCTTCCTCATTATCATTCTTTTTCCCACCTGATTTCCCCTCAGCATCATCATCATCAGATCCATCATCTGATACATCATCATCATCTTCTTCATCATTAGAAGAATCACCATCGTCTAACTTTTCTTCTTCTTTTTCTTTGTCCTCCTCTCCTTCTTTCAGTTTAGGAGCTTCACCATACAACTTGTCAAGCAAATCACTCATTCTCTTGTTTTCTTTCTTCAACTCTTTATTTTCTTTCTTTACTCGTTTAATCATCCTTCTATTTCCATTGCACTTCTCATCAATCTCATTCTTTTCTTCTTCAAGTTGTTTCAGCTTTTTCTCAAGTTCATGTGGATTTGCTTTCGAAGCTACTACAATCTGCAACATCTTTTCTTCATTCTTCTTGAATTTCTCTATCTGAGCTTGCTGTGCAGTTATCATTTTCATCATATCTTCCAATTGTTTGTTCACCTTCTTCATGACATCATCAGAAACTGTGACTTTAGTTTTAGAAGATTCAGCAACATGAGTTTTCTCTTTCTCTTTCTTTTTGAACAAGTTCAGTGTATTCTCTAAAGTAGAATCCAGATTAGGAACTACTTCAGGTTCTTTAGAAGTCTTTTTCTGCTTCTTGGTGGCTGGTGAGGAAACCTGTGACGATGTGCCAGCATCTGGAATTTTCTTCCCTTTCAATAACATCTCAATCTCTTTGTCTCTTAGCTTCTTTGTGCTCTCTTTTGCATCTCTCTTAGCCATTGACTTATGCTTTGGTTTCTTCAGATTCACAACTACTGTAGAACCTTCAAAATCTTCAGTATCAAGCCCTAAATCACCTTCCAGATCTATCGGCTCTTTTTGCAATTGATCTTCAACAGCTTTGTTCAAAGATTCAGACTCTCCAGCAGCAGTGGCCTTGCGCTTGGAGTTCTTTCTCAACAGTTCAGCATCCGAATCCCAATGTTCATCTTCTTCTGTTTCTTCAGAATCAACAGAAGATTCTTCATCAACTAAACAAGTACCTTTCTTTGCTGTACTTTTCTTTCTTGTCTTCTGCTTCTTAGCAGGTTCAGCTTCATCCAACTTTGCCTTACCCTTCCCTTTGGCTCCGGCATTTTTAACTTGACGTTTCCTTTTGGTTGTTGCATCAGCCTGTACCAGTGGATCATTAGTATCAGATTCACTGTTAGCATGTCTAGCTTTGTTCTCCCCTGGGTCAGTGTAACCCGGATTAATCAAGTAACCAAAAAGGTTCTTATGTGGAGGCTTCTCATTGTCAGGAATACCCTTATAACCCTTCATTCTCACCAATGTTCTAATGTTCATGTGATCCTGTCCCAAAACCATTGTGGGATCTTTCTTCAAGTTCGGATACTTGTGATAAAAAATCATCATCAAGAATCTTGGATACAACAAGAATTTCTTAGACTTCAAACCCTTCAACATCTCTAACATGTGGTCCAGAATCATCCCAGCTATGTTGAATGGTTTATTCAATGTAAGAGCAACCATCAACGAGCTCAGACTCTTTCTCATCACGTCATAACCTCCACTCACTGTCCCAAACACGTGGATGATAACATGAGCATAGTACTTGAATTGGACACTCAGCTTCCCTTTATGTAACGCTCCATCAGTAATCGGATCGTTGTATTTCATTCTCAGAAAGCAAACTCTTTGCTCAGTCCATGATAAACATCTTGGATCAGTACAGTCATCATCTTTAATCTTCAGTGCATCTCTAATGTCATCTTCTGTAATCAAAGCAAATTTTCCATGAATCTGACTAACAATAGCAGTTTTATCTTCCTAAAAGTCATAACGAGCGTTTCTCCAGAATTCTTCCACGATGTCTTTGTAGATGATAGCAGGTGTAGCAATAGCATGAATGATCCTGCTTCTTCTGAGAAAGTCTATAATTCCGGTGAATTCTGTATTCTTCTGAACATCTCCTACAAAAGCACAACAATTGTGAGGAGGTTCGAATGGCCACGCTTGAACTACATTTTCAACTGGAGCTTCTTGTACTGGTATCTCAACGTTCTCTGCTTGTTGTTCAGCCATTTGATAATCTGTATTAGAAAAAAATGGAAAATACGTCAAAAACAATCAAAAACGACAAAATCTCAATTTTTGAATTTTATAAATTCCACATTCGCCCCTACGTGAGTTCGAATGTGGGATTCTGAAGGTACGAAAGTATTAAACATGGTTCGAATGTGAAAATATAGGTTCGAAAATAGAACAGAATCCACATTCGTCCATAAACTTCCCCTTTCGTCTATTAAAAGTCACTTTCGACCCTTTTCAACTGGTCGAATGTAGCAGTTTATACCCAAAAATTCAAAATGTTTTTTTGTGAAGTTTTAACCACTGATTTTGATTCAAACATGTTCTAATATGGCCGACTGAGCCATTTCATCCATCAATTTTACCATTTATTTAGTTATTATTGATTTTAAGAATGATCTAGGGTTCATCCGTCAAAAACAATCAATTAACATCTAATTACTACGAATTAACCCTAGATATTCTATATTCTCCCCCTAAAATCAATAATGACTGAATCCTAATAAAAAAAATCTAACAAAAACAGTGTAAAAATGTCCAAACTATCAAAACTAGGGTTCGGCGATAAAATCCCCAATTCTGTGATCAAAACAGGTTCATTACCTGTGTAATAAGGATTAAAATGATCAGTAATTGGTTAGAAACAAGAATCACGAACAAAAGAAATCAAGGCAACAAGATTTTAGTGTTTTGAAAATTTTTGAATATTTGAACGAATGAGTGCTCGAATGTGAACTGGTATATATATAGATTCCACCTTCGACCTTTCTCTATGGGCGAATGTGAAATCTTTTCCACATTCGTCCCTAATTAAAAACCGAATGTGGAATTGAGGTTCGAAAGTAAATTTATTCACTTGAACACTCACCTTCGCCCGTATAGAATGATACGAATGTAGAGAATTTTCCACTTTCGACCCAGCGAAGAGGCGAAAGTAAAATGGAAAATTTTAAAATTTTACCAAATCACAAAATCGAATCCCGTTTAATCATTTTTCAACATATTAAGCCTCAAACATGCATTATATCAGTTTAAATGATACAAAACTCAGATTGGTTCATCAAATCTCAGAAAATGACCATCAAACACCATCGGTTATCTAAAAATAACTCAGAAATGTAAAACTTTTTGATTTTCTGAAATTTACATTAAAACACACCTAAAATCTTTTTGAGTTGTTGTATCTTTTTGTAAAAACAAATGTGTTGATGCACTTTCTGTGGACGTCACTGTCGAATAGACTAGGGTTGAGTCTTTGTATTGTGTTACATGAGATTGTGGTGATCCATAAGGGCATTTTATGGATCTGATGCATTTGTAAGTATATAGGACAATACACAAAGTTTACGTTCGACCCAAGGTAAAGGGCGAATGTGGAAACATTCCACATTCGTCCAGTGCAATGGGCGAAGGGGACTTTGGTCCACATTCGTCCAAAGCAAAGGGGCGAATGTGGAAACATTCCACATTCGTCCATTGCAAAGGGGCGAAGGTGGAATCTGTGTGTTGGACTATAAATAGCAATCTCATGTGTTGGTTTTCATTTGGTGATTTGAGTTTGTGCTTAGAATGCTCTCTAGGGGGAGGTCATGCCCGACCTCCCCCGGCCCCGAGATAGATGTTTATCCTACTGATGACAGTGTCTGTAACCGTTTCTGTAGTAATACTAATCTGTGATGACTTTGTTATCGTTAATTTCTGTCTCGTCTCGAATCTCCCGTCTGAAACCGAGTTGTTTATGCGTATTCGATCCACGAATTCGGTTCCTAACCGGATTCACAAAATGTAAAATGCAGAAATGTAAACAAAAACAGTAAATGTTTTGTGATTTCCGGTGAGAGGATCATATCAGTTATTAAGAAATCTGATCACATCGTTGATCTGTTTTATATTATCATTAGAAACAATGTGTGATCCGGCAACTGCTGATATTGTTGTCCACATAAACTCACATGCAGACTGTTATGCAGTGCGTTAAAATGATACGATATTAAGTGTATTATACTAACACGTTGTGGTTCCCACACACACGACACACTTGAAAATTTCACCACACAGATTCTACTTTAGTCCCCTTTTATGATTACGTGAGTACGAATGTGGATAAACCCTCACTTTCGTCCTCTTTTGCTAGTACGAATGTAGAACTCAACTGACCAAACTCACTTTCGACCTATAACTTTTTCACTTTCGACCTCCTGATGACCCGAAAGTGGAACTTTGACCCGAAAGTGGAAACTCAACACAACACAGACCTAGGATCGACCACTAAAATGTACATTCGTCCACATAATACCTTGGTTCGACCCTAAACACCCACTTTCGACCCGGAGCTCTCTAGGTTCGACCCATTCATTTGAAAAACGGTTATACTTTGAAAATCAGTTAATTTGATTTGAATTTTTCAAAAGTTGATGAATTTTGATGATCTTAATCCGGTTTTGCTTCGGAATTGATTTGGAACAACTTTAATACATCGAATTCTTGATTTTATCCATGAAATCTAATCCAAATCCTTCAATTTTCATCAAAAACCATTGTTCTTTGAAAACAGCAAAAATTTGATCAAATTTGGGTCCAAATCAGTTCAAAAACTATCAATTTGTAGTTGTATGATCTCTATTGGCTCTGATACCACTTTGTAAAGGATCGTTTTATGTAAAAACAGTGAATATGATCATACAAATCTCTATTCCAGGTGCGGAAACCCTAGAACAGATACAAAATGATAATTGATTAATCAAACACACGGATTAAGCTTTTCAAACGACATTTTCATTAATTACTTTGAGAAATATGACAATCATAAAGGGTACAAGTAATTCTGATCAACTTTGAAATAACACACACACTAGAGAGCTCTATCCTGACTCGCTCTAACAAAATGATCAAAGTTACGTTGAGAAAACAAATATTAAGCTTATATAGTCTGCACATTCGCCCTTTTCGTAAGGTCGAATGTGGCTTGACTTCAACCTTCGTCCTTCTTCTCAGATCGAACCTGGAACTTCTTCAGTGCACCAAATACTCCTCAACAGAACGGTGTTGCAGAACGCAAGAACAGGACCCTAATTGAAGCGACTAGCACAATGCTTGCAGATTCTAATCTTCCGGTTATCATCTGGAACGAGGCAATTCATGCAGCTTTGTACACTCTGAATCGTCTGTTGACAGTGAAAAAGTTTGGAAAGACTTCTTATGAATCGCTTAACAGACGTAAGCCAAATTTGGAGTTTCTAGAGCCATTCGGGGCACCATGCACGATGCTGAATCCTACATAAAAGTTTGGAGCTAAAGCAGAAGAGGGTTATTTTTTTGATACACAACACCACTTAAACACGTGTTTAACAAAAGAACTCATCAAGTTGAAGAGTGGGAAAATGTGGATGTTCAACGCTACACTCAGAATGCTCCAGGTAATTGGCCCGATTGGATGTTTGACTACAAAGAACTCTTTGAGTCATTCAATCTAGAAAGCTTGGTTGAAGAGGTTGTATTACGTCTATATTACGAATCTGAGAATGCAGTAACTTCACCGTTAGTGTGTCCGATCACCGTAACTCCTCCTACAGCTTCTAATGATGCCAATGCTCCTGTGATAGAAGAAGAGATTTATCAGGAAGCTTCTACAACGTTTGATTCATCTGAGTCGGAAGATGAGGATAAAGTTATCAGTGAAGCTATCTTAGATCATGCTATAGTATCACCTCCAGTGAAACCAAATCTAGATATTCATCTTCATCGAATAAGGGTAATGATCTGGACACGGAAGAAAATGTGAAGGTTCCAACGGTGATTCCAATACCTGAACATCCGGAATCTCGGATTCATCGGATTCATCCGTTAGGACAAGTCACTGGAGATCCTGGTCGCAGTGTGATGACACGAGGTCAACTAAGGCGTGCATCATCAACAGAGAACATAGGATCCCTTGCCCTATATACTCAAATTCAAAAGTCCGGTGATCAAAATGATTGGTCTTTTGCTTGTTATGTTTCGCAGGTTGAGCCGCGGACGTACAAGGATGCTTTACAAGACGAATCTTAGGTGGAAGCGATGCAGTAAGAACTTCAACAATTTCAGAAACTCGGTGTCTGGACGTTGACTGACTTACCACCAGACAGAAAGAAGATTGGTACCAGATGGGTATTCAAATGCAAGAAGGATGATAGAGGGGTTATAGTCAGGAACAAAGCTCGATTGGTGGTTCAAGGTTTTAGTCAACAAGAGGGAATTGACTATAACGAAGTTTGTGCACCGGTTGCACGCATTGAAGCAATCCGAATGCTTCTTGCGTATGCATCATACATGAAATTCAAGGTGTATCAGATGGACGTTTAAAGTGCATTTCTCAATGGTGTGGTGAAAGAGGAAGTGTATGTCGGCCAACCACCGGGGTTGAGGATCCTATAGACCGGGATAAGGTCTACAAGCTAAACAAAGCATTGTATGGCTTACACCAATCCCCAAGGCAGTGGTACAAGGAGCTGGGCACATATCTTCTTTCTAAAGGATTTAAGAGAGCAGAAAACGATGTTGTCGGCCACGTGTCTACCTGAACAACCGTTCGGCCTTTACAGACCCTTTAAAACTCATTTTAAACTGTATTCGATATTAGGTATTTTTGGGATGATCTGGGGTGATTTCTGGAGCTGTGGATGGCTGAGAAGCTGACTAACAAGCTTTGGAGGAGATCTTGATCTGATATCATCATCCAATCCATCATAATCTATGCTTTCTTATGGTTTGATCTTTATACTTTATTTAGCTTGGATCTGATTTTGAAGCATTGATGTGAAGTTATATTAGTATTTGTAAACCTACAGGTAAAAACAATAGTATTTAGTAGTTTAAACAATCGTTGTATGTTAATCACGTTTTGTAAGATTTTGGTGCTTTTCATGTTTTAAATCGTGATGATCATATTGCAAACATGGTTCGTTGTTGTTGGATATCTAGTTATATTCGTGTGACTGTAATGATTATTGTTTTGTTTTAGTCAGATACACGTTGAAAACCGTCCGGTTAATCAATCAGTAGTAGACTAGTTGACTTGCTAACCTGTTTACACCATGAAACTGGAAACGGGTATTGGTTTGGTTAAAGTCAGGCGAATAATGATTAGAAATGCTTATCGGCAAGTAAAAGGGTTTAAAAATCTTAATGGGGTTGTTACTGATCTTTAACAGGGTTGTTGATCTTTGTGAGTTATTTTTGTAAAAATGGCAATCTTAGTAGATTTGTGTTCAAAGTTGGTAAAATGGAATAGTTTGTGATATGCTCTACTTTATGCTAGTCTCGGTGGTTGCATAGTTATAATCTTTATGTGTATATATTTATATAATGGAATGTTGGGTGTTTATATTTAAATTTGATGGTTCAGATGCTTTTATAAAAGGTTTAGGTTAAGAAAATTTGAAAATTTTCTTTAATATAAAAGTGGGTTTGACAAAAATAAATTTATGTGAAAGATTCTTCAACGCGAGTCGCAAAGAAGCTGGGCTTATGGTTTCCCGTTATGCGAATTCCTAATTACCCCGGATTTTATCTTTTATTGTTCACAATACGCGAAGAGGATCACCAGAGTCCTTCGCGTGACATGAATAGCCACTATCATCTGTTTCTTTTACACCATTCAATGGCATCCATTATCTTCCGTTATATAATTTTTCGGTGAAAAACTTGTTTTTGCACCTAGCAAAAAGACTGTCTTTATCTTGGTGCGACGCGCAAGAACCCTGAGTCATTTTAATTACTCATGCCACACAAGAAGCGGTGTATACTTCTTCGTGATGCGCAAGTGAGTCAGATTCTGCTGAAAAATTTGTATATTTTCATACTTGTATATTATCATATTTTTATTTTTATTTTTATTTTTGGAGTTTTTAGTATTTTATTTTTTGTAAGTGCACGAAGTGTTACTTATTACTTTTGGATTCACTTTATAGCGTTTTTGGAAGTTTTGGTTAGAAGATTATACACCTTCGAGTGATCGTGGGGTCGAAGGTGGCTTTTGATAGGTCGAAGGAAGAATATTAGGCTCGAAGTAAAACTCATTGAAGACATGTTTGGTTCGAGCTGTGTTGCAGGTCAAAGATCACATTCGACCTATACAGGGGGGTCGAATGTGCAGTAGTATATAAGGCTAAAGTTTTATTTTGTGATCACATTTGGTCTAGTGTGTTGTGTGTGTATTCTCTCTGTGTTCTGGAAAGGAAAGTTCCAAAACTAGTTTATTTCATTATAAACACAATTGTAAAGGTGTTATATCAATGTTTATTAATGAAATGATGATTGAAAAGGTATTTGATTGTGTCTGATTTGATCTATATCATATTGCATACGATCTAAGGTTTCCGCACCTAGATTGTTCTACTTGTATGATCATCTAGTTGTTTTTGTCAAAAATGATCCTCTACAAAGTGGTATCAGAGCTTATCTGGATCATACAACTGCAATTTGATAGATTTCAAACAAATTTTTATCCAAAAACACCTAAAAATTTTCTGTTTTGCATGAACTTTGAGTTTTAATGGAGATTGATTGACTTGGACTAGATTTCAAGGATAAAATCAAAATTTTCATTCATTAAGGTTGATCTCCATCAAATCCGAAGCAAAACCTGATTAAGATCATCAAAATCCATAAACTTTTGAAAAATTTGGGTCAAAATACAGAGAGAGTTGGGTCGAACGTGTGAGTTTTTATGGTCGAATCAGAGTTTTTGGGTTGAACCAGGAGGATTTTAGGTCGATCCAAGTATTTTCAAGTGTGTTGTTTGTTCATTCGACCAAGTTGGTTACATTCGACCATACGGGAGGTCGAAAGTGGGTTTTGTCAAGGTCGAAGGACTCTAGTGTGTTATTTTTCTACTTTCGAGTATGATCAAGGATCGAACCTGAGTAATATTTACATTCGAACCCATGTTTATTTTTCAGAGGTCGAACCTAGCTTTGTTTTTGGAATTTTTTCTAAGTGTTTACATTTCGAAAATCATGGACAAAATTTGGGGATTTCCTATGACACCTAGACCTACAACAACACAACAACAGCACGTTCCAATAAATCCGTGGGCAGTGGCTTCTCAGAAGACAAACACACAGTCATCTCAACCGATTAACTACATTGCCATAACTAGTTCAACACCACCAACTGTTACTCAACCTCCACAACAGCAAGTGAATGACTATTGGGCGTTGCAGCAGCATCGGTGCATTCTCAGAAAACAAATGCAATTACCACATTAATCAATGATCTATCACCGGGAAGTGGAAATCGTCCTCCGAAGTTGATGGAAATATCAGATTACAATCAGTGGCAAAAGAAGTTCAAGATTCATCTAGAGGGCATGGGTTTGGAAGGAAGTGAAGCTTGGCAAATGATCGTAAAAGGATACGTTGCTCCATGTCTTGAGAACACTGATATCCAGATTCCACTTGAAGAGTTGAAAGAAGACGAGAAGAAAAAATTTGCAGTGGAGAAGAAAGCCTATTCACAACTATCTCAGGCGTTGACTACAGACTTATTACATCAATTTGGATCATGTACAACATCAAATCAACTCTGGGATATTCTGAAGAACAAGCATGATGGAAACGAGAAGACCAGAAGACTCAGAATGGAGGAGTTGAAGAAAGAGTTTGAAAACTTCAGTTATGATGGGAATCAAACTCTAAAACAACTTTTTCCAAGATACTGTCATTCATTAACCGAGTTATCAAACTATGATATCAAGATTCCAATGTCAGAATTGGTGGACAGGTTTGATGACTCGTTGCCTCCATATTGGAGTCAACATGTTGAAGTCTTGAAAGAAAAGGATGCATATCAGTATTGGACTATCAATGAGTTTATTCAAAAGTTGGAGAGCAAAGAGATGGAGGAGAAGAGAAAAGCTAAACGAGCACAGTTTCCACATAACCCGGAGCTGTATCATGCTTCATCATCTGCCTCTATGTCTAGTACATCAGTGGATGGGAATGTTGCACCACATATAGCTTGTGTTTCAAATGTTGTTGAACCACCGAGAAACCCAATCAATTATATTGCACCAGGACCAACCTACACCCCAACTTACACACCAACTTCTTATCCAACAAACTCTTACATACCAACTCAACCACAAATGTCTGCTGCTTGTTATACATCATCTAACACACCTCAACAACAGGATGTTCCTTCAATGACACAAGCATCTTCAAGCCAAAGTCCGATTGTGTTGGAAACTTCCAACATGAACAATGTAACTGTAGAAGTGGCACAACAACACATTGCTTTAGTCTCAGCAATGGTCGCTTCATATAATGGACTAGTGGCAAGTCAGATAGGCAACAACAATCTGACTAATGATGATTATGCCAAGATAGATAAAGAAGAGATGGAATTGATAGATATTCAATGGGCTTTTGCAAGCGTGATGAGAAGAGCTACTGAGTTTATCGAGAAAACAGGCAGAACTAATCTTGCTACCTCACCAAATACTATTGATGGCTTCAACAAAGCTAACGTAACTTGTTTCAACTGTGGTACTCGAGGTCATTTCAAGAGAGAGTGTACTCAACCAATGCAGCAAGGTAACATAAATCCATTTAACTCCAACTATCAGAACCGATAATCACAAAATCAGGTTACTTATCAAAGCCAAAACAACAACAACTATCCACAACAAAACAATTACAGAAACCGACAAAACACCGCTCAAAACACCACATCTAGACAAAAATCTACACCTAATCAAACTCAAACTCAAACTCCATCTAACCCAACCAGAACCATTATTCCTATTTCGACACCAAATAGCCAACCTCAAAATGAAAATGAAAACCAGAATCAGGCATTGGTGTTAGAAGGGTGAGGGATATGATTGGACTGCTATGCAATTGGGAGTTGAGGAAATTACTAGTGGGAATGTAGCATGTCTTGCTAAGGAGATGGATTTAGAGGAGTCGGTGATAGATGAAGATGTTTTGGATTCTGAGAAAGTGTCTGAGGTTGTGATTGAGGAGATTGTTGATGAAGTTCAAGTTTGTGTTGCTGAAAAGGTTGCAGACACAAGTGCTGAGAAGGTTTCAGGGACAATCATTGACTCCGTTGCTGATGTTTCTGATGAACCAGAATCTGTCTATTCTGACTCGAAAAGTGAAGCTGACTCGAAAGCAAGTGTTAAATCTTTAGTTGATGAAATTGATCAATTGCTAGCCGAACCAGACTTCCTAACGACGAAGAAATCATGCATAGTTGATGATGCCTTCACGAAGATCGATTATCCTAAGTTCTTTGCTGGGAAGGAGGCTCATTTTGCACTGATGGCCATGACAGATCCGCCTAAATCGATAAGTTCTGACTCTACTACTGACATGCGTAGTGATAAATATTGTGGTACTTGTGATAGATTGACTAAGGAAAACAAGCAACTCAAGGTTCAACTTGAGAGTGCTAGAATCAACATTCAATCTTATCATAAGTATGCACATGATTTTAATAAAACACTTGAAGGGTATAAAAAGGACATTTCAGAATAGAAGAAAACTCTTTCTTTAAAACAAACAACCATTAACAATTACATTAATGAACTTGAAGAAACAAAATTGGAAATGGCTACCATCAAGTGTTTTGCTGAAAAAGTCAATAAAAAATTAGAGAGTTATAAGCATGTGGCTTATGTTGTGGACCACATCATTGAGGAACCATCACAATTCAATAGTGCAAACTATAAATCTGTTCCTTCTCCAGTGTTATTCGAAAACCACAATTTGAATTCGGTAACACCGGAAATTTCAGTGAAATCGGATTCCTCATCGGATAATGAATCTAACACTTCTAGTGTTGGAGATCCTCATTCCAATGTGAGACCGATACTTGGATTGAATGATGAGGGAGTGGTTGCCGTAACTGACGATTCAGATACTGAAGATGAGAAACCTAAGAAAGGTGTTGATATTCCTTTGGAAAATCACATTATAACAAATGAACCAAGGTCACCTTCTCAGGTTCCACATCCTCAGATAAATGCACATAAAATGAATCAATCAGTAAAGAAGAATGATAAAAATGGTTCAGTTGACAAACCTGTGAAGGTTTTCTATCGGATGGAAGGATCCGATAAGATAATCTCTGATGAGGAATACCCAATACAATTTGCCAATTATTCAAAGATTGAGAAAATTTGGCAGGAGAGTACGATTTGGTTTCCTAAGCATGAAAGGACCAATGTTATTCCTCCTGAACTTTTAAAGAAATTGCATTGTGATAACTCTAAGGAACCAAAGGTTCTGTCACTTAATTCATTAAACCGAAAGAAAAGGGTAACGGATTTATTGAACCGGCTTACTCAAAGGAGCCAGCTCCAATGAGTTTAAGGAGAAAGTGTATTGATGATCAATACCCGGTCAATTCATTCGCAAAACCTAATTCAAAGAATGTCTTTGTAGAATACCATGCATGTTTTAAATGTGGGGAGAGAAGGCATTTACTTGCTCACTGCCCATATGTGAGACATAAAAGGCACGAAGTTGAGCAGAGGCAGAACTTTAGGAATTCGGTTAATGATCATAGACAAAATGGTTCACAAAGACAAATTGTTCCTCAGAGGCAACAATTTGTTCCTCAAAGGCAACATTTTAGATCTCAAAGACAACAACAGTTTTTCCCACAAAGCCGGCAATTTTATAATCAAAATTGGTTTTATAACAAAATGGAAACCAGACCGATTGTCTATGATAACAGAAACTGAATTGCCATGGAAAAGAAACTGAAGAAACCAATGGTGAACACAACTAATGATAAACAAAAGGTTTTTCCAAACCAGCTGCGAAACCATCGGTTGGACCTGCGTCTGTTAAATCAGATAAGGTAACCAAGAATGTTTCATTTACGAACAACACAAAGATACCTACTGAGACACAAAAATCTCAGATTAGGATACATAAACGTTCTGAAGAATCTTTGACACCAACGGGTTCTCCAGGTGCTTCTACATCAACTGCCAATGTGAAAACTGAAAATGTGAAAGGTTTGAATGACCAGAAAAAGGTTGATTTGAAACCAAGTGTTTGTGAGAGTGATTCTTTGAAGTCTAACATTCAAAAACCCAAGACCAAACAGGCTTGGGTCCCTGTTAAAAACTAACTTTGTTGTGATGTGTGCAGGGAGCTTCAACTTGCCCTGTTAGCAGTCTTTGGATTGTCGACAATGGAGCTTCTGGGCACACGACCGGAGATTTAACGTTGCTATTTGACATCAAGAACATTAATGGTGGATATGTGGCGTTTGTGGGAAACAAAGGAGGTTACATAACGATGGAAGGGAGTGTTAGTAATGGAATCGTGAGTTTTGAAATAATTTCTTATGTGAAGCAAATTGATTATAATCTGTTGAGTGTCATACAGATTTGTGACAAACAGTTTTCTGTTCACTTCGATGATAAATCTTGCTATATTCTGAAACCCGGTTTTGTCATTCCAAAATAGTGGATCATGTTAAAAGCACCAAGAGTAAAGAATATTTACATTCTTGATATGAGCAAGGCTATGACAACCCAGGGCCAAGTCATGTGTTTTCTATCCAAAGCTACAGAAAAAGAATCTATTATTTGGCACAGAGGGATGGGGCACATTCACATGAGAAAGATGAATCATTTGGTGAAAAACGGGCTTGTAGAAGGGGTTAACGTGAAGCATTTTCATTTGAATGATAAATGTGTGAGTTATAAGAAAGGTAAACAACACAGACAGTCCCACAAACCGAAGAAAGTAAACTCTGTAGAATTACCACTTGAAGGTTTGCATATGGATCTTTTCAGACCTGTCAAGCGTAAGAGTCATTGTGGAGAGTTTTAGTGTCTTGTGGTTACAGACGACTACTCAAGATTCTCATGGGTGATGTGCATGCAACACAAAAGTGAGACGTTTAATAATCTGAAGGTTCTGTTCACCCGGTTGGAAAACATCTACGGCTTAAAGATCAAACGAATTTGTGGTGACAACGGAACGGAGTTCAAGAATTCTCAGATGGATGCACTCTGTGAAGACAAAGGAATTCATCACGAGTATAGTGCACCGTACACTCCACAACCGAATGGTGTTGCAGAACGCAAAAACAGGACTCTAATAGAAACGGCACGGACAATGCTTGCGGACTCGAATCTTCCAATGATGTTTTGGATTGAAGCAATCTACGCAGCTTGTTATGCACTGAATCGTGTATTAACAGTGAAGAAGTTTGGAAAGACTTCTTATGAACTGCTTAATAGACGAAAGCCGAACTTAGAGTATCTCGAACCTTTTGGGGCACCTTGTACAATGTTAAATCTGACAGAGAAGGTTCGATAGAAAGCAGAAGAGGGTTATTTTGTTGGGTACGCGACACCACTTAAACATGTATTCAACAAAAGAACTCGACAGGTTGAAGAGTGGGCGAATGTGGAAGTACAACGCTACACTCAAAATGTTCAAGGAAGTGGCCCTGATTGGATGTTTGACTATAAAGATTTCTTTGAGTCATTCAATCTAGATAGCTTGGTTAAAGAGGCTGTTCTACGACTATATTACGAGTCTGAGAATTCATTGACTTCACCGTTGTTGCGGCCGATCACCGTAACTCCTCCAGCAGCTTTTAATGATGCCAATGTTTCTACTAATGAAGAAGAGGTTTTCCAAGAAGCTTCTACTACTCTTGATTCATCAGAATCAGAAGACGACGATGATGTTTTCAGTGAAGCTATCATAGATCATGCTACGGAGACACCTCCAGTGAACCCAAATCCAGATGTTGCATCTTCATCGAATACGGGTAATGATCTGGATATGGCAGTAAATTTGACTACTCAAACAGGAATTCAAGTTCCTAATCATCCGGAATCTCGGATTTATCAGATTCATCCGCTTGAGCAGTTATTGGTGATCCCGACAGCAATGTCATGAGTAGAGGACAACTCGAACGTGCAACTTCACATGATAATATTGGATCCCTAGCACTATATGCTAAAATACAAAAATTTGGTTGTCAAAATGACTAGTCCTTTGCTTGTTATGTTTCTCAGGTTGAGCCACGGACATACAAGGATGCTTTACAAGACGATGCGTGGGTTGAAGCGATGCAAGATGAATTGTTACAGTTTCAGAAACTGGGAGTTTGGACGCTAACAGATTTACCACCAGGCCGGAAGAAGATTGGAACGAAGTGGGTTTTTAAATGCAAGAAGGATGATCGAGGCGTCATTGTTAGAAACAAATCTCGATTGGTCGTTCATGGATTTAGTCAAACAGAAGGAATAGATTATAATTAAGCCTATGCACCGGTTGCGTGTATTGAAGCAATTCGTTTGTTTCAAGTGTATGCTTCCTACAAGAAGTTCAAGGTGTATCAGATGGATGTGAAGAGCGCATTTCTGTACGGTGTGGTCAAGGAAAAGGTATACATTGATCCACCACCCGGCTTTGAAGATCCTATTCATCTGTATAAGGTCTATATACTCAACAAAGCACTTTGTGGTTTGCACCAAGCTCCACGACAATGGTATGAGGAGCTGAGTACGTACCTTCTTTCAAAGGGATTCAATCGAGGTTTGCTAGACTGTACCCTGTTCACAAAAAGAACATAGGGTGACTTGCTTCTTGTTCAGATATATGTTGACGACATTATTTTTGGATCTACTAATGAGCTTTTATGCAGAGAATTCAAACGAGTCATGCAGGAAAAGTTTGAGATGAGCGCAATGGGGGAAATGCAGTTTTTCCTAGGCTTGCAGGTGGATCTATTGCCAACGGGCATTTTCATTCACCAGACGAAATACGTATTTGAAGTCTTGAGCCGGTTCTAGATGGAAGATTCAAAGCCTATGGATACCCCAATTCAACCTAATCATGGGATTAGAGTTGATGCTAAGGGGGAGCTTACAGATCCCTTCACGTATAGAGCCATCGTCGGATCTTTGATGTATCTAACTGCATCTCGTCCAGACATAATGTTCGCAACATGTCTCTGTGCTAGATTCCAATCGAAGCCAAAGCAGAGTCATCTTACAGCTGTCAATCGAATCCTTAGATATCTGAAGGGTTGTCCGTCGCGTGGACTTTGGTACCCTAATGATGATAATTTTGACTTTGTGGCTTTTTGTGATGCATATTATGGTGGTTGTGATAAAGACAGCAAATCCAAAACGGCTGGAAGTCAATTCTTTGGGAGCAGGCTCGTGACATGGCAATGCAAAAAAGCAGACAGCAGTTGCACTATCTACTTGCGAAGCCGAATATGTGGCAGCCTCAAGTTGTTGTTCATAGGTTTTGTGGATTCAACAACACATGCGCGACTACGGTTTGGAATATCTTAAAACCCCAATTCATTATGATAATGAAGCTGCCATATCACTCACTAAAGACACGGTCAATCACTCTAAGGCTAAGCATATTTGGATTAAGTATCACTTTATACGTGATTGCTATGCTAATGGGTTATTTGAAATGGTCAAAATCCACACTAACTATCAGAGAGCTGATCTTTTTACCAAAGCTTTTGACAAATCAAGATTCGAATTTTTGCTAAGAGCTAATGATATTAAAGAAAAACAAGACTAATCGTCACCTCGGTTTATCGCATTTTTAGGTTTTAGTTTTATTGGTTTTCAGAAAATCAAAAACCCAAAAATATGTTTTTCATTTCAGGGGAATCTTTATTTTCAGAAAAACCAAAAACATTGAAATATCCAAAAAGCCATAAAAATCAGAAAAACCGAAAATGATTTTCGAGGATAAAAAGAGGAAAGGATAGTACATCAGTGGGGATCTGACACATGCTAAAAAATCGAAGTGCTAAATAAGGCGGGTGTTTATTTTGTGTGATGTGCTGGTAGGCTTCGTAGACTTATTACTGCATGCCTTAGTGATACAAACATAATGAACTACTTGCTAATGGCTGAACACCTCATGGGCATATGGTCTTGGTACTGTAATTTCGTTTGATAGGGTTGCCAAAATCTGAGGTTTCGGGTCGTTATGTTATTTGTTATCCGGGGTATCTTGATTGATCTTTTGTCGTATTAATTTACGGACCTAGATTCAATCAAGATATTTGCTAAAAGAGCTAATTTGCCAAATCTGAAAGTTACCGAATTGAGGAACTTAATGTATCATAATGATCAAAGATCATTTAATGCATCGTATCATATCTATGATGAAAATCATGATTGATATTAGCCTCAACCTGGTACGTATGCACATGTTACTCTGTAGCATTGATTTGCTGACCTGTACACCTCTGTGCTTTGTATCTTGTACTATAAAGGATAACATTTGGCATAATCACGTGTTACGATGAAGCTTTGTGCAAATTCCTTGATACGGGAGTATGTTGTGTGAGTGGGAACCATAAGCTTCTTAGTTATTAATACACCTAATTGCGTATCATTTTAAAGCACTGCATAACGGTCTGCATGTGAGCTTATGTGGATAACAATATCAGCAATTGCCGGATCACACATTGTCTTTACTGATAATAAATATTAAAGATCAATGGTGTGATCAGATTTCTCAAAAACTGATATGATCCTCTTACCGGAAATCACAAAATGTTTACTTCTTTATGTTTACATTTCTGAAATTTTTTTATTTTTTTTCATTTTTCTACAATATATACAAAAACTCAAAAAGATTTTTGGTGTGTTTTAGCATAAATTTCAGAAAATCCAAAATTTTTGCATTTATGTTTTATTTTTGATAACCGATGGTGATTGATGGTCATTTTCTAAAGTTTGACAGACCGATTTGAGTTTTGTATCTTAAAAATGCTAAATATTGAATGTTTGAAGAAAACACCTGGTGAATCAGTTGATGACGATGATAGCATATTCTGGACTGAAAAGATTATATCTTTGTTAGATGAAGATAAGAACTTGTATCCTCAGATGCTAAGGAAAAATGTTTGGACTATTGAGCTGACTGGAAAGTTTCCAGAGATATTTGAGACAGATGATATGAAGTTTGAACTGGAATACAATGATCATGATCTAGAGGATGGTGAAGTATCTGTTGTAGTGTCAAAAGAGATTTTGGAAGGATTGGCTAAGCAGATAGGGAAGTCTCTAGAATATATAATGAATGAGAAAGAGATTCCAAATATTCCAGGAAAGGATGCAGATACACATTCTGATGATAAACAAATTGTTTGAGGAGATTGAAATAGAGGATATTACTCATGAAGAATATCATGAGTACTTTAAAAAGAAAGAGAATGTGGTGATACCTGAATTTAATGAATAAACATTTAATGAAGATAAAAAAACTTGCTGAAAAGAAGAGTAAGAAGTTTGTGGAAGAAGCGTTTGAGAAAGATATCAATCAGAAACCAAATATTCAGCAGTTAGATGATTTGAAGGATTTGTTGAAGAGCTTGAGAGAAAAAGAGGAAAATAGACCTAAGACGGAAGTGCAAGGAGGTTTCTATAGATATCACAATCAACTGTTTAAAGGAAAAACTTTGGGATGGAGGTATCGTAGGCAATTGAAGTGTATTGGAGTGAAATGGGAAAAAGGAATTTTGTACTTCTAGAGATTCCATGATATAAAAACATTGTTGTCCTGGGCTGTGAGAGATATCTGTAGATTCACGATGAGCGGTGCTTCTGCACATAATGATGTTGTTGGTTGGTTTGCAGACAAGATGTCTTGGGATAGTAGAACGAAATGGAATATGTTTATGCCTCAGTATCCAAAGAGAAAGGTTCATAAAGAGGTTGATCTGGTTACTGGACGGAAGAAGGTTACTTTGAAGTATAAACCTCCAGTTGTGATGAAGAGGATTCCATTGACACCTATTTAGCAACATTTTAGCAAAGAATTTGTGATTTGGTAATATGATTGGAGAACAGCTGAAGCTATCATCTTGTTGAAAGATAAGAAAGAAGAGTACAAGAAAATCCACATCTTTGATCCAATGTGGCTTATCAACTGCTCATACGAAGACATCATCATGCTGTATTACAATCTGATTTATTGTGAAGAGAAGGATAGAGAACAAGCGATGAAGTATCATCGAGTTGTTTGTTTCTTTTTTGCTTGGGATGTCAACGCAGGTTGGGATTTTGAGAAGAAATTAGGAAGATATGTGAAAGTGAATGAAGTGAAGAAAAGTTCGACGAAGCGTAAACTAGAACCGGAGATGAGCAAACAGCTAGAAAAATATTCTTCGAATCAAGTTAATGAACAAAGCAATGGATCAAGAAAGTTTACAATCCAAGCAATAGTCAAGGGGGAGTTTGTAAGTGCACGAAGTGTGACTTATTGCTTTTGGATTGACTTTATTGCGTTTTTGGAAGTTTTGGTTAGAAGATTATAACCCTTCAAGTGATTGTGGGGTCGAAGGTGGCTTGTGATAGTTCGAAGGAAGAATATTATGGTGGAAGGAAAACTTATTGAAGACATGTTTGGTTCGAGCTGTGTTGCAGGTCGAAGATCACATTCGACATATACACAGGGTCGAATGTTCAGTAGTATATAAGGCTAAAGTTTTATTTTGTGATTAAGTTTTTGGTCAGTTGGTCTAGTGTGTTATGTGGGTATTCTCTCTGTGTTCTGGAAACTTCCAAAACTAGTTTATTTCATTATAAGTACAATCGTAAAGGTTTTATATCAACGTTTATTAATGAAATGATAATTGAAAAGGTATTTGATTGTGTCTGATTTGATCTATATCATATTGCACACGATCTAGGGTTTCCGCACCTAGATTGTTCTAATTGTATGATCATCTAGTTGTTTTTGTCAAAACTGATCCTCTACATTTTCTAGATTTAGTCTGTTTTTATTTTTTATATGCATAGACATGATTTTATATGCAGCATTTGTTGAAGTCCGGAAAGCAGAAAACGACGTTGTCGGCCACATGTCTACCTTAACGACCGTTCGGCCTTTACAGACCCTTTAAAACTCATTTTAAACCCTTGTATTCGATATTGGGTATTTTTGGGACGATCCGGGGTGATTTTATGGAGTTGTGGACGGCTGAGAAGCCGATTAACAAGCTTTGGAGGCGATCTTGATCCGATATCATCATCCAATCCATCATAATCTGTGCTTTCTTATGGTTTGATCTTTATACTTTATTTAGTTTGGATCTGATCTTGAAGCATTGATGTGAAGTTATATTAGTATTTGTAAACCTACGGGTAAAAATAATAGTATTTAGTAGTTTAAACAATCGTTGTATGTTAATCACGTTTTGTATGATTTTGGTGCTTTTCATGTTTTAAATGTGGGATTGTGGTTTC
This sequence comes from Ambrosia artemisiifolia, assembly GCA_032199755.1. Classification (NCBI taxonomy): domain Eukaryota; kingdom Viridiplantae; phylum Streptophyta; class Magnoliopsida; order Asterales; family Asteraceae; genus Ambrosia; species Ambrosia artemisiifolia. The sequence continues at coordinate 3,012,213 of CM063526.1, read as the reverse complement.
CCATTATGCGAATTCCTAATTACCCCGGATTTTATCTTTTATTGTTCACGATACGCGAAGAGGATCACCAGAGTCGTGCGCGTGACGTGAATAGCCACTATCATCTGTTTCTTTTACACCATTCAATGGCATCAATCATCATTTTCATCTATTATCTTCCGTTATATAATTTTTCGGTGAAAAAGTTGTTTTCGCGCCAAGCAAAAAGACTTTCTTTATCTTGTTGCGACACGCAAGAACCTTGAGTCATTTTAATTACTCACGCCACGCGAGAGGCGGTGTATACTTCTTTGTGATGCGCGAGTGAGTCAGATTCCGCTGAAAAATTTGTATATTTTCATACTTGTATATTATCATATTTTTATTTTTGTAGTTTTTAGTATTTTATTTTCTAGATTGAGTCTGTTTTTATTTTTTGTACATTGTGTCAGTCTAAGTGTGGGAATGGTTGTTGTTCTTTTCATTGCTCGATCGATCTTCTCGCCCGTACCCAATCTACATTCGGGGGAAAGCGATCTTAAAGAAAGATTATTCATGAAAGCGGCCATTCCAGCATAGAAAGTTAAAGTCCAAGATGGACTAAGTAGCAACTTACATTATAAAATTCAGGCCCGTATGACCCGCGCACCTAAACAAGCGTGGAGAAGCGAGTCTAGATATCGACTCAGGAAAAAACTTAGCTTCGCAGAGACAATTATGTCCTCAGCAACTTCATAATGTCCTTAAATCACTTCATAATGTTTTTAGCTATGCGAGGGCGATTTTGTCCTTGTTAAGTTTTATGCATTTTACTTATTAGTTTGTTAAGTTTACAGGTTGATTTACGCCGAAAGATTGTGGGGTAAGTCGCTTCTAAACCGAGGGTATTCATACAAATGGAAGCGTCACATGGTAGGTATTTTATACGTTTATGTTAAAACTCACAAAGTGCAGATAATTCGGAACATAAAACTGCAGTAGAAACCTGACCAGAAGCCCGAATGGTCGTTCACAAAGGATGAACGGTCGTTCACCGGGCCTGAGTCACAAAATTTGCTGGAAAAAGGATCCGAACGGTTGCTCGACTTACCGAACGGTCGTTCACTAGGACAATCAACAACCGAACGGTCATTAACACAGCCAGTTGAGAAAATCTGCAGGGGCATTTTTGGAAATCCGATTTTATTTAATAAAAACCTAACCCTAAGTCTTGTAAACGAGTCATTCAATTCTGATTTTACACTTTGTTTGCACTTTGCTCTCATAAACAATCAAATCTCTTGCAAAATCTATCTCCAATCTTAAACCAAGGTATGAATCTCCTATATTTTTACAATTTCCCTTATTCTAGTGTAAACTACCTTCTCTAAATTTTAGGGGTTCTTCATAATCGTTTAACTAAACCCTAAAATTTTTAGATTGTTTGCATAGGATTTTTTTTGCCAAAATAGTGCTACAGTTCCAACTTTTTGTGCAATTGGTGTCCATCAGAATTTGATTTCGCTTTATGGTGAATCCGCAACTTGAAGTTACGGATTTGGTGATATGTCTGCTGAGTAGGAAAGAAGGAAGGAGGGAAGTGGACGAAGATTTGTCTACTAGGAGGGAGGTTGTCTACTAGGAAGGAGGTGGATGACATGGAAAGCAATCCGCAAGTTGAACTTGCGGGTTCCTTCTCATTCTGACACAATCCCAGGCACAGATTCGTATGATTATTATGGAACGTGTTCAATACTGAGTCAAAAGTGTCTAAAGAAAACATTGTAAGCAATAATAATTTTAAAATGGTAACCGCAAGTTGAACTTGTAGGTATACCAATATAAATTGTAAACTGGCATAATCTTACGTTTGCGTATTCCAATTTCACTCACTAAATGAAATCTCGAAGCAGAATACTCAATGGTCTATGATCTTTTTTTTCACAATTGTAAACACACGTAAATATATCCGTATTCCATTTTCACGAAATGCAGAAGAAGTTTCCTTCAAACTGCTTTCATTCCATTATCTCACAATATCATCCCCAAGTCCAGTGTTCAGAAGTTAGAAGGGTTACAAATACGCGGTGTTATTATACTGGTGTATAAGAAGAAAAAAATGGTGACGTTTCATAAGTTTAAAATGAAACTCGTGTTGGAGACTATGGTTTTTTAGTGTTTTTGGATCGGTGTTACATCTACATGAAATCATTTGTACCGATGTTACATTTGCACGTGATATAACACGTGTTAAATGGCAGTCTGGTCATGTAATTTAAAATATATTAATGCTGGAGGGTCCAAAGGTTGTAGAAGAATGCATCCAGCTTCTTCTTTACATCCCCCAACCACTTTTTCGACAGTGGTGGTTGGGGTGGTGTTCCAGCATGGCATGTCAAGAGCCCTTTTCCCATGCCATGGACCCTCTTATTTTTTGATCGATGATACATTTGCATGAAACTACTTGGATCGATGTTACATTTGCATGTGGGCTAACATGTGTAGATTGCAACTTTGGTATGGTAATTTATAATATGAAAGTGGTGGTTTGCTTAGGTGATCAACCTCATTCCTATTTTGCACCCTCGATCTACCGATTTGCGAAAGAAAGTTAGGTGGTTGGGGTTGGTTTGGCACCTACGCTAGGTTTTTTACGGAGATCATGGTTGAGGATGTCCTTTATTGTTGTTGATAGGACAAATTGCAAGGGCATCGCTGATCTTTTGTCATATCGTGAAGGGCGCGGATTCTTCGTTGATCGTTTACAGTTGTTGGTGGATGTTGGAGTCCAAAAATATATTTTGTAATTTGAGAATTGCGGCTCCAATATCTCATCAACCTCTCCTTAGATTTGCGCCTGTGTTTCCCTTATAAAGATAGAATTGGTGTTCTTGGGAAAAGCTTCATTGGATTGATGTTACATCTGCATGGAGAGTTAATGATACAAGAGAGGTGATGTGTCTACGGGATCAATGTCATGGAGAGTTAATTAATGTAGGGTGGAGATCATGGTAGAAGATGCCCTTATCGTATTCGATAAGATAACTTTCAAGGCCCTCCCATGACCAAAGTATAATGCAACTTAGCGATTTAAAACTGAGTCACCTAAATATTCAAGTCGTTCATGACCAATCAGATTAGAAATGCTGCACGTTTTGAGTTTGTTGTTACCCTTATAAACTTGGAGTTGGTGTTCTCGGAAATAGATTGTTTTGTAACTCGGTAGATTGTATAGTTTGACTACTTTGAAAAAATTGTTGGTAAAATTGTCATTTTTAACGTTTTATCGCGTATCGAATCATGTCATCCAGATATTTTAGGACCAGATATCCCATGGGCGTTGTTATATCTCCTGAGGACCACTCGTTGACGGTTCCGATAACTGTGTCGACCGACTGAGTACGTTGATCAAAAGGTCCAAAAAGGCCCCCCTAGGCCATTCACAACACAAAAAATACGTTAAATAATAACTATAATAATACTTATAATAGTAATACTACGATAATAAAAATGACAGTATGATTATTCGTATTTTATTATGATTTATTTATTTAATACATTTACTTTTATTAAATATTATTCGTATTATAATATTATTTCTTTATCTAATAAATTTACTTTAATTTTATATAGTACTGACATATCCGCAAGTTGATGATGTGAAATTTAAAATCATTTTCAATTACGCAACTTGAACTTGCGGAATAGTATGTTTTAATATTGTCATTTTCACCTATAAAAACAGATATCTAATGTTTCATTATCAATTACGCATAAGAAACGTGGATCGTATGGAGAAAGATGAAGAGGTCGGTGCATATTTTTGTTCTCAACCAGTCGCTAAGAAATCAAAGTGGACGGATGATCTTTGGAGGCGTATGAAGAGGTCGTTGTCATCCACGAAGGCTGGGTCGTCTACGCAGATTCCGACCGAAAAGCCACCGGAAAAGGAACCAGAAAACGTTTGTGTTGTAGTCCCCAACGAAGATTCTAAGAATTGGTCCACAAATGTTTTAGAGTTTTACAACAACAGGAACTTCCAATATTGCTACAGTCGTTTTATTACAAAAAAACTCGACATAACTTTTTGGGGTGCCCGACTAGGGATTGAATCCGGCGGTCATCTACCATCTACAGTACATTTAACATGACATATTAATTTTATATGTTTTCACATGTTTACATAATTACACAACATATTAATTTATATTGTTTTTTTCCTGTTTGCAGCATGTTGAAGCATGCACTGTAAGATTAATGCGTCTACGACAGGCAAGGCTCTTAAAAAACCCCAATCTAAAAATCCGTTGGACAGTGTTACCTCCTGATTTTTATTATTACATGCAATATGATAAATCTACTACCCCCTTGATTTTGCTGGACGAAGGGACCCGTAACCTCCAATCTGGGAGGTTGACTGCATATACCTTCCTTTGTGGATTGGCAAAACAGATTGGCTACTTATCCGTATCGATATGCAGAGCATGGTGACCACTCAATACTAGACCGATAAAAGATGGAGAAATGGAAAACATCGAGAGGTAGGGAACTATATGGAGATGATAAACCTGCATTTCAAATTGTTTCTAGAACGTATTCACTTCGGATCAAACACGAAATAGATAACGGAACATGATATGTCCGTTGGTTTGGTTGAGATGGATGTCCCCCAAGACGACGGTAACATTGCTAATGCCGAGGTTCTTGTTTGTATGATAATGGAGAAACTAATTAAAAACAAATTGTTGATGATAAACCAAGAACACACCATAGAAGAGGCTTGTGTGAACTACTGACACCACATGGCTGATGAGCTGTATAAGTGTCGTTGTGATAAGTTATTGTGAGTTGTGTGAACTATTTTGTAATATTTCCTTTTTCATGTAATAATGGCGTGATCGTTTATTTAGTACATGATACTTTGACATCACAAGACTAATATGACAAGTTGATAACAAATAACATAATAATCAAAGCAAACAACAAACAGTACTACAAACAGTAACATACGACAACCAACATACGACAATCAACATCACTGGCCACGGAAAGTACAACCTTTTTTGTTGTGCCCTGCCTTCTTACAAATACTGCATCTACGGGGTGCTTTAGGTTCGTCCTCATGCCTTACATCCATCTCGTTATGGATCATCCTCTATTTCAACTTGCCACGTTTGACGGTAAAATGTGACGGGTTACTGAGAATCCGGTTAGAAACCGAATTCGTGGATCGATTAAGCGAATTCAGCTCGGTTTCAGACGGGAAATTCGAGACGAGACAGAAATTAACAAAAGGCCAAAAAAGTGTCACTAAAAGCCCACATAAGAATGGGCGGCACACGAAAAAAGTGTCACTAGAAGAGCTAACACTAAAGCCTTTTAGTGACACTTTTTCAATCTGCCGCACAAAGTTTTTAGGGCTTTAGTGGCACTTTTTTTTGCCACAATATAAAAAAGACTTTTGTGGCACATATTTTGTGCCTCTAAAAATTGATTATAGTTACAGGTAGAGGATCCTGTAGGAAAATTGGTTTGTGTGAGAACTGTAGGAAGGATTAAGAATTGACATGTAGCCATCATGTTTTTTATTTTGGAATGATGTTTTGGGTTGTTTTGGCTTGAAAAACACTAAACACAACAATATACAAAAAATTAAAACACAATCCAATGTATTATAGTCATTAAATTTAAATTAGAGATAAAACACCCTAGTAATTACTTAAAACACTCTGCTAAAGTGTTATTGACATAGTGTTTTAAGTTTTAAGCCTAAAATACATTGTTTTCGGTTATTAATTGTTATGTTTGTTGTTTTTCTAAGCAAAACAATCCAAAACATCATGAATACGTCCAAAAAAATGATGCATATGTCCAAAAAAATGATGCATACATATCAATTTTTAATCCTTCCTACACTTCTCACACAAACCAATTTTCCTACAGGAACCCTACCCTATAGTTACATATCTATATTAGTTTTAGTGGCACTTTTTTTTGCCACAATATAAAAAACCTTTTATGACACATAATTATACCACAAAAATCACATTATTTACAATTTAAATATAAAACAAAAGTTCAATAAAAACTGTAAATGTAGAAATCATAGTATTATAACTCCAATAATAAGTTCAATCCAAAACATATTTCAAACGTTATCAAAATAATATGTAATAAGTAACATATCCCAAATTTCAAATAGTTACACAAAAAGTCAAAACATTCGTTTAGGAGAGAATTCCACTGTCATAGAACTTGGCTTCAAAGTTTCTCATTATATCTACCCTGGCACCATCAACCATATAAATAAGCATTAGTATTACGCCCCATGTGATTTGGTCGCCTCTAAACCACATACATATTCTCGCATGTCAAAGTTCACTTCGCGAAGCGCTGTTCATTCCATTCTGTACAGAAGCTGCATAAATCATTATTCAAAAATCGGCTTGTTTTAATTTGCACAAAAGTGAACATGTGACCTTGCTACAAAACTTAAAATCTATGAGAAAGGGAGTAAACCACATGCATATATCGTGCCTCTAATTTGTAAATCATGAGCTAAAAAAAACCAAATACATTAATGGTCCAAATTTTTAGGATGTAGAGAAATCAAACCCAGGCATTCCAAACCCTCATACATTAATTAATTTCAAATAGTTTAACAGAAACTAAACTTCACAGATTACAAACAGAAAACATCACAATATTTAAATAAGGTTGGACAGAGGAAAGCGAAATATTCAAATTAGGTTTAACAGTAGCAACAAGTAATGGATGTTTTAAGCATACATTGGACACAAACCTCAAGTAGGCTAAAAACCATTTCGAACATAAAAACCAAGCATGAATAAACCTTTTGAATATATTTCTAATATTCGGTAAAATCCCACACAGTTGAATAAAACTTGTATACACCAAAGATATATCTTAGGTATTTCTCGGGTCTTCTAAGCCTTCATGACCAATGCGCAAACCGAAGTTTAGATAATGCCTTTTAATTTAACGTTTGTGATCCATCAGTTACTGTTCTATATTTGTATAAGCTATTTAACACATTTTAGGTAACGCCGTTTAAGCCAACATATGTGACCCAGCATGTGGTTATGCCATATTCTTATCAACTGTTTTAAAAGGTGCTTCAAGTCTTCAACAAACCTGTTCGCGTATACTTTGTGCGCAAATCAGGTAGGCTAGACATACAGTATATCAAGGTAACTAATTCCACTTTATAATGCATGCAGCAGACAATCAAAGCATACACTATTACCTATGGTAAATAAATTTAAGACACTAAGGTACATGACTAAGCTGAATTTGGGATCTACTACACCAGATAAAGGTAATAAACAGTCACATACCTCCATAAACGCACAACAACGAACTCCATGATAAGAGAAAACACCTGTAAAGAAATAAATAAAAACCAATTAAATCTAGAGCTGCCTTTTTTTCCTTTTTTACAAGATCATATCAGCGACATACAAACTACACGTATCATGTATACACAAATTAAAATTAAACAAAGTGAGACGCATTGACGAACAGCATATTCAAGCCACAAAATGTCTAAACTTCGCAAATGATCAGCCCTAAAAGCCGTTGACCAAACAAATTTCAAAACTGAAATTCATATTACCTAAGAATCATACAAATATAAATGACGTCACACAAATCAAAGTCAAACTTCTGAGTGATTCTCAGTAGTCCCTGCAATAAAAATGTCACAAAAAAAAAACCACCATTAAGAAAGATAGTCACCTAATGCGTCAATAGATATACTCTAAAAGCTATACCAACTAACTTCATTTTAGTTATTTTATTTATTTATTTTATTTATGTTTGTAAAAATAGAATATTTGCAAAGAATCATTATCAACAGTTCCCTGAATAATATTGATACGAATTCTCCATGTTAAACGGCTAACATCCCCAACATCACCATGAAGCCACTGTTCTCGATTTCCACTGTCTACATATTTATATACAAGCATCCTGAAAAAAAACATAGCCCTTGAAACAGAACTATTAATAAAGCCAAGTTGTAATTGTCTAATTGAAAGGGAAATAAAATCATTACCTATAGGCTCCTTCAACACAATAACCAAGCAAGCGAACAAGATTCTTGTGGCGCACACGCCCAATTGCCTCTACCTCTACTTTAAACTCCCCCGTCAATTGTTTCGAGGACATCATCCTGAAATGTAATGGAATGATGTAAAAAACTTAGGAATTAAAGTATTAAACCCTTAGTGAATCAAACCAGGTTGGTTTCAAATCGAACCCAGTTTTGACCCGTTATCCAACCTAACCAACCATTCCATTTATATAGAAAGACTATTTTTATCCATTTGCCACCCAAACCCGCGATGAATCTAACCCATTTCAAGTCAAGCCGAGATCTAGTACCAAAATTAAACAACCTTAACAACCATCCTACCTTTATAAAAAAGCCTGATCAATACAGCAACACACAGTTAAATGAATATGTTAAGATTTACATTACTTTCAAATATATGGGATAATAACTAATGACAACCTGAACCCAGTTTTTATGTTAGCCATAACGTAAAACAATCTACAAAAGAAAGAAAGAATTTCAGCATCACGAACAAAGTACCTACAATCATGTTTTAAATCAAATCAGAGTTTCTTTGAAAAATGTTACTGCTATGTTGCTTATATTACATATAACAATTTAGTAATCCGTGAACACCAAACTTTAATGACATAAAGATTAATGATTTTAATGAAATGGTAAAACCAAAAAGAAAGTTACCTCATAGGCTGCTAGCAATTATTACTAAAGAATTGTCTTGTTGACAGGTCATGCTATGTAAAAAGCATAATAATTAGTAAATGGGTCAAGGCACCGGCTGTAATTATAGCTCTTGGACATGAAGATAGCTGTCAATAAGGATTGTATTGAGGCACAAGACCATGGTCCCTTGGTTTAAAAAAGCGCGAGGCGGCGCCTCAGGCGCCTAGCGCCTCAATTAAGACCGATTTGGGCAGAATTAGACCGATCTGAGCCCGTTTCAGCTCTTTTTTGACCAAATTTGACTTGATTCAGCCTGAAGCAGTGCCTAAGGCGCCTAGCGCCTCAAGCTTAAAGCGGCGCCTCACAGCGCCTCCTGTAGGATCACGCCTCAAGACTAAAAAGCTCTCGCCCACTTTTTTAAACCAAGCATGGTCCAATTTGATATACACATATCTCTAGTACACACTTCCAATTTATGAGACTGCTTTCTACATCATTTAAGTTTTCCTTAATAACCTACTGTGTTGCCACTACAGATTAATACACAAAATTTACATTAGTATTTAAATTAACTGAGTGAAGACTTCTAGTGGCAAATGTTCTAACTTGCAAATCATCGATCTTGTATAGAAAACTTAAAATTTCATGGCTTAGTAAAGAAGTTAGGGAATATTTGAACAAGAATTAATGAGTACCACAGGTAAGTCTGGGTCAGTTCCATTCATTGTTCTTTTTAACTGCAATAATACATTCAACCTAGCATGATAACATAAACCAAACTAAAATAACCACCACTCGATAAACAAACAAATACCAACAATCAACGTCAATACACAATTATTAGGAAGGCACTATCTGTTTCCTATCACTTACAATTACATCTGAATCTAATTCCAAACTCTGTTGCCTATAAATTGTTTTAGTTACAACGATTTAACTAATAAACATTTAAATCAATAAGCCAGGTTAATCGAAGTTGAGTTCCAAGCATTTATGGTTTATTAGTTATGTGAAGCCTTGGTTTGGAATTCAAATTGAGAAACCACAAGATTAAATGAATTAATATCATACACTGACTCTAATATCATAATTTGAAGATAAACAACCTTAAACCCTAAACTAACAGGTAACAGCGTAAAAAGCTTTATGCTTGTCATGTATCTCATGTCAAGAAGATGATGTATACCAAATAATGTTTGCCTTTGACATTTCGAAAGATCAATTGAAAACCAGAATCAAAGAGAAAACAAACCTGATTCAGGCCTCAGGGCACGCGTCGAAACCCTGTCCGCTCACCCCTTCGAAGCACAGCCATCGCCTGATGAGAAACGACACCAACGCGATACCTGTGAACCTCACCACGAAATCGTCCCCGTTTAATGCCGCCGATACCGTCGATCACCATCATATCCGATTAGGGCTGAATAGATGATTAGGGCAGTGAATAACTTGATAAAACCCTTAACCACTGAGAACATGGACTTCGGGGTGAAAGAGATGAACGCCATGAGAGTGAGAGAGAGTCTGATCTCACATTTATTTGGAAAAGGAATTGGAGAGGAATGTAACTAGGGTTTAGAAATATTATTATGTGGGAGGGAATTTTTTTATGGGAGGGAAAATAAATTTTAGCCAAGGAAAATTTTAATAGAGCCGTTTTTTTAAAGTTTTACAAGAGGGAGATGCAAAAAAAACATTTTTTTATCACCCAAGCTAACGGGATACCAGCAAAACACCCAATGTACAACATATAACAATACAAAAGAATAAAAAATAAAAATAAAAAAACTATTTTTTTAATCGTGCTTTTTTATCACTTAAAACATGTCCGATAGCAAAGGCATCAACCGAAACAAACTAAACATCAAAAGGACTTTTAACAGACCACTCTAAATATGCCCAATTTTGATCCAAATGAACCAGAGTGAAATAATAATAATGTCGCCAAAAATATGCTCTATGTTAACTGGGGTGCTTGAGAATATGAAATTGTTCCTAGTACACCAAATATTTGACAAAGAGATCACCACAATCCCATGAATCTAGAAGACGCACTTAAAATTTTTAGTGGCACACGCAAAGTGCCACTGAAATCATTAATTAATAACATAAAAGCTAAATGCTACTAAAAGTATGTGTTAATCATATATGTATATGTAATGTGTCACTAAAAACCTAAATTAATGGCACAAAAGCTAAATGCCACTAAATTTGTGTGCCACTAAATGAATTTTTTTTTGTAGTGTGTCTAGATGTTGATAGACACTAAAGGAACCAAAATTCATGATATTTACATAAGGCTATGCTTGATTCATGTGCTAATTGGATTGTTTTACACCAATGTTGGAAGTGGGTATTGGTCTTGGTGTAATCCAAGACCATTCTTAGTTAATTATTGAATGCATTGAAAAGAAAGTGATGATTTGCTATGTTGATAACTATTGAATGAATGGTATGTAATGTAGGGAAGAAATAGGATGATTTATGTTATGAGCTATGAAAGTATGCATGAAATGCTTGTACATTGTGCTTTAAATGTTGTATGCATACCAAGTGTTTGATGAAATGTCTAGATTAGTTTAACTTGTGAAATTGTAGGCAAGATTGGACAAGTATGAAAGTAGTATGATAATTGATACAATTGATAGTAGGTTAACATGAGGATTGCGTCTTAGAGAGTAATCATGTGGGGATTTAGTTGATTATATGATGTGGTAAGGAGTATGCATTAGTAGTATGTACACTATGCTTAAACACTATGATGCACACCATTGTTTGTTAATTGGTATGACGAGTGATCTTGTATGTTAATGAGATAGGAACATGACGCTTATGGTGAATTTCATAAAACCTAGTATGCTAATGTAGACATAGGTTTGTAAAAAGGAAAGTTTATATGGTTGAAAGTTGACTTTCTGGAAAGTCAACTGACATGGAAGTAATGTGGTATGTTTTCTAGCATGATTGTGAGATTGAGGATTCTTGTGAGACACGTTAGCTTGGTTATGTGACACATACGTTGTTGAGTCTAATTTGATGAATCAAAAGAATGGGAAGCTATGTTGTATGCATGTTAGAAATTGACCTATGCAAGTCAATGTGATATATGAGTTGGATATGATTGGGTTATGAATGAACATGTATGCTAGCAATGAGGTGAACATGAAGATATGAAAGGATAGGAATGATGGACTCAAGCATGGGAAGCTAATGGGTCAAGAGGAGGCAAGTAAACAAGCATGAACTTGGAGGACTTGAGGTAAGTGATTGTTATTCCATTTAGGATAATGAACTTTAACACGTATATGTGTGTGTAAGTAGGATGGGAATCATGAAATGATGGAAAGTTAAGAATGATGCTAAGGCATGTTTTGGAGCTTATAATGGGTAAAATGCGGCTTCGGATGGACCGGCGTGGGATGGTTCGAGAATGGATGGAAAGGAGAAACAAAAGGGTCGATTTCAGAATCCACCGTAAGCTGTTAGGTACTTGAACTCAAACCGGAAGCTCGTGGGGGCATGCATTCGATCGGAGACTTGATCAAGGTATGTTTAGGAATTGTGGGTTGAAAGGTTAATAGGTGAGCTTTAAGGTGTTGGAAGTGATTTCCCGAGTGGGTCTAACGTAAGCTACGCTGGCCACTGGGCATAAATTCCCTAGTGGGTCTAACGTAAGCTACGCTGCCAGCGTAAGCTACGCTGGCCAATGGGCAAAATTTCCGAAAGGGTCTGGCGTAAGCTACACTGCCAGCATAAGCTATGCTGACCACTGGGCATAATTTCCTTAAGAGGCCAGGCGTAAGCTACGCTGCCAGCGTAAGCTACGCTAGAATCCTCTTCTATATGTAACATTTACAAATGTAATTACAAGTTGTGGATATTAACCTTGGGTGGGAATTTGTTCGCTCGTATGTAGTGTAAGGATATTAACCTTGTGTGGGAATTTGTTCGCTCGTATGTAGTGTAAGGATATTAACCTTGTGTGGGAATTTGTTCCCTCGTATGTAATGTAGGGATATTAACCTTGTGTGGGAATTTGTTCGCTCGTATGTAGTGTAAGGATATTAACCTTGTGTGGGAATTTGTTCGCTCGTATGTAGTGTAAGGATATTAACCTTGTGTGGGAATTTGTTCGCTCGTATGTAGTGTAAGGATATTAACCTTGTGTGGGAATTTGTTCCCTCGTATGTAGTGTAAGGATAGTAACCTTGTGTGGGAATTGTACGGTCATTTATATTGTAAGGATATTAACCTTTTATCTCAAGAATGGTAGAAGATGGAGGTATGTAAGTATGATTGCCTGGGACTTGGAGGTTCGGATCGGTGTATCACACCCGAACTTGAAAGAAGGCGTTTGTACATGATCACAGAGTATTGTTGGATGTTATTTCCGCATCGTGAGTAATTTACATGAAGTCACCTATTGAACTAACGAAATGCTTATGTGGTGATTGCAGGTTGTCTCGTCTACCTAATGAAGTAAGGAAAGGATGGAGATCGAGTGAGGGAGCGGATTGTACGTGGTCACGGTCATATAACCTAATAATGATGAGTTTTGTTGAATGCAATAAGAAACAATTAAAGATGTAATACCTAAAATACTTAGTAGATTCGGTTTCTAAACATTCAAGGTTGTTTTTAAGAAATGAATTTTTCGGTTGGTATTTTCCGCTGCGTATTTTCTGTATTTTCTGTAGTACGGATCTAGGGTGTTACAGGGCCGGTTGTTCCCGGTCACCAGACCCGCCAACGCACAGTTCTTAGGAGATACTTTAACGTTCATCTAAGTTTAGGGTTAAAATAATTGGATCGGCATCATTCGCGACGTCACAAAACGCTAAAAAGTAACATTTTGTTAGTGTTTTTTTTCGGGCGTTCTTGAGTTGTTTTATTTTTTAATTTTTTTTTTTTTTTTTTTTTTTTTGCATGTGTGGAATGGGCCGGGGGCCTCCTTCGGGCGCGTGATTCTATGTTTGGGGCCGGTTGTTCCCGGTCACTGGATCCGCCAACACGCAATTCTTAAGAGAGACTTTAACGTTCATGTAAGTTTAGGCCTTAAAAAAATTGGCTCGGCATCATTCGCGACGTCACAAAACGCTAAATAATCACATTTTGGTAGTGTTTTTCCGGGCATTCTTGAGTTGTTTTATTTTTTAATTTTTTTGTTGCATGTGTAGAATGGCCCGGGTTTTTTTGCGCATTCTTGAGTTGGTTTATTGTTTAAAAAAATTGGCTCCATGGTAAACCCGGAAGTTCAAGTTTCGAATTTTAATGTTCTTGGAATCTATTAAGTTACTATACAACTACATGTATTTACATCCTTTTACCACCACCAATTTCTACACCAGAAGAGTATGGAAAACAACAGTCATACACAAATTCTCATAGATCTCGATCAATCAAACCCCGAATTTGAGGATGTCCCTAATACACCACCGTATAAGATTCCACAACAACCCCGATGGTATCATCCAACTAGAGAGTCGAAGAAATGGTCTCCCATGTCATAGATTTCTACCGGAATAAGGATGGCCCTATCTGTTGTAGTGTTTTTCTATACAGGATTCCGCTCGGAAAGGATTTTTGGGGAACCCTCTTGAGATATGAGGGTGATGGTCACCTCTGGCCACTTGTAAGAATTCATTTTATAGTTTTCAAATATTAATATCTCTCTCTCTCTCTCTCTCTCTCTATATATATATATATATATATATATATATATATATATGTGTGTGTGTGTGTGTGTGTGTATACATTTATTTATTAAATATTGCAGCACGTGGGAGGCTGGGTTACACTGTTCAGGAGGTACAGATGGGTATTAATCAATAAACCTAAAAAACCTGAACAATTGTATCCGTGGACAATACTACCACCACAATTTTTCGACTTATTATCTGAAACTCCCAACTATCGTGCATTGTCATTTTCCTTCAAAATTACCCTCTTTCATGGGATATTGATACGGTAATATTTTTAAATATAAACCGGCATATATATTATAATACAAAAAGTGGGAAATAATTTACTCTAACTTTACTTATGTCGTTGTATATTCCGTTATGTGTTGAACAAAGAGAATGGTTCCTTGTGCAAGTTGATATGCGGACACTTCATACGAATCTGTACTTTACTAGCTCTAGCGCTTTATCTAGTTGCAGTCAACCGACTCCAATTCAAGTGTTGATTTACTCAACAATTGTGAAGTTCGATTCTTTGTTCAAAAAATTTCTAGAAGAAATTTCATACTGGGAACATTCTGGACGAAATTATGTAGAAAAAATAATAGTGTCTAATACAAAAGTTTGGCTGCATCAAAATCACAACTCAGTTGGTGGTAATTCTGAAGTCCTTATCTATATGTTAATGAAGAATCTAATTAATGACGAAGATATCAACTTTGAAGGAGATCTTGTGCAGTCTTGTTCAGACTACCGTCAGTACATGGTCGATGAATTTTACGTGGGACGTTGGACAACAAATAATATGTAACAAATATTGTTATTCTAGTCCATTTTGTTTACTACTTAACGTTTATGAGCAGTATGTTTGTTTGTTAACCTTTAGCAACCTTAATTTATTAAAGAACTGAATTTATTTAACTGGTCGATACATAAACATAGGATACTTAAACATACTTGCTAATAAACAAATAACATAACAATTTGGCACAAACAGACTTAGTAGCCGCTTGCGTCCTCAGCCTCTAAGTTATACTCTTCAGCTTCTAGTTGTTGACTGTGACAACCCGGTTACTAGGCCCTAAATTTTTTGCGACTAAAAATTAGAATGACGAAGAAATATTAAATACTAATGTTAAAATATAATAATAATTATTATACACGAGTACTAGTTACGAACTTGAACCCAAATAATTGTATACGTATACGAAAATACGATATGAGACCAGATTGATACCCGATAATGAGCCCACCCGGCTTATAGAGGTTAGTCACACTAGAAGGACACTTGTCCTCTTTCCCTTGTGCCACCACATTTGGCAACCTCAAATGGTTTTGTGAAAAACATTTGAGGCCATATTATATTTATACCCAAGTTCACCATTTTTCCATTTGATAAACAAAACCCACACACACATACAGATATTAGAGATAGAGGGAGAATCCAAGAGGAGGAGGAGGACCCACGGTGGTCCAAGGCGGAGCCACCCCCAAACCACTCAACCCCCACCCCCTTCCATACCAATCACACCCACCCTAAACCTCTTAGTATACATATCTGTCAACTGAGTAAGAGAGAGAGAGAGAGAGGAGAGAGAGAAATCAAGGCGGGAGAGAGGAAGAGGGGTCGGTGATAATGGTGACAACCGGTAGTAGGGTTGGGTGGTGCACGGTGGACTGCTGGTGATGAGTTACGGTGATGACAGTGAAGGAGGAGCATGGTGGTGATGTCGATTGTACAAGGAGAGACAACGGCGACGGTGGTGTGGTGTGGTTAGGGTTCTGGTTTTGGGGATAAGTAGTGGTGGTGGTCTGTGTGACAATGAACGACAGCGACGGCGGTGGTTCAAGGTTTAGGGGTTGCTTAGAGGATACGGACCGGTGTTGACAGCGTTACTGGGCTAGGTTCAGGCCAAGGCTTTGTAGATGATGGTAATGATCAGTAAGTAAGTCTCTTGGATCCATTTGTATTTAAGTTAATTAACATAATATGATATAAAGGATAGTTTTAGGATGGCAATAGTAACATGGATTAGATTGACAGGTTATGATGAAACTGTGAATCGGATCCACTAGGGTGGAGATGGAGGTTCCGAATAGAAGTTGTTAAGATTGAGTGGTGATTGTGCTGAGAAGATAACGGGTCAAGGTCCGGGTCAATGCTTGGAACAACTTGGTCAACTAACCAGCCCAAAATAGTCAAACCGAAGGCATGTCAGGAGGTATACCATCACGAGAGCTATTTTGATTACTGTCTTTTTGTATAACTGTCGTAGGCAACACGTGTGGGACTCGACATTGGACTAACTTGACATTGACAACTAGCTAATCGTGTACTATATATGTGTATGTGTGTGTCTCAATAAATATGTGAATCAATTAAACAAACCAAAACAATATACAATCTTGCTGATCGATTGGAACATCTATTGGATGTAGACAACCTTTTGAGACATTTGAACATTAGCCTAGATTACGAACTAACACAAAGTATTAGAAGTCAAGGATTTGGATATATAAATAATAAAATAGTTATTACCTCAATATAGGAACTTGATAAGGATATATTATATATTGGACATGATACGTGACTAGACTATGACGGACCCTGAGATATACGACAATGAGCAGGACATCTAAGACTATTGATTGACGAATAGTTATAGGAGCACATAGACAAATGGTATAGAAAGGATTATGAGACATAAAAATAACATGGACTATTACACAAGACGAGGACACGATATAATCAAACACAACACATAGGAACTTGGATATTAAATACATTTAGGATGCAAGATAATAAACCGGTAATTAGAACTTCGGATAAAAGGCTATGTATGTATGATTAAAAAAGAGGTGTTATTAACCGACGATAAAGTGAACCAAACCATGACAACTAAAGAACCTAAGCGTGCCCACACGTGTAACCGCGACGCTGGTTACATGCGCTAATATTTGTAAACTTGAGTAGGTTCTTGACAGAGATCGATAGATGGATCATGAATTGGAATGAAATGTAACTGCATGATGATGCACCAAGGTGAGTTCCGTGTACCATTCCCCTTTTTCTGTTTTACTGTTTTGGGGTGAACATATGCTTGTGTGTCTAAACTGTTGTGATGTGACAAGGTACTAACTGCCGGATAACACTGACACTCATTAACTCATAGGTGAGCCACTAAATATATGGGTAGTACTACTTGGGGAATCCCCCACGCAAGGAGGACTCGGGACGTATGGCCGGGAAACCCTCCACTAAGGTGAAAGACCATTGCAGCATATATTTTGCCAGGACCTATAATGACAGTAGATAGAGTCCATGTTAGGGTTGAGGGGTCGCTTGTACATCACGTGTGTTGAACTTTGTGTGAAACTGTGTAAACATGTTTATGAGATGATAAAAATGTTTCGGATCCATTTAACTACTTACACAGATACACAAACATAATTGCTTACCCAAACTCTTTTAAGCATGTGTTCAGGTGCTGCGTTTGGACGATCATGAAGACAAGGTATATGCTTTCTTGTGTGGATTAGAGATTGCTATGTTAGAAGATTCGAGCTATAAGCGTTGCGGATTAGAGCTTCTAGATTTATGTACGTGTAGAGATCGGATTGATTAGTGGATTACATCCCATCAGCTGCTTCGACGACCGCTGCGATTCGTCCCTGCATAGTTATTACTTTATTTATTTAAGTTGTGTATTTATATTTTTGGATTAGAATTTGTATTAAACAATAAATATTAGTCATCGTTGCTTATGTTGTGCAAGTCTGTTACCAATCTGTTATTTCGTCCAGCCCCTCCTGGTCGGGTTGTTACATTGACGGAACAACCCAAATTGGACTTCATCGTAAGCTCGCTCGTAGCAAAAGGCGGCGTCCTCTTTGTTGGGGAGACATTAATGGTGGTAGTGATAGTGAACAGTAGGTGGTTGCACATTTGTGTCGTGGTGACGGTCATGGGTTGGTGGTCGCACAGTTGAGTCATCGTAACGATGATGGGTTGGTGGTCGCACAGCTGAGTCATGTTGACGGTGATGGGTTGGTGGTCGCACAGTTGAGTCATCGTAACGGTGATGGGTTGGTGGTCGCACATTTGAGTATTGTTGACGGTGATGGGATGGTGGTCGCACAGTTGAGTCGTGGTAACGATGATGGGTTGATGGTTGCACATTTGAGATGTGGACACGGTTGGCAGGTGCATGTTCATTAGTTATGTGAACACCTGTATGCAACTTCTCGTTGATGGAATTCAACAAATCGTGAGTTGCTCTATCAGCCAATGGTGGCTCTGCCCAGCATACAAACCCACACCGTCGACCTCGCCTAGTCATGCATGAGTAGTATCTACGTCCCGGTTTGGCTGAACTCTTTGACACCCGGATAATTGTGTTCGATCCACAATTGCAATACACCATCTTGTGTTTCGTTGATCCACATTACTTTGAATGTAATGAATATTGTGGTTATATAATTTGTTATTTATATGAAAAAATAATCTCCAATTTGAACTTGCGGTTTATCCAAAATACTATTTTATTATTATTTATTTACAAATCTGCAAGTTCAACTTGCAGGTTGTTGCTGATGTAGGTGAATTGAATTGCGGGACCTTTTGTAGTGAAAAAATACTATTTTATTATTATTTATTTACAAATCCGCAAGTTCAACTTGCGGGTGGTTGCTCATATATATGTATGCAATCTGAAGTACTCACTTTGCAAAGTTATCACCACCATCTTGTGTTACCAAAAAAACATGGACAACTTTCACCCTTTCATTGTAAAACTCTACTGGGATGGTGACATTACCTACATAAACGGCAGTGTTACCACCGACGACAACACCGTTTCAACTACTTTTATTACGATCCATAGAATGTCATATACTGAGTTTGTTGACGCAGTTTGTCGTAATGCTCCAATTAACAGAGATTGTTATAATGTGAGTTTAGTATTGTATTACACTTTTGAGCATTGCTCTGAGGGGGCATACATCGTCGGCGATGATAGTATGACCACGATGTTCTATCTAGCGGACCATATACATCGTTACGTCGCAATCGTCCATGTCAAGACCATGCCTATAGTTTCTATATAGGTAACTAGTGTTATGGATATCCTAAGACGCTTTTCCTTGGTGCCTTATGAAGATGACACTTTGCATAGTCCGCCAGCTCAGCATATGCAGTCAAGCAATCTGGATCTCGGGTCATCAATGTACAACACACGAAACACATATCAAGGAGCTAGTGTTGATTATCATTATAGTGATTATATCTATAATGAAGAGTATGTTGTTGATCTATCTCATAATGACAACGAACAACATGATGTTAACGATATCAATGAAGGTACAACATTTATATAGTAAAATGATTTTTATTAATATTTATAATTATATTTATGTACTTATAATATCTATGTTGTTATAACGATGAGAAAAATGAAGAGGATGTTGTTCGAGACGATGTGTACAATGATGAAGACAACAACCAAGACAACAATAACTACAATGATGACAACGTTCCTGTAGGTTTTAACTATGAACCGTCAGATGCGTGTCAAGGTATTGTTTTTGTTATTAATAATAAAGTAGTTTGATTTATTATGAACCCTGATAATACTGAATATTGCTTCCTAGGTTATACATCGGAAGACAGCAGAGAAAGCGAGCATGAACCGACGGACGTTGATTCAGAAGCCAGCGCCGATGAAGAAGATGAAGCTGGACCGGCACTTGTCCCAACAGATCCTCAATTCCATGAAGGTATTAATCATGCTTTCCTAACATACGTACCTATAGACGACGAAGACGAAGGGTTTGAAGCATATCGGTTTCCCGATTACGACGATGAAGATAGGATGGAGATGTGGAATGGTTATAGCTAGAGCTTCTACACTCTCTAGCAAAGTGTCCCAACTTCTAACACTTATGACATCTAAGTTTAGATTTGTTAAAACCAACTTTTGTTTGATTATTTAATCTTGGAAGTTTTCTACATGACCTTCTATAAAATTTGTTAGTTTTAATGTTTAACATGGCCAGTTGGTGCAGAATATCAATTTCTTCTAAATCATCACTACCGAATTTTTTTAAGTCATCAAGTATAAACACATGTTATCAGTAGTTTGATTTTCATTATTGTCAAGCTGAATATGATCTTTCTGATAAGATCCCAGCTGTGATGTCAACGTGGTCAAAAGAGCCAAAATCTTTTGAGTGTCCCAATAGAGCTGCACTACCAGGAACATAGTCATCAGCAATTTTGCCAGAATTTTTTAACGTTTTGTTTTGATTTATTTCTCTTTCAAAAGTTAACAATCTCCCATGTAATTTTATGAGTGTTAGGGAGTCAAAATCTAAACTTATCTTGAGAACTATGGCGTAGGTTTCCCATTTTTCAGGTAAAGTCCTTAAAAATCTATGTAACATAGATGAGTTTGTGTAGGTCTGACCATTTAATATGTGAAGAAAATCTTTCAAATTGTTGGGTTAAAGTTTCTCCATTTAAATGAGTAAAAGTTTCATATTGTTGAGCTGGAAATTCTCTAGTGTTGGCAATCACCTCATCAGTTCCTCCAAACTGTTCTTTAAGACAATCCCAAAGTTCTTTGGCACTCTCACAATGTAAGAGCCTAGCATATATTTCATTTGGGAGAGCCATTGCCAACATTGAAAAAGCTTTAGCATCAAGCTCAAGTTTTCGGAAATCTTCATCTGTGTATTCTTTTGGTTCTTTTACTTTTGCTACTTTAGTTTCTCTATCTGTAGTCACTGGTTTATGGGGTCCATACATGACAGACTTCAAACAACCAGTGTTTTGTTGTGACAAAGTATGTGTCATCCTTCTTTGCCAGATATTGTATTCATTTTTTACTAGCATGGGAGGCTTATTTGCAGATCCAGTATTATGAGGATCCATTTTTAAGAAGACTGATTGATTAACAATTTCTCAAAGTGATGGATTGAACAATAAAATGAACTAATATCCTTTGATTGAATATCAATAAGAGCCTGTGTTTGATTCTCAGTTTGTTAGATGGATATGTTATCAGATTAACCAGAGCTCTAATACCAATTGTGGGGATCAAAGTTACATGGTTCTTCTTGAACAATTTAATACTTGAAAGTTAATGCAGCGGAATAATAATTTTTCTAAGTTAATAGTTCACTTTTAGATATAGTAAATGCTCCCCCTCAATTTATAAACTAAATAGAACAAGTTAATATGGGAATCAAAATAGTAAATGATATAACAGTTGTGAATAATCAAATGGTTCTCATATATTAGAAAGTGGTATTCTGCCTTTTAGTCTATGTAATAAATAGAAGGTGTGAACCCATCTATTTATACACAAGCAAACATACATGATAAGCATAAGTTTAATAGTATAATGCTACAATAGGCTATAGTATTGGAACTTATACAAAATATCAACAAAAAACTAATATAATACTAATTGTTGAAGTTCAAGGGCGGTGGGAAGCTTCTACTGGAACTACTGAAGAGTAAATAACTTCTGATGAGTAAATCATTAAAGTTGTTCTTCAGATGCTTGTCTGGTTCATCTTCAGGTGTAAGTCTAGAATCCTCTCTGGAGTATCAAACACACTCAATCGAGTGCGGATCCAAGATTGTATTGCTTCTTCACCTTGCACACAATCTCTAGGATTGTCTGGTACATGGTGTTTTCTCTAAAGCCTCTCTTGGTGGCTGTGGATTACAAATGAAGTTCTAATCTCTAAAATGAACTAGAATATAACTATATATATGGTCCACTAACCACTTGGCCCACATGGCCTAATCCAAGCCCAATAGACTAACTAAGCCCAAATCTATCA
The DNA here is from genome assembly GCA_032199755.1 of Ambrosia artemisiifolia. Classification (NCBI taxonomy): domain Eukaryota; kingdom Viridiplantae; phylum Streptophyta; class Magnoliopsida; order Asterales; family Asteraceae; genus Ambrosia; species Ambrosia artemisiifolia. The sequence goes on along the minus strand of CM063526.1, from coordinate 2,989,965 downwards.
AATGTGCTTGATAAAGATAAGCGTGAACCTACACACTTTATGGTCCTTACAATATCCCCCTAGGTTTATGCTGTCTTTATCATGGCTTAGTAGGAAGAAACTTCAGTTTTTGATCCTCCAATCTTGGGTTCTTTTTTCTTTTCTTGGAGGTAGCTTCACAGCTTGAATCATTATCAGCTTTTGCTTGAACATCTTGCCAAAAGAGAATGTGAGAGGAGGATTCTCAGTAACTCTTTTCTTTGTCAATCTTCTCTTTCAAGCAGTTTCAGGTACTTCTTCACTTGTACTTTCATTGTCAAAAGATGATTCACTTCTGGTTCTTCTGACTCAGGTACATCTTGTCATTTAGGTGCCTTATGCTTATCAGCAGCTGGAACTATTTCATTCTCCATCAACCCCTGTTTCTTGATTTGAATCAAAATCTGCAAATTCTTAGAATTTTGTGAGCAAACAATTTAAATAACAGAGGGTCCAGTATACACATGAACACCGAGTACATCCGTGTACTTCCATTTTAATTTTAAAAACCTGAATAGAATTCAAGAATCGGTCAAATCCTCAGGAATGGTCAATTCTTTTTATAAAAAGAAAACAAAATAAAACTCAAACTATCTTCAATGCATCTTTATGTGAGAATCATGTGCAAGAAGATCATATCAGCTATGTCAAACTGTAACACACCGTTAGTATATATGTTCTAATAAACTTATTAAAGTGCAAGACAGCAATTCGAGACGATTACCAGCATCGTTTATCCACTTAAACAAACATACACATGCGCCTTCAAGTCCTTTGTTTTTCTTGTTTTCTTAATGTGTGTTAGACTGAAATAACTGTGTGTTCCACATCATGACATACCCCCGCGATCAAGGTATGCACAAAGCTTCTTCATAACAGGTGAGTAAATTGCTGACATCTGTATGTTTTACAAGGTCAAGAGCATCGGTGATCAGGTCTGCATATATCTAGATGCAACAGGAAGACCAATTGATTCTCGACCAGGGTTAGGGCAAATACCAAATTTTCGGTATGATCATTGCTTTAGGCTTTTGACTTGTGCCTTTAGCTTGAATTCTCTTTGAGAATTATGGGTTTTGGCATTTTCCTTATTGCTCTTTTAAGACGTCCTGACTGTGCCTAGGTCAGCATATATCTGGATACAGCAGAAGGGCAGCCAGGACATCCCCAGATGTATCAACAATTTAAAGACCTGAAATCTCATATTTTGGCAATCTATCAACGCAAGATTTAAGACCATAAAATCATACGCCAATGATGTGTTACCCACAAGTTACACAGTCCTTAATCTTTAGAATGTTTTGGACTAAGTTCGTTTTGCAGTTTGCTTGCCGGTACATCATATAATGGAGCTACAATCAAACTTGAGTTAATGTTTCTTTTCGATTTTAAGGTGTGACAGTTCAACAGCTGATGTACTATCATTTCTTCTTTTTCTCACCATGAAATCTCATTTTCTGAATTTTCTATTGTTTTTGTATTTTTCTGAGGGTATATCCCTCTAAATTTGTGCTTAAAATTAAAAATTTAAAGAACAAATTTACAAACCTAAAACTAAGAAAAATCATTTTGTGTTTTTCTAAAACCATTCTCGAATCAAGGACCACTTTCGTTCAGAATAAAATGCATCAGGTTTTGAACGTACCTTACATGCTGATTTTAACTTCCATTATCTCTTTCAAAGGAAACATACTCACTGTTTAAGAATTTAAAATAAACGTATAACAGAGAGATGTCACCTGTCATGTGCTCAGAACAACCATTATCAACATACAAGTGGTCTTCGACAATCCTCCTTGGATGTCCCTGTACTAAGAAAGGAGATTAGTTAAAGACTGCTACCCAGGCCATCGCGGTCCTGGGCACTCCTGAAGCGTCAACGTAAGACACTTTCCTCAAGCACATGTCCTTTTTCTCATTTAGGACTGGTGTAGCTGCCGCTTTTGATTTCTCTTTCCAAACAGCTTTAGGCTTAACAAGCGGTTTTGCTACTTTCGAAGTAGCAGCTTTTCCTTTCTCAGGTTGTTTCGATTTATGCGGTTTGACAACCTGTCGCTTGTTTTTGGCAGCATTCCAATCGCCATCAGAAGGTTTAACTTTGGGATTCATGTTCTTCCTTTCCTTAGGTTTATCAAACTTCATTGGCTTGGAGTAGTAGGTATCCCTAGGCATAACCCTCTTATGTTGTTTGTAACAGGGCACGTAAGGACGATTTGTGCAGTTTCTTGCAATGTGACCGGATCTTCCACAGTTATAGCATGTTTACTTCTTTGAATAAGGAGCAGATCCCGGTCTGTCGATCCCACTAATGAATATGAGTGATGGTTTCCAGTTGATGATTTGTTTGCAGGCTTCTCAGACTATCTGCTCTGCTTTGAAGATCTTGAACACCCGTGTGGACAAGATTGTCTTTGTGATGCCGACTGTCTTTGAGCCTTTTGTTTCACATTAGGAACCTGTTCATGGAAGTTAGATTCAGTAGATGAATCCCCAGTTGTGGTGGCTCTACTGACTCCCCAGTTGACTCAGCAACTCTTGAGGACTCACAGCTACATTCACTAGATGCAACTGATACTGATTTCTTAGATTCAGTTGCTTCAGGTGATTCATATGTGGAGTCACTTTCAGAAGTTTGTGGGGCAGCTAAATCAATGGTGTGTTGTGCCCCGTACTCTTCATAGAGATTCTTGAATGTTTTCATGAAATCAAACTCAAAGGGCACATTTGAGTCTGATTGGGCGGTCGGTTCAGGTTTTAAAACAGTTTCCCTCAACATTTTATTTGATTCACCTGTGTCATTAGGAACTGGAACTTCATCTCTCTTAAGATCAAAAACTCTGTCAAGTTCTTTATTTTTCTCAAAAGTTAATATCTCAGTCTGCTTTGAAGCATCTTGAGACTTGACAAATGTTTTTGATGGGGCCTGCTCTTGCTTAAGTTATTTGTTCTTGGGTTTAGAGACTCGGATGGGGTCGATTCAGGTTGGGAATTCGCAATTTGATCCCTCGATGGTCGACTAAGTGGCTCTTCTATTGAGGGACTATATCCTTTAATGGGCAAAGCCAACAACTCTTTATCCGACATAGGAATTGAGGAATAATTTTCATTAAAGGGTGGTGGGATTTCTACAAACCCCAGACCTTTATTCCTCACTTCCTTTGATCTGAACTTTAACTGAGTATTGATTATTTTTCGACTATGTTACTAGAACAATCGAATTTTTTAAAATGAAAATCTGCATTTTCAAATTTGGATTTTAAATCAATCAATTCCGCATTTAAAGTATTAGACAGTCACCTGAAGTGTAAGTATTGACACTTGTGTTCGCTCACCTCCTGATGCAAGCGCTTGATATCGAGTCCTTGTTGCTCGACCATTTCTTTATAGGACAGAAATTTCTTTTTCATCTCCCAAGTCGCCATTTTCTCGTATTCAAGCTGCTTGAATGCGGAGAGAGTTTCTTCTCTAAACCCCTTAACTTTTAACTTACACTGCTCAGTACAACAAAAAGAGGCTAACATATCAGAATATACCTCAGTTGTAGGAGCAGCAAGAGCGGGTGAGCAGTCAGAGTTTGAATTTGAAGATGAAGGGTCAGAGGTGAATGAGCATGTTGTAGCAGAGGTGTTGCTTTGACTCTTCAGCTTTGCACGCTTAGCATGTTCTTTGACAAGTAAGAGTAACTCATCTGACGTCATTTTAGACCAACTTGTTTCTGTAATGATCCAATTGACATAGTTAAACCAGCTGCATGTTGGCTGATCTGGTATTATTTTTAAAGTGTCCAGAAGACTCTTGTTGACCCAACGATTTGACAGCACGATCTCTGCATTCTTAATTTCTGACAGCAGTTCGGTAAATCTGCCAATCAGTGCATACACGGTTTCACCAACAATGTAACTGAAACTCTTAAGTCTCTGCTCAAACACCTTACTTTGAGAAGACATTTTTTTAATTTGAACAGTAATCCCCCAAAAATCTAGACGTTCAAAAAATATTTCACACCGAGCACAGGAAGTCAAAACAAGTCAAACTGTCAAAACGTATTAGTAACGTCGATCCCCTGAATTGAGCTTGTACACTCCAAGTAATTATACTACCACTATTATTATTATTATTATTATTATTATTATTATTATTATTATTATTATTATTATTATTAATGTCTGTAAATAAAGGATTTTAGCTATAAACAGGAAATCTGATCATACAAGGCACTATTCCAGGTGCGGAAACCCTAGAACAGAACAAAATGATAATCAACGAATCAAAACACACGAATTACGCTTTTCAAACTCATTTTCATAGATTACTTGATCAAATATTCATTACATACGCTTTTACAAGTTAATCTAATGACAAATACTTTGACACAAACTAGAGAGCAAAACTCAGACCTTAACAAACACAAATGACCAAAGTTCTAACCAACAAAACAAACTTAAACTATTTATACTGTCTGCACTTTCGCCCCTTTCCATGGTACGAATGTGGAATTCTTCCACATTCGTCCTTCAATAAATTACGAACCAGAACTTGTTCTTCAGTACAATCCACATTCGCCCTTTTGTCTTCACCTTCGACCATATACACTTTACCTTCGACCTTCCTGTGCTACCTTCGACCATACTGAAATCTCTAACATATGTTAATGATCACAATCCGAAGCATTAGTCGCACATAATGCATCTACAAACTCCCCCTCAACTATTGCTCGGATTGCCTTCTCGCTTCGTCCATCTGTATGTTCATCAACTTGATTCTCAGTTGTTTCTTTTGATCTTTTGTCATTTCAGGTTCAAGTTTCCTCTTTGTTGATTGCTTAGGTACTTCAGCTACCTTCACCTGCTTACCCAGCTTTTGTTCAAGATTGCTACCGGAGTTGATATCATAAGCAAAGCATACTCCAACAACCTGTTCATATTTCTTTGCTTGTGATGCATCATTGGGATCACTGTAAATCGGGTTGTAATACAGCATGATGATATCTTCAAATGTACAGTTAATGAGCCACATAGGGTCAAAAACATGTATCTTCTTGTACGAATCCTTTCCATCTCTTAACACAATCACCGCTTCAGCATTCCTCCAGTCATAATACCAAAAAATGAAATCTTCACTGAAATGTTGTTGAATTGGCATTAGCGGTATCTTTCTCATCACTTCAGGAGCTTTGTAAATCAATGTCACTCTCTTTTTACCCGTTTTTGGATCAATATCTCTGTGAACCTTCCTTCTCGGGTACTGAGGTTTAAACATATCCCATTTTGTTCTACTCTCCCAGATCAACTTGTCAGCAAACCATCCAACCGCTGTATTATTCACAGAAGCACCAGTCATTCTGAAACGACAGATATCTCTCACCGCCCAGTACGGTAGAGTTAGCAAATCATAGAATCTGTAGAAGTACAGAATTCCAGTTTCCCACTTGACTGCAATACACTTCAGATTTCTAAGATACTTCCAACCAAGTGCTCTGCCTTTAAACTTTTGGTTGTGATATCTATAGAATCCTCCCTGTGCTTCTGGTTTCGGTCTTTTATCATCCTTCTCTTTCAACTTATGCAACAAAGTCTTTAGCTCATCACTTTATTCAGATGGTTTCTGTTTATCTTCACCAAACACATTCTTAACAAACTCTTCACTCTTCTTTTCAGCTTTCTTCTTAGCTTCCCTCATATGTGTTTCGGTAAAGTCTGGGAATACTTCATTTTCATCATTCTTTCTGAAGTATTGGGGATACTCTTCATGAGTTATGTCTTCAATTTCAATCTCCTCAGTCTCTGGTGTTTGCTTGTCATCAGAATGATTACCAACATCCTTTTCAGGAATGTCTGGAATCATTTGATCCGACATGATTTCTTCTAGTGTCTTACCATCTCGTTGTGCTATTCCTTCAAGAATCTCTTTTGTCACAGCAGCAGACACCTCACCGTCCTCTAAATCAGGATCATTATACTCCAACTCATATCTCATGTCATCAGCTTGGAATATTTCAGCAAACTTCCCAGTAAACTCTATCGTCCATTCTCTTTTACTCAACATCTCCCGATAAACATCTTTAGCTTCATCTGATAATGCTCTGATTTTCTCATTCCAGAAGATGTTATCATCAGCATCTACATTCTCTCCTGCCTTTTTCGAGCTAGACTGACCAGAACTCCCCTTCTTAGTCTGTCTCTGTTCAAAAGTAAACCTGCTCGAGTCATCATTATCATCATCATCATCACTGCTACTTTCTTCATCATCATTCTTTTTGTTACCCGATTCTCCCTCAGCATCATCATCATCAGATTAATCATCTGATTCATCTCCTTCTTCTTCTTCATCAGATTCTTCATAATCTACCTGTTCTTCTTCTTTTTCTTTATCTTCTTCTCCTTCTTTCAACGTAGGAGCTTCACCATAAAGTTTATCAAGAAGATCACTCATTCTCTTATTCTCCTTCTTCAACTCCTTATTTTCTTTTCTAACACTTTTAATCATCCTCCTGTTTCCACTACATTTCTCATCAAGCTCATTTTTCTCCTCTTCTAGTTGTTTCAGCTTCTTCTCAAGTTCATTCTGATTCGTCTTAGAAGCAACAACTATTTGTAACATCTTTTCTTCATTCTTTTTGAATTTTTCTATCTCAGCTTGTTGAGCTGTCAACATTTTCATCATCTCTTCCATCTTTTTATTCACTTGCTTCATCACGTTATCAGAAACAGTGACTTTAGATTTAGAAGATTCAGCAACAGGAGTCTTTTCCTTCTCAGGCTTCCTGAACATATTAAGAACATTCTCTAAAGTAGATTCCAGATTAGGAACTACTTCAGGTTCTTTGGAAGACTTCTTTTGCTTGTTAGCAGCTGGTGAAGAAACCTTAGATGAAGTACCAGCATCAGGAACTTTCTTTCCTTTAAGCAGCATCTCTATCTCTTTTTCTCTCAACTTTTTCGTATCTCTCTAGCCATCGACTTGTGTTTAGGCTTCTTCAAGTTAACAACTACTGTAGATCCATCAAAATCTCCAGTATCAAGCCCTAAATCACCTTCAATATCAATTGGCTCCTTCTGTAACTGTTCTTCCACTGATTTGTTCAATGATTCAGATTCTCCAACTGCAGTGGCCTTGAGTTTGGAGTTCTTCCTCAATAACTCAACATATGAATCCCACTGTTCATCTTCCTCTGTCTCTTCAAAATCTACAGAGTCCTCATCAACCAAACAAGTACCCTTTTTCGCAGTACTCTTCTTCCTAACTTTCTGTTTCTTTGCAGGTTCAGATTCATCAGCCTTTGCCTTGCCCTTCCCTTTGGCTCCGGCATTCTTAACTTGTCGCTTTCTCTTAGTAGTAGCATCGGCATGCACCAATGGATCATCATTATCTGAATCACTTTTATCATGTCTAGCCTTGTTCAATCCTGGGTCAGTGTAACCCGGATTAACCAAGTAACCAAACAGACGCTTGTGTGGTGGCTTCTCATTATCAGGCACACCCTTATATCCCTTCATCCTAACTAACGTCCTGATATTCATATGATCCTGTCCCAACACCATAGTAGGATCCTTCCTCAAGTTAGGATACTTATGATCAAATATCATCATCAGAAATCTGGGATACATCATGAACTTCTTAGACTTCAATCCTTTCAGCATTTCCAACATGTGATCCAGAATCATCCCAGCAATGTTAAATGGTTTGTTCAATGTCAATGCAACCATTAACGAACTTAAACTTTTCCTCATCACATCATATCCTCCACTCACCGTCCCGAATACATGAATAATAACGTGAGCGAAGTACTTGAATTGGACACTAAGCTTTCCCTTATGTAACGCTCCATCAGTGATAGGACCGTTATATTTCATCCGTAGAAAGCATACTCTCTGTTCAGTCCATGATAAAACTCTAGGATTAGTACACTCTTCATCTTTGATCCTCAGTGCCTCTCTAATGTCTTCTTCAGTCACCATAGCAACTTGCCCTTGAATCTTGCTTACAATGGCAGTCTTTCCCTCCCAGAAGTCATAACGAGCATTTTTCCAGAAGTCTTCAACAATATCTTTGTAGATTATAGCAGGTGTAGCAATGGCATGTATAATCCTGCTTCTTCTGAGAAAGTCAATGATTCCAGAAAACTCAGTGTTCTTTAGAACTTCTCCTACATACGCACAGCAGTTGTGAGGAGCTTCGAACGACCACACTTGAGGTACATTTTCTACTGGAGCTTCTGGAGCTTGTTCTTCTTGAACTGGAACTTCTACATTCTCTGCTGGAATTTCCACGTTCTCTGCTTGTTGTTCTGCCATCTGTAACACAAAAACAAGAAAAATACGTCAAAATAATCAAAAACGACAAACTTTTGAAATTTTTGATTTTTACTAATTTCCACATTCGCCCTAATTGAAGTACGAATGTAAGAAAATATGGGTTCGAATGTGTGATTTTAAGTTCGAATGTGAAGATTCAATAAACAAACTCCACGTTCGTCTTTTGGTTCTACATTCGTCCTTTAATCAGTCACCTTCGACCAGACAAATTTACATTCGCCCCTTTTGATCTGGTCGAATGTAACTGGTTTTTACCCAAAATTTCAAAATCGTGTTGTGATGTGTTTTAACCTTTGTTTTTTATTCACACTTTGTCTAAAACGGCCGACTAAGCTATTAGAACTATCAATTTTGTTATTTATTCAATTTTTATTGATTTTCAAAAGGAACTAGGGTTCGTGTTCTTCAATCCAACAATTAACCATCGTTTTCAATGAATTAACCCTATTCCTTCTATATTCTCCCCCTAAAATCAATGAAGACTGAAGCTTAACCAAAGAAATGATCTAAAACAGTCTAAAGATGTCCAGATTGTAAAGTCTAGGGTTCGGCTAAAAAAACCCTAATTCTGGCTTCGTTTGAACTCCATTACCTGTGTAATAAGAAGGGAAATGATCAGGAAAACGACTAGATTAAGATTCATAGATCAAAGAAATCAGGGCAACACGGTTTTGCTGTTTTGAAAAATTTTGAAAAAGTGTTCGAATGAGGGTTCGTACCTGGTTGGCTGTATTTATAAGGTGCCACATTCGACCCTTCCCTTTGGACGAATGTGAGGAATTTTCCACATTCGTCCCAACTGAATGACACGAAAGTGAAAATGTAATACGAAAGTAAAATTATTAAAGAAAGTCCCACTTTCGTCCAGTTTAAAGGTACGAATGTGACCATATTTTCCACATTCGACCCAATTAAGGAGCGAATGTAAAATGGAAAATTTTGAAATTTTACCAAATCACAAAATCGAATCCCGTTCAAACATTTTTCAACACGTTAAGTCTCAAACATGCATTATCTCAGGTTTAGATGATACAAAGCTCAGATTGTTTCATCAAATCTCAGAAAATGACCATCAAACACCATCGGTTATCTAAAAATAACACAGAAATGTAAAACTTTTGGTTTTTCTGAAATTTATATTAAAACACATCTAAAATCTTTTTGAGTTTTGTATCTGTTTGGAAAAACAAACTAAAATGCACAAATGTAAAAAAAACAGTAAATATTTTGTGATATCCGGTAAGAGGATCATATCAGTTGTTTGAGAAATCTGATCACAGCGTTGATCTAATTTGTTTTCTATTATCATTAGAAACAATGTGTGACCCGGCAACTGCTGATATTGTTGTCCACATAAACTCACATGCAGACTGTTATGCAGTGCTTTAAAATGATACGAGATTAAGTGTATTATACTAACACGTTGTGGTTCCCACACACACGACATACTCCCGTATCAAGAAATTGCACAAAGCTTCCTCGTAACGCGTGATTATGCCAGAGTTATCCGTTTAGTTACAAGATATATAGCACAGAGGTGTACAGGTCAGCAAACAAATGCAGCAAAGTAACATGTGCATATATACCAGGTTGAGGCTGATATCAATTACTGATTTGCATCAGTAGATTGACACGATGCAATTAATGATCTTTAATCAATAATAAACATGAAGTTCCTCAATTCGGTAACTTTTGGTTTTGGCATTAAAGCTCTTTTAGCAAATATTCTGATTGAAACTAGGTTCGTAAATTAATAGGACAAAAGTTCAATCAGAATATCCCGGATAACAATAACATAACAACCTGAAACCTCAGATTTTGGCAACTCTATCAAAGGAAATTACGGTACTAAGACCATATGCCCATGAGGTGTTCAGCCACGAACGAGTAGTTCGTTATGTTTGTATCACTAATGCACGCAGTTATTAGTCTACGAAGCCTATCAGCACATCACATGAAGTCAACACACGCCTCATATTGCATTACATATCTTTAGCCTGTGTCAGATCCCCACTGATGTACTATCATTTCCTCTTTTTATCCTGGAAATCATTTTGGATTTTTCTATTTTTATGACTTTTTGAATTTTTCAATGTTTTTGGTTTTTCTGATAAAAGACTCCCCTTGAAATGTAAAACATATTTTTGGGCTTTTGAATTTTTCTGAAAAACTGTAAAAACTTAAAGAAAATTTGAAAACTAAAAAGCGATAAACCGAGGTGATGATCAGTCTTGTTTTTCTTTTATACCGTTTACTTTTAAGAGATAATCGAATCTGGATTTATCAAAAGCTTTTGTGAAAAGGTCCGCTCTCTGATAGTCAGTGTGGATTTTGACCATATCGATCGACTCTTTTGCATAACAATCACGGATAAAGTGATACTTAATCCGGATATGTTTAGCTTTCGAGTGATTGCCTGTGTCTTTAGTTAATGCAATTGCGGCTTCATTATCACAGTGTATAGGGGTTTTAAGAAATTGCAAACCGTAATCCACCATCTGCTGCTGAATCCAGAGAACCTGTGAGCAACAACTCGAGGCTGCTATGTACTCTGCTTCGCAAGTAGACAATGCGACCGAAGTCTGCTTCTTACACTGCCAGGTGACTAGCCTGCTCCCTAAAAACTGGCATCCAGCTGTCGTGGATTTGCTGTCTTTGTCACAGCCGCCCCAATCTGCATCACTAAACGCGATAAAGTCAAAATTATCGTCATTAGGGTACCATAGTCCTCTCGACGGACAACCCTTCAGATATCTAAGGATATGCTTGACCGCTGTCAGATGACTTTGTTTCGGCTTCGATTGGAAACGTGCGCAGAGGCATGTAGCAAACATTATGTCTGGCCTTGATGCGGTTAGATACATCAGAGATCCGACGATTGATCTGTATGTAAATGGGTCTGTCAGCTCCCCCTTAGCGTCAACACCAATCCCGTGATTAGGTTGAATCGGGGTGTCCATCGGCTTGGAATCCTCTATCTGGAACCAGCTCAAGACTTCTGATACGTATTTGGTTTGATGAATAAAGATCCCCGTTGGTCTTTGATCCACCTGCAAGCCGAGGAAAAACTGCATTTCGCCCATCGCACTCATTTCGAACTTTTCCTGCATAACACGTTCAAATTCTCTGCAAAGAAGTTCGTTAGTTGAGCCAAAAATAATATCGTCTGCATATATCTGGACGAGAAGCAAATCATCTCTTGTTTTCTTCGTAAACAGAGTACAGTCGACCAATCCGCGTTTGAATCCTTTCGACATGAGGTACGTGCTCAGCTCCTCGTACCATTGGCGTGGAGCCTGGTGCAACCCGTACAGTGCTTTGTTTAGAACGTAAACCTTATCCCGGTGGATAGGATCTTCAAAGCCCGGTGGTTGACCGACGTAGACCTCTTCTTTGACCACACCGTAGAGAAATGCACTTTTGACATCCATTTAATACACCTTAAATTTCTTGTACGAGGCAAACACTAGAAACATTCGGATAGCTTCTATGCGAGCCACAGGTGCATATATCTCATTTTAGTCAATTCCTTCAACTTGATGAAATCCTTGCACTACCAATCTGGCTTTGTTCCTCACGATCACGCCTCTATCATCTTTCTTACATTTGAATACCCACTTGGTACCAATCTTCTTCCTTCCTGGAGGTAAATCTGTAATTGTCCAGACTCCCAACTTCTGAAATTGCAATAACTCCTCTTGCATCGCCTCGACCCAAGCATCATCCAAAAGAGCTTCTTTGTATGTCCACGGCTCCACCTGCGAAACATAACATGTAAACGACCAATCATTCTGACAACCAGATTTTTGTATTTTTGCATATAAAGCTAAAGCACCAAAACTTTCTGGTGAATTGACACTTCGTAGCTGTCCTCTCGTCATAACACTTCTACCAGGGTCACCGATAACTTGCTCTAGCGGGTGAATACGATGAATCCGAGATTCCGGATGATCAGGTACAATCACTCCCGTCTGAGTAGTCAAGTTCTCCACTGCATCCAGATCATGACCCGTATTAGACGATGAAGCAACATCTGGATTTGGGTTCACTGGCGGTGCCTCTGTTGCATGATCAAGAATAGATTCATCAAAATCTCCATCATCTTCCGATTCTGAAGTATCCAATGTAGTTGAAGCTTCTTGAAAAACCTCTTCTTCTGCTACAGGAGCATTGGTATCATTAGAAGCTGTTGGAGGAGTTACGGTGATCGAACGCACCAATGGTAAAGTCGCTGCGTTTTCACACTCGTAAAGTAATCGTATAACAGCCTCTTCAACCAAGCTATCTAGATTGAATGATTCAAAGAAATCTTTGTAATCAAACATCCAATCGGGACCATTTCCTTGACCATTTTGAGTATACCGTTGAACTTCAACATTTGCCCAATCCTCCACCTGTCGAGTTTTTTTGTTGAAGACCCGTTTGAGCGGGGTTGCATATCCAACAAAATATCCCTCTTTAGCTTTCGGACTAAACTTTTCGCCTGGATTCAACATAGTACACGGAGCCCCAAAAGGTTCTAGATACTCCAAGTTCGGCTTTCGTCGGTTCAACAGTTCATAAGAAGTTTTGCCAAATTTCTTCACTGTTAAGACCCGATTTAGTGTATAATTTGCTGCATAAATCGCCTCGTTCCAAACATTGCTGGAAGATTTGAGTCAACGAGCATTGTTCTTGCTGTTTCTATGAGAGTCCTGTTTTTCTGTTCAGCGACACCGTTCTGTTGAGGGGTATACGGAGCAGAATATTCATGATGAATTCCTTTGTCTTCACAAAGAGCATCCATCTGTGCATTTTTGAACTCCGTCCCATTCTCACTCCGAATTCTCTTGATCTTAAGACCATAGACATTCTCCAAACGAGTGAACAGAACTTTCAGGTTATTAAACGTGTCACTTTTATGATGCAAACACATCACCCATGAGAATCTTGAAAAGTCGTCTGTAACAACTAAACATTAAAGCTCTCCAAGATGACTTTTACGTTTGACAGATCCGAATAGGTCCATGTGCAACCGCTCAAGTGGCATCTCAACAGAGTTTACTTTCTTCACCTTATGGGATTGTTTGTGTTGCTTGCCTTTCTTACAGCTTACACACTTGTCGTTCAAATGGAAATGTTTAACATTGACACCTTCCACAAGCCCGTTCTTCACCAATTGGTTCATTTTCCTTAGGTGAATATGTCCCATTCTTCTATGCCACATGATTGATTCTTTCTCAGTAGCATTTGATAGAAAGCATGTAACTTGTCCCTGGGTTGTCATCGCCTTGGACATACCAAGAATATAGAGATTGTTGACTCGAGGTGCCTTCAACATAATCCACTCTTTTGGAATTTTGAAGCCCGGTTTGAGGATATAGCAAGATTTGTCATCGAAATACACAGAAAATTTCTTGTCGCATATTTGACTGACACTTAACAGATTATAATCGATCTTCTTCACATAAGAAATTCTCTCGAAACTCACTATCCCGTTACTCACGCTTCCCTCCATCGTGATGTAACCTCATTTGTTTCCAGCAAATGCAACATACCCTCCATTAATATTCTTTACATCGAACAACAATGCTAAATCACCTGTCATGTGGCCTGAAGCTCCACCGTCAACAATCCAGAGACTGCTAACAGGGCCAGCTGAGGCTCCCTGCACACATTAAGTAAAACAGTTAGTTCTTTCGTGGGACCCAAGCCTGTGTGGTCTTGGGTCTTTGAATATCACCCTTCAAAGATTCATTAACATCAATATTTGGTTTTGAAACGATCTTTTTCGGATCATTCAATACTTTCTCAACCTTTTCATTTGATTTTGAAGTAGAGGCTCCCGGAGAACCATTAGGTGTCCAAGACTGTTCCGAACGTTTCAGAATTCGAATCTGAGATTTTGGAGTCTCAGTCGTTTTCTTAGTTCCGTTCGCAAATGAAACGTTCTTGATTACCTTCTCGGATTTAACCAATTTAGGTCCAACAGTTGATTTAACAGCAAGTTTTTGTGGAACCTTTTGTCTATCAACCGTTGTGTTCACCATAGCTCTCTTAAATGATTTTTCCATTGCGATCCGGTTTCGACGATCATAATGAAATTGACGATCATTCCTCTTTTGATAAAAATTGTTTTGACTATAAAATGGTGCTGGTTGAGGAACAAATCGTCTTTGAGGATAATAATGATTGTCGACTGGCTTTCTCATGGATTGTCTCACTTCAACCTCGTGCCTTTTGTGCCTCACGTACGGATAGTGAGCAAGTAAATTCCCTCTCTCCCCGCACTTGAAACATGCACGGTATTCTTCAAACACGTTCTGAGCATGCGGCTTAGCAAATGTATTGATGGGATATTGATCATCAACACATCTACGCCTTAAACTCTCAGGAGCTGAGCCCCTAGAGTAAGCTAGCTCAAGAAAACTGTTTGCTTTCTGCTTTGGTTTGATGAATTCGGTGACATGAACTTTTGGTTCTTTAGGAACATCCAAATACAATTTCTTTAAAATTTCTGGTGGTACATCATTGGTCCTTTCATGTTTAGGAAACCATATGGTACTCTCTTGCCAGATTTTCTCAATTTTAGAATAGTTTGCAAATTTGATTGGATATTCCTCATCAGAGATAATCTTATCGGATCCTTACATCCGATAAAATACCTTGATGGGTTTGTCACCTGATTCCTTCTTAACCACATTCTTTTCTGATTGACCGACACGATGTGCATTAGCCATCGGATGACAAAGCTGAGAAGGTGACACTGGTTCATTAGTGATAATGTGATTTTCTTTTGGAATCTCACTCACTTTCTCAGTTTGTTCACTTTCAGTGTCGGAATCATCAGTTACAGCAGTAACTCCTTCATCATTCAAACCTAAAATCGGTCGTACATCGGAATTTGGATCTCCAACACTAGAGGTGTTAGATTCATCTTCCGATGGAGAGTCAGATTTAACTGAGCTCTCCGGTGTCACTTGATGACAATTGTGATTTTCAAATAACACTGGAGATGGCACAGCTTTGTAATTTGTGGTTTGTGATGGTTCATCAATGATGTGGTCAACTACATACGCAATATGCTTGTAACTTTCAAGCTTTTTGTTGATCTTCTCAGCAAAACACTTGATGGTGGCCATTTCTAACTTAGTGTTTTCAATTTCGTTTATATAGCTGTTAATTGCCAATTGTTTTAACGAAAGAGTTTTCTTTAAGTCAGAAATGTCCTTTTTGTAACCATCCAGCACTTTGTTGAATTCTCTGATTTCCTAGCAAGCAGATTGACAGTTAATCACAGCACTCTCAAGTTGTATCTTAAGTTGCTTATTTTCTTCTGTCAATTTGTCACAAGTACCACAATACTTGTCACTTTGAATGTCAGTGGTAGATTCAGAACTTACCTGTTTTGGAGGATCTGTCATAGCCATGAGAGCGAAATGAGCTTCCTTCCCAGCAAAGAACTTGGAATAATCTATTCTGGTAAAGGCATCATCCACTATACACGACTTCCTCGTCTTCAGAAAATCAGCTTCAGCCAGCAATTGATCAATGTCATCATCTAAAGAATTGACACTGGTCTCTGAGTCTGATTCACTCTCCGAATCTGAATATACTGACTCACTTTCTTCAGGAATATCTGTGACTGAGTCAATCACCACTCCCGAACTTTTCTCTTCAAACTGGTCTTCAACTGAAACAGTCTCAACATTCATCTCTTCAATAGACTCTTCAACCTCACTCTCAGTTTCTCCAATTTTCTCAACTATCACCGACTCCTCAATATCAACCTGTTGTGCAACACAAGCTACATTCCCACCAGGTCTTATCTCCTCAACATTAAGTTGTATATCAGTCCAGTCAAAACCTTCATCATTCTGTATCACCAAAGCTTGATTTTGATTGTTATTCTGTGGTTGCTCATTTGGTGTAGTGATAGGAATGGTAGTTCTGTTTGGGTTATTTGGTGTTAGGGTCTGGTTGGGTGTATTTGGTTGTCTATTTGGGTTGTTTTGAGAGGTGTTTTGTCGGTTTTGGTAATTTTTTTGGTGTTGATAGTTGTTTTGATAAGAAACTTGATTTTGAGATTGGCGGTTTTAGTAGTTTGAGTTGAATGGGTTTCGGTTACCTTGTTTAGCAAGCTGTGTAAACTCTCTCTTGAGGTGACCTTTTCCACCACAATTGAAACATGTGACTTTCTCTTTGTTAAAGCCATATGTGGTGTTTGGAGAAGTACCCAAATCAGTTCTCCCGGTCTTTTCTATGAATTCAGTTGCTCGCCTCATAATGCTTGCGAAAGCCCATTGTATGTCTATAAGCTCCATCTCTTCCTTATCGATTTGAGCATAATCCTCATTGGTTAAATTGTTATTACCAATTTGACTTGCTACTAAACCGTTATATGAGGCAACCATTGCTGAAACCAACGCAATGTGTTGCTGAGCAACTTCCACAGTAACGTTATTCATGTTGGATGTCTCCAACACTACCGGTTTCTGATTGGTTTAATTCACTTGAGTCATGTACTGTTGTTGAGGTTGTTGTTGTGATTGGTTTGCAGAATAACATGCAGCTTGTTGCATTGGAGAAAATGGTGAAATAAAAGAATTTGTGTATTGTTGTGGTGGTTGTAGATGCGTTTTGCGACTAGTGATTAGATTGTTAACATGTGTTAAAAGAGGCTGAAGGGGCGAAGGAAGATTATGTGGGCGAAGGTAAATAGACAGTGGACGAATCTGGAAGGGACATACAAAAGAAGACACATTCGACCACTTGCAGTGGGCGAATGTGGAAAGGTCTCACGTTCGACCAGTTGAAAGGGGCGAACGTGCAGGTCCTATATATAGTTTTTGTGATTTTGTAAGTTTAAGCGAGTCATTTAGTGTGTGTATTTTTGAGGTGTGTTCCAGAGAGGTCTGAGAGAGTTTATGTGTGTGCTAGATTAACTGTATTTGAGTTGTAACCAAGTATTTGAAAGAGTTAATCTATGAAAAGCTTTAAAATGACTTTGATTGTGTTTTGAATGGAGTTTATATCAGTTTGTTCTAAGCTAGGGTTTCCGCACCTGGTTTAGTAACTTGTATGATCATATAATCCTGTTTTCGTGTCAAATCACATCCTCTACAGTGGTGGTGTGTATGATGGTGGTGTGTAAGATGAGGTTTGAGCTAGGTAGTTGATCGGTTGTTTCGGTGGTTCCATAACACTTGATACACATGCTATATGAGGAGCCACTGTTCCACCAAGACTTGATTTACCCACAGTAGATGTTGTACTAGCATGATACAACTCTGGGTTTTGAGGAATCTGAGATCTCTTTGCTTTCCTCTTCTCCTCAAGTTCTTTGTTTTCCAGCTTCTGGATAAACTCGTTAATGGTCCAGTACTTGTAAGCATCTTTCTCCTTAAGTACCTCGATGTGTTGATCCCAGTAAGGTGGTAAAGCATCAACAAATTTATCCACCAAATCGGACATAGGAATCTGAATGTCATAACTTGACAATTCAGTTAACAAGTGACAGTATCTAAGAGTCAACTCTTTTAGCGTCTCATTCCCAACATAACTGAAGTTCTCGAATTCTTTCCTCAGCTCTTCCATTCTCAACCTTCTCGTCTTCTCGTTAACATCATGATGATTCTTTAGCACATCCCATAACTGTTTGGAAGTTGTACAAGATCCAAACTGATGTAGCAAATCATTTGTGATTGCTTGAGTTAACTGAGAATAAGCCTTCTTTTCCATAGCAAATTTCTTCTTCTCGTCATCAGACAAACTCTCCAGAGGAATCTGTTCACCGGTATTCTCTAACACTGGTGCCACATATCCTTTTGCTATCATCTGCCAAGCCTCAGTTCCTTCCAATCCCATTCCTTCAAGATGAATCTTGAATTTCTTTTGCCACTGGTTGTACTCCTGCATCTCCATTAGCTTGGGTGGTCTGTTCCCGCTACCTGAAGATAAATCATTGATTAGTGTAGAAATAGCATTAGTAGTTTGAGTGTTTACCACTGCGGCTGCTACACCCCAGTAATCTGCTGCAGGTTGTTGTGAAGATGATGCAACACTCTGAGGCATCGAACTCATCATTGCTAAGTAGTTAATTGGCTACGAAGACTGAGTGTTCGATTTCTGAGCAGCTACTGTCCACGGGTCCATGGTAACTTGCTGTTGTTGTGTTGTTCCCGGTCTCGGTGTAGTTGGAAATCCCCACATGTTGTTCTCGAAGTTAGAAATGCAACACACTTGAAAATTTCTCCAAAAACCTTCTACTTTCGCCCTAGGAACTTTACTTTCGCCCTAAAATATGACCCGAATGTAGAAAATCAAAGATAATATCCACTTTCGACCAAAAACTGTTCACTTTCGTCCCTTATTTTCCACTTTTGTACCCCCGATGAACTGAAGGTGGAAATTTTGACTTGAAAGTGAAAATCTAACACAACAAACCTAGGTTCGACCAAGAAAAAGCTACTTTCGACCAGAAAATGTCCTTGGTTCGACCTAAAAACCCACTTTCGACCCAACACTCTCTTGGTTCGACCCTACCATGTTCAAAAAACGGTTACACTTTGAAAAACGGTTATTTTGATCTGAAATTTTCAAAAGTTAATGGATTTTGATGATCTTTATCAGGTTATGATTCGGAATTTATTTGGAACAACTTTAATACTTGGAATTGTTGATTTTAACCACGAAAAGTTATCCAAATCCTTCAAATTGTACCAAAAACCATTGTTCAACGAAAACAGAGAAAATTTGATCAAAATATGGTCCAAATCAGTTCAGAGATTATCAATTTGTTGTTGTATGATCTCTATGGCTCTGATACCACTTTGTAAATGAAGGATTTTAGCTATAAACAGGAAATCTGACCATACAAGGCACTATTCCAGGTGCGGAAACCCTAGAACAGAACAAAATGATAATCAACGAATCAAAACACACGAATTACGCTTTTCAAACTCATTTTCATAGATTACTTGATCAAATATTCATTACATATGCTTTTACAAGTTAATCTAATGACAAATACTTTGACACAACCTAGAGAGCAAAACTCAGACCTTAACAAACACAAATGACCAAAGTTCTAACCAACAAAACAAACTTAAAGTATTTATACTGTCTGCACTTTCGCCCCTTTCCATGGTACGAATGTGGAATTCTTCCACATTCGTCCTTCAATAAAGTACGAACCAGAACTTGTTCTTCAGTACAATCCACATTCGCCCTTTTGTCTTCACCTTCGAGCATATACACTTTACCTTCGACCTTCCTGAGCTACCTTCAACCATACTGAAATCTCTAACATATGTTAATGATCACAATCCGAAGCATTAGTCGCACATAATGCATCTACAATGTCAATGTCCAACTCCTTCACAATTCAACACTACTTCAAGTCTCTCTCACTTACTTCACTACAACTTTCACTTTTCCTTTCAATAAGGCTGTATGGTAAACAGACGGCACCAACCCCCATTCTCTTCCTTTATCCCCCGTCCCCCACCTCTACACCGCCCCGGTGCTGCATCCCAACCCAAGCCCCGTCCCTTCAGTCTCTCCGAGGACATATTGGACGCTCCAATCACCGTTTTTTTTTTCGAAGGTAGCAAGGAAGCAGGTTTTCAGGGAAGAGACATTAATCCTGTGGGTGTCTCCACACCCCACCCATGTCTCAAGTGAGAGAAAATTGGACCTTGATGATGTGGCATCCTAGTTGGCTTGGAGACATCACCTTTTTGGTGTCTCCACACCCCATAGCCTAATAACTCACCCAATCTCTCTCTCTCTCTTTCTTAATTTTTAATTTCCTCTTAAAAATTAAAAAAAGTATAACGCAAAGTAGCAGTTTGAAGTGTTTTTGGATGTTTAACCATTTTGAAGAAGGCATCAAGTCAATCAACTGTTGAACTTTGATTTACATGAAATCTAAAAGAAATTTCGAAACCGTTGATGGTAAATTAGCAAAAGAAATTTAGTTTATATGTTTATGTTAATATCTTATGGTATAGTGTGATAAGTGTTTTTTTCAAAGAGAGGAGATCATTGTACCCAAATAAGGTGTTAAGCTGTTGATGAAAAATACACCTTCGAAAGGCATGCAAATGCTACCATTGCCACCACTATTCAAGGTTTGCTAAGATTAGGAAGCTATATGAATCCTACTAAAATCTAGACTTTCCCAGAAGTTCATGTACAAATACATCTACCTATAAAATAAAAGAATATATTGGGGTAAGGTGGCCCCTTTCTAGGATGTCCATGTCAGCCTCCAACTCACACTCCATTTTCTTTTCCTCACGGAGCCAGACCCATACCAACCCTTCTATCATCAAACCCTGACCTGGCTTATATATACTCTGCCTCTTTTTTATAACCATAATTCACCATTTTCTTACCTTCCATCTCATCCCCTCCAAGCTCATGCGAACAAGGTATCAAGCTACAATACCTAGCTTAATTTGTTTCTTATATGTTTTCAATTCTGTATTTGGTATTATGAATCGTTTATCTAGGAGATGTTTTCCAATCTGTGTTCTTATTGGTTTAGATTTAAATACCTATTATACGTTTTCAAATCTATTTTATGTATATGTTTTATGATCTCCGTTGTTGTCTTCAGATCTGTTTGTGCTATCTTTTCCATTGTATTGAGTGTTCCGGTCTTTTAGAACATAGATCACATGTAATGCTACCTGATTGCACAATGATAGAGACTATCCTTCCTCTTAAATAAATGAAATCCATTGTTCTTGTATATGACATACTCTATTCTATATTTCTTTTTATGCATGTTGCAAAGTTATCAATTTGCTTAAAGTTTTAATTATTTAACATTACATTGATTAACAATACCAAAGGTTTTTTTTTTCTTTCCTCTTATAGTCCATCTGGTAGCAAATGTACTACTTCTAAATACTCCTTCTCTGATCAAGATAGCAGGGTTCGTTGTTAAGCTTGTTTACACAACATTTTCAAAGGTGAGAATCAATATCAAGTTGTAATAATGTATAAAAACAATGCTTTTTGGGTTTAGCTTATGCCCTTTTGCATTTTGTGAGACCAAATTTGCTACTTAACTTAGTGATATATATTTCTTAAACTCTTATGTGTGAAATATACCAACATTATGAAAGACAACCATTTAATTACTTTACACTAACGCCATAAAGCATGTTACCACATGTTTCACAATGTGATGTACTTGGTGCATTTTATGTGACTGTTTTACTAATAATTCAATGTTTTTTTAATATTCTTTTTACAGATTATGTCATTTAAGAGGTGGAAATACACACTAATAATACAGATGAGACTACTAAAAACAAGGCTTCTTCATTGTTCGTCAGGTGGCCATCAAGGAAGTAACACATGTGTCATTTTAAGGATTCTTGCGAATGTGACTGCTTATCATATGACCAGGTATGTGATGAGCTGGAAATGGTCATGGATACTTTTTGACATATATGATTAATTATCATTACATTTTTGCACCTTGAATTATGTCATTTTGGATTGGTGATGGCAAGTTAGGCGGGTTAGGTAATGGGTCAAAACAAGTTCAAGTTGGAACATTTAATTTCTCGTGCATGCTGAAACAGACCAGGATTGTTGGCTTTATTCGGGTTTGTTCGTGGGTCGCGGGTCATTAGTTGTTGGTTATTTGCATGGAATAAGTTTAAGTCTGCATGGCTGGATATGAAGACTTAGACATCTTTTAGTTTATATTTTAGGTTCTATTTAGTAGTTTAATAATTGGTGTTGGTATTTAGTTTGACCAAGTTTGGTGGAGGTTAACATTCAGGAAGTTTAGGAAATATACATTGGAAGAAGAAGTCTTTTGTTTACCGATTCTTTAGGAAGAAGAGAATATTTTATTGTTTATCATTCCAACGTTATCTTATGTAAAGTCTATTTATAGACCTTTTGTTTCATCAATAAAGCAAGTCAATTCTCTGCAAGTTTATAGTACACTTTGTTTCTCTCATAGTTTATAGTTTTCAAAGCTAACATACAGTGAGTTTAAGAAATAACAACAATTCATTTTGTTTCATCAGTTTGTTTCTAAGAGTGTCTAAGGATTGATGTCCAACATTTGGTATCAGAGCAGAGAAGATTTCAAGGGGCGGGCTGCAGCGACAAAGGTTACCGGTGTCCAGTGATCAGAAATGTTTTAGATCAGCAGTGATCGGAGTGAACCTGAGGTGATCGCAGGTCAGCAGTTTGAAGGTTTTTTTTTGGTTCTAGCGGGTCAAAAGGGTAGAGAAACGAGTCGTGATTCAGGCCAAATCAGCGTGCTTGTTAACCCAGTTGTTGATCGAAGAACAAAAGGAAGATTAAGCAACCAGAAGGTGTTAATCAAAGGTGTAAAAACAGCGGGTGAAAGGTAGCAAAAGGTGTATGTAGGTAAAACTTTAAAGCAACGTTTTTTGTGTTGATTATATAACCTTGGTAGTGCAGTAAATCGCAAAAATGGCTCCACCAAAGGATCAAGCATTGGCCGTCGTCAAAGATAACAGCACCGTATCTCTTCAATGTCCGGTGTTGCATCCACGAATTATACGGTTTGGGCGATGAGGATGCGGGTCATTTTCAATGTTCATGGGGTGTGGGAGATGATTGAACCGGGAACAAATCTGGATGGTAAGAAGAATAATCTTGCAATGGCTCTCTTGTTCCAAGCCATACGCGAAGACCAAGTTTTGCAAATAAGAAATTTCCAAACCGCAAAGGATATGTGGGCTGCTCTCAAAACCCGTCATTTGGGTGCAGAGCGGATTCGAGAGGCAAGACTACAAACTCTCATGGGAGAGTTTGAAAATCTAAAGATGAAGGACCAAGAAGTTGCCGATGACTTTGCTAACAAGTTGTCGGGGTATGCTTCACGAGCCGCCTCACTTGGTTCGGAGATAGAAGAAACAAAGTTGGTAAAGAAATTCCTTAATGGGTTACCTAAACGTTTTATTCATATGGTGTCTTCTATAGAACAGGTTGTAGACTTGAAGACCATCGGTGATGATAATGTTGTGGGTCGGCTCAAGGCGTATGAAGAAAGAGTCAAGGATGAGGAGACTCAAAACGAGCATCAAAACCAACTTTTGTTTGCATGTTCCGATGAGAAAGCAAAAGAGAAGAAGCACAAGTGTGAGCATTGCTGTAACACCCGGTTCGAGACCCAAAAAAAATTTTCGCGCATTATTATATAATAATACATAACCAAAACAAATAATACGATTATGTACGAAATCAAAAACCGAATCATCGTATATTAAAATATTATTATCTAACCTGTGTTACAAGATCGGACCGATACACGTTAACGAACCCGACGCATGCTCACGATTAGTCACTAAGAGGGACATGTGTTGCCCTCTTTGAGGGACACATGCCCCTCCTATTATAAACGTGTCCCAAATAGACACCCCACCTCATTTACCCATTCCCTTTGTCTTCTCACACAAGCCTCTCAACCCTTTTATTTCTCTGCTAAACCCACACACATAGACAAATACAACACACACACATAGCAGACACATTAGAAGAAGAAAGGGAGGAACCGGAGGAGGAGCTCCGGTCACCATTTCCGGCGGCAACCACGACAACAACCAACCCACTCACCTCTTAACCATCTCACACCTGCACCTGTACAGATCTGAGCTAGAGAGAGCAGAATTAGAGAGAAAGAGAGGCAGGAACAGAGGAAGAATCGAAATGAAGGGTCGCCGGCCTCGACCTTCGGCCGACCAACCTGCACAGTGAGGATGAAGCCGACTAGGATTACGACGGTGATATTAGTTTCAGATGTTGAGGGTGGGTTTGGGTCACAAATAGGAGTCCGGATAAGGGTACGGTTATGGAAAAGTTGAGGGTTAGGTGGGAATAAAGGAAAGCGACAGCGCCGGTGGGTTTCTGATGAGTTCCAGAATGGAGTTCGGTGACTAAGGAGGGTTTGGTAACTTCCAACTCTGTTTTAGATTTAGAAGGATTAATAGTAATTATTGTTGTTAGTTTAAGGATGATGTTAGATTGTTGTGATTAGTATCGTGTGGTGGTTACAAAGAAGATGGCTGGAAGCATTGTCACTATGAATGGTGAAGTTGTGGTTGTGGTGACAACAGAGAGTAAGGTTGATGGTAATAATAGGTTCAATCTTGAAGATGGGTCGATGGGTACTAGTTCATAGGGCCGAGTGGTGCTGGCTGATGGAGTCGGGTCTAGGCCAAGATAAAGCTGGGTCAACAGCAGTCAACAGGAAGTCAACCAAAGTCAACAGATCAGTCAACACGGCCAACTGTGAAAAAGAAAACCGGAGAGGTATACTCGAGATCGAGAGCTATTTATATATTTCTATATATTTCACGTTATGTGTATTTATCATTCGCGTGTGAGCACGTGCGGGACTTGCGAACCTATTAAACACAAACTAATTAGCCAGAGCATATATATATATATATATATATACCGGTATAGATTATCCGAATAGCACATTTATAGTAGATTAATACAAGATCTGCTCTGGTTGTTATGCCTGTACTTTGATGAGCATATTTTTGCCCAATGCGATTCAGTCGATACAGAGTCTCTCCCTTTGGATATTGGGAGGATATATGTGAACCATTGGACATGATAATACTAAAACAAGTGACCAAGTTGATCATTATGACTACTAATACCTATAAACAGTTAACTTATGGCTTGGGTAGTTTACATGACTTGGACATTGGACACAATTAACTCATGGAGTAGGTAGTAAACATGACTTAGAAATTGGAACTGATGATATTAATTGAGAAGTGGACATTCAAACATTTAATGAATACATATGCAATGGTACATATACAATGGACATAGCATATAAAATATAGATATTAGCTAGCTGGTTCATACCTGAAAATCAAGAATACGACGATGATAAGCTTGATATATTGAACTTTGGACCAAGAATTATACAAATGTATAAATAGATAAATAGACCAAGGTGATATTATTAACTAAAAGAGTCCTGGCTTGCCCACACGTGTAACCGCGAGATTAGTTACACGCGCTAGTGTTTATAAATATTGAGTAGGATCTTGCCAGTGATTGATAGATGGGATCTCGACTTGGAATGCCATATGATTATGTGGAGTGACATGATACACTGCCAAGGTGAGTTTCGTCTACCATTCCCCTTTTTTATGTTTTACTGTTTTGGGGTGAATACATGCTTCCTTTTTATGAACTGTTTCATATGACAAGATAACAGCTGCTGGATACCATACTGACACTCATTAACCCAGGGGATTTGGGCCACTTAATATGTGGGTAGTACTACTTGGGGAAACCCCCACACACAGTGGATCCGGAAGCCCGGAAAACCCTCCACTGAGGTCTACAGGGCCGTTGTGACGTATTTTGCAAAGGGAATCTATAATGGCAGCAGATAGATTCTATGATTAGGTTTGAGGTGTCGCTTGTACATCACCATGTGTCGTGTTATGTGAACTGGTGTGATTACTTTTGAGATTCATAAAACTATTTTGAGTCACTTACTACTTACACAAACTCACCAGCGTAATTGCTGACCAAACTCTTTTAAGCATGTGTTCAGGTACCGCTATTGGATTGGATTGGAAATGAGGTACGAGTTATAGATGATCAAGTATGGAACGTTATGAAGACTATTCTACTTGAGGATTAGAGCTAAGCTTGGATAACTATTCCGACTAGTGGATTACAACCCGTCAGCTGCTTCGACGACCGCCGCGTCTCGTCCTTGCAATAGACTTTAGTTATAATTATATCTTGTATTTGTATTATTTTTAGACTAGAAATTGTACAAACATTAAATATTAGTCTTCGTTGCTTCCGTTCTGCAAGTCTGTTTACCAATCTGTTAATTCGTCCAGCCCCTCCTAGTCGGGTTGTTACAATTGCGGTTGTAGTAAATCGAACCGTGAAGACTTTGGACGTTGCCGAGGTGGAGGTCGAGAGTCCGGGAGAGGTATAGGTGACGGTCGAGTACAACGGGACAAGAGTCGTGTGAAGTGCTTCAAGTGCAATGAGTTCGGTCATTTCATATCGGAGTGTCCAAAGTGGGAGAAAAAGGAAGAGCTCAACTTGAACCGATGTGACGATGATGAACCGACATTGTTGTGAAGTAAGCGGTACGAACAAACACCGATTAAGGGGGTGAATGTTGGCTTTATTCGGGTTTGTTCGTGGGTCGCGGGTCGTTAGTTTTTGGTTATTTGCATGGAATAGGTTTAAGTCTGCATGGCTGGATATGAAGACTTAGACATCTTTTAGTTTATATTTTAGGTTCTATTTAGTAGTTTAATAATTGGTGTTGGTATTTAGTTTGACCAAGTTTGGTGGAGGTTAACGTTCATGAAGTTTAGGAAATATACGTTGGAAGAAGAAGTCTTTTGTTTACCGGTTCTTTAGGAAGAAGAGAATATTTTATTGTTTATCATTCCAACGTTATCTTATGTAAAGTCTATTTATAGACCTTTTGTTTCATCAATAAAGCAAGTCAATTCTCTGCAAGTTTATAGTACACTTTGTTTCTCTCATAGTTTATAGTTTTCAAAGCTAACATATAGTGAGTTTAAGAAATAACAACAATTCATTTTGTTTCATCAGTTTGTTTCTAAGAGTGTCTAAGGCTTGATATCCAACAAGGAGGACGGGTTGACCCACTAAAACATGAACCATGTTCGTGTATAGATTTTAGTAATTATAAGGAATTTTGTGATTTAACTACGATTATAGGTGGACAGATTTTGAGCAATCCCTAACTCCAGGTTAGTAGTCTGATTCATCATATAGCGGATTTATAACCTGTTGAGAAAGAGTAAGGATGTTATTTTTAATAGATATCTCTAAGTATTGTATATTTAGGATAGATTTGGTTTGAATTATTTATAGATAATTATCATGTGTATTATCTCCAAGAATAGGAGATATGTTTGTATTGTATTTAAACACCTTTGGGATCAATGGAAAAGTTAAGCATTGAACCATAATTCTTACATGGTATCAGCCTAATACCCGATCCCTCACCCTCTTCTTCTTCGTCGCCCTCTACCTTCCTGTTTCCGGTTGCTGCTGCCCCACCCTATGGCCGATTCAAAGCTTCATCCCGCCGTTACGGTGTCGAATATCAAAGCCTACGTCCCTATTCACCTGGACAACGAAGCCACCAACTATCTTATGTGGTCCGAGTTGTTCCGAATCCATTGCACTGCCTTCTTAGTCCTCGATCACCTCTCACCACGCCCTCTACCCGCTGCCCAAACATCCACCGATGCTGCCAAACAGACCACTACCCCACCCGCACCCGACTCTTGGGAGCGATTGGATGCTATTGTCCTTCAGTGGATCTATGGCACCATCTCTCCCGACCTAATCAAAACCGTCCTTAAACCCAATACCACCGCCTACACCGCCTGGAAAACTTTGGAGTCCCTGTTTCAGGACAACAAAGGGATCCGAGCGCTTCACCTCAAACAGAAACTAGCCACCACCAGACTCGACACCTTCGCTTCCATGGCAGCCTACTGCCAGGAAGTTAAGCTTTTGGCCGACCAATTGAACAACGTTGATGCTCCCATCGACGAACAACAATTGGTTCTCCAAACCCTAGCCGGCCTACCTGAGCAATACGAGAGTATTGCGACTATCCTACAAAATACCAAACCCTTACCTTCCTTCTTCGAAGTCCGTTCCCAGCTCTGTATGAACGAGACACGAAAAGCCGCTAACTCTCTGGTTGCCTCTCACAGCGCTGCCACGGCGCTCCACGTCCAGGGGACTTCGTCTGCCTCCTCTGCGATGTCGGACGCTGCCTCAGACCCGTCTTCTGCTCGTGGCAAAAACCGCTCCAGGAACACCGGACGTAATCGTCCTGCTAACCAGAAAAACCGGGGCCGCCAACCACCCTTCACAAACCCACCCTCAAACCCTTACATTGTCTTCCCACAGGCCTGGACTCAAGCTCAGTGGGCTTCTGTCTTGCAGCAGGCCCAATCCCAACACCCTAACTCCACTCAATCCAACCCACCATGCCCCTACCCTTCCACCCCTCGGCCCAATCCAGCAGCCGGAATACTCGGCCCAGCACCACAACAGGCCCATGTGGCATACACTCCCACTGCCACAGACATAGCCCAAGCGCTTTACACTTTGTCTATGAACCAGCAGCAGGATCCGACCGGGGTTATGGATACGGGCGCCTCGGGACACATGCAATTGCCAGGTAATCGCTCTCCGTCTAATTTTAATACTTGCACTAATATGAAAATTATTGTCGGTAATGGCATGACCATCCCCGTAGTTGGACAAGGTGACCAAACCTTACCCCCCCCCCCATTCCCACCTTTCATACTTAAAAACGTCCTATTTTCCCCAAACCTCATTAAAAACCTCATCTCTGTCCGTCGCCTAACGACGGATAATTTACTTTCAATAGAGTTTGACCCGTTTGGCTTTCTTGTGAAGGATCTCAAGACCAAGGAACCTATCCTACGATGCAATAGCTTGGGCGACCTGTACCCGCTCACCACCAACTTTACCAAGCTCTCCACAACACCCTCCGCTTTCATTGCTGTCACCCAAGATCGTTGGCACCAACGCCTTGGGCACCCCGGCCAAGATTTATTGCATTCGTTAAAGTCTTCGTCCTTTATTAATTATGTTAAACCAAATAAATCACTTTGTCAGTCGTGTGTGTTTGGAAAAAGTGTAAAATTACCTTTTTATGACTCTATTAATGTTACTCATTCTTCTTTTGACATTGTTCATAGTGATTTGTGGACCTCCCCGGTCCTTAGCTCGGGGGGTCATCGTTATTACATTTTATTTCTTGATGATTATAGTGATTTTTTGTGGACGTTTCCACTTGCTCATAAATCTCAAGTTTACACCACTTTCACCACCTTTTATAATCATGTTCACACCCAATTTGGTCGTAAACTTAAACAATTTCAATGTGATAATGGCACCGAATACAATAACAATTCTTTTAAACAATTCTGTACCCAACAGGGCATGCATTTCCGCTTCTCTTGCCCATATTCGTCTTCACAGAATGGCAAAGCTGAACGGAAAATACGTACCATCAATAACATGATACGTACCCTCCTTGCCCAAGCCTCTCTACCCCTCAACTTCTGGCACCATGCCTTAGAAGTTGCTACCTACCTCCTAAACATTCTACCTAAGAAATCTCACAAATTTCTCACCCCCACCACACTCCTATACAACTGCCTTCCCACATACACTCACCTTCGAGTGTTCGGCTGCCTTTGTTACCCCATTATTCCCTCTACCAAAATCCACAAACTAAATCAACAAAGCCACCCCTGTGTTTTCCTTGGTTACCCCACTAACCATCGTGGCTACAAATGCTATGACATGTCCACCCATACTATTTTTGTCTCTCGTCATGTCCTCTTTGAAGAGAGCGTTTATCCCTTCGCCATCTCGCACCCGTCCACCCTTAAAACCTACGACTGCCTGGCCCCACCGCTCCACCCGTCCCTTTGGCCCCATGTCCAACCATCTCACCAGCCCAATAACACTCCCCCTCCTTCGCCGCCCCATCCCCTGAGCCCAAACACACCTATCAGCCCACACCCCCCGGCCCAACATCCCCATCCTCCACTTCTCTACACCCTGGCCCAACCACATCTGGCCCAGCAACCCCACCTGCCCAACAGTCTGCTACCCAGCCTAGCCCACCCGCACCTGGCCCAACAGACCCGTCTCCTGCGTTCCAGCCCAACCCACCTCCTCCGGTCTCATCCTCCACAGTACCACCCCCTTCCCATCCCATGCGTACTCGCTCCATGGATGGTATTACTAAACCCAGAAAATTTTTAAACCTACACACCTCCACCGTTGTCCCCATACCCAAAAACCCCCAGGTTGCCTTGTCCACTCCGGAATGGAACAAAGCCATGACTGACGAGTTTAGTGCACTTATTAAAAATAAGACTTGGGAGTTGGTTCCCCGGTCACCCGATATGAATGTTATTCGCAGTATGTGGCTCTTCAAGCATAAATTTCGTTCTGATGGTACTCTTGAACGATATAAGGCTCGGTTGGTGTGTGATGGTCGTACTCAACAGGTGGGTGTTGACTGTGGCGAGACTTTTAGTCCCGTTGTTAAGCCAGCAACAATTCGTACGGTTCTCTCTTTGGCCCTGTCACAGTCTTGGCCTATTCATCAGCTGGATGTTACTAACGCCTTTTTGCACGGGAATTTAAATGAGACGGTTTATATGTACCAACCCATGGGCTTTCGCCATCGAGATTTTCCTGACCACGTGTGTCGCTTGCAGAAGTCTCTCTATGGTCTCAAGCAGGCTCCTCGGGCTTGGTACCAGCGTTTCACTGATTTTGTTCTTTTGCAGGGCTTCTATCAAAGCAAGACTGACCACTCTCTCTTTATTTATCATCATGGTCGGGAGGTTGCATATCTTCTTCTCTATGTAGACGATATCATTCTGACCACTTCCTCGGATGTCTTACGGGATCGTCTCATGTCTCTTTTATCTGGGGAATTCGCCATGAAGGACCTCGGGCCTCTTACCTATTTTCTCGGCATTGCAGTTAATCGCACAGGAGATTCCATGTTCCTTTCTCAGGCTTCTTATGCCAAGGACATCCTCCATCGAGCTGCTATGGATTCGTGTAAACCAGCTGCTACCCCTGTCGATACGCAAGCTAAGCTTTCTGCGTCCTCTGGCCCACTGTTTGATGACCCTACTACCTATAGGAGTCTTGCTGGTGCATTGCAATATCTTACCTTCACACGCCCTGACATCTCATACAGTGTTCAGCAGATCTGCATGCATATGCACTCTCCCACCTTGGAACACTGGAATGCTCTTAAGCGCATCCTCAGGTATATACAGGGTACATTGGATTACGGCCTGCATCTTCGGCCGACTGCTACTTTATCTCTTCGCGCTTACACCGATGCTGATTGGGCGGGTTGTCCGGACACTAGACGCTCCACGTCTGGCTATTGTGTCTATCTGGGAGACAACCTCATCTCTTGGTCCTCTAAACGTCAGTCGACTATCTCACGATCCAGTGCTGAGGCGGAATATCGTGGGGTCGCCAACGTTGTTGCAGAGATTTGTTGGCTACGGAATTTGCTGCTAGAGTTAAAGCATCCTCTTTATCAGGCGACTGTGGTTTACTGTGACAACATCAGCGCCATTTATTTATCAGGAAACCCGGTACAACATCAGCGAACCAAGCATATCGAACTTGATATTCATTTCGTTCGGGATCACGTCAAGAAAGGTCTTGTTCGAATTTTGCATATTCCTTCTCGCTTTCAAGTCGCTGATATTTTTACCAAAGGTCTCCCGAAGGTTCTCTTTGATGATTTTCGAGCCAGTCTAACCGTTCGTCTTCCTCCCGCTTCGACTGCGGGGGTGTAATAGATATCTCTAAGTATTGTATATTTAGGATAGATTTGGTTTGAATTATTTATAGAAAATTATCATGTGTATTATCTCCAAGAATAGGAGATATGTTTGTATTGTATTTAAACACCTTTGGGATAAATGGAAAAGTTAAGCATTGAACCATAATTCTTACAATTTTAATAAATCGGCTGAGAGCGTCAAGATTTTATACAGTTGTGAATTATATGGTGCTATAATGTGCCTCACTACTCGTAATTACTACAACATGAAGTGGGTTTTGTGGTTTGTAGATGTGTAGCTTGACAATGAACCTATGTTGTATGTGAACCAAACATTTGATTAATTTTATTTTCTCTATTCAGAACCAACTCATAAAAACTAATCAAGTGAACATACCTATAAGCTCTCTACTAAATACTGAATCAAATGCCAAAGGTGTGTGCACAAAAGATGGCTCAATGACGCGGTATATGTTTCCTCTTTTTGAGTAATTTCATTTCATTTTTTTTTTTTTTGAAATATTGTTTAGGATGATTAACTTGTCTTTATATAATCAATACCCGGTTTTCAGAATTACGTGCGAATGGTACAACTTCAACAAAAGGGCAACTTCCTAGCAGTTGTGTATCTAAGTAACTCCAATTGATATTATAACTACAAACTCATATTATTTGGATGTTGATGTTTTTACTATGAATGACCAAAATATAATCTTTTTTGTAGTATACTTTGTGGTGAATGGTAATTTGAAATACATTTGTAGGTTCTTGCTTGCTTTATATGATATGAAGACCTAAGTATTCGATTATATTTTGCATAAATTGTTTAATTTTCTTTTGTTATAACTTTTTGGTTGTATCATTTATTAAACTATATTTACTTACTTTGAATTTTAATTTTCATTTGCATTCCGTTACAATAAATATGTTATTATTCATTTCATTATTTGTATTTAAATCACATCAAATCAAACATTTGTTGATTTATATATCTATTATTGGGTAACATTAAACATTTTTATCATATTTTGCATGCAACCAAAATCCATACGAATTGTATTACGTAACTTTTCAATAAATAAAACTTGATACTACAATCATTATAGAACTTTGTAATTTGACTTAGGGATATACCGTGTGTTAAGACGGGTCTCTAACCTAGTAAATAATAAGTAAAAACACAAGATTCTCAATGAGCATCTTTATATAACTATTTGAAAAGGTTATAACGGGTTTTCCAACAAGTATAATAAAAAAATTGTAGGAAATATGGTTCACTTTTTATTAAAATAATAATAAAAAATAAAGATAATAACGATACTCTCGTTATTCGCAGAAAATGTAATAGTACGATATCGATTACAAAATAAGTAACTACAATAAGATACAAACAAAATGTGTCGAATCTTGATTCAAGCCGACATGTTTAGAGAATTTCAACCGAACCATCATGTATAACACTCCGCTAAAAGAATAAACAAACTTATTGTTGACGATTTTGGTTGAGAATCGTGTTTGACACGGGGCCCTTAAAACAGATTCTGCACCTCCTCTCAGACGGTCTGTCTCCCAAGGTACAACAACCGGAACAGTGATGTACTGCCGGAGATGGCTCTCATGCTCGAGATAGCAGCGGGTGATTTGGTGTTCTTGATGATTATAAGAAAAAGAAAGTTTATGATAATTAGAGAGTGCTCATCTCTAAATTTCCTTGGAACAATGTAGATTATTTCTATGTGTGAGTATGGCTTTCTCAACTAACTAGAATGAACCACCATGTTCATTCTTATACACACACCCTCAAAAGACTCATTTAACTCTATTAAAGATGTCATAAACAAGATAATTAATCTTGTAAGTTGTAATAAAATAGAGTTAAATTTCTTCTTTAATGGATTTAAAGTGGTAGTCAAAACTGTCTTTTCCATTTAAGACACGAGTTGACAAATTCTACCAAATTGACTTGAAACAACAGGTCCATAACGCATTGCGGGTCTGCATAGCAACTGGCATGCCAGCCCGCTGCCCGCACATACGAAGACGTTATGCGCGCACTCCTACGTCACCCGCGGATGAACATCCTCTTCGCACACCAGGTGGCAACCTGGTGATGCGCTATGCATGTGCGTGCTGGCTGAATCACCTGCGCCGCCATGTCACCCGTATGGGCTGCGCGCAGACCTGAACGTCCTCTAGTCCTAGGCGCATTTGTATTTACGGTTTATGTCAACCGTGGGGACCATGACGCTACCTGGTCTTCCACCATGTACCAGATCATGCGCACAATGTCAAAAATACAAAGGCGGCTCTCGGCGTTTGGAGTGTGCGAAGTGCAAAGTGCGCCATCAAAGCGCCATATGCCCATCGCCCACGCCATGTGCACGTGTGCGAGTTTAGGGTGTGTCGCACCCTTTAGGGTCCCACTAGTGTTTGACTCAAGCTAAACAATATACAAGGAGTGCTCGTCCTTATAAACCACTTCATGTTTTGTCATTCCACCAATGTGGGACAAATTGACAAAAATTAATCTTTTTTTCTCATATTTGGTTGTTCCAACATAAAACTTTCAAGATTCAATATCTCATTCATCTTAGCTCCATTTTAGACATGGTTTGGTTCGTTGTAATACTCTCACAATATAGTATACAAAACAAGAAATAATTATTTATATAACACATATAAATACATTTATTTAAGTCTAAAATTAGTGAAAAAACATTTTCGCTATCATTTTTCCAACAAAAATTACCGACGGATTTTTCGTAGGTGTTCAGACAAGTATAATGATTTAACCTACGTCGTTCGCCACCCCACGGTTCATCACTGATCATCATATTAAAACTCGTGAATTTCTATGCATGTATTTATGTTTTGAATTAATTATTGTAAGATAATATATGTGTAACTTTGTTGTAGAAATTAATTAAGTCGTCCACAAATTAAAGTTTTATGTATAGAAAAATGAATAAAGCGGATATCTTAGCTCCGAACTTATGGAGGGAAAAGTTTCCTTTTTTCTATAATTTATTAGTTGGGTATTTCCTTATCCACACAGGGTCAAGTTATTTTACACAATGTAACAAAAATTAGAAGGGTGAAAATGATACAAAAAACACAATAGATCATGAAATATGACACAATGAGCCACAAAATATAACACAGCGCCAAAAAATATAACACAACGCTGAAGAAAAAAAACACAATGAATTGAAAAAATGACACAATTGTGAAAATAAGAAAAAGACACAATGGTACTTAAAAGACACAATGATATAACGCATATTTTAAAAACTACAAGCTAAAACCCCAAAAAACGAAGACCTAAAAACTAACGCCGTAGGGTTCGATAAGACGGTTTCAATGCCGCTTCAATGAGTTCAATCGGAGTCTGTTTGATACCCTTCCTACGACTTCCTATTTTTCTTTCACTGTTTATTTGATCCTAACCCTATCCACACATATGTTTAAACAAAACCGAAATTACTTGGGAGAACAATACCTACTATGAAGTTGTAAGGCACTGTGGGTACATCATCACAAATACTATTTAAAAGAATGTATGTGTTCTCAAATAATTCATTAAAAAACTCAATCAAAAACATTTTCAAACTAATATAAAACACGACAAACATGCAAAACTTAAAATACGAAAAGTACGATTTCCCGATCCATATATAACTCACAAGCAATTCCGCAAGTCAGAAGTCCCACGTACCTACAGTCAAACTAACATACATGCTAAGGTCACCAACTTCGAGTGAGTTCTAATAGTTTAGTTAAGCATGTATTTATATTTTTATTTTATTTTTTTGGTTAGAAATATAAACAATAAATTCCATTTAACTAGAAAAACAGAGCCATGTACAAGAGGATGGCAGGCAAACAGCCATCAAGCGTCGCAATTATGTACCCAGTTTGCAAAACCTATCGTGCTAAACACAAACCTAAGGTTCCTGGGGGTCGAGGAATTGTACTCTTTGCACTAGATCTAGAAACATGGTAGCCTCGAGAGCAAGATATCAAACGTAACGACGGCAAAAGGAATGAAGGCATGTTGATTTTAGTGCAGGCTTGTTCATGCATGTAAAATAAAATATAACATACGTTGCCCTCTTTGTATTAGACTTCCCTAGAGTACACAACTGTTTTATTGACATACACGTTCCCACTAATGTATCACCTAAGCTGCTCACTTTGTATTAGACTTCCTTAGAGTACAATCCGACACACCTACATTTCTAACCTTTAAACATCTAGGTATGAAATGACCATACTCACAACAAACAAGGTCTTGCATAACTTAAGTCAAGAGACATACACCTAGTTAACAGCACCCAATATATGTTTTTCTATATTTCATAATTTAATTTTATTCAGTTTAAATATGAAACACATGAATCATGGATCTTAGTTTTTTTTTTTTTTTCTAATTTACACTACCTATCAAAGAATTCATGCATTTCAGTTGTGAATTATGTACCTGGCCGTACAATTTAGAGCTGACATGTGATTTGGCTAAGATGTTATAATCACGTAGTTATGACTTTAGATAAAAGACAAAAGAAGTCATGAGAACTATATTTTATAGGAGCAATCATGGTAGGTAGCATGCAAATTTGTCCACAAGACATTAATGTCATCACCACAAACATCTAATTCGATCAAATAGTTTTTTAGGATTCACATTTTGATGAATGATAATGATGGAAGACAGCTAGTTAGCTCAAATGATATGCAATGCTATTGGTGATCTCAGATTCTTGATTGCAAACCAATGTATTTAATAAAAATCTGCAGTTCTTCTCTGCGAGATTCTTTCCTGCAATACATTTGTATTCATTAATAGTCCACACATGCTTCAATGCAACATAAACCCATCACAAAACCCCACCATTCTTCTTCCTCCCTAAACCCACTTTCCCACACCTCCAATCACACACCCAAACCCATGACCCATACGACCAACAAGACGATGATGAAGAACATGTACTTGGAGACTGTTTAGTCTTTGAAGAAGGTGTATTTGAAGACCCATATGTTTTAAATCAAGATTCAAAAGATTTTATAAATGGGATTTAAGTCTAATGGACTAATGCATAAACCACTAAGAAAAAAAGTTGAATACGTTAAATTAAATTAGGATAATGCCTATTATTGTATATTCAATTGAATTTATTAAATAAAATTAAAAATAAAAATTTATTAGGTGTCACTTTCTAGCTATCTGTTATGATGTTATATATCTCCCTATCTTCACATTCTCAGTTTTTCATCAGTCACTCCTATTTATATCACCCCTTCTTTCTCATTCAACTTGACAACCTCCTCTCTCTTTCTCTCTCTCTCTCTCTCTCTCTCTCTCTCTCTCTATCTCTCTATTTCACTCTCTCTATATATATAATGCACACTACTGATCTTGGTGATCACATCGGAATGGAGAGCTGTGTTGATCTTGACACCGACACCTACATCGCGCCCTCAAATAGAAAACCATGGGGACTCAATAAGAAAAGATCATCAATGTCCATTAAAAACACAAAGAGCCTTCCACCACCGATGATGCTACCCACACCAACGGTGTTGAAACGGTATTACACAGAAGATAGACGTTTGATCATCGTGGAGGAAAAGATGGACAACCCCACGTACCTTTTCACTGCTCACAGATCAAATGGTCGACTCATTCTACAACTCAGTCATTCAGATAATTGTAGTAGTAAGGTGGTTGTTAATGGTGGTGATGGTGGTGGGGTTAAGTATAACGCTGCCGTTAGGGTTGCGGCGACTGGCCCATGTTTATTTGTTGATCACAATCAACACTATGCTATAAGGCCAGATAAGATATAGCAATGATGAATTTATATTAAAGATCCTTTTTTTAGAATTGAATAAGAAGTAACTCTTCATTGCAGAAATTTATAAAACGTTATCCGAGTGGGATTCAAAATTAGTTTAATTTCGAGCTAGAATTTGTTTTTTCATTTTTATGGTGTTTCTTGATTGGGACCTGTAAATTCGATTAACAAAATCGTCATAATTGAGGTAATTGGTGGATCGTTTGAATTGACATAGTGTTTAAAAATATCTGATTTTGAATATCTTGAATTCAAGTTTCATAAATAATAACATTACATAAATTAACCGTTGAAAAACGTCATTATCTCGAGAAATCAAAGTTTGATGTATAAAAACTTGAAGTTTATTTTTACGCTATTCAAATTTTAAATTACAAAATTAAGAAGCATTTTTCTTTCTTGGACTAACAAATAAGTACTATATTTTTGCATAACTAATCCATTTATCATAAAATAATTATATCGAAATATCTTAGTATAATTTTCTCGTCTCTAAGCTTGTTAGAAAAACACGAATCATTTAAACTTTCTAAACTTATTTAGATCATATTTTAGATCATATATACTTGTGAAAATAATACATATTGATAGACCGTAAAAATAACCTTCGACCCATTTTAGGTTTACAAGTTATTATCTATATATATTTATTTTTTATATTAATAGATGTGATATTTGAACAGTGTCTAACATTACTTTAAACAATTTCGACAACAACATTCAATTTATAAAAAAATCACGCATAGAATAATTAATATGACAAAATTATCTTGGGTTATTTTTTCGTGTAAAATATTAGAAAACATAATGTTTTTTTTATTATAATAACCCCTTAACAAATAACTTATGTTTATATGATTATTATCTTTTACAATCTACAAAGTATATTTTTAGGAGGTTTATTTTATAAGTTTATAAAGATTTACTTATAAAATTGAACAAAAGCTTCCCAAAGTTTTGTTATATTTGTTCGCTGGTATTAATACATTGGTACTGTAAAAAAATGTAACAAGGATGAAAGCATTTTTCAAGAATAATTTTCAAGTTTTGTCATTTAGGTTTATATTATAGTTCAACGTATATCTTTTGACTTTAAAATTAATGAGATTTGTGTTTTTAAATCCTACACGGTATGTTCATTGGCCTTAACTCAGTTAAAATTATTCATTAAATCAGATAATGTGCGTTGTACATGAGGATATAATTGTCTTTTTACCTTATTGTTTAAAAAAATAAAAAGAAACAAAAGAAACAAAACCAACATCCTCTCTTTTTTGTTCTTCCAGCACCACCAAGTTCTTCCTTCTAGAAACAATAGATTACCGAGATTAGTAAGAAGTTATCATTTACACTCTTTAAATGTGAACCATTTAAAGGTTGAAGAACATGAATCTCTGTTCTAATGAAACCTCTAATTTTTCTTCATCAATTGCAAATATATACATAAATAAATTAAACAACAAATTAAACTCCCTAACGAAAAATAAAATCTTACAAGGATGAAAGAATTCTATAGGAACCAACCAGCTGTGCAATCCAAAGTCGAATCTCTTCTTTCCTCAAACCCATTGAAACATGTTTGTCATCAAATCATCACAAGAACCCATCGTTTTTAAGATCTGTAGTAGACTGAAATTGTGGTTAGGGTTTTGATGGAATAAGAAGGGGTGATTGTTGTTGCCAACAGAAGCAGAACCCCTATCGGCGCAAATATGAGGTCTCAGGTGGTGTAGGTTCGAGATGGTATGCGTTGGTTGAAGCTGACGACGATGAAGGCTTGGATTTGACTTGGAGCTTTCAGGTGGGTAGTGGTTGTTGTGGTGGCGTATGGTACTGCTGGGTGCTAGCTGGGAGAGGGAGGAGGGTAG
The DNA here is from genome assembly GCA_032199755.1 of Ambrosia artemisiifolia. Taxonomy (NCBI): domain Eukaryota; kingdom Viridiplantae; phylum Streptophyta; class Magnoliopsida; order Asterales; family Asteraceae; genus Ambrosia; species Ambrosia artemisiifolia. The sequence goes on along the minus strand of CM063526.1, from coordinate 2,950,502 downwards.
TCAAGAAAGACATAGTTTTTTTTATTATTATATATAATTGATTTTTTTTTATTTTGATTTTGGTTTCTTTTATTTATTAAATTATTTTAAATAAATGGATAAAAGACCAAACTACCCTTAGGTAACCTGATTTAACAATAGAAATTAACTAAGTTAGTTTCAAAGGACAAACCGTGTAAGATTTTAAAACATAAAGTACAAATCTAATCTATACTATATTATAAAGGAGGAGGCATGGGCAAATATGTTCAAATTGTCCAAAGTTAAGATGACATATGAAAAGTTCCTTCATTCACACCTAAGATGTCATGAAAATTCTTCCAATACTACCCCTATTTGCAAAAGCAACTAGTACATTTTTTGTGATATTGAATGAAATGGTTGAATGCACCTTACTATAAATGTAGAAAATCTCTAAAGGTTGGATAAAAAAAATATAGTTTCTTTTCAATGTTTAAACAATGAAGAGAAATGGATTAATTTCATATACATCATTTTGCATTCAAAGACAATGGAAGAAAGACATTATATTTTTACACTTTTTCTAAAACTTGGTGGGCTAATACGGCTACGCTTGTGCATCGTTCAAAAAAATATATTTATTTTAATCATCCCGCAGCAACGCACGAGTTTCCCACTAGTCAAATTTATAGGCAAATAATATGCGTTGAAATTTGGTATAAATATAAAGGACAATATTTAGTCATTTTTCAAAATTTAAACAAAATAGTTTATTAAAATAATAAATAGGCGTTGACTCAGTTTTAAAATAAACTATCTTTGGGATTTTGACTTTTTTTAATATGAGAGGTTTCACAGTTGTCATAGTGGTTTAGGTTCTCAACTTACATATCGCTATATCACGTCATTTCAAATCCCAAACTCACTTAAACTCTTTTTTACCTTTAATCATAAACCATTCAAAATCATAATTTCATTATTTACTTCATCAGTTACTTTTTTTTAAGCTTTATCCAAATTTATATGCTCTAATTTTTATTTATTTAGTTATAAAAAAATAATTTATTTAATAAAATGGAAAAATAAAAATAAATTTATTAAATAAAAACATTAAATAAATAAAAGTGCTAAAAGTAGATTTATTAAATAAAAATATTAAATTATAAAATAAGAATAATATTTAATATTCAAACGGCTAAAATATTTAAACGGTTACTGTTCCAACGACTATTTTTCAAATGGTTACTGATCCAACGAATATTTTTTTATATACAGTTATGTTCCACAACCCTATAAATACAAGACACAATTACATTTCTCACTCACAATTCACCCAAAATACAAAATAAATTTAAAGATATCGGTGGTGGTTATCCTAATGAAGCAATTGGGCCTTCAAACCTCAAGTAGAAGGAAAATTTGATCGTTGTCGATTTGGTCGTTATGATACATACACATGTTATAGCATACGAATGAAATACCCAAAAAGTAAAGGTGTAAGTTAACTAAAACGTCTGCCATTTAATAAAAGATAAAAACAAAGTATTCTTCGTATTAAATATAAAAACTTATAAATGTTATCTAATGAATTTACTGTCAAAATTCATTAAATAAGTTGTAGATAAATATAAATTAAAGGTTTTGATATTTATATTAATATTCCGAATCCTTTTACATAAATAATATTTCATAGATATTATGTATATAATCTTCTTTTTATTGTAGAGGCATCCCTCAAAAAGAAAAATAAAGAGCCATCTCACCATTTTCACCAAACCATCGATCAAACCTCTATCTATCGCCAGTTCTTCACCATCAATATCTAACCAACATCCACCATTAATAAACCACCATCAGACACACCATCATCCTCTATCAACACTGACGTATGCTGCTTCTCCGACGAGATCCACACACCCGACGTGGATAGCATTTGCTACGGTTATGTTCCCTTATTTGAGACGGATTGCTTTTGGATCGATGACCGTCACAGGTCTCCAAACTGTTTTTGTTTTTAATTTTAAACTTAAGTAGGGAGAATCCTTAGAAGCCTCGGCGGTCCGCTTCTCGATTGACCTTCGCCCACTTAAGTCACCATCCCCCATTTACACAACCTCAACGGAAGCACCACCATCTACAACGGACGGTGACGTTAGGGTTTTCGGATTAAGGTTGTCATGATGGAGAGTTGTAGAAAGAGGGGTTTTAGAGAGAAGGTTGTTTGAAAGAGAAACATAGATAAGGTAGTTAGCTTTGACAGAAGTTAATAACGGTACAGTAACGCCGGTACGTTACTATTCATAAAACTTTGAAAAATAATAGTATATAAATAATTCTATTAAAACTTATGAATAAAATAACATGTATCTAATATAAAGCAAAGCTAAATCCACACTAGTAGGGTGTAAAATGAAAGCCACACCTCCCTTTTCACTAGCGAGGGCGTAAAAGGGAAGCCACATCACCCTTTTCGCAATCCAAATATCATTACACTTGATTTAATTAAGGGGGCATCAAAGGTGGCTTAGTTAGCCCACAAACGGGCTTGACTAGTGAGGTGAGTGGAGTCACTTTTTTTTTCCAACCAATGATGCATTTTTTTCCTTTTAAATATAAAGAATGATATATTTGTTTTGTTAAAAACACTGTATGATTGTGAAAGTGTGGTCATTTAAAAGGCTTTTTACCTACGCGGCACCATGCGACGTGTTACGTTGAAAACTCTATATAATAAACTTGGTTAGAAACTCATGTATTAAGCAAGTTGAAAATAGAATATATTAAATCATTAGTAATAAAGATTTAGGGCTTATAAAACGATACTTTAATATAAAATATTACTGAAAATCTGAAACTACGTATAACTATATACTTTAGTTATTATTTTTCAAATTAAGAAACATAGTACGAAGAGATGAAATAAGAGAATCGGATAAAAGAATCTTAGAATCACAGAATTGCAACATGTGGCACACCCAGTTAGTTATCAGGTACTACGTTAGGATCTCGTACATTACACATGTTAAATATATTATATAATGTGAAACAAGAAAAACTAATTATGATTACGCAACTTATATTAATAATTAGTGGAACCTAGACTGATATTATTCAACTCATGTTATAGTTAAGTAGACACATAATTACGCATAGTGCATCGGATTAAAAAAAAAAGTTGATAAAGGAATAAGAACACTATACTCAAGTTAATAAGAATTATGCTCGATTTTATATTAAAGGTTTTTTTTTAATTGTCAATCATGATATTAATAATTAAAAAAATTAAACGTTTCGCAAACTGAATTTACAACATAAAAAGAACATCCGTAAAATAAGGAAAAGCCATTAAACGATGACAGGGTAAGAACATATAAGTTTGATTACCTTTTTATTATTTAGTGAAGACGGGATGAAACAGAGTGAACGGCGAGAAAGGTGTTTCTTGGTTTGGTTAGGAGAATAGAAAGGAATTTTGTCTTAGGGTTTGTTTTTGTTGTTGGGGATAAGTAAAAAAGAAATGAGAATGCAACAAGTCGAAAGATAATCCAACGGGCCGGGTTATATAAATGGTTGGGTTTAACTAGATGAAATCTTATGGGATTGTGTTTGGGTGGGAAGGGGCGGGCGGGGAGGAGGATTGCAAACTCGATAATGGAGTGACATGTTTAATCAAAGGGGTTTATCATTAGTAGTTATAGATTATAGATTCTAAATCCATCAAATTCCAGTTCCATTCAAAACTTTATGCGACCCAAAAAAGGCACCAAATAAATTTTATTTATATGTTACTTAAAAGGTATGTAATACTAAACACTGGAATTCTTACGACTGTAACTAGTGAAACTTAATTTATTTATTTACTAGGTTAGAACCCGTATACTACACGGGTTTAAAAAAAGAAACCAATAAAGATAACAAAATTATAACAAATGTTATTGATTGAAAAGGCATTACTACGTAGGATAATTCACAATGCAATGTTACAATAATATTTAACAAATTGCAACATACTTTTATTATATGCAACATCTATTGTTCTATTCGTAACCTTAGCGTTACCATAAGGTAAGGTTATTCAACAATAATGTGATATACTTGGGATTTGAATAGAAATCAAAGCAAATAAATTGCATAACATTATCAGATAACAGGATTGTACATAAATTTGTTACCCGAATACACATCCTACAAGATCAGAGATCAAGCTACGTTTGAAACTATAACTTTTTTGGATTGTGGAGCATGAGATTTAGACCAAACATATCTTTGGGAGCATGAACAGGGTCTATGCGTCCAACCAACTTGGCCGCAGCCACAACAGTATCAGCCACATAGTCCATGTCATCGAACTGGCTCCATAACTTGTTTGCCACCAGAATCCTTCTGTACTTTGTGTCAAATCCAATACCCAACCTAGGAGCATACTCTCCCTCTCGTGCATTTGCTTGGTCAACGTCTCTCTTTTGCGCCGTAAAACCCTTTCATTTTATACATATTCACCAAACCAATCATATGTCAACGATTAATAAAAACTTAACTATATGACACTGAATAATAATCTAATTCTTACATGGAGGCACATCTGATGGCCTGGCTATCGTGTACGATTGCATTAACATGCGCAAACATGTATTTTACAAAGGCTAACCACCTCCTTTTAACCTCCACGTAAATGAAATTAGTTGGGTCGCCACTGAATAAAAAAAGAAGTTATGTGCACAAGGGCTTAGCTAAAAGAAGACCAAATCTAATGGGTTTAAGCAGTTAAAAGTCACTTAAACCTATTTTGAACTCATACAATCTCCTTAGACATTTAATTCAGAAATAAAATCGTTTTTGCAATTAAAAAATTGTAATTAAATCAACACATATTCCAAAAAATTAAAAAAGAAGATCGAAACGGGTCACTCAAACTGATCAGCCCTATTTGGACATTATTAAAAAGTTTTACCCTTTACAGCCTAACCTGGTTTGACCTTTTACAAAGTATTAGCTCATCAAAATGTGGCTTCAGTTAAAATAAACTGGATAATATGTCATTACCTTAATAAGTTAGAACACTAATAGTTCACCCCTAGAATACCACCTCATATATAAATTAAAAACACTACAAATTATTTATTTTATTGCTTAGGTAAATGTTTAAATTAAGATATTCACAGCAAACATGTAATAGTCTCTTGAATGGCTTAATATGGTGTTGTTTAATGGGTTAAAGCAGAAAGTAAGTTAGCAAAGCAGTGTGTTGTTAAAAAGATTAAGAAACTTTTTTTTCAAAAATATTAAATATGAAAATAATGTATGAGTATATATGAGTTAGGGATCAAGAAAATCTTGAACTATAAGATTGTGTACTTGGGTTGAATTTTTTTTATGTTCTCTGAATATGATCAAAGTTAATCATCAAAACATATTATACAATAATTATTTGTTTCAGGTAACATAACACTACAACTAACTACATTTAATAAAATCTACAAATTCAATCAATTAAGAAGAAATAAGTAATATTTTTGACGTTTGTTCATAAACTATGATGAATATTTGCAAACTTAAAAAGAAATAACAGAAACGAAGAAGATCAAGTAGAGTAGAAAATAAGCCGATGACACGAGTATTGAAACTCGCCCATCAAAATACGAATCAAAATTAGAAAACTAACTAACCTTAAATAGCAATTAACCCAAAAAATGAATGAAGACACTCAATTGAGCTCCTATTCACTTCAATCACCCACCTATGCAAATTAAAACAAAAGCAATATTATTCACAAACAAATTCTTGAATAGTTAATCAAACATTCAGTTTCAGGAAACCCCGCATTGAAATTCCGATTGATTGAATTTCAATCCGAATAAAATATATTTAAAGTGAAAGATTAATAAATGGTTGAAGATTTGTGGTGACTTTATGTGTATACAGTCAACATACATACATGATCAGTCTAATTCGAAATCAAAGTGTTCATAACAGTCGACACACGTTTAAATAGCATCCAAATGTATAATCAAAATCCAGTAAATCGAATACTGACCTTGAGAAACAGCAAAGACGGGAAATCTTCAAACATGTAATCAAAGATGGTGAAATCTTCTCCAAGCTCAACTAAATATAAAAAAAGTGTTGGATAAAACTTAACATCAAAATGCTATATACCCTTTAAATTGGAGTCATAAAAATCTGATTAAATCACCAAACGGTTTTTTTACACTTAGCCATTTCTTCCGGAAACAAATGTTGTGTGTCCAGGTTTATTGGCTGCAATAACTCCTCATAATCATCTTAGTAAAATTGTGCTTGCCCAACTGGATATGTCTTGTGAAACCTCTGTTTTCAATATTCACACATTAGATATTACCAAGAAAAAACTATCAACCTCATAACCAAAAACTATACAGGGACATGACAAAAAAGAAAAAAAATGTAAAAATAAACTAATGTAAGCTTCCATATTCTTGTGAAGATCATACGAAAGCACCAAATGATGAGTCATACATAACCACTGCGACTTCATTGGATGATTTGGTCCAAAATAATCATTACCAACATCCCCTGTAAGATTCAGTTACACAAAACTTCAAATGAGAAAACTGGGTCAAATAAGAAGAAAATAAATTGCATGAGATAAAAGTTAGCATGTATAAAATTCAAACCCTATAAGGAACTGATCAAAGGACCAGTAAAAATATTTATGGAGCACACAGGTCTTGACTGTTAGATGGGGAAGGCATAAACTATATTTATCCCAGCTTAACTTAGATTGAACACCTAACAATCAAAACATTGATGAAATTGGCTTTGTTAATTTCTATGTAACCATTCCATATTGGTTCACCATGTTCCTAGCCTCTTACCTTGAAATAGTCTATAATCATGAATCATCCTATGAAGTTTATCTATAAATCATACATATCTAGTGCATTCACATGAAACAATTGCAAAATCTAAAAACTCATATAAATGACAACCCAGTTTCAACCAAAACCATATGTATAAAGTCATTTAAAATAATCATATCACCTTCTTCTCAAATCACACACAAAAATAGTGATCAAAGGACGTACCTCTTCTCAACATCTGCATCGTCATTCAAATCAACCTCCTTGTCTTCAACATCATCCTCACTCATTATCCACATCAAAGAAATCCAAAACTGATAAAAAATATCAAGCTGCTGAGACCGAAATTGAAACGAAAATTGATCAAAATACAAATGCATATACCTCAAAGCTCACTCAATGTAATAATCTACCCCTTTGATTTCAATAACTCTATAAACGGAAGTGCAACGGTCTTGTTCCAAAGCATTGGGGTAGACCTCGTAATGTAACAACACCAAGAATACCTAACCAAATGTAATCATATGCATAATCAAAATTGGGGGAAATCGATTCTGACCTTCCGATAATTTGGGTTTCAGTTACAGATTGCTAGGCCTGGAAGAGGGTTGATTAAGTCGTGAAACCGTTCCTATCTTGTAAAATAGGTTACGTAGTGATCAAAGCCAGAAAAATTGATAGAGTAGTAATGATATAGCAAACCAGATTTGGCAACATCAATTAACAGAGATGGTCTGAATTTATTGAAAGGGTTTGTGAGTAATCAGGAGAGAAAGAAAGGGTAGATTATTTTGTTAGGGTTTATGAGAAAACAATGTAGCGTATTTAGGAAGGAGAACAGGATGTGAGCGGGAAAAATAAAAATAGATGCCCTACACATGTGACACGTGTCCCACAATTAGTTTTATTTATATATTATAGTAGATTTTAGTATCCATTTAATGGTTTTTTTTCAATTTTTTGCTCAAACACTAAAAAGTACTACCAGGGAACCCGTACGTTGCGGCGAAGTTGACAATACAGGGCGGAAACATAATTCAACCTTGAAACGATTGAAAAGAATCAGTATGTAAGACGTATGTTTGTGTGTGTGAGCATTTGTGCTTCATAGTGGGGTAATTTTTTAATGTCTACAAGGAGACATGATAGCATGCTACGTTCTATATACCATATAATTTGACCTACATGCCAGTAAAAAATGGAAGTAGTGGTTTGACTCATTAGCAACTATTATTATACTAATAGTCTCACTCAATATGTTGAAAGTGCCAAATCTGGACAGATTGCCGAGGAGAAGAAAGCTTTATTAGATCCACATTAAGAGGAGGTTGGAACGGCTCATATGTAATCAACCTGCAAAGAAGCATGCCCATAAAACAGGAGTTAAAAATTATATTATTAAAAACGTGAAAACATCACATGTTTATATTTGCAGAAATATTGGGAAATACTATATTTATTTTTGTCACTAATTAACTTGATTTTAAACAAAGACCGAATATGAAGCGTTGCTTCGGTGAGAAATTAGTCAAATTGATATGTATTCAACACAAATAATAAAAGCTTGTAGTTAATAGACTCATTATAGTTAATCCATTTTTTTACTATAAAATACCATTTTCATCTCTTCTTATAGCATACCATTTAAACTTTACTATATTAAACTTTACCATATACATCTACATAACTTAGAAATCTTATAAGAATATTATTAAGATGGAATCCAGCAATAGCAAATGGTCAGAAATGACAGAGATTCAGAAACTCCTTTTGGAATGTTTTAAAGACGACGAAGAGCAGGAGTTTCTGGATGTAATTGAAGGTGCTACACGATTACTTGAACACCACATTTGGAAGATGGACCTGAAAATCAATCAGGGGATTGCTACTAAGGTATCAAGTGAGCGATGGACAATCTCTTCATTTCTTATGGAAAACAAAAGGACAAATGAAATGTTTAGTGAACACATACAAAAAATCTGTAGGTCTTACAGAAACCATTTTCAAGAGAAGAACAAAAGATTGAAAGAACCGTTGAAGACTACAGATTAATTATTTAAATGTATTTTATATTATTACGCGTCTAAATATATTGATTTTTTGATTTTACATATTTTGTCATAATTATATAATGCTCTATCTTTTTTGGATGAAAAATAGTAATTTGAGTAACAAATCAACAGTTGTGGTAAAATAGGATATAAATAAAATGAGAATACTTTTAACCCTTGACAATTTGTTTGTGAACATCTGTTGACAACTCAACAGATGTTATAAATCACAGTACATAAAAGAAATTGGTACGGAGTATATGTTTCAATACTGTAGATTGGGCTCAAAAAATTGTTATTTGTTTCTTAGTTGAAGATTAATATTATCTGTTTCTTTTTTATATGTGTTATCACAACAGAGCTTTTCATGCGTCTATTTATTTATCATCAGCTGTTTTGTTCATTAGTGGCTACATGTCCATCAGTGGTTTCCAATAAGCTATTTCATTCACATCAGTGGTTACGAAAGGTAGAAGCACATCCATCAATAAATGGATTTCTTGGTTTAGTTGGATGTAGTCTTCTCGTGTTTTCACACAGGATTTCACCTAGTTATAATAATTGAAAGTAATAAATCCTACGTGGCACTCAAAGAATGCATCCTCCCCATTGAGTGTGTCATGTGGCGCTAATTGATTTTAGGAAAAAAAAATTAAAAACAAAATTGTATTTTTCTCTTTCATGTTTCCTCCCATAATTTTTAAACGTTAATATCTTTTATATACGAGATTTTTCAAAGAAAAAAATTACACCAAATTAAGAGCGTTTTATTATCATTCCAACGAGTACTATAGTGCTATATAAAAAACGGAGAAAAAAACGACTATTTTTGTGAGGTTTTGTTCATACAGGAAAAAAAACACGAAGTGTTCAGGTAATTCATTAATCATGTATAGACAAGTCACTAATTATGTTCAAATCGGTAAATATGAATTCTATTTTCAACATGTGTTATCATTGGAGTTGTACATTGTTTTAGGTGATGTATTAATATGAGAGTTATACATTGTTTAAGGTTAGACATTAACATCGGAGATACGTTGTTAATTGTTTTAAGTTATGTGCTATTTGAAGCTTTCCTGCATGTAAATGTAAAGCGCATCATTTTATTTCATATGTAAAATTGATATGTCATATTATATTTCTTAACCCAAGACGTTCACAGGGTATAATCTAGTAAATAATAAGTAAAACTCATGATTTAACCTACGTCGTTCACCCCACGGTTCATCACCCTACACATTGGTCGTTTCATATTAACACTCATGAATTTCTATGTATGTATGTTTGTATTTATGTTTTGAATTAATTATTGTAAGATAATATATTGTGTAACTTTGTTGTAGAAATTAATTAAGTCTACGTCCAAAAATTAGAGTTTTATGTATAGAAAAATGAATAAAGCGGATGTCTTAGCTCCGAACTTATGGAGGGAGAAGTTTTTTTTTTCTATATAATTTTACTAGCTGATTACCCCGGGAGGGTTCCGGGGTTAAAAAATCTAATTTTACGTGATAACCTATTGCAAATGGCTCAAGTTAACTAACCACAAAATCTCTCAATCATTGCATGTTCATAGTATTCTAATAAGTAATAACTCATATTCCCTAATCTAAAACCTAATCAGTAGTCATCTAAAGAATCACTTATGTAAGCTGCAACTATTAAAAAACTCATCACATCTCTCTAATTTCTCACATTCTAATGGCTCTTATAATTCCTAACCTAATCAACTAAACAAACACTTAAGTTTTTGTAATCAATGCATCTCATTATGCCACGTGGCATAATCAAGAGATGGTTGAGGCCACCATTGAACGCCACGTCAGCAACTATCAATTCTTTCCGGGAACGTCCCGAGGTTGAAAAATATAACCATTCTAATAATACTAATACTAATAGTAATAATTATTACTCTTGTAATTAAATAAATAAAAAAATAACCTTGCTATAAGGTGACACCATATGTTGTAGTGTTGCGCGATTCTTTCTCCTAACTTCTCTTGATGAAGTATACCTAGTAAAATTCCAATGATAACATGGCGATTGGGCTGATTTTCAACATCGTAGATAAGAACCTGGTTTGAAAGAAAAAACATGATTAATGAATAACATCAACACTTTGTGTGTTTTTTTCTTGTATGAACGAAACCCCACAAAAAATAGTCGATTTTTCTCCGTTTTTTATAAGACTATGGTACTCGTTGGAAAGATAATAAAACGCTCGTTAATTTAGTGTAATTTTATTTTTAAAAAATCCCGTATATAAAAGATATAAACGTTTAAAAATTATGGGAGGATACATGAGAGAGAAAATTTTAAGTTTATTTTTAAATTATTTTTTTCCTAAAATAACTCAATTTAATTTAGCGTTTTATGTTTATCTTTTTTCTTTTAATTAAAAAAGGAAATAGTTCAAAAACACTAAAATCTTTCACTTATGATGCCACGTGGCACTCTCAAGAGGAGGTTGAGGTCTCCATTGCACGCCACGTCAGCATATATGTTTTCTTTTATATATATAGATAGATTATTTGGGTATTTGCTTATCCATACATATGTTTAAACACAAACGAATTTAGTTGGGAGAACAATATCTTCTTTTTTTCGAACCACAGTGGGTAGGGGTGTTCAAATTCGGATAGTCAACATTGGGATCAGAATTCGGATCCAAAATTTCGGATATCCAAAATTCGGATTATCCGAATTTCGGATTCGGATCATCCAACGGATAATCCAAAACTTAAAAAAAAGAAATAGAAAAAAAATGTCATCCTTTATGTCTAAAACGTGAACCTGTTAAAAAAAAAACAGAAATCGAAATTATATAACCGGAATTCGGATAATCCGATTATCCGAAAATTTTCAAAATCAGGATCCGAATCCGAATCCGAAATTTCGGATTATCCGATTTTCGGATATCCAAAAATTGGATTATCCAAAATTTCGGTTAATTCGGATTTGGATTATCGAATTTTTCAGATTCGAATTTTTTTAAACACCCCTAACTGTGGGTGTATATCTCATAGCTAGACATCATCACAAATACTTTTTAAAGAATGTATTGTGTTCTCAAATAATGCATTGGAAAACTCAGTCAAAAACATTTTCAACTAATGTAAAACCCGACAAATATCCAGTTTTAAGTTAAAATACGAAAAGTATGAATTCTCGATCCACAATTCACAAGTAACTCCATCAGCAAGCTAGGAGTCTCACGTACCAACAGTCAAACTAACATAAATGCTAAGGTCACCAACTTTGAGTGAGTTCGAATACTTTAGTTTAAGCATGTATTTTTATTTTTATTTTTTGGATAAAAATATAAACAATATATATATATATATATATATTTCATTAAACTAGAAAAATAAAGCCAATTACTGGAGGATGGCAGGCAAACTGACAACAAACGTCGCAGTTACCCAGTTTGCAAACCCAATTGTGCTAAACACAAACCTATGGTTCCTGGGGGTCGAGGAATTGCTGGGAACGACTCTTTGCATTAGATCTAGGAACATGGTAGCCTTAAGAGCAAGATGTCCAAACGTAACGATGGCAAATGAAACGAAGACATGTTGATTTCAGTGCAGGTTGCCCTCTTTGATTAGACTTCCCTAGAGTAGTACACAACTGGTTTATTGACATACATATTGGATGTTATCATAAATATAAGCTAGATAAAACATATACCGGTTCACCGGTTCAATCCAAGACACAACGGTTCAAACAAGGAGTCGCAATGCTTCGGTTCAAGACACGTTGTTTAGATTAATCTTTTATTATGTATATATAGTTTACGATATTCTTCATTAGCGGTTATCAAGTTTATTATCCAGAAACACACAAGAACAAAAACCTTTGTATCTTATTCGATCAAATCGATTACATCTATATTAATATTATCATTCTTTATCAGTTATTGTTATTGATTTGCATATATCCTTGTAAATCTTCCAACAAAACTGGTATCAGAGCCAAGGAAACAAAGAATCAATCAATCATAATTATCATACAGTTATCGGGTTTCAAACGAAACAGAGGAACACACCAAATCATTCGGAAGGGTTTAAAGATTCAACAAACTGCGAGAGGATTTACACACAATCATTCCAACGAAGATCCTTTATCAAATCATACGGAGAATCGTTTGTAAATCCCCTAATCTTTGCACTCAGTTTTCATTTTATTCCTTCCGAAACAGAGTATTACATACTTTAGATTAGTACCCGATATTCACTGATTGTATTGATATATACTAGAATCACACACGGATAGATCTTTAGGAAATAGATTACAAACTAGAATATTCCCTTAAGAATCACCCAGTTTGCCTTTTTTGATTTCTGTTCTTCGACGATTTGCGCGGGAACTTCATTATAAAAGAAAACACACGAACAGTACTTTAAAATAATAAAAAGGCAACATAACTTTGACTTTTCTAAAGTCAATTAACATCCTTCCTGGTCGATTATTAAAATCAAAGGATCGGCCACTATAGTTTCTTTCTCAGAAAACAATTTACGTTTTTTTTGAGAAAAAGGAATTATGACAACACAAGGAGGGGTTCAAACCCAAATTCCAAAATTATTGGGACAAAATTATTATCATTGGCATATTCAAATGAGGGTACTTTTAGAGTCTCAAGATTTGTGGAATATAGTAGAAGATGGGGTTAGGGAATTACCAAATGATGCGAATGATGCCTTACGAAAAGAACACAAGGAACAAAATAAGAAAGATAAGAAGGCACTTCACTATCTATTTCAAGCATCAACTGAAACGATATTTGAAAGAATTGCCAATGCAAAATCATCTAAGGACGCATGGGAAATATTATACAAATCATACCATGGAGAGCGACGTGTAAAAACAGTAAAGTTACAAACCCTTAGATGCGAATTTGATATATTACGAATGTCAGAAACTGAAACAATAGAAAGTTATTTCGATAGGGTTACTACAATAGTTAACCAATTAAGAATGAACGAAGAAGAATTAAGTGATAAGCGAGTTGTTGAAAAGATATTACGAAGTATGACCAGAAAATACGAATCTGTAGGAGTAGCTGTAGAGGAGTCTAAGGATTTAGAAGAACTATCAATTGAAGAACTCATGGGAATACTACAATCCCATGAACTAAGACTTAAGCAATATGACACACAAGTCATAGACCAAGCATTCCAAATACAAAGTGGGACTCAAGTAAGAAATAGAGGAGGAAATAGATATAATAACAGCTACAGAGGAAGAGGAAGAGGAAGAGGAAGAGGAGGTAGATCTGGGCGATACGGACCCATTGTATGTTATAATTGTCAAGGATTAGGTCATATAGCTAGAAATTGTCCACATAAGGAAGAAGACGAGAAAAGTGAATCCGCAATGATAAGTAAGGAAGAAAGTAGAACTGAGCAAGATAGCATGTTCATGATATTAAATATGGAAGAAAATAGAGATATGAATTGTTGGTATTTAGATAGCGGATGTAGTAATCATATGACGGGAAATAAGAATATATTTATTACATTTAATGATCAAGATAGACGAGAAGTTAGAACAGGCGATGATAAAAGACTACAAGTATTAGGTAGTGGAGAAGTATGCATAAGAGTAAACGATAAAGTGAACAAAATACCAAATGTATTTTATGTAGAAGGTCTAAGACACAATCTCCTTAGCGTAGGACAATTACTACAAAAAGGATATAGTATAGTTTTTTGGAAAAGAAATGTGTACCATAAAGAATCAAGAAGGAAAGACAATCGCAGAAACTCACATGACCCAAAACAAGATGTTTCCCTTATATCCAAATCAAGACCTGCCAAAAGTCCTATATACCTCCACCAAAATCGATTCTAATTTATGGCATCAAAGATATGGTCACATCAACTACGAGACCTTGATTGAGATGGAACACAAACAAGCAGTAAAAGGTCTACCTAAAATATATAAGACAGAAAATGTCTGTGAGGGTTGTGCTTTACGAAAACATGCAAGAAAACCATTTAGTAAACAAGCAAAATGGAGAGCTGAAAGACCTCTACAACTTGTTCACTCGGATATCTGTGGACCAATGCGAACTAAGACTATCGGAGGGTGTAGATATTTTATCACCTTCATCTATGACTTCACCAGAAAAACATGGATATACTTCCTCAAAGATAAATCACAAGCACTACATTTC
The DNA here is from genome assembly GCA_032199755.1 of Ambrosia artemisiifolia. Taxonomy (NCBI): domain Eukaryota; kingdom Viridiplantae; phylum Streptophyta; class Magnoliopsida; order Asterales; family Asteraceae; genus Ambrosia; species Ambrosia artemisiifolia. Next base: position 2,935,467 of record CM063526.1, on the reverse strand, counting down.
TTCAAAATATTTAAAGCTTTAGCAGAGAATCAATCAGATAAAAAGATTAAATATCTTAGAACTGATAGAGGCGGAGAATACTGTGGATATACTTTCCAAGAATATTTACAAGAACATGGAATTCATCATCAGCTAACCACTAGTTACACACCACAACAAAATGGAGTTGCCGAACGTAAAAACAGAACCATAATGGAACTAAGCAGAAGTATGTTGAAAACGAAGAAACTCCCGAACGAATATTGGGGAGAAGCTGTAAGCTGTACCACATACCTCCTGAATCGAACTACCTCCAAAAGTGTCAGCGATAAAACTCTAGAAGAAGCATGGACTGGAATAAAGCCTGATGTGTCAAATCTACGAATATTTGGATGTTTAGCCTATGCACACATACCGGAACAAAAACGAGGAAAGCTTGATGATAAGACAGAAAGGGCAATCTTTGTTGGATACAGCGAAAATAGCAAAGCTTATAAATTATATAATCCAATTACAAGAAAAACCATAGTAAGTAGAGATGTTATATTCGATGAAAACAAAACATGGGAGGAAAGTGAAAATGACGAAGTTGTGACTCTAGAGGAAAACGAAAACATAGAAGGAAGTGAGACCAATACCCAAAATCAAACGTCAAGGAATGAAGAATACTCACCCATACACAATACATCCGAATATGGGAGACAAAGTGATCAAGAAACACAAATTGAAGATGAAAATCTAGACGCTACAACATCAAGTCAAAGCCCACCTTTAAAAATACAAACCTTAGCTGATATTCATAACAGAACCCAACCCATGAGCAGTTCAGAAGTACAAAATTTATATCAAAGACATCAAGAAGCTGCAAACTTTGCATTCTACACTGATTCAGATCCAATCGACTATGAAGAAGCTAGCAAATATGAAAAATGGAAGGATGCAATGAAGAAGGAAATAGAATCTATACAGAAAAACGAAACCTGGGAGTTGGTTGATTTACCTGAGAATCAAAAGCCTATAGGAGTAAAATGGATATATAAGACCAAATACGATGAACATGGAAACATAGACAAACACAAGGCACGATTAGTAGTAAAGGGATACAAACAAAAATATGGGATTGATTATCAAGAAGTGTTTGCACCAGTAATCCGTTTTGAAACTGTAAGACTAGTACTTGCTTTAGCAGCTCAACATAAATGGTATCTACATCAAATGGATGTAAAGACTGCATTCCTAAATGGAGAGCTAAAGGAGAAGGTGTTTATAGAACAACCTCAGGGATTCATAGAATCAGGAAATGAAAACAAAGTATGTCTTCTTAAAAAGGCACTCTACGGCCTGAAACAAGCTCCACGTGCATGGTATAGTCGAATTAGCCAATACTTCGAACAACACAACTTCAAAAGATGTACATTTGAACATACGTTATTTTTAAAGAAGACTAAGACCTCGAGACTTGTAGTATGCCTATACGTAGATGACTTAATTATAGCAAGTGACTGCATGGAGGAAATTCACTCTTTCAAGGAATCCATGAAAAGGGAGTTTGAGATGACAGACATGGGAAAATTACACTATTTCTTAGGAATGGAAGTTACCTATGATCAAGAAACTATAAGGATTTCTCAAACAAAATATGCCAAAGAAATACTTGAAAGATTCAGGATGGCGGATAGTATTAAAACATCAACACCAATGGAGTATGGACTAAAGTTAATCAAGAACAGCAATGAAGAGAATATTGATCCAAGTCTATATCGAAGTTTAGTTGGAAGTCTCATGTATCTAACCAATACAAGACCCGACATAATGTTCGCAGTTAGCAAAATAAGCAGATTTATGGACCAACCAAAGAAATCTCACTGGGAAGCAGGAAAACACATACTAAGATATATAAAGGGTACATCTGAATATGGAATAGTATACACAAAGAACACATTTGAATTACAAGGCTACAACGACAGTGATTATGCAGGAGACATAGATGATAGTAAAAGCACGTCAGGTTACATATTCAATATAGGATCAGGCGCAATTTCATGGCAATCCAAGAAACAAAAGGTAGTTGCATTATCATCAACAGAGGCAGAATACATTGCTTTATCACTTACTGGATGTCAAGCTCTATGGTTAAAGGGAATCTTAAATGAGTTTGAGTTTGATACAAACAAAGCAATTACCTTATATTGTGACAACAAATCTACCATCAATCTTACAAAAGACCCAGTTTACCATGGAAAAAGCAAGCATATTAGGATCAAATATCACTTCATAAGAGACATAATCAAGACAGAAGATGTGGAGATCAAGTATTGCAACACCAAAGATCAAAGAGCAGATATCTTCACCAAAGCACTACAACCAAAGGACTTCACAAGACTACGCACTATGCTGAATGTTCTACCAATCTAGCTTAAGGGAGGGTATTGGATGTTATCATAAATATAAGCTAGATAAAACATATACCGGTTCACCGGTTCAATCCAAGACACAACGGTTCAAACAAGGAGTCGCAATGCTTCGGTTCAAGACACGTTGTTTAGATTAATCTTTCATTATGTATATATAGTTTACGATATTCTTCATTAGCGGTTATCAAGTTTATTATCCAGAAACACACAAGAACAAAAACCTTTGTATCTTATTCGATCAAATCGATTACATCTATATTAATATTATCATTCTTTATCAGTTATTGTTATTGATTTGCATATATCCTTGTAAATCTTCCAACAATACATGTTCCCACTAATGTATCACCTAAACTGCGTATTTTGTATTAGACTCCCAAAGAGTACAATCCGACACACCTATATTTCTAACCTTTAAACATCTAGGTATCAAATGACCCTAAGACTCACAACAAACAAGGTCTTGATAAGTTAAGTCAAGAAATATACGCCTAAACTGCACCCTAATTTTGACTTTGAATATATATTTTTCTATATTTCGTGATTTAATTTTTTTCGGTTTAAATATGAAACACATGAATCATGGATCTTAGTTTTTTTTTTTCCGAATTTACACTACCTATCAAAGAATGTATGCATTTCAGTTGTGAATTGTGTACCTGGCCGTACAATTTAGAGCTGACATGTTATTTGGCTAAAATGTTATAATCACATAGTTTTGACTTTAGATAAAAGACAAAAGAAGTCATGAGAACTATTTTTATAGGAGCAATCATGGTAGGTAGCATGCAAATTTGTCCACAAGACATTAATGTCACCACCACAAACATCTAATTCGATCAAATGGGTTTTAGGATTCACATTTTGATGAATGATAATGATGGAAGACAGCTGGCTAGCTCAAATGATATGCAATGCTGTTGGTGATCTCAGATTCTTGATTGAAAACCAAAGTATTTAATAAAAATCTGCAGTTCTTCTCTGTGGATTCTTTCATGCAATACATTTGTATTCATTAATTGTTCACACAAGCTTCAATGCATCATAAATTGTACATCTATGTGGGATTCTTTCATGCAATATATTTGAATTCATTAAATATCAACACAAACTTCGATGTGTCTTAAACTAAGCCATTCGTTCAACAAAATTACATCCGTACAAAAGTATATAAAGTTGTTTTTTAACCTATTATGGCATCTAAGAAAAGGTTTCATGCAGAATTTACGTTTACAGGTGAAAGTTAGAATTCATTCCAATTTTTACACCAAACGAAAAGAACATCAAATTAATTAAACAAGAGAAAGTATCACTGTAGCGCATACCAAATTAGATTAACAAAATTACTATACCAGTACAAGGAATTCCAGCACTAGTGGCGACAGCATCCCTGGCTGTTGATCAAATAAATGATCCAACGGCTAGGGTTATATCGTATGTATAGACATTGGTGGGGACATGTCGCCGCAAAAAAAGGCGTATAAGAAGACAAAATAAGCAAAAAGAAAAAAAATGGCAATAGCGGCGACAAAAGCTTTAGCGACGACAAAGGGATCAATACCAACAAATTAGCGGCGACAAGCAAAGGTATTAGCAGTGACAGATGTCGCCGCTAAAGGCCAGTTTCCTTTTAGTGTACATTGTTTAAGTCAGGGTACCTTTGGCACGGGCGTACTCACTTACAAAGGAAAAGAGTAGCCGCTCCGCATGGGAATTTTTTTTTTGTTGTTATTTTTAGGCAAAAATATTGATCATTAAGCTTCTCTATTGCCCTACAGAAAACAAATCTTGGATCTGTCAATGCTTTCTAAAACTAGTCTCTCTATCTTCAGGGGGGGATAGAGGTAAAGTTTGTGTACTTCCTACCCTCCTCATATCTTACTAATAGCTTTGCTATTTATAAAATTTACTCGGTAATATATAAAATATGATTCGTATGGGAACTGTGTGTTCTTTGGTTAAAACATGTAATTCAGATAGATATGTTTTACCAGAATAGTAACTATGAATTGAAGTGAAGAACACCTGAAAAAAAAAATAATGAAATGGTAAAATATAAATTATGTAATTTTTTCTTTGTTGATATATAACGTAAACTAGAGTTGCTTCTATTAGACTAACTTCAACGAACCCATACGCATGCCGTTCGCCGTTCGAGATGAGCTGGAGAAGATGTGGCAATAGAGGTGAAGGAGAGAGACGGCAGCAGGAAGACTTGGCGGAGAGAGGAACTTGGTACAACGCCCATGCACAAGGGCATGCCTGTGGAGGATTTGTTGGGTTGTTGTCGGAGGCAGGGGCGAAGCTTATTGAGGGCTGGGTGATCACCGTTTTTGGCTTAGTGTAAATTTCCCCGATTTTATCCAAAAATTTGTATTTTTTGAGTCCGGGCCCCCACCGATTTAAAAAAAATGAGTCTCGTGACTTTTGGCCCTCACCAATTCACCATCCAAAAGGAGGGGCAAAAGGACGGGGCAGCTGAGGTGACACGGGGCAGCTAAGGTGGTACCGGGCAGGTGATACGTGCGTAAGTGAATGGACTTCTGCAATGTGAATAATCTTATTAAGTGTTTTTTTTCCTTTTATTATTATTATTACTTTATTGAACTAAAATGACACCGAATGTTGTTGTTTAAATTATCATCATCATACTCTGTTAATCTCACTAATAGTAAAGCTAAGATAGAGTCTAAGAAGGGTAAGATGTAAACAGTCTTATATGTACCCCATAAGTATAGATTGAGGTTGCTTACAATGAGACCCCCAACTTGATATTTGTTTTGTATCAATCCTTAGACATAAGACACATAACACTTAGCAATCAGGACAAGCCCGATTGAAGTGTGTACCCCCTTGTCTTTTGGCTGCTAACCCCACCACATAATGCATGATCAACTGCTGTCGTTTATAACATATTTTTTTTCATAAAAATAATAACATAAAGTTAAAATTAGTGCAAATTTACCCCCCCCCAAGGGCCCACACACCACACATCACATGCGCACATCATAAGCGGGGTTGTTTTTGTTGTTTAAAATTAAGTAAATTATTTTTGTTGAAATAAAATAGTCATTAACTAGATATTTTTCATAGGCCGCGCGTTGCGGCAGCGACCCATTAGCTGTTTAAAGTCGGCGACGCTCTAGATTTTTGTAGCCGACGACACGTTATGTAATGTGTTGAGGTGTTTTGACGACTTAAGATGAGTAAACTATCGAAAGCCTAATTGATAAACACAAAAATACTTGCAAAGTATTGAATTAAAAGTAGGCTAAATCCAACAAAATCATCTTATTAGAACTCCTTATTACAACATTAGTCGTTACAGTTATAATACAAAAATAAAGAATATATGCACCATTTGACTGAAGTCACGGCTACGATGACATATATAAACAACATTAGCCTTGGTCGTGCACAATTATAGAGTTGTTCTTAAACCCAGTTACCTCCCTCTATGTTGTTGATGTGTCATTCTTTTTCCAAGCATCTACTTGTTCTTTCACTTTAGTCGTGATCCATGTGTAGTTAGCAAGAATAAAAAACCGGTCATAATTGCGGGAATTCGGATGCCTATTACACAGTAGGTTGCTCAAGTTCAACCTAACACCTACAAGTAACAATCACCAAATAGAAACCCAAAGTAAGCATTGTAATGTAACGAACATGATTAAGATTTAAGTAAATATAGAGACTTTTGTAATTTGCTTACACGCAAGAGTATATGAGCAAGTATCACTTCTCCAACAATTTTAGGGACAACCACAACAGTCTAAAATTAAAATTTCACAAAACCTTTGAAAACAATGACAATAAGATTAACTTCTGATGTCATTAGAGAACCACCTAAAATCTCATCTACAGTTAGTCATATCCTAATTGAAGCACTAAAATCTAAACTACAACTACTCATATCCTGATGATGACAACCTTTAATAAAATATCCGTTCAAATCCTCCTGCAACTTCAACATGTTCCTGCGCAAACACAAATCTTTTTTGAGAATTTACACTAAACTAAAAACCAAATTTATAAAAAAGGAAATCCATTATGCATATTAGTCTGCATGGCAGGAACATGAAAGCAATCACAACCAGGTACAACACACCTGCAACAAAGACGAATCATAACATAATAATAGATTTTTTTTTCCAATTTGCAATATTTTTCCAAATGGAAGTTTACTACAAGTGGTTGAGGCTCAAACTTGTTTTATCATCATAAAACAAAAGTGCACCAACATTGCTGCAAAACAGGTTGCAATTGGAGTACCCAATTGCAGTCCCACAAATATGCCATGCCAAGTTGCGTAAATAATTTATTTGTCAGTCATCACAACCTTTCCTAAGCTTTACCTACAATGCCATCATGCACAAGCAGTTAAATAACAAAGATGTGTGTTGGTAGGATCATCAAAGGAACCACTACCCTGTATAGCATGCCTGTACTAAATACATAGAATCAGTATTAGTCTAACAAAATATAGCATAATGATACAATTTTCAATTTGGATTATAATAACCCGTTTGTTTTCCAAGTGAAAGTTTACTGCAAGTGGTTGATGCTCAGATCTATTTTGCCAACATAGAAACACATGTACACCATAGTAGCAAAACAAGTTGCAATTTGAGTACACACCACCCCACATGGCTGCAAAACAAAACGTTATTAAGTACCTTTCAATCTATCGAACCGCTCCATAGTTGTCATCCTTAGGATCAAATGAAACTGATTAATCCACAAACAATTGTATAGCTGCTGAAGGGTTCAGAATTTGCAAATAGTCTTGGCTGCGAAGTAGGTTGCAGGTATCAACCCACCATCCTCCACCCTCGCCACGCCATCGTCACTATTTGTCGGCAAAAATCCTCTTATAATTAAATGCATAAAAAATGATACAAAATACTTTTATGGATCATTCGAACATCTGATATGAATATACAACACCTTTTTCTCATTAAACTTAATAAAATAATGCAGTAAAGAAATGGGAGATTTGGGTTTGGTAAATATTCGTCATTTTTATAGCCGAAACCAAAAACGTGTACACACCAAACAAAGGCAACATAGGGCCGTGTGACATTTCTTGGTCACCGACTATTCAAAAAAACAATAAAATCAACTAAAATCAGCCATGAAACCCCAAAATTCGGGCAAAAGTTAAGACACCCAACCAAACAGAAACCCTCCTCCATGGACGGTTCCCAAACCACCGATAGCAGGAAAATCAACGTCCTATTCGCCACGAACGGCTACAAAGCCACTGCAAACAACATCAACAAAAACTTAGACCAAATCAACCCCCACCAAATCACTGATGAACATGTTAGGTTAGAAAGAAAGTATACAATCAGGAAAAAGGGATCCAAACAATCTGACCTTCCCTCAATCACTGAAGCAGTCAACATGCAATGAATGGGGGGTAGGTTCGCACGAACCCTAATCTCCCCTTACCCTATATCTACCTATCCAAATTCCGATTGGAACCTTGTTCTAGCAAACACAACAGCTTGTCTTTTATCGCCAAAGGCTGCTCGAAAGCCGCCGGCAACATCTACATAAACCCAAACTGTCGGCGACAACCGACAGTATGGAGCCTTCCGTTGTTTCCATAAGCGGCTCGAAAGCCGACGGCAACAACACCCATATCAGCACAAACGTGTACACAAAAAAGAAAACCAGCACAGGGTCAGTGACGTGTAACGTCCGAGACCAACGCCATCACCTAACACCGACATCGGAACCAGGTTCCCCAAAGAAATGGCCGATGACCCAGATCCCTAAAGAAACGACCGATGAGGCCTGCATGTTTCAGTGGTTAGGGATAGCATCTTTGTGTGTGTGTCAAGATAGAGAAGGGTTATGGAGTCTGTGTTTCAAATAATAATAATAATAATAGTAATAGTAATAATAATAATATTATTATTATTAATAGATAACTTTTTTTTCTCTCTCTCTCTCTCTTTTAAATCATTTACTCTCTCTTTCTCTCTCTCTGTTCCTCTATCTTTCTCGTTCTCTCTCTCTATCACACACATTCAAACACTCAAGATCTGAGAAGATGATATGTTTTTGGGGGTATGGGGAGGCGACGGTGGGAGGCTATAGGAGCCGACGATGGTGGTCTTTTGGTGATGGTGGTTCGATGGTGACAGTGGCTATGGTGGCTTTCGATGACGGTGGCTGTTGTGACAGTGGCTGTGGTAACGGTGGCGGAGGGGCTGTGGTAGGTTTCGAAGGTGTGGTTTTCGATGGTGTGGTTCGACGGTGGTTTGATGAAGGATCTAGGTCGATGGTGGTGTTTGGTGACCGGGGGGGGGGGGGGGAGGTGGAGGATCTATTGTACTCATACCCTATACGGCCCATATAGCTCTCTCTATTTCTGTCACAACCTCTCTATTTCTCTCACAACCTCTTTCTTCTCTCTCTATTTCTCCTGATTTCACATAACCTCTCTTCTACTCTCTGTCTATTCTGCATAAGTACCACTTGTTGTCTACAGTTGTCGCCGTACGGGTTTGGGGCAGATGGAGATGGTGGGGTGGCGGAGAGGTGTTTTTATCGGTGGCTGCAGTGCAGGTGGTGCAGATGATGGGTGCAAATCATGGTTGCAGTCGGGTAGTGGTAGTGGCGGGATGGGCAGCGAGAGTGACGTTCTGGTATTTTTTCCGTCTTATTTTTGTATTTTGTAATTTGTATTTTAATTACAATCTTTGTAAGTCCGAGACTTTGATCATAGTGGGAAATGGTATTTTGTATCAATTTGGTTTAATCATACTTGCACAATATGTAATCCACCACAAATACGTATTTTTATACCACACCGAACCATACTTTAAGTCTATAATTACTTTGGAATGTGATAATACATTTTTAATCGTTATACATTTTGCATACACTTATTCATAATTATTAGTTTTTTATATAAAATAATAAGTAGATCAAACTCTAGGAGTCAAATTCGAAATACTAATTATATTAACTCCCAATCACCTTCTTTATTACCCCTAACCCTCATTCTCCTTATAAATACCAACCTCCACCACCTCCGAAACACTTGCCACACTCTCTAATCACTTCCAAAGTCTTAAATCCTTCAACTTTTTGCATTTTGGACAGATTTTATTAAGTTTAAAACAAGTAAGTTTTGAGCTGCTCCTTCTTCAGTTTCTTCTTATTTCTTACTTATACTTCCTTGGGTAACATCTATGAGTGTTACCACATGTTTACCAAGGTGAGAAAGTTGGTACCTCACCATTTGAGAGGTCCAAAGTAGGGATATTTTTTTTTCTTTTTTTTTCTTTTTTTTCTTTCTTTACCCTTCTTCTACTTGTTCTTCTTCAAGTAACTCGTATCAAACCTTGTTCCCTATTAATCTCTATGTTGAGGGACTTGAGTTAAGGTATAATCCAATGAATAAAAGGCACATATGCCTCTTCTCTTGGTGTTTCAAAGACCATAGGTAACCTCCATCGTGAGAGAAACCAAACCAAGTCTTCAACTTGTAATGTTGAAAGATTTGAGTTAAGGTAATGGTGTGAACAATGGAACTTTGGTTCTACAATTTGGATTCCACCTACCGCACTATATTACTTATGGGCTGTTTGGTTGATTAATTGCTGAATCATTAAGATGTCTGAATGGTTAAGAGGCTCTGAATGATTAAGTGCTGAATGATTCATCTATGAACCAAGTCTGCATGATTCAGCTCTTAGCCATTCCATTCAGAGCCTTTTTTATGTTGAAACAAACAGTCTGAATGCTGAACCATTCAGAGCTGAATGGTTCAGAGTCTCATTAAGAGGCTACCAAACAGGCCCTTAGTTAATTTCATACCCCACCTAGGCTGAAACATGGGATGTAACCTCGAAAGGTTTTCAAGCACAAGAGTCACGCAAGCATCAAATTCATAAATTCAGATGTATTAAAAGACAACAATGTTTAACATTTCAAAAGAAAATATTGTCTTAAAAACCGTAACTTCAAATGATATTGTTCTAAAATCATTCAAAAAAAGACCAGTTCAAATATCTCATGATGCCAGTACGCAAATCTCCAAGTCCCATGCTCCATGTTTAATTACCTGAAAAACATGCAAATAAAAAATGTCAACAATGAAGTTGGTGAGTTCGCGGGTTTTGTTGTATATGTAAACCAAGGTAGACTGGACCATTGCCTAGCTAAGACAATGATCATTATGTGACTAATATAAGCCCGTAACCAAACCTTGACGTGTTGTGCCTCGCCCATTTTACACTAAAGACAATGAATACATGTGAAATACAAACACTCTTTTGATAACTGCAATCCGGTTAGAGCGACTAAACAAGAGTGGGGGTGTCAACCCAATAGATCTATTTTGGTGTTCCATGGCTAATTTCCCAGCTATTGGTTACAATATGAAATATGACACAAGGGCTTTATGAGTACTCTGAACCTTTTGTCTCATGTTCACATAATAGTCAAAATGTAACTAAACTTGTATGCATGTTTTTCCCCCAAAAGAAAGAAAACAGTAAAATGGGGCTATGAGAACTCACCTAATGTCTGACTGCTTAAGTGGACTGAATCTGGTGTGGGAATGTCTGAACAAAGGTTCCCTAGATTCAATAAAGACAACTTAGGTCTATGTGTTGTACTATTTACCATGCAATTGTTCACCCGACTTGTACATCTATGGACTGTGTGTTTTTGTATGGCTATCCACACTATATGTGTTGGAAAGCCTATTTTCTTCATTATTGTGACCATGATTAACCATTTATGGCAAGAGGGTTGCATTGGCTTTCTATATGTTGTGTGTTAACTATTTGTACCAAAAGTGACACATTAGCATATGTTTCGGCCCTTTTTGTATAAAAATGTCATGCACACTGTTTTGCCCTTGTTAATACATATTCTTTGATTATTATCAATGTTTTCCAAAAGTTAGGCCAAATTAACATATGTTCCTTGGGCTTTAACATATATTTCCTTTCATTTCAAATTACACCATGACTATATGTGTTCGAACCCGCATCATGGACAACCGAATCGACCCTCACATACCTCTATGTGGACACAAGGATGTTCACGAGTATGTATGTGTATATGGTCGTATATAATTGTGTATATATTATACAAATAATGATGGTATGTTAATGTATGTGTTTACTATGTTTAAGTTCCAAAAATCGAGTTTTGTAGTTCATTCGACCCTATACACACACGTATACTTGTGAGTCTGTATACGGACATATACATTGGATTTTATATGTATGCGTGGGTGCGTGGACTATATATATATATACATAAGTGTATGCACATGTATGTCATATATAACTCAAAGTTTGTTTGTTTTAACCATTATATGAGATGTTTATTTGACTAGTGGACCGATAATACACACACTTGGGGTCCTAGTGTTTGGGTGAGCTTGATGGTAATAGAAAATAATAAGGAAAAATCGAAGGTATTAGGAAGCTATGTAAACATACCAAAGAATCCAAAGAAAGATGAAATAGCTCGGGTTCTAGTGCTCGTGATCCTCTCTACGGTTCCAATGCTCCACGAAAGCTTGGCCTTATTTGTTCCTTATCGAGTGGTAACCGAATGGGTCTCGGTTGGGGCTTGTGGGTTCGGTCCGAAACAAAGGAAAGGAAAGGAGGTGTAGGTGCTTAGTGTTAGTGAGTTTTTGGAGAAATGGTGTGATCAAACTTGAGCTCTTTTGTCCCTTCTTAAATATACGGTCAAGAGAGAGAGAGAGAGAGAGAGAGAGCAAGTGTTTGTGGGTTTTTATGGTAAGTCAACAGTCCTAGTTTATAGTGGAAAGAAAAGGTGATATCTAAACTTGTATAAGGAGTTGACTTATGGAAGTTTGATCAAGAATGCTTCATTTTCGGCCTAATGAGAAGAGTTCAAGACAATTGTGGTAGTCAACTATCCATTGGGAGGTGTTCATGTGTGGTGATAAAGGCCTATATTGGTATAATACTTTAAACATGCATGACATCTATACAAACATGTGGGTTTTGTCTTATCAAAAATCATATGTGCATGTGTGTGTAGGGTCAAAGAGGATTGACAAGCCAGTATATCATCTTAACATTTTGTGAAACTGCTGAAGTAGAAGATATGTAAAGTTCTGAAGAGTAAAAGGATCAGAAGTTCTGAAGATAAACCCAACAGAATATCTAAAGAACAAACGGCTGAAGACAAACTCCTGAAGATCACTCATCAGAAGTTTGTCACTCATCAGCACTTTCATTAAGAAGCTTCTAACAGCCCTTAATCTCAGCAGTTTAGTACTATATTAGCTAACTTAAAGTCTTTGTTCAAGTTTCGATACTACAGCCTGTTGTAGTATTATCTTACATTATTTTAAGCTTTTGATTACTTAGTTTGTATGTAATCTTTCGTGTATAAATAGAGGGGTAATCCCACTATTTTAGACATCTATCCAAGACTTGAACATTTTCCTTCAAATCACTTTGTAGTTAACCTTTTCATATATATCTGAGAATCATCTTGCATTTACTGTTATATTCATTTACTATTAGTGATTCTCATATTTACTTCCTAGTTCATTGATTAAGGGGGAGTCATAACTCCTGTTAAAAAGTGATACTTTAACTTGAACACGTTAATATTCCGTTGTGCAATTTACTTTGATACATTTACAACACATAAGTGTTCATAAATAAGAACTGTTAAATTATTGATTTGATCGTAAAGTCTCAATACTACACGACGTTCACCATTGACCCACCAATCCATACTGACATTCTTAATGAGTTTTGGGCAAATGCTGAGACTGTTACAGAAGACGGTAAAGTCCTTTCCTTGAAGACGAAGATCAAAGGGAAAGAAATGGCAATCACACCGGCAACCCTCGGAGACAGATTAGGTCTTGATGATGCTGAAGCACCTGATCACATTCCCAGTGGAACAATTCAATCAACCATAATTCAGTGTGGTTACCAAGGTACATTATCACATGCTACCATTTACAAGAAATATTTTGATGCAAAATATAAACTTTTGTTTCACTACATTATCATGTGTTTAAGTCCAAAGACTAGATCTTCTGATCAGATGTCCTCAACCATGCAACCAATTTTTCATTCAATTGTTAATGAAACTAAATATAGGGCATCTTCATACTTTTTCAATGAGTTGGTGTTGCATCACCAAAATGATAAAAAGAAAATTTTGTTTTATCCAAGGTTCGTCATGCAATATATTATCAAAGAACTTGGACAAGAGGTGCTTGTGGGTGAAACAACTGTTTTAAACCCTTTAACATCACAAGCATACTCTAGGCATAACAAACCGGCACTTTTGCCATAGGATGACCAAGGGGAACATGTCACAGTCCCTAAGGAACCAACATCCTCAAAACCCAAACCAAAAAAGCCTAAACAAACAAAACAACAAAAATCCAAACCCACCAACCCCAAAAGAAAAGCAATTCAGGAAGTTGAGATGCCTGAAGCTGCTAATGTGCAATCTGCACTTTCAAAAGATGTGACTGAAACTTCCTCTCAGTCTCATTCATATCAAACACCCGAAAGAGCACCTATATCCATTCTGTTTTCAAGAAAGAAACTAAAAAATACAAAAACTATTGACCTTTCTTTCAAAACAACTGAACCAACTGAACAAATCCCAACTGCTGATCCCATAACTTCTGAACAAGAAACATCACCAGCAGTTGAGATTGCTAATATTTTCTCTGGGCTGAAACAACACACTACATCAGAAAATGTCAATCCCCAATCACCACAAAATACAGGGGATGAAAACACAGAAATGGACATTGATGTGAATGTGATCAGCCCTAACCAAAGAGATGAGGAGGAACCATGGCCTCTAAGCCCAAACTTAGAATCCGTTGGTATATTTGAGGCTGCTACTACTCTTATTCCATCCAGTGATGGATTAGAGGACAATAGTACCATAGCTAAGACCTCAAATGTGGCAACTACTGATGAAGGCCTTGTGCCTGAAGTAGGAAAACCTCAGTACCAAGAACAAGAGGTTCATGAGACAACTAGGTTGGGCCTAGCTCATGAGACAACTAATACTGTTCTCATTGAGGACTATGTCAATGATTCAGATGATTCCATTAATTTGGATGATGGTTCAAAATCTCCACAAAATGAATTGACGACTGACTATGAAGGTCCTGATTCTAATGTATTTGTACTCAAGGAGACAGTCACAAAATAACAGGTTAAAGACCACTTAAACCCCAATTCCCCAAAAGTGGCATCCCCAGTTCACACTGAGGATCACCCTAAAACACACCCTCCACAATCACAAAAGCCTACCTAATTCTCTGGGTCATCTAGCATAGAATTGAACCAACTATGCAGTCCAGATGGTCCCATATACCAGATGGTACACCAGCTTATTTATGGTCATCTTCAAACCTTCATGAATGCTATGGAGATAAAGAACAAAACTCAATTGGAGATGATAAACAATGCAATTGATCACAAGCTTGGTGAATTGTCAAGATAGATGGAAGACAACGGAAGACAATTAGCCCATCTATCTGGTGTAACACCTCCACCTCCTTGGTTTCCAGAAGTGGATGAAGCCAAAAAGGGGGAGATGTCAAAGGAACCTGAAGTTGTGTCTCTTGAAGCCTCAAAAAGAGCTAGAGAAGCACAAAATCTCAAGGAATCTCGAAAACTAACTACCATGACTAGACAAGAAAAAGCTCTGAAAGAAACAGAAGAATGGTATGAAAAAGAAGAGAGAAACCTTAGAGAGAAAGCTGAAAAGTCTACCCAAGGCCATAGTGAAGTAGCTGCTGAAGACAAGACCAAAGGTACTGAATACAATCCTTCAGTAGTTGATGCTGCTCAGATCAACACTTCAGTAGTTGACAGTTCCTGCACTGAACCAGAACAGTCATCCAATGCAACAGTTCCCACTGCTACAACTGAGTTACACTCATCTTCTATAACAGTGACAGAAGATCAAACAGAAGAAAAAGAACTAACAGAAGAAGAAAGAATAAAAGCAGAAAGAAAGGCAAAGGAAGATATGGAACAACATAGATGAAAGGGATGACTTGAGCTTTATGGACAAGTTAAAAGAATATGAAAAGAAGTTAAATGAGTTAGAAGCACAAGAAAGACTTGCTGAGCAAACTCTCCTTGCAGCAGAAGAAGATAAAAGGCAATAGCTGATGACTTGTATCCGCAAAAACTCAAAGACAAGGAAATACTCACTTAAGGGACTTTCAACTGAAGAACTTACAAAACATGCACAGCTTGTATCAGAAAGGCTAGCCACAGAGAAAGACAGAAAGTTGAAAAGAGCCCAAATCATTCAAGAATTGGTAGAGAACAATTTTGGTTCAAAACAATAATTGTGTAAGTGGAAAGAAGATGTACTTTATGACACATACAAAAAGTTCAAGGCTGACAGACTTGCAAATCCGGAGAAATTCAAACCCATACAGCCTGCTACCAATAAAAAGTCAGGGAAAAACACTAAAACAGACTTTAAAATGGTTCTGATTGAGAAGAACACCATTGTTGAAAATGATTTTACTGTTGATGAGAAGCCTCTGATAACTCAATATAGGGATCCTGCAACATTTTCTTATCAACTGCAATAGACCATCAAAGAACAAAAACAGACCAAGGTAGTCACTGAACATCACATGCCTATCTCAAAAGGTGATACACCTGGTACTATGCTAGTTGAAAAGAGAAGGAGATCCAATCTGATCAATGCTGAAAAAGAAAAACCACCAACATCAGATCTTTATTCAAACCTACAGATTGTACCATACAAAGACAAATTCTTTAGTTCCAAATCACCAATCAAGAAATGGTACTTCACCCAAAATTGCAGTTCCCTGGTTCTAGAAAGAGAAGACTGTTCAATGAAAGTCCTTCACAGCTGGACTGAATTGGAAAGATTATTTGATGAAGATCTGCTAACAATTCAGGAGATGTTACCAGAACAAGGACTGCTTTTAGAACCAGAAGTCAGAGAACTCAAACATCAAACGATCAAAGAAATCTGGAGAATTCTTGACTTAAGGAAGAGAGGATCTTATAAATAAAGATAGACAAAGGTTTTGGCTTCATCAATCCAGGGGGAGATTGTAGGGTCAAAGAGGATTGACAAGCTAGTATAAACCTTAGTCTTATATCCTCTCAACATTTTGTGAAACTGCTGAAGTAGAAGATATGAAGATAAAAAGGATCAGAAGTTCTGAAGATAAACCAGACAGAATATCGGAAGAACAAACTGCTGAAGACAAACTCCTGAAGATCACTCATCAGAAGTTTGTCACTCATCAGCACTTTCATTAAGAAGCTTCTAACCGCCCTTAATCTCAGCAGTTTAGTATTATATTAGTTAACTTAAAGTCTTTGTTCAAGTTTCAATACTACAGCCTGTTGTAGCATTATCTTACATTATTTTAAGCTTTTGATTACTTAGTTTGTATGTAATCTTTCGTCTATAAATAGAGGGGTAATCCCACTTTTTGAGACATCTATCCAAGACTTGAACATTTTCCTTCAAATCACTTTGTAGTTAACCTTTTCATATATATCTGAGAATCATCTTGCATTTACTGTTATATTCATTTACTATTATTGATTCTCATCTTTACTTCCTAGTTCATTGATTAAGGGGGAGTCATAACTCTTGTTAAAAAGTGATACTTTAACTTGAACACTTTAATTTTCCGCTGTGCAATTTACTTTGATACATTTAGAACACATAAGTGTTCATAAATAAGAACTGTTAAATAGAGAAACTGATCCAACAGTGTGTGTGTTCGGCTGTATGTAAGAAAATGGGAGGAAAAAGAGGTTAGCTAGCTAAATGGGGTAGGGTGGCTTGTTTTGGATGATACCATGAGTTTTGGAAGGTTACATGTTGGTGTAACTAGGGTGTAGAGTTTGCATGCCAAATCTTTGTCTTGTTCTTGCTTCCAATCGAATTGTGTCAAGTGGTGAAGGTGTGGGCCAACTTTTGGGATATGGTATTATATCTTGGGAAAGTTGACATACATGGGGAGTGGAAGAATGTTTGATTTAGTGTTTTAGATATAAGTTAGGTTAGTGTGTCATAGTAGGTATAGACCCATGTGTGTTAACTTGTCATGTGCACAAACATATGTAAAGTGCGTGTGTGTGCCATGTATATATTGTATGTATGCATGCATGCTTGTAATCTTGATCATGCACTCACAAATATACATGTGTTTCATATATACATATATAGATTAATTGTGTGAGTTTTTGTATTGTTTGCCCATGTGTTTGTGTAGGCCTATTTGCATACATGTGAATGTATATACAATTGATGTGCCGAGAATCGTACACGTTTTATACACTCATTTTCACCCATTTCTCGAGAAGTGAAAAGATGTGAAAAACGGCAAAAAGGCAAGGAATTTATGACTTTGAGAGCTATTGTAGATGCAGTACGACGGTGCTCAGGCCGGGCACGGCTGTGCACCTGTCCCGGGTCAACAAGTCAACAAGTCAACATTTCCAACTTAGTAGGAAGCAAAAGTCAATTGTACCTGCATGACCGTGCTCTTCAAGTACGTGTTCTCCAAGGCTCCAGCAGACCAAAACTGACAAAACGGTTACACGAACTAGGGTGCACGGGCGTGCCAACCACCAAACAGACAGTTTTTATGCGAAAGGACTCTGCAACAGCACCAGATGTTGAGCACGGGCGTGCAGCTGTTAAGAGGTCTATAAATAGAGAGCTCCACTCCTCACTTTGGCATCCCTTAACCCATCAAATCCTCCACCTTCTACATGAAGTATCAGCTATCTTTGGGACTTATAGGTGACCTTTGGAGCTTGGGATCACTCCATAAACACCACATTTGAGAGAGAAACAACCCAAAACCACTAGAAATCTCCATACAACCCTCACCAAGTTTTGTACACAAAACCAACCTTGTGAGCTTGTTGTATCAATCATGCTAGGCTAGATTTCTCTTGGTTTTCCTAGGGTGATGATGGAACTTGGTATGAAATAAATATTTTATTTTTGTTTAAAGTGGTGTTTTGTGTTCTTAACAATTTTTTCTACTACTTCTTTGTTTGATGAATTAAATAAACAATAATTTAGTATTTGCTCTGTGGGTATTTTGATAGAAAGTAGAGGGACTTATAAGTGTAACCGTGGAGTGTAACAACCTGCGCACTAGTAAGCTAACCTTAACTCCACGTGTAGAGATTGGCCTATTTGTGTTTGGAAACATTTACACTTTGTGGCTTAATCGTTGGCTATCAAAATCTCACTTAGGGTTGTTATGGTCTTTATACTTGGTCCTAGTGATAAGCCAAGACTTGGTTATACGACTTGCCTTCATGGTCTATGTGATAGCTTTGGCGCAGATCAAGAATTGGTGAACTTGTGTTGGGGGAAAATGGTCTTTATTTTCTTCCATTACTATATTGCCGCACAATTAGTAATAGGCCAATCACTTTTTGAAAAGTTAATTAATTCTAGTAGGGGATGAGCGTGAGCGGGACATCCACGACTCCCCTATGATTTCAAGTGGTACCTTGTTCGGCCATGCTCCGCCGCCGACAAGTTATCCCTAAAAGAAACTAGTAGTTAAATGTCATTATCGCAACTTTGGGTGGTGGGTTCTCTAGGGTTGGGTACACATAATCTTGGTCAATCTACCCCTCACTGTTGACAGGTGAGCTTACCGGGGAATGAAGACCCTCACAATAACATTAAGAACAAAAATCGTTTTTGTAGTTATGCGCTAATGCGCATCTCAAACACACCACTTAAACTAGTGTAAGACCCACCCCGTTAAAACGGTATTATAGGATGATTTACGAGCTAATAAACTTAGTTTGGAAGTTTGTGTTTAAAACATTACATGTCCCATGAGTTTCTCAAAATTTTTTGCACATGCAGTTCATGGTTTAACATACGCACGATGAATTTAATAGTGAAAACTACAATGATGGCACCTTCCAAAAACTAAGTTTATAAACGTTTTTATTTAGAAGTTGCGGAAGCGGACGAGTCTTGCACGTTCGGTTCTTGGTCCGAGCCTTGATCATCATCGTCCGAATCTTGTACCTGATTCTCTAGGGGTTATACACGACTAAAATAACCCGTTAAAGTTTATTAAATTGATAAGAATAAAAAGAATAATGAAATTTAAAAGTTTGGGCGATCGTAGTCGTCTTCGAGGACCGCGCACGCGAATTTGCTAGCTCAAGATCCTAACACAGTCGGGCCTTAACTTGAGGCGGCTGGAAATTTCAGATCTTATTAACACTGATGGGTGAAATCTGACACGGCCGGGTGAAATTTCAGATCTTATTAATACGGCCGGGTGAAATCTGACACGGCCGGGTGGAATTTCGGATCTTGTTAACACGGCCGGGTGAAATCTGACATGGTCAGGTGATGGCTTTTGCTGCACTTTTATACTTAGCCAATTTTGCAGCCAAGTTACTGCACCAAGCTGCACTTCTCGGGTCAATTTAAAAACACTCCCGGGGATTTCCGGAACATGTTTAAAGGTCCCCACACGGACTACAAACATGATAAATAAAAGTTTTGAATTCCTTGTTGGGTTTCTAACCCAAAATCATAAATTATATATCCCTCAATAAGTTCACCCGTTAAGTTTTGCATATATCAAATTATAAGATTTTATGATTTCCAAGGCCTATTGATGAATTTTCTATGCTTGTCTAGCCTCAACTCGACTAGGTGACTTCCGCCCAAGTCATTTATACCGTGTTTGCGATGCCTCATGTCCATGTCCACATGTGCCATTTCTCCCGGTCTTGTTCGCTCGGTCTCTATGACTTGTGACATGGTCTAATCATGATGTTTTTATATCCCTTAGAAATCACAACTTCATTGCATCTAAAAGATTTACCCACAATTTACACATCCTACATGAGCATATATGTACATATCCTACAAAGTCATAAATATGACTTACCTTAGCTCGCGTCCTTTTTGCTTCTAGACTAGCTTGAGGTAGATAACATTGAGTCTATGAATACACTCAAGTAACTAGCACACTTCGTTATCGGCTTAATGTTGACTCTTGGTCTAAGCTATTGTCTATCTAGCATTTTACCCAATTGACCCAATAGCCTAATTGGGATATTAACAACCTTCATCTAAGGCCATTTTCTATGAATCGTGTATCTTGTTTAAGCTTCCTTTTTGTGACATTTCAATGTCTATTTCCAAATGCATATACCAAGGTATAACTAAGCATATAAACATACAAGAAACGTATTAAGAATTAAGCCATCGAGTGACTTACCTTATGCGTGCTTCCTCTTCACCACAATCCGAGACTCCTTGGCTATTCAAAGTCTCTTGTATTCGCACCTATAAGGTGAAAGATCACTTAGATTGTTAGAACCTATTCTTTACTTGTCTACATGCATTTTTGATCGTGTTTTACCAATATATAAGTTTTCAACAAATCATTTATGCCCAAGTTAAACATTTGGTAGGCGTGATTTTCTTAACACTAATTTTAGGACTTAAGGACCTCTTGGATCCATCTTTGATCAAGATTATCAGTACTAGCATTCCTATAAACATCTTAATCATAGTTTATAACTAGTATTTCATGGTTTAAAGGTGGTTCCTACCAATCCACCAAAAACCCAATTCATTTCATAACATGAACAATTAATGTTTGGATAAAAATCCTGTCCGCCATCATTCCATTTCGAGGACTTACAGAAATACCTCTAACGGTGCCACAACATCTTGTCTCAACCGGCGAGAACCGTGTGAATCAAGTAGTATAGTGATTCACGCGGTTCTCGCAAAGACCAAGTACATTGGACTACAAGGATATAACCTTCTCACAAGGATTTTGCTTAACACACACAAATTGTAACACCCCAACCGATGGCGGAAACATCGAGGTGTCACGTAGTGACGATTGTTCAATAGCTCATGGTACTAAAGTGTAAATTTGAATACATTGAATTAAATAGTTTATTACATTGAAAGGAAAAATACAATAATTCTAAAGTGTCAAGTCTATCTAGAATACAATAAAATCAAAGCTTAAATTAAATCCAAAAGCATAAAAGAAGCGTCTCAAAATCAACCTGAAACATGTACAAAATAATTTTGTCAACACATATAATGTATTGGTGAGCATACCCTGTTTTAGTTTCAAGAATCGCTTGTAATATTTGTGCCATGATGATTGCTATTATGTAATTAGTAGAATGAGTGCATCAAAACCAACCCTAAAAGTTTCAAGTATCAAGTATCACCCCAAAGTTTCTAGTTTCAAGTTTCACATAACAATGACCAAGGCTCAAATGAAACCATAATCACACAAGGGATATAAATCGTAGTACTACTCATTGTTATGCTCGGCCCTTCGGTTAATGATTTTGATTACGTTTCAATTCACACAAATCACATAAGCATCACATAAGGCACATTACGTTTCAAAGTATACATAGTTTAATAGTAATAATGGTACATGAATCACCCCAAAATAGTAAAACATGAAAAAGGGGAAAGATATACTCACAGTTTGCGAAAGCGATCAAAATCCAACTTAAGCGGTCGTGAGTTAAGTAATGGGAATTCCGAGGAATTCAACCTATAATGTATATGAATACTAATGAGGAAAAGTCTAAGAGTCTAAAGCATCTAGGGTCTAAGGCATTAGGGTTTACTAGGCTCATCTAGGGAAGATGAAGTTTTTATGATAACTCGAATGTAATAATAATTTTTAAATAAAATATATTATGATTCACGATCGTATAGGTGACTAAAGAAGTTTAATACTACGTTTCCACAAAGTAGGAACATTTTCTAAATTATAGA
The DNA here is from genome assembly GCA_032199755.1 of Ambrosia artemisiifolia. Taxonomy (NCBI): domain Eukaryota; kingdom Viridiplantae; phylum Streptophyta; class Magnoliopsida; order Asterales; family Asteraceae; genus Ambrosia; species Ambrosia artemisiifolia. The sequence continues at coordinate 2,913,232 of CM063526.1, read as the reverse complement.
AAAATATCCATAACACATATTTTAATAATTTACTTTTAACTAAATAATTGATTATATCTAATTAAATGTAATTAAAACTAAAAATACAAGACATGATCCAAAAATGATATTTTTATGAAAAATAATTATTTTCTGATTTAAAATTTTGAAAATAATTTGTCCATAATTTTTCTCAATTTATTTGTATTTAAAATAAATTTAATGAGTTTAAATCATGTTTAAATGGTTAAAAATAGGAAAATAAATAAAAATGAATGTTTTCAGGTCCAATAATTTTTATTTAGGTTCATGATCCTAAAAAATATTTTTCCAGAAAATTTGAGATTTAAATCATTAAAATTGAATTTTTAATCAATTATTAATGATTAAAAATATGTAAATTAATAAAAATATGAAAATAATTTATTTTCCAGAAAATTTTTATGTGATAATTTTATTTATGGTGTCAAGATGCTACTCCTAAATTTTTATAATTTTTGGAGTAAAAATGAATTTTCTATGATTATTACAAGGTTTATGTGTTTATATATTATTATATAATAACAATAATACAAATCTGAAAAAAAAAATAAGAAAAAAAAAAGTGGCGCTGGGGGTAAGGATCGAACCCGGCCCTCTTCAGTCTCCAACACACACACAAACCACTAGGCTAGGTCATGGTTTGTTCTTTTAACTTGAAATAGAATTATATTTAATTACTAATCTGAACATCATCTTCTTCCCCAAATCATAAACCCTAACCCTAGATTTTCTAATCCATTCAATTCAACATATTTGATGATCAAAACCATGGGGCTTTTAATCTAAATAGGCCGAATAACATGATGCAATTATAGAATTTGACTTACAATCGTGTATGGATCGAAAAAAAAGAATGTATGGTCCGAGCTTGTAGTCGCGATTTAGAGGCTTCCTGGACGTGTTGTAACGTGATATTTGTGGGTTTAGAATGTGGAAAAGTGCAGAAACGAACTAGTATAAAGAATTTATAGTGTTATTTAGAAAATATTAACGTATGATTAAGGTATTAAACTCGCCGGTTACATACAATAAAAACCCGATTATTAGTCTTTAAAATGTGTTTATGAACCGATTTTAATGATGGAATTCGAATGATTTAAGTTAAGAAACGTATGAGAATCATTAAGAGCGATTAAAATGTGTTAATTCTACCTTTAAGACTTCGCCGGACTTTATTCCGGTGGCCGGAATCGTCTCGCCGGAAAAATCGAGGAAAAGAGGGAAGGGCTGTTTGAACCTTTCAGTTTTGGCAAAATTGATCCCTCAAATTATAACCTTGTTAGTAATATAAGTTACTTGGTTAATTTCCTTTATAAAAACTTAACTTGGTTAACCAATTTAACTTAAAAGAACTTGAATTTTTTTTATAGAACCTTTTTACGAATACGTTTCAACATACCCATTTGATTAAAACTCATACCCGATCCATAATAAATATAAACGATAATTTTTTTCTTTTTAGTTCTAAAATTATATTTGAAAAACGACGAAACTTACCGAGATTAAATACAAACGTTTGAATACGCGGGGGACTATAATTGACATCTTACTAAAATATGAGGGTGACGGGTGTCATAGTCTCCCCTACTTTAGAAAATTTCGTCTCGAAATTCCTTTCAAGTATAGGTTTTTGTGAAACAAAAGGCGTTGTAAAAGTCAACTAGGTTTTTTGTAAAAATATATATATCACATCATTTTATAGATTTTAAATTAGTTATCTAATACCCAAAGTAAAAGTTTCAAATTCTTTTGACAGTTACACCAAAGTTAGAAAGTTGAGGGTTTAAATGAGTAAGGTTTGGGAATGTGTAACGGGTGAGGGCAGAGGTACTAATGAAGGTAGTCTCCCCTACTTTAGAAAAGTTTCAGACTGTACGCTGTTAGAGTATGCAACAAGAATCCAAATATCCGAGTGTAAGAGTATATAAGGTTTTAGTTTTCTGTGGGGATGGTCAAGAGAAAGACTCTAGGAAGACGAATTGAAGCTCGTGTAAAAACGTTCTTATCGACAATGCTAGTTACTAGTCAATGATCCAATGAAGAGATAACTATAAAGTAATGGGTAGGTTATTGGTTAGACTCCTAGTCCGTTCCCGCAGTATCGTTTATGCTTATATATAAGGTGTACCGCAGCTGACCCACCACACTCCCGATACTTTGGACTCGTACTGATTGTCTACCAATAGCCTAAATAGAATCACACACCACCCTTATGTACCTGTAAACCCATGATTGCGTTCCGGACCGTAATCATCGATTTACCTTACACCAGGGTGTTATGCTTTTCCATAACCCTAACCTAAGTAATACTAGAAACAAATGCGTGCAACCAAAATGTGTTAAGTAGTAGATACTGCTCACGTATAAGATGCGGTTAGAGGTTCTTCCCCTTTCAGGTTCACCCGAATAACCGTAATAAGAATAAGGTGTAAGTATCACGCACGGTTAGCGGCCCTTCCCCTTTCGGGTTCACTCGCACAAATAACCGGTTCAATTTATGAAAAAGTCTAACAGGGTCTTGCTCACATAGGAAAGTATGCGTACAAAATACACGTTCATATAAGTAAATAAGTATAGCATAAAATTTCGATTTGAATATAAATCGAATAAATCGCACAATTGTGCAAAATGAGAGTAAACGAGTTAAAGAATGCTCAAGATCAGTGATGTAAGAATAACTGCTAATAACTAGTGTGAGAATAACCACAAATAAAAGAATAATGTGAGAATAAGATAATGCGCGAACATAACTATAAATAAAATGGTGTAAGAATAAGATAATAAGCAATGGAGAGTGTGCAGAATAGACGTAAAGTCTACTGGCATGATGGTTTAAATTTAATAGTTTTGCAGATATGTACTATAAGATAAAAGACATTTAGCGACATTCCGATGAGGGTATGTCCATTGTTTTGTTAAACCAGAAGTGTTGCGACTGAGAGTGTACAAGTGTAAAGAGATAATTTTCGTTTCTAAAATATGAGAATAAACTTTTTAGAAATCGAAGAATGTTTTAGATTCAAAACAGGTACCCAAGAAAAGACTTCGTGAGTACACATATTCATGTGTTTACGAGAAGTCGAGTTGAAAAATGTTGTAAGGCATGTTATTAGTTGAAAATTTCTTTTCCCACAACAGATATTGGATCCGTTATATGAAAGCAAGAAGATTTACTTTTGATTTGTAAATATGTGAATCAAGTTTATAAGATGCATGAGGAAATCATATAAATCAAATGTGTTTCAAAAGATCAAGCTTTAAAATCTTGCGTGAATGATAAAAACTAACGTGTATGACACAAAAAAAAAAACTTATAACTACATAACATTTCTGAAAACAGATTTCAAACATTGAAAAGAAGTTCGAGTCACAGTAAAGGAATTGATAAGGGTTGAGTTGACTCTCCTTGATAATGATTGAAAGGTATGGGTAAGACAGGTAGAAGATTGCATATGGTCCCGAATGCCTTGACGAATTTTGAGAAGTAAAACCTTACTGTATTAAAACATTCCTTCTGTTTACAAGTTAAAATCCCCTTAAAGTTGAAAATTCTTCCATATTTATAGAATGTTTGGGAAAATCCGAGTGTTACCCGTTTTGATTAAACTTGAAACATTGAATTATCATAATGTAGCAAAATTTATAGGTTGAAAAATCGTTTGTTTGTAAAAATTGTTAAGGCATCTCCTTGGGCTCATAACACGCTAAATGTTTCAAGACACAAGGTGAATAAGTTTCTCTAAAGCTAGGTAATTGGGTTTTGTGTTTTCATGAGATGGCAACATAGGATCAGTTGCTAAGGTGATCGCTTTAAAGAGTAGTGTACTGGTGTGTGTTGGGTAGATAGGCTTTTAAGATGTTGTGTACATTGTGGAGACACAAGGGAATAGTTTAGAGATATACTGTGACATCGATCGAGTAAGTTTGTAAACATGATAATAACAAGACGATTAATAAGTTTGAAACCACATTCGTGTTTAACTGTGCAACGTTCAAGAATAAAAAATGTGATCAAAGTTAAACAATAAACTTAAAAATTTATGCCATAGGAAAATGTTTTTGAACAATAGAAATGATGCTTTATGAAAATCATGAAACATAAAGGAAATAGTGTAAGTTTTAATGCGATAAAATAGTGCATAGAGGTTTTAGTAGTGATGATGAAAAGCGAACGATCAATGTGTATATAAAACAACAGATGATGGAACTTAGAATCCAAATGTTAAACAAAACATAAGAATTAATAACAGAAAACGGAAAAATACACTAATAGCGATAGCTATTAATAGGGAAAAACTCAAAAGAGATAATAACTTCATTATAGAAAATTATGATAAGAGTTCAAACAGCAAATGAAAAGTATACCAATAATGGAATGTGATACTAAAAATATTTCCAATGAAAATGGTGACTAGCCAAAGAAATTGAAATATTATTAGGACTTATGGGGAGTGTACTTAAACCTATAAGTAAATGGTCATCCTTCCCGATTGTACGTACCCTGTCACTGGTAAATTTCAAAACTTTTAGCGAGACTTTTAAAACGAGATGTAGAAATAGATCCTTGAGATGTGGATTTCACTCCTAACTCCAAGATGTATTTCAAAATTGAAAACAATTGTGGAATGAAACCAATCACTAAGTTAAGGATATCACTCCCAGCTTAGTGGTTAAGTTTCTTTTTGAAGGAAATACTCTTTGAGGTGTGGATGTCACTCCTATCTCAAAGATATATTCCTAAGATAAATAACATAACGAGGAGTGAAACTAATCACCAAGGTATGGATGTCACTCCTAACTTGGTGATATCATTTCGTTTGTGAAATACGAGTGTCTTATTCTCCAAGCAAAATACCGAAAGAATAACGAGAAAGAATCATAGCAAAAATATCTAGAAAGAAAATATACGAAATAAGAGAAATATACACGAGAGGACTCCTGAAAGTAAGCTTAGTTATAGACTAGGCTAAAAGGCATTCTAATAACCAAATTCCCTATAACCATGGCTCTGATACCAATCTGTAACACCCCAACCGATGGCGCAAACATCGAGGTGTCACGTAGTGACGATTGTTCAATAGCTCATGGTACTAAAGTGTAAATTTGAATACATTGAATTAAATAGTTTATTACATTGAAAGGAAAAATACAATAATTCTAAAGTGTCAAGTCTATCTAGAATACAATAAAATCAAAGCTTAAATTAAATCCAAAAGCATAAAAGAAGCGTCTCAAAATCAACAAAAAACATGTACAAAATAATTTTGTCAACACATATAATGTATTGGTGAGCATACCCTGTTTTAGTTTCAAGAATCGCTTGTAATATTTGTGCCATGATGATTGCTATTATGTAATTAGTAGAATGAGTGCATCAAAACCAACCCTAAAAGTTTCAAGTATCAAGTATCACCCGAAAGTTTCAAGTTTCAAGTTTCACATAACAATGACCAAGGCTCAAATGAAACCATAATCACACAAGGGATATAAATCGTAGTACTACTCATTGTTATGCTCGGCCCTTCGGTTAATGATTTTGATTACGTTTCAATTCACACAAATCACATAAGCATCACATAAGGCACATTACGTTTCAAAGTATACATAGTTTAATAGTAATAATGGTACATGAATCACCCCAAAATAGTAAAACATGAAAAAGGGGAAAGATATACTCACAGTTTGCGAAAGCGATCAAAATCCAACTTAAGCGGTCGTGAGTTAAGTAATGGGAATTCCGAGGAATTCAACCTACAATGTATATGAATACTAATGAGGAAAAGTCTAAGAGTCTAAAGCATCTAGGGTCTAAGGCATTAGGGTTTACTAGGCTCATCTAGGGAAGATGAAGTTTTTATGATAACTCGAATGTAATAATAATTTTTAAATAAAATATATTATGATTCACGATCGTATAGGTGACTAAAGAAGTTTAATACTACGTTTCCACAAAGTAGGAACATTTTCTAAATTATAGAAAAATATCCATAACACATATTTTAATAATTTACTTTTAACTAAATAATTGATTATATCTAATTAAATGTAATTAAAACTAAAAATACAAGACATGATCCAAAAATGATATTTTTATGAAAAATAATTATTTTCTGATTTAAAATTTTGAAAATAATTTGTCCATAATTTTTCTCAATTTATTTGTATTTAAAATAAATTTAATGAGTTTAAATCATGTTTAAATGGTTAAAAATAGGAAAATAAATAAAAATGAATGTTTTCAGGTCCAATAATTTTTATTTAGGTTCATGATCCTAAAAAATATTTTTCCAGAAAATTTGAGATTTAAATCATTAAAAATGAATTTTTAATCAATTATTAATGATTAAAACTATGTAAATTAATAAAAATATGAAAATAATTTATTTTCCAGAAAATTTTTATGTGATAATTTTATTTATGGTGTCAAGATGCTACTCCTAAATTTTTATAATTTTTGGAGTAAAAATGAATTTTCTATGATTATTACAAGGTTTATGTGTTTATATATTATTATATAATAACAATAATACAAATCTGAAAAAAAAAATAAGAAAAAAAAAGTGGCGCTGGGGGTAAGGATCGAACCCGGCCCTCTTCAGTCTCCAACACACACACAAACCACTAGGCTAGGTCATGGTTTGTTCTTTTAACTTGAAATAGAATTATATTTAATTACTAATCTGAACATCATCTTCTTCCCCAAATCATAAACCCTAACCCTAGATTTTCTAATCCATTCAATTCAACATATTTGATGATCAAAACCATGGGGCTTTTAATCTAAATAGGCCGAATAACATGATGCAATTATAGAATTTGACTTACAATCGTGTATGGATCGAAAAAAAAAGAATGTATGGTCCGAGCTTGTAGTCGCGATTTAGAGGCTTCCTAGACGTGTTGTAACGTGATATTTGTGGGTTTAGAATGTGGAAAAGTGTAGAAACGAACTAGTATAAAGAATTTATAGTGCTATTTAGAAAATATTAACGTATGATTAAGGTATTAAACTCGCCGGTTACATACCATAAAAACCCGATTATTAGTCTTTAAAATGTGTTTATGAACCGATTTTAATGATGGAATTCGAATGATTTAAGTTAAGAAACGTATGAGAATCATTAAGAGCGATTAAAATGTGTTAATTCTACCTTTAAGACTTCGCCGGACTTTATTCCGGTGGCCGGAATCGTCTCGCCGGAAAAATCGAGGAAAAGAGGGAAGGGCTGTTTGAACCTTTCAGTTTTGGCAAAATTGATCCCTCAAATTATAACCTTGTTAGTAATATAAGTTACTTGGTTAATTTCCTTTATAAAAACTTAACTTGGTTAACCAATTTAACTTAAAAGAACTTGAATTTTTTTATTGAACCTTTTTATGAATACGTTTCAACATACCCATTTGATTAAAACTCATACCCGATCCATAATAAATATAAACGATAATTTTTTTCTTTTTAGTTCTAAAATTATATTTGAAAAACGACGAAACTTACCGAGATTAAATACAAACGTTTGAATACGCGGGGGACTATAATTGACATCTTACTAAAATATGAGGGTGACGGGTGTCACACAAATTAACATGTATTATGGTTCTCTCATACAAGTTTAACCATTACAAGCCCTTAATTCATGTTTTTATAACAACCCATGATTTTCATCATACCCAAGCATGAACATACCATCAAATTTAGCCAAATAAAAGGTTACCTTGTGTATATTAGGCTTGGAAGATTCGTTTTAGGGCTATAGCATTCAAAACCCCTTTGATTTCACCTTGATTCAAGCTTACTCTTGAGTTTTAGGGTTTGGTGTCTGTGTGTGTTCTTGATGAACGAATTTGGGGTTATGAGTTGATTTCTCTCTCTTTTTTTTATAAATGTTTAACCAAACTCAAGTTTGGGTTACTTGGCAAGTTAGCCCATTCATATTTTGTTAAGTATATGCTAGTTCAAGACACTAATCAAGTTAGTCTTGTATCATTGTTTAAGCCTTGTTTAGCTAACAAGGTTGACGGGTTTAATTTCCCTAGACTAGGAAATTCGCATAAGTCGTGTTTCATGCGGTTCAGTTTAAATGCCATGTGTGCTTAAATTATCATAAAATATGGTTTAGAAATTTTGGGGTGTTACAACTCCACCCCCCTTAAAGAGGGTTCATCCTCGAAACCGGATATATCTACGAATTCCCATGGGTCGCGCCTCATGGTTAATCTAGAGTTTTATCCCCGCTCGACGAGGTTTATTTTAATTGAGTTAGATTACAACAGCTAGATTTACGTATACGCATTCATCTACCCTTGCCAGGAATTATTCAAGTTCAGGCACCCGTAGGTGTCATGGTTTGCCCAGGCGTTAGCGATTTGACTCCTTTGTGGGTTTGGATCCCTTAAATCCCTAAGGGTTTAGCGAATTCTTTCGACTATTTATTTCACTTGGAATCATTTCTATGCACTGAGACACATATTGGGTTTAGTTATCATATTGGCTTTCTGAATAACGTCAACCACTCTCAAAGTGGTTTTAGTTTCAGTTTGATTCCGGCTCTAAGGCTTCTTATAATGCCATGGTTCTATCAGGAAGCATCGAGTCCTTTCCATGCCTCACGTTTTCCTTGACCTAGACACCGAGTGTCCTTTTTGATAGTGTTTTCACCTGCCACTAGGCTTAGCTCTGTTTAGGCACTCATCTGGGTCTAAGTTGTGATGACTTCACCTGACCTGTTTGAACCTCCTAGTGATTACTTAGCTATAACTAGACTATTAACGGTTCATCATTTGTTCTGTCACTATCTGATTGCCAATTCTGTGAGTAGTTAATTCATTAGGGTTTTCGGCTACAAATATATTTAGTTTCATAAGTCACATGCTTTAGTCGGTCATCCAATCCAATGTCTACGACTTCTGATGTGCTTCTACACACCGTGTGTCAAACATTCGAGTTAAGATTTGTTGGGCTTTGTAAAAATCCAACATTTGTCTAACAGGCTGTAACAGCCCTAGATAACTCGTATCATATATTTTCCGCTTTGCCCGCACAGCTATATTAAATTGTGACCAAGCTCACGGTTTGGCATTGGTCTCACCCCCGAAGGACTGGCCAAAACGCGTTGTGGTAGTGATGGTGGCCACACCCTTATAAAGAAGTATTTGTTTCCCTTTTCCCAACCGATGTAGGATCTTGCAACGTGCATATGTCCTAGTTTAGTGCTAGGGTAGTATTTCGCATTACTCATCTAGAGTTAGAATATTCCATGGAATCCTCCACATAATACCTCAAATAGCACTTCATCTGTCTCATGCATTCTATAATTTACGTTGGTGTTATCTTATCCGAATTTTAGTATGTGAGTTTCACTCTTAGTCGAAATTAATTCTAGAAGATTGATCACCTATTATCTCCTTACCCCGGTGTCCCATCCTTTAGGATTTCTATCCTATCTATAGAATTAATATAGGGTTCTTGACCCTTTCTTATTCAGCCATTTGAATTTACATATTTAGCTATCACAAGCGTCTTATTTGAGATCTAGCCCGAGTCTTCCGACTCTCTTATTTATCTAGGTATTATTTCGTATATAACACCCCTTCTTTGCATCCCCACCGGGTCTTGTTTTTATTTAATCCCTTGGAACTCTTTGGTCCCAGGGCAATTTCTTTAATGATCTACCCTTGCAGGGTTCGTTTTTATGTTATGATCCGTTTCTGTTTATTCACGTCCCTTAGGACGTATTGACCCTTAGATCAATTTAGCTTCCTTAAAAATGCTCTTACTTGTCTTCGCTTTATGGTGTTACATTACCATGTTTATTCACACAAGTCTGTTAACTTATGTTTTATTTATTTAGTGTTCTTATGCATAGTGGTCTAGCAGACCGCTTTTGATTTTCTATGAAGGCATTGCCTTCATCTTCCTGATTCACAACCCTCTACATGATTTAGAGTTCAGATTATGTGTTCATCCATCATGTGCTAAGGCCCATGAGATTTATCTCACTTTATTTGATGTTGACATATCTTTATTAGACCGTATCACTCATCGTTTTCTCTCACATGATTCTTGCTCGAGGCTAGGATCGTTCCTCTGGTGCGGATGCACCTCCGATTTCTAGGGTCTTCCATGAGCCCCATTTTTTATTTAGAATTTAATTTCTTCTTTTATTTAACACTTCGTTTTACGGTATAAAAGCTTGTTTTTAGCTCAGACTCGTGGGAATCATAGTTCACACTTGTTCCATGTGTTTTTGTTTTTGCCGCATTCCAATTTAGCGAGACAAGTAGTTCTTGGTTGCCCGTGAACTTTCACGGATCCTTATGATTTAGTGTGACACATAGTTCACATTTACTCCTTAGACTTTCTTGAATTTAATACGAATTGTGTGACGCATAGTTCGCCTTTACCCGTAGGCTTTCACGAATTTATTATGATTCAAGTTTAAGTGTAACTTAACCCTAAGCTTAGCCCGAATCTTGTCTTTTGTTTTACCTTCAGTACGAGGTTCATGTTGGAATATGAGTTGACTTCTCGAGAACGGTTCAAATTTTCTTTAGTGTTTACCTTTAGATATGGTTCTGATTCATCTATGATTTTTACCTTCCATGAAGGTTTGGTCTTTACTTTTTAACAAACCCTCGGCTAGGGTCTAGTTTGATTTACAGTCTAACCCTCGGTTAAGACTCAGATTTGACCATCGGTTATGGTCCGATTACTCTACTCACCATTCATCCTATAGTAAGGACTCGTTTGTGTTTATGACTTAACCTTTGATTAAGGTTCAAGTTCCTTTTAAGAATTTAACCTTTTATACAGGTTCAGGTTTTATTATGACTTAACCTTGTTTAAGGTTCAAGTATATTTATGTATTGAATTTGTTTATGACCCAACCTTGATTAATGTTCAAGTCAAATTACGAATTAACCTTTGATTAAGGTTCAATCTTAGCTTGGCCCATGTAACCGTTTTGGTAATACCTTTGGCTCCACGGCCCCACGGGTCGTTTATGCATTGGTTTCACATACCCAGTCTACCCGGCCTCTTAAATGTTTAGAAATACCTCGCGAATTATATATATATATATACACACGCACACACACACCTATTTTTTTTGAAGAGGTTCATATTCCTTTCTCCCCTGACCCAGTCCTTGTCACGTGAAAAGCAGACATGTAGATCATAAGAAATCCACCGCATCATGTGCTTAACACTTACCAGGCCAGGGTGAGCAATCCGCACATGACACAGTGACCTTATCGTGATCACCACGGTACTCTCCAGGTGAGCAATTTCTGGTCATGCATCTTGTTTAATAAAAACATTCTTGTTTGTTTGTCTAATGCATTTTTGTATACACACGTTATTAAGCTATTTGTGTTTTAACCAATCATACAGTCTTAACCATACAATCACGTCTTTCAATTCTCGGTTCGGCGGAGCCTTGACCCACCATGACCGTGCAATTAGCAAGTAATCGCGTCCTAGCTAATCATTGTACCTTTTTATTGTATCACCGTAGTGATACAACTAGAATCTCCAACTTCCGGTTCACTTTGACCGTGTAGTTGGAATTTTGTGTTTTCGAGTTTCTAAGTGCTTGTTGCACTCAATCCATCGCATCATCAAAGTGAGGCGACTGAGTTTCCCAATTTCTGGTTCGGCTGAGTCTTAACTCACCATGATCGTGTAATTGGTGTGTTTCCTGGGCGTTAGTGTTTAGTACACTGTTCCCTTAGTTCATTTCGGATAGACTCGTATTCAATCATGATATAGATCGTTTTTGACAAGATTATTACATTTTGGAAGTGAATTCCTTACTGGATTGATGATCATACTTGAACCGAACGTTTAGACTCGTTTAACCTTTGGCTCTAATACCACTTGTAAGACCCACCCGGTTAAACCAGTATTATAAGATGATTTACGAGCTAATAAACTTAGTTTGGAAGTTTGTGTTTAAAACATTACATGTCCCACGAGTTTGTCAAAATTTTCTGCACATGCAGTTCATGGTTTAACATATGCACGATGAATTTAATATTGAAAACTATAATGATGGCACCTTCCAAAAACCAAGTTTATGAAAGTTTGTATTTAGAAGTTGCGGAAGCGGACGAGTCTTGTACGTTTGGTTCTTGGTCTGAGCCTTGATCAACATCGTCCGAATCTTGTCCTTGATTCCCTAGGGGTTATTCGCGATTAAAATAACTCGTTTAACTTTATTAAATTGATTAGAATAAAAAGAATAAAGAAATTTAAAAGTTTGGGCGATTAAAGTCGTCTCCGCGGACCGCGCACGCGAATTTGCTAGCTCAGGATCCTAACACAGGCGGGCCTTAACTTGAGGCGGCCTGAAATTTCATATCTTATTAACACGGCCGGGTGAAATCTTACACGGCCGACTGAAATTTTGGATCTTATTAATACGGCCGGGTAAAATTTGACACGGCCAGGTGGAATTTCGGATCTTGTTAACACGACCAGGTGAAATCTAACACAGCCGGGTGGAATTTCGGATTTTGTTAACACGTCCGGGTGAAATCTGACATGGCCGGGTGACGGCTTTTGCTGCACTTTTTTACTTAGCCAATTTTGCAGCCAAGTTGCTGCACCAACCTGCACTTTTCGGGTCAATTTAAAAATACTCCCGGGGCTTTCCGGAACACGTTTAAAGGTCCCCACATGGACTACAAACATGATTAATAAAAATTTTGAATTTCTAGTTCGGTTTCTAACCTAAAATCATAAATTATATGTCCCTAAATAAGTTCACTCGTTAAGTTTTGCATATATCAAATTATTAGATTTTATGATTTCCAAGGCCTATTGATGAATTTTCTATGCTTGTCAAGCCTCAACTCGACTAGGTGACTTCCGCCCAAGTCATTTATACTGTGTTTGCGATGCCTCATATCCATGGCCACATGTGCCATTTCTCTCGGTCTTATTCGCTCGGTCTCTATGACTTGCGACATGGTCTAAACATGATGTTTTTATAACCCTTAGAAATCACAACTTCATTTCATCTAAAAGATTTACCCACAATTTACACATCCTACAAGAGCATATATGTACATATGCTACAAAGTCATAAATATGACTTACCTTGGCTTGCGCCCTTTTTGCTTCTAGACTAGCTTGAGGTAGATAACATTGAGTCTACGAATACACTCAAGCAACTAGCACACTTTGTTATCGGCTTAATGTTGACTCTTGGTCTAAGCTATTGTCTATCTAGCATTTTACCCAATTGACCTGATAGCCTAATTCGGATATTAACAACCTTCATCTAAGGCCATTTTCTATGAATCATGTATCTTGTTTAAGCTTCCTTTTTGTGACATTTCAATGTCTATTCCCAAATGCATATACAAAGGTATAACTAAGCATATAAACATACTAGAAACGTATTAAGAATTAAGCTATCGAGTGACTTACCTTATGCCTGCTTCCTCTTTAACTCAATCCGAGACTCCTTGGCTATTCAAAGTCTCTTGTATTCGTACCTATGAGGTGAAAGATCACTTAGGTTGTTAGAACCTATACTTTACTTGTCTACACGCAATTTTGGTCGTGTTTTACCAATATACAAATTTTCAACAAATCATTTATGCCCAAGTAAAATCGAGTTCCCATTGAGGCATTTTATCAAACACTTTGTAACGCCCCAAAACCACTTGTTCGTCTAATTATGCCACTAGTCGTGATTACTAAAATAACTTGGGTTATGTTATATTATTGAAACAAGCTAGTGAATGTTATTATCTAAGTAACGGGAATAATATTAGAAGCTAGCTTGGTATATTAAGTTTTTATAGCAAAACGAACCGAGACTAAACTTGAGGGAGCATAGTTGCCAAAATGATAAACTTGGTTTTATTATTATGTAATTAAAAGAAAAACACACACACTTGGTGTGTGTCACGAAAATCATCAGGAGACAAAGTCTCCTTTGCCTACAACCCTAACAAGAACAAGCTCAATCAAGGCCATAATCAACGGGGTTATTCTTGCATGAGCTCTAAAACGAATCACCCAAGCTTGATAAACGTAAAGGTACCTTTTATTTGGTATAAATTGATGTTAAATTCATTTATGATCTTGATGAAATTCTAGGGTTTTTATAAACACGTGAATTTCTTAGTCTCTATGGTGTTCTAGGTGTTAGTAGACATCAAAAGACTAAAAAAACGTGGTGAATCATAATAGGTTGTTGATTCATGAGAAATCATGATTATGTGTTATGAGTAAGTAGTGGGTTTTACCCTAATCATGAACTACACTAGTATGTGGAATAATCTTGCAATTTCTATGTGATTAGTATCATGTATGTGTGCTAATTGTTGAAATGATAATGTGCCAATGGTTAGCTAAGCCATGTCGGAATCTAGAAAGTCTTGAACATCTAGAATTAACATGATGAAAATGGTGCATATGATGTGTTCAATAAAATGCTTGAATGAGGAAATAAATGTCTAAACATGTATGAACATGAATACTTGAAATGTGATGTTGAACTAGTTGTAAAATGAATACATGAAAGCCATGGATAATGAAAGAAATCCATATTATGTATTCTAAAAAAACAAGGTTTGGCATGTCCCTTAGTTAGGTACGAGAATTAGGGAGCAAGCGGCTTAAACAGATGAAAACTCAATGCGTATGGGAACAAGAACGGATATGAGGTAAGTTCTACTTACACTATTAGACTATGACATGGATTAAGTGTTATATATATTGGTATTAAGTGTGTACTAAAGACAAACCCCAAGGGGTGAAATTCATTAAGTGGGTCGATTTATGTGGACTCACAATAAATCAAGGTTTATGAGATTAATTGAAACCATGAGTAGTGACCAAATGGTGAAATTCGCCAAACCGGTCAATTAATAATGATATGTAAGAAATGGTGTTTTAACCCAAAATGGGTCACTAAAATCATTTGAATGAAGTTGTTAAGTATGTTGTTAAATGGGTCAAGTTTGTGACACTTGAACCATAGATAAAAGCTTGGATAACTTAGTATTATGAACTATGAGTCTAAACGAATCAAATGGTGATGTCCTCACCATGTGATTCTAATACTTGATGCTTGTATTTCAAGCATTAAGATTCATGAGGTTAAACGGATCAAATGGCGAAGTATTACCATTTGAGTTCCGAGTAATTAATGTGTCTATTTAGAAAGCACGCAGGTAAATACACTTGTGCATGCACACTTGATGCTAAGAATCATAGAGGATAAGCACAAGGTATGAGAATGGGTCAACACTGCCGGGTAAGTCCGTAGTATAAAATATAACCGTGGTTGAAGATATATGTTAAGGAAATAGCTCACATGAAGTGTGGGTGCCAAATAGGTAAGTTATTTTCATAACTATGTATAATGCGCACTAATGTGCTTAGAATTGAACAAATTGGGAACAATCAAATGAAATGGTAAAAATCTAAGTCCGTAAGGACTTAGAAGTTTTTAAACAGATCATTGAGTCAAAAACAATGAATTTGAACCAAGAAGTGTCGCCACGGATGGCCAAATTGAAATATTGGCTATAAGGGGCATTTTGGGAATGTCAAAGGATTCACTAACGGTTAAACCTTAGAAACGGGATTATAATGAACAAATCGGACAAACGCTTTGGTTGATCAAGTGTCTAATAACTTGACAACATTAACTATATGCATTTTGTGTGGGTAAATAGCGCCTTGTTAAGTTCAAGGCCTTAATGGGTCAATTTGAGTATAAATCGCCATAAACTTGCAAAACTAAGCCTCGGGTCATGGTTACGTAAACCGGGCAAGGATTTTACTCAAACAAATGTTAATCTAATTGAAAATGTGATTTTCATGCTTTGAGAGTTGTCCGATGCGTTTACGACATGAATACTAGGCTTTAACATCAGCAAATATGGTCCAGTAGCAGTGAACAGCCGTTCACATGGACCGAACGGCCGTTCGGGCTTTACAGAAGACTCAGAAACGTCAGTGTCAATGTGAACAGGCGTTCGGATAGACCGAACGGCCGTTCGGATTGACATCCAAATTTTAAAATTTTCATATAAAATCGTAGAAAAATAGTTAGGAGGTGTTCTTTATATTTCTAGAAAGCTCTCTTAGCATAGAAAAATTCTTATTTGAAAGTCGAAGTCAGATTTTGGTTTTTAGAAGGGGTAAAAGCTAAGCAGTTAATCTCGGCCGAGATAACTGATATCTCGGCCGATATATCGGTTATCGGCCATAGGGACTCATCTCGGTATCAAATATCGGTTGTTATCTCGGTCCCGATAATATCGGCCGAGATGGCTGATATATCGGCCGATACATGCTTCCGAAATATCGTTCAATAAACCGAGATGACAGAAAACGGGCAGAAACCCACTTGTTAAACTGCAAAACTGCTCTTATTAATGGCAGAAATAACTTACCTTCGTTAACAACTTTGAGAGTACGTTTGGAAAGCTTTTTTCCAGCAAGAAGAGATGATAGTAAGTGATTGGAGATAAAGATTGCAGCGTTTTCTTCTCCTTGATGCTGATTCTCTGGTTCCAGACTTCCAGTCACTTGCTCTAATTGTAGGAGAAGATAAGTTTGGCGGCTGATATAATAGGGTTAGGGTTTAATAATAAGTTTAGGATGTAAACATATAATATAACCCCCTCTACCTTTCAATAGTTTACATTTAATGTCAAAACTTTTAATATTTTTGTATAAAAAGTGTAAAATTAGTTTATGTATTTAAACATTTAACCCCCTATCTTTACTAGTTTACATCTGGTCCTTATAAATTTATACATAAACATATAAATTAACATTATACATATAATATAAACTATAAATAGCCCCTTAAATTTTCTACCGATATATCACCGATATCTCACCGCGAAAACCGATATATCAAATATCGGTCCTCGACCGATAACCGATATTTTTCCGCATTAACTGCTTAGGGTAAAAGCGATCCGAACAGTTGTTGCGCAAAAGTTGCAGCAGTTTGTCATCCTAAGATAGGGCCGTTTGGCCTGGTTCGTTCCGTTTTGATGTGTAACGACTATCGTACTATTTTAAATGTATTATTGACAACCCACTAAGCATTCTTTGTTTAATGGTGCTAGGTAAACATGTGATGGAAGTCCCAGAGCAAGGATCAAGTCGCGAAAAGAGCCGATCACACCCGAACACTCATCAAGCTTCCACAATAGAATTCAAGAGTCTCCCGTGAAATTTTATCTTATGTTTTAATAGATAAAATGTAAAAATCAAAAAGTATTGATCACAATAATTTAAGTTTTTCTTAAATATCAAAGTAAGGTCAAAACCCGTATGATTAGGTGTTGATCGCGTGATTACGGGTTAGGGTCTACAAGTGGTATCGGAGCCTTTGGTTTGAGGGATCCGAGTGTCGAGAAGGATACTTGGACTCAAAATGTGCTCTCAAGTGTTGAAGGGTGTTCGGTTCGGGGCTTGATCTAGGAATCCGGTAGGTAAAATTTACAATAACAATCCGGTTTGATCGAAGATGGTTATATATGATCAATAGTGAATCACGTAGATACATGCTATCACAAAATCTTGGTAAGGAAATGGTTGGGCTGCTTGAAGCCTATCCAAAGATTTATTCAGGAAACGAAATTCTTATGTAACAAGAATTCTAACATTATTACTGTAAGGATGCATACTAATACCGACATGTCATGATACTAATCAACTGAAATTGTAAATGTGACAGGGATGAGAACATTTTATTCGATCGAGATACGATCGAATGATTCACCCAACGGGGTGGTGGAGGGTCCAGGAGCACGGCGGAAGACATGCTCACCAAGGACCAGGTCATGTAACGACTCAGACTAGCGGATTGATAAAAAAAGAGGGGAACACATGAGCACATATCAATCAGGTACACTCCCTAAATCATAGTAAGTGCACGAGTTATTATCACACGAAGAATGGTAATTGCATACACAATCAAAGAGCAAAATGGGAAAGGTGCATAGTTCTAGATAATGAACGATCAATGCTCAAACTTAGCTTGAACATCGAAACCAGGTTGGGGGTAATCATCCCAAACTAACGTTTAAAATCTAAGAAATGCTAGAGTCACGTAGTGGTCATATCAATGGGTATGAACACACAAATTTTTATGGAATGAAAACACATCGTTGGTTTTATATGAGTAAAGGTAAAACCAAATACCCAATAAGTATTAAGAAAAAGGTTTTACCAAATAAAATAGGGGACACAAGCATGAGCTGAAAATTTGCTAGCATAGGGTGTAGATGCACGAAGTGCGACTAGTGATTGGATCTACAAGTTAACATGTGTTAAAAGTTGCTGATGGGTTGAATGTAGATAAACTGGGCGAATGTAGAGAAATGTGGGCGAAGGTAGAATGGTTATGGGCGAAGGTAGAAAGAGACTGACATGAAGACACACATTCGTACCCTAGTATGGGCGAATGTGGAAGAAGTCCACATTCGACCATTCCTAGTGGGCGAATGTGCAGACTGTATAAATAGGATTTGTGTGTTTTTGAGTTATAGATAGTTTTAGTTGAAGTGTGTGTTTGTGTCAGGTTCCAGGTGTAATTGAGAAAGTGTTTAAGTGGTCTAGATTAACGTGTGTGTGATTGTAATTGAATATTTGAGAAAGTTAATCTATGAAAAAGCTTTGAAAATGATGTTAATTGTGTTTTGATCCGAGTTTTATCAGTTTGTTCAGAGCTAGGGTTTCCGCACCTGGTTTTGTTACTTGTATGATCAATTAATCCTGTTTCATCTCAAATCTTTCGTTTACAAAGTGGTATCAGAGCCACGGATCATACAACAACAAATTTGATAAACTCAGAGCTGATTTGGACCTAATTTTGATCAAAATACATCTGTTTTTGAGTGATAATGGTTTTTGAGTGTTTTTGATTGATTTGAAGTTGATTTTGTGGATAAAATCTAAAATTCCAAGAATTAAAGTTGTTCCAAATCAATCCCGAATCAAAACCTGATAAAGATCATTCAAATCCATAAACTTTTGAAAATCAGAGATCAAAATAACCGTTTTTCAAAGTGTAACCGTTTTTCAAACCTGAAATGGGCGAACTTGCAGGGTAAGGGGCGAACCTGACTATTTTTGGGCGAACGTGTGTCAATTTTGGTCGAACGTAAGTAGTTTCTGGGCGAACCTGGAAATTCTTATTTGAATTTTTCACTTTCGGGTAAGATTTTCCACATTCGATTCGTCGGGCAGGCGAACGTGGAAACAGACTGGTCGAACCTGAAGCATTTTGGGCGAAAGTGGAAAGTGTGTTGGGAGATTTTACTTTCTGTTCATTTTCTACATTCGGGTGTACTCATTTTGGTCGAAGGTGAACAAAAGGGGACGAAAGTAGACAAAAAGGGGCGAACCTAGAACAGTGTTTTGGAAAATTGTCTAAGTGTTGGATTTTTCGAAGTTCGTGATCATGTGGAATTTTCCGACTACCCCGAGACCAGCAACGACACAACCACAACAGCAAGTGATGGACCCATGGACAGTGGCAGCACAAAAGACGAGCACACAGTCTTCGCAACCGATTAACTACATGGCGATGACTAGCTCGATGCCTCAAAGTGTGGCACCTCCAGCACCACAACCTGACTACTGGGGAGTAGCAGCAGCGGTGGTAAATACTCAAACTACAAATGCTATTTCTACACTAATAAATGACTTATCTTCAGGTAGCAGGAATCGGCCACCTAAGCTCATGGAGATACAAGAATATAATCAGTGGCAGAAAAAGTTCAAGATCCACTTGGAAGGCATGGGAGTGGAGGGTGCAGAGGCATGGAGTATGATTGCTAGAGGTTACACAACACCAGTTTTGAAGAATACAGGTGAACCAGTTCCATTGGAGAGTATGTCTGAGGAGGAGAAAAAGAAGTTTGCTATGGAGAAGAAAGCCTATTCCCAGTTGACTCAGGCAATCACAAACGATCTTTTGCATCAGTTTGGGACATGCACTACATCTAAGCAACTATGGGATATGCTTAAAAAGAGGCATGATGGGAATGAGAAGACTAGAAGTTTAAGGATGGAAGAATTACGAAAGGAGTTTGAGAATTTTTCTTATATTGGCAATGAAACTTTAAAAGAATTAACTCCTAGATATAGTCATTTGCTAACTGAATTGTCAAGTTATGGTATACAGATTCCTATGACAGCTTTGGTGGATAAGTTTGCAGATGCTCTACCACCATACTGGGATCAGCATGTGGAAGTTCTCAGGGAGAAGGATGCATACCAATTCTGGACTATTCATGAGTTTCTGCAGAAGCTGTAAAACAAAGAGCTGGAAGAGAAGAGGAAAGCTAGAAGATCACAGATTCCTCAGAATCCTAGCTTATATTTTGGAGGCACTTCAGTTCCAGTTAGTAACTTAAGTTCAGGTGGATTAGTGGCACCACATGTTGCGTGCATTTCCAATGTTATGGAATCACCAAAACCTACCATCAACTACATGGCACAAACCTCATCCTACTCACAACCATCATACACACCACCACCACCACAACAACAATACAACAATTCCTACATTTCACCATTCTCACCAATGCAACAAGTAGCTTTCTATACTGCTAGCCAATCTCAACAACCAATGAACCAAGTTACTCAACCTAATCAACAACCGGTGGTTTTGGAGACTTCTAAGTTGGGAAATGTGACGGTTGAAGTTGCTCAGCAACACATTGCACTAGTCTCTGCAATGGTATCATCTTACAATGGGTTGATTGCTAGTCAAATTGGGAACAACAACTTAACCAATGAAGACTATGCACAGATTGATAAAGAAGAGATGGAATTGATTGATATCCAGTGGGCTTTTGCGAGCATTATGAGAAGAGCAACGGAGTTTATTGAGAAGACAGGTAGAACAGATTTGGGAACTTCTCCTAACACAACCTACGGGTTCAACAAGGAGAAAGTTACTTGTTTTAACTGTGGAGGGAAAGGTCACTTCAAAAGGGAATGTACCCCGCCACCAAAACAAGGTAATAGAAACCCTTTCAATGCAAGCTACCAGAATCGTCAACAACAAAACCAAAACCAAGTTTCATACCAAAATAACAACAACTACCAAAACCGTCAAAATAACTCTAACAACAACCAAAACAGACAACCAAACACACCAAACCAGACTCAAAACCAATCACCCAATAACACTAATCGAACAGTCATACCGATCACTACACCAAATGAGACACAACAGAATACCAATCAGAATCAAGCATTGGTGATTCAACAAGATGAACGGTTTGATTGGTCGGGATTACAAATAGGTGTTGAGGAGATTACAACTGGTGGCAATGTGGCTTGTGTTGCCTGCCAGGTTGATATTGAAGAGTCGGTGATCGTTGATGAGAAGAAAGAAACTAAGGTTGAAGTTGATGTGTCTGAGGCTGAAGTGAAAATGGTGAATGAACTTGTTGAGGTTAAGGCTGAGGATGCTAATTCTGGAGTGGTGATTGATGTGAGCGAAAGATTTTGACTAAAACAGGATTAATTGATCATACAAGTCACAAAACCAGGTGCGGAAACCCTAGCTTTGAACAAACAGATAAAACTCAAATCAAAACACAATCAAAGTCATTTTCAATGCTTTTTCATAGATAAACCTTTTCAAATATTCAATTACAATGACACTTAGGTTAATCTAGATCAGTTACACACTTTCACAAATTCAACCTGGAACCTAACCTGAACACACACACAACTGAAACCTCTCTATACATTGCAAAAACACAACATCTATATATACTAACTGCACGTTCGCCCCTTTACTGTGGTCGAATGTGGAATTTTTCCACATTCGCCCAGTATAAGGTACGAATGTGTTCCTTCAGTCAAGTCCCATTCTACCTTCGCCCTGTTTCTTCTACCTTCGCCCCTTTTATCTACATTCGCCCACTACTGTTTCACCTTCAACCCTTCAGCATCTATTAACATATGTTAACATCCAATCACTAGTCGCAAAACGTGTATCTACAAACTCCCCCTAGACTATTGATTGGATCGTCTTCTGTCTTCGTCCATTGCCTTGTTTAACAACTTTATTCTGAGCTGTTTCTTCTGCTCTTGGGTCATTTCAGGCTCCAACTTTCTCTTCACCGGTTTCGATACATTCGCCATCTTCACCATTTTGCCAAGTTTATTATCCAAATTACTCCCAGAGTTTATATCATATGCAAAACAAACTCCAACCACTTGAGTATACTTCTTTGCTTGATCAGCGTCATTCGGCTCATGATGAATCGGATTGTAGAAAAGCATGATGATGTCTTCGAAAGTACAGTTAATCAACCACATCGGATCAAATACATGAACATGCTTGTATTTGTCCTTCCCGTCTCTTAACACTATCACCGCTTCAGCCTTCCTCCAATCATAATACCAGAAAATAAAGTCAGCACTGAAATGTTGTGGCATGGGCATCAAAGGTATCTTTCTCATCACTTCAGGTGCTTTGTATATCCAAGTAACCCTCTTTAGCTTGGTTTTAGGATCAATATCCCGATGAACTTTCCTTCTGGGATATTGAGGCTTGAATCTATTCCATCTCGTTCTACTTTCCCAAACCAGCTTGTCTGCACACCAACCGACATGAGTATTATTAACTGAAGCACCCGACATTGGGAATCTGCATAAATCTCTGACCGCCCAGTACGGTAGAGTTAGCAAATCAATGAATCTGTAAAAGTACAAGATTCCTGATTCCCATTTGGCAGCTAGACACTTCAGCCTGCCCAAATATGTCCACCCGAGAGCTCTGCCTTTAAATTTAGCATTGTGGAATCTATAAAAACTTCCTTGAGCTTCAGGCTTCGGTCGGTTTTCATCCATTTCTCTCAATTTCTTCAAGTAATTCTTCAATTTATCAGATTGATTTGAAGATTCTTGCTTATCAGCTTCAAACACCTTTTCTACAAACTCTACACTCCTTTGCTTAGCCTTCTTCTTTGCTGAAGTGTTTGGTATCTCAGTAAAATCAGGAAATATCACATCTTTATCAGTCTGTCTGAATTACTGTGGATATTCCTCATGAGTTATGTCTTCAATTTCCACTTCATCAAACTCAGGAGTATTCTTATCATCTGAGTGATTTCCAATATCCTTTTCAGGAATATCTGGAATCGACTCATCCACTATAAACTCCTCAAATGTTTTCCCTACTCTCTGTGCAAGGCCATCCAGAATTTCCTTTGCCACAGAAGCAGGTACTTCACCTTCTTCAAGATCAGGATCGTTGTATTCCAGTTCGTATCTTATGTCATCTGTCTGGAATATCTCAGCAAAACGTCCTGTGAACTCAATAGTCCATTCTCTTCTTTCTAACATATCTTTGTACACTTTCTTAGCATCATCTGTCAAAGAACTCACCTTTTCGTTCCAAAAGATACTCTCATCTGAATCTACATTCTCTCCTTTCTTCTTCTTAGAACTTGATTCTCCAGCATCTTTCTTCTTCGGTGTTCTCTTCTCAAAAGTGAACTTGGAAGTGTCATCTCCTCCTTCATCATTATCACTATCATCACTACTATCATCTTCTTTCTGACTCCCAGACCCTTCTGCATCATCATCATCATCATCTTTCTTACTATCCTCATCATCACTTTTCTCTGACTCTTCATCATCCTCATCATCATCTTTTTCTTTATCCGATTCAGACGGTTCAAAGTCAACCTGCTCTTCTTCTTTCTCTTTATCTTCTTCACCCTCTTTCAACTTGGGTGCAAAATTATACAAATCATCAATCAAATCACTAAGGCGTTTGTTCTCAGCCTTTAGTTCTTTGTTGTCTTCTTTGATTGCTTTCAACCTGTTCTTGTTCCTTAAACATTTACCTTCAAGCTTCTTGTTCTTAGCTTCAAGCTTCTTCACTTTCTTGTCAATCTCATCTTGATTCGACTTTGAAGCAACCACAATTTGAAGCATTTTCTCCTCATTTTGTTTAAACTTGGCTATTTCAGCTTGTTGAGCAACAATCATCTTCATCATCTCATCCATTTTCTTGTTCACCTGCTTCATCACGTCATCAGCAACAGTGACCTTTTTAGATTTGGATGGCTCAACTTCTGCAGCTTTTTCTTTCTGAGGCTTCCTAAACATATCAAGCACATTATCCAGTGCAATGTTAAATTGATCAACTGGAAGTTTCTCAGCCTCCTGTGTCTTTTTCTGCTTCTTAGACACTGGTGAAGATAGCTTCGATGATGTACCAGCATCGGGTACTCTTTTTCCTTTCAATAGTTGGGCAATCTCCTTCTCCCTCAACTGTTTGGTACTTGTCTTCTTTGCCATGGTTTTGTGCTTAGGCTTTGGCAAGTTTACTACCACAGTCTCTCCAGCATTCAATTCATCTAAATCAATACCCAAACCTTCATCTTCAACATTCACAGACTTCTTACTCTTCTCAACTTCCTCAATTGTCATGTTTAAAGATTCGGACTCACCAACCATAGTGGCCTTACGTTTGGTGGCCCTAACATTCTCAGCATCAGAATCCCATTGTTCTTCTTCCTCAGTTTCCTCCGAGTCAACAGATTCTTCATCCACCAAATCTGTTCCCTTCTTAGCTGTTGTTTTCTTCCTCACCACCTGTTGCTTAGAGCTCCCTTGGTCTGTCTTTCCCTTACCCTTCCCTTTGGCTCCGGGATTAACTACCTGTCTCTTTCTCTTTGTGCTTGCATCTGCATACACTAGAGGATCGTCGTTATCAGAATCACTCTCAGGATGCCTAGCCTTGTTCCTTCCAGGATCAGTGTAATCCTGTTTGGCTAAAGCTCCAAACAATCTTCTGTATGGTGGCCTTTCATTGTCTGGCACACCCTTGTAACCTTTCATTCTCACCAAAGTTCGAATGTTCATGTGATCTTGACCAATCACCTGTGTAGGATCCTTCCTCAAATTAGGATACTTGTGATCAAATATCATCATCAGGAATCTAGGATATAACATGAACTGCTTCTTCTTCAAGCCTTTTAACATCTCCAGCATATGATCCAGTATCATCCCAGACACGTTGAATGGTTTGTTGAGAGTCAACGCAACCATCAACGAGCTTAGACTTCTCCTCAAAACGTCATAACCTCCACTCACACATCCAAACACATGGATTATGACGTGTGCAAAGTATTTAAACTGCACGCTCAACTTCCCTTTGTGCATCGAACCATCAGTGATTGCTCCCTTATACTTCATCCTGAGGAAACATGCCTTCTGTTCAGTCCATGATAGTTCTCTGGGATCTTCGCTCACTTCAAACTTTATCTGGAGCGCTTCTCTGATATCAGACTCTGTTATAAACATCTCCATGTCTTGTATCTTGCTTTTAATAATTGTCTGATTATCCCAGAAATCATACTTTGCGTTCTTGTAAAAATATTCAACTATATCCTTGTAGATAATAGTCGGAGTAGCCAAAGCATACACAACTCTGCTTCTTTTCAAGAACTTGATGATATCAGCAAACTCACCATTCTTTTCAACATCACCCAGATAAGCACAGCAATTATGGGTTTTCTCGAACGGCCAGCTGCTTGTACTTGAAGATTCTCCCTCTTGAACATTCTCTGGAACTGGATCTGTGACAATAGTCTCTACTGGAATCTCAACGTTCTCAGTTTGATCAGCCATCTACACATCAAAATCAAAGAAATACGTCAAAATGCAAAATCGACAAAAATGAAAAATTTTAAGTTTTTAAATTCCACATTCGCCCGTTTTGACAAGGTCGAATGTGAATTTTATGGTACGAATGTGAATCTTTTTGGTCGAATGTGAATAAGTTTTGAATGAAAATCACATTCGCCCATTTTCAAGTTACATTCGCCCATTTTGTTCCACCTTCGCCCGTTTTTGAACCGAAGGTAAAACCTGTTCTTCCCCAAAAATTCAAAAATTTTTCAACTTTGTTTTTAACATGTAATTTTGATCAGGATGTGTACTAAAATGACCGATTAACCTTCGTTCATCATCAATTGT
Source organism: Ambrosia artemisiifolia (assembly GCA_032199755.1). NCBI lineage: Eukaryota > Viridiplantae > Streptophyta > Magnoliopsida > Asterales > Asteraceae > Ambrosia > Ambrosia artemisiifolia. The sequence continues at coordinate 2,887,206 of CM063526.1, read as the reverse complement.
CCTTATATTTCATTTTACATCAGTTTTAAAGAAGAATTAGGTTAAAACTGTTTCATTCAATCAATTGACCATTCAAACGATGTTAAAAACCTAATTCGTTCAATCATCTCCCCCTAAAACTGATGTCAATTGAAATGTGAGCAAAATTAATCAAAAACAAACACCCTAAGTCCCTAAAATCTGAAACCCTAAGTCCGGTATGAAAAACGATGATTCTGTTATCATTAGGGCTCCATTACCTGTGAAAGTTATATGAAAATGATCAGTAACAATCAGGGAATAAAACGCACAAGAAAAATAACTCAAAGCAACAAGGGGACAAGATCGAATAAAAATTTTGAAGAACACTGAATGGGGTTCGAACCTGGAAAACAACTTATATATAAGGTGTACCTTCGCCCGTTTGAACGGTCGAATGTGGAGGATTTCCACATTCGGTCCAACTGAATGGCCCGAAGGTGAAAGATTCCACCCGAAAGTGGAAAGTTGTTATGAAAAGCCACATTCGTCCAAGTTAAACAGCTCGAAGGTGAAGATTTTTCCACATTCGACCCAATTAAGGGGCGAATGTGAAATGGAAAAATCTGAAAATTTTACCAAATCACGAATTCGAATCCCGTTCAACATTTTTCAATCTGTTAAGCTTCCAAAACTCTTATTTTTTACTTTTTGAATGATACAAAGCCCAGATGGTGTTATCAAATCTCAGAAATTGACCATCAAGCATCCCCGGTTATCAAAAATAAAGCAGAAATGCAAAAAAAAATTTTGGTTTTTCTGAAATTTTTATCAAAACACACACCTAAAATCTTTTTAGATTTTGTAACTTTTTGACAATAAAAGTAAAATGCAACAAAGTAAAATGCATCAAAGTAAATGAAAGCAGTAAACATTTTGTGAAATCCGGTAAGAGGATCATATCAGTTTTCTGAGAAATCTGATCACAGCGTTGATCTATTTGTTTAATATTATCAGTAGAAACAGTATGTGACACGGCAATTGCTGATATTGTGGTCCACGTAAGCTCACATGTAGACAATTACGCAATGCTTTAAAATGATACGAGGTAGGTGTATTAGACTAACACGATGTGGTGCCCACACACACGACATACTCCCGTATCAAGTAATTGCACAAAGCTTCGTCGTAACGCGTGATTATGCCAGAGTTATCCGTAAAAGTTACAAAGTATATAGCACAGAGGTGTACAGGTCAGCAAACGAATGCAGCAGAGTAACATGTGCATATACACTAGGTTGAGGCTGATATTAATCACTGATGATCAATACGATCTAATAATGATCTTTGATCAATTAAAACATAAAGTTCCTCAATTCGGTAACTTTCGGTTTTGGCAATTAAGCTCTTTTTAGCAAATATTCTGATGAAACTAGGTCCGTAAATCAATACGACAAAAGTTTAATCAGAATATCCCGGATAACCATAACATAACGACCCGAAACCTCAGATTTTGGCAATCCTATCAAACGAAATTACGGTACTAAGACCATATGCCCATGAGGTGTTCAGCCACGAACGCGTAGTTCGTTATGTTTGTATCACTAATGCACGCAATATTTAGTCTACGAAGCCTATCATCATATCACACGTAGTCAACACACGCCTCATATTCTATACAATTCTTTAGCCTGTGTCAGATCCCCACTGATGTACTATCATTTCCTCTTTTTATCCAGGAAATCATTTTGTATTTTCTAATTTTTAGGTCTTTTTGAATTTTCCAATGTTTTTGGTTTTTCTGATAAAAAGGCTCCCCCTAAAATAAAGAACATATTTTTGGGTTTTTAATTTTTCTGAAAAACAATAAAAACAAAAGAATTTGAAAGAAACAATCCACTCGAAAGCATCAACTTCTTTGAGGATTAAACAACCCCCTCGAAAGCATCAACTTCTTTGAGGATTACGATAGTAAAGAGAAATTCCCAATTAGCAAAGAGAAATTCCCAATTAGCAAAATATTAAAAACAAAAACTAAAAAGCGATAAACCGAGGTGCCGATTAGTCCTGTTTTTCCTTTATGTTGTTTACTTTTAAAAGATATTCAAAGCGGGATCTGTCAAAAGCTTTTGTAAACAAATCTGCACGTTGGTAGTCAGTATGGATTTTGACCATATCTATCAATTCTTTAGCGTAACAATGACGGATAAAATGATATTTGATCCGGATATGTTTCGCTTTAGAATGATTTTCAGTATTTTTAGTTAATGCGATTGCGGCTTCGTTGTCACAGTGTATAGGGGTTTTAAGAAACTGCAAACCGTAATCCACCATCTGCTGTTGGATCCAGAGCACTTGCGAACAGCAACTCGAGGCTGCAATGTACTCGGCTTCACGGGTAGACAGCGCCACGGAAGTCTGCTTCTTGCATTGCCAGGTGACTAACCTGCTCCCTAAAAACTGGCAACCAGCTGTTGTAGATTTGCTATCTTTGTCACAGCCGCCCCAATCTGCATCACTAAAAGCAATAAAATCAAAATCATCATCATTAGGGTACCAAAGTCCTTTTGAGGGACAACCCTTCAGATATCTAAGGATACGCTTGACCGCCGTCAGATGACTTTGTTTCGGCTTCGATTGATAGCGGGCACAGAGACACGTTGCGTACATAATATCTGGTCGAGACGCCGTCAGATACATCAGAGATCCGATGATTGCTCTGTATGTAAATGGGTCCGTCAGCTCCCCCTTAGCGTCCACTCCAATCCCGTGATTGGGTTGAATCGGGGTATCCATCGGCTTGGAATCCTCCATCTGGAACCGGCTCAAGATATCGGATACGTATTTCGTCTGGTGAATGAAGATCCCGTTGGGTCTTTGGTCCACCTGTAAGCCTAGGAAAAACTGCATCTCCCCCATTGCGCTCATTTCGAACTTTTCCTGCATGACAGTTTCGAACTCCCTGCATAAAAGCTCGTTAGTTGAACCAAATATTATATCATCAACGTAAATCTGCACCAGAAGCAAATCATCCCCAATCTTCTTCGTGAAGAGGGTGCAGTCGACGAGTCCGCGCTTAAATCCTTTGGTGATGAGGTATGTACTTAGCTCCTCGTACCACTGTCTCGGAGCCTGGTGCAAGCCATATAGAGCTTTGTTCAGCACGTAGACCTTATCCCGGTGGATTGGCTCCTCAAAGCCTGGTGGCTGCCCGACATAAACCTCTTCCTTGACTTTCCCGTACAGAAATGCGCTCTTAACGTCCATTTGATACACTTTGAATTTCTTGTATGAAGCAAACGCAAGGAACATCCGAATAGCTTCAATGCGTGCTACCGGTGCATAGATTTCGTTATAATCAATCCCTTCGATTTGATGGAAACCCTGCACGACCAATCTGGCTTTGTTACGAACAATAACCCCACGATCATCCTTCTTGCACTTAAACACCCATTTATTGCCTATTTTCTTCCTTCCCGGCGGCAAATCCGTGAGCGTCCAAACTCCCAATTTCTGGAATTGTAATAACTCCTCCTGCATTGCTTCAACCCAGGCATCTTCCTTCAAAGCGTCCTTGTATGTCCTTGGCTCTACCTGCGACACATAACACGCAAACGACCAATCATTTTGACTACCAGATTTTTGAATTTTGGCATATAATGCTAAAGCACCAAAACTCTCTGGCGAGTTAACACTTCTCAACTGCCCTCTGGTCATAACACTACTACCAGGATCACCGATAACTTGCTCCAGCGGGTGAATACGATGAATCCGAGATTCCGGATATTCAGGTACAGTAACTCCCGTCTGAACAGTCAAGTTCTCTACAGCATCCAGATCATGACCCGTGTTAGATGATGAAGCAACATCTGGAGTTGGAGTTGGGTTCACTGGCGGTGCCTCTGGTTCTTCTGCATGTTCAAGAATGACTTCTTCAAATTGTTCATCTTCAGATTCTGAAGAGTCTAATGAAGTTGAAGCCTCTTGAAATACTTCTTCTTCTTGTATAGTAGCATTGGTATCATTAGAAGCTGGTAGGGGGTTCACAGTGATCGGACGCACCAACGGTGAAGTCGTCGCGTTTTCACACTCGTAAAGTAATCTGATAACAGCTTCTTCAACCAAGCTATCTAGATTGAATGATTCAAAGAAATCTTTGTAATCAAACATCCAATCAGGACCCGTGCCTTGCAAATTTTGAGTATATCGTTGAACTTCCACGTTAGCCCAATCCTCCACCCGACGAGTTCGTTTGTTGTATACCCGTTTGAGCGGGGTTGCATATCCAACAAAGTATCCCTCCTCAGCTTTAGGACTAAACTTCTCGCTTGGATTCAACATCGTGCATGGTGCCCCAAAAGGTTCTAGATACTCTAAGTTCGGCTTTCTTCGGTGTAACAGTTCATAAGATGTTTTACCAAACTTTTTCACTGTTAAAACCCGATTTAGTGTATAATTTGCTGCATAAATCGCCTCGTTCCAGAACATTACCGGAAGATTTGAGTCAGCGAGCATTGTTCTAGCCGCTTCAATTAGAGTCCTATTCTTTCGTTCAGCAACACCGTTCTGTTGTGGGGTGTACGGAGCCGAATATTCATGATGTATCCCTTTGCTTTCACAAAGTTCATCCATCTTGGCGTTTTTGAACTCCGTCCCATTATTACTCCGAATTCTCTTTATCTTCACATTGTAGAGATTCTCCAATCGAGTGAACAGAACTTTGAGGTTGTTAAAGGTGTCACTTTTATTCTGCAAACACATCACCCATGAAAATCTTGAATAGTCGTCAGTGACAACTAAACAATAAAGCTCTCCAAGATGACTTTTGCGCTTGACCGGTCCGAATAGATCCATGTGCAATCGCTCAAGTGGCATCTCAACAGAGTTGACTTTCTTCACTTTGTGGGACTGTTTGTGTTGCTTCCCCTTCTTACAACTTACACACTTATCATTCAGATGGAAATGTTTCACGTTTACTCCATCGACAAGCCCATTTCTCACAAGTTGGTTCATTTTTCTCAGATGAATGTGCCCCATTCTTCGGTGCCACATTATCGATTCTTTCTCGGTCGCCTTGGATAGAAAACATGTTATTTGCCCCTGTGATGTCATCGCCTTGGACATATCAAGAATATAGAGATTGTTGACGCGAGGTGCCTTCAACATTATCCACTCCTTAGGAATTTTGAAGCCCGGTTTGAGAATATAGCAAGATTTGTCATCAAAATGCACAGTGAATTGTTTATCACAGATTTGACTGACACTCAACAGATTATAATCGATCTGCTTCACATAGGATATTCTCTCGAAGCTCACTATTCCATTACTCACGCTCCCCTCCATCGTAATATATCCACCTTTATTTCCAGCGAATGCGACATACCCTCCATTGATGTTCTTCACGTCGAACAGCAACGCAAGATCCCCTGTCATGTGGCCTGAAGCTCCACTATCAACAATCCAAAGACTGCTAATAGGGCCAGCTGAAGCTCCCTGCACACAAAAAGTAAATCATTTAGTTCTTTCGGGGGACCCAAGCCTGAGTCTTGGGTCTTGGAATATCATTTTTCACAGAAACATTTTCAGAAACATTTTCAACAACTTTTTGTTTTGGATCAATCTTTTTCTGATTGTTCAAAACAGTTTCCTTTTTCTCATTGTCCTTTGAAGTAGAGGCTCCTGGAGAACCATTGGGTGTCCAAGATTGTTTAGTCCTTTTCAAGATACGAATCTGAGACTTTGGGTTCTCAGTCGGTTTCTGAACATTGTTTGCGAAAGAAACTTTCTTGGTTACCTTATCTGATTTAACAGACTTAGGTCCAACATTTGATTTGACAATCGGTTTAGGTGGAACCTTTTGTCTATCATTTGTTGTGTTCACCACTGGTTTTCTCCATGATTGTTCCATAGCAATCCGATTCCTTTGATCATATTGAATTGGATGATTTTTCCTCATTTGGTAAAAATTGTTTTGATTGTAAAACTGTTGTTGTTGAGGAACAACTCGTCTGTGTGGTGGAATATAATGATCAATCGGTTTCCTCATGGAATTCCTCACTTCAACTTCGTACCTTTTATGCCTTACATATGGACACTGAGCAAGTAAATGCCCTCGTTCCCCACATTTAAAGCATGCACGGTACTCTTCAAAAACATTTGGAGCATTTGGTTAAGCAAATGATCTAACAGGATATTGATCATTATACTGTTAATTCCTCAAACTCTCAGGGAGTGGCCCTTTAGACTAAGCAGGCTCATGAAAACCATTAGCTCTGTTTTTGGGTCTAATGAACTCTGTGACATGGACCTTAGGTTCTTGAGGAACATCCAAATACAATTTCTTTAAAATGGCAGGTGGAATCTCATTTGTTCTCTCATGTTTTGGGAACCAAATGGTGCTTTCTTGCCAAATTTTATCAATTTTAGCATAGTTAGCATTTTTGATTGGAAATTCCTCGTCAGAGATGATCTTATCGGATCCTTCCATCCGATAGAACACCTTGACAGGTTTGTCACCCGGTTCATTCTTATCATTCTTTTCAAGATCTTTCTTAACAACATTCTTTTCAGACTTTTTCTCACGATGAGCATTTGCCATCGGATGCACAAGCTGAGATGGTGAAACTGGTTCATTGGTAATGATGTGATTTTCTTTTGGAATTTCACATGCATTAACATTTTGAACATTACCAGTATCATCACTCTCTGAGTCTGAATCCACACTCTCAGCGGTAACACCCTCATCATTCAAACCTAAAATCGGTCTCACATCGGAATGTGGATCACCAATACTCGAAGTATTAGATTCATTTTCCGATGATGAGTCTGATTTTACCGAGCTCTCCGGTGTCACTTGATGACAATTATGGTTTTCAAAAAGCACCGGAGAAGGCACAGACTTGTAATTAGTGGTTTGATCATCAATGATGTGGTCTACCACATAAGCAATGTGCTTATAGCTTTCCAACTTTTTGTTTACTTTCTCAGCAAAGCATTTGATGGCGGCCATTTCCAACTTGGTATTTTCAATTTCATTTATGTAGTTATTAATTGCCAATTGTTTTAATGATAAAGTGTTTTTCAAGTCGGAAATGTCCTTTTTATAGCCATCTAATACCTTGTTGAAAGCATTCAACTCTTTGCGAGTAGATTGACTGTTCATGATAGCACTATCACGTTGAACACGGAGTTGTTTGTTCTCCTCAGTCAATCTATCACATGTACCACAATACTTATCACTAGTCACATCAGTGCTACACTCAGAACTTACAGGTTTTGGCGGATCAGTCATGGCCATCAAAGCAAAATGAGCTTCTTTTCCAGCAAAGAATCTGGAATAGTCAATCTTGGTGAAAGCATCATCTGCAATGCACGACTTCCTTGTCTTCAGAAAATCCGCTTCTGCTAGCAACTGATCAATGTCATCATCTAGTGATGTAACACTTGCTTCCGTATCCGATTCACTGTCTGAATCAGAATAAACCGATTCACACTCCTCAGGAACATCAGAAACTGTGTCAACCACTATTCCAGAATTAGCATCCTCAGCATTAACCTCAACAGATTCATTCTCAACTTCCAATTCAGCTTCAGACATGTCAACTTCAACCTCAGTTTCTTTCTTCTTATCAACTGTCAATGACTCTTCAATATCAACCTGGTAAGCAACACAAGCCACATTTCCACCAGTAGTAATTTCCTCAACACCTATTTGCATACCCGACCAATCAAACCGTTCATCTTGTTGAGTCACCAATGCTTGATTTTGATTGGTGTTCTGGTGTGTCTCATTCGGTGTAGTAATTGGTATGACTGTTCGGTTAGCATTGTTAGGTGATTGGTTTTGAATCTAGTTTGGTGTGTTTGGTTGTCGGTTTTGGTTGTTGTTAAAGTTGTTCTGACGGTTTTGGTAGTTGTTGTTATTTTGGTAAGAAACTTGGTTTTGGTTTTGTTGTTGACGATTCTGATAGCTTGCATTGAATGGGTTTCTATTTCCTTGTTTTGGTGGCTGGGTACATTCCCTTTTAAAGTGACCTTTTCCTCCACAATTAAAACAAGTAACTTTCTCCTTGTTGAACCCGTAGGTTGTGTTAGGAGAAGTTCCCAAATCTGTTCTACCCGTCTTCTCAATAAATTCTGTTGCTCTTCTCATTATGCTTGCAAAAGCCCACTGAATATCAATCAATTCCATCTCTTCTTTATCAATCTGTGCATAGTCTTCATTGGTTAAGTTGTTGTTCCCAATTTGACTAGCAACCAACCCGTTGTAAGATGAAACCATTGCAGAGACTAGTGCAATGTGTTGCTGAGCAACTTCAACCGTCACATTTCCCAAGTTAGAAGTCTCCAAAACCACCGGTTGTTGATTAGGTTGAGTACTTTGGTTCATTGAGTGAGGTGGTTGTTGAGATTGGCTATCAGTATAAAAGGTTGCTTGTTGCATTGGTGAGAATGGTGAAATGTAGGAATTGTTATATTGTTTTTGTGGTGGTGGTTGTGAGTTTGATGGTTGTGAGTAGAATGATGTTTGTGCCATGTAGTTGATGGTAGGTTTTGGTGATTCCATAACATTGGAAATGCATGCAACATGTGGTGCCACTAATCCTCCTGAACTTGAATTACTAGCTGGAACTGAAGTGCCTCCAAAATATAAGCAAGGATTCTGATGAATCTGTGATCTTCTAGCTTTCCTCTTCTCTTCCATCTCTTTGTTTTCCAGCTTCTCTATAAACTCTTGAATAGTCCAGAATTGGTATGCATCCTTCTCCCTGAGAACTTCCACATGCTGATCCCAGTGTGGTGGTAAAGCATCTGCAAACTTATCCACCTGCTTTGTCATAGGAATCTGTATACCATAACTTGACAATTTAGTTAGCAAATGACTATATCTAGGAGTTAATTCTTTTAAGGTTTCATTGCCAATATAAGAAAAATTCTCAAACTCCTTTCGTAATTCTTCCATCCTTAAACTTCTAGTCTTCTCATTCCCATCATGCCTTCTTTTAAGCATATCCCATAGTTGCTTAGATGTAGTGCATGTCCCAAACTGATGCAACAGATCGTTTGTGATTGCCTGAGTCAATTGGGAAAAGGCTTTCTTCTCCACAGCAAACTTCTTTTTCTCCTCTTCAGACATACTCTCCAATGGAACTGGTTCACCCGTATTCTCCAAAATTGGTGCTGTGTAACCTCTAGCAATCATGTTCCATGCCTCTGCACCCTCCACTCCCATGCCTTCCAAGTGGATCTTGAACTTGGTCTGCCACTGATTATATTCTTGTATCTGCATGAGCTTCGGTGGCCGGTTCCCGCTACCTGAAGACAAATCATTAACCAGTGTGGAAATAGCATTTGTAGTTTGAGTGTTTACCACCGCTGCTGCTACTCCCCAGTAGTTAATCGGTTGCGAAGACTGTGTGCTCGTCTTTTGTGCTGCCACCGTCCATGGGTCCATCACTTGCTGTTGTGGTTGTGTCGTTGCTGGTCTCGAAGTAGTCGGAAAATTCCACATGATCACGAACTTTGAAAAATTCAACACTTAGAAAATTTTCTAAAAATTTAGTCCTAGGTTCGCCCGAAATTGTCTACTTTCGACCCTTTCTGATTCAGATTCGCCCAAACAGTGTTCCCCGAATGTAAAACTTCACCAGAAAGTAAAACACACTAACACAGTTTTCCACTTTCGCCCAGAAATTTCTAGGTTCGACCGGTTTGACTTCAGGTTCGCCCGCCCAATCAATCTGATGTGGAAAAAATGACCCGAAAGTGAAAACTTCAACCAACAAACTCCAGGTTCGCCCAAAAAGACTCTAGGTTCGACCAAAAATGACTCAGGTTCGCCCAAAACCACTCAGATTGGACCACTATGTTCCAGGTTCGCCCATTTCAGGTTTGAAAAACGGTTACACTTTGAAAAACGGTTATTTTGATCTCTGATTTTCAAAAGTTTGTGGATTTGAATGATCTAAATCAGGTTTTGATTCGGAATTGATTTGGAACAACTTTAATTCTTGGAATTTTGAATTTTATCCACAAAATCAACTTCAAATCAATCAAAAACACTCAAAAACCATTTTCATTCAAAAACAGATGTATTTTGATCAAAATTAGGTCCAAATCAGCTCTGAGTTTATCAAATTTGTTGTTGTATGATCCGTATAGCTCTGATACCACTTTGTGAGCGAAAGATTTTGACTAAAACAGGATTAATTGATCATACAAGTCACAAAACCAGGTGCGGAAACCCTAGCTTTGAACAAACAGATAAAACTCAAATCAAAACACAATCAAAGTCATTTTCAATGCTTTTTCATAGATAAACCTTTTCAAATATTCAATTACAATGACACTTAGGTTAATCTAGATCAGTTACACACTTTCACAAATTCAACCTGGAACCTAACCTGAACACACACACAACTGAAACCTCTCTATACATTGCAAAAACACAACATCTATATATACTAACTGCACGTTCGCCCCTTTACTGTGGTCGAATGTGGAATTTTTCCACATTCGCCCAGTATAAGGTACGAATGTGTTCCTTCAGTCAAGTCCCATTCTACCTTCGCCCTGTTTCTTCTACCTTCGCCCCTTTTATCTACATTCGCCCACTACTGTTTCACCTTTAACCCTTCAGCATCTATTAACATATGTTAACATCCAATCACTAGTCGCAAAACGTGTATCTACAATTGACACTGTTTCTGATGTCCCTGAGGAGTGTGAATCGGTTTATTCAGATTCAGACTGTGAATTGGATACAGAAGCAAGTGTTACATCTCTAGATGACGATATTGATCAGTTGCTAGCAGAAGCTGATTTTCTGATGACGAGGAAGTCGTGCATTGCTGATGATGCTTTCACCAAGATTGACTACTCCAAGTTTTTCGCTGGAAAGGAAGCTCATTTTGCTTTGATGGCCATGACTGATCCGCCAAAACCTGTAAGTTCTGAGTGTAGCACTGAGGTTACTAGTGATAAATATTGTGGTACGTGTGATAGATTGACAGAGGAGAACAAACAACTCCGTGTTCAACGTGATAGTGCTATCATGAACTGTCAATCTATTCGCAAAGAGTTGATTGCTTTCAACAAAGTACTAGATGGCTATAAAAAGGACATTTCTGATCTTAAAAACACTCTTTCATTAAAATAACTTGCAATTAATAACTATATAAATGAAATTGAGAACACTAAATTGGAAATGGCCGCCATCAAGTGCTTTGCTGAAAAAGTAAACAAGAAGTTGGAAAGTTATAAGCACATTGCTTACGTGGTAGACCACATCATTGATGATCAAACCACTAATTACAAGTCTGTGCCATCTCCGGTGCTTTTTGAAAACCATAATTGTCATCAAGTGACACCGGAGAGCTCGGTAAAATCAGACTCATCATCGGAAAATGAATCTAATACCTCGAGTATTGGTGATCCACATTCCGATGTGAGGCCGATTTTAGGTTTGAATGATGAAGGTGTTACTGCTGAGAGCGTTGATTCAGACTCTGAGAGTGATGATACTGGTTGTCACCAAACTGTTAATGCATGTGAAATTCCAAAAGAAAATCACATCATTACTATTGAACCAGTTTCACCATCTCAGCTTGTGCATCCGATGGCAAATGCTCATCGTGAGAAAAAGTCTGAAAAGAATGTGGTTAAGAAAGAATTTGAGAAAAAGGATGTTAAGAATGAACAGTGTGACAAACCAGTCAAGGTGTTTTATCGGATGGAAGGATCCGATAAGATCATCTCTGACGAGGAATTTCCAATCAAAAATGCTAACTATGCTAAAATTGATAAAATCTGGCAAGAAAGCACCATTTGGTTCCCAAAACATGAGAGAACAAATGAAATCCCACCTGCCATTTTAAAGAAATTATTTTTGGATGTTCCTCAAGAACCAAAGGTCCATGTCACAGAGTTCATTAGACCCAAAAACAGAGCTAACGGTTTTCATGAGCCTACTTACTCAAAAGGGCCACTCCCTGAGAGTTTGAGGAATCAACAGTATAATGATCAATATCCTGTTAGATCATTTGCTCAACCGAATGCTCCAAATGTTTTTGAAGAATACCGTGCATGCTTTAAATGCGGGGAGAGAGGGCATTTACTTGCTCAATGCCCGTATCTAAGGCATAAGAGGCACGAAGTTGAAGTGAGGAATTCCATGAGAAAACCGATTGATCATTATGTTCCACCACACAGACGTGTTGTTCCTCAACAACAACAGTTTTATAATCAAAACAATTTTTATCAAATGAGGAACAATCGTCCAGTTCAATATGATCGCAGAAATCGGATTGCTATGGAACAATCATGGAGAAAACCCGTGGTGAACACAACAAATGATAGGCAAAAGGTTCCACCAAAACCGATTGTCAAGTCAAATGTTGGACCTAAGTCTGTTAAATCAGATAAGGTAACCAAGAAAGTTTCATTTGCAAACAATGTTCAGAAACCGACTGAGAACCCAAAGTCTCAGATTCGTATCTTGAAAAGAACTGAACAATCTTGGACACCAAATGGTTCTCCAGGAGCCTCAACTTCAAAATCCAATGAGAAAAAGGAAAATGTTTTGAATAATCTTAACAAGATTGATCCAAAACAAATTGTTAATGAGAATGTTTCTTTGAAAGCTGATATTCAAAGACCCAAGACTCAGGCTTGGGTCCCCTGAAAGAACTAAATGATTTACTTTTTGTGTGCAGGGAGCTTCAGCTGGCCCTATTAGCAGTCTTTGGATTGTTGATAGTGGAGCTTCAGGCCACATGACAGGGGATCTTGCATTGTTGTTCGATGTGAAGAATATCAATGGAGGTTATGTTGCATTCGCTGGAAATAAAGGTGGATATATCACTATGGAGGGGAGCGTGAGTAATGGAATAGTGAGCTTTGAGAGGATATCGTATGTGAAGCAGATCGATTATAATCTGTTGAGTGTCAGTCAAATTTGTGATAAACAATTCATTGTGCATTTTGATGACAAATCCTGCTATATTCTCAAACCGGGTTTCCAAATTCCAAAGGAGTGGATAATGTTGAAGGCACCTCGCGTCAACAATCTCTATATTCTTGATATGTCCAAGGCGATGACATCACAGGGGCAAATAACATGTTTTCTATCCAAGGCGACCGAGAAAGAATCGATAATGTGGCACCGAAGAATGGGGCACATTCATCTGAGAAAAATGAATCAACTTGTGAGAAATGGACTTGTCGATGGAGTAAACGTGAAACATTTCCATCTGAATGACAAGTGTGTGAGTTGTAAGAAGGGGAAGCAACACAGACAGTCCCACAAAGTGAAGAAAGTTAACTCTGTTGAGATGCCACTTGAGCGACTGCACATGGATCTATTTGGACCGGTCAAGCGCAAAAGTCATCTTGGAGAGCTTTATTGTTTAGTTGTCAGTGACGACTATTCAAGATTTTCATGGGTGATGTGTTTGCAGAATAAAAGTGACACCTTTAACAACTTGAAAGTTCTGTTCACTCGATTGGAGAATCTCTACAACTTGAAAATCAAGAGAATTCGGAGTGATAATGGGACGGAGTTCAAAAATGCCAAGATGGATGAACTTTGTGAAAGCAAAGGAATTCATCATGAATATTCGGCTCCGTACACCCCACAACAGAACGGTGTTGCTGAACGAAAGAATAGGACTCTAATTGAAGCGGCTAGAACAATGCTCGCAGACTCAAATCTTCCGGTAATGTTCTGGAACGAGGCGATTTATGCAGCAAATTATACACTCAATCGGGTTCTAACAGTGAAGAAGTTTGGTAAAACATCTTATGAGCTGTTACACCGACGAAAGCCGAACTTAGAGCATCTAGAACCTTTTGGGGCACCATGCACGATGTTGAATCCCAGCGAGAAGTTTAGTCCTAAAGCTGAAGAGGGATACTTTGTTGGATATGCAACCCCGCTCAAAAGGGTATACAACAAGCGAACTCGTCGGGTGGAGGATTGGGCTAACGTGGAAGTTCAACGGTATACTCAAAATGTGCAAGGAACGGGTCCTGATTGGATGTTTGATTACAAAGATTTCTTTGAATCATTCAATCTAGATAGCTTGGTTGAAGAAGCTGTTATCAGATTACTTTACGAGTGTGAAAACGCGACGACTTCACCGTTGGTGCATCCGTTTACCGTGAACCCCCTACCAGCTTCTAATGATACCAATGCTCCTATACAAGAGGAAGAAGTGTTTCAGGAGGCTTCTACTTCATTAGACTCTTCAGAATCTGAAGATGAACAATTTGAAGAAGTCATTCTTGAACATGCAGAAGAACCAGAGGCACCGCCAGTGAACCCAACTCCAACTCCAGATGTTGCTTCATCGTCTAACACGGGTCATGATCTGGATGCTGTAGAGAACTTGACTACTCAGACGGGAGTTATTGTACCTGAACATCCGGAATCTCGGATTCATCGTATTCACCCGCTGGAGCAAGTTATCGGTGATCCTGGAAGCAGTGTGATGACCAGAGGGCAGCTGAGAAGTGTTAACTCGCCAGAGAGTTTTGGTGCTTTAGCTTTATATGCCAAAATTCAACAATCTGGTAGTCAAAATGATTGGTCGTTTGCGTGTTATGTGTCGCAGGTAAAGCCAAGGACATACAAGGACGCTTTGAAGGAGGATGCCTGGGTTGAAGCAATGCAGGAGGAGTTATTACAATTCCAGAAATTGGGAGTTTGGACGCTCACGGATTTGCCGCCGGGAAGAAAGAAGATTGGCACTAAATGGGTGTTTAAGTGCAAGAAGGATGATCGTGGGGTTATTGTTCGTAACTAAGCCAGATTGGTCGTGCAGGGATTCCATCAAATCGAAGGGATTGATTATAACGAAATCTATGCTCCTGTAGCACGCATTGAAGCAATTCGGATGTTTCTTGCGTTTGCTTCCTATAAAAAATTCAAAGTTTATCAAATGGACGTCAAGAGCGCATTTCTGTACGGGAAAGTCAAAGAAGAGGTTTATGTCGGGCAGCCACCAGGCTTTGAGGACCCAATCCACCGGGATAAGGTCTACGTGCTGAACAAAGCTTTATATGGCTTGCACCAGGCTCCGAGACAGTGGTACGAGGAGCTAAGTACATACCTCATCACAAAAGGATTTAAGCGCGGACTCGTCGACTGCACCCTATTCACGAAGAAGTCAGGGGATGATTTGCTTCTGGTGCAGATTTACGTTGATGATATAATATTTGGTTCAACTAACGAGCTTTTATGCAGGGAGTTCGAAACTGTCATGCAGGAAAAGTTCGAGATGAGCGCAATGGGTGAGATGCAGTTTTTCCTAGGCTTGCAGGTGGACCAAAGACCCACGAGGATCTTCATTCACCAGACGAAATACGTATCCGACATCTTGAGCCGGTTCCAGATGGAGGATTCCAAGCCGATGGATACCCCGATTCAACCCAATCACGGGATTGGAGTGGACGCTAAGGGGGAGCTGACTGACCCATTTACATACAGAGCAATCATCGAATCTCTGATGTATTTGACGGCGTCTCGACTAGATATTATGTATGCAACGTGTCTCTGTGCTCGCTATCAATCGAAGCCGAAACAAAGTCATCTGACGGCGGTCAAGCGTATCCTTAGATATCTGAAGGGTTGTCCCTCAAAAGGACTTTGGTACCCTAATGATGATGATTTTGATTTTATTGCTTTTAGTGATGCAGATTGGGGCGGCTGTGACAAAGATAGCAAATCTACTACAGCTGGTTGCCAGTTTTTAGGGAGCAGGTTAGTCACCTGGCAATGTAAGAAGCAGACTTCCGTGGCGCTGTCTACCTGTGAAGCCGAGTACATTGCATCCTCGAGTTGCTGTTCGCAAGTGCTCTGGATCCAACAGCAGATGGTGGATTACGGTTTGCAGTTTCTTAAAACCCCTATACACTGTGACAACGAAGCCGCTATCGCATTAACTAAAAATACTGAAAATCATTCTAAAGCAAAACATATCCGGATCAAATATCATTTTATCCGTGATTGTTACGCTAAAGAATTGATAGATATGGTCAAAATCCATACTGACTATCAACGTGCAGATTTGTTTACAAAAGCTTTTGACAGATCCCGCTTTGAATATCTTTTAAAAGTAAACAACATAAAGGAAAAACAGGACTAATCGGCACCTCGGTTTATCGCTTTTTTAGTTTTATTACTTTTATTATTTTTGCTAATTGGGAATTTCTCTTTGCTAATTGGGAATTTCTCTTTACTATCGTAATCCTCAAAGAAGTTGATGCTTTCGAGTGCATTGTTTTCAAATTTTCGTTTTTATTGTTTTTCATAAAAATTAAAAACCCAAAAATATGTTCTTTATTTTAGGGGGAGCCATTTTATCAGAAAAACCAAAAACATTGAAAAATTCAAAAAGACCTAAAAATTAGAAAATCCAAAAATGATTTCCTGGATAAATAGAGGAAATGATAGTACATCAGTGGGGATCTGACACAGGCTAAAGAATTGTATAGTATAATGAGGCGTGTGTTGACTACGTGTGATATGCTGATAGGCTTCGTAGACTAAAAAATTGCGTGCATTGGTGATACAAACATAACGAACTATGCGTTCGTGGCTGAACACCTCATGGGCATATGGTCTTAGTACCGTAATTTCGTTTGATAGGATTGCCAAAATCTGAGGTTTCGGGTCGTTATGTTATGGTTATCCGGGATATTCTGATTAAACTTTTGTCGTATTGATTTACGGACCTAGTTTCATCAGAATATTTGCTAAAAAGAGCTTAAATGCCAAAACCGAACGTTACCGAATTGAGGAACTTTATGTTTTAATTGATCAAAGATCATTATTACATCGTATTGACTTACTGATGCAAATCAGTGGTTGATATCAGCCTCAACCTAGTGTATATGCACATGTTACTCTGCTGCATTCGTTTGCTGACCTGTACACCTCTGTGCTATATACTTTGTAACTTTAACGGATAACTCTGGCATAATCACGCGTTACGACGAAGCTTTGTGCAATTACTTGATACGGGAGTATATCGTGTGTGTGGGCACCACATCGTGTTAGTCTAATACACTTAACTAGTATCATTTTAAAGCATTGCGTAATAGTCTGCATGTGAGCTTACGTGGACCGCAATATCAGCAATTGCCGTGTCACATACTGTTTCTAATGATAATATTAAACAAACAGATCAACGCTGTGATCAGATTTCTCAGAAAACTGATATGATCCTCTTACCGGACATCACAAAATGTTTACTGCTTTCATTTACTTTATTGCATTTTACTTTTATTGTCAAAAAGATACAAAATCCAAAAAGATTTTAGGTGTGTTTTTGCTAAAATTTCAGAATAACCAAAATTTTTGCATTTCTGCTTTATTTTTGATATCCGAGGATGCTTGATGGTCAATTTCTCAGATTTGATAACACCATCTGGGCTTTGTATCATTCAAAAAGTGAAAATTTGAGTTTTTGAAGTTTAACAGATTGAAAAATGTTGAACGGGATTCGAATTCGTGATTTGGCAAAATTTTCAGATTTTTCCATTTCACATTCGCCCCTTAATTGGGTCGAATGTGGAAAAATCTTCACCTTCGGTTGTTAATTCTGGGCGAATGTGGGTTTGTTTAAACAAACTTCACTTTCGGGTAAACAGTATGTACATTCGGCCAGTTAACTTTGGGCGAATGTAGATATATCCTACATTCGATCAGGAAAACGGGCGAAGGTGGACCTTCTATATAAGCTATTCCAGGTTCGATCCCTCATTCATAGTTTTTCAAAATTTTTCTTTCGATCCAAAGACTTGTTGCTGGATTTCTTTTGACTTGTGGTTTTTATTCCCTGACATTCACTGATCATTTCTATACCTAATACACAGGTAATGGAGCCAAAACGAAACCGGATTCGTCGTTTTTGTTCGACGGACTTAGGGTTTAGCTTTTAGGGTCATAGAGTGTTTGTTAATGCTTATTGTTGATTGCTTTTTAGTTCACATCAGTTTTAGGGGGAGAATATTCAACGAATTAGGTTATAACATCTATTCAGGTGGTAAATTGATCGATTGAACATGTTAAAACCAAATTTCTTTTAAAAACTGATGTAAACAGAATAATAGGAACAATTGGTCATGCACGAAGGCTAATCGGTCATATTAGGACTCATTGCAATCAGAATTAGATGTTTAAAATCAAGTCGACAAAATTTTGAATTTTAGGGTTTTTGAAATTTCACCTTCGGTTAAACAAAAGGGCGAAGGTGGAAAATAACGGACGAAAGTGACATATAATGGGCGAATGTGTTTTAAAATCAACACAGTTTTACATTCGACCTAAACTTTTCACATTCGTACCATAAACTCCTACATTCGACCTGATAAAAGGGGCGAATGTGGAATTTGAAAAGTCTTAAAATTTTAAATTTTTGTCGTTTTCATATTTTGACGTATTTTTCTGATTTTGATGTGCAGATGGCTGAGCAAACTGAGAATATTGAGACTCAAGTAGAGAATATCGTTCCAGATCCAGTTCAGGAGACAGTTCAAGAGGCTGAAGCATCAGTTGCAAGCAATTGGCCATTCGAAAGATCTCATAACTGCTGTGCTTATCTTGGTGACGTGGAGAAGAATACAGAGTTCACTAGGATTATTGAGTTCTTGAAGAGGAGCAGAGTTGTGCATGCTTTAGCTACACCGACTATTATCTACAAAGACATTGTTGAAGATTTTTACAAGAACGCGAAGTACGACTTCTGGGAGAATCAGACAATCATCAAGAGCAAGATACAAGGAATGGAGATGTTTTTGACGGAGTCTGATATTAGAGAAGCACTTCAGATTAAGTTTGAAGTAAGTGAAGATCCCAGAGAATTATCGTGGACTGAACAGAAAGCCTGCTTCCTGAGGATGAAGTACAAAGGACCGATCACTGATGGTTCCATGCATAAAGGGAAGCTGAGTGTGCAGTTCAAATACTTTGCACACGTCATTATTCACGTATTTGGATGTGTGAGCGGTGGATATGACGTAATGAGGAGAAGTTTAAGCTCATTGATGGTTGCGTTGACTCTCAACAAACCATTCAATGTGTCTGGGATGATATTGGATCATATGCCGGAAATGACTAAAGAGCAGAAGAAACAGCTCAGAATTTATTTGTTGAACAAAGCAATGGACGAAGACAGAAAACGATCCAATCAATAGTCGAGGGGGAGTTTGTAGATGCACGAAGTGCGACTAGTGATTGGATCTACAAGTTAACATGTGTTAAAAGTTGCTGATGGGTTGAATGTAGATAAACTGGGCGAATGTAGAGAAATATGGGCGAAGGTAGAATGGTTATGGGCGAAGGTAGAAAGAGACTGACATGAAGACACACACTCGTACCCTAGTATGGGCGAATGTGGAAGAAGTCCACATTCGACCATTCCTAGTGGGCGAATGTGCAGACTGTATAAATAGGATTTGTGTGTTTTTGAGTTATAGAGAGTTTTAGTTGAAGTGTGTGTTTGTGTCAGGTTCCAGGTGTAATTGAGAAAGTGTTTAAGTCGTCTAGATTAACGTGTGTGTGATTGTAATTGAATATTTGAGAAAGTTAATCTATGAAAAAACTTTGAAAATGATGTTAATTGTGTTTTGATCCGAGTTTTATCAGTTTGTTCAGAGCTAGGGTTTCCGCACCTGGTTTTGTTACTTGTATGATCAATTAATCCTGTTTCATCTCAAATCTTTCGTTTACATAGGGTGTGATGCCTTAATTATAATAAGTCCGTGTGTACCATATGCGAATTACTTACCCTGGCCAGGTAAGTGTTAAACATATGATACAATGGGTTTCTTATAATTAATGCATATGCAATCTATGTAGCAAAGGCTTAGTAAGTGTGAGGTGCCGGGAGATTTTGGACGTAGTTTACCATCTAAAACGGTAGGGATGTGATCCATGCAAGACCTTGAGCGAGGCACTAGCGGAAATGCGCTGGGCTAGCAGAGAGGGCAGTATACTAAGGCATTTTGGACGTAGTCCACTGTCTAGCACGACACGGATGCGATCTATGCAAGACCTTGAGCGAGGCACCAGCTTATACGTTGGGCTAGCAAAGCGGGAAATATACTATACAAGTTATCTTTAGTTATTATAGAGATAAACTTGAACCTTAGTCAAGGTTGAGTCATAAGTAATTCGGTTTGTAAATAGACTTGAACCTTAATCAAGGTTGAGTCATAAGTAAATTCGGTTTGTAAATAGACTTGAATCTTAATCAAGGTTGAGTCATAAACAGATTTAATTCGTAAATAGCGTTGGACCTTAATCAAGGTTAAGCAATAATTAAACTCAAATTTTTTTATCTAAGGATAAATTCATAAAGGGGGCTTGAACCATAATCAAAGGTTGAGTCATAATCACATTTGGGTAAGTCGTAAATCTTTGGATTAATGACATAAACAATGGATTTGGGCCGTGATAAATCAGTAAATCATTCAACATTTGGGTTAAGGATGAAAAAGTGAAAACCGTGATAATACTAGGTTGAATAATCGGTACAACCTAATGCAAATTGTGATAATAGGAGATTAGTCATTACCATTCGTGGTAAAGACCAATAGACACTTTATGTTATGAAAATAAAACCGACCTCAACTTATATTGAGATCGATAAATCAGGAAAAGGATTTTTGGAAAATAAACGTTCTAAATAAATGATTTGAACTCTGAAACTAAAAGTCTTTAAACGGGATGGTTGGGGAAATGACCCCAATCGAGTTAGCAAACCAGGAACTTGGGGAAACCTAAATTCAAACTGACAAACACGAATTAGATATGTTATGGGTAAAGACCAAGCATAGTAACTGGATAACTCACTTGGTGTGAGGTTAAGAGCAAGGTGAACCATAATGGATCATACCTGGGATTATGATACTTGAAAACATAGGTGCCTAGTAAACCGCCTGGGTAAAGTGTGGGGATTGGGTAACAATTTCCACAATAATTATGAAGGGTAGGAGGAACCCAATAGATGGAAAATTCTTAACATATGATTAGCCAAAAAAATAAAAAAGAAAAAAGAAAACGCTAGTGTAAAAGCAAAGTTTGTTTATAACATACTAGCAAACCAAAAAGGAATGAGAGTTGGATTGGGGGATGAATCCAAGGGGGGATAGAAAACGGATATGATTAAAAATCCGGGTTAGTCTTGGAAACCAAGATAAATTACTTGTAGTTAATAGATGCATAGGCATGTGCAAGTATGCATAATGCAATCAAGTAACCCAGTAGATGTCTTAGGGGTACGATAGAACAGACCCTTAAATCATTACATCCTTCGGGATAATAGTACGACCTATGAGGAACATATGTAGCTAAGATGCCTGGTATGGGTAAGCATGTAAATATTCCCCCTAGTTAATCGAAAGAATAGAATAACACAAGTCACATTTTGAAAGCTAAGGCTTTCATATAATAAAAAGTTAGAAGGCCGAGTAAAGGAATACAAACCTTAAGTACATAGTACTAATTGTTAGACTATAGAATGTCAAAGTATTGAGCTGTGCTGAAATCTAATTAGAGACACTAAGGTTCTTTGGTCTGACCAAAGCAACAACACAAGAAAGGTTTCGGGGACGAAACCCCTTTAAAGGGGGTAGACTTGTAACGCCCCAAAACCACTTGTTTGTCTAATTACGCCATTAGGCTTTACTACCAAAATAATAAAACGAGACTTGGTCAACAAGAACTTGGGTTATGTTATATTATGGAAACAAGCTAGTGAATGTTATTATCTAATTAACGAGAATATATAAGAAGCTAGGTTGGTAAATTAAGTTTTTATAGCAAAACGAACCGAGACTAAACTTGAGGGAGCATAGTTGCCTAAACGATAAACTTGGTTTTATTATTATGTAATTAAAAGAAAAACACACACACTTGGTGTATGTCACAAAAATCATCAGGAGACAAAGTCTCCTTTGCCTACAACCCTAACATGAACAAGCTCAATCAAGGCCATAATCAAAGGGGTTCTTCTTGCATGAGCTCTAAAACGAATCAACCAAGCTTGATAAACGCAAAGGTACCTTTTATTTGGTATAAATTGATATTAAATTCGTTTATGATCTTGATGAAATTCTAGGATTTTAATAAAAACGTCAATTTCTTAGTCTCTATGGTGTTCTAAGTATTAGTAGAAATCAAAAGACTAAAAAACGTGGTGAATCATAATAGGTTGTTGATTCATGAGAAATCATGATTATGTGTATTGAGTAAGTAGTGGGTTTTACCCTAATCATGAATTACACTAGTATGTGGAATAATCTTGCAATTTCTATGTGATTAGTATCATGTATGTGTGCTAATTGTTGAAATGATCATGTGCCAATGGTTAGCTAAGCCATGGCGGAATCTAGAAAGTTTTGAACACCTAGAATTAACATGATGAAAATGGTACATATGATGTGTTCGATAAAATTCTTGAATGAGGAAATAAATGTGTAAACATGAATGAACATGAATATTTGAAATGTGATGTTGAGCTAGAGGTAAAATGAATACATGAAAGCCATGGGTAATGAAAGAAATCCATATTATGTATTCTAACAAAAACAAGGTTTGGCATGTCCCTTAGTTAGGTACGAGAATTAGGGAGCGAGCGGGTCAAACGGATACAAACTCAATGCGTATGGGAACAAGAACGCATATGAGGTAAGTTCTACTTACACTATTAGACTATGACATGGATTAAGTGTTATACATATTGGTATTGAGTGTGTACTAAAGACAAACCCCAAGGGGCGAAATTCATTAAGTGGGTCGATTTATGTGGACTCACAATAAATCAAGGTTTATGAGATTAATTGAAACCATGAGCGTTGACCAAATGGTGAAATTCGTCAAACCGGTCAATTAATAATGATAAAATTCTTGAAATTCGTCATTTGAATGAAGTTGTTAAGTATGTTGTTAAATGGGTCAACTTTGTGACACTTGAACCATAGATAAAAGCTTGGATAACTTAGTATTATGAACTATGAGTCTAAACGGATCAAATGGTGATGTCCTCCACCATGTGAGTCCAATGCTTGATGCTTGTATTTCAAGCATTAAGATTCATGAGGTTAAACGGATCAAATGGCAAAGTATTACCATTTGAGTTCCGAGAAATTAATGTGTCTATTTAGAAAGCACGCAGGTAAATGCACTTGTGCATGCACGCTTGATGCTAAGAATCATGGAGGATAAGACAAGGTATGAGAATGGGTCAACACTACCGGGTAAGTCGGTAGTATAAAATATAACCGTGGATGAAGATATATGTTAAGGAAATAGCTCACATGAAGTGTGGGTGCCAAATAGGTAAGTTATTTTCATAACTATGTCTAATGGGCACTAATGTGCTTAGAATTGATCAAATTGGGAACAATCATATGAAACGGTAAAATCTACGTCCGTAAGGACTTAGAAGTTTTTAAACAGATTATTGAGTCAAAAACAATGAATTTGAATAAAGAAGTGTCGCCACGGATGGCCAAATTGAAAGACTTGGCTATAAAGGGCATTTTGGGAATGTTAAAGGATTCACTAAACGTTAAACCTTAGAAACGGGATTATAATGAACAAATCGGACAAACGCTTTGGTTGATCAAGTGTCTAATAACTTGACAACATTAACTATATGCATTTTGTGTGGGTAAATAGCGCCTTGTTAAGTTCAAGGCCTTAATGGGTCGATTTGAGTATAAGTCGCCATAAACTTTCAAAACTAAGAGTCGGGTCATGGTTACGTAAACCGGGCAAGGATTTAAGTCAAACAAATGTTAATCTAATTGAAAATGTGATTTTCATGCTTTGAGAGTCGTCCGATGCGTTTACGACATGAATACTAGGCTTTAAAATCAGCAAATATGGTCCAGTAGCACTGAACGGCCATTCACATGGACCGAACGGCCTTCTGGGCTTTACAGAAGACTCCGAAACGTTAGTTTCAATGTGAACGGGCGTTCGAATAGACCGAACGGCCGTTTGGATTGACAGCCTGACAGCCTGATTTTCAAAATTTCATATAAAATCGTAGAAAAATAGTTAGGAGGTGTTCTTTAAAAGCTCTCTGAGCGTAGAACAATTCTTATTTGAAAGTCGAAGTCAGATTTTGGGTTTTAGAAGGGATAAAAATGATCCGAACAGCTGTTGCGCAAAAGTTGCAGTAGTTTGTTCTCCTAAGATAGGGCCGTTTGGCCTGGTTCGTTCCGTTTTGATGTGTAACAACTATCGTACTATTTTAAATGTATTATTGACAACCAACTAACCATTATTTGTGTAATGGTGCTAGGTAAACATGTGATGGAAGTCCCGGAGCAAGGATCAAGTCGCTAAAAGAGCCGAACACACCCGAACACTCATCAAGCTTCCGCAATAGAATTCAAGACTCTCCAGTGAAATTTTGAAATTTTATCATATGTTTTAATAGTTAAAATGTAAAAATCAAAAAGTATTGATCACAGTAGTTTAAGTTTTTCTTAAATATCAAAGTTTTAATCGGGAGTGGTTTTAAGTAAGGTCAAAACCCGTATGATTAGGCGTTGTTCGCGTGATTACGGGTTTGGGTCTTACACACTTGGTAGGCGTGATTGTCTTAACTTTAATTTTAGGACTTAAGGACCTCTTGGATCCATCTTTGATCAAGATTATCAGTACTAGCATTCCTATAAACATCTTAATCATAGTTTATAACTAGTATTTCATGGTTTAAAGGTGGTTCCTACCAATCCACCAAAAACCCAATTCATTTCATAACATGAACTATAAGGATATAACCTTCTCACAAGGATTTTCTTAACACACACAAACTAACATGTATTATGGTTCTCTCATACAATATTAACCATTACAAGCCCTTAATTCACGTTTTTATAACAACCCATGATTTTCATCTTACCCAAGCATGAACATACCCTCAAATTTCGCCAAATAAAAGTTTACCTTGGTGTATATTAGGCTTGGAAGATTCGTTTTAGGGCTATAGCATTCAAAACCCCTTTGATTTCACCTTGATTCAAGCTTACTCTTGAGTTTTAGGGTTTGGTGTCTGTGTGCGTTCTTGATGAACGAATTTGGGGTTATGAGTTGATTTCTATCTTTTTTTTTTATAAATGTTTAACCAAACTCAAGTTGGAGTTACTTGGCAAGTTAGCCCCTTCATATTTTGTTAGGTATATGCTAGTTCAAGACACTAATCGAGTTAGTCTCGTATAGTTGTTTAAGCCTTGTTTAGCTAACAAGGTTGACGGGTTTAATTTCCCTAGACTAGGAAATTCGCATTAGTCGTGTTTCATGCGGTTCAGTTTATATCCCATGTGTGCATAAATTATCATAAAATATGGTTTAGAAATTTTGGGGTGATGCAACAAGAGTCTACTATTATCTCACACCAGGCAACATTAAATCTCGAAGCAACATCATTGTTTTGTTATTGATTTCTCTTACAGTTTACATCTCTCTTCTACTTTTCTTCTCCCATTTTAAAAACTCTTTTAGTAACTTTTAGGAAGATGAGTAGTAAAAATCATGTCCTTGGATTCGATTCTCGGTACTTACTCATTTCTATACTACTCACGATAGGTACGCTTGCCTATTGTGTGGGGTTTAGAACATTAAATAACTCTCGTTTCAGACTATAAATTTAAAACTTGAAAGTGTCATACCACTGCTTTCGACTTAATCTCCTTTTTCACCAAGTTTTTGGCAATCACGCCGGGAACTTGTCATTTTAAAAGAAAAGAAGTTTAAGTCTTTAAAACCCCACGCTATCAACAATAGATTTACAAAAGTCCCTAGTTGCCTTGTATGGAAATCGATCACCATGTTTTAACACACCTTTACATAGTCTAGTTTCATAATAACATATGTTTTGTCACAAGAGAATGGTAATATCATGTGTTCATCTTCTATAAATGTGTGGTGTTTTAATGAATTAACTTATGTTACATGTGTTGTGGACTTGAATTGTTATATGGTGGCGACTCCATGTGTCAGATGTCCACCAAGTGTTCTACGGATTTTTCAGATTTGTTTATGGAATTGAATAATTTCCAAGTTAGATATAGCCACGTGTGACTATGTTTTGTTTGTACGTGGTAATTGAACATTTAGCTGCTCTCTGTTGAGCGTGTATTTGTCTTGACTGTCATTGTCAATTGTTCTAGAATTAATCGGGTATTGCATGCGAAAAAGGGAAAATGTAAATTCTTGAACTATCTTGGGCTTTTCTAGACTCGGGAAGACATATTTACTATACAATGTCTAATGCATAACTAAAAATGATATGATAATGAGAGTGTGTATGGATCTTGACCTGTAAATTCGACAGGTGTCACATTCTCCCCTTGTTTTTGGAATTTCGTCCACAAAATTGAGTTGAGTCCTTGGTCCTTGGTTCTAGATGCTTCTAGAAAGACAGTTGGATACTTGCGTCTTGTATGGTCTTGATGTTCCCAATTGAATTCGGGTCCTCGTTTTGAATTCCATCTTACTTTCACACGTTTAATTGGGCTTCGTCTCAACTTTTGGACCTTCCACTCTGTTGCCTCAATTGACTCCTCAATAAATTGGAGTTGCTCATCGATGTGAATTTACTCGTGGGATAGACACTTCTTGAGATTGGATACATGAAAAGTGTCGTGAACACCGCAGAGCTCCTCTGGAAACTTTAGCTTGTAAGCCACGAGACCAATCCTGGCAAGGATTTCAAATGGGCCTATCTAGCAAGGGTTGAGTTTGCCACGTTTGCCAAAACATGGTACACGTTTCCAAGGTGAGACCTTCAAGAGTAGCCTGTCACCAACCTTGTAACACCCCGAAGATCAGTTACGCTTAATTATGCCATTTGACATGGTTAACAAATAATAAACTAATTAACTAAAAGAGCCAACCTTCGATCAGTAAATAAAACGGGGTTTGGTAGAAATTGATGTTATATTCGTATTTGATTCTTATGAAAATCTAGGGTTTTGATAAAAAAAAAGTGGAATTGATGGTTAATATGGGTTGCCCTAGTCTTGGGGGACCTTAAACATGTATAATCCGGTTACAAATCACACTTAATATGTGTAATTGATTTTGATCATATGCTTATGTAAATATGTAAAAATTTGGGTTTCTACCTCTAGATGGATACCACATATTGTTAGTAGTTATGATAACTCTTAGGAGTTGTTATAATGAGAAAATTAGGCTAAAGAGTCTAGACAACATGATATGATGCTGACTTGTTAAATGAGTAGCTTTGGCTTAACTTAAACTCATGAAAATCAATTGAATTGGTTGGTGCACGCCAAGTGTTCGATAAAATGTCAATTAGGTGAGAACATGTGAAACTATGAAGTTAGAATCATGTAAGAGCCATCAATTGTATGTAATGTTGGTTTGTAATAAGCTAAGTTAATTACACATTCTATGTAAGGAAATAGCTATGGATTTAGCTATAATTGGTAATGAATACATGATGTATGGCTAGTGAAGTAATTCTATGTTATGTATTCTAATAAACAAGTTTAACATGTCCCTAAGTTAGGTACAAGAACTAGGGATGCAAACGGGTCAAACGGATGCAAGGCGGTTACTTATGAAAACAAGAACGGATGTGAGGTAAGTAATAATTACACTACTAGACTACAAATACAAGTCTTGTATTGATTTAAGTGTTTAAATTTGATGTGGAACAAAGGTATAACCTCGAGGGGCGAAACCTATAAAATCAGGTAATTTATGTGAATTCATGTCAAAACAAGACTTATAGTAATAATTGAGGCATAGCGTGTTGATCAAATGATGGAAATCATCAATTGGGTGAACCAATAAAGCTAGGTGGTAAAGAAGGGTTTAAACTTAAGTTTTGGATAAGAAATCACATGAATAAGGAAGTTATGCAATTTAAGTAAATGGGTCGAGTGGGATTGTCGCTTACCCATAGTTAAAGCTTGGAAGGTCATGAGTACATGAATCATGAGTCTTAATGGGTCAAACGGGTGATTCTCTTGCCCTTCGAAGCCGACATTAAAAGTCGGTAATCTAAACTTTAAGAATCTTGTGGATAATGGGTCAAATGATAAATGCATCACCATTAAGTCCCAAGAGACTAATGTGGTCGATCTATAATGTATGCAGGAGGACACTTGGAAATTTGGGCACTCGATGCCTAAGTAATCAATTTGGTCACTCGATGCTTTAAAATCACCAAATAAGCAGTAGTGAACGGACGTTCACTAAGTGTGAACGACCGTTCGGGCATTACAGAAGGTTCAGAAATGTTCATGTACAGGTCTATCTATCAGTTGGACAAACTGATTTTCAAAAATTCATATAAAATCATAGAAAAATCGTTAGGAGGTGTTCTTTATATGCTTGGAAAGGTCTTTGAACGAAGAACATTTCTTATTTGAAAGTCGAAGTCAGATTATGGGTCTAAGAAGAAAAATTCATATAAAATCATAGAAAAATCGTTAGGAGGTGTTCTTTATATGCCTGGAAAGGTCTTTGAACGAAGAGCATTTCTTATTTGAAAGTCGAAGTTAGGTTATGGGTCTAAGAAGGGCTAAAAGAGACCCGAACTGCTGCTGCGCAAAAAAATTGCAGCAGTTTGTTCTCCGGATATGGGGCTGTTTGGCCTGGTTCGTTCTGTTTCGACATGTAATGACCCTCGCACTATCTTAAATGTATTATTGACAACCCACTAACCATTCTTTGTGTAATGGTTCTAGGTAAACATGTGATGGAAGTACTGGAGTAAGGATCAAGTCGCGAGAAGAACCGAACACACCCAAACATTCATCAAGCTTCTGCAATAGATTCAAGAGACTCCCGTTAAAAATTGTGAAATCTTAGTATGTGTTTCAATATTTAAAATGTAAAATTGGTGGGAATGAGAAATGTATTTGATCTAAATGATTATGTTTTTCATAAACATTAAGGTTTTAATCGGGAGTGGTTTTAAGTAAGGTCTAAACTCGTGGATTTAAACAATAATTGCGTGTTTATGGGTTAGGGTTTTACAAACCTGAAACTCGAGTGGCTTGTGTCTCTGATTGGCATAGATCTTTTGTTGGTCGTGAGCGGCCTTCAGACGATCTCAAATCTGGAAGATCTTGTTTGTTTTTTCCCGAATCAATTCGGGTCTGGTCAGGTGTTTGTCTTCAACTTCTGCCCAACATAATGGAGACCTGCACGTGTGTCTATACAAGGCCTCGAACGGGGTGACCTTAATACTCGTATGGTAGGGTTTGTTGTAGGAGAACTCAACCAATGGTAGATGTGCATCCCAATTTCCACCAAAATCGATAACACAGGCGCGATGCATGTCATCAAGTTTCTGAATCGTCTGTTCACCTTGGCCATCTATCTGTGGGTGATAGACTACGCTGATATCTAAACGAGTGCCTAGAACATCCTGGAGATTCTGCCAAAACCTGGAGTGAAAGGGTTTTCGCGGTCTGAAATGATTGAGATAGGCACCCCATGCCTGTTCACAATCTCCTTGATGTACAAACTTTCCAACTTTTCCAATTTGTTTGTTTCCTTGATTGGCAAAAAGTGTGTAGATTTGGTCAACCGATCAATGATTACCCAAATCGCATCATGACCATTGGAAGTCTTAAGTAGCTTAGTGATGAAGTCCATGGAGATCTGGTCCCATTTCCAGACTGGGATATCTGGTTGTTGAAGCATACCAGATGGCTTCTAATACTCAGCTTTGACCTTCGAACACGTGAGACATTGGCTGACATAAGTAGCAATATCACCTTTGAGGTTGGGCCACCAATAAAACTCTTTTATGTCCTTGTACATCTTGTTGGCTCTAGGGTGAACCGAGTACTTGGAGTTGTGAGCCTCCTCAAAAATCAATTCCCGTAAATCACCAAAATCGGGTACCCAAATCCAATTTGCGAAGTACAACATACCATCAGACCTAGGTTACAAGAGTGCAACCGTTTTGAACAACGATTCATCCTTTAAATGTTCGCTCTTGAGTGCTTCCTGTTAAGCTTCGCGAATGCTAGTTGCGAGATTGGTGTGGATTGTTAAACATGCGCGAACACGCAGGGTTTTGACATGTTCCTTCCAGCTTAAGGCATCTACAATTATGTTTGCCTTACCTGAATGGTACTTAATCTCACAATCGTAATCGTTCAGCAGTTCCACCCATCTGCACTGCCTCATGCTCAGATCCTTCGGTTGAAGATGTGTTGTAGGCTCTTGTGATCCGTAAAGATAGTGCACTTGGTACCTTACAAATAATGCCTCCAGATCTTGAGGGCAAAGATTACCACATCTAACTTCAAATCGTGTGTCGTGTAATTCTTCTCGTGTACCTTGAGCTGACGAGAAGCATAGGCGATAACCTTATTCCTCTGCATAAGCACGAACCCAAGTCTCTAGTGTGAAGCATCACAATAAACCACAAAATCATTCGTTCACTGCGAAAGTGAAAGAATCGGTGCACTGCAAAGTTTGTGCTTCAGGGTCTGGAATGCCTCCTCTTGCTTGATTCCCAAATCAAACTTCATGTCTTTCTGTGTCAAAATGGTAAGGGGTTGAGTGAGCTTTGAGAAATTCTAAATGAATCGACGGTAGTAACCAGCCAAACCCAAAAATTGTTGTACTGCAGTCGGTGTATTAGGCGCTTCCCAATCCCTAATCGCCTCAATCTTAGTTGGGTCGGCCTGTATGCCTTTATCATTCACAATGTGACCAAGGAAGTGGACCTCTCGAATCCAAAACTCGCATTTCGAGAACTTGGCAAGTAACTTTTCGTGCTTGAGCAATTCTAGTATCAACTTAAGATGATGTTTGTGCTCGTCCTTTGTTCGCGAGTATATTAAAATGTCATCGATAAAACGATCACAAATTTGTCGAGATAGGGCTTGCAGACGTGATTCATCAAATCCATGAAAACAGCCGGCGCATTGGTCAAACCAAAAGGCGTAACCAGAAACTCATAATGTCCATAACAAGTTCTGAATGCAGTCTTAGGTATATCTTCCTCTTGAACATACAATTGGTGGTATCCCGATCTCAAGTCAATATTGGAGTAGTAACTGGAACCTTGCAATTGATCAAACATATCGTCGATCCTGGGTAGAGGATACTTGTTCTTGATGGAAAACTTGTTCAGTTCTCAATAATTGATGCACATCCGGAAACTACCATCCTTCTTCACGATCAGAACTGGGCTCCCCACGGGGGAAAACTCAATCGAATAAAACCCTTGTCTAACAGCTCTTGCAGCTGGTTAGAAACTCCTACATCTCGGACGGTGTGAGGCGATAAGGGGTATGAGCTATTGGGGCAGCTCTTGGGACCAAGTCAATGCAAAACTCGACTTGTCTTGGCAGCGGCAATCCTAGAAATTTTCTGGAAAGACTTCCGGATAGTCCCGCACCACCGGAATGTCCCTAAGTTTCTATTCTTTAGCTTTCTTTCAACAACATGGGCCAGGAATGCGACACAGCCTTCCTCAGACATTTTTGCGCTCCAAGAAAGATATGATTTGAAGTGCAGATCCAATGTGATCTCCTTTGATTGAAAGGGTTCCGCCATTGGAAAAGGGGACTCGAATCATTTTATCATGGCAAACAATTTCAGCGCAATTCTTGGACAACCAGTCCATACCAACAACAACATTGAAACTGCCTAACTGAATTTGCAGTAAATCGATATGAAACGCGTGATCACCAAGATTTAAGGCACAATCTCTAACAACATCCTCAGGTGAAATTGACTTGCCATTGGCTAGCTCTTTAGTGTAAGGTATGTGCAACCACTTGGTTTCTAATCCAAGGGATCGTTTGAAATCAATTGACATAAAACTTAAATCGGGACCAGTATCGAAAAGCACAGAAGCATAATGGTTGTTAACAAGAAACATACCGGTAACCACATTCAGGTCTTCACGAGCGTCATCAGCACCCATGACAAAATCTCTACCACAAGCTTGACCCTTGAGCTTCGGGCAATATTTCTTGAAGTGGTCAGCAGCCCTGCATTCAAAACATCCATGTTTTGCACCGGGGTTGTCCACAACCTTAGCTCCGCACTGGGCAGCAGGATGAGCCATCCTCTTACACTTGTCACACTTGATGCTGTCACAGGACCCCAAGTGATGATACTTGCATTTGCCACATAAGGGATGGGGGTCCATTGTACGGCTTATGAGCCTCAACTGTAGTGGCAACAAATGCTTTCAATGTTTTTGTCACACCCTCAAATTTCCACTACGGGGTTTATACCGCGAGGCGCGTGACATACCAGGATCCCATAGCCATAAGTCATATGAACGACCCTAAATGCCCAAGCCATTTAGTTCATTTTCAAAAATCAAGTTTAGCGTTTAATCAAAAATTTTAGATAAGTTGCGGAAGCGTAAACCAAACATAGCTATTTTAAAACCATGCGCAAAACAACACGCCCATGATAAAACCAAATGAATGAAAAGCAATATAAAAGTTAACAGTGTTAAATTATCACATGACCACAATGATGCATGCCCTAACGTGCTCCGTACCTAGAGACCTGCAAAAGCATGCTAGCGTGTGTTAACATATAGTTGGTGAGTTCACAAATTACAGTAAATGAATAAGTAAGTGTGTAGGTTTCCAAAACCATGTAACCACTAGTTCAGCGTATGCCAGGGGTAGCTAACCCACTCATGATAACTAAACACAAGTAATACTGAACTGCTAAGTAACGTGCACTCACAACAGTGAGCAAAAGAGCCTCCCATCATTGCCTATCAACAATGATAATGTGTTAAGTCACAGTTCACACCCGGCTCCCAGCACGGTGTGAGGTTTGTTAAACCTAATAGAACTATCAACTATTAACCCGCTTGCCAACCCGGCAACTAATTTGGTATATGTATGACTTCAGTGATAGTGTGTGGTTTAGTTCAACAAGGACAAAGATGTGAACTAGTAAAACCCGATTCAACCCGTGAATCCATGCATCCCAAAACCCGGGATAAAATGTAGTCCCAAACTGGACTGGAAAAGTAAGTAATTCCCAACCAGGAATTAGTGTTGTCTCCAAACCCGAGACACATGCTTTTGAGAAAAAGAGTAGTGAAACTCACCTTAGGTTGCAAGCCAATTCCAAACTTCACAAATAAGGACGCGCTACTGACTCCCTATTATATGTGCCACTATGTAGGTATATGTGTATTCAGGATACACCACATTACTCGTTTGTCCAAGACGTTAATTTAGGCGAAAACGTTTAAGTGACACTTACTGTAACTAGATGCACAAATAGACCCTACGAACCCGTTGGAGAACGTTATGTTTATTATCAATCATACGCGTCATTTACAAATCATATAAGTTTACATGCAAGATCAAGTCAAAATCAATTCATACAAGACTCCAAATAAGCACATATACACATATATCATAATCTGCGTTTTCATGGCAGATTATGCACTACTGAAACGATTTTATTAAAAATACCTACACAACGAATTAGAGTCCCAAACTTTTACTGAATATTCCTAGAATTCCATTCGTCATGCCACTATTTTATTTCGCAACAAAACCTTGTTGAAAAATTATGAAAAATCAAATACGACAACTAGGTTCTGAAAACTTTCACATCAGGTCAGTTTACAATAAAAATTCTAAAAATCATGTATTCATCCAAACGGGATGAATCCACATGGAAAAGCCGAATTATTCCCATATCAACCTACTGACCAATTTCATGACCTAACACTTTATAAAACTCGAGTTACAGCCGATTAAAGTTGACCTAAATTTTTAATCCGAAAATCAGTTTAGACCTTTATTCGAATAAAATTCCAAAAACATATCAAACGACAACCAAATCGCATGGTTTTACCCATTACATAAAGATAAGACCATGTACGACATTCACATAACAAGAACTGATCAAAACCGATAATTTAAAGTCACGTTACAGAGCCTACAAGTTGTTACATGCAATCTGTCAAATTTTAATCATGCAATATTCCCAACTATATCAAACCCTAGGTGTATATTATCGATCAAGAACAACAAATAACCATCATACATGACCTATCATCCAGTAACATGATAAAAACATGCAAGATTCGTCGTAACTAATATTATCTATAAACCCTATACGTTCAAACATTATAAACACTCAATAACATGCAAGCATGTCGAATAATCAATCATAAAACTTTATGTTTATCACGTTAATCTTTTAGAAAACTCAAGTTTTAATCTTTATAAACTTGCATCAGATCTGGAAAAACTTGTTTATGGTGTTTTAATAACATAACAAAGGATTAAAACATAATAAGTTTGATATCATACCGAAAGCTCTTCGTTTCTTGATTAGACACAACTACAGCTCCCAAACTTGATTGATTTTGATTAGGATGGGGGTTCTGGGGTATAATATTCGTATGGTGGCTGTTAGGGATGATTAGGGTTGTGATTATGAGAAGTATGGGGCTTAAGATCATTTAAAAAAGGGTTTTAAGTCGGTTTCCCGAGTCTGCACCCGCCGAACGGCCGTTCACGTTGACAAAGCCCGTTTCGGGCGGGCCGGTTCAGCGTATTGCATGTTTTCTTCGATGTAATTGTTATTTTGGACCGTACCAAGCGTAACCCCTATCGGTTCATCAGCTACGAGTTTGATAACACGTTTGGTTTAATTGACATAATCTCACAACAATTCACACATAGTTTCACAGAAACACGTAATTGAAAACAATGTCAAACCATTAATTAACAATTATCTATTTTCTCAATTCACCAACATTCAGGGTTCGATACTCGTGTACATAGTTCGGTAATTCCCCAATTGCCTTTTTATGCAGTTATTAGCCTATAACCGTGCAACGTATGTGTTGGGTCTGCTGACCTGGAGAAGAACAGATGATTAGAAAGCCAAAAATATTCTATCTTTTGATCCTTTGAATAAAACAGTTGATACAAGAAACTTTCTGCAAAAGACTGTTGACCCTAACAACTGATGAAGACAACTGCTGTTGCTGAAAGGTCTACTGAACAAACAACTGATAGACAAAGATCTGATGAAGAAACAACTGCTGATCAAGTACTGAAGAACAAAGGTCTGTTGAACCAACAGCACTTTGGATTCAACAGATGATAAAGACCATCATAGTTTTCCTTTACAGTAGTTTGTATTAACAGTGTTTTCAATGTAACAGTAGTTATAGTTAGCAGATGTTTAATGTTGTTAGTCAGTTAGAGGTCGCTGTCTTAGGTGACGTCAGCAGTGATCATCAGAGGTTTAGTTTAGTCTATAAATAGAACAGTGATTGTACTGTTCTATTCATCACTCGTCATTCTCTTAAGACAAACATTCTCTGAGTGATCAGGCTGAGGGGGAGTTATTGTACAATTGTAATCTTTCAATCTAATGAAAGCTTTCGATTAAAAACAATTATTCTCTTGTTTTGATTTATAGTTTATCATTCCGCTGCACTTTCCATTTATATCTCACTTCACTTATTTCATTATTTGTCTAAACAATCAAAACAATCAAACTCAGATCCTACAATTGGTATCAGAGCTTGGTCAATTAAATTCGATCTAACCAATCAATTTAATATAAACAGATCAGCTCACAATTATTGATATCGTTTGTTTGTCGGATTGAAAACAGAGTAATAGTTTATTTTCGTTTCAACCGTTAGTAAACAGATTTTGTTTTCGAAAAATCAGAGAATGACTTCACTTAATCAAGATCCACATAACACTGTCACTAGCAACAAGCCTCCGATGTTTGTCACATCAGAGTACAACATCTGGCAACGTCGGGTGGCTCATGTGTTAGCACAACAGAACACAAGGTGCTGGAAATCGGTAGTATTTGGACCACATGTTCCAATGGTACCGAGTGCCGAGGATCCAAAGATCCAAGTACCAAAGAGTGTTGAGAATTACTCTGAGCAAGATTTTCAAAAAATCGAGTTAGACGCCAAGGCTTTTAGCATAGTAGCCATGGCGCTACCAAATGATATCTATGCCGGACTATTGCATTGCAATAATGCAAAAGAGTTATGGGATGCTCTGAAAGAGCAGTTCGGTGGGACTGAAGATGTGATTGAAAACAACCGTGAAATACTTAACCAACAATATGAAACGTTTAGTCACATAAAGGGAGAGTCGTTAACACAACAGTTTGAAAGGTTTAATTGTCTGATTAGTGAACTAAAGCTAGTTGGTCTAACTTATCCTAATTCAACCTTGAATCATAGGTTCCTTAGATCACTTCAGGACAAATGGGACACTATAGCAATAGTCATGAGAAACTCTATTGGATTTAAAGACCTGACTCTGACCCAACTTCATGGTAAGCTCTTGACTTATGAGAGAGAGCTTAACCAGAAAAAGAAGCTCCAGGACTCTGGAAAAGTGTCTGATGACTATGTATTTGGGAATACAGCACTTTTGGGCCAAGAGGAGGCATCTGGATGTAGTAAGGATCAGGGTTATGATCATTACATTGATAAAAACACTGGTTTTAACAATGATTCTTACTCATCACCCAACTATGCTTTTACAGCAAGTGGTGATATCCAGGCATCTGATAATTCATCTTTTGTGTACAATGACCTTCAATACATTGACCCTTTGGACTTAGAAGAAATGGACATCTTGCATCAGGTGGCCCTGCTCAGTATTAGAACCAATAACTTCTATAAGAAAACTGGCAGAAGGTACCCAGGTTTACATGGTGGGTCAAAAGTGGGGTTGGATAAATCAAAGATCAAGTGTTACAAGTGTCATAGAATGGGTCACTTTGCTAGGGAATGTAGGAGTCAAAATGGTACCCCTATGATCACCTATCCAAATCAAAGGCCTCAGACCAACACTTATCAGTTTTCCCAAAATACCCCTGCACCAAATGTGCAAAACACTGCTCACTTTGCACAGACCCAAACCACTGTTCCTGTGCACTATGTCCAAACCACTGTTCCTCAGTATCATTATGTCCAAACACCTGTTACTCAGGCACAAGTGCCAATGACTGCTGCTCCATCCTCTGCTCCTGCAGAGACCAGTCAACAGAGTTTCTTCACTCAAGGCTTTGTTGATTGGAGTAGTCTACCAGATGAGATAACAGATGATAACATTGCTTTAGTTGCCAATTCTGAAAAGAATTTTTGCTTTATGGCACTAGAAACAATTGTTGAAGAGACTGATTCTGAGGGAGCGGTGTCTATGTCTGAAAATGTGACTAATTCTGTTGTTGATGAAGTTGTTTCAGATGAAGAATCTAAAGTAGAGGTTGTGAATCTCTCAGACCCATGGGGAACTGATGATTGTGATTGCCAGTGTAACTGTGCCTTGATGGCTGCTGCTAAGGTATCTCCTCAAATCTTAAATGACTTGTGCTCAGACAAATGTATTGTGGCATTTGCTAAGATAAAAGAGGTGAATGAAAACTTTAGAAAGAAAATTTTGGAAGATGAAATTCAGTTTGAAAAACTCACTAAAGAGTTAAAATCAAAAATAACTGAAAAAGAATCTGAAATCAGCATTTTAAAACATGAAGCAAGCATAACCAAAGACCAGATCAGACTATGATAACCAAATATCATAGTTGTAAAAAGGAGCTTGAGTCCACCCAAGTTGAATGTCAGAAATGGGTGGAATCATCAAAAGGTTTTGAGATGATTGTCAACCAACAATCTAAAAGTCATGTGAAATTTGGCTTTGGTTTTCAAGAAACCACTGCTCAGAGTTCACAAACCACTGACAAAAAGGAACCATAGTTGGTTGAAATCATTCCAACCAATTCAAAAGGTCAATAAATCATGGTTACTGAACCCAATGGCAAGAAAATCATTCTTGAAAAGTTAGAAGGTACACCCTCATTTGATGAAATTGAAAAATATCAATTCAAACCAACCTGGTCAGATGAGTGTGATGTCCTTGAAAATTTTCAACCAATGACCTTCAAAACCCCTGATGGTAAAAAGGCTCCACAGGCCAAAGTTATCCCTTTGAGAGATCTTCCAACAGATGATCAAACATCTGTTGAAAAGAAGAAAGGAAAAGGGAAAGCCAAAGATAACTTGTTTTGTGATTTTTGTGAAAAGAAGAATCATATCACCAAAAATTGTTTTCTTCTAAAAGCATATGACATCAACAAAGCAACAAGTTTAAGTGATTCTAAAACCAATGAATGTTTAATTTGTAAGAAAAAGAATCACAAAACAAAAGAGTGCCTGTATCTCAAAAATTTTGATGAAAAGATAAAAGAGTACAAGGCTAAAACTCTTGAAAGTCAAGTGGTGAGTACTCCAAAAGGAAAACCCAAACAGACTTTTGAACCAGTCCAAACAGCTGTTACCAAAGGTCTGAACAAAAACTCTGCTCCCAGAGATGTTCAGGTAACAGATGTTCCACCAGCTACCAGACTACCAAGAGGATATGGACAACCAACTTGTCATCGTCTGCCACATGTTTATGAAGAGCCCAAAAGGCCTTCAAAACCAAAAGTGAACAGACATCCTCATGGTTTTCAGCATCTCACAGGAAGTGATCAAACATCTGTTGGACCAAGTGTTGACATACAAGCACTGGCAAATGGTCAACTACAGCTGTTGAACCTAGTCCAAAAGCTAGTTCAAACCACTGATCATTCTCCTAAACTTAAGGCTGAGACATCTGAGAACCCATCCAAAGCCAACTTGGCTTTGGACACTTACCAAAACTAAACTCTTTACTGATGTGCAGGGAGCTTCTGCTTGCTTAGATAGTTTATGGTATGTAGATAGTGGAGGCTCCAGGCACATGACAGGATGTAGAGCTCTTCTTCTGGACTTTCTTGCACATGGAGGGGTTGATATATCCTTTGGTAATGATTC
The DNA here is from genome assembly GCA_032199755.1 of Ambrosia artemisiifolia. Lineage (NCBI taxonomy): Eukaryota > Viridiplantae > Streptophyta > Magnoliopsida > Asterales > Asteraceae > Ambrosia > Ambrosia artemisiifolia. The sequence continues at coordinate 2,848,381 of CM063526.1, read as the reverse complement.
TAAAGGTAAAGTGTTGGGTTCTGGAACTGTTCAAGCAGGGAGACTTAAGTTTGAAAATGTTAGTCTAATAGACAATCTAAAATTTAATCTACTTAGTGTATCACAAATGAGTGACAAGGGATATGGGTCATTCTTCACTAAGAAAACATGTAAGATTGTTGGACCAGAAGTGGTTGAAAAGGTTAACACCATCATTGCTGAGAGTAAAGCACAACTTGTTGCTCATAGAAGTGGCAATGTGTATGTAGTTGATATGTTGAAGGATAACCCTATGGCAAATGTCTGTCTGTTCTCTGTTGCGTCTACCAAAGAGACAGAATTGTGGCATAAGAGACTTGGTCACACCAACCTTCAAACTATCAACTCTCTCTCCAAACAAAACCTTGTCAGAGGTTTGCCATCAAAAGAATTCAAATGTGATGAGCATTGTGTTTCCTGCCTAAAAGGAAAACAACATAAAAGCTCTTACAAATCAATTGATGAGTCCAAAACTAGTCAGTGTTTACAATTGTTGCACATGGACTTGTTTGACCCAGTTAAAATCATGAGTCTAAGAAGAAAGAGATTTTGTCTTGTCATAGTTGATGATTTTTCTATGTTTACATGGACTTACTTTTTACATTCTAAGGATGAGACTGCAGGTATTTTGAAGGACTTTGTCACCAAAGTTGAAAAACAATATGACTTGCCAGTAAAAGGGATTGTAAGGCAGTACAGTATCCCAAGAACACCAGAGCAAAATGGGGTGGTTGAGAGAAAGAACAGAACTCTCATTGAAGCTGCAAGAACAATGCTAGCAGGTTCTGGTTTGCCACTGTCCTTCTGGGCAGAAGCTGTAAACACTGCTTGCTATGTTCAAAACAGAGTTTTAATCAACCCTAGACATCAAAAGACTGCTTATGAAATTTTGTTCAAAATCAAACCATTAATCTCATTTTTCAAAGTCTTTGGCTGTCCATGTTTCATTTTAAATCTTAAAGATTACATTTCAAAATTTGCAGCCAAAGTAGATTGTGGATATTTTCTGGGATATTCTTCTACTGCCAAGGCCTATAAAGTGTTTAACACAAGGACCAAGACAATAGAAAAAACTCTGAATGTGAAGTTCAATGAACTTTCATCTTTAAAAATCCCAGCAAACCCTGCTGAGTTATTTGATTTGGATAAATTCAAATTTGAAGATATTACTGTCAAAACTAACAGTGCAGGTATTTCACAATCTTCACAACAAGACTACAGAACAGATGTTGTGATTCCAGATCACTATAAAGTCTATCATGTATCAGAGGAAGCAGTAGTTCAAAACAACTGTCAAAACTCTGTCAAAGCTGAGTCAGCCACTGTTGGCCAGTCCTATCCCCAAACCACTGATTCACCTTCTGCATCCACTGCTCAATCATCTGTTGACAAAAGTCAAACATCTGTTGACAAGAGTCAGTCCAGTTTTACACCACTTGGACCCATTCCTCCACCCCCATTCCAAACATCTGTTGACACTACTAAAGTGCAAACAGATGTTATGTCAACAGAGTCACCAAACCTCTGTCCTTCACCTCAAAATGCCATTATACCATATCAGGGAGATCTAATCTACCTAAGAGCTCATCCACCAGATCAAATCATTGGCAACATCAGAGAAGGTGTGCTCACAAGGAGCCAATCCTCAAACATCTGTCTTTTTTCAGGCTTTCTATCACTCACACAACCAGTCAAGTACCAAGAGGCACTGAAAGACAACAGTTGGGTGGAAGCCATGCAAGAAGAGCTCCTTCAGTTCAAAAGACAACAAGTTTGGGAACTTGTACCACTGCCTAAGGATGTTTGTCCTATTGGCACAAAGTGGGTCTTCAAAAACAAAACTGATGAAAGGGGTATAGTTGTCAAGAATAAAGCCAGGCTGGTGGTTCAAGGCTTCATACAAGAAGAAGGGATAGACTATGATGAAACCTTTGCCCCTGTAGCAAGGTTAGAAGCTATCAGACTGTTCCTAGCCTTTGCTGTAAACCACAACATCAAGGTGTATCAGATGGACATCAAATGTGCATTCCTATATGGCAAAATTCAGGAGGAGGTCTATGTATGTCAACCACCTGGTTTTGAAGACACATTTCATCCTGAGTATGTCTACAAGCTAAATAAAGCTTTGTATGGACTTAAGCAAGCACCTAGAGCCTGGTATGAAACTCTCTCCACCTTTCTCTTATCCATTGGTTTCACAAGAGGTAAAATTGATAAAACCTTATTTTTAAAATGGAGAGGGAAAGATTTAATGATTGTTCAAATATATGTGGATGATATCATTTTTGGATCCATATGTAACAAAATGTGTGAGGAGTTTAGGGAACTCCTGACAGCAGAGTTTGAAATGAGTGCTATGGGTGAACTTCAGTGCTTCCTTGGTCTCCAAGTGAAGCAGCTGCAAAATGGCACATTCATTCATCAAAATAAATATGTGAAAAACTTGTTAACCAAATTTGAGATGAATGATTGTAAACCATGTAGTACACCCATGAACACAGTCAAGCCACTCACTGATGATGACAAGGATGAACTGGTTGATCAGACACACTACAGATGCATGATTGGGTCTTTATTGTACTTAACAGCATCCAGGCCAGACATTATGTTTGCCACCTGTGTTTGTGCAAGATCCCAGGCTTCACCCAGAAAGTCAAACCTTATTGTTGTGAAAAGGATATTCAGATACCTAAAAGGTGCTCCCACACTTGGTATCTGGTATCCTGCTAATGGAAACATTGAGCTTTCAGGTTATTCAGACAGTGATTTTGCTGGCTGCCACACCACAAAGAAGTCCACATCTGGAGGGTGCCAGTTCCTAGGGAATGCCTTAGCTTCATGGCAAAGCAAAAAGCAAGCAGCTGTTTCAACTTCAACAGCTGAGGCTGAATACATTGCTGCTGCAAGCTGTACAGCCTTACTCATGTGGCTTCAAAATCAACTGCTGGATTTTGGGATAACTGCACTAAGGACTCCACTCATGTTGGATAGTCAAGCTGCTGAAAATATCATCAAGAATCCAGTTTCTCATTCTACCACAAAGCACATAGACATCAGACATCATTTTGTCAGAGATAGCTATGAAAAAGGTTTGATTTCTCTACACCATATTCCAACAGAGGATCAGTTGGCAGATGTGTTGACAAAAGATTTAGACACATCTACCTTCACAAATCTGATCTCTCGAATTGGAATGTTAAACATGGATTAAAACAACAAAAATGTTTTCAATAAAAACATTAAAATGTTTTCAGAAAATCAAGTTTCTCCTTAAAAATAGCTCTTTTGGTTGAAAAATCTGTTTTAAACCACTGATCAGATAAAACAACCACTGTTTCATTCTATCCACTGTTGGTTGAAAAATCTGTTTCAAACATCTGATCAGATAAAACAACTGTTACTTCATCAGTCTTTTGGTTAAACAACAGCTGTTGGCAACAGACTTTTACCAAAACAGCTGTATGCCACCAGATGTTTAAACCATCAGATGTTTGCCACGTCTGCTCTCAAAAGCAGAGTTTTGCCACATCAGCGGTTTCACCAGAGGCTATAAAACCTTGTTTTCCCCCCAACAGCAGTTTTACTGTCTCATTGTATTCAAAATACTAAAACCGCCTTCGTATTCCTCAAACCCCTAATCAAACTTCAGTCACTTTCACACTCGAAATCCATTACAATGGATCTTCAAACAAAAGCCACCCACTATTTCCTACCATATCTGGTTAAAACAGAAGACAACGTACCATTCCATTCCACCATTGACATCATTTTAAACTCAAAATATAAAACCATTCTAACTGCTGATGCTCCCATCCATCTCGAAACCCTCCAAGAATTCTGGGCTAAAGCTGAAGTCTTGTTTCAAGACAAAAAGCCTACATCCATTATTTCCAAAATTGGAGCAACTAGCATCTCCATTACACCTGAACTCATATCCACAACCTTCTCCCTCAACGACTTGTCAGGTAAGGATTCTTTTCTTAAAACAGAGCTTCACACAGAGTTTCAGGAAATAGGGTATGATGCTCAAATGACTGGATCAACATTGTTTAAAAAGTTTTTCCCTCCAGTCATGAAGTTTTTCTTCCATACTCTCCTTCTCTGTGCCTCGGCTAAGACCACATCCTTCAATGAAATCCCATTAAGGATTCAGTACTTGGGGTATGCTATGTTGTCAGACTCTGACTTCAATCTTTCCCAAGGACTGTTTATGGACTTGGTTTCTAATGTGAAAGCCATAAAATCTGGCTCAAACAATGCTTTTCTACTCTACCCAAGAATTCTTAGTGTAGTCCTTCAAAAGGTTTTACCAGAAAATGATTTTCAAAAGGGTGAGTCTTTCCAAATGAAAAGTTTAACTGATGAAACTTTCACAAGAATGCTGGGTTCTTCAACCCAAGAAAAAGTGTCTAAAGTGTCAAAAGTTTCCAAAACACAAACAAAGAGGTCAAAAACAACAACTGTTGTTCAAACCTCTGTTGTTGAGCCCACTGCTCTTGGTGATCATGGCACTTCATCCAGTGCTGTGAAACCCACACCAGCCACCAAAAGAAAACGTCCACCTACAAAAACCACCTCCACACCCAAAAAGGGACTTCTGGAAGATGAGATACCAGAAGCTAACCCTGTTGCATCACCAAAGCAACCTGAAACCACTATTGTTACTGTTGGGTCTGCTGACCTGGAGAAGAACAGATGATTAAAAGCCAAAATATACTAAGTGTTGATCCTTGAATAAAGAACAGTTGTTACAATAAAGCTTCCCCCAAAGGTCTGTTGATCCCTAACTACTGCTGCTGCTTGAATCAACTGTTAGAGATAACTGCTGTTGATGAAAGGTCTGATGAACAAGGTCTGAAGGTTAAAAGTCTGATGAAGAACAACTGCTGATCAAATAACTGAAGAACAAAGGTCTGTTGAACCAACAGCACTTTGGTTCAACAGATGATAGAAGACATCAGAGTTTTAGTTTACAGAGTTTTGTATTGTCAGTAGTTTCAATGTAACAGTAGTTATAGCTTAGCAGATGTTAGAGTTTGTTAGTCAGTTAGAGGTCACTATCTAGGTGACGTCAGCAACTGATCATCAGAGTTTTGAGTATGTCTATAAATAGAACAGTACTTGTACTGTTCTATTCATCACTCGTCATTCTCTTTCAGACAAACATTCTCTGAGTGATCAGGCTGAGGGGGAGTTTTAGTTGTACAATTGTAATCTTTCAATTAATGAAAGCTTTCGGTTAAAAACAATTATTCTCCATGTTTTGATTTATAGTTTATTCCGCTGCACTTTCCATTTATATTTCGTTCATCTTTCATACTTATTCAAACAAATCAAAACAAACCAAAACTCAGATCCTAACAATTGGTATCAGAGCTTGGTCAATTAAATCTGATCTAATCAATCAATTTAATACACAGATCAGCTCATAATCATTGATATCGTTTGTTTGTCGGGTTAAAACAGAGTAATAATTTATTTTCGTTTCAACAGTTAGTAAACAGACTTTGTTTTTGAAAAACCAAGAGAATGACATCACTCAATCAAGATCCACACAACACTGGCACACACAACAAGCCTCCGATGCTTGTCAGGTCAGAATACAACATCTGGCAGCGTCGGGTGGCTCATGTGTTAGCACAACAGAACACAGGGTGCTGGAAATCGGTAGTATTTGGACCACATGTTCCAATGGTACCGAGTGCCGAGGATCCAAAGATCCAAGTACCAAAGAGTGTTGAGAACTACTCAGAGCAAGATTTTCAAAAAATCGAGCTAGATGCCAAGGCTTTCAGCATAGTAGCCATGGCACTGCCGAATGATATCTATGCCGGTCTCTTGCACTGTAATAGTGCTAAAGAACTGTGGGATGCTCTTAAAGAGCAATTCGGGGGAACTGATGATGTGATTGAAAACAACCGTGAAATACTTAACCAACAATATGAAACGTTTAGTCACATAAAAGGGGAGTCGTTAACACAACAGTTCGAAAGGTTTAACTGTCTAATTAGTGAACTTAAACTGGTTGGTCTAACTTTTCCTAATCCAACACTGAATCATAGGTTTCTTAGATCACTTCAGGACAAATGGGACACTATAGCCATAGTTATGAGAAACTCTATCGGATGCAAAGACCTAACCCTGACCCAGCTTCATGGTAAGCTCCTGACTTATGAAAGGGAGCTTAACCAGAAAAAGAAGCTCCAGGACTCTGGCAAAGTGTCAGATGACTATGTATTTGGGAATACTGCACTGTTGGGTCAGGATGATGGTTCTGGAAGTAGTAAGGATCAGATTTATGATCATTACATTGACATAACCACTGGTTTCAATAATGATTCTTACTCATCACCAAACAACTATGCTTTCACAGCTAGTGGTGATATCCAGGCTTCTGATAATTCATCTTTTGTGTACAATGACTTGCAATACATTGACCCTTTGGACCTAGAAGAAATGGACATTTTACATCAGGTTGCCCTGCTCATTATTAGAACCAATAACTTCTATAAGAAAACTGGCAGGAGGTACCCAGGTTTACATGGTGGGTCAAAGGTGGGGTTGGATAAATCAAAGATAAAGTGTTACAAGTGTCACAGAATGGGTCACTTTGCTAGGGAATGTAGGAGTCAAAATGGAGTTCCTATGATTACCTATCCAAACCAAAGACCACAGACCAACACTTATCAAACCATCCCTAATGTACTTAATGTGCAAAAAACTGCTCACTTTGCACAAACCCAAACCACTGTTCCTGTGCACTATGTCCAAACCACTGTTCCTCAGTATCACTATGTCCAAACACCTGTTACTCAGGCACCAATGCCAATGACTGTCACTCCACCCTCTGCTCCTGCAGAGACCAGTCAACCAAGTCAACAGAGTTTCTTTACTCAGGGCTTTGTTGATTGGAGCAGTCTACCAGATGAGATAACAGATGACAACGTTGCTCTAGTTGCCAACTCTGAAAAGGATTTTTGTTTTATGGCACTAGAAACAATTGTTGAAGAGACTGATTCTGAGGATGTGGTGTCTATGTCTGAAAATGTGACTGATAGTGTTGTTGGTGAAGTTGTTTCAGCTGAAGAATCTGAAGTGGAGGTTGTGAATCTCTCAGACCCCTGGGGTAGTGATGATTGTGACTGCCAGTGTAACTGTGCCTTGATGGCTGCTGCTAAGGTATCTCCTCAAATCTTAAATGACTTGTGATCAGACAAATGTATTGTGGCATTTGCTAAGATAAAAGAGGTGAATGAAAACTTTAGAAAGAAAATTTTGGAAGACGAAATTCAGTTTGAAAAACTCACTAAAGAGTTAAAATAAAAAATAACTGAAAAAGAATCTGAAATCAGCAGTTTAAAACATGAAGCAAGCATAACCAAAGACCAGATCAGACTATGATAACCAAATATCATAGTTATAAAAAGGAGCTTGAGTCCACCCAAGTTGAATGTCAGAAATGGGTGGAATCATCAAAAGGTTTTGAGATGATTGTCAACCAACAATCTAAAAGTCATGTGAAATTTGGCTTTGGTTTTCAAGAAACCACTGCTCAGAGTTCACAAACCACTGACAAAAAGGAACCCCAGTTGGTTGAGGTCATCCCTACCAATTCAAAAGGTCAAGAAATCAAGGTTACTGAACCCAATGGCAAGAAAATCATTCTTCAAAAATTGGAAGGTACACCCTCATTTGATGAAATTGAGAAATATCAATTCAAACCAACATGGTCAGATGAGTGTGAAGTCCTTGAAAATTTCAAACCAATGACCTTCAAAACCCCTGATGGTAAAATGGCACCACAGGCAAAAGTAATCCCTCTGATAGATCTTCCAACAGATGATCAAACATCTGTTGAAAAGAAGAAAGAAAAAGGGAAAGCCAAAAACAACTTGTTTTGTGATTTTTGTGAAAAGAAGAACCATGTCACCAAAAACTGTTTTCTTCTAAAAGCATATGACATCAACAAAACAACAAGTTTAAATGATTCTAAAACTAAAGAATGTTCAATCTGCAAGAAAAAGAATCACAAAACAAAAGAATGCTTATATCTCAAAAATTTTGATGAAAAGATAAAAGAGTATAAGGCTAAAACTCTTGAAAGTCAAATGGTGAGTACTCCAAAAGGAAAACCCAAACAGACTTTTGAATCAGTCCAAACATCTGTTACCAAAAGTCTGAACAAAAACTCTGCTACCAGAGATGTTCAGGTAACAGATGCTCCACCAGCTAACAGATTACCAAGAGGATATGGACAACCCACTTGTCATCGTCTGCCACATGTTTATGAAGAGCCCAAAATGCCTTCAAAACCAAAAGTGAACAGACACCCTCATGGTTTTCAACATCTGATAGGAAATGATCAAACATCTGCTGGACCAAGTGTTGACATACAAGCACTGGCAAATGGTCAACTGCAGCTGTTGAACCTAGTTCAAAAACTAGTCCAAACCACTGATCATTCTCCTCAACTTAAGGCTGAGACAGCTAAGGACCCATCCAAAGCCAATTTGGCTTTGGACACTCACCAAAACTAAAATCCTTACTGATGTGCAGGGAGCTTCTGCTTGTTTAGACAGTTTATGGTATGTAGATAGTGGAGGCTCCAGGCACATGACTGGATGTAGAGCCCTTCTTTTGGACTTTCTTGCACATGGAGGGGGTGATATATCCTTTGGTAATGATTCTAAAGGTAAAGTGTTGGGTTCTGGTACTGTCAAAGCAGGGAGGCTTAAGTTTGAAAATGTTAATCTGATAGACAATCTAAAATTTAATCTACTTAGTGTGTCTTAAATGAGTGACAAAGGCTTTGGGTCATTCTTCACTAAGCAAACTTGTAAGATTGTTGGCCCAGAGGCTGTTGAAAAGATTAACACCATCATTGCTGAGAGCAAAGCACAACTTGTTGCTCACAGAAGTGGCAATGTGTATGTAGTTGATATGTTGAAGGATAACCCTATGGCAAATGTCTGTCTGTTCTCAGCTGCCTCTACCAAAGAGACAGAATTGTGGCATAGGAGACTTGGTCACACCAACCTTCAAACTATCAACTCACTCTCCAAACAAAACCTTGTCAGAGGTTTGCCATCAAAAGAATTTAAATGTGATGAGCATTGTGTTTCCTGTCTAAAAGGTAAACAACATAAAAGCTCTTACAAATCAATTGATGAGTCCAAAACTAGTCAGTGCTTAAAATTGTTGCACATGGACTTGTTTGGCACTGTAAAAATCATGAGTCTAAGAAGAAAAAGATTTTTTCTTGTCATAGTTGATGATTTTTCTAGGTTTACATGGACTTACTTTTTACACTCTAAGGATGAGACTGCAGGTATTTTGAAGGACTTTGTCACCAAAGTTGAAAAACAATATGACTTGCCAGTAAAAGTCTTTAGAAGTGACAATGGAACAGAGTTTAAGAATAAGGAGTTGGATGATTTTTGTGTGTCAAAAGGGATTGTAAGGCAGTACAGTATCCCAAGAACACCAGAGCAGAATGGGGTGGTTGAAAGGAAGAACAGGACTCTCATTGAGGCTGCAAGAACAATGCTAGCAGATTCTGGTTTACCTCTGTCCTTTTGGGCAGAAGCTGTAAACACTGCTTGCTATGTTCAAAATAGAGTTTTAATCAACCCTAGACATCAAAAGACTGCTTATGAAATTCTGTTTAAAATCAAACCACTGATATCATTTTTCAAAGTCTTTGGCTGCCCATGTTTCATTTTAAATCTTAAAGATTCCATTTCAAAATTTGCAGCCAAAGTGGATTGTGGATATTTTCTGGGGTATTCTTCTACTGCCAAGGCCTATAAAGTGTTTAACACAAGGACCAAGACAATAGAAGAAACTCTGAATGTGAAGTTCAATGAACTTTCATCTTTGAAAATCCCAGCAAACCCTGCTGAGTTGTTTGATTTAGATAAATTCAAATTTGAAGATATTACTGTCAAAACTAACCCTGCAGGTACTCCACAATCTCCACAACAAGATTACAGAATAGATGTTGTGGTTCCAGATCACTACAAAGTCTATCCTGCATCAGAGGAAGCAGTAGTTCAAAACAACTGTCAAAACTCTGTCATAGCTGAGTCAGCCACTGTTGGCCAGTCCTATCTCCAAACCACTGACTCACCCAGCCAATCCACTGCTCAATCATCTGTTGACAAAAGTCAATCACCTGTTGACAAAAGTCAGTCCAATCTTACACCACTTGGACCCATTCCCCCACCTCCATTCCAAACATCTGTTGACTCTTCAAAAGTGCCAACAGATGTTATGTCAACAGAGTCTCCAAACCTCTGTCCTTCACCACAAAATGCCATCATACCATATCAGGGAGATCTAATCTACCTAAGAGCTCATCCACCAGACCAAATCATTGGCAACATCAGAGAAGGTGTGCTCACAAGGAGCCAATCTTCAAATATCTGTCTTTTTGCAGGCTTTCTATCCCTTTCACAACCTGTCAAGTACCAACAGGCACTGAAAGACAACAGTTGGGTAGAAGCCATGCAAGAAGAACTCCTTCAGTTTAAAAGACAACAAGTATGGGAACTTGTACCACTGCCTAAGGATGTTTGTCCAATTGGCACAAAGTGGGTCTTCAAAAACAAAACTGATGAAAGGGGTATAGTTGTCAAGAATAAGGCCAGGTTAGTGGTTCAAGGCTTCAGACAAGAAGAAGGAATTGACTATGATGAAACCTTTGCCCCTGTAGCAAGGTTAGAAGCTATCAGACTTTTCCTAGCCTTTGCTGTCAACCACAACATCAAGGTGTATCAGATGGACATCAAGTGTTCCAGGTCTATATGGCAAAATTCAGGAGGACATCAAGGTGTATCAGATGGACATCAAAGCTACAACCTTGCTTTTTGCCTCCTCACGCTGCTGCTCTGCCTCACGTACAAAAGCAGTCAGATCTTCCAAGGTGCACAACACCGGGTCCCTGACCCTGCCCCCAGTTAAAGGTCATCCTCTATCTCCTAAGTACTCTCGCGGAAGGCTCGTAGTTGAGTGTCATGGCATCCAACCATATCCCTCATGGAGTAAAGAGCATGACGAGCTGGGATCTGCTCAAATCAGTGGGCAAAGGGGTGTCAGAGGATGGCTGAGATGGTCCACCAAGCTCATACGTATAAGGAACCTCATCATCAGAATCATCGTCGCAGTATGCAAGAAATCCATCAATAGTAGGCATATATGTCCTCTTGCGGGTCTGGGATCTCTTCAGCAGCTTCTTCTTAGGTGGTTCAAGATGCTCTGGTGCTGGTGCCACTGGAGCAACTAGTGCAGGTGGAGGATGAGCTCGTTTCTGCGGGGTGTACATCATGCGTACCCCACCAGGAATTAGGCGGAATGAGAGGTATGAGGGCTCACGCGGCTCAGCTAGTAGTGCCTTTGCTAGTACTGGGTCAGCCTCCATCTGTGCCTCCCCAGCTGGCACATAGACATTGTCATCTGAGACTGGATGATCTATCTGCATGGCATCATCCTGCGCGTCCTCTTCAGGAACTGAAATGAGATAGTCTGGCTCATATCTTGCTGAGCATGTGGACTTTTGTGCACGATGTAGACATCCTCCTCGGTACCGGATACGATAACAAGGTCAATGCGTGGTGCCAGGATTGTGTAAATCAATAACACACATGCGTGAAAGAAATCATGTAACTTAAGTTCTTGTGCTTACTCATGTAAGTGATGTGTTTGGCATGGAACTTGCGGAGCGCATCAGGATGATTGGTATTTTCCATATCATGAAAACGTTTTGATAACTGTTTTGTTTAAGTTATAACCTTGTGCTCCGATACCAATCTGTCACACCCCACCTAGGCGGAAACACGGGATGTAACCTCAAAAGGTCTTCAAGCACAAGAGTCACGCTAGTATCAAATTCATAAATTCAGATATATTAAAAGACAACAATGTTTAACATTTCAAAAGAATATATTGTCTTAAAAAACGTAACATCAAATTATCTTGTTCTAAACTCATTCAAACAAAAGTAGGGGTGTCAACCCAATAGATCTATTATGGTGCTCCATGGCTAAGTCTATAGCTAATGGTTACAGTATGAAATATGACACGAGGGCTTTATGAGTACTCTGAACCTCATGTCTCATGTTTACATAATAGTGAAAATGTAACTGAACTTATACACATGTTTTCCCCCAAAAGAATGAAAATAGTAAAATGGGGCCGTGAGAACTCACCTGATGTCTAAGTGCTAAAACTGGACTGAATCTGGTGTGGGAATGTGTAAAGGATCGTTTTAGTCAAAAACAGTTATATGATCATAGAAGTTTATCAATCCAGGTGCGGAAACCCTAGATCAATTACAAAATGATAGAAATCGAATCAAACACAGTAAATCACCTTTTCAATCTCCATTTTGATTAATAAACAACTTTGATAAGCTTTACAATTTGGTTTACAATCAAATAAACAACTTCCAGAGCTTTCCTAGAACTCAGAGAGAAAACCTATTTGACACACACACGCAAATGACCAAAGTTATAAACTAAACAAAATTTTCACTTTATATAGGCCTGCACATTCGACCCATCGACATGGTCGAATGTGCTCGTTCGACCTCGTATAAAGCTCGAGCCAAACTCAAGTCTTCTGTCTCTTCCTTCGACCATCAGTAGTCACCTTCGACCTTCATAATGGCCACCTTCGACCCCACGTAAACACCAAAACACATTAAAATGTACAATCCAAAAGCACTTGTCGTAATTCGTGCATCCACAGAATGTCTGAACAAAGGTTCCCTAGATCCATAAAGAAAACTTAGGTCTATGTGTTGTACTATTTACCAAGCAATTGTTGACCCAACTTGTACGTCTATGGACTGTGTATTTTTGTATGGCTGTCCACGTTGTATGTGTTGGAAAGCCTGTTTTTGTCATTATTGTGACCATGATTTACCGTTTGTAGCAAGACTGTTGTCTTGGCTTTCTATATGTTACCACGTGATATGTGTGTTAATTATTTGTACCAAAAGTGACACATGAGCATATGTTTCGGCCTTTTTTGTATAAAAATGTCATTTACACGTGTTTTGCCCTTGTTAACACATATTCTTTGATTATTAACACATGTTTTCCAAAAGATTTGTGTTAAAGTAGAACTAACATGTGTTCTTCGGCCTTTAACATATGTTTCCTTTCATTTGAAAATTACACCATTTGTGCACAAAAGTATGTAAAGTGTGTGTGTGTGTGTGTGTGTGTGCCACATATATATTGTATGTATGCATGCTTGTAGTCTTGTTCACACACTCACAAATAAACATGTGTTTCATATAAATATATAGATTAATTATGTGAGTTTTTGTCTTATTTGCCCATGTGTTTGTGTAGGCCGATTTGTATACATGTGAATTTATATACAATAGATTTACAAAAGTCGCTAGTTGCCTTGTATGGAAATCGATCACTATGTTTTAACACACCTTTACATAGTCTACTTTGATAATAACGTAAGTTTTGTCACAAGAGAATGCTAATATCATGTGTTAATCTTCTATAAACATGTGGTCTTTTAATGAATTAACTTATGTTACATGTGCGGTGGACTTGAATTGTTATATGGTGATGACTCCATGTGTCGGATATCCACCAAGTGTTCTATGGATTGTTCGGATTTGTTTATGGAATTGAATAATTTCCAAGTTAGATATAGCAACGTGTGACTATGTTTTGTTTGTACATAGTAATTGAACATTTGGCTACTCTCTGTTGAGCGTATGATTGTCTTGACTGTCATTGTCAATCGTTCTAGAATTAGTCGGGTGTTGCATGCGAAAAAGGGAAAATGTAGTGAATTCTTGAACTATCTTGGGCTTTGCTAGACTCGGGAAGACATATTTACTGTACAATGTCTAATGCATAACTGAAAATGATATGATAGTGAGAGTGTGTACGGATCTTGACTTGTAATTTCGATGGTGGTCACATTTAACTTTATGCAATTTCATTTCTTGTACTCCCGACCATCCGAATCATCCTTGTGATGGTTTGTGCAATGGTAAATACTAAATGGATGGAATTCGTCCTACCTCACATACATGATAATACATGACTATTATATATGTATGTATATCTATATGTATATGTATATGTAATACTTAATCCGAAAACCAAACCATGATGCCAACCAAAATGATGGTTGGACATTATGTGTTAAGATGATATCGTCCTATTTTTAGATTCCTCAATTTGGATTCTAATGGGTGACTCGGTGCCCATGAAACTCAATAAAACAAAGCGTCCAAATGAGCATCTAACACAAGATGAACTTTTCTTTGTACTTTCATAATATCACACTCTTCATTTCTCAAATGTATTATATCCTCAACACCATAAACTTACACCCTTCATTTCCCATTTTAGGGTAACTTCGGTGCCAATCTACAACCCGTTCAAGCTCACCTTTGTGGAAAGCATTTGCAAACCATGAGTTCATACTTGTCCCTTTTTTCCGTTTTATCACCTTTTGGGACTCAACATGTATTCTATCAAAAATCACACTAAAATCACTCTATGAATCTTTTAAGCACATAAACTCAATCTATCAATCATGCTTATATGTTATGCCATGCTATATGTCAATTACTATATACAAATGCCTTAGCATAACTCATTAACTTTGCAAGCCTACCTTATGAATAACCATTCCCAAGACCAACGCCACCTCCAGCGGCTGCCAAGACCATCCACCATCATTTATCGCCATCTCAGACCACCACCATCACTCACCATAATCGTTCACCACCATCATTTGCTAGTAATAACCCAAAAATGAAAACATGTACCAATTCAAACCAAAAACCCTAACCTTTGTCGGCGGGTCCTTCTATTTCCACCATTAAAACGGCCAAGGCTCCTCTTTTATTAATTTCTCTCTCTCTCTCTCTCTCTCTCTCTCTCTCTCTTACGTTGGAATAAGGATATGAAAACGCCATACTTTATCTCTTGTCGAGCCTTGCTTTAGTTGCAGCTTTCCGGCCTGAACCAATGATGACGGTTTCCGCGATAAGAATCTATGAATCTAAGTTTTGATAGTTGATTTGTTTATTTTTTTACTACATGTTTGATTTTTGGGTGTTTAAATAGTTGCTTATGAATTACCTATTACTTGATTATTTTTCCAGTATGACTAATCATTTTGAACACCATGAGGCTATGATGCGTAGCAGAGCCTCTAGGGTAATGACTTTCGATTGATCCCCTAATTGCAAACGCCTCCACATGTGTGAGGAAACGTGGGGTCAAAAGACTTTAGATTGACGCGAGCAGGGGATTGGGTTTTATATTTTCTTTTTTAAATCATTTTATATTACTGCTAAACGAAAGACACCATGGTTCTGTCGTGCAGTCTGTGCAATTTCTGGATTAAACAAAAGTGGGGATGATTTCTTTCAAAACTTGGTATGCATGCAACTAAGAAGTTACATGTGTAGAGGATCAGATTGTAAATACTCAACTTCGTAATCATACAAATAGAACAATCCATGTGCGGAAACCCTAGATCGTATGCAAAATGATAGAAAACAAATCAGAACACAATCATTTCTATTTTAATAATCATTTTCATTCATAAACAATTTGATAATACTTGTTATAGCTTAGGTATACAATGAAAACACTTAATCAGAATATTCTAGATCACAGAGAGAACACACACACTAGACCTATTTGAAATGACCAACAACTATAACATAAATAAAATCAAAACTATATATAGGCATCTCATTCGACCCCCCGTATAGGTCGAATGAGATCCTTCGACCCAGACGCTATATCGAACCAACTGACAAAACACATCTAAGTCTCCTTCGACGTCTGTAAACTTCCTTCAACCCCACGACATAGTCGAATGCGCTCTTCATAAACACAAAATCTTCAATAAACATTATATTGTCAATCCAAAGTGATAGTCACACTCCGTGCACTTACAAACTCCCCCTTGACTATTGCTTGGATTGTTCTCGTTCATGATCAAGCGCCTTGTTCATCAGTTTGATCCGGAGAATCTTCTGTTGCTTGTTGCTCATTTCAGATTCTAATTTGCTTTTGTGCGAACCTTCTTCTCTTCACGAATCTTCACATATTTTTCCAGCTTTTAATTGTAGTCACACCCCGCGTTCACATCCCATGCAAAGCAGAAACACACAACCTTATAATATCTCCATGCTTGTTCAAGATCTTAAACATCAAAATGTATAGGATTGAAATACAACATGTTGATGTCTTCTGCCGAACAGTTTATTAACCACATTGGGTCAAAAACTCTGATCTTCTTGCACATAAGCTTAGGATTTTTATCTCTCAGCACGATTACCGCTTTTGCTGTCTTCCAATCATAGTACCAGATGTTAAAGTCTTTTGAGAAATTTTGTTGTATCGGCATCAGAGGAATTCTCTTTATCACCACAAGAGGCTTGTACTTCAGAGTCACTTTCTTCATACCAGTAATAGGATCAACCTCTTTATGAACTTTCCGTTTAGGATACTAAGGTCTGAACATATTCCATCAGGTTTTGCTTTCCTTAGTCATCTTATCTGCAAACCATCCTACCACATCATTGGTCATAGAAGCACCACTCATCGTATGTCTACAAACATCCCTAATAGCCCAATACGGCAAGGTCTTGATATCATGGAATCTGTAAAAGTACAAGATCCCTTTCTCCCACATCACACCTATGCACCGTAGCTATCTCAAATATTTCCAACCCAACGCTCTTCCTTTGAAGACTTGGTTATGATATTTGTAGAACCTACCCGCACTTCTGCTTTTGGTCTGTTTGCATCCTTCTCTTTCAATTTCTTCAACAAATCTTTCAGTTCATCTGATTATTTGTATGTTTCTTTCTGATCAACATCTTTTCCAAACACTTCTTCTAAGATCTTCTTGGTTTTTTTGCTTAGCAAGCTTTTCTGCTTCATCAAGTGTCTCTTCGTTGATCTCAGGAATCACTACATTTTCTTTCTGCTTGTAGTATTTTGGATACTCTTCATGAGATAGAACTTCAATCTCCACATCTTCAAACATTGGAGTATCTTGATCATCTGAGTGATTACCTGCTTCTTTCACTGGAATATCAGGAATCTCTTTGTCATTCATAATCTCCTCTAAAGACTTCCCGACCTGCTTAGCTAATCCTTCAAGAATCTCTTTAGAAACAGTAGCAGAAACTTCCCTATCTTAAAGATCTGGATCATTATACTCAATCTCGAATCTCATATCATCTGATTCAAAGATCTCAGGGAATCTTCCAGTCAACTTTATCATCCATACATTCTTCTCAAACATTTGACGATATAAACTTTTGTCTTCATCAGATAAGGCTCTAATTTTTTCAGTCCAGAATATACTATCATCTGAATCCACATTCTCACTAGGTGTCTTCTTCAAACTTGACTCACCTATGTCACCTTTATCTGAGTCCCTCTTCTTCTAACTATACTGTTCAGTATTTTGATCATCATCACCATCATCATCTGAACTCTCATCATTATCATCATCCTTTTTATTTCCACTCTTACCTTTTGCATCATCATCATCTGATGTGTCATTAAAGTCACCATCATCACCTTCTTCATCAGACTCTTCAAAATCAACCTGCTCTTCTTCTTTTTCCTCCTCATCCTCCTCATCCTCCTCAGTTCCCTTCAACTGTGGTGCTCTGGAGTAAAGATCATCAAGCAGTTTCTTCATATTCTTGTTTTTAGCCGTTATTTCTTTGTTTTCAATCTGAAGCAGCTTGATTTTCCTTGTATTTCTCTTCCCACGAGTAAGTAACATCTTGTTTTCATCTTCAAGTTGTTTCAACTTTGCTTCTAACTCATCTTGATTAGGTTTTGAAGATAAGACAATCTGCAACATAGTCTTCTCATCCTCCTTCATCTGCTTAATCTCAGCCTGTTGTTGATTAAAAGTTTTCATCACATCTGCAATCTGACGATTAACAGCTTCCATCACTTCATTAGAAACTGTCAGTTGAGGTGTAGATGATTCAGCAACTGGTGTAGCAACAGGTTTTGATGTTTTCTTCTGAACCTATTCTAAGACATCTTTCAACAAGCTAGAAAAGTTTTTAGGAGCTGGATTAGTTGTAACTGTCTCCTGAACAACCTTCTTCTTCTTCTTTACTGCCGGGGATGCAACGGGTGTTGTATCTTTCGAGCATCCAATAGCTGGTACTTTCTTTCCAACTACTAACAAATCAATCTCTTTATCCCTTTTCTTCTTTGGATTGTCTCTCTTTGCCATTGTTTTCCCTCTGGCTTTCTTAATCTTCTCACCTACAACTGAAGAACCTTCAAAGTCTAGATTATCACATGTTAACTACAAATCTTGATCATCTAACTCTCTGTTTCTCTATTCTTCAGCTTCAATGGCTCCATTCCTTCAATCTCACCAACCTCAGTGGCCTTGGGTTTGGTGATCTTGACATTTTCAGCACCTGAATCCCATTCAGTTTCATCTTGAGTCTCTTCAGATTCAGCAGACTATTCATCAAAAAGCATAGTCTTTGCTTTTCCTTTACTCTTCATAGCTTTCTTCTTCTTTGTTTCAACTTCAACCACATTTTGTTTACCCTTTCTTGTCTTAGCACCTTTGTTAACAACTTGACGCTTCCGCTTAGCAGATTTGTCAACTGGGAATAAAGGGCTATCAGAGTCAGAATAACTCTTCTCATTCCTTACCTCATCTTGTCCTGGATCCTTGTAAGCAACATCTCTCAAATGCCCAAACAAGTTCTTGTATGGAGGTTTTTGATCTTCAGGAACACCTTTATAAGCCCTCATCCTACTCAAAGTAGTAATACTCATATGACTTTGATTCACAATCTGCACTGGATCTTTAATCAAGTTAGGATACTTGTTATCAAACACCATCTGAAGGAATCTTGGATACATCAAGAACTTGTTTAGAATCAGAGCAACCACCAACGAGCACAAACTCTTCCTCATCACATCATATCCTCCTCTCACTGGTCCAAATACATGTAGAATCACATGTAATAGATATTTGAAGTGTGGACACAGCTTTGCTTTATGCAACAAGCAATCAGTAATAGTAGCGTTGTACTTCATCCTTAGAAAACACTTTCTCTGCTCCATCCTGGATAGTTCTGTAGGATCATTCGGAGAATATCTCAACTGCAAAGCTTCTCTAATATCTTGTTCTGAGACTAGCACAAAATTGCCTTGAATGTAGCTTTGTATAGCTGATTTTCCATCCCAGAATGTAATCACTGCTTTCTCCCAGAAGTCCACATAATGATCTTTGTAGATAGTCTTCGGGGTAGCAAGAGCATAGACTACTCTGCATCTCTTTAGAAACTCTACCATGCCCGAGAATTCGTCATACTGCTTCATCTCTCCAATAAATGCACAATAGTTATGAACTGGTTCGAATAATAACTCTTTTGGTGCTGCTGATTGCTCTGGAATCTCTACTTCCTTCTCCGGATTCTGTTGTTCAGCCATAATATCCTGCAAAACAAGTAAACAAACATGAAAATCTATCAAAAACGGATAAAATTGAAATTTTGGACAAAACAACTCTTCATTCGACCCTATCGGGGGTTCGAATGAGGAAAATATGGTGTCGAATGAGAAACAAAAGTTGATCAAAAATTTCATTCGACCTAATATTTGTTCATTCGACCTCAAACGGGTTCATTCGACCTAAAAAGTTTTATTCGACCCTTTTAAAATGGTCGAATAAGGTCCTGTTTGATTTCAAATTTACCAAAATCCAATTAAACCATGATAAGCATTACATTTTGGTTCTAACAGATCCTAATATGACCGATAATCATTAATCAACAATCAATTTTATCAATTAACCACTTATTGATAGTTTTCAATCAAAATCTAGGGTTTATCATCGTTCAACAATCAATCAAGATCATTAACATGTTTTAACACTAGATTTTGGATTATTCTCCCCCTAAAACCATCGATAATGGTAATTCTAAATCCAATTGATGTTCAAATCCATTGCAAGATCACAGAATAAAATGCTAGGGTTCAAGAACTTTAATCATCGATTCTGGATTGAATACTTGTTCATTACCTGTGAAATTGGTTTCAAAATGATCAGATAATCACCAGAAACAAGTATGAAATGTGTAAAACAAACGACCAACAAGGGGTGGTTAAGATTGAAATTTTGAAAAATTTTGGTATGGGGTACGAATTAGCAGAAGGTTATATATTGAGTCTCTCATTCGACCCTTGATGGGGTTCGAATGAGAAGATATTGGTTTCATTCGACCTACATAAAGGTTCGAAGGAAAACAAGATGGCTCGAATGAAAGAAATCATCCAAACACTCTCATTTGACCTCCTTAAAAAGGTTCGAATCAAGCTCAAAGATCTCCTTCGACCCACCGAAAGGTCGAATGAGATTTTGGAAATCTGAAATTTTTACCAAATTTCAAATTCGAATCCCGTTTTGTCATTCTTTATCATTTAAACCTTCAAACATTCAACATTTCTCATTTTAATGATACAAAACTTAAATTGGTCTGTCAAACTCTAGAAAATGACCATCAATCACCATCAGTTATCGAAAATAACTCGGAAACGTAAAAAAAAAATTGGATTTTTTGAAATTTATGTTAAAACACACCGAAAAATCTTTTTGAGTTTTTGTATATATGTTAAAAAATGAAAAACATAAAGCAGTAAACATTTTGCGATTTCCGGTAAGAGGATCATATCAGTTTATGAAAAATCCGATCACACCGTTGATCTTTAATATTTATTATCAATAAAGACAATGTGTGATTAGGCTATTGCTGATATTGTGATCCACATAAGCTCACATTCATACCGTTATGCAGTGCTTTAAATTGATACGCAATTGGATGTATTAAAACTAGCAAGCTTATGGTTGCCACGCACACAACATACTCCCGTATCAAGGAATTTGCAAAAAGCTTCGTCGTTACGCATGATTATGCCAAATGTTATCCGTTATATTACAAGATACAAAGCACAGAGATGTACAGGTCAACAAATCAATGCTATAGAGTAATATGTGCATACGTACCAGGTTGAGGCTGATATCAATCATGATTTTCATCATAGATGTGATATGATGCATTAAATGATCTTTGATCATTGTTATACATTAAGTTCCTCAATTCGGTAACTTTAGGTTTTGGCAAATAAGCTCTTTTTGCAAATATCTTGATTGATTCTAGGTCCATAAACTAATATGACAAAACATCAATTAAGACACCCCGGATAACAATTAACATAACGACCCGAAACCTCAGATTTTGGCAACCCTATCAAAAGAAATTACGGTACTAAGACCATATGCCCATGAGGTGTTCAGCCACTAGCGAGTAGTTCGTTATGTTTGTATCACTAAGGCACGCAGTAATAAGTCTACGAAGCCTACCAGCACATCACCCGAAATCAACACACGCCTTATATAACATTACAATTCTTTAGCATGTGTCAGATCCTCACTGATGTACTATCATTTCCTCTTTTTCTCCTGGAAAATCATTTTTGGTTTTTTTGATTTTTATGGTTTTTCGAATTTTTCAATTTTTTTGTTTTTTTCTGAAAATAAAGACTCCCCCTAAATTTAAAAACATATTTTTTGGTTTTTGATTTTCTGAAAAACAAAAATTAAACTAAAAATTTGATAAATCGAGGTGACGATTAGTCTTGTTTTTCTTTAATACCATTAGCTCTTAATAAAAATTCAAATCTTGATTTGTCAAAAGATTTGGTAAAAAGATCAGCTCTCTGATAGTCAGTGTGGATTTTGACCATATCGATCAACCCTTTAGCATAACAATCACGAATAAAGTGATACTTGATTCGGATGTGCTTAGCCTTAGAGTGATTGACTGTGTCTTTAGTGAGTGCTATGGAAGCTTCATTATCACAATGAATTGGGGTTTTAAGATATTGCAAACCGTAGTCGCGCATCTGCTGTTGAATCCACAAAACCTGTGAACAGCAACTCGAGGCTGCCACGTATTCGGCTTCACAAGTAGATAGTGCAACTGCTGTCTGCTTTTGCATTGCAAGGGTACGAGCCTGCTCCCGAAGAATTAACATCTAGCCGTTGTAGATTTACTGTCTTTATCGCAACCACCAAAATCTACATCACTAAAAGCAACAAAGTCAAAATTATCAGCATTAGCGTACCACAGTCCACGCGAGGGACAACCCTTCAGATATCTCAGGATTCGCTTGATAGCTGTAAGGTGACTCTGTTTCGGCTTCGAATTAAATCTAGCACAGAGACATGTTGCAAACATTATATCTGGACGAGATGCAGTCAGGTACATCAACGATCCAACGATGGCTCTATGCGTAAAGGGATCTATAAGCTCCCCCTTATCGTCAACTCCAATCCTGTGATTAGGTTGTCTGGGAGTATCCATAGGCTTTGAATCATCCATCTGGAACTGACTCAAGACTTCAAATACATATTTCGTCTGGTGAATAAAGATGCCCGTTGGCAATTGATCCACCTGCAAGCCTAAGAAAAACTGCATTTCTCCCATTTCGCTCATCTCGAACTTTTCCTGCATGACTCGTTCAAATTCTCTGCATAAAAGCTTATTAGTAGAACCAAAAATAATGTCATCAACATATATCTGAACAAGAAGCAAGTCACACTCTGTTCTTTTTGTGAACAGGGTATAGTCTACCAAACCTCGTTTGAACTTTTTGGAGAGAAGATATGTACTCAGCTCCTCGTACCATTGTCTTGGAGCTTGGTGCAAACCATACATGGCTTTGTTGAGTTTATAGACCTTATCCCAGTGGATAGGATCTTCAAAGCCTGGTGGTTGCCCAACGTATACCTCTTCCTTGACCACACCGTACAGAAAAGCGCTCTTTACATCCATCTGATACACCTTAAACTTCTTGTATGATGCATACGCAAGAAACATATGAATAGCTTCAATGCGCGCAACCGGTGCATAGACTTCATCGTAATCAATCCCTTCTGTTTGACTAAAACCTTGTACGACCAATCGAGCTTTGTTTCTGACAATAACACGTCGATCATCCTTTTTGCACTTGAATACCCATTTAATACCAATTTTCTTCCGGTCTGGTGGTAGATTTGTCAGTGTCCAGACTCCGAGTTTTTGAAACTGTAGTAATTCTTGCTGCATAGCTTCAACCCATGAATCGTCTTGTAAAGCATCCTTGTACGTCCGCGGCTCCACCTGCAAAACATAAAAAGCAAAAGACCAATCATTTTGACAACCTAATTTCTGTATCTTAGCATACAGGGCAAGGGCTCCAATGTTATCATGTGAGGTTGCACGTCTGAGTTGTCCTCTAGTCATAACACTGCTACCGGGATCACCTATCACTTGTTCAAGCGGATGAATCTGATGAATCCGAGATTCCGGATGATCAGGAACTTGAATTCCCGTTTGAGTAGTCAAATTCTCTGCCATATCCAGATCATTACCCTTATTTGATGAAGATGCAACATTTGGATTTGGGTTCACTAGAGGTGTCTCCGTAGCATGATCTAAGATAGCTTCACTGAAAACTTCATCGTCATCTTCCGATTCTGATCAATCACGAGTTGTAGAAGCTTCTTGAAAAATCTCTTCTTCAATAACAAGAGCATTGGTATCATTAGAAGCTGTTGGAGGAGTTATGGTGAATGGACGCACCAACGGTGAAGTCACTGCGTTCTCACACTCGTAATATAATCGTAATACAACCTCTTCAACCAAACTATAGATTGAATGACTCAAAGAAATCTTTATAGTCAAGCATCTAATCGGGCTCACTTCCTTGAACATTCTAAGTGTAACGTTGAACTTCCATGTTCGCCCACTCTTCAACTTGTCGAGTTCTTTTGTTAAATACGCGTTTAAGTGGTGTCGCGTACCCAACAAAATAGCCCTCTTCTGCTTTCGATACAAACTTCTTTGTAGGATTTAGCATTGCGCATGGTGCCCCAAAAGGTTCTAGATACTCTAAGTTCGGCTTTCGTCTATTAAGCATTTCATAAGAAGTCTTGCCAAACTTCTTCACCGTTAATACACGATTCAGTGTGTAACAAGTTGCGTAAATTGCCTCGTTCCAAAACATTACTAGAAGATTTGAGTCCGCAAGCATTGTCCTAGCCGCTTCAATTAGAGACCTGTTTTTGCGTTCTGCAACACCGTTCTGCTGAGGAGTGTATGGTGCACTATACTCATGATGAAGTCCTTTTTCTTCAAAAAGTGCATCCATCTGAGAATTCTTGAACTCCATCCTGTTGTCATTTCTTATGCGTTTAATCTTCAAACCATAGATGTTTTCCAATCGGGTAAACAGAACTTTCAGATTGTTAAACGTCTCACTTTTGCGTTGCATGCACATCATCCACGAAAATCTTGAGTAGTCGTCTGTAACCACAAGACAGTAAAGCTCTCCATAATGACTCTTACGCTTGACAGGTCCGAAAATATCCATATGTAAACGTTCAAGTGGCAATTCAATAGAGTTTACTTTCTTTGGTTTGTGGGACTGTTTGTGCTGTTTTCCTTTCTTACAACTCACACATTTGTCGTTCAAATGTAAATGCTTCACATTAACTCCTGCAACAAGCCCATTCTTCACCAAATGATTCATCTTTCTTAGGTCAATATGCCCCATCCTTCGGTGCCACGTAATAGATTCTTTTTCAGTAGCTTTGGATAGCAAACACGTGACTTGGCCCTGAGTTGTGGTTGTTTTGCTCATGTCAAGAATGTATAGATTGTTCACTCTTGGAGCTTTTAGCATTACCCACTCTTTTCGAATAACGAAACCAGGTTTCAGAATGTAGCAAGATTTGTCATCAAAGTGAACAAAAAACTGCTTATCACATATCTGACTCACACTCAGCAAATTAGAATCTATCTGCTTCACATACGATATCCGTATAAAACTCACAATTCCATTACTAACACCGCCTTCCATCGTTATATACCCTCCTTTGTTTCCAGCAAACGCCACATAGCCTCCATTAATATTCTTGATATCAAAGAGTAGCGTCAAATCACCGGTCATGTGCCTAGAAGCTCCACTGTTGATAATCCAGAGACTGATAACAGGGCCAGCTGGAGCTCCCTGCACAAGTCACAAACGAGATTAGTTTTTAACAGGGACCCAAGCCTGTTTGGTCTTGGGTCCTTGAATGTTAGCTTTCAAAGAATCACTCTCACAAAATTTGGTTTTGAATCAGCCTTTTTCTGGTCATTCAAAACTTTCTCATTTTGAGTTTTGACTTTAGCAGATGATGTAGAAGCATCTGGAGAACCCGTTGGTGTCCAAGATTGTTCTGAACGTTTAAGAATCCTAATCTGAGATTTTTGATCCTCAGTAGATTTCTTTGTATCGTTCGAAAAAGAAACTTTCTTGGTTACTTTATCTGATTTAACAGATACAGGTCAAACTGATGACTTCACAGCCGATTTTGGATAAACCTTTTATTTGTCATTAGTCGAGTTCACTATAGGTTTCTTCAGCTTTTTCTCCATGGCAATTCAGTTTCTGTAATCATAGACAATTGGACGGTTTTCTCCCTTTTGATAAAAACGATTTTGGTCATAAAACGGTTGCCTTTGAGGGACAAACTGTCTTGGTGAAAAATGTTGTCTATGATCATCACCCGAATTCCTATAATTCTGCTTTCTCTCAACTTCGTGCCTCTTATGTCTCACATATGGGCAGCAAGCAAGTAAATGCCCTCTCTCCCCACATTTGAAACATGCACGGTATTCTTCAAAAACATTCTTAGAATTAGGTTTAGCGAATGAATTAACCGGGTATTGATCATCAACACACCTTCGCCTTAAACTCATTGGAGTGGGCTCCTTTGAGTAAGCCGGTTCATAAAATCCATTAACCTTCTCTTTTGGCTTAATGAATTCAGTGACATGAACCTTTGGTTGTTTAGAATTATCACCATACAGTCTCTGAATTAATTCAGGAGGAATATCATTTGTCCTTTCGTGTTTAGGAAGCCAAATGGTACTCTCTTGCCAGATTTTCTCAATTTTTGAATTATTCGCAAACTGTATGGGATATTCATCATCTTAGATTATCTTATCGGATCCTTCCATCCGATAGAAAACCTTCACAGGTTTGTCTACTGATTCATTTTTCTCATTTTTCTTAACTGATTGATTCATTTTGTTTTCAATTTTCTGAGGATGTGAAACCTGAGAAAGAAAACTATTCTCATTTGTATGAATGTGATTTTCCAATGGAATCTCATCATTTTTCTTAGGTTCCTCATCTTTAGTATCTGAATCATCAGTTACTTCGACCACTCCTTCATCATTCAATCGAAGTATCGGTCTCACATCGGAATTTGGATCTCCAACACTTGAAGTGTTAGATTCATTATCCGATGAGGAATCCGATTTCACTGAACTCTCAGGTGTTACTGAATTTAAGTTATGATTTTCAAATAACACTGGAGTAGGAACAACTTTGTAGTTTGCACTACTAGATTGTGATGGTTCCTTAACAATGTGGTCTAAAACATATGCCACATGTTTGTAACTTTCTAACTTTTTGTTGACTTTTTCAGCAAAACACTTGATTTTAGCCATTTCAAGTTTAGTTTCGTCAATTTCATTAATGTAATTATTAATGGCTGTTTGTTTCAAAGAAAGAGTTTTAGTTAATTCTGAAACCTTCTTTTTTATAACCCTCAAGTGTTTTGTTGAAGTCATGTTCGTCCTTACGATAAGATTGAATGACGATTCTAGCACTCTCAAGCTGAAGCTTGAGTTGCTTGACTTCTTCAGTCAATCTATCACAAGCACCACAATATTTATCACTAGTCATACAAGTAGTAGAGTTATAACTTACCGGTTTAGGCGGACCTGTCATGGCCATCAATGCAAAGTGAGCTTCCTTTCCTGCAAAGAATTTTGAATAATCAATCCGTGTAGAAGCATCATCTACCATACATGATTTCATCGTCATCAAAAAGTCTGCTTCGGCTAGCAATTGGTCAATATCATCATCAAGAGAATTAACGCTCGCTTCCGAATCAGGTTCACTTTCCGAATCAAAATAGACAGATTTTGGTTCATCAGAGACATCAGTAACGGAATCAATAATTGTCCCTAAAACCATCTCAGCAACTAGTTCCTCAACTTTTTCAGCAACACAAATGGAACCTCTTCAGCAATCTCCTCAATCACAACTTCAGAAATCTTCTCAAAATCCAAAACATCATCATCTATCACCGGCTCCTTTAATACCATCTCTTTAGCAAGACATGCTACATTACCACTTGTGATCTCCTCAACTCCAAACTGCATACAATTCCAATCATAACCCTCATCTTTTTGTATCACCAATGCCTGATTCTGGTTCTCATTTTGAGGTTGGGTATTTGGTCTAGAAATAGGAATAATGGTTCTAGTTGGCTTTTGAGTTTGAGTTTGGTTGGTTGTAGATGTTTGTCTAGATGTGGTATTTTGAGAGGTGTTTTATCGGTTTTGGTAATTGTTTTGTTATGGATATTTGTTGTTGTTTTGGCTTTGGTAGGAAACTTGATTTTGTGATTGAGGATTCTGATAGTTTGAGTTAAACGGGTTTCGATTACCTTGTTGAATTGGTTGAGTACATTCTCTCTTGAAATGACCTCGAGTTCCACAGTTGAAACAAGTTACCATAGCTTTGTTGAAGCCATAGGTAGTGTTCAGTGATGTAGCGAGATCAGTTCTGCCCGTCTTTTCTATAAACTCAGTAGCTCTCCTCATCACGCTTGCAAACGCCCACTGAATATCTATCAGTTCCATCTCTTCCTTGTCGATCTGGGCATAATCCTCATTTGTCAGATTGTTATTTCCTATCTGACTTGCCACCAGTCCATTGGTGGCCAACGAGGCCCACCCCTGAACTGATAGCGTCAGTTCCCATGGGGGTGCATTATATGCCGAATTAGTTGTTGTTCCACAAACAACGTAGCGGAGGATTCGTCTTGGTTTGTTATGGGCCTAAGTGATGCCATAGACTAAGGGGAGCAGCTACCCCGAAGGTCAATACTTATAATATTTCTGTTACATGCACTGTGTTGTTGTGTTGTGTCGTTATGAAATTAAAACCCGTGAACTCACCAATATTTTATATATTGACGTTTTCTTTAAAACATATCTTTCAGGTAAGTGAATGAATGGAAGTAAGCTTGGATGGACGGGCGGGGATCGCAAAATAATAAGTGTCGGTCTTTTGTTAGGGGTTTTACTTCCATCTCCCATGATTGAGAAATGGATTATAAACCTCTACTTATGTGATATTTTAAACTGGGAATGTATTCTGAACTTATTTTTACAACTTTTACAATCGGCACTAATTAACTATGAACTTTTCTAATTAAACATGTTTGTGGTAATCTTGTCTCTGACTACTTTACTCACGGTCGCGCCACGTGTTTCCGCCTCTGGCATGGTGTGAAAGAAGTGGTATCAGAGCCAAGGTTATAGCGAACTAGTATTTTGAAAAATCTAGACTATAATCGGTTTTGGCTCGTGAGTAAATATATATAAGAAAAAGTTTTAGAAAAGTTATGTAAGGTCATACTTTTGGTAGAAAGGGTATGATGCGATCCCAACCGACTATCTAGGCAAGTCAATATATATACATATATCTTGTTAGAAAATGAAATGATTTATTGTGTAGGTGATGTGAAAATCAATATTTCTAACCTTGATTAATTGTTTATACTATATGGTACGGTACTTCTTGCCAGATCATGTCATCTTCTGATTCTAGCATCCAGTGGGTTCAGAACATTCCAGAGAGTCCAGTTATCATCATGATTTCCAGTGGCAGTGTTGAGATGGAGATTGACATGACGCCTGTAGCCATGGAGGTGGGCCCCGTTGTGGGCATTGCGGAGGTACGACCTGCTGAGTATTTTAATTCTGTTGAGTCCCCTTTTGTCTCTCAAGCACCTGTCGAGTCTGTGTCTGCTCCATTGTCTCCTACTCTCCCAATGGTGTCGACTGTCCCGTACGTTGGTAAGTTGCCAGCTAGGTTCCTGGAAACCAAGTATCCTCATCGTTTTAGGAGTTACATCCCTCCCAATACCGAGTCTCTTGGCTCCGTTGAGCATCGTGTTCGTGGTTATGTACCTGAGCGTACCAGAGTTCATGCCGAGCTTGTTGCTGTTATTCCTACAGCTTCGGCCAAGCCAGTTGTGTCAGTGGAGCCTATCGCTCCCATTTCTGCTGAGGTGCCGGTAGCACCAGTCGTTCTAGCTCCATCTGAGGATGGAGAGCCCATGTAGGATGGGTCTGCATCTGAGGGTGATTCTAGCCATTCCGATCTATCTGAGGATCCTTCTGAGGCCCCAATTGCGGGTCCTGTCGTGTTTGCTCTTCCTGTCGTGTGTGCTCTTCCTGTTGTGTGTGCTCTTCCTTCCGTATGTGCTCTTCCTGTTGTGTCTACTGATCCAGCTGTGTCTACCTTGCCCGTTGATCCTGTTGTTGTGTGTTCTGTGGACTCGTTGTTTCCTAGTATTGCTCCTCTTATGTCAGCTACTGTGTCCCCCATGACGGCTGTGGCTTCTGCATTTGGCGTCGATCCTGTCTTTTCGACCGTTGTGACCTATCAGTCTGTTGTCCGGGATTTCCCTGCCTTTTCTCAGCCAGCTCCCGTTCCTCCTGTTATTCATACTCCTGATGGGGTGGGGCCATCCTAGCCCCATAGTGACCCTCGAGTTGCACTTACCTCACTTTTGGCGCTAGAGCATAGTTTCCTGTCACTATCCTCAGTGGTGGAGGATACTACTTCCTTTATCGGCCATCAGATTGGAGAGATCTGGGCACGTCTGATCGAGGTGAGCACGGAGCTCTCTCGATTCGAGGACGAGTTGCTGAGCCTGGATGACATGAGAGGTATGTCATTCGACGAGGCCATGGCACATTCCCAGCATATCTATGAGCATATATCTATGGTTGATGATGCCATTCGCAGGTGTGTGCCTCTTGTTGTCCGCCGACAACCTCCCCCGCCATAGTTGCCACATGATGTAGTTGGAGTAGCATAGTAGCTGTTGGACGTATTTTGCTTATTATGTATGTTATGATAGTCATAATTTCAAATGATGTACTGGGATGTATTCTCCTTTTGTTATGAACAACTGATGTACTATATTTTGGAATTAAGGAATATTATGATGTATGAATGACAAAATATTGTTACTGTTGTTATCTCTGATTGCATGTATGTGATGTTTTCTTTTTCATTGTTGATATGCTTCGTTATGATATTGGCTAGATGGGCTATTATTTCCTGCCGCGTATTTTCTACTTCTGTTGCACATGGTGATATTTACGAGTTAAATATTTTGCCACTTATCCTTTGATATATTTATTGAAGAATAATCATGGCACCTACCACAAGGAATACTAGGCAAGAGACTCTACCAGCTAGCCAGGAGGAGCTAGATCGACTCATTGCCACGCGTATCGTGGCTGTGATAGCCCAACATGACGCTATTAGGACTGAAAACAGTGGAGGTTCGGGTGGATCTGATCGTCGTGAATGAGCCACTTCAGAGACTCGCACCGTAATTCCCGGATGCACCTTCAAGAAATTTCTTGACTGCAAACCTATTAATTTCCGTGGTACCGAAGGAGCTATTGGGTTGCTTAAATGGTTCGAAAAAGTGGAAGCAATTATTCGTATTAGCGGATGCGCCAAAACTAAGAAAGTGATGTATTCAACTAACTTGTTCTTGGACCATGCTCTCACATGGTGGAATAGTCAAGTTCAGTCCATGGGAGACACTAAGGCCTATGGGTTATCGTGGACTGATTTCAAAGAGCAGATGCTTCGAGAATATTATCCGGCCAGCGAATTTTAGAAGTTGGAATCTGAATACTGGACACTGTCTATGAGTGGTTTGGACGTGGTTGGGTACACTTCCCGCTTTCATGAACTAGCCCGTTTGGTTCCGCGATTGGTGACCCTGAGCCAAAGCGCATTGAAAGGTACTTGTTCGGATTGGCCCCACAAATCCGTAGTATGGTTACTTCATCAAAGCCTACTACAATCCGTGAAGCCATCGATTTGGCTTTGAGTTTGACTGAAGATGCTCTTCGTATGCTCTTCGTAATTGCTACCATCTGTTCAAAAGCAGTGCGTGAATTAAGCAATTTTTTTAAAACACCTGTTTGTAAAACACTGTTGATTCAAACAGTTGTTAATTAAACGGTTTCTTTCAAAAGTTATTGCATTAAACAGTTTCTACTAACAATGGCATCACATACATTTCTTATGGTTGTTTGCTAAAGACCAATCCTCTGTTGACTTTAACAGTAGACTATTGATATACTGACATTGGTATTTTTCATCAAATAAGTATAAGCCAGAATATAAATATGACATAATATATAAAATAAAAAATTCAATATATTTAGAAAGATAATAATATAAAATACATTTAAATAACTAATCTGTGGTATTCAACAATTCCATCAATCTCTTGTTCTTCTCTTTAAGAAAGTTTTTGTAAGACATACATATTTTTTGTATGTCTTCACTGAACTTTTCATTTGATCTTATGTTTTCCAGTAGAAATGAAGAGGCCATCCATCTTTCACTTGAAACATTGGTAGCAATGACATGATTAAATTTGAGGTTGGTCTTCCATATGTGATGTTCAAGCAGGCGTGTAGCAGCTTCAATAACTTGAAGAATCTCCAACTCTTCATCCTCTTTAAAACATTCCAAAACAATTTTCTGAATCTCTGACATTTTTGACCATTGGCTACTGCTGGAATCCATGTTAATAAGATTTTTATAAGATTGATAAACCTTTGAAGATGTAGAAGGTAGTGTTTGAATAGTGTGCTATACAAAGAGATGAAAATCAAGTTTTATAGTAAAAACAATGCATTAACTATAATGAATCTATTAAGTACAATGAATTAAGTATAATAAATCTATTAACTACAATGCACTTTTATTAATCTTGAATACATACTGTATTAATTTGTTTATTTTCACACTAAAACAACTCTTGAAATTCTTTTTTTTAATTCAAATTTCAAGACAAACACAAATACTATTTACCAATATTTGTAGAAATATGAACATATGATGTTTTACTTTTTTTATATTATAAATAATTGTTTAACTTCTGTCTTATCTAAATTGGACATGAAAAGGTTGTTTGATTTTTTCTTTATATAAATAACTAAAGATAATAAATATAAGTATATTATATTTGATAAAAAAAACGTTCTGACTTTATTTCCAATATACGAATAAAAAAAAGATGTATTAGTACATAATTTGATTACAAAATGCTGATTATTAATCTTAGTTTGATTGCAAAATACTGAATTGTTACACTTGAGTTTATTTCCAATATACGAATAAAAAAATATATGTATTAGTACATCATTCGATAAAAAGACGTTGTGAGTAACAATGGTTATCTAAAAATCGTTACTTAATAACCGTCAATCAATATTTCTTAAACGTCTGCTAATTTATATTTAAATTAATTTTAAATGTAAATTATGTAGTTATGATTTTAAATTATTACTCTTACGTCTAATTGCAAAATACACTAACCTCAATATCATAATCATTAAATTTTCAATTCACCCCACTAAGGCTGTTAAAAGTTACAACAACGAAGAGAAAAATCAACAAACGATTGAAAATATGTGTTGGAACAGCAGATATTAAAAACAAATAATTCATAACTTGAGTTAAATATTTAATTTAACAAAAATAAATACAAAGTGGAAAGAATTGTAAAAGAAAAAAATACAAATATCTCTAAAAAAACTACATTAATAACATCAGAATTACAATGTGTGAGTTTACAAACTACCTACAAATACAACGAAACATAAATAAAACTCTTCTAACAACCAAATCCTAGAAAACGATCTTTCTTGCTTGTATATAATATCATCCAGTTCTGCAAAGCTTAACGATTGAAAATATGAACTGAATATATAATACTAATAATGGATTGATGTTTTCCTCTGATTGTAAGAATCATTGAAAAACATCAGTTCCAACTTCTTTACCAACGGATTGTTGGTAATCTATTTTCCTTTCATTGTAATAATCTTCGAAAAATTTGTGGAAACACATTTGAAAATAATATCATTATGCATATAGAAAAGAGAGATGTAAAGTGAGAACAGTTAAAAGAATATATAAAGATGAAAATGAATATTGGAAATTCCTCCCCTTTTATAAGATGAATATACTAACTATTCGTAAAGTTGGTTTTTAACTTTATCAGTTGGATTTCAAGTAAATAGAAAGTTGCAAGTTACTTTTGGTACTTTTTATTTATTTTTAATAGAATAAAACACAATTACAACACAACAATAATAATAAAATAATATTATTAAAAATGTAACTACAAAACCGTAATCATTATTTTTGGGCCTTTTTATAACATCTGTTGAGTTCTCAAAAGTTGTTCTTACACAAAAGTCTTTCAGTATTTACCAGCGGATTGTGTAATCTGTAGTAGGAAATAAAACCATGTGTAACATACTTTATTTCACGATTTAACTTGTTATTAAAATATCACTATAAACTTATATTACAGAAATCTTTTCAAGTTGATAAATAAAATCTTGATATGTGTAATAAATGATGAAGAAAAACAGGCAAAGCATTGGTAATTATACCTTAGAAGTTTTACATATAATAACTATCCAGCTTGACATTAATATACTTTTCAATCACAAACCATAAATATAATAAGCAAAATTACTACATTACAATAATATTGATATTTGAAAATGCAAGCATATAAAAACATTTAAATTTTATCATCTTCATCAGTTGAACTCCAATAAGAGATAGATTCTTACATAACTTCTTCCACTTTCTCCTTCAAATACACTATCCTTGCCCTGATAATTTGTTCTAGATTAAGATGAAATGTATTCCGATTAATGTTGCTCATTGTTTTCTGGTCAGCTTCTTCAAGAAACTCCAAATCATCGGAATACTCTATTTTAATACTCCTAAGGAATTATTATCAATGGTTTGCTTGTTTTTCTTCATCATTTAACTACAATACAATAATATTCATATTTGAAAATGTAAACACATAAAAACATTTAAATTTGATCATCTTCATCAGTTGAACTCCAATAAGAGATTTGTTCTTCCATAACTTGTTCCACCTTCTCCTTCAAATACACTATCCTTGCTCTGATCATTTGTTCCAGCTTAAGATGAAATGTATTCCGATTAATGTTGCTTATTGTTTTATGGTCAAGTTCTTCAAGAAACTCTAAATCACTGGAATACTCTATTTTATCTCGGAGGAATAATTTTTCAAAACCATTTTCATAGTTAACTATTACTATATCAAAGTCATGAGAGTAAAACCAACTTACAACATGAAGTGACTTAAGCAATTTTTCATCAACGACAGTTTGACTCAAAATTTCTATTAAGAAGATTTAATCTGAATATTGAAATTCATTGTTCTTGAAAACTTTATACGTCTGTGTATGCAAATGTAAATCCATCTCGAATACTGTTTGAATTGATAATTACTACTGATAATATACATTATTTAAATACAAAATATATAAAAAATAAGACGTCATTTTCAACACTAAGTTCAAAAGTGGTAATTATTATTTGCAGTGACGACAGCTAAAAGTCTATAAGACCTACTATAGAAATGAAGAATCTACATTATTTTATTTAGAAAATCACACTAATTTATTGTGTATGATACTTATTTTAATATTAAACAACTAAAATAATAATAACTTTGACCCATCCTATAGTACTCATAGTTATAGATATCTTCAAGTTGTTGTATACTCTGTTTTATAACGACTGTTGACTTGTCAACAGATGTTTTTATACAAAGTGTATCAGACTTTAGAGTATGTTTAATTTATTCTAAATACTGCTTAGCACATGTGTTTACTTATTATTGCAATAACATAATTTCATTAAAATATTGACGTAAAAACTAAATAGAGAATAGAAATCTTTTAAAACAACAAATATAAATACCTATAAAACACTGCATTAATATCAAGTAACAAATTAACAATATTCGAATACAGCTGTTCACATAAAAGAAGTTTTCTAACAAAACACAAAACAAACAAAGTAGGGAATTCAACAACTAACACACTTGCATTAAATATAATCACAACAAACGTTGACAACCACTAATTGCCATTCCTTATATAGATCGAAATATATGGTTTTGCTATATATATATGTGTTGTCTATCTATAACCAAGACATGGACGTAGCAAAATTGGTTGTAAAAATCTTCCGAAAACACCAATTCCAACATCTTTACAACAAAATTGTTGGTAATTGATTTTTCTTTGATTGTAAGAATCTTTAAGAAGACTTCTTGAAACGAATTTCAACAACATATCATTATGCATCTGAGATAGAAAGTTGGAAAGTGATAATGTTTGAAGGAATATAAAGTTGAAAAAGACTGTTCGAATTCCCTCGTTTTAAATAGAGTAAAAAACAACTGTTAAGATTTCCTCATTTTATATAGATTGAAACAAAATAGGAACAGAAAAATAAGAAAATAATTTTTTTTTAATTGCCAATTTTTGTAACCATTATCTTAATCATTAAATTGCATACTCTATTTTACAACGTATGTTGACTTATCAATAGATGTTCTCATAGAAACTCTGTAATGGGGAACTAATTATAATTTATATATTGTTTTACAACATCTGTTAACTCGTAAACAACTGTTCTCACGCAACTGCCATCCATTAAGAAATTTCCAATAATACTTGACCATATGAAACAGACCTTTAAAACAGTTGTTGTTATGAACATATGTTCACAGACAACTTTTGGACACGTTAGCATCACTTTTGATACGTCACCCACAATTTTTAATACAAAAAACCCCTCTTATTCGATATTTCCACTAACTTATTGTATTCAAACACCGAAAAAGCGTTTCACTATCAATTACGACCTAAATCCATTCGACTACGAAATTTTAAATTTCCTGTCTTATTCGATTCCTAATTTGAATTCAATTGGTTTGTTTCAATCATTAGTATGGATCTTCAATTAAAAACCCCTCAAAACTATCTACCATATTTGGTTAAAACACAACATAACTATCAATTTCACTCTATAATCGATGTGCTCTGCAAATCGAAATACCTACCAATCCTTACCGCTGATCCTCCAATATATGTGGATACTGTCACACCCTCAAATTTCCACATGTGGAGTTTTACCGCGAGGCGAGTGACATACCAGGATCCAAGTCAACGGTCACAATAAATAACGACTATATGTAAATAAAATACGTAGATCAAAACATGCATTCATATAAAACTTGTTTCAAAACGTAGCGGAAGCATTTCAATGTTTACAAAATTTCAAACAAGACAAACATGAGTTCAATATTTGACAACCAAGACATGAAGAACCTAGACGCGTGTACGACTCCTTGCGCCTATCCATTTTCTGCTACCTTAACGACCTGAGAAAACATGCTAAAAAACGTTAGTACAAAAATACAGATGAGTTCACAGGTTTTTAAGGAAAAACGTTTCACGAACTTTTGAAAGAACTATCATGTTTCTACTGACTGATGAAAACACTTGTTAGACGTTTGGACTCTGAGACGAACTGTGACACCCGGCAAACTCAGGTTAGTAACGTTGACTAAACTAGTAAGTCTACCTTAGCGAGTCATACTTATTTCATACTTAACTAAATCAGTCGGGTCGTTATGATGAGTCTAGGGAGTCATCGGGAGTCGTTACGATGATCCGCGGGATCATTGGGAGTCAGTCCATAACCATAGATACAAGGATTGGTGATTCGTGGAATCACCGGGTTTAGCACACACACGCAAGTCTCGAGTCCCGGGAATTGGTGAACGGATGTAAATGTGTTAGTTATCATGCATTATGTGTTTATAATCATTACGTGACTTGTTGGTATGTTAATAAGTGTTTATATGTGTTAAAATAGTGTTTAACGCGCCGAAAACCCAATCTGGAGGGTTACAGGCGATTAGGAATCAGGGGGATGCCTAATCGCCTGTCTATAGGCAATTGGGAGACCTATCAGGCGATTGGGACCTAATCGCCTGATGTATCATGCGATTAGGCCCGTAATCGCATGATAGGAGCTGCTAATCGCCTGCACAGCAGAGTCCGGGTCAAAACACCTATAAATAGAACCCTTAACTCCCCAAACACCCTTAGAGCAACCCTAACTGATCCCAAGCCACCCACACACCTTGAAACACCTCTGGAACTCATTTTGCTACAAAAATCACCATTTCCAAGCTTACACACCTTTCTTTAACAAAATCCAAGGTGTGCTCTTCATCTCTAACCTTTGTAAAGTTGTTATTTTGGTCCCCCAAAGGTCCAGACCTTGTTTTACTAAGTTTGTGTCTTTAAAACCCTTTTAAAAGAGTTCTAAACCAAGTTTACACCATAATACTTGTTATATGTGAAATTTACATGCATATGTTGGTCTTCTTGGTGTTTATAACATGATTGTTTCCATGAAATGATTGTACTTCTGTTATGTAGAGGTTGTTAGGATGATTATCTAAGAGTTTGAGCTTTTGATGTTGTGTTTTGAAGAAAATGTGCATTTTGACCCATTTGGATGTTCTTGAAGATTTAGGATGATTATGGTATGATTGTTGATGCAAAGTTGTTAGAAATCACACTAGGAAGGTGTTAAATCAGAGACTTGATGATTTGCAAGCTTGTAGGGGTTGAAATCTGATTGTTTCCATTTAAGGAAAGATAAGGTTGGTTGGTGAAATCTAGTACTTTGCCATTTTAGGAAATAATTGCATAGAACATGTTAGATCAGTAATATGTTGGGGGTTTTTGCTTGGAATGGGTTGGTAAATGGTTTAGGTTTGATATTGGGTGCTTTTGCATGTTTCGGATCTGATTTGGCGGGTTAAACGCGCAAACATCCGTCACACAGCTGCAGCAGGCGATTAGGAATCCTAATCGCCTGATGCAGAGGGCGATTGGGCATGTATAAGGGCGATTAGGACCCTAATCGCCTGATATATCAGGCGATTGGGCCCCTAATCCCCAGTTGACTATGGCTACTCACATGTTGACTTTCCTAATCGCGTGTACTGCTGTTTTAAGCGTAGTTTGGCATCCCGAAGCATGATTTGACCTATAGGAACATGATAGGAACCCCGGGACATGCCATATGACTTGGTAACACGTGTTCGGGCTCAACTGTATTTTAAACATGCGTTATGCTAGACTAGGTGAACTCTTGCGCGTGCTAAGTGTTTAACTTCATATGTTGCATGATACTTTGCATTTAGCTAACACATGAAATGTCGGGTCACCAATGGGATGTCGAGTCTTGTCTGGCACGGTCGGTTTATCAGTCAAAAGTGTTTTCAAGCGTATATGGTTATGGTCTGGACATTCGGGGACTAGTTAACCTGCGGGTTATTAGTCCGGATACTTATACATATCTTATGATAGGTCGCCGCTATTTGGGGCTATCATAGCATAATTACTTAACTGTTTTCAAGTAACGCAACCTAAGGTGAGTGTCACAGCCCCGCTTTTACCGTTTTATTTCCAGGGGGAGAAACATGCTACTTACTTATTTAGTAAAGATCATGTTATACTATGGTTACTTTACATTACTATACGGCTTTTTTGGAAAGTCCCAGGGGGAAACCATGAATGTGCGGGAAGCACAACGAGGGAAATGTGGATAGATCTATTGGGCCTCACAAACCCCACTCGTCGGCGGGGATGCCGGGCGGGTGCATATTGTCTCTACCTACCGGGTTACCCAAACAGTCTGGGCTGAACTTATCTATTGGACATGTTTAGTAATGGGTTCCCAACCGTAGTAGTAAAAACAACTTAACGTCTAGCTAACATTCTTATAACCTAGTAGTAACGGATATGATCTTTGGAACTTTTAAAACTTGTTTATAAAAGAAAACCTGTGAACTCACCAGCATTATATGTTGACATCTTTTTGGCATGTTTTCTTAGGTCGCTAAGGTAGCAGTCAATGGAATAGGCGCACGGAGTCATGCACAGCGTCTAATATTTTGAAACGTATAAACAATGTTTTGTAAACTTTAATATGTCTTTTGGTTGTAAACAAGAAATGCTTCCGCTGCTGGTTTACGGCTCAAAGCATGATATTTTGGGTTATATATTTATATATGAATGCATGTTTGTTGAATGTTTGTTGTGATCGTTGAATGAGATCCTGGTGTGTCACGCGCCTCGCGGTAAAACCCCGCACGTGGAATTTGAGGGTGTGACAGGGTTTTATTGAAGGTATCTCCGTGGAAGGGCGTTATACG
This sequence comes from Ambrosia artemisiifolia, assembly GCA_032199755.1. Lineage (NCBI taxonomy): Eukaryota > Viridiplantae > Streptophyta > Magnoliopsida > Asterales > Asteraceae > Ambrosia > Ambrosia artemisiifolia. The sequence continues at coordinate 2,808,991 of CM063526.1, read as the reverse complement.
TTTTGGGAAACGTGGCAAACTGAATCCTCGTTATGCGGGACCGTTCGCAATTCTGGAATGGATTGGACCGGTAGCATAGAGGCTTGATCTGCCAGCCGAACTCAATAACGTTCATGACGTCTTCCATGTTTCTAACCTTAAGAAGTATCTGACGGATGAATCTCTAATTGTGCCTCTCGAGGAGATCAAGGTGGATGATCGTCTGCGTATAGTGGAAGAACCGGTTGAGATCCTCGATTATAAGATCCGTAGCCTTCGTCGTAGTAAGATCCGCATCGTGAAAGTTCGCTGGAACTCAGATCGTGGACCGGAGTTCACATGGGAATGGGAGGATCAGATGAAAGCTAAGTATCCTCATTTATTTCCTAAGCGCGCTTTCGAATCTAGACATGTCTCTGCTGAAACTGCATGAATCTCGGGTCGAGATTCCTTTCAACAGGGGGATGCTGTGGCAACCGGAAAATTTTTTCTTCTCTTTCGTCTCTTACTTTTGGCCTTGGGCAATTTTCGGGACGAAAATTCTTTCAACAAGGGGATGATGTGACACCCGGCAAACTCGGGTTAGTAACGTTGACTAAACTAGTAAGTCTACCTTAGCGAGTCATACTTATTTCATACTTAACTAAATCAGTCGGGTCGTTATGATGAGTCTAGGGAGTCATCGGGAGTCGTTACGATGATTCACGGGATCATCGGGAGTCAGTCCATAACCACAGATACAAGGATTGGTGATTCGTGGAATCACCGGGTTTAGCACACACACGCAAGTCTCGAGTCCCGGGAATTGGTGAACGGATGTAAATGTGTTAGTTATCATGCATTATGTGTTTATAATCATTACGTGACTTGTTGGTATGTTAATACGTGTTTATATGTGTTAAAATAGTGTTTAACGCGCCGAAAACCCAATCTGGAGGGTTACAGGCGATTAGTTCCTTTTGGCCTTGGGCAATTTTCGGGACGAAAATTCTTTCAACAAGGGGATGATGTGACACCCGGCAAACTCAGGTTAGTAACGTTGACTAAACTAGTAAGTCTACCTTAGCGAGTCATACTTATTTCATACTTAACTAAATCAGTCGGGTCGTTATGATGAGTCTAGGGAGTCATCGGGAGTCGTTACGATGATCCGCGGGATCATCGGGAGTCAGTCCATAACCATAGATACAAGGATTGGTGATTCGTGGAATCACCGGGTTTAGCACACACACGCAAGTCTCGAGTCCCGGGAATTGGTGAACGGATGTAAATGTGTTAGTTATCATGCATTATGTGTTTATAATCATTACGTGACTTGTTGGTATGTTAATACGTGTTTATATGTGTTAAAATAGTGTTTAACGCGCCGAAAACCCAATCTGGAGGGTTACAGGCGATTAGGAATTAGGGGGGATGCCTAATCGCCTGTCTATAGGCGATTGGGAGGACCTATCAGGCGATTGGGACCTAATCGCCTGATGTATCATGCGATTAGGCCCCTAATCGCATGATAGTAGCTGCTAATCGCCTGCACAGCAGAGTCAGGGTCAAAACACCTATAAATAGAACCCTTAACTCCCCAAACACCCTTAGAGCAACCCTAACTGATCCCAAGCCACCCACACACCTTGAAACACCTCTGGAACTCATTTTGCTACAAAAATCACCATTTCCAAGCTTACACACCTTTCTTTAACAAAATCCAAGGTGTGCTCTTCATCTCTAACCTTTGTAAAGTTGTTATTTTGGTCCCCCAAAGGTCCAGACCTTGTTTTACTAAGTTTGTGTCTTTAAAACCCTTTTAAAAGAGTTCTAAACCAAGTTTACACCATAATACTTGTTATATGTGAAATTTACATGCATATGTTGGTCTTCTTGGTGTTTATAACATGATTGTTTCCATGAAATGATTGTACTTCTGTTATGTAGAGGTTGTTAGGATAATTATCTAAGAGTTTGAGCTTTTGTTGTTGTGTTTTGAAGAAAATGTGCATTTTGACCCATTTGGATGTTCTTGAAGATTTAGGATGATTATGGTATGATTGTTGATGCAAAGTTGTTAGAAATCACACTAGGAAGGTGTTAAATCAGAGACTTGATGATTTGCAAGCTTGTAGGGGTTGAAATCTGATTGTTTCCATTTAAGGAAAGATAAGGTTGGTTGGTGAAATCTAGTACTTTGCCATTTTAGGAAATAATTGCATAGAACATGTTAGATCAGTAATATGTTGGGGCTTTTTGCTTGGAATGGGTTGGTAAATGGTTTAGGTTTGATATTGGGTGTTTTTGCATGTTTCGGATCTGATTTGGAGGGTTAAACGCGCGAAAATCCATCACACAGCTGCAGCAGGCGATTAGAAATCCTAATCGCCTGATGCAGAGGGCGATTGGGCATGTATAAGGGCGATTAGGACCCTAATCGCCTGATATATCAGGCGATTGGGCCCCTAATCGCCAGTTGACTATGGCTACTCACATGTTGACTTTCCTAATCGCGTGTACTGCTGTTTTAAGCGTAGTTTGGCATCCCGAAGCATGATTTGACCTATAGGAACATGATAGGAACCCCGGGACATGCCATATGACTTGGTAACATGTGTTCGGGCTCAACTGTACTTTAAACATGCGTTATGCTAGACTAGGTGAACTCTTGCGCGTGCTAAGTGTTTAACTTCATATGTTGCATGATACTTTGCATTTAGCTAACACATGGAATGTCGGGTCACCAATGGGATGTCGAGTCTTGTCTGGCACGGTCGGTTTATCAGTCAAAAGTGTTTTCAAGCGTCTATGGTTATGGTCTGGACATTCGGGGACTAGTTAACCTGCGGGTTATTAGTCCGGGTACTTATACATATCTTATGATAGGTCGCCGCTATTTGGGGCTATCATAGCATAATTACTTAACTGTTTTCAAGTAACGCAACCTAAGGTGAGTGTCACAGCCCCGCTTTTACCGTTTTATTTCCAGGGGGAGAAACATACTACTTACTTATTTAGTAAAGATCATGTTATACTATGGTTACTTTACATTACTATACGGCTTTTTCGGAAAGTCCCAGGGGGAAACCATGAATGTGCGGGAAGCACAACGAGGGAAATGTGGATAGATCTATTGGGCCTCACAAACCCCACTCGTCGGCGGGGATGCCGGGCGGGTGCATAATTTCTCTACCTACCGGGTTACCAAGGCATCGGTAACCCAAACAGTCTGGGCTGAACTTTTCTATTGGACACGTTTAGTAATGGGTTCCCAACCGTAGTAGTAAAAACAACTTAACGTCTAGCTAACGTTCTTATAACCTAGTAGTAACGGATATGATCTTTGGAACTTTTAAAACTTGTTTATAAAAGAAAACCTGTGAACTCACCAGCATTATATGTTGACATCTTTTTGGCATGTTTTCTCAGGTCGCTAAGGTAGCAGTCAATGGAATAGGCGCATGGAGTCATGCACAGCGTCTAATATTTTGAAACGTATAAACAATGTTTTGTAAACTTTAATATGTCTTTTGGTTGTAAACAAGAAATGATTCCGCTGCTGGTTTACGGCTCAAAGCATGATATTTTGGGTTATATATTTTTATATGAATGCATGTTTGTTGAATGTTTGTTGTGATCGTTGACTGAGATCCTGGTGTATCACGCGCCTCGCGGTAAAACCCCGCACGTGGAATTTGAGGGTGTGACAGGGTTTTATTGAAGGTATCTCCGTGGAAGGGCGTTATACGTTTTGGGAAACGTGGCAAACTGAATCCTCGTTATGTGGAACCGTTCGCAATTCTGGAACAGATTGGACCGGTAGCATATAGGCTTGATCTGCCAGCCGAACTCAGTAACGTTCATGACGTCTTCCATGTTTCTAACCTTAAGAAGTGTCTGACGGATGAATCTCTAATTGTGCCTCTCGAGGAGATCAAGGTGGATGATCGTCTGCATATAGTGGAAGAACCGGTTGAGATCCTCGATTATAAGATCCGTAGCCTTCGTCGTAGTAAGATTCGCATCGTGAAAGTTCGCTGGAACTCAGATTGTGGACCGGAGTTCACATGGGAACGGGAGGATCAGATGAAAGCTAAGTATCCTCATTTATTTCCTAAGCGCGCTTTCGAATCTAGACATGTCTCTGCTGAAACTGCATGAATCTCGGGTCGAGATTCCTTTCAACAGGGGGATGCTGTGGCAACCGGAAAATTTTTTCTTCTCTTTCGTCTCTTCCTTTTGGCCTTGGGCAATTTTCGGGACGAAAATTCTTTCAACAAGGGGATGATGTGACACCCGGCAAACTCAGGTTAGTAACGTTGACTAAACTAGTAAGTCTACCTTAGCGAGTCATACTTATTTCATACTTAACTAAATCAGTCGGGTCGTTATGATGAGTCTAGGGAGTCATCTGGAGTCGTTACGATGATCCGCGGGATCATCGGGAGTCAGTCCATAACCATAGATACAAGGATTGGTGATTCGTGGAATCACCGGGTTTAGCACACACACGCAAGTCTCGAGTCCCGGGAATTGGTGAACGGATGTAAATGTGTTAGTTATCATGCATTATGTGTTTATAATCATTACGTGACTTGTTTGTATGTTAATACGTGTTTATATGTGTTAAAATAGTGTTTAACGCGCCGAAAACCCAATCTGGAGGGTTACAGGCGATTAGTTCCTTTTGGCCTTGGGCAATTTTCGGGACGAAAATTCTTTCAACAAGGGGATGATGTGACACCCGGCAAACTCAGGTTAGTAACGTTGACTAAACTAGTAAGTCTACCTTAGTGAGTCATACTTATTTCATACTTAACTAAATCAGTCGGGTCGTTATGATGAGTCTAGGGAGTCATCGGGAGTCGTTACGATGATCCGCGGGATCATCGGGAGTCAGTCCATAACCATAGATACAAGGATTGGTGATTCGTGGAATCACCGGGTTTAGCACACACACGCAAGTCTCGAGTCCCGGGAATTGGTGAACGGATGTAAATGTGTTAGTTATCATGCATTATGTGTTTATAATCATTACGTGACTTGTTGGTATGTTAATACGTGTTTATATGTGTTAAAATAGTGTTTAACGCGCCGAAAACCCAATCTGGAGGGTTACAGGCGATTGGGAGGACCTATCAGGCGATTGGGACCTAATCGCCTGATGTATCATGCGATTAGGCCCCTAATCGCATGATAGGAGCTGCTAATCGCCTGCGCAGCAGAGTCCGGGTCAAAACACCTATAAATAGAATCCTTAACTCCCCAAACACCCTTAGAGCAACCCTAACTGATCCCAAGCCACCCACACACCTTGAAACACCTCTGGAACTCATTTTGCTACAAAAATCACCATTTCCAAGCTTACACACCTTTCTTTAACAAAATCCAAGGTGTGCTCTTCATCTCTAACCTTTGTAAAGTTGTTATTTTGGTCCCCCAAAGGTCCAGACCTTGTTTTACTAAGTTTGTGTCTTTAAAACCCTTTTAAAAGAGTTCTAAACCAAGTTTACACCATAATACTTGTTATATGTGAAATTTACATGCATATGTTGGTCTTCTTGGTGTTTATAACATGAGTGTTTCCATGAAATGATTGTACTTCTGTTATGTAGAGGTTGTTAGGATGATTATCTAAGAGTTTGAGCTTTTGTTGTTGTGTTTTGAAGAAAATGTGCATTTTGACCCATTTGGATGTTCTTGAAGATTTAGGATGATTATGGTATGATTGTTGATGCAAAGTTGTTAGAAATCACACTAGGAAGGTGTTAAATCAGAGACTTGATGATTTGCAAGCTTGTAGGGGTTGAAATCTGATTGTTTCCATTTAAGGAAAGATAAGGTTGGTTGGTGAAATCTAGTACTTTGCCATTTTAGGAAATAATTGCATAGAACATGTTAGATCAGTAATATGTTGGGGGTTTTTGCTTGGAATGGTTTAGGTTTGATATTGGGTGTTTTTGCATGTTTCGGATCTGATTCGGAGGGTTAAACGCGCGAAAATCCGTCACACAGCTGCAGCAGGCGATTTGGAATCCTAATCGCCTGATGCAGAGGGCGATTGGGCATGTATAAGGGCGATTAGGACCCTAATCGCCTGATATATCAGGCGATTGGGCCCCTAATCCCCAGTTGACTATGGCTACTCACATGTTGACTTTCCTAATCGCGTGTACTGCTATTTTAAGCGTAGTTTGGCATCCCAAAGCATGATTTGACCTATAGGAACATGATAGGAACCCCGGGACATGCCATATGACTTGGTAACACGTGTTCGGGCTCAACTGTACTTTAAACATGCGTTATGCTAGACTAGGTGAACTCTTGCGCGTGCTAAGTGTTTAACTTCATATGTTGCATGATACTTTGCATTTAGCTAACACATGGAATGTCGGGTCACCAATGGGATGTCGAGTCTTGTCTGGCACGGTCGGTTTATCAGTCAAAAGTGTTTTCAAGTGTCTATGGTTATGGTCTGGACATTCGGGGACTAGTTAACCTGCGGGTTATTAGTCCGGATACTTATACATATCTTATGATAGGTCGCCGCTATTTGGGGCTATCATAGCATAATTACTTAACTGTTTTCAAGTAACGCAACCTAAGGTGAGTGTCACAGCCCCGCTTTTACCGTTTTATTTCCAGGGGGAGAAACATGCTACTTACTTATTTAGTAAAGATCATGTTATACTATGGTTACTTTACATTACTATACGGCTTTTTCGGAAAGTCCCAGGGGGAAACCATGAATGTGCGGGAAGCACAACGATGGAAATGTGGATAGATCTATTGGGCCTCACAAACCCCACTCGTCGGCGGGGATGCCGGGCGGGTGCATATTGTCTCTACCTACCGGGTTACCGAGGCATCGGTAACCCAAACAGTCTGGGCTGAACTTATCTATTGGACACGTTTAGTAATGGGTTCCCAACCGTAGTAGTAAAAACAACTTAACGTCTAGCTAACGTTCTTATAACCTAGTAGTAACGGATATGATCTTTGGAACTTTTAAAACTTGTTTATAAAAGAAAACCTGTGAACTCACCAGCATTATATGTTGACATCTTTTTGGCATGTTTTCTCAGGTCGCTAAGGTAGCAGTCAATGGAATAGGCGCACGGAGTAATGCACAGCGTCTAATATTTTGAAACGTATAAACAATGTTTTGTAAACTTTAATATGTCTTTTGGTTGTAAACAAGAAATGCTTCCGCTGCTGGTTTACGGCTCAAAGCATGATATTTTGGGTTATATATTTATATATGAATGCATGTTTGTTGAATGTTTGTTCTGATCGTTGACTGAGATCCTGGTGTGTCACGCGCCTCGCGGTAAAACCCCGCACGTGGAATTTGAGGGTGTGACACGAACCAATCAACAAACTATCGTTTATCGCGACCAACGAACTATCGCTTACAACGACTAACGAACTACCAAACCATGGTCAACGAACTACTATAACATAGCCAACGAACTACCACTTCGTGGTCAACGAACTGTGCATTCACAATTAACGAACTACCGCTATAGCGGTTAACGAACTGTCACAACGTGAGCCACATGAACATAGAACATAAATGAAACGTATAACCAACCCAGCATAACATGATATTTTCAAACCGAAGTAGCAAGCATGTTTCTCCCCCAAAAACGAAAACAGTAAAGAGTGGGGCCGTGAAACTCACCTTAGGTTGCGTCTTCAGTTAACAAGTAAACCGATATGTGTATGATAGTCCCAACTAGTGGCGACCTATCATAAGATGTGTGTGTTAGACTAATAACCCATAGGTTAATTAGTCCCTGTATGTCCAGACCATAACCAAGTTGTTTGAAAACGCGTTTGACTGCTAACCCGACTACATCAGACAAGACTCGACATCCCATTGGTGACCCGACACCCCACGTGTTAATCTTATACAAGGTATCATGTAACATATGCAAATAAACATTTAACACGCGTAAAAGTTCACAAAGTCCAGCACATAGTTCAAAGAATGCATAATCATGTCCGAACAGGTGTTACCAAGTTACTAGGCATGTCCCGGGGTTCCTAGCATGTTCCTAGGTGTCAAATCAGGTCTCGGGATGTCAAAATACACTTACGGCAGCAGTACATGCGATTAGGAGAAGTCAACTAGCAATTAGGAAAAGTCAACTAGCATTTAGGAGTGTAATCGCCTATAGTATAGGCATTTAGGCTCCTAATCACGTTCAGTATAGGCGATTAGACTTCATAATCTCGTTCAGTATAGGCGATTAGACTTCCTAATCGCCCCTGCAGAGCTGTTTCGCTTTTTCGCGCGTTTAACCCTCCAGATCAGATCCGATGTACGTGGAAACACCCAATATCAAACCCAAAACATTAATAAACCTATTTCAAGCAAATATGCCGATTTCATCTCATAATGACGTTGTTCGATAATAACCTACTGTTCTAGCATCAACCTAGAGCAAACCCTAGCCTCAAACAATCAACAAAACACATCGTATTATCATCAATCCTTCATAATCATACAACCGGGTCAAAACGCCTATTATCAACAATACACAACTATAAACCTCCAAACTCCTAAGTTAACATCATAACAACTTATACAAGTTAGAGGCATATCAATAACACAAGAACAATCATGTTTCAATAATAAAAATCCTATCTTTGCATGAATACATCACATATAGCAAGCATAGAGGTTTGGGTTTGTTTAGAAACTGTTTTTAATAAGTTTTCAAAGACACAAATGTTTAGAAATCAGGTCTGGACCTTTAGGGAGAAAAAAAATAACATTAGAAAGGTTTGGGGATGAAGAACACACCTTGAATTTGTAAGGAAATGAGGTGTAAGGCTTGTAAAGGTGATTTCTTGAGCAAAATGTATTCCAGTGGGTGTTTGTAAGTTGAGAGAGGTTATGGGACGATTAGGGTTGCACAAATGATGTTTTACAAGTCAAGGGTGGTATTTATAGGCGTTTCTAGTCGTTCAGCACGCGTTAGACGATCACGCAGCAGTATAGGCGATTAGGGTTCCTAATCGCCTATACCTATCGGCAATTAGGGCTCTAGTCGCCTTTAGTATAAGCGATTAGGGTTCTAATCGCCTTCAGGTCCTCCCAATCGCCTTCACTATCATGCAATTACGCGTAATCACCTATAATGTCATGAAATTACGCGTAGTCACCTATAATGTCATGCAATTACGCGTAATCACCTATAATGTCATGCAATTACGCGTAATCACCTATAATGTCATGCAATTACACGTAATCACCATTTTAACACATATAAACACGTATTCACATACCGACAATTCACATAATGATTATAAACACATAATTCATGAAAACAAACACGTTCACGTTCGTTCACCAATTCCCGGGACTCGAGACTTGTGTGTGTGTGCATAGGACCCGGCGATTCTACAAATCGCCAACAACCGGACTCATACCTCATGTGTGCGTGTTAACCCCAATGATCCTCCGAATCATTGATCCCTGGACAATTACTTAACGCGACTAGACTCAACTGACCCTATTATGTGTGATATATGCGCGACTCGCTAAGGTAGACTTACCGGATTTTCAAAAGTTACTAACCGGAGTTTGTCGGATGTCACATCATCCCCCTGTTGAAAGAATTTTCGTCCCGAAAATTTCCCGTAGTCAAAGAGAACAAAACGACGAAAAGAAAAATTTTCCCGGTCGTCACATCATCCCCCTGTTGAAATGAATCTCGCCCCGAGATTCACTCAGCTTCAACAGTAATGAGTGCCGACCTCTGTGTGTACCCAAGCAATGTTTCCCAAAATGCAACAAAATGAAAATCGTGAGTGAAATGTGATAATAACAGCTGGGAACCACTTCCCAAGGCGAATACAAAACAAGAGACTCCTTCTGATCGAAGGCCTAATGGAGACTACCGTGATCGGTATAAATGACCCACTGGTACCGTCCAAGTAGCATCTCCAAAGGACCCACATCAACCCATTGAACGCGATACAATGACCAAATCTAATGTCAAAAACACTAAATAGATACGAAACGCACAACGATGTAGATAAGGATAAAACCAAAGTATAACGAAAGATAAGGAAGAAAACGTACGGGTGACAGTGTCAGGATCTGTCTGATTCTCTCTTGCACCAATGACGTAAACACGAGCAGCCGGACCGCCACCCTCGTTGTTTCCACCGCCACCTGTAGCCCTAGCCTCAACCTGATTTAGCTTCGGGCAGTTGCGCTTGAGATGTCCCAGCTCCCCACAGTTATAGCACCCATGATTTCCCTGAGGAACAGGAGCAGGGACGATCGTTTGACCTGGAGCCGTTTGAAGATTGACTCTGCAGTTTTTGGCAACATGACCCACTTGCTTACAACGATTGCAACAAAACTTCTCACAATTGCCGAGATGATGGTACCCGAATTGGTTGCACTCTGGTAGTTTCCCCGTGTACCCGTTTTGCCTCTGACCTGAGGACGATCCCAAAGCTTCAGTCCTCCTCGCCTGCTACTGTGGCTGACCCGAACTCGCGGTCTTTCCAGTACTATCCCACTTCCTCTTGTTATCCCCCGGTGTCTTCACATCGGAGCCTCTGGGAGGCAGAACACCCTCGGTTATCTTCATGTTGGTCATCTTTGTAGCCGACCTCACCGCCTCAGAAATTGTGATAGGATCCCTCGCAGCCACCAACCCTGCAATCTCCGGCACCAATCCGGCAATGTACTGCTCTACTCTCCGGTACTCTGGTGTCGATATACCCGGGCACATCACTGTTAACTCATTGTGTCTGACAGTGTATGCCTCGATCTCAGAACATACCATCTTGAGTTCCCCGTATTCATGTTCCAACCTCTTAATCTCCTCTCGTGGACAGTACATGGCCTTCAACCTAAACACGAAATCCGTCCACGGCATGGCGTTGGCCTCCCCGAGACCAAGTGTCTGTGTGATGCAGTTCCACCATGACAAGGCGGGTCCTTCAAAAGTCCCCGAAGCAAACTTCACACGATCAACAGCTCGGCATTCGCATAGAGCAAACACCGACTCAATTTTCTCTAACCACCTTAGCAACTCTTCAGCCCCTCCGGTGCCCCCGAAGTTATGGGGCTGACAGTCCTTAAACCTCTTGTAGACGATTCCCGCACGCACCGGAGTGGCACCTGTACCCGCGAAAGTTTGTTGAGCTGCCTGAAAGGCGGCCAGCGCAACGTTCAACTGCTGTTGCATCATCTCATTCAACTCATCTTGAGTCAAGGTGATGTTACCACCACCTCTGCCTCCGCCAGTGCGGCCTGCACGGCGACCTCCAGTACGTCCTCCGTTGCGTCCAGACATCTTCTGTGAAAGACAGGAAACAAACATTCAGACCCATCACCAACGCTAAACCTAGAGAGTATGAAAGAGTCAAGGATTGGGTCCAAACGTGACCATTGATCCCAACACGAGATCCACCAAGTCTTCCATGCATTTCAACTTATGATGTGTGCACCCGAAATGATAAATTGCTCTACATGGTCCTCTAGGCGTGCCCCGAGCTCGAACCTCAAGTCACCCGACACCCACAACTTAGAAAGAAACGGTCAACCCAAAAGATCAATAAACAAGTTCCTTCGGCTTCAAACCCGAAGGAGAGGATGAAATAAAACTAGGAATGATCGAGAATGAAGTAGATAATATGATACTGTCTGATAAGGATACCGACACCCCGACAAGGTTAGTATGTTTATCAAAAGACACGACTCAAATGTATGTGACCGTCTAGTGTGTGTGAGACTCGGCTATAGACTAGACTCTATATGCAGTCCTAGTTCACTATAACCATTGGCTCTGATACCAATCTGTCACACCCTCAAATTTCCACATGCGGAGTTTTACCGCGAGGCGAGTGACATACCAGGATCCAAGTCAACGTTCACAATAAACAACGACTATATGTAAATAAAAAACGTAGATCAAAACATGCATTCATATAAAACTTGTTTCAAAACGTAGCGGAAGCATTTCAATGTTTACAAAATTTCAAACAAGACAAACATGAGTTCAACATTTGACAACCAAGACATGAAGAACCTAGACGCGTGTACGACTCCATGCGCCTATCCATTTTCTACTACCTTAACGACCTGAGAAAACATGCTAAAAAACGTCAGTACAAAAATACAGGTGAGTTCACAGGTTTTTAAGGAAAAACGTTTCACAAGCTTTTGAAAGAACTATCATGTTACTACTGACTGATGAAAACACTTGTTAGACGTTTGGACTCTGAGACGAACCAATCAACGAACTATCGTTTATCGCGACCAACGAACTATCGCTTACAACGACTAACGAACTACCAAACCATGGCCAACGAACTATTATAACATAGCCAACGAACTACCACTTCGTGGTCAACGAACTGTGCATTCACAATTAACGAACTACCGCCATAGCGGTTAACGAACTGTCACAACATGAGCCACATGAACATAGAACATAAATGAAACGTACAACCATCCCAGCATAACATGATCTTTTCAAACCGAAGTAGTAAGCATGTTTCTCCCCCAAAAACGAAAACAGTAAAGAGTGGGGCCGTGAAACTCACCTTAGGTTGCGTCTTCAGTTAACAAGTAAACTGATATGCGTATGATAGTCCCAACTAGTGGCGACCTATCATAAGATGTGTGTGTTAGACTAATAACCCATAGGTTAATTAGTCCCCGTATGTCCAGACCATAACAAAGTTGTTTGAAAACGCGTTTGACTGCTAACCCGACTACATCAGACAAGACTCGACATCCCATTGGTGACCCGACACCCCACGTGTTAATCTTATACAAGGTATCATGTAACATATGCAAATAAACATTTAACACGCGTAAAATTTCACCAAGTCCAGCACATAGTTCAAAGAATGCATAATCATGTCCGAACACGTGTTACCAAGTTACTAGGCATGTCCCAGGGTTCCTAGCATGTTCCTAGGTGTCAAATCAGGTCTCGGGATGTCAAAATAGGAGTGTAATCGCCTATAGTATAGGCATTTAGGCTCCTAATCACGTTCAGTATAGGCGATTAGACTTCCTAATCACGTTCAGTATAGGCGATTAGACTTCCTAATCGCCCCCTACAGAGCTGTTCCGCTTTTTCGCGCGTTTAACCCTCCAGATCAGATCCGAAGTACGTGGAAACACCCAATATCAAACCCAAAACATTAATAAACCTATTTCAAGCAAGACCCCTATATTATCATCATTCTAACAGTCCCGAATGCAAGCGTTTTCCCAAAATAGCGTACTTATCATGTAAACATCACATCAACATGCAAGGTTTGCCCTAAACGGCAAATATCCCGATTTCATCTCATAATGACGTTGTTCGATAATACCCTACTGTTCTAGCATCAACCTAGAGCAAACCCTAGCCTCAAACAATCAACAAAACACATCGTATTATCATCAATCCTTCATAATCATACAACCGGGTCAAAACGCCTATTATCAACAATACACAACTATAAACCTCCAAACTCCTAAGTTAACATCATAACAACTCATACAAGTCAGAGACATATCAATAACACAAGAACAATCAAGTTTCAATAATAAAAATCCTATCTTTGCATGAATACATCACATATAGCAAGCATAGAGGTTTGGGTTTGTTTAGAAACTGTTTTTAATAAGTTTTCAAAGAAATCAGGTTTGGACCTTTAGGGAGCAAAACAATAACATTACAAAGGTTTGGGGATGAAGAACACACCTTGGATTTGTAAGGAAATGAGGTGTAAGGCTTGTAAAGGTGATTTCTTGAGAAAAATGTATTCCAGAGGGTGTTTGTGAGTTGAGAGAGGTTATGGGACGACTAGGGTTGCACAAATGATGTTTTACAAGTCAAGGGTGGTATTTATAGACGTTTCTAGTCGTTCAGCACGCGTCAGGCGATTACGCAGCAGTATAGGCGATTAAGGTTCCTAATCACCTATACCTATTGGCAATTAGGGCTCTAATCGCCTTCAGTATAAGCGATTAGGGTTCTAATCGCCTTCAGGTCCTCCCAATCGCCTTCAGCATCATGCAATTACGCGTAATCATCTATAATGTCATGCAATTACGCGTAATCACCTATAATGTCATGCAATTACGCGTAATCACCTATAATGTCATGCAATTACGCGTAATCACCTTTTTAACACATATAAACACGTATTCACATACCGAAAATTCACATAATGATTATAAACACATAATTCATGAAAACAAACACGTTCACATTCGTTCACCAATTCCCGGGACTCGAGACTTGTATGTGTGTGCATAGGACCCGGCGATTCTACAAATCGCCAACAACCGGACTCATATTTCTTTTGAAGATTGATCCCTGGACAATTACTTAACGCGACTCGACTCAACTGACCCTGTTATGTGTGATGTATGCGCGATTCGCTAAGGTAGACATACCGGATTTTCAAAAGTTACTAACCGGAGTTTGCCGGGTGTCACATCATCCCCCTGTTGAAAGAATTTTCATCCCGAAAATTTCCCGTAGTCAAAGAGAACGAAACGACGAAAAGAAAAATTTTCCCGGTCGTCACAGATACTCTGAAAGAATTCTGGAATAAAGCCGAGTGCCGGGAGAAAGACAAAAAGCCTTATGCAGTTGTCTCCAAGAATGGAAATACAGATATCGAGATAACACCGGAATTCATCTACAACACATTCTCCCTAAATGATTTGCAAGGTAATATTTCTTTTCAGAAAAATGAAGTTCGGACAGAGTTAATTGAGAGAGGGTATGAAGGTCAATTGACTGCATCCACAATGTTTAAACCAAATTTTCCCCCACCAATGAAGTTTTTTTTCATACCCTTCTTATATGTCTGTCTGCAAAAACAACATCATTTAATGAGATACCATTGAAAACACTGTATCTTGGGTATGCAATTTTAACGGACAGTGATTTCAACTTGTCTCAGACAGTATTTACTGATTTAGTATCTAATGTAAAGGCTATAAAATCTGGATCTCGTAATGTTTTTTTAATATATCCAAGATTGTTGAGTTTCTGCTTACAAAACTTGTTGCCTGATAATGATTTTAAAGGTAAAAGTTCTAAAAAACAAACAGTGATACTTCAACATCAGTTGTTGTAACATCTGTTGCCGAGACAACTGCTCCTGCTGAAAATGAAACCACAAACACTTCTATGGAAATCATGCCAGTGATTTCAACAAAGAAACCACCAATAAAAAAGCAAATCAAAAAGAACAGAAACACTGTATCTCTGGAGCTTCAGAAGACAAAGGAAACTACTACAACCACACAAGAGCACCAAACAACAATTGTTGATGCTTCCACTAAAGCAATGGAAATAACACCAATGACAGATATTGTCAATGTATCCTCTCAACCTGATCATCCTGTAAATGAAGAAAACATACAACATGACCTAGACGATTCAGTTGTACATTTGTTTAAAAGTCCTTCTCCAGGAGTTGGATCTCTTTTAACAAAAATTCCACATGCACTAACAAAAATTCCACCTACATTTAATCCATTGTTTGAGGCAATTGATAAATATCAAACTGAAAACAGTCCCTCTCAATCACCCATCGCTGAGAATACACAGCCAGAAAAGAGTGTTGATGAAAGAAATCAATCATCTAGCCCACAAGCAGAGAAGACCACACTCTCTGACTTGCAAGTCAATCCTGTTGGTACTTCAAATGAAGTTGGCACTACAAAAGCTGAGACAACTGTTTCTGAGATGGAAACTGATAAGACAAATCAGACATCCTTGCAGCAAAAAAAAAGTTGAACTTACAATTGAAACTGATAAGACAACTATAAGTTCTGCTACAGTTGAAACTGATAACAACTCAGAAAAAGTTCCAGTTGCTGAAAACATTGAAACAAATACAACAACAACTATTGGGAATGCACATCATCCTGTTAGTTTAACAAATGCTTCAAAATATCAGAATTTGGCGGAAAGGGTAACTAAACTTGAAGCCTTATTTACAAAATTTGATGAAATGAAAGAAAAGTTCATAGAGAAAATCACTGAGGCTACTAATGAACTCTGGAAATCTGTTGACTCAATAATCCAGGGTCAACAAAAATTAGCAGAGATCAAACACAATTCTGAGATGGAGTCGTTAAACATGAAAGTGGATGCTTTATACAAGGTTACTAAAACTTATATGAAAGCATTTAAAGATCATCTGTTAAGGACAAGTGGGTCTGCTCCAAGTTTTGTTTTTGAAATAGACGTTGATATTGATGAAACCAAAAAGGGGAACAAAGATCAAACAACTGATATGCAAACATCTGATAAACCAGTTTCTACTACAGTTTCAACCACTGTTGATGCGGAAGCAAAACAATTCGCTCCTATTTCTTCTGCCAAAACCACTGAAACCACAAAACTTGTTGGGACAAAAAATATCCAAACAAATGTTACAAGTACAACTATCTTTAGAGACTTCCCAACAGGAGCTAACAGCAATAAAAACATCAAGTATCAATGACACTGTAGAGGAAGAATTTGACACGAAAACAGGATTATATGATCATACAAGTTACTAAACCAGGTGCGGAAACCCTAGCTTAGAACAAACTGATGTAAACTCAAATCAAAACACAATCAAAGTCATTTTCAAAGCTTTTCATAGATTAACTCTTTCAAATACTTGATTACAACTCAATTACAGTTAATCTAGCACACACATAAACTCTCTCAAACCTCTCTGGAACACACCTCAAAAACACACACACTAAATGACTCGCTTAAACTTACAAAATCACAAAATCTATATATAGGACCTGCACGTTCGCCCCTTTCATCTGGTCGAACGTGAAGCCATTCCACATTCGCCCACTGCAAGTGGTCGAATGTGTCTTCAGTGTTAGTCCAGTTCCAGATTCGTCCATCTTTCTTCTACCTTCGCCCACTGTTTTTCTTCCTTCGCCCAATCTTGTCACCTTCGCCCCTTCAGCCTCTTCTAACACATGTTAACATATCTAATCACTAGTCGCAAAACGCATCTACAAACTCCCCCTCGACTATTGATTAGATCGTTTTCTGTCCTCATCCATGGCTTTGTTCAGCAACTTAATCCTGAGCAAACTCTTCTGTTCTTTCGTCATCTCAGGCTCTAATTTCCTCTTCACAGGCTTTGACACATTAGCCATCTTCACCATCTTGCCAAGCTTTCCCTCCAAATTACTACCAGCATTAATGTCATAAGCAAAACAAACACCAACAACTTGTGTGTATTTCTTTGCTTGATCTGCATCGTTCGGCTCATGATGAATCGGATTGTAAAAGAGCATGATGATGTCTTCGAAGGTACAATTTATCAACCACATCGGATCAAATACATGAACATGTTTGTATTTATCCTTTCCATCTCTCAACACGATCACTGCTTCTGCCTTCCTCCAATCATAATACCAGAAAATGAAGTCAGCACTGAAGTGTTGAGGCATAGGCATCAAAGGTATCTTTCTCATCACTTCAGGTGCCTTATAAATCAAAGTAACCCGTTTCAGCTTGGTTCTGGGATCAATATCCCTGTGAACTTTCCTCCGGGGATATTGTGGTTTGAATCTGTTCCACTTAGTTCTACTTTCCCAAACCAGCTTGTCTGCACACCAACCGACATGTGAATTATTCACTGAAGCACCCGACATTTGGAATCTACATAAATCTCTAACCGCCCAGTACGGTAGAGTCAACAAGTCAATGAATCTGTAAAAGTACAAGATTCCAGATTCCCACTTAGCAGCTAAACACTTCAGCCTGCCTAAGTATGTCCACCCGAGAGCTCTGCCTCTGAACTTCGCATTGTGAAACCTATAAAAGTTTCCTTGAGCTTCAGGCTTCGATCGGTTTTCATCCATCAGTCTTAACTTCTTCAAATAATTCTTCAATTCATCAGACTTATTTGAAGATTTAGGCATATCAGTTCCAAATACCTTCTCTACAAACTCAGCACTTCTCTTCTTTGCTTTTCTTTTTGCAGACGTATTAGGAATCTCAGTAAAATCAGGAAATACCAAATCTTCATCAGTTTGTCTGAAGTATTGTGGGTATTCCTCATGTGTGATATCCTCTATTTCAACTTCTTCAAACTCAGGGGTATCTTTGTCATTAGAGTGACTTCCAATATCCTTTTCAGGAATATGTGGAATCGACTCATCAATAATAAATTCTTCAAATGTTTTCCCTACCCTCTGTGCAAGCCCATCCAAGATCTCCTTTGCCATAGATGCAGGTACTTCCCCTTCTTCTAGATCAGGATCGTTATATTCCAATTCATATCGCATATCATCAGTTTGGAATATTTCTGCAAAACGACCTGTGAACTCAATGGTCCATTCTCTTCTTTCTAACATGTCCTTGTAGACTTGTTTAGCATCGTCAGATAAAGACCTCACCTTCTCATTCCAAAACACACTCTCATCAGAATCAACATTCTCACTCTTCTTCTTTGAACTTGACTCACCTGTGTCTTTCTTCTTCTTTGAAGATGGTCTCTTTTCGAATGTAAACTTCGAAGTGTCTTCTCCTCCATCATTATCATCACTACTACTACTATCATCCTCCTTCTGACTTCCCGAACCTTCAGCATCATCATCATCATCATTATCATCATCTCCATCATCACTCTTTTCCGATTCTTCATCCTCATCATCCTCATCTTCCTCTTTATCAGATTCAGATGGTTCAAAGTCAACCTGTTCAACTTCTTTCTCTTTATCTTCCTCACCCTCTTTCAACTTGGGTGCAACATTGTACAGATTGTCTATCAACTCACTAAGGCGTTTGTTTTCAGCCTTCAATTCTTTATTATCTTCTTTAATCGCCTTGTACCTGTTCTTGTTTCTCAAGCACTTTCCTTCAAGCTTCTTATTCTTAGCTTCTAGCTTCTTCACTTTCTCGTCTATCTCATCTTGATTAGACTTAGAAGCTACTACAATCTGAAGCATTTTCTCCTCATTTTGCTTAAACTTGGCTATTTCAGCTTGCTGAGCCACTAACATCTTCATCATGTCGTCCATTTTCTTATTCACTTGCTTCATAACATCGTCATCCACAGTGACTTTCTTTGACTTGGACTTTGACTTTGATGGCTCAACTTCAGTTTCTTTTTCTTTCTGAGGCTTTGTAAACATATTAAGAACATTATCCAGTGCTATATTGAATTGATCCACTGGTAATTTTGTTGCCTCCACAGTCTTTTGTTTCTTAGTGGCTGGTGAAGATTGTTTTGATGACGTACCAGCTTCAGGTAATCTCTTCCCTCTCAAAAGTTGGCTCAACTCTTTCTCTCTGAGTTGCTTTGTACTTGTTTTCTTGGCCATGGTTTTATGTTTGGGCTTGGGCAAGTTAACTACTACAGTTTCTCCTTCATTCAACTCGTCCAAATTCACAGTTAGCCCTTCATCTTCAGCACCAACAGATTGCTTACTCTTCTTAGCTTCTTCAATCGATCTGTTTAGTGATTCAGACTCACCAACCAAAGTGGCCTTTTGTTTGGTAGTCCGGACATTTTCAGCATCCGAATCCCACTGTTCTTCAGTCTCAGTCTCCTCTGAATCTACAGACTCTTCATCTACCAAACTAGTACCCTTCTTTGCAGTAGATTTCTTCCTCACAGCTTGTTGTTTTGAACTCCCCTGCTCAGTCTTTCCTTTGCCCTTCCCTTTGGCTCCAGGATTGACTACTTGTCTTTTCCTTTTAGTACTTGCATCAGCGTATACTAAAGGATCATCATTGTCACTATCACTATCAGGATGCCTTGCTGTGTTCTTTCCAGGATCCATGTAATCCTCTCTAGCCAAGGCTCCAAACAACCTCCTGTAAGGTGGTCTCTCATTATCAGGCACTCCTTTGTAACCTTTCATTCTAGCCAAGGTTCTAATATTCATATGATCCATAGCAAGTATCTGTGTTGGATCCTTCTTCAAGTTTGGATATTTGTGATCAAAGATCATCATCAGAAATCTAGGATAAAGCATGAAGTATTTCTTCTTCAAACCCTTCAGCATCTCCAGCATGTGATCTAAAATCATCCCAGCAACATTAAATGGTTTGTTGAGAGTCAACGCAACCATTAATGAGCTCAAACTCTTTCTCATCACGTCGTATCCTCCACTAACACATCCAAACACATGTATAATGACATGAGCAAAATACTTAAACTGCACTCCCAGTTTCCCTTTGTACATAGAACCATCAGTGATCGGTCCTTTGTATTTCATCCTAAGGAAACAGACTTTCTGCTCAGTCCATGATAATTCTCTTGGATCTTCACTGGTTTCAAACTTGATCTGGAGAGCTTCTCTGATATCAGCTTCAGTAATAAACATCTCCATTCCTTGAATCTTGCTCTTTATGATCGTCTGATTGTCAAAGTAATCATACTTCGCATTGTTGTAAAAGTCCTCAACTATATCCTTGTAGATGATAGTTGGTGTAGCCAAAGCATAAACTACTCTGCATCTTTTCAGAAACTTGATAATGTCTGTGAACTCCACATTCTTCTCCACGTCACCCAGATATGCACAACAATTGTGATTCTTCTCAAACGGCCATTTACTGCCACTTGATGATTCCCCTTCCTGAATAGGTTCTGGGACAGGATCAGGAACATCAGTCTCAACAGGAATCTCTATATTTGCTTGTTCTTCAGCCATCTGAAACATAAAATCAAAAACAAACGTCAAAATACGAAATCGACAAAACTTGAAAAATTTTAGAATTTTGAAATTCCACATTCGCCCAAAATAAACTGGTCGAATGTAGGTTATTGTGGCCGAAGGTGCAAAATGCTGGTCGAATGTAGAATGATTTTGGTTAAAAATATACATTCGCCCGTTTTGAGTTATCTTCGTCCATTCTGTTTCACATTCGTCCATTCGATGGACCGAATGTACAACTTGTTCATACCCAAAATTTGAAAATTTTGCAAAACATGTTATTAACCTTTAATTTTGATTCAGATATTGTCTAACATGGCCGACTATCACTCGCAAACCATCAATTGTTCCTAACATTCATTTTATATCAGTTTTTATAAAGAATTAGGGTTTTTCTTCATTCAATCTATCAATCAATACTTAAACGATGTTAAAAACCTAATTCCTTGAACCTTCTCCCCCTAAAACTGATATGGAATGAATTTCTATCAACATTGAACATTAACAATCACTGGAAATACAAGAACTCTAAAACCCTAAGTCCAGTCAAAGAATCAATGATTCCAAGCTTGGTACAGCTCCATTACCTGTGATGATTATAGGAAAAGAATCAGTGAAATGCAAGGATCAAAACACACAAGCAAGAAAATCAAAATCAACAAGGTCTGGTTATGGATGAAATTTTGAAAAATTTGAAGTGAAGGGTCGAATCTGTAAGAAGCTTATATATAGACTCCACCTTCGCCCGTTGCTCCTGGTCGAATGTACAAAATATTCACCTTCGCCCCAACCAAATGGCACGAAGGTAAAATTGGTGTACCCGAAGGTGGAATTGAAATAAAAATCCTCATTCGCCCAATTATAAGCTGCCCGAAGGTGGAAAAGTTTCCACATTCGTCCCATTTAAGGGCGAATGTAAAATGGAAAACTTGAAAAATTTTGCCAAATTACAAATTCGAATCCCGTTCAACATTTTTCAATCCGTTAAGCTTCCGAAACACAAATTTTCACTTTTAGAATGATACAAAGCCCAGATGGTGTTGTCAAATCTCAGAAATTGACTATCAAGCATCCCCGGTTATCAAAAATAAAGCAGAAATGCAAAAAATTTTGGATTTGTCTGAAATTTTATCAAAACACGCCTAAAATCTTTTTGGATTTTGTATCTTTTTGACAATAAAAGTAAATTGCAACAAAATAAAATGCATCAAAGTAAATGAAAGCAGTAAACATTTTGTGAAATCCGGTCAGAGGATCATATCAGTTTTCTGAGAAATCTGATCACAGCGTTGATCTTTTTGTTTAATATTATCATTAGAAACAGTATGTGACACGGCAATTGCTGATATTGTGATCCACGTAAGCTCACATGCAGACAATTACGCAATGCTTTAAAATGATACGAGTTAGGTGTATTAGACTAACACGATGTGGTGCCCACACACACGACATACTCCCGTATCAAGTAATTGCACAAAGCTTCGTCGTAACGCGTGATTATGCCAGAGTTATCCGTAAAAGTTACAAAGTATATAGCACAGAGGTGTACAGGTCAGCAAATGAATGCAGCAGAGTAACATGTGCGTATACACTAGGTTGAGGCTAATATTAATCACTGATTTGCATCAGATGATCAATACGATGTAATAATGATCTATGATCAATTAAAACATAAAGTTCCTCAATTCGGTAACTTCCGGTTTTGGCAATTAAGCTCTTTTAGCAAATATTCTGATAAAACTAGGTCCGTAAATCAATACGACAAAAGTTTATCAGAATATCCCGGATAACCATAACATAACGACCCGAAACCTCAGATTTTGGCAATCCTATCAAACGAAATTACGGTACTAAGACCATATGCCCATGAGGTGTTCAGCCACGAACGCGTAGTTCGTTATGTTTGTATCACTAATGCACGCAATATTTAGTCTACGAAGCCTATCAGCATATCACACGCAATCAACATACGCCTCATAAACTATACAATTCTTTAGCCTGTGTCAGATTCCCACTGATGTACTATCATTTCCTCTGCTTTACCAGGAAATCATTTTTGATTTTCTAATTTTTAGGTCTTTTTGACTTTTATAATGTTTTTGGTTTTTCTGATAAAATGGCTCCCCCTAAAGTAAAGAACATATTTTTGAGATTTTTGATTTTTCTGAAAAACAAAAACAAAACTTTGAAAGAAACAATCCACTCGAAAGCATCAACTTCTTTGAGGATTAAACAATCCTTTCGAAAGCATCAACTTCTTTGAGGATTACGATAGTAAAGAGAAATTCCCAATTAGCAAAGAGAAATTCCCAATTAGCAAAATATAAAAACTAAAAACTAAAAGGCGATAAACCGAGGTGCCGATTAGTCCTGTTTTTCCTTTATATTGTTTACTTTTAAAAGATATTCAAAGCGTGAACGGTCAAAAGCTTTAGTAAACAAATCTGCACGTTGGTAGTCAGTGTGAATTTTGATCATATCGATCAATTCCTTAGCATAACAATCACGGATAAAATGATATTTAATCCGGATGTGTTTCGCTTTAGAATGATTTTCCGAATTTTTAGTTAATGCAATTGCAGCTTCGTTGTCACAGTAAATAGGAGTTTTAAGAAACTGCAAACCGTAATCCACCATTTGTTGTTGAATCCAGAGTACTTGCGAACAGCAACTCGAGGCTGCAATATACTCGGCTTCACAAGTAGATTGTGCTACGGAAGTCTGTTTCTTGCATTGCCAGGTGATTAACCTGCTCCCGAAAAACTGGCAACCAGCTGTAGTAGATTTGCTATCTTTGTCACAGCCGCCCCAATCTGCATCACTAAAAGATATGAAATCAAAATTATCATCATTAGGGTACCAAAGTCCTTTTGAGGGACAACCCTTCAGATATCTAAGGATACGCTTGACCGCCGTCAGATGACTTTGTTTCGGCTTCGATTGATAACGGGCACAGAGACACGTTGCGTACATAATATCTGGTCGAGACGCCGTCAAATACATCAGAGATCCGATGATTGCTCTGTATGTAAAAGGATCCGTCAGCTCCCCCTTAGCGTCCACTCCAATCCCGTGATTGGGTTGAATCGGGGTATCCATCGGCTTTGAGTCCTCCATCTGGAACCGGCTCAAGATGTCGGAAACATATTTTGTCTGGTGAATGAAGATCCCGTCGGGTCTTTGGTCCACCTGCAAGCCTAGGAAAAATTGCATCTCCCCCATTGCGCTCATTTCGAACTTTTCCTGCATGACAGTTTCGAACTCCCTGCATAAAAGCTCGTTAGTTGAACCAAATATTATATCATCAACGTATATCTGTACTAGAAGCAAATCATCTCCCGTCTTTTTCGTAAAGAGGGTGCAATCGACGAGGCCGCGCTTAAATCCTTTGGTGATGAGGTATGTACTTAGCTCCTCGTACCACTGCCTCGGAGCCTGGTGCAAGCCATAAAGAGCTTTGTTCAACACGTAGACCTTATCCCGGTGGATTGGGTCCTCAAAGCCTGGTGGCTGCCCGACATACACCTCTTCCTTGACTTTCCCGTACAGAAATGCGCTCTTAACGTCCATTTGATAGACTTTGAATTTCTTATAAGAAGCAAACGCGAGGAACATCCGAATAGCTTCGATTCGTGCTACCGGTGCATAGATTTCGTTATAATCAATCCCTTCGATTTGATGGAAACCCTGCACGACCAATCTGGCTTTGTTACGAACAATTACCCCACGATCATCCTTCTTACACTTAAACACCCATTTGGTGCCAATCTTCTTCCTATCCGGCGGCAAATCCGTGAGCGTCCAAACTCCCAATTTCTGAAATTGTAATAACTCCTCCTGCATAGCTTCCACCCAGGCATCATCCTTCAAAGCGTCCTTGTATGTCCTTGGCTCTACCTGCGACACATAACACGCAAACGACCAATCATTTTGACTACCAGATTGTTGAATTTTGGCATATAAAGCTAAAGCACCAAAACTCTCTGGCGAATTAACGCTTTTAAGCTGCCCTCTGGTCATAACACTGCTTCCAGGATCACCGATTACTTGCTCCAGCGGGTGAATACGATGAATCCGAGATTCCGGATAATCAGGTACTTGCACTCCCGTCTGAACAGTCAAGTTCTCTATAGCATCCAGATCATGACCCGTATATGATGATGAAGCCACATCTGAAGTTGGAGTTGGGTTCACTGGCGGTGCCTCTGGTTCTTCAGCTTGATCAAGAATAGCTTCTTCAAATTGTTCATCTTCAGATTCTGAAGTGTCTAATGAAGTTGAAGCCTCTTGAAATACTTCTTCCTCTTGTATAGGAGCATTGGAATCATTAGAAGCTGGTAGGGGGTTCACGGTGATCGGACGCACCAACGGTGAAGTTGTTGCATTTTCACACTCGTAAAGTAATCGAATAACAGCTTCTTCAACCAAGCTATCTAGATTGAATGATTCAAAGAAATCTTTGTAATCAAACATCCAATCAGGACCCGTGCCTTGAATATTTTGAGTATATCGTTGAACTTCCACGTTAGCCCAGTCTTCCACACGACGAGTTCGCTTGTTGTATACCCGTTTGAGTGGGGTTGCATATCCAACAAAGTAACCTTCCTCGGCTTTAGGACTAAACTTATCGCTTGGATTCAACATAGTACATGGCGCCCCAAAAGGTTCTAGATACTCTAAGTTCGGCTTTCTTCGGTGTAACAGCTCATAAGATGTTTTACCAAACTTCTTCACTGTTAGAACCCGCTTTAGTGTGTAATTTGCTGCATAAATCGCCTCATTCCAGAACATTACTGGAAGATTTGAATCAGCAAGCATTGTTCTAGCCGCTTCAATTAGAGTCCTATTCTTTCATTCAGCAACACCGTTCTGTTGAGGGGTGTACGGAGCCGAATATTCATGATGTATTCCTTTGTTTTCACAAAGTTCATCCATCTTGGCATTTTTGAACTCCGTCCCATTGTCACTCCGAATTCTCTTTATCTTCACATTGTAGAGATTTTCCAATCGAGTGAACAGAACTTTTAGATTGATAAAAGTGTCGCTTTTATTCTGCAAACACATCACCCATGAAAATCTTGAATAATCGTCAGTGACGACTAAACAATAAAGCTCTCCAAGATGACTTTTGCGCTTGACCGGTCCGAAAAGATCCATGTGCAGTCGCTCAAGTGGCATCTCAACAGAGTTAACCTTTTTCACTTTGTGGGACTGTTTGTGTTGCTTCCCCTTTTTACAACTCACACACTTGTCATTCAGATGGAAATGTTTCACGTTTACTCCATCGACAAGTCCATTTCTCACAAGTTGATTCATTTTCTTCAGATGAATGTGCCCCATTCTTCGGTGCCACATTATCGATTCTTTCTCTGTCGCCTTGGACAAAAAGCATGTTATCTGCCCCTGTGATGTCATTGCCTTGGACATATCAAGAATGTATAGATTGTTGACGCGAGGTGCCTTCAACATTATCCACTCTTTAGGAATTGTAAAGCCCGGTTTCAGAATATAGCAGGATTTGTCATCAAAATGCACAGTAAATTGCTTGTCACATATTTGACTGACACTCAACAGATTATAGTCTATCTGTTTCACATACGAAATCCGCTCGAAACTCACTATCCCATTGCTCACACTTCCTTCCATTGTGATATATCCACCTTTGTTTCCTGCAAAAGCTACATATCCTCCATTGATGTTCTTCACGTCGAACAGCAACGCAAGATCCCCTGTCATGTGGCCTGAAGCTCCACTATCAACAATCCAAAGACTGCTAATAGGGCCAGCTGAAGCTCCCTGCACACAAAAAGTAAATCAGTTAGTTCTTTCGGGGGACCCAAGCCTGAGTCTTGGGTCTTTGAACATCAGGTTTCAAAGTAACATTCTCACAAGCATTTTCAACAACTTTTTGATCAATCTTTTTCTGATTGTTCAAAACAGTTTCCTTTTTCTCATTAACCCTTGAAGTTGAGGCTCCTGGAGTGCCATTTGGTGTCCAAGATTGTTCAGACCTTTTCAAAATACGAATCTGAGACTTTGGGTTCTCAGTTGGTTTCTGAACATTGTTAGCAAATGTAACTCTCTTGGTAACCTTATCTGATTTAACAGACTTAGGTCCAACATTTGATTTGACAATCGGTTTTGGTGGAACCTTTTGCCTATCAACTGTTGCGTTCACCACAGGCTTCCTCCATGAGTGTTCCATAGCAATCCGATTCCTTCGATCATAGTGCATTGGACGAGTGTTCCTCATTTGTTGAAAATTGTTATGATTATAAAACGGTTGTGGTTGTTGAGGAACAACTCTCCTATGTGGTGGCACATAATGATCAATCGGTTTTCGCATAGAATTCCTCACTTCCACCTCGTGCCTTTTGTGCCTTACATATGGGAACTGAGCAAGTAAATGCCCTCGTTCCCCACATTTAAAGCACGCACGGTACTCTTCAAAAACATTCAGAGCATTTGGTTGAGCAAATGATCTAACAGGATATTGATCATTGTACTGTTGCTTCCTTAAACTCTCAGGGAGTGGCCCTTTTGAGTAAGTAGGCTCATTAAAACCATTAGCTCTGTTTTGGGGTCTAACAAACTCTGTGACATGGACCTTTGGTTCTTGAGGAACATCCAAATACAACTTCTTTAATAAAGCTGGTGGAATTTCATTTGTTCTCTCATGTTTTGGGAACCAAATGGTACTTTCTTGCCAAATCTTTTCTATTTTAGCATAATTGGCATTTTTTATTGGAAAGTCCTCGTCAGAGATGATCTTATCGGATCCTTCCATCCGATAGAACACTTTGACAGGTTTGTCACATTGTTCGTTTTTATCATTCTTTTCAAGATCTTTCTTCACCACATTAAGATCTTTCTTCACCACATTCTTTTCAGACTTCTTTTCACAATGAATCTTTTTCATTGGAATCACAATTTGAGATGATGAAACTAGTTCATTTGTAATGATGTGATTTTCTTTTGGAATTTCACATGCATTAACAGTTTGGTTACAACCAATATCATCACTCTCTGAGTCTGAATCTACACTCTCAGCAGTAACACCCTCATCATTGATTCCTAAAATCGGTCTAACATCGGAATTTGGATCACCAATACTTGAAGTATTAGATTCATTTTCCGATGCTGAATCAGATTTTACCGAACTCTCCGGTGTCACTTGGTGACAATTATGGTTTTCAAAGAGAACCGGAGATGGTACAGACCGATAATTGGTTGTTTTATCATCAATGATATGGTCAACCACATAAGCAATATGCTTATAGCTTTCCAGCTTTTTGTTTACTTTCTCAGCAAAGCATTTGATGGCTGCCATTTCCAACTTGGTGTTTTCAATTTCATTGATATAGTTGTTAATTGCCAATTGTTTTAAAGACAAAGTGTTTTTCAAGTCGGAAATGTCCTTTTTGTAGCCATCTAATACTTTGTTAAAAGCATTCAACTCTTTGCGAGTAGATTGACTGTTCATGATAGCACTATCACGTTGAACACGGAGTTGTTTAATCTCCTCAGTCAATCTATCACATGTACCACAATATTTTGCACTTGTATTATCAGTACTACATGCAGAACTTACAGGTTTTGGCGGATCAGTCATGGCCATTAATGCGAAATGAGCTTCCTTTCCTGCAAAGAATCTGGAATAATCAATCTTTGTGAAAGCATCATCTGCAATGCACGACTTCCTTGTCATCAGAAAATCCGCTTCTGCTAATAACTGATCAATGTCTTCATCCAGAGAATTAACACTTGCTTCTGTATCCGATTCACTGTCTGAATCAGAATAAACCGATTCACACTCCTCAGGAATGTCAGAAACAGTATCAATCACAACTCCAGAATTTGTCTCTTCAGTCTCAACCTCAACATCAACCTCAGCATTAACCTTAACAGGTTCAAATTCCACATCCATCTCAGCCTCAGACTCATCACTTTCCACCTCAGTTCCTACCTTCTCCTCCATCGTCACTGAATCTTCAATATCAACCTGATATGCAACACAAGCCACATTGCCCCCAGTAGTGATTTCCTCAACACCTATCTGAATGCTCGACCAGTCAAACCTCTCATCTTGTTGAGTAACCAATGCTTGATTGGTATTTTGTTGTTCATTTGGTGTACTGATTGGTATGACTGTTCGGTTAGCATTGTTTGGTGTTTGGTTTTGTGTCTGGTTTGGTGTGTTTGGTTGTCTATTTTGGTTGTTATTAAAGTTGTTTTGACGGTTGTGGTAGTTGTTGTTGTTGTTTTGGTAAGAAACTTGGTTTTGGTTTTGTTGTTGACGGTTCTGATAGGTGGCATTGAATGGATTCCTATTTCCTTGTTTTGGTGGCTGGGTGCATTCTCGTTTAAAGTGACCTTTCCCTCCACAGTTAAAACAAGTCACTTTCTCCTTATTGAACCCATAGGTTGTGTTAGGAGAAGTTCCCAAGTCTGTTCTACCTGTCTTCTCGATAAACTCCGTTGCTCTTCGCATTATGCTTGCAAAGGCCCATTGAATATCAATGAGTTCCATCTCCTCCTTGTCAATCTGTGCATAGTCTTCATTGGTCAAGTTGTTATTCCCAATTTGACTAGCAACTAGTCCATTGTAGGATGAGACCATTGCAGAGACTAATGCAATGTGTTGCTGAGCAACTTCAACTGTCACATTTCCAAGATTAGATGTCTCCAAAACCATCGTTTGTTGATTAGGTTGGTTCATTGGTTGTTGTTGAGATTGGCTAGCAGTGTAGAAAGCTGCTTGTTGCTTTGGGGAGAATGGTGGAATGTATGAATAGTTGTATGGTACTTGTGGTGGTGGTTGTGATAAAGATGAAGTTTGTTGATGGTAGTTAATGGTAGGTGATTCCACAACATTGGATATACATGCAACATGTGGTGTAGCTAGCCCTCCTGAGTTTGTACTCGCTGGAACTGAAGATCCTCCAAAGTATAAGTTTGGATTCTGAGGAATTTGTGCTCTCCTCGCCTTCCTCTTCTCTTCCAATTCTTTGTTTTCCAGCTTCTCAATGAACTCCTGAATAGACCAGTATTGATAAGCATCCTTTTCCTTCAGGACTTCCACATGCTGATCCCAGTTTGGTGGTAATGCATCTGCAAACTTGTCCACCTGCTTTGCCATAGGAATCTGTATACCATAGCTAGACAATTCAGATAACAAATGATTATATCTAGGAGTTAGTTCTTTCAAAGTTTCATTTCCAACATAAGAAAAATTCTCAAACTCCTTTATAAGTTCTTCCGTCCTCAAACTTCTAGTCTTCTCATTTCCATCATGCTTCCTTTTAAGCATATCCCATAGTGCCTTAGATGTTGTGCAAGTCCCAAACTGATGCAAAAGATCATTTGTGATTGCCTGTGTTAATTGAGAAAACGCCTTCTTTTCCACAGCAAACTTCTTTTTCTCATCCTCAGCCATGCTCTCCAATGGCACTGGTTCACCTGTGTTCTCCAAAACTGGTGGTGTGTAACCTTTAGCAATCATGTTCCATGCTTCAGCACCTTCCACTCCCATGCCTTCCAAATGTATCTTGAACTTTTTCTGCCACTGATTGTATTCTTGAATCTCCATAAGCTTTGGTGGCCGATTCCCGCTACCTGAAGACAAATCATTAATCAGTGTAGAAATAGCATTTGTAGTTTGAGTGTTTACCACCGCTGCTGCTACTCCCCAGTAGTCAGACTGTGGTGCTGGAGGTGCACTTTGAGTCATGTAGTTAACCGGCTGCGAAGACTGTGTGCTCGTCTTCTGTGCTGCCACTGTCCATGGGTCCATCACCTGTTGTTGTGGTTGTGTAGTTGCTGGTGTCGGAGTCTGAAAATGCCACATGATCACGAACTTCGAGAAATTCAAAACTTAGAAAAATTTTCCAAAAACTAGCTCTAGGTTCGCCCAAAATGACTTCAGGTTCGTCCCTTTCTGTCTCAGGTTCACCCAGAAATACTTCCCCGAATGTAAAATTTCACCAGAAAGTAAAAACACACTGACACTTTCCACGTTCGCCCAAATCTACTCCAGGTTCGCCCGTTTTGGTTCTACGTTCGTACCCCCGATCAGCCGAATGTGAAAAATGATACCCGAATGTGAAAAATTCAACTGAAAAATTCTAGGTTCGCCCACTAATCCCTAGGTTCGCCCAGAAAAACACTCTCCTTCGACCAAAAACTCACACCTTCGACCACTAATGTCCAGGTTCGCCCATATTGTGTTTTGAAAAACGGTTACACTTTGAAAAACGGTTATTTTGATCTCTGATTTTCAAAAGTTTGTGAATTTGAATGATCTTGATTAGGTTTTGCTTCGGAGATGATTTGGAACAACTTTAATACTTGGAATTTTGAATTTTAACCACAAAATCAACTCTAATTCTTTCAAAAACACTCAAAAACCATTTTTATGTAAACACAGATGTGAATTGATGAAAATAATGTCCAAATCAGCTCTGAGTTTATCAATTTGTTGTTGTATGATCCTCTATGCTCTGATACCACTTTGTAGAGGAAGAATTTGACACGAAAACAGGATTATATGATCATACAAGTTACTAAACCAGGTGCGGAAACCCTAGCTTAGAACAAACTGATGTAAACTCAAATCAAAACACAATCAAAGTCATTTTCAAAGCTTTTCATAGATTAACTCTTTCAAATACTTGATTACAACTCAATTACAGTTAATCTAGCACACACATAAACTCTCTCAAACCTCTCTGGAACACACCTCAAAAACACACACACTAAATGACTCGCTTAAACTTACAAAATCACAAAATCTATATATAGGACCTGCACGTTCGCCCCTTTCATCTGGTCGAACGTGAAGCCATTCCACATTCGCCCACTGCAAGTGGTCGAATGTGTCTTCAGTGTTAGTCCAGTTCCAGATTCGTCCATCTTTCTTCTACCTTCGCCCACTGTTTTTCTTCCTTCGCCCAATCTTGTCACCTTCGCCCCTTCAGCCTCTTCTAACACATGTTAACATATCTAATCACTAGTCGCAAAACGCATCTACAGACACGGCTGTCAGAAAACAAACTGCAGAAGTTTGTAAACTACCCATTGAATATTCATCAACATAAGTCATCACCACTATAAATCCTTTTACACAAACCACAAGATTGCCACATCAATCACCAATCCAAATAACATATGCTGCTTCTTTCAACCCGGAATTGAATGTTCCGAAAACAACGGCCCTTGTAATCTACCAAGGACAAACAGATGTTACATCAACAAAGCCATCACAACCACAGTATTTAGAACCATTGCCTGCTAAATATCCTCTTGAAATATTAATTATCCAACATGAGATAGAATCTTTCTACTTAAAAGATGATCCTTCATCATTAACTTTCACATCTATTGAAGGTTTCGACAAACCTATGAATATTGATGAGTATATGGAGATAAAATGGCAACAGACTAAAATGAGTATCAAAAAACTATGCAAAGGCAAAGATAACATGACTACTCATGGAATCCAGCAAACACAGCTTGAAAAGCTTAGTAAAATACAAGACTTTGCATTGGAACTGAGCCAGAAAATGCATGAAAGAAATACAACTTCTGAAGTGGAGAGAAGTGTAAGAAAAGAATTCATAGATCATATTTTAAATCTCAAATTTTACAACGTAACGGAAAGACAATTTGTTGGTTGGACTTCTGAAGAACTCAGGGCTCAGATATACAAAATTGAAGAGTTGCTTTAAGATCATAACAATCAGAAAAAAAAAACTCCAGCTAAGTCGAAGAAGGACAAAGAAAGTGAAGCTAAAAGAGCTTTAAAATTGAAGAGAATGAGACAAGAGTTAGTTGCGGCAAAATATGGTAAAATGAGATATGTTGCCACATGGTCTGAATTAGTTTTGGTTGAAACCTACAAACTACTGGAGATAATCAAATAAAAGAATCCAACTCTGCCCAGAAAGCCAATTTATCCTGATGAACAGCAAGCTCCTGAGCAGAAGACTGAAAAGAAACGTAGTTCCTCAGCAACCAATCTTACCAGACAAACAATCAAACAAATCAAAAAAGTGAAAACTGAAGATTAATTTACAATTGATATTTGAGAATAAATGTCTGTCTAGGATTAAAGAACTGATTTAATAAAATCACAGTTTGTTTGTAGTAGAATGTTTTTAAAAGAACATATGTTATATTTGTGATAATATATCAAAGTTAAAAACTTTGATTAAAACGTTTTCATATTAAATGAAACGGCAGACTTTTGAATAACAAATTACTATGATAAAGACATTTACTTTCAACCTTTTGAATAAACACATGTTTTGCTAAGAGTTGTATCTCAAGAGTACTTTCAGAGTTTGAAACATATGTATGTACTTGATAAAAATATCAATATTAAAAACATCTCAAAACTAATTAAATGCCCAATATTTACTTCAATTAACTATTTAAAAACAATACACTAAAGGTTTTAGACAAAAACTAATGATAATATTCATAGTAATAAACTTCAAGTCCAAAAGTGATGACTTAAAATTAATTGCCATCTTACAAAATATTAATATTTTCTACTAAAACCGCATACACATGGTTCATGTTTAAACATTCCCAAAAATTAAACTTTCTACTAAATTTTCATAGAACCTATTACTCTATAACTACATAATTTTTCATCATAGATAATCTCCTTCGGGTTCTTTTAGCAGTAGACGATAGGTCATCAACATTTAAAATATCAGCGTCTTCGATACTCCTTTTTCCATTGGGGCTTGTACCAAAATCCTTTAAAGCTTCATCGACAGAAGACTTGGTAGTAATAGAAAAAACATCCTAGAAAAAAATTAAAAAAAACTACTGAACTATTAAAATTGTAACACCACAAAAACGTTTATGTAATAACATGGTAGAAATTAATATATGTAAGTATGAGTATGTATGTATGCGTGAATATATATATATGTATATGATTGTACCCCTAGTTGTAAGTAGTGCATTGGTAGTTGTACATTTAACAAACATAAAATTTACCAAGTTAATTACTTGGGTAAAATGGTGGAAACTTAATTGATAATAGGGAGGGGCTAAACATGCACCAACACTCATCTTGAAGGGTTGGTTTTGGGGAAGACTTGAAGTGTTGATTAGTTAAGGGGGTTAGAAGGAAAAAGGTGGGAGTTAAAAAGAAAGAAAAGAAACGCAGAGAGAGAGGGATGGGAGGAGTGACAAGAGGGCTCTCTAACTTGGCTCTCCATAACTGGAAAATTGAGTAGGAAATCACCCCTACTTTCCCTGCATGTTCTTGGATTTAAAGCCATCTAGTGGTGCTAATCTCATTGGTAGGTTATGGAATCAATTTTAGTAGAGTTTGGAAGTAGTATGGTGGGATCTTATAATCATATTATGATGATTTCTTCATTGTAGCTTAGGAAACATAATTACTATGTTTGGTAGTGTAGAATGGATGGAATTGCATGTTGGATTGGGTATGTTAGGGCTGAATTGAAAGTTGTTAAGTGGGTGTTGGAATGAAGGTTCCTATTGACTTTTTTAAAAGTCAAACAAGACCTCAACACCAAGGAAACTCAATTGAACATGTATTGTTGTTAATTATATAGTAGATTGTAAATGTTAGTGTAGAAAGGGAGAATCTTGCATCATGGGATGGTATGATAACTTGAATGTATGGTAATGCACACCAATTGTTTGATGAAATGTCTAGACTAGTATGATGTGTAACTTTGTATGCAAGACTTGACAAATGTGAAGTAAAGTGATAATAGATATAATTGATAGTAGGTTAACATGAGGAGTGTGTCTTAGAAAGTATTCATGTGAGAATTGATGTATTGCAAAATACATCTGTTTTTGGTCTATAGTTTATATTATTTTCGAGTCAGTTTGTGTCGTTTTTGTGGTATTTTCGTATTTTATTTAGTATTTTGTGTTGCACAGGAGTCCGGGCAAGAAAGGAAGTAAAATGGAGCTTAAACGAGAAAA
Source organism: Ambrosia artemisiifolia (assembly GCA_032199755.1). NCBI lineage: Eukaryota > Viridiplantae > Streptophyta > Magnoliopsida > Asterales > Asteraceae > Ambrosia > Ambrosia artemisiifolia. Next base: position 2,774,370 of record CM063526.1, on the reverse strand, counting down.
AACGAGCCTCCGGACGAGTCGCGGTTGATCGGGAAGTCGAAAAAAGAAAAAACTGAAAAATTATGTCTCGTCGCGCTACGTGACGGGAAAGAGCACATCTGGTCACGCGACGCGACGGATCCCCCTGATCCTGAATCTGGTCGCGCTACGTGACCACAGAAGCTGAAGCCCGTCACGCTACGCGGCGGGAGTAAAATCGTGAAAAAACTTGTTTTTGGGCCAATCTCGATTTTAAAAACCCTAGGACGTCCATAATTCGATTTTATCATCACCTGGGACGAACTAAAGCTGCTCTGGAGCACTAGGAGGTGAGAGAAAGGCCAAGGGTCAAGATTTTGAGCATTGGGATCGAGAGTTTCGGGTGTTAATCATTCGGTTTCTTCATTCCTTTGTTCTTTAGAATTGCAAACTATGTTTCATGAACTTAGAATTGATTTTATTCCTGTTTTGAACATGTTTATTGGCTAGACTTTCATTACTACTTAGGTTATGATGGATACTCATGATTGATTGAACGTTTTTATGGTTTTTTTGGAACTTTGACTATGGATTGATGATTTAGTAAAGACTTTGATTATTTTTGATCTGGTGTATATGCGTATCTAGTTTTATTCAATTAACAATTATTTACTCCACATGCGTTTTTGTGAATGTCTTTCATGTATGAATGCGTGTTAGGTTGTGGACTGTGTGTTAGCAACTAGTTTATGGTAAATTGCTAGTGTTTTCCATAGGAGTGGTTTTTGTTGATTGGGTAGTTCTAGGTATTCTTCCAATTCCAATAGCTGTAAGGTGCGGGATTGTCGATATGTCTAGGGTGTTAAATTGCTAGATCCAGATGCTTTGTAAGAAGATCTTCCTAGTTTCCTTACCATTACTTGCGTATCGAGTCAGGTCAGGTTTTCTATAGTTACCCCTTGCACTCTTAGTGTAGTGAGGCTTTCGCGCTATAAGGTAGACTGTCTAGCGGGTACTTTATCATCAGAGTAGGTAAGCCTGTAAGGGTAACCTCTCAATCGGTAGCTTAACGGCTTATAGGTAACCTTAGGTTTCTCCTTGAGAAGGGTCGAGGGTCCTCTAGTTTATCCTGTAAGTTTAGTATTTGAAGATCCCGGTTCCATAGCTAGTTCCATAACCATAGAAGTTCATCAGTCATGAGTAGGATTCTAACCTAGGTAGTACCTTCACCATCCTTTGAATTCAGTTCAGTTTGCGTCTTTAGTGCAGTTAATTCTAGTTTTAGTTAATCTTTATTTTATTGCAATTTAGTTTTTAGTAAAATCCCCTTTTAAAATAACAAATCTTTTAATTTCAGTATTTAGGATAAGTAATCGAGTCTAGTTTTTGTTTTCAATTAGAGTCTCGTGGGTTCGATATCTGGACTTACTTTAGCTATACTAGAGTCGATAGGTTCACTTGCCTGTTAGTAGTTTAGTTTTAGAGAGCCTAGAGTATTACTAGGTGTCTAGTTTTAGGTTTAATTTAGTTATTTTTATTAAACTACTTTTAGCACATCAATTGATTGAAAACGTGTCTGATTTGGGATATGTGGGTAGGCTCGGCCGGTAGAAAGGTTCCCTTTGAAAAGTAATAAATTAATTATGTTAGGCTATTTTGTGTGTTCTCATCTAGGAGAAACGGGGAGACCGAAACCGCCAAAAATAGTATAAGAAGCACCGTTATAAGTAGAAAACCGTTAGAATTTCTAATCACTTAAAAAAATAGAAATCAAAGCAAAAATGCTGAAGATTAAGGTGCCTGGCCACTGGGATAGCGACTTGGATTGGTCACACCCTCTGAGTTAAGTATGCTGAGATGAAAAAAAAAATGCTGAAGCTTAAGGTGCCTAGCCACTGGGATAGCGACTTGGATTGGTCACACCCTCTGAGTTAAGTATGCCGAAAAGAAAAGAAAAAAAAAAGGGATTTTAAATTCTCTTGGCTTTCTACATAAGACGGTTCAATTGGTCGTTCCTTTAGCTTCATAAGCTTGAGGCGGGATTAGGAGGAACTGTGGCTTCCTTAGAGTGAGACCCTAGATAGACTAATTAACATGAACTTAACATAAATAAAAAGGGGCTTGGAAACCGGTTTGGGTTTAAGAGGATCAGTATACCTGTTGTGACGCCCACACCCAGATAAGGATACAACATACACAATTGATACCAACTTACAAGGGAAATACTTATTTTATTAATGTAACTATAAGTATAAGGTACAAAAGTTGGAACTTAAATAGGTACAAAGCTTGATCAATTATTCTTAGCCGAAGATATATCTTTCCCTCGAACCACACGAACTAGCATATCCTATTTCACGGGTTACATAGCTTCATGATGAACAACGTGCACAAGAACTAGTCACCACTACCTGTGACACATGCTTAAAAAGGACGTCAGACAATGCTGGTGAGTTCATGAATATACACAATTTGTAAAACATATCATTTCATCATTCATGACCTGTACCCGCCCATGTCATTATAACCTTTACGCCACGCCGGCACCCACGCATGGGCCCCCGTGACGGTGTCACCCCTGTGACTTCCAACATCATACAGTTAATGCCCATTACACACAGGTGTAATACCGACAAATCCTACCGTAGCAGCACGTATAAGGGACCACAAATATCATGTGTATGTGTGATTAGATTATAAACATGCGTACAACAGTCATGAGTGCAATATTAACAATTACCAGTTTGGACAAGCATGCTCACATTTGAAAACATTCATAGAACTCACCTTTGGTTTATAGAGGTTTACTCTGATTAATCCGAACTTGATTCCCTGATCAAGACCGATACAATCTTAGGTACTAGTTAAATAAGGAGTAGGTACTACCTACCCATTACCGTGGTTGGCTCTGGATAACCCTACCTAGTTTAAGCATAGGTGATCAATCTATGCATAAATTAGGATTAGGTTGCCCAACACCCATCCTGGCTATGGCCCTAATTCCTACTCTTACTATTATCTAATAATAATCCTAGTATGAAAACATAAGAAATTAATGTTTACTTGATGAATACTAACTTGAAGCGTCTGTATACGAGAATGGTTGAAAGGTTAGCATGGTTGACGGGTGAGATTTACAATTGAAGCTAGTTCCTATTTATGGATTTATTGACCTTCATATCTTAGCCGCCTCTTTTGCTTCATGTGGTTCATGTATTTGTTTACCTTAAATTGATACTATCCTCATTTAGTCGAGAAGTATTTAAGGGTGTGTAAAGTTCCTGAATCACATTCTTTATTTATAGGCATATATTGAACGCGACTTTCGTTTTGCCGACTTCAAAGGATCTATAATCTATAACTTATAATAAAAGAATTGAATATTGATGAGGTGGCATTCAATGGAGGCCTCAACATTCCTTTGAATGTGCCACGTGGCACGTTGAGGTGAGAGTTTTTAATTTATTTTTTTACTTTGTTTTCATCCATTCTCCTACATTTATCTAATCCTAATCTCTTTACGAATTTAAAAAAAAATAGATTTTCTCTCTAATGTTTCCTCCCATCATTTTTAAACGTTAATATCTTTTATATACGAGTTTTTTTTAAAGAAAAAAATTACACCAAATTAACGAGCGTTTTAATATCTTTCCAACGAGTACCATAGTGCTATATAAAAAACGGAGAAAAAAACGACTATTTTTTATGGGGTTTCGTTCATACTAGAAAAAAACACAAAGTGTTCAGGTTATTCATTAATCATGTTTTTTATTTTAAACCAGGTTCTTATATACAATGTTGAAATTTAGCCCAATCGCCATGCTATCATTGGAATTTTACTCTTTTAAAGATGGATAGATATACTTCATCAAGAGAAGCTAGGAGAAAGAATCGCGCAATACTGCGACACATGGTGTCACCTTATAGAAAGGTTATTTTTTATTTATTTAATTACAAGAGTAATAATTATTACTATTAGTATTAGTATTATTAGAATGGTTATATTTTTCAACCCCGGGACACTCCCGGGATAAAAGCTAGTATTTTAATATAAAAATGAATCTTCATCGTGAAGGTTTGGAATTGCAATTCACACGTAGACACCTAACTTTCTATATCAGATGCATAATGATATTTTGAACAGTCTTTTTTCAACTTTATATTCCTTCAAACATTATCACTTTCTAACTTTCTATATCAGATGCATAATGATATTTTGTTGAAATTCGTTTCAAGAAGTCTTCTTAAAGATTCTTACAATCAAAGAAAAATCATTTACCAACAAGAAGTCATGTTGTATGTTTTCTTCATTTACAGGATGATCAGGTTGAGAGGATACATTGACAATATCTGTCATTGGTGTTATTTCCATTGCTTTAGTGGAAGCATCAACAATTGTTGTTTGGTGCTCTTGTGTGGTTGTAGTAGTTTCCTTTGTCTTTTGAAGCTCCAGAGATACAGTGTTTCTGTTCTTTTTTATTTGCTTTTTTATTGGTGGTTTCTTTGTTGAAATCACTAGCATGATTTCCATAGAAGTGTTTGTGGTTTCATTTTCAGCAGGAGCAGTTGTCTCGGCAACAGATGTTACAACAACAGATGTTGAAGTATCACTGTATGTTTGTTTTTTAGAACTTTTACCTTTAAAATCATTATCAGGCAACAAGTTTTGTAAGCAGAAACTCAACAATCTTGGATATAGTAAAAAAGCATTACGAGATCCAGATTTTATAGCCTTTACATTAGATACTAAATCAGTAAATACTGTCTGAGACAAGTTGAAATCACTGTCCGTTAAAATTGCATACCCAAGATACTGTGTTTTCAATGGTATCTCATTAAATGATGTTGTTTTTGCAGCCAGACATATAAGAAGGGTATGAAAAAAAAAACTTCATTGGTGGGGGAAAATTTGGTTTAAACATTGTGGATGCAGTCAATTGACCTTCATACCCTCTCTCAATTAACTCTGTCTGAACTTCATTTTTCTGAAAAGAAATATTACCTTGCAAATCATTTAGGGAGAATGTGTTGTAGATGAATTCCGGTGTTATCTCGATATCTGTATTTCCAATCTTGGAGACAACTACATAAGGCTTTTTGTCTTTCTCCCGGCACTCGGCTTTATTCCAGAATTCTTTCAGAGTATCCACATATATTGGAGCATCAGCGGTGAGGATTGGTAGGTATTTCGATTTGCAGAGCACATCGATTATAGAGTGAAATTGATGGTTATGTTGTGTTTTAACCAGATATGGTAGATAGTTATGAGGGGTTTTTAATTGAAGATCCATACTAATGATTGAAACAAACCAATTGAATTCAAATTAGGAATCGAATAAGACAGGAAATTTAAAATTTCGTAGTCGAATGGATTTAGGTCGTAATTGATAGTGAAGCGTTTTTCCGGTGTTTGAATACAATAAGTTAGTGGAAATATCGAATAAGAGGGGTTTTGTGTATTAAAAATTGTGGGTGACGTATCAAAAGTGATGCTAACGTGTTCATAAGTCAACAGCTGTTTTAAAGGTCTGTTTCATATGGTCAAGTATTATTGGAAATTTCTTAATGGATGGCAGTTGCGTGAGAACAGTTGTTTACGAGTTAACAGATGATGTAAAACAATATATAAATTATAATTAGTTCCCCATTACAGAGTTTCTATGAGAACATCTATTAATAAGTCAACATACGTTGTAAAATAGAGTATGCAATTTAATGATTAAGATAATGGTTACAAAAATTGGCAATTCATCAAGGTTAGCACACTTATATTCACCATCATCCTAACTAACCTAAGAAGTGAGCAAACAAAAAAAAAGTAACAGTCAACTTCAAAATCTTTTTTTACCAAATTTAACAACACAACCCAAAAGTAATTAAATACCTCTCTAGAATTATCATTTTCATAATCACTGCCCATAACCAACTCAGCAATTATTGTAGGATCATCACATATCTTCTGAACAGTGTACACAGGGTAGTCATTTTTAAGATTGTATTCTGAAACTTCAATCTTGAAAGCCAAAAGCTTATCTAGCAGCCGAAATAATTCTTGGGGAAGGCCTTCACCATCATCAAGCTTCATCTGTCTTTCCATTATATCACTTACAGATGAACCAACAATACTGGACACATCTCTATCAAACAACATAAACGACACACTACCACTCTGATCCTGAACCCTGAGTTGAACCTTAAACCTGAAATAAATAACTTACAGTAAGTTAACTGTAATATTATGAAACTTGAAAAAGTTGTAAATAAACATTTTATCTTTACTTTGTTGAGATGGATTTACATTCACACTCGCATTTAGGACAAACCAAAGTTGTAAAAGGCAAATCGAGATTTTTTTTAGAAACTTTTGCAGCAGTTTGTAACTACTCTGATTTAGTTTGCACCTTTCTGAAACATTTCCTGCAAGCAACATAAAACCAACCAGACCCTTGTTGCACAAGTTTTATACTTGCAACCACAACACAACACATTGCCTGCAATACAACAATATATTGATCATTATTTTCAATCAGATATAAAAAACAAATTAAATGTAACAAACAAATAAACAAATATGAAATCTATTAAAAAAAATATTGAAACCGTTTCTATGTCGCTAAGCTCGTCAATATCTTTCTTTGGAGTTGAAACAATGAATTCTTGATGCAATGAGTAAACAGAGTCAGAGGAACATAGTGTTTGATAATTAGAACCAGATTCTTGAGCTTGCTTCTTAAGAAGACTGAAAAATGGTAAAAAGAATTAACATAAAAAATGACCTACAAGACTCAAAAGAATGACAAAAAAAAAGTTAAAAACATAGCCCTTTTCTGTATAAAATTGTTCTAAATATTGTACCTCCTCCTTAATTGGTTAACTTCATCAATTTCTACATTCAGAAACAGTCGAGTTCCATACTTATCGCTTTGTACGGTAATTTTTCTATATATAACAATATACATATACTTAGTGACTTTGTTTCACGTTAACAATTATTTAAAAATATGCAAAACTAACACAAAGTTACATTTCCAGTCCTTAACTTTACCATGCTGTATAACAACCATCACATGCTCATTAGCAGCGTTATTAGAAATGAGGTTCTTAAATAGTACGGCATAATCGTTCCACATTGTACATCTTAAAATGGTACCTCTACATGCAAACAATAACTTTAAGATTGTAAATACATATAAAAAAAGGGGAACTCAACATTTGATATACAACATTTATTACATCACTAAATAACATACAAGTCCTTTAATTTAAGAGAATATTCTTCATTACATTTACTACACCACTTCATTAACTCTTACCATTTTATTACACAAATGATTGTATGTATTAAGTTTTGAAAACATTACAACAAACAAAATTTATAAAAATACAAGTCAAAGCTTACTCCAAATCTTGAAGATTAAAGTTCATCCGTTGGGTTAATTTTGGACCTTTTTCCAAACACATCCAAATCACCATACCAAATAAGAGTACCAGCAACATCTGCAGCCAAAATACAAAATAAAACTATATCAAAAATCTATACAAATTAAACCATCAAAAACCTCAGTAACATAAAATATCATAATAGACTAACCAACAGTCAATAGTTTATTTGCTTCTCCACTCAGAATATCCTTAAATGGAATGAACCTGAACCCATACTCAACGTCTTCCCATCCGACATTCTGCTTCACAGTAGTACAACGATAAAAAAACGATTTTAAAAACATGCGCAACAACAGTGTATGGGTCCTTGTTTTCACCAACACCAAATTTGGAGAGAACAACAACATCATCTTCATGAACTTTAGTGTCAAAATGTTGCACCAAATGACCTTTAATAGAAGCCTGAATCTTATCACCCTGGAATAATCATAAACAAAAGATAAACATCAAACACATCAACTTTTTCAAATTATAGATATAAGTATATAACATGAACGTAAGATAACAGCATTAACTTAAAACAAAATATAAAAAACATAAACAATCATATCCATGACCATACCTTCTCATCGATCAATATGAGCTCCATCTTAAAATTTTGTTACCATTTTCATATAACACGTCCCTTCATACTCCACATATCTTTCCCGGGTTTCAGATCACAAATAAAACTGAGACTATTGTTGACAACTTCCATTGATATGGTTTCAATATATTTATTTGTTTATACAGAGATGAGACAAGGGTTAGAAGACACTCTGTAGAAATTTAGAAGGGTTGTATTGTTATGTGCTTATAGGATATATTTATAAAGGAAACTTATTGCTATGTTTACGATTGCAACATAACTAAGTACTACACCCCCTATGTTAATTTAAAAATTCCCTCTTAAAAGTTCAAAACTTAGGGACTTAACACATACTTTTAAAATTCTATTATTATTTTATTATTTATTATTTATGTGGACAAAATAAGGGTACAGATAAATTCTATAGTTATAAATCACAAATTTAAAAAAAAACTATAAACCACAAAATCTGTTTTACAACATCTGTTGGCTTGTGAAACAGATGTTGTGAAACAACTGTAATCCAATACAATTTTCCAATTACAAATTACCAACTGAAACGTAAATAAAGTAACTTTCAAACTTGTAATCATTAAATTTGTACTTTCGGGCCTCTATTTTACCAGATACAGTATTTGATGGTACGAACAAACTCAAAAGAAATTTAAAAACTGATATTATAGCGGGTTGTATTATTATTTGTTTATTTATTAATATTAATCGGAAGATCTATTATACAAATTAATCGAAAGATCTATTTAACCAACACAACAAAATTGATTGAAGAGATAAACTTTTATAGATTTTACAAGTGATTTTATAATTTATTAATCGAAAGGTCTGTTTTAAAAGAACTGTTGATTCTCACAAGATCTTCTCAAAACAACAGTCATCTAATACAACTTCAGATATAATGAAAAAACTGTCATCCAATACAATATTCACATAGAATTTACAATGTGCCACGTAAAAAAATCAATTAATTAATAAAAATAAAAATAATGATAATAATAATATTTCACGCAAAACTCTAGTATTTGCCACTCAAGCTTGTTAATGTTCAAAATCGTAAACACGCTTCCCTATGATAACTTAAAACTTTCCCTCTTAAAAATTCAGAACTTAAGGTTTATTTATTAAAGATGGTTTTAAAATATTTATTAATGTTATTTATTTATCAAAATGAAATGATGCTACATAAAAAATCTTTACAAAATAAAAAACTGATATTGAACACGGTTTATATATAACATAGTTTCTCAACTTGAATATTATTGATCAATGGAACCAAGTATATAAAATGATACAATGTTATATCTTTTATAAAATCAATTAATTAATAATAATAACAATAACAATGTTTACTCTCAAAACTCTTATTATTTGCAACTCAACCCGGTTAATGTTCAAATTCGTAAACACACTTCCCTATGATAATTTAAAATTTTCCCTCTTAAAAATTCAAAACTTAGGGCTTATTTGTATTATTAATCGGAAGAGCTGTTTTACAACATCTGTTGACTTGTCAACAGATGTTCTCAATACAACTATCATCCAATACAACTTCAGATGTAATGAAAAAACTGTCATCCAAAAAAGAATTTCACTTAGAATTTGCAATATGCACGTAAATGATTTAATTAAATAACAATAATAACAATAACAATATTTGTTCTCAAAACTCTTATTATTTACAACTCAACCCGGTTAATGTTCAAATTGGTAAACACGGTTCCATATGATAATTTAAAATTTTCGCTCTTAAAAGTTCAAAACTTAAGGCTTATTTATTAAAGATGGTTTTCAAATATTTATTAATATTATTTATTTATCAAAATGAAATCATGCTACATACAAAATTTTTATAATGATAAAATGTTATATCTTATATAAATCAATTAATAATTAATAATAAAAACAATAACAATGTTTGCTCTCAAAACTCTTATTATTTGCAACTAAACCCGGTCAATGTTCAAATTCGTAAACACGCTTCCCTATGATAATTTAAAACTTTCCCACTTAAAAATTCAAAACTTAGGACTTATTTATTAAAGATGGTTTTCAAACATTTATTAATATTATTTCTTTATCAAAATGAAATGATGCTACATACAAAATCTTTATAATGATAAAATGTTATATCTTATATAAATAAATAAATTAATAATTAATAATAATAACAATAACAGTATTTGCTCTCAAAACTCTTATTATTTGCAACTAAACCCGGTTAATGTTCAAATTCGTAAACACGCTTCCTTATGATAATTTAAAACTTTCCCTCTTAAAAATTCAAAACTTAGGGCTTATTTATTAAAGATGGTTTTCAAACATATATTAATATTATTTCTTTATCAAAATGAAATGATGCTATATACAAAATCTTTAGAAAATAATAAACTGATTTTGAACAGGGTTCTTATAAAATAGGTTCTCATTTTGAATATTATTGATCAATACAACCAATAATATATAATGATACAACGTTATATCTTATATAAATGAATTAATTAATAATAATAAGAATAACAATATTTGCTCTCAAAACTCTTATTATTTGCAACTCAACACTGTTAATGTTCAAAATCGTAAACACGCTTCCCTATGATAATTTTAAACTTTCCCTCTTAAAAATTCAAAACTTAGGTCTTATTTATTAAAAATGGTTTTTAAATAATTATTCTTATTATTTATTTATCAACTCAACCCGGTTAATGTCCAAATTCGTAAACACGCTTCCCTATGATAATTTTAAACTTTCCTTCTTAAAAGTTCAAAACTTAAGGCTTATTTATTAAAGATGGTTTTCAAATATTTATTAATATTATATATTTATCAAAATGAAATGATGCTACATAGAAAATGTTTAGAAAATAACAAACTGATTTTGAACAGAGTTTTTATAAGATAGTTTCTCAACTTGAACATTATTGATCAATGGAACCAACTATATATAATGATACAATGTTATATCTTATATAAATCAATTAATAATTAACAACAATAACAATATTTGCTCTCAAAACTCTTATTATTTGCGACTCAACCCGGTTAATCTTCAAATTCGTAAACCCGCTTCCCTATGATAATTTAAAACTATCCCTCTAAAAAAGTTCAAAACTTAGGGCTTATTTGTATTATTAATTGGAAGATCTGTTTTACAACATCTGATGACATGTCAACAGATGTTCTCAATACAACTGTCATCGAATACAACTTCAGATGTAATGAAAAAACTGTCATCTAAAAAAGAATTTCACTTAGAATTTGCAATATGGCACGTAAATAAATTACTTGATTAACAATACTAACAATAACAATATTTGGTCTCAAAACTCTTATTATTTGCAACTCAACCCTGTTAATGTTCAAAATCGTAAACACACTTCCCTATGATAATTTAAAACTTTCCCTCTTAAAAATTCAAAACTTAGGGTTATTTATTAAAGCGTGGTTTTAAAATAATTATTATTATTATTTATAAAAATCAAATGATGCTACATAAAAATCTTTAGAAAATAACCAACTAATTTTAAACAGATTTCTTATAAAATAACCTCTCAACTTGAATATTATTGATCAATGCAACCAAGTATATATAATGATACAATGTTATATCTTATATACAATTAATAATTAATAATGACAACAATAACAATATTTGCTCTCAAAACACTTATTATTTGCCACTCAACCATGTTAATGTTCAAAATCGTAAGCAAACTTCCCTATATAATTTACAACTTTCCCTCTTAAAATTTCAAAACTTAGAGCTTATTTGTATTATTAATCGGAAGATCTGTTTTACAACATCTGTTGACATGTCAACAGATGTTCTCAATACAGCTGTCATCCAATACAACTTCAGATGTAATGAAAAAACTGTTATTCAAAAAAAAATTTCAATTACAATTTGGAATATGCCATGTAAATGAAATACTTGATTAACAATAATAACAATAACAATATTTGCTCTCAAAACAACTGTCTTCGAATACAAACTTCAGATGTAATGAAAAACTGTCAATACAACTTCAAATTATACTACAAACTATTTACAAACATGTTTTGAACGTAGACAGACGTTACAAAAAACTACTAACAGAATGAAAATAATTCTTTTACTAATCTTCAGAAAACTTGAAACTGACGTAGCTAATACATTCAAATCAACTTTAAATATAACATGTCTTTATACACCCATCAGTCTTCAACACATATTTGTTTTTTGACTGGAAAGAATCTGCAAAAGATTAACCTTGAATATTCAACATACTCAAGGTGCTTCCTCACATACTCTGCTTGCTAACAGAACAGAAAAAAACATTCACGGTTATACTTCAACTACAAGCCTTGAAAAACAAACTAAAGAAATAAGAATTTCAACAAACATACCTGTTGACAAGCACAACAGCGGGAACCACAAAAGCGGAAGTAGACGCAGACGACTTCCTCAAAAGATAAGCATAGTGGCGTAAAAGCATAATTGCAATCAATGTCTTGCCTAACGCCTCTATCTGTTAACGGTCAAATATTCACAAAAATACTAAATCAAGCATGACTCAAATTACTCAAACACACATGTTGAACAAAAAAAAATTAACACGCATTAAACACTCGCATAGATGCCTTTAAAAAAGTAAAGACACGCTCATCTTGAGTTTGACGCTGCCAATCTACAACCGTTGGTAATGGTATAACTAATATTTTCCTTTGATTGTAAGAATCTTCCAAAGTGGAAACCTTTTATACGTAAATACTCTGGTTGCTGTTTAAGGAGACAAAAGATTGAGGGTTACTGAAAACCAAAACGGATAAATTTTATTCTTATTGATATGATCGATTAGAATTAGGTTACCTGATACTCGAATCCTTCGACGTGAACGTGAATGTGAGAGAAGCATCTGTTACGGTTTCAAAATTATTGGGGAGATTTAAAATTATTTGAGAGAAAGAGAGGGACATGATACCTTTATATAGTTGTGTAATGAGGTATCGAATTTGAAATTTGAATTTGAATTTGGAGCTCAAATTTAAAACCAATAGTCCTAGAAAACTCTGTTGAAGCAAGTGGCAATATTTAATTAATTTATTAACAACAGCTGTTCAGAGAGTGGGATTATTACCACTGTTCAGGCAAGTGGCATTATTTAATTTTTGATTTACAGTTGGTTAGTGACTTCACTTTTTGCATCACGCAGGCATTGGTGGTCTGTCTCTCCGCTTGACACGTCAGCTTTCTGACGTCACTCACGACTCTCCTATTATAGAAAGTATAGATTAATTAATAGATTACTGATTACTGATGAATAGTCTGGCTACTATATTAATCCTTAATTCAGTTTCATTTAATTTATACTTCTACGTTTATGTAGAACTTTCAGGAAATGTATCCCTCAAAACTTTGAAATTCTTTTATTAAGGCTATGGGGTGTGGATACCGACCACCCTCAATGCCACGTTGTCACCGCCTCCACGTCACTATACCTACAGCAGAAGAGAGAGATAGAGAGAAAGAGGACGGGGAGGAAGGGGAAGTATCCCCGTTTGTATCGAAATTTCATGGGGGGTGTTCTTCAACAGGGAGGTCCCACGTAGGCTCACCGTCTCCTACACCCATCCGTATAAGGATCAATAGTATGAGATTTGGAGAAGCGCGTAAAGAGTTAGAAGTAAACTGATTACTATAACCATAAAATATAAGCAATTTTGAGTGTGGATGAAGATAGCATTTATATATATTTACTTATTTTTAGGGTGAAATATGCTAGTTTTGAGGTTGCTTATTTGAGACTACCTATTCTTGGTCGATTAAAAAAATACAAAACAAAGTCTTCAAAAATGTTAAAGGCGGAAAAGATCCACTCATACTTTATGAAAATTTTGAATTACAACATGGATTACATATAAAAAAAAAAGGGCATTCCAATTTCCAAATGTTCCATTTAACAAATCTACCCCTCCATCATAACTTAAACTCAATGACAACTAATCAACTTTTATTATTTACATCATCATAAAACATAAACCCTTTCCCTCCTCACAACAAGATTCTTATTCACAAAACTTGATATTTTTCGCAAAATATTTGACACATTTTGAATGTATTATTATTAACTTTGATCTCCTAATGCAGCCACGGGTGAGCGATTCAGACGAAGCATATTCCTTGAAGATCTCACGCTCTTGAGCGTCATCATCAACTTCTGTCTCTCCCCTTCGACTTCTGCAAACTGCAAGCTTAACTGCGAGTATCGATCATGCATTTCCTTAAGTTCATTTTCAACGTTAGCGTACTTTCCTTTGATTTCCAACATGTCTTTTATCAACTCGTTGATGTCCCTAAAGCTCTTAAACACGGCCTCTTCATCACTATGTTGTTTAAGAAAAGAGCTGACAATAAAAAACAAAACCAGATAAGTTATCTGTAATAAAACAAAACAAACAATTGGACAAACTTGCAGGATACAACCATATATGCCATAATCCCCTATGCCGGATCTCTATGCACGTACGCCATATGGCAAGGGGAGGGGCGTACAACTGTACATTCAGTAACCCCCACCCCATGCAAAGAAAAATAAAATGCACGTTTATTTACAAGTCAGAAAAATGAACCTCGAGATTTCTAGTCAAATAGCTGTAAAATGTTGCTTCATTTTAAGAACTTTATGCTAAAATAGTTATCAAATGTCAAAATCAGATGCCATGTTACATGCACATATGCTAAAATGACAAATACGATGTCAAGTTAGCAAATTCTGCAACAAGTAATAAAATGCAACTTAGGTTGCTAGAATCCGTAATAAAGTGTAAGTCAGAGCTACTATCAAATTAATTATCAACTCGTTGTTTAGTAAATATTTATAAATAAAAACCAATGCTTGCAACCTGAAGACACATTAACAACATAATCACATATTCAGTCAAAAAATACCTTTGGAATTGGATGCTTGATTTCTTTTTTGTCCTGAGTGCTTCGGCCAACTCGATTTCCAAAGCAAGAACCCTTTCTAACGCATTTCCATTTCCCCGGAAATCAACAAAATTCGGGTATATGCTCGCTAACTCTTCATTGGCCTTAAAACAGAAAGTAATAATCAGAAAAAAAAAAAAAAAAAAAAAGTGACAAAAGGCAATGATATTAAACATGTTTAGAGTAAAATACATACTTGATGTAGCTGTGCCAGTTCTCTTTGTAAATCTTGAAAACTCGGGTCATAATTAGTTAATGGAAGATGTGAATTATCGTTTTTCATCTTTTCCAACTGCCATAAGACGAATATTATAAACTCAGAACGAAATTAAAGTGTGATATAGGATGAATATTGATCGGATGTGCTACAAATTCACCTCTTCGTCAAGTTGCTCCATGCAAGACATCAAATGTTGAGTTCTGAATTGATCATTGACAACCGTTAGTTGTTTTGAATCATTGACCAGTGGACTTCCTTCGTCTTCGTACACGCGCTCTGCAACTCCCTGCTAGGCCAAATATGCAATGAATACATAATCAGAATTAAATAATCAACAATCAAGTTTTCATTTAAATACATTTTTTGGCAGTGATTATGTGATATAATGATATTACATAATCAGAATTAAATAATCACACATAAATCAAAAAACCACTGATAATTTATTCTAAAGTTGCTTAAAATTTAATTTTGAAATTTTAATTCAAACCTGGTTTTCTTGCATATTAACAGAACCATTTTCTTCTTTCTGAGCAATCTGTTCTCTAATGAAGGAAAGTTCATCCGCAAGTTTTGATTTTTCATCCTCGCGTTCTTGTAATAAAGCAACAAGCTTTTCTTTTTCTTCCTTGCAACATTCAAGGCTCAAAACAGCACATTCTAACTCCGCCTTTAACCGATCATAATCCGGTTTATCTGAAACTACCGATTCACCCTCTGCTTCTAATTCATGAATTCTCCTCAGCTGAGAAGCTTCAGATCTTTTCCTACTTTCAATTTCATCAAGAGCATCTTGTAACTTAAATAACATTTCTTCATTATGCCTTTTGGAAACAGAAAGTTGTTGCTTTAATTCTTGAATTTTCGTTTGATATTGTTCTTTAATAAATGCCATTCTCAATGACTCTGTTGGCCCTTCGGGGTCTTTTTCTTGTTTCTCATGTGCCACGTCAGCACTATCTTTAAGCTCCTTCAAGTAGGTTGACAAGTTCTTGAACTCTTCAGTTTTTAATTTCTGCTCCGAGAGCTTGTTTGTAAGTTGGTTGCATTGATTTTGTAACCTGATTAATTCATCATTTTGTTCTTCCAACTTTGCTTTGAATACTAAAAATGTAATGTTCGATTCTTCCTCGAAAGTTAACACGTCATCTACATCGAGGGCGTTCTTGTAAATTACTTCAGTCAGTTTGGTCTCTGCACTGTGAGCAATATGATTCTCTAATTTCAGTTTAAAAGATTCGACTTCTGTTGCTAAACTTTTGTTTTCTTCAATGTAACGAGCGACCTCCGCCTTTGACTTAGTCAACATTTCTTTCAGTTGACTCACCTCGCGAGCATGCTCGTTTTTGGATTCTGAAACTTCAGCATTTTTGGCAACAGATGCTTGTAACTCCGATCTAACAGATTCTAGTTCTGTTGCTAAATTTCTGTTTTCTTCAACATAACGAGCTACCTCTTCGTTTGACTTGGTCAACATTCCCTCTAGTTGACCAATCTTCATAGCATGCTCGTTTTTGGATTCTGCAATTTCAGCATTTATAGCAGCAGAAGCCTGTAACTCTGATCTAAGAGCTTCAACTTCCGTTACTAAATTTCTGTTCTCTTCCTTTGACTTAGTCAACATTTCTTTCAGTTGACTCGCCTCAACAGCATGCTTGTTTTCAGATTCTGAAAGTTCAGCATTTTTAGCAACAGAAACTTGTAACTCCAATTTAACAGATTCTAGTTCTGTTGCTAAATTTCTGTTTGCTTCAATATAACGATCAACCTCTTCGTTTGACTTGGTCAACAATTCCTTCAGTTGACTAACCTTTAAAGCATGCTCGTTTTTAGATTCTGCAATTTCAGCATTTTTAGCAACATAAGACTGTAACTCTGATCCAAGAGATTCAACTTCCATTGCTAAATTTCTGTTTTCTTCAACACAATGAGCGACCTCTTCCTTTGATTTTGTCAACATTTCTTCCAGTTGAGTCACTTCGAGAGCATGCTCATTTTTAGATTCCGCCATTTCATCATTTTTTGCAACAGAAGCCTTTAAGTCTGATCTAAGAGACTCAACTTCCGTTACGAGCTTTTTGTTCTCTTCATTTGACTTTGTTAACATTTCTTTCAGTTGACCAACCTTCAGAGCATGCTCGTTTTCAGATTCTGCAACTTCAGCATTTTTAGCCAAAGAAGCATCTAACTCTGATCTAAGAGACTCAATTTCCATTACTAAGTTTCTGTTCTCTTCAATATAACATGCCACCTCTTCCTTTGACTTGGTCAACGTTTCTTTCAATTGACTCGCCTCGAGAGCATGCATTGTTTTGGATTCTGAAATTTCAGCGTTCTTAGAAACAGATGTATGAAACTCCAACCTAAGAGATTCAATTTCCGTTGCTAAATTTCTGTTTTCTACAATATAACGAGCCACCTCTTCTTTTGACTTGGTCAACATTTCTTTCAGTTGACTAGCCTCGAGAGCATGTTCTGTTTTGGATTCTGAAATTTCAACATTTTTAGCAACAGAAGCCTCTAACTCCAATCTAAGTGATTCAAGTTCCGTTGCTAATTTTCTGTTCTCTTCAATGTAAAAAGCTTCGTTTTTGAGACAACCATTCAATCTTGACTCTGTATCATCAAGTTTCATTTGAAGCTCCTTCAACTGCTCTACCTCTGCCTTTGACTTAGTCAACGTATCTTTCAACTGGCGAACCTCGAGGTCATGCTCGTTATTTACGTTCGCCAAAGTTGTCTCAAGAAGATCATTCGATTTTAAAATCTCTGCGTTGTGAGCATTAGAGGCATCTAACTTTAACTTAAAAGATTCAAGCTCCGACCTTTGACTTTCAAGTTCAGAGGTCAAACGTGCAACCGTACCCCTTTCGGCATCCAAGCATTCTTGCAGCCTATCGAGCTCTTCACGCTTATTTTCTACATAACTTATCAAATCTTGATTCTCTTTTTTCAGCTCGGAAACGATTTGTTCATGAAAACTTTTATCTTCAGATGATATCCTTTGCAGCTCGAGTTCCAAAGAAGAAAGGTTTTTCAACATCACTTCGCTATTCTGCACGTGTCTTTCCCCAGATTCCAAACTACTTTGAAACATGTCAGCGACTGAATCAATTTGGAACTGAAGCTTTTCAAAAGATGGCTTCGGGATTTCCATTTTTGCCAGTGCTTGATATAAGCCATTCATAAGTTTCATCTTCAAATCATCCATTTCTGAATTTAAGATTTTTATTTCCTTTTGAAGATTCTGTTTATCAAAAACTTCTACTTCTAGAAGCTTCTCAAGCTCCAGTTTTTCAGAAGAAACAACTTCATATTTGCCTTTATAAACTCTGTAATCCATTAGCAGTGCTTCACATTCGGTGATCTTTTCCATTAAAAGAAAATTCTCGTTTGAAAGATTTCCCAAATCCGATTCCAACATTTGGTTTTGCAGCTGCAGATCGTTGCATTTGGCAAGATAATATCCGTTTTCTTGAAATAGAACGTCCCGTGATTGGTTCGAAAACTGTAGATCTTTACCCAATTCTTGTAACTTTTCATTCAGTTTTCTTATGTGATCACTAGCTTCAAATAACGTTTCCTCAAGTGCTTTAGAGTACACGTTTAACTGTAAATTTGCAGAACACATTTCACCAAGCTCCTCTTCGACTTTTTTGTAAATATTCTCTTGTAAACTCAACGATGTCTTCAAGTCATTTGAGAGATGTTTAGATGACGGTTGTGAAGTGTCGGAAAAAGCTTCTTTAATGACAGTTTGATTGGTTTCAAACATTGACAATACTTGAAACGAAAGCATGTCAAGATCTTTTTGCAATTGACTCACTGCAATCGAGTAATTTAAGCGGGCCCGTTTGAGTGCTGATTCTGAAACTGTGACCCGTTTTTGAAGCTCGTTATTAACCGAACTCAAATCGTTCATTTCGGTTTTTAGGTTCTGACAGTCACCCAAAATCCGTTTCTGATTTTCTTCTAGCTCCTGTACAAGTGACTCGTAGTAACACTCCATTTGATCCATTTTCTTAACAAGATTTTCCTTTTCAGCTTTTGTTGTCTCCAATTCTTGAAGGGGTTGAATCTGTACTTCACCAAATGTTTCATTTTTAAGATCTTGAACGGTACCGAGTAGCACCTCGAAATCAGACTGTAAACGACTTAAATCGGACTCACCAATTAAAATCTTTTCTTGGATTTGCCGAATCTGACTTTCCACAAGTAAAACACCGTTAACTTCCTTATTGTGCTCTATTTTCTCTAATTTCCTTTCCTTAACCACCGAGCTCGATTTAATGTCTTTCAGATTTTGAAGATCGTTTTTTAACTTTGAACATTCTGATTTTAAAAGGTTGACCTCTTTGATTAATTCTTGACCCGAAGCAATCTCCAAGGTGAGTTCTTGAGCAAATTTTTGTGTTTCAGTTCCCATTTCGTTAGCATGAGTCTGCAAAGCGGTTAATTCTTGCTTAAGCTCGGAAATTGATGACTCAGCAACTGCCAAGCTGGCTCTAAGCCTATGGTTCTCTTCATAAATAAATGCCACGTCATTGTCCAGCTTGGCTTGATCTGAACTGCTCGATTTTTCGGCTGGTGAATCATGCTTGTCAGCATAGTAACAGTCTGATGCGTTTGATGACTCGTCACATGTAACTTGTGAATCAGAATATTCTCCATGTATGCTTGTCTCTTCTCTTAGTTGTATTCGCGTTTTAGCCTATTTAAAAATAACATAAATAAGGATTAGAAACATTTCAGCAGCATTTATATCACAAATTATCTCTCTTTTTTAACAATAATAATGAGATGGAGGGAGTAATCTAACCTTATTAACCAGATCATCAGGTATCTGCAACTCAGAAGATGGTGACTTGGCAGTACTATGTTCAGTCTCTTTATTTACGTTATTGCCACTCTGCAAACCTTTATCCCTCTGTTGCTCAAATTCCCTGAATCCAGTTTTAGCCGTCAGCAGCTGAACCGTCACCTGTAAAGAAAATACAGTCAGCCGAGATCGGATTAAAAGAAATATTTATAAAAACTTTTGGTTAAGAGATTAGGATTTCTCACATGCAACGTGGTTCCATGATCGGATCCATGTAGAGGGAGAGAAAGAATGGCCGGCTGTGATGCATCGGCATAATCAGCAAGATTAATTGTAGCCTCACCGAGGATGCTAGACCGTGACGTACCCTGTGCTCCAAATTTAGAGCCAAATTATTGTCAATCACAATGAAAGATTGCACTTTTTGAATGCTTGGATGTGTGTTTTCTAAGTGATAAATGGCAAATATTTACAAATATAAAATGAAACTTACCATTCCTACAACAAGCTTGTAGAGCTTATCATCATATTGTTTGGTCTTAGAATCTAAAAGAAGCCTTGTAGTTTCATAAATGGGGTCTGCCCATTTACACGACCCGCCTCTCACATTTGCTTTGCTAGTCTTTGCAGTAGCCTTCCCGGTTTCAGTAGGAATAAAAGATATAAATAACTTTTCCCAACCATGTTGCGGTATCTGAAACATAGACATATTTCAAATTGGCAATCTTTGATGATACTTTTGTCTTTCATGTAATAAATAACCTAAGTCCTAACGTTGTATCATAAACATTCAATTCAAGCATCAACCGTTTCTTACTTGTAAGGGGTTCCGTTACTCCGCACTTTTTGACAATTTTACCCTCAGAGAAGAAGATAAAGAAAAGTAAACAAAACTCAAATGAGGGCAAGATCGTCATAACAAGTGAGTGGTGTGCGATGCAATTTGTGGCATACAATTTACCTCCTATCTTTCTACAATCGTTCTTTTTACTTTACATTGTCTTGAATGATCGCTTATGTAAGTAAAATGAAACTACCAAAAGAACATGTGTCTTAACCATACATCCACCTATATTACATTTTGGCCAACGATTTCATTCCTTTATCTGCCAAAAGTAAAACATACTCATTTAAAACAATCTATACCACAAAACAAGGCAGGACTCTACTACATATGTGATAAATCATAAATGGTACCTAAAATGGATATCACTTAAACCTACCAGATACAAATTATTTAGCAAAATTCAAAGGATACGAAAGAAACCACATTAAAACAAGATAAAAAGAGTAACTTACATTTGACGCATGAAATTGCAGCCGAAAGACAACTTTTACTTTAGCTTTCTCGATTTTCCATTTGGCGACCCTTGACATTGTTGCATAAACCAAAACAACACAACCTGCGGATTCTGGATTTACAAAAACAAATCAATATCGTAGCAATTCCAAACACTCCCTAAATGTCATAAGATTTGTCAACTAAATCTAGCATCAATATTTCCTAACAGTATAGATCCAGAAAGTTTCTGTGTGCTAGAAGTTGTTGATTACATTCCCAACCCATACATGTATATGATGAAAAAGTATTAGCAATAAAGCATAAAGATCCCACAGAAACTTAATAATAAAATTACATATACATAATGTGGTTAAACAAACCATTATTAACATATAATTTATTTAATTAACCTCTATTCAACTGTCCTAAATCAAGATCTTTACTGTTAGTACAATAATAATTCAAGAAATGCAACATTTAAACCAAAAATAAGTTCAAAAGAAGAGTAAATGCTTACCTTCTTCAACTTAGTGCTCAAAACAATTCTGATCCAAAACCCTAAACAGTATGAACACAAATTTAAATTTAAAAAAAAAAAAGTAGAAGAAAAAGGGAAATAAAAAATGTACAACCAAAGTACTAGAAAACAATAAAAGGGCAAAAAAGAAAAAACCTTTTTTTTATTTCTTGAGCTCAAGAAAAGCAGAATTTGACAAGAACAGAGTGAACCCACTTCATAAATTTAATAGAAATCAGTGAAAAAACATTAACATTTGTTTAAAGTTGAAACCTTTACATCAAATTTGGAAACCCATTTCAAGAAAGTAGAGAAAATGTTTTTTTTTTTTTTTTTTTTTTAAAGAAGAAGAAGAGTAGAGTTGAACAATCACAGTCAAAGAGATTAAATATATGTATTTGTTACCTAACAATGAGGGATGGATCTGAGATGGAGAACTTGCAATGGAAGCAAAATGAAGGGAATCTGACAAAGATAGTGCGATTGGGAAGCGTAACAATTCAGTAAAAAAAATTGCAAATTTTTGGTTTTTTTTTTAATTTTTAAATCAAATCTCAAATCACACCATGAAAATGAGGAAAAAGATGTCAAGAGAGAGAAAGAGAGGGAGGGGGAGAGAGAGAATCCTGTTGAAAAGGTTGAAAGTTGAGTTGAAATCTTGGATTTATTTTTTATTTTTTTTATTATTATTTATTATTATTGTTTTTGGAAAATAGTGGAGGAAAATAAAAAATATTTGGGTATCCCGCCAAAGGGTGTGACTTGTGAATTCACCCCCGACTACCCATGTTGTTGTGGTTTTGAATTTTTTTGGAATATTAATTTTCATGATTCCAGATAAATAGAAAAAAACACACCATCTTTCATGTGATCTCATGTGATGTGAGCTAAAGAGATCACTTTACTTTTCGATTTCAATTTTTTTATTTGTTGAGGTTCAATTTCAAGACTAAAGTATAGTTTTAATAAAGATATAAGATATAAAGAAAAAAATAATAATTTGTGTGCTACAAACAAACTAGAGGATTAAGGTTGTGAGTGTGAGTAGCAATGATAATTGCGGGTTATTTGTTTGATGAGTGTATTCGTAGAGATTTATCTAAAATTAATCATTGAATTTCATAAAAATCATACGCATATTTTATAATCGTTGATTTAATTTTTTTTAGTAAAAGTATATGATTAAGCTCAAACTCGAGAATGAGTTGATATCAGTTTGGACTCAACCAATAACTTTATGAATCGAGTTGACTATGTTAGTTATTTAAGATGGAAGTTCAATTTGTATTTAACTCAACTTTGTGTGTGTCCTTTTTTTTTTTGAACTTTGATTATTTAATATGTTTTAGTCTATATGTATCCATCAAATATCATGTTTAAAAACTATCAAATCTATCTATATAATAATTGAGGTCACTTGGGTTGAATGAAGTCTTTCTAGAGTGTCCACCTAGACTCCAACTCAAATATGGAGCTCATAACTTGACCCATCTAACATCCTATGCCTACTGTATAAAACCCCTTTATTCTTTTTTTTTCCCCTAATGTGCCGCTAAGAAGCCTTCGTGATAATCTTCCATCTGATCAAAAGAGAGTATAAAAACTCTTCTTCCTCATCTTCCATCTGATCAAACTCATCTTCGCATTTCATTAGTTAGTATTTCGTCATATAATCTTAGGTAGATTATTGATATTTTTCTGTTATTCAAAAGTTAGGGTTTTTTTAGGGTTCCTAACAAGTAACAATGGCTCTACAATACGTATGAATACATATGGGTTTCATCATATAATCTTAGGGGTTTTCTTATCTATATCACCATGTAACTTCTTCATGATTTAAAATTCATTTATAACCCATGTAGTTTTGTCTTTTTCGGTTTTGTTTGATGTTATTTCCTTTACTTTTGATTTATGTTTCTTATGATCGAACCTAATTTGTTGTGGGTTTTCTTATTAATATAGTTTTATAAGTGCTGGAGTTTCTATGAATCTTTTAGTGATACCCCTTTTTTTGTGTTACAGCAGATGAAGTCCCCGAGGTAATATTGAAGTTTTGGGGTGTAGTTTTTGTTCTCACATTCCAAATACATTGCTATAGCCATTGCTTTTGGATGTCATAGTGTTGCAATTCAACTGATTCTGAATACAATATTAAGTAAGATTCAATCTCTTTTACATTGAAAGTTAGTTCTTTACTTAATTCGGAGATACTTTTAAACTTGGTTTACATGTTTGGTTATTCACCAAGTGATAAATGGAAAAAGAAAAGGCAAATAGCATCATGAAAAAATAATTTCATTATTTTCATCAAACTTTGCTGGTGATTTTAGTATTATTGTTTAACATGCTTAGTTTGTTCGATTTCAGTTGTATTTATAGTTCATATCATAAGGTATTAGATAAATCACTCCATTATACATTTGTAAGTGAATGTACTAAAGTTTCTACTATATAATAACTTGTATTTTGTTCTTTAACTTTTTAAAGTACCTGATTAACACCTTTGAAAATAATATAGTATTAGGAAACATTATATATTTGTTTAAAACTCTAGATTTTGGAGATGATCTTTTGATAAGATTTGGATTATGGAATTCTGTTTTAGAGTCGTTTAGGATTATTGCTTAGTTTGTTATCTACAACTATGTTTCATAATAAAATTTTTAACTTTTCTCAGGGTGTTGTAAATTGGTCCAATTTCTTTGGGTTCAATATCTATAATACTATATTTCTACTGAACATTTAACTGCAGGCTGAAAGCCGCTGGAATTCGTTGCCCCACTCCACTTCTTCTAAAGCTCCATGTCTTGGTTATGGAGTTTATAGGTAAATGCTTATATTCAGATTTATTTATTTTTTACTAATAAGCTTATGATATTCTATGAATTATCACCAAGAGATTTATTTGGTTTTTAATATTTATATTTTTTTTTTATTTCAGGGACTACTGGATGGTCTGCCCCTCGACTTAAAGATGCTGCACTGTCCCTAAACAAGTTACGGGAGGGTTATGTTGAGGTAGGTTGTGATTGTTTACTCATATGGGAGATGGCAATTTTGACCCATTTATTTGTCAAAGGTTAAATAAATAAATATTAATGGATATTTGAGCATGATCCTGTTGTTTTGTGTGATCTTATTATAATTTACTTATCACTACATGATATGAATTTGGATCTAGGTTTGTTGAATCTTATACATCCTATATTGGTTTCGTGACCTCAACTAATCTTTATCCGTATACGTAGGTTGTCTTGGATGGATCTTCAGCACCACTAACAATGGGAAATTTTGCAAAACTGGTAATGTAGTGTAATTTTTTTGTTTCGCTTATTTTCTTCTTTTATGTTTAAAATAATCTTTGTTGACCGCAGGCTTGGGCCAATGAATTCTGAAGTCCTACTCGTAATGAAGATGATGGTAATGATTTTGAATTTTATAATTTTAAGTGATATGTTCATAATGTACCATTCAAATTACAGAATTATATAAAAACCATTGTTCATCCAAACATGAAGGCTGTGGATGACGATAACAAGGGTATGCATCTGCCTTCTGATAATCTTGCCGATACGAAGATGAAAGGATCATATGATTTCTATCAGGTAACTTTGTTTTACAAGTTATACCCTCTCACTGTCTCACTAAAGTATTTTTAGATGACAATAATAAATAGTATTTAATTCTTTCAAATCGAGATGTATATATATGTTTGATTATTGTCAGTTTAATTCTCTTCGATTAAACCATGTTAATTTGATGGATTTCGTCTCATGTGTCATGTAGAATGTGTGGCCCTAATCTTTTTTACCATTCATATGGCTGACATATACACTTATATATTGCTAAAATTGAAATTATTGATTGCTGTTTTTGTATGGTTTGATGATAGTTTGAATTTGTTGATTTTGTTTTGATGCAGACTTTTTGCTGGTTTGAGACTCTTTTGTGCTGATAAATAGAAGTCGGAAACTGATTCACATGGAGAAAGAAGCGATTGCAGCAGCGTCCCAAGAGGTTTCACAGGAGTTCGAAACCCTTATTGATTCACATGATTTGGACTTCATTAAGCAATTGCAGCACACTATGTATGATCTCTCCGCCTATCCAATCTTATGCACTTCTTTTTGTTATTGAAAGTGTACACGGGTTGATATTTGTTGGAAAGTTGGTTGTTTTCTACTTCAAGTCTACAACTGACATCAATATATTTCGTAAAATCTTTTAAGTTTTGTTCGTAAGTTTTATTTGCGGATGTTTCACTGCATTTACTCTCTTTAGGATTATGAATTGAAAGCCTTTTTAGCCTAGGTAGTTAAGGTTCAAGGCGCAAGTTATCTCCGATTGAATTTATGGAGCGAATTCAATTTAAAAAAAAACTTTAACGGATGCAACATAATACCATAAAATTTGAAAGCATATTAAGTATAAAAAATATGCCAAATTCAGTAAGGATCATATCACGATTTTATAGGATATTATATTTACCTTTGCATGTTTGACTACAACTAATCACCCATCAAAACTAGTTTTCCTAAACCGATTTGTAGCAGGATGCTTTTATGCATTAATTAATTCTCATTAAAAAATAAAATCAATTTTAATATCCTTAAAACTGAATGATCGAACTCAAAAGAAACAAATGATTTACATGATTGAATAGATATAATCAACATAGCTCTGATACCAAATGTTGATTATAAGATAAACATGTAGATTTAATCATGTGTACCTGATATGCTTAACCGTTCAGGAACCTCAGTAATAGAAGACACCATCATCTTGATCGAGTTCCCTTTAAGGTATGTAGTTCTGATAGTTTATGTGTTCTTGAGTTATGAACACATTAAGAGAGAGAGAGGGGACAACTAATGGTGTTATGTTGTTATGATTGTGAGTCAACCCTAATCTCATAATAACCTCTCTATTTATACATACCCATGGGACACCCTAATAAGGCCCATCTAATGATAGTCCGCCCATCAAAGACATATCTGTTATTGGGATTAGGATAATATTAATAATTGATCATCATAATATAAATGATTATAACGGCTATCGATAAATATACAAACGTTACGTATATTTATTCCAACACACTGCTTCGCCGTAATCGGCATGAGCTTTAGGCTTGCAAATTCGGTATGTGCTTGCCGAAGGTGAAGGTGGGTAAAGTGGTGGAGACCATCTCATTGGGTGTGTGTAATTTGTGGGTATAGTAAAGTGGTGAGGTTCATTGTTCCAGGCCATTTTAGGCTTGGTGTTTCCAGTGTTTAGGCTAGTTTTTTTGTTGACGTGACGCGGTTAGATTGGTGCACATAATAATAATAATAATAATAATAATAATAATAATAATAATAATAATAATAATAATAATAAAATTATAGTATTATTTGTTTTGGTAAGTTGGGCACTAATGACAACGCTATGGATTAATTATTGTCGAAACCAATAAAAGTACCAAGAGTAAATTGGAAACTCCTAATAAAATCATTGTTGAGCCATAATTGCATTCAAAATTAAACCTCCTTCCATACTCAATCCACATGCTTCCAAGTACATAATGTTATACACCTATACATCCATCATTGAAATGAAATAGGATTATTATTCTGACAAAAAAACAAGAATAGTATATAAACTACATGTAGTTATTTCAAAAGGTATTCGCAGAATCAGTCATTTTCTAGATTTGGAATGCATTTATGATTTATAATTATGTTTATAGACAAGACATACGTGATCCTGATATTGCATAGTTTTTTTTTTTTTTTTTTTGAAGGTTAATATTGCATAGTTTACTTTGACTCATGTCTTACTTTTATGTCTGATCTATCTACTTGATAAAAGAGTAACTCGGGCGTCACATGACCTTTATCTAGAGCTACCACATAGGCCCCACATCATATTACACATGGCATCTTCACATTCACTCTAACTTATTCTCGCGGTGTAAACCCGTTTTCTTTTTGCCCAAACACGCCCATCTCACAACCCGACTCCCACAAAACCTATGGAGAAACACTGGATTAAACACCTATTTAGACGAGCACAATGAAGAGATTTTTATTGATATTTGCTAGGACGATTACAATAGACTCGAATTTAAGCGAATACAATGTTTTGACTATAATTTTTCCTTCTAAGCTATTACAGAATGCTCTTAGTGTTTGTGTGTGTCAAACAGAATGAATCCTCTCCCTTGGGGGAGATGGGTATTTATAGGCTTAGGAGGTGTCCTGTGATTGGCCTGTTGGGAATGACAACTGTCTCACGCAGGTCCCACACAATTGACAACCGTTGGAGCTTGAGCACAGTCTTCCTGTGATTGGCCACACGTATTCTGCAATCGTCCTTTCTGTCATTTCTTTGTACCTCGTACCTGCCAGAGATCATGGAGCAATGAATGGCGGCCTCCGATTGGCTGCACGTCCTTGTCAGTGTCGGCTCACAGCTGGCATGTACTAGGAAATGTGTGCCGGCTTCAAGGAGCTCCGCCTGGCGCTCCTGCTGATGTGTATGGGGATGTGTGCGTCGGGCGCACGCGTGGGTACATCTCTTCAAGTCCCCCTAATCTAGTGTTCTGTATGCGGAGCATGCGGGACGTTGGACTCAGTAAGTCGATGATTCTGAATATTGATTTGAGGGATTGTCTTTTTGTGCTCGTTTTTATGTGTGCGTCATGTGCGCGAAAGTATTGTGATTAGCGCTCTGGCGCATATCAGTAATTAATTTTTACATCAATGCGGTCAGATGTGTCAGGTGAAAGGACGGGTTGGTGAGACGAAAAGTCGTCTAGCATGCTGCTTTTCAGAGGTTAGTGGGCCCCTCGCTGTCGCTTCAGTCGTCCTCTCACTAGCACGCTAGACGACTTTTCGTCTCACCAACCCGTCCTCTCACCTGAGACATCTGACCGCATTGATGTAAAAATTAATTACTGACGTGTGCCAGAGCGCTAATCACAATACTTTCGCGCACATGGCGCATGACCTAAAAATGAGCACAAAAAGACAACCCCGCAAATCAATACTTAGAATCATCGACTTACTGAGTCCAGCGTCCCGCATGATCCGCATACAGAACACTAGACTAGGGGGACTTGAAGAGATATGTACCCGCACGTGCGCATGGCGCACACATCTCCATACATCAGCGCGTGCCCCGCCCGAATACAATTATTCTCGCGGTGTAAACCCGTTGTCATCTTCTCTCCTCTCCATTTAGTGTTCCAATTTTGGTGTCTCCATCCCCGTTCAATCATCGGTTTCACAAGTTGAATGTACAATTATTCTTAACCCAATTTCATCTAAACCCTAATGATTCCAAGAAGTGTTTCATCTCTCCCTCACATCACGGCTCTTTACCATTGATTCTTGGATGCAGCAATTGTTTTCTCTCTAATCGACTACTCAATCTCCATCATATCAGGGCTCTTTTTTGGATACCATCATTTAAAACGCCGCCTTGATATCACAGCTCAATCGCCTTCATATCATTTCTTTTTTGTAAGTGTTTTTATTTTACTCTAATTATTTGTTCTTTGTAGTTTTGGATCTGTGTTGATATTGTTGATCTTTGTTTGGTTTGAGTTCAGTATATAAATGGATGTTATACATGTGCTTTGGTTATGAAGATCAGTGTTGATGGATGAAGAGGAAAAGAGTTACCTCCTGGTCGGTTCGGAATACCAGATCTGAGTGAATATGATTGAATTTGACAGATAATGATGAGATCTCTTAAAACCTACAAAGCAAGACACCATTAGACTCGTCACAGGGGAGAGGGAAGATCTCTCTGTGACCACCCTCTAGCATGAGAATAAGTATGGTTTTAAGAAGTGAAAAAGTATAGAGAGAGAAATTTGGTTCGGTTGAGTGATGTTACCAAATGAGGAATTTTGGAGAGTAATTATACTTTTCGTGATGGGCTTCGGTGGTTCAGGGCCCATGGGCCTTTCCTCCGAAGCTTTGTTTATCGGAGCATTAGGTTTGACCTTACGCCATTGTGTTGGTTCGGCTTCCGACCTAGAACCACATATTCTCTTCAAGTCCCCGAAGTCTTTTTTAAATCCTTCGGTATTTAGAAAGGACTTGTAACTCAGAGGTCTTTAGATCTTTTGGTTCCTTCGAGCTTCGACGTGTAATGAATGATAGTTGTTGTCATTCATTCAGTGGATGGGTGACAGCTGTTGTCATTCATGTTTTTTTCCGAATCACCGCCAGGTGACCCTAGTAAAAGTCCCTTGATGTGATGCTTTTAATTGGCTTGAGGTTACCATATGAGACGTTTGATTGGACGGTTATCAACCATCGTTTTATGTCCATAAGTTTTGATTATAAATAGGCCTTTCATTTCGTTGTTACCTTTTCACTTTTCATCTCCTTTCTTGTGAAAAAATCATCTTCTCCCCTAGTTCTTCATACCAGACCTTCGGCTGTTCTTGTTTGGTTTCAGGATCATCTTCCTCCTTTACATAATCGTCTTCCA
The DNA here is from genome assembly GCA_032199755.1 of Ambrosia artemisiifolia. Taxonomy (NCBI): domain Eukaryota; kingdom Viridiplantae; phylum Streptophyta; class Magnoliopsida; order Asterales; family Asteraceae; genus Ambrosia; species Ambrosia artemisiifolia. The sequence goes on along the minus strand of CM063526.1, from coordinate 2,744,097 downwards.
TTTTCAGAAGGTGTGTTTTTTGTTCCTTTTCCTTGTTCATTAACCATGCCTAAGGATAATATGCTTGTTTCATATAGTGTTTTGACCCAAAATAAACTTGACGAGTTTGTAGAGGAATTTAGTATTCCTCTGAACTTACATCCGTCCCTTCCGAACCTTAATTCTCCCATATACCCCTTCCCCCTGGTAAATCTGCAGTTTGCACTCGTGTGTGTAATTATGCAAATTACCAAGTACCTTTCACTCGTTTTCTAATGAAAGTCTTGGGACACCATAAGGTTCATCTATCCCAAGTGAATCCTTTCGGCCTCAGTAGGGTGAACCAGTTTGAATTGTCGAGCCAATCATTAGACTATGTGCAAGATTTGGACGTATTTAGGGCTTATTACCGTTTGAACCGTTCTGGGAACTGGTATACCTTCGAGAAGAGGTAGTCGAAGGATAAAAAATCGGAGGTGAAAAAGGAAGATAGGGAATGTGTTGGTTGGGAGGTGTCTAGTCTGAAGGATTGGAAGGACAGGTGGTTTTGGTTGGATGACCTTTGTTAGCCGAAGGAGATGGTGTGGAGGAAGAAGGAAGATCCTTTGGAGGGTGATTTGCCGAATGTCTTTCAATATAATAAGGAGATGTATAAGGCTTTGGTGGATAAAAAGTTCCCTATTCGAAGGCTCCCGAAACATATCTTGGTGATGGGCTTTGGTGGATAAAAAGTTCCCTATTCGGAGGCTACACTAACTGCTTGTTCCGGACCCCATGACAAAAGCCTGAGACCCGGAGCTGATCAACCGCACCATTAATCTGCATGCTTTCCTTGCTAAAATGATCAATGAAAGCCTCAAGGGATTCCCCATCCTTCCTCTGGATATTATGTAGTTCGGTGATGTCGTTAGAGCACCGACGCTGATTTGCAAAATTTAATAAAAACAACTTTCGGAATTCTATCCAACTGGTGATTTCTCCGGCTGGCAACCCATCAAACCACACCCTAGTTGCTCTGGTGAGGGTTTGTACAAACATGTGACACCATGCAAGCATGGGCCACAATTCTATTTCTACTGCTCCACCGAAGGCGAATACGTGGTCATTCGGATCGGACGTGCCATAGTATTTCTTAACAATGGCTGGCATTTTCAGTTTTGCTGGTAATTGTGCTGTGGCGAATCTTTTTGAAAACTTGGAGTGGGTTGTCATGTAAGCTGGTCGGTACGGAGCGGTGAACTCGTCATCACCATGGAGAGTACTACTGGTGTTTTCTCCGAAGAAAATAACCCAGCAGGCATCGGTCTGGTATAGCCAAAGGGTATCATGTGTTCGTATGGCGTTTGGAACGGCGTGGCACTACTAGAAAAAACACCTTTCTGGACGCGAATTGTGCGTCATTAAAGGGTGTTTATGACACACAAAAGAAAGTCGTTATAGGCATGGTCATAAAATTAATATGACATGCATGCGCATGTCATCGTTTAATGACACTCATTAATGACACTCTTTCTTGACACACGTTTATGACATGCCTTAATGACACACGTTTATGACACGCTATGCGTGTCATCTTTTTTGACCAAAAAAATACGTAAATTACAAATTTACCCTGGATTCATATATATATATATATATATATAGTGTTAGGTTATTTTCAGAAGAGGGTTTTAGTGCGAGAAGATCCCTACATCTTAATTTTTATTAGTAATGGTTCATATATTTTTGAAGTTTTTACTTTTTATATATCTTTGTTTATGTTATATATACAAAAACCCAAAAAATTAATGCAATCAAATGTTTTTTTTTAAAGTTTAAACTCTATCCTACATATGTGTTATATTATGCGTAGGTAGTGTTCCTGCACAAAATTTGTACATATGTAGGTTATATAAATTAATGAAATTACTTTATATACTTGTTTGATTTTCGAGATAGATGAATAAACAACATATTTCAATAATTTTCTTGTATTTTTATTTTTTTTAAAATGATAAAAATGAATTATTTATCTTCTTCTCGCACTTATCGTACTAAAACCTCTTCTGAAATGAACCATTCCCTATACATATATATATATATATATATATATATATATATATATATATATATATAGGATTGAGATCAAATAGGAACCACTACCCTAGTTAGGAACCTTAGGAACCAATCTAAACCATCCATCTTTGATTTTGATCTAGGGGGTATTTGTGTAATTAGACAATTAAATATTATCTTTAATATTTAATTAAGACTTTTATATATGGCAGTTATTTTTGATGCATGCGATTTCTTTGCCATTAGAGATTGGGTTTCCTTAAATCTCTCAACCATTATTATCTCTAATTCATAACAAAAAAAACATCGATCATAGCCATTAAGTACGATTGAAAAAACTTTCTCACACAGAAACTAAAATCGATTTTGAGAAATGATCTTTCGTGATTAGAAAAATACGTAGCAAGGAAATCAAAGGTATAATTGTCATCTTAAAATAACATGCATTTTAGTTTTGGAATTTAATTAAAGATCAAGTAAAGGGGAGTCGTTGGTGTAGGTATGATCTTACACGGCTGATGATTGGGAGTGAAGGCACTCTAGGTGTAATAACAGAAGTTACATTACGCCTTCAGAAGATTCCTAAACAGCCGTTCAAAAAAAAAGAAGATTCCTAAACATTCCATTGTAAGTTCATTTGTGATGAAATTATTTAAAATCTCCCTTATTATCCACCAAGGATCTTGCTTGCCATTAATTTTATTGTACGTTTGTAACACACAATCTCGTTCTACTGCCACAATAAAAAAATATAAATTTGTGAAGCCAAATGAATAATGTTTTTGGTAGGTGTCAAGAGTGGAGCTGTTAGACGAGGTAGAAGAATGGTTCTTATAAATAGTTTTGATTAGTTGAAATAATATTATTCTAGGGTTTCAGTTTCTTTATAGATTGTAGGGTATGCATATATACACTTGTGTATCTTTAGTTTGGTTTTACATTAGATACGTTTTAACTTACACTTGTGTATGTTATAAATCTATACAATGATGAACATAGTTGTATTTATTTTTATACTGTTAAATGCATTAACTAATGTTGATTAATAATACTTATTTGTTGTATACACAGGTGTATTCAGTTTCATATAGGTTCCAGCCCAGATATACACCAATGTATATTTCGTTCATATATAAAAAGGAAGAAACCTCAACATCTACGTACTATGGCGTATTTAACTTACATTTAGACAAAGATATACACTAATGTATATGTGTGTCCAAATTATAGTCATGTAAGCTGGGAAAAAAATGGATATACACCAATGTATATCTATCTGTGTTGATGATGATGAATGAAAGAAAAAAAAAGAAACTGATATACACCAATGTATATCTGGGTCAACGATGATGATAAATGAAAAAACAAAAAAGAAACTGATGTACACCATTGTATATATGTGTCGATGATGATGATGCATGAACAAAAAAAAAGAAACTGATATACACCAATTATGTGGGATAATATATTACCAACACTTTGTAAATCAAATTTCCACACAATTAATTTTTTTTGAGAAATAAAAACATATAGATACGTTAGAACAACTTAATTTAAAAAAATATATATATGTAAATCCATGTAGACATATCTAAATCCATGTACTCTTGATTGGTCAATACACATGTGTATAATTTCCATATATATATTTAACCGATACATTTGTGTATAGACCCTTGTTAACTTCCATTTTAAATCCTTGTTTTCATATAAATTTATAATGCCAGGATTTGTGTTACGATTGCAATGATTAAAGACGAAAAATAACTGCTTTGCTAAAATAATGGGATTATATTGAAAATAAAAGGAAACTAATTAAACATGTGTTGTTAATAGTCAATATACAATTACCACATTACCCTTTGATTTAATTAAAGATTTAATTAATGTTTTACTTATTTACAATCATGCCATTGGAGATCAATGGCTAAGATTGATTCCTATAGTTCCTACTTGAGATATGGTTCCTCTTTGAACCCTACCCTATATATATAGTATAAGGTTATATTGGAAACCCTTGTTATATGGTAAACTCAGGAAACTCTAACTTCCCGACTTTTTTTATATGAAAATTTTAGGGTATGTAATACACATTATTTTAAGCATTTTTGGGCCAAAAAATGAAAAAAGCGCCGAGCCATTTTTTTTTAAAAAAATAAAAAACCGTCTTCGGGTAACAAATGGTTAACACGTGTTAGTTTCGCTTAACATGTGTTAGTCAAAACTTTATTTTTTAAAAAAAAAAACTACTCGACGCTTTTTTGATTTTTTTTTTGGCTCAAAATGCTTACAATCATGTATATTACATGCTCTATTTTTTTCAAAAAAAATTGGGAAGTTAGAGTTTCCAAAGTTTACCATATAACAAGGGTTTCCACATTATCCTTTCCCTATATATATATATATATATATATATATGAATCTATTTCAAAAAACATATATATATATATATATATATATTAATAAGATAAAAAATATTTCATAAAATATTGTGTCGATACATTCGTGGAGACTTAAAAAATACAATTTTACTTGAAAATAATAGTGTCTAGACTACGACCTTATAATCAGCAGCAGAAACATTTTCCCACTGACGTCTGCAACTCTGTAGCATGGGCAATCATCCTACCTCCAATTTTTCTTTGAAAGGTAAATTTCATTCAACCAAAAACACCGCACTCGCCGACTTTAACAATCCGTTTCCAACAACTACTCGCCGACGAACTACATGGAAGCATCGTCCATGTTCTACTAGAACCATAGCATCCAACAACGACTCTTTTCCATAAACTATCCTCTTCTTTTTTGAAACGCCATGTCCATTTCAGAAGAAGCGCTTCGTTAGTATCTTGCAAGCGATTAACTCCTAAGCCTCCCTCTTTCTTAGATTTTGTAATAATTTCCCAAGCCACCCAAGGAATTTTTTTCTCCTCCGAAGACCCCGCCCACAAGAAACGTCTCATGATGGCTTCAATACATTCCGTTACCGCCGAAGGAGCCTTATATAGCGAAAAGTAATAAATAGGAAGATTTTCGAGCACCGCTTTGATAAAAATTAATCTTCCTCCTATCGACAAAGTCTTTGCTTTCCAAGAGGCAAGTCTAGCCTTAACCACATCAATGATCGAGGTCCAATTGTTAATCTAAGACATGTTAGCTCCCACCTTGATTCCTAAATACACAAAAGGAAAATAAGCTTTTTTACATCCCAAAATCGCCATCATGTTGTCCACCTTAGCGACTTCAGTACCGACCCCAATTAAATTAGATTTATGAAGATTGATCCATAAGCCCGAGCACAAGTAAAACACACGTAACATCCTAGGCGTATTCTCAAGATTTTCACGTGACCAATCACCCAAAATGAGTGCATCGTCTGCGTAAAAAAGGTGAGAAATATCTTCCTCGTTATTATTAAAATTAATCCCCTTGAAATCTCCAATCTCTTTCGCCTTGTCCAGCATCCATGATAGAACTTCCATAACAATCAAGAATAGGAATGGAGAAAGAGGGTCACCTTGTCTAAGGCCCTTCTCACAATTGAATTCAAAAGTTGGTGATCCATTTACGAGAACAACCATTCGAGCTCCTTTGATCCAGTCACACCAAACCTGAGGAAAGCCCATCTGCACCATAATAGCATACATGATAAATAAAAAAGGAATAATAAAAAAATGAATATTATCATACCAAGGACCAAATGATCTTGAGCACTAAGCCAATACGACCTGGAAAAAATGAACTATAAGATGCCCCATATATGTAAAGTAAAGTGTTTCAGACCAGTCATTACCTCTGTATTTTCTTCAAGAATCCCAAGCATAAGCCTCATGAGCTTATAGAGAGTAGAAATGGGTTTCAACTGGATGCATTTTTGGTGATACGACATACGTACTTTCTAAACCCTACACACATAAAAACCATATGTTTACTGGCATAACTCACTGAGAAATTATGAGTTAACGGTTATTTAGCTCTAATGAGCTTATGTGCAATATAAGGCTACTGACCGAAGTAAAGGGCCTGATATATAGAAAGTGAGCAATATACAGTTCAACCTAGCAGGTATTAACATACTTATTTCATAAAAAATCTTTATTTGGAAAGTTAATTATAGTGTATATTGATTAAGCTCCTTACCCTCATAAAAACAAACTTGTTATTATAACATTCACCTACTTTTCCAAGTGGTAAATCTGCACGCATGTGTGGCATTTTTGATACTAGAACTGCAACTGCTTCTACAAGTCCATTCTCTGTCTATAACATAAATGACATTAATACACTCAACATTGAACGACATCAAAATTATTACTCTAGAAAAGTATTTAACTACAAACCTCACGAGTTCCTAGCTGATTAAGTTGATAAGATCCATGTAAACGCAACAATTTCACCTACAATTGATAATATGAATGTAATGGATGTCTATAGTAAGTAAAGAAAACAACATAGTTATTTTGAACAATTAAAATAGCATGTTAACTAACAATTTGTGATTAAAAAGTGTATGCTTACCACAATGCAAGTGCTGAAGAAATTCCTTGCCAGTATGCAGGCTCATTTTCAACTGCCTGGGAAGAGGAGTAAAAATTTCAAGTTGCATGTAGCAATTTAATTACAATAGACCATAGGCAAAATGTATACTAATAAGTTCTGCTTGAAACTCAACCAGTTTTAAATGAACACTTGGCACTTGTCCAGAGAACAGAGCATCATAATTATGAAGAAAGTATAATCACCAATTAACTAATTTCACCTCAAGCAAACAAAGAAAAATGCAAATAACTATAACCAGTGGCGAAGCTTGACCCGAAACTTTGGGGGGTCAGAAGTCACCGGGGGGTCGGAAATCACTAGTTTCGATGGGTCGAAAACCAATTTCAAGGGGTCGAAACCGTATATACCAAAAAATTTCTATACGAATACTATATAATCGGAACTTCTGAGCGAAAAATCGGGGGGGGGGGGGGGGGCGGCCGCCCCTCCCCGCCCTTTAAAAGCTACGCCACTGACTATAACCGCATTCATTCAGAATCACGCAGTATAATGGCAAAGCCGACAATGTAGATTTGCCGATAACGCAAATACAAAATATATTAAACAAGAAAAACCTTTAAGCGCTCCCTTTGTTCAGAGTATTTAGCAAAAATAGCTACTCAAGTAGCAGTCGTCTCTTCCAATATTCTACTAAAATTACTGGCAGACTGCATTGCTTGTGCCTCCTCATCAAAAAATGCGCAAAACATGAGACGATTCACCATTCTAAACCAAAATTCAAACAAAAACATTATTCCAATTAAAAACGTTGAACACTGTATGAAATCATTTTCAAATCTAGACCTTCATTAGAATGTAACACAATAAAATGAATAAAACAAACAAATTACCTACAGGTCCACTAAGCAATTCAGCCCTCTCTTGTGCTTCTTGCATCCTCCTCTTCTGTTGCTGCATATACCTATCCAAACTTTCTCTCAACAAATCAGGCTCTTCGGCTACTTGCTCCTCTAATGTTGTGGCATATATTCATATCAATGTTTTCTCCAATCATAAATTATAAGAGCTTTAAAACGAGAAATATGAAAAAAAAATGAACCTCTTCCAAAGATCACTTGAAGCTTAACTTCACGTGAAAATTTTATTGATAAATAAGTCATGAGACATCCTAAATAATCAGATATTCGTAATCCTAAATTCCTAATCAGTTTTTGGCTGAGCACTCAAAGCTCATTACTGTGACATCAAGGTAGATACATATCCAAACACTCTCATATAGAAAACATTTGACTATGGTGAGCCCTTTTTGTTTCTTAACTGGTTCACTTTCACACACATAGATACATGCCTATATTTTGTTTTACACTTGATCAGATTTCAATACTGATATTGAGATGACCAAAACAACAAACAACAAAAGTCAAGAATATTATAATCATAAATAATAATCTAAAAAAACATTACTAGTTATGTAGCTTTTAAACTTGATTAAAACAATATTATATCCTGAACTGCTCTTCCAGTAGAAGATACAATTACAAAGTAGGTCAAAGCAGAAGATACAGTTCAACTCAAAGAAAAAAAAAAAACACAACATAAAACAAAACCGTTTCAAACCTGAATGTGAAGGCGTCGAAACAACAGACAAAACCGTTTCAAAGCAGGGGACGATTGGGTTAGGGTTTCAAAGCAGGGGACGATTAGGATGGGTTCATTTATGGGGACGATTAGGTTAGGTTAGGGTTATGATTATGGAACTTATTCTCTGGGATGATTAAGTTAGGCTTACGATTAGGGACTTGAGGGTTTCAGAGAATGATGAGGGTTGGGTTTACACGATGAGGCGCATTTTGAGGGTTTCTTTGTGTGTAAACGGTGGAGGGTTTCAGAGAGAATGAGCTGAGGTTTCTGAGAATGATCGATGAGGGTTTTGTTTATTCTATACACACAAAATATATTAAAGAGGAGGGCGGGAAATTAAATTTGTGAAATCATGTTATGACACTAATAGAAGACACACTTTTTTTTATATCATCATGTTTTTTAATTCTTGACGCGCTAAAAACTGTGTCATTATTTAACTAAATTTTTTAAACCATGACAATTTTTTATGACACGCGCTTTTGAGTGTCATAGATAAGCGCGTGTCATAAAATGCGCCTCAAGAAAAACACTTTTTCTACTAGTGTGGTCGTAGTAACCGTAGAGTATGTGGACTGCGACCCCAGGCTTACACTGGTTCCGATTAGAGCAGAGAATCCTTCAGTAGGGAACAAATTTGCCTTCAAACTCTGCATCTTGGACTCTCTGTCATACTGTTCTTTCAATCAGAGCAATAACTCTCAATTCTTCTGGAGGAAAGCATCATCGAACTCCCTTGCTGGATCTGTCGTTTTTTAAGCTCAAGCACCGACAGATGAGCTAAAAATCTGTTGTGTGTTCCCTTATGCTACTGTGGAGATGACAACCGGACCTGACGATGTGACGGTTGTCAATTCATCATCATTTTCGGTTGTTGTAATGTTTTCAATCACGACTCCCTCAGAATGTGCCGTCATGGGTAGAGATTGCATGGTATTTCTTCTTTCGAAAAGAAGGGAAGTAAAGCAAAATCATGGATGGTGCCAATTAAAGAGGAAAAGAGTTACCTCATGGTCGGTTCGGAATACCATATCTGAGTGAATATAATTGAATTTGAATGATAACGATGAGATCTCTTAAAACCCGCAAAACAAGACACCGTTAGGCTCGTCACAGGGGAGAGGGGAGATCTCTCTGTGACCACCCTCCGGCGTGAGAATAAGTATGGTTTTAAGAAGTGGAAAAGTATAGAGAGAGAAATTTGGTTCGGTTGAGTGAAGTTACCAAATGAGGAATTTTGGAGAGTATTTATACTTTTCGTGATGGGCTTCAGTGGTTCAGGGCCCATGGGCCTTTCCTCCGAAGCTTTGTTTATCGGAGCATTAGGTTCGACCTTACGCCATTGTGATGGTTCGGCTTCCGACCTAGAACCACATATTCTCTTCAATGGCATTTACTTTGTTATGGATATGATTATGGTCAGTTTGCTTTATTTTTAAGTTGAGTGGGTAATAAATTTGTGTTTTTTCTCTTATGAAGATCAATGTTAATCGGTCTTGGTGTATATGTGTTGCTTTTTCTTCTTCTTTGTTTTGGTATTCATCCGTTTTATTTTCCTCATTTTTTTTGGTTTTAGATGTAACTTCACTTTTAGGTTGTGTATGTTAATGCATATGTTGATTTATTGATTTTTATGGATGATGTGTTCCAACTTTTTTTCACTTTTTATGTGTATGTAATGTCTTTAGTCGTGAGATAAAGTTGGTTTCAATGATGAATTTTTACTCAACTTTATGTTAAAGTTATGTGAGTGATAAAATCTGTGAGTTCATAGTAGTAATATGTTCATAATGAATGCATCGTACGGGTTTTTTATTTTGTTATTTTGTTGTTTGTAACGTCTTCTCAATCATTATATAAACTTCTAAAATGACTTAAAAAGCTTTTTAAAATTAACTTGTGATTTGTGGTGTTTATGTATTGAAATATTTCATATTTCAATTAGTAACATCTAATAATTGGTTATCAAATTAATAATAGCATTAGATTTTAAACTTCCAATAAAAAGAGGGATTTTATGCTAAAAATGTATATTTAGTTAATAAAAGTTTTTCAATATGATAAATTTATCAATGGATGGTTGAATAATCATACATAACCGGTTTCAAGTTTATAAGGAAGATCACCAGAATATCCAGAGAGGTTTTTGACAGTTGATCCCGAATGTGATAAGGTTATGTAGTACTACTCCACCTCATTATGGTAATCACCTTATTTAGGCTATAAAAGATTGAAGGTAGCTTCTGAATGATGTTATATATAGAGAGAGGTTGATCGCATTGGTATCTATTTGGTTTGTCCATATTTTAAAATTTTGAAATGCATGCATGTAGGCTTGACTATTGATCTCCATGTGTGCCACATCTTTTTCACCTCATTTAGAATAACCAGCTGTACTTTATTGATGTAGGTTTGACTATTGATTTGGTCATCAATTGAAGGTTGACATAGAATTGTACAAGGGCCATATAACCTTGCACTGACTGAGAGGGCTACGGGCAGTTCAAAATGAGGTATAGTGTTGTCTTTTGTAGGAGTAATCGTTGTGTTCAGGAGTCACGGGTCAGCAGGTCAGATTTAGTATGAAAGTTGCAACAGAAGGTGTTTAATTTTGATATAAAAAACGTGGAATTTTTTAAGGCGATAAAAAGGTGAATACATGTTTATTCTTTAAATAATACATAGACTAAAAGTTCTTCTATAATTGTTTACTCATAAAAGCATGGGCAACATAAGGTAGGTATAATGAAAGAGGTATGTTCGATCTGAAAATAATTTTCTCATAAATCCTTATTCTTCATTCGCCATTGCCATTTTCCATTGTTACATTTTATGTGTATGGATGTTCGGTTGAGTTATGTTGCAGCTATTGAAAGAGTTGATGGACCAGATGGTTTCTCCACCAATCCTATTAGCTATAACGAAAGATGTATGTTCGATCTGCAAATGTTAAAGTGGCCTAAAGTGTTTGCGTGTTGACCCGGGCTTAAATCTAACGTTTTAGTCTTTGTGTTCTTGCACATGTTCTGATTATTTTAGGCTGCTCATAAGGTATTCGATCAAATGTCTATAGTTTATTTTGATGTTATTTTGTTACTTTCTTTGTATAGTAAATCAACCATGCTTCCTGAATTTATGAACTTGATGCTTGTGTGACTCTTGTGCTTGAAAACCGTTCGAGGTTACATCCCGTGTTTTCGCCTAGGTGGGGTGTGAAAAATTAATATGTTAGAACTCTTTTTTCGTTAAAACAAAAGGTTAGGATCATACCTTACTAAAAGTTGAAACTTTGTGCATGAAAGATGTTCAAGAATTCATAGATTAGTGATTACTAAAGGTGGAAACTTGCATGTATGTGTGTTGTTGGATACCCTAGGGTCATGGTTGGGAAATTATGGATGTATCACCATTGGAGAGCCAAACAATAAGTAAGGAGCACTGGAATATGATGAGCCAAGAATAAATTACAGGGGAATCAAAGTTATGCCTTTCATCATATGTGTGTATTTTTTTGTAATTAATGGAAATCAAGTTCAATCGCACAAGGTTACTGGCAGGTCTCATATCACAACTGTTTTGTAGATCTTTGAATGATCTTAACCAACATTGCGTTATAGAATCTGGGAGCAATCGGAAAGGCTTCAAATTTTCTACCGTATTTAATGACTTTTAATATGGAATAACCACCACTATCCTTAACATCTTCAGTGGCACCACCATTTTCTCAACTGTGCTGGCTGCATTCCTCTACGATACATGCTTTAGTCATTACAAGATAATCAGAGGTATTAGAACCTAATGACAAACGAAGAAGAAGAGTAACGACGATGAAGGTGACTTATCAAAATCGAAGAAGACACTGCGTGAAATAGAGACAACAAACAGTTGCCACACCACTGCATAACATTTTATTTCAACTTGTATGACCCGCGACAGGAGGTGTAGGCAGTGGCGGAGCCACGAATCTTTTTCACTAATGTCATAATTTTTTGGCGACATTTTTGTTTCCGGAGTATCTTTACCTAGTCGGGTCTTCAAAATGTTTTTTGCCAGTCGGGCCGGCATAATAAAATAGGGTCAGATCATCAAAATAACACGCTTCAAAATGCTTTTTTGCCAATCGGGCCGACGCTAGTACTTCACTCTTCTCCGTCAACCAAACGACACCCATCCACCTCCTTCAACATTCACAATTGTTAAACACATCACATCCGAACTACATTCACAATCCAAAAACCGTAACTGATGGATCTATAACAAAAGTTTCAGATCAGTATGAACGTAATGAATGCGTAACAAAAGTTTATGGATTTGAGGTTTCGATGAAGGTGAAAGGTGATGGCAATTTATTAGTGGTGGGTGGTTTTCCGGTTGTTGATTCGGTGGTGAACAATGTGATGGTCACCGACGGTGATTATAGTCGCGGACGGTTGTTTGTGATAGTGGATGGTCTCCGGTGGCGATTACAGTCGCAGATGGTGAATGGTGTGATGGTCTCCGGTGGTAATTACAGTCGGTAGTGGTTGAACCGTCGTTGCAAGTGAGATACTGTGATTGTGGTTGGTCGGTGGTAGGTGCGGTTGGTGGCGAGGGTGGGGCGAGGGTGGGGCGGTGATTAGGGGAGGGATATTGTGATTGTGGTTGGTCGGTGGTAGGTGCAATAGTGTGATGGTCACCGGTGGTTATTAGAGAGGGAGTTGTTTAGAGAGAAAGTAGAGAGAATAGGGACTTAGGGTTTTTAAGAGGGAGAGTGGAAGAGTGATGGCTACAAACTGAGGAAGAAGAGAGATCCATGGTGAAATGACATGTTTGCCCCTCACGTGAGGGGCATATGTCCGACTTAACCGAGATTTTTAATTGGGTTTGGTCTAAAGGACATAGGGTGTAACAAATTGATAAAATAAAGGATATAAGGAGTGAAAATTTTTCATAAAGGACAGAGGATGATTTCAGTAATAACTTAAGGACAATTTGTGTAATTCTCTCTAAAATATTAAATAAAAATTTAAAAGTCAACATTGGTGTGCTGGTTTTTTTACACCAGTGTAAAAACCATCGTAATTTTTTTTCAATTTTTTTTTTACGCGGAGTTACCCATTTTTACGTCAGTGTGTAATTTTTTTTTAAAATTTACATTTTAAACCTTGTTTTCATTTGAAACTAATCACACACACACACACACACATATATATATATATATATAAATAAAACAAAGCACTAAATCCTACATGGCACTCAAAGAGGTCACCCTCTCCCCTTAAGTGTGCCATGTGACATCCTCCTCCTTATTTCCACCCAAAAGTCTTTTTCTCTACCATGTTTCCCTCACAATTTTAAAACGTTAATAACTTTTATATATGGTATTTTTTTTAAAAATTACATCAAATTAACGAAGGTTTTATTATCTTTCCAACGAGTACCGTAGTGCTATTAAAAAAACGAAAAAAGACCTTTTTTGTAGGTTTTTGTTCATACAAGAAAAAAAACACAATGTGTTCAGGTAATTCATTAATCATGTCTAGACTAGTCATTAATCATGTTCAAACTAGGAATTCTATTTTCATCAAGAGCAGAATAGGTTAAAACCACTCATTTTCAAAAAAAAAAGGTCACGCCTTCAAGACCACCGCCTAAATCACGCCCTGCAATTGTTGTTTCTAGCTGTGCTCCTCATCCAAACATACATCTTTCTTTTTAATATACATTTTCATTCTTATTTCGATAATTAAAATTGTTGTCTTCTCATATTATAGTACATTAATTTCTATGTTACATCATAATTCATAACACATATTTTATCACTTTATCTATCCCAGAAAGCTATCGGGATATAATCTAGTACATACATAAACGAAAATAAATAAATAGGTTATTCTTTTAACGAATAATAAAACTTAATAAATTAATTCACCAATACATAAAAAACACATCTATGCAAAAGGAAAGCTATTAAGATAACATGGCACTAATTGGTACAATCAATCCCCTCTTGAATGTGTTATGTGGCACCATGAGAGATTTTTAAATTTTTTTAGTTTTTAAATAAATTTTAAAATATCTATAATTTATAACTATATATATAAAGAAAAGCACCTATGATGAATGACATTCATTGAGGTCATTCTCCCCCTGTTGAGTGTGTTATGTTGCATATTGTGAAAATTAAAAAAAAAAATATTTTTTCTCTCACATGTGCATGACACATGCACTTTCCCCCATGATTTTGAACATTAATAACTTTTTATACGACATTTTTTTGGAAAAAATCACACCAAATTAGCGAGCGTTTTTTATCTTTCCAACGAGTACCATAATGCTGTAAAGGAAAAGAAAAAAAACCCGACTTTTTATGTGGTGATTAATAAAATAAATTCTTAAATTATAGAGTAAACCTCAATTTTCGTCTCTGTGGTTTACTGATTTTAACAGTTCTCAGTCCAATAGTTTAAAAATTGCAGTTATGGTCCATTAGTTTGTTGATTCATTTCAATTTCAGTCCACGCCACTAACACCGTTAGTGTACTTCCGTTACGTCATGATAAAAGACTATAATGCCTTTGATATTTACATTTATGTTCTCTTTTAATAATCACACACACACACACATCTGCGAGAACTTGAGAACCCCTCTAGGCCAATAATAAGGTGACACATCATCAATTTATGCTTATAATATTAAGGGCATTTTTGTCAAAAACAAATATATATATATATATATATATATATATATATATATATATATATAGGGAAATGGTAAAATGAGAACAAGGTTGAGTTTGAAAAACCATAGGAACTCACTTTATAATCACAAACTTAATTTAATTAAAAAAGAATATGTAGTTGTAAATTAAAGGATAATAAAATATTGAATGAAATATTCCTTTTTTGAAAAAGTCAACATTGATGTGCTGTAATTTTTACACCAGTGTAAAACCATCGTAAAAATTTTTAGTTTTTTTAATTTTTTTACGGTGGAGTTACCCATTTTTACATCAGTGTGTAATTTTTTTTTAAATTCACATTTTACGCCGGTGTTCTCACGGTTCTTCCAACTCGAGCTAGTTTTCATTTGAACCTAATCCTATATATATGTATGTGTTTTAAATAATAGCCGTCACTTTTGTATTATGTATATAATATTGTTATAAAGTGTACAATTACTCCTAATCCCAAGACAAAGCTTGGGATGCTGTGTATAAAACTCCCACCCAACAATGCATCATCCTCCACCCTCATATATATTTCACAGCTATGCAGGTCATCACCTCCAACAACATACCTCAAGAAAAAACTCTAACCTACCCACACCAAAGAATGGAGAATTCAAATGATGTTGATAACAATCTTGAATTCTTCTCTGAAAAAGACCTACGGGATGTAGCCACTTTCCTTAGAGAAAACCCACAACTGATTTCAACAGTCGTTTTTGGGTCCTTGCCATCGACACAGGATACGGGGAAGGATTGCTCGATGAGTCCGCAGAAACAATTGGGGTGCTTCAGTCATCCATCTAGGGTGGCTTTTCTTGTCTAATGAAATGGGGTCATCTGCTAAACCCAACAACCACACGCCTATCAGTTAACTGATGATCGATGCTGATTATGGTAACGTTGTTTTTTAGTCAAAATATGATGCTTATTTTTTGTAGAGTTATCTCTTGTTGTTGATCAGGGGGTGTGGGGTGTGTGAAAAGGGCTGGGTAAACTTTTACACAGCATAAAAAAACATGTTTTCAAGTTAAAGAAGAAAATGTTTTTTTTTACATAGGTGTAAATGGGTTTGTAAACATATCAAATATGTCTTATATGAAAAAAGTAAACAATGTATTTAGTGGTTTTATATAGGTTCTCGTTCTTACTGGTTTAAACCTAATGGTGCTTATTTTTCGTAGAGTTATCTTTTGTTGTTGATCCGGGGGTGTGGGGTGTGTGAAAAGGGTTGGGTAAACTTTACACATCATAAAGAAACATGTTTTCAAGTTAAAGAAGAAAGCGTTTTTTTACGCAGGTGTAAATGGGTTTGTAAGCACATCAAATATGTTTTATATGAAAAAAGTAAACAATGTATTTAGTGATTTTGTGTAGGTTCTCGTTGTTCTTAGTGGTTTATGCAATGGGTGGACCCAAATTGGATACTTGTGTCGACATATATTTTGTGTTTTCAGATACACAAAAGTCGAGGCAATACCCGAGAAGTACATCCTAGACCGTTGGAGGCGTGAGATGCTACCTAAATATGTTTTTAGCATAGACGCTCGGTATGGTGTGGACACCAACGATAGTGTCGTGATGCGTATTGAGTTGTTTAACATGTTTACTCACTGTGTTAATCGCTTAAATTTTTCGCCTGATCATTTATCGATGTTCTCAGAGCAACTCAAGGGTTTGATGGGGGAGGGGAGCAATGACTCGGCTGAACCAGAAGTTGTGAAAGAGGCAGTTATTGCCAATCTGCTAGGTGTACCATAAGATGTCGAAGTTTCATTCAGCAACCCACAAGGAATAAGGAACAAGGGATGTGGCACAAATCGCCGACTAATTGGACTCGGTGAAAATACGGTCAACAAGAAGAAGAAGAACCTGCATCAATGCAAGACTTGCCTAGAATATGTGACTGATCATGATTCCAAGAACTACCCGCTGAAGAACCAACAACCAGAACCTTAGTAACATGGGTGAACAGGCCCCTGTAGTACCTGTTTTTTTGCTTTTACATTATATGATATGGTGTAAAACTATAAGAAACCTGACCCCGCCACATATTTTTTTTTTGATATGGTGTAAATGCTTGTTCCAAACATACGTAGTATGTGTGGAACGAGCATTTTTAACCATTTTAAATGTTTTAGCTACCCTAGGTTTGTGTGTTGTTGTGGGGGCGACTTTTGTTTTATGTGTAGTTTTTGTGTAGGAAAGGCCTTAGGGGCGGTGTTTATGTTTTAGTATGTGGTTATGTATGCGGTTTTCCCATGTTTAGTATGTGTTGTTTATGTTTTGTCGTAAATTGTTATTAATACAACTCAGAAGTATAGGGTGTTCTGTCGTAAATTGTTATTAAAACAACTGTGTTTTCTTTTTACACCAGTGTAACGAGGACACAAGACATTAAAACATATAATATAAGTAGCACACAGACACACATGGATACATTAATTAGATACACTAATACATTAATTAGATACAAACTTGTTACATCATACCATCCGAGACACG
Organism: Ambrosia artemisiifolia; assembly: GCA_032199755.1. Taxonomy (NCBI): domain Eukaryota; kingdom Viridiplantae; phylum Streptophyta; class Magnoliopsida; order Asterales; family Asteraceae; genus Ambrosia; species Ambrosia artemisiifolia. The sequence continues at coordinate 2,726,710 of CM063526.1, read as the reverse complement.
ACATTATTTTACACTAGTGTACCGGGATACAAGACATTAAAACATATAACATAAGTAGCACACACACACGAATACATTAATTTGATACACTGACCCAACAAACTGGTTACGCCCTTTAGTCGACCATGAATACATTAATTAGATACATCGACCCAAAAGCGCAGTCGCCCTTCCTGATCAACGTAACCACAGTCGTTCTTCATGATCTTTTACGTAGGTGTAAACACAACCAACTAATTCACAGACGCATAGGGAAAACTAAACCTGTTTTTTTTTCTTTCCAGATGTTTGTGTTCATAACACACACAGAAAAACATACCCCAAAAAAATAACAATAAAAAAGTAAAACATGTCAGTGCCGTATTTTTTTGCGTCGGTGTAAAAAAGAGGCAAGGCACAAACGTAAATACACCCATGTCTATTATGCTAGTCAAGACATCATCCAACGTCCAACTAATCACACCAAAAAAAAGCAAAGGTTCATGTTGAAAAGTTATAACCCAAAACAACTAATTTGCATCCCACATTGTCACTAGAAAACCACACACACCATTTTTTGACATTGTTTTTCACATACGTTTTTTAACATTCTATGTAACTCACAATGGTGGTGCAAGCAACAAATAAGCACCGTGGTCCTTGGTTTTAAAAAGCGCGCTTGAGGCGCGCTTAAGTGCAAAGCGCACCTAGGCGCAAATCTGTGCGCCTTATGTAACCCTAGGCGAGCAGTGTACAAAAAGCGCAAGAAAAGCGCAAAAAGCGCACGAAAAGCGCAAAAAGCGCATTTAAAAAGCGCAAGAAAAGCGCGCTTTTTGTACACATGATGTTTTTGTGCTTAAAATTGTTATACATGTAGCTAAAAAGGTTGTACATTTTAGTTAAATCATATATATACCTTATTTGTATCTATATTTTGAGTTAATAATGCTAAAAACCTATAGCATATATAAAAAAAATTAAATAATTGTTTTGCGCCTCGCGTACGAAAAGCCCACCGCTTTTGCGATTTGCGCTTTGCGCCTCGGTTTTAGACCTCATCGCTTTTGTGCGCTTCGCGCTTTTTAAAACCAAGCCGTGGTCTGCCAGCAAGCTGGTACCTTGGGTTGGTGTTAAGGACACACACCCAAGTATCCATCACTGCCACGTACAACCTTCTAACTTTGGCTAAAGACTGCTGGAGTGGAGTCTCAGCTCGCAATCTGTAACGATCCTCAAACATCACATATCTTCCATAGAACCAAGCGTGGGTTACCTCAAAAAATTGCACACTAGTAACGAAAACCGAAAACCCATAGGGGGGGGACACTTCCGGGTAATGTTCCATGGGGTCTATGTTATTACACCAGTGTAACAAGCTCACTTAAAATCATGTTATTACACCAGTGTAACAATTTAAAACCAAGGCAACCCACAATTAAAAAAAAACACACTTTTAATTGAACTAAAAACAATCGAACATTGATCTTCATCTGAAGCGTATTTACTACAATATCATTAGCCACGCCGACAACTAACCCTTCCGCTACACCTCTCTTGGTGGTTGTTCCTGCACAAATTGATGGGGAAATAAGCCTTAAACACTAGTGTAAAAAACTCAGAACCTAACCTATGTAACACAAACCTTCTTTAACCTCTAGTGTAAAGAATCATGCATTTTGCACATAATTGAAAAACCGTACCATCAAAAACCCTCCCAAAATCGAAACCCCGTACCATGAAAAAACCATCCATTGTATAATGATTAGACAATTATCTAAACACAAAGCCCTTTTATTAAGAATATGAAACAATAGCAAAACAACCGTAAAAAAATAAAGAACAAAGTTAGGGTTTCTTACAGTGGGTTTACACGTATTCTTCCCACACTCCCCACCCAGATGATCCATCGTTTTTTTGGCAGAAACCCTTGTGGAAGTCAAGGAGACAAATCAGGGGACGATTGTTTTTTATTCGGGTAGACGATGAATGATTGTTTTTGTTAAAGTGGGTTTTGTTCAGAAGGATAGATGGATGGTTTTTGTTTTTGAAAATGGAAGAGATAATTAATCTCTTTGATGTGATCAGTTTTGTTAGGGGGAGCAGGAAACGAGGTTTGTAGAAGACAGATAAATTTTTTTGCTCCATACCCAAACTCCCCTTAAGCCTGATTATTTTAATTCAAAAATATCATCAAATTTTATCTTTCACAACAAGACAAACCCAATCCAAGATGCATTCTCATCTGTTGGATATGTATGATCAAAGGCTAGGATTGGTTTCTATGGTTCTCACAACCTATAGGAGTTCTCAAATTATCCAATCCCCATACATATATATATACACACACACACACAATTAATACATACACACACTCTCTCTTCGATAAACCCACCCAACCGTTCACCACCACTACTACCACCGTACACCACCACAACCTCCCATATTCTCCATTGCATCTCCATATCTGGTACCACTATCACTGCTCACCTACTACATGCATATCTTCTACCTACATCACCCACAGATTAACAAAGCAATTCTATTTCCAGATCCACCACAAATTGGGTGGCGTTAGGATTTTGAGGTGGTAGCCGATTGTTGTGGATGTGGGGTTTCAGGGCTTGGTGATGGTGAGGAGTGGTAGGGTTTTGAGTTTGAGTAGGTGGGGGAATTGTGGTGGCAGGCGGTGGATGGTACGAGCGCCATTGGTTGTTGTTACCCGGGTTTTCGATCGGGTGTAAACGGGGGTGGTTTGGGTGGTTCGATTTGTGGTGAGTGCAAGTAGTGGGTGGTTCGAATTATAATCGTGGCCGGTGCTAGTTGTCTGTGGTGATGGTGGTTGTAGTGACGGTGGAAAATCGGGTCTTCTTCGGATTCTTGACTGAGGTTAATGTCAGCGACCGATTTGGTAACCGGTCACCATATTATTCTCACCCACCATCAACATCTTTGATGGCTGGAAGTGATGGCTAGTGGGTGTGATGGTGGGGGTTAGGGTTAGGGTTCATGTTCAGATGGTGGGGGTGGAGATAGGTAGTGGTCGTAGTGGCGGTAGGTTGTGGTGGTGAGTGTGAGTGAGAGATTGGTGAGGGAAAAATATTTATTATCTAATAATAATAATAATAATAATAATAATAATAATAATAATAATAATAATAATAATAAAAGTTTTATAATCTAACAGTTTCAATCCAGGGGCATTTTTGTCTTTTCACAAAAAATTAACAGAGAAATGGATGGCCGTTAGAGTGGTGGACTAGAACTGAACAAACTTAGCAAACTAATGGACCATAACTTCAATGTTTAAACTATTGGACTAGGAGTGTTAAAATCATCAAACCACAAGGACGGAAATTGAGGTTTACTCTAAATTATATTAAGTAGAGAAAATAGTCCGAAGACATGAAAAGTTACTATCCTACAGTATTGTTAGTCGATAGCAATTATATCATGTTTATTTATCTTTAAAACGGATCTTCACTGATTACCTATTGATTGTTTTATTTAGTGAAAATTGAACATGTATGTCAATCATTAACATATGCTCACTTTAAAATCAGAATCACCTACAATCATCATCATAAGATATCTTTTGATACCAATTTGTCTTTTTTTTTTTCGGGTTCACAACTTCACATCACAACTTTAGAGTGTATTGAGAAATTGACAGTTGTACAAAGACGCGTGTTGATCCTTTACAAAAACAATAAAAATAAAAAATCTAAAAAACGATCTATTCTTTTTATAGTATACACATTTTATCACTTAATATTAAATTTGTCTAACCTAGGGACGCTTTTGGGAGATAAACTAGTGACAAATAAAAGACATATTTCTAGGCTCAATAAACCGGATGCCAAAAACTAGAAGGGTCAAAGGAAGTCAACTAGATTTCTTTTTATTGTGGGTACACACTTTTTTTTCTTATAATTAAAGAAATGAGAATCAATTTCTTTAAAATTTACGGTTCCATAACTCTTTAGTAATCACAATTTGCAACCATTTTCTTTTACGGCTAAATTAAGTGGTAGCTTGCACATTTGTGAATTCATAAGATTCAGATTTGATATGGCTTCCAAGTAGGAATCGGTAAGGCCTTCCATGATTCCAAATAATATCAGTGTCCTCTCCACTAGGGGCATAGACACCAGTGATAAAACCTTTGCCGTCCCAGAAAGTTCATTCATTATTCATGCCACAAGTATACCTCAAATTCGATACCTCTCCCCAACCTCAGGACTAGAATCATTATTGTTAATAGCCATCATTAGTAGTTTGCGACCACCAGTCATATTAAGGAAAACTAAAATCTTAAAGAAATCAAATCAAATTAAATTCCCTATTACCCCCAGGTTTATTTTTTACCTATGGAATGAAACCTTGAATGTCCCTCCTTTAATTTTTGTGATCTACGGCCTTTGTTTCCGGCCCAAACTCTCACATTCCGGCCTTTGTCAGCTTTGGCTCACATTCAGGGAGCATAAGAAAAGAAATGTGTTATTGATGAGTTAATAATAAGAACTGAAGAGGTAATTTTCAAATACTTGTGAACAAATATATGTAGTATGATTTTACTAGTTTACTTTAGTACTTAAGCCAGCCTAGTGATAAACAAAAAACAGGGACAAAACAATAGCGTTAATTCAATATGATGAATACATGATTAAGATTAAGATTTTAGTCATGAAATACATAAATCTTATCTTGAGTCTGCTATACACGGTACCTAGTACACTTATTGTGAAGTATGATTCGGCCCGTTAGATGAGGCTTCCCGAACCAGGATTTTATTGTGGGCCACGTCATCGTGGGCTGCAAGCAAACATGTGTGTGGAGTTTGAACTCATAAATTACACATTATGGGTTTAAGTTTTTATATTTAACGCGATTCGTATGGCTTTAAGTTTTTATATTTAACGCGATTCGATTTTAATTATCGTAATCTAAAAGTTAGTTACGAATTAACTTATTGATCATAATCTAACCATGTTCAATCAATCGTTAGGGAAAACATCACATCGATTAATCATACACGCAGACCGTTATTTTATACATACAATAATCGACGAATTCATCAACATGAGGGCAATTCGTCGTAATGAAATAAAGCAACCATGATACAATAAGCACAAACTCAACTACTACTCATTCGTACGCAAATACCATGAACTACTACTACTATGTACCAACTACATGGTCATCTGTGACAATCTAAGTGTCACAAATGTAGGTATTTCGAGACACATGCCCATATAGTACATGAGTACTATTGATTGCGGAATATGTCTTTTTAGTGGTCAACACACATTCGGGCCGAATCCCATTTGTCCGTTTGTGGAATCGAAAGAAATTTGAATGCCTTCTTGTTGGATATTTCCAATAATGGATAGCCCTGATGAAGTTGGGGCAAAAGCAAAACAAAATGTTCCCACCTCGTTTACTGGAATTAAATAATTCTTTGCCGGAAGTGTTAAAATCGGTCCATCGGTGAAGTAGAATGAAACAGTGGGGACTTGAACCGTGACAAACCCGTTTAGGTCGTAACACGTATCAAACATGCCAACTGGTGGTGCACGGGGTAGGTTGATGGTTTGAGCGATGAAAGCATCACGAAAAGTGGTATAGGCGACGGTCGGGAGTCTCGTGACAGCGGTTCCAGTATCCATAACTACTCCTCCGTGGCCCATGTCGCTCAACTGAAAAACGGGTTCTGGTATGGTCACTTGAACCCCTCCTACACCAAGACCAGAAAGCCCTACGTAATAAAAAGTAGGAACTCTTGGGTTTCTTAGTAGTGGGACCCAAACTGCACTATCTGTTGGGAGAGATTCTCTCCCGAACTCCAATGATCCTGGGGAGCCAGTTCCTCGGCTAACAAGACAATAGCTAAACGCACCATCGGATGCGCCACCAAGTTGACTCACTAACGACATTGATCCTCCACCAATACCAAGTAATCCGGCTGCTCCTATAAACAATCCTTGGTTTCTATGACCGCAACCGATGGCAACCTTTTGAATGAAGGTATTGCCGAAGGTGAGGGTCTCGAGGGACAACGTTCCCTTCGTGTAGGAACCGTCACCATACGAAACCTCGTACTCGCACCACCGACCACCACCATGGCCACGACACCCAACTGCAGTCTCTGCATGTTCACAAACAGCGGACCCACATGACACAGCTGTAAAAGAAGCTGATTTAGTTGGGTCAAAAAGTGGGTCCGACTGCTGATAGCATTGCTTGCATGGCAAGCATTGCACCCAAACAACATCGCTACCAGAGTCAACCACCATGTATTGACTCTGCGCCGGACTTCCTACCCCTATCCTCACAAAATACTCCCCACTTCCTTGTTGCATGCCGGAAACCACCTCCGACCCGAAATCCTCCACCTCAAACCGCCCTCCTCCTCCACCACCACCGGCGGTGTAACTACCATTACCAATCCTACTATTCAAAAATGCCACCCTTTTGACATCCCTCTTCAACCGAGCCTCCACCCGCTGCCTATGATCACCATGGTGGTCCGACAGCTTGTCACGGTGGACAAGGTTAAGCCTCCACCGGTTGCCGTGATGAGTGTAGTCGGATTCTAATATTTCATGATCAAATAGTTGTGTTTGGGGCACACGGGAGGCTGATTTTGTGGTGTGTATGATTTCTTGGACATCAAGAAACTGATGAGATGGTTGTGACAACGATGATGCTGCGGTTGCGGTGGCGAGTGGTGGAAATAATAGCATAAACACCACCTCCATCACCGTGATGACTAGTATGCCGGTTGTCATCATGGTCTTGCTTTTGCTTCAATATAGGTTGGCGAACTGGAATGCCTCATGGTGTATATAAAGAGGTTCTTTAACTAATAATAACAATATATAAATTTTAATATAAATAATAACAAACTATTTAATAATTGCTGTTCAAAAATACTACTTAATAATAAATTAGAGTAACCTCAGCATCATCGTTAGTTACTTATTATTTATATTAAGTAGTATTTATGGCATGATTTAAAACATGTATACTATAACTACATGTTTATGAGTTATGTTGTTTTTTGATGGCATATATACATTTGTTTTAGTTTTTTAGTGTTGTTTGCTTGTCGATAGTGTGTTGTCGAGTCGGGGGTCACTCTAGAAGCAACCTCTATATATGCAAAAATAAGGGTAAGGTTTGCCTACATTTCACCCCCCCCCCCCCCCCCAAATGTTACTCTTAGGTTTGCTAATTGTGAGATTTAGTGGGTAAAAGGTGGTTGTTGTATAATAATAATAATAATAATAATAATAATAATAATAATAATAATAATAATAATTAAATACTAAGTATAAATAGTTGCACACAAAAAGACCGGTTACGGCAGGCTATGGTAAAAAAAACGAACTGAGTATGATAGGAAACGTTTATCCCCATCCGAACCGGTGAAAATAGAAACCAGAACCGAACTAGTAATTGATTTTCTTATGTTTTTATATATACAGAACTAGCATATTACCCCGGGAAGGTCCCGGGGTTGAAAAATGTAATTTGATATGATAAAACATTTGTTACAACAGTTCAGACATGAAATTCAAAAGCATCTAATTACATCAAAAGCTTTCTTTGTGACATCAAATGCAGATAAGGTACCACCAGTGGCATTGATCCAGCTAATCATACTTTGACAATGTGCATCTGAGAACATACAATCCAAATCAACTATTAAGGTGTTATTTAACAACGAATAAATATGAAGTCAGCTCACTAAATAAAGTTACTTTTTGAGTTATTTACCTTGGTTGTAGCACATATCACCACATTCATAAGCAAGTTTATCCCAGTATTTTCCAATTCACATATTCACCTGAGAAACCCCTATGACCCAAAATTATTCATCTTTAATACTCCACGAACAAAATTACTAACAAAAGTGTGTTTTAAGTTAAATTGGTTGCTAATGCTAACACTGTAACCCTGTAGGCTGTAAGTAAAAGCTAAATTACAGAGGATAATAATAGCAAAATCAACAGGTAACACTCACCTTACAAAGTCAAGGCGCCAGCCATCATAACCAATATTGCTCTTGAGCCAGTTCAGCCACTCTTTTACATCATTTCTTACAAAATCCTGGGAATGTTGTGGTTCAGCCACAAGAAGATTAGCATTCAAAAAACCCATACATTTTATTGCCATTATTGTGGTTGACCACCACAAGAGTCAACTGTCAATATTAATAATATTAATTACAAACACTTACAAACTTACAACTTATCTAATACCAATAAATATTATCAAGATTGAAGATCTTCAATATTGAATAAAGACTAATCGAAACAACAGAAAGATCAATAAAGCATAAGCATTTAAGTAATTAAGAACATAGGGTTGTAAAAAGTGCCAACCTTTAGGTGGTGGTGGTGGTGGTGGAGAAATATAATAATCAACCGAAGCTTGACTTCTTTTTCTCTTCTTTCTACTGCAAAGAAACAATATAGTTAACACTGCAAGAATCAAAACCCCACCAATTGCAATCCCAACAACCCCACTTTAAAAAAATCGCTGCTTTTTCCAACCATTATAAAACCCAAAATTTAAAAACAATGAATTATTTAGCTGTTTTTCGTCAAATTGTGAATGAAAACCGAAATCAAGAGAATGAGAAGCGATTGTCTTACGGCTTGTCGTCTCGCCGCCCCAACTTGTAATTTTTTTCTTGCTCTGAAAACAACGAACATGCTTCATTAATGCCGTTTTACATCAATCAACCCACAAATATCACATTCCTTAACCAATCAAAAATAAGAAATTTTTACAAAAAGAAACCGAACACAAATATTTGATTTTTAACATACTCTCATTACAGTGGCATCTTTCCAGCCATGTTAGATTGTTGACAACGCTGCAAACAGAAGCATGAAAAAAAATCTAAACATACATGCATATCAAATAATCATTTAATCATAAAACTAATAATAATAATAATATTTACTTCTCTTTTGTTGGTGGGATGTAATATACTGCATCCAATTTTGCCAATTATGTCTTCGCTTGTTAATGTCTTCTACTGCTGCAGAAAAGCATGAACTTGTTTACTTGTACATGATACAAACGTGCATCCTCTACAACCGAACACCTATATATCCCTTCTAAAATAATCATGTTCTTAAAAAAAGAGGTCTTATAATATTATTGTACGCTAAAGAAAGAAAAAGACTGTTTAAAAAAACAATGAATTGTTTAGCTGTTTTCATCAAATTGTGAATGAAAACCGAAATCAAGAGAATGAGAAGCGATTGTCTTACGGCTTGCCACGGCGGACATTATTTGGAGGAGTATAAGATTAATCATGAAAGTTGCCTTTGGGAGGAGACTATTATTGAAGAAACAACGGCAGGCATAGGGACGAGATAGAGAGCATTTTCAAGGGAATGGAAGGCCCGAGATCAAAAGATTAAGGCACGGGATCTAGGATTTGAAACTGTGGCCAAATTAATGGATTCGGATACGGACACGGGTTCGGATTCTCACAATTGTATAATCTAGATCTTGAAACCAAAGGGTGGCGGTTGGGCTGACATGGTGGTGGTAAAGGAATATCTGGCAGCCGGTATTTAACCGAATTCGGTGTCAAAACACTTGCATCTTTCAACTGTCTTTCGGTTATCCTAAAGATATTGGCACTATTGCATATGAAAGATGAATACAAAGGAACAACATATATAACTTTTAGAGTGACAATAGGCAAAAGAAACAATAGCTACAGCCTATAGCAACTGTGTATATTCAGGCGATTATATGGCATTATGTTGCATCAATGAAGCTAAGTAGGATCAGCTCAAACTTTATTTGAGAGGGCAAGTACCGGGGTCATGAGGTGACCAATTCATAGCTATAACAGTTTTAAATGAATACTGGCAAATTGCCTCACTGCCTTTCCATCTACAATGATCTGCTCCTTACTAAATGCTAAGGAGTATGCGGAAACTGGGAAAAAAAAATCAATTTCACATTACTAATTTAATTCATCATCAGTGATGTATATATTGTCCATCAACACAATTCGTGATATTTTGGTCAAAATCAACTCAAAAACAAAATCAACTAAAAACGCAATTAAGGACCGTAGTGAAACAAAAGGCACCTACTGTAAAATCAAAACTAACACTTACAAAATCGAACAAAACATAACAAATACCGTCTATTACATGAGCAACTTTCAAAATTATTAAAAAAACGTCTATTACATCAGCAAGTTTCAAAACTAAACCATAAAATCGAACAAAACATAACGAAAACACATTAATAAAATTCATTTATTAATGCTAAAACTATTATTAAAATAAAATTAAGTAGCATAAACTGTACATGTAATCAAAGGATAGCATGCAATGATTAATTAACAAACAGTATAACGAAATAATAATAAGAATATGTTTATAACTAATGATTAATCCAAAGCAAGACCAAATAAGAACAATACATTACACATGCCAAAAAATAATCTAAATTAAATAAAAATGAACTTTTAACTATACCTTCATTTACACTCATAAAATCAGATTCACAAAAAACGTCTCCTCTTTACTACCTGTAGATAAGAAACATGTAAAAGAAGTTCAATAGACCCACCAAACAATTACAAGACAAAATAAATAATCAATAAAACCAAAAAAACAAAATCAGTTGTCTGACATCGAAACACATATTGTGTGTTATGTCACGAGTGCTCATGGATTTAACATAGACCCCCACCAATGATCAGCAACAGTCACTAAACAATTGAACTGATTAACATAGAACCCATTTAAATTTTAAACAAAAGTACCTATAACTAAACAATGAAACCTAAATCTATTAATATACACCACAACTGAGCTTCAACAGATCTATAAATAATACATTTAAATCTGACATAAATTCAAGTTAACTAAACTCACCTTTAACTAAATAATAATGAAAACTAAATCTATTACTATACAACTCAACTGACATTAAAGAAATCTATCACTAAGAGATCTATGCAATAAAACATATAAATCAGAAATTATAATTACACTTCAATAAAAATACATATACATCTAAATTTCAAAAATAACAAATCTAAGAAAAAAAATATGAAACAATTAACTTCCAACTAATAAATCAAAAACCTAAAAATCATAAATGAAATAGATCTGAAAATTAAATTTTAAATAAACAATTAACAATGATTAAAAAGTACTACAAAATTTGAAGATGAAGCCAATTCATGAATACACAAACATACTAATTCAGATCTGGAATAAAACAAATAAATTAAATATTCAACAATAAACATACCGATTTACCTATTCAAGATGACAACACGCATATGAAGGTAACTTCCGCTTAAAGATGAACCTATTAAAAGATCCGCAGCAGGTTATATCAGCGGCAAGTGATAGGACAATAAAAGGAAAAAAGAAAGAGTGAGACGATAATAAAAGAACAAAAAGCAAGATGAAACACACTATTTGCATCAAGAAGAACTTACAGAACACTGAAGAAGAAGAAGAAGCCGATCGGTGTTGATTATCGTGTGGTGTTAGGGTTTCGTGGTTTTCCTTGAGAGCGATTGTAAACGAAAGAAGAGGAAAATAATAATTGAGAGAAAGAGAGGCGTTGAGATAAGTATAGTGTTTCGTGCTTATCAACTTTTTTTAAATAAAAAACGAAAAAACTCAAAAACACAAAAAACTCTCTATTATTAAGCCACGTGGCACTTTTAAGGGGAGGTTGAGGGCACCATTGGACGCCACGTCAGCAAAAGGGCTTTGTTTTATATATATATATAGATATAGATTAACCAGATTTCAACAAATGCTTTCCCTCGATCTAAGTTTATTTTTCTTCTCTAAAGAAATTTAACTAAACTAGTAAATTTTAAACTAATTAGCTAAATCTAGAGAGAATGTTGTAAAGCGTTTCAATAGTTACAAGACACGCCTGTACACCACTACCTAATTGCACCATATATAAATGAGAATCTATTACACCATATATAAATGAGAATAAAGAGATGTTTATTATTAATGATCTAGACAATTACAAGGATATTCCAAACAGATATAATCAGACAGTTTTATACTAAGTGGTTTTTGTCAACAATCACGATTACAAAGTAAGTGTGTTTTTCTCTCAAAGAGTTGACCCTTCTTTTGTTGGAAGAGAGGATATTAATAGGATGAATCCCTCGTGCTCATTAGTTGGCCCTGGTTGACAGCTCATTCCGCGTGAGTCCAACGTCTATTGACCATTAGGTAATTCAGAGAATCATTGCGCTGTCTTTTTGCCATTGGCTGGCTATTACTATCACATGTCTTTCCTGTCCTTTCTGCCATATATCACCTAATTGAGAAAAGATCAGAGATCAACACATTCTCTCCTCTAATTAGTTAGATGTCCCTTTTAGCATGTCATTTTTATCTCCTCGTACCTGGCAGGTCATACGTGGCGTGCGGGTTCTATAGAAGCTTCATTTGATTGTTTTTAGGGCTGATGTGTCTGCCCTGGGCCTCACGCATACATCCATGCACATATCTCTTCGTTGCCAATTTCTATTATAGAGATTGATTACAAACAATTATTATATCTTTAGTATAAAAATTGAAACTACACTAGTACGTATAATTTATACGAACATAACATGCAAACCTAAGTTCAGTGGATACTACAAATTATAGCATCCACAATGCAATACCGAACAAACCATTACAAATCGATACCTTATCATGTCATGTCATTTCAAGCCACAACCTTTCCAAACCAATTTTTTTCCTCCTACCAAAAATCATTCCAAACCTCCACCTCATCATTTACTTTTCATTTTATTTAATTTATACCCCACACACACAAAAAAAAAAAAACTTTTTTTATTAATATTAAAGTACAACCAAGGAGCCCACACGTCCAATGGACCATCCACTTGAGCAAACCTCCAAGGTTTGGACCACTACAATGGGGGGTTTGAAACATGTTGGTCTGCTTGGTGGCACCGGATCGTCAAGTGCCTACCATTGTGGATACTCTTACAACTACTCAATCTGCTACTCTGATAACTTTAATATGCTCTCTCAAATTAAACGTTAATGTCAATATTATAGGTTAAAAAATGAAGACGATCAGTCTCGTAGGTTAATTCATTTTCAGTCTAATAGTAACCTTAATTTAGAGAAAAAAAAAGTAAGCAAATCAATAATAATAATAATAATAATAATAATAATAATAATAATTATTATTATTATTATTATTATTATTATTATTATTATTATTATTATTCTTATTATTATTATTATTATTATTATTATTATTATTATTATTATTATTATTATTATTATAACATGCAACGTACAGCTTTTGAAAGAAAAAACCCCATCAGAATATAAATTAATTAAGATATAATTAAATGCAATATACTTTCTTCACAATTTGTATCAAAAACTTAATAAATATTATTTTTATTTGTTGTTTATTATTAAATTTATTACTTTTAAAATAAATTTCATTAAACTTTTTGAAGAAGCATGCATGTATCAACTAATCCACTAAATGTTGCTTTCAAGCATGGTGGCACAGAATTAATCAAATTAGGCACCATAAATCTATTCTTTCTTTCAAAAGACAAAAACTAAAGTAAATTCTAATGTCTTGAATATATATATCGTTATATGAATATCAACTTAGGGGGAAGATCATTTGAGAAGAATAAGAAGAAATAACATTAAATACTTTAACTCACTTCACATTAATTATCTAATTAATTAGTTTTAAATATTTTATCTTAATCACATTAAAACTTGTCCTACACATATAAAAATTCATCCTACACACATCGAAATTATCATACTTTTATACTCCACAAATCGATACTATCATTAGGTTTATCCTACATACGTAAAAATTCATCCTACATTTATCTACACATATCGAAATTTATCCTTCACTATAAATTATCTTTGGTTTAAGAATATATATTTGAAAAACTTTCATGATTTCATTTATCTAACTAGTTTATGAGAGTTATAAAAAACTTACAAATTTATTTAACATTAAATACAACTATTAAATGGAAGATTTATATTGGTTTAAATTTTCTTCTTTTCTTCTTACAAGAAAATTTGTTCTCATTTGAACTCTTCACTATCAACTTAATAATTCATATTTACCTTGATCATAAGTTAATGCTATTTACTCATGTGTTCTATTAGTACAATGGTCAGTGATGGATCTAAAAGAAAAGTTGAGAGGGTAGCGTAAGTTAAAAAAATATTTATTCAAGAGTAAACGATACATAAAATGAAGAAGAATATTTTTTTTTGCGCTACAAACATACTTTGACAAGAAAATTGAGGGGTAGTGTGGACTACCCCTCAAACAAAGCCACCCACCCCCACCCCCACCCCTGATAGTGGTGGCTTCTTTTGGTTTTGAATTATAGATGATCCAATTTAACCGCAAATTGTCCAATGGAAAGGCGTATTCCAAATTGTTGGTAAGATACATAAATGCATGATTGAGTCTAAAAGTATTATTCCACTCAGTAAATTTGTGTTTTTATCTATAAAAGCATTTCCAATTAGGGGCACCTGTGTATACCTTTAGGCCGACGTGAAAGAAAGAGACGGGTGGGGAGGAGGTGGTGAGAAGTAATATGGAGGGAGGACATGCGAAGGAAAGATGATGAAGATAAAGAAAGATGGGAGGGGGACACAATGTTACTCGATCGTGTAGCTTCTAACGTAGAGAAAAGAGACTGTGCGTGTATTTGTAGTTTAATACTGTACATTGGTACATATGGTCTATTGCCAACTTGAGCAAAATAGCCTTCCCCATAGTTATGTTTTTCAACTAAACACAAATCCTAGAAAACTAATAACAGTTAAGGGGCTGTTTGGTAGCCTCTTAATGAGGCTCTTAACCATTCAGAGCTGAATGATTCAGCATTCAGCGCGCTTGTTTCAGCTTCTGAATGGAATGGTTAAGTCTGAATCATTAAGATTTGGGATGTGTCTGAACCATTAAGCACTAAACTATTAAGCAATGAACTAGGCTGAACCTTAATGAGGCTCCCCTACCAACGTGGTACAAGAAAACTAACCATTAAGAGGTCCAATTTAATGATTCAGCACTTAACCATTCAGACCTCTTAACGATTCAGCACTTAATCAACCAAACAAATGTTATTGTTTATCTATGGTGTGGTTGATGTAGTGATCAAAATAAATAATACTACACCAAAAAGTGTTTATCACATCAAATAATTGAGTGATTAAATAAGACAGAGAAACAAAAATGGACCGAGCACAAATAAATAAGACAAGAAAAAAGAAATACTTATTTACGAACCAAACTTGAAAATAGTCAATTATTAACAAAAAATTGAAAAGCTTAATTTTAGTGGAAAGATAAGAAAAAATAATAATATGAAGAATATGGACTACATAAGACATGCACAAATGTTTCAATTATTGAGCCATCATTAAGCCAAAAAGTTCACTTTTACTAGAAGATTATTAAATAGTAATATAAACAAATACATAAATATTTGTCTTTTAACTTTTTTTCTTTATGTAATAGAAACTGTTACTTATTATTTAAAAGCAAATGCATTATCAATTATTCGTCACAGTTTTAATTATCATTTAGATACATAGTGTCACGTGTAATATGGAAACAATTTAAGTCAAAAATTATAAAAATCATATAAGCATTTGTGAACTTTGATTTAGTTTTATTGCATAGAGTGTTATGTTGTCTATCCCAACAGTTTTCTCTCATTAAACGATCCCACTATTTATAAGTTTAGTGATTTCATATTAGCTCAGATATTTCCTCCTTATTTTTTTGATGTTCAGGATGAAGTTACTTATTAAATTATATTTTACTTATTACAAACTGATTGACGGAAATAATATTTTGTTTCATATAATTATCATTAAAGTATTGGTATTAAACTGTATTCAGACAAGAATCCATTGAATATTATCTAATCAAATCTTGTAGTCTAATAAATTATAAGATATTAAGATTTACTTTATTAGGTCATGACGAAGACTTTCGATATGGTGGGCTAGTTTCTAACAATGACCATTTTTTTTCAAAATTAAAACGTTCATGTAAAAATAACTTATTACGTACTAATTTATAATCCTGTAGGAATCAAGTATTTTCATTTTATTGTTATCAAAATCAAGAAATCAAATTAAAAAAAGTAATATTACAACAAGAAAATTAAGTTGTTTTGACATGGATTTTTAATTTTCTATGACCACTAGAAAGGTGGCATGAACCGGGTTTTCCTTGTAAAAGCATGTCGAACTCAAGAAATAAAAGTTTGTTAAAAGTGTTACATTCATGTATCTCTTTCGATCTTATGGCTCGTTTGGTTAGCTGAGTTCATTAGAGTTGAAACTTGAAAGTATATATAATGTATTTCATCTGATGTCATGGGCATGTTTGGCAAGGAGCTTTTAGTAGCTTTAAGCTTTAAGTTTTTAAGAAAAAACTCCTATTAGCTATCAGCTATCACCCAACAGCTAGTTTTGCAAAACATACCCCATATTTGCTTGTTTATAAAAGTATGACATTAAACAACTGTTCTATATATTAATGGAATGTTTAAGTTCCAAAGGAATTAAAAAAGTTAATTGCAATTCCAGTTTCTTTATATAAAAAAAACTAACTCTTCAATATATTAACGGTAGGCGATTGCACTAATTAAATCACCAATGAAGCTCGAAGCCCAAAGTTACGTCACACTTATTATTGTCTATATAAGTCTTCTACAGATCCTATCAACAACCCTTAGATATGGTAGATTCGAAGATTAACTAGACTAGCTAGTAACTAAAAACGTTAATGAAGGTAAACTACACACTAAACTATTGTTGTCTCACTTGTCTGCACCGTCACATCGAATATGTTGATGAAGCCCTATACAATATACATCGTAGACTCGAAGGGCATGGCAAAATAAATCGTCACCGCACCTATCAACATATAAGGCGAGTTTCATCTACACAACATCTAGATATGGCAGTTTCGAAGTCAGTGACACTAGAAGAGAGGTTTATTAAGGCCAATTATGCCAATTAATTGTTTTTACGTTACAATTCCTTTAGCAAATGTACATATAAAAAAAATCATAAAAATTTAAAGGAAACACTTGATCAGATGCTTCCGTATTTCAAATCCTTTGATATATTCCAATTTTTTTTTTCAGAAACATCTCTCAAATAGAGAAAAAACCTATGATTATACCATAAAAAAGACTTTATAATAGTCAATACGTGACATCGCCACCCATCAATGGATGGTATTCTTCAACTTATTGTTACTCTATAAATAGTGAAGACGGTATTAGTTTTAAATCAATATTGGGTTATGTACACAAAGTATGGAAAAAAAATATAAAAAATGAATAGTCATATAATATTACCTTAGCTTAATGCCTTGATATTTGACAATAATAAATGTTTTACAATTAGGATACGCATTAAGGTTAAAAGTCCCAGGGGCATAGCGCAGGGGCAAAGCAATCAAAAAGTTGGAGATAAGATCCCGAGTTTGAACCCATGCAACCGCCGTTCCCATCCGCTTCCTTACCTCCTTTCCTTCGTCTCTAGCCAGGACTGGAGGGGCCGCCTACCTCAACCTGACAGGACTGGGGTTGCAGGCCCGACTAACGTGTCCTGCCATACACGTTTTGGAGATTAAGGTTAAAAGTAAATAGGATAGTACGTAGTCTCATGAATCATGATCCTAGTTCCAAAAGCACCATTATAATTCTAATAGAATCCAAAATAACATTTTATGGCCAGAATTTGAATCAAATTCAGGGTTTGCTATTTCACATTATCCTCTAATTGCAAATCACTTCCTGAATCAAAACTAGAATCTAATCTCTAATCTTCTGATTTGTTTGTATCAAGTCAAACTATAGAATTCCATATGACAGTTTACAAATGGAACTTGAACCCTTCATTCAGTTCATTGTAAGTGGCATAATATTTAAAATTATGCTTTAAAGTTTATAGCTTTATACTAAAAAGAGAGTTTAACTTTTAAGGCCAGACCAATTAATGTTGGCCCTAAAATTAATGCAACAATTTGAGTTAACAACCTTTATAGATTTTTTTATTTATATTTGAATAAAAGGTGTATTTTATAAACAGAAGTTAGTTAATTCTCTTACGGTATAAAAATATGGGAAAATGGCCAAAATAGCCCGTTGACCGTGTGTTTTGCAGAAATAACCCTCTCCCCCCTCTTTGGAGAGACGGGACACGGCTCCCAACGAGCTTGAACCGTCTCCGAGATCCTTTGGTATTAGATCCAATGGCCAACCAACACGTGGCGTCTCCCATCCCGAGGCTGTACCGTCTCTCTTCAGACGGGTCAGAAGTCAACCGTCTCTCTCCCAGACGGGTCACATTTCCCCATGCCGTCTCAAGCCTTCGGTTCAACCGTCTCTCAAGACGGGTCACATTTTCCCATGAGGACTCGCCGTCTCTCGAGACGTCTCGGGTATCGTCGTCTCCGGTGAGTCCCGATGATTAGTCCGGCGCTTCGGTTGTCCAGGTCTGTCCTATAAATACCGTTCTAAGTCACAAACTCCGTCCCATTCCCGTCAGACTATCACCCCACCACCGTCTAACACTATCACCACCACCACACCACCACCACCGTCCACCACCACAGTCTAATTCATCCAAATGGCACCGCAACGATGGACCGAAGAACAGGAAATTGCACTGATTGCAGCATGGCGCCATGTCGAAGAAAGCACCCACCAAACCAACAAATGGTTCCGTATATTGCACGAGTACAATCGGCTGGTTGGAGGGTCAGACCGGACAACCGAGTCTCTTAGCCGGAAGTTGAACGATTTGACCATGAAGTGTCAAATCTTCAACGGGTACCACAACCGGACACTTCAGTTGGTACCCCCTGGCTTTCCCGAAGACGCGACAATTAGACACACAAAAAGACAGTATCAAACCAGGGAGCGCAAAGAATTTAAACATGTGTCTGCCTGGCAAATGATGAGGGATCGTCTTAACTAGTTTATAAAACCTTTGTAATCGAAGTAATTTTATTAATGCAATGAATGTTTATTTATGTTTTTTTTATATAAAAGTAAATATTTCATTAAACAAACTATACTATTACAACAACAATAAACAAACTATACTATTACAACAACAATAAACAAACTATACTATTACAACAAACTTCCTAAATTTACTTGCTAAGAACTTTGTTTGAATGGTGTATGTGTGCTTCATAGACAAAGAACTCTTCTTGCAAATAAAATAGACTACCACATTGTAGATGCAAATTACACGGGTTAACCCACACGCAGATGCAACAACAATCTAAGTAGCCGTACGCAGATGAAACAACAATCCAAGTAATCGGACAATATTTTCGTAAGCCGGTAGGCTTCGGTTGGGAAAGCAAAAAACGTCATTGGTTTGGAAGATGAAAGGTTTGGGGAGGGTGGTGGGTGCAAATTTTGTTAAGTGAATTGGGGTATTTATATACACTCGTGAGACGGTTCAGACGGTAGCCCGAAACGGCTTGAGACGGCATGGGGAAATGTGACCCGTCTGGGAGAGAGACGGTTGACTTCTGACCCGTCTGGAGAGAGACGGTACAGCCTCGGGATGGGAGACGCCACGTGTTGGTTGACCATTGGATCTAAAACCAAAGGATCTCGGAGACGGTTCAGGCTTGTTGGGAGCCGTGTCCCGTCTCTCCAAACACGGTCAACGGGCTATTTTGACCATTTTCCCTAAAAATATTAAAATTGGTAACTGTTGGGGAAACAAAAAATACACTATAGCTAAATCGGTGCATGAGTATCTAGAGTTTATACTTTTTTTTTCGCGATTTAGCCACTTAGTTTTTAAACTCAAACAATACAATCCCATGAGTTTTTAAACACAACTAGTGGTATTAAATACCCACATAATGCGGCGGGGTTGCAAAAATTATAAGACTTAGTTTTGACGATTTGTACATTGGTATTTACTATGCGAAGAAAAAATAGCATAGTCGGGTGATGTAAACGGTGGTTTGTTCGGGGTGTTCAAATCCATGGTTGAATTTGTATTGAGAGATATAGATATTAAATTATTAACATGAGTGGTATAGAGAGAATTGGTAGAAAGAATGGTGTAACAACCAAAAAGTTAAAGCTCCCATTGGCATTGATAACCATTCGAGATTCCTGAGTACTCCGACCCACGATCAGGGGCGGATCTACGGTTCCCTAGGGGGTTTTCGGGAACCCTCTGGGTTTAAAATTTTTAGTGTTATTATATATAGAAAATTCTGTAGGAACCCCTAAATATATTTAAAAGGAACCCTTAACAATATCATACCAGTGCTCCAATGGTTATTCCCCTTTCTAAGTATCAAACCCCAGGTTCAATTCCCGTTGGAGTCCTTTTTATATTATTCTATCTTTTGTTTTTTTTTATTAACAAAGTTAGGGTTTGCCTCCGCCTTTTCTCCTCCTCGCGGCTCACTGTCTCCCTGTTGAGAGTTATTATTATTCCTTCTGACAAGAACTTGCAAAGAGATTACTTTTGGGAGTTTTACTTAAGATATTTTTTTTCTTTTTCATCGTTTCTTTTCCTATTTAAGTATTGTTATATATTTGCAAATATAATAATTGCCTTTTAATTATTTATTTAGAAATGTCAATTTCAGTTGCTGAATTGTATTAACTGTTGGTGTTTGATAAAAATTAGTTAGTATTAGTGTTCTTGATTATGTTTTGTTTTTGTTTACTGTATTTTTTTTTAAACCGGTTTAAGTAAAAAATTGAGTAAGGTTGGGATGAAATGAATCTAGTTATTTGAATTGAGTTGGGTTTAGATATGCTTTAGTAAGGAAAGTGCAGGTGCAATTGAAGTGAGCCCGAGTTTGATTGGGTTTGTACTTGTTTAATTTATGAGAGCTTGAGCCTGGCTTGATTTGAGCTATGTTTATAAGGCGTGAGCTTGATTTGTTAGTAGTTTTTCAAGGTTGTTTATTATTTATTACTATGAAAAACTACTAACAAATCAAGCACAAGCCTAAAAAACAAAGCTCAAATCAAGCTAAGTTCGAGCTCTTATAAATTAACCGACCTTGTTTATTAGGCTTGAGCTTATAAATAGCTTGAAAACCATTTTAGCGAGGTAACCACCAACTTGCTTACATATATTCTATTGTATTTTTATTATGTGATGGACTTTATCCGAACCGTCAAACCGACCAGACTTTTTTTTATGTTCGGTCATATGGAATTGGAGCATAAAAAAGGAACCCCCTGAAAAAAGTTTCTGGATCCGCCACTGCCCACGATCACGTGACACCTCACTGGACCCTCTCCAAGCCCACACCTACCAGCCTTATACGCTTGTGTGATGATGGTGGAAAACAAGATTAGGTTATTGTCTCGAGTTAACAGTTGATTTATACTTATATATTGGGGCTAAGCGAACAACTAGCTACAATGATTACTAAGTTATCTGTATGTATTGTTCAAAATTTAGTATAAAATATTATATTTACCGTTCTAAAAACCGGATATCCAAAAATTAAGATATCCGAATTTTTGAATCGGATATCCAAATATCCAATTTTTTATAACATATTTTATTTTATATATTAAAAAATATAAATTTTCGGATATCCGATAAAAATAAATGTATAGATTTTTGGATATCTGAAATATCCAAAAAAAAAAAAAAAAAAAAAATTCAAATCACTATCGGAATCAAAAAATTCAGATAGTTTCGGATGCAGATATTGGATGGTTCAGATCGGATTTTCGGATTCGTATATTTAAACACCCCTAGTATCACACATTCTGTTGTAAATAAAACAAATTTTCGTTAACTATAATATAATAGTATGTATTTCTGAAGGGGTAGGGTCCCAATTCCTAGCGCATTGGCGGACCCTACCTCACAACATCATCATAACATATCCGCGGAGAAGAAACCATTCGAAATGGTTAAGTACAAGAAGATGAGACATCTCCGCGGAACTCCCTCCGCGGAGCTTCAACCTCGGTGGAGCTTAGTCCTCATAGAGATCATACGTGGAGTTCGATCCACCCACGCGGGACAATGCGCCCAACTCAACGATGGTCTCCCGCGGATAGCTCACAGCCTGATTTACCAGCCCGACCCATTCCGCCTGGGTCTTCGGCGTTGGGGTGACCTTCCCCATCCTCTTCTTCTGCTTCTCCGGAGAGGTTTCAGTATCCTCCGGATTTGAGGAAGATGACTCCTTCCGCTTATCAGATACGTCAACTACACTCACAGGCGTCGACTCATATATTTTTACATAATCTACTTTTTTATAAGTATGAGTCCTGAGCGCCATTTTTCAACGACCACGAGTTTTCGAAATCCTAGAGGGGCTTGGGATGAACCAACTCCTCTAAAGATTCGGTTGACTCCTCAATGAAAATAATTACGCGCGAGAATCTTCTCGACGCCCAGCTCGACAGAGGATCAGGGTTTATAGGAGTCTCACCCGTGGCGCGGAAGTGCGCTGGCGCGTTATCCAAGTTAGGCAGATAGAACCTGGCCAACATCTCCTCTACTACTGATAGACGGTCCGTCGGGGGGGGGGGGTCTCCACCCTAACCTCTCCTTGTCACGTGCCAAGAAGGCACCAAACTTTATCACACTTGCAGATGATAAAAAATGTTAGTTTTTTTTCCACAAAAACATCAGAGCATCAATAAAAAGGATGTGCAAGGACAAAACTTACCCTCATCAAGGATGTAAGGCTCCTGTCCTGGAACCAAGCGCAACCGGCTCATCCCCAACATCACAAGCAGTGCCTCCTGACATTGATTGGTGTCGAAGGGGGAGGTGTTAGAAGTCAAGGTTACAAACCAATCTTGGTCCTTGTAACCTTGCATCACTGGGTAGGCGGGGAGCTTCTGGCGCTCCCCAATCACCTTCCAGGGCATCTCTACAGGGATCACCCCCCGCTTCACGTAAAATAACTTCTCCTTCTAGTCATGCATGGACTTGGGAGGATCAGTTTCCACCGGCTGCACCTTCAAGCGCATGGCAAAGTTAAACCAGGATTGTTCCCTGGCCATAAAATAGAAAACATTGAACCGCTCGAAAGTCGGTTCAACGTACAAGGCACGACAACAGGCTTCTAATGCATAAGCCTGAGCATGCCAAACCCACTGAGTTGGGTTATATGGATGGCATAGGACACCAAAGTATCGATTTAAAACTTGATGGCCAGAAGACGGAACCCACACTTCATGAAATGGGCACCATACAGGGCTATCTTGCCCTCAGAGTTGGTCAAGGCTGTCTTCCCTGGCTTCGGCAACTCCAGCTCCCAAGCCGGAGCAAGCTCCTGGTCCCGGACAAACTCGTTAAAACTGTCCTGGGCCCAATTTACTGTGGTTTTCACCAGGGTCTTTTAAGTCTTTGTTTTCTCCACGTTTTGCTCCGTGGGGTTCTCCTTGGTCTGTGAAGATTCAGACATCTTCATGATGAAGAAATCTGGAAAAAGATCGCTGGAAAGTTTGAAGAATCGTCGGAAGTTTTGAAGACCGGTCGGAAACTTTGAAGATCCACTAGAAAGTTTGAAGGTTTGAGAGAGGATTTAAACTTTGAAGGTTTGAAGAAATTTGGAGAAGTGAGGAGAGAGAGGAGGGAATCACTTATTTATACCTATCGCATTAAATGCGATGGGTCACAGTTGGAATAAAAAACAATCGATCCATGATCTGGACGCAACGGATGAAGCTACGCACTTTCAACAGAGCAGTTAAATTGGCGTGTGTGGCCTCCCACGCGCCTGACACATGAGGTCTGACACTCACCACGTGTCACAATCCTGAAGACTGCCAGTTGTACTCGTGCGCGTGGCTTCCCACGCGCCTGACACAGGACGTGTTGCACTAGACACGTGTCAGCATCCTGAAGACTGCCAGCTGCACTCGCGCGCGTGGATATCACCGTGCCTAACACAAGACGAAAATTTCGTCTATCACGTGCCTGATTTGACTGCCATCATGACGACATGCCTTCTGCCGTCTGACACGTCTACCAACGTTTTCGACTTCCTCAACACGCCTCCTTGGTTTCCCCCCAAATTTATGACAACTTTTTAAATTCTCAGCGCATTTACTTCCAATCATCTCCACATTAACTACAACGACGGCGCATTAACTTCATTAAAAAGTGAAGATACGTCACCCGCATGGTTACACCTCAACAACCAAGCCTGCCATGTCATCAGTTGTCAATACCTTGACGTATAAACGAAAGGACGTTCTCTGCCTAATTCCTCCTCAGGATCACGCCTGCCACGTCATCACTCGGTGATACCTTCACGTAAAAATGAAATGACGTTCTCCGTCTGATTCCTCATAAGGATCACGCCTGCCACGTCATCACTCGGTGATACGTTGACGTAAAAATGAAAGGACGTTCTCCGCCTGATTCCTCCTTAGGATCACGCCTGCCACATCATCACTCGGCGATACGTTGACATAAAAATGAAAAGACGTTCTCCGCCCGATTCCTCCTCAGGATCACGCCTGCCATGTCATCACTTGGCGATACGTTGACGCCAAAACGAAAAGACGTTCTCCGCCTGATTCCTCCTGAGGGTCACACCTGCCACGTCATCACTCGGCGATTGTTTTACAGCGCAAAAATGAAAAAATTCTTTCCATTATTTACATTTCTGCATTCCAAAAGTGTGAGACACCTCTCCAGGTGTCCCACAGGCGCATAAATCATAAATAGTTTTCCTTTTTGTAACACCCAACCGATGGCGGAAACATCGAGGTGTCACGAGGTAACGATTGTTCATAAGCTCGAGGTACTAAAATACAAATATTTATTTAATCACGATAAAGTGTCAAACATTACATTTCAAAACATTACATCTAGAAACAAAGCATAAGTTTTATTCATGATGTCTAAGTCCAAGCCTTATGTGATAAACTTCAAGCATCTCCTGAAACATGTACAAAATAGTATATGTCAACACACATGATGTTGGTGAGCACACTTTTTTTTAACACAAAGCTTCATTAACAAAAACGGATGAAACGGACCTCAAAAAGGAATCCCGCCGCCAATATTACATCATATACAACGGGTACTTGACCCACTCATTCCAATTAATATCCTTATGTTTGCTACGATGCTTCAACCAAAGAAAAGACAACGCTTTCACCCTCGCAACAATCTCTACCATCCTCGGTGTCGAATTCTGGAAGATCTTGTTGTTTCGCTCGGTCCATAGCAGCCAGCAAGTAACCATGACTATACCTCTCATAACCTTCATCACCCATTTAGACTTGGTCGAAACACAATGAAGTTGCAGCAGCTCCGTGACTGAATCCGGATTCCAACCATAAAGCTTACACCAATTCCAGATACAACTCCATATCCCATTCGAGAAGCCACAAGAAATCATAATGTGCGCCACAGATTCGTCAGCTGCCTCACACAACGGACACCGTGTATCCAAAATGTTCACTCTCCTGCAAACCAAAGCCAGCCGCGTCGGAAGACGGTTATGCTCCATTCTCCAGCTAAAAATGTTAATTTTTATAGGCAGCCAAGATTCCCACTTCATAAACTGAACCACGGGAGTGTACCGATTCTTCCTTAACCAAGTCTTAACGGCAGCGACTGAGAAGATGCCATCCGAACTCGGCTCCCAAAACCACTTATCCGCTTTATCTACAAATGGTAAAAATGTTAATTTTGTTGGTGAGCACACTTAGTTAGTGTACGTATGGTATAGGTATAAAAAGGTTTTACAATTCAGGTATCATTATTTAAGCAAGGCAATATGATAAACACGTAAGCATGCAATGCGGGTCATAATCAAAACTTCATGTTGACAAAGACTAAAGAATTAACAATGACCCAAGACTTCCCAAACGTATAGGTACTTTTCATTAGGCGGGTTGTCAATCCAAATAGCGCTATCCATTGTTAAAGTCGGCTAGCAAAGTTAATGATTATGTAACGATTGCAAGTATACTACATTTATGTCTAATCATCAAGCACAAGAATTCAAAGCATAACACGTATATGAATTGTATGTAAAAACGTTTATGAGTATGTGTAAGTGTAAGTTTTATAGGTGTACATGAATCACCTTAAAAGTGTAAGAAAAGATAAAAAGGGGATAAGTATACTCACAGGTTTGCTAAGCACGATAAATCCAAATAAACTTGTCACGAGTTAAGACTACGAATTCTGAAGAACTCAACCTATACGTATAAGAGTACTAATAAGGTACATGTCTTAAAAGTCTACGGTGTCCAGAATCTAAGGCGTTAGGATTCGCTAAATTATTTGGGGAAATTATGTTTTTATGAAAATATGTATTTAACGATAAATATGTATCACGAATAGATATTATGTTTTTAAGTTTCATAAAATGACTAAGTAAACTAATTATTATCATTTGAATATTTTGAATAAAAGTATTCTAATTAATTTATATAAAGGTTTTACGTAATCATTTTAACTAAATATATAGCGATTATAATGAATACATACTAATTAAACAAATAAGTCTAAGATTTACACTTATGATTTTCAGCTCTAAAATATTTTATAGAAAAATATTTATAAAAGTGATTTTATATATGATATATAATTTAGATTATTTATTTATGTCTTATTAAGCATAAATAAGATTAAAATACAAGATAAACTTCAAAAAGGTTATTTTGATGAAAAATAGGAAAATCCATAAAACATATTATTTTCTGAACTAATAAATTTTATTTAAGTTTCTGGTGGTTAGAAATAACTTCACAAAAATTTTGGGATTTAAATCCTTTAAAATGAATTTTTAATTAATTTATTATGATAAAAAGGATTTAAATTGATAACTATACGAAAATAAATTATTTTCCCAAAGATAAAAATATTATAATCTTCTATATGATGTCAAGATACTGCACCTTAAGTTTCATAATTTTTGGAATAAGAATGAATTTATTATGAATATTATTTTTTTAAAGCTAATTAAACAAATAAAATAAGATAACATGTAAAAACGTTTCAAAATAGAGGAAAAATGACATGAAAATATTCTAACATATTTAAATATATTTTCACCAATTTTCATGTTAAAATACATAATATACGATTTTATATGAATTAAACATGATTTAAGATATATAAAATGATTAAAAATATTAAACAACTTCAAAAATTCACGGAAATATTCATATAACTTCTAATCAGTAATATGAACATACATACCAAGTTTCATAATTTTTAGATCAACGATGGTTGAGTTATGGATTTTTAAAGTTGTACATACTTTTAAATCAAAATCCTCAATTAATGAATAACACCCTAAACCTTAGATTTTTCAATTGGAGCCCTTAATGATTATGTTTGCTGAATTAAACAGAGGGCTTTTGTTCTAATAACATAAATGAAATAATAACCAAAAAGAATTGGAAAAACTCACGAGTTTGATAGTCTAATTAATAAGAAAACAAAAATAGAAAACCCGAATAACAAGCCTCCAATTCGTGAAACTGATGAGATGTTAATCAATGGTTCTTGCACAGACTTCATAGACTAGATAGGAAGAGTATATGTGTGTGTTTAATTGTGATAGAACTAGATAGAAATGGTGCAATTTGATTATGATTAAAATGGGTATTTATAAACAAAAAATTCTACTAATGTGAACACAAAAAAATTTGGTTGAGTACAAGAGGTGATGGTGGCTGGATGGATATGTTTGGTATTGGAGTTGGCTATTTTTTTAAGGGGAACTAAAATGGTGTATTTAGATAAAGTGAAAGGTGCCATTGTCACACTTTTTTCCAAAGCTAAAAGAACCTATGGAAAAAATGGTTTTCCTTTTTCCTTAAAAAGCTGCAACGAGCACTTTTTAGCATACATTTGACAATAAGCAACAAACGGAGCACCGGATCTTTATGGATGTGCTCGGGATTCCAAGTAACAAATGTGAATGAACCTTCACCCACCTTATAAGCTTATAGTCCAGCACCCACCAGACCTCTCCGCAAGACCAAGAGAGACACCGGACTAGGGGGACTTGAAGGGGTAGGGTCCCAATTCCTAGCGTATAGGCGGATCCTACCCCACAACATCATCATCATAACACATCCGCGGAGAAGAAACCATTCGAAATGGTTAAGTACAAGAAGATGACACATCTCCACGGAACTCCCTCCGTAGAGCCTTAGCCTCGGCGAAGCTCAGTACTAATAGAGATCATACGTGGAGTGCGATCCACCCGCGCGGGACCATGCGCCCAACTTAGCGTTGGTCTCCCGCGGACAACTCACAGCCTGATGTGCCTCAGGCCTGGTCTGCCATAACGGTGCGCTAGCAGGGAAGGTGCAGCCCACCTTGAGCCCCACTTGCTACAATGTTCCTTTGGTGTCAGATGTCACTTCAGTCAGTCTTCCATAAGGAGCAGAGTGTAGCCGCCTGACACACTCTGACGCAGGTAGAAAGATCTACTTCGAGCCAATGACAGCTCGCCATGTGAACCAATGGCAGGGCGGTACTCCTTTGTCTCTCCTTATCTAGTTTGCTTTATTTAACTCCTAGTCCAAATCTAACTATTTGTGCCAAAAGTAAGGCAATCCCATAACCCGAGCCAAGCCCATCGCCGAGGTTATGGGTAAATGGTCACCGGCCCGTGTAAACTCCTATAAATAGGAGGTCTCACCTCCTTCAACAACATTCGATTCTCCAGAGAATACACTTACACTTACCGGGCCAAACCACCATTTTTGTGTCTGCTATCACGGGTCTTTCGATACTCTAGGCGGTCGCCTCCTTTTGTACGGCCCTCCGATTATTTACATGTCACGGATCCAGCCTCGGTGTAGAGCAAATGATTGTATCCTGCAGCAAACACGAGTCGCCACCCCACGTACCTCCTGTGAGGTAATTCCTGTATACTCTTTGTACTCGCTGTGTCTTCAATTTCACTTATTAAAAAAACCATCTGCATATAATCTTCTCTTTGTTTATTTAGTGAAGCAAAATGTCACATTACTTGAATGGATCAATTTGATAAGTCATGTTGGGAAAGAGTAAATATGAAATTCGAAGTTTATAAAGATGTACAAAATTTTTTTATGAAGTTAATGTGTGTGAATATATATATATATATATATATATATATATATATATATATATATATATATATATATATATATATATATATATATATATATATATGAAATTGCAACCATGCATATGGAAAAAAAAATCACAAAAAAGTACAAAGAAATTCACATTTACCTTCAATCCATCATCCTAATTCAACTCAGCTCACCAATGCCATATGTGTTAGAACAAATTGGTATTAAATTCACAAAATTGATAATTTTTATTGAGATGGCAACAACGTTAAATAGCATTACATCTAACAGAAACAAAATAACAACCAGCTAAGAAACATGAGAAAAACTAGGTCAACAGAAGACTATGACTCCACGTGCTAAACAACTTATTCAAAATAGAAAGACTAAATCAAACTCCAAACGGTCATCATGCAATTGTAGGAATAGGTACGTGACTTGAACTCCAACAAACCTCCCCTCAAACTTGAGAGTCTACAACTTCTGTTGATGCCTTTTCTGTGGACGTCACCGTCGAATAGACTAGGGTTGAGTCTTAGTATTGTATTACATGAGATTGTGGTGATCCATAAGGGCATTTTATGGATCTGACGCATTTGTAAAATATAGGACAATACGCAAAGCCAGGTTCGACCTGTAGTGTAGGGCGAATGTGGAAATCTTCCACATTCGACCTATACTAAGGGGCGAAGGTGGAATTCTGTGTTGGACTATAAATAGCAATCTCATGTGTTGGTTTTCATTTGTAGATTTGAGTTTGTGCTTTGAATGCTCTCAAGGGGGAGGTCATGCCCGACCTCCCCCAGCCCCGAGATAGATATTTATCCTATTGACGACAGTGTCTGTAACCGTTTCTGTAGTAATACGAATCTGTGATGACGTTGTTATCGTTAATTTCTGTCTCGTCTCGAATCTCCCGTCTGAAACCGAGCTGAATTCGCTTAATCGATCCGTGAATTAGGTCATGACAGGGGATTTAGCATTGCTGTTTGATGTAAAGAACATAAATGGAGAATATGTTGCATTTGCTGGAAAAAGGAGGGATGAAAGTGAAACCTTTTGGTCGAACGTGGAATTTATCACTTACTTTCTACATTCGGGTCACATTTAGGGGACGAAAGTGAAGAAATTTTCACATTCATACTCACATTTTCATTGACAAGGGCGAACGTAGAATTTAAGGTGTAAAAAATTTCGATGGTTAAGCCTGATTTCAGAAAATTTTTGAAATATTTTTTTGTTGAAAAATGATCAATTACTTGACCATATCGAGAACTGATGATCAGATAAGAGCTCAGATAGAAGCTGAACGACAACAATTACAAAGACAATATTCTAAGGTTGACAATTTTTGGGAATTTCCAATGACACCGAAACCAACTGATGAAATGGTACATGTTGACAAGTGTGTTAACAGAGAAGGTGTTCAAAGTGATATTGTGTGTTTAGTCAAACAAATGAGACATGATGATTCCAGTGAATTGTCAGAGAGTGTATGGAGTTCTGATACGAATTCAGAACAGAGTGAATCAAGAGAGAGTAATATCTCAAATGTTGATGCTATATCTGATAATGGTAATAAATCAGATGATGAGGTAAGATCTAGTATTGACTGTGCTAGTTGTTCTGAATGTGTCAAGTTGAAATGTGAATTGATGACACTTATTGAAGACAAACAGAACCTAGCAAATGAACTAGAAAATTGTCAAAACCAAAATAAAGTTTTTGAAAAGAATGAAAAAGATTTGTTAAATAAAATTGAATCTTTAAAGCAAGAAATTTTAGAAATGAATAAAAGTTTTTCAATGAATAACACCACATCAGAATTGAAAGACACAACATTTTGTGTTGAAGTTTCAAACTCTGAGGTGAAGTCCGATTCTAGTCAGAAACATAAAAATGTGGTAGTCACTTCAGAACCTGAGTCTGAAGAGAAAACCATATTTAAATTTCCTGATGGAATGGAAGGATCCTATATGTTGGAAGGACATGACAAGTTGATTCTCAATAAAGATTTTCCAATTGATAATATCAAACAATCTTTACTCAAATGTATATATGTTGATAATATCAATTTGTTAAATCAATTTAAAAATCAATTTGGTCATTTGTCGTTTGAACTAAATCCTAACCAACATGAGGATCAAAAGAAAAATGTTGAAAATAAGAAAGGTTCTAAAGTAAAAGGACCGAAACCAAACAAATCGAAAGGAAATGATCAGATGAAAAATTCTCATCAAAAGAATTCAAGAAATTTTTCATCTAGATCATATGACTCTTATGATTATTCATATACCTCTCGATTTGATGGTTACTGGGGAAACAACTCACCACAGTATTCTCATGGTTATGTTGAACGGAGAAGCTGTTTTGAATGTGGTGAAGTTGGTCATATTGCTGCTCATTGTCCCTACTGGTATTGGGATGGCGGGTATGCATGTAATTTTGAAGAATATAGGTCTTGTTATAACTGCGGAGAGTGTGGGCATTTAGTTGCTGCCTGTCCGTATGTTAAACAGAAAAGGACCGAAGTGAAATTTGCTAGAAACTCAGGCAATGTCAAAAAGCCTGTATCCCCAAAACCAATCAAGAAGCAAAAGGGGAAACAGGTTGTGTATGACAATCGTAACAAAATTGCCTTGAATAAAAATGGAGAATGTGGACGGGTTGCTGCGGTAACGGGGAGTTCTAAGGCTAAGCCTAAGAATAACTCTAAACCTGGGTCTTCATCAGTTAAGTCTGAGAAGATTCCAAACAAAGTTCAGAAGCAGGTTTCAAATAAGAAATCTGAAAAGTCAAAAATCAAAACAATTTCAACAAAATCTAAAATAAACTCTGAACGTGTTTGGAAACCCAAGTCAATTTCTAAATCAATAGCAATTTCTACTTCAAATCAATCCATTGAAAAACCAATTGATTTTTCAAAAGGAGAATGGATTGATGTTCCGAGGATTGATGACCTTGGACGACCCATCATTGTGAAGGGATGGGTACCTCTCTCGTGCTAATTATTTAATAAGTGTGCAGATTGTTCCAGACAGACCTATTAGCTGTTCTTTGATAGTTGATAGTGGAGCATCTGTATCCAACCTATTTATTGGAGAGGTGAAGGTCAGAAGGATGGGATATTGAAGAAGGAAATCATGATTTCAACAGAGAGGAGAGTGTTTGTCGTTTGTTCCAACCTGTGAAGCCGGAAAACATTGCAATCTCATGCAATTGCTCTCAGGTTTTGGATTTTTACAACAGATACGACAAAACGGTTTATTCTAAACTCTCTTATGTTTGTTAATGGCTTTTACTAATTGAAAGATAAAAGTGAGTCAAGTAATCTGAGTGAAAAATGGTTTTTGAAACTCAATGAGTAAACCGCATCGGATATCATTTTATTTTGTTTTTCTTCAAAAGTTTAAAAATCCAAAAATATGCTTATTTTTAGATTTTTAGGGGGAGAAAATTTCAGAAAAATCAAAATAAAAATAGAAAATCGAAAATGAGTTTTCCTGGAGAAAAAGAGGAGATGATAGTACATCAGTGGACTGTCAGATTACTCTAAAAACAAAAATGAATTGATAAACATTGAGTAGCCACTACAATTATATATTGGTAGGCTTGAAATCAAAGTTTAAAGTTCAGCATGGTGATATAAACTTAAAATCAATAACTGATAATCATGTGGATCAACGTATCGTTGGCATATGGTCTTAGTACCGAAATTTCGTTTGATAGATTGCCAAAATCAGAGGTTTCGGATCGTTATATTGAAAGTTATCTGGGGATGGCCTGATTGATTTTTTTGCTGTATTGATTTACAGACCTAGATTCAGTCAGGGTATCTTATTAAAAGAGCTAATAAAGCCAAAACCATAAGTTACCGAATGAGGAACTTAATAATCAAAGATTATCTAATGCATCGTATCAATTCTATGATGAAAGTCATATATGATATTAGTCCTCACCCTTGTAGAGTGCACAAGTCGCTTTGAAGCATTAATTTGCTGACCTGTCACCACTGTGCATCATACCTTGTAACTAAACGGATAACTTCAGTATAATCACGCATTACGATGAAGCTTTGCGCAATTTTTGATACGGGAATGTGTCGCGAGTGCGGGGACCATAGATTACTCAGTATCTAATATTACCATAATGTATCTAAAGTGCTGAGCAATGAATGATGATTTTGAGTTTAAGAGGACAAACATACTGGTAATGGTTGTAGGATGCTCAATGACAAAAACAGAAAATTGATCAAAAAGAGTTATGACTGACTGTTTCAATACTGATATGATCCTCTTACCAGAAAATTCACAAAAATATGTTTAGTTTACTTTTATGCAATTACATTTGAAAATCCAAAAAGATTTTTGGTGTGTTTTAGCATAAACTTTGAAAAATCAAAAAGTTTTGTTTCAATTTTATTTTCGATAACCGATGTTGGGATACTGAATGAGACTGCTCAGATACTTAAAAATTGAAAAAGATTTCAAATTTTCAAGTTTCTGGTACATATTGAAAATGTTTAATAGTTCAGGGGGAGAACTATTGAGGGTCAAAAGGAATGTGAAGAGTACTTCCGAGATATTTGTTGTGTCTAACGCTGGTTGTAGTTTGTGCAGTTTTTAGTAAATTTTTCTGCAGAATCAAACACAACAGGTGCACTGCTCAAGACTCATCGACAAAGAGTGTAACTGAACAAGACCCAAACCTGAACATCAAGATCACCAGAACAACAGAAGCTAGTAAGAGGTTGTTAAAGAAATGATTGAAGATCGAAGAATTCAAGATTATAGTCTATCTAAATATCTGGATCAACAAATGCCAAAGCCAAGATTTCTTGAGTCTGTCTGAGATTTCGAAGTTTACTGGAGAGATAGACAGGAACTTCGACACAAACGTGCATGAAGATGGAAAGTTTTCAAGTCATTCAAGATGATGAGATCAAGACTTGAAGAGTTGATAACTTTCTGATTTGGTACATCACTAGCTAGGTCCAAGGGGGAGATTGTAAGTGCATTATTCATGTATGTCCCCAGCTAGTGATCCGGTACTGAATGTCGAAGGTTCAGATAATCAGAAAACGACCAAGACTTAAGCTGGAGGATACATTCGACCAGTCTGAAGGTCGAATGTAGCTTGTCTAGGGTCGAATGTAGAGTGGTTGATTGGAAAGGCTACATTCGTCCACATGAAAGGGGCGAATGTGGAGAAATTACACATTCGACCATATGACAGGGGCGAAGGTGGAAGCCTATATATAGGGAAAGTTAGTTATTTTGAAAGTGAGTTTTTGAGAGTTAGTTATCATTTGAGCTTTTCCCTAGTGTCTGAGTGTGTGTTTTTCTCTGTATTAGGTCTAAGATTTCATTTGTAAACATCTTGATTTGATCTAATACAAAGATTAAAGTTATGGAAATTGCTCGGTGATTCGTTATCTGTTTTCATCACGATCTTTATCGTTTATTTCTTGATCATTTTGCACGATCGTTGGGGATTCCGCACCCTACGGTTGGTATTCGTGAGATCACGTTTCTTGATTACGATCCGAAACGAATTCTCAATTGGTATCAATTGTTGATGTAACAATGTGTCTGATACTTCAACAATAACTGACAGAAGATGCTAGTTGTGTTTAGGATTCGCCAGCAACATCCAAGGGGGAGATTGTTGATGCACTTTCTGTAGACGTCACTGTCGAATAGACTAGGGTTGAGTCTTAGTATTGTATTACATGAGATTGTGGTGATCCATAAGGGCATTTTATGGATCTGACGCATTTGTAAAATATAGGACAATACACAAAGCCAGGTTCGACCTGTAGTGTAGGGCGAATGTGGAAATATTCAACATTCGACCTATACTAAGGGGCGAAGGTGGAATTCTGTGTTGGACTATAGATAGAAATCTCATGTGTTGGTTTTCATTTGTAGATTTGAGTTTGTGCTTTGAATGCTCTCAAGGGGGAGGTCATGCCCGACCTCCCCCGGCCCCGAGATAGATGTTTATCCTACTGATGACAGTGTCTGTAACCGTTTCTGTAGTAATACGAATCTGTGATGACGTTGTTATCGTTAATTTCTGTCTCGACTCGAATCTCCCGTCTGAAACCAAGCCGAATTCGCTTAATCGATCCGTGAATTCGGTTTCTAACTGGATTCTCAACTTCAAGATTGTCTTTGATTGAACACACTCCCAGTTTTGCCTTTAACCCAATTTTGCCTTTAACTTCAAAAAATTCTCTCATCTGAAAGGCTTTGTAAATATATCTGCCAATTGTTCACTTGACCCGCAATGCTCTAGTATAATAGTTCCATCTTTCACAAAATCTCTTAGGAAGTGATACCATATTCCAATGTGCTTGCATTTACCATGGAAGACCAGATTTTTTGAAATCTTAATAGTAGATGAATTATCACATTTTATGAACATGTTGTCCCGCATCTTTAGATTGAATTCATTTAGTATTTCCTTGAACCATAAAGCTTGACAGGCACAAGCAACTGCAGCTATGTATTCAACCGATGTGGAAGATAATGCCACAACATCTTGCTTCTTCAACGACCAAGCGACAACACCTTCATCCCATAGAAAAACGTAACCATAGGTGCTCTTCCTAGCATCCAAATCTCCTGCAAAATCACTATAAATGTGAACTTTTTCAATCATCCTAATCCACCTCTTATGTACCAAATGTCGTGATCCAAAGTTCCCTGTAAATAATTTAAAACTCATTTAGAAGCTGCAAGATGCATCTCGGTGATATGTTGTAACCTCATTAATTTTCCCTATATTTTTAAATCAATAAAAGCTCATTTTTTTCTAACATTTATGTTCCACACTCTTTATATACAAGTGTAATTATATTTAAAATTTAACCCTATACTATAATGCATGAGGGAGAGGTAGTTTAAGATACCCAAAAGTTAAGAACTTTATTTTCATTAACAACCTTAAAATGAAGGTAAAATAGTAATTCAAACACTTTTACACTTTAGTACCTCATCTTAGTTACACTTTAATTCCCTCATCTTTAACCAAATTTTAGATAATTAATTAGTAGTTACACTTTATCTCCCTTATAGAAAATTAATCACCCCACGATTTATAAATAACCTTAACTTTTCTTACGATAATATTTTCTTTAAGAAAATACACCATAAAAATGAGCATTTTGTTATCTTTAATTTGAGTATAGTATTTCTATAGTTTTTTTTAATTTATAAAAATTGATATGTTATGTGATTGATATTATCCAGGGGTGGACAATAATTGAATCGTTATGAAACCAAACTATATAGCAATATATTATACAAATACAAATATGTGTATACATATGTATAAGTCTATAATATCAATATCTATACTATAATATAGTATAATGAAGATAGGAGAGAGATGAATGATAATTTGTCATTTTTAAAAGGTAGACTCGGTTGTATATCGGTTCGAATTGAACAAATCGAACCATGAACCAGACAACCTATATTTCCCCAATGCTTTAAAGCATGATGTACAACATACTATAGCTATAATTTTAAGGGTTTTAAAGGGGTGTAAGTTTTAAAGCATAATGTACAGCTTTAGAATGAATATACTCTCAAACCCAACATATCCCGCTTATCCCTATCATCTGTTGTTGATTCAGAATTCAAATAACCAAAATCTGTTCAAAACATCAAACTCCATGCCTAAACACAAACACACACACACACACACACTCTCCCCTAAATTAAGGAGCAGATTGTTTCATGGCTCGATTTGAAGATGTTTGATTTAAAGGTTCAAACGATTCCAGTAATTCTCTTACTACAACATATCAAAGAACAATCCACTCACTAAATCGAAGGACAACGAATCCATATGTGATCTGCAAATCAGTAATTTTTTTGAATCTTTATTAGTATTTTGTATCTTGTTTTTTATTTGATTTAAACTATAGAGATGGAGCGATTGACGGTGTTGCCGCCGATTACAATGGTTATATTGGTTGTCTTCTTGGTTGCCGCTAGCGTGGTGGTTCACGGTGGTTTTTGTAAAGCTCTGGTGGTGTTCATAATCTATTTAGGTGATTGCTCTAGTGATGTTTACGGTGGTTGTGGTGGTCTTTTGAGGTGACATGAAGGCGTTGATGGTGGAGACAAGCTTGGAACTATTCGGTGGTGTAGGGTCATAATAGTTAATATGGCATCACATAATTTACTCCTACAAATCCTCCTACTGCTTATTATTTGGTCAATATAGTTTAATGTAATTTATTTGTATGTTACACATTTCCTTTTGTATGTATTGTACCTATTTATTTAAGTACCTATTTATTTAAGTCAATGTAAATCACCCAATATGGGCAGTGAAGTTTTCACCCACATGGTATAGAGCCTAAGAGCCTATCTTTTGTTTTTCTTGTATTCATCTCCTTTTTTCTTCTGCGTATTCTTTTTTCACCAACCCCATGTCTCCTTCAACTGATTCATCCCTCCCCATGGCTATTCTTCTTCATATGCTCACCTTAAAACTGTCTTCATCAAACTTACTGGAAGAACCAAAGTCTTCCATTTCTCACCTATCAAAAGCTTGTCGGTCACGTTGATGGCTCTGACTCCCCACCACCGGCCACCCTCACTGTTGACTCTAAGGAGGTTCCCAACCCTGATTACGCCTCCTGGGTTAACAAAGACCAACAAGCTATCCTTATTATTCAGTCATCTTTAACCGAAGAAGCTGTGGCTTAAATTCTAGGGCTCACTTTTGCTCGTCAGATTTGGTGTGCTTTAGAGGCGGCCTACAGTAACACCTCCCTTGAGAGGATGCACCTTCTTCATGACAGCCTTTGCTAACTCATCGAAAGCTCCTCGACCGTTGCTGATTTTGGCTGGAAGTTCAAAGCGATTTGTGACCAACTATCTGCCATCGACAGCCGGTCTCTGAAACTGACAAGACTCATTGGTTTCTCTGTGGTCTCGGGTCAGCCTTCAAAAGTTGGTCTATGGCCATTTGAACTATCA
This sequence comes from Ambrosia artemisiifolia, assembly GCA_032199755.1. Taxonomy (NCBI): domain Eukaryota; kingdom Viridiplantae; phylum Streptophyta; class Magnoliopsida; order Asterales; family Asteraceae; genus Ambrosia; species Ambrosia artemisiifolia. The sequence continues at coordinate 2,688,562 of CM063526.1, read as the reverse complement.
GGGACCCCCTGTCATTCCGTGAACTACTCACCAAATCTGAAAGCCAAGAGCAATTCCATAAGACCCTTCATCCACCCAGCCCTGCTCCAGTAGCTTTCGTTGCTAATCCATCACAACCCCGTTCCACTGGAAACCCCATGACCCGTTCCAAAACAGTTTCAAACAACCGTGGTTCAGCCTCAAATACTCTCACTCCTCCACCAATGGTCACTATGCGAACAAGTGTCCAAAACTATCTTCATTCATTGCTGCCTCTAACACCTAGGATTAGGGGTGTTCAAAAATATCCGAATCCGAAAATCCGATCCGAAATATCCGATATCCAAATCCGAAACTACCCGAAAAACCGGATATCCGAAATTTCGGATATCTGAAATTCGGATATCCGAATTTTCGGATTCGGATTCGGATAGTGATTTTGAAAATTTTCGGATATTTCGGATATCCGAAAATATCCGAAAATTTATAAAACAATTTTATCGGATATCCGAAATATCCAAATATCCGAAGATATCCGAAAATATCCGAAAATATCTGAAATATCCAAAAAATATCCGAAAATATCCGAAAAATATATCCGAAAATATCCGAAATATCCGAAACTATCCGAAAATTTATATATAAAACATATAAAATAAAATATATTATAATAAAATCGGATATTCGGATATCCGAATCACTATCCGATCGGATACGGATTCGGATAGTGAAATCAGCTATCCGAAAATTTCGGATATCCGAAATTCGGATATCCGAATTTTCGGATATCCGGTTTTGAACACCCCTACCTAGGATAACATTGCATAAGCCTTTTAGGCACAGTGCCATGTTACCACAGATGATCCTGATTGTAGGGCTGTTCAAATCGCTCGCCGCTCGTGGCTCGCTCGTTGCTCGTTCGAAAAATGCTCGAAAAATGCTCGCTCGGTCTTCCGCTCGGTTGTATATGAGCCGATCGGCTCGGTTCGGTTTGTAAATAAGCCAAGCACGAGCAAAGGTACGCTCGGCTCGGTTCGGCTCGAATAAATTTTTATTTATTTAATAATAGATATACACACAATTTGTAGATAAATTTATGGCTTTTTATATAACATTATATTGGATTTGCCTCAATATATGCAAACAAAATATAACTAGCCCACTTAAATCAATAGAAATTAAACACTAGATTTAATAGTAAAACAATAAGTCATGAGGTGACAGTTTTGACTTTTATTTATGTTATTAGTCGTTCATCGCTAATTGTTGTTTGATATCACACCTACGTCACAATGCAAAAATTGTTCTCTGACATATGCTCATCATCTAACCAGCCTCAATCTATGCCTCATCATTGGACACTAGGATCTCAATAGTAGTGTTATTATCGGACATTTCTACCTTAGTTGTCACCCGACAATGAAAACATCGAAGGAAACATCGCAATTTTATGATCGTACATATTACTCTCAGCTCGATTATCGCTCGGCGCTCGCTCGGAAAATTTGTGCACGAAGAATACTTGTTCGGTTTTTCGCTCGATTGTAAACGAGCCGCTCCGCACGGTTCGGTTTGTAAACGAGCCAAGCACGAGCAAAGCTCCGCTCGGATCGGCTCGGCTCGTGAACACCCCTACCTGATTGGACTGCCAACACAGGTGCCACATCTCACATGACCGATAACCCCGGTAATCTTCATACCTCTTCCTCGTACAACAACAATTCCTCTTTTGTTTTTGGTAATGGTCACTCATTACCAATTTCTCATAATGGCCTTTTTCTCTAAACAACCATGTATCTTTAAATGATGTTCTAGTTATTCCCAACATAACTAAAAACCTCCTTTCCATCAATAAACTAACAAACGATTATCCTTTTGATGTTCTATTCTCAAACACGTGTTTTGTTATTCAGGACCGGAAAACAAGCCAACCGCTTGCTCAAGGTCGGTGTGAGGACGGTCTTTACGTTCTTAGAGACAAGAACCTTGCTTTTGTTGATTCTATTTCGTCAAATAAAGCCTCGTTTAAACTGTGCCATAATCGTTTAGGGCATGTTGCCTTTGATACTATTTATCATCATCATCATCATACTCAGTTGATCCCATCTATAGCAAAGCTAAGGTAGGGTCTGAGGAGGGTATGATGTAGACAACCTCACCCCTAAGAATAGAGAGGCTGCTTCCAGTGAGACCCCCGACTCGATGTGGTTTGGTATCAAGCCTTGGACATAAGGCACGGAACACTTAGCAATCGGGACAAACCCGATCGGTGCATGTACCCCTTTATCTTTTGGCTATCAACGCCACCACATGATGCATGATTAACCATCCGTCGTTTTTAACGTTATTTTCACGAAATGAGTAAAATAACGTTAAAACTAGTGCAACTTTACTTTTGCCCCCCGAGGGCCACACATATATACATTATATGAGCACACCGTAAGTGGGGCGTATTTTGATACTATTTATATTTTAAAGAATCATGGTTGTTTATCTTTCACTTCTATTTTGCCTAAACCAAACATTTGTTCTCCATGTCAACTTGCAAAGTCTCATAAATTCTCATTTGTGTTGAATGATAAACATGCTCTTCATCCTTTAGATCTTGTACATTGTGATCTATGGGGTCCCTCACCATAATTAGTAAAGATGGATATAGATTTTATGTGGTTTTCATCGATGATCAATTGTATAGCAATAATTTAAACTCATTTTTATATACGATTAATTGTATAGCAATAAACATAACAATTAGCAAAATAATAGTATTAGAATGAGTGAAATTTCATATCATAATAGGCTAATTTCTTTGTTGAAAGCTATCATCGCTAAACTGCTAAGTCTTGCTTGGGACATTGTGGATCATAAGTATGATTTCAACAACCTTAATTTTAAAAAACTCATTTCTGGAATGGTCAATAATATTCTATATGTAATGCATGCATTTGGGAAACAACGTTCTTCTTTCATATGCTCCAAAACATCTATAGGGTCACTAAATTTTTGTGATGTGTCAAACAATATTAACTTTGAATAGAAAGAATAACGTTGTTTTATTTATTTAGTAGGTTAAATAAGTATTGGGCTTATAAGTATTATGGGATTTGAGTTAATAATATTTAAGTTTTAAATTGATTATTACTGGGCTTAATTTTTAAGTGTTAAATGGGTTTTCTATTTAAAAACACACACACACATACATATAGGACTTTTATTAAAAAAAAATTATTCCCCCAATAAAAATGGGCCCAAGCCGGATGGCCTCCCCGGCTTGGGCCATAGCCGCCCATGCCGGGAGCGTCCTGGGATAGAAATCTAATATAAAGTGACAAAATGTGTGTACCATAAAAGGAATAAGCCATGTTTTTTCAAATTTTTTTTGTAAAGGATCAACACTCAGTAACTCATAAAACCTACTTCTAATACTACATGTGCACCTCTTGATCGAGTGAAATCTCTATGCCTATACACAATTAATGAATTATTTGCACACATTGTGTTTTTTTCTTGTATGAACAAAAACTCAATAAAAAGTCGTTTTTCTCGTTTTTTGTATATTACTATAGTACTCGTTGGAAAGATAATAAAATGCTTGTTTAATTTGGTGTATTTTTTTTAAATCTCGTCTGTAAAATTTTTTAAATCTCGACTGTCACACCCTCAAAATCCACTACAGGATTTTACCGCGAGGTGCATGACAAACCAGGATCCTCATTGCAATTAGTTACATGGAACGACTCTAAATGCTAGACCATTTAGATCGTTTTAAAAACAAGTTTACTGTTTTTGCGAAAAGTTTTCAAACAGTGCGGAAGCGTAAATAAAGTATTAAGTTTAAATCCTGTGCAAAACAATGCGCCCAATACCATGGAAAAGTAAAACTGAAATTAAGTTTAGTTAATGTTTCAATTCAAACAACATGAATGAAATACATGTCCTATCTTGTCCATCACCTAGCAACCTTCAAAAGCATGCTAAGTGTGTCAACATAAAGTTGGTGAGTTCACAAATAAAGATAACCGAAAGTTAAAGTAGAAAATACTAGTTTTAAACGCATTTCATGGGTAGCTAACCCAAAGCTAAGTAACTAAACATGTGTTACCGAAACTGACCATATGTTATGTGCTTTCATCAAAGTCTATCAACAATGGTAATAATGTGGTCAATAGTTCACACCCGGCTCCTATGCACTATGTGAGGCTGGTGCACAACCTAATAGCGCTACCAACTAATACCCCATTTGCCTCCAGCAACTAATTCGATATATAAGTAAGGACTTTGAATGATTGAGTTTTGTTTAGTTAACAAAGGACATGAAAAGTACGAAAACTAGTAAAGTAGATTCACTCATGGAATCAAAGTAGTCCCTTCTAGGGATAAAGTGGTCCCTCACGGGATACAAGCTTTTGAGTAAAAAGTAGTGAAACTCACCTTAGGTTGCGTTGAGCTTATATGTCCAACTCTAAAACGTAAATAGTAAACGCTAATGACTCCCTATTACAAATGTTACTCTATGAGTATATGTGTCTATGCATGGCACAACAAAACCCGTTTTGTCCACGACTCATAATGTTGTGAAAAGTTGCTGTGACATAAGTGTAACCACATGCAACAAGTTGAGCTGACGACCCGTTGGTGAATCATAAGTTTTCATGTTATGACATACATCATATACAATCCACATGTGCTTACATACACGTATATACCACATACAAGTCAAGAAAACTCTCAACTAAGCACACAAAGTTTCCCTAATTTGCATTTTCTAGACAGATTATGAGTTGTCAAAATGAATTTTTATAAAATATCACATCAACACATTAGACTCCCAAAAATTTATAGAACATTCCTATATGTCCACTTGACATGCCACTATTTTTATTTCATGACAAAACCTTTTGTGAGAATTTATGAAAAATTCTGAAACACAGCAAGGTATTAAAAACGAGTCGTCTATGACAGTTTACAATACAAATTACTAAAAATCATAGGTTCATCCAAATGAGATGAATCCACTTTGAAAAGTTTAGAAACTCATATACGTAGCTACTGATCAAATTTTGTGGTCTAATGATTTGTAAAACTCGAGTTATGACCCTTTAAATTTGATGTCAGTTTTCTATCCGAAAATCATATTTGACACCAGTTCTTATAAAATCACAAATAAATACTAAATCACGTCAAAAACACATTTATTTGTACTTTCTGAAATCCTTACATTATGAACAACATCATAGTATCAAGAATCAATCAATTTAAACACCCAAAAATCAAGTTATGCTCCATACAAATTAGCACATCAAATATGTCCAAGTTCTAAGCATGCATGAACTCATCAATTACAAACCCTAGTTGTATAAAACGACCTAACCACATTTAAATACATGCAATCAACCATCTTTAACATGTTAATTAGATTCAAACTCATAAGATCCATCATTAATATCAACCACAATAACCCTAGATCATCAACAACGTATACATGCAAGTTTTCATGCAACCATCTATGATATACCCCTAGTATCATACTAATCCACATGTTAATCATCATTAAAACTCATACTAAATGTTTTTAAACTTTTACATCAGATCTGGACAAGTAGGGTTTGTTGATTTAAAACATGATTAAAAGGATTAACACATAAAAGAAAGATTAATATACATCAAGCTTTTCGTATTAATGATCCTATTGCGTCTTAGGCTCCTAGGATCTTGTTTTTAAGCTTTTGCAAAGGTTGAGGATGATTATTTTTGTAGGGGATGGTTTAGAGGCGAATTAGGGTTGTGGTTATAAGAAATTTGGAGTTAAAAGTCGATTTTATAACAAATTCATGATTTTGGGCCTGTCTGATACCCCCTCGCATCACGCGGTGGGGTTTGCGTTGCTTGGTCACGTGACGCGGCACATTCCAAATGGGTGTAGGCTGGTTTGGGCCTAAGGCTTAGGCCGGTCCATTTATTCTTTTTTTATTACTATTTGGGCTTGCATATTACTACTAACACTTTAAATATATAACCCAATATTTTATGACCCGAATTACCTTCTCGGTTCGTCGGGTGTCGGTTATGGACTCGGAAACGCGTTTCTCTTACATATACGAAATTACAAATAAGTTCACAAATAAAATCACGTAATTACATAATTGCAAATAATATCAAACGAGTTATTTTACAATTATTTGTTTTGTTATGTCACCAACGTTCGGGGTCATTTACTTGTATATGTGATCCAGTAATTCCTCGAATTATTGTTTATGCGGTTATTAACCTATAATAGTGTACCGTGCGACTTACTTAATTAACCCTAGTCAAGTAAAATGTTACGAATATATGTATAATTTAATTAGAGTTTAGTTAAAGTATTAACCTGAAAATGCGAGGTGTCAGTTGGCTCATTTACAAACCGAACCGAGTGATGACTGAGCGACGAGAGGCGAGTTTTCGAACAACCATAAAGGTCTGGTTGTCCGAGAATGAAGCTCAGGTTGAGGCTAAGTCAAAGGTCTGGTTGTCCGAGAATGAAGCTCAGGTTGAGACTAGTGAGGTGATGAGCATACTACAAAGAATAATTGTCGCGAATGATGGCAGACAACTAGTGGGAATAGGAAGCCAAACATTTCTTTTTACAACTTAGGGTTTTACAATTAAACTTAGTGTTAAGTTATTATTGGGTTGACTAGGCCAATAACTATAATATAGTTGTATATATTCATATATTGAGCCAAACCCAATAGAGTGGTATGTATAAAACTATAAATATAATTGTAATTAATGTGTACATATATATAATTATATATATAATAAATTAATAAAAATTACATTGAGTCGAACCGAAACAAGCGGACCTTTGCTCGTGCTTGGCTCGTTTACAAATAAGCGCGATGTCAGCAAGAGCTTCTTTTATTATATACTAGCTTTTATCCCGGGAATGTCCCGGGGTTGAAAAATATAACCATTCTAATAATACTAATACTAATAGTAATAATTATTACTCTTGTAATTAAATAAATAAAAAATAGCCTTTCTATAAGGTGACACCATGTGTCGCAGTGTTACGCGATTCTTTCTCCTAGCTTCTCTTGATGAAGTATATCTATCCATCTTTAAAAGAGTAAAATTCCAATGATAGCATGGCGATTGGGCTAAATTTCAACATTGTATATAAGAACCTGGTTTAAAATAAAAAAACATGATTAATGAATAACCTGAACACTTTGTGTTTTTTTCTAGTATGAACGAAACCCCATAAAAAATAGTCGTTTTTTTCTCCGTTTTTTATATAGCACTATGGTACTCGTTGGAAAGATATTAAAACGCTCGTTAATTTGGTGTAATTTTTTTCTTTAAAAAAACTCGTATATAAAAGATATTAACGTTTAAAAATGATGGGAGGAAACATTAGAGAGAAAATCTAATTTTTTTTTAAATTCGTAAAGAGATTAGGATTAGATAAATGTAGGAGAATGGATGAAAACAAAATAAAAAAAATAAATTAAAAACTCTCACCTCAACGTGCCACGTGGCACATTCAAAGGAATGTTAAGGCCTCCATTGAATGCCACCTCATCAATATTCAATTCTTTTATTATAAGTTATAGATACTTAGACATAGATTATCTAGATAAGAATAAATTGTAGTTATTTGGGATTAAAATTGTTAGTGTATATTATGTAATCCGACATTGTTAGTGTTAATTTTCTAGAGTAAGAATTTTTGCGTATGTATGTAAGTAAAAAAATAATTTCATCTCTTAAGTTCTAAATAATCTTGTGAAAGTTGGGCATGCCTTAAGTACTACTTCACCAAAAAAAAATTACATGTGGTGAGTAGCATTTCGATTTAGCAACTCTAATTTTGGTAGGTGGGATATAAGAATATTAAAAACCTTAATTGCATTAATGAATAGGTTAGAGAAATTACAAGTAACCCTTAATAAACACTAGCAGGAACCCGCGCATTGCGGCGGGGCTGCATTGTGCTTGACAATTGCTTTTGGTCAATCAGGTTGTTGGTGTTGTACATTATACAAACACACTGATAATGTGTAATATATGATCGGAGGACGTACAATTTTAGTAGAAAGTAGGTGTAGATGTTGTAGTAGAATAACGCGTTAAGTTTGTAATAAATATCATGCGGTGTAAAATTAATCCACAGATTGAAACAATAGATGACACCATAAAATTTTCTAAATACAAAAAACATAAGTGAAAAACAACGATTGAAAGCAATACTCCTTAACACAATATATGTAAGAGGAAGTCATTTGATATTGAAAGCACGTATGAAAATATAAAGCGATGCAGGAGAATATTGAAAACTTGAAGTAGAAGACAAGATTTCAGTCTCTCGTAAAAAGAAGTTGCTAAATACTATGATGAAGCCATAAAAAATAAAGAATGGCATGTGGGATGGGTTTCCCATCCTGTGGTACTAACTGGTCGATTTTATGGTATATTCCATAATATGGTTCGAAAGTATATACGCCATTTCTCATGTTGGCAATTGTTTCGTCTAATGAGACACCCATAGATGTGAAGGAGAAGTTTGTGTTGTATGCGCGAATCAAAGAAACCACCACATTTGATCAAAGAAACCATGATATTGCTCTTGATTAATACAATAACCATGACGTTGCTTTTGATTAACACAAACATTTGTCTGGTTGTAATTTTTAACCGTAAATTTTTATTACATATAAAATAATTTTAAACTAAAAGTCATCATGTATTTTTGTGTGACAATTATTTTGGTGGAAACAAAGACATTATAAATAAACCCTAGGTTTGTAACTGATTGGGAGGATTCATTGACAAGACATTATCAACAATGATAGAATTTGTAATGCCCCAAAAACCCGAACTTTAATTAATTAGTATGTTTTAATGTGTTATGGCATGAGGTGAAATAACTAAGTATCTATCCTAGATAGATATACAAGTTAAATACAATTTCAATAAGGTTTGAGTCAATGTTGGATAGACATCAAACTTGAAGGGCTGAAATTGGGAAGAACCAAACTAAATACCACCCACATTTTGGTGGGATATTTCATACGACACACACACACACACTTCAGGAAAATGTGTGTGTGTTTGTGTATATGTGGGTGATCTCTACCACTAAATGAACAAGGGAATGGAAATTGCATGTATGATCTGAGATTTGAGAAGTGTTCATCACCTTCTAAGCATCAAGTAAGTATCCATTTTTTTATCATGAAACTTCTTGGTTGGAGCTATTGGTGGGTTTTGATGAACCAACCCTAAATTGGGTAAATTGTAAGCATTAGATGGTTGAATTCATGTTTTGATGCACTAATCTAGTGTCATAAATGATTTAATGATCTCAAGTGGCACTTTGATTTAGGGTTCATGTTCAAAAAAAAATGGGGGTTTTTACCCATGATCATTCTTGATCAAATTTGATAAATAGATTGAAAGAATTTAATGTTTTGCTATGTTGATATCTATTGAAAGAAGGGTATGTAATGTAGGTAAATAACACGATGATTGATGTTATGAGCTATGAAAGTAGGCATGAAATACTTGTACATTGAGCTTAGAATGTTGTATGCACACCAATTGTTCGATGAAATGTCTAGATGAACTTGTATGCTAGTAATTGATGAATATGAATGGAATATGATGATTGTTAGTAAATTAACATAAAGGGTGTGTTTTGATGGAAACCACGTGTGAATTAGAATGGATTGTATGTAGGTATATATGTATGCACATAAGTGATCTTATGGTTGTAGGTGTCCTATAATGTGTGAATTTGTATGCAAAACTCGACAAGTATGAGAGTAATGTGATAATTGGTGCAGTTGATAGTAGGTTAACATGAGGATTGCGTCTTAGAGAGTAATCATGTCAGGATTTAGTTGATTGTATGATGTGGTAAGAAGAATGCATTAGTAGTGTGTACACTATGCATAACTACTATGATGCACACCATGTGTTGGTTAATTGGTATGATGAATGATCTCGTATGTTAATGAGATAGGAACTTGATTTTTAGGGTGAATTTCATACAATCTAGTATGTTATTATGGACATATGTTTGTAAAAAGGAAGTTTATATAGTTGAAAGTTGACTTTCTGGAAAGTCAAATGAAGTGGAAATAACATGGTAAGTTTTCTAGCATGATTGTGAGATTGGGGATTCCGTGTGAGACACATTAGCTTGGTTATGTGACATATACGATGTTAAGTTTAATTGCTTGAATGATGAATCAAAAAGAGTGGGAAGCTATGTTTTATGCATGCATGTTAGAAATTGACCTATGTAAGTCAATGTGATATATGAGTTGGATATGATTGGCTTATGAATGAACATGTATGCTAACAATGATGTGAACATGATGATATGAAGGGATAGGAATGATGGACTCAAGCATGGGAAGCTAATGGGTCAAGATGAGGCAAATAAACAAGCATGAACTTGGAGGACTTAAGGTAAGTGATTCCTACTCCGTTTAGGGATAATGAATTTATACATGTATATGTATGTGTAAGTATGATGGGAATCATGAAATGATGGAACGTTAATAATGATGCCAAGGCATGTTACGAAGCTTATAATGGGTAAAACGCAGCTTCGGATGGACCGGCGTGGGATGGGTCAAGAAAGGATGGAAAAGAGATACAAAAGGGGAATTTCAGGGTCCCACCATAAGTTACGGTGGCATCGTAACTTACGGTGGCCCCTGGCACCCTTTTCTCCACCGTAAAACAGTGGACAACCACAGTGACTTTTTGGGGTCCAGCGTAACTTACGGTGGCCACTGTAAGTTACGCTGGAACCTGAGGTTATTTGTCAGTTTTTATCGTACGTTGATGTTTCGATTATGTGCGCAACCCGTATTTGCGTTTAACGCATCGAATAACATCGTTGGACCTTGTGAAGGTTAGGTATAGGTGTAGCAAGTAATAGGAATGTCGGATTTGCCAATACGACTCAAGTACGGAATGATGCATGTGTATGTAATTTAATTGATACGTTTGTATAATGGTAACAAATACGGCAAGTAGAATGTTATGCTTTTGTAGATTGAGAATGTGATGTATATATGGGTACTCATACTCGGGTAAGAGTGAGAGTTGTATGTATGTAAAGGTTGGTCATCATGTGTAGAACGAGTATAGGATTGGAAACGTCATATTTGTCCTAGAGGATTCATGAAGGAAGAGTAACATGACGGGTCAAGGTAGGTTGTATGTGGGAATTGTACGATTGTATGTATTGTAAGGTTATTAACCTTTTATTATGAGAATGGTAATGAAGATGCAGGTATGTAAGTATGAATGCATGGGACTTGGAGGTTCGGATCGGGGTATCACACCCGAACTTGCAAGAAGGCGTTTGAACAGGATCACGGAGTATTGTTGGATCTTATTTCCGCATCGTGAGTAATTTACATGAAGTCACCTATTGAACTAACAAAACGGTTATGTGGTGATTGCAAGTTGTCTTGTCTACTTAATGAAGTAAGGAAAGGATGGATATCGAGCGAGGGAGCGGATTGTACGTGGTCACGGTCACATAACTTAATAAATATGAGACATGTTGAATGTAATAAGAAACAATAAAAGGTGTAACACCAAAAATATCTCTTATATATGTTTTCCAAACATTTGAGAATGTTCTATAAAGCAAGAAATTTTATGGTTCGTATTTCCGCTGTGTATTTTCGGTTAAAAAGGTTTAAGGTGTTACAAGTTGGTATCAGAGCCCTGGTTTGAGTGAAATCTCGTACAAGGAAGTAAGTACTTGAACTAAAACTTGTGTGATCTTGAAATCAGTGACTCGTACATTAATCCAAGACTCGATCAAGGCCCAAAGGTAGAATTTAATATTTACTCACATGAAATGCTAAAAACTAAGTGTGGTGTTTATATTAAGGTAAGCTTTTGTGGATAATGAAGAGGTCTCAAGGACACGATCTAAGATAGATCTCGAAAATTTTGGAAAGGATAGAATGCTCGCAGGTACGTAGTATTAATACATTGGTACTGGTGGGAGAGAATTTTAGGGATGGTAAAATTTAGATGGAAAATAACCATGTCGTTTAGGGAAGGAAATTGGGAATGTAGCACGAAGCTGAAAACCAGTCCCCAAGCATAAGGTAATGATTACATGAAGGCACGTGGATAGCATGTGGACTGCGCACCTGGCCAGTGCACGAGAAGCATGCGATACACGTGAGACCATGAGAATCGTCACAGGTATGCCTGGTAAAATTGGAAAGTAAGTGGTCGTGTGGGTGAATGGGTGGAATAAAACTTCTATAAAAGTGTGAATGTGAAGGGGGTTCCCTTAGAAGGTATCAAACTAAACGTATGTATATTGTGCCTATAAACTAATCATGGCAATGAATGAATGAGTAACTAGACGATAGTTGTGGGTAAAGTAGATGACTCTCAAGTGATAGAGAGCAGTCTGTATTACAAGAAAGTGTAGGAATGAAAGGTTTGAATCTGTAGGTAAGCACGGATCAAACCTATATTAATGAAAGGATGGAATGAAAGGTTTGAATCTGTAGGTAAGCACGGATCAAACCTATATGAATGAAAGGTTTGAATCCGTAGGTAAGCACGGATCAAACCTATATGAATGAAAGGTTGGAATGAGAGGGTTGAATCCGTAGGTAAGCACGGATCAAACCTGTACGAATGAAAGGTTGGAATGAAAGGTTTAAATCCGTAAGTAAGCACGGATTAAACTTATATGAATGAAAGGTAGAAATGAAAGATTTGCATCCGTAGGTAAATACGGATCAAACCTATATAAATTAAGGTTAAGAATGAAATATTTGAATCCATGTGTAAGTCCCCCCACTTACTCATTAGTCGTCACATCCTTGATAACATGAAAATGTCAAACGACCTTAATGGGTCAAATGGGTGAAATTGTAGAAATTGTAGAATGACCCTAAACGAGTCGAATGGTGGAAGTGTAAAAATATGGAATAACCCAAGTAATGGGGTCAAATTGGTTGGAATGTTGTAGGAATATGGAATAATGTATGGAGCGGCTCAGTGGGATAGGAATGAGGAAGAAAATGCATTTTCCTCTAACCAAGGTATGTATGAACAATGTGAAACACAATGTTAGTAACTTAGTTTAGATATATATATATATGTGATGGAAGATGGTAAGGCATGGTATTAATGTGAGTTTATTTCAGAAACCTATGGAAACGAATGAACGGGTGATCTTTTGAAGGATTCGTACCTCTATATGCAGGAAATGAATGATGTTATGAGATGCAAGAATGTAATGTAGAAATTATTATAAAGTAGTAGAATATGGCACATTTACTTTGAAAAGTCAAATTGTAGAAAATTTGCAAGGTAGTGAATAAAATGTAAGGATCTTGCGTAAGAAAATGAAATAAGTAATATAGTATAGTACGTAAACGGGAGAAAACTTGCATGGACCATTGAAGGTCCATTTTCATGAATGTAAGGTATATGTCTAACCAATGATTTTGTAGATACGAATGGTCGAATTTTTGGATATGATGGAATCTACAAGATAGGTGATATGATGTTAACGAGTTGGAACTCGTTGTGAATGAACTAAACCAAGCTAAGTATGGCGTGGACTTGTGAAGGAGCAAGTCAAGCCGACATATGGATGGTTGGTTAACGTTGTGAAAGGAAGGTTAGTAAATTTGGATATTTTGTGATTGTTAAATAGAAAATTGATATGTTGAATAGTAACCCCGTATGAATGAATGGTAGCTCAAGCATGATGAAGTTCGGAAAGTTTGACTTTTAAAGATCAAAAGATGAATGAATCCTAACTTAGACTTGGTGTTGTTAAGCGATGGACATATGTGTCTATAGTAAGTAGTGCATGAAATGAACTAACAAACAAATAGGCATGAATAGAATGGCTCTGAAATTTACCAAAAAAGGGTGGGGTGTATACGGTAGATGTATCGGATCGGGAGTGACTATAGAACGATGTCTAACTCTCAAGTTAAGTATGAATAAGTGAAGGTGAATTAGTAGTTATGTTATGATGGTGATAACGCCGATCGAACGATTTCAATATCCATATGTTCATGATCTAACTTTGATGAAATATTTGGAAGTAATTAAAAAGGAGTTTATAATAGTGGAATATTGTAGTAAGATCATGATGAATACTAATTATGATTAATGCAATTATAAAAGATCAATAGGATTGATGAGGGAAAGATGGTAATGATAGTTCGGTATGCTTGATAATTGCACGAAGGCTTGTTGTTAATATTAGAAAGTGTAGACCTATAATCATGTTTGTTCACGATTAAAGTCGCTGTATAGTCTATAATGTGGGCTTGTGATATGGCATGAAATCCTGAATGAAAGAAAAGAGTAGATAAATAAGTGGAAATAAGGTTGGCTAAGGATTTAGCATTATGCAAAAATATTAGCTTCGATTGCCTAAGGATAATGGTGGACTAGGTTTGCAAGTAATGAAAGTGGTTTCGGGGACGAAACCTTCTTTAAGGGGGGTAGACTTGTAATGCCCAACTTTAATTAATTAGTATGTTTTAATGTGTTATGGCATGAGGTGAAATAACTAAGTATCTGTCCTAGATAGATATACAAGTTAAATACAATTTCAATAAGGTTTGAGTCAATGTTGGATGGGAATCAAACTTGAAGGGCTGAAGTTGGGAAGAACCAAACTAAATACCACCCACATATTGGTGGGATATTTCATACGACACACACACACACTTCAGGAAAATGTGTGTGTGTGTTTGTGTATATGTGGGTGCTCTCTACCACTAAATGAACAAGGGAATGGAAATTGCATGTATGATCTGAGATTTGAGAAGTGTTCATCACCTTCTAAGCATCAAGTAAGTATCCATTCTTTATCATGAAACTTCTTGGTTGGAGCTATTGGTGGGTTTTGATGAACCAACCCTAAATTGGGTAAATTGTAAGCATTAGATGGCTGAATTCATGTTTTAATGCACTAATCTAGTGTCATTAATGATTTAATGATCTCAAGTGGCACTTTGATTTAGGGTTCATGTTCAAGAAAAATGGGGGTTTTTACCCATGATCATTCTTGATCAAATTTGATAAATAGATTGAAAGAATTTAATGTATTGTTATGTTGATATCTATTGAAAGAAGGGTATGTAATGTAGGTAAATAACACGATGATTGATGTTATGAGCTATGAAAGTAGGCATGAAATACTTGTACATTGAGCTTAGAATGTTGTATGCACACCAATTGTTCGATGAAATGTCTAGATGAACTTGCATGCAAGTAATTGATGAATATGAATGGAATATGATGATTGTTAGTAAATTAACATAAAGGATGTGTTTTGATGGAAACCACGTGTGAATTAGAATGGATTGTATGTAGGTATATATGTATGCACATAAGTGATCTTATGGTTGTAGGTGTCCTATAATGTGTGAATTTGTATGCAAAACTCGACAAGTATGAGAGTAATGTGATAATTGGTGAAATTGATAGTAGGTTAACATGAGGATTGTGTCTTAGAGAGTAATCTTGCTTCCTCTTGTGCCGTGAACAAACAACCCACACACACATCCATTCTTCAAGTTTTAACACTCCAAAATCATCCATAAACTTTCCTTTCCAAACCCCAAATTGTGTGTTTGAAGCTTGGAGCTTAACCACCTTGGAAGAACACACTAAACCCCTTCAAAATCAAGTATTATTAGCTTCCCTAGCCTTGTGCTAGTTGTAAGTATTCTTGATCTTGTTCTTGTTCTTAAATGTTTATGTTTTGTTATCTAGAAAGCAAGTTGTACATGGGTTAACTTGATGGAACTTTACATGATAAAACATATACTTTTTAAGACTAAAATGGTGATATAAATGTGTATTAGGGCCGAAAATGGTGATGGATGTATGTAGTGTTCTTGTAGTTTCATGAAGTTCACAAAAACTTAAATAAGATGATGATCTAAACATGGTTTGTTAATGGAACTTGAATAACCTTAAATGTGGGTTAAATCATCATAAAATAATCATCTAAGACTTGATATGGTGTTGGTTTTGTTAGAAAATAAGTTACATAAAGTTTACATAATTAAAGTTACACACTTGAAAGATGTAATTTTGGACATATTGGACATATACACTAGAAACACCTAATATTATCCTTAACAAGTTGATTATGGACTATAAATGTTGTTGGAACATAAAAATATACCAAGACAAAGATGACAAAATAAAGTCTACTAGTCTAGTGGAAAATTGTCACTTTTGAAAGATTAGGAAGAAAATGTAAGTTTTGAAAGTTAAAGGACCATTTTGGTAACTTTAGAAGTTAAGGGACATAAAATGTCATATTTAGAAACTTGCATTTAGAAAACGTAGCTTGGAAAGTTTGGTGTCAAAAGTATAAAGTGTTGACTTTTAAAGGTTGATTTTGTAAATAATAGCAAATTTACAAATATATATATATATATATATATATATATATATCTTACATAAAAATGTATTTTTATAAAATGAAGTTTTATAAAAATATAGATTTTCTAACATGTTGGAAATATATAAAAACAAAGGATTTTATAAAAATGTTAGATAAATTAAAAACTTGGTAGAAACTTGTATAAAAATGAACACTTTTATATAAATAGGAATATAAAAGTGTTGGAGGATTTTATATATATAAGTAACCAAGTCTTGGTATTAAAATACAAACGTGTTTATAAACTTCCAAGTAAAATATGTAGAAATTAGAAGGTGAGTAATTTCAAGAATACATATATTATTGGAACTTGAAAAATTAACAATATATATATAAGTTATCGGATATGGATGTGTTAACGGACTAAGACGTAAAGACGAACAAATAAGTATTTGTATTATTACGTCTAATGAGAAAATGAGAACATATATTTTAAAGGACTTAAAATATATAATTCGGGTGAAAAATACATAACACTTTCCTAAGTTTCGGAAACTTATTCGTGGGAGAAAAATAACGTAAATAATCTAACGATTAAACGTTTAAAACAAGCATATGAACTTGACAATGAAAATATATTATCGAATCGACGAGATCCTAGTATATTTATTTAATGGGAAAATAAATATACGGTAAAGTGAGTCGAGTCGAGTGAGGAAAATATATATATCGAATCGACGAGATCCTAGTGTATTTACTTAATGGGAAAGTAAATATACGGTAAAGTGAGTCGGGTCGAGAGTGTTAAAATATTATATCAATCGACAAGATCTTAGTATAATTATTTAATGGGAAAATAATTATACGTCAAATGAGTCGAGTCGACAACAATATTATACAAGTTAATTAATATTCATGGAAATATAAGTGTAACATGTAAAAAGGGTAATCCATCACCAACGGACCTAGGATACACGTTTAATTAAACGGGGAATTAGACTAAATAGTGGTTTGGGAGTTGGACGTACAACTTGCCGAAACACACGCACTATAGGCTTAGTGATTTATACGTCTAGGACATTTGTAGGTGTTGACCTTGGACGGACTATTCTCTATTTGGATTTGCGCACTTGCTTGAGATGAGTTTCACGGCCCCATTTTACTGTTTTTATTGGGAGAAAGATATGTTAGGGAAATGTGTGACAGGATGGATTACTTGAGTAGTTGTTCGCCACTCAGGGTTGAGTCTTCGCTACTGTAACCATTTATTCATGGGTATTGAAACCGAAGGTATATTGGGATAGTACTATTGGTGCCTTACAAGGCCCACCTCTAATCGATAGCGTCGATTATGCATCGGCGTATGCCTGGGGTGCACGTATTCTGAATTAAGTTGTTATTTTTCGAGAAACGACTTGGGGCGGGGCATTGCTAGTCTTGGTTTGGTTATGGGCTCAAGTAGATTGTAGGAACTTGCAACTCCTATAATGGTCACAAAATGTGTTTATTTCCCAAAAGTGTTGTTTTGTAAACTAAAACCTGTGAACTCACCAATATTTATATATTGACGATTTTTAACATATCTTTCAGGTAATTGAACGATGGATGGTTGCATGGCTAGTCGGGGCGGGGATCTCTCTTACGTCGGATATTTTGAGGAGTTTCACTTTTATTTCCCATAGGGTTGCGATATATTTGAGAAACCTCTACTTGTGTATTAAACTATGTGGTTTAAGGATGTGTATACTTAAAAACTTGTTTCGACATGATAATTAAATGCTCCCTCTTCTTAATTACTTGTAGTTTGTGTTAATCTTGACTTTATGCCCTTCGAACCGTCGCGCCACGTGTTTCTGCCATTGGCGTGGTGTGACAGAAGTGGTATCAGAGCCAAGGTTATAGCGAACTAATATTTTTGAAAACCTAGACTATAACCGGATTTGGTTCAAAGGATAAAGTTTTCTAAAATTTAAAACACAACAAAGTAATTTTTTCCAAAAAGAAAGGAACATTGTATATGGGGAGATTCCGGCCGAACTAGCCATGGTTGTCAATATATGTTACGTTAGATTTAGAAGTTAGGAAGGTTGTGCTAGATGTAAGCCTAGCTTTCTAATTGATAATTTATATATATAGTACGGTTCTTTTGCCAGGAAATGTCTTCGGATAGTGATATCGTTCCTGAGTCGAGCTTCGACAGTAGCATACAGATTGTGGCTGCCCCTCCAGCCGAGCCGGAGGAGATCATCGACCTCGAGTCGGAGGAGGAGGAGCCCATGGAGATGGATGACGCTGTAGAGCCACACGCAGCCGCCGAGGATAAGTGCGGTGACGATACTGAGGATGCACCCATTGTTCCACACCCAGTCGCTCCTCTACCCCCACACCCGGTCCCTGCCATTAGAGACTTCCCTATATGTTGTAGAGGCCCAGTACTCCCAGCCCCAGCTACGTCTGAGACTGTGGAGTCTCCTTTTGACCCCCATGCTCACGTTGATCATCCCCCTGTCCACCCCCCAGTCATACAGGTTCCCATGGGTAGGGCATTGGTACCCCTTGTAGGAGGTTTCTTTGCTGGGCTCTTGGAGCCCAAGCGTCCCGAGGGTCGCACGGACCTCGAGGAGTCCGTAGCCTCTATGATACCCACCATTGTTGGTCTCGAGTCTGTTTGGTATTCAGCCCCACTACCTCAAGTCGTTTTGGGATTATCTGCCCCCGCTGCTGAGCCTACCCCTATCCCACACGAGAGCGTTTTTGGCTCAGACGAGCCCATTTTGCCTATAGCCCCTATTCCACACCCTGACCCTTCGGAGCATGACGCTCCTGTTGCTGATGAGCCACTGGCACGCAATGCACCTAGTGCAGGACGCGTTGGCCTTATCCTCGAGGGTAGCTCCACTCGCAACTCCGAGTTGTGGAGAGCTAGCATGACCGGCTACCCCACTGCCAGCCTTGATACCCCCACCATCGTTGCATCCACCCCCGAGTTAGTGATCACCTCACATCCCCTCATCGCTCCATTAGTTGAGCCTATGTTACCGATCACAACACCCGAGGTCCCACCCATGAGCACCATTCCCACACCTGCCCCCACCGTACCTATGATACCACCGGCCCCCACTGTACCTATGACTCTGCCACCTGCACCGTACACTTTGGGTGCAGGAGACCCGTACTTGATGCCTTCCTCTTTTACCCCTGGGCTGATGAGCTTACCTCAGCCGTTTGTACCCCTACCCCCATTCGTAGCAGACATGGTCGGCCCTTCCCAGCCGACGTACCCCGACATACCCGGGCCGTCACAGCCCTATGGGTTGGCCCCATTACCTGGGCACACCCTGACCACACTGTCCACACTGGAGAGTGACTTACAGGCGTTGGCGGATACGGTGCAGCGCACCGTTACGCATATGGATTATCAGGCTCGCGTGATGTGGGCCCGTATTATCGACGCCAAGGACGCACTCGCTCGCTATGCCGAGGAGCTTTTGAGTATGGATGCCGTGTGGGGCATCACTGGCGAGACCATTATGCCCACAGGCAGTATCTTTATGACCGCATCATAGCCATTAGCATCAGTGCGCCCCAGTATCAGTATCCACCGCCACCGCCTCAGTAGGGCAGCGATCCCTTCCCCTATTTTGTTGTTGAAACAAAGTGTTGTACTCGTGGCTTTGAAATTAATGAAAATCTTATTGTTATTATGGTAAAATACGTTGTTATTATATTGTGCGCCTGTGGTTGTCTATGATTATTGTCTACTCTATATCTTGTGGTTTGTGAGATTGTATTGTGATGACATGTTATCGACTATATTCATGCGATGTGTTGTTATTTGTGCGTTGTGTGTGACAATATTTGGATAAATATTCGTCAAATTAACCTTTGATACATGTTATTGAAGTTTAATGGCACCAGCCACTAGGAGTAACACCGGTAATGATGGACTACCCACGACCCCTGCCGAGTTGGAACAGCTAGTCTCTGAACGAATTGCCCGAGCCATTGCCGAACATGAGGCCGCACGAACTGATGGATCACGAGACTGCTTCGGGAGTGATCTCGTGAGCGTTCCACCACTGGTAAGTGATTCATGATAAAGTGAAATGTTGGGAAGTTGTCTCGATACTTCTATCCCATAATAACTTATCACCGTGTTGTTGCAGAAGCTGCTTCCCGCGAACGTGGATGCACGTTCAAGGCATTTCTAGACCGCAAGCCCATAAATTTCAGTGGGACCGAAGGCTCCGTTGGCCTGGTCAAGTGGTTTGAAAAGACTGAAGTGGTTATTCGTATCAGTGGTTGCACTTCTAGACAAACTGTGATGTACTCCACCAACCTGTTTCTGGATCAAGCTTTGACTTGGTGGAATAGCCAGGTCCAATCTTTGGGTGATGATGCGGCGTACTCTCTGTCCTGGTTGGAATTGAAGTAACTCCTGATCTCTGAGTATTGCCCCGCAAGCAAAATTCAAAAGCTTAAGACTGAGTTCTGGAATCTTAATATGATCGGTTCGGACTTTATCAGTTACACGTCCAAATTTCATGGCCTCTCTAGGTTGGTTCCCAGGTTGGTTACGTCGGAAAACAAGAAGATTGAAAGGTACCTCTTTGGGTTGGCACCCCAGATTCGCAGCATGGTCACCTCATCAAAGCCCACGACCATGCGTGAGGCTATTGACCTTGCTCTGAGTCTCACTGAAGATGCCATCCGTATGGGCACGCTGGTAAGAAAGGTCTCTGGGTTGAAGATTTCTAATGCAAAGAGTTTAGAGGGAAAGAGTTTGGGTTCTATATCTGGTTCTGGTACGGCTGAGCAATCAAATCGCTCTAGGTTTGGGAAGCGGAAGAGGAGGGAAGGAAAGAAGGATGGGTCATCTGGGAATCCGAGCAAGAAGGGAAAAGGTTATGTTGCTACGGGTCGGACGAATGAAAGGAAAACGGGAAATCAGGGGAGGAAAAATGATGGTACCTGCGGGAAGTGCCACCGTACTGGGCACAAAGCTGAAGATTGTAGGGCTGGAGCACCCAAGACTAGAGAAGCGAGGCCATGCTTCGCATGTGGATCGCTTGATCATTGGAAGAGGGATTGCCCAAAGCTGAACAACCAGGCACGCGGACGGGCATTTGTGATCGGTGCTGGTGATGCACGCCAAGACCCTAACGTGGTCACCGGTACGTTCCCTCTTAACAACCATTATGCTTCTGTTTTATTTGATACTGGTACCGATTTTAGCTTCGTATCTGTTGACTTTAAGCGATTACTTGGGTTGAAAACTAGTAAGCTAGATACACCTTATTCTATAGAACTGGAAATGGTAAGACTATAGAAACGAGAGAAGTGGCGAAGGAGTGTAAGTTGAATCTTTGTGGACACGAGTTTAGTATTGATCTCTTACCAGTAGTTTTGGGTAGTTTTGACGTAGTCGTCGGTATGGATTGGTTATCTACACATCGCGCCGTCGTTGTTGGTGACAATAAAATAATTCAAGTTCCTCTCGCAAGTGGTGAAACCCTTTCGATACAACGGGAAAGGCGTGGAACGCCATTGAGAATTATTACGAGCATGAAGGCGCAAAAGTGTTTGTAGAAAGGTCATATTGCATTCTAGGCACATGTGGTAGATAAGAAAGCTGACGTACGGAAACTTGAAGATATTCCTATTGTGAGAGAATTTCCTGATGTGTTCCCTGAAGATTTGCCGGGATTGCCACCCCCTCGACAAGTCGAATTTCGTATTGACCTGGTTCCTGGAGCTGCTCCTGTAGCACGATCACCATATTGCTTAGCTCCATCCGAAATGCAGGAACTATCCAATCAATTGCAAGAATTATTGGATAAAGGTTTCATAAGACCGAGTTTCTCACCATGGGGAACTTCTGTCTTATTCGTGAAGAAGAAAGATGGCACTTTTCGTATGTGCATTGATTATCGTGAGTTGAACAAATTGACCATTAAGAATCGTTATCCCCTTCCCAGGATCGATGATTTGTTTGATCAACTCCAAGGGTCTAGCTTTTACTCCAAGATCGATCTACGATCCGGTTACCATCAACTTCGTATCCAAGAGGACGATGTACCAAAGACTGCTTTTAGGACTCGTTACGGTCATTACGAGTTCTTAGTGATGCCGTTTGGTTTAACTAACGCTCCTGCAGTTTTCATGGACTTGATGAATCATGTATGCAAGCCATACTTGGATAAGTTCGTGTTCGTATTCATTGATGATATATTGATCTATTCTCGCACCAAAAAGGATCATGAAAATCCCTTCGCTTGATTTTGGAGTTACTACGCAAGGAGAAGCTATATGCCAAATTCTCGAAATGTGACTTCTGGATTCGAGAGGTTCATTTCTTAGGCCACGTGGTGAACGAGAAAGGCATACATGTTGATCCTGCCAAGATCGAGGCAATCAAGAATTTGGAGGCGCCCAAAACTCCTACTGAAGTCCGACAATTTCTTGGCCTTGCGGGTTACTATAGAAGATTCATCGAGAATTTTTCTAAGATAGCACAGTAATTGACCATGCTCACCCAAAAGGATAAAAAGTTCGAATGGACTGAAAAACAAGAGTCGGATTTTCAATTGTTGAAGGATAAATTGTGTGGTGCTCCAATACTATCACTACCCAATGGTACTGAAGATTTTGTGGTCTAGTGTGATGCTTCGCATCAAGGTTTGGGTTGCGTGTTGATGCAACGGGAAAAGGTGATTGCATATGCTTCCAGACAATTGAAGGTTCATGAGAAGAACTACACTACACACGATTTGGAATTAGGTACAGTAGTGTTCGCTCTCAAAATATGGAGGCATCATCTCTATGGCACTAAGTGCACGATCTTCACTGATCATAAGAGTTTGCAACACATTTTTTATCAGAAGGATTTGAATATGCGACAACGGAGATGGGTTGAATTGTTGAATGATTATGATTGTGAAATCAAGTATCATCCCGGAAAGGCAAACGTCGTAGCGGATGCCTTAAGTCGCAAGGAACGGGTCAAGCCATTACGTGTTCGCTCTTTGGGTCTAACTATTCACACGAATCTAACGGATCGGATTCGTGAGGCCCAAAATAATACGCTTAAGCCCGAGAATGTTAGAAATGAAAGGCTGCGAAAAATGGTTGACTCATTGGAGCCTAAAGCGGATCAAACTCTATATTTCATGAATAGAGTTTGGGTACCGTTATATGGTGGCTTACGTGAGCTAGTATTGGCTAAGCTTACAGCTCTCGATATTCTGTTCACCCCGGTGTGGATAAAATGTTTCATGATTTAAAAGAACATTACTGGTGGCTGAATTTCAAGAGAGACATAGTGATTGCAGTGGTTATGTATAAAAATATTTTAAGTTTCACAATCTGGTTTTAAAAATGGAATCACCAAACTAAACCACACAACACGGCAGTGTACCGGTCATAGTGTAGTAAAGTCGATAAGACCGAGTATCAATCCGTGGACACTGATATGCAGCCCTCGATACTAAACCTCTGTCGAGTCCTAATCTATATAAAAGAGCATGATTTTTAACTAACAGATAACTAAAACGATAAACAGGTAAACAAATAAAATAAGACAAGAAATAAACAAGCAGGAAGGACGAGAGATCAAAGAGTAAACGCTCACGAAGGAGGAATCAGAAATGGGGAGGATGGCTGCCTAGACTGGGAATCCTACTGATAAAGCTAAAGGGAAATGGACACTCGAATGACTACCGGGATCTACAGGTATAACCAACTCGGGAATCTCTATCTAGATCTCCTCTCGGTCTCACTAGAACAGTAAATGAAATCCTAAGCAGTCATGAAGCTCACCGGGTAAAGAACGGATCACCTCTCGGTCTCACCAAACATAAAAGTTTACGCACCCGAAGATTAGATCTCCTCTCGGTCTCACTAATCACGAAACACCTAACGGTATAAAGGGGTGAATCTAATCCTAAAGGTAAATGTTTGGGAAAGCGGATAAAAAGGGTACCGGGAAAGAAATTCACTCTCGTGCAATATCTAACCAAATAAACCAATAAATCCTAACAAACCCACAACCTATCTCCTCTCGGTCTCAAGGTAGGTGACAAACCCAAAACGATGTCAAACATGAAATTTCTAGATCTTAAGTCAACAAGTCAACCCATCAAATCATCACACAAAGCAAATGATAAAAATATGCGACTTTTAATTTAAAAACACTAAGTCAATAAATTATAGCCACATATGGATCTAAAAATATAAACATAAACATCATCCGAGTCATAAATCACAACAAAAACCAATAAAGTTTAAATTTTTATACATAAACGCGTCAAAACGAGTAGCCAAATACCAAAAGAAATCCACTAATATCAAGAGCCATCCCAAGTCTAGAAAACCAAATAAATCTAGCCAACCATAATAATGAAAAAAATAAAAATAAATGTAAAAGGTTCACAAATAAAAATCATAGCGAGACCGAAAAATACCAAGCCGATAAACTCCGTAGTCGCCGCCTTCTTTATGACCCTTCACCTTCAAAAATTATTTTCTTTCTCTGCTTTCTTCTCTTGTGTGCTCGAGACCCCAAGACCCCACCAAAAATATTACAGTACTGCTTTTTTTTTTCTTTTCTTGATGTTATCTACAATTTGCCCCTTTCCTTTTCTATTATTATTATTGTTAGTTTTTTCGATGTCAACTCTACATGATTTGAGCCTCACACTGACACCCCTCTATTTTTGTGCTTCCCCCTCCCGTACAGTTTCTTTTTCTCCCGCCATCTAGTCTGGTGCCCTACTTTCTTGTGTCAACTATGGGCCAGCCCAAATAATATATTTGTTATTTTTGTTTAGCCCATGTAAACAGCCAATTTGATGCAGCCCAACAAGTAATTATACATTAGAGGTCAACCTAGCTTGGTTGTCGCCTTTTTTTGCTCCATCTCGTTTGGGCCTTAGCCCATTACTTCCTACACCACAAAAGTTTAAATAAGAGACTAGCCCAATTTAAATAGTTATTTACATGACCCACTTAAATATTAAAAATTTAGTGAGTCTCAAATTTAACTCAAATGCACCATTTTAGCTCGTTTTCTCTTTAACTCTTTAAGTAACTAATACAAACCAATAATGAGTAATATTTAATAAAAACTAACCTAAAAACTATTTAAAATGTAGGAAATGTTGATATAAATATATGTATATTTTAGAGCTTATCAATAGCGTCTTATGTTGCGTATTGTTTAACTTGTGCAAAGGTTAAAGCCGAACACCAAAGGCCGTCCGGTTTGCTCCAACAACCAGAAATACCTGAATGGAAATGGGAACAAATTTCCATGGATTTCATTTCTAAATTACCCAAGACAACGAGCGGCCATGATATGATTTGGGTGATTGTTGATCGATTGACGAAATCCGCACACTTCCTTCCAATCCGCGAAACGGATAAATTGGAAAAATTGACCCGTTTGTATATCAAGGAAGTGGTGTCTAAGCATGGTGTGCCTATCTCTATCATCTCCGATCGAGATAGTCGTTCCACCTCAAGGTTTTGGGAAGGCTTAAACGATGCCCTCGGTACCCGCCTAGACATGAGTACCGCATATCATCGCCAAACCGATGGTCAAAGTGAACGAACCATCCAAACTTTGGAAGATATGTTACGGGCATGCACAATCGATTTCGGTGGTAATTGGGACGCGCACTTGCCACTAGTGGAATTCTCATACAACAATAGCTACCATACGAGTATTCAAGCTGCACCTTTTGAAGCTCTATATGGACGTAAGTGTAGATCTCCGCTATGTTGGGCTAAAGTCGGAGAGAAACAACTTATGGGGCCCGAAATTGTTCAAGAGACGACGGATAAAATCTTTTTGATAAAAGAACGTCTCAAAGCGGCCCGCGATCGACAGAAAAGTTATGCGGATATGAGCCGTAAGCCTTTGGAATTTCAAGTCGGAGATAGGGTCCTACTGAAGGTGTCACCTTGGAAAGGTGTCGCACGTTTTGGAAAGCGTGGGAAGTTGAATCCTCGATATGTTGGTCCTTTCGAAATTTTGGCAAGAGTAGGCCCTGTGGCATACAAGCTCAAGTTACCGCAAGAGCTTAACGGGATACATGACACATTCCACGTGTCAAATTTGAAAAAGTGTCTATCCGACCAGACCCTTATTATCCCTGCTGACGAAATCCACATTGACGATAAGCTACACTTTGTCGAAGAACCAATCGAAGTGACTGATTGCAAGATTTAGAAACTTAGACGCAGTAAGATCATATTGGTCAAAGTGCGTTGGAATGCCAAGCGTGGACCGGAGTTCACGTGGGAAAGGCTAGACCAGATGAAGCAGAAATATCCCACCCTATTCGAGAAGACCCCCGTACCGGAGAACTCGAATTGAATTCCGGGACGAAATTCTCTTAACGGGGGAAGATTGTGACAACCGGCAAAATTAAGGTAAATCCGTACTAATTAATTATGTGTAATTAACGTAATTAAGTGCTAATTCGTGTTAATTGTTTAACTGATGCCTTAGAGAATAGCAAATTCCCCATAAGATGCATAGGAATGCACATGTTTAATGATGAAGCATGATGGAATTATGTGCGAATAAACTTGTCCGGAACGGACGTTGGTGATTACCCGGTAAAAAAAATTAAATAAACGGAAAAGATCCCGGAAACCCAGGATATAAAATAAAGGGTATTTTCACAAAATATAATGTGTTTTGGAACTCCAAAACCATAAGTGAAAACTTTACATACAAATCTCCCGGTAACGAATAAAGTGTGCGTAACGCACCCGGTACGCGTATAACTTATAATTTCACCCGACAAAAGCCTGATTAACCAACCAACACTTAAACTAGGCTATGTTTAAGGGTTATTTGAGGCTATTATAATGTCCAAATAACGCGTAAATAAAAATCCGATTAATACCTGAACGCTAAGTGTGAAGCATAACTAATTAATTAGCAAGTGTTTTATGTTGTGGACCCTACATAACCACACCCCCCCCCCAAACCGGCCCAACCCTCTCACCATACCATAATCTTTCTTTTTGTACAAACACTCCATGAAATCTAAGAAAGATTATAAGAAGGTATGGGATGGATTTGATGAGATATTATATATGATCTTGAGTACTTGAAAGATATACAAAAAATCCTCCATTTCCCTTGATAAAAATCGGCCAAACACCTACTTAAAATCTATCCAAGATCATTCTAGTACCACATATCCATAATTTAAGGGATTTAGATCTAAAACTAGATATTGTGTGATCTTGGAAGATTATAAGAAGATCATGGTTGGATTTATAAGGATATGAACACAACACTTGATCAACACACAAAAGAAAAACCCCTTTTCTTGCTTCTTCTTGTGCCGTGAACAAACAACCCACACACACATCCATTCTTCAAGTTTTAACACTCCAAAATCATCCATAAACTTTCCTTTCCAAACCCAAATTGTGTGTTTCAAGCGTGGAGCTTAACCACCTTGGAAGAACACACTAAACCCCTTCAAAATCAAGTATTATTAGCTTCCCTAGCCTTGTGCTAGTTGTAAGTATTCTTGATCTTGTTCTTGTTCTTGTTCTTAAAAGTTTTTGTTTTGTTATCTAGAAAGCAAGTTGTACATGGGTTAACTTGATGGAACTTTACACGATAAAACATATACTCCCTCCGTCCCAATTTAAATGTCATTCTTTCCTTTTTTGTTTGTCCCAAATTAAATGTCTCTTTCCAAAAATGGAATTGTAATTTCCAGTTTTGCCCATAAGAAACAAAACACAATCACCACTTTTGAGGATATTATTGTCATTTTACCACATACAAATAAAAGATTTCTTAAAATGTGTGTTTTTAAAACTAGGACATTTAAATTGGGACGGAGGGAGTACTTTTTAAGACTAAAATGGTGATATAATTGTGTATTAGGGCCGAAAATGGTGATGGATGTATGTAGTGTTCTTGTAGTTTCATGAAGTTCACAAAAACTTAAATAAGATGATGATCTAAACATGGTTTGTTAATGGAACTTGAATAACCTTAAATGTGGGTTAAATCATCATAAAATAATCATCTAAGACTTGATATGGTATTGGTTTTGTTAGAAAATAAGTTACATAAAGTTTACATAATTAAAGTTACACACTTGAAAGATGTAATGTTAGACATTTTGGACATATAAACTAGAAACACCTAATATTATCCTTAACAAGATGATTTTGTAAATAATAGAAAATTTACAAATATATATATATATATATATATATATATATCTTACATAAAAATGTATTTTTATAAAATGAAGTTTTATAAAAATATAGATTTTCTAACATGTTGGAAATATATAAAAACAAAGGTTTTTATAAAAATGTTAGATAAATTAAAAACTTGGTAGAAACTTGTATAAAAATGAACACTTTTATATAAATGGGAATATAAAAGTGTTGGAGGATTTTATATATATAAGTAACCAAGTCTTGGTATTAAAATACAAATGTGTTTATAAACTTCCAAGTAAAATATGTAGAAATTAGAAGGTGAGTAATTTCAAGAATACATATATTGTTGGAACTTGAAAAATTAACAATATATATAAGTTAAGTAATCGGATATGGATGTGTTAACGGACTAAGACGTCAAGACGAACAAATAAGTATTTGTATTATTACGTCTAATGAGAAAATGAGAACATATATTTTAAAGGACTTAAATATAAAATTCGGGTGAAAAATACATAACACTTTCCTAAGTGTCGGAAACTTATTCGTGGGAGAAAAATAACATAAATAATCTAACGATTAAACATTTAAAACAAGCATATGGACTTGACAATGAAAATATATTATCGAATCGACGAGATCCTAGTATATTTATTTAATGGGAAAATAAATATACGGTAAAGTGAGTCGAGTCGAGTGAGGAAAATATATATATATCGAATCAACGAGATCCTAGTGTATTTACTTAATGGGAAAGTAAATATACGGTAAAGTGAGTCGGGTCGAGAGTGTTAAAATATTATATTGATCGACAAGATCTTAGTATAATTATTTAATGGGAAAATAATTATACGTCAAATGAGTCGAGTCGAGAACAATATTATACAAGTTAATTAATATTCATGGAAATATAAGTGTAACTTGTAAAAAGGGTAATCCATCACCGACGGACCTATGATACACGTTTAATTAAACGGGGAATTGGACTAAATAGTGGTTTGGGAGTTGGACGTACAACTTGCCGAAACACACGCACTATAGGCTTAGTGATTTGTACGTCTAGGACGTTTGTAGGTGTTGACCTTGGACGGACTATTCTCTATTTGGATTTGCGCACTTGCTTGAGGTGAGTTTCACCGCCCCATTTTACTGTTTTTATTGGGGGAAAGATATGTTAGGGAAATGTGTGACAGGATGGATTACTTGAGTAGTTGTTCGCCACTCGGGGTTGAGTCCTCGCTACTGTAACCATTTATTCATGGGTATTGAAACCGAAGGAATATTGGGATAGTACTATTGGTGCCTGACAAGGCCCACCCCTAATCGATAGCGTCGATTATGCATCGGCGTATGCCTGGGGTGCACGTATTCTGAATTAAATTGTTATTTTCCGAGAAACGACTTGGGGCGGGGCATTGCTAGTCTTGGTTTGGTTATGGGCTCATGTAGATTGTAGGAACTTGCAACTCCTATAATGGTCACAAAATGTGTTTATTTCCCAAAAGTGTTGTTTTGTAAACTAAAACCTGTGAACTCACCAATATTTATATATTGACGATTTTTAACATATCTTTCAGGTAATTGATCGATGGATGGTTGCGTGGCTAGTCGGGGCGGGGATCTCTCTTACGTCGGATATTTTGAGGGGTTTCACTTTTATTTCCCATAGGGTTGCGATATATTTGAGAAACCTCTACTTGTGTATTAAACTATGTGGTTAAGGATGTGTATACTTAAAAACTTATTTCGACGTGATAAATAAATGCTCCCTCTTGTTAATTACTTGTAGTTTGTGTTAATCTTGACTTTATGCCCTTCGAACCGTCGCGCCATGTGTTTCCGCCATTGGCGTGGTGTGACAGTTTGTAAAAACGAAGTTTATATAGTTGAAATTTGACTTTCTGGAAAGTCAACTGAAGTAGAAATAACATGGTTAGTTTTCCAGCATGATTTTGAGATTGGGGATTCCGTGTGAGACACATTAGCTTAGTTATGTGACATATACGATGTTAAGTTTAATTGCTTGAATGATGAATAAAAAAGAGTGGGAAGCTATGTTTTATGCATGTTAGAAATTGACCTATGCAAGTCAATGTGATATATGAGTTGGATATGATTGGCTTATGAATGAACATGTATGCTAACAATGATGTGAACATGATGATATGAAAGGATAGGAATGATGGACTCAAGCATGGGAAGCTAATGGGTCAAGATGAGGCAAGTAAACAAGCATGAACTTGGAGGACTTAAGGTAAGTGATTCCTATTCCGTTTAGGATAATGAATTTATACATGTATATGTATGTGTAAGTAGGATGGGAATCATGAAATGATGGAACGTTAATAATGAGGCCAAGGCATGTTACGAAGCTTATAATGGGTAAAACACAGCTTCGGATGGACCGGCGTGGGATGGGTCAAGAAAGGATGGAAAGGAGATACAAAAGGGGAATTTCAGGGTTCCATCGTAAGTTACGGTGGCACCGTAACTTACGGTGGCCCCTGGCACCCTTTCTCCACCGTAAAACAGTGGAGAACCACAGTGACTTTTTGGGGTCCAGCGTAACTTACGGTGGCCACCGTAAGTTACGGTGGAACCTGAGGTTATTTGTCAGTTTTTATCATACGTTGATGTTTCGCTTATGTGCGCAATGATGTGAATTTATGCTAACAATGATGTGAACATGATGATATGAAAGGATAGGAATGAAGGACTCAAGCATGGGAAGCTAATGGGTCAAGATGAAGCAAGTAAACAAGCATGAACTTGGAGGACTTAAGGTAAGTGATTCCTATTCCGTTTAGGATCATGAATTTATACATGTATATGTATGTGTAAGTAGGATGGGAATCATGAAATGATGGAACGTTAATAATGATGCCAAGGCATGTTACGAAGCTTATAATGGGTAAAACGTAGCTTCGAATGGACCGGCGTGGGATGGGTCAAGAAAGGATGGAAAGGAGATACAAAAGGGGAATTTCAGGGTCCCATCGTAAGTTACGGTGGCACCGTAACTTACGGTGGCCCCTGGCACCCTTTCTCCACCGTAAAACAGTGGAGAACCACAGTGACTTTTTGGGGTCCAGCGTAACTTACGGTGGCCACCGTAAGTTACGGTGGAACCTGAGGCTATTTGTCCGTTTTTATCGTACGTTGATGTTTCGCTTATGTGCGCAACCCGTATTTGCGTTTAACGCATCGAATAACATCGTTGGACCTTGTGAAGGTTAGGTATGGGTGAAGGGGTAGGGTACTATTCCCTAGCGCTTTCAGGCGCACCCTGCCCATCATCCAGATACTCCGCCTAAAAACAGCCCAAGCAACACACTTAAGGAGATAATGCAGCAGCGCCAAAGCGCACTACTCACTCCGCGCAGAAGCACCAGTTGACAGCGCCTGGGTACATCCCCCTTGGAGCTCAACTTGCCACTTCCCATCAGATGTCAGCTGACAACTGGTCAGCCGCCTGACACCGCCTGACAACAGAAGAAAATAAGTCCCTTCTGCAGAACCAGCCACCATGCGCCACGTGTACCAATGGCAGGGCACCGCCCAGCCTTCCAACCACGTAGCGCCACGTGGCCCAATAAAAAACAACCCTCCTCAACTTGGATCACTTTACCTAACTAAGGATTGGGATCAGACTAAATGGGCTCCTAAGCAACCGGTCCGGGCCCCGGGCCCAAGCCCATTAACAATCAAAGTGGGCCCGATGACCTCAGGCCCACGCACCTCCTATAAAAGAAGGACTTCACCTCCTTTCTTATGGTAGCCAATTAACCAATTAGAATCAATACACTTGTATCATTACTTGTACTCCATATTTATAAAAGATCATCCCTTGTTAGTGGACGTAGGTCTCACGAGACCGAACCACTTATATCACTGTCTTTTATATTACTCTGCTTGTCGTTTATGCATATAACCATAGATTAACCATCGTCGTGAGCAAAGGATTATACCCTGCAGCGAACACGAGTCATTGCATCCCACTCCTATTATCCCATTATACTCGTTGTTTCTTCATTGGCGCCATCCATGTCGGCTGAAAGATTCGAAAAACTTTCAAAACTCCATCCTTTAAGCTCACCAAATGGCTGATCTAACCCCTACCGGAGCCGTAGGAGCAACCCCTTCTGCAGTCATTCAGACTACCAGAACGGGCATGCTCCAAACTCCGGATAAGGGCATAACACAAGCAGCCACAAGGGAAGAAACACCGCCCCGGGCGGTTTCTTGCTCAGACTCATCCGAATCTGACATACCCACTGCACCGGTGGACCCCGACGAGTGGCTTTTTCGCAAACAGCTCAAAAATACCAAGATCTATCAAAACATGTTGGCGAAACTCCAAATCGATAAATCCAAAAGCAAGGCTTCCCCATCGGCCAAACACAACCGAAAGGGGAAAGAAAAGCAAGCCACGCGTCCCAAGTCTCGGGGTGGAGATCGCAGTAAGAACACACGCGATCAGGACCCCGCAGACTCCACATCAGAGTTTGATAGCTATCAGCAAACCAGCGACTCAGACACCACAAAAATCTCAAAACCCAAAAGGCGAAAGGTGACAAGAAACCAATCGGCGTCATCACACAGGAAGGAAGACGACGACTTGAACAGGCCGTACAAGCCTAAGTCGTTCGCTCTCAGCTCCAAATTTTGTCAGCGAATAGCCACCGCACCTATAGAAAAACAGGCAAAACTCCCAAGCAGCATCGGCAGGTACGATGGCCTGCGAGACCCTACTGATCACTTACACGACTTCGAGTGCGCAGGAACCACAGTCCTCTGGCCTGTACAAGTCTGGTGCCACCTGTTCGCACAGACCCTTACAGGCGCAGCCAGAGTTTGGTTTGACAACCTTCCGGTAGGAGGCATCCTAGACTTCGATGACCTTATCCAGAAGTTCAAAGATCACTTCTCCCATCTCATGCGCCACAAACGAGACAAAGCCCACATCCTCCTATGTCAGCGCACAGACAACGAATCAATAGAAGACTTCATTGTGC
This sequence comes from Ambrosia artemisiifolia, assembly GCA_032199755.1. Taxonomy (NCBI): domain Eukaryota; kingdom Viridiplantae; phylum Streptophyta; class Magnoliopsida; order Asterales; family Asteraceae; genus Ambrosia; species Ambrosia artemisiifolia. The sequence continues at coordinate 2,654,944 of CM063526.1, read as the reverse complement.
GCTACAACAAGGAGGCACTACAAATTGGCTGCGGAGAAGAGCTCATGCACGCAGGCTTCATTAATGGAGTACGAAGCGAGGATTTGATGAAAACACTGTCCGGGAAAACGGGCGTCCCAGATTCTTGGGAAGAAGTCATCAAAGCCTCCAAAATATATGCATCATCGGAGCGCTCCATCAAGCAGCAGCGCGGCTACAGCCAAACAAACAACTCTAACAGAAACAAAGGCAAACAATCCGTTTGGTCACGCATTTCAGGACCAACGGATGAAGGAAAATACTCACCTGCTAACGACGCTCGACAATTAATCAGCAACAAACAATCAAGGGACCAGAGAGGCCAACCCAAAAAGAATACCGACTGGACGCCACTCACAAAAACTCCGTCACAAGTACTCAAGACAGAGCAGGTCACTTTCAAGGAGCCCAAAGTGCTGGGCAAAAGAAAGAATGTCGACCACACCAAGTATTGTGAATTCCATAACGATTATGGTCACCTGACAGACAACTGCTACAGTCTGAAACTAGAGATAGAGGCGGCACTAAAGACGGGCCAGCTTGGTCATCTTATCAAAAACGTTAACAAAGGCGGGCGCAACACCAACCAAGACGATAAACGCGAAGAACCCGGAAAGAACCCGGAAAGAAGCAAATCCGGAATCTGCAAACGAGTTACATACAGCATGCCCCGCGCCATCATTGTAACATGATCTCCGCCGCGGGAACACGCCAGAATAAGGGTAAGCGCCCAAGAGAAACAGATGACTCCTGGAAAGAGGTGGACGTCCTCCACCCCCGAGTGCGAGGCGGACCCTCCGCAATAGCGCCACTAATCGTCACCGCCGTCGTAGGACATTACCGAACGCAATCCATGTTCCTAGACGGCGGAAGCAGCACTGACATAATCTATGATTAGTGTTTTCAACAACTGGACGAGGATGACAAAGCCCGCCTCGTTCCAGTTAATGCACCAATCTCAGGCTTTATCGATGAAGTCATCATGTCACGCGGCATAATCACCTTCCCGGTCACTTTGACAAACGGTACCCACGAACGCACAGAAATGTGTGACTTCATGGTTTTACCGGTAACATCTCACCACGACGTCCTGCTAGGGCGGGAAGGCCTGGCGAAGTTCAACGCCAACGCCTCCACCCCCCACCAAATGGTAGGCTTCCCTACCAGCACCGGCGTCGCAATAATTCGAGGGAACAAACAATGCCACGCAATCGACGTGGAAAACCCACAAAAAACGCAAACCCGTTCGGAACCGGAAAACTGGGTCCTCAACCCCAAATTACCGGACCAAACGGTCATCATCGGCCATGAAATCTCCAACACCATAACAGCGCACCTGAAGCAACTCTTGGTAAAAAACATAGACATATTCGCCTGGCAACCATCTGACATGATCGGCGTTCCAAGAGAAATCGCGGAACACAAACTCAACACTTACAGATCTGTGGAGCCAGTCGCCCAGAAGATGCGCAAAATGGGTCCAGAGAAAACAAAGGCGATGAATGAACAAGTCAACGAACTCCTCTACGCAGGCATTATCCGCCCAATACGCTACAAAACCTGGGTAGCCAACCCAGTCATGGTAGGGAAAACAACAGGCGGATGGCGCATGTGTGTCGACTACAAAGATTTGAATAAAGCGTGTCCAAAAGATTGTTACCCTCTACCAGAAATCGACCTAAAGGTGGACTCCCTCGCACCATACCGCTTCAAATGCTTCCTTGACGCCTACAAAGGCTACCACCAAATCCAAATGGCAAAGGAAGACGAAGACAAAACGGCCTTCCGCACGGATACTGGAATCTTCTGCTACACCAAAATGCCTTTCGGCCTCAAAAATGCGGGAGCCACATATCAGCGACTCATGGACAGCGCTTTCGTCGACGAGATAGGCGTACGCTTGGAAGTATACGTCGACGATCTCGTCATCAAAAGCAAGGACGAGGACCACATGCTCGAAGACATTCAGAAAACATTCAATCAACTGCGAAAGGTGCGCATGAAGCTCAACCCCAGCAAATGTTCCTTCGGCATGGAAGAAGGGAAATTCTTGGGAGTTGTTGTCAGGCGGGACGGGTTCCGCGCAAATCCAGACAAGGTCCTCGCCATCGAAAGAATGCCTTCACCAACATCCATAAAGGAAGTCCAAACCCTAATGGGACGCCTCGTCGCCCTCAATCGCTTCCTTTCCAATTATGCTTCTAAGTCTTTTCCATTTGTAGACACTCTAAAGAACTGTCTCAAAAAAAGTAATTTCCGCTAGACCCCTGAGGCGGAAAAAGCTTTTCAAGAAATGAAAAAATGTCTTATGAATTTACCTACTCTCACCGCACCATTACCCAAAGAACCGCTAACCCTATACCTCTCCGTCACGGAGAGGGCCATCGGCGCGGTACTCCTTGTAGACCGAAAAAGTGTTCAAACACCCATCTACTACATTAGCAGAACCCTGCTAGATGCAGAGACTAGGTACTCTACAATGGAAAAACTAGTGCTAGCCCTCATTCACGCATCGCGCAGACTGCGCAGGTATTTCAACGGCCACCCAATAAATGTCCTAACGGACTACAGAATCAGCGATGTGTTACGAAAACCTGAAACCTCAGGTCGCCTAGCAAAATGGGCAATCGAACTGGGTGAACACACTATCAATTACAAACCCAGACCCGCAGTCAAGGGACAAGTACTCGCTGACTTCGCCACCGAAATACCGACAGACAAAATTGCGGAATGCTTAGCCGAGCAAGACCCCGCACCACCAACCTCCGGAAATGAAAGCTGGAAACTTTACACCGACGGCGCCTCAAATAGCGACGGCGCAGGCGCAGGTTTATGCCTAATCAGTCCAAACAGAAAAGAATATACATACGCCATTCGCTTAGATTTTGCCGCAACAAACAATGAAGCAGAATATGAAGCGCTACTAGCAAGACTGCGCATCGCACAACAAATGGGAGCTTCCCATCTCGAAGCACATGTTGATTCACTGTTAGTAGCCGGACACATCAATGGCACGTATGACGCGAGGGACGCCACAATGGCCCTATACCTACAGCAGGCCAAGTTACTCATGCGCAAATTCACTTCATGCACGGTCACCCACATCAACCGGAGCGAGAACAAACCCGCAGACGCACTGAGTAAGATGGCCTCAACGGTCTTCGACCACATGGCCAAAGACGTTCGGGTCAAACTACAAGAAAGACCATCCGTCCCGCCAAGACAAGTAAACGTCATCCAAACTGGTACTACATCTTGGATGGCGCCACTAAAAGCATACTTGACATCTGGAACATTACCCGACAACAAGGCGGACGCACGAAAAATCCAACACAAAGCCTTGCACTATGAGCTGACAGAGGGAATCCTCTACCGACGATCATACATGGGCCCACTACTGCGATGCGTCGACAAGGAAGAAGCCTCCTTCCTCATCAGAGATATTCACGAGGGTATCTGCGGATTACATGCCGGGCCCAGAATGGTGGTTGCCAAGTTAATGAACGCACGTTATTATTGGCCAGGCATGCACCCAGACGCGGTGGCAGAATTGCGCAAATGCGAATCCTGCCAGCGCCACGCGCCAAACACCTTGCGCCCCAAGAATGACTTGGTACCCGTCACAGCGGCGTGGCCATTCCAGAAATGGGCGATAGACCTTGTCGGCCCTTTTCCCACAGCGCCAGGAAACGTCAAATTCTTAATAGTGGCAATCGACTACTTCACAAAATGGATCGAAGCAAAGCCACTAGCAAAGATAGACGGATCGCACACCAAGAAGTTCATATGGGAATTCATCATATGCAGATTCGGCTTACCGTATCAGATCATAAGCGACAACGGAACCCAATTTACAGACCAACACCTACAAGAATGGCTGGCGCAAATGGGGGTCCAACAGATCTTCACATCAGTCGCTCATCCCCAAGGAAACGGCCAAGTCGAAAGAGCAAATCGAAGCATAATCGAAGGTATCAAAAAGCGACTCGGAACCAAAAGAACTGGATGGGTGGATGAGGTTCCACATGTCCTATGGGCAAACCGCATACTCGCAAAAACCAGCAATGGCGAAACCCCATTCAGCCTAACCTACGGGTCCGAAGCCGTTATACCAGCAGAAATTGGATGCCCCTCCGCAAGAGTACTCATGGCGGATAAAGGGCAAAACAACAAAGAACTACGACTAAATTTGGACCTACTTGAAGAGCGACGAGAACTCGCCGCCAACAAAGAGGCCAGATACAAAAATCAGTTGGACCGCTACTACAACCAGAATGTTAAACTACACGAGTTTGACATTGGAGATTATGTTCTCCGAAACAATAGCGCTTCGAACACAGAAAAGCAGGGCAAACTCGCTCCAACCTGGGAAGGGCCTTACAGAGTTCAGGAGATCTTAGGCAAGGGCGCCTATGCGCTAGAGAAAATTGATGGTACGCCCGTCCCGCGCTCGTGGAACGGGGCTCAGTTACGTTTCTGTTACATGTAATAACTTTTGTAAACACTTAGGCTACACATGCCTAAGTCCTTTTCTAAAGGATTCTATGAAGTTTTCAACGCCTACCTTATTGTGTGCACTATTGGATCCTTGGGTCTTCAAGGCATAGATATTAAACATAACTATCGCCGGACTCAATAATCTAATCCAAACACACCATCACACAAGAAGATTTAACAATATACACAAAATAAACTCGGAAGTTTTATAGAACCAAAAAGGTGCGTTCAAGCTACCCATAGCTTTACAAAACAGAAACAAAACAAAACCATCCTAAACACATCTCTAATCCCCCCCAGACTCCTCGAAATCCACCAACTGCTCCTCCATACCCTCTGGAGTTGCCCCGAACGTCCCTTCACCAGATGCTTGCTTTGCTTTCTTCTGCGCCTCCGCACCCAAACGGTCAGATTCTTCAATAAAGTAACGGAGGGCTCCAGCAGGATCAGCATACTGATTACAGTCCTCCACTGTCTTCAGTATAGGGAATTCGACTTGCTCAAACTTAAGGAGTTCAGCTTCATACTCCTTCTCCCTGGGTTTACCATGATGCGCACCTTCAGTTATACGCCCTTCATTCAGCGCATGGTAAAACCCAGTATCGAAACCCTCAGCCTCCCCAGTAGCGCGCGCAGCAGCAGCAATGGCAGCAACCTGATCGCCGAGATTAGGCTCATTCCAGAACCGCTTAAAAATCTGCAAACAAGCGATAAAACAGTCAAAGAAAGCATATACAGAATGACACAGGGAGGTAGGAAAATACTTACCCCGGCGATTCCCTCAGTCATCACCCAGCGAACAGACTCTTGGGCTTTCTCCTGCGCCACATTGGCCTCGTCCAGCAGACTCTTTGCATTCTCCGCCTCCGTTTGCGACAAAGTTAGGGACTCCTCTAAAGAAGCCCTCTCCTCCGTCAGCGCAGCCTTCTCCTTCACCCAAGCCTCCTTCTCATTCACTAGCTCAGATAACTAGGTAGACGCATTCACAAGCTCCTGATCTTTGACATGTAATTCAGAGCGCAAGCCTGCCACCACCGAATCTTTATCAGCCAAAACCTTGTGATGACCTTCAGCAGCCTCTTGCAGCTTGAAATTTTCATTCCTCAGGTCTTGGATCTGCTCCTCAAGCCTCATCATCTTTTGGTTAGTGACTTGGCAGGCTTTAGTCCACCTCTTCTGAGCTAGCGCATGATCACGCTCAAGCGCTTTCACCTTGTCCTCAGACTTGTACGCCCTCTCCCTGTACCTCTCAACATCAGACTTCAGCTTCTCCTCTCTCTGTGCCTGCACTGACCTCCTAGAGTTAAACTCAGCAATATCACGGGAAAACGCTTCATCGCGTCGCTTCAATGACTCTACAACAGCAATCTGAAGCGCTTGCCCAACACAGATGTCAGTAATCAGCTGCGAGCGAGCCAAACTATCCTGATAGAGCCTCTCCTTAGGAGGAACCACTTGTGACACAAACTCCTCAGCAGTAAGAGGATTCGCAAAATGGGAGTTCTCCCGAATACTCCAGTGCGGGCGCCAGATTACATCGCCCGCGGAGTAACTCGGGTCACTCCGTTCAACACTTGACCTTCCACCAGAAGGCATATCACCAACCACCCCGGTATCACCACCACCCACAGGAGAACTTTCAGACATCACCTGCTTGGAGGCAACTTTTGTGGCCTCCTCATCAGCCTTAGCCTTGGCCTCCGCCTCGGCTTTCTCTTTCTCTAGACGCAGCTTTTCAGCTACCGCTTCCTCCTCAGCCTTCTTGGCCATCTCCTCCAAACGTAGCTTTTCAGCTGTAGCCCTCTCCTCCTCCACTTTCTTGGCGGTAGCTTCCTTGGCCTGCTTCTCGGCCTCAGCTGCCTCTTGTTCCGCCCGAGCTTTCTCAGCCTCCGCTCGCGCCTTCTCCTCTTCCTGCCTTTTCCTGGCAATCTACACCTCAGAAGGAGTGGGACCTGAGGAGCCATGGGCTTGCGGAGAAACAACTACAACAAAACAAAGCGTAACTCAGAAACATGTTACTACAACGAAGACAAGAAAGACAAACTGAACATCACTTACTAGTCACTTTCTTCACAGTCTTCTGAATAAGAGGACGGCGCTCTGGTGGCGGACTAATCTCTAGCGTAAATGGCGGCGTCCCAGCTCCACCAGCACCCTCAGATCTGGAAGACCCAGATTTCTTACTCTGGGCTTTCCCCAGTTTTCGCTTCTTCTTCAGCGGACTCTCAGGTACATCCACATCTTCAGGGGCGGAGGACGAAGATTCCACAGTCCTATCGCGCTGCCCAAAGTAAGGCCCTTCACCACCTGCACTCAAAGGCGCAAATTTAACTTCGGATAACACCTTATGCTTATGAATACGCGACGCACTCTTCTTACGACCACGCGGAGGCGGTGGATGAACCAGTTCCACAGAAGACCCAATTGATTCCTCATCAGAGGAAACAACAAAATAAGGGGTCGTTACGTGTGGAACAGAACATAAAGGATCAGGATTTATAGGATGCTCACGTGAAATAATCATACCAGAGGGCTTGAACTCCAGATATGGAAAATAGAATCTATCAACCATCTGGTCAATCACAGACACCCTACCCTCCGCAGGTTCTCTCCACTCCAAAGGCGCTTTATCCCGCAACAAAAACGCAGCAAACTTTGACATCCCTGAGTCAAGCAAGACAAAACTCAGCCAACAGTAATAAATACAACTGAGAAAGCAGCATGGGGACAAAGAACTTACCAGGTGCAACAACCACAGGCTCCTTCCCCTTCACAAGCTGAACACGGCTCATACCCAACAAAGCCAACATGGCCTCCGAACACATACCCGTGTCAAACGGGGAAGCATGAGCAACCAGATCCTTAAACCATGCTTGCTCCCTGAAACCCTCCATAACAGGATGATCAGGCACCCTTTGACGTTCTGCAAAAACCTTCCATGGCATATCCACAGGTATGACCCCCCTATTGACATAGAAAAATTTCTCCTTCCAGTCATGAAGTGACTTAGGAGGGATGGTCCCAACCGGTGGTATATGAGGACGAGGGACAAAACTGAACCAAGATTGCTCCATGGTCATCAAATAGAAGACATTGAACCGTTCAAAAGACAGCTCAATGTCCAAAGCACGACAACAGGCTTCGAAATGAACAAGACGAAGCATACCAAACCCACTAACCTGGGTTACATGAACACCATGCTTGACCAAGGTATCCACCTGGAACTTGGTAGCAGGAAGACGGAACCCACAAAGAGCAAAGTGGGCCCAATACAAGCTCATCTTCCCTGGGGGAGGGGCTAGGGCAGTACCCTTCCCAGTCGGAAGCTCCACCTCCCATGAAGAATCAAACTCCATGGCCTTCACAAATTTGGAAAAAATTTTCTCACTCCATTTGCAGGGTGTATTGTGGATCAACTTCTTGGATTTTTCAACGGCTTTCTCAGGGTTTCCCCCAACGGTAGATCCCTCAGACATACTGACAGAAATAAAGAAAAAGAAATTTTTTAGAAACAAACTCGCTGGAAAACTTGAAGGTTCACCGGAGAAGACGAAGGTTCTTGAGAGAAGTTGAAGGATTTTTGTGAAATGTGAGATAATAACAAAATCCAAGAGCCTCGTCGGATATATATATACCCATCGCATTTAATGCGATGGGTACAGCTGGCAGAAGACCCTTCACCTTGCCAGACGAGGAGGCATCTGGACGCTACACGTGGCATACAGCTGGATGGCAGCAGTCATCTGGCAGCACGTGACTCCACGCGTCTGCCAGAAGGACGACCTCTCACCTGCCAAACGTCAGCAGGTACTCTGACACTGCCCCCACTCGCGCGCGTGTACGGCTACTTGCCTGACACACGCAGAATAACCACCCACCCACGTGTTGACATGACTGACAACTGTGCAGACATCCCCTCTGCACCCTGACACGTTCACCAACCGTCTCAGCTTCTCCAGCACGTTTCCTAATTTCAAGGAAACCTTTTCATTTTTAATTACACATTAAATACCCCAGACTGCCACGTCATCACTTGGCGCTGGGTTGACGTAAAATCTAAAAGACGTTCTCCGCCAGATTTTACTATCTCACACCCAGACTGCCACGTCATCACTTGGCGCTGGGTTGACGTAAAATCTAAAAGACGTTCTCCGCCAGATTTTACTATCTCACACCCAGACTGCCACGTCATCACTTGGCGCTGGGTTGACGTAAAATCTAAAAGACGTTATCCGCCAGATTTTACTATCTCACACCCAGACTGCCACGTCATCACTTGGCGCTGGGTTGACGTAAAATCTAAAAGACGTTCTCCGCCAGATTTTACTATCTCACACCCAGACTGCCACGTCATCACTTGGCGCTGGGTTGGCGTAAAATCTAAAAGACGTTCTCCACCAAATTTTACTATCTCACACCCAGCCTGCCACGTCATCACTTGGCACTGGGTTGACGAAAAAATTCAAAGAACGTTTTCCGCCAGACTTTGCCATTACTGGCCTAAGGGGAAAAATTATCACCCGCGCTAAGTCTCTACTTAGCGCCGGTTCTTTATACAAAGGTGCCATGTACAAAGATAAAGGGACACTTTTATCTTTCCACATGCCACCAGAGTGGCAACGCGCACACTTTCCTTACGTTAATACATTCTTCCAGAGATGCAACGAGCACTCTTCTCTACAAACATATTGCAATACACATATATTCTACAACAGCTATAGACAACACAACGGAGGAAAACCCCACAAAACTGCACATTAGTCCAGCGCCCACCAGATCTCTAAGCAAGAACAGGAGACACCCTGGACTTGGGGGACTTGAAGGGGTAGGGTACTATTCCCTAGCGCTTTCAGGCGCACCCTACCCATCATCCAGATACTCCGCCTCAAAACAGCCCAAGCAACACACTTAAGGAGATAATGCTGCAGCGCCAAAGCGCACTACTCACTCCGCGCAGAAGCACCAGTTGACAGCGCCTGGGCACATCCCCCTTGGAGCTCAACTTGCAACTTCCCATCAGATGTCAGCTGACAACTGGTCAGCCGCCTGACACCGCCTGACAACAGAAGAAAATAAGTCCCTTCTGCAGAACCAGCCACCATGCGCCACGTGTACCAATGGCAGGGCACCGCCCAACCTTCCAACCACGTAGCGCCACGTGGCCCAATCAAAAGCATCCCTCCTCAACTTGGATCACTTTACCTAACTAAGGATTGGGATCCGACTAAATGGGCTCCTAAGCAACCTGTCCGGGCCCCGGGCCCAAGCCCATTAACAATCAAAGTGGGCCCAATGACCTCAGGCCCACGCACCTCCTATAAAAGAAGGACTTCACCTCCTTTCTTATGGTAGCCAATTAACCAATTAGAATCAATACACTTGTATCATTACTTGTACTCCATATTTATAAAAGATCTTCCCTTGTTAGTGGACGTAGGTCTCACGAGACCGAACCACTTATATCACTGTCTTTTATATTACTCTGCTTGTCGTTTATGCATATAACCATAGATTAACCATCATCGTGAGCAAAGGATTATACCCTGCAGCGAACACGAGTCATTGCATCCCACTCCTATTATCCCATTATACTCGTTGTTTCTTCAATGGGTGTAGCAAGTAATAGGAATGTCGTATTTGCCAATATGACTCAAGTACAGAATGATGCATGTGTATGGAATTTAATTGATACGTTTGTATTATGGTAACAAATACGGTAAGTAGAATGTTATGCTTTTGTAGATTAAGAATGTGATGTATGTATGGGTACTCATACTCGGGTAAGAGTGAGAGTTTTATGTGTGTAAAGGTTGGTCATCATGTGTAGAACGAGTATAGGATTGGAAACGTCATATTTGTCCTAGAGGATTCATGAAGGAAAAGTAACATGACGGGTCAAGGTAGGTTGTGTGTGGGAATTGTACGATTGTGTGTATTGTAAGGTTATTAACCTTTTATTATGAGAATGGTAATGAAGATGCAGGTATGTAAGTATGAATGCATGGGACTTGGAGGTTCGGATCGGGGTATCACACCCGAACTTGCAAGAAGGCGTTTGAACAGGATCACGGAGTATTGTTGGATCTTATTTCCGCATCGTGAGTAATATACATGAAGTCACCTATTGAACTAACGAAACGGTTATGTGGTGATTGCAGGTTGTCTTGTCTACTTAATGAAGTAAGGAAAGGATGGAGATCGAGCGAGGGAGCGGATTGTACGTGGTCATGGTCACATAACTTAATAAATATGAGACATGTTGAATGTAATAAGAAACAATAAAAGGTGTAACACCAAAAATATCTCTTATATATTTTTTCCAAACATTTGAGAATGTTCTATAAAGCAAGAAATTTTATAGTCCGTATTTCCGCTGCATATTTTCTGTAAAACGGTTTAGGGTGTTACAGAATTGAAGACCAGCATTCAAAGTGATTGGGAGTTATATCTCGGTTGCCACTTCTGATTTGTTTGGTCTTATGAAAATTTATGAAGCGGTTTATATTGATCAACATTCAAAGTTGCCTATCATGTATTCTTGTTTGACAATTATTTTAATGGAAGTCCTTTGATATTGAAAGCATGTATGAAAATATAAAGTGAAGCAAGAGAATACTGAAAACTTGAAGCAGAAGACAAGATTTTAGTATCTGGTAAAAAAAAGTAGCTAGATACTTGAAATGATGCCATAAAAAATAAATAATGGCATGTGGGATGGGTTTGCCATCCCATGGTGTTAACTGGTCGATTTTGTAGTATATTCCGGAATATGCTCCGAACGTATATACACCATTTCTCATGTTGTCGATTGTTTCGTCTAATGAGACACCTATATATGTGAAGGAGAAGTTTATGTTGTAGGCGCAGATCAAAGAAACATGACATTTGATCAAAGAAACCATGAGGTTGCTCTTGATTAACACAATAACCATGACATTGCTTTTTATTGATTGTAATTTTTTAACGTAAATTTTTATTGTTAGGATCTGAGTTTGATTGTTTAGACAAATATGAAATAAGTGAAGTGAGATATAAATGGAAGGTGCAGCGGAATGATAAACTATAAATCAAAACAAGAGAATAATTGTTTTTAATCGAATGCTTTCATTAAGTTGAAAGATTACAATCGTACAATAACTCCCCCTCAGCCTGATCACTCAGAGAATGTTTGTCTTAAGAGAATGACGAGTGATAAATAGAACAGTACATTCACTGTTCTATTTATAGACTAAACTAAACCTCTGATGATCACTGCTGACGTCACCTAAGACAACGACCTCTAACTGACTAACAACATTAAACATCTGCTAACTATAACTACTGTTACATTAAAAACACTGTTAATACAAAACACTGTAAAGGAAAGCTCTGATGGTCTTTATCATCTGTTGAACCAAAGTGCTGTTGGTTCAACAGACCTTTGTTCTTCAGTACTTGATCAGCAGTTGTTTCTTCATCAGATCTTTGTCTATCAGTTGTTTGTTCAGCAGACCTTTCAGCAGCAGCAGTTGTCTTTATCAGTTGTTTGGTGTAGCAGTTGTTAGGGTCAACAGTCTTTTGGGGAAAGTTTCTTGTATCAACTGTTTTATTCAAAGGATCAAAAGATAGAATATTTTGGCTTTCTAATCATCTGTTCTTCTCCAGGTCAGCAGACCCAACAATCTCCCCCTAGAACAGATGATGCCAAAACTTAGCTTTATTCTTGATCTTTATTCCTCATCAGACTTTCTCTTATTTGACCTTTGAGTTGTAATTCAAAGCTCAAAGAGAAGAGGTCTTCAGCATCTCTTTCCAGCTCTAGATTCAGCAGTGTTTGAAGATCTTCAGCACACAGGCCATGTGCATCATCCATACTGAGCTTCTGAATCTTTCCATCTGATCTGAGCAAGGTCAATTCATGGGTGTCTTTATTTGACTTCCATTTTAGAATTTTAGAATCAGAGGAATGGCTGTGATGCATCTTTATTTTTGATGAGTTTGGTGATGGAGGTCTTCCTATGAGTTCTCTGAGTCTCTCAGTGGTTGGATCAGAGAAATAACGAATTTGGTTAATGAGACCCTCTTTTACAAATGTATCAGCAAACTGTTTCTGTTCTTCTTCTGTCATCTCCTTCTGCTTTTTGAACTGTCTTCTTGTAGCAATAGATAGATCAGAAGTGTCCAGTAGGCTGTCAAGAGTAAAGGCCTGTAAAGGTCTCTAGGGCTCATCAGCATAGATAGGTTTTCTTGGCAAGGTAGGGTCTGTCTTTCTGTTCTCTTCCAGCTTCTTGTAAGTTTCAATCAATCTGATTTCAGACCATCTTGCCACAGACTTCATTTCTCCATACTTAGCAGCTACTATCTCTTGTCTCATCCTTTTAAACTTGAGAGCTCTAGCTGGATCTCTCCCTTTGCTGAAATCAGGGGCAGAGACCTTTGATGGAAGATTCTTGGCCATGTCTTCAATCCTGATCAATTCTTCTCTGAGTGCATGGGTGGTCCAGCCTGCAAACTGTTTCTTGTTTGCTTTGTAAGGCATGGTTGCCAAGATCTGTTCTAGAAGAGAATCCCTAACCTCCTTTTCCATATCTTTGCTGAGAGGCATGGAGGACATAGAGTTGCTCAGGGTCTTAGCAAAATCTTCAATCCTTCTCAGTTTGCTAAGCTCTGGTGAATGGATGCCCTGAGCACTCCTGTCATCCTTCCCTTTGCACTTCTCTTTTATGATGGCATCTGCCTGTTCACTCCTGTACTTCAGATAGGTATCAATGTTTAGAGGAACAGGAAAGTCTTTAAGAGAAGGGAAGGATCTTTCTGATGGCTGATCAGTATTATAGAAGGATTGAAGTTCCCCCTTGAGTAAATCAAGTTCAAGAGGATACTTCTCAGCCAATGGTGTGATGGTTGGTGGTGGTCTATGTGATCTGAACTGTGAGGTATGTGGTGAGTATGATGAGAGTGGAATGACTTCGACAGGTGTAGATTGTGTGATTGGGGTGTTAGGTGGTGTGGTGTGAATGTTTTCATCTTTCACAACAAAGGTAGATTTCCTTTTTCTGTTGTACAAGATTTTTGGTGAAGGGGATTGTGCAGCAGTGGTTGGGTTAACCTCTGTTGGCTCTTTTGTAGAACCAGCATTTGTTTGGGGTTTTGGTTGTGCGGTGGTAGGTTTGGTTGTTGATTGTGTAGTGGTTGGTTTGGTAGGAACAGATGTTTTGGTGGCAGTGGTTGTGGTATCAGTGGTTTTGGTGGTGGTAGCAGTGGTTTTGGTAGCAGTGGTTATGGTAACAGGGGTTTCAGCATCAGTGGTTTCAGAAGATAGTTTGGAAGGTGGTTTCCTTGTATGTTTTGCAGATATTTTCTTTCTTTTTGAGGAACTCACATCTTCAACTTCTTGCTGTTGTTCCTTCTTCAGCTGAATTAACCTCTCTGCTTTAACTTCCAGAGTGTCAGCCCTTTTAAGCTTGTCTTCAGCAGCCTTATCAGCCTTTTCATTTGCAGAGGTATCAACTTCCTTTGCTTTGCTGGTTTTGGCTGTTTCAGTAGCAGCAGAGGTTTGAGCACTTGGTTGTTGTTGTTTTTGTGGTGCTGATTTGGTAGACTCTGGTTTGTCAGCAGTTGGTTTACCCTTTTGAGAGGGTGGAGCACCAAATGGATTTAGTTTTGGCAACCTATCTCTGCCACTCTCCCCCTTTTTGGCATCATCAGCTGTGAATTCATCATCATCTTCATCTCTGAGGATTGTGGTAGGGGCAGAGCCAGTAGTCTTCAGCAAATGGTCTTTGATCACCTTGATATCAGCCTTGGCATCATTAAACCTGGCATCCACCATATTTCTGATCAAGTGCGTGTAAGTCTCTTGTGTCTGATCTGCTAGTTTTCTGTGAGCTATGATGATGGGGGAAACAGATTTCCATAGCTCACTAGCAATATCAGCAGTGGATGGTTGACTCTTGGTAAAGTTTGCCAGAGTTTCCAACATTGACTTGACATCTGTTTTGATGTCAGCAACAGAGGTTTCAATGGTTTGAACTCTATCCGTCAATTCTTGGAGTTTTAATCCATCACCTAAATTAATAGGATCATCCGAATTCCCACCAGTGGTAGTTTTACCTGGTTCAGTCCTAGGAGGTGAGTCCAGGGAATGAGAACCAGATGCCCCTTGGTCTTGGTTCTGGGGACTTCCAACTGATTTTGGGGACACAATTGTGGCCTCATCAGTTGTTGCCTTCAAGGAAGTCTTAGCTATGTAACCACTGTCCTGTTGTGAGACAATGGTCTCTACACCAGTAGTGGCTGCTTCACTTGAAAACTCACCAAGAGTTACATTGAACTCTGGGAGTGTAACCTCCTCTTCTGTTTGTGGGTTGACAGATTGATTTATCTCAGGCCCAGTCACTTGTGGAGGTATACTCTCTGTGACAGGTGAAGGAGAGGAACTGGGATTATCCTGAGTTTTATCAATTGCCTCAAACAGAGGTTGCATTGTTTGTGGGACATGTGGTGGTGAAGGTGGAGGAGTAAGAAGAGAATTAGCCCTGGGAGATGGACTTGTAAACATATGATCAAGTGACTCATATGCTTCAGTATGTGGTTCCCTTTGGCTTACAACAAGATCCTTTTGTGAGGATACTTGAGGAGTTTGTTTGGGTTGAGATATTTCCAGCTGTTGTGAGGAAGTAACAACAGTGGTTTCAGGTTGCTTTGGTGATGCAACAGGGTTAGCTTCTGTTATCTCATCTTCCAGAAGTCCCTTTTTGGGTGTGGAGGTGGTTTTTGTAGTTGGACGTTTTCTTTTAGTGGCTGGTGTGGGTTTCACAGCACTGGATGAAGTGCTATGATCACCAGGAGCAGTGGGCTCAACAACAGAGGTTTGAACAACAGTTGTTGTTTTTGACCTCTTTGTTTGTGTTTTAGAAACTTTTGACACTTTAGACACCTTTTCTTGGGTTGAAGAACCCAGCATTCTTGTGAAAGTTTCATCAGTTAAACTTTTCATTTTGAAAGACTCACCCTTTTGAAAATCATTTTCTGGTAAAACCTTTTGAAGGATTACACTTAAAATTCTTTGGTAGAGTAGAAAAGCATTGTTTGAGCCAGATTTTATGGCTTTCACATTAGAAACTAAGTCCAAAAACAGTCCCTGGGAAGGATTGAAGTCAGAATCTGACAACATGGCATACCCCAAGTACTGAATTGTGAATCCGGTTAGGAACCGAATTCGTGGATCGAATACGCATAAACAACTCGGTTTCAGACGGGAGATTCGAGACGAGACAGAAATTAACGATAACAACGTCATCACAGATTCGTATTACTACAGAAACGGTTACAGACACTGTCATCAGTAGGATAAACATCTATCTCGTGGCCGAGGGAGGTCGGGCATGACCTCCCCCTTGAGAGCATTCTAAGTACAAACTCAAATCACCTTTTCATAGATTAACATCAATAAAACTTGTTTACAATTGATTCACACGTTAATCTAACTCTCACAAACACATTCACAATCTAGACCTGAACCTGACCTCTCAACACACACTTTCTAAAACTCTAACTAACTTGAAAATGACCAAAACATATATATATAGACTGCAGGTTCGCCCCTTTTCATGGTGCGAATGTGGACTATGTCCACATTCGCCCACTACAAGGTACGAATATGATCTTCTGAACTGCTGTCTTCCACATTCGACCAGTCTTCTTCTACCTTCGCCTAAACACATATACCTTCGCCCATATTATCTACATTCGGTCCTTCAGAAACTTCTACTAACACATGTTAAACATCCTAATCCAATCACTAGTCGCAAAACGTGCATCTACAAACTCCCCCTCGACTATTGATTGGATTGTCTTCGTTCCTCGTCCATGATCTTGTTCAAAATCTTGATTCTCAGTTGCTTTTTCTGGTCCTTTGTCATCTCAGGCTCAAGCTTACGTTTCACCGGTTTAGGCACATCAGCCATCTTCACCATCTTACCCAGCTTAGTATCCAAGTTGCTTCCGGAGTTTATATCATAAGCAAAGCAAACTCCAACAACTTGTTGATACTTCTTCGCCTGATCTGCATCATTGGGATCACAATGTATCGGATTGTAGAATAACATGATGATATCTTCAAATGTGCAATTAATCAACCACATAGGATCAAATACATATACGTGCTTGTACTTGTCCTTTCCGTCTCTTAACACAATCACCGCCTCTGCCTTCCTCCAATCATAATACCAAAAGATAAAATCAGCACTGAAGTGTTGAGGTAAAGGCATCAATGGAATCTTTTTCATCACTTCAGGCGCTTTATAAATCAAAGTAACCCTTTTCTTCCCCGTTCTCGGATCAACATCACGATGAACTTTCCTTCTAGGATACTGAGGCTTGAACATACTCCATTTAGTTCTACTTTCCCAAACCAACCGATCAGCAAACCAACCAATAGCAGTGTTATTAACAGAAGCTCCAGTCATAGGGAATCGGCAAATGTCTCTGACCGCCCAGTACGGTAGAGTTAATAGATCATGAAATCTGTAAAAGAATCAAAGCAACAAGGTCTCTCTAAGTTGAAAAATTTTGAAAAAGTTCAGAATGGGTGGTCGAACCTGATATCTGGCTTATATAGTGTTGTACATTCGCCCGTTTCCAGTGGTCGAGTGTGGTGTAATTCCACATTCGCCCCAAGCTAATGGCCCGAATGTGAAATAAGCACCCGAAGGTAAAAAGTTTTTATGGAAACCCACTTTCGCCCACTTGAAAACACACGAATGTAGAGATTTTTCCACATTCGACCCATTTAAGGGGCGAATGTGAAATGGAAAAATCTGAAAATTTTGCCAAATCACGAATTCGAATCCCGTTCAACATTTTGCAACCCGTTAAGTCTCAAAAACTCAATATTTCACTTTTAGAATGATACAAAGTCCAGATGGTTTCATCAAATCTCAGAAATTGACCATCAAACACCGTCAGTTATCTAAAAATAAAGCAGAAATGCAAAACTTTTGGTTTTTCTGAAATTTATATCAAAACACACCTAAAATCTTTTTGGTTTTTGTATCTTTTTGACAATAAAAGTAAAATGCATCAATGTAAACAAAGCAGTAAACATTTTGTGATGTCCGGTAAGAGGATCATATCAGTTATATGAGAAATCTAAACACAGCGTTGATCTTTTTATTAGACTAACACATTGTGGTTCCCACACACACGACATACTCCCGTATCAAGTAATTGCACAAAGCTTCGTTGTAACGCGTGATTATGCCAGAGTTATCCGTAAAAGTTACAAGTTATATAGCACAGAGGTGTACAGGTCAGCAAACTAATGCAGAAGAGTAACATGTGCATATATACCAGGTTGAGGCTGATATCAACTACTGATTTGCATCAGTAAGTCAATACGATGTAATTATGATCTTTGATCAATAAAAACATAAAGTTCCTCAATTCGGTAACTTTCGGTTTTGGCATTTAAGCTCTTTTGGCAAATATTCTGATAAAACTAGGTCCGCAAATCAATACGACAAAAGTTTGATCAGAATATCCCGGATAACAATAACATAACGACCCGAAACCTCAGATTTTGGCAATCCTATCAAACGAAATTACGGTACTAAGACCATATGCCCATGAGGTGTTCAGCCACGAACGCGTAGTTCGTTATGGTTGTATCACTAATGCACGCAATTTTTAGTCTACGAAGCCTATCAGCACATCACACGCTATCAACACACACCTCATATTACCATACATATCTTTAGCCTGTGTCAGATCCCCACTGATGTACTATCATTTCCTCTTTTTTTATCCTGGATATCATTTTTGGTTTTTCTAATTTTTAGGTCTTTTTGATTTTTCAATATTTTTGATTTTTCTGATAAAATGACTCCCCCTAAAATGTAAAACATATTTTTGGGTTTTGAATTTTTCTGAAAAACAATAAAAACTTGAAAGAAAAATTTTAAAAAACGAAAAAACGATAAACCGAGGTGCTGATTAGTCCTGTTTTTCCTTTATGTTGTTAACTTTTAAAAGATATTCAAAGCGGGATCTGTCAAAAGCTTTAGTGAACAAATCTGCACGTTGATAGTCAGTATGGATTTTGACCATATCTATCAATTCTTTAGCGTAACAATCACGGATAAAATGGTATTTGATCCGGATATGTTTTGCTTTAGAATGATTGCCCGTATCTTTAGTTAATGCGATCGCGGCTTCATTATCACGGTGTATAGGGGTTTTAAGAAACTGCAAACCGTAATCCACCATCTGCTGTTGGATCCAGAGCACTTGCGAACAGCAACTCGAGGCTGCAATGTACTCGGCTTCACAGGTAGATAGCGCGACCGAAGTCTGCTTCTTACATTGCAAGGTGACTAACCTGCTCCCTAAAAACTGGCATCCAGCTGTAGTGGATTTGCTATCCTTGTCACAGCCGCCCCAATCTGCATCACTAAAAGCGATAAAATCAAAATCATCATCATTAGGGTACCAAAGTCCTCTCGAGGGACAACCCTTCAGATATCTAAGGATACGCTTGACCGTCGTCAGATGACTTTGTTTCGGCTTCGATTGATAGCGAGCACAGAGACACGTTGCGAACATAATATCTGGCCGAGATGCGGTAAGATAGATCAGAGATCCGATGATTGCTCTGTATGTAAATGGGTCCGTCAGCTCCCCCTTAGCGTCCACTCCAATCCCGTGATTGGGTTGAATCGGGGTATCCATCGGCTTGGAATCCTCCATCTGGAACCGGCTCAAGACTTCGGATACGTATTTCGTCTGGTGAATGAAGATCCCCGTGGGTCTTTGGTCCACCTGCAAGCCGAGGAAAAACTGCATCTCCCCCATTGCACTCATCTCAAACTTTTCCTGCATGACAGTTTCAAACTCCCTGCATAAAAGTTCGTTAGTTGAGCCAAATATTATATCATCAACGTATATCTGCACTAGAAGCAAATCATCCCCTGATTTCTTCGTGAACAGGGTGCAATCGACGAGTCTGCGCTTAAATCCCTTTGATATGAGGTATGTACTTAGCTCCTCGTACCACTGTCTTGGAGCCTGGTGCAGACCATATAAAGCTTTGTTCAGCACATAAACCTTATCCCGGTGGATAGGGTCCTCAAAGCCTGGTGGCTGCCCGACATAAACCTCTTCTTTGACTTTCTCGTACAGAAATGCGCTCTTGACGTCCATTTGATATACCTTGAACTTCTTATAGGAAGCAAACGCAAGAAACATCCGAATTGCCTCAATGCGTGCTACAGGCACATAGATTTCGTTATAATCAATCCCTTCAATTTGATGGAAACCCTGTACGACCAATCTGGCTTTGTTGCGAACTATAACTCCACGATCATCCTTCTTACACTTAAACACCCATTTAGTGCCGATCTTCTTTCTTCCAGGAGGTAAATCAGTGAGCGTCCAAACCCCCAATTTCTGAAATTGTAATAACTCCTCCTGCATTGCTTCAACCCAGGCGTCCTCCAGCAAAGCGTCCTTGTATGTCCTTGGCTCGATCTGCGACACATAACATGCAAACGACCAATCATTTTGACTACCAGATTTTTGTATTTTGGCATATAAAGCTAAAGCACCAAAACTCTCTAGCGAATTAACGCTTTGCAGCTGCCCTCTTGTCATCACACTGCTACCAGGATCACCGATAACTTGCTCCAGCGGGTGAATACGATGAATCCGAGATTCCGGATGTTCAGGTACAGTAACTCCCGTCTGAATAGTCAAGTTTTCGACAGCATCCAGATCATGACCCGTGTTAGACGATGAAGCAACATCTGGATTTGGGTTCACTGGCGGTGCCTCTGGTCCTGTAGCATGTTCAAGAATAACTTCTTCAAATTGTTCATCTTCTGACTCTGAAGAATCTAAAGTAGTAGAAGCCTCTTGAAACACTTCTTCCTCCGGTACAGGAACATTGGTATCATTAGAAGCTGGTGGGGGGTTTACGGTGATCGGACGCACCAACGGTGAAGTCGCCGCGTTTTCACACTCGTAAAGTAATCTGATAACAGCTTCTTCAACCAAGCTATCTAGATTGAATGATTCAAAGAAATCTTTGTAATCAAACATCCAATCAGGACCAATCCCTTGCACATTCTGAGTATACCGTTGAACTTCCACGTTAGCCCAATCCTCCACCTGATGAGTTCTCTTGTTGTATACCCGTTTGAGCGGGGTTGCATATCCAACGAAGTATCCCTCTTCAGCTTTCGGACTAAACTTCTCGCTTGGATTCAACATCGTGCATGGTGCCCCAAAAGGTTCTAGATACTCTAAGTTCGGCTTTCGTCGGTGTAACAGTTCATAAGAAGTCTTGCCAAACTTCTTCACCGTTAAAACCCGATTGAGTGTATAATTTGCTGCATAAATCGCCTCATTCCAGAACATTACTGGAAGATTTGAATCTGCAAGCATTGTTCTAGCCGCTTCAATTAGAGTCCTGTTTTTGCGTTCAGCAACACCGTTCTGTTGTGGGGTATATGGAGCCGAATATTCATGATGAATTCCTTTGCTTTCACAAAGTTCATCCATCTTTGTATTTTTGAACTCCGTCCCATTATCACTCCGAATTCTCTTGATCTTTAAGTTGTAGAGATTTTCCAATCGAGTGAACAGAACTTTCAAGTTGTTAAAGGTGTCACTTTTATGCTACAAACGCATCACCCATGAAAATCTTGAGTAGTCGTCAGTAACAACTAAACAATAAAGCTCCCCAAGATGACTTTTGCGCTTGACAGGCCCGAATAAGTCCATGTGCAATCGCTCAAGTGGCATCTCAACAGAGTTAACTTTCTTCACTTTGTGGGACTGCCTGTGTTGCTTCCCCTTCTTACAGCTCAGGCACTTGTCATTCAAATGGAAATGCTTCACATTCACGCCATCGACAAGTCCATTTTTCACAAGATGATTCATTTTTCTCAAATGAATGTGCCCCATTCTTCGGTGCCACATTATTGATTCCTTCTTGGTCGCCTTTGATAGAAAACATGTTATTTGCTCCTGGGTAGTCATTGCCTTGGACATATCAAGAATATAAAGGTTGTTGACGCGAGGTGCCTTTAACATTACCCACTCCTTTGGAATTTTGAAGCCCGGTTTGAGAATGTAGCAGGATTTGTCATCAAAATGAACAGTGAATTGTTTATCACAGATTTGACTGACGCTCAACAGATTATAATCTAGCTGCTTCACATACGAAATCCTCTCAAAGCTCACAATCCCATTACTGACACTCCCTTCCATAGTGATATATCCGCCTTTGTTCCCAGCAAATGCAACACATCCACCATTAATGTTCTTCACATCGAATAATAAAGCAAGATCCCCGGTCATGTGGCCTGAAGCTCCACTATCAACAATCCAAAGACTGCTAATAGGGCCAGCTGAAGCTCCCTACACACATCAAGTAAAAGAGTTAGTTCTTTCGGGGGACCCAAGCCTGAGTGGTCTTGGGTCTTTGAATATCATCGTTCAAAGAAACATTCACTTCAGCATTTTGTTTTGGATCAATCTTTTTAGGATCGTTCAAAACATTTTCCTTTTTCTCATTTGATTTTGAAGTTGAGGCACCTGGAGAGCCATTTGGTGTCCAAGATTGTTCAGATCTTTTCAAGATACGAATCTGAGATTTTGGGGTCTCAGTCGTTTTCTGAACATTGTTTGCAAAAGAAACCTTCTTGGGTACCTTCTCTGATTTAACAGATTTAGGTCCAACATTTGACTTGACAATAGGTTTTGGTGGAACCCTTTGCCTATCATTAGTTGTGTTCACCACTGGTTTTCTCCATGAATTCTCCATAGCAATCCGGTTACGACGATCATACTGAAATGGACGATTGTTCCTCGTTTGATAAAAATTGTTTTGATTATAAAATTGTTGTTGTTGAGGAATAACACGTCTATGTGGTGGAACGTAATGATGATCAACCGGTTTCCTCATGGATTGCCTAACTTCAACTTCGTGCCTCTTAAGCCTTACATACGGGCAGTGAGCAAGTAAATTCCCTCTCTCCCCGCATTTAAAGCATGCACGGTATTCCTCAAAAACATTTGGAGCATTCGGTTGAGCAAATGATCGAACAGGATATTGATCATTATACTGTTTGTTCCTCAAACTCTCAGGAAGTGGCCCTTTTGAGTATGCAGGCTCATGAAAACCGTTTGCTTTGTTTTTGGGCTTAATAAACTCTGTGACATGAACCTTTGGTTCTTGAGGAACATCCAAATACAATTTCTTTAAAATTGTCGGTGGAATCTCATTTGTTCTCTCATGTTTTGGAAACCAAATAGTGCTTTCTTGTAACAACCCGGCACGAACCCCTAAAAAATTTTCGCGTTTATATTATTATTCGTAATATATAATTAACCAAAATAAATATTAGTCAAGTCGATTACGTACGAAACTGAAAACCGAACCAGATAATATAAAATATTATTATGTAACGTGTAGCGAGACCGAGTTTAAACGCATTAACGAACCTGAAGACTCACCCGATCGGAATCGGGTGAGTCATCAAGAGGAGGACACTTGTCCTCCCCCTCTTGATGACACCCATGCTTCTTCTTAATATAAAAACACACACACACACAATCTGATGTGTGTTTCATTTGCATCTCACACACACACTACCCATAAGTCAAGAGAGAGAGAGAGAGACTTAGAGAGAAGAAGAAAGGGACCGGAGGTCTCCTCCGCCTCCGGCGGAGCTCCGGCAGCCGGTCCCCTATCCAACCCCCAAACACTCCCTCCTCTCACACCTACATACACGCGTACAGATGAAGGAGAGAGAGACAGACGGAGGAGGAAGAAGGAGACGACGGTGGTCGGGCGGTGGCTTCGGCGGCGGCGCCACCCCTGTAACCGAGTCCTCATCAAACCAAGGTAAAACCTTAACCTATCCCCTACTCTTCGATTTCATATCTAAGGTTGATGATTGAGGGTTTGGTGATTAATGTTGTGGTGGTTTCGATGGTGGTCTCGGTGGTGACAGACGGCGGTGATGGTGGTGAGGGTTATGGTGGTCAGGTTTCGGTGGTTTGTAATAGAGGGTTTGTGGTGGTGTCGAGTGGTGGCTGCTATGGCGGTGGTGATGGTTCAGGGGTGATGATGGGTTAAGGGTTCGGTGGTGGTGATTGAGGATTGTTTTGGGGTTTGTCTCGAGTAAGGGTGACCGGTTGGTGGTGGAGGGACACGATAGACAAGTGGTGGTTATAATGACCAGCGATAGTAACAGAGGTGGTGCAGGGCGACAATGGTGGTATTGTGTTGTTGGGGAACGGTCAGTCGAGGAGTCGGGTCAAGGATACAGGTCAAGATACGGGTTAAGCCATGGTCAACAGAAGTCAACCTTGGTCAACGGAGGTTGACCAGGTCATCGTGAGCTATAGGTATAACTTAATTCGACGAATTAATGACTATATTCGTTATATATATAAACATATGAATATTAATACTTAACTTTTGCGTATAGGACTTGACGAGCTCGGCAAACGAACCAGATGGATATATATGTATAGGTGTATATACATATTAGAATTGGTAATATAGTGAGGAGATTGGATATTAGCTCAATGCCTTGAACTTGATATTGGAAATTGGACAATAGACTAACGGAATGGATATTAACTTGTGGACATACGGACACTAGTTCGGTATTTTAAACTCTACATTAGAAGAAGGATGTTAGGACATAAAACTCGGACATTGAACTAGATAAAAATCGTATACATTGGAGATTATTAGATCGGACATAATTAGATACTAAAACATAACTAGAGTATAGAAACTCTTAATAAAATATGACATTTGGATACTTAAAACATTGTTACTAATAACTTGGACAATAAGACATTGGGCATGTTTAACCAAGTTTCGGACTCGACATTTGGACACCTTACCATTTATATAATAGCGTTACATAAACTCGCCAAAGTGTATCTTACGAACATATATGTTGGAATAAACCATAAGGGCGATGTTGGACTTAGGATTCAAAGCATTGGTCGATAACACTTAGATAATATATTTGACAATTAAGACTTGGACATAGACTTGAACATGAGACGCTTAGAATGTGAACTTGACGATTAAGATTTGGACCCATACATTAGACTAATACGACGAAAGGACTCATAGATAATATAAGCGATATTAAGTTATGATACATATTTGAGCGGATCCTAGTAATGATACTTGGACTCGACAACCATGATTTGGAATGAAACATAGAACCATTGACACGAGTGAATGTATATTAAACCTTGGATGACTAGAACCAAATGGTATAATAGAAACCATACGCTCGAGCTCGTCCCCACGCGCAACCATGACGAATAAATCTGAACTCTAATAATAATGTGTGTCGACATAGGGCCCAACCAGGAGGATGTCGGTATTCGATATCGAGCACCGGTTTTTATATTTTGAGCTATGCAAACAGGTGAGTTTCGTGAACTCCCCTCTTTTTACTTTTATAAATGTTTTGGGGTGACACATGCTTCTAAACTGTTTTGTACATTGTTATGGGTGTTAGTTTTACAGAGCGTGATTACCTGCTTGCTTGTTATGCATACTGAACCAGGCACTCATTAACTCTAGGACAGAGCCGACTTAATATATGGGTAGTACTACTTGGGGAATCCCCCACGCACAGTGGTCCGGCCTAGACCCGGAAACCCCCACTGAGACCGACGGGTCGTTGCGGCATATATTTTGCCATTGGGGAACCTATGGGGCAGGACATAGGTTGAGAGCTATGACAGTAACGGGCATAGTTTATTTTGTTACATCTAGGCATGGTTAGGCATGGCGCTAGGTGCCAAGGGTTGAGTGGCCAGCTTGTAGAATTGTAACACCATAACTAGATAAACATGTTTGAAAATAATAAACTTGTTTGATAAATGAAACTGTTTTGATAAACTAGTTTTGGGCGCCTATGTAACTAAACACACGAACTCACCAACATTATTGTTGACCCAAAAGCATTTTAAGCATGTGTTCAGGTACCGGCATTGGAGATATGAAGAACGTATGATTGCAACTCGGAGTCACAACCAGTGGATGAACCAGAAGACGATCAAGTAACCATAGAAACCAACCGCGCATATACGATCTGGGAATAGATGTAGTTAAACGAGATTGTATTATGTAATTAAATTGTATAAATTATATTAATAAAGTTAGTTATTTCTATACCGTTTCCGATGTTGCTTGCATTCGCGTGAATGTCGTACCAAACTGTAATTTCGTCCAGGCCCCCTGTGGCCGGGTTGTGACATTTCTTGCCAAATTTTATCAATTTTAGCATAGTTAGCAAACTTAATTGGATATTCCTCATCAGAGATGATCTTATCGGATCCTTCCATCCGATAAAACACCTTGACTGGTTTGTCACTCGGTTCATTCTTAACTTCTTTCTTAATGTCTTTCTTTTCAGACTTTTTCTCACGATGTGCGTTAGCCATCGGATGCACATGCTGAGACGATGACACTCGTTCAGTAGTAATGATGTGATTTTCTTTTGGAATTTCACATGCATTAGCACTTTGGTAACTTCTAGATTCATCACTCTCTGAGTCTGAATCAACATTTTCAACTGTAACACCTTCATCATTCAAACCTAAAATCGGCCTCACATCGGAATGAGGATCACCAATACTCGAGGTATTAGATTCATTTTCCGATGATGAGTCTGATTTTACCGAGCTCTCCGGTGTCACTTGATGACAGTTATGGTTTTCAAAAAGCACCGGAGATGGCACAGACTTATAGTTAGTGGTTTGATCATCAATGATGTGGTCTACAACATAAGCAATGTGCTTATAACTCTCCAATTTCTTATTGACTTTTTCAGCAAAACACTTGATGGTGGCCATTTCCAACTTTGTATTCTCAATTTCATTAATATAGTTATTAATGGCTAGTTGTTTTAATGAAAGAGTGTTTTTAAGGTCGGAAATGTCCTTTTTATATCCATCAAGTACTTTGTTAAAAGCAATCAATTCTTTGCGAGTAGATTGACAGTTGATGATAGCACTATCACGTTGAACGCGAAGTTCTTTGTTTTCCTCTGTCAATCTATCACAAGTTCCACAGTATTTATCACTAGTAACATCAGTGCTAGATTCAGAACTTACCTGTTTAGGAGGATCGGTCATGGCCATTAAAGCAAAATGAGCTTCCTTTCCAGCGAAAAACTTCGAATAATCAATCCCGGTGAAAGCGTCATCCACAATGCACGACTTCCTCGTCTTCAGAAAATCTGCTTCTGCCAGCAACTGATCAATCTCATCATCCAGAGATGTAACACTCGCCTCTGTGTCTGATTCACTATCTGAATCTGAATAAACAGACTCACACTCCTCAGGAACATCAGAAACTGTGTCAATCACCACTCCAGAACTTGCTTCCTCAGCTTGAACTGGCTCAGTCTCCACTTTCACCTCTTCCATAGATTCATCAACTTCACTCTCAGTTTCTTCATTCT
Source organism: Ambrosia artemisiifolia (assembly GCA_032199755.1). NCBI lineage: Eukaryota > Viridiplantae > Streptophyta > Magnoliopsida > Asterales > Asteraceae > Ambrosia > Ambrosia artemisiifolia. Next base: position 2,627,936 of record CM063526.1, on the reverse strand, counting down.
TATCAACTATCACCGACTCCTCAGTATCAACCTGTCGGGCAACACAAGCCACATTCCCACCAGTTGTGATCTCCTCAACACCAATTTGCATCCCAGACCAGTCAAACCTTTCATCCTGCTGGATCACCAGAGCTTGATTCTGATTCGTATTCTGTGGCTGCTCATTTGGTGTAGTGATCGGTATAACTGTTCTGTTAGTGTTATTTGGTGATTGGATTTGATTATGGTTGGTTGTGTTTGGTTGTCTGTTTTGGTTGTTGTTTGAGGTGTTTTTTCGGTTTTGGTAATTGGTTTAGTTTTGATAGTTGTTGTTACCTTGGAAAGAAACTTGGTTTTGGTTCTGTTGTTGACGGTTTTGGTAGTTGGAGTTGAAAGGGTTTCTGTTGCCTTGCTTCGGTGGCTGAGTGCATTCCCGTTTGAAGTGACCCTTACCTCCACAGTTAAAACATGTCACCTTCTCCTTGTTAAACCCGTAGGTTGTATTTGGAGAAGTTCCCAAATCAGTCCTACCAGTCTTTTCAATAAACTCAGTTGCCCTTCTCATGATACTAGCAAAAGCCCACTGAATGTCAATCAGTTCCATCTCCTCTTTGTCGATCTGTGCATAGTCTTCATTGGTCAAGTTATTGTTCCCAATTTGACTTGCAACCAAACCGTTATATGATGAAACCATTGCAGAGACTAATGCAATATGTTGCTGAGCAACTTCAACAGTTACATTGCCCAAATTAGAAGTCTCCAAAACCACCGGTTGCTGATTGGGTTGAGTCACTTGATTCATGTATTGTGGTTGTTGAGGTGGTTGTTGGGATTGGCTAGCAGTGTAGAATGCTGCTTGCTGCATTGGAGAGAATGGTGAAATGTAGGAATTAGTGTATTGTTGCTGTGGTGGTGTGTATGATGGTTGTGAGTAGGATGAGGTTTGTGCGATGTAGTTGATGGTTGGTTTTGGTGGTTCCATGACACTAGAAATACAAGCAATGTGAGGTGCCACTGTTCCACTAGCACTTGAGTTTCCAACTTTTGCTAAAGTACCACCATAGTATAAATCTGGATTCTGAGGAATCTGAGATCTTTTGGCTTTCCTCTTCTCCTCGAGGTCTTTGTTCTCCAGCTTCTGTACGAACTCGTTGATAGTCCAAAATCTGTAAGCATCCTTCTCTTTGAGAACTTCAACATGCTGATCCCAGTATGGTGGTAAAGCATCTACAAACTTGTCCACCAGATCTGTCATTGGAATCTGTATACCATAACTAGACAATTCAGTTAGTAAATGACAATATCTAGGAGTCAACTCTTTTAATGTCTCGTTTCCAACATAAGTAAAATTCTCAAACTCTTTTCTCAACTCCTCCATCCTCAACCTTCTCGTCTTTTCATTCCCATCATGACGATTCTTGAGCACATCCCATAACTGCTTCGATGTAGTACACGTTCCAAACTGATGTAGTAAGTCATTTGTGATTGCTTGAGTCAACTGGGAGTATGCTTTCTTCTCCACAACAAATTTCTTTTTCTCCTCGTCTGACATACTCTCCAAAGGAACTGGTTCACCGGTGTTCTCCAGAACCGGTGTAGTATAACCTTTAGCTATCATCCTCCATGCCTCTGCGCCCTCCATCCCCATGCCTTCCAGATGGATCTTGAATTTCTTCTGCCACTGGTTATACTCCTGCATCTCCATTAGCTTGGGTGGACGATTCCCGCTACCTGAAGATAAGTCATTTATTAGTGTAGAAATAGCATTGGTAGTTTGAGTATTTACCACCGCGGCTGCTACTCCCCAATAATCTGTCACAGGTTGTGGTGGTGGAGGTGCAACACTCTAAGGCATCGAGCTAGTCATCGCTATGTAATTGATCGGTTGCGAAGACTGAGTGCTCGTTTTCTGGGCTGCCACTGTCCATGGGTCCATCGTCACTTGCTGTTGTTGTTGTGTCGTGGCTGGTCTCGGTGTAGTCGGAAAATTCCACATGATATTCCCGAACTTCGAAAATCACCTCACTTAGAAAAATTTTCAAAACACAGTCTACGTTCGCCCTTAATATCCTACGTTCATCCAAAATGAGTTACTTTCGCCCTCTATTGTTGACCCGAATGTAGAATAGGAACCAGAATGTAGAATAACCTAAAACCTTTTCCACGTTCGCCCGAACTGAGACACTTTCGTCCACACTATTTTCACCTTCGCCCGCCCGACGAACCGAAAGTGGAAATATATACCCGAATGTGGAAAATCTTTACACAACAACCTATATTCGACCTGAAAAAGTGTACTTTCGTCCAAAACTCCCTCAGATTCGCCCTAACAAGGTCAGGTTCGCCCACTGTGGTCTAGATTCGCCCATTTCTTGTTTGAAAAATGGTTACACTTTGAAAAACGGTTATTTTGATCTCTGATTTTCAAAAGTTTATAGATTTTGATGATTTTTATCAGGTTTTGATTCGGAATTGATTTGGAACAACTTTAATTCTTGGAAAACTTGATTTTATCCACAAATTCAATTCGAAAATCCTTAAAAACACTCAAAAACCATTTTTAATCAAAAACAGATGAATATTGATCAAAATTAAGTCCAAATCAGCTCTGATATTATCAATTTTGTTGTTGTATGATCCGTATGGCTCTGATACCAGTTGTGAATCCGGTTAGGAACCGAATTCGTGGATCGAATACGCATAAACAACTCGGTTTCAGACGGGAGATTCGAGACGAGACATAAATTAACGATAACAACGTCATCACAGATTCGTATTACTACAGAAACAGTTACAGACACTGTCATCAGTGGGATAAACATCTATCTTGTGGCCGGGGGAGGTCGGGCATGACCTCCCCCTTGAGAGCATTCTAAGTACAAACTCAAATCACCTTTTCATAGATTAACTTCAATAAAACTTGTTTACAATTGATTCACACGTTAATCTAACTCTCACAAACACATTCACAATCTAGACCTAAACCTGACCTCTCAACACACACTTTCTAAAACTCTAACTAACTTGAAAATGACCAAAACATATATATATAGACTGCAGGTTCGCCCCTTTACGAATATGATCTTCTGAACTGCTGTCTTCCACATTCGACCAGTCTTCTTCTACCTTCGCTCAAACACATATACCTTCGCCCATATTATCTACATTCGGTCCTTCAGAAAATTCTACTAACACATGTTAAACATCCTAATCCAATCACTAGTCGCAAAACGTGCATCTACATGAATCCTTAATGGGATTTCATTGAAGGATGTGGTCTTAGCCGAGGCACAGAGAAGGAGAGTATGGAAGAAAAACTTCATGACTGGAAGGAAAAACTTTTTAAACAATGTTGATCCAGTCATTTGAGCATCATGCCCTCTTTCCTGAAACTCTGTGTGAAGCTCTGTTTTAGGAAAAGAATCCTTACCTGACAAGTCGTTGAGGGAGAAGGTTGTGGATATAAGTTCAGGTGTGATGGAGATGCTAGTGGCTCCAATTTTGGAAATAATGGATGTAGGCTTTTTGTCTTGAAACAAGACTTCAGCGTTAGCCCAGAATTCTTGGAGGGTTTCGAGATGGATGGGAGCATCAGGAGTTAGGATGTTTTTGTATTTTGAGTTTAAGATGATGTCAATGGTGGAATGGAATGGTACGTTATCTTCTGTTTTAACCAGATATGGGAGGTAATTGTGGGTGGCTTTTGTTTGAAGATCCATTGTAATGGATTTCGAGTGTGAGAGTGACTGAAATTTGATTAGGGGTTTGAGGAAGACGAAGGCGGTTTTAGTATTTTGAATACAATGAGACAGTAAAACTGCTGTTGGGGGGAAAACAGGGTTTTATAGCCTCTGGTGAAACCGCTGATGTGGCAAAACTCTGCTTTTGAGAGCAGACGTGGCAAACATCTGATGGTTTAAACATCTGGTGGCATACAGCTGTTTTGGTAAAAGTCTGTTGCCAACCTCTGTTGTTTAACCAAAAGACTGATGAAATAACAGTTGTTTTATCTGATCAGATGTTTGAAACAGATTTTTCAACCAACAGTGGATAGAATGAAATAGTGGTTGTTTTATCTGATCAGTGGTTTAAAACAGATTTTTCAACCAAAAGTGGATAGAATGAAATAGTGGTTGTTTTATCTGATCAGTGGTTTAAAACAGATTTTTCAACCAAAAGAGCTATTTTTAAGGAGAAAATTGATTTTCTGAAAACATTTTAATGTTTTTATTGAAAACATTTTTGTTGTTTTAATCCATGTTTAACATTCTAATTCGAGAGATCAGATTTGTGAAGGTAGATGTGTCTAAAGCTTTTGTCAACACATCTGCCAATTGATCCTCTGTTGGAACATGGTGTAGAGTAATCAAACCTTTTTCATAGCTATCTCTGACAAAATGATGTCTGATGTCTATGTGCTTTGTGGTTGAATGAAAAACTGGATTCTTGATGATATTTTCAGCAGCTTGACTATCCAACATGAGTGGAGTCCTTAGTGCAGTTATCCCAAAATCCAGCAGTTGATTTTGAAGCCACATGAGTTGGGCTGTACAGCTTGCAGCAGCAATATATTCAGCCTCAGCTGTTGAAGTTGAAACAGCTGCTTGCTTTTTGCTTTGCCATGAAACTAAGGCATTTCCTAGAAACTGGCACCCTCCAGATGTGGACTTCCTTGTGGTGTGGCAGCCAGCAAAATCACTGTCTGATTAACCTGAAAGCTCAATGTTTCCATTAGCAGGATACCAGATACCAAGTGTGGGAGCACCTTTTAGGTATCTGAATATCCTTTTCACAGCAATAAGGTTTGACTTTCTAGGTGAAGCCTGGGATCTTGCACAAACACAGGTTGCAAACATAATGTCTGGCCTGGATGCTGTTAAGTACAGTAAAGACCCAATCATGCATCTGTAGTGTGTCTGATCAACCAGTTCATCCTTGTCATCATCAGTGAGTGGCTTGACTGTGCTCATGGGTGTACTACATGGTTTACAATCATTCATCTCAAATTTGGTTAACAAGTTTTTCACATATTTATTTTGATGAATGAATGTGCCATTTTGCAGTTGCTTCACTTGGAGACCAAGGAAGCACTGAAGTTCACCGATAGCACTCATTTCAAACTCTGCTGTCATGAGTTCCCTAAACTCCTCACACATTTTGTTACACGTGGATCCAAAAATGATATCATCCACATATATTTGAATAATCATTAAATCTTTCCCTTTCCATTTTAAAAATAAGGTTTTATCAATTTTACCTCTTGTGAAACCAATGGATAAGAGAAAGGTGGAGAGAGTTTCATACCAGGCTCTAGGTGCTTGTTTCAGTCCATACAAAGCTTTATTGAGCTTGTAGACATACTCAGGATGGAATGTGTCTTCAAAACCAGGTGGTTGACATACATAGACCTCCTCCTGAATTTTGCCATATAGGAGGGCACATTTGATGTCCATCTGATACACCTTGATGTTGTGGTTGACAGCAAAGGCTAGGAATAGTCTGACAGCTTCTAACCTTGCTACAGGGGCAAAGGTTTCATCATAGTCTATCCCTTCTTCTTGTCTGAAGCCTTGAACCACTAGCCTGGCTTTATTCTTGACAACTATACCCCTTTCATCAGTTTTGTTTTTGAAGACCCACTTTGTGCCAATTGGACAAACATCCTTAGGCAGTGGTACAAGTTCCCATACTTGTTGTATTTTGAACTGAAGGAGCTCTTCTTGCATGGCTTCCACCCAACTGTTGTCTTTCAGTGCCTCTTGGTACTTGACTGGTTGTGTGAGGGATAGAAAGCCTGCAAAAAGACAGATATTTGAGGATTGGCTCCTTGTGAGCACACCTTCTCTGATGTTGCCAATGATTTGGTCTGGTGGATGAGCTCTTAGGTAGATTAGATCTCCCTGATATGGTATGATGGCATTTTGTGGTGAAGGACAGAGGTTTGGTGACTCTGTTGACATAACATCTGTTTGCACTTTTGTAGTGTCAACAGATATTTGGAATGGTGGTGGAGGAATGGGTCCAAGTGTTGTAAAATTTGACTGACTTTTGTCAACAGATGTTTGACTGTTGTCAACAGATGATTGACTTTTGTCAACAAATGATTGAGCAGTGGATGCAATAGGTGAATCAGTGGTTTGGGGATAGGACTGGCCAACAGTGGCTGACTCAGCTGTGACAGAGTTTTGACAGTTGTTTTGAGCTACTGCTTCCTCTGATACAGGATAGACTTTATAGTGATCTGGAATCACAACATCTGTTATGTAGTCTTGTTGTGGAGATTGTGAGATACCTGCACTGTTAGTTTTGACAGTAATATCTTCAAATTTGAATTTATCCAAATCAAATAACTCGGCAGGGTTTGCTGGGATTTTTGAAGATGAATGTTCATTGAACTTCACATTCAGGGTTTCTTCTATTGTCTTGGTCCTTGTGTTAAACACTTTGTAGGCCCTGGCAGTAGAAGAATATCCCAGAAAATATCCACAATCTACTTTGGCTGCAAATTTTGAAATGGAATCTTTAAGATTTAAAATGAAACATGGGCAGCCAAAGACTTTGAAAAATGAGATTAATGGTTTGATTTTGAACAAAATTTCATAAGCAGTCTTTTGATGTCTTGGGTTGATTAAAACTCTGTTTTGAACATAGCAAGCAGTGTTTACAGCTTCTGCCCAGAAGGACAGTGGCAAACCAGAATCTGCTAGCATTGTTCTTGCAGCTTCAATGAGAGTTCTGTTCTTTCTCTCAACCACCCCATTTTGCTCTGGTGTTCTTGGGATACTGTACTGCCTTACAATCCCTTTTGACACACAGAAGTCATCCAACTCCTTATTTTTAAACTCTGTTCCATTGTCACTTCTAAAGACTTTTACTGGCAAGTCATATTGCTTTTCAACTTTGGTGACAAAGTCCTTCAAAATACCTGCAGTCTCATCCTTAGAATGTAAAAAGTAAGTCCATGTAAACCTAGAAAAATCATCAACTATGACAAGACAAAATCTCTTTCTTCTTAGACTCATGATTTTAACTGGGTCAAACAAGTCCATGTGCAACAATTGTAAACACTGACTAGTTTTGGACTCATCAATTGATTTGTAAGAGCTTTTATGTTGTTTTCCTTTTAGACAGGAAACACAATGCTCATCATATTTGAATTCTTTTGATGGCAAACCTCTGACAAGGTTTTGTTTGGAGAGAGAATTGATAGTTTGAAGGTTGGTGTGACCAAGTCTCCTATGCCACAATTCTGTCTCTTTGGTAGAGCAAGCAGAGAACAGACAGACATTTGCTATAGGGTTATCCTTCAACATATCAACTACATACACATTGCCACTTCTATGAGCAACAAGTTGTGCTTTACTCTCAGCAATGATGGTGTTAATCTTTTCAACCGCTTCTGGTCCAACAATCTTACATGTTTTCTTAGTGAAGAATGACCCATATCCCTTGTCACTCATTTGTGATACACTAAGCAGATTAAATTTTAGATTGTCTATCAGATTAACATTTTCAAACTTAAGCCTCCCTACTTGGACAGTTCTAGAACCCAACACTTTACCTTTAGAATCATTACCAAAGGATATATCACCCCCTCCATGTGCAAGAAAGTCCAGAAGAAGGGCTCTACATCCTGTCATGTGCCTGGAGCCTCCACTATCTACATACCATAAACTATCTAAGCAAGCAGAAGCTCCCTGCACATCAGTAAAGAGTTTAGTTTTGGTGAGTGTCCAAAGCCAAATTGGCTTTGGATGGCTTCTTAGATGTCTCAGCCTTAAGTTGAGGAGAATGATCAGTGGTTTGAACTAGCTTTTGGACTTGGTTCAACAGCTGTAGTTGACCATTTGCCAGTGCTTATATGTCAACACTTGGTCCAGCAGATGTTTGATCACTTCCTGTCAGATGTTGAAAACCATGAGGATGTCTGTTCACTTTAGGTTTAGAAGGCCTTTTGGGCTCTTCATAAACATGTGGCAGACGATGACAAGTTGGTTGTCCATATCCTCTTGGTAGTATAGTAGCTGGTGGAACATCTGTTACCTGAACATCTCTGGGAGCAGAGTTTTTGTTCAGACCTTTGGTAACAGCTGTTTGGACATGTTCAAAAGTCTGTTTGGTTTTTCCTTTTGAAGTACTCACCACTTGACTTTCAAGAGTTTTAGCCTTATACTCTTTTATCTTTTCATCAAAAATTTTGAGATACAGGCACTTTTTTGTTATGTGATTCTTTTTCTTACAAATTAAACATTCATTGGTTTTAGAATCACTTAAACTTGTTGCTTTGTTGATGTCATATGCTTTTAGAAGAAAACAGTTTTTGGTGACATGATTCTTCTTTTCACAAAAATCACAAAACAAGTTATCTTTGGCTTTCCCTTTTCCTTTCTTCTTTTCAACAGATGTTTGATCATCTGTTGGAAGATCTCTCAAAGGGATAACTTTGGCCTGTGGTGCCTTTTTACCATCAGGGGTTTTGAAGGTCATTGGTTGAAAATTTTCAAGGACATCACACTCATTTGACCAGGTTGGTTTGAATTGATATTTTTCAATTTCATCAAATGAGGGTGTACCTTCCAACTTTTCAAGAATGATTTTCTTGCCATTGGGTTCAGTAACCTTGATTTCTTGACCTTTTGAATTGGTTGGGATGATTTCAACCAACTGTGGTTCCTTTTTGTCAGTGGTTTGTGAACTCTGAGCAGTGGTTTCTTGAAAACCAAAGCCAAATTTCACATGACTTTTAGATTGTTGGTTGACAATCATCTCAAAACCTTTTGATGATTCCACCCATTTCTGACATTCAACTTGGGTGGACTCAAGCTCCTTTTTACAACTATGATATTTGGTTATCATAGTCTGAAGCTGGTCTTTGGTTATGCTTGCTTCATGTTTTAAACTGCTGATTTCAGATTCTTTTTCAGTTATTTTTGATTTTAACTCTTTAGTGAGTTTTTCAAACTGAATTTCATCTTCCAAAATTTTCTTTCTAAAGTTTTCATTCACCTCTTTTATCTTAGCAAATGCTACAATACATTTGTCTGAGCACAAGTCATTTAAGATTTGAGGAGATACCTTAGCAGCAGCCATCAAGGCACAGTTACACTGGCAATCACAATCATCAGTTCCCCATGGGTCTGAGAGATTCACAACCTCTACTTCAGATTCTTCAGTTGAAACAACTTCATCAACAACACCATTAGTCACATTTTTAGACATAGACACCACTCCCTCAGAATCAGTCTCTTCAACAATTGTTTCTAGTGCCATAAAGCAAAAATTATTTTCAGAATTGGCAACTAAAGCAATGTTATCATCTGTTATCTCATCTGGTAGACTACTCCAATCAACAAAGCCTTGAGTGAAGAAACTCTGTTGACCTTGCTGACTGGTCTCTACAGGAGCAGAGGATGGAGCAGCAGTCATTGGCACTTGTGCCTGAGTAACAGGTGTTTGGATATAGTGATACTGAGGAACAGTGGTTTGAACATAGTGCACAGGAACAGTGGTTTGGGGCTGTGCAAAGTGAGCAGTGTTTTGCACATTTGGTGCAGGGGTGTTTTGGGAAATATGATAAGTGTTGGTCTGAGGCCTTTGGTTTGGATAGGTTATCATAGGGGTACCATTTTGACTCCTACATTCCCTAGCAAAGTGACCCATTCTATGACACTTGTAACACTTGATCTTTGATTTATCCAACCCCACTTTTGACCCACCATGTAAACCTGGGTACCTTCTGCCAGTTTTCTTATAATAGTTATTGGTTCTAATACTGAGCAGGGCAACCTGATGCAAGATGTCCATTTCTTCTAAGTCCAAAGGGTCAATGTATTGAAGGTCATTGTACACAAAAGATGAATTATCAGATGCCTGGATATCACCACTTGCTGCAAAAGCATAGTTAGGTGATGAGTACGAATCATTGTTAAAACCAGTGGTTATATCAATGTAATGATCATAACCCTGATCCTTACTACTTCCAGATCCCTCCTCTTGGCCCAAAAGTGCTGTATTCCTAAATACATAGTCATCAGACACTTTTCCAGAGTCCTAGAGCTTCTTTTTCTGGTTAAGCTCTCTTTCATAAGTCAAGAGCTTACCATGAAGCTGGGTCAGAGTCAGGTCTTTAAATCCGATAGAGTTTCTCATGACTATAGCTATAGTGTCCCATTTGTCCTGAAGTGATCTAAGGAACCTATGATTCAAGGTTGAATTAGGATAAGTTAGACCAACCAGTTTTAGTTCACTAATCAGACAATTAAACCTTTCTAACTGTTGTGTTAACGACTCTCCCTTTATGTGACTAAACGTTTCATATTGTTGGTTAAGTATTTCACGATTGTTTTCAATCACATCTTCAGTCCCACCGAACTGCTCTTTCTGAGCATCCCATAACTCTTTTGCACTATTGCAATGCAAGAGTCCGGCATAGATATCATTCGGTAGCGCCATGGCTACTATGCTAAAAGCCTTGGCGTCTAACTCGATTTTTTGAAAATCTTGCTCTGAGTAATTCTCAACACTCTTTGGTACTTGGATCTTTGGATCCTCGGCACTTGGTACCATTGGAACATGTGGTCCAAATACTACCGATTTCCAGCACCCTGTGTTCTGTTGTGCTAACACATGAGCCACCCGACGTTGCCAGATGTTGTACTCTGATCTGACAAGCATCGGAGGCTTGTTGCTAGTGCCAGTGTTGTGTGGATCTTGATTAAGTGAAGTCATTCTCTGATTTTTCGAAAACAAAATCTGTTTACTAACGGTTGAAACGAAAATAAACTATTACTCTGTTTTCAATCCGACAAACAAACGATATCAATAATTGTGAGCTGATCTGTTTATATTAAATTGATTGGTTAGATCGAATTTAATTGACCAAGCTCTGATACCAATTGTTAGGATCTGAGTTTGATTGTTTTGATTGTTTAGACAAATATGAAATAAGTGAAGTGAGATATAAATGGAAGGTGCAGCGGAATGATAAACTATAAATCAAAACAAGAGAATAATTGTTTTTAATCAAATGCTTTCATTAAGTTGAAAGATTACAATCGTACAATAACTCCCCCTCAGCCTGATCACTCAGAGAATGTTTGTCTTAAGAGAATGACGAGTGATAAATAGAACAGTACATTCACTGTTCTATTTATAGACTAAACTAAACCTCTGATGATCACTGCTGACGTTACCTAAGATAGCGACCTCTAACTGACTAACAACATTAAACATCTGCTAACTATAACTACTGTTACATTGAAAACACTGTTAATACAAAACACTGTAAAGGAAAGCTCTGATGGTCTTTATCATCTGTTGAACCAAAGTGCTATTGGTTCAACAGACCTTTGTTCTTCAGTACTTGATCAGCAGTTGTTTCTTCATCAGATCTTTGTCTATCAGTTGTTTGTTCAGCAGACCTTTCAGCAGCAGCAGTTGTCTTTATCAGTTGTTTGGTGTAGCAGTTGTTAGGGTCAACAGTCTTTTGGGGAAAGTTTCTTGTATCAACTGTTTTATTCAAAGGATCAAAAGATAGAATATTTTGGCTTTCTAATCATCTGTTCTTCTCCAGGTCAGCAGACCCAACATTTATTACATATACAATAACTTTTAAACTAAAAGTCATCATGTATTCTTCTTTGACAATTATTTTGGTGGAAGTCCTTTGATATTGAAAGCACGCATGAAAATATAAAGTGATGCAGGAGAATACTGAAAACTTAAAGCAGAAGACAAGATTTCAGTCTCTGGTAAAAAAAAAGTAGTTAAATACTCTAAATGAAGCCATAAAAAATAAGGAATGGCGTGTGGTATGGGTTTGCCATCCCGTGGTACTAACCGGTTGATTTTGTGGTATATTCCCTAATATGCTCCGAACGTATATACGCCATTTCTCATGTTGGCGATTGTTTCGTCTAATGAGACACCTATAGATGTGAAGGAGAAGTTTGTGTTGTATGCGCGGATCATAGAAACCATGACGTTGCACTTGATTAACATAATAACCATGTCGTTGATTTTGATTAACACAACATTTGTCTAATTGTAATTTTAACCGTAAACTTTTATTACATATACAATAACTTTTAAACTAAAAGTCATCATGTATTCTTGTTTGACAATTATTTTGGTTTTGCTAATGATCGAGTCAGTCACGAATGAGATGATGCCTATCTCTTTTATTTGAGTTTGAATATGTTAGTCAAATTTTTATGTATTATTTTTAGTATAAGTTAATAAGTTATTTAATTGTTGTACTTTTTAACTAAAAGTCATCATGTATTCTTGTTTGACAATTATTTTGGTTTTCCTAATGACCTAGTCAGTCACGAATGGGACGATGTCTATTTCTTTTATTTGAGTTTGAATATGTTATTCAAATTTTTATGTATTATTTTTAGTATAAGTTAATAAGTTTTTTTACCAGCTTTTATAAAATAGTATTGCATTGTAAATATAAATGTTAGATGTAATAACACTACATTATTGTTTGTCATTTATTACACTACATTATTAAATGCTAAAATGTAGAGGGACAATATTGTAAATGAGAAATTATTTATGCATTAACACTTGTACCAAATGCAAAAACAATGTTTTTACGTGTCTTAAAATTAAATGAAAATTACTATATTGTCCATCCAGAACCCATTATATAGTAGTATAGATATAGATAATAATAGGCTCGTAAGATCATACTAGAACCCTTAAGCTGAAATACATTCCAATACACTGCCCCTGCATTCGAAGCAGAAATAAATGAAAGCGAACCCCTATGAGACGAAGAACTCGCATGCAATGCATATAAGTAATTTGGACGAAGAATAAAAAAATAACGATTGTAATTTTTAGAATTTTTTTTTGCATTTCATTTTTGTATTTTGTTGTTTCAAAAACCTTAAAAATAATAAAAGTCGCATTTTATATTTATTTCTATCTTTTTGGCTTAATTTTTTTTTTCAAATGTGCGAGCAAGAGCTGGTTTAAAAACAACAACAACCAAGCTCAGTAAATCCCACAAATATCAAAGCTATTAGTAGGGTCTGGGAAGGATGGGATGTAGGCAAGCCTTACCTCTACCCATAGGGATAGAGAGACCGCTTCCAGGGAGACCCTCTGCTCAAATACACAACGAAACACACACACAAACACCCACCAAAAGGAAAAAAAACGAGGAAGATATACACACACAACTACTGTAACATTATAGACATTGAAAACAATGCATCGAAAGAATAGACACTATACCACCATTAACAACCTATGCACAAACATACAGGAAGACAAACATATAAAATCCATATAACGTGAAAGCAAAAAGTAAGACCCTACGAAACAACTAAAATGTAGGGGTGAGCAAAATTAACCATAACCGACATAACCGAACCATAACCGACATAATCGAACCGATTTTAACCGATAACCAACATAACCAATGGTTATGGTTATGAAATTTCTATAACCGACCGAGCGGTTATGGTTATGGTTATCAAGCTTTGGTTAACCGATATAACCGAACCAAACTTGTATTGTTAAGTTTATGTAATAGATTTATGTTCTATATTAACTATATAGAGGTTTTTTTACTATAATAAAAGTATGTTATTAACAATATGATATTGATGTAGTATTCTTTTTTTTTTTTTATGATGAATTAAATTTGTAAGTTGTAACCAATGGGTTAAATATGTTTTTTTGTTAATATCTTACTAAAAGGGAACCCACATTGGTACTTTAACTAAAAAGTGTAGTCTTGATTAACTTATCTATCTATATAATAATTGAGGTCACTTGGGTTGAATCAAGGCCTTAGAAAGGGTTTGAGGTATCCATATTGAATATGGAGCTCCAAGTTAGTCCCTATAAATACTTTTTTCTATATTTTAATTGTGCACAATCTTCCATCACACTCTCAATTCCTCACTAACAAATCTTTCAACCAACATTCATCACTCTTCTTTTTATGCATTCTTGCTAGGTATGTATCTTCTTCACTGAGATCGACGGAACTGCATCCATTATAATATGTTCCGATTCATAAACTTTTAAAATAGCCATATCATATGTTCCGATTTGAGTGAAACTTTTATGTTATCGCTAATCAATAAAATACATCCATATGATAAATTCGATTCAATATTCAGTTTATAAATCGTGGTTTATAAAAGTTATTTATAATCTGGAACCATTTCAGATTTGAATGTTTGGATGTTTTTTCATTTGAATACTAGAATACCATCCGAAGACAAAGATTCGATTATGGCTTATCACAAGGGTGAGCAATTCTTCAATGTCATGCATGACCCTTCGGCAAGAGTTTTGGTATTAATGTTGTTTTTAATGTGTTAATCCAGACATTGCCGACCATTACTAAGGTTCGTAGATTTATTTTTATGGAATCGTGATTACTTTTGGTCTTTGGATGTTTGTTTTCGGTTTATTGAATATTACCGAGTTTAGTCCGTAATGGATGACTGTTTTGGATTCAGATGTTGGAAGGTGTTCTTGATGCTTGGTGTTGATCAAGTATGAATCGGTTATTCATGAAGAGTCGTGTTATGTTTGTCGGTTCGTTATTGAATGGGGTTATGTTGATGTTAGATTAGATGAATGTTCTTGAGGGATGAGAGATGCTCATAAGGATTATTGTTAAATGAAAGTTTTATCGGATCCTAATTTGAGCTCCTTTTATGTGTTCAAGAATATTCATCATAGGGTTCTTCGCATGTTCTTGGGGATCAAGCGTATTTTGGATCTTCATTATGGGGATGAAAAGATGTTGGTGTTTGATCCATAATTATTCTACCGGGTTATGGTTTGGATCCGGGGATAGGACCGGATGGAATTATTTTCAAGATTGAGTTTGAAATTTTTTATTGACTTTCCTCAATTATCTCCTAATTTTTATGGAAAGTTAGTAATTACATTTGAATGCATTTATGGTGGGTTGAAATATTGAGGATTTGATGGGATTGAGGGAAAGTTAGCTATTATTGGTATTGCCTGCAATTAATAGGATTTATTCATTTTTAATGATATTTATTATGAGTTTTAATAACATTAATAATAATTAACCGAATTAATTTACGAATATATTATTAATACTAATACTAATATTATGATTTTTAATTTTAATCTCATTTATTTTTTATTGACCGTATCAAATTACGAATACTAAAACTAATATTACGATTTTTAATTTTAATCTCATTTATATCTTATTGACCGAATTAAAATTTTCTATTACTATTTTTACGAATATATTATTAATTATTAATAATTACTAATACTAACTAATACTAATACTAATATTACGATTTTAGTTTTACTATTCGTAGAAATAGTATTGTTGACCGAATATGTTATTAACACTAATTGAGATTAATAATAATTGACCGAATTAAATGTTATTTATTACGATTTTTCAATCTCAATTATTTATATTAATATTACTACGAACTTATGTTTAATCTATCTTTATTAATATTACTACGATTTTTTATGTTTGTAATTTAATTTATTTGAATTATTGATTACGATTTTGAGGTTAATTATTAAGATTTATAATCTCATTTATTTATATTACTATGTTTACGAATTATGATTAGTCTTGATTGCAATTAATAAGATTTATTATTTTTATGTTATTTCTTAAAATTTATAATCTCATTTATTTATATTACTTTTTTCGAATTTATGTTTAATAAGATTTAATCAGTTTTAATGTATTTTTAGTATGTTACAATTAATATTATTTATTGACATTAATAATAATTGACCGAATTCAATGTTATTTATTGAAATTTTTAATCTCATTTATTTATATTATTTTGTTTGAATTTATGTTTAATAAGATTTAATCATTTTTAATGTATTTTTAGTATGTTACAATTAATGTTATTTATTGACATTAATAAGATTTAACCGAATTAAATGTTATTTATTACATTTTTTAATCTCATTTATTTATATTAATATTTCTACGAAATTATGTTTAATCTATCTTTATGAAATTATGTTTAATATTATTTATATTATTATTCGTTCGAAATATTATTGGTCTTGCCTGCAATTCATAGGATTTATTCATTTTTTAATGATATTTATTATGAGTTTAATGGCATTAATAATAATGGACCGAATTTAATGTTATATATTACGATTTTTAAGCTCATTTATTTGTTATTGACCGAATTAATTTAAGAATATATTATTAATACTAATACTAATATTATTAATTTTAATTTTAATCTCATTTATTTCGTATTGACCGAATTAAATTACGAATCTTATTGATCGAATTAAAATTTTCTATTACTATTTTTACGAATATATTACTAATTATTAATAATTACTAATACTAACTAATACTAATATTATGATTTTAGTTTGCTTCGATCAGAAGACATTCCCATTGGCGAGTATTGTTTCTTTAAATGATTTTCAATCCAACACAGGCTGTTTGTACTAAGGTTCCACCACAAAAAGTCATTGATTTTCAAATTTAAAGTACGATTTTTTATGTTTGTAATTTAATTTATTTGAATTATTGATTACGATTTTGAGGTTATTTATCAAGATTTATAATCTCATTTATTTATATTACTATGTTTACGAATTATAATTAGTCTTGATTGCAATTAATAAGATTTATTTTTTTTATGTTATTTATTAAGATGTTTAATATTATTTATTGACATTAATAATAATTGACCACATTCAATGTTATTTATTAAAATTTTTAATCTCATTTATTTATAGTAATTTTTTCGAATTTATGTTTAATAAGATTTAATCATTTTTAATGTATTTTTAGTATGTTACAATTAATATTATTTATTGACATTAATAATAATTGACCGAATTCAATGTTATTTATTAAAATTTTTAATCTCATTTATTTATTTTAACTTTTTTTGAATTTATGTTTAATAAGATTTAATCATTTTTAATGTATTTTTAGTATGTCACAATTAATGTTATTTATTGACATTAATAATATGTGACCGAATTAAATGTTATTTATTTCATTTTTTAATCTCATTTATTTATATTAATATTACTACGAAATTATGTTTAATCTATCTTTATGAAATTATGTTTAATATTATTTATATTACTATTCGTTTGAAATATTATTGGTCTTTCCTACAATTAATAGGATTTATTCATTTTTTAATGATATTTATTATGAGTTTAATGACATTAATAATAATTGACCGAATTTAATGTTATATATTACGAATTTTAAGCTCATTTATTTATTATTGACCGAATTAATTTAAGAATATATTATTAATACTAATATTGTGAATTTTAATTTTAATCTCATGTATTTCGTATTGATCGAATTAAATTACGAATCCTATTGATCGAATTAAAATTTTCTATTACTATTTTTACGAATATATTACTAATTATTAATAATTACTAATACTAATATTATGATTTTAGTTTGCTTCGATCAGAAGACATTTCCATTGGCGAGTATTGTTTCTTTAAATGGTTTTCAATCCAGCACAGGTTGTTTGTTACTAAGGTTCCACCACAAAAAGTCATTGATTTTCAAATTTAAATTACGATTTTTTATGTTTGTAATTTAATTTATTTGAATTATTGATTACGATTTTGAGGTTATTTATTAAGATTTATAATCTCATTTATTTATATTACTATGTTTACAAATTATGATTAGTCTTGATTGTAATTAATAAGATTTATTATTTTTTATGTTATTTATTAAGATGTTTAATATTATTTATTGACATTAATAATAATTGACCACATTCAATGTTATTTAATAATAATTGACGAATTTAATGTTATATATTACGATTTTTTAGCTCATTTATTTATTACTGACCGAATTAAATTACGAATATATTACTAATACTAAAACTAATATTACTATTTTTAATTTTAATCCCATTTATATCTTATTGACCGAATTAAAATTTTCTATTATTATTTTTACGAATATATTACTAATTACTAATAATTACTAATACTAACTAATACTAATATTACGTGCAGAAATTGTTATCCAAGTCGCTAGGTTTGTTATTTGCATATTCAACATTTTTGTTTACAATATTCTTATTTTATAATTAGTTACACATTCTAAATTTTTTATATATAATGCTTTTATAAAGGTTTATTGTGATTGGATGGCCTGTTTTGCTTCAATCAGAAGATACTTCAATTGGCGAATATTGTGTCTTCAAATAGTGTTCAATCCAGCACAAATGTTTGTTACTAAGGCTGCACCACAAGATGTCATTGAATTTGAAATTTAAATTATGATTTTGATGTTATTTATAGAGAGTTTTAATGTTATTTATGATAATTTTAATGTCATTGATTTGAATGATTAATTATGATTTGGTTGTTATTTATTAAAATTTTTAATCTTATTTATTGATATTACTAATATTTCGAAATTCATTTTAATATTGTTGACCGACTTTAATTTTGATATTACAACTTTCCTTTAATCAATTGTCATGAAACGATATTCTTTTAAACATATACGACTTTCTTTCAAACATTTATTTAAATCTATTTAACAATGTTAAATCTATTTAACAGTTTATAATTTAAATATAATCCAAAGATAACAATGTACATTTATTTTCCAGCACTTTTATTATTCTGTTAATAATAAATATAATTTAAATATATTTAACAGTTTCCTAAAATATATAATGTATTCAAAATAATTTTCAATGCTATTACTAATATTACGACCTTTATTTTAATATTGTTGACCGAATCTGAGTAAAAACTTTTTACGTTTTTGTTAAATTGATGGACGTCAATTCTTTAACTATATGTCTTTGAGTTTGATTGTGCTAATTTTAAGTATTGTTGACCAATTCACGTCAATTACCAATCCTTCCATTTTTTATAAATCAAAGACTTTTCTTTAATCAATTGTCATGAAACGATATTCTTTTAAACATATACGACTTTCCTTTAAACATTTATTTAAATCTATTTAACAGTTTATAATTTAAATATAATCCGAAGATAGGAGTGTACATTTATTTTCATACACTTTTATTATTCTTTTAATAATAAATATAATTTAAATCTATTTAACAATTTCCTAAAATATATAATGTATTGAAGATAATTTTCAATGCTATTACTAATATTACGACCTTAATTTTAATATTGTTGACCTATTCTGAGTAAAAACTTTTTACGTTTTTGTTAATTTGATGGAGGTCAATTCTTTGACTTTATGTCTTTGAGTTTGATTGTACTAATTTTAAGCGTTGTTGACCAATTCACGTCAGTTACCAATCCTTCCATTTTTTATAATTCAAATATATAAATAAATATTCCTACCCAATCACGTCAATCGAGGCACAGTATTTCCGATTTTGTAGAATTGTGTGAGACACAACAATACTATACAAACCTTAACAAATAATAAAATCATTTTATCGTCGTACCAATTTTAACAACGAAATTAAATGATAATATAAATTTTCAAAATTTTACTTTCTGTTAAAGAATTATATTATTTCAATCACAACTAATAATGGTTATTAAAGATGTCAATAAAAATTTTTATATAATGGGTAATGCAATTTGAGACGCGAATGATTTTAATGTCATCTATTTGAATGATAGATTATGATTTTGATGTTATTTATTAAGATTTTTAATCTTATTTATTGATGTTACTATTATTACGAATTTCATTTTAACATTGTTGACCGACTTTCATTTTGATATTACTACTTTCTGTTAATCAATTGTCACTAAACGATAATCATCATCTTGATTTCAATAAGTGTGCTAATTTTAAGATGTCAATAATAATTTGTATATAATGGGTAAGGCAATTTCCGACGCGGATTATTTTAATGTCATTGATTTGAATGATTGATTATGATTTTGATGTTATTTATTAAGATTTTTAATTGTTAAGTACTATATTTACACAGTTTAAATAATGACGTTTTTTTGGCGGCATTTTGTAACATGTCAAAAGTTTCCTAAAGTGTGTGTACAATGAGTCCTTTTGGCTACATGTTCAAATGGGTCTGGGGTTGATCCTTTTGGTGTCTATTTTTTAATAAAATATAGGAAATTTATATTACAGCATGTGACATTAGACCCATTTTCTTATAAGTTGTTTTTTAGCTATGTAATCGATTTGAACCATTGGAGAGATAACATGTAAAATTTAAGCTACCCATTCAAGTAAGTGGGTTAAGGATTGTTTCTTGATTTACTTATCATTGTATCCACATCTTTACAACAACTATATTTTATGTAGAACACAAATATGGAATACAATGGTGGAGGTTTTCATAAATTATTGAAAATGAGCTGCACTCCGAGGATCATGATGACAATGATAACAACTTCGAAGGTGAAAAATCAGTTATCAATGAGCAAGACTTGGAAGATTTTGATTGAAGTAATGAAAATAGACCATTGGTTGAAGTTCGTTAAGCCCCAACTAAATGATAAGTGTTCTATGCTTAAGCTTAGTTATGATTAGAATATAGATATTACCCAAATGATGTAATCTGTGATATTGGTTGAAGTTCGTTAAGCCTCAACTAAATGATAAGTGTTCTATGCTTAAGCTTAGTTATGATTAGAATATAGATATTACCCAAATAATGTAATGTGTGATATTGTGATAGTATGCTATATAGTTTTAAGTCATCAAATTAAACTTTACTTACTCAATATATCCATCATTTCGTTACATTAAACTGTTAGATGACATTTTGCATTTAACATCAAAATTTATACATATTGCATTATCAAACATTTAGTAACCAAAACAAATTGCATAATACAATTCTTATTTTCCTACTTTTTTTTCATTTTACTTTGGGGTGAACCGTGGGTCCCCACGGGACTCTAACCCAGTAAATAATAACCCAAGCTAAGTCTATCAGACTATGGGGTGTGGTTCCCCTTCCCCTTGTCCACATCAGCGCCACATCATTTTCCCCTTCTCCTCCCCCTTCTAGGGGAAATGGTTCCCCCTTCTTTCCCCTTCCCCTTTCCTTTATTTTAATATTTTTTATAGGGGAAAAAGACAATATATATATATATATATAATATTTAGAAGAAAAGACAAAACATATAATAATATTATATAGCTCGGGGAGAAGGGGAAGATTTCCCCGTTTACACCGAAGGGGAAGGGAGGGGGGCGGTGTTCCCCTTGGGGAAAATGCCACCTCAGCCTTTCCCCACCTCTTTCCCGAACCATACCCCTCAGTCTCATTGTAGGTTCTAAGTTTTTAAGACCCATGCGCTTTTAATTTTATAATTTAGCCGAAAGTTAGCTTTGGTTGATTTTTTTGGTTAATAACCGAAATAACCATAACCAAATCATAACCGATTAACCATAACCGAAGTTTGGTTATGGTTATGGTTACGAAAATCCCATAACCGAAATAGCGGTTATGGTTAATGGTAAAAACCGACTCAAACCGACCCATGCACACCCCTACTAAAATGCCTTTTTCCAAGAGCTGGTTTAAAAACCGAAACCTAAACCAAATCAAACCGAACTAAAACCGGTTTTTCATAGGAAGAAACCGGGACAAAACAGAATACATTTTTCAAAGCGAATGAAATAAAAAGTTGAAGCATTTTGCAATTGAGCAAAACAATGCGAGTGAAGTGAGAGAGTAGTAGACCAGTCGGTCTCCACACTTAAAATTAGTGTTCATTGATTCTGCATTTGACTGAGCCTCTCTTCTAAACCCTAGTAGAATAATTCCACACAGCCTACCTCATCCTCCTCCTTTTCTTGTTAGTAAGTTTCTCTCTTTATATATTCTTCTGTCGGATTATTCAATTGCGTCACAAGTAGATTCTTTAATTTTTTTTTTGTGCTTTGTATGTTAATGAAATGTAGCTTAATTTGATTTTAATTCATAGCCTTTTTTATTAGCCCTAATTTTCAGCAACTTTATTTCTTATTCTTGTCTCATGTCTGTCTTTTCCACCGCTTATTAGGGTTTACATCTTACTGCTGACTTACATTACACTTATTATTATTATACATACATTTGTTGTTACACTTAGTTTTTTGTTCTATATGTTGGAGGCCTTGTTCTCTATATTTCAGATAAAATGGAAGACGCAGGGCCAAGTAACAAGGAGAAGCCGTCAAATGGAGCAGTACATCTCGACTTAAACGATGAAGATGATGATGATGAAATGATGGACGTGCCATCCTTTAGAGATTTCGATGAACTGACCCTAAAGAACTTTAGTAAAAGGGCGTCGACGGCCTTTTTTAAGCACTACGGGCTTATAAGTCATCAGATCAACTCGTTTAACGACTTCATTAAAGTAGGGATTCAGAATGTTTTTGATTCCATTGGTGAGATTATTGTTGAACCAGGGTATGATCCTTCGAAGAAGGGAGATGAATGGAGATTTGCTTCGGTGAAATTTGGGAAGGTCACTCTTGAGCACCCTAGGTTTTGGACAGGGGAAAAGTTTTCAGCTGATAGTGGCAAAGAATACCTCGAGTTTTTGCCCAGACATGCCCGTCTTCAGAATATGACTTACTCATCCAGAATGAAAGTTCAGTTTACAAAAGTGGTACGGATTTCTCCTTATTGCCTTCATTTATCTTATAAGTTATGCATTATGTCTGATTTCATTATGTCTGATTTCATGTTTTTTGGTGCAATTAAAATTTAAAATAATAGGTGTATACTCAAGAGCTTGTTAGAAGTGACAAGTTCAAAACTGGAAAAGAGAAGTTTTTGGACAAGAAAATTTTAGATACTGAGGAGCGAGAAGCGTATATTGGGCGGATTCCTGTGATGGTTAAATCTGACTCGTGCTGGATGAGTGGAGCTGACAAAGATGACTGTGATTATGACCAAGGTGGCTATTTCATAATCAAAGGAGCCGAGAAGGTGACGACGCTATGTACTTCCTTTTAGTTTTATATTTACTTTGTAATAAACTTAAGTTTTCATGCCAGAATTGAATATAGTTGATTAAGTTCCAAAACTGTTCTTGCAGATTTTCATTGCACAAGAGCAGCTTGGGTTTGATAGGGTTTGGGTGTCGGGTACTCCAAACTGGCGTGTGACATACCGTTCGGTTCACAAGAGAAAAAGGGTTTATGTAAAGCTGACTGACACTCCTAAAATTGAAGATATTGAAGGTGGAGCACAAGTGATAACGGTATATATGTTAAGTTTGGTGGATATGCCAATATGGATCCTCTTTTTTGCCCTTGGGGTATCATCAGACAAACAAGTGGTTGACTTGATTGATGCCGATATTAAGGATGGAAATATTGTGAATATTTTAATTGCCTCAATTCACGCCGCTGATCAGGAATGTGATGAATTCCGTAAAGGAAGAAATGCGCTAAAATATGTTGAAAAACTTCTCGAAAATAGCAAATTTCCTCCCAAAGAGTCTGCTAAAGAGTCCATTGAGAACTACTTATTTCCCAATATCATTGGCTTTAGTAGAAAAGCTCGGTATCTTGGGTATATGGTGAAATGTCTTTTAGAAGGTTATGCTGGTCGAAGAAAAATATGCAATAAAGATGATTTTAGGAACAAAAGGTTGGAGTTGGCTGGTGAGTTGCTTGAAAGAGAGCTTAAAATTCATCTTAAACATGCTGAGAAGCGAATGATAAAGTCGATGCAAAGGGATCTTTATCCAGATCGAACTGTACATCCAATAGAGCATTATTTTGATGCTGCGATTATTACAAATGGGCTTTCTCGGGCTTTTTCAACGGGCTCATGGTCACATCCTTTGAAAAACATGGAGAAGACTTCTGGTGTAGTGGCTATGCTTAGGAGGGCAAATCCTTTGCAAATGATTTCTGATATGAGGAGAACACGTCAGCAGGTTTTATACGCCGGGAAGGCTGGAGATGCAAGATACCCGTAAGTTATTCTTCAAGTCTGATTCTGTGCCGTTTGTTAGACTCACCCTTGTTCATTTTTGTTTCCTTAGCATGATTTTTTTTATCATAGTCTTGGAGGTGGCAAGTTCGACCCATTTACATCCGGTGTGGGGTATTATGTTTCAAAAGTTAGATGGTTTTGTAGTTCAGTCATGTTTGACAAAGTATTGGCATAAAAATTTCAAAATTTGGGCAAAAAGGGTTTTGGGTCAGCTTAACTTATACAAAAATGGCCAGTTTTGACATGTTACCCAACCCCAGTTTGTCACCTCTATAAAATAGTCCCATTTTCCAGCTGTGACAAGGTTGAAGGATGTGTGAGTTTGCCGTTCAGGAAAATAGTCCTTTTTTATCCCTTAAAAATCAGCAGTCTGTGTAAATGAATAAACGTGAGCTTTTACCACTATATCACAATATCTGAACATAGATGGTGGATAACTTCCTTAACTGTCATTTCTTTTACCCAGTATTGATTTTGTAAGTTCTTTTCCTTAAAGGTTGCCCTGTATCCAAACTTTGTCATTGTACCTGTTTCTAAGCCTAATTTTGTGTTATTTAATAGCAAATCCACTTGCCTTTGTTAATCTGAAGTACTCTTCTTTCACTGTTTTAGTGGATTTGGCCCATCCTTTTAATATAGCATGTATAACACACATAATGCCTATACACTGATTAGTGCATGTATATGGACTATAGAGCTGGCTATCGATTTCCTAAAAGGCTAAAACAATGCCTAGTTTCAGGGAAAGATCAAGTATGAACTATGAAAACATTGTTTTTGACTGTTGTGTTATTCATAATAAAAACAAACTAAATCTTAAATTCAAATACCCATATGTTTTTAAATTAGCACAAAGCCCCTGATACAAAGTACAAAAATTACAGGTAGTAAATGCAGGCCACATTCTAGTTATTTCTAGAATCAGAATCCAAAGTGACATTAGTTTAACCTCAAAAAAATTCATATCCTGTGTCTTTGCCATTTGTCTTTTTGATACATCAAGTAGATTCTGGATACTGATAGCAATTTTTTGTATGGTGAATGTAGACACCCTTCACACTGGGGAAAGATATGCTATCTTTCTACCCCTGATGGTGAAAATTGTGGGTTGGTAAAGAATTTGGCTGGGACTGCTCTTGTGTCAACAACAGTCCGGGAACAATTTTCTGATGCACTGATAGCTTGTGGAATGGAAAAATTGGCTGATGATACATCAACTTCACTCTCCGGAATGGACAAAATTTTTGTGAATGGTGATTGGGTAGGGACTTGCAAAAATTCTGCTTCATTCGTAGCTGAATTCAGAAGCAAGCGCCGTAGAAAACAAATACCCGCGATGGTTAGTTTCTCTTATGTTCTTATGGCTTTTAGATTGAATATCATTTACACTCACCCACGTAGAGGTGGCAAAATGGGTGGGGTGGATGTGTCAGTTAACGGGTCAAAATGTGTTGTTATTAGGGCGGGAGGCTGATTTTGTCAGGTTGACCCATAATCCATATTTTATAAATAGTTAAATGTGTTATTTATGATTTAAAAAGTTATGTTATAACAATAACGAATGTTAAATTTTAAGATGAACGGTTAAGGAGTCTGTATGCATTAACTTTGGGTTTTAACTCATTCAGCTAACCATAACCCAAATTGACTCACTCAAAAGTTGTAAAACATGACTTCTCTATCCTCACCTAAGGTCTGACTTTATTTTTTTTGAGAAATATGATTTTAACTTTACCTAGGCATTGTAGTATATCATTTCGGTGTACCTTATGGGCTTGTGATCTAATCTGTAGTTATCTACTTTTGTTCCCTCTAAAATGTGACAGGTTGAAATAAAAAGAGATGCTAATCATAAAGAAGTGAGGATATTTTCTGATGCTGGAAGAATTTTGCGTCCACTTTTAGTTGTGAAAAACTTGCACAAAATCAAACTTCTTAAAGGTGGAGGTTACTCATTCCAAGATCTTCTAGATAATGGTGTTGTTGAACTAATTGGAACCGAAGAGGAAGAAGACTGCTGCACGGCGTGGGACATCAAGTATCTTTTTCTGGAAACTGACGATCATAATCCGGGAAAATACACACATTGTGAACTAGACATGTCGTTTATGTTAGGTTTAAGCTGTGGCATTATCCCCTTCGCTAATCATGATCATGCCAAAAGGGTCCTCTTTCAATCCCAAAAACACAGTCAGCAGGCAATTGGGTACTCAAGCACAAATCCTGATATCCGAACCGACACTCTCTCGCATCAGTTGTTCTACCCGCAGAGGCCTCTTTTTAAAACTGTGCTTTCTGATTGTCTTGAAAAAGGTCAACCGTTTGGTCAAAGTCAAAAGGGTATGATCCCAAGACCTGAATTCTATAATGGACAATGTGCTATCGTGGCAGTTAATGTGCATCTCGGGTACAACCAGGAGGATTCGTTGGTTATGAACCGCTCTTCATTAGACCGTGGGATGTTTCGTTCAGAACATATCAGAAGTTACAAGGAAGAGGTGGATAACAAAGAAGCTTTAGGGAAGAAGCATAAGTCTGATGACACTATCAACTTTGGAAAGATACAAAGTAAGATTGGGCGGGTTGATAGTCTGGATGATGATGGGTTCCCATTTATTGGTGCCAACTTACAGAGTGGGGATATAGTGATTGGAAAATTTACAGAAGCGGGGTCTGATCATAGTGTGAAACTGAAGCACACGGAAAGAGGGATGGTTCAAAAGGTTGTGCTGTCAGCAAATGACGAAGGGCAGAACTTTGCTGTTGTATCTCTGAGACAGGTAACGTAGTTGTAATTTCTGTCTGCGAATATTTCCCTTTCTTGTCTTCTTGCTAATCAATGGTTGGTTTTAGGTCCGTTCACCATGTCTTGGTGACAAGTTTTCAAGTATGCATGGGCAAAAGGGTGTTTTGGGCTATCTAGAATCTCAAGAAAATTTCCCGTTCACGGTTCAAGGAATAGTTCCGGATATTGTAATCAATCCGCACGCTTTCCCTTCAAGACAAACTCCCGGGCAGATGCTGGAATCTGCCCTGAGTAAGGGGATTGCTTTAGGTGGTTCAAAAAGATATGCCACTCCCTTTTCTACTCTCTCTGTTGATGCCATAACCGACCAGCTTCACAGGTAAAACTCCATTCCAATCCAATGCATGCAGAGCTCAATGTCTAGATACTAGAGTCGTTTTTTTAATTTCTGATTTACCTGTTAAACCCATGAGAGATAAACAACTATAACTTGAATCGACCATTATTAAGTTAATAATGGGCCAAAAGCGTTTCTAGTAATTACAAATCCTTTGAAATTGAACGATACCTCAATTGACCTCTATAGTAAAAAATACTATGGTTGTATATTTTTTAATGGAGTGTCATGTTTTTTTAACTATTTGTGGGTGGTCACTGAGCTTCATTGTCTTTTTCTTTTAAAATTTTAGGGCCGGATTTTCGAGATGGGGAAATGAGAGGCTATACGACGGGCGGACTGGTGATATGGTGAACTCTCTTGTTTTCATAGGACCCACATTTTACCAGAGGCTGGTCCACATGTCTGAAGACAAAGTGAAGTTTAGAAACACGGGCCCTGTACACCCTCTCACCCGACAACCAGTGGCAGACAGGAAACGGTTTGGTGGTATTAAATTCGGTGAGATGGAGCGTGACTGCCTCATAGCCCATGGAGCATCGGCTAACCTTCACGAGCGTCTTTTCACTCTCAGTGACTGTTCAGAGATGCATGTCTGCAGGAAATGCAAGAGAATGGCGACTGTGATCCAGAGGTCGGTACCTGGTGGGCATAAGATCCGCGGGCCCTATTGTCGGATCTGTGACTCTGTGGAGGATGTGATCAAGGTAAGCGTGCCGTATGGCGCAAAGTTACTGTCTCAAGAGCTTTTCAGTATGGGGATCTCTCTCAAGTATGAAACTGAGCTATGTTAAATTTGGTATGCTACTTATTTAACGTTTGGTTGAGTGATGTGAGGTAGGAACAACTCTTATTTAGGTAAACTCGGTTTGAGACTTGTACTTCATGCAGTTTTAGTTGTACCTTGTTATTGGTTGTGCAGAACATGGTGTTTTATTATGCATAATAATGGAGGTAAGTGACATACCATGTCTATATTCTTGTTTACCCATTTTAAATACCACAGTTGTTATATGCAATTAGAGTAACACAACACCTCTATGCTTCCAATACAATAAGCATACTTGCCATCTATTTTGTTATTGTAGTCGAGCTTGTATTGCGGCCTTACACATATCTTTTTGTCACCATGTAATCGACTTACAACAACACTTACATGTTACCAATCCAACCAACGTATCTTTGTATGTGATTTGTGAAAATTGCTTTTAGAATTAACTGCAATTTGCATCTATGTGGTTTAGAGGTGGATGCACTTTGCACCCATATTTGAAATTTGTCGTACTTTGAGCTACTATGTATTTTTTTCATTGCAATATGCGTCCATATAGTTTAGAGGTGGATGCACTTTGTACCCATATTTGAAACTTGTCACACTTTGAGCCATTGTGCTTTTTTTCATTGCACTTTGAGCCACCGTGGTTCAGATGTATATAAACGTATTTAGAATAAAATCCTTTATTGATTTAAATGTTTTATGTACAGTGTTATATATTTAGTACGTACTCATACTTTGTATCTACTACTAGTATTTATTATCATACGTACTTGCGATATAATTAAAAAGTTTTATTTTTATATAATATATTGGATTTTATAAAACTATTATATTATAAATTGGCGTTTAATTGAGTACCAATGTTCTAAGAAACGGGCGGACCGACTAATCGGATAATGGACAATTATTATTTAGTTATTTAAATCACACTTATATACGTAACATACTAGTATTTTACCGAATGTCGCGCGTTGCCGGCTTGCCGCGACAGCTTAGTGTTTGCTACTTTCTCACACGCGGTATATACCATTTTTACGTTGATGACATTTGTCTCGTTTCATCCGAACACATGGTGATAATTATTTTTCTCCGCACGTTGCAGCGGATACATGATTTCCGTTGTCGTTCGTGAACATCCCAAGAATACCTTTTCAACCCGTATTCGTATAACCCGACAAAAAATTGCCTTGACATGAAAGTTACGGTTTTATATTTCTTAATATTTTTTACAGCTTGAACTAAAGATCTATATACGGTTTAAACGTTAAAAAAAGGATTGAAAATGCATATAAAATTGAAGTGAAAAGTCATTTGGTATTCTCAAATATCAAACCATGTGCTCACCAGCACAAAACCACAATTAAAAAATGCTTTTACCTAAATAAAGAACAAAAGCACAAAAGCAGAGAACAAAAATGTCGTCATCTCTCTCTCACCAACCTCTCCTCACTCCACACGACCACACCTCTCTCTCTCTCTCTGTAAACCCAGTAACACCACCACCTCTTCTCCCTCTGTCTATGTAAGGAAACCGTAGCCACCACCATCACCACTCCTCCCACTCTCCCTCTCGGTCTCTCTCTCTCTCTCTCTATAAGAACACCCTCTCTATCCATGGGTTTCAGGTAAGGGATGTCTTGGTTTTGTTGCCGCGATACGCCGGCAACAACTTTATGAGTCGACATCGGCCTACAATCTAACAGATCTAGCGGAAACGGGCCATGCAGGAGGAAGCAAACAATTATCGTCGGCCGCCATCTCCGGAAACCACAGCCGACACACATAACCGCCGCCGGTTCACCACGTTTTTTGGGCGGTCTGGGGTGTTTTCCGGGCGGTTTTTTTTGGCGTTTTGGGCTTTTGCTCTTCACCGCTGGATTAAAGGATGAAGACACGTGGAGGCTTGTCGGCCGTGAGATAGCTACAGTAAAGCTCTCTCACAGCCGACTTTACCAATTGTAGTTATATATAATTTACAATACTAGTGGGAACCCACGCGTTGCGGCGGAGTTGACAATTTATAGCGTTATACTCATTATCCGTTTGTTTATCAATTGTTTTGGGTTTTGTTAGGTTCTATAACATTTCTACGTGGTGTGGTGAATCACACCACCCTGACCCATTTAATAGAAATTACCCGTTTTTTTATTGGGTTCTGTTGTCGCGACGTTCAATAAAATTAAACAACTTGACCCTTTCAATAAAATTACCCATTTGACCAATTCAATAATATTGCCCATGACCCTTTTAAGAAAATTTAATGGTTAATCTTATGCATATGAATATGATCGGTTAACATATATTTTATCATGCCAACATCATATTAACATAGACACTTTGGAAATGGAAACATGAATCTGAGGTACCACGAAAGTTCACTGCATAAATAAAAAAGAAGAAATTACCTCCCATTTTCTTATTTGAAAAGCAAATTAACTGCAATAACATAACGTTTCGTTTAATTCTGAGGAAACTTAATACACTCTAGTCTGACCAAAGAAACATCTCATGAACCAAAAGCAATACTAAACACATTCCTTAAAACACATGTGCATCCAATAACATGCCAAATGAGCCTCAATGGGTACTTACCACTTGATTTAGATTGCCCCTCTAATACACGCTTCACATCCTAAAACTTTACTAACAAAAAATCAAATAGAAGTTTAAGTACCAAACAAATTTCAAAGTAGCACACTTTGGGAATTGAGAACTTGAATGTAAGTTATTCACTTAACTTAAAATGATTATCATGTTAATATGAAATGGAAAGTTGTAATTTAATCACATTAACTGATCGTTTAATTGTGGTCATAAATTTCATCACTTATGGCTTCACCAAAAGTCTAGGAGAAGAGGCCATAATATCGTTTAAGGAGAAATTGATGCATATCGCATCTTAATCTCGCCTTCATATCGCGTCTTAATCTCGCGTGTAAATGACACTTTTAGCCTAAAGAGATACATTTTAATATAGTAAGTATATAGATGTTTTTTTTGAACAGTAAGCTTCATTAAACGAGCAGGTCCTCAAAACAAGGACCGCCAAAAAAACCTTACAATACAACGGGTATTTCGCCCAGTTATTCCAATCGATGTTTTTAAATCTAGTTCTATGTTTACACCAAAGAAAAGAAAGGGCCTTCACACGTGCAATGACCTCCATAGCGTTTGGCGAAGAGTCGTTGAAGACCTTTCTATTACGCTCATACCAAATCGACCAACACGAAATCATAATAATGCCCCTTAAGATCTTCATACCCCACTTTGAATTCATCGACACCAAAGGCACTTTCAAGAGATCTGGAACTGAAACAATGTTGCCCGGGAAGATTTTGCACCAACTCCACACCTTGCTCCATACCCCACTGACGAAGCCACACTCTACAAAAAGGTGAACACTGGATTCTGCTTCTGATTCATAGAGAGGGTAGCAGGGATCCGGGATGAAAACATTCCTTTTAACCAAAGCCAAACGGGTCGGCACTCTATCTAACTCAATCCTCCAAGTAAGGATATTAACCTTAAGAGGCGCCCATGCTTCCCATTTCATCATCTGGGAGGGCTGCACAAAACGACCATCCCGTAACCAATCCTTAACGGCTGCAACAGAAAACTCACCGTTTTTATCAGCATCCCACTTCCACTTATCAGACCCACCTGTGAAACTGACTTGGGATAAGACTTAAAGCTATTAAAGATTGCTTTATCAAGTTTCCCTTTAAGCTTATCTCGATTCAAGTTTTTAGCGAGAAAATTTCTACCAACTCATACTTGACTCCTTTATACGAGACAAAGAGAAACAATGATTTATGTGTCAACTTTTGTGATAGCATCAGTTTTGAACACCATCTCCAACTCAAGATCTAAAAAAACACAAACATGCTCAAGCATTTGGCACCCTAACCATATATTATTTAAAAAGAAGCACCCTTACATTTTCATAGCATCATTACGTTTTGCATTTATTTTTCTTAATTCATTTGTTTTTATATACAAACTACTTTTTAATTAATAAATATATTACAATTTTGTAAAAATAGGGAAAAGTTTTAAAAATTAGACGTTAACACTTAACATATTCAACTTATTATGTATTTTTTGTTTTACATTTGAAATTGAAACACCTAGGATCTCGTAATAGCAGGTTTGGCCTGACCCGAAGTTTGGAAACAAAACCCAATTCGGTCTCAGCTCTTCCCCAAGGGCCTCCGCATCACTACATAGGGTTCCAGTGCCCGCTTGTCCCATAGGTGAGCCACGTTGGCCTTGGAAGCATATATACGCGCATCCAAGTATTGTAACTATTGATTTGATTTTGATTATATGTGAGTGAAATAAGATGTATGTATATAAGCACTTTCCAGCATTTTAAACTATTTAATTTATACAACAATAACAATTAACATACATTCATATTTACAAGTAAAAAGTTTGTATCTATCTATCTATGTTAGAATAACTGGTAGGGAGGTATTCAAAGATATCAACAATCTTGTTGCATTAAATTAAGAATGAAGAATATATATGTTAGGTATTAAATATTATGAAGAATCTTTACAAGTTAGTGATGTTTGCACATAATCACCTCACCTCATCTCATCTTATGAACCAACATTTGGTGGGGAAATGTCACTTTCAAGATATACTTTAAACACCACCCATTCAAACCAACTCCCAATTGCTTTCTATCTTTCTCTTTGCTCAATCCAATCTAGACCAACATTTTTCATTTCCAAAGAGTTTTTAACTTGCCATTTGTTGATCGCTTTGCCATTTGAATTATTATCTTATCAAAATAATAATACTGTAAAGCAGTGAGATTTAGTGGATCATTAAGAAAACATGTACATCACATAAGGTTTTGTTTTCTTTAGTATTTAAGGATGTCTTTGTATTGTCAAACACTATAGTTTTTCAAGTAATAATAATAATAAAATGCAAAGTTAAAACAAATTTCCATACACCAACGAATATACAATAAATATATTAAGATCACTAAAACGTATAATAGTATATTATTAGTTTATTATTATTACTACTATCGTTACTATTTACTATATAGTATATAATATTGTATTGTATTGTTACATTTAGTTGTAGTATCTTAAGAACACATTGCAAAGAGTGTGTTGCGACTTTAACGTATATATAGGGCCTTATACTAAGATCACTTATTCTCGAAACGTATGTTTTTTTTGCTTAGCTCAATATGAAAACTTACTTGATGGTTGGTGTAGGAGGCATTCTTACAATTCCAAATAGTCAAATGAGGTAGATTATAACTTAATGAAGAAGACAAATACTATATTTATACCCACCATACCTTAAAATGTACCTAATCCTAATGTGCATGTTTGAAGTCATAAGAACAAACGTATACTCCCACATTCTTATTCGTATTAATAATTATTATAATCTCACTTGACTTTTATTAAGTGATTCT
This sequence comes from Ambrosia artemisiifolia, assembly GCA_032199755.1. Lineage (NCBI taxonomy): Eukaryota > Viridiplantae > Streptophyta > Magnoliopsida > Asterales > Asteraceae > Ambrosia > Ambrosia artemisiifolia. The sequence continues at coordinate 2,594,651 of CM063526.1, read as the reverse complement.
TATTACCCAAGATAGTTTGATAACATCAAAATTATTAACATGATATGTAGTGATACAATTTATAATTCATATTTAACATATTGCTAAGGATCTAGATTAAGAAATGTTTACATGTCAAACTTTAAAAGTCTTTTAATTTAATTATTAAGCCCGATTTAAACTGTTACCTAACTCATCGTTTGACACTTAAAAACTACGGTCGACTTTTTTTATACTCTATATATTGCCTACTTGGAAATAATATATTATATATTTATTTTTCATGTTTCATGCTTTTCTGACGCTACACCTTTTCCTGTTTAATATATTTGTTGTGATTTACACATCATATCATATTATTATTAGTTATTAACTTATTATTTTGAGCTAACGTTATAGGGTTAGCATAGGCTTTAGAGTGTGTTTTTATTAAATTACTAGTTTATCTCCCGGGAATGTCCCGGGATAATAAAATCTAATATGAAGTGATAAAATACGTGTACTATTAAAAGAATAGACCGCTTTTTAGATATATTTTTTTTAAAGAATCAACACTCGTCTATATACAACTGTCTCTTTTTCAATACACTCTAAAGTTGCGATGTGAACCCGAAAAAAAAAACCAAATTGGTATCAAATGATATGTCATGATGATGATGACGGTGGGTGATTCTGATGTTTAAAGTAAGCATATGTTAATGATTGACATACCTGTTCAATTTTCACTGAATAAAACAATCACCTGATAAGCACCGGAGAATCATTCTAAAGATAAATAAACATGATCTAACTGCTATCGACTAAAAATATTGTAGGATTGTAATTTTTCTTGTCTTCAGGCTATTTTCTCTACTCGTATATAATTTAAGTATCTATCTCATTAATCACCACATAAAAAAGTTGGGTTTTTATTTTCTTTTTTTGTATAGCACTGTGGTACTCGTTGAAAAGATAATAAAACGCTCGTTAATTTGGTGTATTTTTTTAAAAAAATGTCGTATAAAAATATTATTAATATTAAAAAAAAATCGTGGGGGAAAGTGTATGTGTCATGCACATGAAAGAGAAAAAATATATTTTTTTTAAATTCTCACAATATACCATATGGGTAAGAAAAACTGGAGATTGTTAGAGAACATTGATGTCGTTGAGTGAACCGGGGGGACCAAGAAACCCCTGCCAAAACCGCATATCTTGTGACGCAGCCGCTTCTAGCATGATCGTAGGGTATTGGTGATCGCCTCTCATATATTGTCCTCATAATTCCCAAGGACATGCTCGCCAAACTAAATAAGTGCAATCAATGCTACCGATCATGCCGGAAAAGTGATGTTTTTCTTCGTGTGCTTCGTACAAACATGTAATGTCATGACTTGTTGGTCTTCGTAAAAACTGCCTCGTATAACTTAATGACGATATTGCAAAAAAAAAAAATTGTAAACATTCACGCGACGTCCTTTCAGACATACATAAATACTCATCGTATTCATCAGGAGGATTACCGGCTGTGAGTTGTTTAATCGCTGAAGATACTTTTTGTATAGGCGCAAAACTCTTTCTAAACCTAGCGTCCACGCCATCTCTGAACCATTTTAAGTTTGCTTCAACATCTGCTACAATTTTTAAATACAGTCGTTTCGACATACGATACCTTAGTTTAAACATAGCTTTGGTGTATTTTGGTCTTTCGAAAAAATAATCATCCATTAAACGAATATTGCCTCACTCGCGATCACGTGGCACACACATTTTTTTAGATGTTATTGTGTCTTCTTCTTCGGCTCGTTTGGCAAGATCCTTGAAAAATTCAAGGCTACTATCGGTGGAATTTAAAATCAGGTGCACATTGAGCGGGGGAACGCGAATTTAATCTTCTTCAACATCGCTAATTTTTAAAAGTATGGAGGAAAAATAGAGTGAAATATGATGTATTCACTACAAGAAAAAGGAGCTAATGCAACCCTGGTAAAATGTTGCATTAAGCCTAATGCAACCTTTTATCAAAGGTTGCGTAGGCGAAGTTGCATTAGATCTAATGCAACCCTGGTAAAATGTTGCATTAAGCCTAATGCAACCTTTTATCAAAGGTTGCGTAGGCGAAGTTGCATTAGATCTAATGCAACCTTTTTGTTAACTAATGCAACCTTTATTAAAATGTTGCATTTTACCATTCAAATGCAACCTTTTTAAAATGCAACTTTTTTATATGCTAATGCAAGTTTTTTCTCTTTTAAATGTAACTTTCATAACACTCAAATGCAACCTTTACTACCTCAAATGCAACCTTTACTACCTCAAATGCAACCTTTGCTAGACTAAAATGCAACCTTTGTTACACTCAAATGTAACCATTATTATATTTTTATTAGAAAAACGCAACCTTTTTTGCACCAAATGCTACACTTTAAGATTTTATACACAACAAATGCAACCTTTTTTTAGTCAAATGCAACTCTATAACATTATTATTTGAAGTCTAAAATTTCTATTAATATGCAGTTATATCTCAAATACACTAACATTTATAAGATAAATAAAACAGATAATCTTATATCATAATTCAACATATATACAAACTCAAAATAGCAATGTAATCTGAATAATATTGTCAATTACAATAATAAAAAGTAAAGAAAACCTCCTCATCTCTAAGATCTTGAAGTACTTCATTAAGTAGTTTTTCCATAAACTTTCGCATCGTAGCTTCAAAGTATGTTTGTTGGCTGTCAAAATCTTTCTACGTGGCTTCTAGCTCAACTTTTAAGTTTTCTTCCTTAGATGGGTCCTCTTGAATTTCTTTTCACATTTCAAGCGATCGTGTTTTTTTCAATTTCAAGGCTCGCTTTGAATGAATGCATATGCCTAAGTGGAATCTATATGATTCCTCACCACCATCCATTTTATCATCATTTTTTAGTAACATGCTTTTAGTAACACAAAACAAGCGCAAGCGACTTTTAAAAGTCAACACATATGGGATACTTCATAAAAAAACTCAAAATGAAAAACTAGAAAAAGCTTACAACTTCCGTTTCAGTGTCATCGTAGCATATGTCGGCCACCGTATGGTACGCTGGTATCTAAATAGATCCACCATCATAGCTCAGGCTTGAATCAACATAGGCCAGTTTAGGAGCTGCGTAGCTTAGGCCTAGTGCAGATCAATTATCCCATTTTTTGTTATGCTCCATGTTCCTTTCAACACCTTTCATGTCAACTCAACCTGTATAAAACCTCCAACATAATTATCAACAAAATACAAATATATATATACTATAATCGTTTAGGTTTACATACCATTTCCTTTGACTAATACACCATTATGGGTCAACAAATATTTTATTTCCTCATAATAAACAAGTTTTTCTAAACCATACCTTATTTCCAGCATATATATTATTTTGCCTACCATTAATCAATAAGCCATGCTACTTTTACTATGCCAAAAAATATAGGTGAATAATAACTAATAAACCAATAATCAACTTATAGAACTCCACTCATGTAACACCCCAAAAATTTAAAATATTACTAGTAAAGGGTAGAGAATAAACATGTACAAAAATGAATAGACTAAATTGTTAATGATGAATAAATAAAGTGGTAAGTAGCTAGTAACTCAAGTTATAACATAGAATGACTAGTAACCAAAGGGGAGGGGCTCAATTGAAACAATATTATATCTATAGGTTGGAATGGGGTAGAATGAAACAAAAACAAAACTCCTGGAAGGAGTATACGATTTGGAGCAAGGAGAAAAACCACCCCAACCCCAAAGCTCACTAATCAGCCCCAAACCCAAGTAAAAATTGACCAATTTACTTGCATGTGAAGGAATTCCAAGTCCTTAGGTCATAATAAACACAAGGTGAGTTGTAGGATGCTTATAGTAGTTGTTTTATGATGATGAGATTCTTGGATAATAGTAGTAATGTATGATTCTTGATAATCTAGCTTAGAAATTCGAAGTAGCATGTTTAATTGAGAAATTGTACTAAGTTGCATGTATGATTTTTGTTAATTGTAAGTAAATTGTATGAAAATGTAAGTATGTGAAAATGGGTTTTAAGAAGGATGACCATGTTTGACTTTCTACAAGTCAAACAGGGCTATAGCTTAGTAAAGATGAAATTTTATGTTGTGATTTTGCTAGTTATAATGATAGTAGAAATGTATAATATTGATAGGAGGGTTGTGTGTCCATAATTTTGTATATGAACGTTAATTAAAATTTATGCACACCAAGTGTATGTTGAAATGCCTAGATGAATGAATAGAAATGGGTCATAGATGAAAACTAAGTAGAATGAATAAAATGGCCAATATGGGTCAAATGGTTGGAAAGACCTTAATGGGTCATAGATGGAAATTAAGTAGAATGATTAAAATGATCATAATGGGTCAAATGGTGGGAAAGACCTTAATGGGTCATAGATGGAAACTAAGTAGAATGATTAAAATGACCATAATGGGTCAAATGGTTGGAAAGACCTTAATGGGTCAAGGATGGAAATTATGTATGATGATTAATGGTGAATGACAATAATGGAATAATCCTTGGTAGAATACATAACTAACTCACTTTTGGTTGTGTTGTGTACTAGGTAAGGCGCATGCTTGAAGATCAAGTCGCGGATCGGACTTGGGAATGCACACGCGTTTTGTGGGTCTAGGTGTGATGGTTAAAGTCTTGGGATTTATTTTGTTAACAATGTTTTGATAACCTAAAACGTCCTTGGTTAGTGTTTTGATACATGTTGGGATAAATCCCCCATGACAACTTATCCAAACTATCTTTTGAAAACTTGAACTTGTTGTAAATGATAATGGTTGGTACGTAAGTATTGGTTGTGTATGTATTTAAAAAAATCGGTCTTTACAGGTTGGTATCAGAGCCAAGGTTTGAGCGATTCAAGCATGGTTAGGTGTTTGGACTCAAACCCGAAGCTCGAGGTAAGTGTGCATTCGGTCCGAGACTTGATCAAGGTATGTGGGGTAACTAATAGATGGGATGGTAGTAGGTGGTTTACCAAGAAAGAAGGAAAAAATGGGGAATAAACTATCAAATTTGTGACTTAAATGTCCAGGGGCGCAGGGTTAGAAATGCACCAGCGCAAGGTGCGCTGGTGCCCACCAGCATGCGCTGGTCTTCTTGTTTTCTTCATAAAATCTTCGTTACAACTCCGTTTTCTTCGATTCTTGCGGCCACGTCTTCGGTTTTCGACCCTCTTTCATGTCACATATTTTAATCTTCAGGTCCAATCCATGAATTGTCTCCAAAACATGTCTAATATTTGTATGTAACAAGTTTTTTTTTATTTACCTTGTTTTCTTGAATGTTTCCATTCGGCTTTTTCCGTAGGCCGATCCCGAACCAAGATAGGTTCCATTAGGGTCAACAAGACATAGATTTAACATGATTAACTAAGTATAACCATGGTGAAATATGGATGGAATGTGTAAATCCAAGTGATGTACACTATATTATAAGGAAGTTAAGGTCGTAAAGACCAACAATATGATAAGTGGAATCGTTGAACTTTATGGTTGGAATGCTATTATATGTGTGGTAATACTTAAATTTTGTTTCAGAATTATGGCGGATGAAGGTGATAACTCAGCGGGGGAACGTACCCATCATGATGAAGTAAAAGAAATGGTAGCTATAGAAGTGGGGGGTGCCATAAAGGTAAACCTCCCTAAGATAATACAAGAAGTAGAAAGTAATATCTTGGGGGTGGTAGAAGGCATGATGACTAGCAAACTTGAAGAATTGAAAACGTTGATTGAAGAAGGGTCATCCGGTTCAAAGAATAATAAAATATGTACATACCGGAACTTCATGGCTTGTAATCCAACAGTTTTCAATGGGGAAATCGATCCTCTTGAATGTCAAAGGTGGATCTCCGACATGGAAGGGGTGTTCATTCGGAGTCATTGTGAAGCCGAGGATGAGGTGATGTTTGCTACGGGTCAATTGCGACGCCGTGCAAAGGATTGGCGGGATAGCTATAGCAAGGAGTTGGGGCAAGATCGGGTGAAAGTGATAACTTGGAATGAATTCAAGGAGGCCTTCTTGAGACATCATTGCCCTCAAACTGCAATTGATAGAATTCAAGAAGAGTTCCTCCACCTCTGACAAAAGAATGAGACGATTGACGAGATCACGAGTGTGTTTTTAGACAAGATGAAGTTCTGTCCGGAGTTGGTTCGGACTAAGAGGATGAAGATAAATCGATACCATGATATGTTGAAGACGGAATATAGGGAGTTTATCACCGCATCGAAGTGTAGTACATTGGTTGAGTTGATAGAATGAGCTCGTGAAAGAGAAATGGAACTAAAACGACAAAAAGCAAGGGGGGAGAAAAGAAAGGCGGAAAGAGTTTTGAACCATCCAAAAAGGCAAGGAATTATGATCAAGGTAATAAGGATAACAAGAAGGGAGACATACATAGTTGCAAGACTTGTGGGAAACTTCATACGGGGGAGTGTCGGTTAGGACAAAAGATATGTTACAATTGCGGGCAATCGGGACACCCATTCTACAAATGCCCCAGTCTTGTCAGATTATGTTACAGTTGTTATGAGCCCGGACATGTGAAGGCCGAATGCAAGAATGCAAAGAAGGAAGCACCAAAGGAGGGCAAGAAGAATGATACCCCTAAGGGTCGAGGAAGAATGTTCCAAATTACCGCCGAAGAGGCCAAGAACCATCCTGAATTCGTGTCAGGTATATTCTTGATCAATAATATGCCAATGTATGTATTGTTTGATACCGGGGCTAGTAGATCGTTTATATCCGTTGAAGTGATACACAACCCATCATTCTTAATAGACAAAATGGATGTACCCTTAAACGTAGAAATAGCTGATAGCAAGAATTATTTATTGCATAATGTTTGTAGAGGATGTAAGATCACCATTGAAGACGAGGACTTTGAAATTGATTTAGTACCCATGAGGTTGGGTGAATTCAAGGTGGTGGTAGGCATGGATTGGTTAGCCAAATACCATGCGAAATTTCAATGTGAAAGCAAAATGATTGTAACACCCCAACCGATGGCGGAAACATCGAGGTGTCACGTAGTGACGATTGCTCAATAGCTCATGGTACTAAAATGTAAATTTTAATACATTGAATATATAGTTTATTACATTGAAAAGAAATTCAAGTTACAAGGATTCTAAACTAAAGTACAATAAAGTCAAAACGTAAATATAAATCCAAAGCTTAAAAGATGCGTCTCAAAATAACCTGAAACATGTACGAAAATAATTTGGTCAATACAAAATGTATTGGTGAGCATACCCTGTTTGAATACATATAGTAGAAAAAGTGTTTAGCAATTCATGTGTTGTATACCGTTTGCGATTATGTAATAAGTAGTATCAGTCAAAGCCAACCCTAAATGATAAATGATCCAACGATTAACCCACAAATGATAATGATTCACACAACAATGAACAAGGACTTAACTCGTTCACGTAAGTCCACAGGGGTATATACCATAGTACTATTCATTGAAATGCTAGGCCACAAGGTTAATGGTTTTGACAGTCATAGACACACAAAATAACATAACGCAAACACACATGAGAATTGCCATTAGTGATAAAACAACATTTGATAACAGTGTACATGTATAGCCCCCAAAAGAGTAAAACATGAAAAAGGGGAAAGATATACTCACAGTTTTGCTAAGTGCGTTAAATCCAACTTAAGTGGTAGTGAATTAAGTAATGGGAATTCCGAGGAATTCAACCTATAATGTATATGAATACTAATGAGAAAAAGTCTAAGAGTCTAAAGTATCTAGAGTCTAAGGCATTAGGGTTTGCTAGACTTATCTAGGGAAGATGAAGTTTATTATAACTCGAATATAATAATAATTTTGAATAAAGTATATCATGATTTAGGATTAAATATGTGACGAAGAAAATATAATACTATGTTTCCACATTTAGGAAACATTTTCTATTCTATAGGAAAATATCCGTAAAACAGATTTTTAATAATTTGTATTTAACCAAATAATTAATAATTAATTATATCTAATTAAATATAAATAACTATAAATACATGATATGATCCAAAAATGATATTTCTATGAAAAATGGTTATTTTCTGATGTATAACAGTGAGGATAATTTTCCCATAATTTTTCTCAATTTATTTGTATTTAAAATAGATTTAATGAATTTAAATCATGTTTAAATGATTAAAAAAATAGGAAAATTAATAAAAATAAATGTTTTCTGAACCAATAATTTTTATTTAGGTTCATGATCCTTAAAAATAATTTTCCAGAAAATTTGGGATTTAAAGCATTAAAAATGGATTTTTAATCAATTAATTATGATTAATAGCATTTAAATTAATAAAAATACGAAAATAATTTATTTTCCAGAAACTTTTAATGTGATAATTTTATTTATGGTGTCAAGATGCTACTCCTAAATTTTTATAATTTTTGGAGTAAAAATGAATTTTCTATGATTATTACAAGATTTATGTGTTTATATATTATTATATACAAACAATAATACAAATCAGAAAAAAAAACAAAACAACAAAAAAAAGAAGGAAAAGGGCGCTGTGGATGGGATTCGAACCCAGCGCTCTTCAGACTCCAACACACACACACCACTAGGCTAGATCATGGTTTGTTGGTTTAATTTGAAATAGAATTATATTTAATCATTAATATAAACATCATCTTCTTCCCCAAATATCTAGCAAGAACCCTAACCCTAACCCAAAATCAATTGACCCGATTAAAGCAGAATTCACGATCTGTGATAGAGGGTTATTGATCGGAATCAAATAAGTAATAAAACGGCACTAAGGAATTCGGACTTACGAGGTGTTTTGGGTTCGAAAAATTGCAATGAAGCTGCGAAAACTTTAAACCTCAATTGGAAAGTTTCTGGCCTCGATCTGGACTGATTTTTATGTGGGTTTTACTCGAAAATTGATGTTGAGTCCTAATATGTGTTTTATTTATAAAGATAGTGATGATTTGAAACCGAACATACTTGATGACACCATGAATGCGACGGTTACGCCTATAAACGCCATTTATTGCTTTACTAATGATCTTTATGGTTCGGTTAAGATGATAAACGTCCATTAGAAACCTTTAAACGAGTTATTATGCATTAAAAAAAAGATTAAGTGACCTTTTGACAAAATTCCGGTTGGTTTGGCCGGAATTTCAGTCGCCGCCGGCGACCCTTGGCCGGAAAAATGTGAGAGGCAGGATGGATGGGTTTTGTTTTAAAAACTTTCATGTATTGGCACAAATGGTCCCTCACTACTTAACCTTGTTAGTTTTATCATATTTTAGTTAGTTTCTCCTTTATAAAAACTAATCAAGTTAACTAAGTTAACCCTAAATGTTTTTAAACTTTATGAAACTTAAATTATTATTATTTTTTTAATCTTTTACGAATACGTTTCAACATACGCATTTGATTAAAACTTATACCCGATCCATAATAAATATAAATGATAAAAATTTTTAGTTCGCTCTGAATTAAATTTGAAAACAATGAAATTTACAGGGTCTATAATGGAAATATTTGAAGGACTATTTTGGTCAATTAGATGAAAGATGAGGGTGACGGATGTCACAATGATCCATTTGGTATCGCCAAGTGGAAAGAAGATGAGCATCATTGGAGAAAGGAAGTTCGAAACTAAGCTATGTACCTTGGTGGAAACTATGAAGTATGTCGGAAATGGAGAAAAGGCGTTTATGGCCTATGTGTTGGACACAACAATTGGCACCCCCAAAATTGAAGATGTGCCAATTGTTAGTGAATTCCAAGATGTTTTCCCGGATAACCTTCCCGGGCTTCCTCCCGAACGCGAAGTAGAATTTTGGATCAAATTGGTGCCCGGTGCTCAACCGGTTGCTAAGGCACCATATCGATTGGCGCCCACGGAGTTACGGGAATTGATGGCACAACTCCAAGAGTTACTTGATAAGGGCTTTATACGCCCAAGTGTGTCGCCTTGGGGAGCCCCCGTGCTATCTGTTAAAAAGAAGGACGGATCCATGCGAATATGCATAGACTACCGGGAATTAAATAAATTGACGGTGAAGAATCGATACCCCTTACCCCGAATTGATGACTTATTTGATCAACTTCAAGGGGCGAGTTGGTTTTCAAAGATCGACTTGCGATCGGGTTACCACCAATTGAAGGTGCGGGATGAAGATGTAGCCAAAACCGCATTCAGGACTCGATATGGACATTACGAGTTTCTAGTGATGTCCTTCGGGTTGACGAATGCTCCAGCCGCATTCATGGATCTAATGAATCGGGTGTGCCGCCCAATGTTGGATCGTTTCGTGATTGTATTCATAGACGATATCTTAATATATTCTCGTAGTGAAACGGATCACGCGAATCACTTACGGCAAGTTCTCGAGACCCTTCGTAAGGAAAGACTTTACGCCAAATTTTCAAAATGTGCATTTTGGCTAAGGGAAGTCCAGTGTTTGGGTCATGTAGTGAATACAAGTGGCATTTTGGTGGACCCTTACAAAGCTAAAGCGGTAGTATAATGGGTTGCCCCTAAGAACCCGAGTGAAGTACGGAGCTTTTTAGGCTTGGCGGGTTACTATCGAAGATTCATACAAGACTTTTCGAAAATAGCCTTGCCATTAACCAAGTTGACAAAGAAGCATGAAAAATTTCGTTTGGGGTGAAGATCAACAAAGAGCATTCGGATTGTTGAAAGAAAAGCTATCTAGTTCGCCAATCCTAACTTTGCCTGAGGGAACGGAAGATTTTGTTGTATATACGGATGCTTCTCATCAAGGGTTGGGGTGCGTCTTGATGCAAAGGGGGAAAGTCATTGCCTATGCCTCAAGACAACTTAAAACCCATGAGTGTAATTACCCAACCCATGATTTGGAGTTGGCAGCTGTGGTATTTGCTCTAAAGATATGGAGGCACTACCTGTATGGAAAGAAGTGCACCATTTATTCTGACCACAAAAGCCTCAAATATTTCTTTGAACAGAAGGATCTCAATATGAGGCAGCGGAGGTGGCTAGAATTAATTAAAGATTACGACTGTGATATTCTTTATCACCCGGGTAAAGCTAATGTTGTGGCTGATGCCCTGAGTCGAAAGGAATATCCACCTCCAATTCAAGTAAAAGCCGTGGGTATTGTGGTTACACCTAAACTTCTAGATAATATACGAAGGCACAAATCAAGAATTTGCAAGCGGAAGATTCAAAGAAAGTAAGAACGAAGGGAATTATTGATAAGCTAGAAGAGAATGCAAGTGGAATCAAGACCCGGTATGGTCGAATTTGGATTCCATGGCTTTGTGAAGTGAAGAATCTTTTGCTCAATGAGGCTCACAAGTCCCGATTGTCGGTTCACCCGGGAGCAACGAAAATGTATTGGGACCTGAAAAGAGATTATTGGTGGCCCGGAATGAAGCGTGATATAGTTAAGTACGTGGAGAAATGTTTGACTTATTCCCAAGTTAAAGCTGAACACCAAAGGCCCTATGGGAAGTTACAACCACTTGAGGTGCCGGTTTGGAAGTGGGAAGAAATAACAATGGATTTAGCCACTAAACTTCCCAAAACAAAGAAGGGGCATGATACAATTTGAGTCATAGTTGACCGGCTCACAAAAAGTGCCCACTTCTTGGCAATCCGGGAGTCATATACCTCGGAGAGAATGGCGGAAATTTATGTGAATGAAATAATATCCCGTCATGGGGTGCCCACGTCCATTGTGTCGGACCGAGTACTAAGTTTAGTGGGTACTAAGTTGTCAATAAGTACCGCGTACCATCCTCAAACGGATGGGCAAACTGAAAGACCAATCCAAACGCTTATGGATATGCTTAGAGCTTTTGTTCTTGACTTTGGAGGAATTGGGATGACCACCTACCTTTGGTAGAATTTGCCTATAATAATAGCTATCATAGTAGTATCCAAATGGCACCATTTGAAATGTTGTATGGGAGGAAATGTAAAACTCCCGTTTATTAGGGGAATTGGGTCAACGGGAGCTAGCGCCAAAAGACTTGGTAGCACTTACCAATGAAAAGATTAGCCTTATACGGGCTAGAATACAAGCCGCTCAAGATCGTCAGAAGGCATACGCAGATCGAAGAAGGCGTCCCATCGAATTCCAGGTCGGGGACTTTGTTTTATTGAAGGTCTCCCCTTGGAAGGGGATCATCAGGTTTCGTAAGCGCGGGAAGCTGGGCCTGCGATATATCGGGCCATTTAAAATCTTGGCACGGGTTGGACAAGTTGCTTATCAGTTAGAATTACCACCATCTCTTAGTGGAATTCATAACACATTTCATGTGTCACAATTGCGTTAGTGCCTTGCGGATGAAACCGCCTATGTGCCCCTCGAAGATATAGAGGTTGATGACAAGTTGAATTATGTAGAAAAGCCGGTAGCCATAAAAGATTTCAAGGTAAAGCGGTTGTGTAATAAGTCCATAAACCAAGCTCACTAATAAGTCCATAAACAAAACTCATGGAAGGAGTATACGATTTGGAGCAAGGAGAAAAACCACCCCAACCCCAAAGCTCACTAATCAGCCCCAAACCCAAGCAAAAATTGACCAATTTACTTGCATGTGAAGGAATTCCAAGTCCTTAGATCATAATAAACACAAGGTGAGTTATAGGATGCTTATAGTGGTTGTTTTATGATGATGAGATTCTTGGATAATGGTAGTAATGTATGATTCTTGATAATCTAGCTTAGAAATTGGAAGTAGCATGTTTAATTGAGAAATTGTACTAAGTTGCATGTATGATTTTTGTTAATTGAAAGTAAATTGTATGAAAATGTAAGTATGTGAAAATGGGTTTTAAGAAGGATGACCATGTTTGACTTTCTGCAAGTCAAACAAGGCTATAGCTTAGTAAAGATGAAATTTTATGTTGTGATTTTGCTAGTTATAATGATAGTAGAAATGTATAATGTTGATAGGAGGGTTGTGTGTCCATAATTTGGTATATGAATGTTAATTAAAATTTATGCACACCAAGTGTATGTTGAAATGCCTAGATGAATGAATAGAAATGGGTCATAGATGAAAACTACGTAGAATGAATAAAATGGCCAATATGGGTCAAATGGTTGGAAAGACCTTAATGGGTCATAGATGGAAATTAAGTAGAATGATTAAAATGACCATAATGGGTCAAATGGTTGGAAAGACCTTAATGGGTCTTAGATGGAAACTAAGTAGAATGATTAAAATGACCATAATGAGTCAAATGGTTGGAAAGACCTTAATGGGTCAAGGATGGAAATTATGTATGATGATTAATGGTGAATGACAATAATGGAATAATCCTTGGTAGAATACATAACTAACTCACTTTTGGTTGTGTTGTGTATTAGGTAAGCCGCATGCTTGAAGATCAAGTCGCGGATCGGACTTGGGAATGCACGCGCGTTTTGTGGGTCTAGGTGTCATGGTTAAAGTCTTGGGATTTATTTTGTTAACAATGTTTTGATAACCTAAAATGTCCTTGGTTAGTGTTTTGATACATGTTGGGATAAATCCCCCATGACAACTTATCCAAACTATGTTTTGAAAACTTGAACTTGTTGTAAATGATAATGGTTGGTACGTAAGTATTGCTTGTGTATGTATTTAAAAGAAAAATCGGTCTTTACAACTCACCATTCTTTCTAGCATTTGTTTTATTCTTTCGGTTTATGATATTAATCCCAAATTAATAATTTTTGTATAAAAAATATAAAGTTACTCAATAGATGTTTGATTTATAAGCAATAACTATTTTCATTTGAAATTTGTCATATAATAATAATAATTCATACTTCAAGACGTTGTGATAGGAATTATAGATTTTAGTATTACTCCATTTATACCAGACATCTAACTAATGTTTTGAATTCTCGTAACCACATCAAATGCAAGGTTTCTATCATGATTAACATCATACCAATTTTAATTTTTTGATCATGGCTATTACATATCTAAATACCATCGTATTTCTTAAGTCTTAACAATTTGTAATGCCATCCCATTATAGTTTTATAGTTTTTCTTGACTGTATGTATGCTATAGTTTTAGTGCTGTGAGACACTCACATATAGGCCTGTAAACGAACCGAACGTTCATGAACTGTTCGTGAACTGTTCGGCGGGAAGTTCGTTTATGTTCGTTTATCTAAATAAATGAACGAACATGAACACAATTTTTTGTTCGTTTAATTAAACGAACAAACATGAACACACGCTTGTTCGTTCATTTATGTTCATGAACGTTCGTTTATGTTAGTTCATTTATGTTCGTTTATGTTCGTTTAATTAATATTTACTTTATTTTTATTATTTAGTTCCCTTTTGTGAAGTAACCTCAATTCATATTATATATAATATATTTGATATGTTTTAAAAACTTAATCCTAACCCTAACATTCTAAGCATATAAGCTGCTCTCCACGCTTCATATTCCCACCTCCCTTCTTTTTGGTACACACATGATGGATATTTTAAATGAATCATGTACATTCAAACTACTAATTTAAATTTGGTTTTGGTTGCATTGTGATGTATTAGACTTGGTTGAATTGTGATGAATCATTATTAACTTGTTTTTGTTTGTGTTCATTAATGTTCATTTGTGTTCGTTTATATTGATCATTTGTGTTCGTTTATGTTCATGAACTGTTCGTTTAGGTTTTAAATGAACGAACATAAACGAACACGAACACGGCAAATTTCTTAATGAACGAACACGAACACAAAAATGTGTTCGATTATGTGTTCGTGTCCGTGTTCGTGTTCGGTTAAAGTTAAATGAACAAACACGAACACGCCTGTGTTCGTGTTCGTTCGGTTCGTTTACAGCCCTACTCACATATGTGCAACTAAGTATATATAAATATGGAATGAATTTAAAGTGTAGATGCACTTACCTTCACTCGGAAGATTGTTCGTATCTTGTTTGCTTTGTTTGACCCGTTGATTGCCAACTTAAATGTAAATGCTAAACTATATCTAAATACCACATAATTCAGTTAGCATAGATTAAATCATTCCATTAAACCAAACACATAATTTGGTTCAAGACGAATTCAATATATAACTTGATACAATAGTCAGCATAGATTAAATCAATCCAGTGAATTCCTTTTTTTCCCATTATTAAACTTTTCTGATATCAAGTTCTTAGGAAAAAAATCACATGTAATAATTTCTTCTTTTGGCCATTAAGCTAAACACATTGTATGCAGACTTAACTTTAAAAAAAGTACCTATTTAATTGGGTCAACTCTATTGACAACAATCCTTCTATTAACTTAAATTAAAACTATAATGTAAACATTTTGTCAAGTACTTGATGTGCATGCAAAACCTTCAAGCATAAATACTTACATTTTATTCATGTATTCTAAACAAAACTCATATTTAAGTCATCCACTTTAGTTAAACTTTTCAAAACCCTAACATGCTTTATCATCCCTTTTATCAATTATTGACACTCCTGTTTAATGAACATAATTTTACCACCAATAAAGTCTCAATAATCCATTTTAACCAATCTAGCAGATTTATAGTTTCAACACATCCTTTAACCCAACCCTTCAAATAATTTGATAGTTGGGATTTATTAACAAAAAATGATTTTTTATTGCAGTAACTCCATTTATCCCTGATTCACTGTTTGAACCATATTTGTATCATGAGTTAAGTGGAGTTTCGCAAGTTCATCTTATAATTCAAACATATCACCATCTCTTCACGAATTCTAACAAAATCTTTTGGGCCGGTTTGCATATGTTTTAACCATACTCATTTCCTTAGAAAGCAAACAACTCTTCTGATGCACAATAAGATAAACGACTCAACTAATAGAAAATCACAATTCAAACACAAATTCATGAGTTAGTTAATTGAACCGTTACCAAACAAAGAATATCCAACACAACTCTTACCAAACTAAACATGCAAGTGCATAAACAACTAATTTGACAAAAGAAACTACAATATTGATAATTAAAGAATTGGGTTTGTTTACCTTGGTATTTGCTAGAAAACTCAACTATGTTGATGAAAAAAGTTTCAAATATTGAATGATAGATATTGGATTCTTCGAACTTGCAGTAACTTCTACAAAAATTCTGAAATTGATGAATTAAATATGTGTCAATCTGGCAAAATGGATTTACAAAATGTGAAGTCAAGTCTAGAAATAAATCAAAACAAAAAGAAAACCCATAGATGATTATCGATTTCCTTCAAGATAATTCAAAAGGTCCGATGAATTTGATTACAAATTGTTGGCTAAGTCGGTGATGATGACCAAAGCTCTTATGATGAAGGCACTATAATTCTGATGAAGCTTGATTTACTAAGGAAGAGAACAAAATGGGCATGAAGTCAACGAATTCATATGCGTCCAATGCAAAAAACCTCAATACCCCTTACATTTGTGTGTTAACCTGCTGCTATTCAAGAACTACAGATACCCTTTGTAACAAAAAATTGCACGGTATTTTCTATTATCTTAACTAGTGATTGTTGTTTCAAATGACTTCATATTTAAATCTGTAATCAGATAACAATTAACAAGATTTACTAGCTAGTTGCTCATAATTCTAATTTCACAAAAAATGTGGGATAGACCAGATTTTTTTTTTCTATAATTCAATTAGAATTTTGCAGCATGTCACTTCTGATTTGGATGATATAAAACAAGAAAGTCATATCGCAAGAATATATATACATATATTACTATAAAATATTATCTATTATTAAGTACATTATTTAGTGGCGTTAACGCATCTAACAAGTAGAGCTCACTTTCATTATTCAAGGAAATAGCCAACAAATTTAACACAACAAGTCGTAATAGGTTTTTAGATACAATGAGTTAGTGTTTTTTACTTTTGTGTATCACTTGTACATTTTCAAGCCATTTGTTATTTTTGGGAACTTTTCCACTTCCTCAGTTTGTATCAGATGATCTGGTAGAGTACATGGATAAAACTGAAGTATCTGGCATTTTTTTTGGTTCCATTTTAAATTAATTGGCAAAAGGATTTTGGAACGTATCAGATTTCTTTCTCTGAATAACAATAATTAACTAGGCGATTAAACACGGACGATGGAACAACTCCTAATCGGCAATTGATCACGAACAGCTTCCCTCTATTGAATCGCTGAAGATCACCAGATATACGGTTTGGGGGTGGATTGATTATGAAGTTCTGAGAGTGATAGAGGGAAATTAGGCCGCTAATCTTTGATGATTGAGGGTGAATGGAGGGAAGCTAAAATTTTCAAACAAGTAATTGCCGCTAATCTATATGCGATTTGACCTATTTTGACGGCGATCAAACCCATAAAAATTAAAAAGGTTTCACATGCTTAACCTCTTTGAAGCAGTTGATAATTTATTTTAAAATAAAATCTGTATGTTTTATTAAAAATTTAAATGTTACTATTAATTTAATTTCGTGTTATATTTTTGTATTATATACTAGTGGGATTCAGGGAGAGTGGATTTGTGGCCGGGCAAGCGGTACTTAGAGCAGAGTCCAACAAGGTGGCAAAGCACGCTAAAGCGTGCGAGGATAACCAACATGCTTTTGCCCCTTTGGCTTTTGACACTTTTGGCTCATTGGCACCGGAAGCAATCAGGTTCCTGACGAGAGTCCAGCGGGTGGTCCACAGCAACTTCTCGACTCCCCAGGGGCGAGGTTTTGTTTTCTCTAGATTATGGTTCTCTATCCAGAAGGGATTGGTGGCGCAGCTTGTTACCCGCCTACCTATTATTCCTATATAACTTGCCCATTTTATTGAAATGATACTAGTGTTTTTTTAACTCTCGATGCTTTATATAAGAATTTAAAATTCTATCTCACATTTGTTTGTTTGTTTTATATAAGAAATAAAAGAAAATAAATATACTAGTGTTTAAAACTTTATCCGTCAATCTGTATTTTGTATTATACAACCGGTTTGGTTTCTACGGTCTATTGCAAACCAAAACATTAAAATTGGTTTTCCAAGCCATAAATCTTAAACCAAAACTTGGTGCTCTTCACCTAATCGGTTTGACTCTGTTTGGATGGCTCGAACAAATCCAACAATTTTTGAACGCCCCTGACATTAGGTATTAGTTATCGCCGAATGGCCTCTCATACATATTTAACGGGTGACCAATTAAATGCATGAGCTTCGTGGCTCAGGACTCTTTACAAACAAGCCAATTTCTAGTTTGTATTAAGATATACATACCTTTGAATTGTCCTACTTCAATAAATAGTAGTACAATACATAGTTTTACATATTCATAAGTATTTTCTCAAATTGTCTATATATCAAGGTGATTTACATATTCAGGTCCATATTTGCAAAACTAAACCAGGGTGTTGTCATGTTCCCGGTTCCAGTCCTTTTTGTTCTCGGTTTATCAAGGTGTTTTACATATTCATGTCCATATGCATTTAGCTTCAAACAATGCAACCTTTTAAATTAAGTGTTGCAAATTTAAATAAACTTGCAAATTTAAATTAAGTGTTGCATTAAATTTTCTTAATGCAACCTTTCATGTAAAATAGTTGCAAATTTAAATAAACTTGTAACTTTTTTAATGCAACCTTTTATATTCAACAAAGTTGCACTAGGCCTATGTTATAGTAGTGATTTTTAGAGTGAAAAAAATAGTGTGTGTGTGTGTGTATGGTATTTTAGGAAATTAATTTATTTTTAAACGATAATATTACCGTTTAAACTAAAAAAGGGTCAAAATTTTGACCGTTGCATTTAATACACCTTCTTCACTGCCCATTATCTACAACCAATAAATGGTCTACGGAACACCTACCAATACCCACGACGGCGATATTACTGTGTGGGTGCGGCGGTACCCGCGGACAACACAGGTTACGCCTCGTTCCCCCAATGATCACTTAGCATGGATATCATAAATACAAAATTACATAAATCAACCTTTATGTTGTATCAAAATTGCAGATTCCAACCTTTATGTTTAATTTGTATGGAGATCAACCTTTAACTATGGTTTTTCATGTAGGTTTCAACCTTTAGTACAAACTCATTTAAATTTCTTGGTTAGTCCTCTCACATGACTTGCATGTGCGGACAGTTTGGTCTTTTCACGTCTCCTTGTGATAATGACAAAAAAAAAATACACACATATATATATATGACCTATCATAAACTCGCCTTCTCCTCTTCCTGACCTGAAACCCAACTCCTTCCAGAAACTCACCTTATCCACCTCCCTTACCTGCAATCTTGAAGAACTACATTAACATGAGACAAAGCCCAAATCAAAACGTTAACGTCAATGCACAAGAAAACAGGTTAACGGAACCCAACAGTTTTAACACAAGAAACCGGAATAAATTAGTTCCCGGAAAGCAATGACGGAAAATCAGAGGTGGTAGCCATGACGGTGGTTGTGTTAGTAGTTGAGGTTATGGTGGTACTAAGGTGGTTTAGTTTCTAGAGAGTCGGAATTCACAAACACATTGATGGTTTTTAACTGTACATGAGCCGGATACTGTTGTCCCAACTTAACATTGTCGGACACAGTGGCCGTCAATCTCTCTCTCCCTTTCCCTCTCACACACATTGATAAACATAACACATACGGAGTTTTGGATTTAGAGGAGAGAATACGATGATTTGGATTTATTGAAGAGAATAATTAGTCAAAGTATAAAAGTAAAATAGAGTAGAATGAAGGGTGAGATGAAAAATGAGAACTTAAAAAATGTAATGGTGTTTAAAAAAAGATGAAACTGGTTGAAGAAATACAGAAGATCAAATCATTTTAATTTTTTTTTAAATTAAAACTGATATATTCAGGCAAACAAGATTTAGATTTCCAAAGCTCAGCTGTAAATTGTCTTCTCTTTTTTAAGATTCTTATTAAATTATTAAACAATAAAAACTGATTAAAATTTTATATGGGTATATAGATGTAATGTAAGACCCTAACCCATTCTCATGTGTTTAACGAATAAAATAAGGGTTGAACATGTGATACTATTACCAAAAACCATGTTAAGACGTTAACAAATATGTACAAAACACGGCTTTGAAACACTTGACATAAGTACTAGGTTATTCACAATGATTTCAACCCAAAAAGTCTTAAGTTTTTACACCCAAAATCAAGAGTCTATGCGGAAGCTAACACGATGCAACGTTCGGTTCTTCACAAAATGAGCTTGATCATCATCCATACTCCGAGTTATATACCTAGGATTGAATATGAAAAACAAACCCATGAATGTGTGTTAGTTTAGTCATGTAATTGAATAAAACAGCCAGCATAAGGCGAAGGAAAAAGACCGGCCGTAGCTTACGGCCCCAAAACAACGAAAATCAAACAAAAATAGGCTGAGCGTCCTAGACGCATTTCTGGGCGTCCTGGACGTTGCCCAGCGTCCTGATGGGCGTCTCCAGAAGGTCTTGGGCGTCCGAAGTCTATCAGTTGGGCGTCCTAGGCGCATGTCTGGGCGTCCTAGGCGCATGCTGCTGCACAAAAAAATTGTGAAACTAACATCTTGACTAGTTTTTAAAGGGGATTTGGATGCTTTTAAACCCATGTTCAAGGCCCTTCCTAGGGACACTTGGGGACTTAGTTAACACCATTATATCATGCTTATAAGATGTCATTGATCAAGTTCCCTTTTCCGTTATTACATGCATATGTTGTTTTTATCCAAATCGACCCGTTTAGTAGTATTCGCCTAAAACCAAGACCAAAGCTGGACATATGCTCATCTAAATACATAGTCAAGGTTCAAACCTGGGAGATTAGCTAACTATTCGGTTCTAGCTTACCCAACACTTACCAATGGCGGGTTTGGACTAAGCTTGGGCACATGGGTTTTATCGGGGGCTTGTCCTTGTTACCTTTAAGTATCTCCATTCTTCCTAACTCTCTCCCCAATCGATTCACGACCTGATTTTTATTAATCCCTCATCACTAGAGGTAGTTTTCAAGATTTACCTTGGGCAATACGCCGTTGTGGCGCTACCTTAGCGTCTATGGTCCCGTGGGCCATTTATGCGCAATTTCAAGCACCCGGTCTACATTGCCCATTGGTATAACGGATTACCGGTCACTTATCACTTGGGGAGTGGTTGCCTAGCAAGTCAATATCGCAATGGTATGAGTACGAGATTTGATTCCTAGAAGGACTTACCTTAGCTCGCGCCCCTTTTTGCTTCTAGACTAGCTTGAGATTACTAACATAAAGTCTACGAATATACTAAAGCAATTAACAACAATCGATATCGGCATAATGTTGACCCTCGGTTTAGGTCCTTCTCTACTAGTGTTTCAC
Organism: Ambrosia artemisiifolia; assembly: GCA_032199755.1. Lineage (NCBI taxonomy): Eukaryota > Viridiplantae > Streptophyta > Magnoliopsida > Asterales > Asteraceae > Ambrosia > Ambrosia artemisiifolia. Next base: position 2,573,296 of record CM063526.1, on the reverse strand, counting down.
CCAATTGACCCGTTAGCCTAATTGGGATATTGACAACCTTCCTCTAAGGCCATTTTCTATGAATTATGAATCTCGTTTAAGCTTCTTTTGTGACATTCCAATGACTAGTTTCAAATATACATACAAAAGTATAACTAAGCATATAAACATACTAGGATTATATTGAGATTTAAGCCATCGAGTGACTTACCTTATGCGTGCTTCCTCTTTACCTCAATCCGAGACTCCTTGGCTATCCAAAGTCTCTTGTATCCGCACCTATGAGGCGAATGATTACTTAGGTTGTTAGAACCTAATCTTTACTTGTCTACGCGCATTTTTGGTCGTGTTTCACCAATATACAAGTTTTCACAAATTATCTATGCCCAAGTGAAATCGAGTTTCATTAAGGCATTTTATCAAACACTTGGTAGGCGTGATTTCCCTAGCTTTAATTTTAAGACTTGGGGACCTCATGGATCCATCCTTAACCAAGATTAACATGTCTAGCATTCCTATAAACATCTTAATCATAGCTTGTCATTTACTAAAGCTAGTATTTCATGGTTTAAAGGTGGTTCCTACCAATCCACCAAGAAACCCATTTAACTTTATAACATGAATTACAAAGATATAATCTTCACACAAAGATTTTGCTTAACACACACAAATTAACACGTATTATGGTTTCCTCATACTAGAGTAACTATTACAAGCCCTTAATTCACGTTTTTATAACAATCCATGATTTTCATCACACCCAAGCATAAACATACCATTAAATTTAGTCAAATAAAATGTTACCTTGGTGTGTATTAGGCTTGGGAGATTCGTTTTAGGGCTAATGCACACAAAAGCCCCTTGATTTCATCCTTGATTAAACTTGTTCTTGAGTTTGAGCTTAAGTGTGTGTTTTGGGAAGTGTATGGATCGATTTCCAGAAGTTTGTGTGTGTGTGTTTTCTTTCTTCTTTTTTTTAAGTATTCAACCAAACTCAATTTGGTTATTTGGCACTTTTAACCCCTCCCATATTTCGTTAAGTATGTACTAGTTCAAGACACTAATCGAGTTAGTCTCGTATAATTGTTTAAGCCTTGTTTAGTTAACAAGGTTGACGGAGTTAATTCCCTCAGACTAGGAAATTCGCATAAGTCGTGTTTCGTGTGGTTCAGTTTAAAAGCCACATGTGCTTAGATTATCATAAAATACGGTTTAGAGATTTTGGGGTGTTACATGTAATAATTCTAGCAAGTGGGTACTTCATATTCTCAAAGGCACGTAAATTGTCATCATTTTTTTATTAAATTTAATTATTGAATGATAAAAATTATTACAATTTTATGTTTTTTTTCCATAGGTAATAATTTTTAAAATTATCAAATTACTAATTGAACCACGTCATCTTTTAAGCTTCAAAATTGTTAGAATATATGTAATGGTGGGTGGAGGTTGATGATAGCGGTGATTATGGAGGTTGATGGTGGTAGTGATGATAATGGTTGTGTAATGGTGGATAAAGAAAGGGATAAGATGGGTTTTCTGGTAAAAAGACCAAACTGCCCTCACATGCTATGCATGTGAGTGGACTTAACCAAGAAAGTTAACTGAGTTTGTGCTAAAGGTTGAAACCTGCATGAAAAACCATAGTTAAAGGTTGATCTCCATACAAATTAAACATAAAGGTTGAAACCTGCAGTTTTGATATAACATAAAAGTTGATTTCTGTAATTTTGTCTATCATAACTGTATCCGGCAACTCATATAACATTTTGAAAACTCGATTCTTTATCTTTGGTTTTGTTCCCTTGACATCACAACCCGTGTAATAACGTACCTTTAGGCAACTCAAAATCCTTATTTAGCATGTAAGATATAAACACACATAACCCAATCTAAACAACAAATTAATCCATACTTATTGAGATGCCTAATCATACTTTAATCTCAAAGTTAGTCTAATTTCCACGTAATTCAGATAATTGCAAAAATATGACAATTTCCCATTCAAACACTTTGTTCTTGTCTAGAAATTAGGACTCGTTTCGAGATTGTCTAAGTACCCCTTATACTTTAAAGAATTTGTGTTCATATTTATATCAATTGCTGTTGTATAGGTTGTTAGTAGTAATAATAGTAAAGGGACCTAGAATGTAATAGTTAGATAATAGAAGGGTTAAGAGTGTAGTCCAATGTTAGTTGAGAAGTTAGTTACTTGAGTTGTATAAGTAGCAATGTTAAGATCAATAATAAACTAGCTATGAATTGATTGATAATCCCTCTCTGTTCTTCTTTTCTTTCTTTTGATAGCTAACAATTGGTATCAAAGCTACCGGTTTTCGGCCTCCGATCACCATTATCCACCACCAACCGCCACCGATATCTGCCATAACCACCATAATAGTTCCTTTCAGCCATAACCCTTACTTTCAATTGCCACCATTGACTACCGTAACCATAACTAACCAACATTAATCACCATAACCATAACCTGCAGAAACCATATCAACCACCCATTAATCAACATATCCGTAACTTGCACCACTACTCATAATAATAATAATAATAATAATAATAATAATAATAATAATAATAATAATAATAATAATAATAATAATAATAATAATAATAGTATCCACATAAGAAAAGATAATAATAATAATAGTAGTAATCAGCACCATTCATTTACTTGTAAAACCATGGCGGCAAGAAACCCTTACCTGAAAGAAAATGATGAAAAGCTTGCGGGAATATCTTTCATCAGTCGTAATCAAGAAGTCGAAAATGCAGCTGATGATCAAGGAAGAAGGTTTTTGCGTTTGAAGGAAGAACAACAACAATTTTCCATGGACAAATTTAATGAATTAGCAAATGAAGTGAAAAGGCTATTAAACAATATGATGATACAAAAGAAGCAATATGACGTGTGCGATACTACACATAATTTTACACTAATTTTAACACACGTTTCTGCTTTAATATTTATAAAAATGGTTTAGACCTTAATATTAAAACACACACAATAGGGCAAGTGTACCCTGTCATATATGTAGTAATGTATAGATAAGAACCAGATATCGATCCATGGACGCGCGCGGAGCAATTGTACTAAAACTCTGTCCCCAATTTACCAATAGGAAAAGATAGTTTGAAGTTTGTTTAAACTAAATTAAATCTAAAAACATATAATTAACATATGTTACATTCCAAATACAAAACATAACTATAAATACACAATACTATTAATCCTAGCATGTCATCTATATATCATATGATACAAAGGCGTGTGATCAACATTCCCATTTTCAGACAATTAGTATCCCTTTCGGGAATCCTAACATGACAACTATACAGAAAGCTAACACGATAAACACATGTTAACCACCTCAAATTGTTTATTAGCGAGCAGCTGATATGATCTCATGCAAATCTTCTAAAGATAAGTTAGTCATCTGTTAAGAATTTTCTAACGTCACTAATTCAGGAAAGCGATACCGAATACACAATACAGCCACCTAGACTAGCATAAAGTAGAGCATTTCACAACCTATTCCATTTTACCAACTTTGAACACAAATCTACTAAGATCGCCATTTTAACCAAAATAACTAGCAAAGATCATTAACCGTGTCAAAGATCAGTAACAACACCATTAAGCTTTTTAAACTCTTTTACGTGCCGGTAAACATTCATAATCATTATTCGACTGACTTTAACCAAACCAATACCCGGTTACAGTTTCATGGTGTAAACTTATTAACAAGTTAACTAGTCTACTACCGGATGATTAAACGGACGGTTTCTCAACATGTATCCACCTAACACATTCGACAATCATCAAAGTCAATCCAACATAACTACAAATCCAATAACAATGAAACAAGGTTGCATTATGATCATCAAGATTAAGTCATGAAAAACGCCAAATTCATACAAGACATGATTAAACTACACAAACGATTGTTTCTACGTACTACATACTAGTGTTTTTACCCGTAGGCATACATAAACTATGATAGATCATCACAGATTACATCAAAATCAGATTTGAACAAGTTTATAAGATTATAGATCAAACCATAAATATACAAATGTGATGGATTGGATGATGATGGATGGATCAGATGGCTTCCCGAGCTTGTTCAACGCCTGTGCAGCACTTCAAAAGTCCAGAAAATCGCCTAAAATTGCTCCCCAAAGACCCAATAGTCGATCAGTGGCTGAATGGAAAGTTTTATACATGTTCAGGACCTGTGAGCGGCCGCTCGGCCTCTGTGAGCGGCTGCTCACTTTTCAAAAACTTGAGCAAGTTGCCCGTGCATGACGTATAGCTTCCAGAAGGTCTCCAAAAAGATTTGGAGGAGCGAGCGGCCGGTCCTGTTTGCGCGCCGAAATCTCCGTTTTTCCTTCTGTTATGCTTCCGGGACATCGTTTAAGACCTGAAATTGTAAAGATACCTAAATAAGTACCAATTCCTATGTATAAGGTCAAAAACGTATGAAAATGGGAGTTAAATGGGGACTTTTATATGTGTAAATTAATTTATATCAAACCTCCCCACACTTGAACTTTGCTTGTCCTCAAGCAAACATTAAACAGAAAATAAACGCAAAACAAGCGAAATGGCAACACAGGCAAAATAACCTGTACAAATAAGATTCAAGCTAACAAGTATAACAGGTGACAAAACAAATACAAGGCGACGATTCACATTCGATCAACATAGCATACAAACCCGTACACGATTCACAATGTTCACACACACTCGGTTTTATTTATGAAACATACGTGTAATGTGTACGTGTAGATCGCTCCATTGCCAAGACAATGAATCGTGCAATATCATAGGCTTGTCAAAAGATCTAATCTTCACCAACTAACGTGTGAAAAAGTATAAATCAAGAGGTCTTATAAGGGTTGTAATGTCAGGCAAAGGTAAGGGTGTGGAATGGATATATATATATATATAGTGACGAAACGGCTAAAACTCGGCGGTTATGTCTAACTAAACACAAACAAACAACTACTGTACAAAACACACGCGAATATAACCGAATTTTATTCAAATCGAGCTAAACATATAACTTCTAACTTTATAGCCCTGAAAACTGCACGAACACTGCTAATTCACCCTATTTTAGGGTGTTTTATTTTTCTAGAATTTTCTGGATTTTTTTTCAACATATATATCTATGATATAACTGATAACGAGAACTGATATAATCAACAGACGGGTTCTAAATATATAAACCCGAACACGAACTATTTACAACGTAAAAACGAGTCAAACATTAACCTAAACCGAGCTTTAACACAAAAGGTTTAAAAGAAAAAGGCTAAATTTGGTTACGTGATGAAATGGTGTGGTAAATAAGAAAAAACACGGATTAGGTTCAACATGGTTAACTAGGGGATAATTTTTTGGTGCGGGAAACAGATAGAATGAAAAGAAAAGGCTAAATCAAAAGGGTATCCTAAATGCCTCAATCATTTTCATACAATCTCACACGAATCTGGTCTAAACAAGCATGCTAATGACAAGTTCTAAATGGCACAAAACATCCGGCTCACTCGATAAGCATGTCAAAGAAAGGAAATATATACTAATAGGCTCAAATGCTCACGTAACCGGAAGGAAATGGGTGCAAATGTACAGATTTAGCATGCTAGTATCACGTTCGTTTGTCGCGCCTCAAGCGGGGTTCGTGGACATCAACCTATAAATAAGAATGATACAGTTGCAGCAGGCGAATAGATGACAAACCCTTAAGGCGAATAAAGACAGAAAAATAAGTAAATAAAATATAAAATCCATAAATACATACGAAAATAACGGAAAGCTATATACTCAAGAAAATCAAATAAAAACTAATAGAATCAATAGAATGAACAGAAATAGACAGACTAAGCCTAAAACTATACAAAGAATGAAATAAATAATTAGTTCAAATACGAACTAATAAATCTAATCAATCAAATAAAGAACAAATAAAATTCATAGACAAACCAATAAATCCAATAATCAATCAATTAAATCTATCTACATCCTAATGAACGAATAATAAAATCAAACAATCCTATAAGCAGATAAATAAACGAATATGTATGCAAACCTATAAGCCAATCTAAAATCAATCCAAAATATCTACAGACAGATAAATCAAATAAACAATCAAAGAATCATATATGCAAATAAATGAAGGAAATAATGAATCAATCAAAGTATAAACAAGTATTCACAAGCATGTACACTGGTAAAAGGTTGACTCGGTTCGTTCCTAAAGCTCGTCAAGTCCCCGGCAACGGCGCCAAAAACATGACGTGTGCGATACTACACATAATTTTGCACTGATTTTAACACACGTTTCTGCTTTAATATTTATAAAAATGGTTTAGACCTTAATATTAAAACACACACAATAGGGCAAGTGTACTGATCAACATTCCCATTTTCAGACAATTAGTATCCCTTTCGGGAATCCTAACATGACAACTATACGGAAAGCTAACACGATAAACACATGTTAACCACCTCAAATTGTTTATTAGCAAGCAGCTGATATGATCTCATGCAAACCTTCTAAAGATAAGTTAGTCATCTGTTAAGAATTTTCTAACGTCACTAATTCAGGAAAGCGATACCGAATACACAATACAGCCACCTAGACTAGCATAAAGTAGAGCATTTCACAACCTATTCCATTTTACCAACTTTGAACACAAATCTACTACGATCGCAATTTTAACCAAAATAACTAGCAAAGATCATTAACCGTGTCAAAGATCAGTAACAACACCATTAAGCTTTTTAAACTCTTTTACGTGTCGGTAAACATTCATAATCATTATTCGACTGACTTTAACCAAACCAATACCCGGTTACAGTTTCATGGTGTAAACTTATTAACAAGTTAACTAGTATACTACCGGATGATTAAACGGACGGTTTCTCAACATGTATCCGCCTAACACATTCGACAATCATCAAAGTCAATCCAACATAACTACAAATCCAATAACAATGAAACAAGGTTGCATTATGATCATCAATATTAAGTCATGAAAAACGCCAAATTCATACAAGACATGATTAAACTACACAATCGATTGTTTCTACGTACTACATACTAGTGTTTTTACCCGTAGGCATACATAAACTATGATAGATCATCACAGATTACATCAAAATCAGATTTGAACAAGTTTATAAGATTATAGATCAAATCATAAATATGCAAATGTGATGGATTGGATGATGATGGATGGATCGGATGGCTTCCCGAGCTTGTTCCACGCCTATGCAGCACTTCAAAAGCCCAGAAAATCGCCTGAAATCGCTCCCCAAAGACCCAACAATTGATCAGTGGCTGAATGGAAAGTTTTATACATGTTCAGGACCTGTGAGCGGCCGCTCGGCCTCTGTGAGCGGCCGCTTACTTTTCAAAAAGTTGAGTAAGTTGCCCGTGCATGACGTATAGCTTCCAGAAGGTCTCCAAAAAGATTTGGAGGAGCGAGCGACCGCTCACAGGGAGTGAGCGGCCGCTCACAGGACCTGAGGTTCTGTTTGCGCGCCGAAATCTCCATTTTTCCTTCTATTATGCTTCCGGGACATCGTTTAAGACCTGAAATTGTAAAGATACCCAAATAAGTGCCAATTCCTGTGTATAAGGTCAAAAACATATGAAAATGGGAGTTAAATGGGGACTTTTATATGTGTAAATTAACGTATATCACAATATGTGAACAATACAGAACAGGAACAATCATCAGAAGGTTTTCGTTCTTCAAATCAAATGGCATCATCTGATTCGGAGGGAAGTAAGTTTGTCATAAAACTCAAACATCAAATCAAATCACCTTATTGTTCTCAATTTACCAAATTAGAATCTATCCACCAAGTGTTTGAGGAAAGACTCAAAGGGCTAGGGATGTGATTCAAGAATAATGGGATAAACCATCCGTGAATAGTCAGCAACAAGCATCTATTGTTGAGGTGTTTGATGAATTGCCTAGTAGGGTTGAAAGTGAGACTCAGGAAATCATTGATAGGGGGAAATTAGAATTGAAAATCAAAGATGAAAAGAATGATGATAATAGTGAGAATTGGCAAATGGAAGAAGCCGCCATTGAACGAGCTAAAACGTTTGACACCGGTGTCAAGAGTAGATGTGGTATTTGGAGAAAAGAATATGAAAGTCCAAATTCATATTCTATGGTGAAGCTCATGCGTGACCAGATAATAATGGCAAAAGCTTATGCAAGTATTGCAAAAGCCAAAATGAAACCGGGCCAAGTGAAGTTGACTGGGCTAAAGAAATGGATCATATCCTATCATTAGCTAAGGACCAATTCTATGATTGCATCATAATGGCAAGAAAATTAAGGGTTATACTTCAATCCACAGAAGCAAACGTAGATGAAGTTCTTATGGAAAAACCAAATAATCAAGTTCAATTGATGATGATAGTGAGGCATTTATGGCATAAATGGAAATCCAAACGAAGAGGGCTAAAAAAAATGATGTTAAATTCAGATGAAAATATGCCATGGAAGCTTCATAGATTTCTCCATCTCAAGAAGAAACTTGAATTTTTTTTCTTCTCTTTTATGATTTTTGGGGACAAAAATCTTTTGAGAGGGGAGTTATGTTAGTAGTAATAATAGTAGAGGGACCTAGAATGTAATAGTTAGATAATAGAAGGGTTAAGAGTGTAGTCCAATGTTAGTTGAGAAGTTAGTTACTTGAGTTGTATAAGTAGCAATGTTAAGATCAATAATAAACTAGCTATGAATTGATTGATAATCCCTCTATGTTCTTCTTTTCTTTCTTTTGATAGCTAACATAGGTAACCCATAGCAGACCGATACCGGCCGAACAATGTGTTACCAGTTCAATATTCATTACTACTGTTTACAATCGATATTCATATTTTATTGTTGTCGATCGATTGTTTTTTATTTGTTCTCTTTCAGTTGTGATAGCGAGTGCTGATACCGAAACAGACTGAATCGATACCAATAAAAAAATTGTTAAAAATTGAAGCCCAGGCATGTGTATAACCCCACTAGTTTTAACACAAAACCTTACGATTTAATCACCACTTAAAGATCATTTTTAGTTCAAACCTTCCAAATTATTAGTTGAACGTTTACCTGAGGTGTAAACAAACCGAGCTAAGTTCGGTTAGAGCTTTGTTTTCAAAGCTTGAGCTCGGCTCGTTGGTAATTTCTTATGCTCAAGCTCGGCTCATTTGCTAACTATCAGTTAACATATTAAATATAAACAATAGGCTCACGAGCTCGATAAACGAAGCTAGGCTAAATAAGGGATAAATATTATTAAATATTTATATTTTTAATATTAAACTAAGGCTCAACAAGCCTAGTGAGCCTCACATGTCAGGCTTGAGTTCAGGCTTGATTAATAAACAAGCTTGGTTTTAAGCTCAAGCTCGGCTCCAACTCGATAAGGCTCGACTTGTTTCGAGCTTATTACCAAGTCGAACTTGAATAGCTCGCGAGCTGCTCGGCTCATTTGCATCCCTAGTTTTACCAACTATATTTTCTAGTTTGACTTTTAAAGTCAACACAAGGTCTCACTAATTTCCATCTAGTTTGCACAGTTGCAGTATAGTTTCTTTTAAACATAACTTAAAGTTAATATTAGTCACTTATAAATCATAGATAAATAAAAAAACCTCATACCATACGATAACATGTTGTATGTTAACACATCATCATACTCAGTAAATTCCACTAATAGCAAAGTCATGGTAGGGTTTGTGGAGGGTAAACTATAGACAACTTTACCTCTACCCCATAGGTTTGAGAGACTGCTAGCTTCCAGTGAGACCCTCAGCTCGATAGTAGTTTTACATCAAGCTTTGGACATGAGGCACATAACACTTAGCACTCGGGACAAGCCCGATTGGTGCATGTATCACATTATCTTTCGGCAATCAACGCTACCACATATACATGATTAACCGTCTGCCATCTTTAATGTTATTTTCACGCAATTAATAAAACAACGTTAAAATTAGTGCAAGTTTACAAACCCCCCTCCCCCAAAAAAAAAGCCTACATATATATACATATTATATGCGCAAAGCGTAAGCAATGTGTATTGTATGTCAACATATATAATCTATTTCTTACAATATTTCTTGATATTTAAACTTCAAATTCACCATGCATGTTCATAAACGAATTCTTGAGCCTTAGAAACTGTGGTTTTATAATAAACACTTCCATATACTAGCAGCAGCCTGCGCGTTGCAGCGGGACTGCACGTTGTTTAGTTAATTGGCTCGCTGTTTGTTTTCTGCTTAATTTGAAGCGTCGTCTAAACGACGAGGAAAGTAAGGTGAAAATCTATGCCGGTTGGCTAAAGCACCTAAGTAATAATATGTTACATTCGAGCCCCTACGTGTGTTTCTGGTACAAAATTTGTTTATGCGGGCGGGATATTGTATTGTGAGCTCGTACGTTGCAGTGGAGTCGATAATTTATAATTTACAGCAGCGGGTGTTGCTTATCCTCTTTCGGTGAGCGTAATATAAACGTATTCCTTACTTGTTAAACAATCAAAATCCATTAACTAATTGTCAATGTACAAAAGTTAAACAACAAAAATCATTCTAATTCTTTCTAATTGAAGTTCGCACTCCAGCTATTTTTGGGAGGAGATAAACTGCAGTATCAAAGAAGATGTAATAAAAATCGCCTTATGATTTTTAACATGGTCAGACATCCGGTCAAATCTATGGCCACTGGTTTATCAAAATGACTCCTTATATGTTGCAAGTAATTAAGTAATAATAAAAGCATAATCATCATCATACATTTCAACGGAAGTTACTAATTCTTAATTTTTAACCAAGTTTGCGAATGCGTATAACCTGAAAACATCACTCCAACCACTACTAACAGACATAATGAAGTATTTTAAATCACAAAACATGAGCAAAATTACATTCCAAAGGAGCACCACGTGGAACAGAAACTCTAAAAGTTCCTTTATTAGTATACAAATCAACTTCAACAGTAGGAATTCCTCTACTATCAAGAATTTGCCTAGCCTTAACTTAGTAATCGCTGAAGGAACATCTTCACTTAGGCTATGTATCTGAATTTATGATGTGTTAAACAAAGATTTCAGATTTGATTCCTCTACCTAACCAAGCTAAATTATTAATTTCCCAATAATATAAATGGTTGCTAACATCAGTAACTAACAACAACAAAACATCTTATATAAATTAACTAAGAAACTTACAATCAATATTTTGCTCCATATCTTGTCTATTACCTTTTTTGTTTAGAAAAGGTATATGCCATATGTTTTGTAACAAAGAAACAAACCCCTAAAAAGAGAAGATTTCATGAAAACAGTAGCTAAATCAAAGCAATTACCACACGGTTAATGTGTTCTTATTGCACTCCAAAAATTTGGTTCATATGACCTCCAAATTCAACCACCGGCTGTGGACACACGAACATCACATGTGATTCGGCTTGTCTTCTTCTCAACTCCGTCCATATAGAAACCATGTTGCTATTGCGAAGGTTATAAAGTAGGATTCAATTGGAAAATGGAAGGGAAAAATAAATTCCGGTTAAAACTGATTAGGGATATTGAAAGAAGCACAATGATTGAAGATGTGTTCAGTCGCACCAATGGCGGTTTAAAGGGTGTGTTGATGGAAAGGAGGTTAAGAGTTGTTTCTGCAATGAGGAGGCTCTTGAAAGGAGGTGAACAGACATAGATGTGTGTATATACATAATTAATGAGCGTCTTGAAGATTGAAAGAGTAAATTAAAAAAATCATTTCTTTATGTTTTTAGCAGGTTCGAAATCATGTCTTTTAAAAACATAAATTACAGAAAACGTAATTTGTATTTACAAACCCTTACATGTTACGTCCTTTTACCCTAACCCAGCTATTTTTTCTCGTTAAAATATAACCAAGGGGACCTCATGTGAAGGTATAGTGGTGGTGGGTGATAGTGTCGGTTTGAAAATAGTGAGAGAGATTAAACTTAGGGGTGAGAAAAGAGAGAGTTGTGTGTGTATATAGTTTTATGTATTAAAAGATTATTTTTATAATAAATGGGTAAAATGTCACACCCTCAAAATCAACTTGTGGAGTTTTACCGCGAAGCGCATGACAAACCAGGATCCAAGTCAACGATCACAATAAACAAGTCTAAATGAACAAATGCAATTTCAAAAAAAAAAACATAGTTTAAAATTCCCAAATAACAGCGGAAGCTTATTCGCAAAACATAACCAAAAGTAATCCAAAATATTCAGTGTTTGAAAACCATGCAACCCTAACTAGACGCCGTGCAGACGCGTGCGCCCTAGTCCCGTAGTGCTACCTTAGCGACCTGAGAAAACATGTAAGAGTTACGTCAGTACAAAAATGCTGGTGAGTCCACAGGTTTGTAAAATAAAGTACCAAGTTCAACTTGTCCATACTATATCAAATTGTAAACCAAAGTACGCTAGCTAGGCGTATGTTTTGTCACTATTACAATTGGAAAACCATTACTAACTCGCAAACCAGATGTTGTGGCCGAATAGTAAACCTGTTCCTGTTTGAGACAATATGCACCCGCCCGGCCCTCCAAGCCGACGAGTGGGGTTGGTCACTCCCAATAGATCTATTCACATTTCCCCGTTGTGCTAACCCGCACATTCATGGTTTCCCCCGGGACTTCCAAAAATCGTATAGTAAACCATAGAAACCCATAGTATGACAGTTGTTACCAAAACATAAGTTTAACACATGTTTTCTCCCCCAAAAAGTGAAACCAGTTAAAAGTGGGGCCGTGAACTCACCTTAGGTTGCGTTACTTCGTATTATGAATAAAATCAGCAAGCTATGCTAGCCCCGTAAAGCGGCGACCTAACATATGACAGTTACAAGTACTTAGACTAATAACCCGTAGGTTAGTTAGTCCCTAGATGTCCAGACCATAACCAAGTTCGTTTGAAAACACTGTGACTGTTAAACTAACCCAATGTACAAGACTCGACATCCCATTGGTGACCCGAGACTCCCCGTGTTATACTTGCACCCTCAAACACACAATCATGCAATCACACTTAACATGCGTTAAAGTCCAACAAGTTCTAGCACATAGTTCAATTATCACATAAATAAGTCCAAGCACATGTTACTAAGTTATTAGGTATGATACGGGGTTCCTAGCATGTTCCTAGGTGTCAAATCGGGTCCCGAAATGCTAAAATACACTTACAGCAGCAGTACAGGCGATTAGGAAAAGTCAACTAGCAATTATGTAGGTCAACAGGCGATTATGAGGGCTAATCGCCTATACTATAGGCGATTAGGGTCATGTGGTATGCAAATCAGGAGTTATTAGGCGATTAGGGTCGTAAGACATGCAATTCAGGACTTAACTAGCAATTAGGATCACAATTGCATGCAACGAAGGCAATTAGCTCCCAATCACCTATGCTATAGGCGATTAGGCTGCCTTAACAGGCGATTAGCCTCCTAATCGCCTATAGCATAGGCGATTAGGGTTCATAATCGCCTTCAGCACATCTGTTCCGGTTTTTCGCGCGTTTAACACTCCAAATCAAATCCAGAACGTGTGGAAACATCAAATATCAATCAAACAACCATATCAAACATGTTTCAATCAAAATCCTTCGTTTAACCTCGTCCTACCAGCCCTGAATGTAACCATGTTTCCCCAAAGATAATACACGTAGCATGAAACATCACATTAACATGCATAACCGTAACCCTAATGAGCAATTACTCAGATTTCATCAACATGCTATCATCATTAATCTGTAATTACCTTAATATTATGCTAACAATCCTTTTTGAATCACAACAAACCTATCTTTTAATTATAATTAACACATACAACATGCATAATAGTTAGAATCCAATTAACAATGATTATTAACGAATTTCAGAAGACAAAAACGTTTATAAACAGGTCTGGACCATTAGGGATTCAATAAAAACGTTAATAAAGGTTGCATGAATGAAAACCACACCTTAGGTTTATGATAGATTGATATAATAGGCTTGAAAACGTGTAGTTTGATCCAAAATCGTGTTCCAGAGGTTGTGTGTGTGTTGGGACGAGTTGTGGGACGGCTAGGGTTGTTATAATGAAGTTTAGGAGGTCAAGTGTTGTATTTATAGTCGTTTTTAGTCGCCAGGTACGTTGCAGGTGATTGTGCAGCTTTTACAGGCGATTAGGGCTGCTAATCGCCTTCCCCATAGGCGATTAGCCCCCTAATCGCCTATAGCCAAGCCCCAGTCGCCTAACATATCAGGCTAATCGCCCTCCTATAGGCGATTAGGCCTCCCTAATCGCCTATAGGGGTTAGTTCTGCGTATTTGGCGCGTTAAACCCCGTTTTAACATATGTTAACACATTTACCCGAGTTGTCACATAAAAAGACTAATCTACCCTCACATGGGGTCCACTTGATCATATTTAACAAGAAAAGTTAACTGAGTTAGTGTCAAAGGACATAACGTGTAAAGATTTGTAAACACAAAGTACGTTTTCTGTAATTTGTGTTTCTAAAGGACATGGTTTGCAATTCGCTATAAACATAAAAGACGAGTTTTGTAATTTTGTCAAACTAAAAAAATAATTGTCTTAAAAAATGCATCAATGATATATATCAAAACACAAACACAATTAATAAAAAAGAGAGTATAAAAGAACTTTGACTTGTATTAAATTTTCATTTTAAATTTGTTTTGCTAATCTAATGAAATTACATTTTTGCCCATATAAATAAATATGAAATGACGATGTTGCCCGTCCAGAATACACTGGTATGTTTGGCAAGGAGCTTTTATGAGCTTTTAGTAGCTTCAAGCTTCAAGCTTTTAAGAAAAAGCTCCTACTCAATAAAAAGCTTTGTTTGGTTGAAGGAGCTGGAAGCTTTTAGGTTGGAGAAAAAGCTCTACAATGAAAAGCTACTAGTACTAGCGTTTAAGAAAAAACTCATACTAGCTACAAGCTTTTAATGAGTAAATGACACAAATACCCATTCTATTTTAAATATAAAATAAAAACTTTCCTTACAAGCTTTTAATTATGCCCATTTTGGTCATTTTATACATTTTATTAAAAGCTCCAGCCACTCTGCCAAACACCAAAATATATTTAAAAAGCTTCCAGCTACCAGCTTGCAGCTACCAGCCACCAGCTAGTTTTGCCAAACATACCCATAGTATAGTAGTATAGATACGTGTGTTTAAATAGAAACAAGTTACTTATATAACGCATATAGAGTTCCTTAGAAAATAGCGATAGCCGATTGCTTATATGAGCTATTCATGCACAACTTTTGTTTTGTGTTAGATTTTTTTAACAACTTCTAACCTTTGGTTGTGAAGTAGACAACTTACCTATGTCCTTATACGGATGAACTATAAAAAATAATCAACAAAATGTAATTCATTTAAAAAAAGTGAATATGCTCATCGAATGAAAGAACGTTATCTATACTACTATATAATAGGTTCTGGACGAGTAAAAGAGTCATTTCATATTTATCTATATGGGAAAAACAATAATTTTATTAAATTGGCAAGACAAATTTAATAGAAGAATTAAATAACTTTCTATTGATTAAATACACAAAAAGACAAAAAAAAGTGAGAATCTATATGATATTTTACATATCAAATGAATAAACAACTAATAATAATAACTAGGTTAGAGCCCCGCGTGTACACGCGGTACATGTCCATGTCAAATGAAAAAAAATCTATAAAGATGGTAGTATGCAAATTTTATTTATTGAAAGTTACGTAATACAATTCGTATGAATTTTGGTTGATTGTAAATTATCATAAAAAAGTTTAATTTTACCCAATAACAGACATATGAATCAACAATTGTTTGATTAGACGTGATTTAAAAACAAATAATGAAATGAATAAACATATATTTATTGTAACGGCATGCAAATGAAGATTAAAGTAAATAAATGTAGCTTAACAAATCATACAACGAAAAAATTATAAAAAAAAACGATTTATGCAAATTATGATCGCATACTTATTCACAAACTTCAAAATATTTTTTATAGACAACATTTGTTATTTATTATTAACGTTGTCATCTTTATCCAATATTAGTATGTTCAGGCCATTTCTACTTTTGTCACTTGGCAGCGACATACAACTGCCCATGTGTGAAAACATGATCTTTCAAATACAGACCTATCCAAAATAGGGTTCGTCCTTGACTCTTATTTATTGTCATTTCGAAACATAAAGTAAGAGGGAATTGTTTTCTGTTAAATCTGAAAGGAATCTTCTTATAAGATGGGGACAGCCTAATTCTCTGGATAAAAGTTCGCATTCCAATGTTACTCCCTGAAATTATTTTAGCGTCTATAACACGGTTTGATATGGGAAGACGATTTGGAACTTGTGGCTTTGAAAAGAATTTATGTCTACTTATAGGATCCCTGAACCGTTAGAATAACAAAACAGTAAAATTTGTCAAAAAAAAAAAACTCTGGTGAGAAAAAGAAAGACATTTGGCATTGTAACTGTATTATCATCAAGAATTTAAGGTAAATATATCTAGAAGACCCTGAACTGTTTTGATGGTTTGACTCATAACCAATGACCTAAAAATCAAGCTAAAACCACGGTGAAAAATCAATACTAAAGCTACATGAGAAACTCGTTAGGAGTAAAGATAGTAACGTGGATGGGTTGAATAATATGTCAAGATAGGAGGTTTTTTATAGGGCAACCTTTTATCCATTTGACATGTTTCAATGCTTCCTTAATCGGAATATTGTGTCTCGAACAATTCTTATCGAATAAGTCGGATTTATTTATATAGTTGAATTATAAAAATGGAAGGATTGATAATTTACGTGATTTGGTCAACGCCGCTTAAAATTAACACAGTTATTGCAATCATGATGATGTTTAGCGTTTCATGACAATTGATTAAAGGAAATTTCTTTATAAACATAATATGATAACGTTAATCTGTCAAAGATATTTAAATGAAAGACGTAATATTCTTATTCTTAGTATCACTGAAACGCTATTTAGTTAATGTAGTCAAAGATGGAGGATTTCATGACAAATGAGGTTTTTTAATGTTATGAATCGCCTTTTAGTTAATGTTGTTACTGATTACGTAAGATGATATTTCATTACTAATTTCGTTACTAATTACTAATAAGTGTATTGTAAGACATAAAAATAAATAAAGTCAAAGAATTGAGGTTAAAAAAAAGAATAGTTTTTTAAAAAACAAATAGGCATATGAACATGGAAAATTGAAATGAAATAATTTGAATGACAATTAATTATATTACGGAAATAAATGAATAATGCTTAAAATTAGCAAACTAATTGCAATCATTTGAATTATAAAAATGGAAAACTGAAATAAGTTAAATGACAATTAAGTATATTACAAAAGTCATAATATAATGATTAAATTCGTTTAACATCAAAAAACCGAAAATCATAAAAATATTGATATTAATAATTTATTAACAATGCTTAAAATTCGCAAACTAATTGGAATCATTTGAATTATAAAAATGGAAAATTGAAATGATTTTAATGACAATTAATTATATTATGAAAGTCATAATATAATAATTAAATTAGCAAACTAATTATATTACGGAAATCAATGCATAATGCTTAAAATTAGCAAACTAATTGCATTCATTTAAATTAGAAAAACGGGAAATTGAAATAATTTTAATGATAATTAATTATATTACGGAAATTAATGAATGATACTTAAAATTAGCAAACTAATTGCAATCATTTGAATTATAAAAATGGAAAATTGAAATGAGTTTAATGACAATCAATTATATTACCAAAGTCAAAATATAATAATTTAATTAGCAAACTTATTACATCATAAAGCAAAAATAATAATAGGAACTAACATTAGAAGAGTATGATAGGATTACCTTGAATCGTTTGTGGAAAATCAACAAAATATGAAAGATGAAGAAAAAGGATAGAAAGATTTGTTAGGAAGAAATAGAGAATTATGTTGGTGAGAATGAAAAAGTAAAAAAAAATGGTTGATATATACTTGAAACTTGGAGCTCCATATTCAATATGGATACCTCAAACCCTCTCTAAGGCCTTGATTCAACCCAAGTGACCTCAATTATGAAGGTGAACCTTTTGTTTATTTTTCTATGTTCATGAATCATTTTATTTTTGTTATTGTTTAGGATCTATAATTTCAATTATTGATGTCGTTACTATCTAAACTATATAAAAAAAACAAAACATATAAAGGAAATTTTAGAATCACAATTCTTTACAAAAAAAATAAAAACTATAATCGCCAAGTATATACTAAACGTATAACACAAACAGAGTAACTACAGTAAACGGATAACCTTAATAAACATAATTGTATACTACCTATAATATTAAAGAACTATGTTTCTTAACAAAAGAAAATAAATCAAATATGCTAAATACAGACTTACAAATGTATTTGCTTCAAAACATATGGAAGCATTCTCGAACAAAAACCTCTCAAATCTAAAAAACATCCGCTTAAAAACATTTGCTTGGATTCTGTCACCCTGAAAAATTTGTAATTTACGCATAAAAATGATTATTGTAAATAAGGTATAGCAAATAATGAAAAACGCGAATACAACACTATAGCAAAAATATGGGTGTGGGAATTACATGTTCGTCAGTAAGGATCATTTCAATTGAATAGACGTCTTTAGGATTGCGACGGTCGGGTAGACGCCAAAGACGTATAATCTTTAGCTTTAGAGAAACATCATTTCTGTTCACATGAACTTGGTTAATCATGGTAAACTCTTGTGCTTCGTTTGCAGCCATGGAAAGGTTATAATCTAAGTAAAATTACTAACTCTTCTGTAATACTTATACTATAAATTTTGATAAGGAATGTTTATAATTGAACATTAATTTTAGGCGTAATTGATACTGGATTGATAGTAAATACTTAATTTCTAGTCTATGATTGCATAAATCAGTGATTAGTTTCTTAATGTTTTCAAAGTCAATAAAACATTCCGAAAATCAATTAGTGTAATACTACCGAAAATCATGGCAATACAATCGATTTTTAATGCAT
Source organism: Ambrosia artemisiifolia (assembly GCA_032199755.1). Lineage (NCBI taxonomy): Eukaryota > Viridiplantae > Streptophyta > Magnoliopsida > Asterales > Asteraceae > Ambrosia > Ambrosia artemisiifolia. The sequence goes on along the minus strand of CM063526.1, from coordinate 2,554,168 downwards.
TAACATTCCGAAAATCAATTAGTGTAAAATTACCGAAAATAAATCTGTAGTTAAATGTTTAGTCAACACTTAATGAAACGTATTTAAAGACACATGATTTTCGGCAAAATAGATGGAGGATTGACCATCTAATAATGGAAATACAATTATGCATAATTACTCCCGGTTTGACAATGCTTTAAATACGATTTGTACTGCATTAAGATTAAACGGTTACCAATTGGTTTAATGTTACCGAAATTACATTTGTCTTTAAATACGTTTTTACCAATCATTACTTAATTTTTACAAATTTAAGTACAGATTTCTAGTCTATGATTGCATAAATCAGTCAATAGTTTCTTAATGTTTTCAAAGTCAATAAAACATTCCAAAAATCAATTAGTGTAATACTACCGAAAATCATGGCAATACAATTCGATTTTTAATGAATTAACATTCCGAAAATCAATTAGTGTAATATTACCGAAAATAAATCTGTAGTTAAATATTTAGTCAAAACTTAATGAAACGTATTTAAAGACACATGATTTTCGGCAAAATAGATGGAGGATTGACCATCTAATAATGGAAATACAATTATGAATAATTACTCCCGGTTTGACAATGCTTTAAATACGATTTGTACTGCATTAACATTAAACGGTTACCAATTGGTTTAATGTTACCGAAAATACATTTGTCTTTAAATACGTTTTTACCAATCATTACTTAATTTTTACAAATTTAAGTACAGATTTTTAGTCTATGATTGCATAAATCAGTCAATAGTTTCTTAATGTTTTCAAAGTCAATAAAACATTCCGAAAATCAATTAGTGTAATACTACCGAAAATCATGGCAATACAATTCGATTTTTAATGAATTAACATTCCGAAAATCAATTAGTGTAATATTACCGAAAATAAATCTGTAGTTAAATGTTTAGTCAAAACTTAATGAAACGTATTTAAAGACACATGATTTTCGGCAAAATAGATGGAGGATTGACCATCTAATAATGGAAATACAATTATGCATAATTACTCCCGGTTTGACAATGCTTTAAATACGATTTGTACTGCATTAACATTAAACGGTTACCAATTGGTTTAATGTTACCGAAAATACATTTGTCTTTAAATACGTTTTTACCAATCATTACTTAATTTTTACAAATTTAAGTACAGATTTCTAGTCTATTATTGCATAAATCAGTCAATAGTTTCTTAATGTTTTCAAAGTCAATAAAACATTCTGAAAATCAATTAGTGTAATACTACCGAAAATCATGGCAATACAATTCGATTTTTAATGAATTAACATTCCGAAAATCAATTAGTGTAATATTACCGAAAATAAATCTGTAGTTAAATGTTTAGTCAAAACTTAATGAAACGTATTTAAAGACACATGATTTTCGGCAAAATAGATAGAGGATTGACCATCTAATAATGGAAATACAATTATGCATAATTACTCCCGGTTTGACAATGCTTTAAATACGATTTGTACTGCATTAACATTAAACGGTTACCAATTGGTTTAATGTTACCGAAAATACATTTGTCATTAAATGTTTTGTCAACACTTAATGAATGCAATTGTAAGACACGTAATTTTCGGCAAAATTAGATGGAGAATTGACCATTTAATAATGGCAATACAATTATGCATTATTACGATTGATAATTGATAAATATGGCAGATTGAAAATGTACATTGATTAATGCGGATAACTTGTTGCAATTATGAAGTCATTTGTATTATTTAAATACGGGATACATATAAAATGCAAATGCTATTAAATAAGGAATAATAACTCATGAAGAATTCAAAAAAAATTAAATTAAAAATGAAAAACACAAATAACGTTTTAACTTTATACATCAATGACATCTTGTGGTGCAATTTTAGTAACAAACAGCTTGTGTTGTTCTGAACACCATTTGAAGACGCAATAGTCACCAACGTTAATATCTTCTGATTTCAGCAAATCATCCCATCCGATTACGAAAAACCTTAAAGAAATAATTAGGTTTTGTAAGTAGATAAAAATAGCCACTGTAACGACACTATTGTGTATGTTCTTAGACACCAGAAACTTGTTCATAACTGTTGGCAACGTCTGGATTAAACATTAAAAAACAACATTAGCACAATTTATAATCCGTTTTTTCAAGTTAAGAAAGATATTTACATAGTTTAAAAATATAATCATACCAAAGCTCTTGCGGTTGGGTCATGCATGATCTTGAAGAATTGCTCTCCCTTGTGATACGCCATTCACTCCTCTTTGGATTCGGATGCTATTATAGTATTCAAATGAAAACATTCAATGAAAAAACATCAAAATAGAGTTTATATTGTTTTATTGTTTAAAAGACGATATTCTTTTATATATTGATAAACGTTTGAATATTGTTTGCACAAAAACGTTTGATTATTGCTTCAACATCTCCTTTATAAATAATTAACAACCTTTATAAAACATGATTTCATCTCTAAATATTAAACCGGTTAATTGCCAAGAAGTTGATTGATGTTAAGATAACATACCAGTTTTCCATGTTAGAATATCAAACGGGTTGATGCGTATTTTTTAAGTTTTACGAATCGGAAAATTTTTTAAAGGATGAACTTCATTCGATATATTTGAATAAGAGACATACCTAGAAAGAGCAATGAATAAGAAAGAAGAGTGATGAATGTGGGTTGGAAGATTTCTTAGAGAGGATTTGAGAGTCTATGGAAGTTTGTATGAAAATAAAATGTAAGAAAGACTATTTATAGGGAGCTAGTTGGAGCTCCATTTTGAAAATGGATACCTTAAACTCTCTCCTAGGCTTCCATTCAACCCAATCTCACCTCAATTATTATATAGATAGATTAGAAATATAAAATGTGAATAAGATAACAAAAAAAATATCATTCATCTTCTCCCCAACATCGTCATAGAAAAGAGAGCCGACGTGGAAAAGAGAAATGGTCGGCCAACTGCTAACTTGTAACTAACCACTCAATTCAACTCATTCAATGCGATTCAATCATCATCAAAACAATTAAATTGAAACCGATTGAAACACATTTGTTTAAAGACCAAAAAACCCATGAACCAAACTTGTTTCCCTTGATCCTCTCTGTTTCTGACCACGTTCCTGCAGACCGAAGTCTAACAACAAAACCACAACCACCTCTACTCTGGCCCGTAGTACAACTATCGCCTTCCGACTACCCTACGACCACCTCCAACCACAAAGCAACACCCAACTGGAAATATTGTATGTTGGAAGTTTGATAGTGACATAAAGATATGTATGGTTAAAATAAAGAAAGAAAGTATTCAATATTTCAAACTGAAATTGATCTACAAACTCTTCCCAGGTGGAATATTCATGATTCGAGTAAGTTGAAATTGATCAATCCTTCAAATGATTTTGGAGCATGGTTTGTTGAAAATTTAGAAAAGAATGTTTTTCAAAGTTTAAGTTGTTTAAACTATAGGTCAGTGGAAGATTGATGTAAAAAAATATTTACCCCTTAACAGGGAAGAAAAAATATATGGGGTCACATGTTAATCCAGCAAAAGTTTTGAGAATAGAAAGGGGTTATCTTCTAAAAATCTGAGTGTTAGATCCAAAAATTTTATGTTTAATATTGCTGACTTGAGGTTTTCACAAGATAACAATATCAAATGCGCAGCAGAATATGACTTCCATGATGAATCTTTGCTATTCATGAGAGTTGTTAAAATGGCGTTAAAATTAAAGGATGATGCAACAAAGGCTCATAGAGAATTGATGCTAGATATGATTAAAAGGCTTTAATAACAAACAAATAGAGGATTGTCCATAGCTTAACTTTTGTTGGAATGATTTTGGTTGTTTAACTTTTGTCGGCTGCATTGACGATTAGTTAATGATTTTGGTTGTTAAACAAGTAGGCAATGCCTTTATGTCAACTTAATCAATGTCTTTTGTTCTTACAGCTTTCGTAATACACAAATATAATAGGTGCTTAGGCATGTCGGGTTATAGTACGCTCACTAAAAGAGCATAAGTGACTCCGCTGCAATGCACAAGTTCACAATACAATATCTCACACGCATAAACGAATTTTGTTTTAGACACACACGTAGCAGCTCACACGTTACATATTATTACTTAGATACTCCAACCAACCGACTAGATTGTCACTTTACTTTCCTCACCATTTTGACGGCGCTTCAAATCAAGTAGAAAACAACAGCGAGGAGATTAACCAAATGCAACAGCTCCACAACGTGCAGCTCCGCTGTAACACGTGGATTCCTACTAGTATTAATAAGATATTTTGAGAACACTTAGAAAAAGATCAACAACAAACATTATCATTAATTCTTTTACTAAATATTCTTTAACAAAATATTAAACATGTACAATTTGATGTTTCATGAGTGTCTTTTTAGTGTTTGATGAGTCAATCCGTCTATACTTCTTATTTTTTTACTCTTGTATTTGGAATTACTACACTCATTGCTTGACATAAAAAAAATGAATTTATTTCTCTCTTTTGTTAAATCTTTTTCAAAACTCGATATATTTTTTCCTGTGTAATAGAAAACAGTTAACCTAACATGTTAACTAATCGATTACGATAAATGTTGCAGTTTTCTCTCTCATTTTTTAATTCTCACCCTAACGTGAGCTCTAGTGATAATGAAACCCTACCTACTACACCTATCAAGCCATCATTTATAGATTTAATCGCTTGAAGAATTGATGGCTGATGATTTTGAAAACCTATATACCGAATAGCTGGAGGGCAGCATCGCAGAGGGGTCAATTTCTCGACGCCCAACAAGTAAACACAAACATAGAGGACTCGTGAATAGGGGAGACCGTCTATGAAAGATAATATATTCTTTCACTAAATCTTAAACATGTATATTATCTATATCTTTTTACTACATTGACGAGTAGAGCAATCTAAATCGATCTATATATCTTGGTGTAAGGAGACATGAAAAGGGGGAGACCGTCTTTTATATCATATATTCTTATTCTTATACTAAATCTTAAACATGTATATCATCATATATATTTTTACTATTGTTGCTACAACAAATATATGTCCAACGTTAGTTTCGAGTCACAGGAATGGTTAGAGGGTTCAAGGGTTCCAATCTGCCTAACGCAGGTCGTGGTGTCCTTCTACGTTGCAAACGTAGAAGGAGGTTCAAGATAATATTATTGTTTTTAGTGCTTTTGATTTGAGTTGCACTCGAAACCAGAAGTGGTTGTTCTAAAGGTATGAGTGAAGAGAAGTACTCTCTCACGTGCATAGACCAAAAGAATAAGAAGATTGAGGTGTAAGAGAAGATAGATTGTGATGATCAGATCTGTGGAAGACAGGTCTGATTTATAGATCAAGGATCTTCTATTAGAGGAAAGCATATTATCTTGGACCATGTTGCAACAAAAGGACAATCCACTTTAAGCCAAGGGTGGCTATTAACCTGCGGTCTGTACGATGCTGTTACTCCATCGACAGCTGATTGTGCTGTTCAATGAAAAGGTGATAAGACAAGTCGTCTTTTTGACTTAGGATACTTCTGCCTTTTTGAACCGTTGTAGCTTTCAACCCACGTCATCAGCCCCCCAAGTCAGGAGTTTTGGTAGCGCAGCTAGAAAGCTTCTGACTGTTTGCTTAGTTTGATTTTTGCTTGAAGGGTTCGATGGTTCGTTGTGTTTTGGGCGGTTATTACTTAGCAGTTTTCAATTGTGATTAGACTGCTGATGTGACGAGTGGCAGTCGTACAGCTGTTTTTTACTGCACTTCATTATTGCAGTTATATTAATATAATAACCGTTTTCTTTTTTTCTTTTTAACCTTTTGTGTTCATCAAATTTACTTTACTCTTTTCCCTTTTCCAACATTTTCCTCTCTATCAACCACCTATCCGATTAGGGTTTCGTTCCTCCGATCAAAGCAGGTTTGTCTTCTCCCTTTGTATTTTTGTTTCTTGATCATCCTTTGAAGCGCTATGGGTGCTAAAAAGGACATGGCAATCACTTTTTCCTCCCTTTCTCAAAAGGAGGTGGAGGCATTTTGTGCTGAATGGGATATAGACTTATCGTTTAATCCTGTTGCTCCTGGTAAGAAGCTTGCTGTGTCTGACTGTCCTTCTGGGTCTGTTGCCCTGTATTGTCGGCATTTTGAGTTCTCAAATCTTCGTCATCCATTCTCCATGTTTTTATGGAACGTTCTTGAGTATTATAGAGTTTCTCTTGGTTAGATCCATCCCCATGGCGTTGGCCGTATTTTACATTTTGAATGTCTGTGTAGAGCTTTAGGGTATGATCCTACTCTTTTAATGTTCAGGCGGTTCTTCCGTCTTGCTAAGAATGGTGACTGGTTCACCTTCGAGGGATCTTCAGTAGAAACTAACTTGCTTTCGTCCCATGTGACAACCGTTGGTCAATGGAAAACTAGATTCTTTTGGGTTTCTGAGTCTATTTTTCCTTTTAAACCCGTGTGGAGACATCCTGAGGCCATTCTTAATGAAGGGGAGCCATCAGAATCTGAGTTAGATGATAACTTTTTGACAGCTCTTCGAGCATGTCCTTCAAGGCTTCGTCCATTTGTCGAGCCTTTCTTGGTTTTGTCTGGTATTAGCACCCGTTGGGACAAACCGGGTAGAGATCCTGTAGTGATGAAGGGTGATCAGGGTATAAACCTTTTGCTTATTGTTGGTTTTTTCCCTTTTGTCTCTTTGCTTATATGTTTTGTTTTCTTTTATTGTAGTTATGTCGGCTCTTGATTTTATCAAAGGAGATGATGCTTCTGGGGTTGTGTTTAAGGACGCTGAAGCTGTTGAAGGAGAGGATGCTTTGACCAAGTATCAAAAGGGTAGGTATGATGGGACTAACTATATTGTTGTTCCCAATGTGAAGAGTTTTTCCAAGGCCAGTTCGTCGAAGGCTTCAACCAGGAGGTCTAGTCGTCGTTTGCTCAAAGCTGCAAAATCGACTGACGCATCTGAAACGGTTACTGTGAGTGATGATATTGAGGAGTCGGAAGAGGAGAAAGATCAAGTTGTGGAGGATGTTGTTGTTGATGTAGTTGGGAAGAAGAGCAAGGGTAAGAAGGTTGCTTCCAGGGTTGCAATGTTGAAAGGTAATGAAGGCTCTGCTAGCTTTGAGGGTGAAGGGGTTTATACCCCTGGTTGGAATGTGAAACCTACTGATACCTTTAAGTCTTCAGCGGTTTGTGAGGAGGTATTGGCACATCTTGCTACCCCTGGTGCCAAGGCTTGCTTGGAGGGGTTGGATGATGATGCCTTGCTGACGAGGATGATGGTTGGTACTTGTAATTTAGCTGCCATGTTACCAAAAGGTGTTAGCAGGTTTAGGAAGATGATGGGGGAGTACAGTGACTTTGCTAAAAAGAAGAAGGAGATGAAGCAGTCTCTTGCAGCTTTGAAGAAGGATGTCGAGGAGTATGCTGCAAAGGAGATAACCTTGATTGCTTTGATTGATGAGTTGAAGAAGGGGCATGAGGCTGAGTGTGCTAAACATGAAGCTGATAGGTTAGCCTTGGAGGCTGAGAAAAGGGGATTTGAGGGTGAAAAGAAGGGGTTGGAAGCTTCCCTTGCTGCTGCCTTGGGTGACAATAAATGGTTAATCGAGGAAGGCTTTCAGCAAGTGGTCACCTACCTTCTTCATTCTGCTGAGTTCAACTCCGCCCTTGGGGAGGTGTATACTAAGCTTCTTGTTCATGGTAAGCATGCTGGTTTCATTGCAGGGTTTAAGGCTCATGAGTCTGGCCAAGTCCTGGAAGAGTCTCCTCTCTATCAGCCTGATTCCTTAGGTGTGTTCAAAGAGACAGTTCTCAAGATGGAACATTCAACTTATCCTTACGTTTCCCAAGTGTCTTCTCTCTATGGGAAACCTTTGAAGGAGTTGAAAGAGTTTAAGCCTGCAGGTTTAAATGAGGCTGTTTCTGCCAAGGTACTTCAATCTGTTTCAAAGAAGAGGACTTATTCTGGGGATAGTGATGAGACTTTGGATGCTGGTGAAGCGCCTTCCAAAGATGCTAGTGTTGAAGCCTCTGAGGCTGGGGGTCTCGTGGAAAAGCTGCCGAAGAAAGGGAAGAAATCCAAGAAGGCAAAGGTGGCGAAGGTTGTTGGTGAGGACGAAGCCTCCAAGCCCTCAGGATCTGGTAATGATGCCTAACTCCTTTAACTTCCCTTATTCGTAGCTTTCTTAGCAGTTGGTCTGTAAACAATTAACTCTATGGTGGTATTTTAGACAATTTATCTTTTGATGGGACCCTAGAGGTTCTTTTGTGGTTGTGGGCCTTATGCAGCCCTTTAAACAATGTTCTGGTATTTGGCTTGTTAAAGCCTTGAATGATTAAGCCCTTAAGGATGTTATTAGGTATATTTGGTTGTTCATCTTTCGTTCTTTGTTATCCTTGTGTGTTTGTCTTTGTTAGTGTTTGGGAATGTTTAACCGGTAGCACCTTCAAAGGTTGAATGCTGCAGTCATTCATCCTTAAGGTAGTCTAGGCAAACAAGTCACCATCTATCCTATATACACTTACACAAGTGTTTCAATATGTTTTCGTAAGTTTGTTTTCTAAACTTAAGGAACGATTGGTGTAGGTTGTTCAAACCCGTCAATGAGATTTATAAAAGTGTTTTTTTTGTTTATCTCATGGAGTTGGATTGATCTAGGAACTCACCCCTTACATAGGTCTGTTTAACCCTCGAACCTATTGAGCGAAATGGCCTGGGAGCTCATCCCCTTACATGGCCCATGCCATGGAGTTTCTTGCAAGGTTCTCAGCCTGAACATAGGATAGAAAGACAAAGTTTTCAAAAGAGGATCTAGTGATCCTTTCATTCATTTGATATGTCATCATTACATCGCTTGAAAGAGAACAACATTTCATTAACGCTTAAACGAAGAACCTTTTAAGGTTCTTGCCATTCCAATGGTGAGGGAGCTTCTTGCCTTCCATGTTGGCAAGCTTGTAGGATCCTCCTTTGTGGGATTCGAGGATGGTGTAACGACCTTCCCATTTAGGTCCTAATTTTCCTTGGTTTTCCTTCTTGCTCGCTTCATTGTTTCTCAGAACTAGATCTCCTGGCTTGAAGCGTTCATGCTTAACTCTGGCGTTGTAGTAGGACTCCATCTTTTGTTTGTATTGAGCTTCTCGGATTGCTACTGAGCCCCTAGCTTCTTCTAAGAGATCTAGATTGAGCAAAGCTTCTTGTTCGTTGGCTTTGATATCGACATGAAGTGTCCAAAGTGTGGTGACTCCAATTTCAGCAGGTATGACTGCTTCAGATCCAAAAGTAAGGCTGTAAGGCGTTTTCTTGTTGCTTGTCTTTTCTGTTGTTCTTATGGCCCACAGGACGCTTGGAAGTTCGTCCAACCAGTCTTTTCCTTGCCTCCCTAGTCTAGCCTTGATCCCTTCAACCACACTTCTATTCATTCTTTCGACTTGGCCATTGATTGAGGGTATGCTACAGAGCTAAAGACTTGTGTTATTCGGTATTCTTTGCACCAAGCACTGAACGGTTTTTCTGCGAATTGCTTCCCGTTATCAGTAACAAGTACCCCGGGCAAGCCGTATCGGCAAATGATGTTTTCCCAAACAAAATCGATTATCTTTTTTCCAGATATTTTTCCCAAGGGCTTCACTTCTGGCCATTTCGTGAAGTAATCAACAGCCACTAATAAGAATTTGACCCCTCCCTTTGCTGGTGGGAAGGGTCCAACGATATCCATCCCCAACTTGTGGAATGGCCTAGCTGAGCTAATTGGCACTAAGTCGTGCTTGGGGCTTTTGGGGATAGGAGCATGGATCTGACAGGCTTCACATTTCTTCAGCTGCTCGGATGCATCATGATGCATGGTAGGCCAGAAGTAGCCAAGGTTCATGAGTTTTGCGACAGCTGACCTTGAACCACAATGAGCTCCACATATCCCTTCGTGACCTTCCTTAATTAGGTATCTGCTTTGTTCAGGGCCAACACATCGAAGCAATGGGGCCAAGTACCCTTTTTTATAGAGTATTTCATCTTGGATGGTGTACTGCTTAGACTAGATTCGAACCCTTTCAGCTTCAACAAGGTCCTGGGGTAGTTCATCTTTTTTCAGGAACCTTATAAACGGAGTCATCCAATTTGGTTCATTTTCAGCGATTACATCTTGAACTTCGAGTTCTGATATGGAAGGGTGCTGGATCACTTCAACAAATACCTTTTTAGTGAGGTGAGCAAAATTTAACGAAGCAAGCTTGCTAAGGGCGTCAGCTTTCTTGTTGTGAGACCTTGGAACGTGCTTGATTTTGCAACACTGGAAGGTGTTCATGATCTCCTTGGCCTTCTCTCTATATTTTTTCATATTAGGTTCCTTGGCAATGTAACTGTCGTTCACTTGATTGGAAACCAGTAGTGAGTCAGTGAATACTTGAAGCTTGTGAACCATCATCTTTTTTGCAAGCTTCAGTCCTGCTATCAGGGCTTCGTACCCTGCTTCGTTGTTTGTTGTCTGAAATTCCAAACGAAGGGCATATGTGAATTCTAACCCTTCGGGGTTGATTAGTACAAGACCTGCCCCTGAGCCTTCAACGCTGGAAGCTCCATCTGTGTAGAGCTTCCAGGCTTCGGGATCGAGGGGTTCGTCTGTGGTGATATTAACTTCGGCAGTTTCCACCCTTGGAATTTCAGCGATGAAATCAGCAAGTATTTGTGCCTTTATTGCTTTTCTCGGGACGTAGGTGATTTTGTGTTCACCTAGTTCAACAGCCCATTTGGCTAGTCGTCCCGAGGTTTCAGGCCTTTCAAGCACATTCTTGATAGGTTGGTCAGTGATCACTTGTATGGCATGTGCTTGAAAGTACCTTCGAAACCTGCTGGCTGTTTGTACCAGGGCTAAGGCCAATTTTTTCAAAGGAGGGTACTTGACCTCTGCTAACTTTAAAGTTTTACTGAAGAAATAAACAGGTACCTGAGCTTTGTCTCTCTCAATGGTGAGAACAGCGCTGAGGGTTTCATCAGTAACTGAAAGATAGACAGAGATCGTTTCCCCTGCTTCAGGGGCTGCAATGGTGGGAAGGAAAGCCAGATAATGCTTCATATTGTTGAAGGCTTCCTCTGCTTCTTCTGACCACCTGAAGTCTTTCTTTTCAGTGCAACCTTTGAGGGTTTTGAAGAAGGGTAGGGATTTCTTAGCCAGTTTCGACATGAAACGTTTCAAGGCAGCAAGCTTGCCGTTCAGGCTTTCTACTTCTTTCTTGGTTTGAGGCGACTTCATATTGAGGATGGCTCGAACCTTATTCGGGTTGGCCTTTATGCTTTGTTTCCCTACGATATGTCCCAGGAACTTTCCTTCTTCGAAACCAAAGGAACACTTGACAGGGTTCAGTTTCATGTTGATTTCCCTGAGGTTGTTGAAGGTTTCTTGTATGTTGGTAAGCATTTGGTCTTCAGTCTTGCTTTTGATGACTAAGTCATCCACGTAAGCTTCCATGTTCCTGCCAATTTTCTTGGCAAAGGCCTTGTCAACCAATCTTTGGTAAGTGGCACCTGCATTTTTTAAACCAAAGGGCATCTTTTTATAACAAAAGATACCCTTGTCAGTATGAAAGGCTGTTTTTTCTTCATCTTCCTCCTACATTTGTATCTGGTGATAACCCTTATAGGCATCCAGAAAACACTTGAAGGGGAAGCCTGTAAGCGAATCGACTTTCAGATCAACTTCTAGCAAAGGATAACAATCCTTTGGGCAGGCCTTGTTGAGGTCTTTGAAGTCTATGCACATCCTCCATGAATCATTAGGTTTTCGAACCATCACAGGGTTTGCAACCCATGATTGATATTTCACCTCTCGAAGGATTCCAGCTTCGACCAGTTTATCGACCTCTTGACAAGCAGCTTTGCTTCGTTCTGGAGCAAGACTTCTTTTCTTTTGAACTATTGATTTGACGTTTTGGGGAACCTTGAGTTCATGCTCGGCAACCTCTCGAGGGATCCCTGTCATGTCACTTGGGCACCAAGCAAAAATATCAACATTATCTTTCAGCAGTGCCTCAAGCTTTGAAAGTGTTTCCCCGGGAAGGGCCGTGTTAACCCGTATCCTTTGATCAGGGTACTGAGGGTTGATGCTGAGACCAAGCTTGCTTTGCTCGTTGGGACCTTCACTAACCGTTAACACGGAGGTTGAGGGTTGGAGGGTTGCAACCCCTTTTTTGGTGGGGAACTTGGCACTCTTCCGGGTAATGGAAACGGTCATGTCAAAGACCACCACACCTGGTCTGCCGATGATGACATCATAACCGGACGGTAAATCTAGGACAACGAAAGTTAATGGTTCAGTTCTTTGCATTTGTCCATCGGAGAAAGTTAGATCAAACACTATTTCTCCCAAGGGCTTGATGGGTATATCCGCAATGCCTTTGATGGCGGCTTCAGCTGGCTGGAGCATGGAGCGTTCTTTTGAGCTTAGAAGGTTGAAACATTTTGCGAACATGATTTCAGTAGCAGCTCCTGTGTCTATGTAGGCTTTTTGCGTTCTGAGTGAACCAACAGAGGCTTCAAGGACCAGAGGATTACAATGCTTTTCTTCCTTGGTAAAGGGGAAGTAGATGCCTTGACGCTCCCAATCCTCCAACCTCTGTCGCTTACTGGGGGTTTCGTTTTCAACAAAAACTATAGCGACGTCCTTCTTTTTGTTATCAGCTATGTTTTCTTTGACACCTTTGACCAAGTGAGCTAGTTCTCCAGACCTAACAGCTTCTTCGATCCTCTTTTTAAGTTGGAAGCAATCATTGGTGTGGTGTCCCTTTTCTTCATGAAACTCACAATACTGGTTGCTTTCGTTTCTTTTGCTTTTTGGTAAGGGACGAGGAGGTCTAAAGGTATGCTTGACTTCTTCTGTTGCCAGGATTTCTTGAGGAGTTTTAGTGAGGACTGTAAAGTTCACGTTTCTGTCTTTGCTTGGAAGGTTCCTGCCTTCGGGACTCAGACCCTCTGGGTCTTTTGTCATAGGTCCCGTAGTTACTTCTTTTTCGAGTAGGGCTACTGCTTCTCCAGCTGGATGCCCTTTTTCTTTGTTCTTTGATGTCTACAGCCTCTTCTCCTCGAATATGAGCTTCGGCTCTTTCTAAGGCCTCTTCAAGGGTTCTAGGGAGGCTCCTGTTAAAGTCCCTGGTAAGGTATTTTGAGTTGATGGCGTTCATGAACCCTGCAACCTTCATTTTTTCATCTGCACCGACATAGGTAAGGCCGTCTTTCTTGTATCTTTCTATAAAGCTTTTTAGGCTTTCGTCGTTTTTTTGTTTTATTTGAAAGATAATGGTTGCATCCTTGACGCAACGCCTCTGTTGTGAGAAGTTGGCCAAAAATCCTTTTCCAAATTCATTGAAGGTTCGGATGCTTCCTGCTGGCAAGTCGTTGAACCAGATCCGAGCGGATCCAACAAGGGTCTGCATGAACATGAGGCAGCACTCGGGATCACCCCATTTCTCGATCCGAGCCGCCCCCGAGAAGAGCTGAAGGTGATCTTCTGGATCATCAGTGCCATCGTATGTTCTTATATGAGCTGGCATCTTCAGCTTGTTAGGGAAATCGTAGTCTGCTATCTCTGGCTAGAAGCAGGACAAACTGTTTGGCTTGTAGGGTTGGTTGACAGTGTGCTCCACCCTGTTGTTAGTGACTCCACCAGGATTTCCTTGTTGAGCAGCGATGGCTTGACTGATGAGCTCCTGCCAAGGAAAGTTAGCCATCATCTGTGATATCATGTAGGGCATAAGGTTAAAACCTTGGAGGCTTTCTGTTGCTGCTACATTGTTGGCTGCCATAGGAATGCTCATGGAAGAGTTTCGAGCCATGGGAAGTGAAGCCATGGCTTGTTCCCATGAAGTGGCAGCCGAGGTGGAACACTAGCTATTGGTGACTGCAAGAGTTGATCCAAGGTAATTTCATGCCCAAGTGTTGCATCGGTGGTAGATGTTTGGGTGGCGAACAAGGGAAAGGCAGTAGGGCTTGCCCTTGTCGCCTGGTAAGGAGTGAAAGCAGTTCTGCTGGGGCTTGCTCCTGTGTTTGGAGGAGAAGTTTGAGGAGCAACAAAGCCAACAGGAGGAGGTGGTCCAGGTGGGAGAGGTGCTTCTTCCTCATTATAGTCCAGCCGGATACGAACTCCCTTCTCCCTCTCTTTCATGACATGCTGGTTTAGGAGGGTTCTTAGTCGTAGGAAGTTGTTAGCGACTCCTTCCGGTGTAAGATCCATACGTTCAGCCATGTTCTCCGCGTTAAAGAGAGGAGATGACACTCCAGAGCGAGTGGGGGTTGGAGTCTGAAAGAGCATGAAACCTGGGGATTGTGAACCGAGAAGGGTACTCCCCGGAGTTGAGAATGACACAGATCTGTCAGGGGAGGCCTGATCTGTGTTCGGAACGGTCTGATTTACTTCTTCCGGTGACTCTCTGTCAGACATGTCGGAGAATTGGAGCTACACAACTGGTTTTTGTTAAGTGACAATGGCGCAGCCCCACGGTGGGCGCCAACTTGTTGCTACAACAAATATATGTCCAACGTTAGTTTCGAGTCACAGGAATGGTTAGAGGGTTCAAGGGTTCCAATCTGCCTAACGCAGGTCGTGGTGTCCTTCTACGTTGCAAACGTAGAAGGAGGTTCAAGATAATATTATTGTTTTTAGTGCTTTTGATTTGAGTTGCACTCGAAACCAGAAGTGGTTGTTCTAAAGGTATGAGTGAAGAGAAGTACTCTCTCACGTGCATAGACCAAAAGAATAAGAAGATTGAGGTGTAAGAGAAGATAGATTGTGATGATCAGATCTGTGGAAGACAGGTCTGATTTATAGATCAAGGATCTTCTATTAGAGGAAAGCATATTATCTTGGACCATGTTGCAACAAAAGGACAATCCACTTTAAGCCAAGGGTGGCTATTGACCTGCGGTTTGTACGATGTTGTTACTCCATCGACAGCTGAATGTGCTGTTCGAAGAAAAGGTGATAAGACAAGTCGTCTTTTTGACTTAGGATACTTCTGCCTTTTTAACTGTTGTAGCTTTCAACCCTTTAAGCATTATTCTGTAATATGGTTTGTTCTTTTTGCTTTAGGCTACCCACGTTATCAACTATATTGACAAGAAGATCAATGTAAATCGATGTATACATCTTAGCTTAGCGTAAGACAAATAACAAAAACTTGTTCCTGATTTTTGTCAAATCTTTTCCACAACTCGACGTATAATTTGATAAGCCAATAATCATATTCCGTGTTTCAAAATACGGTTAACCAACATGTTAACCAACCGATCATGATAACTTGTAACAAGATGTTACATTTTTATCTTGTGTAGTAAGTACCTCAACATGAGATGAAGTAAAATAAAAGAGGTTCAAGATTCAGTTTACTTTATATAAAAACAAGGAATCCCTGTTTGATTAATTTAATAGACGAAGAGATCTATCTATCTTAAACATTCATCACACATAAGCTAGTAAGTTGCCCTTTTCATAACATGAAAAGGTATATAGAGAAGAACGGTTGAATGTAAAGAATCGGCAATTATGAGTATGAGTTGGTACGCATTTTCAAAAGGCATAATATCTTTTAATCACGACATTTGTACTTTATGCATGAAAAGCTGTACTTTGCTCTGAGTTTATGTATCTTTAGTCTTAAAAAGCAAGTGTATTTTTTTAATGCAAAGATAACATTATTATTGTTATGATCTACTTAATAGTTTAATGATTAATCTGTCAATTTATTTAGGTGTTTCCATTCTTTACACAACAACTTACTTAGTGTTTTTGCTTTAAAGCATGGATGATGATGGGTGGCTCTTAATAATAATATATTTCATTTTTAATGGGTTTGATTTATTTATTGTTTATAAAAACCCCAACAAATTTGGATCTTTTTTTGTTTTTCAAGATTTCCATTCTCCCATTTAGCCACTTCATGCACAGGTCAGCTTCCTCCTGACCTGACCATCCTATCTTCTTTAGTTTTCTTGATGATTTATAGGTTTTTGTGTCTAAATATGTGTGTGTGTTTCATTGTTTGTTTCTTCATATATTTTTGCTTTTTAAGGTGTTTTAGTGTGTGAAATTAGGTAGTTGAATTAAACAAACAGTTGATCTAAGCTGCAATATTTGTTAACTGGTTTTTTATTATTTATTTTTTTGTTTTTATGAATGTTCTTAATGCTTATGATCATATGTTGTGCACTCTGCATCATATGTTTTACAAGCAATTATGTTGATCTCTTGAAAACTCATGATCCAGTTTAAATTTATGTTACCTGACCTGACCTGATTTCTTTCTCATCTTTACTTTTATGAAATGATCATGTTGACCTTGTATTTTTCAAATTCACTTTGACCAACAGATTTCTTCAATACTATATTTTGTCTGATTTGTGTGCATGTATAGATTTCAATACTGTAAGTGTTGGGTTAACTAGACAAAACGTAAGACTTCATGTCGATTTTGAAGTCAAAGCTTAAGTCGTTTGACACTAAAAGTCAACTAGTTTGCTTAGTTTTAGTTAAAGTGATTATGAATCTGATTAGTGTTTTGTTTTAGTTAGATTTTGGTAAGAAAGTATGACATCAACTTCAACTCAATTTGCAACATCAAGAAGGATGGGAATATACGACCCGTTACAACAAATTAGCATGTGGGAGGATGCGTTTGGATCCAATGTTTGCCCAATCATCAGTATAATGATGCCCCAGGCTGATGCTGATGCAAGCCTACCCAATAAGGTACTTGAATTCATCTTTAGAAACAATGAGATTTTCATGTATCTATCTATTTGGATCAGTATATACTATGTTTTCATCATTATTAAGAATTTGTTGTTCATGTTATGCGATCATCAGCTTTGGTATGCTAGTATTGGGTTTTCCGTATATCTAAATATTTATATGCATGTGTGTATCTATTTCTACACGTATAGATCGTTCTCATATTATTGCTTTCCTCTAACAAATCCTTTTGGGATTCATTAGACCGAATACAGTACTCAAGGATCATTAGGACCATCACCAGACTCTGCAGCAACAAAACACATTGCAGATAAGGTGATAATATCATACAATGATATAAATATAAGTATGCACATTATATTTGTGTGTAAATGTTTGTTAACTGATATATTTGGTTGTCTGGCTGCAGTTACAAAGGCGATTAGCACAAAATCGTGAAGCTGCACGTAAAAGCCGTTTAAGAAAAAAGGTACATAAAAGATTGAAAACAAGTAATGCTTACAAAACCGAGCCACGTTTTTTTATTTCATTTTTCTACTTTTTAGGCCTATGTTCAACAGTTGGAGTCAGGCCGTGTGAAACTAGCACAACTAGAACAAGAACTCGAGAGGGCTCGTCAACAGGTTAAGTTACAATATATTTTTTAACGGGTGTGGTGCATTCTCAAAGTTTCCTGAATCCCAACTGAGTCTGATGTGTCAGTAGTTGACTGGTTGATTACAGGGTGTATACGGGGGTCTAGCGAACAGAGGCAATGGTTTGTTGTCTGGTAATGTCATTAACCCAGGTACACCGTCTAGTGCTTTGGGTAGATTTTATGTATGTAGAGGTCGCAGTGTGTAATGAAAAGTTTTGGGTACAGGGATTGCTACATTTGAAATGGAGTATGAACTGTGGGTTTCCGAGCAAAGAAAAAAAGATGATGAGCTTAGGAAAGTGTTGTTGACTCATACGTGTGACATCGAGCTTCAGATATTTGTTGATAGTGGCTTGAACCACTATTATGACCTTTTCAGAATGAAAGCCGAAGCTGCCAAATCCGACGTGTTTTACTTTATGAACGGCTTGTGGAGAACTCCAGTAGAGCGGTTCTTCCAGTGGATTGGCGGTTTCCGGCCATCAGAGCTCATATATGTAAGACCTCCTGTATTTGCTTACTCAAAGAGTAGATGTGGAAGTTTCGACCCATTTATTTGTGAAACGAGTTGCTTTGGGTTTTGTTTTTTCTTTAATGGGTCAAACTCGAGAAATTAAAAGAAATTCATAAAATCTTAACGGATTGAAAGTCGTATTAAAGCGGGAGATGGTAAACTTCTTTTTTGCAACTTTAAATCCCTTCACATGTTAAAATTTAATATGAATGTCATTTTTAACAAAAAAAGAAAGGTACTTTTCTTGCAAGATTGAAGTCTTTTTAACTTTTTTAACAAAAGGGTCCATTTTTGCGTTGTTACTCACTTAATTTGTTAAAAGGTACATTTTCATCATATTTTAACAAGTTCATCAGATTTAATCATGATTAAAAAAAAAGTTCAGCATCTTATCTGTGCAATAAGTGAAATGATACAACTTCTGTAATCATATTTGCACTTTAGTTATGTATAAAAAAGCAGTTAAAATTTGGGCAAAAAGTGTTTCACGTCAACTGGACATAAGTACTCATTTTGACCCAAGAGCGTTTTAACATGTTGGCAAACCCATCCGACTCGCCCATTTAGCAACCTTTATAAAAAAATGATACTTTCCAAAAATGGAAATAATACTAACTAATGCCTGTTTGTTGGGCAGATATTAATGCCACAGATTGAGTTAACGGATACGCAGGTCATGAAGGTAAGAAGTTTAAGACAATCATGTGAGCAAGCTGAAGAGGCATTGAATCAAGGCATGGCTAAACTTCAGCAAACGCTCGCTCAGAGCATAACGATTGATATAATGGGACCCGCAAGTTACAACACGCAGATGAATTGTGCAATGGAAAGGCTTGAGGCACTTGAAATCTTCTTAAATCAGGTAACTTATTACAAGGAGACCTGTTTTGACTTTTGAGTCAAACCACATCCATGCTAAGAAATGAAATATGTCGCGGCGTGTGGGAAACCTTTTCTTATTCTCTAACACAGAAAGTCGAAATTGATTTGCAGGCAGATCACCTTCGACAGCAGACGCTACAGCAAATGTATCAAATCTTAACATTGCAACAAGCAGCAAAAGCATTGCTTGCACTTGGAGAATACTTGCAGCGTCTGCGCGTTCTGAGTTCAATCTGGTCCACCCGTCCTCATGGCCCCACAAATCTAATGCCATAAGCAGATCCTTTTCAACTTCTTATTATTAGCTTAAATTAGCATCATAGCTTTAGAGACATTTGCCAGCAACATTTCCCATTTGATATGCTTATAATGGTGGTCCTATAGGAAAATGTAAATATAAATTGTAATGTTGTGCATATACATATACATATATATATGTATGTATGTATGTATACGCAGGAGGTCGAGTTTATCAGAGTGTTATTCTATGTTAAGTCACATAAAGAATTTGATTCTTGCACTTATGATTTAGTTATAGCTAGAGGTGGCAAAATGGGTGGGTTTGGTTGGTTTGGGTGTTGAGTTAGGATGGGTTTGGGTTAGGATGGGTATGGGTTAGAATGGGTAAATTAAAAAAATAGGTAAGGATGGGTTGGGTCTGGATGGGTTTGGGTCTGGATGGTTTGATTTAAGATAAGCTCACATCAAAATAGATTAAAATAACAATAAAAAATTAAAAATTTAAAAAGTAAAAAAAAATTAAAATAAAAAACAAAAGTAAATTTAAAAATAAAATCTTAAGGGATGCGAAATATTTCATTTCGAAGCGGGCCGGTTAACAACCCGGACTGTTTCGACTCGACTGACCCGTTATCGATCTGGACCGTGGCCGTTAACAACCCAGACTATTTCGACCCGACCGGACCCGTTAGCGACCCAAACCGTTTCGACCCAGTCAGGCACGTTAGTGACCGGAATCGCTTCGACCAGGCCCGGCCCGTTTGCGATCCAGACCGTTTCGGCCCGATCTGGCTCGTCGACGACCGTGTCCGTTAGCGACCCGGACCATTTCGAACCGGCCGGGCCCGGTAGCGACCCGGACCGTTTCGACCCAGCCGGGCCAGGTAGCGACACGGCCTATTTCGACCAGACCGGGCCCGGAAACGACCCAAACCATTTCAACCTGACCCGTCCCGTAGTGACCCGGACTTTTTCGTTCCAGCCGGGCCTGGTAGCGACCCGGACCGTTTGGACCCTATCGGGCCCGGTAACGACCTAGACCGTTTCAACCTGACCCGTCCCGTAGCGACCCGGACTGTTTCGACCCAGCCGGGCCCGGTAGCGACCCGGACCGGTTCTACCCGACCGGGCCCGGTAGCGACCCGGACCGTTTTGTCCCGATCGGGCCCGGTAACGACCCAGACCGTTTCAACCTGACTCGTCCTGTAGTGACCCGGACCATTTCGACCGGACCGGGCCCGGTAGCGACCCGGATCGTTTAAACCCGACCGGGCCCGGTAACGACCCAGACCGTTTCAACCTGACCCGTCCCGTAGCGACTCGGACTGTTTCGACCCAGCCGGGCCCGGTTGCAACCCGGACCGTTTCTACCCGACCGGGCCCGGTAACGACCCGGACCGTTTTGACCCGATCGGGCCCGGTAACGACCCAGACCGTTTTGACCCGATCGGGCCCGGTAACGACCCAGACCGTTTCAACCTGACTTATCCCGTAGTGACCCGGACCATTTCGACCGGACCGGGCCCGGTAGCGACCCGGACCGTTTAGACCCAACCGGGCCCGGTAACGACCCAGACCGTTTCAACCTGACCCGTCCCGTAGCGATCCGGACTTTTTCGACCCAGCCGGGCCCGGTAGCAACCCGGACTGTTTCTACCCGACCGGGCCCGGTAACGACCCGGACCGTTTTGACCCGATCGGGCCCGCCAACGACCTGACCATTTCGACCCGAACTAGCCGGTCAACAACTCAGACTGTTTCGACTCGTTCAAGCCCGCTAACGACTCGAACCATTTGGATAAGATCGGTCTCGTCCCGTAGTGAACCGGACTGTTTCGACCGGACCGGGCCCTGTGGCATCCCGGACCGTTTCTACTCGAACGGGCCCGGTAACGACCCAGACCGTTTCAACTTGACCCGTCCCGTAGCGACCCGGACCGTTTCTATCCGACCGGGCCCGGTAACGACCCAGACCGTTTCAACCTGACCCGTCCTGTAGTGAACCGGACGGTTTCGACCCAACCGGACTCGGTAACAACCCGGACCGTTTCGACCAGACCGGGCCCGCCAACGACCTGACCATTTCGACCCGAACTAGCCGGTCAACAACTCAGACTGTTTCGACTCGTTCAAGCCCGCTAACGACTCGAACCATTTGGATAAGATCGGTCTCGTTAACGACCCGTGTTGTTTCGACTTGGTCGTCCGTTAACGACCTGAACGGTTTCGAACCGACCGGGGTTATCAACAAATGCAAAAGATATAATTTTTTGTTTTTAATAACATTTATTTCTATGAGGCATTAACGCTTTTGGTGTTTGGTGAGTTTTTATTCAGATTTGTATATGGTTATCTAAAAATACCCATCCTGACCCATTTGTTTTTTTTAATTTACCCATCCTGACCTACTTACTTATATCCTACAATTAAAATTACCCATCCTAACCCCTTGAAAATTATACTAAACCCATTTCAACCCATAAAGTTAAATTTTAAACCCAAAATAACCCAAACTCAACCAAATGGGTTGAAATTGCCAGGTCTAGTTATAGCCTTATAGGTCAGCGGTATTATATGTGTGTAAAAGATAGAGAATGCTATAAAGATATGTATCATAAACAAAACCATAAAACTTGAATGGTTTCTAATCTGTTGTGGGAGAGGCGATGAACATTGGATGGTAGCGACACATAATGGTGGCTGGTGGTGCTCACGCGTTGTATAATATTGATCCATATTGATTGGTTGTGTCGACTAAATTCAAATTTACCTGTTGTGTATTGAGTAGAGTTAAATTAACCTTTATATAATTTTACTGTATCCAGAATCCCATGAAATGATGTAAACGATTTTTTTTACTCATTTCTTGATGTACGAGGTATGATTGACGAGCGTCGGAAAAAAAAAACCATGCATACTACATAGAAATTTACAAAATCATACAAATTTACTAGAAAGAAAGAAAGAAAGAAGCCATGAGAGAAAACCAACTAATATAGGGATCAAATTGTAGGAAGGAAAGTGATACTCGATATTCCTATTAATAAAATATTTAATGGACCCACCTCTAGTTCGACCCATTCCAACTAGAAAGGTAGACCCATTTCATAGTTTGACTTAGAAACTGCGGAAATAATTTAAATAATACAACAAATTTGCCATAGATCACATGGCAACAAAGAGATCGAGTGAATATACTAGCTTGTTGGGACATGATAGTATCTACCTTTACAAAAACATCTATAAATGACAGGACATGACTCGGTCATTGAACACTTATAGCCTATCATCACCCTTCGGCATGGAAAACATGGTCCGCAAGCGTGTGAGCAATCAGGTAAGTCTGACCCAGTAGGGAAAAACTCTACATCCTGCAAACCATCCAAGACTTTAATTAATCGGTTAAAGTCAAGTCTAAGCAAATGATGAAACTTGACAAACAAACCTTTGGATGCTTGTGAACTTGGTCATCATGACCATGAGTCAACTTTTCTCCATATATGACTGAAATACACACATTATAGATCGAGCAATGGTTAAAAAATTATTATAATATCATTATCATTATCTTCAACAACATATATGTTATAGTGATGTCAAATGACAATTTTACTCTTACAACCGGCTAGAATAAAGACTTTCACAATTTCACCATGTCGAATAATAGTGAGAAAACAATAGTGAGTTTGTGACTAAGAGCATGTGAAATCTATTAGGATCGTGGTTTGCTACTACAAAAATGAATATCAGTATCAATACGTCCCTTTTAATATTTTACGGAAAAATATTTTTATATAGATCGAGTTGCATAAACTATAAAGCTCAATATATAAAATCATATATACAAGTACTATTAGTGGTCGGTCACAAGTGTATGGAATATTGTAAACCGAAAATGGAGGAGTTGTGATTGTGACTAAACACAACATGTGGAATTAAAAGTAAATTCCTTATTGTATGATACTCATGTTTTCCTGCTTTCTTTTTGGACATCTTTGAGCACACATGCACATTTACAAAAAAAATGAAATGACAAATTTACCCCTAGAATGACACCGATGAAGACTTTCACTATGGTTAAGTACATGAATTAAAAAAAATAAAAACTTTCATTGTCGTCTAAGTACATGCAAGTAATGTATAATGACGATTTTGCCCTTACAGTGTTCACGATGAAGGCTTTCACCATTGTTAAGTATGAAGAAAAAAGTTATGGCAAGAAGCCAAGTATGTAGTCCAAGTGAATGGATGTGCTTCATTCTTTTAAGCTATGCTTTTCTTTTTGGCTTTTCCACAAATCTATGATTCAAGAAAGAGACATGTATATATATTGAGGTTATAGAGAGAGAGAAGTAGAAAATGGTCAAAACTATTGAAGTAGATGTGTGTGTGTACAATTAATGCAAGGGCTACATTTGATGCACTTCACATGATTCTTGGGCATGTCCTTATTGCATTTGAAGCTTTCACATGTTATTGTGAGTTAAATGAAGCTCAAAAATAGATATGATCTATACATGATGAGATAATAATATTGATAACATTGATTATTGTTAGAAATCTGGTCAACAACACAAACTTATCCTTCTACACTGCAAACACAATTATGAGTCTTGGTTTATAGATATCACTTTAACCTCTCTTTTTTTCTGGTTCAGCTTCATACAAATTTTATGAATCACCAATCAGGGGCAGCTCCATTGTAAAATAATAAATAATAAAAATAAAACTGAAGCTTTAGGAAGGGGGCCCAATTTTTTTAGCATTTTAGAGCTTGACTATGTTCTATTCGTATTCGATTCTTCCTCGCCAAGCATAACTCACTCAACTTTCAATCTTTAGATTTTCTGTTGGAATTGCTATTTATATATTTGGTTTTTTTTTTTATTTTTTTGTTAGTTTACGTTTTCACGTTGTAAACAAGTGATTTAGAGTTTAACTTTGTTTTCTTTTCGGCTTTTTACAAGGAAAAGGGTTTTCTTTTCAGTAATACGTACGCTCTCCAACTCTTAATACATGTGATTGTGTACCTCTAGAAATCGTTATCTAAAAATGTGTCACGTCACGTGTTAGGATTCTAAGCAAAAAAATATAGTTTTAATAAAAAGGCCTGATTTTAAAATTCGTTTAAGGCCCACAAAATATTGAGCCAACCCACCCTGGTATCACGTATTTTGTTATGTAAGGTTTTGAAAGCTACCACATGATTATGTTATGTGGTTTGACCAACCAGAAAGGATAGTGACTATAAAAAGCAATTGAGTGCATGGTTACCAGATGCATGTTTAAGCTAGCAAGCATTGGCCGGTTGGTGAATGTGGAATGTTCAACATTTAATGGAGCATTGATGGCTCTATACCAGAATGACATACAATTCACGTGATATTGGGAGGTGGTATAGTAACAACTGGATTTTCCGACTGTTTTGCAACTAAAATCTTGATCCGTTGCTAGTTATGCGACCATTTTGAAGTTGGTTACGCCCTTTTTTAGTCGCAATTGTCCAGTTTTTTTGTAGTGTCTAGAAACACCATTAAAATATGTACTGTATTTGGTTTCATCTATACCAATCTAGTGCTGCTCATATACACCTGATTTATTAGGTCATGTACATTGACCTAATTCTTCTGACTTGGAATTTAAAAGAAAATATACCAACACATTAGTTCAATGTTTGCTAACATTACAATACAAAACTAAAATAAATAAATAAATAAATTAGTTTGGTAGTGGTGAATTTATGCCTCATCTCAAAATATGAAAATATTGCAAAATGTTTTCCGCAGAAATTTTAAATAAGTTAAATCACATACATAATTATAATAAGCTGTAAGAGACAAGATCTATCCAAAACCATTTGATACAGTCTAAATATGTATTAGTCTTGCATTTATATGTTTGGTTGACATATTCTAAACACGATTTCAATGAAACTCATCAATCTCAAAGACTCGCGCAGTTCCGTCAAGGGCAGCGGATACTAGGCGGGTCCCATCTGGTGACATGGCTAGAGATTGGATAGGAGCAGTGTGCCCCCTCAAAGTCTTCATACACTCTCCAGAGAGACTATCCCATATCCTCACTCTACCATCCACGCACCCTGTAGCCACATACCGACTCCTACCTAGCCATGTCAAACATGTCACACCATCCTACAATATATACAAACAAAATACGCAAAGTTAGCCCCAAAAACTTTATGTATGTTACAACAGAATGATGGTGAACTTGGTTTTAAAAGGAGCGTCTGAAATGTGCCTAATGCATGAGGTGCACTAGTTGCTTCAGAGCGTTTGGTTAGCTTATTTAAAACCAAAATCATGATACCATTATTTGGTTAAATTAAACACATGCAACTCATAGACGCCTTCAAATAAAATAAATAAATCGTGTTCAATATTATTTGTATTGGGTCACATGTATATAAAGTGCAAGTGTATCAGGCCTTCAAAGGCTTAGTGAATCAGAAAAAGTTGAGGGGCTTGACCACAATTTTTTGTGAAATATATTGGTTTTTTTTACAAAAACCTAATTTTTTATTTCGTTTCAAAAATAAAATATACCACTTTCTTCAATAAAGATAATTATTTGTTTAACAATGTAGATTCAATATAACAATGTCATTAATATTAGTATGTAATTAAAATAGTAATAAACTAGTATTTGTCTCCAAGCCAGACAATCATCTCGGGTTTCGTATGATTAAAGTTGGAAAAAATTAAAGTTAGCAAAAGACGTACCTCGTGTTCACATGTGCAACGGGCCATTGAGTGTTGTAGATCCCAAATAATAAGTTTTTGATCCATGCTTCCTGTTGCTGCCCAAGGAGAACTACCATAGAAATCAAAGCCAAAAACTTAATCAATTGTTAAATGTATTAAATTATTAATTGCTATATTTATTTAGAAGATAAATCTTTATTTAATCGTATGAAAAAATACCTAGTTGAAAGCGCGATACATTCAACCGAATCTGTATGTGAAGCTAGAGAACTAACAACCTGTGACCAGACTAAAATGTGAAAATGCAAAAATAATAATAATAATAATCAAAATGAAATTAGTATTAAACCTTTCCGGTGGCAATATTCACAGTGTGTACAGAACCATCTTTTGAGCCGGTAAGAACAAGAGACGAGTCCGCACTTATTGCCAAACATGTCAGGCCATCGGTGTGATAAAAATGACCTTAAAACAAGTAAAAATTTATAAGTATTCAAATTAAATATGTTTAACGAAAACTATGTGTTATTTACTTTAACTTATGCACATGATTTGTTTCATAATACATACCTTTAACAACATGAATATTCTCCCCAGTTTTGGGGTTCCATATCCTCAAACTTGCATCATCAGAACCAGTACAAATTGTTTTACCTAAATTAATATTAAAAAACAGTTAAAATAACCGGGAAAAAAAAACAGAGAGGAGCAAGAACATAATCAACATACATACCATCAGGAGTAAAATCCCCACAAGTTACGGTACTAGAATGACCAGAAAATGACATGAGATACGTGCTTCTGTCAGCATTCCACATCCAAACAGTGGAATCATCTGAACCAGCAAGAACTATGTGTCCACGTGGATGCCACCTAACCCACTGAAGAGTCACAGCATCCATACATAAAAATGGTTCACAATATAGTTTCAGGCAAACTACAGAAATCCGTAAGAACTGTCGGCTTATGTGCACATAAGTCCCTAAACTTTGCTTTTGCATGATTAGTTCCATTAACTTATAACACTTAACAAAATTTAACCTTACGTAAAATTTAACAAGTTGAAGGATTTAATAATGCAAAAAAAAATTAGGGACTTATAAGCACAAAAGAGACAATATGATTTTTTTTTTTTCGAATTTTGACCTATATTTTAACAAAAGAAGAATGAAAAAGACATAAGATACATAATTTTCTCTCTGTTCTTTTTTACCTCAATGCCGGCCCCAGGTCCATCAAGTGCACATCTTAGGGTTCCTAAAGATACATCCCAGACTTGGATGACCCCATCAAAGCCTCCGGAAGCAACCAACTGTCCATCATAACTGAAGGCCACAGAGGATACAGAATCCTTATGACCTACACCAAAAGACAAAAATGTCCTTAATCACATACTTGAAAAAAGTTTCTAAAAGAATGCATACCTTGTAATTCAAGAGCCCAGTCTCCTTGACCAATTCTCCAAAGAAAACCTTTGTCATCCCCTCCCCCTGTGGCCACCAATGGTGCATCTGTTGGGCTGCATGCAACTGTGTATAACTCACCTGTGACCAATAAGGGAAAATCAAAGTTAGTTACATCAAGTTCTCCGTTCTCTGCACTCTGCATACAGTTATTTGAAACGTTAAATATAACATAACTATCCCTCATTCCCTCACAATCCACCAGGTAACCTTAACAAACCTATAAAAGGAATGATGGTGAACTCACCGGTATGACCCGTGAATATGTGCATTGAATCATCGGCTTCATCTGAGAGAGATGGAGAGAGAGAGATGAAAATTCAAACAAAAAGTGGAAAATAAAAATAAAATCAAGCAGGTAACTGCATAACTATATCTAAAAATTATTACTAAATGCCAAATCAGATGCCATGTGGCATAAATATTATACACTCTGGGTTTTAAAGCGCAAGGCGCCTAGGGCGCCTCAGAGCTTTGCGCCTACCCAATTTCCCAAAGGCGCGCGCCCATGGTTTAAAAAAACTCTTGAGGCGTGCGCCTCGAGGTGCGCCTCAAGGCGATTCGGTCTGAAAACGCTTCTGAGGCGGCGCCTCAGGTGTTTGAACAGTGGTATGCGCCTCACAGGACTGAGGCGTTATGAAAAGTTGCGCCTCAGGTGCGCCTCAGGGGGTTTTCAGGTATATTTTTGATGTTTTCGACTTTTTGTGACATTTTATGCCTTTTTTATGTGTGTTTTTGATGTTTTTGATGAATTTGATGATGAAATTAGTTAGCATTTTATTTTTTGAAAGATATATAATTATTTATTTAATTTTTTAATTCCGCCTCGGGCTTACGCCTCGGTTCGCCTCGAGGCTTACGCCTCATGAGGCGAAGGGAAAACGCCTCGAGGCTCGTTTCCGTTCTTTTAAACTTTGCGCGCGCCTCAGGCGCTTTTTGAAAGCGACCCCGAGGCGCGCGCCTCACATACACCATATATTTTTATGCATAAAAATGTTGTACCTTGGTGTTTTTGGCTTGTACATATAGGTAAAATCACATAAAAACCTTATTTATAGCTACATTTTAGGTAAATGAAGCTAAAAACTCATGGGATATATATGGGATATATAATTAGTGTGCGCTTCGGGTACAAAAATCCCATGCTTTTTGGATGCCAAAATCAGCAAAACCGCCTTGAGAGCATCAAGGAAAAAAGGTGTGCTGAACCATAGGGTTTAAATGAGCCGAGCAGTTTGTGAGCTACTCGACATCGGCTCACTAGAAGCTCGAATCAAGCCGAGCTTAAATGCGCTCAAGCCTAAAAACAAGCTTGTTTAACAAACGAGTCTGAGCCCGAGCTCGAGCCGGCTTGCGAGCCTATATAAGCATATTATTTATATAATTTTTATGTAATATATAGACATGATACTTATTGTTATATTATTATGGTGCACCATTTGTTTTTAATTAAGCATATAATATGTTGGTGTATGAATTGTTTTCAGACCCTTTGTTAAATATAAAGAGCATATAAAAACTAGTAATTGTGATTCTGCAAGATAACATGAAATAAAACTAATAAGGAATTGTAAGTTTTAGAGTCTTGA
Organism: Ambrosia artemisiifolia; assembly: GCA_032199755.1. NCBI lineage: Eukaryota > Viridiplantae > Streptophyta > Magnoliopsida > Asterales > Asteraceae > Ambrosia > Ambrosia artemisiifolia. The sequence goes on along the minus strand of CM063526.1, from coordinate 2,525,346 downwards.
CAAACCAAAAACTTCAGCATCAGCATCGGAATCTGCATCATCGTCTGCATCAGGAAGATCTAAAACAACAAAGAAAGAAGCTCCATCCATAATATGTAAATGTAAAAAATAAAAAAACATCATATTGTTAAATTATAAATGAAGGAAGATTACCTTCTTCATCTACATTAATTTCATCAACGATGTCATCCTCATCAAGAAAAACCTCACCATGATCTTCACCATCATCGTTTGCAGTAGTACTCATGATCCTTCCTTTTTTTTTGTTACTGGAAGTCTCCAAGAGAATAATATAAATGAACAAACTTAAATAACATAAGGAGGAAATGTGATTCCTTAGTCCTTACACTCATTCACAATATAGTCAAGTGAATAGGATTTATAATTCTAACCTAACCGAATTCAACCATTATAATCGTTTTATTCGGTTCGTTTATCCCGGTTATTATTTGATTGAATTCGGTTCAGTCATCCAAATAAGCAAGATTTGTGGAACCAATCATCGAACGGAATTCACAATTCGGTTTGATTAACAACAGAAAGTGCAAGCAGTTATTTTTTTTATATACAAGAACTGAAACTCTGATAAAAAAAAACACAAGAAAAGAAAACAAAACAAGTAAAGGTGTTAAAACCCTAAGTGCAGAGTTTTATTGAATGAAACAAGGATAGCAGCATCAATTAAGAAAACAAAACAAAACAAAACATGGATGCCTAGACTGACAAGTTTAATTGGAATAAGGGGTTGAAAATAAATAAATATGTATACAAGAAGAGCAAAACGAAAACCTGAAATTGTGATTGAAGACGAAATAAGATGAGTTGTTTAAACCTTTCCGATGGCTGGCCGGAGGTAGAGGGAGGTGGCTGGAAGGATGGATGGAGTTGGAGAGGAGAAGGGTTTTTGTTGATTAGGGCAAAGGAAGGAAGGGAAGGGTCTTTATAGTTAGGGGTTTAATTCGGGCTATGTTTTTAGTTAAAAATAAAAATGAACAACCCGTTTTAGCAAACCAAACACACCAACCAACCTCTAACTAAGAGGGTGTTTGGGATTGAGTTTCATACCAACTTATTGACTTATTAGTTTTTTGAAAAAGCTAATAAGTCAATAAGCTGTTTGTATAAGCCAAAAACACTTTCTGTTTTGACTTTTGGCTTTTAGTTTTTTAAGGGTGGAAAAGCTGTTTTAAAAAGTTAGAAATTTTGGCTTTTGGCTTTTGACTTTTGGAAAAAAAATTACAAATTTATCACCCATACAACCAATATTCACAATAAGTTAAGCGAAACACTTAAAAAAATAACAATCTATTGACTTTTTTGACGTTTCTCATCCCAAAAGCTAATCCAAACACTTTTTTTTAAAACTCCTTTTCAAAAAGTCATAATCCAATAAGCACTTTTGACCAAAAACACTTTTGCATTTCCAAACTCAATCCCAAACACCCTCTAACTGAGGTAGCCAACCGTTAACAGATGAACTAAACAGCCCCTTGGTTGATTAAGGGGATCTATACCTTTGCGTATTTTGAATCTGAAATTCACGGCACCAACCAAATACTAGCAGCGGCGGATATTCATTTCAAATGTTTTGGGCCGTATGAGGGTTTGTATTGCTTCATTTCATACCTTAAACTTTTAATAATATTTTATTTAAATAAAATAAACTGCAATTTCAGTCCTTGTACTCACATTTTAAAACTCTTTTAATTTTGAGGCAACTCTATCTATACTATATTATTATATTATAATGTATGTAACAACTTTATTTTTATTAACAGCCCTAGAATGAAGTAATATAATCATTCAAACTTTTTTATACTTTAATATCTCATCTTAGATACACTTTAATTCATTAACTTTTGCTTAGTTAAATTATATTTGAACTTCTTTTACTTATTTTAAGCAAAGTATCCCCGTGATTCTTAAATAGTCATATTTATTTTATAAATTGATAGTTTATAAAAAAAAATTACATCATAATAATAAGCATTTTATTATCTTTAATTTGAGTATAGTATTGCTACTTTTTTAATTTAAAAATCTTTATGTGCTACGTGATTAACAATTTCTAGGATTGAACAATAACTAAACCGCTCACTGAAGCCAAACCAAAAATCAGACAAAACTGAACCAAAAATAATTGAAAACTGAATTAACCAACATTCGATTTAACTTTAAATCGGTTATTGTTTTCTTTTTGTATCCTTAGTTATCCGAAATCAGTCAAATGGAACCATTCATATATTCATAAGAAGCAAACACGTGCCTGCGCGAAATAAAAAGGAACACAGGCACTTCTAATTGTGTATGGTTGTGTTCGGTTCAATTCGGTTATTAGCCTTAACCGGCCCGAAACAAAAATTGACATTATCGGTTTATCGATCTTATTAACCAATCAGTTAATTGGTTCAGTCTATTTGGTTAGATTGTCGTTTTTAGTTTGGTTTGGTTAATTTTGGTTAATAACCAAAACCAAACTTTGGTAAAAATTTTGCTTAGAGGTACATGAAATGGAGGTATAAATGCATGAAATGATGTATAAAAGATATAAGTATATGAATGGTTCAGTTTCGGTTTGTTAATTTTGGTTAACTTAGGGTAAATAAAAACCGATATTAGGTTAACTCAGTTTTGGTTAATTTTTTGTTCGGTTTTGTATGTTTTTTGTTTGATTTTGGTTGAGAGTTTAATTATTGTTCACCATAAGATATTGTTAATCACGTAAAAAATCAATTTTTCAATTAAAAGTATATAGCAAATTATACTCCTAATATGGTTTAAAGCTGAGTAAGGGGCTTTTGAATTATAGTGGCTGAAGAAATATGTAACAACCGGCAAAAATAAGGTAATTCCGTACAGATTAATTAGTATATGATTAACGTAATTAAATGCAATTATGTGTGATTTAATTATCAAGGCCTTAGGAGATAGCAATTTCCAAATAGTGCATAGGAATGCATACGTTTAATGGAAAAACATGATTGGATCATGTGCGAATAAGCTATCCGGTATGGACGTTGGCAATTACCCGGTAATAATCAAATAACCGAAACGGATCCCGGACACCCAGAATATAAAATAAAGGGTATTTTCATAAGATATAATGAGTGTTGGAACTCCAAAACCATAAATGAAAACGTCTTGTACAAATCTCCCGGTAACGAATAAAATGCGCGTACCGCACCCGATACGCGTATAACTCATAATTTCACCCGGCAAAGGCCTAAATAACCAATCAACACTTAAATTAGACTATATTTAAGGGTTATTAAAGGTATTTTTAATGTCCGGATAACGCGTGATTAAAACCCGAAAAATACCCGAACGACACCCGAACGACGGGGGATTAAACATAACAAACAATGGGTAATAATTTGAAGTTGTGGACCCCACATAAACCCACATGGGGGCCGGCCTAAAGGCCAAGGGATGTGTCCATGCAAGTGTTGAAGTAATAATAATCTACACTTAGGTTAAGCATGCACATGTGTAAGATAAAGTTGTAAGAAAACATTAGTACAAAAAGCAAGCTACTTTCTTGTCCCCCCCATGCCAAATTTTCGGCCATATGGCCATAGGGTCCAAGGCAACACTTATTCATCATTACACTAGTGTATGCATGCATGGTGGGTCTTGTATAAAGATCATGATAAGATTACAACCCTTTAGAAAGATTTGCAAGCAACCTCCTACCTATACATACATACATACGGCTATATACATACACACACACTTCATATCCACCCAAGATCACCTAAGTACACCATACAATCTCCTTTAGATTTTACAAAATCCATGGAAGATTACATGTGATATTATTATATAACATGTGTTAGATACATGAGTTAAGAAAGCAAAATCTCCTTCTTCCTTCTTCCTTGATGCCGTGGGTTTCTTCACACACACACACACTCTTCTTTCAAGTTTTTACATCTCCAAAACACTTAAAACAATCCATCATCCAAACCCCTATTGTGTGTTTCAAGCTTGGAGCTTAACCACTAAGGAAGAACACACTAAACCCCTCTCAAAATCCAAGGTTTTGTCTTCCCTAGCCATGTGCTAGTAGTAAGCTTCTTAACCTTGTTTTTGATTATTATTATTCATGTATGTGTTCTTAGAAGCAAGTTGTACATGAAGGGTTTAAAAGGTGGTTTGAAACATAATCTTTAATAGTTTTTACATGAGTAAAATAGGTGATTAAAGATATGTAGATAAATCATGGATTGGATGATGATAAAGTAGTGTTCTTGAAAATGTATAAAATTTACACATACACTAAGTAGGATGATGATTTGATTAAGATTTATGGAAACAATCTTGAATGTGTTAAAAAGTAACTTTAATCATCTTAATATGATCATCTAAGACATAATAAATGATGGAACATGTTAGAAGTTCAAGAATAAAGAAGATGAAAAATTAAAGTTTACTTACTTAGAAGAATGATATTTTGATATAATGGGCAAATACATAAAACACACATACAAGTAGTCTTATATATGGAATATAAGACTAATAAAAGTGTTTTGGTACAAGAATAACTTACCAATAAAAAGATGAATCTTCAAAGTCCACAAACTTGAGTGAAAAATACTAACTTTGGAAGTTAGAGTGGAAAAATGCAACATTTGAAAGTTAAGGGACTAATATTGTAACTTTGAAAGTTAGAAGACTAAAATGGATATTTTAGAAACTATTAGTCCAAAAATGCAAGGATGGAAAGTTTGGTGTCAAAAGTATAAGTAATAAATTTCTGAGGATGATTTGGGTAAATACTAGTAGATATACTTGGGTATTTTTGTATAAAAGTATATTTTTGAAAGTTATAAAAATATGGATGGTATTGACATAAGGATTTTTATAAAATAGAGATTTTATAAAAATATTAAACAAACTTGAGAAACTTATACGAAAATGAATACTTTTATATAAATGGGAATATAAAAGTATTGGAAACATTTTTGTAGTTAAGTTAACAAGTTGGATTAAAAATACTTAAGTATTTTAAATCTTCCAAGTAACATGTGTTAGGAGGAAGAAATATGGATAATATTTCTATAAAACACATGTTGGGAAAGACTTGGAAAATTGACTAATCGAGTTAAGGTATCGAACTAAGACGCGTTAACAAACCATACACGGACGAATCATGAGAAAATGCCATTGCGGCAAGATGAGAAAGTATATATTTTAGGAAGTAAAATATATATATACATGGGTGAAAACTAACAAACACTTTCCTAAGTGTTAAGGGAATTATTCGTGGGAGAAAAGTATAACATAAACAAATAAGACGTTAAACAAACGTATATACTTAACAAGAAAAACTACGCATTTATATATATGTACGCTCGTCTCGGCAAAATTCTAGTATATCTACTTAATGGGAAAGTAGATATGAGGAAAGGAAAGCGAGACGAGTAGACAAGGATATATATATGTGTATGCCGTACCAACAAGATCCTAGTATATTTATTTGAATGGGAAAATAAATATACGGTATGGTGAGTTGAATCGGGTGTTAAGAATATACAATCGAACGACAAGATCTTAGCATATTTGTTTAAATAGGAAAACAAATGTGCGGCAAAGTGAGTCGGGTCGGGTGTTGAAATATATATTATATCGAGCGATGCGATCTTAAGTATAATTATTTAAATGGGAAAATAATTATATGTTAAGTGAAGTCGAGTCGATGATAATAAAATACAAGTTAAGGAAATACTAACAAGAGCAATATATAACTTGTAACACAAAGGGTAATGTAACGCCAACGAAACCTAGGATACGCGCTTAATTAAACGGGATTTGGAATAACTTGTGGTCGGGAGTTGGGTGTACAACTTGCCAAGGCACATGCACTATAGGAATAGTGACTCATACGTCCAGGACGTTTGTAGGTGCGAGGCCCTCTATGCTATCTACCTAGTGAGCCAGACAGTGTTCAGGTGAGTTTCACGGCCCCATTTTACTGTTTTAACTGGGGGAAAGATATGTTTGTCAAATATTGTCACATGTTGAAAAGGTTTTCAAAGGTTAAAATGTGATAAGTGGTATGATGAGTACTTGAGCAGTGATCGCCACTCGGGGTTGAGTCCTCTCTTCCGTAATCATTAATTCAGGGAAATGAAACCGAAAGAATATTTGGATAGTACTATTGGTGCCTGACAAGGCCCACCCCTAATCGATAGCGTCGATTATGCATCGGCGTATGCCTGGGGTGCACGTATTCTGAAATTAAGTCGTTGGGTTCCGAGGAACGACTTGGAGCGGGGCATTATTATTAGTCTTGGTTTGGTTATGGGGCTCAAGGGATTGCTCATCATTATAGTTTGTAGGAGCTAGCTACTCCTTACAAAGGCCACCAATTGTGCAGGTTTCGTACATGTTGTAAAAACGGAATATCGATCGACAAGATCCTAGTATAATTATTTAATGGGAAAATAATTATACGGTAAAGTGAGTCGAGTCGGTGGTTGTGAAAATGTTGCTGTTATGGAACTAAAACCTGTGAACTCACCAATATTTTATATATTGACGTCTTTTTAAACATATCTTTCAGGTAACTAAGTGCTGAATAGATATGGGGCTAGTGCGGTGGAATTCGGGATGTCGGATACTGGTCGGGGTTTCATTCATTGTTACCATCGGGTTGGAACATAAACGGAAATACCCCCACATTGAAACTTAATGTTCATCGTTTTATGTAATGCTTTGTGCAATATTGTAACGAGATACTCATTTTCGACATTCTAATAAATTGATCTTTTCTAATTAAATATAGTTTGTGATAATCTTGACTTTGATATGCTTTCGAGCGTTGCGCCACGTGTTTCCGCCATTGGCGTGGTGCGACAGAAGTGGTATCAGAGCCAAGGTTGTAGCGAACTAGCATTTTTGAAAAATCTAGACTATAACCGGTTTTGGCTCGAAAACGAAGTTTTCAAAAATAAAACACAACGAAATATTTTCAGAAAAGAAAGAAGATTGTACATGGATTGTACAAGGGGAAATTCCGACCGACTAGCCATGTGTGTCGATATATGAAGTATTAGAAAATGCGGATAAGATGTCTATGTTGCATAGGAATCCGATTTTCTAAGATTAAGTTAATACATATACGTAGTACGGATATTTTGCCAGTAAGGTTGTTGTGTCACGCTTCACATTAGTCCACACTTCTGCACCGATCACCGGTACCAGCCAAGAGGAAGGACACTGTGGTCTACGAGGAGCCTACCTGCTTGCCTGTAGACGGGATGATCGGAAGGACTAATCTCTATCGCGTTAATGGATGTCGCCACGTTGTTTGTGATTTGGAGGCGAAACTAGATCAAGTCTCTTGTTGTATGAAATCTCGGTTTTGGATCAGGAAGCTCGGAACTAGCGGGCAACAAGATTACCTGGCAACACAAATTATCATTACGGGTGCACACGTAATAATAGTTTGGGGTGCACGGTAACCTTGGTGGGCGCTAGGGCCGGGATTGGTGATCACTCCTTGTCTTAGTTGTTCTTGTTCTTTAGATTCAGTCTTAGTTTTGATTGACCAATGGGTTAAATGGGAGGTCTCGCCGATGTCCCTTTATTCTGATCCTAGCTAACCTAATAAGCTTTCTTCGACATTACCTTTATGGTACGAGCACGGAAGAGCTCGAACGTCTATTCATGAGAGAAATTTGACGTAAACCCACGCATTGGATAGTGACGGGAGACGAAAACTTCCTTGTGTAGGAGCTGAATGTCTCCACCACAAAGTTCTTCCAAAAGGAGCGGGCATACGAGGATGCGCCGCCTACCGAGGAAATGAATGCCCGGTATGATGCGAGGAATGCTAAACTTAGAAACCCAGTAAAGACTTAGGGCGCGTCCCTGCTAGGCTAGTGCGTCTAGAGAACGGGACCCTGCGTGGACTAAATATGAGACTCGTGGCCGTGTGCTGCGGTGTTATCATGGCGAATAAGTCATGTTCGACCTAACGCATGCCCAGGTTGTCTTCAAGGGTTGGGTATTTTTCTTCTCCAGTAGGAAGACAGAATCGAAGTTGCGGGATTAGGAAGCTTGATCATTGTTATCTGGAAGGCTCGATAGCCCTCGTCTGAATCGACAGTATTGGTTGTACCAATGCAGACATGGACTGATGGTGAAATCAGCATGCCATGTTGCACATTCGCGAGTCATAGGACTGTGATAAACTTCGACGATGTCAAGAATTTCGGACACTAATCACGACCGCGGCATTGTTGCCAGTGTTATGATGATGGCGCATAGTAGAACAGCAAGCCCCAGTCGACATTTGGCGATGGACTCACTCGGAAGTGCATACGATTAACTCGTGGGAATCCACTACTCGATGTATTGAGTATTCAAGTGTGGATTAACAAACTTCGCAATAGCGCTGGATCGTGTTCGGAAGATGAATTGTGACGGACTCAGCATGTTGGTACTTGTGTCATACTACCTTCCTGAGGTACAAAGGTTATCATCAGACTCTTCTATCTACCTCCTGTTTGTTTTTCAAGGATTATTGGTAGTCCCGCTTCAGTCGAGGAAACGCCAGAGTAGATTCATTACCTGTACTGTGTCTGAATCCGTCATAAATCCTAGAAAGTGGAACCACACTTTGGGAATCGTAATCGTAAGAGTGTTCTGTGATTGTCAGAATGTTGCAAGATGCTTTTTGCTGACATTAAAATCCCCCTCGAAAATCGAACGACGGAATACTGGAAGTGGTCATGTTTATCTGGTAAACTTACCTATGGGACGGAAATCCCATTGCTCTTGTGGCAATAACATTCGTCACCCTCGTCATGACGACGAGACTAGTAATCTATTAGGGGCGGCAAATGACGCGAAGTGTTTTCCATCAATCCCCATAGATATTGAGACGTTGCGTCCCCTCGTTACGGTGATTTATAAACTAAGGTTGCAAGGTCCATTCGTTGTGGACACGGTGACCTGTCTAATCTCTTGCCGTATTTCGATACTCTCACGGCATGGCCTATCAGGAAGAAGGTTCACCGGCCTCGCTTGAGTGACAGAGAGGCATTCCAGCCAATTACTATCGGTGCTAGATAGCATGTAAGGAGACCCTAAAGAGAAGAATGACTCGGCTGGGTAGCCAGAGTCGGTATCGTCTTCATTTTATCGTGGTGTATCGATAAATCGTGATCCTTCTACCTCTACTTGCTATGCTCGTTGTGACCACTACCCTTGTTATCGGGAAAAATGTAGGTTGGTTTCCAGGTCCTATGGATACCAGTCACCACACATATAATAGCTACGACGAGTTTAAGGCTCCAGTCGAGCCTGACGTTGTTGCTCCTATTATTATCCTATGGCTCAAGCGAATCCTGTTGGCGCTATTAAGTGTAGCTCTCGCTGAGTTTGTTGTTATCAGTGGTTCGATAGCACTTATCGAACTTGATGTCATCGTTTCTATATTTGTTGTTGAGTTCATTGTTGTCGTTGTCTGTACAGTCCAGGTTGGGCTTGATGATGTTGTTCTATGGCTCTGCTCGGGTTGACGTTGTTAATTTTGAGGCTCCTGCAGAAGTGAATGATATTAACAAAGACGTCTCTATGACCCTTTCCAGGCCGCTATGACCATCTATGTGTCTTTGTGGAGTTTGTTGTTATTAATTCCATTCTCTTTGAGGCTTTCATTGAACTACTAGTTATCATTCCTTGGGCTCTTAGGAAGTCTAACATTGTCAATGGTTCTCAGGCCTCAGTGGAAACTGTCGATGTTTCTGTTGCCATTGTTTGAGTGACTCATAACAAGCCTCTGGTCGTTCTCTCCATGAACAATATCGGCTTGAGAAGTCAGCCAAATTATGTGGAACCCGTCATTCCCATTTATGTTATGACGACTAATGCGCCAGCCAATCTAACCAAGTTCTACCATTGAGCCTATGGAGGTTAGGCCCAAGGCCGAAGGTACGAATGAAATTCCCACCTCCACAAGTGATCTGAGACGCACGGGGATGCGTGCCCACCATAACGGAGCTTTATGGTGGTGTGGACTATGGGATTCTCCGTGTTGAGCGTCATATTGTCGCGTGCATTCGTGCTACTGTGTTACCCCCCCCCCCAGCCATTGTGCATGCTTGCAGTTGCATTATTTTGCTAGTTGCGTATCCAGGTGGTTACGCTGCATTGTCAATGATGCATTACTGTTGTTTACTGCTCCTGCAGTAGTGTAGCCTTGCCGCCGTATTTCTCTGTGTCGTACGGTTCCTGTTGCAGTGTTGCCTTATCGTCATGCTTCTCGGTTATCGTGTCACTCCCGGGCGGTGTTCCCTAGTTGATGTGCTTCGTGGATTTGTTGCTGACATTGCCATGTTGTTCCTACTGTCGTATTGCTCAGAGGGCGTATTGCTACAGCTGTTGGATTACCTCGACGACGTGATGATTTGTCGTTTACATTGCTCTTGTTTCTCTCGGAATGGAGACATCACCTAAACCCCTCGTGCCGTCATTGTTCTATTTGTTTGATTATGTAGTGCCGACATTGATTATGTAGGATTTCCGGTGTTCAACGGACTTTCTAAAAGTCGTGCTTAGACACTCTAGCCTTAGTGATTACGTGTATTCCCCTAAGGTCTGAATCTCGTGGTCGTCTGAGTAGGTGACCGAGTCATGTGCCGACTCCGGTATATGCTCACGCATTTCGTGAGCGGTACATCTTCAGAATCTGAGGCACCAGTGACGCTATGTCCAGCCCTAACCTTTCACGTGCAATTTGGTCGCCCAGCGATCGGTTATGCAAATCAATGTCGGGAAGAAACCCTGTGATCTACACGTGACAAGGCGAGACTTGCCTTTGTGATAAGGGATTTCGAATACGTCTCGAACCTGAAGGTATCGAGTAATTATGAGCGATATTATGATCTATACCTTTGGGACTAGCAAGAGTTGAAAGGTTCGATTCAATTATTGCTCACACCAGTGGATTCATTTGGAGTCATACGTACCATCCTGATGGTTATGGGAATACCGTCGTGGACCCACCCATGGGCGTGCATTGGTGAAGTCCCTGGTACATGATTAAGAGGTTTAGGAACCCTGAATCTAGAAGGGCGTGTAGCATTATCTACTCTATAAGGGTACTACCCTATCATTACGAAATGGTCGATCAGCTCGGCCTTTCGATTAAGGTGGTTATTCGTTTGATGGTAGGCTTATCTTGCCTTGGTGTCATTGAGTATATTCTTGGAATAGTCGAACTCTTTCGAGCTTGGGTCGATACTAGTGTTCCCAGTCATCTTTAAGTAGCATTACTCACGCTAGAGCAAAACCCCTTATCCTTGATAGACGCTGTTGGAGACACCGTAGTAATGTGAGCTGCCAGGTCAGGGCGTATGGCACCTGACTAATCAGGACGAGTTGGAAGGCTTACATATTCCGCCCATATGTGTGACTACCGAGTCATTGAATGGGATGCCTTATGGGAAGGCTCAGGACTATTACTTGAGGTGCGATCTCAGTCGTTCGTTCGTTGTTCTAAGTAACGACTTTGGCGCATGAAGCTGTCAAGACGTGAAATCTATGTCAAATGCATGCATCTATGCTCGATTTCGCCATTTACCTCGAAGGATTCCGAAAGGATGGAACCTTCGATGAGTGAGGGTCCCGGTTTCAGGACCCCTTTCACTCAGATCTCCGCCAAGGATCGGAAAGTCAATTTAAGGACGTGTGGTCTGTATTATTCAGAGTTGACTCACTAGGTTGCTAATAACGATAGGACACCAGTACACAGGAAGCACATATAACAGAACTGGTACTGGATACCCATGGTTGGGTAGCTACTGGTGTTCTGTATACTTGTCGTAATGGGGGCCAACGTGTTGATATGTCATAATAAACCTTATACGTTGTTCATTGCGACAACAAATTATAATGTTTCATATAACTCTTTTCGGTATAGACCCATGTGCTGGAAGCATCTTGCCGTTGGTGATGAGTCGACTCGTTCTACTCGAGGATTGTGGAATTGTACGGCCCGGGCGCCATGTATACACTGCTTAATGTAAGGGGACTGAGGGGTGAAAGCGACGCAAAAACTTTCGACCTCCATCAGTCCACAATAAGCGTCCTAGTACCATTAACCACAATTACTCAGGAGGAAAGCAGCAATTCAATACCCAGAGGATTCTACGGAAATAAAGTCCCATTCTGAATGTGATTGTTCGGTCGACAAGAACCTAGTATATTTATCTTAATGGGGAGGTAAATATACGGTAAAGTGAGTCGAGCCGAAGGATAAATAAAATGGGATACCCGACGAGGTTTCCAAGGGGACTTTTTGTGATGCGGTAAGATCACCTGTTTGACATCACCATGACACCCGAGGTGTCCCGGGGTCAGATGTGACCCAAGTGATGATCGATTGTTGCTTGGAGCCCTCTCGTTCCGTACTCATCTGTGGCTTCGAGATGAGGCATACGGACAGTTACCTATACTCTCGGAGAGAGTTGTGGCTAGACACCGAATTGCCAACTTACATTATATCGAATTGTAGTGGTCACTCTACCTCAAGTTCGACAAACTTTGTACACAAGCATGGGATATTCAATTTGAGACGAGTATGGTTTGTCATTCTCGGACAAATTGAATGTACTTGACGGAACTGTTCCATGTCGACACGATTGATGTTCGTGGCAGATCAAACCCATGAGCTTCCTCACCAAAAATTCCTATGTGATAGGAATTAGCATCCCAGTGTTCGGGGTGTACTTCTCAAAGCCCTTGGAGGGCATACGTGTAAATCTCCAGTGCGTCGATTGACAGACGGAGATAGATACATAACCTGGTTTAGGTTATTCGGGAGATGGCCAGTAGATCTTGCAGATTAAGAGCTGTTCGGATGAGATGCGAACCTATTAAGAAGTCATGCAGATAAGGCGAAGGCCTTAAGAACTTCGGTCTAATAATAGGTTTTCACTAAGAGTCATACTTCGAGAAGGTGTCAATAAGCTTAGAGATTGTGGTAGGCCAAGTTCCTAATACTTCGGTGGTACGGAGATATCAATCGAGATTGGTCTCGTAATGATTAAACTCGGACTATCGTAAAAGCTTAGTGGGACTCTTAATGAATCCCGCAAGTCTGGCCTGAGGAAGTTTTGGTCAATTCCTCGACCGGCGGAAGTCCGGTTGACAATAAGCTCTACGATTTCGGGAAAACCGATAGATATGCCAAGATGGGATGACCAAGAGCTTAGTCGTAGTTGAACTATGACACTGTGTTTGATAAAGCACTAAGCGTGAGCCGAGCATGAATCTGGGCTCACTAGGAAAGAGGAGATCTCATGAAGCGCAAACACCCCGCCCTGTTCAAGGATACTATTGTGATGAGTAACTTGAATTGAATTCCGGGACGGAATTCTCTTAACGGGGGGAGAATGTAACAACCGGCAAAAATAAGGTAATTCCGTACAGATTAATTAGTATATGATTAACGTAATTAAATGCAATTATGTGTGATTTAATTATCAAGGCCTTAGGAGATAGCAATTTCCAAATAGTGCATAGGAATGCATACGTTTAATGGAAAAACATGATTGGATCATGTGCGAATAAGCTATCCGGTATGGACGTTGGCAATTACCCGGTAATAATCAAATAACCGAAACGGATCCCGGACACCCAGAATATAAAATAAAGGGTATTTTCATAAGATATAATGAGTGTTGGAACTCCAAAACCATAAATGAAAACGTCTTGTACAAATCTCCCGGTAACGAATAAAATGCGCGTACCGCACCCGATACGCGTATAACTCATAATTTCACCCGGCAAAGGCCTAAATAACCAATCAACACTTAAATTAGACTATATTTAAGGGTTATTAAAGGTATTTTTAATGTCCGGATAACGCGTGATTAAAACCCGAAAAATACCCGAACGACACCCGAACGACGGGGGATTAAACATAACAAACAATGGGTAATAATTTGAAGTTGTGGACCCCACATAAACCCACATGGGGGCCGGCCTAAAGGCCAAGGGATGTGTCCATGCAAGTGTTGAAGTAATAATAATCTACACTTAGGTTAAGCATGCACATGTGTAAGATAAAGTTGTAAGAAAACATTAGTACAAAAAGCAAGCTACTTTCTTGTCCCCCCCATGCCAAATTTTCGGCCATATGGCCATAGGGTCCAAGGCAACACTTATTCATCATTACACTAGTGTATGCATGCATGGTGGGTCTTGTATAAAGATCATGATAAGATTACAACCCTTTAGAAAGATTTGCAAGCAACCTCCTACCTATACATACATACATACGGCTATATACATACACACACACTTCATATCCACCCAAGATCACCTAAGTACACCATACAATCTCCTTTAGATTTTACAAAATCCATGGAAGATTACATGTGATATTATTATATAACATGTGTTAGATACATGAGTTAAGAAAGCAAAATCTCCTTCTTCCTTCTTCCTTGATGCCGTGGGTTTCTTCACACACACACACACTCTTCTTTCAAGTTTTTACATCTCCAAAACACTTAAAACAATCCATCATCCAAACCCCTATTGTGTGTTTCAAGCTTGGAGCTTAACCACTAAGGAAGAACACACTAAACCCCTCTCAAAATCCAAGGTTTTGTCTTCCCTAGCCATGTGCTAGTAGTAAGCTTCTTAACCTTGTTTTTGATTATTATTATTCATGTATGTGTTCTTAGAAGCAAGTTGTACATGAAGGGTTTAAAAGGTGGTTTGAAACATAATCTTTAATAGTTTTTACATGAGTAAAATAGGTGATTAAAGATATGTAGATAAATCATGGATTGGATGATGATAAAGTAGTGTTCTTGAAAATGTATAAAATTTACACATACACTAAGTAGGATGATGATTTGATTAAGATTTATGGAAACAATCTTGAATGTGTTAAAAAGTAACTTTAATCATCTTAATATGATCATCTAAGACATAATAAATGATGGAACATGTTAGAAGTTCAAGAATAAAGAAGATGAAAAATTAAAGTTTACTTACTTAGAAGAATGATATTTTGATATAATGGGCAAATACATAAAACACACATACAAGTAGTCTTATATATGGAATATAAGACTAATAAAAGTGTTTTGGTACAAGAATAACTTACCAATAAAAAGATGAATCTTCAAAGTCCACAAACTTGAGTGAAAAATACTAACTTTGGAAGTTAGAGTGGAAAAATGCAACATTTGAAAGTTAAGGGACTAATATTGTAACTTTGAAAGTTAGAAGACTAAAATGGATATTTTAGAAACTATTAGTCCAAAAATGCAAGGATGGAAAGTTTGGTGTCAAAAGTATAAGTAATAAATTTCTGAGGATGATTTGGGTAAATACTAGTAGATATACTTGGGTATTTTTGTATAAAAGTATATTTTTGAAAGTTATAAAAATATGGATGGTATTGACATAAGGATTTTTATAAAATAGAGATTTTATAAAAATATTAAACAAACTTGAGAAACTTATACGAAAATGAATACTTTTATATAAATGGGAATATAAAAGTATTGGAAACATTTTTGTAGTTAAGTTAACAAGTTGGATTAAAAATACTTAAGTATTTTAAATCTTCCAAGTAACATGTGTTAGGAGGAAGAAATATGGATAATATTTCTATAAAACACATGTTGGGAAAGACTTGGAAAATTGACTAATCGAGTTAAGGTATCGAACTAAGACGCGTTAACAAACCATACACGGACGAATCATGAGAAAATGCCATTGCGGCAAGATGAGAAAGTATATATTTTAGGAAGTAAAATATATATATACATGGGTGAAAACTAACAAACACTTTCCTAAGTGTTAAGGGAATTATTCGTGGGAGAAAAGTATAACATAAACAAATAAGACGTTAAACAAACGTATATACTTAACAAGAAAAACTACGCATTTATATATATGTACGCTCGTCTCGGCAAAATTCTAGTATATCTACTTAATGGGAAAGTAGATATGAGGAAAGGAAAGCGAGACGAGTAGACAAGGATATATATATGTGTATGCCGTACCAACAAGATCCTAGTATATTTATTTGAATGGGAAAATAAATATACGGTATGGTGAGTTGAATCGGGTGTTAAGAATATACAATCGAACGACAAGATCTTAGCATATTTGTTTAAATAGGAAAACAAATGTGCGGCAAAGTGAGTCGGGTCGGGTGTTGAAATATATATTATATCGAGCGATGCGATCTTAAGTATAATTATTTAAATGGGAAAATAATTATATGTTAAGTGAAGTCGAGTCGATGATAATAAAATACAAGTTAAGGAAATACTAACAAGAGCAATATATAACTTGTAACACAAAGGGTAATGTAACGCCAACGAAACCTAGGATACGCGCTTAATTAAACGGGATTTGGAATAACTTGTGGTCGGGAGTTGGGTGTACAACTTGCCAAGGCACATGCACTATAGGAATAGTGACTCATACGTCCAGGACGTTTGTAGGTGCGAGGCCCTCTATGCTATCTACCTAGTGAGCCAGACAGTGTTCAGGTGAGTTTCACGGCCCCATTTTACTGTTTTAACTGGGGGAAAGATATGTTTGTCAAATATTGTCACATGTTGAAAAGGTTTTCAAAGGTTAAAATGTGATAAGTGGTATGATGAGTACTTGAGCAGTGATCGCCACTCGGGGTTGAGTCCTCTCTTCCGTAATCATTAATTCAGGGAAATGAAACCGAAAGAATATTTGGATAGTACTATTGGTGCCTGACAAGGCCCACCCCTAATCGATAGCGTCGATTATGCATCGGCGTATGCCTGGGGTGCACGTATTCTGAAATTAAGTCGTTGGGTTCCGAGGAACGACTTGGAGCGGGGCATTATTATTAGTCTTGGTTTGGTTATGGGGCTCAAGGGATTGCTCATCATTATAGTTTGTAGGAGCTAGCTACTCCTTACAAAGGCCACCAATTGTGCAGGTTTCGCACATGTTGTAAAAACGGAATATCGATCGACAAGATCCTAGTATAATTATTTAATGGGAAAATAATTATACGGTAAAGTGAGTCGAGTCGGTGGTTGTGAAAATGTTGCTGTTATGGAACTAAAACCTGTGAACTCACCAATATTTTATATATTGACGTCTTTTTAAACATATCTTTCAGGTAACTAAGTGCTGAATAGATATGGGGCTAGTGCGGTGGAATTCGGGATGTCGGATACTGGTCGGGGTTTCATTCATTGTTACCATCGGGTTGGAACATAAACGGAAATACCCCCACATTGAAACTTAATGTTCATCGTTTTATGTAATGCTTTGTGCAATATTGTAACGAGATACTCATTTTCGACATTCTAATAAATTGATCTTTTCTAATTAAATATAGTTTGTGATAATCTTGACTTTGATATGCTTTCGAGCGTTGCGCCACGTGTTTCCGCCATTGGCGTGGTGCGACAAAATAGAGGGGGTTTTGATATTTTAAAATTTGAAATTTGAATTATTTATCAACGCCACTTATGCTGCATTTTCTCTTTATTTCTTGAATATCATCTTCTTTGTCTTTGGCTTCACGCAAACTCTATGCCTCGCTATAGAGTTTATGGATTCTATTGAATAGTAATTTTACATATGTGATTTTCTAAGTATTTAACCAAAAATTTTGCCAAAGTTTGATTTTTGTTATTAACGAAAATTAACTATACTGGACTAAAAACCGATAATCTAACCATATAAAACAAACCAAATAACCAATTGTTTAATAAGATCAATTAACTAATGACTTTGATTTTAGTTTCGGTTGAGGCTACTAAAAGCCGATAATCTAACCATATAAAACGAACCAAATAACCAAAAGGATATACAAACACGTGTAAAGGTAGAGACGTGTTAACAGCAAATGAAGCCAAGCATTGTACAAGTGTCTATGCAGGTGCACATATCTGATTGGTAAAAGTACTATTCATCATGTTTAAAAATTAATTAATATATATGAAATTAATATATAGGAAAATACATGTATGGATTACTTACTTATCAACCAATTTTGAACTTTTAAGCTTCTTTTAGTAAACCTTAAAATAAGGCTACAAACAAACGAATGAACAAGAATAATGCCTTGTTCGTGTTTGTTTGTTAAGGAACTATATGTGTTCACGAACAATTCATGAATACTTACTGAACAAGATTTTATGTATGTGTTCGTTTGATAAGAAAACGCTCGTGTTCATGTTCGTTTGTAATTTTGTTCTCACATTGAGTTTCTTCTCATTTGATCCTCCCCTGTATATATATATATATATAGGGGATGGATATATAGGAAACCCTATCTTCATGAAAAACCCCTTAAACCCTATGGTGACCATTGATCAAGTTTGATCAATGGTCCATGATTAATTTCAATTTAATAATCAAAAGCAAGTGGGCCACTATAATATAAAATAGAATTAAGGGTAATATGGTAATCTTACTAAAGCAAGTGGGCCACTTTAATTTTCTGAATCCTAGGTTTAAAAAGCTTGATTTGACCCTTGTCAAGTCACCTCTCTCCTACTTTCCAGCACCAATATTAACGTACGTTAGTGTTGTGATAGAAAATTCTGACCTCGTGTAAGACATTGCTAACATGTGTTAACAGGCATATACTAAAAAGTACAAAAATAAAAGAACGCATAAATTGTATATTTATTTAATAAATGATAAAAACGATCATTACAATCAATACTAAAAATGTATCAAAAAAGTTTTCATACATACATAATTATTTGTGAAATGATAAAAAACTATCATAACATAAAAAAGATCTAGCTATGCTTCATTCGTGATACCCATTTTCATCTTTAACACGAAACATCTCTTCACCTACAAAAAAAAAAAAGATAACACGTGTTAGTTGGACTCTCCGAAACATATAACGAGACATCACTAACATGTGTAGTGTAATTCTAAAACATATGTTTTACTGAATTAACGTATGTCATATGAACCCTAACACACGTTAGTTGGGCATATACTACGTATTTCATATGAACCCTAACATTTGTTAGTTAGGTATGTACTAGCATGTGTTAGCATCACTAACATGTGTATAAGCAACACCATATATGCAGTGCCAAGTATATCATACTCAATTTTACTATGTTAATAGAACTACTCAAATACGATTAATAGGGTTTGAAATCCAACAATAATAAATTTAAAAAATCAAATCAGAACCCTAGCACCTGTTAGTTGGGCATATACTAGCATGTGTTAGCATATTCTAAAATCAAAACACTAGCACACGAAATATATAATATAATAAAAGACATCAGTAGCATGTGTTAGCATATTCTAAAATACATGTGTTACTAAAAATAACGTATGTCATATGGGTCCTAGCACCTGTTAGTTGGGCATATACTAGCATGTGTTAGCATCACTAACGTGTGTGAGCATACAAGACTCGGACCGCAAAAAATAGACATGTACCCTATACGAGTTCATAACAATTTCACTTGCCAAAAATTTATTAAACATAATACAAAAATTATTTAAACACCCTATTCGTAACAAAAAAAAAATTAAGTAGAATCAAAACACTAGCACACGAAATATATAATATAATAAAAGACATCAGTAGCATGTGTTAGCATATTCTAAAATACATGTGTTACTAAAAATAACGTATGTCATATGGGTCCTAGCACCTGTTAGTTGGGCATATACTAGCATGTGTTAGCATCACTAACGTGTGTGAGCATACAAGACTCGAACCACAAAAAATAGACATGCACCCTAAACGAGTTCATAACACTTTCATCATAATTTCAGCCCAATAGATGAAACAATTAGTTATAAACATCTTTAAAGCCCAATTAGTTATTCAAAGAATAAGCCGTACAAATAAAAACAAGTCAAAACATAATAAATGAAAGGTAAGCCCAACATATAAACAAAAACCCAAACAAAACCCATTTAGGAAGCTAGGTTAGGGTATCAGACAATAACAAAAAAATGCGCCGCACTTGGAAAAAAGAAGAAAACAGTATCTAGTGAAGAAAAAACAACCAAGAAAGAACGTTGAGAAGAATGAAGAAGCAGACGGTGATTGTGTAGCTTAATAGGTTCGTTGCTTCTCTTCCTCATTATTATTGACCAGAAAAAAGCCCTCGCTTTTGACAACATGGTTCATAACCAAACTCAGATTCAAAGAAAAATAAAAAAAGAACAACAGGAATGGAGGCCCAATGAGATGACGGTTGTGCTCTGTTTTGGATCTGCTCAACACCGATGATTTTTTAATGTGTTCTATTTTGGTACTGCTCTGTTTTCTTGAACAGGATGGAAGGTGGATCCAGTTCATTGTCTTCGAGACGCAGGTGGTGGCCGAGTGTGGTGTCAGGTGGTGGTGGTGTTCAGAGAGTGGCGTTGATTGTGGTGGTGGTGGTGGTGGTTCTAAAGAGAGACAGAGAAGGGGGAGGGTAGAGAGAGAGGGAAATTGAATTTGAAAAAAAAATAGGAGAGAGAGGGGGGGGGGGGGGGAAATACTTTATATAGGGAGAGAGAGAAGGAGGTAATGAAAATGTCCAAATTGCCCTTTCTAATATAATATTATAAAATATTGGCTTGGTTGATGTGGATGAATATGGTCCATTCATTGGGTTTTTTGGGGTTTTTCATCTAAAGTGGGTTTATTCCATATACTTCCCCTATATATATATATATATTGACGTCTTTTCAAACATATCTTTCAAGTAACTAAGCGTTGAAGGATGCATGGCTAGTGCTAGTATGGATCATACTAGCATCGGAATATTTTGAGGGGTTTCGCTCTTATTTTCCATGGGTTGGGATATAGTTGAGAAACCTCTACCTATGTTTAAAATTATGTTTGTTAAGTAATGTGTGTGAAACATGAAACTATTTTTCGACGTTTGAATAAATTATCCTTTTTCTGAATTACTTATAGTTTGAGTTAATCTTGACTTGATGCTCTTCGAATGTCGCGCCACGTGTTTTCGCCATTGGCGTGGTGTGACAAGACGACATTGTGGTACGGTGATTTTTTATAAGAAGAATGAGCTTTTTTATAGTGTAGAAGTTACGTTGGTGTAAATAATAATTGTTTGAGTTTTGTTGGTGTAAATGAGTTTTGTGAGATATATATATATATACATATAGGTCAAGTGTAAAATGAAAACCCGCTTGAGTTGAGAAAACCTTCGAAAACCATGTAAAAAAACATTTTTTTCTTTGAAAAAAATAACAAATGTAAAATACATGTTTGTAAGCGTTTTGGGCCAAAAAAATAAAAAAAACGCCGATGGGATTTTTTTTAAAAAATAAACAAAGTTGCTAAAAACATAGGTAAATAGCTGAAAACATATGTTTTTTAGCAACTTTGTTTATTTTTTTTAAAAAAAATCCCATCGGCGCTTTTGTTATTTTTTTGCCCAAAATGCTTAAAAACATGTATTTTACATTGGTTATTTTTTTTTCAAAAAAAAATAATGGTTTTTTACATGGGTTTTCAAAGGTTTTCTCAACTCAAGAGGGTTTTCATTTTATCTCTCCCATATATATATATATTTATATATATAGTTGCCAATCCCCTGGTGGTGGAGTGGCACCCTCCTTGCTTTCTTTATGGGAGGTAAGGAGTTCGAGTCCTGCCGACATCAAAATATTGCTGGTGGGCCAGGTTTTACCGCGGTGGGCCTTCGGGCGGTGAGTTTTCTCCAAGAACTGGTGTGAAATTATTGGTGGACCCAGGTGACTCTCGGAGTATTCCTTTGTCCAGTGGGTACTTCGTGAGTGATCGGGATTGATTTGTTGGTCGTTCAATATATATCTATATATATATATATATATATATATATATAGTTGAATTAATTTTTTTAATAAGATGACCATTAAACGGTCGAATCCTGACGGCACATTCCTTCTTCCAATGCTTCCATCTCTTGCGACCACCATCACGAGGCCATCCATAGCGTGGGGGGAGGGGGGTTCCCGGCGCTATGGGTGGCCATGGCGCCCCCCATTGAGCCCTTTCACCCCACTACGTTTGATCTTAGAAGCAACCCTAAACACTTTTTTGTTTCTAAATTTAAAAATACATTAAACGTTTTAATTTAACTAACCAAAAACTGAAATTCATTAAAATAAATAAAAAACTAAAATTAATTAAAATAAATAAAAGTTGCATTAATTTAGAAATGTCAAAAATAAAAAAAAAAATTACCCATCGTCGTTCTTATCGAGGTATGATAGATTTAAAGAGGTAAGGTGTTCCACAAGATCAAATTGAAGTCGAAAATATGTATTTTTCATCTCGCAGCTCCTTAAGAGTATTATCGTTGAAGCCTGGCTTTAAAAGGGTTCGAGAACGGTGAAGGTTTAACAATTTTTGATAAAATGAATGGTGTTTATATAGAAAATACAACTTTTTTAAACGTCCCAGTGGTAAAAAAATTGACCGTTACACCCATAAAACTTTATGATAACCTAAAAGGGATACCCGATGTAGGGGGCGTTGTAGCCGATCAGCTACCCCTACCCGAGACCACACCTTCCTCCCCAAATCGTAGTTACAACAAGTTCCCCAAAATCGTACATATGTAAAACCACAAGGGTTGTTTTCATAACCACCCTCCGTATATCGTCTGGCCACCATGTTCATCCTCCGTCACCGTCTAATCTACAACCACAGATCTCACCTTCTCTACTCAACTCTCTCCAAATCATCATCATCTATCGACCAATACCCTTCTGCTTTACGAACCCAGTTCATCGATTACCTCACCACCAACCTCAACTTCTCCAAAGACTCCGCCATCACTTCCCTC
This sequence comes from Ambrosia artemisiifolia, assembly GCA_032199755.1. Classification (NCBI taxonomy): domain Eukaryota; kingdom Viridiplantae; phylum Streptophyta; class Magnoliopsida; order Asterales; family Asteraceae; genus Ambrosia; species Ambrosia artemisiifolia. The sequence continues at coordinate 2,502,532 of CM063526.1, read as the reverse complement.
TCTAAAATACGCCGTCTCTCCACCACCAAAAACTGCGACTCCGTTATTCTTATCCTCAAATCCAACCGTTTCAACGACTCCCAGATCAAAGAAATTATCACATCTGCACCCAGGGTCCTCTTCTACAGACCCAACCAAACCCTCGACCCTAAACTCAAGGTTTTTCTAAACCTTGGACTCTCTCATTTAGACCTAGTACGTTTAATTAAACGTAACCCCAGTTTGTTTGAACTGGGTCTAAGTTCAAGGATTGTTCCCACTATTGATTACCTTAGGATGGTTGTAGGAACTGATGAGAAGGTTGTTGAGGTTATTAATAGGTCTAGGTGGCTGTTTTCGACGTCCGTTGCCTTGAAGTTTTATACTGGGAATGTTATGTTGTTGAGGAGTTATGGGTTTAGTAATGAGCAGATTGGGAAGTTTGTTGTTAGGAATGCTATGCATTTCGCGCAGCCGTCGCAGTGGTTAACCAGTAAGTTTGATTGGGTGGAGGGTAAGATGGGGGTTTCGCGCTATTCCAACGAGTTTTTTAGGTGTTTTAACGCGATTGCATCGAATAGTGTTGAGAATATGGAGAGGAAGATGGAGGTTTATAAGGAGTTTGGGTTTAGTGACACTGAGTTGTCTATGCTGTTTAAGAATCAGCCGCATTGTTTTGCGTTGGCGGAGGATACAATTCGTGACAAGTTGAGGTTTTTTATGGGGGAGATTGGGTATACGTCGGGGTATTTGGTTAGTTGTCCGAGTTTGTTCTCGTTGAGTTTGGAGAAACGGGTGAAGCCTAGGAATGAAGTGTTGAAGGTTTTGAAGGAGAGGATGTTGTTAGGGAGTAAGTCGCTTATTACACTTGTGAATTATCCGGAATTGAGGTTTAGGGATTATTTGCGGGGGTTTGAGGATGAGATACCTAGCTTGTATGACACTTACGTCAGTAGCGTGAGGTAAAATCGAAGCTGAACCTAAACCTGAGCCCGAAGCCATTGTTTTGTTTTGTGTTAGGATTTATTTATAAGCGTATGAGGTATGATGACTTGATTATTTCAAAGGGTTGAGTTACTTTGTACATGAAACATGTTATCTTGCTTTTAAAGAAGAATTGAAGAAGTCTTATTTTGGCATAGACGGTGTTTTTGTTAGTTTTGAATGTATATCTGTTTATAATTGTGTTATTAATATTAGTAGCTTTCTGTTATAGTAATGAATGATGTGGTTCTGTTGTGGAGGGTGGATGTGTGCATGCCCAACAACCCTATCACAAATTTGTGGTACACTGATCTAGGATATGAATCATATGATCTGATCTATTTTGCAATCGCATGTAGTGTAATGTGGATTTTGGATACACTTGAAGGCGTGTGTGTTATTTTTGTTGACTAACCCGCGGGAGAATTCTATGGTGAACTGGAAATTACTTGTAAATCGGTTGGATTTTGTGCAAGAAAAGTTGGGGATTTTGATGAGTTAGGAAGTTTGTATACATGACGAGTAACATCCTAATTACTTGTATGTATGGATAGCTTGAATCCATGTGATCTTTTTGGACTTCTCAACCCCATTTGATAATTTGAAAGGAGATAATAGATGTGTCAAGTTGAATGATCTATCTATTCTTATTAGATTGATGGTAAAATCAAAGAAATTTGTGTGGTTTGATGTTGGTATAATTTGATATTCATATATTAAAATTTTCCAAGTTACACCAAAATAGAAGGTAAACGGGCAACAAGCTGCGCCGCCACCCCTTTCTGAATTGCGAAACCTAATCTACTAAATACAAAACTTTGCCCCCCTAGGGATGAACTGTTGCTGTGGATAACCCGTTGGACCCTGGTCAAGAAACTAATAGCTTCTGGTGTTAGGGAGCCGAAGGTATCAAAAGCAAAGGGAACAAAGACATGTTGGTTCGCTGCACAAGCTTTAGCGTGCTTATCCACTTTCTTCGATTCCGCTTTTCTCGCTGCTTGTCCAGCTACAAACCCATTTTCTCTTAAACCAGTAAAAAGGAGATACCCCTGTGAGGTCCACACAAGCATGTTTCCCCCTAGCCCAGCCAAAGACGAGAAGATCCGCTGGTCGCAGAGTAGATCTCCCTTCCATAGGGCCTGTAAGGAAGTTCACCGGAGCCTCCTTCTTGGCAGAAATCCCAGCTCTTCTCAAGATGTCCCACAATACGTCTCTCACCCAGTCATGCCGGTACTTGAAACCGGGGAGCTCCTTGCAATGAACTGCGTGCTCCCCATATTTATCCATACAAACTTTATGGCAGATCGGGCAGGTTCCATCTTTTGTATACATAGGGATCATCAACCTGTATTTGAGAATAGTCCTGTACTCTATTGCAGACATGCATTGACCTAAACCCTCAATCGGGATAACAGTCAAAAAATCCTGGGCATGGGGACTCTTCAGGCATTAGATCACCGCCTTCTGGCGGGGGGACAAATCAAAGGTTTCTCCCAGTCTCTTAGCGGTTTTGCTAAACAGGGCATTCGCCAAAGTTTGTTGTGGCTTCGAGGGGGCGGTGTCCTTATTAGAAAATTGTCAATATCAAAGTCTGGGAGAGAGACATTTAAGTGTTCTAGTGCATGCTGATAGTCCACGTCAAGCCCGACAACCCCACTGTTCCGAAGGATATGATCTTGTGTAGAGGATGTGATTTGACACGAAAACAGGATTATATGATCATACAAGTTACTAAACCAGGTGCGGAAACCCTAGCTTAGAACAAACTGATATAAACTCAATCAAAACACAATCAAAGTCATTTTAAAAGCTTTTCATAGATTAACTCTTTCAAATAATTGCTTACAGATTGATTACAGTTAATCTAGCACACTTCTAAACACTCTCAGACCTCTCTGGAACACACACCAAAAAACACACACTCTAAATGACTCTCTCTACATTACAAAATCACAAAATCTATTTATAGCACCTGCACATTCGCCCAGTCTCACTGGTCGAATGTAGACCTTTTCCACATTCGCCCACATTGAGTGGTCGAATGTGTCTTCTGTGTAAACCTGTTCCAGATTCGTCCATTGTACAAGCTACCTTCGTCCACTACATAAACACCTTCGCCCATTCTGTTCTTCCTTCGCCCCTTTTACCATTTCTAACACATGATAACAAATCTAATCATTAGTCGCAAAAACGCATCTACAAACTCCCCCTCGACTATTGATTAGATCGTTTTCTGTCTTCGTCCATGGCTTTGTTCAGCAGCTTGATTCTGAGCAAACTCTTCTGTTCTTTTGTCATCTCAGGCTCTAACCTCCTCTTTACCGGCTTTGATACATTTGCCATCTTCACCTTCTTGCCAAGTTTTCCTTCCAAATTACTTCCAGCATTAATGTCATAAGCAAAGCAAACACCAACAACCTGTGTGTATTTCTTTGCTTGATCTGCATCGTTTGGCTCATGATGAATCGGATTATAAAAGAGCATGATGATGTCTTCGAAGGTACAATTGATCAACCACATAGGATCAAATACATGAACATGCTTGTATTTGTCCTTTCCATCTCTCAACACTATCACAGCTTCTGCCTTCCTCCAATCATAATACCAGAAAATGAAGTCAGCACTGAAGTGTTGAGGCATAGGCATTAAAGGTATCTTTCTCATCACTTCAGGTGCCTTATAAATCAAGGTAACCCGTTTCAACTTGGTTCTGGGATCAATATCCCTGTGAACTTTCCTCCGGGGATATTGTGGTTTGAATCTGTTCCACTTAGTTCTACTTTCCCAAACCAATTTGTCTGCACACCAACCGACATGTGAATTATTCACTGAAGCACCCGACATTTGGAATCTGCATAAATCTCTAACCGCCCAGTACGGTAGAGTCAGCAAATCAATGAATCTGTAAAAGTACAAGATTCCAGATTCCCACTTAGCAGCTAAACACTTCAGCCTGCCTAAGTATGTCCACCCGAGAGCTCTGCCTCTGAACTTCGCATTGTGAAACCTATAAAAGTTTCCTTGAGCTTCAGGCTTCGGTCGGTTTTCATCCATCAATCTTAACTTCTTCAAATACAGGGGTGTCTTTGTCATCAGAGTGACTTCCAACATCCTTTTCAGGAATAAGTGGAATCGACTCATCAACAATGAACTCTTCAAATGTTTTCCCTACCCTCTGTGCAAGCCCATCCAAAATCTCCTTTGCCACAGATGCAGGTACTTCCCCTTCTTCTAGATCAGGATCGTTATATTCCAATTCATATCGCATGTCATCAGTTTGGAATATTTCAGCAAAACGACCTGTGAACTCAATGGTCCATTCTCTTCTCTCTAACATGTCCTTATATACTTGTTTTGCATCATCAGATAAGGACCTCACCTTCTCATTCCAAAACACAGTCTCATCATCAACATTCTCACTCTTCTTTGAACTTGACTCACCTGTATCTTTCTTCTTTGAAGGTGGTCTCTTCTCGAATGTAAACTTTGATGTATCATCTCCTCCATCATTATCATCACTACTACTACTATCATCCTCCTTTTGACTTCCTGAACCTTCAGCATCATCATCATCATCATTATTATCATCTTCATCACTCTTTTCCGATTCTTCATCCTCATCATCCTCATCTTCCTCTTTGTCAGATTCAGATGGTTCAAAGTCAACCTGTTCAACCTCTTTCTCTTTATCCTCCTCACCCTCCTTCAGTTTGGGTGCAACATTGTACAGATTGTCTATCAGCTCACTAAGGCGTTTGTTTTCAGCCTTCAACTCTTTGTTATCTTCTTTAATTGCCTTGTATCTGTTTTTGTTTCTCAGACACTTTCCTTCAAGCTTCTTATTCTTAGCTTCTAGCTTCTTTACCTTCTCGTCTATCTCATCTTGATTAGACTTTGAAGCTACAACGATCTGAAGCATTTTCTCTTCATTTTGCTTGAACTTGGCAATCTCAGCTTGTTGAGCTACTAGCATCTTCATCATGTCGTCCATTCTTTTATTCACTTGCTTCATCACTTCGTCATCCACAGTGACTTTCTTCGATTTGGACTTTGACTTAGATGGCTCAATCTCAGTTTCTTTTCCTTTCTGAGGCTGTGTAAACATGTTAAGAACATTATCCAGTGCAATATTGAATTAATCCACTGGTAATGTTGTAGCCTCCTTAGTCTTTTGCTTCTTAGTGGCTGGTGAAGATTGTTTTGACGATGTTCCAGCATCAGGTAATCTCTTCCCTTTCAAAAGTAAGTTTAATTCTTTCTCTCTCAGCTGCTTAGTACTGGTCTTCTTGGCCATGGTTTTGTGTTTGGGCTTGGGCAAGTTTACTACAACAGTTTCTCCTTCATTCAACTCGTCCAAATTTACAGTCAAACCTTCATCTTCAGCACCAACAGACTGCTTGCTTTTCTTAGCTTCCTCAATTGATCTGTTAAGTGATTCAGACTCACCAACCAAAGTGGCCTTTTGTTTGGTAGACCGGACATTTTCAGCATCCGAATCCCACTGTTCTTCAGTCTCCGTCTCCTCTGAATCAACAGACTCTTCATCTACCAAACTTGTACCCTTCTTAGCAGTAGATTTCTTCCTCACCGCTTGTTGTTTTGAACTCCCTTGATCTGTCTTTCCCTTACCCTTCCCTTTGGCTCCGGGATTGACAACTTGTCTCTTTCTCTTCGTACTTGCATCAGCATAAACTAATGGATCATCATTATCACTATCACTATCAGGATGCCTCGCTGTATTCTTTCCAGGATCCATGTAATCCTCTCTAGCCAAGGCTCCAAACAATCTTCTGTAAGGTGGTCTCTCATTGTCAGGCACACCTTTATAACCTTTCATTCTAACCAAGGTTCTAACATTCATATGATCCATAGCAAGTATCTGTGTAGGATCCTTCTTCAAGTTTGGATATTTGTGATCGAAGATCATCATCAGAAATCTAGGATAAAGCATGAAGTATTTCTTCTTCAATCCTTTCAGCATCTCTAACATGTGATCTAAAATCATCCCAGCAACGTTAAATGGTTTATTGAGAGTCAATGCAACCATTAACGAGCTCAAACTCTTCCTCATCACGTCATAACCCCCACTAACACATCCAAATACTAGTATGATGACGTGAGCAAAATACTTGAACTGCACGCTCAGCTTCCCTTTATACATAGAACCATCAGTAATCGGTCCTTTGTATTTCATCCTCAGAAAACAGGCTTTCTGCTCAGTCCAGGATAATTCCCTTGGATCCTCACTTGTTTCAAACTGGATCTGGAGAGCTTCTCTGATATCTGCTTCAGTAATAAACATCTCCATTCCCTGAATCTTGCTTCTGATTATAGTTTGATTATCAAAGTAATCATACTTGGCGTTGTTGTAAAAGTCTTCAACTATATCCTTGTAGATGATAGTTGGTGTGGCCAAAGCATAAACCACTCTGCATCTCTTCAGAAACTTGATAATCTCAGTGAACTCCACGTTCTTCTCCACATCTCCAAGATACGCGCAACAGTTATGAGTCTTCTCAAACGGCCATTTAGTACCGCTTGATGATTCTCCTTCTTGTACAGTCTCTGGAATAGGATCAGTCACTGCAGTCTCCACAGGAATCTCAATATTTGTTTGTTCTTCAGCCATCTGAAACGTAAAATCAAAATAAACGTCAAAACACGAAATCGTCAAAAATTCAAAATTTTAGGCTTTTGGAATTCCACATTCGCCCATAATTAACTGGTCGAATGTAGATTATTTTGGCCGAAGGTGTAAACTTCTGGTCGAATGTAAAGTGATTTTGATTAAAATGATACATTCGTCCGTTTTAGTCTACCTTCGTCCGTCCAGTTCCACCTTCGTCCGATCGACGAGCCGAAGGTAGAATCTGATTCCCCCAAAATTTCAAAAATTTTCAATCTTTGTTTTTAAACCTTGATTTTGATTAGAATCACTCCTAATATGACCGACTAAGCTTCGTCATTCATCAATTGTCCCTAATTTTCATTTTACATCAGTTTTCAATAGGAATTAGGGTTTATATTGTTTCATTCGATCAATCAACGATTAAACACTGTTGTTATCCTAATTCCTGATACATTCTCCCCCTAAAACTGATGTGGGATGAAAAAGGTATCAAAAATAAGCATTAACAATCAGTTAAACACCATGAACCCTAAAACCCTAAGTCCGGTTCATAAAACAAACGATTCCGGCATAAATCCTTGACCATTACCTGTAAAAATTATATGAAAATGATCAGTGAACACTAGGGAAGAAAAGGCACAAGCAAAAGATTCAAAAGCAACAAGGTCTTGTTATGGATGAAAATTTGAAAAAGTTAAAGTGGCTGGTCGAATGTGCAAGAGGCATATATAAAGACTCCACCTTCGCCCATTCCATCTGGACGAATGAACAAGATTTCCACCTTCGCCCCTAATGAAAGGCACGAAGGTAAAATTGTTTCACCCGGAAGTGGATTTAGTGCTAAAAGCCACATTCGCCCAAATTGAAACAATCCGAAGGTGAACAAAATTCCACATTCGTCCCAATTAAGGGCGAATGTAAAATGGAAATTTTGAAAATTTTGCCAAATTACAAATTCGAATCCCGTTCAACATTTTTCAATCCGTTAAACTTCCAAAACACAAATTTTTACTTTTAGAATGATACAAAGCCCAGATGGTGTTGTCAAATCTCAGAAATTGACTATCAAGCATCCCCGGTTATCAAAAATAAAGCAGAAATGCAAAAATTTTGGATTTTTCTGAAATTTTATCAAAAACACACCTAAAATCTTTTTGGATTTTGTATCTTTTTGACATTAAAAGTAAATTGCAACAAATAAAATGCATCAAAGTAAATGAAAGCAGTAAACATTTTGTGAAATCCGGTCAGAGGATCATATCAGTTTTCTGAGAAATCTGATCACAGCGTTGATCTTTTTGTTTAATATTATCATTAGAAACAGTATGTGATACGGCAATTGCTGATATTGTGGTCCACGTAAGCTCACATGCAGACAATTACGCAATGCTTTAAAATGATACGAGTTAGGTGTATTAGACTAACACGATGTGGTGCCCACACACACGACATACTCCCGTATCAAGTAATTGCACAAAGCTTCGTCGTAACGCGTGATTATGCCAGAGTTATCCGTAAAAGTTACAAAGTATATAGCACAGAGGTGTACAGGTCAGCAAATGAATGCAGCAGAGTAACATGTGCGTATACACTAGGTTGAGGCTGATATTAATCACTGATTTGCATCAGATGATCAATACGATGTAATAATGACCTATGATCAATTAAAACATAAAGTTCCTCAATTCGGTAACTTCCGGTTTTGGCAATTAAGCTCTTTTAGCAAATATTCTGATAAAACTAGGTCCGTAAATCAATACGACAGAAGTTTATCAGAATATCCCGGATAACCATAACATAACGACCCGAAACCTCAGATTTTGGCAATCCTATCAAACGAAATTACGGTACTAAGACCATATGCCCATGAGGTGTTCAGCCACGAACGCGTAGTTCGTTATGTTTGTATCACTAATGCACGCAATATTTAGTCTACGAAGCCTATCAGCATATCACACGTAATCAACACACGCCTCATAAACTATACAATTCTTTAGCCTGTGTCAGATTCCCACTGATGTACTATCATTTCCTCTGTTTTACCAGGAAATCATTTTTGATTTTCTAATTTTTAGGTCTTTTTGAATTTTATAATGTTTTTGGTTTTTCTGATAAAATGGCTCCCCCTAAAATAAAGAACATATTTTTGGGATTTTTGATTTTTCTGAAAAATAAAGACAAAAATTTTGAAAGAAACAATCCACTCGAAAGCATCAACTTCTTTGAGGATTACGATAGTAAAGAGAAATTCCCAATTAGCAAAGAGAAATTCCCAATTAGCAAAATATAAAAACTAAAAACTAAAAAACGATAAACCGAGGTGCCGATTAGTCCTGTTTTTCCTTTATATTGTTTACTTTTAAAAGATATTCAAAGCGTGAACGGTCAAAGGCTTTAGTAAACAGATCTGCACGTTGGTAGTCAGTATGTATTTTGACCATATCAATCAATTCCTTAGCGTAACAATCACGGATAAAATGATATTTGATCCGAATGTGTTTCGCTTTAGAATGATTATCCGAATTTTTAGTTAATGCAATTGCGGCTTCGTTGTCACAGTAAATAGGAGTTTTTAGAAACTGCAAACCGTAATCCACCATTTGTTGTTGAATCCAGAGTACTTGCGAACAGCAACTCGAAGCTGCAATGTACTCGGCTTCACAGGTAGATTGTGCTACGGAAGTCTGTTTCTTGCATTGCCAGGTGATTAACCTGCTCCCGAAAAACTGGCAACCAGCTGTAGTAGATTTGCTATCTTTGTCACAGCCGCCCCAATCTGCATCACTAAAAGATATGAAATCAAAATTATCATCATTAGGGTACCAAAGTCCTTTTGAGGGACAACCCTTCAGATATCTAAGGATACGCTTGACCGCCGTCAGATGACTTTGTTTCGGCTTCGATTGATAACGGGCACAGAGACACGTTGCGTACATAATATCTGGTCGAGACGCCGTCAAATACATCAGAGATCCGATGATTGCTCTGTATGTAAAAGGATCCGTCAGCTCCCCCTTAGCGTCCACTCCAATCCCGTGATTGGGTTGAATCGGGGTATCCATCGGCTTTGAGTCCTCCATCTGGAACCGGCTCAAGATGTCGGAGACATATTTCGTCTGGTGAATGAAGATCCCGTCGGGTCTTTGGTCCACCTGCAAGCCTAGGAAAAACTGCATCTCCCCCATTGCGCTCATTTCGAACTTTTCCTGCATGACAGTTTCGAACTCCCTGCATAAAAGCTCGTTAGTTGAACCAAATATTATATCATCAACGTATATCTGTACTAGAAGCAAATCATCTCCCGTCTTCTTCGTAAAGAGGGTGCAATCGACGAGGCCGCGCTTAAATCCTTTGGTGATGAGGTATGTACTTAGCTCCTCGTACCACTGTCTCGGAGCCTGGTGCAAGCCATAAAGAGCTTTGTTCAACACATAGACCTTATCCCGGTGGATTGGGTCCTCAAAGCCTGGTGGCTGCCCTACATACACCTCTTCCTTGACTTTCCCGTACAGAAATGCGCTTTTCACGTCCATCTGATAAACTTTGAATTTCTTATAAGAAGCAAACGCGAGGAACATCCGAATAGCTTCGATTCGTGCTACCGGTGCATAGATTTCGTTATAATCAATCCCTTCGATTTGATGGAAACCCTGCACAACCAATCTGGCTTTGTTACGAACAATTACCCCACGATCATCCTTCTTACACTTAAACACCCATTTGGTGCCAATCTTCTTCCTATCCGGCGGCAAATCCGTGAGCGTCCAAACTCCCAATTTCTGGAATTGTAATAACTCCTCCTGCATAGCTTCCACCCAGGCATCATCCTTCAAAGCGTCCTTGTAAGTCCTTGGCTCTACCTGCGACACATGACACGCAAACGACCAATCATTTTGACTACCAGATTGTTGGATTTTGGCATATAAAGCTAAAGCACCAAAACTCTCTGGCGTATTAACGCTCTTAAGCTGTCCTCTGGTCATAACACTGCTTCCAGGATCACCGATTACTTGCTCCAGCGGGTGAATACGATGAATCCGAGATTCCGGATAATCAGGTACTTGCACTCCCGTCTGAATAGTCAAGTTCTCTACAGCATCCAGATCATGACCCGTATTTGATGATGAAGCCACATCTGAATTTGGAGTTGGGTTCACTGGCGGTGCCTCTGGTTCTTCAGCTTGATCAAGAATAGCTTCTTCAAATTGTTCATCTTCAGATTCTGAAGTGTCTAATGAAGTTGAAGCCTCTTGAAATATCTCTTCTTCTTGTATAGGAGCATTTGTATCATTAGAAGCCGGTAGGGGGTTCACGGTGATAGGACGCACCAACGGTGAAGTTGTTGCATTTTCACACTCGTAAAGTAATCGAATAACAGCTTCTTCAACCAAGCTATCTAGATTGAATGATTCAAAGAAATCTTTGTAATCAAACATCCAATCAGGACCCGTGCCTTGAATATTTTGAGTATATCGTTGAACTTCCACGTTAGCCCAGTCTTCCACACGACGAGTTCGCTTGTTGTATACCCGTTTGAGCGGGGTTGCATATCCAACAAAGTAACCCTCCTCGGCTTTAGGACTAAACTTTTCGCTTGGATTCAACATGGTGCAAGGCGCCCCAAAAGGTTCTAGATACTCTAAGTTCGGCTTTCTTCGGTGTAACAGCTCATAAGATGTTTTACCAAACTTCTTCACTGTTAGAACCCGATTTAATGTGTAATTTGCTGCATAAATCGCCTCGTTCCAGAACATTACTGGAAGATTTGAATCAGCGAGCATTGTTCTAGCCGCTTCAATTAGAGTCCTATTCTTTCGTTCAGCAACACCGTTCTGTTGAGGGGTGTACGGAGCCGAATATTCATGATGCATCCCTTTGTTTTCACAAAGTTCATCCATCTTGGCATTTTTGAACTCCGTCCCATTGTCACTCCGAATTCTCTTTATCTTCACATTGTAGAGATTCTCCAATCGAGTGAACAGAACTTTTAGATTGATAAAAGTGTCGCTTTTATTCTGCAAACACATCACCCATGAAAATCTTGAGTAATCGTCAGTGACGACTAAACAATAAAGCTCCCCAAGATGACTTTTGCGCTTGACTGGTCCAAAAAGATCCATGTGCAATCGCTCTAGTGGCATCTCAACAGAGTTAACCTTTTTCACTTTGTGGGACTGTTTGTGTTGCTTCCCCTTTTTACAACTCACACACTTGTCATTCAGATGGAAATGTTTCACGTTTACTCCATCGACAAGTCCATTTCTCACAAGTTGATTCATTTTCTTCAGATGAATGTGCCCCATTCTTCGGTGCCACATTATCGATTCTTTCTCAGTCGCCTTAGACAAAAAGCATGTTATCTGCCCCTGTGATGTCATCGCCTTGGACATATCAAGAATGTATAGATTGTTGACGCGAGGTGCCTTCAACATTATCCACTCTTTAGGAATTGTAAAGCCCGGTTTCAGAATATAGCAGGATTTGTCATCAAAATGCACAGAAAATTTCTTGTCACATATTTGACTGACACTCAACAGATTATAGTCTATCTGCTTCACATACGAAATCCGCTCGAAACTCACTATCCCATTGCTCACACTTCCTTCCATTGTGATATATCCGCCTTTGTTTCCTGCAAACGCTACATACCCGCCATTGATGTTCTTCACGTCGAAGGAGAGGATGTTGTTAGGGAGTAAGTCGCTTATTACACTTGTGAATTATCCGGAATTGAGGTTTAGGGATTATTTGCGGGGGTTTGAGGATGAGATACCTAGCTTGTATGACACTTACGTCAGTAGCGTGAGGTAAAATCGAAGCTGAACCTAAACCTGAGCCCGAAGCCATTGTTTTGTTTTGTGTTAGGATTTATTTATAAGCGTATGAGGTATGATGACTTGATTATTTCAAAGGGTTGAGTTACTTTGTACATGAAACATGTTATCTTGCTTTTAAAGAAGAATTGAAGAAGTCTTATTTTGGCATAGACGGTGTTTTTGTTAGTTTTGAATGTATATCTGTTTATAATTGTGTTATTAATATTAGTAGCTTTCTGTTATAGTAATGAATGATGTGGTTCTGTTGTGGAGGGTGGATGTGTGCATGCCCAACAACCCTATCACAAATTTGTGGTACACTGATCTAGGATATGAATCATATGATCTGATCTATTTTGCAATCGCATGTAGTGTAATGTGGATTTTGGATACACTTGAAGGCGTGTGTGTTATTTTTGTTGACTAACCCGCGGGAGAATTCTATGGTGAACTGGAAATTACTTGTAAATCGGTTGGATTTTGTGCAAGAAAAGTTGGGGATTTTGATGAGTTAGGAAGTTTGTATACATGACGAGTAACATCCTAATTACTTGTATGTATGGATAGCTTGAATCCATGTGATCTTTTTGGACTTCTCAACCCCATTTGATAATTTGAAAGGAGATAATAGATGTGTCAAGTTGAATGATCTATCTATTCTTATTAGATTGATGGTAAAATCAAAGAAATTTGTGTGGTTTGATGTTGGTATAATTTGATATTCATATATTAAAATTTTCCAAGTTACACCAAAATAGAAGGTAAACGGGCAACAAGCTGCGCCGCCACCCCTTTCTGAATTGCGAAACCTAATCTACTAAATACAAAACTTTGCCCCCCTAGGGATGAACTGTTGCTGTGGATAACCCGTTGGACCCTGGTCAAGAAACTAATAGCTTCTGGTGTTAGGGAGCCGAAGGTATCAAAAGCAAAGGGAACAAAGACATGTTGGTTCGCTGCACAAGCTTTAGCGTGCTTATCCACTTTCTTCGATTCCGCTTTTCTCGCTGCTTGTCCAGCTACAAACCCATTTTCTCTTAAACCAGTAAAAAGGAGATACCCCTGTGAGGTCCACACAAGCATGTTTCCCCCTAGCCCAGCCAAAGACGAGAAGATCCGCTGGTCGCAGAGTAGATCTCCCTTCCATAGGGCCTGTAAGGAAGTTCACCGGAGCCTCCTTCTTGGCAGAAATCCCAGCTCTTCTCAAGATGTCCCACAATACGTCTCTCACCCAGTCATGCCGGTACTTGAAACCGGGGAGCTCCTTGCAATGAACTGCGTGCTCCCCATATTTATCCATACAAACTTTATGGCAGATCGGGCAGGTTCCATCTTTTGTATACATAGGGATCATCAACCTGTATTTGAGAATAGTCCTGTACTCTATTGCAGACATGCATTGACCTAAACCCTCAATCGGGATAACAGTCAAAAAATCCTGGGCATGGGGACTCTTCAGGCATTAGATCACCGCCTTCTGGCGGGGGGACAAATCAAAGGTTTCTCCCAGTCTCTTAGCGGTTTTGCTAAACAGGGCATTCGCCAAAGTTTGTTGTGGCTTCGAGGGGGCGGTGTCCTTATTAGAAAATTGTCAATATCAAAGTCTGGGAGAGAGACATTTAAGTGTTCTAGTGCATGCTGATAGTCCACGTCAAGCCCGACAACCCCACTGTTCCGAAGGATATGATCTTGTAGTTTCCAGGACTGGGCTCTAGATGCCACAAAGGCATAAACCCCAACATCTCGAACTGAAAGGAGGCCCAAACCACCTAGTCTTTATTGAATTTCTCATTAGTTTTTATTGGTTGCAATGACAGGCGTTAACAGACATTTTACTACAATAAAGCATGTGAAATCCAATTTACATAATCAGATTGTTTATGAACATTTTAAACAATACTTGTATTCCTTACACTCAAAAAACCGCTTAAGAATATGCGTCTTGAACATGTAATAGCTTGTTTCGTATTCAAAAGATCATAAAAAAAATTTTAACGACAAATTTTATTATACCTTGATTCCACTTACAAGAATTTGAACCCATAATCTCAAATTTGTAAAGGGACACTATATCACTTAACATAAAACTTAATCACCGTCAAAAAAAATGTGAGCTTTACTCTATGTTCTCGAGTTAACTTAAAGAGAGAAAAGAAAGGAAAAGAAATGATAAATATCCTTTCCTTTCAAATCGAAAGGAAAACTAAACTAAAATTTTTTGCTTACTTTTCATTCCATTTTCTTTCTTTTCCTTTCATAAGTGAAACTCGGGAACACACAATGTTTTGTTTTCCTTTCTTTTTCTTCCTTAAACGAAACTCGAGAACACAATTAAAATTTTCTTTCCTTTTTTTTTTCTTTTCTTTCTCTCGTTAAGTTAACTCCGGAACACAGCGTTAGGGTATATAATAAAATGATTAATAACATCCCAATTTCTTCTTCTACTCTAGTCTCCGACGGCTGTAGTCACCGTCACCATGTTCCGCATCTCCACCTTGTTCAGGTCACATCTCCACCGCTTCTCCACCGTCACTGCCACCTCCGGCCACCAACAACCACCCATCATCACCTACCTGACCGACTCCCTCCTTTTCTCCAAACAAGACGCCCTCACCCTCTCCTCCAAAGCTAACCTCACCCATCTTAAATCCACCTTTAATCCCCAACTTATCCTCCATACCCTCCAAAATTACGGTTTAACCCTCCCCCAGATCCGCCTAATCATCTTCTCCGTCCCCAAAATCCTCACTTGCAAACCACACAAAACCCTTCAACCCAAACTTCAAGTCTTTCAAGACCTTGGCCTTTCCGGGTCGGATCTTGTTCACCTTATCCGACGCAACCCTGATGTCTTCGGCTTCGGGCTGCATACCCGGATCATCCCTGGGATTAGTCTGTTAAAAGAGTATTTAGGTAATAATGAAAATGTGGTTGAGTTCATTAAAAAATCAAAATGGCTGTATTGCACTAACTATGCTATGAAAAGATTGTCTACAAATGTGTCTTTGTTGAAGAGTGTTGGGATATCAAATGAGAGGGTTGTTAGGTTTTTGTTGACTAACCCGGATAATGCTATGGTGAACCCGAAGGTATTAGCAAATCGGTTGGTTTTTGTCGAGGAACGGTTGGGGGTTTCGCGGCTGGTAGGGTGTTTTATACATGCTTTGAGTGTGGCTTTGTATGTGACTGATGTTGTACTTGAGGAGAAGATGAAGGTATTTAGGAGTTTTGGGTGGGAGGATTCGGATATCGCGTTGTTGTTTAGGCATCAGCCCTATTGTTTGAATAAGTCTGAAGGGAATATACGTGAAAAGTTGGAGTTTTTTATGAAGGGGCTTGGGTATACACCGGCGTATTTGATTAGGTGTACTACTTTCTTTACGTTTAGTTTGAGTAAGAGGGTTGTACCCAGGAACAAGATGTTGATGATCTTGAGGGGAAAGAAGTTGGTTAAGGAGGATAAGCCGACACTTATAACTATTGCGTCTCAGTCTGAGTTGAAGTTTCTTGATTATCTGCGTGGTTTTGAACGTGATGTACCCGGATTATGTGAAATGTACATGGATTGTGTGAGAAGTGCTTGTTAGGTTTGGTTTTTTGGTTGGTGTAGTATACTATCAAGATAATCTTGGTTACTGAAGGGTAATGTGGCGGTCTTTCTTCGCCAAAAGGATGGAACGAGTTTGTTTGTTTTCGCATTTTTAACGTTATGAGTAGTTGACGGGTCATTTTTGGTAGGATTTAAAAAGATGGATTCTAAATGTGAGCATTGACCATAGAACATGATAACTTGATCTTCTAGTGACCATTCCATTTTCAAGAAGTTGTTTAAGTTACAATTACCTTAACATGAGCTATATATCAACTCATGACCAAAGTGTATTCTAGAGATTGTCGCTATTTTCACACAATAAGCATATATTAAAAGACGTTGAAGCTAAAAAAATATAAAAAGTGTAGATACAGGAACCATAGCTTTGACTACTTTGTAGATATAAATCCAAACTCACTATTCACTAATTCGTCAAGGTCGCTGGGAATCGGGCCGCTTAAATTATTGTTGTAAACCTCTCTGCAGAAAACAATTTCAAGAAACATTTTCAGCCCAACTCAAGAAAACATAAATCTCATAACCAAAAATACTAATAGTAATCTTAAAAGCAATTCAACTCATGGTTTTATGGGATACAATCCATGTGAATCACCATCACTTCTTTTGTTGCATCTCCTTTACTTATTATCTAGATAAATAACCATCCACAATACATCTATAAATCATCAACTGTATATTTTACTCTATTTTTTTTTTTATATTATAAGATAATTTTCATATGTCCACATTAAAAGGCTAATATAGTTTTCCTTTATAACTTAGCCCTCATTTTTATGCTATGTAACCTAATTTCCCTATTGTGTCGCATAGCGAACATGGTCATCCTCGTCGCGAAGCGTGGATACCTTTACTAGTGTAAGCTATAATTATCGGATATTACTAGTACCTAACTCTATACGAATTAATTAGAATTAGAATTGAGATATTAACTAGTGTTTTTCCGACTCATGCGTTACTGCGGGGATCCACGATATACTAAACGTCATGACTATGGTGGCAGGCATATATAATGATTGATTGTATAATTCACCAAATGTACAGCCTTAAATAGGCATAAATTACAACGAATGGAGAGCAATTACAGGAACTATTATTGGATACAATTACAACAATAAATTATACATATTCTCTAAATATATAATTTCCTTCCATTGAATATTATGTTGACCCATTGATTGAGTGGTCACTCATACGCCCCCGCAAGATGGAGGCTCCATCGGAGACGCCAATTTTAGATCGATTCTTAAGAAATGGCGTCCTAGGTAACGGTTTAGTCAACATATCCACAAGTTAGTCTTGTGAGCTAACATGGAGAACACGTAGAAGTCCTGCAGACACTTGTTCCCAAACAAAGTGATAATCTAGTGCCACATGTTTCATACGAGAATGGTATACGGGGTTGGCACATAAGTAAGTTGCTCTTGTATTGTCACAAAATAAGGTTGGTGAGCTTGCAATAGGGAGACCAAGTTCCTGAAGTAGGTTCTTGAGCCAAAGGAGTTCGGCTGAGGCATTCGCTAATGCTTTGTACTCGGCTTCAATAGATGATCGTGAAACAGATCTTTGTTTTGTAGATTTCCATGAGATAATGTTGTTTCCAAGATATATTAAGTAGGATGTGGTCGACCTTCCTGCATCATGAACCCCACCCCAATCCGAATCCAAAAACGCCGAGAGTGTGAGCGGAGAATTACGGTTTAGGAAAAGCCTGTGATGTATGGTTCCTTTTAAGTACCGAAGTACTCGTTTTAAGGCTTGCCAGTGTGTTTGAAGAGGTGCATGAATGAATTGAGCTAGTTTGTTGATTGCAAAGGCAATATCGGGTCGTGTAAAAGCTAAGTATTGAAGAGACCCGACAAGTTTATGATAGGGTGTCGGATCGACAGTTGGAGATGAGTCATGAGTAGACAATGGATCGGTGCTAAGGGGAGTGAACACATCCTTTGCACCTTCCATATGAAAGTGGTTTAGGACTTCTTGAATGTGGTGAGATTGAGAGAGGAAGAGCCATGAGGGAGTGGGAATGACCTCAATACCTAAAAAGTGATGAAGCATTCCAAGGGTAGTGGTGTTGACAAAGTTTTGGTTAAAATATTTGGGGTTTGTGTGTGTGATAACCACCACCTTTCACTTTGCGAAGGTATACATTTCAACCTTTAATCTATTTCAAAACTTATATTTTATACCCACACATAAGCCAAGCATACATATTTTATATACCCGATGCTCAAAAATCTCAAATTTCAATACTAAAATCAACCCGGTAATCGAAGAATCAAGTCCGGGGGCTGAAAATAAAGTTTTTGAATATTTTGCCCCGTCGCGGACCGCGGAGGTTGTCACACCCTCAAATTTCCACTGCGGGGTTTTACCGCGAGGCGCATGACAAACCAGGATCCATAGCCATAAGTATCATGAACGACTCTAAATGCCCAAACCATTTAGTTCGTTTTTGATAAAACAGTTTCATAGTTTAACTAAACATTTTAAAGTAGTGCGGAAGCGCAAACAAAATAAACAGTTCACAAAAGTCTGCGCAAAACAACGCGCCCAAACCAAAGTTTAAAAGTTCAAAATGTTAAAATGTTCATATCCCAAGACACAGTATGTTGCATGCCCTAATCGTGCTCCGTACCTAGAGACCTGCAAAGCATGATAAAGTGTGTCAACATAAAGTCGGTGAGTTCACAGCTTGGATAACAAATGTAAAGTTGACAAAAGACAATAAGTTAAAGTAAAGTGTCATCAGTTTAAGCTTGTCAGGGGTAGCTAGCCCACTCATTGTAACTAAACAGTTGATTATTGGGAACATACAGAAGTTGTTATAAGTTTTGCCTCAGCACTAGTGTCTATCAACACTAGCAGTTCAGCTCCTTTAGAGCGTGGTCAAAAGTTCATGTCCGTGACACAAGCACCTCAAGCATGAGGTTGTTGCACAACCTAATAGCGCTATCAACTAATACCCCGTTCGCCTACAGCGATTAACCCAATAATATGCAAGGACTTCAAATGATAGAGTGTGTTTAGTTCACAAAGGACAGTAAAGTTTTAAATTGATAAAAGTGTAACCCACACAAGGAGTCCAAAACCCGACCCACACAAGGAGTCAAAACCTGAGTTGCAAGTGTAGTCCCAAACCGGACTAGAAAACATTTACCAAAGTTGTCTCAAACCCGAGACGCATGCTTTCGAGAAAAAGTAGTGAAACTCACCTTAGGTTGCAAGCAAAATTATCCAAACTCCAAAACAATAGGGTGCTACCGACTCCCTATTACAAGTGTTACTAAGTGAGTTTATGTGTATAATCAATACACCATATAACCCGTTTGTCCAAGACGTTTAAATGTTCAAAACCGTGTAGTGACCCCTAATGACTCTACATGCACAAGTAAGTCCTACGTAACCCGTTGGTGATCATAGTGATTATTATCGGTTTAGTACCTCAAATACATCTCATACAAGTGTCCATACAAGTTCATATAAAATACACACCGTATAAGACTCCAAATAGGCACATAACGATCCCGTACACAATCTGCGTTTTTAGGACAGATTGTGCGCTGTGAAAAACGAATTATTTAAAATACTTAACGAATGAATTAAAGTCCCAAATTTTTACTGAGTATTCATTGGGATTCAATTGATAACCCATATTTGTTTTTGGTTTTAAAACCAAACACAAAAATTACTAAAATTCGTGCAACACAGCTATGTCCAGAAAATTTCCACAGCAGGTCAGTTTGGTAGAAAAATTCCCAAAAATTGTGTATTCACCCAAACGGGGTGAATCCACTTGGAAAAGCCGAGTTTTTTCAATGTCGACCTACTGTTCAAATTTCAAAGCTTAACGCTTTGTAAAACTCAAGTTATGACCGTTTAAAGTTGACCCAATTTACAACTCCGAAAATCTGATATGACCTCTAATCAAATAAAATTGGAAAAACCACTCAAACGAAGTCCAAATCAGACGATTTTGCCCATTATGAAAAGCTAAGACCATGTACATTACAACCATGCAAAGAATAGATCAAAACAATGGCTTTTAATCCACGTAACAGACCCTACAAGTTGACATTCAGATTCTGTCCAGATTTTAATCATGCAATAACATCAACTATATCGAACCCTAGTTGCATATTATCGATCAACAACACCAAACAAACATCCTACAACATTAATAAGACATAATCTGATCAAAACCTAGCAAGATACATGTTTATATTATCATTCATCAAACCCTAGTTATCTAAAACATCAAGAACATACATGATCACGCAAAACACATAACATTCATTACATAATAACATGCTTAACCCCTTTAATCTTCATGAACATCATGTTTTAACTTTTATAAAATACTTTCAGACCTGGACAAACAAGGTTTTGATGTTTTAAAACATATTAAAGAAGATTAAAACACAACAGAATGAAGATTATACCACAAGCACTTCAAAATCACCAATCGATTGCTCCTCACGCTTCCCGAATGGTGTTCTTGACCCTTAGCAGGTGTTAGGGGTTGATATTTTCGTAATAGGGCAGTAGGGGGCGATTAGGGTTGAGTTTAGGGGTTGCATGAGGTTTAAGAGTGTTTAAATAGTGGATTAAGGCGGTTAGGGTTCGTCAGACCCCCGTGAGCGGCCGCGCGGAGGCTGTGAGCGGCCGCTCACAGCTTCCTGGCCCACTCCGGGTGGCCTGCTTCGTTGTACTGCATGTTTACTTCGATGTTTTCGCTATTTTGGCCCATAACAAGTGTAACCCCATGCGTTAAGACCCCAACCATCCTACTGGTCCACCCATTACGATTTTTATTAACGTTTTCGGTTTAAGTTCACGTGATCACATACAGTTTGCACATAGTTTCACAGAGTATCATAGGAACACGTAATTATAATCAATCTCAAACAATTACTTCACAATCTTCTTGTTTAACAATTCATCAACGTTCGGGGTTCACTACTCATGTAAATAGTTTGGTAATTCCTCGAATTACCACTTCATGCAGTTATTAACCTAATACTGTGCAACGAATTGGAAGCTTATTGTTTGGGTTATCTTTCGGTTTTATTTCTTCTTTTTGAGCTAGCAAAACCGTGAGTTTTTCCAATTCCTTTTGCAAATTACTTCATTATTATCAGTAGATCAAAAGCCCTCTATTTGTTGTATGAATTATAGTCTTTAAGGGTTCCAATTGAAAAACTAGGGTTTAGGATGTTTAGGAATATTTGGGGAATTTATAATTAAAAGTTTTAAAACTTTAAAATTCTAAAACTCATTAGTTACTAATCCAAAAATTATGAAATTTGTTATGTTGGTTCATATAACTGATTAGAAGTTTTAAAAATAGTTTCGTGATTTTTAGACACTGTTTAGGGATTTTTAGACACTGTTTAGTATTTTTAATTAAGTTAATAATGCTTTAATAATGTTTAAATCATATAAAATCATAAGCAGTGTATTAAATCATGAAAATTGGTGGAGATACTTCCCACTACTCTAGGATAATTATCATACCATTTTCCATCTGTTTTGATACCGTTTCATATATATATATATATATATTTGTTAGTTAATTAGATTTTGAACAAATAATATTCATAATAATAAAAATATTGTCTCAAAAATTATAAGAAAATTATTTAAAGACCATCTAGGTCAGTAGGTCATGTTCCATCAGTACTTTTATTTTTAAAAGGTGTTTTATATCTATTTACGAAATTATATTGTTTAAACGGTATATAAATTTTATAAAATTGTAGATAATGTATTTTGACATCAAAATTAGTGGAAATATCTTTTAACATATTAGAATAATTATCATATCATTTGCCTACTGATTTAGAGCATTTTTGTATATTAAACAATTTTTATCACTTAATATATATCTAATCAAACAAAGATTTATAATAAATAGATTTTAAGCATAAAAATTCTATAAAAATTATTTTTGGGACTTTTCGATCAGAGATCAAAGATCCATAGAAACTTTAAATTTTAGAAGTGCTTTAAATTTATTTATCATTTTGTGTTAATTTTAATAATACACATGACTAAAACCTTTAGACTATTTATAAAAATAAATATACATTTTCTGAGTATTTTATAAAAATATAACTTCATAAAATGTTCATATAAATATACAAATATTTCTAAGGATCAAAATTGTCTAATAAATTTTCATAATAATATTTAGACAAAACAAATTTATATATATATTATTTCGTAATATCTTTACTTATAAAACTCAAAAACCCCAAATATAGATTTAACATCCTAAGTGCCTTAGTTTAGGAATCCTAGACTCTTTAAGCTCAAACACTTATTTTAGATACTTGAATCTTTAGGTTGAGTCTTCGGGATTCGGCTCATTTGCACTCACTACGCTATCAACTTACCAAATTAGCGAAAGTGAGTATATCTAATCCCTTTTTACTATTTTGTCATTTTGGGGACTCATGTACTATATATTCAACTCAAGTTTATTATCAAATACTCAATGTGCTTCACGTAATGTTTATATGTCTTTATTGTATCTTTGTTATTTGAGATCATTAACCATTTTGTGCCGAACATATCAATGAATAGCGCTATGATAGAAACATCACTTGTGACCCCTAATGTCAATGTTTCATTGTTATGTGATACTTAAACTATTTTTGATTCTTGATACTTAAACTTTTTGATTCTTGATTCTTGAGGCTTGATTTCGAACATTTATACAAATTACATATCTGCATAAAGTTTAGCACATGACATTGCGAACCACTTTTTGTGTCTATTATATGTATCAAAATAGATCTACTCATCAATGCATTATATGTGTTGACAAATATTATTTTTGTACATGTTTCGGGTGAAGTTTGATTATCTATTTCATCACGCTTAGGCTTGGACTTAGTGCCTAAAATAATTAAATCGTGTGTTGTATTTCCTTTTGAAACGATTTGTATTTGACCTTATTTGAATTCAATGTAATGAAAGATGCTGCTTTAAATATATTTTCACTTTAGTCCCATGAGCGATTGAATAATCATCACTACGTGATACCTCGATGTTTCCGCCATCGGTCGGGGCGTTACAGTTTGGTTTGCGGGTACGTGGTGGAGGTTGGTTTTGCGGGCCTGGTTCGGAGTTGTTAGGTGATGTTGGGGACGCAGTGGGTGTAATAGTAGTAGAAAAATCAGTAGACGGAGTGGTAGGAGAGGGTGGATTGGTTGTAGGGTGTGAGGGCGCTGGGTGTATGGGATCAGAGGAAGAGGTAACAGTCTCAAGTTGCATGGTAGGTGTAGTTTGAGAATGATTAATGGGATCCATTATGGAAGGTGTATTATTAATGGATGATGGGTTTGGTAAAATATTGGTGGAGGGTGGGACCTGTGAGGGAACAGTGGGTAAGTTAGTTTGATGATTTTGAGTGAGTGATGGTGTGGGAATTTGAGGTTCAAGCTTTAGGAATTTGGTGACAGTAGGAAGGGGAACCACATCCGAGGTTTCATTTTGATAGGGAAAAATATTTTGTATAAATTCTACATGGCGCGAGCGATAGAGACGATGGGATATCGGGTCATAACATTTGAATGCTAATTTGGACATGGAGTAACCCAAGAAGATGCATTTTATAGATCGTAGGTGGAGTTTGGATGAGGCACAGGGACGTAGCCTTGGATAACAGAGGCACCCAAAAGATTTGAGTTTCGAGTGATCGGGTGAGGTTCTGTACAAGCGATCATAGGGTGATTTGAAATCGAGGATAGGTGTGGGCAAACGGTTAATAAGGTATACTGCGGTTTGAAAGGCATGAGACCAAAAGGTGAGTGGAAGTTTGGCATGATGAAGCAAGGATAAGCCCATTTTGACGATGTGTCGATGGTGTCGTTCGGCAACCCCATTTTGGTCCAGGGTATGTGGCGGAGTGGTCAAGTGAGAAATACCATGTTGTTGAAGGTATGGTAAGAGGGCAATAAATTCTCCACCGTTGTCCAAAAATAGTGATACAAGAGGGTGTGTGAAAATATTTTTCCACAAGTGTTTTAAAAATAGTGATACAAGTGGTTGTTAGGTTTTTGTTGAGTAAGCCAGAGAACGCTATGGTGAACCCCAAACTAATTGCGAATCACCTTATTTTTGTTGAGGAACGGTTGGGGATTTCGCGGCTGGTAGGGGGTTTTATACATGCTTTGAGTGTGGCTTTGTATGTGACTGATGCTGAACTTGAGGAAAAGATGAAGGTGTTTAGGAGTTTCGGGCGGGAGGATTCGGATATCGCGTTGTTGTTTAGGCATCAGCCCTATTGTTTGAATAAGTCTGAAGGGAATATATGCGAAAAGTTGGAGTTTTTTATAGGGCTTGGGTATACGCCATCGTATTTGATTAGGTGTAATACTTTCTTTACGTTTAGTTTGAGTAAGAGGATTGTACCCAGGAACAAGATGTTAATGATCTTGAGGGAAAAGAAGTTGGTTAAGGAAGATAAGCCGACACTTATAACCGTTGTGTCTCAGTCTGAGTTGAAGTTTCTTGATTACTTGCGCGGTTTTGAACGTGATGTACCTGGGTTATGTGAAATGTACATGGATTGTGTGAGAAGAGCTTGTTAGGTTAGGATAGGTTTTTTGGTTGGTGTATACAATCAAGATAATCATGGTTCTTGAAGGGTAACGTGGTGGTCTTTTTACGCCAAAAGGATGGCGTGAGCTTGTATGTTTAGCCCTTTTAACGTTGGAGTAGTTGAGATGTTAAGACTCTTGTTGACAGGTTACTGTCTTTGAAGTTTGTATTGAGGATCGATTGGCTGCATTTTTGTGTAGGATTTGAAAAGATGGATTCTAAATGTGAGAATTGGTGTACAACATGATAAGTTATAGCAGTAATCATATGATGTTTTTCAATAAAGTTTCTTGCGTTCTGCTGATTGTGTTTTGATACTTCAAAGTTTGGGTGTGAGAATTGTTGATTTGTTCAGGGTTGTACACGAGCCAAGCCTTGCCAAGCCAACGCCAGCTCGAGCTCGGGATCAATTTTAAACTGAGCCAACTTGGTCTGTCTGTTTTTTTTTTTAAAGAAATTGGCTCGGTTGAATTGTTACAGCATCGGTCAGCTTATTAAAAGTTGGGGTTAATTTAAACAACTTAAACGAGTTAGCCAACCTTGGTTCGAGCTCAGCACTCTACAAATTGATCGATTTTGAGTGAGCTTGATTATTTCCCCCTATACGGGGGAAAATAATGGATAATTACTTTTTTTTTTGAACAACCAACCAACATCTTATTATTGCAAAGCTAGCAAAAAGGAGTCCGAATCATACAACCGAAAAGAAAAAAAACCCAAAAAAAACAGAACCACCCCACAAAGACGACCCGAACATAACCCATTTTCCGAGTATCAAAGAAACACCAAGCATTCCAAGACATATCCGACATCTTCGCGCGATTAGTAATCCACAAGAAGCTCATGGCTTTAATCTCATCCACAATTTTCCGCACCGATATTTGTTTTTGATTAAAGATAGTGTTGGGTCAAATTAGAGAATGATGTTATCAATTACAAGCAAGTTTTCCAAGTGCTCACACAGTGGGCTGAGCACTTAGTCAAGTACTCAGCCAAGTACTCACACTGAGCACTTAGTTAAGTACTCAGCCAAGTACTCACACTAAGCACTTAGTTAAGTACTCAGCCAAGTACTCACACATTTTAGTAGTTTTTCAAGCAAGTGGCGGCTTGCTTGGAGGACAAGGCTCAGGAACTATAAATAGGACACTAGACACCATAGAAGGGTGTGCATTTTGGAGCCACCACCCCGGGGGAGCTCACCCGGGGTGGATGATTATCTTGTTATTTGTTTATTACATTCAATGAAAGCTTTCTTTGTTCAATCCAATATCTATCTATCTTTCTTATATTAGTTGTTTGTTCTTGGCTCAAATTCACCCGTCTCTATATTTATATCAAATCAAGGCTTAAACAAGATCAAATGGGAATATCAATTGGTATCAGAGCCACGGTTGGCTCGTTTGAGGCTTGTTTTGATTGGATCTTCAACCGAAACCCGCCGGAGACGTAAAACAGTTGCTGAATATGGTGTTTAAATGAATTTTCAGTTCACGTGTGGATGAATTCTACGCACTTATGCTTGAATGTTGAGTACTTCTTTCATATCTTGAGTACTTGTTTCATATCTTGAATGTTGAGTACTTGTTCGTGGATGAATTTTGAGCACTTATGCTTAATTTTTGAGCACTTATGCTTAATTTTTGAGCACTTATGCTTCAATTTTGAGCACTTATATGAAGAAATAAGATGACGGCTGAGAAGCATTTGTGACTCCTAGGGTTTACAATGATTGGATAATGATCATTCTTTTTGGGAGTTGTGCATGATTGTCTTCTTCTAGCAGAGCTGTACGGATGCTGCATACTTGTGTGTGTCATCCCTGAGCACTTAGTCAAGTACTCAGCCAAGTGCTCACACAGTGGGCTGAGCACTTAGTCAAGTACTCAGCCAAGTACTCACACTGAGCACTTAGGCAAGTACTCAGCCAAGTGCTCACACTGAGCACTTAGGCAAGTACTCAGCCAAGTACTCACACTGAGCACTTAGGCAAGTACTCAGCCAAGTGCTCACACAGTGGGCTAAGCACTTAGACTATGAAGCTGTTTACACTACTTCATCATTCGGAGGTTTGAACCTTTATCTCATGCCAATTATAGTAGAGATGATCAATCGAGCGTAAAGCTTACACGGAGTGGAAGTTGCTGATTGAGTTTTAGTCTCGAATTAATTAGGAGGGTCTATATTTGCGGGGGAAAACAACAATGAAAGATTTTGGGTGTTTAGCCGATTTGTGAAGATTCGAAGACAGTGTCAGATATACTTTTGAGGATCATATGAAGAATTGATAGCATCATTCTCGGGGGAATATTGTTGGGTCAAATTAGAGAATGATGTTATCAATTACAAGCAAGTTTTCCAAGTGCTCACACAGTGGGCTGAGCACTTAGTCAAGTACTCAGCCAAGTACTCACACTGAGCACTTAGTTAAGTACTCAGCCAAGTACTCACACTGAGCACTTAGTTAAGTACTCAGCCAAGTACTCACACATTTTAGTAGTTTTTCAAGCAAGTGGCGGCTTGCTTGGAGGACAAGGCTCAGGATCTATAAATAGGACACTAGACACCATAGAAGGGTGTGCATTTTGGAGCCACCACCCCGGGTCACCCGGGGTGGATGATTATCTTGTTATTTGTTTATTACATTCAATGAAAGCTTTCTTTGTTCAATCCAATATCTATCTATCTTTCTTATATTAGTTGTTTGTTCTTGGCTCAAATTCACCCGTCTCTATATTTATATCAAATCAAGGCTTAAACAAGATCAAATGGGAATATCAGATAGCATCATTTCTGGCCCGCCAAATGCTCCAGAACGTCATGAGAATTACCCCATAAAACGCCTTTCTCGCCCTGTCTCTGTGTTTCGCTGTATGATGCAACCTGAGTAGATCCGCAACGTGAAAAATAAAAGCATTCGGCACATTACACCACGTAAAAATGACCTGCCAAACAACAGAAACGGCCGGACATCCAGTGAATAGGTGCTCAACCGTCTCCACCGATGAATCACACAACTTGCACTGTTGCGTCTCGAGTTGAACACCGCGTCTGGCCAAAGCAACCGCTGTCGGAAGCCTATCTAGGGCTGCACGCCAAGCTATTATGCCCACTTTCTTCGGCACCCAAGAACACCATTCAAAACTCGAAAGTTGTAGATTATTTTCAGCCTCAAACAAGCATTTCCTCATGTCTTTAACTGAAAACCCAACCGATCCTGCAGCGGACCAAGTCCACTTATCTGACCCATCAGACAGCTCGACATCAGACAGCAGCGCGAGTAAATCCTGGAGCTGCTGCTGCTCGTCAGCTGTTAACTGTGTGCGCTTCCAGTCCCAGTCAAAAACCATCACCCCGTTTTGTATTTTAAGTCGATCAGCAATATAACACAAAGCCTTTCTTTCGAGTGCAAACAACAAAGGAAACAGCATCCTAAGTGGTTGATTCCCAACCCACCAATCTTGCCAAAAAAGAATACTTAACCCATTTCCTAAAGTGGCTTTCAACAGTTGGTGGGGTGTAATATTCATTTGTTGTAAAATGTTAGGCACACTGGCAATCTGCTTCCAAACACCTCCCATAGTGATCTTTAATGGGATATAATTCCAGCCACGACCAGTTGCATGTAAAGACCAGATTACGTTTCACCAAAGCGCGGATTGGTTAGACTTAAACCTCCACCACCACTTGGTTAACAAACCCAAATTCGCATCACGAAGCGAGCCCAAACCAAGACCACCATATTTTTCCGGAACCACAACCTTCTCCCAAGCAACCCAACTCATCTTGTCAACCGCATCATTACCACCCCAAAAGAAGATACGCCTCAACCTCTCTAGATTGTTAATCACCTGAATAGGAGCCCAGAATAAGGAAAAGTAATAAAGTGGCAGGGAGCTCAATACTGCTTTCAATAGAGTAATACGACCCCCATAAGATAAACATTTCGCCTTCCAGCTAGACAACCTTTTTTCCATCTTTTTAACTACCGGGTCCCAACTCCGAACCAGATTCATGTTGCAAGCAATCGGCACGCCCAAATGAGTAAAAAGGAAACGACCCGGATTACACTTTAATGCACCGGCCATGTCCACTATAGCATTATCCGCCACCCCTACCCCATATACATTACTTTTATTGGGGCTTATTTTCAAACCCGACAGTAGATAAAACCCGCGAAGTAGGCGTTTTAAATTCAAGGCATTAGTTAAGGACCACTCTCCACAAAAAACCACATCATCCGCGTAAATGAAATGGGAAATAAGGGACCCTGACCCACCAAAACAGAGACCATGGAAAACCCCCAATTCACACGCCCTTCTCATCATATGGGTCAAGCCCTCCATGGCGAGAATAAAGAGAAACGGAGATAAGGGGTCCCCTTGGCGCAAGCCACGCTGACAAGAGAACTCATATGTGGAAGAACCATTAACTAAGACCGATGCCCGAGATTCCCGAACAATTGACATTATCCAACCACGCCATTTCTGCCCCAAAATATCATCCAGATAATCCCAACATAACGAATCATAGGCCTTAGCTATATCAACTTTAAAGAATAAACCTGTCAACTTCACCCGCTTAAGCCAGGCAATGGTCTCGTTAAGGATCAAAGGCCCATCCAATATATTCCGGTCACTAAGAAAGGCCGTTTGTTCTTCAGACACAAGCTTGGACATCACACCTCTAAGTCTAAAAACAAAGACTTTAGAAAGTACCTTATTAAGAATCCCCACAAGACTGATAGGCCTATAGTCAGATAGCGTCGCCTGGTCCCGACCCTTTGGAATGAGAGCAATGAACGCTGAAAAACAGCCTTCAGAAATGGAACCTTTCGAATAAAATTCCTCAAACATCTTCAAAAAGTCATGTTTTAACACCTGCCAAAACTTTTTGACAAAGTTAAAATTGAACCCATCCGGGCCCGGTGCCTTATCCCCATCACAATCCCAAACAGCATTAGTAATTTCTTCTAAGGAAAATGGTGTGTCTAATGTACAAACCTCCTTAGCAGATAAGCGTTGAACATTTGGACATATAAAACCCGGCCTTGGCCTTATAACAACGCTATATTTCTCAACAAAAAAGGAAGCAATTTTATCTTTTACCATATTCGGCTCATTTATCCACTCGCCATCACAATTAATACCATGGATACGATTATTAGCCGAATTAAGTTTAATGATTCCATGGTAATACTTGGAATTCTCGTCCCCATCCAAAGCCCACTTAGACCGAGACTTTTGTCGTGCATCCATAGCATTCATCCTAACCTCCTCTAGCATTATTTTTGGTGCATTAACACGACATGACAGCTCAGATTCCACTAACGGACGAATATCAGCTAGAGCTTCTAATTCCTCAACTATCTTTTTACAATCCGCATACTTCACATTCAATTTCTTTTTTTCAGCGTCAACCCATAACCGAATCCTACCCTTCAACCACTTAAGTTTGGAAACAAGAGCGACATCCGGGGGTGCATCACTCGTGAACCTATCAGAAATAAAGTTGACAAAATCCACAAAACCCGGCATATCAAACCATGAGTTATAGAAGCGAAACGGCACGTGACCATAATCAACATTCTTCAAAGCAAGTAATAAAGGACAATGGTCCGACAAGGACCTAGACAAAGCTGTAAGGCTCGCCTCAGGCCAAGTCGCCATAAAATCTTTACAAACCAAGACCCTGTCCAGCTTACTCAACTTATCACCCTTCCCAGACATATAAGTAAATTTTCGGCCTCCCATATTGTATTCGAACAACTCAGCATCCATAATAAAAGAATTGAAAACCATAGCCTGCTGTGGGAAAAATTCTGAATTGACCCTTTCATCCGAAACCCGAACCTCATTAAAATCACCCATCATGACCCACATACCCTGTAAAGACTAAAGACCTCCTATAGAACAACAATTCATTCCAAAGAACCCGACGACTCGCAGGGTCATTAGGGGCATATATATTAGCAATATTTACATGAAAATTAGAGTGTACCATTGTCCCAGAAATTACCAACACGTGTTTTGAACGAAAAACTCCAGTCTTTCTAAAACAACAAGGATCCCACCAACATATCAAACCCCCCGAAGCCCCATCCGCATCAACAAAATCAAAATCAAAAATCGTATTACCCCACGCTTGCGATAATAACCAGGAAGAAGGAGTTGACAGCTTGGACTCCTGGACAGCCAGAAAATCAGCACCATGAGTCATCTTCAAACCCCGAACCCACTTTAGTTTATCACTTCGTCGAACCCCACGAACATTTACAGATAACAAATTCATTGACACAAAGGCACACCGGCTTCCGAAATCCCTTCCTCCGCAATCAAACTAGAAAAAGAATGAAGATTAATCCCAACTAGATCACAGACACCAACCGTCGCGTCCACCTCTTTATTAATCCCATCAGCCTCATCCCTAATCTCAACAGAAACAGGGTCTTGGACCACAACCGCCGGAGCAGACTCGTCATTACCAACCGGAGCTGACTCGTCATTCCCAGCCGCCACGACCACCGGTTGAACAATAACCTCTTCAGCCATCTCCATAGAACTCGAATTCAGGTCAGGGCACCTGATAACATCCGGAGCATCCACTGAACGACATGGAAAAGCAAGGTCCTCTGGAGAGTTGTGGAATAATACCCGTGATCTCTTTCTACTCTTAAAAGTAATAGAAGCCTTCCCCATATTAAAGTCCAGCTGCTCAAAAGAAACCGGCCTAGGGGTCTCCATTTCCATTCGGCCCAATTGTTGAACAGCAGCAGGCCCAAATAAACCAGCCTGTTGGGCCAGAATGTCATCCAATAAAGGATCCGTTCCAGGATTTAAAAATTCAGCGCCAATATTCAAATCATCCCCATAAGGCAAGCCATCAATGCCTTGCAAGTTTCCAAACTGAGGTTCCGTAACTGAAGCCTGATTTACCGGCTGAGTTGACTCGTCCGTCTCCCGGTTGACCGCATCAGCAAGACCGTCCGGCACTGTAACACCCCAACCGATGGCGGAAGCATCGAGGTGTCACGTAGTGACAATTGTTCAATAGCTCATGGACTAAAAGTGTAAATATTGATACATTGACTAAATAGTTTATTACATTGAATTGAATTACAATGATTCTAAATATCACTAAACTAAAATACAATGAATCCAAAATCTATGTAAAATTTCAAAAGCTTAAAAGTCATCTCATAAGAACCTGAAACATGTACAAAAATAATTTGGTCAATACAAAAATGTATTGGTGAGCATACCCTGTTTGAATACATATAGAAAAGGGTTTCGCAATATATGTGCTATGATATTGTAATATGTAAAAGGGTTAAAATCAAGCCTCACATCGTTCAATAATCGTTCACACATCGTTCAAGAAAAACCATAACAATGACCAAGGGCTTAACTCGTTCACGTAAGTAACCAAGGGAAATAATTCGTAGTACTACTCATTGTTAGGTGTGGCCCAAAGGTTAATGACTTTGACAAATCGTTCATACAATTCACACAAAACATATCAAGAGCACATTGCTTTGTAATTAACATACGTAAGTTTAGTAATAATTGTACATGAGTCACCCCAAAAGAGTAAAACAGTAAAAAGGGGAAAGATATACTCACAGTTTGCAAAAGCGATCCAACTTAAGCGGTAGTGAGCTAAGTAATGGGAATTCCGAGAAATTCAACCTATAACGTAATAGAATGCTAATAAGGGAAAAGTCTATAATAACTAGGGTCTAAGGCATTAGGGTTTGCTAAGTCGATTTGGGGAATTAGAGTTTTTTTTTATGATAAGTCGAATTAATTATAAACGTTGTATGTTGAAAAATAATATACCAAAGTTTGTAAATATGGTTTAAGTAATATAGCTATTACCAATTGAATATTTAGATAAAAATATGTTTGAATAATTAAGACAAAGTAATTTAATTAATTACTTTAACTAAATTAAATAAATATAATAATCATAAATGTATAGATAAATAATTATGAGTTACACCATAAACCAACAAATAATAACTAAGACATCAACATAAGACTATCTCTATTTTATAAGAAAAGTATTTATAAAATAGATGTTAAATAATATAAATGAATAAATGATTAATCATGTTTAATTAAACATAAATAAGACTAAAAATATAAATTATGATCCAAAAATATTATTTTTATAGGAAATGAATTCATTCTGATGTAAATTACTTAAAATAATTTTTCCATAATTTTTCTAAACTTATTTGTATTTAAAACTGATTTAATGAGATTAAATCATGTTTGAATGATTTAAAAATAGAAAAATTAATAAAAATAAATGTTTTCTGAACCAAATATTTTTATTTCAGTTCATAATTATTAGAAATAATTTCCCAAAGAGTTTGAGATTAAAATCATTAAAAATAAATTTTTAATCAATTAAATATGATTAATACAAATTAAATCGATAAAAATATAAAAATAAGACATTTTCCAGAAAATAAAAGTACGATAATTTTCTATGAGGTGTCAAGAACCTACACCTAAATTTTCATAATTTTTGGAGTAAAAATGAATTTTCTATGAATATTATAAGTTTAATGTATTTATAAAACAATATAAATATTAAAATGAAAGAAATGAAGAAAAAAAATAAAAAAAAAGGTAACAGACTCGCTGGGTAAAGAGTCGAACCCGAGTCTGTCAAGTTGAGACACACACAAGCAACCACTACACCACCATAAGTCTTGTGCTTTTATTTAGAAAAATAAATATAAATATATTAATTCCAACTCATCTTCTTCCCCAAATTCCTAGCCAAACCCTAACCCTAACCTTAACTTTCAATACCCCGATACAGAAACGAATTGAGATCAGAATTAAAGGGCTTTCAGCAAGGGACATCTGAAGAACAAAACGGCAACAGAAAACATGACTTACAATCACTTTAATGACTCGATTTTGAAGCTTCTAGCTCCGAATTAATCATCACGAATTGGAGAGCTCTGGACGCGATTGATTCAGATTTTTTTTGTGGGTTTAGGACGAGAGGATGTGCAGAAAACTAATGGTAGAATTGGTTTATATTATAGGCGATTCAATGACGAGTTTAAAGTCGATTAAAGTTTTCATACGTTATGCTTTAAAACCCGATTATAAACACATTAATGGTCGTTTTATGATTGGAAACCGTTACTTAGGAATGGAGAAATGTATAGGAATCGAAATAAATCGTTTAGAAGCGTTAAAAAATCATAAAAGAACCTGCCGGAGAACTCGCCGGACTCCGGCCGGTGGGTGTCGCCGGAAAAAAACGAAGAACAGGAGGGAGGATGTTGTTTATTTGAAATTTCATACTTTGGCAGGAATAGTCCCTTGACTTTAACTAGGTTAGTTTGCTAGGTGTTGGTTTAGTTTTTTTTTCTTTATGAAAAGTTAACTTGGTTAACTAACTTAACTTAAAAGTTTTTAAAACTTTTTAAACTTGAATTTCTTTTTTTTTTATAGAATCTTTTACGAATATGTTTCATTATATGAATTTGATTAATATTTATACCCGATCCATAATAAATATAAATGATAAATTTTAGTTCGCTCTAAAATTAAATTTGAGAATTACGAAACTTACAGGGACTATAATGGAAAAAATTTGAAGGACTATTATTGTCAATTAGATGAAAGACGAGGGTGACGGATGTCACAGTCTCCCCTACTTTAGAAAATTTCGTCTCGAAATTTCTTTCAAGTGGAGGTTTCTATGAAACAAAAAGCGTTGCAAAAGCCAACTAGATTAAAAAACATTCATCAGTTACGATTTGACAAAATTTAAAATCGTTGTCGAATATCCAAAATAAAAGTTTTAAAAAAAATATTTGACAGTTGACCCAAAGTTAGAAAGTTGAGAGTTTAAATGAGTAAGGTTTTGGGAATGTGTAACGGGTGAGGGCAGAGGTACGATGTACTATTGAAGCAGTCTTCCCTACTTTAAAAACGTTTCTGACTGAACGTTATTAGAGTAACAAGAATCCAAATAATCGAGAGTGTAAGAGTATACAAGGTTTTTGTTTTCTGTGTGGTTGGTCAAGAGAAATGTAAGACCCTAACCCGTAAACACGCGAATAATCGCTTAAACTTACGAGTTTCGGCCTTAATCGAAAATCACGACCAATTAAAACTTTAATCTTTATAACAACATTCCATTTTAAAGATTTTTATTTGATAGATACCTTCAATTTTTGCATTTTTTTTTTCTTTTTGATATTACAAACCTATACCACGATTTGTGTTTTAAACGACAATTTATTGCGGAAGCGTAATAGTGATCGGGTGTGTTCGGCTCTCCTCTTGACTTGATCCGCGCTCCGGAGCTCCTATCGAACGTGTACCTGGCACCATTACACAAGTAATGGTTAGTGGGGTTTCTAATACTGCATTTACTATATTAGAAATGTCGTTGCGCGTCGAAACGGAACGAACTAGGCCAAACGGCCCCATATCAAGAAAATAAACTGATGCACTTTTGCGTAGCAGCTGTTCGGGACGCATTTACCCTTCATAAAACACGTAATCTAACTTCGGCTTTCAAATAAGAAATGTTCTTCGTTCAAATACCTTTCCAAGCATATAAAGAACATCCCCTAACGATTTTTCTATGATTTTATACGAATTTTTAAAAATCAGCTTGTCTGTCGCGACCCGCCCGGGTAAGAATGTGACCCGCCCGGGTCGACCTGTTGATTTAAAACTCCGAATTTTGACCCGCCCGGGTCAGAATGTGACCCGCCCGGGTTGACCTGAGACTTATCATTTTTTGAATTTTGACCCGCCC
Source organism: Ambrosia artemisiifolia (assembly GCA_032199755.1). Lineage (NCBI taxonomy): Eukaryota > Viridiplantae > Streptophyta > Magnoliopsida > Asterales > Asteraceae > Ambrosia > Ambrosia artemisiifolia. The sequence goes on along the minus strand of CM063526.1, from coordinate 2,467,101 downwards.
GGGTCAGAACGTGACCCGCCCGGGTTGACCTGCTGCAATTTTTTTATTAAGGCATGAATACTTATGCCTTCACAAGCCCAACCCTTCACTATGGGCGTTTTTGGACATCCGGGACATACCCAAGATTATTTTAGACCTGCATAGATAAGTTCTATCAAGATATATATTTTACTTTTCGGTTTTGACCCATTAAAATCCACTTAGTTCGATTTTAATTGTTTGACCCGTTAAGGCCTTTGGTTATGCAAAACCTTATTTGACCTTTCAAAAAGCATAACCATCATTTTGTTAACCCATTTGACACATGTTTAACTAAAAACATCGTCCGGGTTGTTTAATTATGACCCGGTTTATAGATTTAGCCTTTGATAAATCTTTAAAATTCCCAAAATACCCTCATCGGCTTACTTTTCAAACTAGTCACCCATAGGAGACTCGACTTGATTATGATCCATTATTTTCAATCCATCTACATGTTTGAAGACCTCTAAGCCTTTGCGGACTTAGCATTTTACCAATTTCATGAATTCCATATTTTAAATCACATCTAAGCGCATTAGCACGCATTAGACACGTTTATAAAAACGACTCACCGATTTGGCACCACACTTCACGTGGGTGGTTTCATCAACATAATTATTCGCCTAGGGCCACATTTTATACTACGGACTTACCCGGTAGTGTCGAATCATTTACATGCTTATCAAAGCATCCATTTGACTACTTGGCATCAAGTGCCCTTTTTCTTCCAACTTAACAACCTGTGTAAGAATCTCAATTCACACACATTAATAGCTCGGAACCAAATGGTATCACATCACCATTTGGCCCGCCTAACCTTTTTAGATTCTAATGCTTAATATGAAAGCATTAAGTACCAGATTCGATTGATGTTCACACCATCTTTTGACCCGTTTGTCTTATCTTTCAAACACTCAATATTTAAATTTCAAATCTTGGGCTCAAGTGATATTAACCTCACTTGACCCATTATAAGACACTCATTTTCTATTTAGGCATCCCGATCCGGTCTTAACCATTTTCTTCTATTTTGGCGATTCTAACCCATTACAAGCTAGAATCCCATATTCCACATCCCTTTTTATGCATAGTTTGTCGGTTCTTCACTAACAACATTGAATCCATATTTTTATGTGTTTGCATAATCATTTGGTTGCTAAAAGACTTATGTAAGATAAGTCACTTACCTTGGCCTCACTTATGCATTCCATGATCCATTTGCTTTGTTGGGTTCATCCCATCCAAGCTCCCACCTAGCTTGACAAGACCAAACCTTCACAATACTCACAAGATCGGTCATGTTAGCCATTTCATCAAACGACTACCATACCTCATGAGTTTATATGCCAATTCATCCATAATTTCCATTTGGGTTAGTTGACTTTTAAGAGTCGAACTATCCTTTTACATATCTATATGCACTAACATAGGCATTAGTCCTAACCATGAACTAGCCCTTTAGTTACTTATCAATTTATTAGATTTAGTGCACATTCCATGTTCCAAATCATCATTTAGGCAATTCCACTTTATCAATTACTTGTATTCCTCACATAACAATTTAGTTAGTAAGGCTTTTTCGCATAGTTTCACATATTCATATCAATTAAGCATTTCATCAAACACTTAATGTGCATACTACATTTTTCATAATTATCACACTCACTAAACATTTAGCAAGTATCCAATTTATGAACTCATCATCAAAACATCATTCTAGCCATTAGGTCTAGCTATTTCAATATTAACTTGCAATTTTGCTAACTCATAAGATTCATGCAATACATATAGAATACAATTCCTATACAATCCATGCCTAAAACATAGATTTCCTTCAATTTTAGTAACATCAAAGCTACTAATCAAAAGCAAAATCATCATCTTTAAATACAAGCAAACTTCTAGCAATCTTAACTCATTCCTAACCATTAGGGATGATCAATATCATTAATAATCAACAATATCACGAATTTAACATGTTTTGCTCAAAACCCACATGTGGGTTTCGAATTCTACACTATATTGGGGGTTAGGGTTCTTACCAAAGCTTAATCCTTGAAGATTACTCTTAATTTACATCCCCATCAAGTCTATCCTCAAACCCCTTTCATCTCTTCTTCAATTTTAGGCATTTAGGGTTGAATTTGGCCTTGGGAAGACCTCCCTTGGCTGAATTCGTATATCCCCTCATGGGGGTCTTTCTTGCCTTTGTTTTTAACTCACCAATTTACTAAAATGGTCCTCCAATTTACTCCAATGTTATTTTTTATATAAAAACTAACTAATCAAGTTAGTTTCTTATATTATTTTTTTCATTTAATAGATAAAAACATTAACTAGGTTATTTCCATATTAGAACATAACCCACATTCTTATTATCTAAGCCTCGTTTTATTATTTTGCTAATCACGCCTAATGGTGTAATTAAGCGAAACGGATTTTTTTTTGGGGCGTTACAAGAAAGACTCTAGGAAGATGAATTGAAGCTCGTGTAAGAACGTTCTTCTCGAAAATGCTATCTATTAATCAATGATCTAATGAAGAGGTAATTATAAGGTAATGGGTAGGTTCTTGGTCAGACTCCTAGTCCGCTCCCGCAGTATCGTTTATGCTTATATATAGGGTGTACCGCAGCTAACCCACCACACTCCCGATACTTTGGACTCGTACTAATTGTCTACCAATAGCCTAAGTAGAATCACACACCACCCTTATGTACCTGTAAACCCATGATTGCGTTCCGGACCGTAATCATCGATTTACCTTACAGTAGGGTGTTATGCTTTTCCATAACCCTAACAAAAATAAATGCGTGCAACCAATATGTAATAGCCACTGTAATGAAATAATGTTCAATCATGACATGGTTAGAGGTCCTTCCCTTCCGGGTTTTCCCTTTAACCGTAATGTGAATAACATGTAAGTATGAGACAAGGTTAGAGGTTCTTCCCTTTCGGGTTCACCTTTAACCGGTAACTTCTGTTCACATCGTTGGCTTTAAACACTCATATTGATAAATTCTGAGGTTTACACCGTTCCCCTTGGATTAAAGAAATACTCTAACCCGAGTCGTACGTGGGCACTGCTTAGAACTCATACGAGTTATCAACTAGGATGTTCATTGACCATGATGATGAACAAAATAATGTAAAGTATAACAGAGTTTTGCTCAAAACAGGAAAAAAAATATGCATACAAAATATGCGTCAAGTATATAGCATAAAATTTCGATTGAAAAAAATAGTATAATATAAATCAAGTAAATCGCACAGTTTTCACAAAATGAAAGTAAACGAGTTAAATTAATGCTCAAACCAGTGTTGTAAGAATGACTACTAATAATTAGTGCGAGAATAATTGCAAATAACGCGTGAGAATAACCACCAATAAAATAATAATACGAGAATAATCACAAATAAGATAATACGCGAATATAATAATAATAAAATAAAATGATGTAAGAATAAGATAATGATATTTACTGCAATTGAGAGTGGACGGAACATACGTATAGTCTACTGGTCATGCAGGTTTAAATATATGCACTATATGTTAAAAAACATTTAGCAACATTCCGATAAGGATATGTCCAATGTTTAGACCAAAAGTTTTGCGACTGAAAAAACTGTAAGTATAAAAGATAAATTATCGTTTAGAAAACAAAACGTAGTTTACTCGAACTTTGTGATATAGTTGAAAGAATAGTAGTGATGCATGAGAATAACTTTTTAAATTCAAAACAGCTTCACATGAAAAGACTTCGTAAGTACACACTTTCATGTGTTTACAAGAAGTCGAGTTGAAAATTGTCATAAGGCATATTATCAGTCGCAAGTTTCTTTTCTCAGAAACCATATCAATCAAATGTATTTTCAAAAGACCAAGATTTAGAAATGACGTGAATGATAAAAGTCAATGCGATAATAGTGTAAAAGTCACAAAGCATAAATGAAAATAGTGTAAGTTTTAATGCGATAATATAACGGATAAAAGTTTTTAATAATGATGATGAAAAATTTAAAAACGAATGATCAATGAGTATAAAACATCAAGTGATGGAACTTAAAATCCAAATGTTAAACAAAACTTAAGAATCAATAATGGAAAACGGAAAAATGCACTAATAACGATAGCTATTAATAGGGAAAAAAAGTTAAAAGAGATAATAACTTCATTATAGAAAAGTTTCAAACAACAAATGAAAAATATACCAATAATGAAAAGTACTTCTGAAAATATTTCTAATGAAACTGGTGACTAGCCAAAGAAATTGAAATATTATTAGTGACTTATGGGGAGTGTACTTAAACCTATGAGTAAATGGTCATCCTTCCCGATTGCACGTACCCCGTCAGTGGTATATTTCAAAACTTTTAGCGAGACTTTAAAACGAGATGTAGAAACAGATCCTTGAGATGTGGATTTCACTCCTAACTCAAAGATGTATTTCAAAATTGAAAACAATTGAGCAATGAAACCAATCACTAAGTTAAGGATATCACTCCTAGCTTAGTGGTTAAGTTTCTTTTTGAAAGAAATACTCTTTGAGGTGTGGATGTCACTCCTATCTCAAAGATATATTCCTAAGATAAATAACATATAGAGGAGTGAAACTAATCACCAAGGTATGGATATCACTCCTAACTTGGCGATATCGTTTCGTTTGTGAAAAACGAGTGTCTTCTTTCTATAGATGCACGAAGTGCGACTAATGATTGGATTAGTTAATTAACATATGTTAAGATGTTTTGCTGATGGGCCGAAAGTAGTAGAATGGGGCGAAGGTGGAGAAGATCTGGGCGAAGGTGAAAGAGACTGTACAGAAGATACACATTCGTACCATGTTGTGGGCGAATGTGGAAGAATTCCACATTCGCACCATACAACTGGGCGAATGTGCAGATCCTATATATAGTTTTTGTGTGTTTTCGAGTTAGAGAGAGTTTTAGTTCGTGTGTGTATTGTGGTCAGGTTCAAGGTTAATTTGTGATAGTGTGTGTATTCAATAGATTGACTAGGTGATTGATTGTAATACGTTTTTATGAAAGTTAATCTATGAAAAAGTTTTTGAAATGATGTTTTCTGTGTTTTGATCCGAGTTTTATCAGTTTGTTCATAACTAGGGTTTCCGCACCTGGTTTTGTTACTTGTATGATCATATCTTCCTGTTTTAGCTAAAATCTTTCAATTACAAAGTGGTATCAGAGCCATACAGATCATACAACAACAAATTTGATAAACTCAGAGCTGATTTGGACATGATTTTGATCAAAATACATCTGTTTTTGACTAAAAATGGTTTTTGAGTGTTTTTGATTGATTTAGAGTTGAATTTGTGGATAAAATCAAGTTTTCCAAGAATCAAAGTTGTTCCAAATCAATTCCGAATCAAAACCTGATAAAGATCATCAAAATCCATAAACTTTTGAAAATTAGAGATCAAAATAACCGTTTTTCAAAGTGTAACCGTTTTTCAAACTCAGAATGGGCGAACTTGCAGTCTAGTGGGCGAACCTGACCATCTGTGGGCGAAAGTGTGTGTTTTCTGGTCGAACATAGGGTAAATCTGGGCGAACCTGGATTTTAGTGTTTGAAGTTTCCACATTCGGGCAGATATTTCCACATTCGATTCGTCGGGCGGGCGAAAGTGGAATAAGAGTGGTCGAAGGTGGACATTTGTGGACGAAAGTAGAACTCGAGTTAGGGTATTTTACATTCTGGTGATTTTCTACATTCGTGTGTTCTTTTGGACGAACGTGGACAAAAAGGGACGAAAGAAGGATCTTTTTGGGCGAACCTAGAACTCAGTTTGGAAAATTTTCTAAGTGTTGTGATTTTCGAAGTTCGTGAACATCATGTGGAATTTTCCGACTACCCCGAGACCAGCAACAACACAACCACAACAGCAAGTGATGGACCCATGGACAGTGGCAGCACAAAAGACGAGCACACAGTCTTCGCAACCAATCAATTACATCGCGATGACTAGCTCGATGCCTCAGAGTGTTGCACCTCCAGCACCACAACCTGACTACTGGGGAGTAGCAGCAGCGGTGGTAAATACTCAAACTACCAATGCTATTTCTACACTGATAAATGACTTATCTTCAGGTAGCGGGAATCGGCCACCTAAGCTCATGGAGATGCAAGAATATAATCAGTGGCAGAAAAAGTTTAAGATTCACTTGGAAGGCATGGGAGTGGAAGGTGCAGAGGCATGGAGGATGATTGCTAGAGGTTACACTGCACCGGTTTTGGAGAACACCGGTGAACCAGTTCCATTGGAGAGTATGTCTGAGGAGGAGAAAAAGAAGTTTGTTGTGGAGAAGAAAGCTTATTCCCAGTTGACTCAGGCAATTACAAACGACTTATTACATCAGTTTGGGACTTGCACTACGTCTAAGCAACTGTGGGATGTGCTTAAGAATAGGCATGATGGGAATGAGAAGACTAGAAGGTTGAGAATGGAAGAGTTACGAAAGGAGTTTGAGAATTTTACTTATGTTGGAAATGAAACTCTAAAAGAATTAACTCCTAGATATTGTCATTTGCTAACTGAATTGTCTAGTTATGGTATACAGATTCCTATGACAGATTTGGTGGACAAGTTTGCAGATGCTCTACCACCATACTGGGATCAGCATGTGGAAGTTCTCAAGGAGAAGGATGCTTATAAATTCTGGACTATCAACGAGTTTGTGCAGTAGCTGGAGAACAAAGAGCTTGAGGAAAAGAGGAAGGCCAAAAGATCACAGATTCCTCAGAATCCAAGCTTATATTTTGGAGGCACTTCAGTACCAGTTGGAAATTCGAGTTCAGGGGGTGTAGTGGCACCACATGTTGCATGTATTTCTAATGTCATGGAACCACCAAAACCAACCATCAACTACATTGCACAAACCTCATCCTACTCACAACCATCATACACACCACCACCACAACAACAATACAACAATTCCTACATTTCACCATTCTCACCAATGCAGCAAGCAGCATTCTATACTGCTAGCCAATCACAACAACCACCTCAACAAACACAATACATGAATCCAATGACTCAAACCAGTCAACAACCGGTGGTTTTGGAGACTTCTAACTTGGGAAATGTAACTGTTGAAGTTGCTCAGCAACATATTGCACTAGTCTCTGCAATGGTTTCATCTTATAACGGGTTGGTTGCAAGTCAAATTGGGAACAATAATTTGACCAATGAAGACTATGCACAGATTGATAAGGAAGAGATGGAATTAATTGATATCCAGTAGGCTTTTGCGAGTATTATGAGAAGGGCAACGGAGTTTATCGAGAAGACGGGAAGAACGGATTTGGGAACTTCTCCTAACACAACCTACGGGTTCAACAAGGAGAAGGTTACTTGTTTTAACTGTGGAGGGAAAGGTCACTTCAAAAGGGAATGCACCCAGCCACCAAAACAAGGTAACAGAAACCCTTTCAATGCAAGCTACCAGAACCGTCAACAACAAAGCCAAAACCAAGTTTCTTACCAAAGTAACAACAATTATCAAAACCAAAATAACTACCAAAACCGTCAAAACAACTCTAACAACAACCAGAACAGATAACCAAACACACTAAACCAGACTCAAAACCAATCACCAAACAACACTAACCGAACAGTCATACCGATTACCACACCAAATGAGACACAACAGAATACCAATCAGAATCAAGCATTGGTGATTCAACAAGATGAACGGTTTGATTGGTCGGGAATGCAAATAGGTGTTGAGGAGATTACAACTGGTGGAAATGTGGCTTGTGTTGCCCGACAGGTTGATATTGAGGAGTCGGTGATAGTTGATGAAAAGGAAGAAACTGAGGTTGAAGTTAATGTATCTGAGGCAGAAGTGGAAGTGGAGACTGAGTCTGTTGAGGTTAAGGCTGAGGAAGCAATTTCTGGAGTGGTGATTAACACTGTTTCTGATGATCCTGAGGAGTGTGAGTCTGTTTATTCAGATTCAGACAGTGAATCAGATGCAGAGGCAAGTGTTACTTCCTTAGATGATGATATTGACCAGTTGCTAGCAGAAGCTGATTTTCTGAAGACGAGGAAGTCGTGCATTGCTGATGATGCTTTCACAAGGATTGATTATTCGAAGTTCTTCGCTGGAAAGGAAGCTCATTTTGCTTTGATGGCCATGACAGATCCTCCTAAACCTGTAAGTTCTGAATGTAGCACTGATATTACTAGTGATAAATATTGTGGTACTTGTGATAGATTGACAGAGGAAAACAAAGAACTTCGCATTCAACGTGATAGTGCTATCATCAACTGTCAATCTACTCGCAAAGAGTTGAATGCTTTCAACAAAGTACTAGATGGCTATAAAAAGGACATTTCCGACCTTAAAAATACTCTTTCATTAAAACAACTTGCAATTAATAACTATATAAATGAAATTGAGAACACTAAATTGGAAATGGCCGCCATTAAGTGCTTTGCTGAAAAAGTTAATAAAAAGTTGGAAAGTTATAAGCACATTGCTTATGTGGTAGACCACATCATTGATGATCAAACCACTAATTACAAGTCTGTGCCATCTCCGGTGCTTTTTGAAAATCACAACTGTCATCAAGTGACACCGGAGAGCTCGGTAAAATCTGACTCATCATCGGAAAATGAATCTAATACTTCTAGTATTGGTGATCCACATTCCGATGTGAGGCCGATTTTAGGTTTGAATGATGAGGGTGTTACTGCTGAAAGTGTTGATTCAGACTCTGAGAGTGATGATTCTGGCTGTCACCAAAATGCTAATGCATGTGAAATTCCAAAAGAAAATTACATCATTACCAATGAACCAGTGTCATCATCTCAGCATGTGCATCCGATGGCAAATGCTCTTCGTGAGAAAAAGTCTGAAAAGAATGTGGTTAAGAAAGAATTTGAGAAAAATGTTAAGAGTGAGCCTTGTGACAAACCATTCAAGGTGTTTTATCGGATGGAAGGATCCGATAAGATCATCTCTGACGAGGAATTTCCAATCAAAAATGCTAACTATGCTAAAATTGATAAAATCTGGCAAGAAAGCACCATTTGGTTTCCAAAACATGAGAGAACAAATGAAATTCCACCAGCAATTTTAAAGAAATTATATTTGGTTGTTCCTCAAGAACCAAAGGTTCATGTCACAGAGTTCATTAGAACCAAAAACAGAGCTGACGGTTTTCATGAGCCTACTTACTCAAAAGGGCCACTCCCTGAGAGTTTGAGGAATCAACAGTATAATGATCAATATCCTGTTCGATCATTTGCTCAACCGAATGCTCAAAATGTTTTTGAAGAATACCGTGCATGTTTTAAATGCGGGGAGAGAGGGCATTTACTTGCTCAATGCCCGTATGTAAGGCACAAAAGGCACGAAGTTGAAGTGAGGAATTCCATGAGGAAACCGATTGATCATTATGTTCCACCACACAGACGTGTTGTTCCTCAACAACAACAGTTTTATAATCAAAACAATTTTTATCAAACGAGGAACAATCGTCCAGTTCAGTATGATCGCAGAAATTGGATTGCTATGGAACAATCATGGAGAAACCCAGTGGTTAACACAACAAATGATAGGCAAAGGGTTCCACTAAAACCTATTGTCAAATCAAATGTTGGACCTAAGTCTGTTAAATTAGATAAGGTACCAAGAAAGTTTCCTTTGCAAACAATGTTCAGAAATCGACTGAGAACCCAAAGTCTCAGATTCGTATTTTGAAAAGATCTAAACAATCTTGGACACCAAATGGTTCTCCAGGTGCCTCAACTTCAAAATCCAATGAGAAAAAGGAGAATGTTTTGAATAATCATAAAAAGATTGATCCAAAACAAAGTGTTGATGAAAATGTTTCTTTGAAAGCTGATATTCCAAGACCCAAGACTCAGGCTTGGGTCCCCCGAAAGAACTAAATGTTTTACTTGATGTGTGCAGGGAGCTTCAGCTAGCCCTATTAGCAGTCTTTGGATTGTTGATAGTGGAGCTTCAGGTCACATGACAGGGGATCTTGCGTTGCTGTTCGACGTGAAGAATATTAATGGTGGATATGTTGCATTCGCTGGGAATAAAGGCGGATATATTACTATGGAGGGGAGCGTGAGTAATGGGATTGTGAGCTTTGAAAGGATATCATATGTGAAGCAGATCGATTATAATCTGTTGAGCGTCAGTCAAATCTGTGATAAACAATTCACTGTTCATTTTGATGACAAATCCTGCTATATTCTCAAACCGGGCTTCAAAATTCCAAAGGAGTGGGTAATGTTGAAGGCACCTCGCGTCAACAACCTCTATATTCTTGATATGTCCAAGGCGATGACATCATAGGGGCAAATAACATGTTTTCTATCCAAGGCGACCGAGAAGGAATCGATAATGTGGCACCAAAGAATGGGGCATATTCATCTAGGAAAAATGAATCATCTTGTGAAGAATGGGCTTGTCGATGGAGTAAACGTGAAACATTTCCATCTGAATGACAAGTGTGTAAGTTGTAAGAAGGGGAAGCAACACAAACAGTCCCACAAAGTGAAGAAAGTTAACTCTGTTGAGATGCCACTTGAGCGACTGCACATGGATCTATTCGGACCGGTCAAGCGCAAAAGTCATCTTGGGGAGCTTTACTGTTTAGTTGTCACGGACGACTACTCAAGATTTTCATGGGTGATGTGTTTGCAGAATAAAAGTGACACCTTTAACAACTTGAAAGTACTGTTCACTCGATTGGAGAATCTTTATAACTTGAAGATAAAGAGAATTCGGAGTGATAATGGGACGGAGTTCAAAAATGCCAAGATGGATGAACTTTGTGAAAGCAAAGGAATTCATCATGAATATTCGGCTTCGTACACCCCACAACAGAACGGTGTTGCTGAACGCAAAAATAGGACTCTAATTGAAGCGGCTAGAACAATGCTCGCAGATTCAAATCTTCCGGTAATGTTCTGGAACGAGGCGATTTATGCAGCAAATTATACACTCAATCGGGTTTTAACAGTGAAGAAGTTTGGTAAAACATCTTATGAACTGTTACACCGACGAAAGCCGAACTTAGAGTATCTAGAATCTTTTGGGGCACCATGCACGATGTTGAATCCAAGCGAGAAGTTTAGTCCTAAAGCTGAAGAGGGATACTTTGTTGGATATGCAACCCCGCTCAAACGGGTATACAACAAGCGAACTCGTCAGGTGGAGGATTGGGCTAACGTGGAAGTTCAACGGTATACTCAAAATGTGCAAGGAATGGGTCCTGATTGGATGTTTGATTACAAAGATTTCTTTGAATCATTCAATCTAGATAGCTTGGTTGAAGAAGCTGTTATCAGATTACTTTACGAGTGTGAAAACGCGGCGACTTCACCGTTGGTGCGTCCGATCACTGTGAACCCCCTACCAGCTTATAATGATACCAACGTTCTTGTACCAGAGGAAGAAGTGTTTCAGGAGGCTTCTACTTCGTTAGACTCTTCAGAATCTGAAGATGAACAATTTGAAGAAGTCATTCTTGAGCATGAAGAAGAACCAGAGACACCGCCAGTGAACCCAACTCCAACTCCAAATGTTGCTTCATCATCTTACACGGGTCATGATCTGGATGCTGTAGAGAACTTGACTATTCAGACGGGAGTTATTGTACCTAAACATCCGGAATCTCGGATTCATCGTATTCACCCGCTGGAGCAAATTATCGGTGATCCTGGTAGCAGTGTGATGACCAGAGGGCAGTTGCGAAGTGTTAATTCGCCAGAGAGTTTTGGTGCTTTAGCTTTATATGCCAAAATACAAAAATCTGGCAGTCAAAATGATTGGTCGTTTGCGTGTTTTGTGTCGCAGGTAGAGCCAAGGACATACAAGGACGCTTTGCTGGAGGACGCCTGGGTTGAGGCAATGCAGGAGGAGTTATTACAATTTCAGAAATTGGGAGTTTGGACGCTCACGGATTTGCCACATGGAAGAAAGAAGATTGGCACTAAATGGGTGTTTAAGTGCAAGAAGGATGATCGTGGGGTTATAGTTCGTAACAAAGCCAGATTGGTCGTGCAGGGATTCCATCAAATCGAAGGGATTGATTATAACGAAATCTATGCTCCTGTAGCACGCATTGAAGCTATTCGGATGTTTCTTGCGTTTGCTTCCTATAAGAAGTTCAAAGTTTATCAAATGGACGTCAAGAGCGCATTTTTGTACGGGAATGTCAAAGAAGAGGTTTATGTCGGGCAGCCACCAGGCTTTGAGGACCCAATCCACCGGGATAAGGTCTACGAGCTAAACAAAGCTTTATATGGCTTGCACCAGGCTCCGAGACAGTGGTACGAGGAGCTAAGTACATACCTCATGACAAAAGGATTTAAGCGCGGACTCGTCGACTGCACCCTATTCACAAAGAAATCAGGGGATGATTTGCTTCTGGTGCAGATTTACGTTGATGATATAATATTTGGTTCAACTAACGAGCTTTTATGCAGGGAGTTCGAAACTGTCATGCAGGAAAAGTTTGAGATGAGCGCAATGGGGGAGATGCAGTTTTTCCTAGGCTTGCAGGTGGACCAAAGACCCACGGGGATCTTCATTCACCAGACGAAATACGTATCCGAAGTCTTGAGCCGGTTCCAGATGGAGGATTCCAAGCCGATGGATACCCCGATTCAACCCAATCACGGGATTGGAGTGGACGCTAAGGGGGAGCTGACTGACCCATTTACATACAGAGCAATCATCGGATCTCTGATGTATTTGACGGCATCTCGACCAGATATTATGTATGCAACGTGTCTCTGTGCCCGTTATCAATCGAAGCCGAAACAAAGTCATCTGACGGCAGTCAAGCGTATCCTTAGATATCTGAAGGGTTGTCCCTCAAAAGGACTTTGGTACCCTAATGATGATGATTTTGATTTCATTGCTTTCAGTGATGCAGATTGGGGCGGCTGTGACAAGGATAGCAAATCCACAACAGCTGGTTGCCAGTTTTTAGGGAGCAGGTTAGTCACCTGGCAATGCAAGAAGCAGACTTCCGTGGCGCTGTCTACCTGTGAAGCCGAGTACATTGCAGCCTCAAGTTGCTGTTCGCAAGTGCTCTGGATCCAACAGCAGATGGTGGATTACGGTTTGCAGTTTCTTAAAACCCCTATACACTGTGACAACGAAGCCGCTATCGCATTAACTAAAAATACTGAAAATCATTCTAAAGCAAAACATATCCGGATCAAATACCATTTTATCCGTGATTGTTACGCTAAAGAATTGATTGATATGGTCAAAATCCATACTGACTACCAACGTGCAGATTTGTTTACAAAAGCTTTTGACAGATCCCGTTTTGAATATCTTTTAAAAGTCAATAATGATAGAATTTGCCCCTGTTCTACTTGGTTATATGATTGATGAACAATGAGTATGCACAATCATGGTGTGCAGGGACTCGGTAATGAAAGGAAACAGAGGATGGGGAAGTTTGAGAGAATATGCACAAACTAATATTATTCCCACATAAACAAATGATACATAATAGGGGTATTTATACCCAAACATACAGACGGTTATATAACTGTTTTTATAACTAACCAACACAACTAATCTTCAACCGACATAACTATAAACGTAACTGCTTCTGTCTGGAGACTTTTGTTTCTGCAGTTGACTTTTTGGTTGACTTTTTGATATGATAGGAATTTCTTGATTAAATCTTTCTAACATTCTCCCCCCTAATCAAGAAATTCTTATCTTGTTTACTCTGTTTCTTGTCCATCTACTTTTATGCAGTCCTTTTCTTCCTCTCTTGTTTAATCTTGAACCAATCTTCTAATCTTCTAAACTTTGATGCATAATAAGTCTTCACGACTAATCCCTTTGATCCACATGATCGTTTAACGCTTTCTTCTGACCCACCTGGTCCTAAAGCGATGAGGGAAAGATGGGTATCACACGTCCATCTTCTTCTTTCCAAATTGCATCCTTTAAATTCGACTTCTCCGGGCCTTCTGCCTTGTATTGAATTCTTCTCGGGTAACGCCTCTGCGTCTTTAAAACCCTTTACTGAACATCTTTCTTCTGTTCTGAATGGTTCCTCTTGATTAAAACTTGTTTCGGACTTCGCCGGAACTTGTGGCCGGAAAACATTTCTACTCTGTTTTCGTCTTTTGAATCTGTTATGGCCCTTCTTGACTGCGTTTTCTGATCAATTGATGTTAATAACCAAGTCTGATTTGAACAAACAATCACTGTTGTTCGATTTCTTTTCTGGATAAACTTCCGATTCAATTTTTACAAAACAGGGGCTTAATCACAGGTCTCGTTCTTCGTCTTCCCAGGATCTCTTAACCGTGTGCTCTGATGCCATGATAGAATTTGCCCCTGTTCTACTTGGTTATATGATTGATGAACAATGAGTATGCACAATCATGGTGTGCAGGGACTCGGTAATGAAAGGAAACAGAGGATGGGGAAGTTTGAGAGAATATGCACAAACTAATATTATTCCCACATAAACAAATGATACATAATAGGGGTATTTATACCCAAACATACAGACGGTTATATAACTGTTTTTATAACTAACCAACACAACTAATCTTCAACCGACATAACTATAAACGTAACTGCTTCTGTCTGGAGACTTTTGTTTCTGCAGTTGACTTTTTGGTTGACTTTTTGATATGATAGGAATTTCTTGATTAAATCTTTCTAACAAATAACATAAAGGAAAAACAGGACTAATCGGCACCTCGGTTTATCGCTTTTTAGTTTTAATTTTCTGATCTTTGCTAATTGGGAATTTCTCTTTACTATCGTAATCCTCAAAGAAGTTGATGCTTTCGAGAGGATTGTTTAAAATTTTCTTTAAAGTTTTTATTGTTTTTCAGAAAAATTAAAAACCCAAAAACATGTTCTTTATTTTAGGGGGAGTCATTTTCTCAGAAAAACCAAAAACATTGAAAAAGTTAAAAAGACCTAAAAATTAGAAAAACCAAAAATGATTTCCTGGATAAAAAGAGGAAATGATAGTACATCAGTGGGGATCTGACACAGGCTAAAGAATTGTATAGTAATATGAGGCGTGTGTTGATTACGTGTGATATGCTGATAGGCTTCGTAGACTAAAATTGCGTGCATTAGTGATACAAACATAACGAACTACGCGTTCGTGGCTGAACACCTCATGGGCATATGGTCTTAGTACCGTAATTTCGTTTGATAGGATTGCCAAAATCTGAGGTTTCGGGTCGTTATGTTTTGGTTATCCGGGATATTCTGATTAAACTTTTGTCGTATTGATTTACGGACCTAGTTTCATCAGAATATTTGCTAAAAGAGCTTAAATGCCAAAACCGAAAGTTACCGAATTGAGGAACTTTATGTTTTATTGATCCAAGATCATTATTACATCGTATTCACTTACTGATGCAAATCAGTAGTTGATATCAGCCTCAACCTAGTGTATATGCACATGTTACTCTGCTGCATTCGTTTGCTGACCTGTACACCTCTGTGCTATATACTTTGTAACTTTTACGGATAACTCTGGCATAATCACGCGTTACGACGAAGCTTTGCGCAATTACTTGATACGGGAGTATGTCGTGTGTGTGGGAACCACATCGTGTTAGTCTAATACACCTAACTCGTATCATTTTAAAGCATTGCGTAATAGTCTGCATGTGAGCTTAAGTGGACCACAATATCAGCAATCGCCGTGTCACATACTGTTTCTAATGATAATATTAAACAAATAGATCAACGCTGTGATCAGATTTCTCAGAAAACTGATATGATCCTCTTACCGGATTTCACAAAATGTTTACTGCTTTCATTTACTTTGATGCATTTTACTTTCACTGTAAAAAAAGATACAAAATCCAAAAAGATTTTAGGTGTGTATTGATAAAATTTCAGAAAAACCAAAGTTTTTGCATTTCTGCTTTATTTTAAGATAACCGACGGTGCTTGATGGTCAATTTCTGAGATTTGATAACACCATCTGGGCTTTGTATCATTCAAAAAGTGAAATTATGAGTTTTTGAAGTTTAACGGATTGAAAAAACATTGAACGGGATTCGAATTCGTGATTTGGCAAAATTTTCAGATTTTTCCATTTCACATTCGCCCCTTAATTGGGTCGAATGTGGAAAAATATTCACTTTCGGGTGTTTAAGGTTGGACGAATGTGGGCTTTATAAAACAAATCCACTTTCGGGTGAAATGAATTCACCTTCGTGCCATTCATTTGGGGCGAATGTGGAATTCATTCACATTCGACCACCATAAACGGTCGAAGGTGGTCTTCTATATATAAGCTTCTTCAGGTTCGACCCTCATTCATAATTTTTCAAAATTTTTCAATGATACCAGACCTTGTTGCTTTGTTTTCTCCTGATTGTGTTTCTTGTTCCCGAGTAATCACTGATCATTTTAAGACTTATTTCACAGGTATTGGAGCAGAAACCAGTTCGCAATCGTTGTTTTTCACTTCGAACTTAGGGTTTTACAATCTGTGGTTCTAGGATGATTGTTAATGTTTGTTTTTTATTGCATTTCAATCCACATCAGTTTTAGGGGGAGAATAATCAAAGAATTAGGTTTATAACATCATTTAGTGGGTTAATTGATTGATTGAAAAGATAAAACCCTAATTCTTCGATAAAACTGATGTAAATTGAAAATTAAGATCAATTGTTTGTACACGAGTGTTGATCGGCCTAAGTAGGACACAAAACAATCAAAATCAGTGGTTAATTACAAGTTTGGCAAAAATTTAAATTTTGGGGATAAACATTTTTCACTTTCGGTCCTCAAAACGGGCGAAGGTGGAAATTAACGGGCGAATGAAATATTATGTTGGGCGAATGTAAATTTTACTCTATATTATGTTCACATTCGTACCAAAACATATACATTCGTACCAAATTCATACATTCGACCTGATAAAAAGGGGCGAATGTGGAAAAGGAAAATCTTAAAAATTTTTAATTTTTGTCGTTTTCGTATTTTGACGTATTTTTCTGATTTTGATGTGCAGATGGCTGAACAACCTGAAAACATTGAGGCACAAGTAGAAAATGTCGTACCAGATCCTGTTCAGGAGGCTGAAGCATCTGTTCCTAGTAGATGGCCATTCGAACCGTCACACAATTGTTGTGCGTTTCTTGGAGATGTGGAAAAGAATACAGAGTTTGCTGGGATTATTGAGTTTTTGAGGAGAAGCAGAATTGTACATGCCTTAGCTACACCGACAATCATCTACAAAGACATAGTTGAAGATTTCTACAAGAATGCAAAGTATGATTTTTGGGAGAATCAGACTATAATCAAGAGCAAGATTCAAGGCATGGAGATGTTTCTGACTGAATCTGACATTAGAGAAGCACTACAGATTAAGTTTGAAGTCAGTGAAGATCCCAGGGAATTGTCATGGACTGAACAGAAAGCTTGTTTTCTAAGAATGAAGTACAAAGGTCCGATCACTGATGGATGTATGCATAAAGGGAAGCTGAGTGTGCAGTTCAAATACTTCGCACATGTCATTATTCATGTCTTTGGCTGTGTGAGCGGTGGATATGACGTAATGAGAAGAAGTTTGAGCTCATTGATGGTTGCGTTGACTCTCAACAAACCATTCAATGTATCCGAGATGATATTAGATCATATGCTTGAAATGTTAAAGGGATTGAAGAAGAAACAATTCATGCTATACCCGAGGTTTCTTATGATGATCTTTGACCATAAATATCCTGAATTGAGGAAGGATCCAACAAAGATCATAGGTCAAGATCACATGAACATCCGTACACTGGTAAGGATGAAAGGGTATAAGGGTGTGCCAGATGAGGAAAAGCCACCTTACAGGAGACTGTTTGGAGCTTTGGCTAAACAGGATTACACTGATCCTGGAAAGAACAAAGCTAGACATGCTGAGAGTGATTCTGATAATGATGATCCCTTGGTGTATGCTGATGCAAACACTAAGAGGAAGAGGCAGGTAGTCAATGCTGGAGCCAAAGGGAAGGGCAAGGCAAAGACGGATCAGGGGAGTTCTAGGCAACAAGTTGTTAGGAAGAAAACTACTGCGAAGAAGGGAACAAGTTTGGTTGATGAAGAATCAGTTGATTCAGAGGAGACTGAGGTAGACGAGCAGTGGGATTCTGATGAAGAAAGAGTTAAGACCACCAAACGTAAGGCCACTATGGTTGGTGAGTCTGAATCTCTTAACAAGACTATTGAAGAAATATCACAGAAGAAAAAGTCTGTTGATGTTGATGAAGGAGGTTTGGGTGTTAACCTGGATGAGATGGAAGCAGGTGAGACTGTTGTAGTGAATTTGCCTAAACCGAAGCACAAATCAATGGCAAAGAAATCCAGCACTAAACAGTTGAGAGAAAAGGAAATAGCTCAGTTGCTGAAAGGCAAAAGGATACCTGATGCAGGTACATCATCAAAGCTATCTTCACCGGTTGCCAAGAAGCAGAAAAAGAGTAAAGAGGCTGAAACATTACCAGTTGATGAGTTCAATGTTGCTCTGGATAATGTTTTAGATATGTTTAGGAAGCCTCAGAAGGAGAAAGCCAAAGAAGCTGAGCCATCCAAGTCAAAGAAAGTTACTGTTTCAGACGATGTGATGAAGCAGGTGAACAAAAAGATGGATGATATGATGAAAATGAAAGTAGCTCAGCAGGCAGAGATTGCTAAGTTCAAGCAGAATGAAGAAAAGATGCTTCAGATAGTGGTTGCTTCAAAGAATAACCAAGATGAGATTGAGCAGAAAGTGAAGAAACTTGAAGCTGATAATAAGAATCTTGAGGTTAAGTGTTCCAGGAATCGGAGTATGATTAAGGTAATCAAAGCTGATAACAAAGAACTAAAGGCTGAAAACAAACGCCTTAGTGATTTGTTAGATAGTTTATATAATGAAGCACCAAAGCTGAAAGAAGGTGAAGAGGATAAGGAAAAAGAAGAAGAACAGGTAGATTTTGAACCTTCTGATTCTGAAGAAGAAAAGGATGATGAGGAAGATGATGAATCTGAGAAAAGCGATGATGAAGAAAGTAAGAAAAGCGATAAAGATGATGATGATGATGCTGAGGGATCGGGTAGTAAGAATGATGATGATAGTAGTGACAGTGATGATGATGAAGGGGGAGATGACACTAGTAAGTTCACATTCGAGAAAAGAACACCGAAGAAGGATGCTGGAGAATCTAGTTCTAAGAAGAAGAAAGGTGGGAATACAGATTCAGATGAAAGTATCTTTTGGAATGAAAAGGTGAGATCTCTAAGTGATGACGCTAAGAAAGTATATAGAGATATGTTGGAGAAGAGAGAATGGACTATAGAGTTCACAGGCAGATTTGCTGAGATATTCCAGACTGATGATATGAGATATGAGCTGGAATATAATGATCCTGACTTAGAGGAGGGTGAAGTACCTGCTGCTGTTGCTAAAGAAATTCTTGATGGTCTTGCACAGCGAGTAGGGAAAACATTGGAGGAGTTTTTGATGGATGAGTCGATTCCAGATATTCTTGAAAAGGATATTGGAAATCACTCAGATGATAAGAATACTCCTGAAATGGATGAAGTGGAGATTGAGGATATTACTCATGAGGAATATCCACAATACTTTAGACAGAATGATGAAGATGTGGTTTTCCCAGACTTCACAGAGATACCAAACACATCAGCTAAGAAGAAAGCTAAGAAGAGAAGTGAAGAGTTTGTTGAGACGGTGTTTGGTGCTGATAAGCAACAATCTTCAAGTCAGACTGATGAATTGAAGACATACTTGAAGAAGTTGAAGGAAATGGATGAAAACCGACCAAAGCCTAAAGCTCAAGGTAGTTTTTATAGATTTCACAATGCGAAGTTCAAAGGCAGAGCTCTCGGCTGGACATATTTGGGTAGATTGAAGTGTTTAGCTGTCAAATGGGAATCAGGAATCTTGTACTTTTACAGATTCGTTGATTTACTAACTCTACCGTATTGGGCGGTCAGAGACATTTGCAGATTTACTATGTCTGGAGCCTCAGTGAATAATACTCATGTTGGTTGGTGTGCTGATAAGTTAGTCTGGGAGAGCAGGACGAAGTGGAATAGGTTTAAGCCTCAATATCCAAGAAGGAAAGTTCACAGGGATATTGATCCTAAAACTGGTTTGAAGAGGGTGACCTTGATTTACAAAGCACCTGAAGTAATGAAGAAAATACCTTTGATGCCTATGCCACAACATTTCAGTGCTGACTTTATCTTTTGGTATTACGATTGGAGGAAGGCAGAAGCAGTGATAGTTCTGAGAGATGGAAAGGACAAATACAAGCATGTTCATGTATTTGATCCTATGTGGTTGATTAACTGTACTTTTGAAGACATCATCATGCTTTTCTACAATCCGATTCATCATGATTCCAATGATGCTGAACAAGCTAAGAAGTATACTCAAGTTGTGGGAGTTTGCTTTGCATATGACATAAACTCCGGTAGTAACTTGGATGCCAAACTTGGTAAGATGGTGAAGATGGCTGATGTGCCTAAACCGGTGAAAAGAAAGTTGGAGCCTGAAATGACAAAAGAGCAAAAGAAGCAGCTGAGAATTTATTTGTTGAACAAAGCGATGGACGAAGATCGAAAACGATCCAATCAATAGTCGAGGGGGAGTTTGTAGATGCACGAAGTGAGACTAATGATTGGATTAGTTAATTAACATATGTTAAGATGTTTTGCTGATGGGCCGAAAGTAGTAGAATGGGGCGAAGGTGGAGAAGATCTGGGCGAAGGTGAAAGAGACTGTACAGAAGATACACATTCGTACCATGTTGTGGGCGAATGTGGAAGAATTCCACATTCGCACCATACAACTGGGCGAATGTGCAGATCCTATATATAGTTTTTGTGTGTTTTCGAGTTAGAGAGAGTTTTAGTTCGTGTGTGTATTGTGGTCAGGTTCAAGGTTAATTTGTGATAGTGTGTGTATTCAATAGATTGACTAGGTGATTGATTGTAATACGTTTTTATGAAAGTTAATCTATGAAAAAGTCTTTGAAATGATGTTTTCTGTGTTTTGATCCAAGTTTTATCAGTTTTCATAACTAGGGTTTCCGCACCTGGTTTTGTTACTTGTATGATCATATCTTCCTGTTTTAGCTAAAATCTTTCAATTACACTTTCCCAAGCAAAATACCGAAAGAATAACGAGAAAGAATCATAGCGAAAATATCTTGAAAGAAAATATAAGAAATAAGAGAAATATACACGAGAGGACTCGCGAAAGTAAGCTTAGTTATAGACTAGGCTAAAAGGCATTCTAATAACCTAATTCCCTATAACCATGGCTCTGATACCAATCTGTAACACCCCAACCGATGGCGGAAACATCGAGGTGTCACGTAGTGACGATTGTTCAATAGCTCATGGACTAAAAGTGTAAATATTGATACATTGACTAAATAGTTTATTACATTGAATTGAATTACAATGATTCTAAATATCACTAAACTAAAATACAATGAATCCAAAATCTAAGTAAAATTCCAAAAGCTTAAAAGTCATCTCATAAGAACCTGAAACATGTACGAAAATAATTTGGTCAATACAAAAATGTATTGGTGAGCATACCCTGTTTGAATACATATAGAAAAGTGATTCGCAATATATGTGCTATGATATTGTAATATGTAAAAGGGTCAAAATCAAGCCTCACATCGTTCAATAATCGTTCACACATCGTTCAAGAAAAACCATAACAATGACCAAGGGCTTAACTCGTTCACGTAAGTAACCAAGGGAAATAATTCGTAGTACTACTCATTATTAGGTGCGGCCCAAAGGTTAATGACTTTGACAAATCGTTCATACAATTCACACAAAACATATCAAGAGCACATTGCTTTGTAATTAACATACGTAAGTTTAGTAATAATTGTACATGAGTCACCCCAAAAGAGTAAAACAGTAAAAAGGGGAAAGATATACTCACAGTTTGCAAAAGCGATCCAACTTAAGCGGTAGTGAGCTAAGTAATGGGAATTCCGAGGAATTCAACCTATAACGTAATAGAATGCTAATAAGGGAAAAGTCTAAAATAACTAGGGTCTAAGGCATTAGGGTTTGCTAAGTCGATTTGGGGAATTAGAGTTTTTTTATGATAAGTCGAATTAATTATAAACGTTGTATGTTGAAAAATAATATACCAAAGTTTGTAAATATGGTTTAAGTAATATAATTATTACCAATTGAATATTTAGATAAAAATATGTTTGAATAATTAAGACAAAGTAATTTAATTAATTACTTTAACTAAATTAAATAAATATAATAATCATAAATGTATAGATAAATAATTATGAGTTACACCATAAACCAACAAATAATAACTAAGACATCAACATAAGACTATCTCTATTTTATAAGAAAAGTATTTATAAAATAGATGTTAAATAATATAAATGAATAAATGATTAATCATGTCTAATTAAACATAAATAAGACTAAAAATATAAATTATGATCCAAAAATATTATTTTTATAGGAAATGAATTCATTCTTATGTAAATTAATTAAAATAATTTTTCCATAATTTTTCTAAACTTATTTGTATTTAAAACTGATTTAATGAGATTAAATCATGTTTAAATGATTTAAAAATAGAAAAATTAATAAAAATAAATGTTTTCTGAACCAAATATTTTTATTTCAGTTCATAATTATTAGAAATAATTTCCCAAAGAGTTTGAGATTAAAATCATTAAAAATAAATTTTTAATCAATTAAATATGATTAATACAAATTAAATCGATAAAAATATAAAAATAAGACATTTTCCAGAAAATAAAAGTATGATAATTTTCTATGAGGTGTCAAGAACCTACACCTAAATTTTCATAATTTTTGGAGTAAAAATGAATTTTCTATGAATATTATAAGTTTAATGTATTTATAAAACAATATAAATATTAAAATGAAAGAAATGAAGAAAAAAAAATAAAAAAAAAGGTAACAGACTCGCTGGGTAAAGAGTCGAACCCGAGTCTGTCAAGTTGAGACACACACAAGCAACCACTACACCACCATAAGTCTTGTGCTTTTATTTAGAAAAATAAATATAAATATATTAATTCCAACTCATCTTCTTCCCCAAATTCCTAGCCAAACCCTAACCCTAACCTTAACTTTCAATACCCCGATACAGAAACGAATTGAGATCAGAATTAAAGGGCTTTCAGCAAGGGACATCTGAAGAACAAAACGGCAACAGAAAACATGACTTACAATCACTTTAATGACTCGATTTTGAAGCTTCTAGCTCCGAATTAATCATCACGAATTGGAGAGCTCTGGACGCGATTGATTCAGATTTTTTTTTTGGGTTTAGGACGAGAGGATGTGCAGAAAACTAATGGTAGAATTGGTTTATATTATAGGCGATTCAATGACGAGTTTAAAGTCGATTAAAGTTTTCATACGTTATGCTTTAAAACCCGATTATAAACACATTAATGGTCGTTTTATGATTGGAAACCGTTACTTAGGAATGGAGAAATGTATAGGAATCGAAATAAATCGTTTAGAAGCGTTAAAAAATCATAAAAGAACCTGCCGGAGAACACGCCGGACTCCGGCCGGTGGGTGTCGCCGGAAAAAAACGAATAACAGGAGGGAGGATGTTGTTTATTTGAAATTTCATACTTTGGCAGGAATAGTCCCTTGACTTTAACTAGGTTAGTTTGCTAGGTGTTGGTTTAGTTTTTTTTTCTTTATGAAAAGTTAACTTGGTTAACTAACTTAACTTAAAAGTTTTTAAAACTTTTTAAACTTGAATTTCTTTTTTTTTATAGAATCTTTTACGAATATGTTTCATTATGCGAATTGGATTAAAATTTATACCCGATCCATAATAAATATAAATGATAAATTTTAGTTCGCTCTAAAATTAAATTTGAGAATTACGAAACTTACAGGGACTATAATGGAAAAAATTTGAAGGACTATTATTGTCAATTAGATGAAAGACGAGGGTGACGGATGTCACAGGCACCGGCTCTCTAAACTCGCCCTCCTCCATTTCATCATCAACAGAATCCGTCGGTACCGACTCAAACTCCGGAATCCATACAGAATTTTCCTCTACAACCCATATGTTATAAGATTTGTTCTCCCAAATTACTGAAACTTCTTCATCGATTCTGGAAGAAAAGTTAGTGAGAACATGAGCAAAACCTATCGCATTGTCATCGCCAAGCCAAGAAAAATCCGAAGGCCACACCACCTTGCCAAACAAACCTCCTACCTTATCAAAAACTGAAGCTTCTCGAACAAGTAATGGTAACCCGACAACTTTTAGGACCACTATACGTTCAAAAGGAATCATCTGACCAGACCACGGAGTCACAGAAACAAACGTTCCAGACCATACATCCTCTTTATGATTCATGAAATTCAACATTTGATCATTATCCCTGAACGTAACTAGAACAGACAAGCCCCCAAGATACGACACAACAGCTTCAGAGTAACCTGCCATAACTAACATCTTCTTTACTCCACGTAAAGTGATAATGCTATCCGAGACGCCAATAACCGCCCTACCAATCGAATGTTTCGGATACACCGCACCTCCATCATCCAACCGAAGTACCTTCCTAGAACCAGAGGTACCACCATACACCGTAGTCATGGCTGGAAACTCTTCCATCATGACGTTCTTATCCTTAGGGAGCCATGCTTTCTGAACCGACCCAGCACCTTGATACTCAATCTTCTTGTGAGATCTATCAAACATGGCTGAGGACACAGAGATCCTTGAGTCCATGATGATGATATCATTCAACTCCGGTAGGACCACATACGGATCCAATAACTTCTCACAACGAACAAAACCAAAGACTCTACCTTTAATGCTCCGCCGGCGTGGAACCCAAGCGTCTGTAACCTTAACAAAAGCCTTAAATGCTTCCCGAAGATTCATCCAGTTACCCTATCCGAAATGTTAGTCACATAGAAGGTTGTTCTTAATAAAGGATCATCAGAGTCCCGAAGGAGCGTTGCCGAGTTCCGATGGTCGCCACGATGATCACCACGGCGATTAGGGTTACCCATACAACACTAGGATTTTAATTGATTAATTTAGAGATTGTGCAACTAAATATTACTTGTTATTTCTAAAATATCAATAAAAATACGTACTAAACTCACCTAATAAATATTTTTATCTATATATATATATAAAACAAAGTCCTTTTGCTGACGTGGCGTCCAATGGTGACTCCAACCTCCCCTCTATAGTGCCACGTGGCATCCTTAATGAATGTTTTTGATGTTTTTTAATTATTTCGTTTTTTTAATTAAATAAAAAAAGAAAAAGATAAAACCCTAAGGTTATTAAATCCTAACCTCCTCATTCACTCTCCCAAACCCTAAAAACCTTTTTCTTTTCCTCCTCTATTCACAAACCCTAAAAAACCCTCCCAATCTCTGGCTGCTATCTCTCTCTCTTCACCCCGATCTTGGTGTTGGTAACATATTTTAGCTATTTACATTTTAAAATATTCTAAAATATAAATTCGTTTATTTGGTAGCCTGACTTTATTTTCATTACTATCTTCTCAGAACTTCCCGAGAGATCATATGGTGGGGATTGTCGACTTTATGTTCCTGAAAATCCAACTACCAGGTTTATAAATGTTTATGTATGATTTCTTCTCACAGTCTTTTTACTTTTTTCTTTATTTGTTTCGTCACAGTGATCTTGATGATCTTGGCCCTCCAAATTCTTACGGTCGGAATTTGGGTGGTGCCGCGTTTTCATTCGACCGAGCACATGGCAGGCAGACACTTGCTTTCATATGTATTCAAGCCATACATGAACCGCCTTCACCAAAAGAGAAAGAAAGATAGCGCAAAAGAGGGTAGTTTACCTTTGGTGGCGGCCAAGGCCGTAACCGCCCTACCGGTGAGACAACCGACCTAAGTAGAAGAAGCAATTCAGTGGTGTCCTATTTTGATTTTAGTAGTTTGTTTTGTCTCTTATGGCTGCTATTGTGATTTCTTGCTTCATGCTAATGGAAGTTGGCTTCCATGATTTTGTTTCTAATTGAATTTGGGTTCCATGATTTTGTCACTAATTGAAGTTGGGTTTGCTTTTTAGAAAAAAAAAAGGTAATAGAAGCGACAATGTGACAGGTCGTTTGTATGGAGGAAGTCAAAGTTCCAATGGAATAGATAACCTGCTACCTTTTGGAGGAAATCATACTACTGTGTGAAATATTCATAAATGGATCTTGATGTGATTGAGAATTTCTTAAAAATGCTATTTAGATCCATTTTCATGTTGATGACCGAATGGTTGCGTGCTGTTGATTTTTATAATATGTTATTGATTGAGTTGATTTTTGTTTCAAGATACATTACGATTGAGATGCTGCATTATTTAGTTTAACATTGTTTATTGGTTATTTCCAGTGACCTCCAAAACGGCCTGGAATGTGGCAGCTAGGAACAAAGTTGCTGATGAAAGTACATCTTTGGACAAAAGGGAGGTGATTACTTTTTTTTTATTCACATTACCACCACATTACTTTATATTATTCAAACTACTTATTCTTTGTTGGATTTACCTTTTATTTAGTAATTATCCTATTGATGGCGATGCAAAGCAGGGATGGGATTCTCTAAGATCATCCTCTTAATCGACGCAGGTTTCCTTTTCACTCTTTTACGAATTTTTTATTTTATTTTCGTGCTCAAGTAGAAGGCTGATTAGAATACTATGGACATGTAATGATTGAGAGATTTTGTGGTTAGTTAACTTGAGCCATTTGCAATAGGTTATCACGTCAAATTAGATTTTTCAACCCCGGGACCCTCCCGGGGTAGTAAGCTAGTAAACTATATATCAGCATGATGCATAGTAAGTCTGTGTAAAGATTCATAGTTGAAAGTATAAAGGGGAAAGATTTATTAATGGTGGGGTGAGGGCATAATGTTCCTCTTTTTCATGGATAATTACTACAATAACCTTTTAAGCATTGAACTTGCCTTAACTCATACGGAATAACCATCAATATTATTGAATGACGTTTGTAAAATTATGATATTTTGTATTAAGTTAAAACAAAACAACACAACAATTTTAACAAGCAATGCCGAACACTTTAACATGTTATTTTTATATGATTCGTATGGTGAGATTATGATATTGTTGGTAGTTTATGTTTTGGATATACGAGGAGCATTCGTGGTTTTGTTATGCTAATGATGATATCAAGAATTAATTGGCTTTTGATCCATCCAAATAAAAGTAGGTGTTGTGTTCTCTTTAAATGTGTCCCCACCGTTGGGGGTGTGTTAAAACATCGGTGCTCCAATTATCTTCTTCCAAGCTTTTGACCCACAAACCACCAAGGATGGAAGAGGAACAATGAAACAGCAGGTGGTTCCATGTCTCACGCAACTATCTCACCTGTTATGTTGCATTACATTACATTACATTGTACAGCAGGTACTACCAATATGCACTTCTGGGGTGTGTTCAAACATCAGTGGAATAATGAATTTGACTTCATAAGTCAATAGATTGTTAATTACACATGACAAACAAAAGTAAACTACAACCACCCTAACACCAAAAACATCTTCACTCTCTTAATTATCTGGGCCCCGATAATTCAACCGCGTGCAAGTTATCAGTCGAGTCAAGAATCCAATCTGAGTTGGGTAGCGGTACAAGGTCCAGCTCGTGGCGCAGCACCTCCACTTTCTGCAACTCGTCCCATCGCTCCGCCAGCCCATCACCTTCTAACATCCTAACAACGTCCGACATTTTTGGGCGGTCCATTGGTGACCCTTGTGTGCACAACAATGCCACCTGGATTAACTGCTCAACCTCGGTTGCAACATAATTGGTTTCTAGATCAGGGTCCACGAGCATCTCGAGTTTCTTCTCTTTTAAAAGCCCTTTCACCTAAAAACAACTTACTTGCTTTTAATACAGGCAAAGTGAACAGCCGCAAACATTTTTGTCCCTTACTCTTGAGATTTTTATAATAAAGTTTTATATTATTAAATAGTGTAAGAAAACTACATTACTATAATACTATTTTAATCTTTTTTAATAGAGCAACGTACGAGGTTGTGAGCATTTGAATAGTCACGTTCGGCCCATTTGACCCGTTACATTTTTAACGAAGATTTTAAGTTTTATTTGTTGGCCCGTTAGAGATAAATATAACCTGAGTCAACCCATCATAAACTAATTCTACAAGTCATACTAATCACTTACACAAACCCAAAAAAACAAGTTGTGAGGAACACGTACCCAATCGAGTAACATGACATCATCATCATTTGCAAGTCGAGCAAGATCAAACGCCCTTTGTCCCGTTATCAGTTCCAAAAGCATAATCCCGTACCCAAAAACATCGGTTTTTTCTGATGATTTTCCTGTTGAGAGATACTCGGGAGCAATGTGCCCGATGGTCCCACGTACAGCTGTCGTGACATGTGTATCCTTGTAATCCATCAATTTAGCTAAGCCGAAATCACCAACCACCGCCTCAAATTCTTCGTCCAATAAAATGTTAGCCGCTTTTACATCACGGTGAATGATTTTTGGGTCACAATGATCATGCAAATACGAAAGCCCTCTAGCTGATCCTAAAGCAATCCGCTTTCGTGTAGGCCAGTCTAGTGGAGGTTCGTTTGGTGGTCGTTCTATAAACACACAAATAATTTATGACAAAATATATTATTATGATAATGTACTATTTATAAAATAATAAAACGAATAGTAGTAGTAATAATAATACTATAACAAGTGGCAACGATACCGTTACCTCGCAAACATGATGCAACACTTCCATTGGCCATATAAGGGTAAACAAGTAATCTTTCAGTTGGTGTCATACAAAATCCCCTTAGTCGAAGGAGATTCCGATGAACAGCCATGCTAATCATCTCAACTTCTGTTTGAAATTGTAGCTCGCCGCCTGGTGTTCGTTCTTCTTTCAACCGTTTTACCGCCACCAATGAGCCGTCAGCTAACCGCCCTTTGTAAACTTTACCAAACCCACCTCTACCCAGTATGTTCTTATTGCTAAAACTATCGGTCGCCACTTGTAATTCTCTTAAAGAAAATCTTTTAAGCTGTCCCAAATTAACTTCAGGATCTTCTTCAGCTGCAAATAACCCAAACATCGTAATTTAAGTAGTGGATGTGCGTTTTGAAAGTGATTATGAAATTTAATCAGTTGTAATAAAACTCATTGTGTAAAACTGAAGTACAGTCTGTCAAATTAAAATAAAAAAGTAAACAGGGAAGTTACTAACCAGGCACATCAAAGAAAAACTCTTGAGGCTTTCTACGGCGCCACCATGCAAATGCAAAGGCGGGGGCGGCAAACAATAATGCCGCCCCGACAGCAACACCGCCAGCTATGGCACCGGTGGCGCTTTTTCCTTCTGAAACATAATGCAATTATATTTAGCACAATGCACTATACTAAACAAATAATGCTTAATTTTATTTATAGGTAGAAAATATTAAAAACAAATATATGATGTGGCAATCACCTGGTGTAGCGATCGGTGGTGGTTGCACAAAGGGTGGAGGCGGAGAAAAGGGAGGAGATCCAGGACAGGGGCGTCCGGTGACCGGGCCACAAAGCGCGAGGTTGTTAGAAAAACTGAGAAACAGAAATAACATAAGTGATGAGATTTTGAATTCAAAAATCAAAACAACAACCATACTCAGCAAAATTCCAACAATAGCAAAGCTATTGGGTAAAAAGCGAGAATATTAAATGAGATTATTATTTATTAAATAATTATTTAATAGGTATTAATTGAGCTAACCTGATTGGTGTAAAAAGCGAGAATGAACCACTATCTGGAACCGGACCTGTGAGACGGTTATTTGACAGATCCCTAAAAGTTTAGAATAAAATTAAAAATTTTCTTATAAACTTGTCCCCTCTTATAGATTTTCGACATTATATGCACACACGCTATGTACACACATGTATAGATGAAAAATACTCACAGCACTTGCAATGATGTGATATTAGTCAATGACATAGGAATCGGACCGTCCAAGCTGTTATTGTTAAGCCGGCTATCCTTGCAGAATTCAGCCATAAACATTTCATCAGTTTAAATATTCTGAAACCATTTTCAATAAACCATTGAATAAAAAGTTAAACTTCTACTGTTAAATACTCACAAAAACTGCAACTATTATATTTTCAGGAAGTTGTTTAAGTTACAATTAACTATTCGCCCTCTAACATAAGCTCAAAAAATATATACCAACTCATCACCAAAGCGTATATTAGAGATTGATCAAGTTGTTGCTATATTCACATGATAAGCATATATTCAAAGACATTGAAGTTAGATAATATTAAAAAAAGGTAAGTATACATACAGGAACCGCAGCTTAGAGAGTTTGCCCAATGTATCTGGAATCGGGCCAGAGAACCCGTTGAGATATAAATCCAAACTCACTAAATTCGTCAAATTTCCAAGGTCGCTGGGAATCGGGCCGCTTAAATTATTGCTGTAAAGTTCTCTGCAGAAAACAAAATCAAGAATCATTGATAATATTATCATAACCAAAAGATAATATTACTAATACTAATCTTAATATAGTGAGGCACTTATATTTACAATTTATTTCTTTAATTGATATAAATGTAACTTACAAGTATTGCAAATTCTTCAAGAGACCAAGCTGTGGGACTAAAGTACCAGAAAGAGCTGCATTTCCTAAATCACTGAGAAAAATCATATGAATATGATGGATGAATATATGTTGAAAAATTCCAAGTTTTGTAGCATATATTAATGACTGAAAACCGATAGTAAGGAAACAAACTTAACTTACACTCTTATAACACTATTGTCATTATTGCAAGTTACATGAAACCATGTGCAAGGGTTAACCAAAGTGGGATCCCAACTTTGAAGCACACTATTAGGATCTTCTAAATTGGCCCTCAAACTATGCAAAGCATCACCTGTAAATGCACTTACATTCTTAACTTTAAATATTAGAAAACTTAATATGCACACATAGAGTAATAATTGCATAAAAAAAATCATGTTTGTGGCTAAGATTCTTGTTATATCATTTGTGAAGTAAAAAGCACGAGGCACAAGGCATTGCTCTATGTACAGTACAACCAAATAACCTTTTTACAACTTGAAGTTGCTTCTCTCCCATCTGCGTTAAATGGCAATCTTTTAATCAAGCAAATCTTTCATAATTTCTTCATCCCTTTAGTTGATTTTAGTATTTTTCATATAAGTCTCCTACAAACCCCAACACTGACCAATTTTGACCTAGAAGTACATAAGGCGCAACTTTTTAAAACAAGTTTGTGAATTTGGTTGTACATACCTTAGAAGGAATATGTCCTTATTCTGTGATTATTTATGTCAAATAACAAGATATTATGATTTATGAGAATTAGGTAACAATTTTCTTTAACAATCGCAACGATTAGATTGAAGGATCCAATCATGACATTAAATTATTTTAGATTATAAAGTACATCGCAATATATGGTAAAAAATAAAGTACATTACATATATTGGTAACTATCTAAGTTTGAGGGTGCTTATACGCAATACTGATAATCAGCTTATTAAAAATAACTTATTTCACCCTACCGGTAAGTGTAACTTTGTATCCACCAAGAACAAATAGTTCGAAATACGACGCTACCAGCAAAAGATGATCAAATAAGTCACATTTTACGCATATGCGATTGAGGCGAGGCCACAAAAGTGGAAGCAGCTTCCAAATGACAGTGATCCGACATTGCCAAAATTGCTGCCTATGTGATATCATTTAAAGGCCAGTTTATAAGAAAACCAGACGAATTCGACAATGCAGCTAGGGGTGTCAATTTTCAACAAGAGCGAAAATAATCAGGTTTTGAGTTGTCATGTCTAACATGTTAAATAAACGGATCGGATTCAGGGGTGATCTATGTTAACCTTTCAATTAAACAGGTCGACCCACTTACCCGTTAACCCTTTTTTACAACCCATCAACCCGATTTTCATGTTTACTAACTCGTTTAGACCAGTGGCGAAGCTTGGTTCTCGAATCGGGAGGGGCCGGACTCAAAATTTTTCGATCGGTAGTGGCAAATCGGCGAGGGCAGGACTCAACCCGGACTCGATTTACCTACGAAAATCGCAAATTTATACCATTGCGCCAAAAAACAGGGGGGGGGGGGGGGGGGCGCACCCCTGGCCCTCAACATCCTTCGCCCTTGGTTTAGACAAACATGTTAAACGGGTGATTTTCAAGTTGAATAATATTGATACCTCTAAATCCAACAGTAATAAAGCATATCACTTGGATCAAAATCTGTAACAAATTCACTATATTACCTAAAAATGTCACATTTCAAAGACGCACAAAATCAAATCTTCAACCAAACAAAACCACAAAATTCAGAACAAATAAAAATAATGCAAATAAAAATCTGACCTTCCACATTTGCATAAACATGATGAACCAGAACCAGAAGCACAGTGATCAACAACCATACCACAAACGACGTCGTCACCGATTCTCCCACCATTTTAAATTCAAATTATATAGTTATGCAGCATTAATTACTAATTAATTCTCCAGATTAGAAACTCACTAACATCAACATTCATCTCAAAGACCCTAACCCAGAACCCTAAACGTCTTTAATTTTGCAACATTGTTAAAGGGATCTTGTTTTAAAAAAAAAAACATGATAGTAATACTAATAATAAAGAGGGGTGTAATCTTTATGGGTCCTTTTTGGAAACTTTTAACTTATTGTACCCTGCCCCTACCACTACCCCTCTCTGATACAGTGCAGATGCAAAATGTGTGCTAGAGAGAGAAACAGATGAGAGAGAGAGAGAGAAGTGGGTCTCTTTGGGCGTGACAGTGGTTTTTGAGAGCTGACTGCCCGACCTGCCCGACCTGCCCGAGAGTGTAGTAGAGCTTCAGCTACATTATATCTAGCTTGCCACTTGGATATTATTTTTGATATTCTAAGAGCATCTGGTGTAGTGAGGGCTTTATATATGGAGCCCTCTTTTCTGATTGGTTTATGTGGCTGCTGAGTCAGCATGGAGAGAGAAACTGAAAAAGGGTTGTAGTGGTGGGGCTTTATATATAAAGCCCCTGAATCTGATTGGTCCACGTGGATTTTATTTTTGCTATTCTTTTAACTCAAAATAAATAAAATAAAAGGTAAATAAATATAAAAAAATTACAAATAATATTAAAAAACACACAATTAATATTAAAAAAAAGTTACAACTAAAATTAAAAAAAATTACAAATAATCTTAAAAAACACACAACTAATATTAAAAAAAAAAATTACACACCTCCTAAATTACTTATTTAAACATTACATATTCCTAAATTAATTAATTAAACACATAATATAATCCTAAAAGTCCCAGTCCTCGAGTGTGTAGTACTCGGGGGATAGGGAACGTGAGCTGTCCCGTCCATCGGACCTCGCATCCGATGGGAAGTAGTAGTGCTCACGAGGAGGGGTTGGCATGATCCAGAGGCGCTCCTGCTCCTCAATTTCCCTGAGGGCTTCCAAGTCCTCAGAAGTTGGGTCCCCATATTCACGAGGTGGGGTGGTCTGGTGGTGGTGGGTGGGGGTATTCTGGGGGTGGGGGTAGGTTGGTGGTAGGGGGTGGGGGTATTCTGGGAGGGGGTATTCTGGGAGGTGGGGATAGGGTGGTGGTAGGGGGTAGTCTGGTTGGTGGGGATAGGTTGCTGGTAGGGGGTAGGAGGAGGAGGGGTGAAGGTTGGTGGTGCCGACAACATCAGTCGGTCCAATTGATGAGTAGCCATGGTATAATCCGCGGCCCAAGCCCATTCTTCATCCGTCCAGGGATCATCCTTCCAGGGATCATCGACTTCAGGATGAGTTGGTGGTGCCGCAGCAGGAGGAGGGGGATTTAGCCAATGATGTGGAGGAGGAGGAGGAGGAGGAAGAGGAGGTTGTGGAGGAGGAGGAAGAGGAGGTTGTGGAGGAGGATGAGTTGGTAGTCTCCGGGACGGTCCCCGGACCCGTCGAGCGTACTGCCGGACATTAGAAGGTCCGGCAGCTCCTACTTGAAAATTTGAATTTCAAACGGTTTGAACAGTAACCGTTTAAAATTCAAATGTTTGAATATAATTTTTTTATATAATTTATTTTTTTTATTAATTTTAATAAATATTATTTTTTTTTATATAATTTATTTTTTTATTATTATTTTATTAAATCTAAATAATTTTCTATTAAAATTATTATTATTAATATTGTTATGTTTATTATTATTATTATTATTAAAAAAAAAGGTTGACCGGACCAAGTGCCACGTGGCAGGAGGCGATTGGATGGAACAAAATGCACCCGACGTTATCTACATAAAGCCCCCCCCCCCCCCCTTTTGGTCTATAGCGCCTGGGTGTTTCAGTGTGGGGGGCGCTATAGATTAAAAAAAAGCACAATAACGCCCCCACTACGGGTGGTCTAAGTCTAACCGCAATCACTCCTCTTTCTTTTCTTTTCCTTTCTTTTTTTATTTTTTTTTATCGGCAATGACTCTTCTTTCTTAAATACACTTGACTGTTGGAGTAATAAATCAATTTTGTAACACCGGGTGTAGTGGAGCGTGGATTGCGACGTTTTTCAGCCTTTCACATCCCAAAACACTTGTGTTCGCTGCCCCAAGGGCATGAATGCTCTTAAAAAGCGAAAGGCGTAAAAATTTTCACGGTGGGCTTGGGCGTGAGACTAGCTTATGTGTTTTGAGCCAATCAAAATACTCCAAGTGGACAGGTGCGTTATTTTTTTCCTTACCACTACGTGTGGTCTAAGAAAGATGAGTAAATGCAAATATGAGGTACTAGCTTTTATCCCGGGAGCGTCCCGGGTTGAAATATCTAATATAACATATCAATTTTACATATGGAATAGACTGATGCGCTTTACAGTTACATGCAAGAAAACTGTTATCAATAATTCTAAAAAGAACTAACATGAAATAAGAAAAAAAAGTTATTTATTGAAATAGTATTATAATAACTATACATATATTTTAGTTACATACTATAAAGTTTTTAGTTTATGATGGTGCATGTATATTGCAAATATCGAACGTATTAGTCTAAGGGTTATGTGACGCGTTAAAAAATTCATGGGTATATGATCGGGTATTTGGGACAATTTTTTTTAAACTAATCCCAAACCCGACACAATACCTGTCAGGTTACAAAAAATAGTCATTTTTTTCTCCGTTTTTTTATATAGCACTATGTTACTCGTTGGAAAGATAATAAAACGCTCGATAATTTGGTGTAATTTTTTTCTTTAAAAAATCTTGTATATGAAAGATATTAACGTTTAAAAGTTATGGAAGAAAACATGAGAGAGAAAATAATAAAGATTTAATATTTAGATTTAGTAGATTAAGTTTTAATATATTATTTGCTTTTTTTTTAATTGGTCTAGAGTTGCCACATCACTGCCTATGTGGCATCTCTCAAAGGAGAGATTGCATAATACTATGACATGTAGGATACAAAAATAGTTGTATTTTTTCTCCGTTTTTTATATAGCACTATGGTACTCGTTGGAAAGATAATAAAACGCTCGTTAATTTAGTGTAATTTTTTTCTTTAAAAAATTTCGTATATAAAAGATATTAACATTTAAAAGTTATGGGAGGAAACATTAGAGAGAAAATTTAATTTTGTTTTTAAATTCTTATCTTTTCCTAAAATAATTATAATATATATAGATTTATTAAAAAAAACTCAAAAATTAAAAAATCTTACATGATGCCATGTGGCACATTTAAGAAGGGTTGAGGCCTCCATTGAATGCCACATCATCAAAGTTCAATTTTTTTATTATAAGTTATAGATTCTATTTGGTAGAGTCTTAGAGCATTCACAGTAGTGCCCCTGTTTTTTGGTGAGACAAAACCCTATAATTTTTTATTCTATTGTGTATCGGTAAATTTTGGGTTCTTTGGAAATCTTTTATGGAAAACAGGAAAACTGTATTTATTTTTTAATATTTGTTGAAAGTGGTGTGAGTGGATGAGAGAGAAACTGTAATGATTTTTAATGTAATATGTGGTTGTGATTGGTTGTGAATAAATGGGGGATGGGGAAGCTATTGAGAATGCTCTTAGAGCATTCACAATAGGATCCCTATCCCCAGTCCATTTACAACCATTCGCAACCATTTATTGCACTAAAAATCATTACAGTTTCTCTCTCATCGACTTCTAAATTAAAAAATAAATACAGGAAAACTGTTTTCTCCAAAATATTCCCAAATATCCTCAAATCTACCGATAAACAGTAGGTTCCTCATTTTTTTACTCACAATCCCATAAAAAATGGGGTTTTTCTCACAAAATTTTGAGAGACCAAATGTGAGTGCTTTTAGGGGAAGTTCTAGGTTTAAATGTAAGGTAAAGTTGTATTTGTTGTAAACGAGTTAACGCTAACCCGCACGTTACAGCGTGATGTCGATTATGAATGTCTTTTATGTTGAATCTAAATTATAACATTAACATAAATAATACTAAAGGTAAATTAAATTAAATATTAAATGTATAGTAATTTAAGTTAAATATTAAGATTAAAAAGAATAATTGCCTAAATCACCTATTTGCAAGTAAAACTGTAGCATATATGTGGTACAACCATAAATGTTTAGTAATTTAAATTAAATATTAAATTGACAAACTCATATTTCAAAACCCGGTCTCTATTACATGGGTTTAACAAAAATCCTTTAAACATTGGACTTTGAAAAAATTCAGGATTCATTCATAATAGAGAGGGAAAGAGGAAGATGGGAGAGAGAGTTCCGGCGATCTCCACGACGGCAACATTGCAACCACAACCCGACCATCACTAACCAATTCAACCTTCACTACTAACGTTTTCCTCACCCGCTCAAACTATCCGATTCCAAGGACCATTCATACCCTCATGAGCGACTAATTATTTGAAAATCTTTAGATAACTAATAACATGATGGGTGAACTCTGGTGGCGGTTGGGGGGGAGGGGGGTTATATAAGGTGTGAAACAATGGCAAACTGATAATATGATCGGAGATTGTGGGTGACGGTGGGGGTTATAGAGGGTGTGAAACGGTGGTTAATGTGGAAGAAACGATGGTTGGAGGAGACGCCGCCTCGGTTTGGTTCTTAACTGTAAAGTCCTGATGGTATTCGAATGTTTTTGTTTTCTTCCATTACGGTTTGTTCTCCACCGATAGAGTTTGAGAATAAAAAGTGTATTTATTTACCGAACGGATAGGGAGTTTATTTTCCGATTATTCGGCCGGAGATTGTCAAGTGGGTAAAAAGCAGATGAGGGGAGAAAGGAAGAAAGGGAAAAAGAAATGGAAAGGCACTTGAAGAAGGAAACGAAGGTGCGGTTGGAAACGGTTAGCAGGGAGATATGAAAGGGAGATGACGGAAAATGATAGATGTTAACTTACAATGTTAAGTTACTTTTTGTATTATATGTAACTAGATTATACCCGGGAGCGTCCCGGGGTTGAGAGATCTAATATGACACATCAATTTTATATATGAAATAGAATGATGCGCTTCACATTTACATGCAGTAAAGCTTCGGGTGGCACCTAACCTAAAACAATTAACAATGTATAACTTCAATGTTAACACCTAACCTAAAATAGTGTATAGCTCCATTGTTAACACTTAACCATAGACAATGTATAATTCTAATGTTAACATCTAACAAAAAACAATGTATAATCCTAATATTAATACCTAATCTAAAACAATGTACAACTCCTATGCTAACACATAACCTAAAACAATGTATAACTCCAATATAACTCTAATATTAACACCTATCCTAGAAACTAAAAAAATTGTACAACTCTAACATACTAATATTGATACCCAACCTAAAACATTGTATAACTCTAATATTAACACCTATCCTAAAGGCTAAAAAATGCATAACTCTAATATCAATATTCACTACCTAACCTAAAACAATGTATAACTCTAATATTAACACCTATCATAAACGCTAAAAAAATGCATAACTCTAATGCCAATATTCAAAATCTAACTTAAAACAATCTATAAATCCAATGCTAACACCTAATACTTCAACATGAAGAAGTACTAAAAACCTAGCCGAATTGGTAAAAGATACATGACATATTATACGAAGCGTCTCCGCGTTTTAGTCGTAAAAGCCGATGCATGAGGCATGTGCATCACGTATGCGAAGCGTTCGTTATTAAAAACTTTATTCGTGAATGACCGAACGTATAGAGAAATTGTGAATTAAAGGAAGAAAAGGTTAATAATAATAACAACCTGTAGGCATAATTAATTATGATGAACTTCTGATTGTTGGTGTGATCGACCGAAAGATGCATGTTGTTGTGTTTGCTTGGAGGAAAGGGCAATGATAACAACAAACACAGAGACCGAATTAGAAAGATCTCGGTGAAGGGACTATACCGCCGTATTTGTAGCTACGAACGAATCAATAAACAAAAACAAAATCTTTGAACATGTGATTTAGTGATAGGAGATGGAAGGCTGATGTGACAACCGTCACCCTCATCCCTTAGCAAGTTGTCAATTTTAGTCCCTCGAGTATTCAACTATTTCTATTTTAGTACATGTAACATTGTCGTTCGAAATTAATGAAATGATCACATCTATTTTTACCATTCACATTTTTTTTATGGATCGTGTCTACATTTTAAATCGTATTCGATAATTGATTTATATAAAATTTATTATAAGTTATAAAACTTATAATGATAAATAATAATACTAGTAAATTAACAATTTTAAAGTGTAGTTTAAGGTTAGAAAGTATAAAGCAGAATTATTAAGTTTTTACATAATATAGCATGTACAAACTAGAGGGACCATTTTTGCCAACATACAAAACTTTTAAAACAAACAAATGCTTTCCCTCCCACAAGAGATTCCGGCCACCGGATTTTGTTTCGGCCAACCCAAAACCCGAATATTAAAACGTTTTTAATTCAATTAATGGTTCCCAAAACGTTTCTCCATCAATTCTTAATCAATTCCTAGTCTTTATCATGCATTTAATCAGTTTTAAATCGTGTTTAATCCCGAATTTGTGGGGTAACCGTCGCACAATTACAACCACTCAAGACCCGTTCGTTTAACCAACATAATTATAAATTAACCTTGTCAATGCTTTTCTGCTTCGATTTCTGATCTAAACCCATGAAAACTCGGCCTAAACGCTTCTGGAATGCCTCTGAATCGGAGCATTAAGTCGCGGCCTTCATTCTTTCCTTTCGAGCCAAATACATCATTGTAAGTCGAATTTGTATATGCCGTTTTGTTAGTTGTTGTTTTCCGAGCATTAGCCCCATGAATTCGACATCAAACCTGCAGTCATTCGGGTTATTGAATTTTGGGTTAGGGTTAGGGTTCTTGGTAGGATTTGGGGAAGAAGAAGAACAATTACTTATGTGTTAAATATATAGATAATTCATCATTTTCAACTAAGAAACCTTGTGATGGAGTGGTAATGTTTGTTTGATGTGTTTGGGTAGACCCGAGTTCGATTCTCTCCAGAATCGGGTCTGACCCCTTTTTTTTTCTTTCCTTGATATTTTCTTTTTCTTATATATAATTATTTCTTTTATATATAAAACAAATACATTTGTATCTTAAAATAATCATAATAAATTCATTTTTTACTCCAAAAATTATAAAAATTTAGGAGTAGCATCTTGACACCATAAATAAAATTATCACATAAAAAGTTTCTTGAAAATAAATTATTTTCATATTTTTATTAATTTAAATGATTTTAATCATAAATAATTGATTAAAAATTCGTTTTTAATGATTTAAATCCCAAATTTTCAGGAAAATTATTTATAAGGATCATGAACCTAAATAAAAATTATTGGTTTAGAAAACATTTATTTTTATTAATTTTCCTATTTTTAATCATTTAAACATGATTTAAATCCATTAAATCTATTTTTAAATACAAATAAATTGAGAAAAATTATGGAAAAACTATTTACATCTTTATATATCAGAAAATAATTATTTTTCATAAAAATATCATTTTTGAATCATGTCTTATATTTTTAGTCTTATTTATGTTTAATTTGACATAATTAAACATTTATTTATTTATATTATTTAACATCTATTTAATGAATATTTTTCTTGCAAAAGGGAGATATTCTTATATTTTAAAGTCTAAATTATCATTTATTTGGATCATTGTATAACTCATCATTATATATTTAAACATTTACGATTGTTGTATTTATTTACAATAATTTGGTGAAAATAATTAATTAAATTACTTTGTCTTGATTATTCAAACATATTTATATCTAAATATTAAATTGGTAATAATTATATTACCTAAACCACATTTACAAATTTGGTATACTATTTTAATATACGACTTTTATATTAATTCGATTTATCGTAAATTAAACCATAATTCCCCAAATCGACTTAGCAAACCCTAATGCCTTAGAACCTTAGCTACCTTAGACTTTTAGACATTTCCTTATTAGTACTCTTATACATTATAGGTTGGATTCTTCGGAATTCCCATTACTTAGCTCACGACCGCTTAAGTTGGATTTTGTTCGCTTTCGCAAACTGTGAGTAAATCTTTCCCCTTTTTCATGTTTTACTCTTTTGGGGCTACTCATGTACACTAAGACTAAATGCTTTCTTTTCATTAAATGCAATTCTCATGTGTGTTTGCTTATGTTACTTGTGTGTGTCTATGAGTTGTCAAAATCATTAACCGCTGGGCGGCCTGGCATTTCAATGAATAGTACTATGGTATATACCCCTGTGACTCTGTTGAGAGTCCTTGTCATTGCTATGTATTACATTACTACTAGCGCATACTATATATATTTCCTTTCCTTTCATAGGGTTGATTTTGACTGATACTACTTATTACATAATTGCAAACGGTATACAACACATGAATTGCTAAACACTTTTTTTCTACTATATGTATTCAAACAGGGTATGCTCACCAATACATTTTGTATTGACCAAATTATTTTTGTACATGTTTCAGGTTATTTTGAGACGCATCTTTTAAGCTTTGGATTTATATTTACGTTTTGACTTTATTGTACTTTAGTTAGACTTGTCGCTTTAGAATCTTTGTAACTTGAATTTCTTTTCAATGTAATAAACTATATATTCAATGTATTCAAATTTACATTTTAGTACCATGAGCTATTGAGCAATCGTCACTACGTGACACCTCGATGTTTCCGCCATCGGTTGGGGTGTTACAGATTGGTATCAGAGCCATGGTTATAGGGAATTAGGTTATTAGAATGCCTTTTAGCCTAGTCTATAACTAAGCTTACATTCACGAGTCCTCTCGTGTATATTTCTCTTATTTCTTATATTTTCTTTCAAGATATTTTCGCTGTGATTCTTTCTCATTATTTTTTCGATATTTTGCTTGGAGAAGAAGGCACTCGTATTTCACAAACGAAATGATATCACCAAGTTAGGAGTGACATCCATACCTTGGTGATTAGTTTCACTCCTCTATATGTTATTTATCTTAGGAATATATCTTTGAGATAGGAGTGACATCCACACCTCAAAGAGTATTTCCTTCAAAAAGAAACTTAACCACTAAGCTGGGAGTGATATCCTTAACTTAGTGATTGGTTTCATCCCTCAAATGTTTTCAATTTTGAAATACATCTTTGAGTTAGGAGTGAAATCCACATCTCAAGGATCTATTTCTACATCTCGTTTTAAAGTCTCGCTAAAAGTTTTGAAATTTACCAGTGACGGGGTATGTACAATCGGGAAGGATGACCATTTACTCATAGGTTTAAGTACACTCCCCATAAGTCACTAATAATATTTCAATTTCTTTGGCTAGTCACCAGTTTCGTTGGAAATATTTCTAGTATCACATTTCATTATTGGTATTTTCATTTGTTATTTGAAACTCTCATCATAACCTTCTATAAGGAAGTTATTATGACTTTTCAGTTTCTCTATTAGTAGCTTTCGCTATTAGTGCATTTTTTGGTTCTTCGTTATTAATTCTTAAGTTTTGTTTAACATTTGGATCTTAAGTTTTATCTCTTGTTGTTGATCATTCGCTTACATCATCATTACTAAAACTTGTATGCGCTATTCTATCGCATTAAAACTTATACTATTTCCTTTATAATTCGTGATTTTCATAAAGCATCCTTACTATTGTTCAAAAACCATTTTCCTATGAATCAAATTTTTTAAGCTTATTGTCTAACTTGATCACACTTTTGATTCTTGAAAGTTGCACAGTTAAACACGAGCGTGGTTTCAAACTTATTAATCATCTTGTTATTATCAATTTGTTTACAAAATTACCCGATCGATGTCACAGTATATCTCTAAGCTATTCCCTTGTGTCTCTACAACATACACAACATCATAAATGCCTATCTATTCAACACACACCAGTACACTACTCTCTAAAGCGATTACCTTAGCAATTTACCCTATGTTTCCATCTCATAAAAGCACAAAACCCAGCTTTAGAGAAACTTATTCACCTTGTGCCTTGAAACATTTAGCGTGCTATGAGCTCAAAGAGATGCCTTAACAACTTTTGCAAACGATTTTTCAACATATAATTTTCGTAACATTATGACAATTCAAGGTTTCAAGTTTAATCAAAATGGGTAACACTCGGATTTTCCCAAACATTTAATCAATATGGAAAATTTTTAAACTTTAATGAGATTTTAACTTGTAAACAGAAGGAATGTTTTAATACAGTAAAGTTTTACTTTTCGAAATTCGTCAAGGCATTCGGGACCATATGCAATCTTCTAGTTGTCTTACCCATACCTTTCAATCATTATCAAGGAGAGTCAACTCAACCTTTATCAATTCCTTTACTGTGACTCGATCTTCTTTTCAAAGCTTGAAATCTATTTTCAGAAATGCTATGTAGTTATAAGCTTTTTGTGTCATACACGTTGGTTTTTATCATTCACGCAAAATTTTAAAGCTTGGTCTTTTGAAACACATTTGATTTATATGATTTCCTCTTGCATCTTATAAACTTGATTCACATATTTACAAGTCAAAAGTAAATCTTCTTGCTTTCATATAACGGATCCAATATCTGTTGCGGGAAAAGAAATTTTCAACTAATAACATGCCTTATAACATTTTTCAACTCGACTTCTCGTAAACACATGAATATGTGTACTCACGAAGTCTTTTCTTGGGTACCTGTTTTGAATCTAAAACATTCTTCGATTTCAAAAAAGTTTATTCTCATATTTTATAAACGAAAATTTATCTTTTAACACTTGCACTCTCGCAGACGCAAAATTTTTAGTCTAATAAAATATGGGACACATCCTCATCGGAATGTTGCTAAATGTCTTTTATCGTATAGTACATATATGCAAAACTATTAAATTTAAACCGTCATGCCAGTAGACTATATGTCTGCTCTGTGCA
This sequence comes from Ambrosia artemisiifolia, assembly GCA_032199755.1. Lineage (NCBI taxonomy): Eukaryota > Viridiplantae > Streptophyta > Magnoliopsida > Asterales > Asteraceae > Ambrosia > Ambrosia artemisiifolia. The sequence goes on along the minus strand of CM063526.1, from coordinate 2,423,523 downwards.
CTTTTATTGCAGTAAATTTCATTATTTTATTCTTACATTATTTTATTATGTTCGCGCATTATCCTCGTATTATTCCTTTATTGGTTGTTATTCTTACGCGTTATTTGTGGTTATTCTCACACTATTTATTAGCAGTTATTCTTACATCACTGATTTTGAGCATTATTCAACTCGTTTGCTCTCATTTTGCGCAATTGTGCGATTTACTCGATTTATATTAAAATCGAAATTTTATGCTATACTTATATACTTTTTCATGCAACGCATAATTTTGTACGCATATTTTCCTGTTTTGAGCAAGACCCTGTTATACTTTACATTATTTTGTTCATAATCATGGCCAATGAACATACTAGTTGATTACTCGTATGAGATCTAAGTCGGTGCCCACGTACGACTCGGATGTGAGTATTACTCCAATCCGAGGGGAACGGTGAAATTCTCAGAGTTTATCGATATAGGTGTTTAGAGCCCAACGATGTGAACAGAAATTTACCGGTTAAAGGTGAACCCAAGAGGTGAAGAACCTCTAACCATGTCATGATTGAACATTATTTCATTGCAGAATCTATTACTTAATACATATTGGTTGCACGCATTTGTTTCTAGTTTTACTTAGGATAGGGTTATGGGAAAAGCATAACACCCTGGTGTAAGGTAAATCGATGATTACGGTCCGGAATGCAATCATGGGTTTACAGGTACATGAGGGTGGTGTGTAATTCTATTTAGGTTGTTGGTAGACAATCAGTACGAGTCCAAAGTATCGGGAGTGTGGTGGGTCAGCTGCGGTACACCCTATATATAAGCATAAACGATACTGCGGGAACGGACTAGGAGTCTAACCAAGAACCTACCCATTACTTTATAATTACCTCATCATTAGATCGTTGACTTAGATAGCATTTTTGATAAGAACGTTTTACACAACTTCAATTCGTTTTCCTATAGTCTTTCTTTTGACCACCCACACAGAAAAACTCAAATCTTGTATACACTTACACTCTATGTTACTTGAAATCTCGTTGCATGTCTTTAGCTAAGTTCGGTCAGAAATTTTCTAAAGTAGGGGAGACTACCTTCGTTAATACCTCTGCCCCTCACCCGTTACACATTCCCAAAACTTTTTCTTATTTAAACTCTCAACTTCCTAATCTCGAGTCAACTGTCAAACAATTTTGAAACTTTTATCTTGGATATTAGATAACTATTTTAAATTTATCTAAACATGACTGATATAATATATATATATATTTTTTAAACCTACTTGACTTTTACTACACCTTTGTTTCATAAAAAAACCTCCACTTGAAAGAAATTTCGAGACGAAATTTTCTAAAGTAGGGGAGACTGTGACAACCGTCACCCTCATCCCTTAGCAAGTTGTCAATTTTGGTCCCTCGAGTATTCAACTATTTCTATTTTAGTACATGTAACATTGTCGTTCGAATTAATGAAATGATCACATCTATTTTTACCATTCACATTTTTTTATGGATCGTGTCTACATTTTAAATCGTATTCGATAAATAAAATTTATTATAAGTTATAAAACTTATAATGATAAATAATAATACTAGTAAATTAACAATTTTAAAGTGTAGTTTAAGGTTAGAAAGTATAAAGCAGAATTATTAAGTTTTTACATAATATAGCATGTACAAACTAGAGGGACCATTTTTGCCAACATACAAAACTTTTAAAACAAACAAATGCTTTCCCTCCCACAAGAGATTCCGGCCACCGGATTTTGTTTCGGCCAACCCAAAACCCGAATATTAAAACGTTTTAATTCAATTAATGGTTCCCAAAACGTTTCTCCATCAATTCTTAATCAATTCCTACTCTTTATCATGCATTTAATCAGTTTTAAATCGTGTTTAATCCCGAATTCGTGGGGTAACTGTCGCACAATTACAACCACTCAAGACCCGTTCGTTTAACCAACATAATTATAAATTAACCTTGTCAATGCTTTTCTGCTTCGATTTCTGATCTAAACCCACGAAAAACTTGGCCTAAACGCTTCTGGAATGCCTCTGAATCGGAGCATGAAGTCGCGGCCTTCATTCTTTCCTTTTGAGCCAAATACATCATTGTAAGTCGAATTTGTATATGCCGTTTTGTTAGTTGTTGTTTTCCGAGCATTAGCCCCATGAATTCGACATCAAACCTGCAGTCATTCGGGTTATTGAATTTTGGGTTAGGGTTAGGGTTCTTGGTAGGATTTGGGGAAGAAGAAGAACAATTACTTATGTGTTAAATATATAGATAATTCATCATTTTCAACTAAGAAAACTTGTGATGGAGTGGTAATGTTTGTTTGATGTGTTTGGGTAGACCCGAGTTCGATTCTCTCCAGAATCGGGTCTGACCCCTTTTTTTTCCTTTCATTGATATTTTCTTTTTCTTATATATAATTATTTCTTTTATATATAAAACAAATACATTTGTATCTTAAAATAATCATAATAAATTTATTTTTTACTCCAAAAATTATAAAAATTTAGGAGTAGCATCTTGACACTATAAATAAAATTATCACATAAAAAGTTTCTGGAAAATAAATTATTTTCATATTTTTATTAATTTAAATGGTTTTAATCATAAATAATTGATTAAAAATTCGTTTTTAATGATTTAAATCCCAAATTTTCTGGAAAATTATTTTTAAGGATCATGAACCTAAATAAAAATTATTGGTTAAGAAAACATTTATTTTTATTAATTTTCCTATTTTTAATCATTTAAACATGATTTAAATCCATTAAATCTATTTTTAAATACAAATAAATTGAGAAAAATTATGGAAAAACTATTTTCATCTTTATATATCAGAAAATAATTATTTTTCATAAAAATATCATTTTTGAATCATGTCTTATATTTTTAGTCTTATTTGTATTTAATTGGACGTAATTAAACATTTATTTATTTATATTATTTAACATCTATTTAATGAATATTTTTCTTGCAAAAGGGAGATATTCTTATATTTTAAAGTCTAAATTATCATTTATTTGGATCATTGTATAACTCATCATTATATATTTAAACATTTACCATTTTTATATTTATTTACAATAATTTGGTGAAAATAATTAATTAAATTACTTTGTCTTGATTATTCAAACATATTTATATCTAAATATTAAATTGGTAATAATTATATTACCTAAACCACATTTACAAATTTGGTATACTATTTTAATATACGACTTTTATATTAATTCGATTTATCGTAAAACCCTAATTCCCCAAATCGACTTAGCAAACCCTAATGCCTTAGAACCCTAGCTACCTTAGACTTTTAGACATTTCCTTATTAGTACTCTTATACATTATAGGTTGGATTCTTCGGAATTCCCATTACTTAGCTCACGACCGCTTAAGTTGGATTTTGTTCGCTTTCGCAAACTGTGAGTATATCTTTCCTCTTTTTCATGTTTTACTCTTTTTGGGGCTACTCATGTACACTAAGACTAAATGCTTTCTTTTCATTAAATGCAATTCTCATGTGTGTTTGCTTATGTTACTTGTGTGTGTCTATGACTTGTCAAAATCATTAACTGCTGGGCGGCCTGACATTTCAATGAATAGTACTATGGTATATACCCCTGTGACTCTGTTGAGAGTCCTTGTCATTGCTATGTATTACATTACTACTAGCGCATACTATATATATTTCCTTTCCTTTCATAGGGTTGATTTTGACTGATACTACTTATTACATAATTGCAAACGGTATACAACACATGAATTGCTAAACACTTTTTTTCTACTATATGTATTCAAACAGGGTATGCTCACCAATACATTTTGTATTGACCAAATTATTTTCGTACATGTTTCAGGTTATTTTGAGACGCATTTTTTAAGCTTTGGATTTATATTTACGTTTTGACTTTGTTGTACTTTAGTTAGACTTGTCGCTTTAGAATCTTTGTAACTTGAATTTCTTTTCAATGTAGTAAACTATATATTCAATGTATTCAAATTTACATTTTAGTACCATGAGCTATTGAGCAATCGTCACTACGTGACACCTCGATGTTTCCGCCATCGGTTGGGGTGTTACAGCTGATGGAGGAGTGGGAGAAGAGGAGGCGGCGGCTGTGGCATGAGGAGGCGATGACGGTGGTGGTAGAAGTGGTGAGAGGGAAGGGAAGAGTTTTAGGGTTTGTGGGAGGAGAATATGTTATATATGATTTAAAGAAATATTTAATTTATTAAAGAAACTAAAAAAGTTAAAAAATCTCACATTCTAAGATTAAACGTTAAAAGAAAAAGAAAGATGAGTGAATTCTATTATTATTATTATTATTATTATTATTATTACTATTACTATTACTATTACTATTATCTAAATTACAAATTTGTGGCTTGAATTTGTGTTGTTCTCTAAATCGAATTGAATCCAAATTCGGATTCTATTTATTTGAATTTGGTGACTTTGGTTTGAGTACCTATAATCTATACTATATTAATGGGTGAGACAGTGACTTCTTAAATTTTAACTATTACAAATATAATTGCTTAAGGTAGAACATTTAATGCACATAATAAAGATTTTTTAAGGGCAAACATGTCTTTTAGTTTTTAGTTAGTGTGTAACAACTTAAACTATAAAAATGCTTCTAGAAGCAAAACTTACAAAGGAGGTTATACACTTTTATTATAAAGCCTGAATAGGTAGAACAGAAGCAAGACCAAGATCGAGAGCAACTCTTCTTCAAACTATCCTCATCACAGTCTCTCTCATCTGCAAATCCAATTTCAAAACTCAAACTATCTCATGACAAAGACTCTCTTTGATCTCTCCACCAGAACCAGTATGACCAATATGCCTTGACCTTTCTCTTTGCAACCTATACTCTCCCCTGCTCCGGTCGCAAAAAACAGAATCAGTGGATCTCGAACTGGTGTGAGAAATAGAGAGAACACTGAGAGAGAGAACACAGGTGAGAGGAGAGATGGATGCCGACCATGGTGTTACTGGTGGTAGCACATGGTGACCCAAAACCAACACATTTGGTGGTGCTCAAGTGAAGACATAAGTAGAACCTACGGTTCAGATCAGCTTCCTGTAAGTATGAAACTTAACTTCATGTTTCATATTCTTTTAGATCAGCCCCAAACCCTAATATGGTGAAACTTGTAGATCCAGTCAGTAAGAGAATGCTAGAGAATTTTGTGTTGTAATGGTACTCTATCTCTCACTTAACATATATTTTAAAAAAAGTTTAATCTAAAAGCAAATTAGAATCCATTTTTTTATAGTTACTCAAGTTTTACATTTAGTCTTTGTTTTTTCAAATATAGGGTTCTCAATCCGCCATTTTAAATTGTTTTTCAACAATATGTGTTTCTTTGGGGTTTTGAGTTTTGGGGGTTGGTGCAAAGAGTCGTAAATAACGCAAATAGATAAATCAGAGTCAATGACAGCAAAAACAGGAAGGACCATTGTATTTGGCTAGATTGAAGAGGCTTTTTCTTTGTGCCTATCGTAACTGGTATGTAATGTGAAAAACCATTGTGTATAATTTTTTTTTGTTTCATGTTTATGTTGTCTAAGTTCAGGATATTTTGTTGGCGTATGATGTCACACCCCGCCAAGGCGGAAACATGGGGATGTGATTCGAAAGGTTTTCAAGCACAAGGTTCGAACATCACATAAGAAGTATTTTAAAACGATACCTTCATAAGATAACCATTGTCATACATTATTTATAAAAACGTAATATTGTCTGAAAAACCATTATTTCAAATACCAAGACATAACATACCCAACAATAATGTAATCCACCTAGTGATGGTACCACAATGTGCATGCTCAAACCCCTCTCTCAAGTCGCCTCCCCGCACAGTCAATTAGCTGAAATACATGCATAAAAGATTTGTCAACATAATGTCGGTGAGTTCACAGGTCTTAATGTACTCTGTAAAGTGCTCGTGAAATTCATGTATGACCAATCGTAGGCTAGCTAAGCGGATGATTACTATGCAAACCATAAGTCCCATAACCAAACCTCTTGACTGTTGTGCCTTGCGCATTGTACAATAAAGACAACGTGTGTGTGTGTGTATATATATATAGTAGAATACTAACACTCTTTTGTATGTAACCGGTTAGAACGACTAACCAAGAGTGGGGGTGTCAATCCTAATAGATCTATTTAAGTGTTCCATGACTACTATTAACTAATGGTTACAGTGTAAATGTAAGTACGAGGACTGTTGAGCTCATGAATCAAATATCTCATGTTCCACATATGGCAGTCATAATAGAATATCACACAAAATGTAATGTACTAGAAATGTAGTATGTTTATCCCCCGAAAATGTAAAACTAGTAAAATGGGGCCATGAAACTCACCTGGTGACAGTACGTGTGGTCTGGTAAAGCTGAGATGTGGGGTAACTATCGTCCTGACAATGATTGCCCTATGATTATCTAGGACATAGTAAGTTTTACGTTCTTGTCATTTATCATACATGTTGTTCACCCGACTTACGGACCCTTGTGTTAGTTATGTGGGTCATAGTTCGTGCACGTGAAAATTATTACTCGTTTCGTGTGTACTTTGCAATATGTACGGTTTTGTGATTCCCGAGCGTTTTATTGTGAAAACATAGCTGTTGTTAATAAAATGGGCCCCACACGTCATCATGGGTGGAGAATATTCCCAATCTTAACACGCGTGGTTGTTTTATTGCAAAAAGAATATTTTAGCATATGTTTATGTCTTTTAATGTCAAAAGGTAGTATTAACACATGTTGTGGCTAAGTTAACACATGTTATAATGGCATAGCCGAAATCTTTCATTAACCATGTCCCAAATCTGATTGTTGTATGCATCCAAAACAACTCGTTTGTGTTTACCAATGTACAATTTAATGACCATAAATGTGTGTTAGTGTGTCATTAAGAAAATCGGGTATAATTATTCTCAAAATGTATTATAGTGTTGAGTATGTACATATATGTATGTTTTGGTTCAAAATATATTTCTTGCAACTTATTAAAGCCGAGAGAGGTTTATAAACATCGATCATAATGTGGGTCTGTGCTCTAGGTCGATTGGTCTCACCTATGTGTGTGGTTAGCTTATATGCGATCATATATATGTGAATCATATGTGTTTGAAATCAATCGACCATAAACAAAACAATGTCTTTAAAAATCATCACTTATGTGTGAATGAGGCCAATTACTTTGATGGTCATGGGTTGAAGGCCGGGAGGACATAAGGGCCGATTGTATTAAGTTAAAACTATAAATGATGGTGAATTGATAATGTACCTAGTTGATGCAAGAATGTGATCGAGTGCTTAGACCTTCGGCTTCTAAGTGAGCTCCCAAATCTTGAGTATTGTGGCTTGGAATGAAGAACGGGTAGGGGGTTTGTGTTGTGGTGATCGGCCGAGAATAAACAAGAGAGAAAGAGAGGTTTGTGTGTGAAAATGGGAATGATCATGGGCTCTTTTTATAGGTGATCAAGTGATGTGGTGACAAAACAATTGTGGTAGTCCTATCCCTCTTGATCGAAGCAATGTTTAAGGGTGGTAATCACTAATTGGTGCAAGACAATGAGTTGGAAGACTTAATAAAAAAGGAGAGGTTTTGAATTGGATAGGAGAATGGATCATCCTTGGCTTCTTGTCTAAATTGATATATGTCACACCCCGATTTTCCCGTCGGTTGTGAACGTTTGGCACCTTTACTACACAGCGGAATATTCCAACTAATACTTCTACATGTTCCGAACGCCTTTTTCTAAGCCTTCTAGGGCCTCCAATCCCAAGACATCTCTTATTTCCAACCATGTCGTTGCCAAATCTAGACTTGAAAGACGTGCTTAAGACATGCTTTAAAAGGTCAGCATAAAGCCGGTGAGTTCATGGTTTTATGTTTATCGTTCATAACCCGTTTCGTCGATCGAACATACATATAAAAAGTCTCTTTTAAAGCCTTACCGGGCGTTCCTTTCTTAACCTTCGACTCGACTTGACTCAGTTTGCCATATATTTACCTCCCCATAAAGATAAATATACCCAAGCTTTGTTGATCGAACTTTTAACCCAAAAGGAGACTCGCACAATAACTTTTGAAGGACTTTCTCATTTAAATCATTTTCCCACATCCGATTCCTTACCGGACATCCGTGCACATTACTATGAAAATCATTTTCCCTCAGAATTACCCACTGGGCAAACACGTACGCCGAAAGCGGAAATGATCAAATAAACAACCATTGTTTGAAACGTTAGTGCGCGTAATAATCATAAGAAATGTGCTACATAGAACTTAGGGTTGCAAATCCTAAAGTCAATGGCGTCCCCATGAGCCCGTAACCAAAACCAGACTACTTACTTTTGCCCCGCACGTTGTTATAGTGGTAATAACAGATTTAGAATATCGTAACACCCTTTGGTCCATCCGAGTTGACGCTAATCAACCGGGGGTGGGTCCCCGTCAAGGACCAATAGTACTATCCCCATATTCTACGTCTACATCACTTTGTATTAATGGTTACAGTTAACCGTGGAGACTGCACGTCCCACTAGACTCTTCCGTTACCCATGTGACCATCTTATCTTCTATACCATTTCAAGTTTCCACAGTTACCCTGCATTTTAATACTTTCTTACTTACATGACTTTCATTTCCCTTTTTACCTACGTACGATTTTATAAAAGCATTAGTGACTTCACACGTTTTTCATAAACTTCGTTACGCTTTATAATAAACAGGTTTTCATAAAACAATCATGTCTTCCCCCCAAAAACAGTTATAAAACAGTAAAAAATGGGGTCATGAACACACCTTAATTTCCTTGCTTAGCTAGCAAACAAAGCCCGAAGCCTTGACCGACTTCTCGTGCCCTATTACCAACAAAGGAAACCTTAAAAGTCTATCACATATAACCTAGCCTATTATCCGGCTAAAAGATAGTTTATCCAACTATCTAAATTCGTGTGTACTAACTCGAGTCTTAATATGCTTTAACTCAATGAACTGATCGTGACTTATCTTACTTACGCATTAACACACGACATAGTACCCAAGTTGCGCACATGTCACTACTCGTGTGTAAACCGTGTTGGACTAATACTACGAAACAAATAACTTACCTTGAGCCGTAGCTCATCTCGTTAGTCGGATAAATGTGTTTGCCTTGTACGTTTATTTTTAGGGAAAATGTTCTTTGCAAGATACAATTCTTGTTATTAATTCCGATTAATAACAAATGTTACAACGTTTCCAAAATCCGAATATTTCAATGTTTTCAAAGCTTTGCTTTTTATATAAATAATGCCCAAGTAAAATCGAACATTTATATATTTATGAATCCGCACAATAAACATTATTTAGTTACCGAAAACCTTTCGAAACTCATCATACTTGATTCTCGATAAAAGCTATATATATTTGTTTTGCAACTATTGTTCAGAATTCACTTATTATTGTTACAAATATGTTTTGTCAAAACGTTGCGATTTGATATAAATATATTTATTAAACACTTGGGGAAATTATTTATAAAAACATAAACAACGATACTAAGTTAGTGGTGCGTCGGATTTTATAAAATTTCGGCGGAGTTTCCTCTGTTTTTGTACAAACCAGACAACACAAGTTGTCTACAATTGTCCCAAAATCAATTTCCAACAAAAGACCACATTTCATTTATCCGTAATTCCAAATCAAATGAGACATTCATACGTTTTGATAACTTTTATATAAATTACCTATTTATATAAATATACACACACATATATATACACACATATAGTCCAACAAATTAGTCCGATATACAACATTACTTAGTCACGATTTATTATACAATAACTATTTATCCAATTTATACTTTCCGTTTTTCATTTGTTTCGGTTCGTTCACGAGTTAACATACTTTACGATCGTATTTACATATTTATAAAAATACAATGTTTATAAATAATAAAATAATAAATATGATTTGGTTATACCGAGATTACACACGTGTGCGCCTCGTACTACACGTCTCGTACCACGCGTCTCGTGCTATGTGTCTCGTGCTACTTATTGACTACACCGATGACCGAGCTGACACGTTGACCGATGTTGACCATTTGACCGAATCTGACTGAGTTGACTCAGTTTGACCGAGTTGACCCATATTGACCGAAGCCAAAAACATCAAATGAGACTCGATTAACCAAAACAAACGCGGACCAGACTTGAATCGGTTGGACCAAATCCAAAACAATCGAATTAAACCATCGTTGGGCCACCACGAAACCAATCAAAATCACTGTTCAATCCCCACCCAAGGAACACCTGAACCGGATCCATACCCGAACCAAAGCCACACCACTTTAGTCGTCCCCAAACATTTCCACAACACCTGCAACAATCACCACCATCCCGTCATCACCTTCCCCCCAACATCATCATCACATCCGGACACACAACCATCAAGAGACGCCACCTCATGCAACCTAACCAGCCCCGTTGTAATCAAAGCAGTACTCACCACCACCTAAGGCGCCCAAACCAGACCCTACGCCGCCTTAAACCACCAAAGCCAACCCACCATCTCCTCCATTTCGACTCCAACTAGGCCACAATCATCACGTTCGAGACCACAACTCCACCGCCGATCCATTTCAGCAGCAATTATGGTCGATCGTCGTCCTTGAAACGAAGGAGGAGAGTGAGAGAGAGGTAGATTGTGAGTGAGGTTTAAAGAGGGAGGATTAGGGTTTTCTTGAGAAGAGAGAGGGAGCTAGCGGCTAAAAATGAAAGGGAGGTGAGGGATTAGGAGGTATTTATAGCTAGGGTTAGGTGGAGTATACCGCGTGTTCAAACCCGTTTTAAACGCAAAACGTCTCGGTTTCACTCTCGGTTCATTATCTAGTTATTAAAATTAGTCGGTTATGTTCGAAATCATAATAATACTAAACCGAGCAATAATACTAAATCTATTAGGTAAGAAACTATTCTTACATTATTTTTGCAAGCTATTAGTCGGCTTTCTATCAAGCAGAAATATATTCCACTACCAGATATGAAGGCCTGACAACGCACGCTTAAAGTAATGAAGGCCCTCTGCAAATATATTCAATATTTGGTTAAAAGATCTTAGGTGGTTGCGTGCATTTGCATTTTGGAAAAAACAACCCATTTCTTTGTTTAGCAATATTATTTTTGTTTTATCCACTTGACCGGTTATGTGTGTTATTGTTTTAATGCTTTCAGGCAGCTAAAAGTACAACAAAAGTTGATTTGTAAGTAATCCATCTATTTTTTTAATGCTTTCGAGAAGGATCTTGTATGGTGTTGAGAATAAATTGTTTTGTAAGTAATACATCTATTGTGAAAGAATTGTCCTAATAAGTTTATACAGGATGGCAATGAGTTTTTAGAATTGATATTTGTGATGGGTTTTGATTGTGGAAAGTGAAATTTTAATGTAAATGTGATATTTATTTATTTTTGATCCTACCATATATGTGTTCATGTAATTATGAATGCTTTGTAGTCGATGCGCTTGAGTTTTTGTTATCGTGTTGGCTTAAAGGTGTGTTAGTCGATTTAAAGGATGCGTCATGGCTTGAGTTTCTAGGGCAAATAGTCGACACCCATATTTTTGTTACAACAAGCTAAACCACACAATCATCTTAACCAATGTATCGGTTTTGTATGAGGAGGTGAACACTTTTGTGTTGTTTCTAACAGCTGCCAATGCCAGTTTTGAAAGCTAGAGTATACAAGGATCAAAAGCTTTATTTGCCTAATTTAGTAATTGACAGTACACTTCATCTTAAATAATCCTCATCATCTAGCAGCTGAAGTTTAGGTACTCAACTCAGATTGGCACTTGTAAAGTTGTTTCAAACTGTCTGCAAAATATTCACAATAAACCTATGAGAGTTCCAACACAGGTAATAATGTAACATTAACATTTGTAATGTGTTGTATATAGTGTCTTATAGCTTGATAATAATTTGAGTTGAAGTAGTCAAATTGGTTCCTTTTGCTAACATCGATTGGATTTCCATGTATTGATCCTCTTGTTTTTACAGTGATGCATTTGGGCGAAGACATTGTTGGTCTTCTCACTAAGATCCTTCTGAGCATGTTATATCAGATGTGTGTACTATATGAGAAAATTTTGTGGGTGGAATTTATTTATTTTGTGATACTTAAAGAGAATAACCAATTGCTTTAAAATGAGTTAACAACTTATTAGTTGAAGATCGAATGTCTTTTTGTGATAAGCTCTGAATCTTGGTTTTAAAAATTGCGTCTTAGGTGTGCCTAGGTGCGAGGCGCAAAGGGCATTGCCTTATATGACATGAGGCGCACATTGTACATGAAGCACAACTAAGGCACACTTGTTAGGCAAAAAAATGGCTTCGTAGGACTTAACATCGTAATTCTTCATGACTAGATCTGTAGCCGCCTTAATCCATTTTTCATGCCCATATGATAACATTTAAAAATCTATCACATAATGCATATACATTTCACATATATAATCATATACATCAATTTGGGGAAACTTGACATCAAAGATAAAATGTATGCATTGGTAGACAATATTATATATATATCATTAATGATGAATTGAATTGTTTGTTTATGCGAACATGAATTTCTTTCCAGTTTCAATATGCTCCTGAGTCCTGAGCATTTAGTAAGGCTTCTACAGATAAGTTAATCAAAATGTTTTCCAAGTCACTCAATCACACCTGACCCATTTTGACGTGTATCAAGTATCAACGAGATCATCCTTATCCAAGCACGTATTACCCCGCCCATTTAACTGCCACTATTGAATATGACTATTGTGTAAACGATTTAGTTCACGGTGCCATATTGATGGGGGAGTACCAAACGGATATGTTGGCATAATATGGCCCACTTGTGGTGTTCACGACATTATCCATATTTTGTTACTTATTTATAGTTAATTATTTAAATATAATTCAATGTGTTTTTGTTTAGAATACACTATATATATATATATTGTGACACCCGACAGTTTTCCAGGACAATATCCGTACACTTAACTAGATTCACAATGTTTCAATACGTGCATTAGACATTTATACATTAACTATGTCACTTCGAGTCTAGAAAAGCCCAAACTATTTTCAATAAACGTTTACAATTATTAATAACGTCTATTTACGTATGCAACACCCGATTAACCCAAAACAATTGGCAAAGAACAATCAAGCCAATCACACGTTTAACAGAGAGCAACCGAATGTCTGATCATTACGTACAAACAAAACAAGAATGCAGGTGACAATATTTATTTGGAAACTATACAATTCCATGCAAAACCTGAATATTTATAAGACATTTTTTGAATATTCAACATGTCAATACATTAAGTCTTATCATTGATCAATTTCAATTAAAAACGTATGTAATACGAGCTATTATACGAACACAACATATGTTTAAACCTGATTTACATATGACGTTCTATGGAACCAAAAACCATGTTATTTTTATACGTAGACAAAACACATGACGCTATGTATATAAACACATTCACATCGGTTATATATATATATATATATATATATATATATATAAATTAGACTTGATGGATTTCAAAAGATATATATATATATATATCCATATACAAAATCGGCCTACATATTTAAGTGTGGATAATCAGGACAAAACAGACACCCTATATGTACATACACATCCATACGATTCCTATATATATATATATATATATTAACATGTGTGTTGATCAAGATCTAAAACAATACATACAAACATACATACATACCTACGATTTGTATATGTGTGTACGTGATTGATTCAAGTGCACAACACATGTATACAAACATATATAGATAATCGCAAACCTTCATGAGTGTGTGATGTGGACCTTTCATGATACATACAATAACTATATACTCACATACACACCACACAACACATATGAAAATGTGTGTGATCCCTTGAACCTAGGATATCTTATATACACCCATACAAATACAAAACACCAATATCCAAAACATCACCAATATGAACCCTTAGCCACCCTACCTACATTAGTTTTCATGTGTGTTGACTACCAAAAATAAGGAACCAAGTCCCCAAAAATTGGCCCATCAAGACCAAGAATAAGCATGCCTTATAGTAGTCAACTAATTATACTATTATGAAAAGTGAATTTTTCACCACCAAGTCCCATGAAGGTTGACTTTCCAAAACAAAACTATGACTCATGCATACACATACATACAATATATATACATGCATGCTACACACACATAACAATCCAAAATACCTTAATCTATGGATTTCACTCAAATAGGTTCTATGCCAACCTTACAAGACCTTCCCACACTTGTTGACCACCCAAAAACTCATTGTTCTTCTCAAAATTTTTGGCCATAGCCGCCCTACACAAACAAACTGTTAGTAGTCAACTTTTTATACAAAGATAACAAAACACCTTTTACAACTACAATCCATGGGTTTTGACTTACCAAAATGAACCAAGACCGTCCTACCCTCACCCTCACCCATGATTTGTATATATATGGACCTAAGACACATCAAAACACACCACAACACTTAAACCATTCTAGCTCAACAAACACACTTCACCTCCCTTTTCCCTGTACTTTTGGCTAAACACAAACAACCCATTTAGGATTGTTTTTGATCGCGGGTCACCACAAGCCACCAAACACGATCCTTACAAGAGGCATAGGAGCTGCATCAAGGGAGGAGTCGGCCTAGGAACTTGACTATTCACTCTTTTCATTGACTTGGGTTGTGGTATGACAAAAACAAACTCAACTTTCTAATATTCATTTATCTCGATAGACATATGTTCACCCGGCTACACTATCCTTTAAAACACACCTACGCTTGATCATGACATGTTACAATTGGCTAAACTTGCAAGAATTCAACACCAAACCAAAATGTATACACACACAAGCGTGTGTGTGTATATATATACATGTGGACACACACATACATATTCACTAATACACTTATGAGTGTATACGAGCATGTATGGGGTCACAATGTACATAAAAGTAGTTTTTTTTCTTAACTCGAACATAAACATATACAAAGTTCATGGTTCTAAGAAACATATGTTGATAAGTCCTCAACAAGTGTTAACACCCTCTTAATATAAGACTTCTAAAACATATGTTAACCTTCTTTTAAATAAGATCTTTAACGTATGTTAACATGAGATAGCATATTGTGACACATGGTAACTTGTGAACGTGGATTTGACAAGAATAGTTAATATTTTACGACTAAAAACGAACGGATCTAACGAGATTTTCCAAGATCTACAAGTTAAAAACTGTACATCTTATCAAAAGTACAAACAAAGATACGTAATAATCATCATGTGTAGGGACTATAACCTCACGTAACCATGGTCCAAGGAACTACAAATCGGGCGAACAACTTGCATGGTAAATGAACAAGTACAAAAAAAAAACCTAAGTTGTCCTTAACATTCTAGGGCACTTTCGTTCAGACTCTATTCATTCAGGATTTTGCATTTGCTAGACCTCTCACAAAGACACCAGGTGAGTTTCACAACCCCTTTTTATTGTTTTACAATTTTGGGGGAGAAACATGCATTTACAAGTTTACAAATATTAGTTATCATATAAAAGTTTACCGTCATCAGTTTTCATATACAAGTTTACAATATTCAGTTTTCATTTACATGTCCACAATTATCAGTATCACATTTACAAGTTACATTATAAGTTCACATTTACAAGCTTAGTATGAAATCTATTCGATCATTATGTGTGCATGAGACAAACATAGGAGTGGGAGTCCTGGTACAATACAATTTTCGCAAGGAAGTCCTCGTGTCATTTCATTACTATAACCATTAGCTATGGACTTAGCCGTGGAACACTTGAATAGTACAATTGGGCTAACACCCCCACTCTTGGTTAGTCGCGCTAACCTGATTGCATGTATCAAGAGAGTGCATGTTATTCCTGAACATTCATACATTGTCTTTAGTGTACATTGGGTGAGGCACAACATGTTTACGTTTGGTTATAGGCTCATGTTGACACATACATCATTGCCCTAGCTAGGAACTGATTCATTTTGGTTTACAGGTAACTATAAACCTGATCATTCACGAATTCATAGGCTTGTGTACATTTTCTCTAACATTAAGAAGTAATACAATACTTCTCAAATAGTTTCCATGCTTTATTCAAAGGGAATATTTTTATAAGTTTTACAATAATATTCCAAAGGAATGGTTAACAAATTTTCCAAATCATCCTAAAGGATACCTTACAAGGATTCTAAGTGAATGATTCTCAAGTATAAAAGGCACAGTCCAAGGAATACCCTACAAGGATTCCCATTGGACAAATCATGGTTTTCACTAACAAGTTACGAGTTTTCATAAACAACTCACGGGATTTTCCCGAACAAACATACATGAACAATTTACAATGAGTTACAAAACCTGTGAACTCACCAACTTTATGTCGACAAAACCTTTTATGTATGTTTTTTCAAGTAATAGAATTTCATGAATGGAACTTGGGATTCAAGCATGCGTTACACGACACTACTTTTGCGGGGATTTTTATTTGAACTATCAAGTCTTACAAAGTTTGGATATAAAATCCGTAGATTTCCAAAAACAATTAATCGAATTGTAACTTTTGACAAGCTGAAATCAAAGCTTATGTTTTATTTAGTTGTCTGCTTGAATCTTGTGCTTGAAAACTTTTCGGGTTACATCCCATGTTTCCGCCTTAGCGGGGTGTGATATATATATATATATATATATATGTCATTATGACAGTAGAATACTACATTGGTGATACTAACTTATTTGAAAACTTCAATGAGAATAAAAACAATTAACATAATAAACTTTTTTTTAAATGTTACATTAATAAGAAAATTAACAGAAGTACTATACAATATATCATAAGATGATTAATAAATTAACAAAAAACCAAGTAATGCATTTTATATTGACCTCTTGCCACATCACGTGAATTTCCTAATGGTACACATATAATGATGACTTTAAATGAGAATCACCAACCATCCATGCAACAACATTAGTGTGGAGCCCACACGGGGACATGGATGAGAGAATAGAAGATTTTGTAGATGTGGTGAAGAGTGAGATAGAGCAAAGGTCGCGTGTATGAGAGGAAGGGGGAATCTATGAAGAGAGGGTCGTCACGTGGAAGAAAATGGCTAGTCTAATGACCAGTGCCAGCATGAAGGGGTTCGTCTCCCCTTTTCTCTTTAGATCACTGAGCAAATAAAATGAATGAAGCGTCATGATTCATGAAATAGAAGAAACATAAAAGATGAAAATTTCACCTATCTATTAAAATCTAATTAAAAATCTATAAAGTTTTCACTTGATTCATAATCTATCTATATAATAATTGAGGTGAGATTGGGTTGAATGGAGGCCTTAGAGAGTGTTTGAGGTACCCATTTCCAATATGGAGCTCCAACTACCTCCCTATAAATACTCTTTCTAATTTTTATTTCTACATTCATACATTCTTCCATTACACTCCTCCAATACCTAACTAACAAATCTTCCAATTAACATTATTCACTCTTCTTTTTATTCACTCTTCATTCTAGGTATGTTTTCTTTTTCATTTGGATCAAAGCAAGATCAACCATTGTAACATTTTCCTATTCGTAAACGTTAAATATAGCCAACAAAAATGGATCTCAAACCTTTAAAACTTTTAGTGATAATATGGAACCAGTTAACGATTTGTGGAACAAGTCCGTATTGTCATCGTTTTTATTATTAACGCATGGCTATCTATAAACAATATTTAATATGTAACCATTTTCATATTTGAAGAGAAAATCTTCATTCTCAGCGTTTTAATTAAATATGGACGTGTTGAATACAATCCGCAATATGGAAGCAAGATCAGATTTTTAAGTCAATAATTGTATATGAAACGGAACAAATATATTAACTGTTGTTTGATCTTTTTTTCATTTGAGATCCAGAGAGGATTCATTGTCATCTTTATGTTTATGAGTCAAATATGATATGCCGCGAATGTTTTGTCATTTGAATGCTAGACTACCATCCGAATACAAAGTTGCGAATATGGCTTATCACAAGGGAGAGCAATTCTTCAAGGTCATGCATGACCCTTCCGCAAGAGTTTTGGTATGATTGTAATTTTCGTTTTGATAATTATTTTTGTTAACTTTAAGCAAACTGATTATATTAATTCTCGTAATGTTGTTTTTAATGTTTGATCCAGACATTGCCGACAACTATGAACAAGTTTTTGGTATCTAAAAAAAACGCCTATTTAATAACATTAAAAAAATTCAAACCGTATTAGTCATTCCTTAAATATGATTGTAAACATTAATTACTGAAATTATGTAAAAGTTACATTTATTTCGGTTATAGGATTCTAGACATTAATTTCTATAATTTCCATAATCAATTTACTAATTATAATACATATTTACGGTTTTAATTATATTAATTAGGTCATATTTATCAATACATAAGGCTAAAAATTAGCAATCTTCATTAAGGCTTTTAAACAAGCGATCAATTTTAGGATAGATAGGTGGTAATGTGTCATAATTTTCAATTCGAGTATAAATTTCAAAAAATTAAAAAAAAACGCCTATTTAATGACATTAAAAAAATTCAAACCGTATTAGTCATTCCTTAAATATGATTGTAGACATTAATTACTGAAATTATGTAAAAGTTACATTTATTTCGGTTATAGGATTCTAGACATTAATTTCTGTAATTAACTGTTTTAAAATCATGGATTGATAAACGGATTGACACATACCATATTAATGAGTATATAAAGATAAAATCTTTCATGTAATCAAAATTCGTAAATTAAGGGCTTTAAACAAGGAGCAATCTTAGGCTAGATAGGTTGTATTGTGTCAGCATTTATTTCCAATTAAAACGGATTGACAAATTCCAATTATTTCCAATTCGAGTATAAATTTCAAAAAATAAAAAAAAATCAACTATTTAATAACATTAAAAAAATTCAAACCGTATTAGTCATTCCTTAAATATGATTGTAGACATTAATTACTGAAATGATGTAAAAGTTACAATTATTTCGGTTATAGGATTCTAGACATTAATTTCTGTAATTAACTGTTTTAAAATCATGGATTGATAAACGGATTGACACATACCATTATAATGAGTATATAAAGATAAAATCTTTCATGTAATCAAAATTCGTAAATTAAGGGCTTTAAACAAGGAGCAATCTTAGGCTAGATAGGTTGTATTATGTCAGCATTTATTTCCAATTAAAACGGATTGACACATTCCAATTATATCTTAATTTCGAGTATAAACAAGGAGCAATACACATGTTGCCTATTTAATAACATTAAATAAATTAAAACCTGTATTAGTATTCGTAAAAATAGTATTGTTGACCAAATATATTACTAATACTAATTGACATTAATAATAATTGACCGAAGTGAATGTTATTTATTACAATTTTTTAATCTCATTTATTTACATTAATATTACTACGAAATTATGTTTAAACTATCTTTATGATTTATTATTGGTCTTGCCTGCAATTGATATGATTTATTTTATTTTTTAATGTTATTTAGTATGAGTTTTAATGACATTAATAATAATTGATCGAATTTAGTGTTATATATTATGATTTTTAAGCTCATTTATTTATTATTGACCGAATTAAATTACGAATATAATACTAATACAAAAACTAATATTACGAATTATTATTGGTCTTGCCTGCAATTAATAGAATTTATTCATTTTTTAATGTTATTCAGTATTAGTTTTAATGACACATAATAATAATTGACCGAATTTAGTGTTATATATTACGGATTTAAGCTCATTTGTTTATTATTGACCGAATTAAATTACGAATATATTATTAATACTAAACTAATATTACGATTTTTAAATTTAATCCCATTTATATCTTATTGTCTGAATTAAAATTTTCTATTACTATTTTTACGAATATATTACTAATTACTAATACTAATATTACGATTTTAGTTTGCTTCAATTAGAAGATATTTCCATTAGCGAATGTTGCGTCTTTAAATGGTGTTCAATCCAGCACAGGCTGTTTGTTACAAAGGTTCCACCACAAGAAGTAATTGATTTTCAAATTAAAATTACGATTTTTTATGTTTGTAATGTAATTTATTTAAATGGTGTTCAATCCAGCACAGGCTGTTTGTTACAAAGGTTCCACCACAAGAAGTCATTGATTTTCAAATTAAAATTACGATTTTTTATGTTTGTAATGTAATTTATTTGAATTATTGATTACGATTTTGAGGTTATTAATTAAGATTTATAATCTCATTTATTTATATTACTATGTTTACGAATTATGATTAGTCTTGATTGCAATTAATAAGATTTATTCATTTTTACTGTTATTTATTAAGATGTTTAATATTATTTATTGACATTAATAATAATTGACTGAATTTAATGTTATATATTAAAATTATTAATCCCATTTATTTATATTACTTTTTTTCGAATTTATGTTTAATAGGATTTAATTATTTTTAACGTATTTTTAGTATGTTAGAATTAATGTTATTTATTGACATTAATAATAATTGACCAAGTTGAATGTTATTTATTATGATTTTTTAATCTCATTTATTTATATTAATATTACTACGAAATTATGTTTAATCTATCTTTATGAAATTATGTTTAATATTATTTATATTACTATTCATTCCAATTATTATTGGTCTTGCCTGCAATTAATAGGATTTATTTATTTTTTAATGATATTTACTATGTGTTTTAATGATATTTACTATGAGTTTTAATGATATTAATAATAGTTGACCGAATTTAGTGTTATTACGATTTTTAAGCTCATTTATTTATTATTAACCGAATTAATTTACGAATATATTACTAATACTAATACTAATATTACGATTTTTAATTTTAATCTGATTCATTTATTATTGACCGAATTAAATTATGAATATTTTACTAATACTTAAACTAATATTATGATTTTTAATTTTAATCTCATTTATATCTTATTGACCGAATTAAAATAAACTATTACTATTTTTACAAATATATTACTAATTACTAATACTAATACTAATATTACGATTTTAGTTTGCTTCAATTAGAAGATATTTCCATTGGCGAATATTGTGTCTTTAAATGGTGTTCAATCCAGCACAGGCTGTTTGTTACAAAGGTTCCACCACAAGAAGTCATTGATTTTCAAATTAAAATTACGGTTTTTTATGTTTGTAATGTAATTTATTTGAATTATTGATTATGATTTTGAGGTTATTTATCAAGATTTATAATCTCATTTATTTATATTACTATGTTTTCGAATTATGATTAGTCTTGATTGCAATTAATAAGATTTATTCATTTTTATTATTATTTATTAACATTAATAATAATTAACCGAATTTAATGTTATTTATTAAAATTATTAATCTCATTTATTTATAGTACCTTTTTCAAATTTATGTTTAATAAGATTTAATTATTTTTAATGTATTTTTAGTATGTTAGAATTAATGTTATTTATTGACATTAATAATAATTGACCGAGTTGAATGTTATTTATTATGATTTTTTAATCTCATTGATTTTTATTAATATTACTACGAAATTATGTTTAATCAATCTTTATGAAATTATGTTTAATATTATTTAGATTACTATTCATTCCAATTATTATTAGTCTTGCCTGCAATTAATAGGATTTATTTATTTTTTAATGATATTTATTATGAGTTTTAATGACATTAATAATAGTTGACCGAATTTAATGTTATATATTATGATTTTTAAGCTCATTTATTTATTATTGACCGAATTAATTTACGAATATATTACTAATACTAATATTACGTGCAGAAATTGTTTCACAAGTCGCTAGGTTTGTTATTTGCATATTCAACATTTATGTTTACAATATTCTTATTTTATAATTAGTTACACATTCTAAATTTTCTATACTTAATTCTTTTGTAAAGGTTTACTGTGATTGGATGACCTGATTTGCTTTAATAAAAACATACTTCCATTGGCGAATATTGTGTCTTCAAATGGTGTTTAATCGAGCACAAAATGTTTGTTACTAAGGTTTCACCACAAGATGTTTTTGATTTTGAAATTTAAATTATGATTTTGTTGTTATTTATGAAGAGTTTTAATGTTATTTATGATAATTTTAATGTTATTGATTTGAATGATTGATTATGATTTGGTTGTTATTTATTAAGATTTTTAATCTTATTTATTGATATTACTAATATTACGAAATTCATTTTAATATCGTTAACCGACTTTAATTTTGATATTACAACTTTCCTTTAATCAATTGTGATGAAACGATATGTTTTTAAACATATACGACTTTCTTTCAAACATTTATTTAAATCTATCTAACAATGTTAAATCTATTTAACAATTTATAATTTAAATATAATCCGAAGATAACAATGTACATTTATTTTCCTACACTTTTATTATTCTTTTAATAATAAATATAATTTAAATATAATTAACGGTTTCCTAAAATATATATAATGTATTCAAAATAATTTTCAATGCTATTACTAATATTACGACCTTAATGTTAATATTGTTGACCGAATCTGAGTAAAAACTTTTTACGTTTTTGTTAAATTGATGGAGGTCAATTCTTTGACTTTATGTCTTTGAATTTGATTGTGCTAATTTTAAGCGTTGTTGACCAATTCACGTCAATTACTAATCATTCCCTTTTTCATAATTCAAAAACTTTTCTTTAATCAATTGTCATGAAACGATATTCTTTTAAACATATACGACTTTCTTTTAAACATTTATTTAAATCTATTTAACAGTTTATAATTTAAATATAATCCGAAGATAGGAGTGTACATTTATTTTCCTACACTTTTATTATTCTTTTAATAATAAATATAATTTAAATCTATTTAACAGTTTCCTAAAATATATAATGTATTCAAGATAATTTTCAATGTTATTACTAATATTACGACCTTAATTTTAATATTGTTGACCAAATATGAGTAAAAACTTTTTACGCTTTTGTTAATTTGATTGAGGTCAATTATTTGACTTTATGTCTTTGAGTTTGATTGTGCTAATTTTAAGCGTTGTTGACCAATTCACATCAATTACCAATCCTTCCATTTTTATAATTCAAATACATAAATAAATATTCCTACTCGATCACGTCAATCGAGGCACAGTATTTCCGATTTTGCAGAATTGTTCGAGAGACAACAATACTATATAAACCTTAACAAATAATAAATCATTTAATCGTCATACCAAATTTAACAACGAAATTAAATGATAATATAAATTTTCAAAATGTTACTTTCTGTACAACTAATAATGATTACTAAAAATGTCAATAATAAGTTGTTTATAATGGGTAAGGCAATTTGAGACGCGGATGATTTTAGTGTCATTTATTTGAATGATGATTACGATTTTGATGTTATTTATTAAGATTTTTAATATTATTTATTGATGTTACTAATATTACGAATTTCATTTTAACATTGTTGACCGACTTTCATTTTGATATTACGACTTTCCTTTAATCAATTGTAACTAAACGATAATCATCATCTTGATTTCAATAAGTGTGCTAATTTTAAGTGTGCTAATTTTAAGATGTTAATAATAATTTGTATATAATGGGTAAGTCAATTTCAGATGCGGATTATTTTAATGTCATTGATTTGAATGATTGATTATGATTTTGATGTTAGTTATTAAGATTTTTAATTGTTAAGTACTATATTTACACAGTTTAAATAATGACGTTTTTTTGGCGGCTTTTTGTAACATGTCAAAAGTTGCCTAAAGTGTGTGTACAATGGGTCCTTTTGGCTACATGTTGAAATGGGTCTGGGGTTGATCCTTTTGGTGTCTATTTTTTAATAAAATATAGGAAATTTATATTACAGCATGTGACATTGGACCCATTTTCTTATTAGTTGTTTTTTAGCTATGTAATCGGTTTGAACCATTGGAGAGATAACATGAAAATTTAAGCTACCCATTCAAGTAAGTGGGTTAAGGATTGTTTCTTGATTTACTTATCACCGTATCCATATCTTTACAACAACTATATTTTATGTAGAACACAAATATGGAATACAATGGTGGAGGTTTTCATAAATTATTGAAAATGAGCTGCACTCCTAGGATCGTGATGACAATGATAACAACTTCGAAGGTGAAAAATCAGCTATCAATGAGCAAGAGTTGAAAGATTTTGATTGAAGTAATGAAAATGGACCATTGGTTGAAGTTCGTTAAGCCCCAACTAAATTATAAGTGTTCTATGCTTAAGCTTAGTTATGATTATAATATAGATATTACCCTTACCCAAATGATGTAATGTGTGATATTGGTTGAAGTTCGTTAAGCCCCAACTAAATGATAAGTGTTCTATGCTTAAGCTTAGTTATGATTAGAATATAGATATTACCCAAATGATGTAATGTGTGATATTGTGATAGTATGCTATGTAGTTTGCAGTTGTCAAATTAAACTTTACTTACTCGATATATCCATCATTTTGTTACATTAAACTGTTAGATGACATTTTGCATTTAACATCAAAATTCATACATATTGCATTATCAAACATTTAGTAACCAAAACAAATTGCATAATACAATTCTTATTTTTCTACTTTTTTTTTCATCTTACTTTCGGGTGAACCGTGGATCCCCACGGGACTCTAACCTAGTAATCTAATAGAATAAGTTAAACAGGCCTGTATATTACAATTAGATTGTAATAACATAAATCTAGTTTTACAGGAAAGTTAGTTATGTATATCAATTTAATGAAAGTACGCAAACCTCTATGTGACATACACTAAAAATTGTTTAATAAAAAAAAATCTAAAACGACGGATTTTGTACAAGAAAAGGTAAGCATATTATTAGATTTTTTTTTAATTAACAATCCATCAATTAAAGGGTGGATTTCTACACTTTTAGATTGATATATATATTTAATTTAATTTAAAAGAAATATGTTTGGTCAAAGTTTGAGCCGTAAAGGATGATTAAAGGGCTGGACCTGTCTCTTAGGATGTTTATTCACGGGTGAGAAAGCGACTTATAGACAAAATTTATTGGTGTGCATCAAAATGTATTAAAAGATATTGTTCTTTTATTTGAAAAATATGTTAAAATCTTCTGAAAGAATCATTCGGACATGAAAATGTGTTAAAAGATTTACCGCCAGCCGGTTGGGCAGCTATTTGAGCAGCAATTGTTCAATTGTTTACTTTGTGCAGTCGTTTCAAGCAAAAGCAGTTGCAACCAAACCAGCTCTTTGGATCTGGTCAAACTTTTTTAATTTGTATCATGAATGAAAAATAGCGGTTTTCACAAACTCCTTAAAATTCATTTATGTACAGATTAGACTCGGTTTATTATAAGATTGGTTATCGTGTTAGTTACAACATTAATAGGTTGAATGAGTTTTTTCCTAATGTTTATGTATAACAAGAAAGGAACTTGTTGGTCCATTTGAATCCAATAGAAATGAGACACACAATACACATTAGAAAAACTATCTACTCCTTAAACATTTAGAGAGGGGTACTATCTATATTGTTTGATAAACAAATTCATCCTTTTCCACAAATTTGATACACACTAAATAAATCGGTGTTATCTCGGGTGCGAGAGTCATCTCCTACAGTACACATATGATTCCAGTACTATGTGAGACAGACACGAGTGTCTTAAAAGAAGTGCGAAATCTATTTTAAGGATCTCGTGTTTAACACGATCCTTAACAAAAAAAAATTGTCAACCTTTTTAGTTTGCTAATTATTGCAGTCAAGGAGTATGGTTGAAGACTCAACATGATAAAGACTCGAATCAATGATAGTACAATAGTGCAAGTTGAACTATCAGTCAAAGACTCGTTTGAATCAAGTTTGGTATATATGATTTGTATCTTAGATTCATTTTACATAATTTTGTAACTGGTATTGTACACGTGGCACAACGCTCGAAAGCATATCAAAGTCAAGATTAATACAAGCCATATTTAATTGGAAAAGATCATTTCATTAAGATGTCGAAAAAGAAGTACCTTATTTCAAATATTTCACAAAACAACAAACTTAAAGTTCCAACATGGGGTGTTTCTGTCTATATCCCAACCCAATGGTAAATATAGATGAACCCACGACAAGTGTTCGACATCCCATATTCCACCGTACTAGCCGCATATCTATTCAGCACTTAGTTATCTAAAAGATATGTTAAAAAAAGACGTCAATATATAAAATATTGGTGAGTTCACAGGTTTTGGTTCCATAACAACAACATTTTAACAACATATGCAGAACAAACACAACTAGTGACCTTTGTAAGGAGTAGCTAGCTCCTACAGAAACTATGACGAGCAATCTCTTGAGCCCATAACTAAACCAAGACAAGCAATGCCTCACGAGCAAAAGTTTTTTCTCAGAAAATAAAACTTAGTTCTCAATACGTACACCCCTGGCATACACAGTTGCATAATTGATGCTATCGATTTGGGGTGGGCCTTGTCAGGCACCAATAGTACTATCCAAGTATTCCTTCGGTTCTTGATTTCACACACAGACACACAACACACGAGTAAATGGCTACAGTAGGCGAGGACTCACCCCGAGTGGTGTACAACAAAACCCAAGTATTCATCATGCCACTTATCTCATTTTAACATTTAAAAACATTTTGACATGTAACAACATTTGACAAAACACATCTTTCCTCCAAAATAAAAAAAGTACAAAGGGGCCGTGAAACTCACCTTAATTTCCTTGCATAGCTAGCAAACAAAACCTGATGCTTTGACCGACTTCCTCGAGCCCTAATTACCAATAAAGGGCACCTTAAAAGTCTATCGCATATAAACCTAGCTTATTTTTCGGTTAAAAGAGAGTTTATTTAACTATCTAGACTCGTGTGTACAAACCCAAGTCTTAAGCGTTTAACTCAACGAACCGATCGTGACTTATCATAATTCTTATGTTAACATACGACATAGTACCCATGTTCCGCACCTGTTACTATTCGTGCGTAACCACCTTGGACTAACACCACGAAACGTATAACTTATCCTGAGTCGTAGCTCGTCTCGTAATCCGGATATACGTATTTGTCTTGTATAATTACTTTTAGAAAAATACACTTTAAGGAAACATAAATATAGTTATTAAAATCAATTAATAACAATTGTTACATCCTTTTCGAAATCCGAGTATCTTAGCAATTTCAAATCTTTGCTTTTTATGAAAGGTTTTCCAAGTAAAATTGAACGTTTATACGTTCTTGAATCTGGACAACAAACATTATTTAGTTGCCGATAATCTTCAAAAACTCGTCATACTTGACACTTGGTAAAAAGTATATACATTTGTTTTGAAAATATTGTCTGGGTTTTACTTATTATTGTTACAACCAATAATTTGTCGAAACGTTGCAATTTTGTGTAAAATAAACTTGTCAGACACTTGGAAAATGGATAATACAGACGCACAACAATATCGCTTTTGGGCTTCGGATTTATAAAAAATTTGGCAGAGTTTTTTTTTTTTTTTTTTTTTTTTTTTTTTTTTGTACAAACCAGACAAGGCATGTTGTCTACCAATTTCCCAAAATCAATTCTAAATACAAGACTACAATCTATTTATCCGCAATTCCCAAATCAAACGAGAATTTATACATTTCAATAATATATAAATTATATATATATATATATATATATATATATATATATATATATAAACATACATATACAAAAATAGAGTTCAACAATTGAAGTCCGACAAATCAACAACTCCATGTCACGCTTTAATATACAATTACTTATCATACAATACTTTTCGTTTATTATGCTCAGTTCGTTCGCGAGTTCACCCTTTTATCGATCATGTTTATATATATATTTAAATATATATATTTATAATGAAATTCAAATAACAAATACGAATTAATTTACCGAATCGTACTACCAGGTCTCGATCTACATGTTAACCGGTACCGAACCATTTATCCAGACCCGATAGTGACTCAACACGCCGAAATGAAACCCGAGCTGACTCGATTGACTATTGACCGAGTTGACTAGATTTGACCCGAACATCCAAAATGAAACCCGAGTTGACCAGGTCAAACTGGACCCAACCCAAACCCGACACCATAGAAGAACCAAACTGGTCTTGACCCGGCACAAATCACCACCAAAACCTAACACATCCACCATTCGAACCACCACCACCACCACCACCAACACCGGAAACCCCATTTGCTGTCGTCATCACCATAACAGCAACACCTCGGACCATCAATGCCAACAACCAGATCTGGCCACTATCGGCCACCACCAACTACCATTTACACACCCCTCGACGAAGCCATCAAGATCGTCCTAAGACACCTTTTGCTCGAGAATCCACAGCAACTCGAACCGCTTGATCCATATGCCTCCACCACCGTCACCCAACAACCCCGCTAAACCACCTCTATAGCCTTCGTGAACCGTCCCTAAATAGCTTAAAGCCATCACGCCGCCACCAAGACCACCACAATTGTCTCATTCAGCACTATCTCAACACCATTAATGCCTGCAACCACCCACTCTGTCCCTGTTTTATCACTGCGCCGCCACCACCGATGAACGTGATGGTCGACTGTTACTCAGAACTGAGATGGATGGATAGATCGGGAGAGATTGCAAGATTATAGAAAGATCAGAGGTGAGAGAGTAGATAGAGGATTAGGGTTTTCTTAAGGGGGGGGGGGGTTGCGGCTTTAGGAATGAGGGAAGAGGGAAGAATATAGTCTTTTATAGTTAGGGTTAGGTGGGAGTTTATCGCCTATTCGAACCCGTTCAAACGCAAAATGCTTCGATTTTAGTTGTGGTCTGTAGGTAACATGAAAAATTTGGTCGATTATGTTTGGTTTTAAGAACACAACTAAAACACGCAATTTAAATATTATTATTATAATAGCCCGACGGGTGTATTTGGACCATGCATTTAATTCGCGTTAACTAAATCCATCGCGGTTTCCTTCATTTAGACGAGTCGCAAGCTTTCGAAACTTAACGAATAACATTACTTATAATAAATAATTATTTTGGAAGTACAATTACGGCTAAAACAATCCGACTCCCGCGTGGTACCTTTCCGCGTTCCAAAACACTGTGATTTAGCCGTCTTCCCCCTGATTTCTCATTCGATCGCTTCAATAGCAAATACGTGCCGTATTTACATAGAATGATATTATGCTAGTTCAGTTTGACAAATTTTTACTGATGTCTGTTTGTTAACGTTAAATACACATAGTCTTTCTTCAAAAGCATCAAGGCGTCTATGAACCTCGAGAAGACATCGTAGGACTCATAACGGCTCAATTAATCCAAATTAACTTTAAACCATGTTAATTACTCCGAAAGCACGATTAAAATCATGTTAAACGTTACACGGAATTTGCCGGTTGTCACATTCTCCCTCCGTTAAGATAATTACGTCCCAGAATTCAATTCAAGTCGTACGTTACATAAGTATCCTTGAACAGGGCGGGATCTTTGCCCTTTAGGCGATCTCTTTTCTAAGTGAACCCAGGTTCACACTTAGCGTTCTAACAAACACATTATCATGATTTAGCTACAACCAAGCTCTTGGATTTTCCCAATTCGAAGCATCTATTGGTTTTCCCAAAATAGTAGAGCTTAGCGTCAACCTGGATCCCGTCGGTCGAGGATTGACAATGCTTCCTTAGACTTGACTGGCGGGATTCATCAAGAGTCCCACTAAGCTCTTGCGATAGTTAGAGCTTATTCATCACGAGACCAATTCTGACCGAGACCTCCGTGCCACTGGAGTATCAAGAACTTGGTCCATGACAATTTCCATGCTTATAAAGACCCTCTCAGAGTATACCTGTCAGCGAAAACCTATTACCGATTTGAAGTTCCTAAGGCCCGTGCCTTGTTCGCACAACTTCTCAGTAGGTTTGCACCTCATCCAAGCAGCCTTAAATCTACAAGATTTATTGGTCATCTCTTGAACAACTCAAGCCAGACTATGTGTCTATCTCCGTCTGTCATTCGACGTACTGGAGACGTACTTGTATGCCCTCTAAAGGGCTTTGAGCAGTACACCCTGAACACTAGGATGATAATTCCTATCACATAGGAAATTATGGCGATGAAGAACACAAATTCTATATGCCAAAGACATCAATCGTGTCAACATGAAACGATTCCATCAAGGACATTTAGTTAGTTCGTTTGAGAATGACAAGCCATACTGATATCCAATCGGGTATCCCAGGCTTGTATACAAGGTTTAGCGAACCCTGAGGAAGAATGACTACTACAATCCGATATTATAGAAGTTGGCAATCCAGTGTCTAGCCATGACTCTCCAAGAGTATAGGTGGCTATCTATATGCCTCATATCATAGCTAAAAATGATTAGGGGGTGAGAGGGTTCCAAACAACGATCAATCATTACCGGTATAACATCATAGCCACGGGATGCCTCAGGCGACATGATAATTAGATTCGCTCATTCAGATCTCACTAAGTGGGTGATCTTACCGGATCACAGAACAGTCGACATTCTTGAGGGCACTCAAGGTTGCTTGTAGTAGCGGATGGTATTCCTGTGTCCTCACACGGACTGGAATCCTCTATGTACTGACTTACAACCTTTCACATGAACACTTGTGGTTAATGGTACTAGGGTGCCTAGTATGGACTGATGGAGGTCGAAAGATTTTGTGTCACTTTCACCCCTCAGTTCCTAAACAGTAAACATGGTATATCCGACACGTCGGTCGTATTGTTCCACAATCCACAAGAAGTAAAAGCCATCTTAAACACAAATGACCAGAGGCTCATGTCACCTCAGCACGTTGGTCAACACTGGAATGGGGTATATGAAATATCACGAAATGGTTGCCGCAACAAACAGAGGATGAGGTTTCAATAACATATCAACACGTTGGTCTCCACCGATACGAGCATACAGAACACCAGTAGTTACCCAAAACAGGGGTATCCAATACTTTTCCTGTTATACGTGCCACACGGGCACCGGTGTCCTATCGGCTTTAGTAACCTAGTAGGTTAATTCCGATTAATATAGGCCACTCGCCTTCGAATGGGCTATCAGACCTTATGCAAAGATCCGAATGAAAGAGTCCTAGAACCAGAACCTTTAATTCGCCGAGAGTTCCGTCTTTCCAGGATTATTCGAGGTAATAGGTTAAATCGAGTCATAGATGAATGCATTTGGCATTGATTTCACCTTTGGGGCTTGACGACTTCATGCGCCAAAGTCGTTACTTAAAACAAACGACGATCGAAATCGTACAACAAGCAATAATCTGAAGCCTCCCCATAGGGCATCCCATTCAACGACTCAGGTAGTCACACATATGGGTGCAATATGTAAGCTTTCGAGCTCATCTTGATTAGTCAGGTACTAACCGCACTGACCTGGCAGCTCACATTACTATGGTGTCTCCAACAGTGTCTTTGAAGGACAAGGAATTTTGCTCTAGCGCGAGCAGGGCTACAAAAGGATAACTAGGAACACCAGTACCGACCCAAAGTCGAAATGGTCCCACTATTTCAAGAATAGAGGCAACAATTCCATGACACGATGGTCCCACCATCTCGGGAATAACAACATTATACGAAGGGCTAAGTTGGTCGACCATCTCAAACGGTAGGGTAGCACCCTTATAGAGAAGACATGGCTATATGCCCATCAGGATTCAGGGTTTGATAAAACCTCCAAAATCATGTACCAGGGACTCCACTAATGCACACGCCATGGGTGGGTCCATACCGTTATTTCCGTAGTCATTAGCATGACATGTCAACAGAGATGATTTCAAATTAATCTAGTAGGATGAGCAATAAAGAAGTGAGTCCTCCAACACTTGTTAGTCCCAAAAGTATGGGCCATAGCATTGCTCACACTCTAATACCTTCGGGGTTCGAGACACATTCGAAGTAACTTATCACAAAGACGAGTCTCGCCTCATCATGTGGGGATCACAGGATTTCTTCCCGACATTTATTTGCATAGCCGATTGTTTGTCGACCAAAATTCGCGTGAAAGGTTAAGGCTGGACATGGTGTCACTGATGCCTTAGATTGTGAAGAGGTAATGCTCATGAAATGTGCGAGCATATAAAGGGGTCGACACATGATTCAGTCAATTACTGAAACGACCATGTGATTCGGACTTTAGGGGGATACACGTGCTAACACTAAGACTGGAGTGTCTTTTTGTGACTTCTGGAAGTCCGTTAGACACCTAAAATCCCACATAATAAATGTCGACACTACACGATCAAATTAACAGAACAATGACAGCAACGAGGGGTTGAAGTGATGTCTCTATCCCGAGGGAACCAAGAGTGAAACAAACGACAAGTTATCACATCATCAAGTCAATCCAACTGCTGTAGCAATACGTCAATGGAGCATCATGACAGTAGGGACAACACGACAATGACAACAACACATCCGTGAAGCACATCAACAAGGGAACACCGCATCAGAAGCAACACAACAACAGACATGCATCATCGACAACGCAACGCAAACACATGGATACGCAATCGGCAAAACAGTGCAACTACAAGAATGCACAATAGCTAGGAGTAACACAACAACATGAATTCACAACAATAGAATAACACACAACCTAGCAAATCCACTATACACAACTACAAAAAGTTCCATTACGCTGAGCACGCACCCCGATGCGTTTCAACTCACTTTTGGTGGCGAAATCCTTATCCGTATCCTCAGCCACAAACCTATACTCCATAGGCTCATTGGTAGGATTGGTTGGGTCAACAGGTGCATCCGTCATCACAACAGAAATGGGAACGATAGGTTCCACATAATTTAACTGACTTACCAAGCCGATATTGTTCTTAGAGAGAACGACCGTTAGCTCTATATAAGTCACTCGTATGATGGCATTAGCAACATCGATACACTCAACCCAAGCCTGAGAACCATCACCAATATTAGGCTTGGTAGGAGCCCAAGGAATGATAACGATGGGTTTAATGAAAGCCTCAAAGAAAATGGAATTAACAACAACGAACTCCACATAGACACCGACATGGTCATAGCGGCTTGCAAGGGTTATAGAGACGTCTATGTCAACAACGGTAACCTCAGCAGGAGCCTCCAAAACAACAGCAACATCAAACTCGACAAGAGCCACAGAAACAACAACATCAACACATTTCGCAAGAGCTTCACACTTAGCAACGACAACAGGATTCGCTTAAGCCATAGATAAATAACAGCAGCAGCAACAACAAGCTCGGCGGGAGCCTTAGACTCGTCATAGTTATTAGATGTGTGGTAAATAGTATCTATAGGACCTAGAAACCAACCAACGTCTATCCTAATATCAAAGATAGTGGTCACAACGAGAGTAACAAACAAGTAGAGGTAGAAGGATCATGATTTATCGAGACACCATGACAAAATGAAAATGATACAGATTCTGATGAATCAACCGAGTCGTCCTTCTCATTGGGGTCCTCTTCCATGTTCTCTTGGCACAAGAATCGGCAATCATCTGATTAAGTGCCTCTTCGTCATCTAAGCGAGACCGATGGATTTTCTTCCTGATAGACCACATTGAGTGTACTGAAATACGACAAGAGATTAGATAGGTCAAATCGTCCATAATGAATGGATTTTGAAACCTTAGTTTACAAACCACCGAGACGAGGGGGCGCAACGTCTCACTATCTATGGGGACTGATGGAAATCACTTTGCATCAATTGTCACCCAAAAAGATAACTACTCTCGTTGCTGTGATGAGGGTGGCTAACATTCAATATTGCAACAGGAGCAATGGAATTGTCGTTCCATGGATAAATTTAATTTAACAGAATAATGTGGCCACTCCTAAAAGTCAATCATTTGATTTTCGAGGGGGGTTCCAATGTCCGTAGAAGGCGTCATGCGACATTTGAAAATTAATGAACACACACTTCATGATTTCGGTTCCCGAAGTGTGGTTTCACTCCCCAAGATTTATGATGGATTCAGACGCAACACACACGTCGAACATACTCGGGCGTTCACCGGCTCGAGTGAGACTACCATTAATCCTCGAAAAACAGTCAGGAAAGAGGTGGATGAGACTTACGATGACTTTTTCACTTCAAGAAAGTAGCATGACATAAATATCAAATTTCTAAGTCTATCGCGAATCATCTTCGTGAATACGATCCAGTGCTACCGCAAGAGACGTTGAACCAAACGCGAACACAAAATACATCGGGATTTGGCTTCCCAAGGATTAATCGTATCCACTTCCGAGTGAGTCCATAGCCAAACGCAGGCTGGGGCTTGCTTTTCCACTACACACCGTCATCATAACACTAGCCAACGCTACCTCGGTCGTGATCAGTGGTCGAAATTTTTGACATCATCGAAAGTTAGCAAAACCCTATGACTCACAGATATGCGTTACGCGTGGCTAATTTCGCAATCAGTCCACAACTACATGGAAACAACCAACACTGTCAATTCAGACAAGGGCTATTGAGCCTTCTAGATAAGAATGATCAGTGCTCTTAACTCAACAAGGTCAATTTTGTCCTTCAATTGGTGAGGGAACACCCGACCCTCGAAGACAACTTGGGCATGAGTTAGATCGAGAATGACTTACTCACAATAACGACATAGTAGCACACGGGCCACGAATCTCATAAATGATCCACATAAGGTCCCGTGCTCAAACGCGCTGGTTTTACAGGGCGCACCCTAGGTCTTCACTAGGTTCTAGGTATAACATTCCACCCATCGTACCAGAAATTCATCGCTTTGGTAGATAGTTCATCCTTGTACGTCCGCTCCTTTGGAAGAACTTTGTGGCGAAGGCATTCAACTCCTATACAAGGAAGCTTTCGTCTCCCGTCCATGTCCGATGCGGGGGTTTACGTCAGATTACTCATATAAACTGACATCCGAACTCTTCCGTGTTCGAACCTTAGAGGTAATGTTGAAGAAAGCTCATTGGGTTTGCTAGGATCAAAATCAAGGGATATCGACAAGGCCTCCCTTTTAACCCATTGGCCAATCAAAAGCTAAGTCCGAACCTAGAGAACAAGAACAAACAAGACAAGGAGTGATCTCCAACACCGGCCCTAGCGCCCACCAAGGTTACCGTGCACCCCAAATATTATTATGTGTGCACCCGTAATGATAATCTGCGTTGCCAGGTAATCTTGGTGTCCGCTAGTTCCGAGCTTCCTGATCCAAAAACAAAGGATTCTCACAACAAATGACTTGGACTAGTTTCGCCTCCACAACATAAACAACATGGCGAAATCCATTAGTGTAATAGAAGCTAGTCCTTTCGATCATCCCGTCCACAGGTAAGCGGGTGAGTTTATCGTAGACCACAATATCCTTCCCACTTGTTGATATTGGTGATCGATGTAAGAGTGCAGACTAAGGTGAAGCATGACATGATATCCTTACAGGCAAAATATCCGTACTACTTATATGCATTAACTAGCCCTAGTTAGAAAATCGGATCTCTACACAACATAGACATTCCTATCCTTATTTTCTAACATTTCGTATATTGACACACATGGTTAGTCGGTCGGAATTTCCCCTGTACAACCCACATACAATTTTCTTTCTTTTCTAAAGATATTTCGTTGTGTTTTAGTTTTGAAAACTTTTGTTTTCGAGCCGAAACCGGTTATAGTCTAGATTTTTAAAAATACTAGTTTGCTATAACCTTGGCTCTCATACCACTCCTGTCACACCACGCCTATGTCAGAAACACATGGCACAATGCTCGAAAGCATATCAAAGTCAAGATTAATACAAACCATATATAATTAGAAAAGATCATTTCATTAAGATGTCGAAAAAGAAGTACCTTGTTTCAAACATTTCACAGAACAACAAACATAAAGTTCCAACATGGGGTATCTCCATCTATGTCCCAACCCGATGGTAAATATAGATGAACCCCGACAAGTGTCCGACATCCCATATTCCACCGTACTAGCCGCATATCTATTCCGCATTTAATTACCTAAAAGATATTAAAAAAAAGACGACAATATACAAAATATTGGTGAGTTCACAGGTTTTAGTTCCATAACAACGACATTTTAACAACATGTGCGGAACAAACACAAGTAGTGACCCTTGTAAGGAGTAGCTAGCTCCTACAAAAACTATGACGAGCAATCTCTTGAGCCCATAACCAAACCAATAACATCTTAGTTCAGAATACATGCACCCCTGGCATACATAGTTGCATAATCGACGCTATCGATTAGGAGTGGGCCTTCTCAGGCACCAATAGTACTATCCAAATACTCCTTCGGTTCTCAATTTCACACACACATAACATACGAGTAAATGGTTACAGTAGGCGAGGCCTCACCCCGAGTGGTGTACAACAAACCCAAGTACTCATCATGCCACTTATCTCATTTTACCATTTAAAAACATTTTGACATGTAACAACATTTGACAAAACATATCTTTCTCCCAAAAGAAAAACAGTAAAAAGGGGCCGTGAAACTCACCTTAATTTCCTTGCATAGCTAGCAAACAAAGCCCGCAGCTTTGACCGACTTCCTCAAGCTCTAATTCCCAGCAAAAGGCACCTTAAAAGTCTATCGCATCTAAACCTTGCTTAATTTTCGGTTAAAAGATAGTTTATTTAACTATCTAGACTCGTGTGTATAAACCCAAGTTTTAAGCGTTTAACTCGACGAACTGATCATGACTTATCATAATTCATGTGTTAACATACGACATAGTACCCAAGTTGTGCACCTGTTACTATTCGTGTGTAACCACGTTGGACTAATATCACGAAATGTATAACTTATCCCGAGCTGTAGCTCGTCTCATAATCCGGATAAACGTATTTGAATTGTATAATTACTTTTAGAAAAATACACTTGATAGTAACTAAAATCAATTAATTACAATCGTTACATCTTTTTCGAAATCCGAGTATCTTAGCAATTTCAAAACTTTGCTTTTTATGAAAGGTTTTCCAAGTAAAATCGAACGTTTATACATTCTTGAATCCGGACAACAAACATTATTTAGTTGCCGAAAATCTTCAAAAACTCGTCATACTTGACGCTTGGTAAAAGTATATACATTTGTTTTGAAAATATTGTCCGGGTTTTATTTATTATTGTTACAACCAATAATTTGTCGAAAAGTTGCAATTTTTTGTAAAGTATACTTGTCAGGCACTTGGAAAATGGTTAATAAAGACGCTCAACAATATCGATTTTGCGCTTCGGATTTTATAAAAATTTGGCAGAGTTTCCTCCATTTTTGTACAAATGTCTACCAATTTCCTAAAATCAATTCCAAACACAAGACTACAATCTATTTATCCGCAATTCCCAAATCAAACAAGGCTTTATACATTTTGATAATATATAAATTATATTTATATAAACATACATACATAAAAATATAGTCCAACAATTTATGTTCGACAAATCAACACCATGTCACGCTTTAATATACAATTACTTATCATACAATACTTTTCGTTTATTATGCTCGGTTCTTTCGCGAGTTCACCCTTTTATCGATCATGTTTATATATAATTTTAAATATATATTGACGTGTGCGATACTATACATATTTTTCAATGGATTTTAACACACGTTTCTGCTTTAATATTTATAAAAATGGTTTAGACCTTAATATTAAAACACACACAATAGGGCAAGTGTACCCTGTCATATATGTAGTAATGTACAGATAAGAACCAGATATCGATCCGTGGACGCGCGGAGCAATGGTACTAAAACTCTATCCCCGATTTACCAATAGGAAAAGATAAGTTGAGTTTGTCTATCCCCGCTTTCCAGCAGCTTGGTTAGTCCGAAAATCGCCCAAAATCGCCTCTCCAAGACCCAATACTTGATCAATGGCTTAAATGGGCTATTTAAAAACTGGACAGACAATCCGACCGGCCGCGCGGATGATCCGACCGGCCGGTCGCTTTACTCGGGTCAGAAAAGCTTCTCGAATGCTGACGTAGGCCTTCTAGAAGGTCCCCAGAAATATCAGGTTGCTGTGCCCGGCCGGTCGTTTTGTTCGCGCGGCCGGTCGGATTGACAAACGTTCCGTTTTCGCGCAGAAACCTTCGTTTTTGATCCGGTTTGCTTCCTAGATACCTTTTAAGACCTGTAATCATAAATATGCCCAAATAAGTACCAATTCATCGTGTATACGGCCAAAAACGTATATAAAGGGGAGTTAAACTGGGGCTTTTATATGTATAAATTAACGTATATCAAACATCCCCACACTTGAACTTTGCTTGTCCTCAAGCAAACAACAAAACAGAAATAAACGAAAAACTCGCCAAGTGGCAACAAAGACAAAATATAACCTATACAAACGATAATAATCAAGCCCACAGAAGATATAAACAGGTGATAAGATTACTGAAAATCAACGACTCACTTCCGATCCAAAAAGCACGCTAACCCGTACACGACTCACAATGTTCACACACACTCGGTTTTATTTATGATACATACGTGTAATGTGCATGTGTAAATCGCTCCATTGCCATGACAATGAATCATGCAATATCATAAGCTTGTCAAAAGATCTAGTCTTCACCAACTAACGTGTGAAAAAGCACAAATCTAGAGGTCTTATGAGGGTTGTAATGTCAGGCAAGGGTAAAGGTGTGGAAGGGATATTTACAGTGACGAAACGGCTAAAACTCGGCGGTTAAGTCTAACTAAACTGAAGTAAATACTACTATACAAAACACACGCAAATATACCCGAATTTTATTTAAATCGAGCTAAACATATAACTTCTAACTTTATTGCCTTGAAAACTGCTCGAACACTGCTAACGTGTGCGATACTATACATATTTTTCAATGGATTTTAACACACGTTTCTGCTTTAATATTTATAAAAATGATTTAGAACTTAATATTAAAACACACACAATAGGGCAAGTGTACCCTGTCATATATGTAGTAATGTACAGATAAGAACCAGATATC
The DNA here is from genome assembly GCA_032199755.1 of Ambrosia artemisiifolia. NCBI lineage: Eukaryota > Viridiplantae > Streptophyta > Magnoliopsida > Asterales > Asteraceae > Ambrosia > Ambrosia artemisiifolia. The sequence continues at coordinate 2,384,308 of CM063526.1, read as the reverse complement.
GATCCATGGACGCGCGCGGAGCAATGGTACTAAAACTCTATCCCCGATTTACCAATAGGAAAAGATAAGTTGAGTTTGTTTATAACTAGATTAATTCTAACATATGTAAATAACTTAACTACGACTCCAAATAGAAAATATAACTATATAAACTATAATACGCCAACCCTAGCATGTCATCTACATATAATAAGAACTAAAGGCGTGATCAACATTCCCATTTTCCGACAGTTAGTTTCCCTCTCGGGCATCCTAACATGACAACTATACAGAAAGCTAACACGAATACACACGTTAACCACTTCAAGTTGTTCATTAGCGCGCAGCTGATATGATCTCATGAGAATCTTTAAAGATAGGTTAGTATCACCTTTCGGGAGTCCTCAACCGCACTAGTTAAGGAAAGCAATATCGAATACACAATACGACCACCTAGACTAGCATAAAGTAGAGCATTTCACAACCTATTTCATTTTACCAACTTTGAACACAAATCTACTAAGATCGCCATTTTCACCAAAATAACTAACAAAGATCATTAACCGTGTCAAAGACTGGTAACAACACCATTAAGCTTTTTAGACTCTTTTACGTGTCGGTAAACATTTATAATCATTATTCAAGTGACTTTAACCAAACCAATACCCGGTTACAGTTTCATGGTGTAAACTTATTAACAAGTTAACTAGTCTACTATCGGACGATTAAACGGACGGTTTCTTCAACAAGTAATCCGCCTAACACATTCGACAATTATCAAAGTCATCCAAACACGACTACAAATCTAACAACAGTGAAACAAGGTTGCGCTATGATCATCAAGATTCAAACATGAAAAACGCCAAATTCATACAAAACTTGATTTCATACAAACGATTGTTTTAACTACTACTAATACTAATGTTCTTTCCCGTAGGCGTACGATTAACTAAAATAACATCAAAATAGCAACAAAATCATATTTGGATCTAAGAAAGCTTTAAAGGATCAAACCATAAGATTGCTAAAGAGATGGATTGGATGATGAAGGATGGATTGGATGGATTCACGAGCTTGTTCCACGGCTTTCCAGCAGCTTGGTTCGTCCGAAAATCGCCCAAAATCGCCTCTCCAAGACCCAATACTTGATCAATGGCTTAAATGGGCTATTTAAAAACTGGACAGACAATCCGACCGGCCGCGCGGATGATCCGACCGGCCGGTCTCTTTACTCGGGTCAGAAAAGCTTCTCGAATGCTGACGTAGGCCTTCTAGAAGGTCCCCAGAAATATCAGGTTGCTGTGCGCGGCCGGTCGTTTTGTTCGCGCGGCTGGTCGGATTGACAAACGTTCCGTTTTCGCGCAGAAACCTTCGTTTTTGATCCGGTTTGCTTCCTGGATACCTTTTAAGACCTGTAATCATAAATATGCCCAAATAAGTACCAATTCATCGTGTATACGGCCAAAAACGTATATAAAGGGGAGTTAAACTGGGGCTTTTATATGTATAAATTAACGTATATCATATATTTATAATGAAATTGAAATAATAAATACGAATTAATTTACCGAATTGTACTCTCGTGTCTCGATCTACGTGTTAACCGGTACCAAACCATTTATCCGGACCTGAATGAGAGTCAACACGCCGAAATGAAACCCGAGCTGACTTGGTTGACTATTGACCGAGTTCACTAGAACCGACCGAGTTGGCTTGGTTTGACCGGATCTGACCCGAACATCCAAAATGAAACCCGAGTTGACCAGGTCAAACTAGACCCAACCCAAACCCGACACCATAGAAGAACCAAACTGGTCTCGACCCGGCACAAATCACCACCAGAACCCATCACAGCTACCATCCGAACCACCACCACCACTACTGGAAACCCCATCTGCTACCGTCATCATCACAACATCAACACCTCCGACCATCAAAACCATCAACCAGACCTAGCCACTATCGGCCACCACTAACGGCCATCTACTCACCCCTCGATGAAGCCATCATGATCGGCCCAAGCCACCTTCTGCTCGAGAATCCACAACCACCCGAACCGCTTGACCCATACACCTCCGCCACCGTCACCCAACAGCAACCCCGCTAAACCACCTCCTTTGCCTTCATGAGCTGTCCCTAAGCAGCTCAAAGCCATGACGCCGCCTCCGAGACCACCAAAATTGTCTTATTCAGCACTATCTCCACGCCATTCATGCCTGCAACCACCCTCTCTGTCCCTCTTTTATCATTGTGTCGCCACCACCGATGAACGTGGTGGTCGACTGTTGCTCAGAATTGAGATTGATGGATAGATTGGGAGAGATTGCAAGATTATAGAAAGATCGGAGGTGAGAGAGTAGAGAGAGGATTAGGGTTTTCTTGAGGAGGGGTGGGGGGGGGGTGGTTGCGGCGATGAAAGGAGATAAAATCATCAAGTATCCGAGATTTTTAAATGGACGACTTTCACTCGACAATTTCAAGACGAATGCATGCCTCAGCCTCTAACAATCCTAGGACATGAGTAAGTAGTTTGTGTGTACATGTGATAATTTTGACCCTTTTTACTTATAACAAACTAGCTGATTACCCCGGGAGGGTCCCGGGGTTGAAAAATATAATCATTCTAATAATACTAATACTAATAATAATAATTATTAATCTTGTAATTAAATAAATAAAAAATAACCTTGCTATAAGGTGACACCATGTGTTGCAGTGTTACACGATTCTTTCTCCTAGCTTCTATTGATAAAGTATACCTATCCATCTTTAGAAAAGTAAGATTCCAATGATAGCATGACGATTGGGCTAAATTTCAACATCGTAGATAAGAAGCTGGTTTAAAAGAAAAAACATGATCAATGAATAACCTGAACACTTTGTGTTTTTTTTCTTGTATGAACGAAACCCCACAAAAAATAGTCGTTTTTTTCTCCGTTTTTTTATATAGCACTATGGTACTCGTTGGAAAAATAATAAAACGCTCGTTAATTTGGTATAATTTTTTTCATTAAAAAATCTCGTATATAAAAGATATTAACGTTTAAAAATTATGGGAGGAAATATGAGAGAGAAAAATTTAAATTTGTTTTTAAATTTTTTTTCCTAAAATAACTCAATCTCTTTTAGGGTTTTATCTTTTTCTTTTTTTTTATTAAAAAATCGAAATAATTCAAAATCACTAAAATCTTTCAATTATGATGCCACGTGGCATTTTCATGGAGAGGTTGAAGCCACCATTGCACGCCACGTCAGCAATGTTCAATTCTTTTATATCTATACATCTAATAAAACAAAGTCCATGAGGACACTTGGCACTCCCATATTTCACCTCAATTCCTCTCTCTTCCCATATTGTGCCATGTGTCCTCCTCTTGTAATTTATAAAATTTTTCTTTTTTAAAAAATAAAAAATAGAGTAATATAATACATAAATATGGTCAAAATTGGTCAATTAATACTTTCCTAATATCATTAACCTACTCAATCAATTACCCTAAATCAAAACACACATTACAATTGAAACTAATCAGTAATCAGCCTTCGATCTTGAAAGCAAATCAAGAACAGGGGAAGCAAGGAGGAGTGCGACGAAGGTGAGAAGAAGAATAAGAAGGAAAAGAAGGGAAAAAAAGAAAAAAGGAGAAGCAGCAACGGCGTCACGACGACGGCAACAGATCAGAGGTAAGTATTTGGGATTTCTTAAATTAGGTTTGATTTGTTTGTGTTTAATATTTGAAAAATGATAAACCTTTATGGACCATATAATCTTTCAGATCACCAACTTCAGACCTAACTCATGGAAATGGTTCATGGCTGAAAGCTCTAAAAATTTGCATATCTGAATCAAAACTGAACCATATGGACTCTATAAACTTGATGGCTGGTGGATATGATAGCTTGGAATCATCAATGAAACTTCAACTCAAATATTGAACCATCCATTAGAGATGAATATGCTGCAAAAAGGGGTAATTTGTTAAGCTTGCATTTCTTATTGTTATTTTTATTATTATTCTGTTACAAATAATTTACTAATTGTCTCCTATCTTTGTTTTTTGTAATACGTCAACCAGTAATCGTTGACCGAAGAGGTCAAGGTAATCAGAAGTTCAGAGGTTAAGGTATGTTTATTGTTATTATTATTATTATTATTAATATTATTGAGACAATTGTTGCTGTTATTATTTACTTATTTTAATGTATACATGAATCTAGGTAACTGAAGAACAGCTTGCAGTCCTCTTCATATGAAAATATTATTATATATTTATATTACACAAAGCACAAACTTATTTGGTGAGGGTTGAAGATGGTTGAATGTTGGTCCACCAATCTAGAGACGGATGAAGATGGTTGAAGGTTACTGCTGCTTAAGTTAGATCAGAAAACGAAAGAGTATAAGAAAACGAAGAAGAGGATGAAAGGATTACGAGGGAGGCGCCAGGTATTCAATATCTGCCAGATAAGGCTGAGATGTGTGGCAAGCAACCACTGCAGTGCTGCTCATTAAGAGGGGAGTCTTCAAAATGTTGGTTAAGAAATCTGAGAAGCGTAATTTTTTTCCATTTCATGAAAACGCCAATAATAAAGGTTTATTTTATATATGAAAATATACATGTTAGCGCCACATCAACATTATAAATAAATAAAAATACCAAATAACCAAGAAAATGAAATGATTAATCTATACAAGGTCTGGGTCAGTTTTGATATGTATGTTGCTATCTGCTGCAATTTGCCTGGTAAAATGTTAGTTTTATAGATAATTTTAGAAAGCGTATTATAGATTGCTGACGCAGTTCAAAAGGGGATTGAGGGGTGTACCAATTTTGTTTCTATGTTACAATAGATAGTTTTGTTCAGCTGATTCTGTTATCTTAATCTAAATACTTTTTGGTGAGAAAGCGTATTGTTATGGTTGTTGTTTATCAAGAATAGAATCAGTAAATTATAATCTGTAAGCAATAAGTTTGCCCAATTTCACACTGCAGCGCTATCCTTAATCTGTTGAACATAGATTTCCTTCTGTTTTTATATCTGTTGCTGGAAACATTGTTGAACATGTGAGTTTTATACATTTTCCTCTATTTTAGACACAAATAATCAACTTCTATTACATAATCAATCTTTTCATGTTTTCGATTTCAGTAGCTACTGCTTCAATACCACCTTTGCCGCTTTTGAATATAAACACATTAGAATTTCTGTAAGTTATTGGATTATTTGTTGAGATAAGGTTTTAGTCGGATTCTGAATTGGAGTCGATTTGGTTTCAACTGAGTCGATTTGTTGAGTCGATTTGGTTTCAACTGAAGTCTTTTGATTTTTTGTTAGATTCTGAATTGGAGAAGAAGACTAAATATGATGGCGATGTTAAAAAGCCGTTCAATTTCAGTCATTTTACTTCCTTTTCCACTTTCCCAAATCCTACACCATTCATGAGTCCTGATCATTAAACCAATCAATGAACATTAGATATGATAAAAATGATAATGTTCTCCCTTGAATTTGTATGTATTATTACACTGAGCGTCGTTGTGTTGTTTTTATATTAATATTGTTCTTCTCTTGGGGATTTGTAGATCGGTAATGATCTTTCTCAGTTTGTTCTTCTCCGGCCGAGGAGCCGAAGCTTGAAGAAAAAGAGCCTCCCAAACCTGATAGAAAAAAAGAAGAGGTTTGTTAATTGTTATTCTTTTTTGGTCAGTGTTTATCATAGCAAAAGTAAATATGCATTGTGAATCGATTGACATATCTGGTAATTGCAGCCTCATTAAAGTAAATATGCATTTATTGTCGAGAGTGATGTGTGAAGGAGAACGCGGCTATGGCTATGAAAAGGCGCAAAACCTATGGTTGCTCATTCGTGTAAGTATTGTACCATCCTATTATAGACCGTTTATTTCATTTAGTAATAAACGGTTCTAATAATCAATACTAAAACCTCCTGTGGTTCATTTGATAATAATAATAACATATGGTGGTCAACAGCTGCTGGTCAGCAGCTGGTGGTCAACAACTGCTGGTCAACAACTGGAGGTCAGCAGCTGGTGGTCAACTGCTGCTGGTCAACAGCTACATAGTAACTTTAACATAGTAACTTTAATTCGAATGGTGACAGAGGTTGCTGATGCTGTTAAAGTTACTATGGCTTTGTAGGCTGAGCAAGATGGACATGGGTTTTCTTTACACTAAAAACGATGATATTTTTTTCAGCTGAAAGGAAAAAATGAAAAATAACAACCTGAGTTTTGTTTACACATGCAGATATTTTGTTGATGCACTTTCTGTGGACGTCACTGTTGAATAGACTAGGGTTGAGTCTTTGAATTGTGTTACATGAGATTGTGGTGATCCATAAGGGCATTTTATGGATTTGACGCATTTGTAAAATATAGGACAATACACAAAGCCAGGTTCGACCTTTATACAAGGGCGAATGTGGAAGTTTTCCACATTCGACCATTACAAAGGGGCGAATGTGGAAATACTCCACATTCGTCCATATGAAAGGGGCGAAGGTGGAACATGTGTATTGGACTATAAATAGCAATCTCATGTGTTGGTTTTCATTTGGTTATTTGAGTTTGTACTTTGAATGCTCTCAAGGGGGAGGTCATGCCCGACCTCCCCCGGCCACGAGATAGATGTTTATCCTACTGATGACAGTGTCTGTAACCGTTTCTGTAGTAATACGAATCTGTGATGACTTTGTTATCGTTAATTTCTGTCTCGTCTCGAATCTCCCGTCTGAAACCGAGTTGTTTATGCGTATTCGATCCACGAATTCGGTTCCTAACCGGATTCTCAACTGGTATCAGAGCCGTGGTACCGATTTGAACGATCTAACAGTCGTTTGAATCAATCACAGCTCGTTTTTACTGTTTTCAGACGTTAAAATCAGATTATAATTGAAAGGTTGAAACCCTAGATTCTTAATTGAACCCGAAATCATGAGATTTCTCCATGTTTTTGTGAATTCGAGGGTTAGGTTTTCATTTCCGCACCTTTCTGAACAAGTTTCATCATCAAAGTCAAAGAATTAGAGTGATTATGGACTGATTCGAAGAAAATATTGAACAAGAACACGTTTGGTCTGCACATTCGCCCCTTTCAGAAGATCGGGAGGGCGAATGTGGAAGTCTATTGGGCGAATGTAGCATTTTTAGGACGAACGTGGAGAGATTTTGGGCGAACCTAGAATTTTGTTATGTCAATTTTCACATTCGGGTAACAGATTCCACATTCGGTTGATCGGGCGGGCGAAAGTGGAATTAGTGTGGACGAATGTGACTAAGTTTGGACGAAAGTGGAAAGGGTCAAGTATTATTTTACATTCTGGTTACTGTTCTACCTTTGGGTCAACAAAAGTGGGCGAAAGTAGACTTACCAGGGGCGAATGTAGAATTTAAGGCCTAAAAAATATCGATATGACATTTTTGAAGATTTTCGGAAGAATGGTGATGAGGTTTACCCAAATTGTTGAAGAATTGATGATGATGAAACAGTTTTATTGTGGGGTAGTCATGAGAATCAATAGTATGATAATCAGATTCAATTGACTATTATGGGCCAGAAAAACAGAAAATAGATAGATTTTATTCCGCATAACGAGAACAGTCAACCCAGTTCCTGTGTGTTTGAAGGAACTTGTTCTAAAGAGTTGTTATGAAGAAGGAAATCAAGTTTGAGATTTCAATGTTCTGAAAGTAATGAGGTATCCTAGTAGGAGTCATGTGGCACATAGGTTCAACGAAAGTTTCAAGTGCTGAAAACTTTTGATGGCTTGATCCACTCGTCTACGGCTTGTATTCTGTCGAACAGATGAAGTTACTCAAGAACATGATTGATTGATTATACGGGATCTCAGAGAAACTTGGTGAAGCATCAGTCAAGGGGGAGATTGTTGATGTAAGTGTCTGATACTTCAACAATAACTGACTGAAGATGCTAGGAAAAGAGAAGAATGTGTTAATGCAATCACAGTCAGCACAGATGAAGAATTTCATAGAAATACTAATGTTCGAGTGGATTGTTTTGCACATAGTCACATTTGAGATGTTTAATTGGGTACTGACAGTTAGACTTCTCCAGTTGGTGTGAAGGGTGATGCAAAGGTTAAGTGCAGATATGAGACGTAAATTAGTGGTGGTATCTACATGTTACGTTGAATATCTGATCGGTCAGTATGGAATCCTTCTAGTAGGGGTCTTATCAGGCTAGTTGGATTGCGCGTGATGTACTTGGTCAAGATGACATTCCTGGGTACTGATGCTACGAGACTGCAGTGCATTACTTTGTCGACTTCACATTGGCGTAACTAGGTGATCTGGTTAATTCAGCGACCGGCTGAATTCGCAAATGATATACGTGGTCTAGCTGACTTCCTGCGTATTGATGCTGAGGGTCCGTAGTGCATTACTTGGTCGGTTCACGAAGGATATTGTATTTCTAACTCAATGCAATAGTGCATGTATTGAGGGGGAGACCTGTGATTCTGATTGTTGATGTGCAAGAGATTTGTGGATTCGCCAGCAACGTCCAAGGGGGAGATTGTTGATGCACTTTCTGTGGACGTCACTGTCGAATAGACTAGGGTTGAGTCTTTGAATTGTGTTACATGAGATTGTAGTGATCCATAAGGGCATTTTATGGATTTGACGCATTTGTAAAATATAGGACAATACACAAAGCCAGGTTCGACCTTTATACAAGGGGCGAATGTGGAAGTTTTCCACATTCGACCATTACAAAGGGGCGAATGTGGAAATACTCCACATTCGTCCATATGAAAGGGGCGAAGGTGGAACATGTGTATTGGACTATAAATAGCAATCTCATGTGTTGGTTTTTATTTGGTGATTTGAGTTTGTACTTTGAATGCTCTCAAGGGGGAGGTCATGCCCGACCTCCCCCGGCCACGAGATAGATGTTTATCCTACTGATGACAGTGTCTGTAACCGTTTCTGTAGTAATACGAATCTGTGATGACTTTGTTATCGTTAATTTCTGTCTCGTCTCGAATCTCCCGTCTGAAACCGAGTTGTTTATGCGTATTCGATCCACAAATTCGGTTCCTAACCGGATTCTCAACAGATATTTCTTGCTACAATGCGAACTATACAAGATGCAATTATCGTGGCATTGAGCGAGCAGATAATCTTGGGTTATAGTCAGCTGTGGGCTATATGTTCAAGGTTAATGGTTTGTTTTCATAAAATATCAATGGTTTAGTTTTTGTGTCTTTAATCAACTTCTTATAATTTTCAATTATTTCAGATTCTTTAGCCCTGTTGGTATGGTTCCAGTGATTGCATTGGATGGTTTTGGTCTATTTGACAGAGGATTTCTTGTGGTATGAACACTTTACTTGACTGATAAACCTATATAAGTGGTAATACATTAAAAAGGTCACTTTTGATCAATTGTGGTCAGTTGTGATAAACCTATATATTTGCCCTCACTTCAATGTTTCTTTGACTTTAGTTCAAATTTAGATGTGCAATATTTGACCTCATATGTCAAGACATGCTAAGTGTAAATTTTTTTATATAAATTTTTATTTCTATGTCAAATTCAAATTATAAGAAAGACCACCTCATGAACTTTGTAGTTAGAAATAAAAATATTTAACTCTAGAAGTCAACACATATTGTATTGTTATTGATCCTTTGCTCAAATTGTTTATAGGTTGGAAGGTACATGAAATTTGGCATACCAATGCTGATTCTTTTTGTCATGTTCTCTCAGGTACTGGTAGTTCCATTTAATATAATAAATTAATTTACATTTAGTATAAATAGAATGTGATCTAACTTCTGGTGGACTGATCAGTGGTCATTGGACTGATCAGTGGATTAATGAGTGTTCTTCATCATATGTTGAAGGTATCCACTGCTGTGAAGAACCTAACCACTGTTCTTCATCATTTGTTGAAGCTAACCATTGCTGTGAGAAGGTCTGTTGAAGTTCTAGCAGTGGTTAGCTTCAACAGATGATGAAAAACAGTGGTTAGTGATACACAATAGCTGATGTTCGGGGCAAAAAGGTCAGTAATTTATTTGATTTACAGTTTGACCACTCTTTGAAAGATTCTTTTTTGTTTGGATTTTTGTATAAGGGCAAAAAGGTCATGCAAATGGGAAGCACAACTAAGGAAATTGTCGGAAATCAAAGATGGCCTGAGAAAAGAACATGGAGAAATCCAGAGCTGCTGCCAAAGGTATTATTATTAATAATAAATATTATGATTTATGTAAATTATATATCAACCGTTTATTTGTTTGAATTGTTATCAAGGAGTCAGGTTGAATGAGATATAAGAAAACTATGAGTATTCAGGTATGGTTTAATCTCTGTTGGTCGTTATGGTCGGGTTAGTTTGTTTGGTTTAGTTTAGTTTAGTTTTATGCTTATTTATAATAATAATAGTTTTTGAGATTTGAATAATACTTACTGGAGAACATTGCAATTGTTGTTGAAGCCTTTGATTTATATTCTGAAGGAGACTTCAAGTGGGGATGTGGGTAAGATCACTGTTTTAAGAGAAAATCACATGAATGGCCATTTAACCTTTGCTTATATCCAATCAACATATGCCATGTCTAATAGAAAGATGAGTTGATGATGGATAAAAATTATCAATGGCTGATTTATGCTAATTAACTGCTGTAAGCAATACTTGCAGCAATTGTTGGAAGCCAAGCTATCATTATTGGAATTGCAATACTTGAACAGATGCAGCAACAGCAGATTCAACCACTACACCAGCAGCTGATGCAACAACAACAGAGCAACAGCAGATGCAGCGAGGATTCGATAGCTTCATGCGATTATGAATGAGTTTGAAGGTGTTAATCTTGATTAAACGCGTTGGTTTGGAAATAATTTTCGCAATTTGTTTATTTCTTTGTTTCTTTTCTCAGAGTAGAATTACCTTACGGAACAAGTTATTATCTTAGTTTAAATAGAGTGTTACGTTCTCTATATTATGTTTGGTCTTTAATATTAATAATATACAAAACATATTTGTATGCATGTAAAACAAAATTTACAGGTTTTGCCTTAGTCCAAACGGGCCCAAGTGAAAATCACGAATATTAATATATCTAACATCTGTCAGTACATCAAAGCTTAAAATATTAATATCTCTTAAATCTGTTAGTAAATCAATGGTTCAAATATTAATAAATCTTACATCTGTTAGTACATATGGGGTCATTCAATAATATATTTAATCTAACATCTGTTAGTATATCATAGCTTAAAATATTAATATATCTAACATCTGTTAGTACATCAAAGCTTAAAATATTAATATATCTAACATCTGTTAGTACATCAAAGCTTAAAATATTAATATATATTACATCTGTTAGTACATATGTGGGTCATTCAAGTACATCAAAACTTAAAATATTAATATATCTTACATTTATTAGTACATACGTAGGCCATTCATTTATTGGTTTGGGGTGATGTTAATATAATAATGTATATTATAATCATCAGTTGTTGAAAGTGGAATATAATTGATAGATACATTGGATAATGTGCAGCCAATCTATTGGTTTGTATATTATAATCATCAGCTGTTGAAGTCGTACATGATATAAATGAAAGGCTGCTTGCATTGTTTCCTGGAGATGAAGTCGAGTATCTGAGCTCTGATAGTATATGTCAGATTGAGAATGGTAAATTGGTAATAACCGTTCACAGGAAGACTTATACTCTCCTGATGTCCTTAATGGTTTAAAAATTTCTGGCTTACCTAATCATCGTTTAGCACTAAAAGTCGGTGTACCCGTTATGTTGTTGAGAAACATAGATCAACAAAATGGTTTGTGCAATGGAACGAGATTACGAATCACCAGACTTGCAAAGCGTGTTATTGAAGCCAAGATCATATCAGGTGGAAACATTGGTACCAAAACTCTTATTCCTAGAATAAATTTGATACCATCTGATATCAAGATTCCAGTAAAGTTCCAAAGGCGTCAATTCCCAATAAACGTATGTTTTGCAATGACCATCAAAACATTGCCAAGAGTTAAAAGCAGGGCAGGCGTGAAGTTATTTATACTTGATGCTGATGGGAAAGTGATGACTAAAACAAAAAATGTGGTTTATAAGGAAATTTTCAGCGATATTTGAATAAATGTGTATTCGTTGCTTTTAAATTTTAATAAAATTTTTCTACTTTATTTTTCTTATACGTTACTAGATTATACCCCGGGAACGTCCCGGGGTTGAGAAATCTAATATGACATTAGTTTTACATATGAAATAGAATGATTCGCTTTACAGTTACATGCAAGAAAGCTTCGGGTAGCACCTAGCCTAAAACAACTAAAAATGTATCTCCAATGTTAACGTCTAACCTTAAACAATGTATAACTCTAATATTAATATCTAACCTAAAACAATGTATAACTCCAATGCTAACGCATGTTGAAAATAGAATTCATATTTACTGATTTAAACATAATTATTGATTTGCCTATACATGATTAATGATTTACCTGAACGCTTTGTGTTTGTTTTCCTGTATGAACAAAACCCCACAAAAAAATAGTCGGTTTTTTTCTCCGTTTTTTATATAGCACTATGGTACTCGTTGGAAAGATAATAAAACGCTCGTTAATTTGATGTAATTTTTTTCTTTAAAAAATCTCGTATATAAAAGATATTAACGTTTAAAAATTATGGGAGGAAACATAAGAGAGAGAAAAATCCAATTTTATTTTTAATTTTTTTTTTCCTAAAATATCTCAATGCCACATGGGATGACACATGGCACACTCAAAGAGAAGAATGCATCTTTGAATGCCATGTCATTAAAATGGCTTTGGTTTATTATATGTATAGATACTACTCCAAATAATCGTACGTTGGTGAACTGCGTGTCAACGCGAGCAAATATCTAGTATATTAATAATTAATAGATTTGTAAATTCAGATTATGGTTTCTCTTTTAACATGTCAAACTGGCTGAAATAAAAAAAAGTTCGATAAAAACCGTAAAGAAACATGTCAAATAGTTCAAAAGTTTCCTGGGTGTACTTTTAATCCATAAAACCTCCTACACCATTTAATTTATAAACTACACTGTTCTGAAATTTGATAATTTTCCTTTAGCAAATTTTGTTTAGACAAAGTGTTACAAAGTCTTCTTCACAACAGCTTCAAAGGTAGCTTACGTCATCAGTTTCTTAATAAAAAATTAAGTACAAATTGAATAAGTTGTCCACACCGACAACACATGATCAATTTATGGAGGCAACCAACTCCACATGGATGCATAGAATAAAAGTTTTGAGCTATTACCTGAGAGTAATACCCGTCTTGTAATACCCTAGACAAATCTCATATTAGAATACTGAACCTTAAATATTACCAACGTATTTTGGGCTTAATGGTTGTGGATGAGAGGAGACTCCATAATTAAGTGTGCTTAGGTGGGAGTAGTACCAATATAGTGACCTTTGAAGTCTCCACTTAAGCAAAAGAAAAAAAATCCAAGAGCTCTTCGTGAGCAAAGAGGACAATATTGGTGACATGAGCGACCGGATATATATAACACATCCATTTCAGCATGTTATGGGAGTCCTTTTTTTACTAAAAAAATGTGATTTTAAGATAGTAATATGTATTGTTTTATGCATCAACCAAATATTTTGGTTTGGAGATCTCAACTATAGATTATACTTGGAAAATGACTTAGCTAGAGAGCTAATAAAAAAAACAAGATTGGAGTGCTCTTCAAGAGTTTGATAACCTTAGGCAAGAACTCGGCGATGGTGGATTGTTTCAAGGCTCGTATGGTCATGGTAGCTACACAATAATGGCAAGCAAGAAGATGTCAGGAGTGTTCATAAGTGTATGGATTAATACATCATTGTTTTAGAAGTATAATACAAGAGTTAAAGTGAGTGTTGTGGCCTGTGGGATTATGGGTTATTTGGGAAACAAAGGTTCAGTGTTGGTTATGTAAAAATATGTAAATTCATTCATTAGAAATTGTCAAAGTTTTCTTAGTATTTGTTGTTCGACACTTAATTGTGTATTAGTGCCGAACATAAGTGTATTGTTGTAATGAAGCTGGAACTTGGTTGTTTTTATTACCAAAATCCATATATTGATTATTCTCACTAAGTGCAATCCCGTGTAAAAACACGGGTAGTCTATATCATTTGTTAAGACAATTACTCTCCAATCATAGAGAACGTAAACAGACTTTACTAAGGCTTGTTTATTAAACACCAAATCAAGAAGCCAATTATCTGTTGCAAGCAAAGTCTGTTTATTAAGATCTACTCTAGAGCAGGGGGTCTGTTAAGGAGATCTATCTGAAACAGTTGTAGCTTTAAACAGCTGTTATTAAGGTATGTTCCATAAACATTAGAACAGACCTTAGTAACAGTTGTTTAAAGCAACAACTCTTTCAGACACATCTCCTTAATAGATCCACTTCTCTGGAACAGACCTTACTAAACAGACTTTGCTTGCAACAGATGATTGACTTCTTGATTTTGTGTTTAGTAAACAGGCCTTAGTAAATTCTGTTTACGTTCTCTATGATTGAGGACTAATTGTCTTAAAAATGATATAGACTACCCGTGTTTCACAATGACCATCAATAAAAGCCAATGACAGTCTCTATCGAAGGATGGATTGTATTTAAGAGACCATGTATTCTCACATGGTCAACTTTATGTTGCATTGTCAAGAGTTAAGAGCAAGGCAGGGGTGAAAGTACTTATACTAGATAGTGATGGGAATTATGTCAAAATAAAACAAAAAAAGTGGTCTATAATGAAATATTTAGTGATATTTGAATAACATGTATATTCCTTACTTTTAAATGTATATTCAACTTTATGAATAACATGTATATTCCAGCATACAGTGAGAGCTCTCTTTTAATATATACTAGATGCAATCCCATGAGAAAACACGGGAAGTCTATATCATTTTTTAAGACAATTAGTTCGCAATTATAGAGAATGTAAATAGACTTTACTAAGGTCTGTTTACTAAACACAAAATTAAGAAGTCAATGATCTATTTGCAAGCAAAGTCTGTTTACTAAGGTCTGTTCCAAAGCAGTGGGTCTGTAAAAGAGATCTGTTTTAAATAGCTGTTTGAAGCAATAACTGTTTCAGACAGATCTTCTTGATAGACCCACTGCTCTGAAACAGACCTTAGTAAACAGACTTTGCTTGCAACAGATTATTGACTTTGCTAATTCTATTAAAAATGATTTAGACTTCCCGTGCAGCACACGGGCTTTAATCAGCTAGTATATAATAGACCAAAGTTATTTATCCTACATGGCATTCAAAGAGGACAACATCCCCCTTGAGTGTGCTACGTGGCATGTGCTCAAGATATTTAAAAAATATTAAAAATATAGATAGTGAAATTGAAATTATTTATGAAAATCGTATATTTGAATTATGTATAAATAAGGAAAATAAAATATGAATTATATTTTTGTATTATAGTTAGTTTTTTTAATTTATAGAAATTGTTGAAGTAATATTACGATATAGTTAAATAGTTTTTGTAAATATAAAAACATATATTCAAAAGTTTAACCAAATAAAAAAATAACCTTAGCAAAGATAATTAAAAAAAAGTTGGTAGATATTTATCTTTTCATTTAAAACCAAAATATATCTTCAACGTTTTTTAAGAGATATCTACTAAATTAAAATAAACACTTATTGTTTTGTTTACAATACTAATATTATAAATAGGCTTACCATCAACTTCATAAATCACAAAATCAGAAAAGTGTATTCAG
The DNA here is from genome assembly GCA_032199755.1 of Ambrosia artemisiifolia. Taxonomy (NCBI): domain Eukaryota; kingdom Viridiplantae; phylum Streptophyta; class Magnoliopsida; order Asterales; family Asteraceae; genus Ambrosia; species Ambrosia artemisiifolia. Next base: position 2,368,518 of record CM063526.1, on the reverse strand, counting down.
TAACCTCGACATTAGCAGCAGGTATTCTGAAAACCTTTTTCTTTACATTAATGTTTATTAATTACTTTTCTTTATTCTAATGATAATAATTGACAATGTTTATCCAATATGTATGTGGGAGTTAGTAAATGTTCAAAGGTGTGAAAATAATTATTAATCGACCCAGAAGGTTTACATTGTCGTGTTGAGTTGTTAGTGAGTTGGTTTAGGGTTAGAATGCATAGTATTGAGAAGGTCAATAAGATTGGTGATTCGGATAATGTTACTGTTGGGGAAGTTTATTACATACCTTTAAACTCTGGCAGGTTATATAAGATTACTTTAGTTATTGATTAATTGCAGAATTGCTTCTACTGTTACCTTTATGCATTTTTTAACATTTATGGTAGGTGTTAATATTAGAGTTACACATAGTTTTAGATTAGGTATTGAATATTGATATTAGAGTTATGCCTTTTTTTAGCCTTTATGATAGGTGTTAATATTAGAGTTATACATTGTTTTAGGTTAGGTATCAATATTAGTATGTCAGAGTTGTACATTTTGTTTGCCTTTAAGATGTTACCATTGGAGTTGTACATTGTTTTAGGTTAGGTATTAATATTAGAGTTATACATTGATGTGTCATATTAGATTTCTCAACCCCAAGACGCTCCCGGGGTATAATCTAGTGGAGTAATATAAATAAATTACGTACGTTAAACATTGCAGCGACCACTTATAAGACTATCCGTTAGGGTCCAAATGAGCACTCGGGTTTAACCTCTCATATTGCGCTAATTGGACGCTAATATGACAATAGATAATGGAATTTGCTCGCTCACCTGACCCTGTTGTGGTTCAGGTGAGCTAGCAGTCGTGAGCAGGTGAGCTAGCCTTTCAAAATATTCGTTGCTCTCCTCCGCCTCTTGCATGTGGCCATTGTCGTGTTCGCGAGCCACGTGGCTCGTGAACTCGTCTCGCGCCGGCAGCTCACTTGCCACGACAGGTAGTCTAAGGCCTACATAAAAACTATAGTTTGAGGCCTTTTTTTTCTTATATGAAAATTATGATAATTTTTTTATTGTTTAAACTTATAAGGTTAAGTTATTTTACAAAGAAGAAATATCATAAAAAACACTAAACATTCTGTTTTTTTATCTCACTAAAGTGACTAAACAATTTTTTGGATATATAAAGCACCACGCTTTCAGTTTTTTGATATAAAAGTCAGTCAACATTTCTTTGTACTTAAAAAACACTATACTCTCGGTTTATTATCGTAAAATTGTTGGGTCAAAAAGGATTGATGAGCATTTAAACCTTATTCTAATATCTTCTTTTACTTGTTTTTGTAAAATAAACTGCTGACTAACAAAGTACTGAAGAGTAAAGAAGCAAAGTACTGAAGAGCAAACAAGATGGACGAAAGTACTGAAGACATAGTTCTGAAGTACTGAAGTTCAACTTCTGATGAAGACTTCTGAAGAATTACAACTGCTGAAGGATAACATCTGATGAAGAGACAACTTCTGATTCAGAAGGTTAACTTCTGATTCAGAAGGACAACTTCCGATGAAGGAAACTTCCGATGACTAAGTACTGATGTTTTAACTCATCAGTAGTTCCTGCTTACTCATCAGTAGTTCCTGCATACTCATCAGTAGTTTGCTATAAACTACTGATCCGACAAAGACCTTCAGTAGTTTAATATTTTAATCAGTATTTGTTAGTGGAGCAATATTTTAGTATTTTATGTATGTACTTTTGATCTGTATTTCAATTATAAATAGTGGGCTTACAACCACTATGAAATACACCTGTTTTTGCATTTTTGTAAGAAGCATCAAGTGCTATTCATTTGAAAAATATATCGTATGAAAAGCTTTTGAATTACTTTGATATTGTTAAGTCCTTTTCATTATTTTTCATAAGTATTGCAAAACATCTTAGGTTCAAGTTGAGGGGGAGTTTTTACTTGTTAAACTTGCATTACATTCCGCTGCATATTATTTGTTTACAAGAGTCTGTCAAACTGAGATCCAACAATTGGTATCAGAGCTCTGGTTAATCTGATCATATCAATCTAACAAATTGAAAATCAGATACAGGCTCTCATTGATATTCAGTTAAGGACAGCAGTTAAAATCCTCAATCCTTTGGCTTAAGAAATTGTTAATTCATCAATCTTCTTGAGAAAATGGATCCCCTAAACACAGGGTCAACTAGCAAACCTCCTATGCTTGTCAGAGGTGAATACAACATCTGGGCAAAAAGGATGGTTCGTATCCTGTGTCAAGCACACACTGGCTGCTGGAGGTCTATCATGTACGGACCACACAAGCCGTTAATTATACATCCTGAAACTAATGTTGAAACCATTAAAAACCTGAGGAGTATACTGAGGCAGATTTTTTAAAACTTGAACTTGATGCTAAGGCCTTTGGTATTTTGTCAATGGCATTACCAAATGAAATATTTAGCGGACTCTTACACTGTGAAACTGCTAAAGAACTTTGGGATAATCTCAAAGAACAGTTCGGAGGAACAAATGATGTCATTGCAAATACCATTAGGATTCTTGCTCAACAGTATGAAACTTTCACTCATATAAGTGGAGAAACTTTGACTCAACAATTTGAAAGATTCTCTTCACTTATTTCTGAGTTAAAAGTAAATGGTCAGACTTACTCAATGGTATCTATGATGCATAGATTCCTAAGGTCATTACCAGAAAAATGGGACACCTATACCATAGTCCTAAGGTCAAGCGCTGACTTTGAGTCCCTAACCTTAACTAGATTACATGGGAAATTGTTAACGTTTGAAAAAGAATTAAATCAAAAGAAAAGATTACAAAACTATGGTAAATCTGCTGATGATTATGTTCAAAATAGTACAGCACTCATGGGTCAGGACTCAACATCCTACTCATATAATCATGGGTCGCATGACTATATTGACATCACAACTGGGATTACAGCTGAAAGAAGCCACCCTAGTTATGACAATAATCAAACAGTGGATAACTTGTGTTTCATACTTGATGATTTACAAAACTTTAGCAATGATGATCTAGAAGAAATGAACATACTAAATCAACTTGCTATGTTAAGTGTAAAGACCAATAAATTCTACAAAAGAACAGGTAGAAAGTTTCCTGGTCTGTCAGGACAAACCAAGGTTGGCTTTGACAAATCAAAACTTAGATGTCATAAATGTCAAAAGCTAGGACATTTTGCCAGAGAATGTAGAACTTCCAACTACAACCAACCTCAGGCTAGTATTCAACAAAATTCCAGTTATCATGAATCTAATGGTAATGCTCATTTTGTTCAGGCACAAGCTCCTCAAATCCAGTATGTACCACAAGTACAATACATACAGGTACCTATGCAACAACAACAAGTGCCTCAAATCATGCCTGCCACAGCTGCTGTTCCTCCACAGCCTCAACAACAACAAAGCTTATTTACCTCAGGATATGTTGATTGGAGCAGTCTTCCATATGATACCACAGAATGCAGTAATGATGCTGACCAAAAGATCTTTGACATCAACTGGGGAGAACAAACAAATGAACAAAGAAATTTTGCTCTTATGGCCTTTGAAGGTTCCTCCTCTTCATCAGCTTCTACTACATTATCTAAGGTATCACAAGAATCACTTGCTAAACTATGCTCAGATTCTTGCAAAGAAGCATTTGCTTTAATAAGAGAAACAAATGTTTCCTTACAAGAAGAAGCAAATGAAGCACACAGAAAGTATAGTCAATCTAAATATGATTTAGAAAAGAAATTAACTGCCAAAACAAAAGAAGTGTCTAATTTGTCCGATAAAGTCATTGAAACCCAATCACAAATAAGAATTTTGTTAGAAGATCTAAGAAATGTCAGAAAAGAACTATCTGATACAAAAGTAGAGTGTGAAAAATGGGTAGAATCAAGTAAAGGGTTTCAAATGCTTCTGAATAAACAAACAGCCTCAAATGTCAGGTTTGGAATTGGGTATAATCATACCAAATGTCCAAATGATCTTACTCCCAAAACTGATAATGATGGGAATAAAATCATGGAAAATGAAACTTCTGATAGCCAACAAAATTGTCTATCTACTGAAACTGAAAGCTCATCAGAAGTTCAACCATCTGACATTACACCATCAGGTGTTTCCTTAAAAACAACTGAAGATATACCTGAAAATACTGATGCAATCAGTATATTGTCTTCCAAAGAATCTAACAATGTTAAAAGGAAAGGGAAAACCAAAGCATGTGAGGTATGTGGTCTATTCAACCACACACCGGAATTTTGTAGGTACAGAAAGGGAATAGAATACAATAAAAAACAGTTGCAAAAAGCCATGGGGAAACAAATTAAAGAGGATTTTAAGAAAACATTTTATCCCCATAAACAACAGAAAAACAAAACTCATCCCAAGAAAAAGAAGGCCAAGACTCAACAAACACCTTGTAAAAGGCCAAGACAAAATTCCTTTTCAGAAGTTAGACCAAAAACATCAGCAGTTTTGCAAACTGCTGAGATAAACAGACTAATCAACATGGTCAAACTTCTGACGATCAAGGTAGATGATAAGCCTAAAAGGACTTATCACTCTGCTCCTAGAAATAACAGAGGTGCCCACAATGCTACTCAAAGAACAAAAACTAATCACAATACCTCTAGGAGCAGACCCATGACCAAATTAGTATGGGTACCTAAAACTGGCCAACATCAAACTGCTGATAAGAACAAACCCAAAGCCATATGGGCTTGGGTTCCAAAATCTAACTGATTCCTTTTTTGTGCAGAGAGTCTTCAGGAACTTAAATAGTATATGGTATGTTGATAGTGGAGGCTCAATGCACATGACTGGACGCAGTCACCTACTCTCCAACTTCACAAGTAAAAGAGAAGGAACTGTGTCCTTTGGAAACAATGGACTTGGATATGTACTTGGACATGGTACAGTATCCTCAGGCCAACTAAAGTTTGAAAAGGTCAATCTGGTGCAGAATCTAGAATATAACTTGCTGAGTGTATCTCAAATGTGTGACAAAGGATACTCTTCCTTTTTCACCAAATCTGAATGCAAGATTATCTCATCAGAAGGCCAAAGAAAGATTGAAAAGATAATCAAGGACCATACCTTGTTGGTTGCCAAAAGGGTTGGTAATGTTTATGCTGTAGATATGGAGAATGACAAGGCAGTAAACCACACTGCCTGCTTCTTCTCAAAAGCTTCAACCTCTGAGACTGATCTCTGGCACAGAAGACTTGGCCATGTAAACTTCAAAACAATAAATGAAGTTACAAAAATGGGCTTGGTCAGAGGTCTTCCTTTGAAGGAATACCTTTGCAAAGAAAGCTGTGTATCTTGTCTCAAAGGTAAACAGCATAAGTCCTCTTACAGATCCATTGATGAATCAAGAGCAAATGCATGTTTACAATTGCTTCATATGGATCTGTTTGGACCAGTCAAGATTTCAAGCCTTGGAAAGAAGAAATATTGCTTAGTCATCATTGATGATTACTCAAGATTCACATGGGTATTCTTCTTAACTTCCAAAGATGAGGCAGCCAACACAATCAGATACTTCATTCTACTTGTAGAGAAGCAATTCTCTCTTTCTGTCAAAATGATAAGAAGTGATAATGGAACAGAGTTCAGGAACCATACATTAGACAATTTCTGTCTATCCAAAGGGATTGCTAGATAATATAGCATTCCCAGAACTCCTGAACAGAATGGAGTAGTAGAAAGGAAGAACAGAACACTGATTGAAGCAGCAAGAATAATGTTAGCTGATTCAGGTCTTCCTCTTTACTTTTGGGCTGAAGCAGTTAACACAGCATGTTATGTTCAGAATAGGGTTCTTATCAATAAGAGACATTCCAAAACAGCTTATGAAGTTCTTCATAACATCAAGCCACTTATCTCCTTCTTCAAGGTGTTTGGATGTTCCTGCTACATTCTAAATGTCAAAGAATCCCTGTCAAAGTTTGCTGCTAAGGTTGATTCAGGCTACTTTCTTGGTTATTCATCTGACAGAAAAGCTTACAGAGTGTTTAATGCAAGAACCAAGATTGTAGAAGAAACTCTCAATGTCAAGTTCAATGAGTTAAACACAACTCCTATTCCTGCATAACCTGCTGAACTCTTTGACCTTGACAGTTTCAAGTTTGGATCTGAAAAGACTGAAGCTGGTCTCTCAAACCCCACTCAAGACAGACACTATGGGTTTGATGATGAAGCCCCGCTCCTAGCTTCTAGCACAGTCAGAAATTCAATCTTAAATCAAGCAACTACTGAATCAGAAGTTCAAGCTCAAACTCCTGAAGACATCTTCCAAACTTCTGAAGGCCATCCCCAAACTACTGATGAAGAACCTCAAATTTCTGATGACTTCATTCAAACTTCTGATACACTTCAACATCCTGAATCAGAAGTTATTCACATCAGTGGTTCTAATAAAGCAGCAGTAGAGCACAATGTGTTGCCCCAACAACAGTTGGTTGAACTAAAGGATCACTCACTTGATAGAATCATTGGTGATCTTACTGCTGGAGTAATGACCAGAAGAAAACTTTCCAACTTTTGTTTCTACACTGCTTTTCTCTCTATGTTGGAACCAAAGAAGTACCAAGAAGCCTTAAAAGACAACAATTGGGTTGAGGCCATGCAAGATGAACTGCTACAATTCAAGAAGCAACAAGTATGGGAATTGTGCCCCTTACCTTCAAATAAACACCCAATTGGCACAAAATGGGTATTCAGAAACAAGCTGGATGAGTCTGGGACAGTTGTAAGGAATAAAGCAAGACTGGTGGTGCAGGGCTACTCTCAAGAAGAAGGCATTGATTATGATGAAACATTTGCTCCAGTAGCCAGACTTGAAGCCATCAGGTTATTTCTAGCATATGCTATTTCCAACAAATTTAAAGTTTTTCAAATGGATGTTAAAAGTGCCTTTTTATATGGAAAAATAAAAGAGGAAGTGTATGTCTGTCAACCACCAGGATTTGAGGATCCTTATCATCCTGACTTGGTATACAGACTGGATAAGGCTCTTTATGGTCTTAAACAAGCTCCTAGAGCTTGGTATGAAACACTTTCCTCATTTTTACTGAAAAATCACTTTTTAAGAGGATGCATTGACAAAACCCTCTTCATAAGACATGTTGGAAATCATATGTTACTTGTTCAGATTTATGTTGATGATATCATATTTGGATCAACTGACATCAAAATGTGTGACGAGTTTAAGAAGCTCATGAAGTCCAAATTTGAAATGAGCACTATGGGAGAATTGCAGTACTTCTTAGGACTACAAGTTAAACAGCAATCAAATGGAACATTTATTCATCAATCAAAATATGTTAAAGAACTCTTGAAAAAGTTTTCTTTGCAAGATTGTAAATCATGTTCCACTCCCATGACTCCTACCACACAGATTGATCCAGATGAGGATGGAAAACTGGTTGATCAAACACTGTACAGGTGTATGATTGGTTCTTTATTATACTTAACTGCTTCTAGACCAGATATTATGTTTGCTACATGTGTTTGTGCTAGATATCAAGCAGCACCCAGAGAATCACACCTAACTGCAGTCAAAAGGATTTTCAGATATCTGAAAGGCACTCCAAGACTAGGGATTTGGTACCCTGTTTCTAACAATGCCAATCTAATAGCATTTTCAGATAGTGACCTTGCAGGATGCAAAATGACCAGAAAATCCACATCTGGTGGATGTCAATTCATTAGAAACTGTCTAGTATCTTGGCAATCAAAGAAGCAAACATCTGTGGCCACATCAACAGCTGAGGCAGAGTACATTGCAGCAGCAAGCTGTACTTCTCAAATTCTATGGTTTCAAAACCAGCTGCTTGACTATGGCATTAAGGAAATCAAGACTCCATTGCTACTAGACAGTACTTCAGCCATAAGCATCATTCAAAATCCAGTGCAATTCTCAAAGACCAAACACATTGAAATCAGGTATCATTTCATCAGAGATTGCTATGAAAAAGGCAAAATAGAGGTAAAATATGTTCCCACAGCTAACCAAATAGCTGATGTGTTCACCAAACCTCTTGATACATCAACATTTCAGAAATTAGTATCCATGCTTGGCATGCTAAATCTTGAGTAAAGTTTAGGAGAACTACTGATAAGTCACAACATCTGAAGGGAACAGGTTAAAAGAAAGAGAAACTACTGATGAATGCTTAATCAGCAGTTTCCCATCAGTTGTTCTCAAACTACTGATGAGAAAACTACTGATCAACATTTTCATCATCAGAAGTTTTTACAAGGGCATAACGGTCAAATCATCAAACGATGTTTAACCTAAAACTTCTGATAGTCCCTCTTTCTCAGCAATTATTCTTCAAAACCTAACTTTCCCTCCCTCTGAAACCCTTCATACTCATATTCAACTGTTCAATCACACTCATGGCTCTCATTCTTAAACAGGGACATAATCAAAAGGGATACTTCACAAAGGACCCTGCTTGGTCCCAGTACGACGATATCATCAATCTGATCGTCAAATCACAGTTCCATACCGCATTCACTGTTGATCCACCCATCCATGAAAATGTTCTCAATGAATTTTGGGCCAATGCTGAAGATGTAACTGTAAATAAAAACATTGTTGCTCTCAGAACAACAATTCAAGGTAAAATGATGGCAATTACACCGGACTCACTAAGCATACGATTAGGTCTAAAGGATGCTGACGCTCCTACACAAATTCCAACAAGTGAGATCCAACAGACCATGATTGATTGTGGGTATCAAGGTAACATTTCTCATTCCACAATTTTCAAGAAATATTTTGATGCTCCTCATAAACTGCTTTTTCATTACATCAACATGTGTCTCAGTCCTAAAACAGGGTCTTCAAATCAGATGTCTTACAATTTACAATGCATTTTTCACTCCATTGTGACAAAAACACCTTTTAATGCATCTGCATATTTTTTCAATGAACTGGTTCTTCATCACTTCAATACTAAAAAGACTTTCTTGCTTTACCCAAGGTTCCTTATGTACTGTATTATTAAGGAACTTGGTGTACAAATACTTGTGGGAGGCATTTCAAAATTAAATCCTTTAACCTCACAAGTATATTCTAGGCATAACAAACCGGCTGCTCAGCCAGAGGATGACCAAGAGGAACAAACAACCCTTCCTCTGGAACCCACATCCTCAAAATCTGCTCACAAAAAGCCTAAACAGACCCCAAAGCAAGAACCAAAAAGAACCAAAAGAAAAGCTCCTCAGGAGGTTGAGATACCTGAGGTTGCTCATGTGCACTCTGCACTTGATTTACATACAACTGAAACTTCCTCTCAGTTGTATTCACCATCTCATTTCCAGTACCAAAAACCCATTTCCATCATGTACTCAAGAAAGAAACTTAAGAAATCCCAAACTACTGAACCTTTCTTTGAAAATACTGATCCTATAACCACAACTACTGAAAGCCAAACTCTCTATGGATTGACAAAAACTATCTCATCAACAAGTGGCACCCCTCACTCACCACTTCAAACAGGGGGAGAAAACTCAGACAAAGCCATTGATGATGATAGTGTTAATCCTATCACAAGAGATGAGGAAGGACCAAAGTTTGAAAACCCAACTACTGAAACTTCAGGTATAGATAAGGCTACTACTACTCCTTCACCACCCATTGGTGGGAATGAGGTCAGAAGTAGCATACCTAAGACCTTATCTATGGCAACTGCTGATGAAGGCTCTAAGCCTGAGGCAGGAAATCCTCAGAACCAAGAACAAGAGGTGCATGATAATACTAGGTTGGGCCTAGATCATGTTATAACTGGTGACATTCTCATCAGGGATTCAGATGATTCCATTAATTTGGATGATGTTTCAAAGTTCAAAGAATTGATGGTTGATTATGAAGGTCCTGCATCCAATGTATCTGTACTCAAGGAGTCAGTCACAGAAGATCAGGTTAAAGTCCACTTACACCCTAATTCCCCAAAAGTGGCATCCCCGGCTATCTTGGCTAGGGATCACCCAAAAACACACCCTTCACAATCACAAAAGCCATCCCAATCTTCACCCTCTGGTGCTACAAGCATAGTCCTAGACCAACTGTGCAGCCCAGAAGGACCATTGTTTCAAATGGTTAACCAACTCCTTTCAGATCATCTCCAAACATTTAGTGCAGCCATGGAGCTCAAAACACAAACAGACTTGGAGATGATAAACCAGCATATAGATCATAAACTGAAAGAAGTTTCACAGGAGATTGAAAGCACTCAAAAACAACTTACACATCTGGCTGGTGTTACACCACCTGCCCCTTGGTTTCCTGGAGTGGATGAAGCCAAAAAGGGGGAGAAACTGAAACAGCCAGAAGTGTTCACCTTTGAACAAAGAATGCAAGCCTTTGGAGCCCAAAGACGTAAGGAAGACCACAGAAGCACTCAAAGAATCAGACATGAGAAAGCCTTGAAAGACAGACATGACTATCAAGAAGCTGTGGAAAGATTCCTTAGACAAAGAGCAGAAAAATCTTCCAAGCCACAAGACACAACTGCTGATGAGCAACTACAAACTTCTGAAGACAATCCTTCAGTAGTTGCTCAAACTCAACAACCTTCAGCAGTTGCAACTCAAGCTACACAGTTAAAATCTGACAGCACAATTCTAAATCCTATGCCCATAGCCTACAACTCTGAAAAATTTCAAGAGGCACTCATGAAAACAAGAAGAAAGGCTAAGGAAGATGAATTGTGGGAGAAGATTAAAGAAAAGGGAGATTTACCTTTTGAGGATATGCTCAAACTTTGGGAACAAGGGTTGAATGAACTGGAGAGAATGGAAGAGGCACAGATCTTGGCTGCTGAAGAAGATAAAAGACAACAACTGATGAACTACATAGTCAAAAATAGCAAAGCCAAGAAACATTCTCTCAAGGGACTCTCAACTGAAGAATTAGAGAGAAGAGCAAGACTTATATCAGAAAGACTTGCAGCTGAGACAGCAAAGAAGCAGAAAAGAATTCAAATAATAAATGAACTGGCTGCAAATGATTATGGATCAAAAGCTCAACTCTCAAAATGGAAGGAAATGGACCTTTTGGATACATACAAAAGGTTCAAGGATTTACAGAAGAACAAACTGTCAGTAGTTCCTAAAACTACTGCTCCAGTAAAGAAAATCACTTCCATGCCAGAGGTTCAAGAACAACCTCACTTCAAAATGGCTTTACTAGAAAGAAATACAATTGTTGAAGATGAGTTCATGATTGAAGAAAAACCTCTACTCACACAGTTCAGAAACCCTCCAACATATGCCTATCAACTGACCCATGTTGTTCAAGAAAAGACACATACCAAGGTATTCACTGAAAGTCACTTTCCAACATATAGCAATACACCTGGTATGATACAAGTTGAACAACACAGAGGATCAAACCTGGTGATTACTGAAATTGAAGATCAATCACAACCAGGACAGATCAGAAGCACCACTGACTTTAGCAGAATAACAAAGTGGTCCTTTGACAGGAAGCTAAAGTCTGTAGTGATAACAAGAGAAGATGGTTCCAGCAATGTTTTTAAAAAGAAGGAAGACTTAGAGAGATTATCAACAGAAGATCTCAACACAATTCAACACCTTCAACCAGATCAAGGATCATTTTCTCTTAAACAAATCAAACAGCTCCAACACAAGATGATGAATGAAATATGGAGAATTCTTGACCACAGAAAGAAGATTCAATAAAGATTAGATAAGGTTTTGGCTTCATCAATCCAGGGGGAGATTGTTGGGTCAAAAAGGATTGATGAGCATTTAAACCTTATTCTAATATCTTCTTTTACTTGTTTTTGTAAAATAAACTGCTGACTAACAAAGTACTGAAGAGTAAAGAAGCAAAGTACTGAAGAGCAAACAAGATGGACGAAAGTACTGAAGACATAGTTCTGAAGTACTGAAGTTCAACTTCTGATGAAGACTTCTGAAGAATTACAACTGCTGAAGGATAACATCTGATGAAGAGACAACTTCTGATTCAGAAGGTTAACTTCTGATTCAGAAGGACAACTTCCGATGAAGGAAACTTCCGATGACTAAGTACTGATGTTTTAACTCATCAGTAGTTCCTGCTTACTCATCAGTAGTTCCTGCATACTCATCAGTAGTTTGCTATAAACTACTGATCCGACAAAGACCTTCAGTAGTTTAATATTTTAATCAGTATTTGTTAGTGGAGCAGTATTTTAGTATTTTATGTATGTACTTTTGATCTGTATTTCAATTATAAATAGTGGGCTTACAACCACTATGAAATCCACCTGTTTTTGCATTTTTGTAAGAAGCATCAAGTGCTATTCATTTGAAAAATATATCGTATGAAAAGCTTTTGAATTACTTTGATATTGTTAAGTCCTTTTCATTATTTTTCATAATGGGTTCTCATGCTCGGGTTATGGGTTCTCATGCTCGGGTTAGACGGAGAGAGTTACTTGTATGTATGGTGGTATCATAGGCGGAAGTTGTATGCTTGTATGTATTGTACAATTATACGAAGGACTTGTATACTTGTATGTATGGTGGTATTATAGGTAGAAGTTGTATACATGTATGTATGGTGGTATTATAGGTAGAAGTTGTATACTTGTTTGTATGGTGGTATCATAAGCGGAAGTTGTATGCTTGTATGTATTGTAGAATTATACGAAGGACTTGTATACTTGTATGTATGGTGGTATTATAGGTAGAAGTTGTATACTTGTATGTATGGTGGTATTATAGGTAGAAGTTGTATACTTGTATGTATGGTGGTATTATAGGTAGAAGTTGTATACTTGTATGTATGGTGGTACTATAGGTAGAAGTTGTATACTTGTATGTATGGTGGTATCGTAGGTGGACATTGTATGCTTGTATGTATGGTGGTATTATATGAGGGAATTGCATGCTCGTATGTATTGTGAAAACTTACAAAGGAAGTGTATGCTTGTATGTACTGTGAGAGTGTATGGAGGAAATTGTATGTTTGGACATATTGTGAGGTTATTAACCTTTGTTTGAGAATGATGAAAATGTAGGTATATAAGCATGATTTGCAGGAGATGTGGAGGTTCGGGTCGGGGTAACCCACCCGAACTTGACGGAAGGATCTTAGACAGGATCACAGACTATTGTGGGATGCTACTTCCGCATCATAAGTAGATTTTATAAAGTTACCTATTGAATTAACAGATCGGTTATGTGGTGATTGCAGGATGACTGGTTTACCTAGTAGAGCAAGGGATGGAGATCGAGCGAGGAGGCGGATTGTACGTGGTTACGGTCGTCTGATCTAGTAGAAAGGAGTCACGTTGATTGTATTACTAAATATTATAAGATGTAACACCAAAAATACTTAGAAGATTCGGTTTCTAAACATTTAAGTTGTTTTTAAAGGAATGAATTTTTCGGTTGGTAGTTTCCGCTGCGAGTTATCTGTAAAACAGATTTAGGGTGTTACATTAGTGAATAAAACAAGGGTTGGAAAAGTACGATGTGCTCGTAGTCTTTTCAACGAAACTGTAAGTGAATATCGGATGCCTATAAAGGAGAAGGAACTCCTCCTTTTATAGTACCTCGACGTCCCACTTCCACAACCCGTCCTCTACCCTTGGTGGGGCCCGGCTCAGGTAGAGGTGTCTCTTGGTCTCCGGCCCAAATCCTTAAGCCCAATTTGGTGCAAGTGGGTTACGTAAAAAGAGGAGAAAGTGGAGATGTTACCGTCCTGTCCATAATACACGTGGCATCCGTTGAGTGGACGTTGATGGACAGCAAATGATGAATTCCCAAATGAATTTTTTAACATGTTATGTGTTGATTGTGGCCAATGGCCTGGCTTCTACCCACTTTATGAAATAGTCGACAATGGTTATTAAGTATTGTATTTTGCCAGGAGCCATTGGGAATGGGGCGACAAGGTCGATGGCCCATTTTTGAAATGGCCATGCGGCGGTGACTGGGACAAGGTCATTCTTAGGGGGCAGGGTATTGGGCGCATGTTGTTGGAAGTTGAAGCATGTGTGTAGGATTTTGACTGCGTCCTGGTTCATTCCTGGCCAGTAATATCCTACGTTCATGATCTTTGCGACGACCATTCTTGGGCCTGCGTGTATGCAGCATATTCCCTGATGGGTTTCTTTTATGAGGAAGGAAGCATTTGCGGAGTCGACGCACCTTAAGGGAGGGCCCAGGTAGGAGCGTCGGTACATGTGACACCCGGAAAATTCAGGTTAACAACGTGGTCTAGATTAAAGTCTACCTTAGCGAGTCACGCGTATTCTGTACTTAACTGGGTTAGTTGAGTCGGGTTATGGTTCGGGAACTGTTATGTGAGTCTAGGGAATCATTAGATGTTGGCCTAGAGGATCGTTAGATGTCAGTCATTAACCAAGTGTACAAGGGGTGACGATTCGGAGAATCGTCAAAGCATAGGGAACATGCAAGTCTCGAGTCCCGGGGATTGGTGAACGAGTGTGAATGTGTTTATTTGCAAGTGTTATGTGTTTACAATCATTATGTGACTTGTCGGTATGTGAAAATGTGTTAACATATGTTAAAACGGGGTTTAACGCGCAAAATACTTGGAACAACACCCTATAGGCGATTAGGGTGAGCTAATCACCTATAGGGTGGCGAGTAGCTCACCCCAGGTGGCGATTAGGGGACCCCAGGTGGTGATTAGGGGGCTAATCGCCTAAGGGGGTGGCGATTAGCAACCCTAATTGCCTGCAACGTGGGTTACGACTAAAAACGACTATAAATACAATACTTGACCTCCTAAACTTCATAATATCAACCCTAGTCGCCCCACAACTCGTCCCAACACCCACACAACCTCTGGAACACGATTTTGGATCAAACAACTTGATTTCAAGCCTATTTCATCAATCAATCACAATCTTAAGGTGTGGTTTTCATCCATGCAATCTTTACTAATGTTTTTATTGAATCCCTAATGGTCCAGACCTGTTCATAAACACTTGTGTCTTCTGTAAATCGTTAATAATCGTTATTGTATGGATTCTAGATGCTATGCATGTTGTATGTGTAGGTTTTAATTAAAAGATAGGATTTTTATGATTCAAGAAGGATTATTAACATGATGTTAGGGTAGTTACTGATTTATAATGATGGTTTGATGTGGTAATCTGATTGATTGTTCATTAGGTTATGTTTATGCATGTTAATGTGATGGTTACATGATACTTGTGTTATGTTTTAGAAACGTGGTTGCATCCAGGGCTGCTAGAACAAGGTTAAACGATGTATTTTGATCTAAACATGTTTGGGATACTTGTTTGATTGATATTGGAGGTTTACACACGTTCTAGGTTTGATTTGGAGTGTTAAACGCGCGAAAAACCGGAACAGACATGCAGGTAGCGATTAGCAGGGCTAATCGCCTAAGGGACAGGCGATTAGCAGGCTAATCGCCTACCAGTAGAAGCTAATCGCCTACCCTTTAGGTGATTAGCATGCTAATCGCCTAATATGATGTGTTTTTGCATGCTGCATGACCCTAATCGCCTGATAAGTTCTGAAATGCATGTCACACGACCCTAATCGCCTACAAACTCAAAAATTAGCATACCACATGACCCTAATCGCCTAATGTATAGGCGATTAGCATTCCTAATTGCCTGTTGACCAACATAATTGCCGGTTGACTTTTCCTAATCGCCTGAACTGCTGCAGTAAGTGTATTTTAGCATTCCGAGACCCGTTTTGACACCTAGGAACATGCTAGGAACCCCGTAACATATCTAATAACTCGGTAACATGTGTTCGGGTCAATAATGTGTTAATTGAACTATGTGCTAGAACTTGTTGGACTTTAACGTATGTTAAGTGTGACTGCATGATTATGTGTTTGTGAATACTAGTGTAACACGGGAAGCCTCGGGTCACCAATGGGATGTCGAGTCTTGTACATTTGGTCATGTTAACAGTAAACGTGTTGTCAAACAAACTTGGTTATGGTCTGGACATCTAGGGACTAACTAACCTACGGGTTATTAGTCTAAGTACTTGTAACTGTCATATGTTAGGTCGCCGCTTTACGGGGCTAGCATAGCTTGTTGACTTATTCTGTTATCTGAAGTAACGCAACCTAAGGTGAGTTTACGGCCCCACTTTACTTGGTTTTCACTTTTTGGGGGAGAAAACATGTGTTAAACAACTATTTGGTAACAACTGTCATACTATGGGTTTTCAAACGGTTTACTATACGATCTTTGGAAGTCCCGGGGGGAACCATGAATGTGCTGGTTTGCACAACGGGGAAATGTGAATAGCGCTATTGGGAGTGACCAACCCCACCCGTCGGCATGGAGCGCCGGGCGGGTGCATATTGTCTCAAACAGGAACAGGTTTACTATTCGGGCACAACAACTGGTATGCGAGTTAGTAATGGTTTTCCAATCGTAGTAGTAATGGAACATGCGCCTAGCTAGCGTACTTGGTTTACAATTGTTATAGTATGGACAGGTTGAACTTGGAACTTTGATTACAAACCTGTAAACTCACCAGCATTTTTGTGCTGACGTAAACTCTTACATGTTTTCTCAGGTCGCTAAGGTAGCAAAAATGGAACTAGGGCGCACGCGTCTGCACGGCGTCTAGTTAGAGTCGCATGGTTTTGAACATTGAACATTTGGTTTTATTTTGTTATGTAACGATATTTGGCTTCCGCTGATGTTTAAGATTTTTGAACTATGTTTTTTTGAAATTCATTTAGTATTGTTTATTGTGATCATTGACTTGGATCCTGGTTTGTCATGCGCCTCGCGGTAAAACTCCGCAAGTGGATTTGAGGGTGTGACAGTACAGTATGCCATTCATGAGTTGATAGTGTTGTGACTTGTATTGGATTTTTCTGGCTTCTGCCTTTTGATTTAGTAAGATGCCGGTTGCCAGCTATGATTGCATTGGAGTCATCCATGATCCGACGCCTGTTTGTGTGACATTGACTTGTCTGATAGGTACTGATGGTTGGGCAAGGGTTTCGATACGTACCTCTTTGGCCATGTGTGGCCAAGCTGTGGAAGCTATTTTGCTGAGAGCGTCTGCCTCTTTATTCTCGCTTCGATTGATGTGAACGACTGTGCAAGTTGTGAAGCGTTTGATGAGAAGCTTGGCTTGGTCAACGTATTGGGCCATTACTGGATCCTTGGCGTCGTAGATACCATTGATGTCACCTGCTATCAGCATTGAGTCGACGTGGGCATTGAGATGTTTGGCGCCCATCTTATCTGCCAGGCGTAAGTCGGTGAGAAATGCTTCGTATTTAGCTTCATTATTTGTGCTTGGAAACTCGAGGCGTACGGCGTATGTGAGTCAGGGCTGACGAGGCGGAGGCCTGCGTCGGCGCCCTGTTCATTGGATGCTCCGTCAATATAGAGCGACCATGTTACCTTAGAGTCTGGAATGGGTTTTAGGTCTTGTTCATTTTGACATTCTTCAATTTTATTTGAGGGAATTTCTGCAACGAAGTCTGGGAGAACTTGACCTTTAATTGCTGGCCTCGGTTTGTAAATGATGGTGTGGGCGCCTAACTCGATGGCCCATTTGGCTAGGTGGCCATACAATTCTTATTTGGAAAGGAGAGTGTTGATCCGATAGTCTGTGAGGACGTGGATTGGATGTCCTTGGAAGTATCTGTGCAAGCGTCTGGATACGTGGACGAGTGCTAGTACAAGTTTTTCCATAGTCGAATATCTTGATTCTGCGTCAAAAAGTGTGTGAATAATATAATAAATTGGAGTTTGCACCTTATTGCGGTCTACCAGAAGTACTGCGCCTATCACGGTGTTAGATGCAGATAGGTATAGTGTAAGAGGTTCTTCTGGTAGAGGCGCTGTCAGAGTCGGTAAGTAGGTCAAACACTTTTCCATTTCACGAAAAGCCAGCTCCGCCTCTAGAGTCCAGCGGAACTGTGTCTTTTTAGTACATTTCTAAGCATATGAACAAAAGGAAAAGACTTGGACGCTAGTTTGACAGAAAGTAGTTGAGGGCGACTAACCGGCCCATGAGTGTTTGAACATCTTTGATTGAGTTGGGGGAAGGCATTCGTTGGATGGCTTGAACCTTTTCTGGGTTGGGTTTGAAACCCTCGTTGGTGACGATGACGCCCAGAAATTTCCCCTCTTCTGTTCCAAAGGGGCACTTTCCTGGATTGAGTTTCATCTTTATTTTGCGCAGTTGGTTGAAGGTGCGCTGTATATTCAGTAGCATAGTCTCCTCTTCGCGGCTTTTGATAACGAGATCGTCGACATATACTTCCAGGTTGACGCCGATCTGGTTGATGAAAGCTGTAAGTGTATTATTCATGTATGTCCCCAGCTAGTGATCCAGTACTGAATTTCGAAGGTTCAGATAATCAGAAAACGACCAAGATTATGAAGATGTTGAGTATTAATAGACATCAACAACAGGTTGAAGGTAGAATGGTTGATAGGAAAGGCTTCATTCGTACCCACTTGGGGTCGAATGAACACATTCTTCCTCATGTTAGGGGCGAATGTGGAAGGCTATAAATAGGGAAAAGTTAGATTGTTTTGTAGAGTTAGTTATCATTTGAGCTTTTCCTAGTTTGTGTATGTGTGTTTTTCTCTGTATTAGGTCTAAGATTTCATCTGTAATATATTTGATTTGATCTAATACAAAGAGTAAAGTTATGGAAATTGCTTGGTGATTCGTTATCTGTTTTCATCACGATCGATTACATTTATTTCTGAATCATCTTGCACGATCGGAGGGGATTCCGCACCGTACGGTTGATATTCGTGAGATCACGTTTCTTGATTACGATCCGAAACGATTTCTCAATTGGTATCAGAGCATAGGCTCGACTTCACGATTGCAAATTGATTTGAATTGATGAAAACAGATTAGAATTCTGGTTTAAAGATCAAAACCCTAGAAATTTTGAAGCTTTTCATAAAAACATGGTTTTTGATTAAATTGGAGTTGAATTTGATGTTATTTTCAAAAACCCTTTCACAAATGTTTGTCTAAATTGAATTCTGAGCAAAACCTATCCAAAATCATTACATTTGGTGAAAATTTTGTCAAAAACCGATCAGATCTGTGTTCTTGAGGTTGAAGATGATGAACAGACCTGAAAAGGTCGAATGTGAGATTTGAGGGTCGAACCTAGCATTTTTAGGTCGAACGTGGTTATTTTTAGGTCGAACGAGGAAGTTGTGTGTGTTGTTTTGTACGTTCGACCATTGTGTGGTACTTTCGACCTAACGGGAGGTCGAACCTGGAATTTAGTGGTCGAAAGTGAGATTGTTTGTGTCAGTTTCTACATTCGAGACAGACTTTTGGGACGAACCTAGTAGAATTCCACATTCGTACCCTCGCTATCTCAAACAAGGACGAAAGTAGGATTTAAGGTGTAAAAAAATTTCGAAATATTTTTTGTTGAAAAATGATAAATTACTTGGCCATATCAAGAACTAATGAGCAGATAAGAGCTCAGATAGAAGCTGAACTACAACAATTACAAAGACAAAATTCTGAAGTTGACAGCATTTGGGGATTTCCAATGACACCGAGACCTATTGTCATACTAGCTCCAGCTGTACAACCAACTGAAGAAATGGTACATGTTGACAAGTGTGTTAACAGAGAAGGTGTTCAAAGTAATGTTGTGTGTTTAGTCAAACAAATGAGAAATGATGATTCAAATGAACTATCAGAGTGTGTTTTGAGTTCTGATATGAATTCAGAACACAGTGAATCAAGAGAGAGTGATATCTCAAATGTTGATGCAAAATCTGACAATGATAATAAATCAGATGCTGAGGTAAGATCTAGTGTTGACTCTGTTAGTTGTTCTGAATGTGTCAAATTGAAACATGAATTGATGACACTTATTGAGGAAAAACAGAACCTAGCAAATGAACTAGAAAATTGTCAAAACCAAAATAAAGTTTTTGAAAAGAATGAAAAAGATTTGTTAAATAAAATTGAATCTTTAAAGCAAGAAATTTTAGAAATGAATAAAAGTTTATCAATGAATAACACCACATCAGAGTTGAAAGACACAACATCTTGTGTTGATGTTTCAAACTCTGAGGTGAAGTCCGATTCTAGTCAGAAAAATAAAAATGTGGTAGTTACTTCAGAACCTGAGTCTGAAGAGAAAACCATATTTAAATTTCTTGATGGAATGGAAGGATCATATATGTTGGTAGGACATGACAAGTTAATTCTCAATAAAGATTTTCCAATTGATAATATCGAACAATCTTTACTCAAATGTATATATACTGATAGTATCGATTTGTTAAATCAATTTAAAAATCAATTTGGTCATTTGTCATTTGAACTAAATCCTAACCAACATGAGGATCAAAAGAAAAACATTGAAAAGAAAAATGTTGAAAACAAGAAAGGTTCTAAAGTAAAAGGATTGAAACCAAACAAATCGAAAGGAAATGATCAGATGAAAAATTCTCATCAAAAGAATTCAAGAAAATTTTCATCTAGATCATATGACTCTTATGATTATTCATATACCTCTCGATTTGATGGTTATTGGAGAAACAACTCACCACAGTATTCTCATGAATATGTTGAATGGAGAAACTGTTTTGAATGTGGTGATGTTGGTCATATTGCGGCTCATTGTCCCTACTGGTATTGGGATGAAGGGTATGCATGTGATTTTGAAGAGTATAGGTCTTGTTATAACTGCGGAGAGTGTGGGCATTTAGTTGCTGCATGTCCGTATGTTAAACAGAAAAAGACCGAAGTGAAATTTGCTAAAAATTCAGTCAATGTCAAAAAGCTTGTATCCCCAAACCCAGTAAAAAAGCAAAACGGGAAACAAGTTGTGTATGACAATCATAACAAAATTGCCTTGAATGAAAATGGAGATTGTGGACGGGTTGCTAAGGTAAGGGGGAGTTCTAAGGCTAAGCCTAAGAATAACTCTAAACCTGGGTCTTCATCAGTTAAGTTTGAGAAGATTCCAAACAAAGTTCAGAAGCAGGTTTCAAATAAGAAATCTGAAAAGTTAAAAATCAAAACAATTTCAACAAAATCTAAAATAAACTCTGAACGCGTTTGGAAACCCAAATCAATTTCTAAATCAATAGCAATTGCTACTTCAAATCAATCCATTGAAAAACCAATTGATTTTTCAAAAGGAGAATGGATTGATGTTCCGAGAATTGATGACCTTAGACGACCCATCATTGTGAAGGGATGGGTTCCTCTCTCGTCTTAATTGTTTAATGAGTGTGCAGATTGTTCCAGACAGACATATTAGCTATCTTTTGATAGTTTATAGTGGAGCATATGTATACAAGTTATTTATTGGAGAGGTGAAGGTCAAGGAAGGGATATTGAAAAAGGAAAACATGATTTCAACAGAGAGGAGAGTGTTTGTCATCTGTTTCCTACCTGTAAAGCCGGAAAACGTTGCAATCTCATGCAATTGCTCTCAGGTTTTGGATTTTTACAACAGATACGACAAAACGGTTTATTCTAAACTCTCTTATCTTTGTTAAAGGCTTTTACTAATTGAAAGGTCTTATTGAGTCAAGTAATCTGAGTGGAAAATGGTTTTTGAAACTCAATGAGTAAACCGCATCGGATATCATTTTATTTTGTTTTTCTTCAAAAGCTTAAAAATCCAAAAATATGCTTATTTTTAGATTTTTAGGGGGAGAAAATTTTAGAAAAATCAAAATAAAAAATTGAAAATCAAAAATGAGTTTTCCTGGAAAAAAAAGAGGAGATGATAGTACATCAGTGGACTGTCAGACTGCTCTAAAAACAAAAATGAATTGATAAACATTGAGTAGCCACTACAATTATATATTGGTAGGCTTGAAATCAAAGTTTAAAATTCAGCATGGTGATATAAACTTAAAATCAATATCTGATAATCATGTGGATCAACGTATCGTTGGCATATGGTCTTAGTACCGAAATTTCATTTGATAGATTGCCAAAATCAGAGGTTTCGGGTCGTTATATTGAAAGTTATCTGGGGATGGCCTAACTGATCTTTTGCTGTATTGTTTTACAGACCTAGATTCAGTCAGGGTATCTTATTAAAAGAGCTAATAAAGCCAAAACCATAAGTTACCGAATGAGGAACTTAACATGTGTGATGATAATCAAAGATTATCTAATGCATCGTATCAATACTATGATGAAAATCATGTATGATATTAGTCCTCACCCTGGTAGAGTGCACAAGTCGCTTTGAAGCATTAATTTGCTGACCTGTCACCTCTGTGCCTCATACCTTGTAACTAACGGATAACTTCAGTATAATCACGCTTTACGATGAAGCTTTGCGTAATTTTTGATACGGGAATGTGTCGCGAGCGCGGGGACCATAGATTACTCAGTACATAATATTACCATAATGTATCTAAAGTGCTAAGCAATGAATGATGATTTTGAGCTTAAGTGGACAAACATACTGGTGATGGTTGTAGGATGCTCAATGTCAAAAACAGAAAATTGATCAAAAAGAGTTTTGACTGACTGTTTCAATACTGATATGATCCTCTTACCAGAAAATTCACAAAAATATGTTTAGTTTACTTTTATGCAATTCCATTTGAAAATTCAAAAATATTTTTGGTGTGTTTTAGCATAAACTTGGCAAAATCAAAAGGTTTTGTTTCAACTTTATTTTTGATAGCCGATGTTGGGATACTGAATGTGAATGCTCAGAAACTTAAAAGTTGAAAAAGATTGCAAATTTTCAAGATCTGGTGCATATTGGAAATGTTTAATAGTTCAGGGAGAGAACTATTGAGGGTCAAAAGGAATGTGAAGAGTAGTTCCGAGATTTTTGTCGTGTCTAACGCTGGTTGTAGTTTGTGCAGTTTTTAGAAATTTTTCTGCAGAATCAAACAAAACAGGTGCACTGCTCAAGACTCATCGACAAAGTGTGTAACTGAACAAGACCCTATCCTGAACATCAAGATCACCAGAACAACATAAACTAGTCAAGAGTTGTTAAAGAAATGATTGAAGATCGAAGAATTCAAGATTATTGTCTATCTTCATGTCTGTACCAACAAATGACATAGCCAAGATTTCTTGAGTCTGTCTGAGATTTCGAAGCTTACTGCAGAGATAGACAAGAACCTCGACACAAATGTGCATGAAGATGGAAAGTTTTCAAGTTGTTCAAGATGATGAGATCAAGACTTGAAGAATTGATAACTTTCTGATTTGGTACATCACTAGCTAGGTCCAAGGGGGAGATTGTAAGTGTATTATTCATGTATGTCCCCAACTAGTGATCCAGTACTGAATGTCAAAGGTTCAGATAATCAGAAACGACCAAGATTATGAAGATGTTGAGTATTAATAGACACATTCGAACCCACGGGGGGTCGAATGTAACTCAACAACAGGTCGAAGGTAGAATGGTTGATAGGAAAGGCTTCAGTCGTACCCACTTGGGGTCAAATGAACAAATTCGTCCTCATGTTAGGGGCGAATGTGGAAGGCTAAAAATAGGGAAAAGTTAGTTTGTTTTGTAGAGTTAGTTATCATTTGAGCTTTTCCCTAGTTTGTGTATGTGTGTTTTTCTCTGTATTAGGTCTAAGATTTCATCTGTAATATCTTTGATTTGATCTAATACAAAGAGTAAAGTTATGGAAATTGCTCGGTGATTCGTTATCTGTTTTCATCACGATCGATTACATTTATTTCTGAATCATTTTGCACGATCGGAGGGGATTCCGCACCCTACGGTTGATATTCGTGAGATCACGTTTCTTGATTACGATCCGAAACTATTTCTCAAAAGCCTGGTCCATCCGGTGCTGGTAAGTTGCGCCTGCATTTTTTAGACCAAATGGCATTTTGGTGTAGCAATAAATCCCTTTGTCTATTCGGAAGGCGGTTCTGTCTTCATCTTCGTAGGCCATTTGTATTTGATGATAACCTCTGTATGCATCGAGGAAACATTCGAATTTAAATGGTGCTAAGGATTCTACCTTCAAGTCAATCTCTGGCAATGGGTAGTGGTCCTTTAGGCATGCTTTGTTGAAATCCTTATAGTCGATGCACATGCGCCAGGATCCGTTCTTCTTGAGGACCGTGACCGGGTTTGCTACCCATGTTTGGTGATTGCATCGTCGGATGATGCCTGCTTCAAGTAGATCGTCGACCTGTTCATTCATGGCTTTGACTCTGTCTGGGCCCAGTGGGCGCTTTTTCTGAGCGACTGGTCGTGTGTCCTTATAGGTGTTTAAGCGGCGTTCTGCTATGTGCCTTGGGACGCCGATCATCTCAGAGGATTGCCAGGCAAAGATGTCTTTGTTCTTTACTAGTAGTTGTTTTAGGTGATGAGTACCTGGTGAGACAGACTTGATCCCAAAGTGATTTTTTGTTCTGGGAAGGTGGGGCTGAGCACCCATTTTTCATTTTCTGCCCCGGCTTGCTTGGATGGTGGAGTTGTAGCCGGTGATTCAGTGGTCATGAGGCATTCTTGATTGCCTCTGATGTATGCGACCACCGTGGTTGTTGGGAAACCTATAGTCTGGTGGAGGATAGATGTGGTGCTGTTGAAATTTGCTAACCCTTGCCTTCCGAGCAAGATGTCATATGAGGAGTTGGCTGGGATGACATGAAACGTACATGTCTCCGCACGAGTGTGAGTCCCGTCGGTGAGTGTGACGGTAAAGTCAAACTTCCCTAGGGGGTGAATAACCTCGTTGAAGAAGCCTGGGATGGGTGCGTCTGGTTGAAGATGCGCTTTGCTTCATCATCAAGTTGATCAAAGCACTGTTGGTACATAATGGTGAAGGTTCTGCTGCCATCGCACATCATTTTGTACGTACGATAGTGGTTGAAGAGTGCTTTGATATTGTGTGGAGTTGTTGAATCTACTCGCCCTGGTATTGTTGGGAGGATGACTTGGGCTTCTTTCCAGCGTCGGGTTGTTGAGACGTCGTGGCGACGCTACCAGGGTTTACCTTGCGCCTGTTGCTGCGCGCCATATGAAACTGCCTGTCGAAGGCACCTCGGACATGGTGTGTTTTGATGTCCTTGATTGGCTTTGCTGGTTCTTCAGTTCTGCGTGCGCTTGAGCGCACGTTCTTGACGAGGTTGGTGAGTTTTCCTGACCGGAGGGCCGCCTCTATTTCCATTTTGAGGCTGTAACAGATGTCTGTTTCATGCCCCACGTCTTTATGAAAGTCACAAAATCTGGTGGTATCGATGTTTTTTCGTTTCGTTCCCAGAGGTTTTGGGAGTTTAAAGGTGACTTCTTCGGTTGTAAGGACTTGTGATGGTACCTGGGAGGGTGTTTTGGTGAGTGGAGTCCAGTCTTGATTTCTTCAGCCGCAATTACGTTGATCACGCAATTGTTGGTTGCCGATGATGTTTCTAGCATCGCCAGAGGTGGAGTATTTGCCTTCGTCGGTGGAGCCTGAAATGCGGCTCCAGACGGACGATCGGTTGTTGCTGCGGTTGTAGTTGTTGTTTCCGCATTGGGGTTGGCTGACTGTTTTCTAATGCTGGGCATATAATTTGGCAATTGTTACGACCTCCTCCCAGGATTCTGGGATGACATCTTTGCCCTGAAGGGTGAGCTGTAAATTGTCATCATTGACGTTCGCTAGGAAGGAGGTTCGAGATGCCTCGTCTACTGTTCCTAGTTGGAGTGCTTCTTTGTTGAACCAGACGATGAAGTCCTCTAATGGCTCGGTGCCTCTACGCTTGCAGAGGTGAATTTGCATTTTGTCGCGCTTGTGGCGACGTTGTTGACTGAAGTGAAGAGAAAAATTTTTGATCAGCTGTTCATAGCTGTCGATGCTGCCGGTTGGAAGGTTGTCAAACCATACACGTGTCGCGCCTGTTAGTGTTTGTGCAAACATGTGGCAAGAGACGGGTAAGGTCCAACCGATGACGGCCCCTGCTTGGTTGAATATGTCGAGATGATCATCAGGGTCAGTTGGGTCGTCATATAGTTTAACATTGGTTGGGAGGCGCTGTCTAGGTGGTATTGGAGCTTGTGAGATGCGTCAGCTGAATATAGACTTGTCAGCGAAAGCCGTTGGCCTGTGTGGGAGTGACAAGTTGGTGGTCGCATCATTGTTATACTTGTTTAAGCGCTCTCGATGGTAGTATGGACTGTGGCGATAGTCCCTGGATGCATTGTCCTCTCAGGAGCTTTCTTCATAGTCCTCGTCGTTGAACCGATTGTGCTCTGCGCGAGCCTGGTTTATGGGGAGTTTCCCCTGACCTTCCCCGTGACGGGTAGCATTCGGTGCTCAGGCAGTAGTTTTGGAGGTTGATGCCATGATGGCTTTTCCAGTTATTCGGCGACGATCGAGCTGAGCGTCTAATGTTGTTTCTGGCATTCGTACCAATCATTGTTTAGTGCATCGATTTCCTCCTGGGTGGGAGGTGGTGCTTCTGTGGTTTTAAAGTCTATGGTTCGGGGAATGATGACGTTGTTGTCTTGGTTGTCGTCACTATTACCTTCAGTTGCATGTGGTCCTGGGGTAATGTCTTCGACGACCCCTGATGGAGTATAGACTTTGGGTGGCGAGTTTGTCATTTTTTGTGAAAAAATGGTAGAATAAAGCTTTTTGTGGTAAGGCCACAGATGGCGCCAAAAAAGAAACACGAATCCTTAGTAACCGGATTAGGGTTGACCTTGGTAGTGATTCTACCGAGTATTTGTAAAATGTATGTTTAGAAAATGTGAGGGGTCTAAGGATAAGACCAAGGATGTTAACAGATTACAGATTAGAAGAGCCGAGCCTCTAAATGTTAGTGAAAAAAATACGTGTTGGAAAAGTACGATGTGCTCGTAGTCTTTTCAACGAAAGTGTAAGTGAATATCGGATGCCTGTAAAAGGAGAAGGGACTCCTCCTTTTATAGTACCTCGACGTCCCACTTCCTCAACCCGTCCTCTACCCTTGGTGGGGCCCAGCTCAGGTAGAGGTGTCTCTTGGTCTCCTGCCCAAATCCTTAAGCCCAATTTGGTGTAGGTGGGTTACGTAAAAAAAAGGAGAAAGAGGAGATGTTACCGTCCTGTCAATAATACACGTGGCATTCGTTGAGTGGACGCTGATGGGCGGCAGACACGTGGCGTTCGCCTGTTGGCTGCTCCACGGCGGTGGGTAATCATCTCCTTATCTAGAACCTGAGACAACTGGGGGTTGATAAAGTCTTTTGTCAAAGATATCTTGCCTGGGGAGCTACCACGTCATCGTCCTTTCTGGTAGTCAGTCTGGGCGTAACCTTTGATTGGACAAGGACCCTGACGGGCAGTCTATTGCGTTAGGAACAGTTGTCCAGGGCAGGCATGCCCTGGGGTGTGTGTCTCGATGCTTCCCTGAAAGGTATCTTTTAGTTGTGTCGATGAAGGCTTGCTTATCTTGATGGAGAAGCTTCGTCGTCCGTATGTTGAGATGTGGACGCATGACGTTCTGCTGACGTAGAACGGGCGGAAGGACCTGTGTCCATCATGTTGTGGACGCTTGGTAGTCCGCCGACATAAAATCAGCGGAAGGGTGTGCGTTCGTTATGTTGTGGACACCTGGCGGTCCGTTGACGTAAAACGGGCGGAAGGGTGGCGTCCACAACGTTATAATGGGCGCGGCTTCCTGTTGGGAGTATGGTATTGCTGGTTTTTGGTACCATATCCCTTCAAAGATATTTTGTAATTATATATTTATTTTTGTAATAAATTATATGACAAAAAAATCTTATGTTACAATCAAAGTAATATTAGTTTTGACAATTTAGATACTCACACAATTCTTAAGTACCAAGAAAAAAATTATATAACAAATAAGCATTGTTATTTAATCGATGTAAAACGCTTGAAATATTTAACTTTCTTGATCAACATCATCAAAAAAAAATTAAGGATAAAAATATATAAGTCACCAACGCAACAGATGAATACGTAAGTAAACATAACGGGGTGGTTCTAGGTTATTTAAAACAAAAAAACTGAATTTTGTTCGAAATTGACATTTTGACGGGTTTTTCTACGAAAAAAATTGTTTAGTGATTTTTATGAGAAAAACAGAAGCTTAGTGTTTTTTAGATACAGAGAATTTTTCTGACTTTTGTAAGAAAAAAAATGAAAGTGTAGTGTTTTTTATATAGAACAACTTTTTGTGTGACTTTAGTGAGAAAAAATAGAAAGTTTAGTGTTTTTATGATATTTTCTCTTCAACAAAGGGTAAAATAAAGGATGATGGTGTGAACGATATAAAAGGCACAATATATCACTAAATACAACACAATGAATCACAAAATATGACACAATACCGAGTAAAAAAGACACTATGACGATAAAAAACACGTACAATGTCAAATCAGAAGAAAAATGATCTAACAAAAAATATAAAATCCACAAGCTAAAATTCCAAAAGTGAATGCCTAAAACTTAAGATCGTAAAGTTCAATGAGATGGTTCCAATATCGCTAAATAAAGTTCAATCAAAATTCGTTCGATACATTTTCTAAAACTTCCTATTTCTAAGAGGATGTGCATTTAAAATTTTCAAATAAACTTATAATGATACACGATTTAACTACTCATGTGCATTAAATCAGTCTTAATTTTTGAGAAATCTCAATATCATGAGGAATTTTTTTTTTATATTACATTATAATACAATTGAACAAATCAAAATTACGCAAATGAAACTCGATTTACCTCATATTGTCAAACGATAATTTCTCATTATTGCAACACTTTATTATGAATTTAATTTATAAATAAACAACGATTTTTTTGGGTTTTTATTCATATAGAAAAAAAACATAATGTGTTCAGGTAATTCATTAATCAAGTCTAAGTAAATCACTAATCATGTACAAACTATGAATTCTATTTTCATCAATAGCAGAATAGGTTAAAACCACTCTTTTAAAAAAAAATTCAAACCTTTAAGACCACCGTCTCAATCATGCCCTGTGAAGAGATATGTACCCGTGCGTGCGCACGACCCCACATCTTCATACACGTCAGCAGGAGCGTCGAACAAAGCTTCTGGAAGTCTGCACACGCTTCCTAGCATGTGCCAGATGTGACCCAACAAGGAAAGGGACGTGAAGCTAATCAGAGGCTGTCATTCCCTGCTCCATGATCACCTGTAGGTACAAGGTACAGAAAAGGACACAAAGGACGATTGCAAATTACATGTAGCCAATCAGAGAAGGACAGCAACCCAACTCCAACGATTGTCAACGAAGTGGGACCCGGGCGAGACAATTGTCATTCCCAACAGGCTAATCATAGGACACCTTCTAAGCCTATAAATACCCCTCTCCCCAAGGGAGAGGATTCATTCTGTTTAACATACGCAAACACTTACGATGTGTTCCCGAGTTTACTAAATAAAAGAAAAGAAGAGAAAGGGATACTAGGAGAGAAAACGAAGGAAAATATAAATTTTTTTCCGTGTTCCTGAGTTGAAAGGAAAAGAAAAGAAACTAAAGACTTTATGTGTTCCCGAGTTGAAAGGAAGAGAAAAGAAACGTATATTTTACAATTATACCCTTGTAAGATTTTATTATAAGTTAAATGAGAGGGTAAAATGGTAAATGATATGCTTTATATTTTTTTTCCTTTCCCTTCCTTCCGCTTCCTTCCAGTATGGTAGGAAGATTATTTGGAAGAATGTTCCTTCCTCTTCACTTCCTTCCTTTAATGAAACTCTGGAACACAAAATTGTTTCCATTTTTTCCGCTTCCTTTCCTTTTATTATTGAACTCTCGAACACAGTTTTAGAGAATTCTGTAATAGCTTAGAAGGAAGGATTATAGTCGAAACATTGTATTCGCTTATATTTGAGTTCATTGTAATCGTTCCAGCAAGTGTTAATAAAATATATCTTCATTGTGCTCGTCTTATTAGGCGTTTAATCTAGTGTTTCTTCATTGGCGTCATCCGTGATTGAGCATTTAGAACAACAATCCTTTTTTCTAACTTCTTTCTTTATAAAAAACAGCTATGAGTTCTCTACCACCGTCCTTCTCCGGGAACAACTCAAGTACTAGTGCTGCCTAAGTCGGTACTAGTTAACCTGAAAACATCCAGGGAGGACAAGAAAACCCAATAGACGTTGGACAGAATACCACACCCTCCTCAGGCACTTGCTAGACTCCATACATCCAATTCGTCACTGAAAATGCGACTCCAGACGCTCCTACTGGGAACGTCAGATCGATGGTTAGCTCGAAGATGTGGTATGCTCAAGAAAAGGAGGCCTTGAAGCGCAGGTACGCTCAGATACTCCGAGAACAACACCTCAAGGAGATGTCCTGAAAGCTATCTTACGAGGAAGGAAAAGCGCTGACAATCTCTGAGGGCCCCTCCAAAGGCACAGGATACCCCAACGCAAGTAAGCAAAGGGACCCCAACTAGAGGGATGACTCTGATGAATCTCACAGCCACTTCTACCGTGACAATAGCCAGTCCATCGCCAACACTGTTACGCAGGGACACCACTCGTCCGGCTAAGATGACCTCACCAAACCATACTACCCTCCGTCTTTCAGTGAAAAATCCAAGTTCACTCCGCGCATTACACTCACTCCACTGCCACCAAAAACAAGATCCCAAGCAGCCTGGGAAAGTACGACGTAACAAGGGATCATGATGACCACTTATTGAGTTTTGAGGTGGTAGGAAAATGCGCAGGGTGGACCTGCCGGCATGGTGCCACATGTTCGCACAAACACTTATGGGTGCCGCGTGAGCATGGTTTGACAGTTTACCCAATAGCCAAATTGACAGTCTTAAAGAGCTTACTGACAAGTTCTCAGACCATTTTAGTCAGCAGCGTAGGGTGGAACGTGACTCCACCGACATCTTTCAAGTGCGCAGATATGACAACGAGTCAATTGAAGACTATATCACAAGATTCAACCTAGAGGCACTCCAGATAGGATTTATCAGTTTCGAGCTTATGAGAGCAACCTTCAAGCAAGGCGTACACTGTGACGCACTCATCCGCACCCTCACGGGCTGCACAGGAATGCCGAACACTTGGGAAGAAATCATGTGTGGAGCCAAAAGTTACGCACGCATTAAGAAAGAGATGTCCGTTTGGAACAGAGTGCAGGCGCCACAATACACGGACGCCCAAGCTCAATCTGCAAGAAACAAACATAATCGGCATGACAAAAAGGGGAAGGGATCCGTCTGGAATAGGCTTCAAGGAGCATCCCCAACAGACCCTAAGCTCGCCGAAGTAACAGAGTACAAGGGCCACCAGCCAACTGACCACAAGTCCGTAAGGCGCAGTCACAACTCGTGGACACCTTTAACAAAAACTCCAGTGCAAGTCTTGGCCACGGAGAATATCGATTTCCTAGAATCAAAAGTGATCAAGAAAAGCCAGCACCAACGACCCCCCGTAACTCAATACTCGGAATTATCTACTTACTGAGTCTAGCGACCCGCATGCTCCACATACAGAACACTAGACTAGAGGGACTTGAAGAGATATGTACCCGCACGTGTGCATGACCTCGCATCTTCATACACGTCAACAGGAGTGCCGAACAAAGCTTCTGGAAGCCTGCGCACGCTTCCTAGCATGTGCCAGCTGTGACCCGACAAGGAAAGGGACGTACAGCCAATCAGAAGCTGCCATTCTATGCTCCATGATCACTTGCATGTACGAGGTACAGAAAAGGTCACAAAGGACGATTGCAAATTACAAGTGGCCAATCAGAGAAGGACAGCAACCCAGCTCCAATGGTTGTGAACGACGTGGGACCCACACGAGACAACTTTCAATCCCAACAGGCCAATCACAGGACACACACAAACACTTAAGGGTTATTTGGTAACCTCTTAATGGCCATTCAGAGGATACCTCTTAATGGTCCGTAACCTCTGAATGATTAAGAGCTAACCTTAAGTCTGAATGGTTAATAGGAAACCATTAATATATTATATCTTAACCATTCATATTTAAGATTACATTCTAACCATTAAGAGATTATAAATCATTCAGACATAGCCTTTTAATGACCATTCAGAGGCTACCAAACAACCCCTTAGAGAATTCTGTAATAGCTTAAAAGGAAGGATTATAGTCAAAACATTGTATTCGCATATATTCGAGTTCATTGTAATCATTCCAACAACTGCTAATAGAATATATCTTCATTATGCTCGTCTTATTAGGCGTTTAATCTAGTGTTTCTTCACCCTGCAATGATTGTTTCTAGCTCTGCTCCTCATCCAAACATACATCTTCTTTTTAATAGGCCTTTTCATTCTTATTCACATTATTAAAATTGTTATTTTCTCATATTATATTATATTAATTTCTATGTTATATCATAACACATAGAGAACTCATTTTAGGGAGAGAACTCGAGAACTCCTAACTAAATACAAAAAAAATCATAATTCAAAATTTAAGTAAAAAAATAGAAAACTAGTTCGGAGCTTCTCTTTCCCACGTCATTCCCATTCAGAAAAAAAAAATAAAAAAAAAATAAAATAAACACACCTAAAAAACGCTACTGCACATGTGTAGTATAACCCAAAAGCCTAAACCCCCCACCACCAACTTAGCCCCACCCAAAAACGTAATTCCACCCCACACACCCCCACCCTCACCAAAAAACCTAAATCGCTTACCCAAAAACCTACACCACCCATCCACCCCCCACCCAAAAACCTAAACCCACCCCACCCACCGCCTACCAAAAACCTAAGCCCCAACCGCCACAACCAAAAACCTAACCCCCACCGAAAAACCTAACCCACTACCCAAAAACCTAAACCCACCCTACCCACCCTCACCCCACCCCCAAAAACCTAAACCTTACAAGCTAAACTTAAAAAAACTAACCCTAAAAGCTAAACTAAACCCTAAAGCTAACCGGACATTTACTACACACGTGCATTAGAAGTCGCCTATTTTTTAATTTTTTTTCTTAACGGGGATGACGTGGGAAAGAGAAGCTCCGAACCAGATTTTTGGTTTTTGACTTAAATTTTGAGTTATGATTTTTTTTTCTTAATTTAAGTAGGAGTTCTCGAGTTCTCTCCCTAACTATGAGTTCTCAATTGAACCTTCCCCTATATATATATATATATATATATATATATATATATATGGAAGGGTTATCTTGAGATCACCTATTTTTGTGAGAACCATGAGAACCAATTTCATCCTTTGATCAACTTCAATTAAAGGCCAAGATTTAATGGGGGGGTTTTTAGTGAGAATGAGTTCATAAATTAAGACTAAAAGGGCAATACAGTAAAAATACATTTCAACAACCCAAATGATGGCTTTTGATTTCATCTTCTTCCATATTAACTTTGGTTCTTCAATTAGCATATCACCATCCTTCTTATTCCCTGTCAACCGCAACAACCAAACTCTGTCTCACCATCGTTCAACTCGCAGGCGATATGTATAAATCAAAATTTTATCATCAATCCTTCTTACAGCCACCACCATATCTGACCTAATCCCTATTTTTTTCAACAACAATGGCCTCTGTCATACTCCTCTAGAACCATTACGCTTTAGATTTTGAATATCTGTTGAATAATTCATCTATAGTGTACCCTCACCTTATATACGAACTTTGTTTTCTCTATTTCTTATCTGCAACTATGTCGTAGTGCCCATAACAATTTGAATATTTCGGGACTTCGTGGAGGCAAGCAACGGTTTTTTGGAATAACATGAGACACACTGATGGCGATAAGTTTTTTGTCACTCGTTTGTGGTCTAGAATTGATGGTGATAACTTTTCTTTCACTTGTTTTATTCTAGAGTGTTGGGATTTATTAGGTAAATTTGCTTTTATCACTTGACAAAGAAGATTGTTTTGCTAATAATTCATTTATGCAATTTAGTGCTTTAGTTAATTGCAATTGTTTTGTAACTGAATAAATTTGTTTTGTTTTGTTTTGTTTGGTTTTCCAAGAAATAGAGTATGTCAGTGTTCCCCTTGTTTTGTTGGTTCCATAGCTGAATTTTGTATCATTAAAGAAATTGAACAACTACTAAGGTGGGTTCGAGTAGTTGTATGTAAGGTGTTTGATGAAATGTCTAAGTGCCTATTGGGTGGATTTTGTTGGATTACTTTTATGAGTAATTGAATATGAGGTGTTTGATGAAATGTCATAGTGTATTGGGTTGGTTTTGTTTTGTTTGAGTAGTAAGCATCCTAAACCCTAATGTAAGATTTATCCAGATAAATGTTGTAAGCTTAAGATATCTTATATTAAATCACTATATGTGCTTGTCTTAAATCATCTTTGTGTAATTAAGCAATTTAGACAATGTAAGTAAGTTGTCATGTAAATTTCTACTAACACATATTTAAAATGTTCTTTAATTACATTATTTGTTTTAATAGAAGCATTAATGAGAAGTAAGCAAAAAAAAATCATATATATGTTAGTTTATATATGTGTACATTACCATGCTTAAGCTTAAAAAATCTTTACGCATGTGTAGATCATCTTAGTTACTATTGCATTTGTGTAATTAAGCAAGTTACACATGTGTAAATAAGTAAGCTTTTATGTAAATTGCTACTCATATTTTTTTTTACTTTAACAGTGGTATAGAATATTGATTGTGGAGTGTGGTGAGACACATGCATATGTATAAGGAAAGCTTGTGAAGAATTAGGAATGCGACTTCAAACTGAGAAAATGAAGAGATTGAAAGCACAACTAAATTTGCTTGAATGAAAAGGTTGCAAAGATTATACTCTCGAAAACGAATATTCACCTAGAATATCCGCTGTTTTGATTGACGATTTTGTGACGAAGACATAGATCAATATCATCTGTACTTTCATTTCTCGATTCTCATCTTATTCAGCTTCGATTGCTGGAGCTCTACCACGATCTGGTGTCTCTGAAGATGGAATATTGGGTTCTTGCTTGTTCAGGATGATCTTGTTGTTCAAGCTGGGGTCTTGTTCAACTTCAAGCTTTGTCGTTTGATGCATGATAAGCACACTAGTTGTATTTGATCCTGCAGAAAAAATTAATAAAAACTGCACACAAACTACAACTTTCATTAGATTCGACAAATAATCCGGACTAAATCAAGTTCTTGAAGTTTATCATTCAATAAACTTTCATGATTTGTCCATTTTGACCACCATTTGGAGAAACAAAGCATTCTCCCCCTGAACATTTGAATCTTTTTAAATTTCACCCTGAACTTTGAAACTTGTCAATTTAAACCCTTTAATTTATGAAAGTTGCATTTTGACCCTTGAATTTGAAAAACTTTATTTTATTGTGTTTCGGCTTCGGATATGAGATTCCAATTGAAGAATTTAGTATTCCAACATCGGTTAATCGAAAATAAATCAAAAATAAAATCTTTTTATATTTTTCATAAATGTTGAAAATTAAAAACGAAATGCAGTAAGTAAATATATATAAGCATTCATCTTTTTGTGATTTTACGGTAAGAGGATCATATCAATTTTTGAGAAATCTATTCACACCGTTGTTCTTTCAATTTTAAACTTTATAGACTGTGAGACTTGGCAATTGCTAATATTGTTGTCGACATAAGCTCACATGCAAACCGTTGTGCAATGCTTTAAAATGATACTGATTAGGTGTATTAATTACTTACTTGCATATGGTTCCCACACACACGACATACTCCCGTATCAAGGAATTTGCACAAAGCTTCATCGTAACGCGTGATTATGTCGTAGTTATCTATATGTTACAAGGTACGAGGCACAGAGGTGGCGGGTCAGCAAATCAATGCTACAAAGCAACATGTGCACTCAACCAGGGTGAGGCTTATATTAATCATGATTTTCATCATAGATATGATACGATGCATTAGATAATCTTTGATCATCATCATACATTATAAGTTCCTCATTCGGTAACTTGGGATTTGGCATTTGGCATTGTGGGCTCTTTTAAGATACCCTAACTGAATCTAGGTCCGTAAATCAATACGACAGAAGATCAGTCAGGCTATCCCAGATAACTATCAACATAACGACCCGAAACCTCTGATTTTGGCAACCCTATCAAACGAAATTACGGTACCAAGACCATATGTCCATGAGGTGTTAATCCACATAGCAAGTAGTTCGTTATGTTTGTATCTGTAAGGCACGCATTACTAGGTTCACGAAGCCTATCAACACATCACTCAAAGTCATCACAAATCATTTTTATCATTTCAATTCTTTAGCATGTGATAGATCCCCACTGATGTACTCTCATCTCCTCTTTTTCTCCAGGAAAAATCATTTTGGGTTTTTCTGATTTTTTTATGTTTTTGTGTTTTTCTGGAAATTTCTCCCCCTAAAATTCAAAAAGTTTAAAGAAATAGAAATCTTTTTGGATTTTTCGATAGAAAAACAGTTAAACAAAAACAGATCTTCCGATGTGGTTTACTCAGATTTTCCCAAAATGCCTTTATCCTTTCAAAGATAGTCAAATTCACATTTGTCAAATAATTTGGTAAAATTGTTGGCAAGTTGGTAGTCAGTGTGGACTATAGTAATCACTGAATTCTTAGCGATGTCTATGGACGTTACACTATCAATACGAAGATGGAGGTGATAAGAAAACGCAAACCGTAGTCACGCATGTGTGTTGATGGATCCTATTGA
This sequence comes from Ambrosia artemisiifolia, assembly GCA_032199755.1. Classification (NCBI taxonomy): domain Eukaryota; kingdom Viridiplantae; phylum Streptophyta; class Magnoliopsida; order Asterales; family Asteraceae; genus Ambrosia; species Ambrosia artemisiifolia. Next base: position 2,331,860 of record CM063526.1, on the reverse strand, counting down.
AGAACCTGGAAACAATAGCTCAATGCAACTACCCGATTCGGCTTCGCAGGTTGCAAGAAACACATGTGATAACCTCCCATGAACTGATATCCACCCGTTGCAGATCCAGCTTTAACATTGTAACCACCATTGACAAAATCACTAATTCAACGGGATCCATCTTATCGCCATTAGGGTACCATAGACCTTCGGTCGGTAACCCTTTAGATAATGAAGGAACCGTTCTTCAGCAGTTACCCAGTCCACTCTTATTCATTACTAACACCCGTTGATAAGTCGAAACAATTAGCCTTGAATTAATCTCATCGGACATTTCTCTTCTTTCTTCTTTCACAACAAATCCCCTCCTTTGATTGGCTAAGGTTACAGATCCTCCAAAGATGTTCTGATCAATTTAGCGGAGCGATATGACACCTGTTTTGTGCTAAGATGCCCCACTGTCAACAATCAATGACTGCTGATAGTTCCTCCTGGAACACCCTGCACACTCATTCAAAGATTAGTTCTGGAGGGGGACCCAGGCCTTGATTGTCGTTGGTCGGCCTAGTTCATCAAGCATTGGTAGATCCATCCACCTACCGTGAGGAGTTGGAGTAGGATTACCTGATGATGAACCCTCTGAAGAATTTACTGATTTAGGTCTCCAAACCTGCTTGATTTTACCTTTGAAGTCTTTTGGTTTGGCAGGTTTGGGTCTGACCTTAGGTTGTGCCTTTGGATTGCCCTTTGGACTAGCCTTAGGGTTTTTCTTCGGCTTCGAGACCTTAGGCTTTATAACCATCTCATTTTTTGGATTTGGAGTTTCAACAACAATTCTTTGTTTTCTTTTAAATGGGTTTGGTCTCTCATTTTGATAAAAATTATCATAAAATTTTTGTTTTGGAGAGCCAAACTGATGTTTGTTGTTGTTTCGAGGGGGTTCATAAGTTCTAGACTTCATCTCTCTCAAATGAGGTCTAATGTGTCCTACCTCGTAGCATTGAGGTTCATACTGAGAATACCCCGAGCTATACTGAGAAGATCTCGGGCTCGAACATCCAAATCTAGTGGTACTTGAGGATGCTTCATGGTCATGAGATCTAGGTGCACCATATCTTTGATCCTTTTGTTTAAAGTACTCAAAATTTGATTGGTTTTCATAATGTTGCACCTGATCCATGCCGCTAGATTTGACAAACCTAACTTCTTTAGTCTTGGGAACAAATTTGTTTTCCCAGACCTTTTCTTTGGAACCCAGTTGATTTTCTTTAACTGGTTTTGTTGGTTCTTTTGATTTTGATGAGTTTTCTGAGTAATAGCTTGTGGCTTCACCTGTTGAGGCTTACCATTTTGCTTTTTAACTTCAGGTTCAGGATCACAAATGTGATTTTCAAGTGGAATAAATGGGTTTAATCCCAAACCCGGTCTCTTAGATTCCTCACCAGAATCTTCATAATCGGTTTCGACCAACACATAATTCTCATCTTTAACAATCTCAGTTTCCTTGATCTCAGATGGGTCAGCAACAAGTGGTGTTGTGACAACAAATTTTGTGAGATCTGTCTCCTCTGGTGACTTGGAATAATTGTCACGCAAAGGAGGAGGAACTGCATTGTAACCTATACCACTCGTGCTCTTTTCAGTTATTTGATTTTCAATTATGTGATCAAGCATATACCTGGAATTCGAATAACTGTCAAGCTTTTTCTTGATGGCCTCATAATCACATTGTGCCACTGCTAATGCCTTTTCGGTTTGTTGTAAATATGAGATGTAGTTGTTAATAGCATCTTGCTTGTTTAAAACAGTACGTTTTAGTTCACTAACATCTTTCTTTAACAACATTACCATTTCTTTAAATTCTTTTTCATTTTCTTTTAAGGCAGTGTTTGCATCAGTGCACGATCGAAGATTACATACCAAACTGGTATTGTGTTCTTTGATCGATTCAATTCGGGCTTCTAATTCACACACCAGACTCGTGTTGTGTTCTTTGATTCACTCTAACCTAGATTCATATTCTAAACATTTAGCACAAACAAGTTTAGACGAGTTAGAACTTACCTGAGTGTGCTGCTCAGTCTTATTTTCAGTTGATTGAATTGGAGTGTCAGCATCTCTCTCCTCTTTCTTTTCTTCCTTTGAATCATTTCTTCCAGATGTTGAACACTCTTCATCTGTGTTGCTGGCTGAATCACAACTTCTTTCATCAACAGATGATTCACTTTCTTTACTCGATCCTTCTTCATAAGTCATTGATCTTGAACCAGAGCTCTGACTTTCCTCACTTGAACTTTCATCTGCCCCGCTGCTTTGTTCCTCTGAACTCCGAGCAGTGTCTGAGAATTCTTCATCATCCCGAACTCTTGTCATTTCTTCACACCCTTTATCTGCATGTTCAACCGATGCTTTGACTAACACCATATTTGCCGAATCCGTGTTACAGCTTTGTATTTCCTTCTCGTTCACATGATTCCTTTGGATGCTTTGCAACTGATTTTCTGATGTAGCGAGTGCCCAAGGATCTATCATGTTGACCGTTTGTTGGGGTGGAAGTTTGAAATCAAGATTACATGTCTTTGAGTGTTAGTGCCCAAGGATCTATCATGAAGACTTGAATACTTGCATAAGTTGAAACTTATGAATTTCACTCATGAGATGATTATATCGAGATTGCATGTCTTTGAGTGTCTCGTGTCCAATATGGCTAAAAGCTTCAAATTCCTTCCTTAACTGATCCCGTTTAACCATAGCAGGAGTCAGCCGACACGAACATTTGCTGTTGAGGGTTCATTGCATTGGCAGCATACGGATGTTGCACTTGCGAGGCTGGTTGCGGATGAGATTGTACCGGTAGTGACAGATAATTCAAACTCATGACTTCTTAGATGAAAAACTGATAATCGAACTGAAATTGGGAATAAGAAATGATAAGGTCAAACTTTAAAGTCAAACTCGATCAAAGAAAGTCAACTCAGTCAACGCATGTCAAACTTGGTCAACAAAAGTCAACTTTGGTGAAGGACAGTCAACTTTGGTCAAATATAGTCAACTTTGGTCAAAGACAGTCAACTTTGGTTAGAGAAAGTCAACTAGGTGTATGAAGAGACAGATATGAGGGACAAGTATGAGACAGACCCGTATGAACCAACGCGTATGATACAGACCTGTATGAACCAACGCGTATGAGACAGACCAGTAGGAACCAACTAGTATGAGACAGACACGTAGGAACCAACTAGTATGAGACAGACCCGTAGGAACCAACTAGTATGAGACAGACCTGTAGGAACCAACTAGCATAAGACAGACCCGTATGAACCAACAAGTATGAGACAGACCCGTATGAACCAACAAGTATGAGACAGACCCGTATGAAGAAACGCAAATAGACCCGTATGAAAAAGGTTTACGAAGGCTGACCACGTATTAGATGAAACTGACAAGTACCCGTGTGTAGATCAGACACTTAACCCGTATGTAGATCAGATACTTAACCCGTATGAAAATAATACACCCGTATGAGGATCAGAAGCTTAACCTGTATGTAGATCAGATACTTAACCCATATGTGCAGCAGAGTGCAGACATGAGGCTGAATTTTGGGATTTTCATGTGTTTGTGTAATTTTTGAAGATCTGAACGTGGGGTTTTGTGTAGGGAATGATTCTAAACAAGTTTGCAACAACAAAATCAATCCAAAAACACGAATTATAATAAAAAATCCTCAAGAACACGAAGAACACTAAACTTATTAATTTTCATCAAAAATCCAGATCTGATCCAAAATAATGTTGTTTAACACCTAATTTTGATTCAATCAATATCCAAAACACTTTTCTAAACTGAAACAACAATCAGATCACAAAAACGATCCATGTTCATGATTTTCACCCAAAAACTCATCAAACCCCATAAGACTCATGAACATGAAATTTTTCAATAAAATTCTCAGATCTGATCCGTTTTTCCTCAAATGGTTATTTGTAAAATCAGATTCTAAACCTAAAACCACAATCAAATCACTAATCCAATCATCAAACACACCTTAAAATCATAAAAAACCATGTTTTTAGTAAAAAAAAAAAGAGTCAAAATCGGTTTTCGAAGGACAATTGCTTAAAAACTTTCAGATCTGATGCAAACCACTATAACAACACGCGTGATACGAGCCTTAGCTCTGATACCACTTGTAGGATCGGTCTAACAAGAAACTAGTATCGCGAGCGTATCGAATCGAGGGCGGAAATCAACGATTCGGTTAGTTGTTATAGGTGGGTGTTTATGGATATGATAATAATAATAATAATATAGAGAGCACACACACAAAAACACACACTAAAATGGTTGCACTTGTATGAAATGAGCAAAAAGTCTTACAAAAGTTACTAAGGCATGGAGTATATATAGTGGGCCTTCATACGCGTCCCTCATACACGTTCCTCATACCCGTATATGAAGAGAGTGGGACGCGTATGAAGCTTTGCATCTTACCAAAATACCCCTATGCCTATATAAACACTATAATGCAATCCTATAACATCTTAAACGCTATACAATCATGCCTACGACTATTATGGACCGATCACTAGCTGGGGACACACACGAAGTGCACTAACAATCTCCCCTTGGACCTAGCTAGTGATCTGCAGACTTAACCAGTTACTGAGCTGAGGATGTCTGGATTGACGTTCACAGACTCCCCCTAAGGTCTAGCTAATGATCTTCGGTCTTCAAGTCTTCACATCTGGCAATCTTCAATCTGGGAAGACACACCGCAGTGCACTAACAAAATGGTTGCACTTGATAGAATGAGCAAAAGTCTTTCAAAAGTTACTAAGGCATGGAGTATATATAGTTGGCCTTCATACGCGTCCCTCATACAAGTTCCTCATACCCGTATGAAGAGAGTGGGACACGTATGAAGCTTTGCATCTTACCAAAATACCCCTATGCCTATATAAACACTATAATGCAACCCGATAACATCTAAAATGCTATACAATCATGGCTACGACTATTATCGACCTATCACTAGCTGGGGACACACACACGAAATGCACTAACACACCGCAGTGCACTAACAAAAACTACTGTTATCCACGTCCCCCCCCCCCCCCCCGTTATGCATCACCGCATGTTCACAGTTTTTCCTAGAACTTAAAATGAGTCATTTAGTAAACAAGAACACTTTTGTATAACCAAATCATGTTTGTATATAAGTTTTTATGAACAAAAGCGTGTAGCATGTTTCTCCCTCGAAAACCAAAACTGATAAAAGTGGGGCCGTGAAACTCAACGTAGGTTGCGTCTTCAGTTAAAGAGTAGTCCGACACGTGTGTGATAGCCCCAATTAGTGGCGACATATCAATGAGTTTACATAAGTGTGATGACTACTAACCCAAAGGCTAATTAGTCCCCAATTGTCCAGACCATAACTGTGTGCGTTGAAAAACATGTTTGAACATTAAACCCACCACACCGGACAAGACCCGACATCCCATTGGTGACTCGACATCCCACGTGTTAGCCAAATACAAGATATCATGCAATCATATGCAATTATACACTTAACATGCGCAAAAGTTCATTAAGTCTAGCATATAGCTCAAATAACGCATAAATGAGTCCAAACACGTGTTACCAGGTTATTAGACTTGTCATGGGGTTCCTAACATGTTCCTAGGTGTCAAACCATGTTTCGGGATGTCAAAATACACTTAAAACTGTAAAACATACGATTAGGAATCAAACATGCAATTAGGAAAGTCAACTAGCAATTAGGAAAGTCAAACAGGCAATTAGGAGTTGTAATCACGTGTTGTATACGCGAGTAGAGCCTACTCGCCTATAATTACATGCGAGTAGGAGGCTACTCGCCCCCTACAGCAAAATGTCGTATTTTGTGCGTTTAACCCTCCAAATCAGATCCGAAATATGTAAAAACACCCAATATCCAACCCAAATCATTAAGCAACCTATTCCAAGAAAAACCCCCAATTTATCATCATTCTAACAACTCCAAATGCAAGCGTTTTCCCAAAATAGCATATTATTATGTAAACATCACATCAACATGCAAAACTTACCCTAAACGGCAATTATCCAGATTTCATCACATAACAACGTTATACAATAACATCCTATTGTTCCTAGAATAAACCCTAACCTCATATAATCAACAAAACACATCATATCATCCTTAATCCTTCATAATCATTCAAACGGGTCAAAACACCCAACAATACACAACTATGAACCTTCAAACTCATCAACAATCATGCTAATAACCTATTTATCTCGGAAACATATCAAATACACAAGAATCTACATGTTTAAATCATAAAAATCCTATCTTGCATGAATACACCACATAGAACACATAATGATAGACTAGACTTGTTTCAAAGGTTTTCAAAGACACAACCACCACAAAACCAGGTCTGGACCTTTAGGGAGCAAAACAATATCTTTACAAAGGTTGGGAATGAAGAACACACCTTGGATTTTGCTAAAGAATGATGTATGATCTTGTAAAGGTGATTTCTAGGTCAAAAACATGTTACAGAGGTTGGATATGGTGTGGAATAGCTTTGGGGTGTGCTGGGTTTCAAAAATGATGTTTGGGAGCGTAAGGGTGGTATTTATAGGCGTTTCTAATCGTCAAGAAGGTGTCAGGCGAGTAGCATGCTGCTATAGGCGATTTGGGTTCCTACTCGCCTATAAAACTAGCGAGTAGGGCCTAATCGCTAGTTCTAGTCGCCTATAAACTAGTGAATACGTGTAAATGCATGTTGTAATTTCCTATAAACTAGTGAGTAGGAAACTAGTGAGTAGGGCGTAAATGCATGTTGTAATCACCTATAAACTAGTGAGTAGGCGTAAATGCAGGTTGTAATCACCTATAAACTAGTGTGTAGGCGTAAATGCATGTTGTAATCACCAGTATGTGATTTCGGGTTTTTGGCGCGTTAAACACTATTTTCACACATATAAGCACGTATTCACATACCGACAAGTCATATAATAGTTATAAATACATAATGCACGATAACTAACACGTTTACATTCGTTCACCAATCCCCGGGATTCGAGACTTGCGTGTGTGCGTTAAACCCCGGCGATTATATCTATCACCAATCCTTTTACACATGGTTATGGACCGACTCCCAATGATCCCGTGGATCATTGTAACGACTCCCGATGATTCCCCGAACCATCATAACGACCCAACTGACCTCGTTAAGTGTGATGTACGCATGACTCGCTAAGGTAGACTTATGTGTTTTATAAAATGTTAACCTGAATGTGCCGGGTGTCACGTCATCAACGGTAACTTGAAAGAGCAACAAATCTTGACTTTCAATCCGCAAGTTAGTAGTCACCGTAGAAACACATCTGCATCATCCCAACATTAGATGAAAACCATTTGGTCACAACAAAAATTTTCACATAAAAGTATAAAACCATTGCTATTGCAGCTATAACCCATATTACCCATAGTAGCAACTTTAGTAATCCAAACCCATAATATGATCCTCAAATTCATAAAACTCAATGAACTAAACTAGCTCATCAATTTAACATCCAACCTTGTAACCCATTTGACACAAAGCGTACATGAAATACCTGAATCGAAAGGAAAGGAAACATTAATTTTATTCTTAAACTAGCAACACCATAACATGCCATCAGGCCAAATAGTTCTGCTGCTTTTATTAAAAAACTAAACCAACTCGCAAACCCATCTACACATCCTAATTATATCATAAAAATAATTGAAGCACACACAATCAATAACAATTGCTATTATAAATCTATTGGTTCAGTACTTAAACATCCCTGCGTGCCTCAGTTGTTTCTCTTTGCAAAACAAGGAATTATCAGTTGCACATGTGTAAATCAGAATACAAACTGATATAACTAATTACAATAGAAATGGGTAAATATAAAAATACATGTTTTCTCAACTTGCAAATATATAAACCTAATGATGAGACATCAAAAATACATAAATTGGTGATGATAATTGAGGAATTAGGGCAAATTACATGTAACAAATTGAATACAACAAACCATTACTGCAATTCACACTAAAAACAAATTAGGACAAATTTAAAACACCATATTAAGAAATTAAAACCATGGAATACATGTAAAACAATCAACAAATCGTTGAAAATTAGAGTTGATCAACGATAACTGAGCAATTGGTGAATTGAAATCATGGAATACGAGCTTGATACCTGCATACCAATTCATGAAATTGTTGAAGATGACTGAGAACTCGCTAAAGAAAACATATTGGATTCAGAATCGAATAATCTTATATGCATGCAAGCCTTTGAAGGATTGATTCAAAGTTGAATGAAGGTTAACATCAGGTTTGTTCATAAGAAATAACGTGAATGAATTGATGGGTTTTGTGAGCATGTATAATTACCATTTTAACCTATTCATTAAAACAAAAGAGAGCATAAATGAGTGGCGAAGATTTATTCTCATGGTTCTCATAAAAGATGAGTGCTCTCATTTAAACCCTCCCCTATATATATATATATATATATATATATATATATATAGGATTTGGATCATTTGAGAACCACCATTTAGGGAGAGAACCAAAGAACCAAGTGTGAACACAAAAACCCCTCCACCAAAAAATTAAAAAAAAATAATAAAAAAATTATATAACCTAACAAAATAAAAAAAGTAAAAACACCAAAATGTTTTTTTAGTGTTAATCTTTCTGAAAAAAAATAAAAAAATAAAAAAAACAAAAAAAAAATGGCTTTTTAACGTCATATTTACGTCAGGTTTATGCACATGTGCATTTTGCTGTTATATATATACATACATATACCATATGCACATGTGTATTTCACTATTAGAGCACACTTTTGAATAAATTATGAATTACCATAATGAAATGATCATTAAATGGACGTGATATGATATATAAGGTGGAAAATAATTTATTCAATGATCATTAAATAAACGTAAAGTGCATTTCACTATTATAGTTAGGTTTTTTTTCATGGGTTTAGCTTTAGGGTTTAGTTTTTAGGTATGATGGGAAGGGGGTTAGGTTTTTTGAGGTTGTTGGTGAATAAATTTAAAAAAACCTCTATATAAAACTATAAAATAAGATAATTGTATTACATGCACATGTGCATTTCACTATTATAGTTAAGTTTTTTAATGGGTTTAGCTTTAGGGTTTAGTTTTTTGGTTTGATGGAAGAGGGGGTATCTTTTTGGGGGGGATGGGATGGAGCGTTTTGGTTTTTGGGGGGTATGGGGTTAATTGCACATGTGCATTTCATAATTGGGGGGGGGGGGGGGTTGGGGCGGTGTGGGGGATGGGGGTTTTAGGTTCTTAGAGAGTGAGGTGGGTGGGTTTAGGTTTTAAGGGGGTGGAGGTGGGGTTTTTAGGTTTTTTTTGTTTGTGTTCACCTTGGTTCTCTGGTTCTCTCCCGAAAGTTGGTTCTCGTATGATCCCTACCCTATATATATATATATCCCGGAAAGCTTTCAAGATATAATCTAGTAAAACTGGAAAAACATTATGGAGATGCTCTATAGAGCATTCACGGTAGCAGTTCCATCTCCATCTTTATAATTAAACTAAAAATCATTACATTTCTCTCTCCTTTTCTATTTAATAATACTTATTTTATACTTTTATCATTACCTTTTCTCTCTCTTATACTCACAACCACTTTCACAAATATTAAAAAATTATGGAGGATGAACAGTGTCTCCTCTAAATTTACTGATAAACAATAATTTTTCTCTTTCCTCCACTCACAACCATTTACTACCACTTATCAAAATATGGAAGTTTCTCTCACATAAATATGAAGAACCAAATGTGTATGCTCTTAGGTTTGTATATCTTATCTTTCATCTCACACTAAATACGTAAAACTTTTATTGTCACCCCATATCGAATTCTTAAAGAAATTGAGGTTCTGGTAAACATGGATATAAAACATGGATATAAGTAGTTGTTACATAAATATATGAGTAATTGGATCACTATGCATTTTTTGCCTATACGTTATACATGCGAGGCCTCCCCGCTTCTGCTCTATCCCGCACCAGAGGTGTGATGTTACTCGCCATCCTCCACACACGAATTGTATTTTAATCTATAGATACCTATAATAATAAATATTATTAGATACCTTGACTGTTTGTTTATAATTGCAATATATTTATAAAGTGTAAATAATTATAACGTGGACAATACGTTAATAATTTACTTTTTATCATCAATAAAATATGTATGAGCATTTAATTTAGATTTGTTGATGTGAATAACTGAACTACTACAAACTTAAGAGTAAGATTTTATAATTTAGCTGGTATTGTCATACTATAATGAAAGTATTTTTATATGTTGATATGTAACCTAACATGTTTTTGTTTAATAAATGAAACCATGTAATATATTTTTATAAATGAATTACTACTAGCAGGATGCACGCACGATGCGGCGGGGAACACAAATATTTCCTAAAGATGTGTATGGTTCGGATCGGTTCGGGTCGATTAGTAGTCTCAACAAAGACCAAAGTAATCGGCTAAACGATCTTATTGACCAATTGGCTAACTGGTTCAGTTTATTTTATAAGAATGTTGGTTTTTAATTTAGTTCAGTTAATTATTTTTTAATAACCAAACCAAACTTTTTCTAAAATTTTGGCTTAGAGGTACATGAAATGATGGTATAAAACTACAAATATATGAAATGGAAGCTAAGAATATATGAAATGTTCGATTTTTTGTTTAGTTAACTAATGGCATAAAAAAACCTGATAACCAATTTTAAGTTACTTCGGTTGTTTGGTTAATTCATTTTTCAATTGATTTGGGTTGGTTACGTATGCTTTCGGTTATTGCTCACCCCTAGATATTGTTAGTCACGTAACACATCAATTTTTTAAAACTAAAAAATAATAGTAGTATTACAAAGCATGTACTCCCCATAAATGAATAGATCGTAAACAATAAGTTCAATATCACATCTATGCAAAGCTACTCTGGCCACCAATCGATCGATTCTTCCAAACCTTGTTTGTTAGTTCAAATCAAACCACAACAATTTATTCCAGACGAACAACAGTAAGAATCAAAGTATACAAAGGCGTAAAGCATGTTAGATCTAATACCATTGATTTTTATCTTGATATTTCCTAAACAACAGTATACAAAAAAGACTTTTAAAATTTAGAGTTTTAGAACTCTATCACTCTATGAGCATGTATAACAAATTAACCGAAAGTGTGTAGACGATAACATCATATGACCTTTTTGTTTTTAAAATTCAAAACACGGGGCCTTTCCCCGGTCATTAATTTCTTACCTAATTAAACCTAACAAAAAACTCAACCCTTCGCCACTATTTTAGTCCATGTTCTTTTTAATACATTGATTATGATCTAACAATGCTACACACTCACTTCTAAAGGTGTGCATAATTTAGTTTAGTTCAATTATTAGTCTCAACCGAAGACGAAGCCCACAGCTGATTAATCCTATTAACCAATCGGTTAATTGGTTTGGTTTTTTTGTTAGATTGTCAATTTTTAGTTCGGTTAGGTTAAGTTAATTTTGGTTCATAACCAAACTTTGGCTAAAATATTTGCATATAAGTATATGAAAAGGAGGTATAAATACATGAAATGATAGTGTGAAAGCTAAAAATATATTAATAGATGAAATATCTATTTTGATTTAGTTAAGCTTGGTTTGTTTTCTTCTGTTTTTTGTTTAGTTTTGGTTAGTGATTCACTTATTGTTCACCCATACACATTGTTAATCACTTAACATATATATCAAATTTTTAATTAAAAAGTAATAGAAATACTATATTCAAATTAAAGAGATTAATGCTCATTTTTGTGATGTATTTTTTTAGATAAGATTAACGTACGAAAAACTAATGGTCGATTAAAACATTGAAAAAACAGAGCGAGTCGTCACGTTATTTTCACATGTTTTTAAAACATAATACTTTAAAAATTATGATAGTATTAAATAAAAGAATTATAATTTTGTAGGGGATGGGAGAAAAATATAACTACTAACTAAAAATTGAGGAATTAAAGTAAATAAAATGAGGTATTAAAGTGTAAAACTGCTTGATTGACTATTATACCACCATTCTAGGGTTGTTCATGTAAATAAAGTTCTTAACTTTTTGGTATCTTAAACTACCCCCCTCATGCATTATAATATAGTATAGATGAACTTGGAGTAAGATTCCGGTTGCTATATTATTAGGGGATAACATTTAACAAGAAGAGTGAGAAAATTTTAAAAAACACAATGGATCACGAATATGACATAATGGGTCAAAAATATAACATAACGCCAAGAAATATAACACAATGTTGAGTAAAAAAGACACAATGAATCAAAAATGAGATAACAAATTTGTTAAAAAAATTTGTTAAAAAAAATAGAGTTTTCTTGTGGTCACAAATGTGTAGCAACTTTGTCAAAATTTGTGACGCATTTTTTTCTGTAGAAAAACTTTTATAACAAATGACCAATTTTCTAGTAGTGACATGAGTTTGAATCCAAGAGAAAAACAACACATGAGGCTAATGTAACGTTGTATGAGATGACACGTCATCACTATATGGATTTAGAAGCAACAAATCATGACATACTGTTGTCTGCAACTAGTTCAAACACTTAAATAAAAATAACACGTACTTAACATACCGGTCGAGACGAGGCACCCAAAAAAACGAGTGTGAGGTGGCGCCTCAAGGGATTAATAAATTATTTTGTACGTGCGTCGTGCGCCTTCGACGGTTTTGATGCTGGTTTTTTATGTTAGAAATTTCTTTTGTCAATTTCAAATATTCCTTGTCTTTTTAACGTGTGTTTTTTATGAATCGGATGATAAAATTAGTTAGTATTTTATTTCATATTTATTTTTTTAGTTACGCCTCGGTTAGGCTCGAGACACGACCTTGAACATAGTATGACTATACTCGAAGTAAAAAAGAACATGCTCGATTTTGTTGTAAAACAACGGCCTACTAGCACACAAAAAATAAGAACTATGAACAAAGATTAAAGGGAGATTAAGAGAGGAATAGAAGAGAGAAGTCTTATTCATTGAGTGTATATGATACAATATACATGAGCCACTATTTATAGGCTATAAAATTAATAAAAACATAATGAATAGATGTAGGTTATGCATGTGAAGAGTCACCACATTATTGGTGCATTCATAACACTCCCCCATGACTATCCACATAATGAAATAAAACATCACATAATTCTTATAATACGTTTGGTGATGTTGCCTCATTAAAAACCTTGCCAGGAAAACCCAGTGTGATAAAACCTCAGCTAAGGGAAAAAGAGTGCAACGCGTATTTTCTCCCCCTGATACTTTTGGATCAGGTGTGTTGCCTCATTAAAAACCATACTAAGAGAACCCGATGGGATAAAACTTAGTGAAGGGGAAAAGAGTGCAACATGTCGAATACTCCCCCTTCATTTTAATATGTATCATTTGAATGATGGTGTCGATCTTCTAAGAAAGTTGCTCAAAGTTTTGTAGTCAATGATTTGCATTCTTGATCACTTGACATGAAAATCTTTAAGTTGAATCATTGATGTACGATCTTCATTCCAGATTTTTAGTCCCTGCTCTCGTAAGTGCAATTCTTTAAGTTGAACTAATGTTGCCTCCTCTCGTAAATAAAGGCCACAAGATCAACAAATGTGATGTGATGTGTTATATTCCCTGCATGTACAAGACTAACCAAACTTGTTTGCATGGGTTAGTGAAATATAATCAAATATCACTCATACCTGAAGTATTTGTTTTAACTCATTCCGGTGTCTCCTCGCTTGATATAGACTATATTATGATAACAAGTTCATGTGGAAGATATAATAATCATGCATAACTAGAAAGACATATACTAATGTACATATATATTTAACTATGGTACTTCTAGAGTGAAAATCTTTACTTTGGTGGGAGATGAAATGAATAATTTTTCATATCAAGTAATTGGACAACCTTTATGCACTTTAAATATGAGCTATGTCCATTGTAAAATGTCCCACCATCTTTTCAAGATATACTTTGATTGATTGGTAAACATATCATTACATATATACTCGAATTGTATGTCAAGCAACAAATGCACTACGTCAAGGACTTTCAAAAAATCCCCCTTTTAAAAGTTCTACAGAGTCTCTCGGTAATGCTCATACATTATCACTGTAAACTGCGAGTGAACTTTTAAAAGAAAACTTTTGATACAAGCTGGATAAAACAATCAAACTTATGTTGCTCTTTATCGGGATATCTCATGAGTTTTAAAACACTCAACCCCCTTAGTTTAGTCCATACATATTATATTACCTTTACATAATACTTCTTAAGGTATTGATATCAATGTTGCAGGCATCATCAATCCATCAAGGACTTTTCCATCTTGACCAATTACGCAAGTGCATTAACTCTTCAATTGGAAGAACAATAACATCTATTTCTCCAATAACATCTATCACCAGGTTCAGTTTATCACCTGTGGTGTATTGGTGCACAATAATTACATCCTACGATGTTTCATATTACCTTTTAAGCACTCAGTTGCTTTAGGATACTCATGAGGAGTTCCACTTATATTGAATTCAATCATATAACAACATAACGTATTCAGAATTGAATCTATTTATTCTGATCATAATATTCTCGAGAACATATGTTACAAGATTTTGACACATTAAATCCTTCATCAGGTATTTTCATGTAAACTTTCAGTGTAAAGTAAATCATGATATTTATTAGACGCATTTCAATTCTCTCTTTGCATTACCAGACTAATAACATAATGAAAAATTATTGTATCCACCACTAGAGAATGCGTCTCCTCATAATCAATTATGGGACTTTTTGCGAAATTCTTATGCCACCAATTTTACCTTATATCATTTTCTTTTCAACTGTTGATTCGCACAAAAGACCTTTTCATATCTATATGTTTTACAACTTTTGTTGTATGGACTACTGGTCCAAAACTTTCCTTTTCAACAAAGAATTCAACTCTACCATATTTTCCTCTTTCCATTTTGGCCAATCATTTCTTTGTATTCATTCATAGGCAGATCTTAAATCTTGATCCTCATTTCAAGCGCTACATCACATAAAATTTATAGCGACGTCGATTTTATTTCGATTCCATGCATTTCGTAGACATGATACTATATAACGAGATCTCTTTATTTTCAGGTACCTGAAGTTCTTCTGGAACCATCATGTCTAATATCTCTCAGGAGACCTTTTTACTATGACCTCGACTTGACCATCTTTCTTACTTTCTCCAATTTCTCGAGGATTTTTATTCTTTGAAATTGACTAGTCTACCACGCTTCAGCCGTGCAGTAGGCTTATTGCCAATATATGATTGTCCTTCCCGGACGCTCATTTTAAATGGAGCATTAGCAGTTGGTATATGTGACTTGATTAGCTATTCATCATATTTAGGTCAGTTAATGCGTCTGGTAATTAATTCGCTAATCTCTGTGAATGAATTATCCTTTGAACTTCTGGTTCACATTGTTTAGTATGAGGATCAATGATATTTCTGTTGGGTTCAGTTGAGACCACAGTTACCAGAACAAAGACTTTTTGTAGCTTATTTTGTAGTTTGATAGTTAGAGGACTAGTTATGTAATTCTTTGTTAGTTTATGTGTAAACCCTAGAGTGT
Organism: Ambrosia artemisiifolia; assembly: GCA_032199755.1. Lineage (NCBI taxonomy): Eukaryota > Viridiplantae > Streptophyta > Magnoliopsida > Asterales > Asteraceae > Ambrosia > Ambrosia artemisiifolia. Next base: position 2,316,123 of record CM063526.1, on the reverse strand, counting down.
GAACTTAGGAGATGGGCACTGCGAACTTAAGCTTAAGTTCGCAGTCCATCAGGTGCTCACTATATAAAGTTCACTCATATGCACACTCTAGGTTAGGGTTTTTGGTTATCTTTCATTACACAAGAATTCTTGTAATCCATGGTGCTTTGAAGATCTATTGTTAATGGAATCAAACGTTTTGAGTTTCTTGTGTGTCGGTTTTACTTTGTTCATCTAGTTTCTTTTAGTTTTCATAGATTAATCACTTGAAACACCTAAACAATAGGTGTTTCTAAGTGTTAACAATCTTGTGCACACTTAAGATCTAGTAATTTTGGGACTACAATTTGGTATCAGAGCCTCTGTGCTCTAGATTGTATCTGATTAAGATACCAAAACCCTCAATTTGTTAATATTTCTTAGTATTTTTTTAACTTTTCAAGTTTTTATCAAAAAAAAAAAAAAACTATTTTTCTTGCTTCTGATTTCTCGTAATCTGGTATTTCTAAGGTGTTAAAACGTGTTTATCTCAATTAGGAACATCATTTGAGCATTTCAGATTGATTGAAATAGGCTTGGATGAGTTTCTGGAGTGTTTAAAATCATTCAGACGAAACTGCATACTTATTCTGCGAACTTAGCTCATAAAACTGAGTACTTGTTTCAAGAGTTGAGTACTTGTTTCAAGAGTTGAGTACTTAGCTCATCTTAAAGTGCGAACTTAGCTCATAGAGTGTGAACTTGTTTCTTGCTTGTGAGTACTTGTTTCAAGAGTTGAGTACTTGTTTCAAGAGTTGAGTACTTAGCTCATCTTAAAGTGCGAACTTAGCTCATAGAGTGTGAACTTGTTTCTTGCTTGTGAGTACTTGTTTCAAGAGTTGAGTACTTGTTTCAAGAATTGAGTACTTAGCTCATCTTAAAGTGCGAACTTAGCTCATAGAGTGTGAACTTGTTTCTTGCTTGTGAGTACTTGTTTCAAGAGTTGAGTACTTAGCTCATAAGTTGCATACTTGACATTTCAAGGTGTGCACTTATTAACAGCCACAACTGCGCACTTAAGCCAAAAGTGTGTGCACTTGTGTCTGTGTGAGCACTTAAATTTACACAAGGCTTTACAGCTTTCTCTCTCCTGGCACCACAACTAGGGTTTCTGCATACTTATCTGAAATCTCTAGTTGGTGTGCGAACTTACTGAAAAGGTGCATTTTCTGAGCACTTGGCTAGGGTTACTGCGAACTTAAATCTTAAACGAGAGTTTAAGTGTCTGTGTACTTATACAAGTGCGCAGGCTGATCAGTCAAGACTGAGCACTTGTGCTGCTCTGACTTGGTTGAACTGCGAACTTAAGCCAAAAGTGTGTGCTACAGGGACTGCGTACTTAACAGGAGAATCAGGGACTTATCATCTTTGCTTCTTATTTGTTTCAGGTTTCCAAGGAACTGCGAACTTAGTGACTGCGAACTTAGTGACTGCGAACTTAGTGACTGCGAACTTGTGGACTGTTTGAATTTTTCAAGGACTTTGGACTGTAACTTGATAATCTAATTAATCAAAACCCTAAAATCAGTCTAAAATCAATCTTAAATCATGTCTGGTAACAACTCATTTCAAGTTAACCCCATAACTCAAGCTGAACTTGAAACCGGCACTATAACACGTATTCCCAAGTTGATGGGTGCTGAAGACTATGGTACATGGAAAAACAGAATGAAAGCTTTTTATTTTGTTAATGATCACACCCAATGGAACTCAGTTCAGCTCGGACCTCACATTCCCACAAGAACCACTGATGCAGGAGAAGTGTTCAACACTGATCCCACTACATACACTGATCTCGACAAACAACTGATGCAGCGAGACCACAAAGCCTATGGTGCTCTCACCATGGCTTTGTCAAACGATGTATACAATATGTTTGAAGAATACGGATCAGCGCACGATCTATGGTTCGCTCTGAGTGAGTATTATGAAGGAAATGCAGATATGAGGCAAAACAAGCAGGATATGGTTCAAAAGGAGTATGACATGTTTGGAAGCATTCGTGGTGAGAGCCTGACGTCACATATCGACAGGTTCATGAGTTTGTTGACACAAATGAAGAAGGCTGGCATTCCTGTGAACAACCGTAATTCCATCAAGAAACTACTCGACTCTCTTCCAAAGGAGTGGAGTGTTCAATGTATGCTCATTAAGAAAGATTACTTGGATGCTCATTCCACTCTGGCAGATCTTATAAACACGCTGAAATCATTTGAAATGGACATCACAAAGAGAGAGATGAATCAAACAGTGTCAAAAGTTACTCCAAGCAGCTCTCTAAAGAATCTGGCTTTAATGACACCAATTGGACAGAAGGCACTGGTGGTTGAAGACTTTGGCTGGGGAAAGGAAGCTGTTGCAGCTAAAGCAGATGTTAACAAAGCATTGATGGTAACGATATGCACCAAATCCGCAAATGGTGTAAACTCTGTGGAAGGATCTTCAGTGGGAGTGCCAAAAGGAGGAATGCAAGAGAGTGCGGGTCTGAAGAGTGTGCTGATTGCTGAGAAGAAGAAAGATCAGACTGGAGAGGAGGCTTTGATAGCTGAGAAGACACCCACTGAGAAAGCAGCTGAAAAGATGGAAAGTGCACCCAAGAAAGCTGAGGAGAAAGATATGGTAAACATTCCTCTTGAAATAAAATCAAAGCTGTGCTCACCTAGGTGCGTTACAGCTGTTGCTTACTGTTTGTCACACAACAAAAGGGTTTTGAGAGAAATGGATGATATCCAAAGAATCAATTCTGAAATGAAAGAAAATGAGTGGGCATATCAGCGAAAGTTAAATACAACTCTAGCTGAAATGCAAACTTTAAAAGAATTTGTGCTTAAGAAAGATTTTCTGATAAATGATTTAACCTCAAAACTAGAGAAATCTAGAAATGAGACAACTCGTCTTCAAATTGTTGTGGATAAATGGAATGTGAGCAAACAGGCTCATGCTGATATAATCGATTGTGGAAGACAATCATTCGTAAAGGATGGAATTGGGTATAAGGATAAGAATGGAATCGAAAGATCTCTATTCTTGCCCTTGAGCCAAAGTGAATACATACCCATTCCAACACCTCACCCTAAAAATGATCTTTTTGAAAACAAATGTGATGAATCTGAGTCAAATGCTAACATAAGTAAAAGCGATGCAGATGTGACCCAACAGGGTAGGGTGGAAGATGATGAGAGTTGTGGTGGGCAGACAATGGGGTTAGGACATCCAGGTGCCAATTACTCCACAGTGAATTGGTTCATCTGGAACAATGAAAAGTCTAAAAACAATTTGATTTCGGATGACTGTAATACTTTAATTAATATGGATAAATGTAATAGTTTATCTAGGATGGATAACTATAATAGTTTATCTAGGCCGGATGACTGTATTAACTTGACTTCTAAACTAGATTTAAAGGGTGCTGTGGCCCCTGATGATAGGAAGAATCCTATCAGACGTTCAAATGTTTGTGTTGACAATGTTATGCCTGTTTGTGTTGATCTTAATGCTGCATTCTCTGATGATAAACATACGTGTAAACCACCTATGTTTGTACCAGAACTAAAGCTTAACAGGTTTGGGAAATTTCTCACTGAGGAAATCCCAGAGTTTATCCCTTCATCCACAGATGTATCAGGTTCTGAAGAATCACAAAGTGAAACAGGTAACTCAAGTTCTGAAGAATCACTAAGTGATACAGAGAGCAACATCAGCATACCTGACTGCAACACAAATGAAGAATCAAGTAGCAGCAAGGATGAATCATGTTCAAGAGAAAGCTCCTGCTCAAACAAGATCAAGAAAAGAACATCACAATCATCATCATCCAGATCTTCTCCAAAGATCAAGCCTAAACACTCAAAATGCTTTAGATGTGGAAAAGAAGGACATGTGGTCAAAAAGTGTCATTTAAAACCTAAACCACAAAATGATGTCAAAACTCAAAACTCTTTTTCTGATCAGATCAAAAATCTTCAAGAAACAGTAAAAAGTTTTGTTAAAACCACACAATTTTGGAAGAGAAAAGAGTCAATGATGGGTGAAAATCACGACAGATCAAAACTAAAACAAACTTGGATTCCCAAAGTCACTTGATTAAATGTCTGAGTCGTGATTGTACATAGATTTTCTTTAGTTTATCTTTGTATATTATTTTTTTTTCTAATACTTTTTTTTGAATAAGCTGCATAAATGGTTGATAGCTCTTATGAGATATATGTAGCATGTTGATAGGGGCGCATCAAGAACCATCAGTGAATCCCCAAACATATCGATCCATGACTGGATCATTGATGTATCTCACCGCCAGCAGACCAGACATCATGTGGGCAGTTGGATGCTGTGCTCGTTTTCAGTCAATTCCCAAGCAATCTCATGAGACTGCAGTCAAAAGAATCTTCCGCTACCTCAAAGGAACACCAAAACTTGGTTTATGGTATCCTAAGAGTGACAATTTTGACCTAATTGCGTACTCTGATAGTGATCATGCAGGTTGCAGGATTGACCGAAAGTCTGTCTCTGGCGGCTGTCAATTTCTGGGAAACAGGCTCGTGTCATGGCAGAGCAAGAAGCAGACCACTGTGTCTATATCTACCGCTCAAGCTGAGTACACAGCCGCATCCAGTTGTTGCTGTCAAGCTTTGTGGATCCAAAATCAGTTGCTGGATTACGGTTTGAATGTCATGAAAACCCCAATCTTCATTGATAATGATGCTTGTCGTGACATCGTGAAGAATCCTATCGACCATTCTAAAACACTACATATTGAGATCAGGATTCACTCTATTCGCGATGCTCACGATAAAGGATACATTCAAGTGTTATCCATTGTTACTGCTGATCAAAAGGGCAGATATCCTCACAAAGGCTTTTGACGAAACTCGTTTCCTCCAATTGGTCACTTGGCTGGAAATGATAAATTTAAAAAAAAAAAAAAAAAAAATCCTATTTTCATACAAAACAAGATTTTTGGGGGAGAAAGTATATCTCTATTGCAAAATTAACAAGAAATGATAGGGACTAATCATATTTTGTCAGCATGTGAATAGGATCCAGAGGATGTTGCGGCTTCAAGCAACGACATGTCGGTAGATTCAGCTTGGAATCGAGTAAACTGCTAATAGGTGATTAACAGAATAGATCTACATGGAAAGCTGGATTCCCACTGTGTTTTAGGTCTGCACAAGCTGAGTCCGGTCATACACAGGTTGAGAGATCAAAAGACACAGAAAATTTTGTGCATATGTAATCAAAAGACACCTAAGTGTGCAAGCTACCAATGCGGGGCTATTCAAACAAATGAGCAACAAAAGACACGCAATGTTAGTGACGTGCAAACATATAGATAGCTCAAAAAGCAATCAGATGATCATCTTCTCTGTTATGGGAACATAGACCTGAAGCTCTCATCATCTGATTGACATAATGATCATCTTCTCTGTTATGTGTAAACATAGACCTGAAGCTCTCATCATTATATCTCAATAAACCTTGAGGATTGGTAGGCTTATACCTAGCACAAGTGGGGTCCACTAACTTTCCGTCAATATTACCAAAACATGATAAATCTCATCACCAAACGTATGTTGAAAGACGAGAGGCATGGATTTAAGTGGACAAACATACCGACAGTTTTTCTTGGGCTGCAGCTATCCAACGGAAAGTTGAAATGTGATCTGGCAGGTATGGTTAGTATGATCTTGTATGCAAAAGGTGAGAAACAGTTAACCCCTCCTTGTTGTTTTTGTTTTTATTAAAATATAAAAAGTTTAGGGGGAGCATTAAAATATGTGTTAGAATGTGAGATGTGTTTATTGCATATAATCCTGATCATCATCCAGTCTGTGATCAAGAACAGTGCAGGGGACTAGATTGTGAGATTCTTCGATCTGGTAGATGTATTCATGTTTTATCTGTTAGAGTTGATGTAGCTGTTTGGGAACACATTCAGAGTTGGAGCCGGTTAGACACTGCTGGAAGAAGGAATGCTATTTCAAAGAGCAGTAGATCCTGCTAAAGAAAGGAAGCTGGAGATGCTAGAAATTTTGGAAATGATCGAGGCTGCAGACAAAGAGAAGGAGCTTGGAGACAAAGACAAGGAAATTGCTAACAAAGACAAAGCTGACAATTAAAGAAAAGCAGCCAGAAACTCTGAAGCTCCAGAAGTGATAGTTCCAAAACAACCAGTGCGGGTAAAGCAGGAAGAAGGTGAATCGAGTGATATCTCGGTTTGAAGCTAACAGACGAAGATCTGGTATCTGTGGTCTAGGGGGAGTATTGTTGGGTTCAGTTGAGACCACAGTTACCAGAACAAAGACTTTTTGTAGCTTATTTTGTAGTTTGATAGTTAGAGGACTAGTTATGTAATTCTTTGTTAGTTTATGTGTAAACCCTAGAGTGTGAACTTAGGAGATGGGCACTGCGAACTTAAGCTTAAGTTCGCAGTCCATCAGGTGCTCACTATATAAAGTTCACTCATATGCACACTCTAGGTTAGGGTTTTTGGTTATCTTTCATTACACAAGAATTCTTGTAATCCATGGTGCTTTGAAGATCTATTGTTAATGGAATCAAACGTTTTGAGTTTCTTGTGTGTCGGTTTTACTTTGTTCATCTAGTTTCTTTTAGTTTTCATAGATTAATCACTTGAAACACCTAAACAATAGGTGTTTCTAAGTGTTAACAATCTTGTGCACACTTAAGATCTAGTAATTTTGGGACTACAATTTCACTCTAATTCATTTCTATTTCCAACTGCCTTTTATCTCCCCCTGATGTTGGGAATGTTAATCCATTGAGATGGATATCAATTAATTGAGATGTAAATAAATCTCTTGTTTAAGGCTCTATAAATCATCATATATTCCCAATCACCTTTTAAGGTTCCATCTCCGTGCGTTATGGTGGATCAATTTCAATATATGTCGCACAACAAAAATCGATGGACAATATTTTATTCCTGGCCAAAAACCAACTATAATGGGGAGAAACTATTACCACGTATTGGCTCGATGTGAATAAATGTTACTCCATGTAAAATCAAATATAAACATGAACTTTTGCTCTCATGATCATTGGTGTTGCAATCAATAGTAGACATTTTAGTGATCATCTCAATGAAAGCAATATGTGTATGAACATACGCTACTAGTATTTCAATATTTAGGAATTGAATTCACCAAATATGCCATTTTGGAATAATGTGCTTGATATCTTATTAGCTACGCTATATATCACACAAACTTCAAGTTGCGCACTTGATAACCATTTAGACGATGCATCGATTTTAAATACTAAATGGTATCATGTTAGGATATGTGTATCCTTTTATCAATTCCAAAATATATAGTGATACTCACCCTACTTTATATGGCAAATATATAATTTCGCTTAAGAGCAAACATTACATGCTATGTACCACATTGAAGAATCTTTAATTTGTTCATTATGTTCACATCATGTTCGACTTAGTGTGGTCTTACCAATCATGCCAACTAATTAAATAATCATGATCCATAAACTAAACTTCTAGTTTATGATCGAATATGTATTACTTGCACGTATGTAATACAAAACATATGATATGAAAGAATATATTGTAACTTCAATGTTGAAACCATCATGTTATATAATCACTCATTTATTGTTGGGTTCAGTTGAGACCACAGTTACCAGAACAAAGACTTTTGGTAGCTTTTTTGTAGTTTGATAGTTAGAGGACTAGTTATGTAATTCTTTGTTAGTTTATGTGTAAACCCTAGAGTGTGAACTTAAGGGAAGGGCCCTGCGAACTTAATGTTAAGTTCGCAGTCCATCAGGTGCTCACTATATAAAGTTCACTCATATGCACACTCTAGGTTAGGGTTTTTGTTATATCTTTGAGAGCACAAGTTGAAGGTGCGAACTTATCTAGTCTAATCCATGGTTGTTCACAGCTGAAATCTTTAATGGAATCGTGTCTTTATGTTTCTTGTGTGTCGGTTTTTATAATCTTCATCTAGTTCTTTAACTTGTCTTGATTAATCAACTAAAACACCTAACAAATAGGTGTTTCTAGTTGATAACAATCTAGTGCACACTTAAGATCTAGTAATTTTGGGACTACAATTTGGTATCAGAGCCTCTGTGCTCGAGATTGTATCTATCTAAAGATATCAAAACCCTCCTTGTTAGTTTTTACTATCAAGTTTTTCAAAAATTTTTGGTGTTTATCAAAGTTTGAATATTTTCATTGTTTTGCCTTAAAATCTCGTGAATAGTGTTTCTAAGGTGTTTAAAAGGTATTATTTTCAGTAGAAACATCATTCAAGAGCTTCAAAACAATTGAAAATCTCTTGGACATGTTTTTGATAAGATTAAAATCACAACAGCCAAGAGTTGAGTACTTAGCTCATCTTAAAGTGCGAACTTAGCTCATAGAGTGTGAACTTGTTTCTTGCTTGTGAGTACTTGTTTCAAGAGTTGAGTACTTGTTTCAAGAGTTGAGTACTTAGCTCATCTTAAAGTGCGAACTTAGCTCATAGAGTGTGAACTTGTTTCTTGCTTGTGAGTACTTGTTTCAAGAGTTGAGTACTTGTTTCAAGAGTTGAGTACTTAGCTCATCTTAAAGTGCGAACTTAGCTCATAGAGTGTGAACTTGTTTCTTGCTTGTGAGTACTTGTTTCAAGAGTTGAGTACTTGTTTCAAGAGTTGAGTACTTAGCTCATCTTAAAGTGCGAACTTAGCTCATAGAGTGTGAACTTGTTTCTGCTTGTGAGTACTTGTTTCAAGAGTTGAGTACTTGTTTCAAGAGTTGAGTACTTAGCTCATAAGTTGCATACTTGACATTTCAAGGTGTGCACTTATTAACAGCCACAACTGCGCACTTAAGCCAAAAGTGTGTGCACTTGTGTCTGTGTGAGCACTTAAATTTACACAAGGCTTTACAGCTTTCTCTCTCCTGGCACCACAACTAGGGTTTCTGCATACTTATCTGAAATCTCTAGTTGGTGTGCGAACTTACTGAAAAGGTGCATTTTCTGAGCACTTGGCTAGGGTTACTGCGAACTTAAATCTTAAACGAGAGTTTAAGTGTCTGTGTACTTATACAAGTGCGCAGGCTGATCAGTCAAGACTGAGCACTTGTGCTGCTCTGACTTGGTTGAACTGCGAACTTAAGCCAAAAGTGTGTGCTACAGGGACTGCGTACTTAACAGGAGAATCAGGGACTTATCATCTTTGCTTCTTATTTGTTTCAGGTTTCCAAGGAACTGCGAACTTAGTGACTGCGAACTTAGTGACTGCGAACTTAGTGACTGCGAACTTAGTGACTGCGAACTTAGTGACTGCGAACTTAGTGACTGCGAACTTAGTGACTGCGAACTTGAGGACTGTTTGAATTTTTCAAGGACTTTGGACTGTAACTTGATAATCTAATTAATCAAAACCCTAAAATCAGTCTAAAATCAATCTTAAATCATGTCTGGTAACAACTCATTTCAAGTTAACCCCATAACTCAAGCTGAACTTGAAACCGGCACTATAACACGTATTCCCAAGTTGATGGGTGCTGAAGACTATGGTACATGGAAAAACAGAATGAAAGCTTTTTATTTTGTTAACGATCACACCCAATGGAACTCAGTTCAGCTCGGACCTCACATTCCCACAAGAACCACTGATGCAGGAGAAGTGTTCAACACTGATCCCACTACATACACTGATCTCGACAAACAACTGATGCAGCGAGACCACAAAGCCTATGGTGCTCTCACCATGGCTTTGTCAAACGATGTATACAATATGTTTGAAGAATACGGATCAGCGCACGATCTGTGGTTCGCTCTGAGTGAGTATTATGAAGGAAATGCAGAGATGAGGCAAAACAAGCAGGATATGATTCAAAAGGAATACGACATGTTTGGAAGTATCCGTGGTGAGAGTCTGTCGTCACATATAGACAGGTTCATGAATCTGTTGACTAAGATGAAGAAAGCTGGTTTTCCTGTAAACAACCGCAATTCCATCAAGAAGCTGCTCGATTCTCTCCCAAAGGAGTGGAGTGTCCAATGTATGTTGATCAAAAAGGACTACTTGGATGCTCAGTCTACTTTGGCTGATCTTATAAACACTCTGAAATCGTTTGAAATGGACATCACAAAGAGAGAGATGAATCAAACAGTGTCAAAAGTTACTCCAAGGAGCTCTTTAAAGAATCTGGCTTTAATGACTCCAATTGGACAAAAGGCACTGGTGGTTGAAGACTTTGGCTGGGGAAAGGAAGCTGTTGCAGCTAAAGCAGATGTTAACAAAGCATTGATGGTAACGATATGCACCAAATCCGCAAATGGTGTAAACTCTGTGGAAGGATCTTCAGTGGGAGTGCCAAAAGGAGGAATGCAAGAGAGTGCGGGTCTGAAGAGTGTGCTGATTGCTGAAAAGAAGAAAGATCAGACTGGAGAGGAGGCTTTGATAGCTGAGAAGACACCCACTGAGAAAGCAGCTGAAAAGATGGAAAGTGCACCCAAGAAAGCTGAGGAGAAAGATATGCTGAAGAGTGTGCTGATTGCTGAGAAGAAGAAAGATCAGACTGGAGAGGAGGCTTTGATAGCTGAGAAGATACCCACTGAGAAAGCAGCTGAAAAGATGGAAAGTGCACCCAAGAAAGCTGAGGAGAAAGATATGGTAAACATTCCTCTTGAAATAAAATCAAAGCTGTGCTCACCTAGGTGCGTTACAGCTGTTGCTTACTGTTTGTCACACAACAAAAGGGTTTTGAGAGAAATGGATGATATCCAAAGAATTAACTCTGAAATGAAAGAAAATGAGTGGGCATATCAGCGAAAGTTGAATGCAACTCTAGCTGAAATGCAGACTCTAAAAGAATTTGTTCTCAAAAAGGATTTTCTAATAAATGACTTAACCTCAAAATTAGAAAAATCTAGAAATGAAACAACTCGTCTTCAAATCATTATTGACAAATGGAATGTAAGCAAACAGGCTCATGCTTGTAGTCCCAAAATACTAGATCTTAAGTGTGCACAAGATTGTTATCAACTAGAAACACCTATTTATTAGGTGTTTTAGTTGATTAATCAAGAAAACTAAAGAACTAGATGAAGATTATAGAAACCGACACACAAGAAACATAAAGACACGATTCCATTAATGATATCTGCTGTGAACAACCATGGAATACAATAAGTTCGCACTATTCTAGATAAGTTCGCACCTTTACAACTTGTGCTCTCAAAGATACATCAAAAACCCTAACCCTAGCTGCACAAATGAGCTCCTATTTATAGGAGAATCCTGAGGACTGCGAACTTAACATTAAGTTCGCAGTCTCCTTCTTTAAGTGCGCACAGCTAGGTTTTCTACCATAAACTATGCTATAATTACACATCTAACCCTCCAATTCTAACACATAACAAAACATGGTTAAACCTGGTAACTGTGGTCTCATATTAACCCAACAATACTCCCCCTAGACCACAGCTACCAGTGCTACACTATCAATCTATCTCGACATCACTCAACTCCCCCTCTTCTCTTGCTTGACGTGCCGGGAGTGCTTGAACTATGCTTTCTTCAATGATTGGTTCTTCAGTATGAGGTGCTTCAGCATGTGTTTCTTCAGTGGATGTCACTTCAGAGGGTGGCTCTTGAATGAATAACTCAGCTAGATCTACAGTTGTTTGATCTTGCTGAGTCTCTGGAGCTTTGCTTGGAGAGACTGGTGGTACTTGTGAGGGCTCAGGTTCAAGATCAACTGTTGCTGGAGAAGCTTGTGTTTGAACTTCTGGAGTAGCTTCAGCTTCTGATTTCTTTGCAGCAGCAGCAGCAGCAGCAGTAGCTAGCGCTCTGTCATCTTTCGCTTTATCAGCTGCGTTGATCTTCGCCACCAGATCGATCAGTTCTTGCTTTCGCTTCAGCGCTCTTTCCACAGCCCTTCTAAACAAGACAGCTTCCTCAAACAACACATTACCGGCACCAACATTTATCTGATTAGCAAAGAGAGTAGTTAAATCAGATGGATTCAGAGCAAACACGTCCACTGGATCAACTATTCTCAATGCTTCTGTGTCATCTCTCAATTTGATAACGGCTTCACCGGTTCTGCTATCATAAAACCACTTCTTGAAATCTGCCAAAAGCACAGGAAGCTCCGGACGAATGGGAACCCTAGTGACGACATCTGGAGGGTCTATCACATAGGTTATCATTCCCCGTCCGGTTGCAGGATCAATTCTTTTCTTCGACATCCTTCGCCTTGGCTTCTGTGGCTTCCAGTTTTTGAAGTCACGTGCACATTCATCTTCAATAAACACAGACACCATGTCAGCAGTTGTATCCCCAGAATGATTTAGAAATGGTGTTCTGCACATCTCTCGTATGTCCCATCTTGGAAGGGTCTTCAAATTTGGTCGACCCTTGAAGTACTGAATTGCACCTCCCCTTCGCTTCACAAAGAACAGACGCTTAAACCCATCATATCCCCAGCAGACCACTCTTTCTTGATGCGATGCACGAGTATGGTGAATATTCTGGTGAAGGGCAGGAATGGTGATTGGTCTTCTTGGAAACCAACTTGCTCTCTCAGGATCCAATACGTACCCATCAGCCATCTCATACACTGTGTTTTCCGCAGCACCCATTTCTACGAATGTTTCAGGCATCTCGTCTTCACTAATCTCATCTACATCACTCTCTTCCTCCTTTCTTTCTTTCTCCTTTTCTTCTTCCATAAATTTTCCGAAATCAAAGACCTCATCAAACGTCAATTTTGGAACATCGGTACCCTGAGTCTTTAACTCCTCAAGCATATCAAACATCTTCATCTGGACCTCAGTCTGAAACTTAATCAGATAGCGCTGATCTTTAACCACCTTTTCAAGACTTCGGTTCTTGTGCTTCAACTTCTTTAGCTTCTTTCTCAACTCCTGATTATTATAGATTTGATTCTTCAACACACAGATTTCCTTGGCAGCATTCTTTCCCACCTCCTTAGATAACTTCTCATACAATTCTTGATGCACCGGTTTTTGACGAGATGCACCAGGAACTGACGAGGAAGGTACTGATTGCTTCTTTGTGGGAGGCTTGGGAATAGGAGGTCTAGCTGATGAAGCACCAGGCCTGGCAGTAGAGGGCCCTGGCCTGTCAGTGGAAGGCCCAGGTTGACCCTCCATACCAAACATTGACTCCAAAATCGCTTCATTTTCCTCATCTTCTTCTGTCATAACCCTTGGTCTTTCAGACTCGGGCAGCTGTTCTCTCCTCCTTCTTCTTTCTGCCTTTGCAAGTTCAGCACTCTGTCTGGCAGCCTCAGCTAATTCAAGTTCCTCGGGAGTCAATGATTCTCTCCCTTCCTGGAGTAAACCAGTAGGCCTGTTTCTTTTGGTCGGCCTCTGAGGAACTGGATCAGATGCTGCTCTTTTACCAACCGATCTTTCTCGGGCAACTTCTTCAGCAGTGTGCTGAGGCACTGTAGTAGCAGGAACAGTGGTAGCAGGTTCAGTAGGAGCCGGTTCAGTAGGTTCAGGTTCGGTTGCAGCTGGTTGTTGAGTTCTAGAAGCATATTGTCGTCTTCTCTTCATCTCACTGAACAGCTTCATAACAACTGGATAGCGTTGAGCAGAGTACATGCTTTCCAGCATGGGTTCCCAATCAGGTGTGTTGCACTCAGTGAAGAATCGTGCACCCTTGGCAAAGCCGTATTTATCACCAAGGGGCAGATCCTCATGCTGCGAGTTAATCATCATCTGAACAAACCGGGGATACATCGTCCACTTCTTCTTCTCAGCTTGAGCATTCCTCACCATACAATCAAATACCAATCCCGACAGATTAAAGGGCTCATTCTTGCAGACTTTAATCATGGCTGTTGCCCAGTCGGGACTGAGTGCATTATAACCCCCTTTTCGGTGACATAAAGACATCAGGAATACATGACAGATGAGCTTCCAATCTCTGGTTAAATGACTCTTTTTGATATCACCCCTTGCATCGAAGTCTCCTTTGTATCCAAAGTTCAAGAACTCTTGATGAATCACAGTCTTCGGTAAAGATCTGACAGTTTCTGGTCGATCCTGAAATCTTAGAACATTTCTCACTGTGTCTTCTGTGATGATAACTGCCTTGTTTCTGACTGTGGCTTTAATTCTCTTGACACGTGCCACTGTCTCCACTCTAGCAGATCGCCAGAAGTCTTCAATGTGAGAACTGTAAACTTCAACTTGCTGCTCAACTGCATATCCGATCCTGCTTCTCCTGATCCATGCAACAACGTCCCGAAACTTTGAATCATCAGTTTCCAGAATTATCGCCTGGTTGTGCATTCCTCTAGGATCCCATTCAAGAGCCATCTGTTTTGGACACGTGCACGAAAATTAAGTTAGAATTTTGATTTTGAATTTGACTAATGACAGACACTTCATTTTCTTTGACGGACGACGTACTTAGACTAGGTTTGGTTTTAAGTTGGTTTTACGTGTGTTCTTTATTTTATGGATTAGATTTTAACGTGTATATGATATGTTTCGTTTTTCATTTTAATAGTCATTTGAGTCCCGTTTCAGTTTTAAGGATGAATCAGTCAAGTTACGTAGTCCGGTCAAATGTCCTGAAAAGTCAAGTCAATGGTCAAAATTTGTCCAATGTTAAGTCCACAGATTAAGTCCGCAGCCAAATCAAGTGCGCATCTAAGTACTCAGCCTTGACTGAGTACTTATTGCTTGGTACGCAGACATTGGTCATGGAAATCAAGTACGCAGTCTGATGACTTGGGCATGGTAACGGCTTGGAGGATGGTGATCAGGTCTGCGTACTAGACTAGTACGCAGCCACCTAAACTTTCGTTTAGGATTTTAAGTCCACACCCAAGTTCGCAGTTAGTTAGGGTTTTTCATTCTTGATTCATATGAAGCAAGTGCGCATTCATATGAAACAAGTGCGCAGATCTTCAAGTTTTTAAGTGCGCAGTTCTAGAAAACCCCAAACATCAACTGATTTTCTCAGTGTTTCAACCTCAGATCCTGTTTATACACAAAGAAATTGGTTAGAATCATTGAGAACTACCTTTTAATAACACAATCAAACAGAAAAAGAACAGATGAAATGGATCAATGGTGGGGTACAACGGTGGTTAGTGGTGGTTTCAATGAAGAACACGGTGGTCGGGAAGAAGAAGACGGCTGTGAGACGGTGGTGAAAAAATTTAGGGTTTGTAAAAATTTTGGATAAAAAGTTAAAGCAGAGAATAAAGTGCGTATTTATATGAATCAGGTATGGGCCGCGTACTTGACATTTAAGTGCGCAGGCCCATGAGCCCAGTCAAGTACGCGAGCCCAGTTAAGAATTTTAAAGAAAGCCTTTAAGTGCGCAGGCCCAATTGAGAATTTTTTAAAGAAAGCTTTTAAGTGCGCAGGCCCACAATCAACAAAATAGCCTTTTTAACCAAAGATTTGAGTTTAGAGATCAACCGTTTCTCACCTTTTGCATCAAGATCATACTAGTCATACCTGCCAGACCACGTTTCAACTTTCCGTTGGATAGCTGCAGCCCAAGAAAAACTGTCGGTATATTTGTCCACTTAAATCCATGCCTCTCGTCTTTCAACAAGCTTTATGTGATGATCTTTATCATGTTTTGGTAATATTGACGACATGTTAATGGACCCCACTTGTGCCAGGTGTAAGCCTACCAATCCTCAAGGTTTATTGAGATATAATGATGAGAGCTTCAGGTCTATGTTTCCATAAGCAGAGAAGATGATCATTATGTCAATCAGATGATGAGAGCTTCAGGTCTATGTTCCCATAAGCAGAGAAGATGATCATCTGATTGCTTTTTGAGCTATCTATATGTTTGCACTTCACTAACATTGCGTGTCTTTTGTTGCTCATTTTGATTTTGATAGCCCCGCTTTGGTAGCTTGCACTCTTAGGTGTCTTTTGATTGCTTATGCACAAAATTTTCTGTGTCTTTTGATCTCTCAACCTGTGTATGACCGGACTCAGCTTGTGCAAGCCTGAAGCACAGTGGGAATCCAGCACCTCGTGTAGACTTTTAGTTTGTCATCTTTTAGCAGTTTACTCAATTCCAGGCTGAATCTACCGACATGTCGTTGCTTGAAGACACAACGTCCTCTGGGTCCTATTCACATGCTGACAAATATGATTAGTTCCTATCATTTCTTGATTGTTTTTGAAAAAGTTTTTAAAACTTGCAAATTCAGGGATCTACCGGTTTATTTCTCCCCCAAAAATCTTTATTTTATTTTAAAACATAAGATTTTTCTATAATTTATTCACAAAGTAAAGTTTTTTTTTTTTTTTTTTTTTTTTTTTTTTTTAAATTAAATCATTCAAAGTTGATCATTTCTAACCAAGTCACCAACTGACGAAAACGGGTTTTGTCGAAAGCTTTGGTAAAGATATCTGCCTTTTGATCAGCAGTATCGATAGGCAACACCTGTATGTACCCCTTGTCGTGCGCATCGCGAATTGAATGAATCCGAATTTCAATATGTTTAGTTTTCGAATGATCAATTGGATTCTTCACGATGTCACGACAGGCATCATTATCAATGTAGATAGGGGTTCTCATGATATTCAAACCATAATCCAACAGCTGATTTTGGATCCACAACACTTGACAGCAACAACTGGATGCGGCTGTGTACTCAGCTTGAGCAGTAGATATCGACACAGTGGTCTGCTTCTTGCTTTGCCATGACACGAGCCGGTTCCCCAGAAATTGACAGCCACCAGAGACAGACTTTCGGTCAATCCTGCAACCTGCATGATCACTATCAGAGTACGCAATTAGGTCAAAATTGTCACTCTTAGGATACCATAAACCAAGTTTTGGTGTTCCTTTGAGGTAGCGGAAGATTCTTTTGACTGCAGTCTCATGAGATTGCTTTGGATTTGACTGAAAGCGAGCACAGCATCCAACTGCCCACATGATGTCCGGTCTGCTAGCTGTAAGATACATCAAGGAGCCAATCATAGAACGGTAAGTGTGCGGGTTCACAGAAGGTCCTTCAAGATCTGGTACAAGTGTTGTTTGAGCTGCAAAAGGAGTGTTGGATGGTTTGCAATCCGACAGGTTGTACTTCGCCAGAATGTCTCTTGTGTACTTTGCTTGATGGATGAGAATGCCGTCTTCTTTCTGTTGGACTTCGAGACCTAAGAAAAATGATAGTTCTCCCATCATGCTCATTTCAAATTGAGACTTCATGATGCTTTCAAATTCCCTGCACAAATTTTCGTCAGTTGAACCAAAGATAATATCATCAACATAAATCTGAACAAGGATAGAATGTTTGTTGACTTCTTTGGTGAACAAGGTCATGTCGATCTTCCCTCTCGTGTATCCATTTTGTAACAGATATGAGGACAAGGTCTCATACCAAGCTCTGGGAGCTTGATGGAGACCATAGAGAGCCTTGTCCAACTTGTAGTATCTGTTTGGATGGTGAGGGTCTTCGAATCCGGGCGGTTGGCACACATAGACTTCTTCTTTGATTTTCCCATATAAGAAAGCGCTCTTCACGTCCATCTGAAAGACTTTAAAATTTCGATATGAAGCATATGCCAAGAAGATGCGTATGGCTTCAAGTCGAGCGACTGGAGCGAAAACTTCCTCATAGTCAATCCCCTCCTGCTGACGAAATCCTTGAACAACCAGACGAGCTTTGTTCTTGATTACCACGCCACGTTCATCCATCTTGTTGCGAAAAACCCATCTTGTCCCAATAGGATATTTTCCTTCAGGCAGATCAACGAGCTCCCACACTTTGAGCTTTCTGAACTGAAATAGTTCTTCCTGCATGGCCTCAACCCAGCTTGCATCTCTAACTGCATCTTCAATGCTGAAAGGTACGGTTTGAGATAAGAATGCTGAGAGAGCAGTGTTGAGCTTGTCTGTCTGATTTCTGGTAAGAACACCCTCACTGATTGGTCCAATGACATTTTCAATTGGATGGTTCTTAGAAGATTTAAATCCCATATTTTCTTCTTCTTGCACTTGAAGAGGAAGGTTCGAAAGATGATCTCCAGGTGTAGAAGAACTGGATGGATCATTTACAGACTGCTGATTTGAATGTGTTCCTTCAGCATTTGACGTGCTTTCAGGAGTGTTAGAGGTTTCAGCAGTAGTATCACCATTATTAAGTTGAGGAACAATAGGATCAGCAACCAGAGGAGAGAAACGGGTGGTAAACGGTGCGACTTCATCATCAGAAGAGTAGAGAATATTTCCAAAGGGAGAAGAGCTTGTGGCTTGATTTTCAGGAGCTGGTTCTGCATGAGCTTGCTGTTCAGGAATGACAAAGTGATTGAACACAACATCCACATCAAAGAACCAGTCAGGACCGGTTCCAACGTTGGTGGAGTTGGATTCTTGCCAGTCAACATAAAAGGATTCCAGAACCATCTTGGTGCGTTTGTTGTATACTCGATAAGCCTTTTGACTAGACGAGTATCCAACAAAGAAACATTCGTCTCCAACAGCATCAAACTTCATGATATTCTCAAAGTTGTTTAGAAGAGTGCAAGAACATCCAAACGGCCTGAAATAATCAATGAGAGGTTTTCTTTTGAAAAGCAATTCATAAGCTGTTTTCCCACGAGGCTTGACAATCAAGACCCTGTTAAAAACATAACAGGCGGTATTCACAGCTTCTGCCCAGAAGATGATCGGTAACTTAGAGTCAATGAGCATGGTTCTGGCAGCTTCAATAAGTGTACGATTCTTCCTTTCAGCCACTCCATTTTGCTGAGGAGTCCTTGTAGCACTATATTGGAGATGAATTCCTTTCCCGCTGCAGAACGTCACAAAAGTTTGGTTCTTGAATTCTGTTCCATGATCACTTCTGATTGACTTTACTTTCAACTTGATTATATTCTCGATCAAAGGAACGAACAGCATCAAGGTCTCAGCAGCCTCACTCTTGAATTCCAAGAAGTACACCCATGTAAAGCGAGAGAAGTCATCTGTAATCACCAAACAGTAAGACTTTTTACCCAAGCTTTTTACACTGATAGGACCAAAAAGATCCATATGTAATAACTGAAGAGGTGAGTCAATTGAGTTCACTGTTTTGGACTTGTGCGATTTCTTATGTTGTTTACCTTTGGCACATGCTAAACATTTTTCAGAAAAAGGAAATTCCTTAGAAGGAAGACCTCTGACTAGATTAAGTTTAGAAAGTTTGTTTATGTTTTTAAAGTTAACATGACCTAATCGCCTGTGCCATAACAGTGACTCTGACTCGGATGCCTTTGACAATAAACAAGTCATTGGTTGTTCAGACTTGGCATCCCTCATGTTTATCACATAAGTATTGTTTTGTCTGGGGGCTTTTAGCATGATCATGTCGGTGGATGGTTTGAATCCTGGCTTTAGGAAGATGCATTCCATGTCGTTAAACAACACTGAGATTCCTTTGTCACAGACTTGTGATACACTCAATAGATTGTAGCACAGTTCTGGAACATAGTTGACGTCCTCAAGTGTTAGTGCGTCAGAGACTACATCTCCTATGCCAACGATCTTTCCACCCTTCTCATTCCCAGCAAACGCTACAAATTCTCCATCGATGAACCGATAGTTCTTGAGGAGTTCTTTCAATCCTGTCATGTGTCTTGAAGCGCCGCTGTCGACATGCCATAGATATCTCATGAGAGCTATCAGCCATTTTTGTAATTTATTCTGCACATACATAAACAAAAGAGAAACAAAGCTAAACTAAAGAAAATCTATGTACAGTGGTGATTCTGCCTGAAACTTAAGTAACTTTGGGAATCCAAGTTTGTTTAAGTTTTGATCTGTCATGGTTTTCTCCCAAAGTTGACTCTTGTTTCTTCCAAATTTGTGTATTTTTAACAAAACTTTTTACGGTTTCTTGAAGATTTCTTAATTGATCCGAAAAAGAGTTTTGTGTTTTGACATCTTTTTGTGATTTAGGTTTTATGTGACAGTTCTTGACCACGTGACCCTCTTTTCCACATCTGAAGCATTTAGAATGCTTAGGCTTGATCTTAGGAGAAGATCTGGATGATGATGGTTGTGATGTTCTTTTCTTGATCTTGTTTGATCTTGAGCTTTCGGTTGAGCTTGATTCTTCCCTGTTGCTACTTGATTCTTCATTGATGTCCAGATTAGTTAAGCTGCAGCTGCTCTCTGTATCACTCAGTGATTCTTCAGAACTTGAGGTACCTGTTTCACTTTGTGATTCTTCAGAACCTGATACATCTGTGGATGAGGGGATAAATTCTGGGATTTCCTCAGTGAGAAATTTCCCAAACCTGTTACGCTTAAGTTCTGGCACAAACACAGATGGTTTGACCACATGATTATCATCAGAGAATGCAGCATTAAGATCAACACACACAGGAATAACATTTTCAACACAAACATTAGATCGTTTGATAGGAGGCTTCCTATCATCGGGAGCCATAGCCCCTTTCAAATCAAGTTTACAGTCATCCAACCTAGTTAAACTATTACAGTCATCCATCCTAGGCAAACTATTACAGTCATCCGATTTAGTTAAAGTTTTACATTCATCCAAAATAGAATTGTTTTTCGAATTTTCATTGTTCCAGATAAACCAATTCACTGTTGAGTAATTGGCACCCGGATGTCCTAAACCCACTGTCTGGCCACCACAACACACATCATCCTCCACCTGAGCCTGTTGGGTCACATCTGCAGTACTTTTACTTATGTTAGTATTTGACTCAGATTCATCACATTCATTTTCAAAAAGGTCATTTTTTGGATGAGGTGATGGAATGGGTATGTATTCACTTTGGCTCAAGGGTAAGAATAGAGATCTTTCGATTCCATTCTTATCCTTATACCCAATTCCATCCTTTACGAATGATTGTCTTCCACATTCGATTATATCAGCTTGAGCCCGTTTGCTCACATTCCATTTATCCACAACAATTTGAAGACGAGTTGTCTCATTTCTAGATTTCTCTAGTTTTGAGGTTAAATCGTTTATCAGAAAATCTTTCTTAAGCACAAATTCTTTTAAAGTTTGCATTTCAGCTAGAGTTGCATTTAACTTTCGCTGATATGCCCACTCATTTTCTTTCATTTCAGTATTTATCTTACGAATGTCATCCATTTCTCTTAAAACTCGTCTGTTGTGTGATAAACAGTATGCGACAGCTGTAACACACCTAGGTGAGCACAGTTTAGATTTAATTTCTAAAGGAATATTTACCATGTCCCTTTCCTCAGCTTTCTTAGAAGAACTTTTCACCTCCTCAGCGACCTTCTCAGATGAAGTCTTCTCAGCTATCAGCGCCTCCTCTCTCTTCTCATCATTCACCTTCTCATCAGTCAACACACTCTTCAGCCCGGCATACTTCTGCATTTCCCCCTTTAGAACCTCAGCAGACGATCCTTCAACAGAGTTTACACCACTTGAAGATTTGGTGCAGATTGTGGCCATCAGGGCTTTGTTAACTTCAACCTCAGCAGCAGCAGCCTCTTCTCCCCAGTCGAAGTCTTCAACAACCAAGGCCTTTTGTGGCTCCTTATCATTTCCCTCATTGCCATCGGTTATGGCCACCAACCTCTTTGCAGGCTTAATTTCAGCTTGGTTCAGTGTGGGGCATTCGTACTTGAAATGCCCGAGGACCTTGCAGTTGTAGCACCTGATCTTGGACTTATCAAACCCAGCCTTTCCCATACCAACTCTTCTTCCGGTTCTATCTTGAAAACGCTTCACTCGTAAAGTGATCATAGCCATCTGCCATTTCAGATCCATCTCTTCCATGTCATCTGGGTCAACCTGATACATATCCTCTGGGGACATCATCTCATTTTTAATCTCTCCTGTCTTCAACGCTTCAAAACTGCTCATGAAAGAGTTGAACAGTTCCACATGTTCAGCAGCCAGTTTAGCAGCCTGTGGATTTAGAGTCTTTGCAGCCCTTTCAGGATACATTGGAGCTTTCCCAGAACTTGAACTACCAATCCCTGCAGAATCCACATACGAATGCAACGAACTTGAACTCATATCACCAATTGGGGCCATCAAAGCCAGATTCTTCATAGCACTGCTGGAAGTCAATTTCGGGACAGTCTGATTCATTTCTCTTTTGGTGATGTCCATCTCAAATGATTTCAGAGTGTTAATGAGATCTGCCAAAGTAGACTGAGCATCCAAGTAGTCCTTTTTGATCAACATACATTGGACACTCCACTCCTTTGGGAGAGAATCGAGCAGCTTCTTGATGGAGTTGCGGTTGTTTACAGGAATACCCGCTTTCTTCATCTTGGTCAACAAATTCATGAACCTGTCAATGTGTGAAGACAGGCTCTCACCACGGATACTTCCAAACATGTCGTACTCCTTTTGAATCATATCTTGTTTGTTTTGCCTCATCTCAGCATTGCCTTCATAATACTCACTCAGAGCAAACCACAGATCGTGCGCCGATCCGTATTCTTCAAACATATTGTAAACATCATTTGACAAAGCCATGGTGAGAGCACCGTAGGCTTTGTGATCTCTCTGCAGCAGTTGTTTGTCGAGATCAGTGTATGTGGTGGGATCAGTGTTGAACACTTCTCCAGCATCAGTGGTTCTGGTGGGAATGTGAGGTCCGAGCTGGACTGAGTTCCATTGGGTGTGATCGTTGACAAAGTAGAAAGCTTTCATTCTGTTCTTCCATGTCCCATAATCTTCTGCACCCATCAACTTGGGAATACGTGTTATAGTGCCGGTTTCAAGTTCAGCTTGAGTTATGGGGTTAACTTGGAATGAGTTGTTACCAGACATGATTTAAGATTGATTTTAGGTTGATTTTAGATTGATTTTAGGGTTGTGATTGAATTGATTAGCAAGTTATAGTCCAAAGTCCTTGAAAAGTCAAAACAGTCCACAAGTACGCAGGTAAGTACGCACTCAGCTCAAGTTCACAGTTTGCAGTCTAAGTTCGCAGTTCTTGGAAACCTGAAACAAGTAAACAGCAAAGATAAGTCCCTGATTCTCCTGTTAAGTACGCAGTCCCTGTAGCACACACACTTTGGCTTAAGTTCGCAGTTCAGCCAAGTCAGAGCAGCACAAGTACTCAGTCTTGACTGATCAGCCTGCGCACTTGTACAAGTACGCAGACACTTAAACTCTCGTTTAAGATTTAAGTTCGCAGTAACCCTAGCCAAGTGCTCAGAAAATGCACCTTTTCAGTAAGTTCGCACATCAACTAGAGATTTCAGATAAGTATGCAGAAACCCTAGTTGTGGTGCCAGGAGAGAGAAAGCTATAAAGCCTTGTGTAAATTTAAGTGCTCACACAGACACAAGTGCACACACTTTTGGATTAAGTGCGCAGCTGTGGCTGTTAATAAGTGCACACCTTGAAATATCAAGTATGCAACTTATGAGCTAAGTACTCACTTTTGAAACAAGTACTCACAAGCATGAAACAAGTTCACACTTTATGAGTTAAGTACGCACAAATAAGTACTCACTTTTTGAAATAAGTACTCAACTTTTGAGACAAGTACTCACATGCAAGAAACAAGTACTCACAGTCAAGAAACAAGTTCACAAATTATGAGCTAAGTTCGCACTGCTAAGTGCGCAGACTCGGCTGATGAGTTTTTTAACTTTCCAAAAACATGTCCAAGAGATTTTCAATTGTTTTGAAGCTCTTGAATGATGTTTCTACTAAAGATAATAACTTTTAAACACCTTAGAAACACTTTTCACGAGATTTTAAGGCAAAACAATGAAAATATTCAAACTTTGATAAACACCAAAAAGTTTTTAAAACTTGATAGTAAAACTAACAAGGAGGGTTTTGATATCTTTAGATAGATACAATCTCGAGCACAGAGGCTCTGATACCAAATTGTAGTCCCAAAATACTAGATCTTAAGAGTGCACAAGATTGTTATCAACTAGAAACACCTATTTATTAGGTGTTTTAGTTGATTAATCAAGAAAACTAAAGAACTAGATGAAGATTATAGAAACCGACACACAAGAAACATAAAGACACGATTCCATTAATGATATCTGCTGTGAACAACCATGGAATACAATAAGTTCGCACTATTCTAGATAAGTTCGCACCTTTACAACTTGTGCTCTCAAAGATACATCAAAAACCCTAACCCTAGCTGCACAAATGAGCTCCTATTTATAGGAGAATCCTGAGGACTGCGAACTTAACATTAAGTTCGCAGTCTCCTTCTTTAAGTGCGCACAGCTAGGTTTTCTACCATAAACTATGCTATAATTACACATCTAACCCTCCAATTCTAACACATAACAAAACATGGTTAAACCTGGTAACTGTGGTCTCATATTAACCCAACAATGCTGATATCGTTGATTGCTCAAGGCAATCATTTGTAAAAGATGGAATTGGGTATAAGGATAAGAATGGAATCGAAAGATCACTATTCTTACCCTTGAGCCGAAGTGAATACATACCCATTCCAACACCTCATCCTAAAAATGATCTTTTTGAAAACAAATGTGATGAATCTGAGTCAAATGCTAACATAAGTAAAAGCGATGCAGATGTGACCCAACAAGGTCGGGTGGAAGATGATGAGAGTTGTGGTGGGCAGACAATGGGGTTAGGACATCCAGGTGCCAATTACTCCACAGTGAATTGGTTCATCTGGAACAATGAAAAGTCTAAAAACAATTTGATTTCGGATGACTGTAATACTTTAATTAATATGGATGAATGTAATAGTTTATCTAGGATGGATAACTGTAATAGTTTATCTAGGCCGGATAACTGTATTAACTTGACTTCTAAACTAGATTTAAAGGGTGCTGTGGCCCCTGATGATAGGAAGAATCCTATCAGACGTTCAAATGTTTGTGTTAATGATGTTATGCCTGTTTGTGTTGATCTTAATGCTGCATTCTCTGATGATAAACATACGTGTAAACCACCTATGTTTGTACCAGAACTAAAGTTTAACAGGTTTGGGAAATTTCTCACTGAGGAAATCCCAGAGTTTATCCCTTCATCCACAGATGTATCAGGTTCTGAAGAATCACAAAGTGAAACAGGTAACTCAAGTTCTGAAGAATCACTAAGTGATACAGAGAGCAACATCAGCATACCTGACTGCAACACAAATGAAGAATCAAGTAGCAGCAAGGATGAATCATGTTCAAGAGAAAGCTCCTGCTCAAACAAAATCAAGAAAAGAACATCACAATCATCATCATCCAGATCTTCTCCAAAGATCAAGCCTAAACACTCAAAATGCTTTAGATGTGGAAAAGAAGGACATGTGGTCAAAAAGTGTCATTTAAAACCTAAACCACAAAATGATGTCAAAACTCAAAACTCTTTTTCTGATCAGATCAAAAATCTTCAAGAAACAGTAAAAAGTTTTGTTAAAACCACACAATTTTGGAAGAGAAAAGAGTCAATGATGGGTGAAAATCACGATAGATCAAAACTAAAACAAACTTGGATTCCCAAAGTCACTTGATTAAATGTCTGAGTCGTGATTGTACATAGATTTTCTTTAGTTTATCTTTGTATATTATTATTTTTTATATAATTTTTTTTTGAGCTGGATGCTGTGCTCGCTTTCAGTCAAATCCCAAGCAATCTCATGACACTGCAGTCAAAAGAATCTTCCGCTACCTCAAAGGAACACCAAAGCTTGGTTTATGGTATCCTAAGAGTGATAATTTTGATTTAATCGCTTACTCTGATAGTGGTCATGCAGGTTGTAGAATTGATAGAGAATTTGTCTCTGGTGGTTGCAAATTTTTGGGGAATCGGCTTGTATCTTGGCAAAGCAAAATGCAGATAATAGTGTTTATCTCCACTGATGAAGCCGAGTACACTGTTGCGTCCAGTTGTTGATGTCAAGCTTTGTGGATCCAAAATCAGTTGCTGGATTACGGTTTGAATGTCATGAAAACCCCAATCTTCATTGATAATGATGCTTGTCGTGACATCGTGAAGAATCCTATCGACCACTATATATTGAGATCAGGATTCACTCTATTCGCGATGCTCACGATAAAGGATACATTCAAGTGTTATCCATTGATACTGCTGATCAAAAGGCAGATATCCTCACAAAGGCTTTTGACGAAACTCGTTTCCTCCAATTGGTCACTTGGCTGGAAATGATAAATTTTGAGTGAACTCACATTATGTCATGGTGTTAAAAATAAAAAAAAAATAAAAAAAATAAAAAAAAATCCTATTTTCATACTAAACAAGATTTTTGGGGGAGAAAGTATATCTCTATTGCAAATTAACAAGAAATGATAGGGACTAATCATATTTTGTCAGCATGTGAATAGGATCCAGAGGATGTTGCGGCTTCAAGCAACGACATGTCGGTAGATTCAGCTTGGAATCGAGTAAACTGCTAATAGGTGATTAACAGAATAGATCTACACGGAAAGCTGGATTCCCACTGTGTTTTAGGTCTGCACAAGCTGAGTCCGGTCATACACAGGTTGAGAGATCAAAAGACACAGAAAATTTTGTGCATATGTAATCAAAAGACACCTAAGTGTGCAAGCTACCAATGCGGGGCTATTCAAACAAATGAGCAACAAAAGACACGCAATGTTAGTGACGTGCAAACATATAGATAGCTCAAAAAGCAATCAGATGATCATCTTCTCTGTTATGGGAACATAGACCTGAAGCTCTCATCATCTGATTGACATAATGATCATCTTCTCTGTTATGTGTAAACATAGACCTGAAGCTCTCATCATTATATCTCAATAAACCTTGAGGATTGGTAGGCTTATACCTAGCACAAGTGGGGTCCACTAACTTTCCGTCAATATTACCAAAACATGATAAATCTCATCACCAAACGTATGTTGAAAGACGAGAGGCATGGATTTAAGTGGACAAACATACCGACAGTTTTTCTTGGGCTGCAGCTATCCAACGGAAAGTTGAAATGTGATCTGGCAGGTATGGTTAGTATGATCTTGTATGCAAAAGGTGAGAAACAGTTAACCCCTCCTTGTTGTGTTTGTTTTTATTAAAATATAAAAAGTTTAGGCGGAGTATTAAAATATGTGTTAGAATGTGAGATGTGTTTATTGCATATAATCCTGATCATCATCCAGTCTGTGATCAAGAACAGTGCAGGGGACTAGATTGTGAGATTCTTCGATCTGGTAGATGTATTCATGTTTTATCTGTTAGAGTTGATGTAGCTGTTTGGGAACACATTCAGAGTTGGAGCCGGTTAGACACTGCTGGAAGAAGGAATGCTATTTCAAAGAGCAGTAGATCCTGCTAAAGAAAGGAAGCTGGAGATGCTAGAAATTTTGGAAATGATCAAGGCTGCAGACAAAGAGAAGGAGCTTGGAGACAAAGACAAGGAAATTGCTAACAAAGACAAAGCTGACAATTAAAGAAAAGCAGCCAGAAACTCTGAAGCTCCAGAAGTGATAGTTCCAAAACAACCAGTGCGGGTAAAGCAGGAAGAAGGTGAATCGAGTGATATCTCGGTTTGAAGCTAACAGATGAAGATCTGGTATCTGTGGTCTAGGGGGAGTATTGTTGGGTTCAGTTGAGACCACAGTTACCAGAACAAAGACTTTTGGTAGCTTTTTTGTAGTTTGATAGTTAGAGGACTAGTTATGTAATTCTTTGTTAGTTTATGTGTAAACCCTAGAGTGTGAACTTAAGGGAAGGGCCCTGCGAACTTAATGTTAAGTTCGCAGTCCATCAGGTGCTCACTATATAAAGTTCACTCATATGCACACTCTAGGTTAGGGTTTTTGTTATATCTTTGAGAGCACAAGTTGAAGGTGCGAACTTATCTAGTGTAATCCATGGTTGTTCACAGCTGAAATCTTTAATGGAATCGTGTCTTTATGTTTCTTGTGTGTCGGTTTTTATAATCTTCATCTAGTTCTTTAACTTGTCTTGATTAATCAACTAAAACACCTAACAAATAGGTGTTTCTAGTTGATAACAATCTAGTGCACACTTAAGATCTAGTAATTTTGGGACTACATTTATTTGCCACATGTAGTGGTCAATCTAATTACTAACATGATCATTATTGCATTTTTTATTATCAATCTCAATATTAACTTGGCTATTATTATAATCTTTGATGGTTGATCACATCATGACCATCAATGCAACTTTCTCATTTATCTCCATGATTTAACATTCACAATATCCATAGAAACTATATACAATTTCAACATTTTAGATACCATATTATAAAACAGTTATATGCTACCCATCTATTATGTGATTGTCATAATCTTGAAATAAGCTACAAGTCGTTATTAATAGTCTTGACATCTTGAATCACCAAAAGCTATTAATGGTTTAGCTTAAACCAAAGAAATTGAATCAACTTTATTAGCAACTAATGTCTCTTTAATCCCACATTGGTGTTTCATGATTAAGAGATAAATAATATTATTATAATGACATATTAATAGCATATAATGACTACAAAGCATACTTTATGATTGCTTGACATCAAATTAATACATTAATGGAATGTAAATGGCAAATTAGACATTCTGTATAAAAGATAAATTAATGCATATGAAACAATTGATTTTATGAATGAAAAATTGAAGATACAAATTTAATATAATACTAAAAGGGATTAAATTAAATTTATAAAATAAGCTATCATTTCATTAATCACCTCGTTTTCATTTCTTTCTTTATCGTGTCACAAAGATGTAGAGACTTATTTATGTAACATGCCATGATATATAATACAAATTAATAATATACCAATTTTACTTAAAAGAGCATACATATTTTTCAGCTTTTATTAATACACTTTTCAATGTCTTAGAAAATCTCTCTCTCTTTTTTTTAAAAAATTCTTATTTTGATGGTAAAGAATTGTCATACAAGTGAACAACACATCCGCATAATTTTTTTTATCTAAACTTATAGGAATTGCAATAGAACTAATGTTTTGCAAATAAAAAAAATTCTAACATAACCCAATATTGTATGAATTATGATATGGATTTTGTTTGAAACAAACTCGAGCTACCTAATCATAATATGATCCACTTCAAAAGCAATTCGTGCTGATAACGTGTAGTAAAACAACGGCCTACTAGCATACAGAATATAAGAACTATGAACAAAGATTAAGGGAAGATTTAGAGAGGGATAGAAGAGAGAAGTCTTATTCATTGAGTGTATATGATACAATATACATAAGCCACTATTTATAGGCTATACAACTAATACAAATATAATGAATAGATGCAGGTTATGCATATAGAGAGTCACCACATTATTAGTGCATTCATAACAGATTTTATAATCTATAGTATAAATAACAAAGTATATAAAAGTTATGCACATTTAAGCATAGATAGTTTAACCAACGACTACTAATTTTTCCTAATTTTTCCTATTTGCCCATGTCACCCATGAAAAGCGTTAATTTGAGTACACATGGACATCCCTTCATTTTAGCCATTAACTTACATTCAAGGTTGAAACTTATTACACTTTTTAGCATATTTCATGGTTGGTATTATCTAGACAGTCCCCTTAGAAACCCTAGATATCCTCCTGGACGGACCGTGGAGAAAAAATAAATGGAAAAAGACGTGACGCGGAGGCCACAATGGGTCGTGGTTGATCAAAAAGGTCAAAAAAGACGGGCCATGGAGGCCCCCACGGTCCATCTTCGTACGAGGTGTCATTCTGAACTCCCTGCAAAATCAGGGAGTTCAGACTGAAACTTCTGAAATAGGTGCATCACCACGGGCTGTGGAGGCCCCTACGGTCCGTAAAAAATGTGTTAGGTTTGCACATTTAAACCCTAGACGGCCCATCGAGGCCTCCATGACCTGTCTTTTTTTACAATTTAACATAAACGGGAGCATCTTCTTTCTCATTTCAAACAAACATTCAAACATCACCACCACTATTCCCTAGGCCCATCACGACTTCCCGGTCTCACGATGTCATATTTGCATAGTTTTTCAACCGATGACCTGTCTCCGAACGAGTCTTATGTCTCTAAAAGCGTTTTCAGACCCGGGGTTCAAGTTAGTGACGAAGAGGTTAAATCCGGGGTTCGTAGTAATGACAGGAAGATGCTGCGCGATCTGAACCAGGAATATGTAGAGGAAGAGGAGTCATTTTTCGTGCCACCAAGCTACCCGCAGTACACATACGGGACTTACCATTCGCGCGGGAGTGGTGCTAAGGACTTCGAGGAAGGTGATAACGACTTTGAGGAAGATGATGACAACAAAATAGATGCTTTTGAAGGTGTTGACATAAAAGTGGAACCTAACCCGGATGTTTCGTATGAAACCGATCAGGTGCGTTTATTTATTTACACTAGTATATATTTACATGTTTTATGGTTTGTTGGATTAAAGTAGTATATATTTACAGTGGTATATAATATAGACTAGACTCTTATATAAATTTCCAGGTATTCGGGTCTATTGAAGAGTTGAAGCAATGGGCTTACGATAGAGCCCTTGCTAGTGGTTACGTCCTAGTGACCGGACGTTCTATTTCAAAAGGCAAGAGATATTATGCAAAAAAAATAAGATATGGCTAAGATGCGACCGCGGTGGCGAAAACCAAAGTACAGCCAAAGTACAGGTTTCGGGTAACAAAAAGGTTAACTGTCCATTTAAGTTGGTAGGGAGGCTAGGCAAGGATGGTTGGAAGTTGGAGGTAAGTCCCGAATCATAACCACGACCCTTTTAAACATGTTGAGGGTCACGGTTTTGCTAGGAGGCTGACACAACTTGAAGAAAAGATGGTGGAAAGGCTTTATTTTCAGGGCCTGTAACCACCAAACATACATTTGGCCATTAGAGAACAAAACATGAATAGTGTATGCATTCTACGAGACATACACAATACCATAAGCAAGATTGAACACACAATGTACGGCGAGAAAACTCCAATGCAGGTATTATGATTAAATATTATTATGGATGTTAAATATTAAATATTGTTATTATTATTGTTATGCAGATACTTGAGAGTCTCTTGGTCGAAAAGAAATTTACTTACTACACCCGGCAGAATCCGGAGACAGATGTTGTTGAGGATATTTTCTTTTTACACAGGGTCTTGTACAATCTCTGGCGTGCCTTCCCACATGTGTTGTTGATCGACGCCACCTACAGAACGAATGAGTACAGAATCCCGTTTGTTCAAATTGTGGGTGTGACATCGACAGACTTGTCGTTTTGTATCACCCATGCATTTATCATTAAAGAGAAAATGAGTAACTACGTATGGGTGCTACAGAGGCTCAGAGATTTGCTGGAAGAGTGTATGAAGCCACGTGTAATTGTTACAGATAGAGATCTGACTCTAATGAATGCATGTGCTACAGTTTTCCCAAATGCTTCGAAGTTTCTATGCAGGTAGCACATCTCACAAAATATTGTTATTATTATTATTATTATTATTATTATTATTATTACTACTATTATTATTATTGCTATGCAGGTTTCATATTCAACAAAATATTGCAAAGTATTATAAAGCAGGATTTTCAAAAGAAGATTGGAATATATTTTTGCAATCTTGGGCTCGACTGTGTAAATCTCCTGATCCAGATTATTATGTATACAACCTTAACCGGCTCTACCAACGACTGTGTCAGGATGGTCGAAAGGGTATATATTTTAATTTTTTGCTTTAAAAGTGTACATATTTTCTTTATTGACGTCATTATTCTATTTTTTACAGAGGTTTATGACTACAAGCATGAAGTTTGGCTCAAAGATTATAAAGAAATGTTTGTGCAAGCATGGACACACACAAACCTTACATTTGGTCAGGTTACGACCAACAAAGTTGCGAGTCAACATGCAAAGATTAAGAGATACAATAAGGGCCCAAACAGCTCGCTCCACGCGCTTGTGATGAAAATAGACAAAGTTATGGAGTCACAGCGCATAGCGGTAAACTACTCGTTCGAAGTCAGTCGATCACAGAGAATATGGCACCATAACTTACCGATGTTTCAAAACATACTCGGTAGGGTTTCCCATACAACACTCGATACGTTGTCCCTCGAGCTCAATAAGATACACTATTTCAGGGAAACTAAGAAGACTTGTAATCACCAACTTATGGCGAGTTTTGGATTGCCATGTGCCTGTCGACTGGATTAGTATGAAAGAAGAGGTAACATCATTTTTTTAGACTTATTGTTATTATAAGGATATAATAGTAAAATTTATAAATGTTTGAAGCGTTTTGTAGACGACTTGTGTTTTCTGGTTCGTACAAAAACAAAGGAAACTCTGCCGAAATTTTTATAAAAATCCGAAACGTTTTTATTTTGTTTAGGCGTTTTTGTAGATTATTGATTGTTGTTGTGATTGAATATATATCAGGTATACAAGTATCACTGGCTGAGATCGATGTCTTCTGGACACGACTTGACTATATGCCAGAAGAAGCTGAGACTCCCAAGTGTCACTTTCAGCGGGAAATGGATGCATTCAGTGAGCAACTAAAGTAGCAACCGCCGCAAGTGAAAAAAAGCATGTTGCAGAAAATGAAGGAGGTGTTGAATCTAATAATGACTAAACATAAACCTCTTGAGGTACAAACCTATACTCGTGGACGGCCAACAACAAGTGAAAAACAAAAAAGGAGGATAAGGTTGCGGTTATTATTATTATTATTATTATTATTATTATTATTATTATTATTATTATTATTATTATTATTATTATTATTATATAAATTTTTCAACATAGGGGAAACAGCCGTTCAGAAGAGGTAAACAATCAAAGGACAACCCGACTATTTACGATAAAGATTTTCCACTGTTAGTAAGGGAGATGTACAAACTAATGATAGATACATTCATACATGCATACATATTTATACACATATTAAATCTCACTGTTTGACGGTTACAGGTACAAACTCGTCATCGACATGTTTAAGATATGGCTTCCATCTACATATCATAAATACATTACAAACATTCGAAATGTCCTTGGAGACGGTAACTGTGGGTTCGGATCCGTAGCTGTGTGTTTAGGGTGGGAAGACGAGATGTGGCGCTTCATCCGCACACAGCTTATGGTGGAGATGGATGATAACAGAGACCGGTGGGAGCCAATTTTTAACAGTGTAGATCACAATTGGTACGACTCACTATACAGGTCATTAAATTGGACTGGAGTGGGACAAGCCCCGGACACCCATTGGATGGAGATGCCCTCCATAGGATGCTGATTGCTCAGAAATTTGGGGTGGTTGTTCAATTTTTATCTCCGGGTGGTCACAGTGAGACTTACTTCCCTATGTTCGATGGTCCAGGCAATATTGAAGACCATGCGTTCATATCATTTGCTTTGGTTAAAAAAACCATTACATCGTGGTTGAGTTAGCAAAAGGCGCTCCAATGCCAAAACTGAATAGGCAATGGAGTAAATTTTGATATGAACAGGCAAGTGAGTGGGAGACGTTATATGAAAATCATATACAAAGGGTGCGTAAAAGAACAAAATACTTTGACTTAACCTAGCTTATCGTATGTTATTGTTTTTTTATCATGTATACTGAATTATTTAACGTAAAAAATTTGTTGCATAGGCTAATTTATACTTATGATAAGAATGTACGTTTTTTTATAAAAAACACAAATATCAAGATTAAAATATATAAAACACACAAAAAAATAAAAAAAATTGGATCTCATTTGGTCGTGGAGGCCAAAAATGTAAAAAAGACGGGTCGTGGAGGCCCCCACGGTCTGTCCTCTTAAGCTCTCCACGTCCCGTCTAGCCCATAACGGACAGTGGAAAGACCAAGCTTCCCGGGGAAGCTTTGTTTAATATAAAATTTAAAAAAAAATTATAAGTGTCCACTGACCATGGAGGCCTCAACGGTCCGTGGAAGATCCCAGAATTCATCAAAATGGGCGGTCAATTCAATTAGGTTTTATTGTTCTTTTTCCCTCTCCTCCACGAGCCACCTCCTCCTCCACGATCCACCACCCTCCTCCATCATCCTCCACGATCCACCACCCTCCTCCACCTCCTCTCTATCTCCCTGTCTCTCTCGCCTCTTCTACATCCCTACCACCACCGTCGCAACCACCATCCTCACCACCACAACCACCGTCTACCTCCTCTACATCACCACCACCACATCCGTCCTCCTCTACATCACCACCACCATCACAAGTATTATTATTGTTATTGTTATTGTTATTATTAATATTACTATTACTATTACTATTACTATTACTATTATTATTATTATTATTATTATTATTATTATTATTATTATTATTGCAAATTGTGAAAGAGATTATATGTGATTACTATGGATTGATGTTTATAGGTTACATGATGATCTTGTTATTGGTTTTGGTATCTTTTGGTTGATGTTTGTTACATGGTAAATATAGGGTAACTAGCTTTAGGTTGTTCTAATTATCATGCTTAGAAACTAGACTTCAACACAGCAAACAGAAACAATATTTTATTGAACTGTAGGATTTTCTAGGCCATACTACCTTAACTTGTTTTAAACATAAAGGCGACATAAGGCGCGCCTTTATGTTTAAGATAAAGCGCCTCTTATGTTGGCGCACCCTATGTTGACCAATTAAACATTTAGAATCATTAACATCAACACCAAGTCAAACCAACAAAAATCTTTCACTGCAGCAATGAATCCTCCACTCCTGCTCTATTTCTTCTTCTTCACTGTAATAAGTTAGTTAATGAGCATTGTAACTTATGTTGATTTAGTTTTTGTATGTGACATTGTGACCTATTCATTTGTACCTTTTAATAAGTTAGTTATGACTATTTTAAGCCACTTCATCACATGATAGCGCGCCAACATAAGGCGCACCTTATGTTTAACATAAAGGTGCGCCAACATAAACATGCGCGCCTTATGTTAAACATAAAGGCGCACCTTATGTTTAACATAAGATGTTAAATATTCACTTGTTAAAGTAACTTGATTGTTTTGGGATATTATAGACGACTTGTGTTGTCTGGTTCGTACAGAAACTGAGGGAGCTCTGCCGAAATTTTTATAAAAATCCGAAGCGTTTTAGGTTATTTTGTAGATTATTGATTGTTGTTGTGATAATGATCTTTGTGTTTGTTTTGTTTTGCAGATATGGCAAACGCTAACCAGCCTGCAGATGGGGATCCTCTAGCACTGGATAATATGGAAGATTGGGTATACATGCTCGACTACGATCCTTATGAGATCGCCCGCTGGGAGAAGTTGCAGTCACATCCGGTATACCCTTCACGTGGAGTTGACGGGGATGCACTTTGGGCGATCGGTGTTGCGTAGAGGTTTATGGAGTGGATCCCGACGACAACCCTTGGGATCGTATGTTTACTGACCTCCACCAGGATGCGTATCGGCCCATTACGATCGAGTTCATCTCTAAATTCCGCTATGATCCACTCCCAGCCGGTGCGGATCCCGATTCCGAGCATGATCCTGAGGTACGATTCAGGTTATTTGGAGAGCTCTACACATATTCGATGGACGAGTGGGCTACGACTTGATTCTGGTACAGAGAGGACGAGCTCGTCCAGGATATGTACACTACAGGCTTGACCAAATTGCCAGACGACATGCTGATGGCGTGGTGGCCCACTATCGGTGGTCCAGAGTATGGGGCGGACGGCGAGAGGTATTGTTATTATTTTCAAAACATTATTCTTATTATTGTGTAGTTTTAAGTGGCGTTTTATGTTAAACATAAGGCGCACCTTATGTTTAAACATAGGCCCGCTTTATGTTTAATAGTTTTGTTAATACATTGTTTAGATAGTTTGTATCTGTATAGAATTGATTGTTTTGGGATTTTGTAGACGACTTGTGTTGTCTGGTTCGTACAAAAACAGTGGAAACTATGCCGAAAAGTTTATAATGTTATTATTATACTGTGCAGGTCGGATAGGGCTAGCAACATCCGGGACACTTTGATTCGTTACATACACCGTTTGGTTACCTGGTCTATTGCGGGACGGTGTACCTGTAACGAAAGGGTCAATCAGATCGACCTTTTCTATCTGTACTGCATCCTCAGAGGTAGGCCGGTTGCGCTGCAAAGGTGCTTTGCTGAGTACATTGTTGGCTACCCTCTTAGGCATGCAGTGAGGGGTATTCCGGTCGGGGGGATCATCACCGCCATAGCGTTGCGTGTTTGCCCGGCCGACTTGTGGACTCGTATTGAGGATCAGAGTTTACACCTCCGATGAGGCCCAGGTATGATTATTATTTATTTATTATTTATTTTAATTTATTGTTATTTAATATTATTATTATTGTTGTGTGTTTCAGGCCGCTAAATATACATACTATGCAGCAGATAAAGGTGGCGGCCAAGGTCCCGCGTAGCAATCCACCCGCATATTACTAGCGCGCTTGGGGTCCAGCTGGCGCACGTGGCGAGCATTTTGTACCACAGCCGCCGGTACATATTGAGTGGTCGCTTGCCGAGGAGGTTCAGATGCCACACGATGGCGACGGCGATCCACCGGTGGATGTAGAGATGGTGGATGTTGCCCTTATGCCCGACAGCACGCTGCCCGCGTTTATCACGCCGTTAGGTTGCCTGATACCACGAACCAGATACTTCAACAGGTTCTGGATCAGATGGGGTCAACGAGGACTGATATTCGGCAGGAGATGCAGGCTCGTATTCGGCAGGAGATGCAGGAGATGCGGGCTTATATGCGGTGGTTGTTAGAGAGCGAGAATGAGAGACGAGTACACGCGAGTTTGGCGCCGCGTACCCTTCAGGGTGGGCGTCCACCAGTCAGCAGTTCGATCCGTCCGTTGTATATCAGGGGTCGGGTCATTAGTTGTTTGTTTATTTGGATTTTATTATTGTATTAGCAGTATGCTTTATTATGTTTAGTTGTTTGTTTGTTTGGATAATATTATTGTATGTAAATGCTTGAATATTATGTTTTATTTTGTTTTATTGTTCGTATCTTATGTTTTGTTTAGTTCGGCAACATAAACGTTAATGTTCACGCAACGACTATTATATCATTTTTTATAAGGATAATTCTTGTTGTAGTTTAAAAATAACATCGATCCTATAAAAAAACAAACATTCATATTTACATCTATAACTCATCTTAAACACCCGCACTACACTTCTGTTTCACAATTACCAATCATTGGTAATCATCCTTTTTAGTTCTTACCTAATCCCTATTCCGCGTAGGCACGTGCGCACACACATACATACACTCATATTTGTCTATCTATACATGTTACATGTGTGTATAAATAATACAATGCAATTGCGTAAGTTGTTTAGTTTCATTACAAAATG
Organism: Ambrosia artemisiifolia; assembly: GCA_032199755.1. Classification (NCBI taxonomy): domain Eukaryota; kingdom Viridiplantae; phylum Streptophyta; class Magnoliopsida; order Asterales; family Asteraceae; genus Ambrosia; species Ambrosia artemisiifolia. The sequence goes on along the minus strand of CM063526.1, from coordinate 2,278,795 downwards.
ATTTGTGGTTGGAAAATGGCACCTAACGTGCATTTATTAAAAAAGATTTTTGGCACTTTAAAAAGCACAAATCTTCCAATCAGTACTTATCACATTGTTTCTTTGCCTATCAAGTGCAAGTCAACAATAATTGGTCAGACATATGGCTGCTCTACTCAACTGGTTCAAACAACTTTGGACTTCTATAGTTGTAAGTCTTCCCTCTCCACACACACATATGTATATGTATGTAAGTATTCGGATGGCCATATATACTGTCTTACCTACCATTTGTTTCATTAAATATGTAACAAAGAGAACGATCATTGATGCTTTTTCTTAGTTGTGTACCTTTTTTTTCTTGTTTGAACAAATTATCACCTACAATGAACTCATGTCTCATAAGTGCATATCATTGTCAGTGAATTAATGAATACTAGTATTTGATGAGTAGGATGCATTTGGAGCATGTAGTGGCAAAACTAAGGAGGCTCCAACAACAACCACCATGGAAATTAGCACGGCCCCCGATGGAGAAGTCAACGTAACTCAACAAGATATTAGTAGCGGCGGTGGTGGCTCAACCCATGGGGACCTCCTTACTGCTGAGCTAAAGACCAGCGATGGGAACGTTGAACAAACTACGCGTGACATACTTGCTACTAGTATGATCAGCAGTGGTGGGGGTGGCACTACGCATTAATGACACCACCCTTTGAACAAACCAACAGTTCTCACGAACAACATATTGCTGGAAAACTTATGTGTGATCATTGTAGTGAACGGTTATCAAGAATTTGAGGGTCAGTTACATGAAGTTGTAATTGAACCTGCCACCAATCGTGCTTTACTTGTTTAATATGTTAATAGAGTCTTTCTTTTATGTGTATGGGTTTGTTTATTGTTGTTCATATGAATTATCTGTATTTGTATATGTTTGATTTATTGTTAAAGATTTATTTAAAAATCATCATATATATATAGGGTGGGGTTCCTGTACAAAGTGCATTTTTCATACAAAGTGTGAGAAGTCTATATAGGCATTGTGTTTTAAATTTTAGGCATGATGTTTTATGTTCCTTTGGCATAGTATTATATAGAAAAACACAAAAATTAACAATTTAAAACACTAATTAATGTATTCTCGACATGCAATCTAAAACACCCTACGAAAAAAGTAATCAGTGTGTTTTAAATTTAATGTCTAGAATACATTTGATTGTGTTTTAAATTGTAACATGTGGTGCTTTTGTATATAAACCAATGCAAAAGAAATCAAAAACATTATAGCCAAACTTTAAAACACAATAACTATATAGACTTCTCACACTTTGTACGAAAAATGTACTTTGTACAGGAACCTACACCTATATATATGGTTGGGTTAAAATAAGAACTCAAGTGAGTTGTGAGAACTAGAGAACTCTTGTGGACCATTGATCTTGATGATCCAATGGTTGAGATCAACTGATGGGATGTTTTGTCTTGACATGTTTGTTAATTGTTTTTTATTATTATAAAGTCAAAGAAGGGGTATTTAGGTAAAATGTTATGGGAGAGAAAAAATAAATAAAATATCATATTAGTTTTTTATTCCTTTATTAAAATGAAAATACTCATATTTTTTTAACTTTAATTTATTTTTTTAATTCATTTATTTTTTTTAACCAACTTAGTTTTTTAAATGGATATCTAAGAAATAGGTGCCACCAAAACCTGTTTTGAAAAATGTAAAATGTTTTCAGAAAAAATAGAAAACACATATGTGCTAACTCTCATGAATAGGTTCAGGTGTAACGACCTGGTTTTCTAATCCGTGCCATTACCGGTTGATACATCATTAGAAGCACAATTATGCAAGTTCACAACATAAAACTTCATTTAACTATTATACTTCCAAAACTGATTACATAAGAGTTTTCATAGTTCGACTTTTAACCAATTACATCATAGTAAAACATAGTTTGATTCTTCACAATATTATTTATAAACAAAACATTGATTTTAATTCATTCTTCCATGGTAACACACGAACTTTCAAGGTTCCCATTCCCGTGATCACTTAGTTCCTGAAATATATGCTTAAGATACATTAGTTTATCCAACTAGTGAGTGATGTCGATTAGTAAACAACATGCAACTTGTAACACCCCGACCGATGGCGGAAACATCGAGGTGTCACGTAGTGACGATTGTTCAATAGCTCATGGACTAAAAGTGTAAATATTGATACATTGTTTAAATAGTTTATTACATTGAATTGAAATACAACGATTCTAAATGCTAATTAACTGATATACAATGAAGCCAAAATCTAAATATGAATCCGAAAGCTTAAAGAATGCATCTCAAAACAACCTGAAACATGTACGAAAATAATTTGGTCAATACAAAAATGTATTGGTGAGCATACCCTGTTTTGAAACATATAGTAAGAAAAGTGTTTAGCAATTCATGTGCGGTACCATTTGCAATTATGTAATAAGTAATATCTGTTCAAAATCAACCCTATTAAATGAAATGAAAGGAAATATATATAGTATGCGCTAGTAGTAATGAAATACATAGCAATGACAAGGACTCTCAACAGAGTCACAAGGGTATATACCATAGTACTATTCATTGAAATGCCAGGCCCTCAAAGGTTAATGATTTTGACAAGTCATAGACACACAAATTAACATAACGCAAACACACATGAGAATTGCATTTAGTGAAAGAGTAACATTTAGTCATAGTGTACATGAATAGCCCCAAAAGAGTAAAACATGAAAAAGGGGAAAAATATACTCACAGTTTTGCTAAGCGATCACAAATCCAACTTAAGCGGTCGTGAGCTAAGTAATGGGAATTCCGAGGAATTCAACCTATAATGTATATGAATACCAATAAGGAAAAGTCTAAAAATTCTAAGGTATCTAGGGTTCTAAGGCATTAGGGTTTGCTAAGTCGGTTTAGGGAATTAGAGTTGTTATGACAAAACAAATTAATGTACAAGTTGTATATTAAAAATAATATACCAAAGTTTACAAATAAATAATTATGAATCACACAATGAACCAACCAATAATAACTAATACTTCCAACATAAAACTATTTCTATTTTATAAGAAAAGTATTTATAAAATAGATGTCTAAATAGTATAAATAAATAAATAAATGTTTAGTTATGTCTATTTAAACGTAAATAAGATTATAAATACAAGACATGATCCAAAAATGTTATTTTTATGAAAAATAATTATTTTCTGATGTATAACAGTGAAAATAATTTTTTCATAATTTTTCTCAATTTATTTGTATTTAAAATGAATTTAATGAGTTTATATCATGTTTAAATGATTAAAAATAGGAAAATTAATAAAAATGAATGTTTCCAGAACCAATAATTTTTATTTAAGTTCATGATACTTAGAAATAATTTTCCAGAAAATTTGGGATTTAAATCATTAAAAATGAATTTTTAATCAATTAATTATGATTAAAACAATTTAAATAAAAAAATAGGAAAATAATATATTTTTCAAAAAATGAAAATATAATAATTTTCTTTAGAGTATCAAGTTATTACACCTAAATTTTTATAATTTTTGGATTAAAAATGAATTTACTATGAATATTATAAGAATAATGTATTTATATAAATAACAAACAATAAATATGAAAAGAAAAGGAAAAAAACACCAACAAAACCCGTGGTATACCAGACTCGAACCCGAGTCTATTCTGAACACACACAACAGCACAACCACTACACCAAATGAGATTTTTTTGAAAATAATGAAAAGGAAATATATTTAACAATTTATGTTCAAGTCATCTTCTTCCCCAATTTAACTAAGCCAAGAACCCTAACCCTAGAACTTCAATAATACGATTTAGGCACTATGATCGATCTGTAATAAAGGGGTTTTGTTCGGAATTGGATGGAAAATAAAATGGCATGATAATAATCAACTTACAAAGTCGAACTTGGCTCGAAAATGAAACTATTTGTCCAATACTTGGGTCGCGAATTACCAGACCTTCTGATCACGTTTGGACCGTTTTTGAAGTGGGTTTAAATCAATATGAAGTGCAGAAAACTAATGGTGGGTTCAATTTACATTATGGACGACTAAAACGAGCGTTATGCAAGCTTCTTAAATTCCGGTCGTTTCAACTTTAAGGTTCGATTAAGTCTATGATTTACACAATTAAATACACGATTAATGGTCACGAATCGGTGGGAATCAAAGGAGAAACGGTTTGAAACATTAAAAACGAGTTAAAGCCCCTTTAAAATGGAGTTAATATGTTCGCCGGAACAAACTCCGGTTACCGGAATTTTAACCGGAATCGTGAGAAGGAGAGGGGAGGGGATTCTGTTTTAAAACTTTCAAACTTTGACACTTTTAGTCCCTCCTTTATAACTTGGTTAAATATATTATGTTTTTGGTCATGTTTTTCTTATAAGAAGGTTAACTAAGTTAACATAACTTAACTTAAAAGTTTTTTTTTTCTTATTTTTTTAAACCTCATAAAACCTTAATTTTTTATAAATCTTTTACGAATACGTTTCATCTACGCAATCGATTAAAATTTATACCCAATCAATTATAAATATAATTGATAAGTTCTAGTTTGTTCTAAAATTAAATTTGAACACGGCGAAACTTACAGGGACTATAATGGAAATATCTGAAGGGCTATTATTGTCAATCAGATAAAAGACGAGGGTGACGGTTGTCACACAACTGGTCATTCAAATATGTGATACAACTCACGGTATCACTTTATCAATGATAGAATGTTGGTTCTTAACCCATCTTCAAGCCAAGAATTATACGAATTTAATACCCGAGTGGATCCACCGATAATAGTTTCTAATGTTGAATGATACTTTATATGATACCCGTAAACACATACACATTCATGCATAGAATCCGTTCAATTATAATGGAGATTTAGACATGAGACAAGCATGCATTCACCCCAAAAAGGTTTATGTGTTGCCGATTGTTTTTAGAGGTCGTCAGCTGGTTTTTGGGTTGCCGATTTCCTGTTACAAGTTCACACATTGTTTTCATGTTACAAATCCTAACTAAAGCTGGTCGTTACATCTTAGGAATAAATAAACTAAACTAAAGCTGGCCATTACAACTTAGGCACTCATACTACGTGGGTTTTGCGTTAGAACTTACCAGGGTCGGTTGTTAGAAGCTTTCAGATTGCTGCCGATTAACCAGAGTATATTCCGGTGTGTGTGACTATGTGTTAAGGTGTGATAATGAAAAGAAGGAGGCAACCGGTTTATACACACTAATATAGACATAGATTAGGTTCGATAGGTGGGGTTAATCGTGGAGTGTGGAGTGTGAAAGAGGAGGACAGGTGGATGAGGGAGAGGATTGGCAGTGCGGAGTGATTCAACCGAATAGGCTTTGGGGTCGGCTTTCCATTTTATACATAAGTGGCCTTCACTCAAGTGGCCCAATTTCGGTGTTTAGGATATTATCATTGGGCCGGTTACATAATATCTCCTTATTGTGCTTTCTAGTCGTGAGCTTGGGTCGGTTTCCTAATCTAGTGGGTATTAGGCTTAACTATTATTATGGTGGTTGATGTGCCTGGTTAGTAATTTAGAAAGATATCATTTCCCTGGTGCCAAAAACTTGATATTTTAATTCAAAATATTGGTTTTGGGAAAAAGATTAATTTTTACTAAACCGATTAAACAAGTTTTAAATTTATAAGTAAATGATAATTACTTAGAAACTAAAACCAACACATAGACAGAGAACCTGACGTGTATAGTATAGGTTTTTAGGGTAAATGCCGAGTTTGTATTCCAGAGAACACACTTTCCCCTACTCAGCCTTTCATCATATAACTGATCGGGTTTATAAAAGAGAAAATAAAATGGAGGGGTTCTTAAGAAAAGTAGTTTTGCAAAAGGGTTTTGGGTTTTATAGAATAAAAAGATAAAATAGTAGAGATAGTGATCATGCACATCATAGTATAGGTTTCTAGGGTAAAAACCGAGTATCGTATTCCAGAGAACACACTTTCCCCTACTCAACTTTTCATCAGATAGATAACTGATCGGGTTTTAAAAAAGAGAAAATAAAACGGAGGGGTTCTTAAGAAAAGTAGTTTTGCAAAAGGGTTTTGGGTTTTATAGAAAAAAAAAGATAAAATAGTGAGATAGTGATCATGCACATCTCGGGTCCCTCCATATAAGTAGTTAAGTTTATTATTAGAAAAAGTATTAAGTTTACTTATTTGTGAAGAGGACGAGAGTGAGCTTGAGGTGTTGACTCCTTGATAGAGAATCGGGGCCACTATTGAGTAGTATGCTTAACCTCCCGATGGGGGCCCACATGAAGGTTCACCGACTGGGCCCTGCTTGTAGCAGGTTTCCCAAACCGCGGTCAAGTCTCTGGTCCTCTAACTCACCTTCTTCTTGAAATGGAGGCTTAACTTCTGACCTGGATCACCGTACACCTCCCTAAACTCTCACGTTCCATACCGAAGGATCTCTCCGTAGAGTCAGTCCTGGAAACATCATATCCCCAAAGTAGGTTAACGATCATGAAGACCGAAGGATCTCTCTTACAGTCAACTCAAGCGATGTGTATCCCTATTTGTTAACGGTTTCATACTAACGAGACCTAGATATAGAATTCTTGTTTTATTTATCTTAACTGTGACACTTTAATATTTATTGATCAAGTAAATTTAAAGTTGGTTTTAGTAATTTGTGACTTAATTAACCCAACCCATAACCTCCCAAGATGAATGAAATCCTTAACTAAGGTGGAACATAATCCTAAAGGTGTGTAATCCGAAGATCATTGGTGCACCCATAGTGAATCCGCCCTTTGCCAGGAAAATCATTCATTCATCTGGTAAGTACCAGAAATGTGTCACTCAGATCTGGTCCACTTCAGAAGCCGTTGCTTAGAACCCGGTTTGGATATCAGAAGCCCGAAGGATCTGTCGCACTACCGGTTTCCCCGCCTTGGATCTAGCTCGAGACTACCAGAAGCTGATTAAACCTCTTGATAGTTTATTTTATTAAGTTCAGGTTGGTTTTAGTTAATTAAGTTAATCATCATTTGAACTTGTCACAAGATAAATAAAGAAGAATTAGAAAGAAGATAACACAACAAATAACTAATAACAAAGTACTACTACTAATAATAAAAGTCTACAAATCGAAGTGGGTTCGGAGATTATAGAAAGATACAACCATAAAGAATGATCAACACACGAACATGGTTGCTCATAGACAAGCCTTCCATCTCCTAGTGCTATGTATCTAATGTAATCTTCATGACCCTCAATTTTATTGCATGTACTACTCTACGATCCTCTTCTCGGCCAAGATAATCAAGCTAGGAAAGGGCCTAACCTTGGTGGGATGTTAGGATGGCCCTAAGGCCTCCCACAAGACCCCAAGAGCTCTGGAAGAAGCTTGGAAGTCTGCCTAAGGGGGGACAGGGCGCTACCAGATTTGGTCACGGGTACCCCACTACCAACACGGTAACACCACCGCCCCCTGTGCTGGTAGTAGATCCGTGAACCAAATCATGGTTGTAGTTAATGGATGTGAACCCGTGAATCTAAATAAAATATTATTTCTGTCTATGCCACCTTTTTCCCAACTATCATCATCACAACCACTCAGGGACGAAACTATTAGAGACGAGACGGACCTGTAACATCACGTTATTTTTACTTTTCATGTATTTTAAATGCTATATTTAACAAATTCAAAGTTCGCATTTACTCGCTTCTTTTATGTTACTCCTACCGCTTCTTGACGAGTCGTCAATATAATTTACCCTAATTAATTTAGAAACTCATTTAGTTAAGATTTTAATATATATCTATTTTTTTAAAACATATATGTTTATAATAATAATATTTTTTTTAGTTAACAAAAAAAAAGAAAACGTGATTGTAATGGCTAGTTTGACTTTTATCAAGAACAAACAATAACAAACAACACATTGTGTTCGTTTCATTTTTTTTATTTGAACTCGATGATAACAGTAGCATTACAACAAATATTACTACACCATAACAATTAGACTTAACCCCCACCTAAACTCCTCCCAACCACCTAATTACTCCCATTAATGCCCAACCAACTCACCCCACTTATAAATACCACTCATCTCCACCCTTTAATCCCTTGTTCATCTATAATATCCCTAAAACACACTCTAATCTTCAAGTTTATTGAGCAAACTTTCTGAAAACATAATCAGTAAGTTCTAAGCTCAAACTTGCTCTATTCTTCTAATTTTCCTTCTCTTTTCTATCCAAAACTCCTTGGAGAACCCTCTAGGATCTTCCTCATGTTTATCCACAGAAGTGTGATAAGGGTAGAGCACCTAAAAGAGGTCCCAAATGGGTTTGTTTTCTGAATTGTTTTTATGTCCTAAGAATGGTTGTTGTGAAGGAACCAACCAAGTCTACTAACAAGCTAATGTTAGAAGGATTCGTGCTATGGTATTGAGTGACAAAGGAGAGTCAAGACATCTTAAACATCTTAGCTATACTATATAATAATATAAACATATACTTTCAAGTTTCTATCTTACTAGCTTATTATTAATCTTTGGAAAGGTTTGTGGTTACACCCTACCTTACCAACTCTTTTGACCCTTCTTGTGCTACGGATTTATCCACACTAGAAAGGGGAAATCCCGTGTCCAAAACCCACGCTTACTTCATAAGCGAAGCGGTTATGACATGAACTTATCAAATGGATTCACATTCCTAACCTTATACCATCCGAATCATCTATGATGATTTTGTGCTTGGTCTAACTTAATATCATGACCATCCGGATTGCCCTAAAGGCAATTTGTGCTTGGTTTGCCTAAAAGGCTTGCATGACTCTCATGAATCTATAATCTAAACTCAAACCTAAGACCATTTATTCTCTAATTCTAGTTAACCAAGGCTAAGGAACTAATCTCCCAAGACTCGTCTTTGGAACCTTACTAAACGCACCCAAAGGTGAGTTCATACTTGTCCCCCTTTTATCCTTTATCCTTTGGGGCTCAACATGTATCACTATCAAAACTCAAACGATTTTAAACTCTACAATCTATTATGCTTAGTCTAAAGTCTATCATATTCTAAATTCTATCATGCTCAATCTAAAGTTTATTATATGCTTGTACGCTATGCTATGTAGAATTATTTACTCTAACATACAAATGTTCATATAGTTGACAACCCACCTTGCATGTATAGCGCTATAAGATTGGCTATCCGCCCCCTACATGGGTTATGTTAAGCAAAATTCTTCATGGCTAGTCGCCGTTTGTATGGTTCTCTTGCATATGCCTATAAGCAAAACTTTATTATACTATGTATGTATGTCAAAACCAGTATGCTCACCAATGCTTTATGTGTTGACGGATATTTTATACATGTTGCAGGAAATATTTGTTGCAGGACATTCAAGAAATCTACTTAGGATTGGACATAGAAACACACACTAGTTCAAGTTATCATATTCTTGTTGTTGTATTTTTCGTTATATGAACTACTTGTATTTCTATTTTTAGACAATAAATGAAATTCTATCTTTAAACCATATTGTCACAAAATCTAGTGTCATGAAGTCTTTGAACAATCTACCACTAAGTCTCACCTCGATGATTCCGCCATCGGTTGGGGTGTGACAGGACCACGGTGGCGACTGAAGTCATGAAGTAGCGAGTTGCAGGTTTTGTATGTTTTCTTTTGAAGAAGACGACCTGTTGGGGTATATTATTATAATATTATTAGCTTAAAGTTTATATTATTATATTATAACAGTACTTTTTGATTATATTATTATTTTAAGCACTGTTGAATATATTATTATTATTATTATGTGAAAATAATTGATTGTTGGGTAAAGAATCAGTGGTGTGCTGCCTCCAAAAAAAGTGTTTCAGTGAAGGAAATAAGTGAAGTGATGTGGCAGTGCAGGATTGGTAGAAATCAGTGAAGTGAAAACTTCTTCAGTTGAGCGCCCCTTCCCCCTAAGAAAGCCAAGAAGGGATGCAAAATGGTTGAGGTGAGCTTGCTATTTATGGGCAAATCAGGTAAAGCATGGGCGTGCCAGAGGTTGAAGCACGGCCATGCTCGACAGCAGGTACTGTTGCAGAGTCCTTTCGAGCAGAATCTGTTGGTTTTCAGGGCAAGCACGCCCGTGCCAAGTGTTTGCACGGTCGTGCTCTTTAGAAAAGTTGCCAGTCTTGTCTGTTTGAGCCTTGGGGAGCACATTTCAGCTGGCACAGCCGTGCACAAGGTATTGGCACGCTCGCGCAACCCAGAATCTGACTTTTTTTGCCTTCTGTTGACTTGGAAATGTTGACTTGTTGACCCGGGACAGGTGCAAGGTAGTGCACAAGGTATTGGCACGCCTGTGCTGCATCTGACACAGCTTCTAAGTCCTCAATTCCTTCCCGAGTTATGCTGCTTTGTCTTCTAGTGTCCTGGACTGATTTGATTATCGTTTAAGCACATACAGGGAACATGCTGCGAGTCTCGTATCCACAGGAATTTGCGTTTCTTAGCTGTTTTACCCGAAAATCACTTGTTTTCGGTGTGGAGCTCCAATTTCCTGAAACATACGAATAGGAACGATTAAATAGCCAAAATCAATAATTTAAGCCCCAATTATGCCCTATTAGGAGACTAATTATGCATGTTTTATATGTTATAATCAGGACACATCATACTACCCCACACTTAGACTGTTGCTTGTCCTCGAGCAACCAAATAAAGATCTGTCTAAGGCAAATAGCAAGATATATAAATCCTCAAGCCACTTATTTTATTTTATGATGGAAAAATAAAAACTGCATGACATGCCTACTTAACCCCTAAATTAGGCTCAAACCTCTACCTACTCACAAGGTTCACTCAACACTCGGGTTATCTTTTTAGTGAGTTTTGGGGGTGAACACTCAAGTCCGAACCAAAGCCGACGCAATAGGCTTGTATGCAAGTCAAATCTCCACCGCTTGAATATGGGCAAGAAAACGTGAATCACAAGGTCTTTTATGGGTGAAGATGGTAAAGTGATAAAATGGGTAGGATGGGTGTCTATTGTCATGTCTGGTTTGGGTAGAGGCTGACGCATGATGGGAAGATGTCGAGCTCTAGATAGTGGGCTTGTGAAACTCCTCCCTCGAAGGTTAGTTGCTCTGACGTCCCTACTTTGCGACTGTTCGGTTTTCCACCTAATAATCCCCGCTAGGAATGTCCTAGAAATCAATCTTCAAAGTTGTTTTCTCTAAGCCCTTTTATTGTGGAGCTTTTTTTTTTGACTTATTTCTCAACCTTTTTTTTTTTTTTTTGCAAAATGTTGCTTGCAGTGACGCTTATTCTATGGTTTGATAACTCTTTATGGCTATCTTTTCTTCTTTTGTCAAATATCCTCGGTGGAAACCGTGATGTCTGAGTTGTTCCTTTCATTTCAAGACTGCCCAAGAGTGTTCCGATTGCCTTCAACTAGCTTCCTTCGCTAAAACATGACAGGGGCTCGATGTGATGGAAGAAACGAAAAAGGCTAAGGCTCAAGAGGGGAACTAGGTGAGGGGTATGTGTGTTAAAGGCTAATGAAAATGGAATGGGTGTATCCTAGGTGCCTTGATCATTTTCACACTCTCTCACCTTGCCTGCGGTCTCGAAATGTATAAGTCACACAAGTTCTAACCATGTAGGACTAAGGTCGGATATCCATCAAGCAAACAAAACGAGCAATAAATGATTTCTATATATAAGTGTGGTGCTCGATACGACTCAAGAAATTCTCACGGACAAGCGGGTAGGATAAGGTATAAATTTTAAGCATAATTTCGGGGTGTTTTCTACTTGCCATGCAACTCATTTTTCTGTTTATATATATATATATATATATATATATATATATATATATATATATATATATATATATTAAGTGGACTTTTGAATTTTAGAAATTTGTCATATTTCGACTATCCTTTGGTGTGGACCGTTCGGCGAGATGCCTAATAGTGTCCATTCGGATAAGTCTAATAGACTTTACTAATTTGCCCTAAATGACTTTGAGTGGCACTACGGGTATCAAGCGGCTAAGAGGGTACCGGATGGCCCATAAACAATAAAAAATGACCCGCTAGAAGTATAAAATAAACAGCAATAACGTTCCACCCCACACTTAAAATTTTGCAAAAATTTAAAGTATAGAAATGGAAAAAAGGGCAAGAGAAACTAATACTCCCCTGATTGTGGCGAATCCACCGGCGTGTGATCGCTAACTACAGTCGCCTTGCAAGTTCGCCAAAATTTCGCCTCATCCTAGCAAGCTCTCCTCAACTTGTCCTAAAACTAAATAAAAGTAAACTAGATAGATAAAATACTAAAACTAGGGATATAATACTAGTGCCAAAACACTAGCGGGGTGGAACGTGTCTAACCATAGATCAAACACGTTCCAAACATGAAACTCATGTGCATGTAAAGCAACTTCAACAAACAAAAAAAGAAATTTGTTTAGGAAAGTTTTATACATACCTTAGAGTGAAGATTTTGAGATAGAGAAAAATAACAAAAATGGCGGTTTTAAGGGTGGAGATTACGTCTTTAAATTTTTAAACGGTTTTCCATAGTATGGTTTTATAATTCGGAAAGCATCTTCTTAAATTTTAAAACCTAATTTTAAGTCCCGAAAACATTAAGTTTAAGAATTTTTGAAAAATTCACCCAGCTCATTTTTCGCATTTAACTAAACTCACCTGCCGATCTTCATGGTACGACAAACCTCTTCTAAACGAAAATAAATCAGAAATAAGAACCATCCAAAATGAAAGTTGATAAACTTGATCATCTTGACGCCCTTCACGCGAATTCTCCAAAGTCGCGAATCTTGAAGGAAACCAGCAAAGAAAGCTAAAAACGGCATTTATCGAAAATAAAGAAGAAATAAAAATGAAAAAGAAAAATAAAGAAGAATAAAAATAAAAATAAAAACATAGCTGAAAAGAAAATGAAAAATAAAAATAAATGGATTAATTAAGTGACTTGGGTATTTCTTTGGAAATTCATTGTGTTCCCCAGCAACGACGCGAAAAACTTGATGTTCCTGGTTTTAGTAATTTAAAAAGATATCATTTCCCCGGTGCCAAAAACTTGATGTTTTAAGTCAAAATATTGGTTTTGGGAAAAAAATTTATTTTTTACTAAACCGACTAAACAAGTTTTAAATTTATAAGTAAACAATAATTACTTAGAAAAAGTATTAAGTTAATTATTTGTGAGGAGGACGAGAGTGAGCTTGAAGTGTTGACTCCTTGATAGAGAATCGGGGCCACTACTGAGTAGTATGCTTAACATCCCGATGCGGGCCCACATGAAGGTTCACCGACTAAGCCCTACTTGTAGCAGGCTTCCCAAACCACGGTCAAGTCTCTGGTCCTCTAACTCATCTTCTTCTTGAAATGGAAGCTTAACTTCCGACCTGGAACACCGTACACCTCCCTTAGCTCTTGCGTTCCGTACCAAAGGATCTCTCCTTAGAGTCAGTCCTGGCAACATCGTATCCCCTAAGTAGGTTAACGATCATGATGACCGAAGGATCTCTCTTACAGTCAACTCAGGCGACGTGTATCCCCATTGGTTAACGGTTTTGTACTAACGAGACCTAGATATAGAATTCTTGTTTTAATTATCTTAATTGTGACACTTTAATATTTATTGATCAAGTAAATATAAAGTTGGTTTAGTGATTTGTGACTTAATTAATCCAACCCATAACCTCCCGAGATGAATGAAATCCTTAACTAAGGTGGAACATAATCCTAAAGGTGTGTAATCCGAAGATCACTGGTGCACTCGTAGGGAATCCGCCCTTTGCCAAGAAAATCATTCATTCATCTGGTAAGTACCAGAAATGTGTCACTCAGATCTAGTCCACTTCAGAAGCCGTTGCTTAGAACTCGGTTTGGATATCAGAATCCCGAAGGATCTGTCTCACTACCGGTTTCCTCGCCTTGGATCTAGCTCGGGACTACTAGAAGCTGATTAAACCTCTTGATAGTTTATTTTATTAAGTTAAGGTTGGTTTTAGTTTATTAAGTTAATCACCATTTGAACCAGTCACAAGATAAATAAACAAGAATTAGAAAGAAGATAACACAACAAATAACTAAGAACAAAGTATAACTAATAATAATAAAAGTCTACAAATTGAAGTGGGTTAGGAGATTATAGAAAGATACAACCATAAAGAATGATCAACACATGAACATGGCTGCTTATAGACAAGCCTTCCATCTCCTAGTGTTATGTATCTAATGTAATCCTCACGACCCTCGATGTTTATTGCATGTACTACTCTACGATCCCGTTCTCGGCCAAGATAATCAAGGTAGGACGAGGCCTAACCTTGGGGATGTTAGGATGGCCCTAAGGCCTCCCACAAGACCCCAAGAGCTCTGGAAGAAGCTTGGAAGTCGGCCTAAGAAAGCACAAGAAGGGATGCCAAATGGTTGTGGTGAGATTGCTATTTATAGGCAAATCAGGGTAAGCATCGGCGTGCCAGAGGTTGAAGCACGGCCATGCTCAACAGCAGGTGCTATTGTGGAGTCCTTTCGAGCAGAATATGTTGGTTTTCAGGGCAAGTACGCCCATGCCAAGTGTTGGCACGGTCGTGCTCTTCAGAAAAGTTGTTAGTCTTGTCTTTTTGAGCCTTGGGGAGCACGTTTCAGCTGGCACGGCCGTGCACAAGGTATTGGCATGCCCGTGCAACCCAGAAATCTGACTTTTTGACTTATGTTGACTTGGAAATGTTTACTTGTTGACCCAGGACAGGTGCAAGGCCGTGCACAAGGTATTGGCACGCCCGTGCTGCATCTGACACAACTTCTAAGTCTTCAATTCCTTCCTGAGTTATGCTGCTTTGTCTTCTAGTGTCCCGGACTGATTTGAGTATCGTTTAAGCACATACAGGGAACATGCTGCGAGTCTCGTATCCACAGGAACTCCGTTTCTTAGCTGTTTTTACCCGAAAATCACTTGTTTTGGTGTGGAGCTCCAAGGCCGTGCACAAGGTATTGGCACGCCCGTGCTGCATCTGACACACTCCCCCCCCCCCCCCCCCCGCTTTAGAAAATTCCGTCCTTGAAATTTCTCTTAACTATAAGAGATTATATTACCTGAGTTTGAAATAGATGTTGATATTTAGCTCTCATCTCGTCCTCTCGTTCAAATGTAAATTTCGGTCGTTTCCTAGCACTCCATTTAACATTGACTATAGGGATTTTACTTCTCTTAAGTTTCTTCTACTATCTTGACATGATTTCTATTGTTTCCTCGGTGAAGTTTAGCTGAGGGTTGACTTTGATATTTTCTAAAGGGATGATGGTTTGAGTATCTATGATGCATTTTCTTAAATTGGAGACATGAAAGTCATGTATTTCACTTAATTCTTGTGGTAGCTCTAATCTATATGTTACTGGACCAACTTTTTCTATTATTTGATAGGGGCCTATAAACCGAGGATTTAATTTCCCACGTCTTTGGAATCTTATCACTCCTTTCCAGGGTGATAGTTTTAATACCTCATGGTCACCTACTTTGAATTATAACGGTTTCCTTCGTTGATCGGCGTAGCTCTTTTGTCGGCTTCACACTTTCTCCCATATAATGCTTCAAATGGGCAGCTTGTATGGAAGCATGGTAACTGTTATTATAGGAGAATTCTACTAACGGTAAATGTGTATCCCAACCTCCACAAATTCCTGAATACATGCACGAAGCATATCTTCTAGTGTCTGTATGGTTCTCTCACTTTGACCATCTGTGACATCCGTCACCTTCACTTTTATCAATTGTACAACAGTAGTCCCTCATGTATAAATGTGTTTTCAATCCAAGCCCTTGTATCTTGACACTTTTATGCAATAAAAGAAAATTCTGCAATATTTATTTAATTTTTTAACCTAAAACGTATCAGCACTTATTCAATATTTACTTTCCAATTATTCAATAAAAGTTCATTTTATTTCTCTCATATTATTATCATACAAATAATTACAAATCTTCATTTCAACATTATTTAAAAAGTCACTTTTTTATAAAAAGATTATTTAATTATAAAAAAATTGTGTAAATAAAATTTGTTTTTATTTAAAAAAATTTAAATGAATTTTTTTTCTTCTTTCTTTCCCCAGTAACTCGTTTCCAATATGAGTCGGGTTTAGAACCCTTCGTGACCAACCTAGACAAACCGATTAATTGCACACGTTTTTGCCTTTGATTTCGAAATCAAAACATTCAATAATGGTCAAAACATTTACTCCAGATTATTGCAGCCAATTACGCTCTGAGTCTCGTTAATTTTGAGCCAATTAATCAATTCTCATTCGGTTTCAAAGCTTCCAAAAACCTATTTATTAATCTCTATAAAATGAGTGTTTATCGCAATTAAATCTACCCACACATTCATAAAATAGCGATTTAGAGAAACCCTCTGAAATTTTCACAATCAAATCGTTAAACCTCTCCAATTCGAAGCTTTTGGCTGTGACTTTGTGCTCGGGTTTCAACAACATTCGGTACACTCTAATCTTGATTCTTATATGGTTTAGGGTCGGTTTTTATCAAGGATTAAAATCCCTAAACTTTCGTCTGTTATCTGTGTCGAATTCATGGTTATTGAAGCAATTGTGAGTTAGGGTTCACAAGGTTTTTAATTGGGGATATTGTTGTTTCAGGTTATGATATAAATAAACTCTAGATCCAAAAATAAACAACAAACCAACACCCAGACCAACTGGTCTGGGCATGGGTATGGTCCTGAGTTCGAGCCCAGTGAGCGTCGAGTCTGTGTTTTTGTTTTCCAGCTTTTTCTTTTTATTCAATTAATGCATATATAAATCCTATAAATTATAAAAAATAGCAAACTAATTCCAAAATTTTTATAAAAATTATCACAGCTTCTTAAGACTCTAAAGTTTATGTTTATAATTTTATTTTCTAAAAAATATTTATTTATTTTATTTAATGTATTTATTTAGTTTATATCATAATTAATTCATAAAAATCATTTTCAGTAATTTTAATACCAAAATTTTTATGGAATTATTTCTAACCATATAAAACGTTTTGCTGATTTTATTTTCTGTAAAAAAGTTGATTTTTACATATTTTTATGATTTAATCCTATCTAATTGATTATTTTCAAATAAATTATGTTTTTAAATGAAAATAATATGGAAAATAATTTTTAAAAATTATTTCCCATTTATAACATATACAAACTACTATTAAAAAATAAAAATAATATTTTTGCACTTCATTTGTATTTATTTCCTATATATATATATATATATATAGGGTGAGGTTCATGTACAAAGGCAATATTTCGTGAGAAGGATTAAAAATTGATATGTAGGCATCATTTTTTGAACTTAGTCATGTTGTTTTGGATTGTTTCGCCTAAAAAAATACCAAATATAACAATTAAAAACCGAAAACAATGTATTTTATGCTTAAAAGTTAAAACACCATGCTAAGAACATTAAGTAGTGTGTTTTAGCTGTTTTATAAATTTGATGACTATAATACATTGGATTGTGTTTTAGATTGTTTTGTTTGGTGTTTTTCAAGTTAAAACAACCTAAAACATCATTCCTAAATCCAAAACATAATGCCTACATGCTAATTCTTAATCCTTCTTACACTTCTCACGAAATATGTCCTTTATACAGGAACCTACACCTATATATATATATATATATATATATATATATATATATATATATTCAGAACAACCTTACTTAAAAATTTTATATTTATTTGATTTATTATTTATTTCCACTCTTGATGCATATTTTTCTTGCATAAAATTCAAGTCACTTTGTTATTTACAAAATTTAATTATTCCACACGACTTCATAATTCGAAGTAATTATTAAAAGATATTTGAGTCATACAATTTTATTTAAATATTAAAACTTGTTTAGAACCAATTAGGGTTAAATCCAAAAACCTTAGAATCCCCAATTCTAGTCTATAAAACCCTAAGTGCCCAATCCTCGATATCTTAGACTTTATGATCTATTCCCTTATACACTTTTATCCTTTTAAGTTAATCCTTTGGGATCGTTATCATTTAAATCTCGGTGTTCGGTAGACTTCAAGTTACTACGCAAACTGTGAGTATTACTTATCCCATTTTTTCGTTTTTTATACTTTGGGGTGATTCATGCACACTTATCTAAACTTGCACATTCACATACACATATTTTTGATCAATTACAATTCATATACGTGTCTTGTTTTTCTTCATGCTTGTGTTTGAACGTGAACGTGACTTACATGCTTATACATAAACTCAGACATAACTTTGGTTATGGTGCTCTATGAGACATAACTTTGGTTATGGTGCTTTATCAGACTTAACTTCGGTTATGGTGCTCTATCAGGCATGACTTCGGTTATGGTGCTCTATTAGACTTTACACGTGTTAAGGTGCTTAATATTACATTCGTGAACTATATACTTGAATGTTATTTGTTTGTTACTTACATGTCTACATAACGCTTTGATCTACTCGACATATGAATTGTACCTCTTTTCAAACTTATACTATATGTATAAAATTAGGTAATGCTCACCGACATTATGTGTTGACAAAATTATTTTCATGCATGTTTCAGGATAAGCTTGTTTGACGCTTCACATAGGACATTGGACTTAGATCAAATAAATCAACTATCTTTATTTTTGTTGTGGTGTATTTATCTTGTAAAACAATATTCAATAGTCAAATCTCTACATTTTAGTACCATGAGCGTTTAAACAATCGTCACTATCGTGCACCCTGATGATTCCACCATCGGTCGGGGTGTTACACCATCCATCTGGGGGTGACATGTTGTACTTAGCCTTATTTGAGACCCGAGAGCTATTTGGAATGCTTCCCAGAATCTAGAGGTGAAACAACTATCACGATCTGGGATAATGGATAGGGGTATTCCATGTCTTGAGACTATTTCTTGTAGATAGATTTTTGCCAGTTTTTCTATTTTGAAGTTTTCTTGTATTGGCATAAAATGAGCTGACTTTATGAGTCTATCTACAATGACCCATATGGTATCATGTCCATTTAAGGTTTTTGGTAACTTAGTGATAAAATCCATGGTGATTTGATCCCGTTTCCACATTGGGATTTCTGGCTGTATCAAAAGACCACTAGGTTTTTGGTGTTCGACTTTTACCTTAGTACATATTAGACATTTGGCTACAAATTTTGATATAGCCTTTTTCTATCCTGGCCACCAAAAGTTCTTTCTTAGATTTCTATACATCTTGTGGCATCTAGGGTGTATGGAGTATTTGGAGTTGTGTACTTCTTTTAAAATTACCTATCTTTGATTCCCGTAATTAAGAACCCAGATCCTCTAATGATGTCTTAACACTCCATTTCTCCCTTCCGTCAGTCTTTCTTCTTCTCGGTTGAGCATTTCTTCTTGAATGTTTCAAGGTTCTAGTGCTTTCTTTTGGTAGTCTTGCAACCGACTTCATAATTTATTTACTATTAACATCTTAAAGGTTTTGGTTTCTAAGGCCTTATCTTTTCAACTTAGAGCATCTGCCACTATGTTTGCTTTTCCTGGGTGGTATTTGATGTCACAATCGTAGTAACTTAGAATTTCTATCCACCTTCTTTGACACATGTTTAGGAGTTTCTGATCAATAATATGTTGGAGACCCTTATGATTAGTGTAAACTGTACATGTTGTTCCATACAAATAGTGTCTCCATATCATTAACGCAAAAATTATGGCTCCTAATTCTAAGTCGTGCATGGCATAATTTTGCTCATGCCTTTTCAATTGCCTGGAGGCGTATGCTATGACTTGATCATCTTGCATTAAAGACACATCCTAATCCTTGAAGAGAGGCGTTACAGTATACGGTAAATGTTTTATATTCATCAGGTATGGATAAAATTGGTGCCTTACATAACTTATCCTTTAAGGTTCTAAAGGCTTGTTCTTCCTTTTCTCCCCATTCAAAACTGGCCATTTTTCTTAAGTTAAGGTGGTTAATGGGAGAGCTAATCTTGCAAAATTCCATATGAAACGTCTATAATACCCCGCTAGTCCCAAAAATTGTCTAATTTATGTGGGGCTTTTAGGTGCTTCCCATTTTTGAATTGCTTCTATTTTGGTTGGATGTACCTGAATTCCTTCACTATTCACCACATGACCTAGAAACTTTATTTCTTTTGCCCAATATTCACACTTAGAAAATTTCGCGTACAACTTTTCTTTTCTTAAGGTTTCTAAAACTTCTCTCAGATGTTGCTCATGCTCTCCTTCATATTTAGAATAGATTAGTATATCATTTATGAGTACAATTACAAACTTTTCTAGATATGGTCTGCAAATCGTATTCATAAGGTCCATAAAAGCTACAGGGGCATTGGTTAATCCAAATGACATTACTAAAACCTTGTAATGTCCATATCTTGTTCTAAAGGTGGTTTTGGGTATGTTTTCATCCCTTATTTTCAACTGATGGTATCCTGATCAGAGATCTATTTTGGAAAAATAGATCATCTATTCTGGGTAGATGGTATCTATTCTTGATGGTTAATTTGTTTATTTCCCTATAATCTATACACATCCTCATGGCCCCATCTTTCTTTTTTAACAAATCATACTGGGGCTCCCCAAGGGGACGTGCTAGATCTAATGAATCCTCTTTCTATTAGTTCTTGAAATTGACTTATGAGTTCCTTCATTTCAGACGAGGCTAACCTATATGGAGTTTTAGCAATGGGTGCTGCTCTAAGGATTAGGTTAATCTGAAATTCTACCTGTCTAGGTGAGGGTAGACCGGGTAACTCTTTAGAAAGAAACATCAGGGAATTTTGAGACTACGTCTTCATTGAAAGATTGTGTCCTTGAGGCCTTCTTTACTTGGGCCCAAATAGCCCAATAACCTGATTGCTTTGCTGTTGGGCTATTCTTCATCAATGGGGACCAATTATGTAAAATGAAGGAATTTATGAAATTTTTACGAACCACAAGGATTTTACGTGAACCTAACTAAAAAACATAAAAATAAAATTGAAATGAAAACACATAGGCGAACATCAGCAGCTGAGGGTATAAATTTGGGAAATGTATGTAGGAGGTGCATATAGATGTGTACGCTTTGTTGGAAGTTATATTATTCTATGGTTCCTCATCAGATCAGGAGTACATTAAATACATATATAATAATAATAATATAAATAATTTAACAACTTGTTCATCGCTGCAAATCCAGGCGAATCTCCGATTACTGGCACACACTATTCTTCCTTGTTATTCTGTGAATCGTCTCTTGTAGAAATTGAAACTAAGATTATTCGTAAGGATCGTTTCTTAATCTTTCATCATTTAATTCACCAATTGTTTTGTTTTCTTCGGGAATTGGATCTGTAATTATTATATATATCATTTACTAACATATCTTAACTACAGTACCTTAGACTCATCATACCTTTACACCTGTATAGATCATGACCGTCCACTTATTTCATGCTTTTTCTCCAAACAGCTTTTTCTCTCAACATAACATCTGAACAACAAAAACCACAGTTAATCTGCACCACCTTCTCCGTCGTCTTCATCCTGCTCTTTCTCTCTTCCCTTTTTTTCCTTCTTAACAAAGCCCTCTCTCTGTCTTCCTCTACGTCGAATCACTTCCTGTTTAGATGTACAACATCTAGCAATCAGATTGAAGATTAGTGATGGCGGTGGTTCCTCTGAGATCTCGAGTGATTGTTACCTTTGGTTACTGCTGACGCCACATCCGCGGTACTCTTACTACCGTAGCGCTGGTGTCGCCGGATGCCAATAAGGTACAACAAATCTGAATTGTTTAATACAAACCCTAACTTAAATCTCTACATCTCTGTCTCCCTCTCTGTTTTCTAGCTTTCTTTCTCGGTGGTTACGGCCACCGGTTACTGTTGTTGGCATTTGGTTTCAGGCCATCTTTGGCGGTGGCTTTCCGGTTAATCGACCAGGAGAGAGACAAGGGAGGTGGGAGATGTAGTCAGAGACGAAGGAAATGTTGTGTGGTTGGTTATTTAGTGTTGACTTTGTATGTTAGACGATGATTATTGTTTCATTCTTTTGGTTTAATGGTCTACATATTGTCTTATTATGGCCCAATTTTGATATTGCTAGGTGTTCTTTAACTGTGTCTGGTGTTCAACACCAGCAATATCAGATGAAGTGTGGTGTTCATCTATTATGTAGTTGTAATCCCCAATTTTTTTAGTTTAGTAGAATCACTTTGGTCCTTGAAATTTTTACGATCATGTCATTAATATAGTACAGTTTTTCTATAACGCAGTTTATTTTTATCATCTTTTACTTTTGAGGTGTTATTATTATTATTAATGTGAGCTTTGGTAATTTTAATTTATCCCAGTCGTACTCAACTGTAATTGGAATTTGGTGATAACTACATATCTTGGGCTCAAATATGTTTCTCTGGAAACTAAGGTAAAACCCCATCACTTCATTTTTTAACATTGAAATAATGTTGACACTACATTTGTTGTTTCAATGATGGTTCTAGCCCGTGGTGATGACCGCCTACGGCGAGACAACCTCTGGTCTCTACGTGTGATGATTAGAGACGGTGGGTGCTCATATGCAGAACGTGTTTAAAAGGAAGCTGGACTATTCGGGTCAACTCAACCAAACTTTGGTCAAAGCAGGTCACATACTCAAATTGCAAACCCCAGCTCTCGAGAGGTATAAACGACAACCCGATGAGGTTATTATTATTACATGTAAGATATATTTGTGTGTCACACATGAGGTACGAGCTTAATCAAACCAAACTTAGAGCATTGCATTAACGTAGATTACTACTCTTGCATACATGTACATTACGAACACGCCGTTCCGCGTGCGCTTGGCGCGCCGCAACGCGCGCGGGTTCAAACCGAGTCCCCAAAACTAGATAAATTGCATCATACAAAACCTACGATCCCTAATTTCATTTAAACACGAACAGGACCCGATTCGTCTTGATTCAATATCCATTATACACTTTACGATCTCACGTTTCGATCAATCGTTGATCCAGATTTTTTAAATCTCAGGTCTGTACACTCTTTCTCCTTCTCATCGTTATTATTATTATTATTATTTTTTTTTTTTTGCAACGTCTGATTTATTAACTCTGTATGCACTTGCGTTGTAGTACCTTAGATTGTTTGATGATAACTGTTAACGGTTGGTACATCTGATCTATTATTATGTGTTTTTTTTGCTCAATTGATTCTATAAACTGTTATGTGTTAGCTGCGTATGTTAAGATGATGGTATTGTTTTGAAAATCTGTTTGATTGTTGTTATGTATGAGTGTCATACCTCCTTTTTGTTATTAACTGGTTTAGTGAGTTGCTACTTTATTACGAATATATATTTGCTGAATGGCTTCCATAGTTTGTTATGATGGTGTTGTCTTCAAAAATCTGTTTGATTATTGTTAATGTTATGTATGTGTAGTGGCTATGTCGTGCAAGAGGCACATGCCTAGGCGCAGCAAGTGGGCTGCAACCGGTAAGGCGTGCTTTTAGGTGCAAATTCAGGCTATAAGTCGTTTGAAACCCCTAAAACATCCTAAATTATCCCTTAACAAGCCTAGAACATCTCTAAAACCCATACACAATACATTTCACACTATGCGCCGAATTTAAAAAAGCCCTCGTTTTTATGTATATTAGGTTATGGTGTCCACAATGGAAGTATGTTTTTTTAACAATTAGGGATGCATCTTTCAACTTTAATATTAGCAGCAGCAATCAAATATTTAGCAGACACGCACATTGCATTGCATTGCTACCTACATTCCGATTATTAAACGATAAACAAAATACTTTTGCTGCTGCTTTCTACTTTGCATCTAAATCATTACTACCCTATTTGCATTTTGCATTTATTAACCAAATACTTATAGTGCTAGGTTATGTCTTTCCCTTGTCAGATTGCATTCCTTGACACGGTTATGTTATTATAGGTACTAATCGATAAATACTAAGAAATGGCTGCTGCTC
This sequence comes from Ambrosia artemisiifolia, assembly GCA_032199755.1. NCBI lineage: Eukaryota > Viridiplantae > Streptophyta > Magnoliopsida > Asterales > Asteraceae > Ambrosia > Ambrosia artemisiifolia. Next base: position 2,254,698 of record CM063526.1, on the reverse strand, counting down.
CACAAGAGAGGTGGTGCGTTGTCACCGGGGGACGAGGCTTTGCTGCCCGGCATTTAGTTGATATGCTCATCAGGTATGAAATATATTCGGTTAGGATTGCTGATTTGGGTCCTATTATCAAGCTGGAACCCTATGAGGAGAAGGGAAACCTTGGACAAGCTTTACGGTTAGGTCGTGCTCAGTACGTGTCTATGGATCTCCGTGACAAATCTCAAGTGTTAAAAGGTAAGATCAAAAGTTTTCTACTTCAGATTTATTTCTTTTGGCTACATCTTAACCTTTTATTTGACCCTCTTTTAGTTGTATTCTTGTTAAAGATAAAAACTAGAATTTTTTCGGAATAAGATACATGAAAACAAACGGAGGCGAAGTTTGCTATTTTTTGATGAGAGATTTACTGAGCTTTTAACATGTTATTTGGTTCAATGTTTATTATCCTTTACTACTAATATGATACCGAGGGAACTTAGTTTGGTGAAGTGAGTAGATATATGTTATACAAGCTCTGATGTGGTTGTAAAAATGTAGAAAACATAGAAAAGAAAAGTATAATGTAGTAAAACTCCAAAGGAAGAAAACTAGTGTTAAAGCGAATAAAAGAGTCTACAATACAAGATATTAGAATAACAATGAAAGTGAATGAGAAGATGTATATGAGTTGGCCAAGATAACGGGTTACATTTAATGCACGAAGGCTACCATTTAGAAAACATTAAGGACACAAATGATATGTTGCAATTAGGGGGTGACGTACCCTCTTTTCTGTTTTTTTTTTTTGGTTTTTTGTTTTCTGGGAATGAAATTACAGAAGAGAAGGAAAATGGAACTCTTTATATAGATGGAAGTGGTATTAAAAAAAGAAAAATAAATGAAGTATGGAGACATTGATTGCTTCACACATCTGACTATATGTTTTATGTGCTTGTCTATAATTGCAGCTTGTGAAGGGGCTGAAGTTGTTTTCCATATGGCTGCACCAGATTCATCTATTAACAACTACAAGCTCCATTATTCAGTCAATGTGCAAGGTAAAATGAATGATCAGCTCATGTTTACACAAAAAAAAAAAAAATGAATGATGATGAAGATAGTTTAGTCAAGGGCGGATTGCATGAAATAGAAACAGACTTCACATTTTCTCCCTGATTTTGGCAACACTTCAAATTAGGTGTAAAATAGAAATCAACTTACAATTAACTATCAATTTTAGCAACCAACCTCATCTTAACTGATTTTACCTATACATTGTTGATGTGACAGTGGTTGATGCCATGCTGGCTGTCATTCAAGATGCCACATATGTAAAAAGGCTTATGTGAAAAAATCTAAACGTATTTAATTGTTTACATGTTAAATATTTTATTTTTTGTGATATTTATATAAACTTAACTGTTAAAATGTCACATCAGATGCGATGCCGCATGGCATATAAATATATACCATAGTCACATGAATCGCGGTACACTTCGGTTCGTGGTACGAAAACGGGTACGCGATTCGTGCATTTCTAAAATTTGGTACGAGGTGGGGTAGGTTCATTCGGTTTGCCAATTTGGTACGCGGTATGGTGTACCCTATAAGTTGGTACGTCGTATCGTATATACACTTTATACAATATATATATTTTTTCAAATAACGCCAATAAACATTTCATAATCATAACCCAAAACAAAGTAGCCTTCAAGGCAAGCAAGCAAGCAAAAGATAAAACAAACTAACAAAGTTCGTAAATCGGGTAAGCGAATAGTCACCATAATTGCAGCAGAAATAGCTTTTTAATTCCGACTCGCGAATTGCAGTGAATCTAGACAGCGAATTCGACAATCCGGTACACGAATCTGTGATATTTGGTTCGAAATTCTACACAAATGGGGTACGCTCAATTCTATGAATTAGATCGCGAACCCTAGGCAAACGGGTCGCGAATGTACCCGATTCGGGTACGCACGATTCGGTTCGCGGTACACAGCCTAACTAGCGTGTTATGAAAAATCACTAAAAATTTGCATACCATCTGTCGAACAGGTCATTTGTTGCTACAACTCAGTAATAGACAGTAACTTGGTTGCTGAAATTGGTAAAATAATACAGAGTATAATTTGTTTCTTTTTCGCACGCACTGAATATCTAGGTACAAATTCTTTGATGAGAGGTTAAACTTTTAACAACCTAAAACACCATTTTCTTTTTCCAGCTTAGCAATCTGATTTCAATTATTTGAACCTACAGGCACCAAGAATATAATTGAAGCTTGTACTACACTCAATGTGAAGAGGCTTATCTATACTAGTTCTCCAAGTGTGGTCTTTGATGGGATTCATGGAATTTACAACGGAGATGAATCATTGTCTTATCCTTCTAAGGTGTTGTGTTCATTTAAGTGTTTAAAATATATTTTTGAGCATAGATTTATGTATTTCATCTAATCTAGTAACTTTATGCAACAATTTGTATTTTACTATTCCAGCACAATGATTCATATTCGGAAACTAAAGCTGAGGGTGAGGCACTAGTTATCAAGGCTAATGGCATCAGTGGGCTTTTAACATGCTGCATTCGTCCAAGCAGCATTTTTGGTCCTGGTGATAAGTTGCTTGTTCCATCTTTAGTTGCTGCAGCAAGGGCAGGGAAGTCAAAGGTAAAGAGTACATTTGATGTTTACTAATTAAAATTTAAATTGAACGTTTATATATATACGGGATAGTATACTGGTTATGTAGTTATTGTGTTTTCAAGTTTGCAAATTACCAGTTTTTGTGTTTGGATGAAGTCAAATCGACTTTGATCATCAAATTATTTTCAGGGTCAAATGTTTTGATTCATATAATTAGTTTATGGATAGCTGCAACAAAGCTGGTTATCCAAGGGAAAACCAAAATTACTATATTACATAATCCTTTTAGCTCTCAAGATTTTTAACTACTTTTCACCAAACATTACATAAGAATGTCTTTTATTGGTTTTACCTGTTAATTACCTAACTAAACAAAATTTGCCCCACACTCGAACCACCTGAATATAACCAATTTTAAACAGTAGAAGCACACCCAAACACCATTTCCTGCTGCCCGTATTGTTACTGCTGATTATCTGACAGAAATTGTTCCATTTCACATAATCACTTTTAAAGCATGATGCTTAACACTCCCTTGAGCATCTTCTGGCTTCTTATAACTGAGCTGGCATAACTGGACTGGATTTTAAGCTTACACTTTGGTTTTGATTTATGGATTACAGTTTATTATTGGGGATGGCACAAACATGTATGATTTCACTTATGTTGAGAATGTTGCACATGCTCATGTGTGTGCTGAAAGAGCTCTAGCATCAGATGGGTCTGCTTCAAAGAAAGCTGCAGGCGAGGTAATTCAAGCCTCATCTATGATTCTATAATATCAACATATTATAGGCAATAAGCCAATAACTTGTTTGGTGCACACTAATTGTACATAATTTTTAACTGTAAAGTCAATCAACATAATTAATTACTCTAACTTCAGGGATTCAAAGTTAAAAGTTAATCTTTTGTTTTGATAATTTACTTGAAACAGGCTAATTTTAGAAATGATACCCCTTCAAACATCTGCGTTTTAAACTAAATTTTATACTTCAGAAGTGAGTATAAATCACTACTTAATAGTTATAAACATTTAGTTTGTGTTACCTAAAAAAGGATATTCTTTTTATGATCAGTTTCCTGCATTGCTTGTTTAAAAATACCAATGCCATGCAAGCACAACATTTTTGATGGTTGTGTTGTACATTTTATATCTATATGCATGAGCATGGTCTTGCATAGTTGTGTATGCAAGTATTTTAGATTTACATTTACATCAAGGCTGTTACTGTATCATATTAAACATGCATGGGGATTTTTATGAGAATATGATCTTTCGGATGCAAGGGTCATCCTTTTTTCCTTTAGGATGCAACGCCTCTAGTATTATTTTGTTTGATCACTGATGTTTCTGAACCAGAGGAAGCCATTTTGTTCCTTTTTAATTTCTTACTCTGTTTTGGAGTTTGCAAAGTGGTAATGCTTTTTGATGCTTTTTAATCTCTAGAAGGAAATACTAATGGATGCAAATGTTGACATCCTATTTTGCCATCTATAATATATGAAAACATATTACCTGTGAAAAATATGCCGACCTTTTATGGGTTGTCTTTATATTACGAAAGTTCACTATTTTAAGTTCTTTTTACAGGCTTACTTTATTACAAATATGGAGCCGATCAAGTTTTGGGAGTTCATGTCACTTATTCTTGTTGGCCTTGGCTATGAAAGGTATTCCTTTTCTTTTTATCCGGTAATTTGTTGGTGCTCACCATTGCCGATCTATTTTTTTTACCTTTTTAAGATAAAAATTATTTTTAATATGAAAATTGATCAATATCTACAATTCTGATTTAACATGTTAGATACCCCAAAGATAGTACCCACTCATCCTACTATACATCTGCATTATTGCTTAGTGTTCATGATATAAAACAATCCTCGGAAAAATATCAGCGAATCCAAAATTAGTGGGGCAGTTAGTTTAAACAATATTTGCGTATTGTTTAGATTAGGGGGTAGTGTGTGTTTTAATTATCTTGTTTAGTCAAGTTTTAGGAGATTCGCCATATCAAATTGGGTCTAGCATCATCTTGTAAGCAGTTTTCAGTAAATTAAATCATCCTACTTTTGTTGGGTCCTATTAAAGCACTTATAATGGCAAATCTTCAAAGGCATGTTATTTTTTATTAGTCATCTTTCACATGATGTATTTTGGAAAAGGCAAGCTTTAAAAAGTATAACGCATTTTATGATGATGTTTTTAAACTACCTTTTTATAACCAAAATGTAAATAATTATTATCAGAAAATTTCAATAAAGAAGTAAAAGTGAAAAACATAAAGAGAGTCAAGATATGTACACTAGTTAATTAAATTTAGCAGCACTTTATCTTTATTTCTGATTTTATGTAGTTTGCAGGCCAAGAGTCAAGATTCCTGCCTTTGTCATGATGCCTATTGCCCATATGGTTGAACGGATATACAAAATCTTAGCTCCATATGGCATGAAGGTCCCGCAGTTGACTCCTTCCAGAATCCGGCTTTTGACTTGCAACAGAACATTTAGTTCTGCAAAAGCAAATGATCGTCTTGGCTATTTACCAATTGTGCCACTCCAGGTTCATATTCCATTACTAAAGCTGGATTTGATTTATAGGTGGTCTTTGGTTTACACTTGGGGAATCACTTTGGGTATGGGTTTCATAACAACCCTTTAGGTGGGTTAGGAGAATACGCAGTTTATGGGTATCAACTCCATCACTTCAAACCCTTACCCTCAAACCCGACAGCCTCCTAATATTTGTATACCTGATGGTACAACTAGCAGAACAATGAATTATGAATAGAAGCTTGTATTTAAAGCAGTAATAATAATATTAATTTTTACGTATCTTATTATTGAATTAATTTTCTTGCTGCGTACATTTGATTATGAATATGGTTTACTGCAGGAGGGTCTCAAAAGAACTATTGAATCGTACTCGGATCTTAGGGCTGAGCTTTTGCCTAGAAAGGAAGGGCCTTCTAAAGCTGCTATGTATCTTGGAAATGGAATAGGTATGGAAATACCAATATTTGTTGACTCACATCCTAGTTATAATAAGCTTTATGCTGTTTAAGTGTGTTATTTAACCCGTTAAGTTTTAATGCCTCTTAGTTGTCTATATTTCATCCCTTAATATGGACTCAGTGACTCACATGGTTACACACACTATATGGTTCTTTACAAAGTGCATGATGTGGAAGGATAGTTGTTATCTATTGAGAGCTGCCGTTTAAACCTCGTCTTTGTGTCATCACATGAACAACACACCAGAGCACATATATAATTGCAAGAAAAAGAAAGAAAATGAGTTTTTACGTGGTTAACTCGATCAGCAATCGAGCTATGTCCACAGCTAAACTAGAGATACTTTTCTATTAGTTTCGATTTTAGTACATGCTTACATTTACACAGATCAGGACTGGTCTATCTGTAGAGGTGACTTAAGGTTAATCCCATGCAGTTGCTTTTTTCTTCAAGTAACTTGCTTTCCAAGCTACCTTGAAACCAACTTGGTAAATCTAGCCTAATGTTATATTTGGAAAAGCAGATATGTGTCTAAGAAGTTTACTAGTAAATTAGAATGGTGTTTGGTTGAATTTCATTTAGTCAACTTTATGATTTGACCTTTTGCAGTTGGAGACATTTTTCTTTGGAGAAATACAAGGTTGACATGGACTGCGATTCTTGGCTTGATTTTATTTTACATTAATTATGTGTTACCTGGAAGTACCATGATAAGCGCAATTTCAAAGGTCCTCATGTGGGCTTCAATCGCTCTGTTTCTTCATGGGAAATTGCCCGATCATATGTAAGTATCACATCCCTTTTTAATGATTGACACACCACTAAACTTGGGATATTTTAACTTCATTTGTTGTATGTATTGATTGACCTGACCTTCTGTTAATTATAACAAGATAACCAAAGCTTTCAATGGTGCAGACTCGGATATTCAATTGAGAAAATCCCAGAATCAAAGTTTAGGTCTTCAGAAGAAGCGACCCGCAGAACTGCTTTATTAGTGGCATCGTCATGGAATTGTGCCGTTGATAATTTAAAATCTATTTCCAGCGGGAACGATTGGATTCTATTCTTCAAGGTACTTGTATCAAATGCTTGTTTTTGGTTTTACTTTTTCTCACTCTAAATATCTCATGAACTTCGCTCTTTTTTCAACCAGATGGCTCTATGTCTCTTCACTCTAAGTTGGATCGGGTCAATGTCATTGCAGAACTTTTTCATCAAAGGTTCACACAATCTTTCTCTGTATTATTTCATGAATTCATGGGTGTTTTAGGTATTCGACCAATAGTTGAACGTGTTTATACATATATCGATTTTTAGTGTAATATCATAACGAACATGAAATCATAAGTCATTGGATATTAAATGTATATAATCAAATTGGTATTAATTGTTTTGGTTGGATATGTATTCTAATCAATTATATTCTAATTCCTGCAGTAATTCCCTTTGCCTTTGTCGTGTTCTACATTTATGATCGATATGAAGACGAAGTTGACAGGATTCTTGAAAAAGTTATCCCAGTCAAGCGTTTGTCAAATCCTGAGGTTTTAAGAATATTGAATCCTTTCAAGCCGCTTGACAAACATGATTAGTCAACCGTGCCGTGGACACAAACAATGAGCTATTTTGTTTACGGGTTTGTTACTGCTACTGCTATTGTTAGTTGTGCTTGTCTGATGATTTGTTTTCTTAGAAAATTGGAAACAAACAGAAACAGGGACTAGAGTCTTCATTGAAAATTGTTACAGTTTCTTGTCTTAGTAATTCATTTTCTTTTCGTAATAGATTTAGTGATACGTTTGTTTAATTTGATTGATTTTGTTCTTGATTTCAAAATTTTTTTTCTCAATTATGGGGTTATTAATTTAGCTGCAAATTAGATGAGGGGTGTTCCTGTAGGATTCGGTTGGTTTATGGGCTGATTCATTATTTATATGCTGTTTCGTTTTAAAAAGCTTCAAACCAATCCATCTGTGCTGGCTGGTCCGCCCAGACCAGTGATCGCGGTCTGGTTTGAAGTTTGAACAGGCTAAAACTACACTACTAAAATCTACACTGCTTGTCTCCAACGAGACTAGAACGTTTACTACTTTGAAAGAGGGATATCAATGAGACATCTTATTACCATTGAGTTACAAGCACTGTTTTTGGTTTTGAATATTTTTGTTAATGAAAAATGTGAATATGGACAAAATCTGATTATTATTTAAATAATTAGGTGTACTACAAGGGTCACGTAAATGAACAAGTACCATTTGTAGTACAATATGAGTTGTGTTATAAACTTATAATAATGAGGTGCCACAAGAAATTAATTAAAGGAATACTCTTGAAGAGATGAGCCGTTGTCCGGAGATACAAAGTTGGTCAACTCCAGGTACATATTTATGTTATACCAATCCCTTTACGAATATATAGTAGAGTAGACGCATGCATAGTTTATGTAGTGGCGCTTTTACAGAAATTATCAGCTTTAGCCGAACAGGAAAAAAATTGAAATCCCCCCTATCGAATTTAGGTTGACTAGAATATTTCTTTATTTAACTGATTAACTCGAAATATTCTATTTAATAGACGACTTAACCCAAGGCTTGTTGGCTAAATGTGTTGACCCATTTTGCTGGTTTAAGAATAAAGAATTAAAAATCAAATTTTATTTATTACTATATTTAAAAAAAAATCAGAATTCAAAGTTTTATAATTTCACTACAACTATTTGTATTATTGAAGTGAAGTTAATTTTCTCTAAACCCTAAATTAATTTTCTCCTGCAAGTAACTTTATTCAATATAAACCTAGTTTGTTAATGGGAAATGAAAGATAAAAACAACTAATTAAACGCTAACTAGAAAAAAGTTGATATGAATTAGAGTCATTGATTGTTTAAATTGTTATTAAGTAGCCAAGTATTACAATATTTGCACACACACACACATGAAATGAGTCTATCCGAAACACACCATGATTTTAAGTGTTTTGGGTCAGTGTTGCTTGTTTTGACAAATATATGTATGAGTTGGTTTACTGAACCTACCAACAATACATGATTAGCACCCCTGTTTAAGCACATCTTTAATCATTTTTGTGGATATATGATGTGTACACACTTGTCATCAATTTGATGGTCTGATAAATACTTGTGTATATGCATTGCAAGAGAAGGATGACATTTATTGTTGGATTTTGTTGTTTAAATAGTGGTATATATGATTTATGCACACATATCTAGTCGCATGCATTTTGAAGAATGATCATAGAATATCTTGTTCATCAAGTGGCCGGTTAATTTAGGTATAGGTATAGGTATAGTAAGCTAAACGAGCTTCTTATGGATTAGGAAAAGGAATCCATAATCCCTTCATTGACACTTTTTTTCCCTCAAAAACGCCTATTTCTCCACATACCACTTGCTATCTCCTCTCTTCTCCACTTGAGCTCAAAGACGCACCCAAAACAAGCATAGAAGATGCTCTTAATGGTTTGTGTTAAAAGACTTTATAAGATCAAATTAATGTTGTTAGGGAAAGATGAAGCAAATCGAGTTAAAATTTCAGGAACCAACATATATGCCAACCTGTTGTACATAAAGAGTACATGTCACTTTCAAGATTAGTGCTACATATTTTAAATTTAATGCAAGGAATTTATTTTATTTAAGTTAGAATGTTTTTAACAATTAATTATAAGCATATGATAATGTAAAATGTTAATCTGCTAATCTCACAAATGGCTTGGGACGATGATAGCTGTTACTAAATGATTATTAGTAAATGTGACGCGGGCATTCCGTGTCTCCTAAGGCGGAGATCTGGGTTCAAATCTAATTGTCATCGATTTTCTCCTTGAAACCAAGTCAGGAGATTTTTCTATTAGGACAACACTAGGTAAGCACCGCTAGTGACGGAGGTTAGTGAGGGTTAGGGGTGTCCGGCCTCCACAGTTTTTTTGGCTCAGTGGTGGAAGTATGCGATTTTCGTAGGTAACTTTTATATGGAATGAATCCGGGCCCTACCGATTTGATCTTTCAGGCCCCGCCGATTTGATCTTCAAACTTCGCCACTGAGCACCGTCATCCAGTTTTCTATCGTCGTCGTCCCTTGCATCTTCTGTCCGCTCACATTTAAAAACCAGGATGCATCAGAGGACAACACCATCATTCGGACGGCTGAATTGCTCCTTCAGTGCTCCTATCTAAATTCAGATACTGCCAGAGTTACTTTGGCACACAGTTTCCAATACCACTTCAAACAATTTGAAAACATCTTTAAACGTAACCTAATCTAATTTAGATTAGCATGCATTTTTCAATATGCTTTTTTGACAATTAAATAAATCAACTTATTATGACCAGTCAACCCTCATAGACTCTTCTTTTAGTCTTTCCATTGTGATATATATTATATAAAATCAACTTAATATGACTATTATTTTCCAGTATACAGAAACTAATGAATTATTAACTTATTAATTATGAGTGGACATATACCCAAATTATACATGTATATATATATATATATGTATAGGGGAAGGATAAATTGAAAACCCTCTTGAGTTGAGAAAACCTTGGAAACCCATGTAAAAAATCAATTTTTTTTTGAAAAAAATAACCAATGTAAAATACATGTTTTTAAGCATTTTGGGCCAAAAAAATATAAAAAGTGCCGAAGAGATTTTTTTTTAAAAAAATAAACAAAGTTGCGCTTTTTACATGCTGTTGTAAACATGTGTTTTCGCAGCTTTGTTTACTTTTAAAAAAAAAAAAAAATCCTTTCGGCGCTTTTTTTGAGTGTGTAAAAATGAACTTAAAGTGTGTTGGGTGTTTTAAAAAGTAGATTTTTGTATTGATTATTAATCATTGAAATTAAATCTCTATAATAATACTATGGAGGTGGGCGTGGGCCGGTTATGGGTGTTGGTGTTGGTGTGTGTGTTTATATATATATATTTTTATAAACTTTATAAACAAGTTACACATACCTTTTATTTTATAAAAAACCCCAATATGTTAAATATTTATGGTTTTTACCCATTTAGCTGATATTAGCTGATATAATATATATATATATACTACATATAGGTCAATTATAAAATGAAAACCCTCTTGAGTTGAGAAAACCTTGGAAACCCACGTAAAAAATCATTATTTTTTTTTTTGAAAAAAATAACTAATGTAAAAAACATGTTTTTAAACATCTTGGGCCAAAAAAATATAAAAAGCGTCGAAGGGATTTTTTTTAAAAATAAACAAAGTTGCTAAAAAAACATATGTTTTCAGCTATTTGCTGTTATAAAAGCTGTTGTAAACATGTGTTTTCGCAGCTTTGTTTATTTTTTTAAAAAAAATCCCTTCGGCGCTTTTTTTTTATTTTTTTGGCCAAAAATACTTAAAAACATGTATTTTACATTGGTTATTTTTTTCAAAAAGAGAAAAATCATTTTTTACATGGGTTTCCAAGGTTTTCTCAACTCAAATGGGTTTTCATTTTATACTTGACCATATATTATATATACATATATATATAATTTCATATTCATATTATCGAACTAAATAATAATAATAACTTATAATAAAAGAATTGAGTTTTTATGAGTTGACATTCAATGGATGCTTCAACCCTCCATTGAATGTGTCATGTGGCACTTTGAGGTGATAGTATTGAATTTATTATTTTAATAATCTGTTTTTAATCTATATAAAAATTAAATTGAGTTATTTTAGGAAAACAAATTTATTTTTTTTTTAATTTTTCTCTCTTATGTTTCCTCCCATAATTTTTAAACGTTAATATCTTTTATGTACGGAATTTTTTAAAGAAAAAAAATTAAACCAAATTAACGAATGTTTTATTATCTTTCCAACGAGTACCATAGTGCCATATAAAAAACGGAGAAAAAAACGACTATTTTTTGTGGGGTTTCATTCATACAGGAAAAAAACATAAAGTGTCCAGGTTAGTCATTAATCATGTTTTTCTTTTAAACCAGATTCTTATCTACGATGTTGAAATTCAGCCCAATCTTACAGCAAGGTTATTTTTTTATTTATTTAGTTACAAGAGTAATAATTATTACTGTTAGTATTATTAGAATGATTATATGACGCTCCTGAGATAAAAGCTAGTATTATATATTATGGACTGCGAGGCTTATTAGAATCGTTAAACCTTCAACATTATTAGAATAGAATTTAAGCGACTTTTATAGAAAAACACCAGTTAATTAGAACTCTCTCTAATTATAACTGACAGATTAAGTAATTCCATTATGACCCCGACCCAAAAGTCTTGATCTCGTGATATACATGTATAATTTCATATGTATAACGAGATTGATAGAATTTAGTATCTTTTAAACAATTTGTGATTTATAGATGTTTATACTTTAAGAATGCCCAGTATATATTTGAATAGTACATGAGTTCGTATTAGATTATAATAATTACCGTAGTATATATATATATAAGGGAAAATCACACATTTGGCCATTGACCAAGGCATTTCATCAAAACCGTCTTTGGAGAGACGGTTCCCGGATCCCTAGACGTCTGCGTAAGACTTTAGTGACAAACTAATAGCCGATTGCTACGTGTCAATAATATAATAAAAAAATCTTCACACTTTCCCAAGTCTCTCTCTCCTCACTTTCTCTCTCCTCTCTCTCTTCTCTAATAAAAAAAATCTCCAAGCGACTATTTGACGTCTCCCGACGCCTAAAACGTCTATGTGACGTCTCCACAATGCCGGAAGCGTCTCTGTGACGTCTCGCAACGCCTAAAATGTCTTTGCAACCGTGCCGGAAGCGTCTCTGTGACGTCTCCCAACGCCTAAAGCCTCATGGAGACGTCTCGGGACCTGTGAAGATTTTTTTAATATATTTTTGACTTGTGACAATCGGCTATTGGTTCGCCACTAAGTCTCATGGAGACGTCTCGAGACCTGTGAGCCGACTCTCCCAAGAAACGGGAGGTGGCTAGTTTGGTAAAAACATTTGGTCAATGGTAATTTGTGTGATTATCCCTATATATAATTAGTTATCTAATCTATGTCATCATTGTTAATTATGTGTGTAACTTTTTACAATTAATATAGCTTGAAATGATGATTGAATGTTAGCTGGATTTTTTTTAGTTATTTAGGATGGTTGAATTTTAGGTAGGTAGCATAAACGAAGAAGACAATATAGGTCTCTTCCATAAAGCTTATTAAGGTTTTATTTTTAATATCTCAACTTAGACAAACATTTTATACAAAGTAAATAAATATATTTATGTAACTACTACTGGCCAATTATACATATTAAAACACAAGCTTGTTAATATAAAAAGAGAAGTATGGTCTTTTATAACAAAAGGAATATATATATCCCAACCCTAACGAGCAGCATACCTATGACCTATCCATGTTCTGTTCAGACGACAAAATTATTGGATGTGTTCCTTGGCTTCCGATTCCATCTTTATATATAACAGAATATTACATTACTTTTAATTATCAACACACCATGTAGCATCATTGTACGTAACTGAACAACTTATTCAACCTCATTTAATTGCAATTGTAGGAAGTAGTGGTGTTCATGATGTCTTGAAACTAATCAAAACCACACAAACCGTTCGTCGCATAAATCAAGTACGAGTAACTTTTTTAATACAAAACAATGATTTTAAGAAAATAAATAAAAATAATACTAACCATCAAACCAATAAAACCTACAGATCCAACTAAACTAAACTACCCAACACCACTAGTCTAAATCTGTCAATGTAGCTCCAAAATTCAGTTTTAAAATTATATCAAAACTAGGATATAACAGAGTCGTAAAGACTCGTAGTAGTAATAGAAGATTTAAAGCCCAAGTTAATTTAAACCGTTAAACAATATGTGTATTTTGCCTGATTGATGCATAATAAACTGAATCAAAATGAGCTGTTTTTTATTTTATTTCATAAAATAACATGTATGTAACACAAATAACACATTTTTAAACTGGCATTTCATTATTATAGATGTTACAAACATTATTATAGATGTTACAAATGTGTATATATATATGTATGCGTGCACACACATAAAATGAATATGAAAGTGAAAACATATGAAATGTCAAAGTTGATAATTTCTCATCCTTGCAATGCACGTTGATTCGTTATGATTTACCAATAAAACCAAAAAGGCAATAATTAATTATATATTTAAAACATATAATAATTAATTAATATAATTCAACTTGAAGAATTGTCACGTCATTATTTATTGTCGAAATCCGATTAAAAAAACACTCCAATACATAATACAAGGCAGGCCTATTGTCTTTTTATATTTATAACTATGGTTGATTCAAATACACATGGAAATTACGAATATTCAATAATTCATTTGCATATGCTTGAGGAAGTTAGAAAATAGTGAGATATAATACACCTACGTAATTAAACATCAATACAAAATTACAAGTAAATTATATGATTAATTAGCTGTTCGCGTAGTTATTTATAATACAAAATTACAAGTGAATTATACAGTGGCGTATCCAGGATGGATTTCCAGGGGGTTCCTTTCGTAGATTTTCACTGATTTTAACTAATTTTTCGAAATTTTCCACTAAATTTTTCAATTTTTTCCAAACCGAGGGGGTTCCTAGGAACCCCCTAAAAGCCCCTAGATCCGCCCCTGGAATTACATATATGATTCACGTAGTTCTCATTTGTTACGCGTTAAACACTATTCAATATTATATAAAATATATATATGGATTTTAATAGAGGGGCAGACGAACGCATCATGCACAGATTTGAAAGTCGTGATTAAATATGAGAAAGATATGAAAGTATACTACCTACCCATCGATGCCAACCAAGATTTTATTTTATTATTGAAAACAAAGAAAGTTCCATACCTACTAAAAGTCTAAAAGTGATTTGGATATACAACAAACAGGCGGCTAAATGCCCCTCTTCACCAATAGTAATACTAGAAAACCTCATAAATTAATAAAAAATAATGTAATTAAACATTTAACAAATTATGAATATGAATCGTCAATAAAGTAAAAGTTACTCAAAACAAACTCTTAAGCAAATTATTGTTTATTAATTTAACGGCAAACAAACTTTTTTTAAATATTAATTTCATTTGCTTACAATAGGTCTTGTAGTATCACCACTTTGAAATGACTATACCTTAACAAACACCTTAGTACGTACTATTGGATGAGTTGCTTTAGTAGCATCGGAATAAATGGAATGAGGCTCAAAAGGATACATTGATATGATGAGGGTTTTTTACTTATTTACAAACAATGTTTAATCTTGATAATTAATGGTGGAAAATTTCACCTTCCACCGGAGTGATTGAGGATCAAAAGGACACATTGATATGATGCGGTCATCCACATCTCCTTAACCTCCTATAATGAGTAATTAACGTCTTTCATGATGTAAGTTATGTTCGTCCATAAAATTTTTGGCTTGTGGGTTTGAACATAATTAAGAAGACCTCAATCCATATTTCATGGTTCATATATTAATGTAGTGTTACTTTATCAGTAATATCAATCAATTCCGGTTAGATTTTTGTAAACCTATTCAAGTTTTATCTCCCTAAATTTATTTATGTTTTTACAAATTCATTCACATTTTACCCTTTTTTTTCCTGATGCACCTTGCATCTCAATATCGTACAAGAGATTTTATATGATGTGTGGTCCTATATTCTTTCGTTATATCATTGTGAAAATAAATGGGTTTTTTAAAAGGTTATTGTATGTTGAAGTATATACATCCACAGGGTGACTGAGTTTTACACAGGTAATGACAATACATGTTAATACTTCGTTAAAATATCATTTACAATACTATATAAATGATTTATTCACAGGTTATGTGGAAGGTGCCAAAAGTATCGTTGTTCCAAAAAGTCGTCATTTGGGTCGACTTGCAGGTGTTAGAGAAGCTGGTCCAAAAAATAAAAGGCCTAACTCATGGTAATCTACAATTGGCAGATTTCAAGTTCTACAACATATGACAGGATTGATCCGTACATTGCAGAACACATGCAAGTATTACAATTGACACATTTAGGAAAAAAAAATCTGAAAAATGGTACACAACGAAACATAACAAGGAGTTTTCTGATTGGCTAAAGAATAAGGTGTTGGAAAATGTTCAATCAATTATAATATCCTGAAAGCATTAGGGAATGAGCCAAATTATAATAATGGTTTTACATTTTATACTAATACAAGTTGAAAAAAGTGCAACACAAATAACAAAGTTACACTAATAACATCAACTTCCGAATTTGACAAAACTAATAATGACTCGATATACCAATCCACCACACCATCATTTTATGGTGTCATAGAAGAAATTTCGGAGTTATATTATGATGTTAAACTTACTATACATTTGTTCAAATGTAAGTGGGTCTATAATAGTGGTGGCGAACATCGACTTGACGGATATGGTTTTACATTTGTCGACCATACAACACATGGTTATAAATTGCAATAATTCATTCTCGCAAGTCAAGCCACATAAGTGTTTTATGTCAATTACCCTAGCTAGTCAAAACAACACATAGTCTTGCAAGGTAAACGACGTATGCTCTGTGTTAATCATGTCTTCGACGAGGAAGAACACAACCAGTTTGACGAGCTGCCACCATTTTCCATCAGTATAAGGAACCAAAAAACGATGAATTTGGAACAACAAATCGCACAACATACTCCCGATCAGACTACGACGAGGGAAAATATATTTGATTAATATAGTTATGCGTGATTGTATTTCTTTACATTGTTGAAAAATGTGTTTGTTTTAATTGTATGATATCGAAGTTTGTACCTTAGTATTGTTGAAAATACATTTATTATGTCTAGATGTGAATGTATGTATGTGTATACTGTTAATCCTTATTCTGATATAGCATTAAAAAAATGTCACGTGTTAGCACCAAATATCTTGCTAAGCCTCGTCGTGTTCGAGCTCTGCAGCTCACCATCCATTCTAGTTTGCCCGACCAAATCCGTTCTGCACAGCAAGAAGCTTTGAAGGAGGAAAACCTTAAAGCTGAAACCATGCACGGTGCCGATAGGCACCTTGAACTCAGGTCCGATGGCCTGCACTATTTTGCCGAACGTGTTTGGGTCCCTTTATTCGGAGGTTTGCGGGAGCTCGTTCTTGATGAAGCTCACAAATCTCGGTATTCTATTCACCCTGGCTCCGATAAGATGTATCAAGACTTGAAGATACTTTATGGTGGCCGAATATGAAGGCGGATGTAGCTTCGTATGTAAGCAAGTGTTTGACCTGTGCCAAGGTTAAGGTTGAATATCAAAAGCCGTCCGGCCTTCTACAACAGCCTGAAATTCCCGAATAGAAGTGGGAACGGATTATGATGGACTTTGTGACCAAACTTCCGAGGTCGCCCAGTGGTTGTGACATGATCTGGGTGATCGTCGATAGGTTGACAAAGTCTGCGCACTTCCTTGCTATCAAGGAAACCGATGGCCTTGAGCGGTTGGCTCGCTTGTATCTTAAGGAAGTGGTTTCTCGGCACGGGGTGCCTGTTTCTATTATTTCCGATCATGATCCTCGGTTTGCCTCGAATTTCTGGAAATCCTTGCATAAGGCTTTGGGTAATCAGTTAGATATGAGCACAGCCTATCATCCGCAAACTGACGGTCAAAGTGAGCGGACGATTCAAACACTAGAAGACATGCTTCGGGCATGTGTGATCGATTTTGGCAAGGGTGGGGAGAGTCATCTACCATTGGTGGAATTCTCCTACAACAATAGCTACCATTCTAGTATCAAGGCAGCTCCGTTCGAGGCTCTTTATGGGCGGAAATGCCGGTCCCCTCTTTGTTGGGCTGAGGTGGGTGAGAGTCAACTCACCGGCCCGGAACTTGTGTACGAGACTTCCGAAAAGATCGTACAAATTCGTAACCGCATGGCAGCAATTCGGGATCGTCAAAAGAGCTATGCCGATCGTCGCCGCAAGCCTTTAGAGTTCCAGGTTGGCGACAGGGTTTTATTGAAAGTATCTCCGTTGAGGTGCGTTATACATTTTGGGAAGCGTGGCAAATTGAATCCTCGGTATGTGGGACCGTTCGCAATTCTAGAACGGATTGGACCGGTGGCATACAGGCTCAATCTGCCAACTGAGCTCAGTAATGTTCATAATGTCTTCGATATCTCTAACCTTAAGAAGTGTCTGGCAGATGAATCTTTGGTTGTTTCTCTCTAAGAGATCAAGGTGGATGATCGTCTGCGTATCGTAGAGGAACCGGTTGAAATTCTCTATTATAAGATCCGTAGCCTTCGCCGGAGTAAAATCCGCATTGTTAAAGTTCGTTGGAAATCAAATCGTGGACCGGAGTTCACGTGGGAACAGGAGGATCAGATGAAAGCTAAGTATCCTCATTTATTTCCTAAGCGTGCGTTCGAATCAAGATATGTGTATGCTGAAGCTGAATGAATCTCGGGTCGAGATTCCTTTGAATAGGGGGATAATGTGGCAACTGGAAAATTTTTCTTTTCTTTCATCTCTTCCTTTTGGCCTTGGGCAATTTCGGGACGAAAATTCTTTCAACAGGGGGATGATGTGACACCCGGCAAACTCAGGTTAGTAACATTGATCAAACTAGTAAGTCTACCTTAGCGAGTCATGCATATTACATACTTAAGTAGGTCAGCTGAGTCGTTAAGATGGTTCGGGGATTCATCGGGAGTCATTACAATGATCCACGGGATAATTGGGAGTCGGTCCATAACCATATGTACAAGGATTGGTGATTCGTGGAATCACCGGGTTTAACGCACACACAAAAGTCTCGAGTCTCAGGAATTGGTGAATGGATGTGAACGTGTTAGTTATCATACATTATGTGTTTACAATCATTACATGACTTGTCGGTATGTGAATACGTGCTTATGTGTTAAAATAGTGTTTAACGCGCCAAAAACCCAAACAGCCCTGTAAGGGGCGAGTAGCAGGGGGTGAGTAGCCTAAATGCATGTAAATAGGGGGTGAGTAGCCTAAATGCATGTAAATAGGGGATGAGTAGCCTAGATGCATGTAAATAGGGGGTGAGTAGCCTAAATGCATGTAAATAGGGGGTGAGTAGCCTAAATGCATGCAAATAGGGGGTGAGTAGCCTAAATTCATGTAAATAGGGGGTGAGTAGCCTAAATGCATGTAAATAGGGGGTGAGTAGCCTAAATGCATGTAATAGGGGCGATTAGGATGTCCTAATCGCATGTTGCAGCCCCCAATGGCCTGATCTATTCTTGACGACTAGAAACACCTATAAATACAACCTTTGACTTGTGAAACATCATTTATGCAACCCCAACTGATCCTAAGCCTCCCTCACACCCTAAAACACCTCTGGAACTCGTTTTGCTTCAAAACCCACCATTTCCAAGCCTACACTCCTTTCTTTAACAAGATTCAAGGTGTGTTCTTCATCCCAAACCTTTGTAATGTTAATGTTTTGGTTCCCTAAGGTCCAGCCTTGTTTTACCAAGTTTGTGTCTTTAAAAGCCTTTGAAATGAGTTTCTAAAACAAGTCTAAACCTTTATACATGCTCTATGTGATGTATTCATGCAAGAAATGATTTTTGATGGTCAAAACATGAATGTTTCTATGTAATTGATGTGCTTCAGATGTGTAGGAGTTATTAGGATGTTTTCCTAAGGGTTTGAGCTATTATTATGGTGTTTTGATGAAAATATGCATTTTGACCCATTTGGATGATTCTTGAAGATTTAGGATGTTATGATATGATTTGATGATTGTTTGTTGTTAGCATTCACATTAGAAGGGTATTATAACAGAGGCATGATGATTTGCAAGGTTGTAGGTGATGAAATCTGATCATTTGCCATTTAAGGAAAGATATGCATAGTTAATGAAACCTAGTACTTTGCCATTTTTGGAAATAATTGCACAAAGGGTGTTAGATCAGGGATGAATTGGGGGGTTTTTGCTTGGAAAGGGTTGGTTAATGGTTTAGGTTTGATGTTGGGTGTTTTTACACGTTCCGGATCTGATTTGGAGGGTTAAACGCGCGAAAAGACGTCGCGCAGCTGCAGGAGGTGATTAGGAATCCTAATCGCCTGATGCAGGGGCGAGTAGGGTGTAAATGCATGTGTTTAGGGGCGATAATGCTACTTGTATCAGGCGATTACAATCCTAAATGCATGTTTGACTTCTCCTACTCACTAGTTGACTTTTCCTAATTGCATGTTAATTTCCTAATCGCGTGGCATGATTTGGCACCTAGGAACATGATAGGAACCCCGTGGCATGCCTAATGACTTAGTAACACGTGTTCGGACTCGTTTATGCATTAATTGAGCGTTATGCTAGACTTAGTGAACTTTTGCGCGTGCTAAGTGTTTAACTACATATGTTGCATGATATCTTGTATTTGGCTAACACGTGGAATGTCGGGTCACCAATGGGATGTCGGGTCTTGTCAGGTACGGTCGGTTTAACAGTCAAAGGTGTTTTCTAACGTACATGGTTATGGTCTGGACATTCGGGGACTAGTTAACCTACGGGTTATTAGTCTAAGTACTTATATACGTCTTATGATAAGTCGCTGCTATTTGAGGCTATCATAGCTTATTGATTTAACTATACTCAAGTAACGCAATCTAAGGTGAATGTCACAGCCCCGCTTTTACTGTTTTGCTTCCGGGGGAGAAACATGCTACATACTTACTTACTAAAGGTCATGTTATACTATGGTTACTTTATATTACTATACGGCGTTTTATACGAAGTGCCAGGGGGAAGCCATGAATGTGCGGGTTGCACAACGAGGGAAATGTGGATAGATCTATTGGGCCTCACAAACCCCACTCGACGGCGGGGATGTCGGGCGGGTGCATATTGTCTCTAGCTCCGGGTTTACCGAGGCATTGGTAACCCAGTCATCTGGGCATGCTTCATCTACTGGTTCAGGTTTAGTAATGGGTTCCCAACCGTAGTAGTAAAAACACTTAACATCTAGCTAACGTTCTTATAACCTAGTAGTAACGGATATGATCTTTTCAAACTTATAACAACTCTTTAAAAACCTGTGAATTCACCAGCATTATATGTTGACATTTTTGGCATGTTTTCTAGGGTCGCTAAGGTAGCAGCTAATGGACTAGGCGCACGAAGTCTTGCACGGCGTCTAGAGTCTTGTTGCATATTAAACAATGTTTTCAAACTGTAATATGTCTTTTGGTTGTAAAGAAGAAATGCTTCCGCTACTGGTTTGTGGCTCAAAGCATAATGTTTTGGTTTCATTATATATATTTACTGTTTGTTTATTGTGATCGTTGACTTGGATCCTGGTATGTCACGCGCCTCGCGGTAAAACCCCGCAAGTGGAATTTGAGGGTGTGACACTTTTACCGAGAACTCAACATCCCCACCGATTGACCAAAACCAAGTGTCTTGACCCAAAGTGAGAGACACGCCAGACAGCAGCATAGTCAGCTCTGAAAACTGCTGCTGCTCCTCCGCCGATGTAAAGGGATGCTTCCAATCCCAGTAATACTCCACCACCTGTTGGGCAGGTCCAGATATCCTGTCAGAAACAAAGCGAGTCTTCTTCTTCTTCTCAAACGCATAAAGTAGAGGGAATCTTGTTCTAAGTGAGTTGTCCGCAATCCAGGAATCAAACCAAAACAAAACAAAATTACCACATCCAACCTTCCCTTTAACAAAACAAATTGGGGCGTTGTTATGAGTTTCTAATAAATCCGGAATAGACGCTATTTGCTTCCACGTGCCTCCAAGAGATAGTTTCGCCGGAATATAAGTCCAATCTCTAGCATTACCATGGATAGACCACACTACCTTGCACCAAAGGGAGGTTTGATCCATTTTAAAACGGCACCACCATTTAGACAATAGGCTCACATTCGCATCTCTAAGCGACCCCAACCCCACCCCACTATATTTGCTAACCAACTCATTTTATACGCATCAACCCCCCCTCCCCCGAAGAACCTCCTCCTTAACCTTTCAAGTGAGTTGATAAGTTGAATAGGGGCACGAAACAAGGAGAAGAAATATAAAGGCAAGGAGCTTAAAACCGATTTGAGCAAAGTAATCCAGCCTCCATATGAAAAGCATTTTAGACTTCCACATTGACAATCGCTTCTTGAATTTCTCAAGAATAGGCTCCCAACTTCTCACTAAGTTCATGTTCGAGGCAATTGGAACACCTAGGTGAGAAAAAGGAAACCTACCTCCTACACACTTTAGAGTCAAAGCCATGTCCTCCACATCACCTTCAGGCACACCAACCCTAAATACACTACTCTTCTTGGAGATAGTTTTTAACCCATAAATCAAATAGAAATCCCTTAACAGCCTCCTCAAGTTTAAAGCATTAATCGTATACGTATACCACTCCCCACAGAAGACGACATCGTCGGCATACATAAAGTGAGAGATAACCGGCCTCGAACCCCCAACTTTAATGCCACGAAACACCCCCAACATAGTAGCCCGCCTCATCATCCAAGAAAGGCCCTCCATAGCAAGAATAAATAAATAAGGGGAAAGTGGGTCGCCTTGCCGAAGACCACATGAACAAGGGAATTCCCATGTGGGCGAACCATTTACTAGGACTGAAGCCTGAGAGCTCTGAACAATTGACATAATCCAACCCCGCCACTTAATAGAAAAATTCATCTGCGCCAAGACTTCTTCCAAATAGTCCCACCGTAAAGAATCGTACGCTTTCTCAATATCTACTTTAGAAAACAAACCACTCAGTCTCGATTTCTTTATCCAAGTAATAGTTTCATTTTGGATTAAAGGACCATCAAGAATATTCCGATCAGTGAGAAAAGCCGTTTGCTCCTCGGAAACAAGGCAAGACATGAAAGGTTTCATTCGAATGACTAAAACCTTTGAAAGAACCTTATTAATAATACCCACCAAACTGATAGGCCGGTAATCAGAGAGGGTCGCCTGATTACGACCCTTTGGAATTAGTGCAATGAACGCCAAAAAACACCCCTCTCTAATAAAGCCATTCACATGAAACTCCTCAAATAGCTTCATAAAATCGTGTTTAAGAACTGACCAGAACTTTCGAATAAAAGTGAAATTGAACCCATCTGGTCCAGGCACCTTCCCACCATCACAATCCCACACAGCGCTCGTAATTTCATCCAACGTAAAAGGAGCATCCAAAGCCTCCACTTCAGCAAGGTATATCCGGGGTAAAAAAAATCTGGCCGAACACCACCTCTATGGCTAAATTTTTCTATAAACAAACCAACTACATTTTCTTTAATTTGCACCAGATTAGTGACCCACCTATCCCCATTTTTTACCCCGTGAATTCTATTGGAAGACGAGTTCATCTTAATAATGCTATGAAAATAATTAGAGTTATCATCGCCATCCAAAGCCCATTTTACTCTCGACTTCTGATGTACATCTTGCACTTTTAAACGTTCTTCCTCAAAAAGCAGCTTCCTAGCATTGAATCACGATTCCAATTCGGCGTTAGAAAGTACCCCAGACTCCGCTTTTGATTCAATATCCGCAATTACTTTTTTACACTCCAAGCTTTTTTCTTCCCTACACTTCTTTTCCGCATTTACCCACATTGATTACGTCCCTTTAACCATTTTAACTTTGCAGCAATGGCGAGATCTGGAGGACCAGAGAACTGAAATGTACCTGCAATAGAGTTAACATAATCAACAAATCCCGGCCACTCCAACTAGGAATTATAGAATCGGAACGGGACATGGCCAAAATCCGAATTCTTTAGTGAGAGCACAAGTGGACAATGGTCCGAGAGCACCCGGGATAAAGCCTTGAGACTCGCTCCCGGCCAAACATCCATAAAATCTCTACAAACAAGGAACCGGTCCAATTTGCTCAGCTTATCCCCTGACCCAGACATGTACGTAAACTTAAGGCCACCCATATTATACTCAAAAAGCTCCGCTTCCTGAATAAAAGAATTAAACGCCATCGCATTCTGGACCGAAAATTCCAAATTCACCCTTTCATCTGAGCTTCTAACCTCATTAAAATCCCCCAGAAACACCCATAACCCTGATAAAGACCTCCTGTAGAACAACAAGTCAGCCCAAAAACTTCTTCTGCCTGCAGGGTCATTAGGTGCATGAACATTTGCAATATTGATAAGGGTATTCGAATGAACCAGGTACCCTGAAACAACGAGCACATGATGCGACCTAATAGCACCCGTCTGACGAAAAACTAAGGGATCCCACCAACAAACCAAACCACCCGCAACCCCATCCGAGTCCACACAATCAAACACAAAAGCCGATTGACCCGAAAAAGCAGATAGCAACCGAACGGAGGGTCCCATAATATTTGACTCTTGAATTGCCAAGAAATCCACACCATTAGACAACTTTAGACTCTTAACCCAGGCCGCCTTGCCCTGTTTTCTAATCCCACGAATATTCAAAGGCATAAAATTCATTAATGACCCCATAATCCATTTTCCGCAATAATCTTGTCTGCCACACTCCCACAAGAGTTATTCAAATTTATACTAACAAGAGAGCAAACCTGGACTGTAGCTAAAATTTCCAAATTGATACCCAAAGCTTCTTCAATTACCTCTGAAGGGACAACCTCCTAAACTTCAATCGGAGCCATTAGGGGTGTAAACGAGCCGAGCCGAGCCCGAGCCTGACTGGGCTGGAGCTCGGCTCGTTATGGTTTTATGAAGCTCGAGCTCGGCTCGCTAGCAAAATCAAAAGCTCGAGCTCGGCTCGGCTCGAGTTGATTTTAGAACAATCTCAAACGAGCTCAAAGCTCGGCTCGAGATCGCAAAAGCTCGGCTCGCGAGTATTATTAAATGGGCCTATGAAATAAGGACTTGGGATTTGGAGATGTGGGCTATAAATTATAAGAGATATATAAATAACTTGTAATTATGTTTGGGCTCGTTTAGGCTCGCGATCCCAATCGAGCTTTGTATATAGGGCTCGAGCTCGGGCTCGATAACTAAACGAGCCATATTTCAGGCTCGAGCTCGGGCTCGTTAAGGCTCGGCTCGTTCGAGCTTTTTACCGAGCCGATCCCGAGTATCTCTCGAGCCGCTATGTGTCATTTACACCCCTAGGAGCCATGATAGCTAGTTGAACACCTTCATCCACACAAACTTCTGGTCGGACATCGACCCCCCTCGTTTACACCTCTTCAGCCCGAGCATTTAAATCAAAACTCAGTTGCCGGGCAACCGCTTCAGACACAGCCACATCCTTTGGAGAATTGTGGAAAACGAGTCTAGAATGTTTCTGATTGTTAAACTTAGAAGAAAAACCCAAATTGGACTCCTTATCACCAATAATATTCGGCCCAAGTCTAATTGGTGTAGTAAACCCATCTTGGACCATTCCTTCTGGCCCACTATGTGATATCTCCACCCGGTCCGCCTCATTTGAAATTTGAACATTCTGGTCAACACCATGCAAAATAGGAAAGTCTTCAACCCCATGCACGTTACCAAAGTTACCGCCCTGATTTTCCGCTGGAATTAAAGGATCATTAACAACCGCCGTCGCCTTGACCGGAGACGCCGTCATAGGTTCCCGGATTGCACCTTCATTTCGTCGATAACATCCTCCAAATCAACAGACTCGAATTCCGGTTCGCAAGCTGAATTCTCCTCAACTACCCATACACGAAAACCTTTGTTACGCCAATACACCGTCACCTTTTCGTCAATTCTAGATGTATACTTAGTTAGAACGTGGGAATATCCAAAGGTATTATTAGTACCAGCCCAAGAGAAGTCGGATGGCCAAACGACTTCCCCGAATAGACGACCAATATTATCAAACGTAGAACTTTCACGAGCCAGAACCGGTACCCCAGCAATCATAAGAACAGGAATCCTCTCGAACGGTAAATCTTGACCCGTCCCAGGGTGAACCTCCGATGACGATTCCTTCCAAAAGACCTCCTTATCCACCATGAAACAATTCATCTCAGAACTATGCCGGAAAGAAATAAGAATGGATAAACACCCAAGATAAGACAGAGCCGCCTCGTCAAATCCTGCCCTGAATAACATCTTTTTGACCGAATGAAGACGAGCGATAGAATCGGATGTTCCCACAACTGCCCTCCCAATACAATGTAAAGGATACACGGCACGATTACCTTGGACCTGTAACGTCTTCTTAGAACCAGAAGTGCCTCCATAGACTGTTGCCATATCCGAAAAATCCTCCATGGCTATATTCTTATCTTTTGGAACCCAAGTCTTTTGCCGAGAAGAGCCATCATCATAAGAGATTCTTCAGTGCGACCGATCAAACATAGCCAAAGAGACCGAAATTCTAGACTCACCAAAAACGATTTCATTGAGAGACTGAAGAACTGAGTATGGATCCTTGAGTTTAACACATCAGACAAACCCAAAAACCCTACCCTTGATTGATCTTGGCCTCGAAACCCAAGCATCTGTGACAGTCACGAACCCTTTGAACGCCTCCTTAAGTTTCAAACCCGTCACTCTATGCTAAAAGTTTGTAACATAAAATGTAGTCCTGGTTGCCGGATCATCGGAGTCTTGAAAGCCGTGGGGAGTCTGCTGCCGGTTATTTTTGTCCGCTGATCGCCTATTAGGGTTGTCCATTTTTTCAAAACCAATTAGATCAATCAAATCAAAAGGGGTTGATCAAATAAATCGTAAATAATCTATCTCTAATTTCGTTCCTAAATTTATTTATATTTTACAATTCATTCACATTTTACAGTATTTTTTTTTTGATATAATAGTGCACCTTGCACCTCATATCGTACAAGAAATTTTATATGATGTGTGGTCCTATATTCTTAGGTTATATGTACCATTGTGAAAATATATGGGTTTTTTAAACGGTTATTGTACGTTGAAGAATATACATCCAATGGGTGACTGAGTTTTACACACGTAATGATAATACATGTGAATACTTTGTTAAAATATCATTTACAATACCATATAAATGATTTATTCACAGGTTATGTTGAAGGTGCCAAAAGTATCGTTGTTCCAAAATGTCGTCATTTGGGTCGACTCGCAGGTGTTAGAGAAGTTGGTTAAAAAAATAAAAGGCCCAACTCATAGTAATCTACAATTGACAGAATTCAAGTTCTACAACATATGAAATGGATTGATCCGTACATTGCAGAACACATGCAAGTATTACAATTGACACATTTAGGAAAAAAAAATCTGAAAAATGGTACACAACGAAACATAACAAGGAGTTTTCTGATTGGCTGAAGAATAAGGTGTTGGAAAATGTTTAATTAATTTATAATATCATGAAAGCGTCAGGGAGTGGGCCAAATTATAATAATGGTTTTACATTTTATAATAAAACAAGTTGAAAAAAGCGCAACACAAAATAATGAAGTTACATTAATAACATCAACTTCTCAATTTGACAAAACTAATCATGACTCGAGATACCAATCCACACTAGATAATAACATATAAGTGCTTTATATGTACATGTTTACGGGTTTATAATCGACACTAGATAAAGTGAGATAGAAAGATAAAAATTTAAATTTTAAGGATTCACCAGACTAGGCGAGCATACCCATCTTGGGCGAACAAGAGGGGGGAGGGGGGGGATATGACTCAGGCGAACATGAGTCATCAGGAAACCAAGTGGGACGAACAAGCCTAGGTGAACATGAGTCATGTACGCCCAGGAAGCTATGTTCACCAGACCTGACAGGCTTAGGCTATAAATACGTTTCTTAAACCCATTTTTCAATTTTAACAAACCTAAATTGCGTACTGACACCCCTAAAACAAACCTATAACCTCTGTAACCTCAATAATTAAAAACCTGATTATAGGAGCTTAAGAAATATATAATCAAAATGAGTGAAGATCTTAAGGTGTGTAATCCATATTTGATGATCCTAAACATGTTTTAATGATGTTGTCTATAAACCCTAACTATCTAGATCTAAATATGACAAGTTTTATCAAAATAAAACCGATAAGGATGATAAACTAATAACATAACATAAGATTTGATGACTATTGAATATTGTTGATATTTAGGATGATTTTGGGGCCTAGAAATTAGGGCTTTTGATCAATAAATTGATTTGTTGTTGATATGATCATTGTTTGATGTTTAGATGGGATAGAAACATAACCGGATGATTATTTGGATGAAAACATAATGTTTGTATTTTGACTTGTTTAAGTAACTTGGAAAAATTTAGGGTGAATATGAGATGTTTAAAGAGGATATTGTTTGATGAATGTCTAGGATGATGATCGTGATGTGTTATAACTTGATTACTATGCTAATTAGACAAATTTACCATAAAAGGAAACTTTCTCATGCAAATTGATTGATGTGTTCATAATTGACCAAAAATGGAAAGATTATGTTTTATGCGAGTAAACGATCAATATTTAGACTAAAAGCCTCAAGAAAGGATACTATCACATTATTCAGAGGTTGCATGTTGCAAAACCAGATCGGCGATATGTGTAGAATTCGATACTTCCTTGTTAAGGAATCTACAATAGGCGAAGATAGCCTACGGGTGAACTTTTGAGACGAAGATGCACTCAGACGAACATGGGTGTAGGACGAAGGTATTTGGCAAACATGCCCACGTCTGCCTAATACTCCATGTTCGCTTGAGATATTAATAATGCGTTTAAGTATGTTAATGTTACTGGATTGTGTGAGTTTGAATCTAAACGTTTAGTCAAACGGTTTTATAAAACTTACACGAAGTCATTTTGTGGATACAATGTGTAGATAGATAAACACAAAGTTGGTCAAGCACGAGCTGAAGCATGATCATGTGTAGCTGCTTTCCTCAATAACATCCTGATCAACACGGGTGTGCGCTCCAAAGAGCACGATCGTGTGTTTCATTGGGAACTTAACCGGCTTTTTTTTCCAAAAACGGAAACGAACAAAAGCGACAGGCGAGAAAGAGAGTTACTGTGCTAAATACAAACGACTGTGCATTTTCAAAGTGCACGGTCATGCACTAGCTGCAGAATCTTTATGTAACTTCATTTTTTCTTTATTTTTGGGTGTGGAGCTCAGCAGGAAAACTCCCCAACCTAAACTTTGAAGTTCTTGGAAGCTAAATCAAGCCTTGGAACCACCTAACAACAACAAAACATCAATCATTCAACCTTCGATCATTGTTTGCTTATGGTTTTCATCCTTTTAACAAAAAAGTATGAACTTTGTAAACTTTGCAAGTTCTTAGAGGAGAAATCAAGCCTTGGAACCACCTAACAACAGCAAAAACATCAATCATAAACCTTCAATCATTGCTTAATTATGGTTTTCATCTTTTTAACGAAAATATATGAGCTTTGTAAACTTTGCAAGTATGATTGTTTGTGATCTTGTAAGCTTTATAGGCTGAACGTTGTTAGTTATCTAGACTAGATGAAGCTTTTGAATATGTAATTTGATTATTGTAAGACTTGATGGTAACTAGTATGTTAATCTTGATGATGAATATTTATTCATGTTCTTGGAATTTCATGCATGTTTTAAAGTCTTAATTCATATTGGTTTGATGAATGTTTGCACATGAAGGTCGGAAAACACATGAGTAAATGTTGATTATTGAACTTTATTTGTAATAATTAGGTTATTAACGTGAAACTAGGAATGGTGAATGTTAACTAACTTGATATGAATGACTTGAACATGTATTAGTTCTTGCACTTAGATTTGGAAAAATCATAATAGTGTTGTGTGAGATTCTAAGTATGATGAAATTGTGAGTTAGTAATTTAGGCCAAAATTATGAGTCTTGTATGCTCTTACCTTAGATTTACCACTTAAGCATAACTAACTATTTTTCTACATAAAGAAACTCTAGGTGATTAAATTGTTGTTTAACTTAATTTTCCTTAGGTTATTGTGTTAGGAATTTCGACAAAATACTAACTCGTGTTTAAAGATTTCTTAAGCTTTTCAAAATGGACATCAAAGAATGATTTTAGGTTGTTGAAGTGTTTTTTTTTAACATTTTAATTTTTCAGAGAATCATAAAATGAAGCAACCTTGACTGGAACTCAATTACTTGAGAATTTTTCTTTGCCATCATTTCTTACCTTAGGATATCATTAGTGGATGCTTGGTTTAGATAAGTTTTGATTGATGCTGTTTACAAACTCCCTTTATTTTTAGTATCATTTTATATTTTGCATGTTAATTTAGAAAAACCAAAAAATCAACTCTTTGAAAAGGCTTTATAGTAGCAAAAGTTTAGTATTGAGAAACCGCGTCCACAGATTGATATCCGATTCTTACCACTCAAACTTTTCGATAGGTACACTTGCCTTTCATATGTGTAGTTTAATTTAGGGTAAAAACTATTTTAAAACTAAAATTTTTTTGAACAAACATCTTCATAAAAATATATATACTTCACGCACATCAAGCTTCGTCTTTATGTGTAGATGCGTATTCATACGTGTCTGTAGCTTTTGGGTTAGTAGAGTCTTAATTAGTTGATAGTGGAAATGTGTTTTGTACTTAATACTCATTTTAGAAGTCGAAGGTGCGAATGAGTCTGGAAGTGACTCATTCGTATGATTATTTGAGCAAATAAACCCATTCGTACCCTCGATTATGCGAATAAGGGAAATATATATATATATATATATATATATGTATATATATATATATGGGTTGGGAATAAGTTTTGGTAGTTTTTGTCAGTTCGTCTGTTATCGGATGGCGCCAAAACGTTGTTAAAAAACCCTAGATTGTTCACTTTATCTTAAATGAGTCTGTAAACGTTATTTGGATATTAATGATTAAGCTAAACATGTTGATTGATTTCGTGTGCGTGATTTCTTAGATTTATATCATTTTGCTAGACCGAAAGGGGTTCCGCACCTAACGGTTAATATATCGTTGATATACGTTGTGATTTGAGAATATTCGATCCTACAAAGTGGTATCAGAGCTTTGTGCTCAATCTCAAGATTGCATTGATAATTTCCCATATATTTCAGTTCAAAATTTTTCAAACCCTAACTGATTTCAGAGTTTTTTCAGAAAAAACATGGTTTTTAAATGATTTGGAGTTGAATTTGGTGTCATTTTCAAAAATTCTTACACAAAAGTTGCTCTATTTTCAATCCGAATCAAAACCTATCCCTATTCAATCCAATTGGTGATAATTTTCATAATTCAGATGAAAATCATGTGTTTTTGAATTCAAAATGATGATGGGTTTTGACTAGTGCGAATGGCTGCTGAGTTTACGGCGAATTAGTGTTTTTCTTCTTCATTCGTACTAGTTTTCATACGAATAACACTCATTTCAATCTCATTCGTGTCTTTGGTTATCATTTGTATAAAAGGTCCTCATTCGTATCACCCGAAGTATGAATAAGTCTTGATTAGTTTCATTCGTACCAACTTTTTGGGCGAGTAGGAATTGTTGATCATTTCATTTCTTACACATTATGGATAACATTTGGGGTTTTCTGATGACTCGACATGACACTACACAACAACAACAAAAACCACAAATGAATCCTTGGGCATACACAACTGAGAAAGGAAAACAAGGTGCGCGACCTCAATAACCAATGGTATTGGGCGGTTGCGACCCCGGTTCAACCTGTTGTTCAACCTCAACCACAACCGACTCCGGATTATTGGGTCATTGCTACATCAATTGCTTAAAATAAAAAAACATCATCTATCAATCTTCTGATGAATGATTTATCAATAGGAAATGGTAATAGACCACCAAAGCTAATGGATATGTTACAATATCCATCATGGCACAAGCGTTTTAAGATACATTTGGAAGGTTTAGATGGTGGAGAGGCATGGAAAGTGTTAGAACCAGGGTTAGTGAGGCCAATGCTTGAGAACTCAATAACACTAGTTTCTCTAGATGATAAGACTGATGCCGAGAAGAAAAAGTATGCTGATGAAAAGAAAACTTATTCTTAGCTTTCTCAAGCGTCGACACAAGACTTGTTACATTAGTTCGGGCCTTGCACTACTTCAAAGCAATTGTGGGTTGCTTTGAAAAGTAGAAATGATGGGAGTGAGAGGACAAAAAGAACTAAAATGGATCAACTAAAGAAAGAGTTTCAAAACTTTAGCAACATTGGAAATGAGACTATAAAAGAGCTCACTACTCGATTTTATCATGTACTTTCTAAATTGTCAAATTATAATATTTTGTATTCAATTGCTTGACTTTGAATGAATTTATTCAAAAGTTGGAAAACAAAGATGTAGAAGAGAGAAGGAAGGCAAAGAGAGCCCGAATCCCTCAAAATCCTGAGCTATATTTTGCTACGTCTTCTACTTCTTCAGTGCCAAATGTTGGTGTTAGTTCTGCACCACAAACTGCTTTTGTGTCAAGTGTGGAACCAACAAATCCATTGAACTATTATGGGATTCCATCTTCATCTTCATGTGTTGCACCTCCTCAAGCTCCAATGCAACAAGCTGCTCCATGGCTTGCGGCTCCTACTATGAACTTAAACCAACAATCATCTTCATCCAACTATGGTCATGCATCGACAAGCTTAAGTTCCATCTTCATCCAACTATGGTCAATCATCTTCATTCAAATATGGACAATGTTACTATTGAAGTTGCACAAAACCATGTAGCTTTAGTCTCTGCATTTGTTTTGTCTTACAATGGACTTGTGGCAAGTCAAATTGGAAATAACAATCTAACCAATGAAGACTACTTACAAATTGATAAAGATGAGATGGAGTTGATTGATATACAGTGCACTTTCGCAAGTGTTGTTAGAAGAGCTCATGAATTAATGGAGAGAACTGATAGAACTAATTTAGCAACAACACCGAACACAACGTATGGGTTCAACAAAGCCAAAGTTACCTGGTTCAATTGTGGTACCAAAGGCCACTTTGCACGAGAATGAACAAACCCAAAGCAACAAGGTAACCAATAACTCATTCCATGCAACACTACTCAAAGACAAACAACACCACCCCAACCAACTCAAAACACTCCAAACACTGAAAGAAATATTGTTCCAGTGACCACTCCTACTGCACAAACTCAAAATGAAAACAAAGCATTGGTGATTCAATCAGATGAGGGTTTCAATTGGGACGACATACAATTGGGAGTTGAAGAGCTTTTGTGACACCCGACATATTCAGGTTAACATTTTACAAACATATAAGTCTACCTTAGCGAAAAACATTTATCAAACGTACTTAACACGGTCAGTTGAGTCGATTTACATTACGTATTGTCTAGGGTTCAATGATTCGGAGGATCATTGGGGTTATCACATGCACACATGAGTCTTGAGTCCCGTTGTTAGTGAATTACATGAATTGAATTAAGTATTAAACATGAATTAATCCATATATGATGTGTAATGTGCAAATACGTGTTTGAATGATGTTTATATGATTATACATGCTTAACATATGTTAGGATTGCATATTCATGTGTTATGATATGTTAAAACGCGTTTAAACGGAAAAACTGGAAATATTGAAAAATGGTAAAACTGGTTTGACCCTAAGGGGGTTCGAACCAGTCAAAATGTATTCATTCGACCTACAAATATTGATAAATGCCACTCTTTGCAACTTTTTCATCATTTCACAAACCCTAAACGCCCCCAAGTGCTCTCTCAACTTTAAACCTGTAGGTAGGAGTTTTTGACCTTGATTTTCAGATCCTAACCTAGAGATAACATCTACACCATAAACAAGAGAAGATTCAAGGTGTGTTCTTGATCTAAAACCTTTTAAATCAAATTTCATTCGTTTTTCTTAAACCCCAAGAGTCCAGATTTGATTCAAGCATGTTTTCATGTATAAAAACCTTTCTAACACCTTTCTAAACAAAACCCTTCCATTAATAATGAGTTTTTGTGCAAAATACATGTGTTAATGATGTTAAATGATGTGTTATAGACTTTTATGCCTATGTTTGATGTTTGAATGATGTGTAAATGATATAATGATGATTATTAACTATTGTAGATGATGGTTTAGGATGGTTATAGGTTGTTATTGATTATTGATGATCTTTTACCCATTTAGGGGATTTTGTGTTAGATCTAGGGTTTGTTCATGATGTTATTGTTAATGAAATGCTTGGGGGTTTTCATATACATGATAATATGAGCATATTGAGCTGATTGTTAGATGATTTTGATAAGTTTCCATTTTGGGTAAAGTTTACATGCATTGATGGGAAATTTCCATAATTTGCCATTTTGGGAAAGTTATAAAACGGACTGATTTTGAGATAAAATTGGTAGGGTTTTGTGGGGAAAGGTTAATGATAGTTGACCGCTGTGATTTGTGGTGTTTCGTGATGTTTTCGGACTGTTTAAATGCGATTTGGTGCGTTTTATGAGATTTTGCAGCAAAGGGTCAAACCAGGTAACTCATTCGACCTGCCTGGGGTCGAACGAAGAAGTCCTGGAGTCGAACCAACTTTGCCCAGGTCGAATAAATGTGTTTTTTAGGGCGAATGAACACTGTTTAAGGCGAATAAACATGTGTTAGGGTTGAATTAACATGTGTTAGGGTCGATTGAACATGTGTTAAGTTGAATGAACTTGTGTATAGGTCGAATGAACTTCATAAAGGTCCAACCAAGACCCATTTGGGTCGAACCAACTTCCAAAACATGCTGATTCGACCTTACAACTTGATATGTGCGATTTTTTATGCAAACTAATTGTTTTATGCTTGAACATTGTGTGTTAACTATATATACTTGA
Organism: Ambrosia artemisiifolia; assembly: GCA_032199755.1. Classification (NCBI taxonomy): domain Eukaryota; kingdom Viridiplantae; phylum Streptophyta; class Magnoliopsida; order Asterales; family Asteraceae; genus Ambrosia; species Ambrosia artemisiifolia. The sequence continues at coordinate 2,220,275 of CM063526.1, read as the reverse complement.
ATAATTGATGTAATGGGTCACCAACAGAATGTCAGGTCTGTCTGGTGTGTCGGGTCAACAGTCAAACACGTTTTCAAACAAACTTAGTCATGATCTGTACAATCAGGGACTAGATAATCTTATGGTTATTAGTCAAAACACTAATACGAGCTTTTATGATAGACCTCTGGTATTAGGAACTATCAGGACGTGTTGGTAACTCTTTTATTTAGAAGACGCAACCTAAGAGGAGTTACACAGCCCCACTTTTACTGGTTTTACTTTCGGGGGATAAAACTTGCTATGAACTTGTATTTTTAGAACTTGTGTCATACTATGGTTGGCTTTCGGTTACTATACGGTTTGTTAAAGTCCCGGGGGAAACCATGAATGTGCGGGGTAGCACAACCGGGGAAATGTGGATAGATCTATTGGGCGTGACCTGCCCCACTCGTCGGCTGGGAGCCGGGCTGGTGCATATTGTCTCGACCTATGCAAAACATCTTCGGGCGGCTTAAACATGTATGCTAAACTTGCTAAACACGTCCAGTAATGGTTTTCCAATCGTGGTAGTAGTAGTACTTACGCCTAGCTAGCGTACAGTTGACATAGTATTGACAAGATTGAACTTGGTACACTTCAGGAACATTTTATAAAAAACCCGTGAACTCACGAGCATTATATGTTGACATCTTCTTGGCATGTTTTTCTTAGGTCGCTAAGGTAGCAGACAATGGACTAGGCGCACAGAGTCTTTGCATGGCGTCTAGGCTTTGGTGCATGTTTTCAATAAGTTCAGACTATGTCATTTTGTTTTGCGTTGTAAACAGATTTCAGCTTCTGTTTTGACTTGTTATGAAATTGAATGGTTTTTATTCACGTATCTTTTACATTTAGTTTTCGTTTATTGTGACCGGTAACTTGGATCCTGGTATGTCACGCACCTCGCGGTAAAACTCCGCACGTGGAATTTGAGGGTGTGACAGCTTTCTATTGGGAATGTGGCGTGTATTGCTCAAGAAGTAGTAGAAAATGTTTCTGAAAATGTGGACAGTGTTGTTGAAACTGAAGAATCAATTGAAGAGATTCATGAGAATGTGGAAGGTGATCGAGAAGTTCAAGATTCTAATAGTTCGGATCTAGAAAGTGAAGCTGATTCTGAAGCAAGCTTGAACTCTTTGGATAATGTTGTGGATCAATTTCTTACTGAAGCAGATTTTTTAATGAGCAAGAAGTCATGAATGGTTGATGATTCGTATTCTCGAATTGATTATTCAAAATTCTTTTCTTGAAGGGATTCACACTTTTCTCTCATGGCGATGACTGAATCTTCTACATTGGTAAGCTCTAAAACTTTACCTAAATGTCCTGGATGTGTTACTCTTCTAGGTAAAAGTGATAGGCTTGAGGAACAAGTGTTAAACTTGCAATCTGACTTGGCTAGTGTAAGAACTACAAATGAAAATTTCAGAAAAAATGAGAAGTTTTAAACAAAACTCTTGAAAGTTATAAAAGGGATGTGTCTGAACTTACAAAAACACCTGAAAACAAGCAAGTGGCAATTGACAATTACATAAATGAGATAGGAGACACAAAACTTGAAATAGCTAAATTCAGTTGCATGTATGAGAAAATTAACAAAAAGCTTAAAAGCTATTTAATTGTGAGATATGTCTTAGATCACATTGTTGGGGTACCAAATAAGGAAGGTGTACCCACAAGTATTGGTTATAAATACGTTCCATCACCAGTGCTTTTTGAAAATCATACGTTTGATATGGTGGAAAAGGAGAATGCCACATCTGGAACCGAATCAACCACTTCTATTGTGGATGATCCTTATTCAGACGTGAGACCAATACTTAGTATCAATTATGAGAATGTGGTTGCAGTTACTGATTTGGACTCAGATGATCATGAAGAACCTGAACTTTTAGTTGAGATTCCATTGGAGAACCACATTGCTTGTGATCCAACTCCTAAGGTTCAAGTTCCTCCCAAGGTTGAAAACAATCTACAACCTAAATCATAAGATCAAAAGGTTGAATCAAAAGATTCTGAGAAAGAGGTGAAAATATTTTATCGGATGAAGGGGTATGATAAAATTTATATTTAGATGAGGAATGTCCAAAAAATTTGCTAACTATTCTTATATGTCAAAAATCTGGCAAGAAAGTAACATTTGGTTTCCAAAATTTGAAAGAAGCAATGATGTACCACCTGAATTGATTAAAAAACTGTATGGAGATTATTCAAAGAAGTCTAAAATTCATGTGACTGAGTTTGTTAAACCGACCAAAAGTGTTGAACCGTCTTACTCATTGGAGCCTGCTCTGAAGATTTTAAGAAGGAAGTGTGTTAAGGATCAATACCTGGTAGACACTTTCGCTACAGTCAATGACAAAGGTACATTTGAAGAGTACCGAGCATGTTTTAAGTGTGGTGAAAGATAGCATTTACTTATACACTGCCCACACGTAAGATGCAAAAGGCTAGAAGTTGAGAATGTTAAAAATTTTAGGAATTCAAAAGTTGTACATCACATTAGGTTTACTACTAAACAAAAAGGGAAACAACCTATTGTTTATGACAATCGAAATCGAATTTCTATGAAATAAAAAATGATGGAATTCAGGGTAAACTAAGTGAAAGGTAGTCAAAAGGTTTATGTGGCAAAATTAGCTACCAAACCATCCACTAAGTCTAATGCTGGTCCTTCATCTGTTAAATCAGACAAGGTAACCAAAACTGCTCAACCAAAGGTTTTACAAAAGAAAACTGAAAATGTTAAGTTTGTTTCAACCAAGCAAATCAAAATTTAAAGAAACCTGTGCAGGTTTGGAGACCTAAAAATCCTTCAAAGTAAACAATCTCATCGTTGAAAGAGTCTGTGAAACTAATTTCAATCAAAGGAAAGTTGCTCCTACGATTCAAGACCTTGGACGACCCAAGATCATGAAGGCTTGGGTCCCCCGTCAAAACTAATTATTTCTATTTATATGTAGGGTGTTCTAGCTGGCCCTGCTAGCAGTCTTTGGATTGTTGGTAGTGGAGCTTTCGGGTACATGGCAGGTCACATAACCCTCCTTTTTGACATTAACAACATCAATGGAGGTTATGTTGCCTTTGCGGGGAACAAGGGAGGTTATATAAAAATGGAAGGTAGCAATGGGAGTGTGAGTTTTGTGAAGATATCATACGTGAAGTAGATAGACTACAATATTTTGAGTGTTTCTCAAATTTGTGATAAGAAGTTCTTTGTTCATTTTGATGATAAATCGTTTCACATCCTAAAATCTGGTTTCAAACTTCCAAAAGAATGGATCATGTTGCAAGCTCCAAGAGTGAATAATCTATACATTCTTGATATGAGCAACGCTACAACTTCAAAAGGCAAGTCACTCGTTTCTTATCGAAGGCGACTGAAAAAGAATCAATCATGTGGCATCAGAGGATGGGACATATTCATCTTTGGATAATGAATCATCTTGTGAAGAATAGTCTCGTTGATGGTGTCAATGTGAAGCATTTTCATTTGAATGATAAGTTTGTATCCTGCAAGAAGGGCAAACAACATAAGAAGTCGCACAAACCCAAAAAAATCAACTCAGTTAGTATCCCGCTTGATTACATATGGATCTTTTCGGAAATGTGAAGCGAAAAGGCATCTATGGGGACTCATATTGTTTAGTCGTAACTGATGATTACTCACGATTTTCATGGGTTATGTGCATGAAACACAAAACTGATACCTTTGATAATTTGAAGCTTCTGTTTACCCGTTTGGAGAACATTTATGGTTTAAAAATCAAGAGAATCCGATGTGACAACGGGAGTGAGTTCAAGAATTCTGCTATGGATGCATTATGTAAAGAAAAAGGTATTCTTCATGAGTATAATTCACCATACACGCCTCAAGAAAATGGTGTTGCAGAACGAAAGAACAGGACTCTAATTGAAGCTGTTAGAACAATGCTAGATGATTCTAATCTTCCAGTTATTTTCCTGGAATGAAGCTATTCATGCAACATGTTATACTTTAGAGTTTCTAGAACCTTTCGGGGCGCCGTGCACTATGTTACAAACAAATGAAAAGTTTGGAGCTAAAGCTGAAAAAGGTTATTTTGTTGGATACACAACTCCTAACAAAAGAGTGTTCAACAAAAGAACTAAGTGTGTTGAAGAATGGTCTAATGTCGATATTCGAAGATACACACAAAATGCTACTAGCATTGGTCCTGATTGGATATTTGAATACAAAGAATTATTTGAGTAATTCAATGTAGAAGGCTTGATTGAAGAAGTTGTACTTCGTTTATAGTACGAGTGTGAAAATGCTGCAAGTTCAGTGCTGGTGTATCCGATCACTGAAACTCCTCCTACAACAGCTTCTAATGATATCAATCCTCCTGTAAATAAAGAAGAAGTATTTCAAGACGTTTCTTATACGTTCGATTCTTCTAAGTCAGAAGATGAAGAAGAAGTTACCAGTGAAGCGGTCTTGAATCAAGAATCACCTCTAGTGAACTCGAATACGTAATATTACATCAGAAGTTCCATCTACTTATAATTCGGTAAGGATCTGGATTCAGCAGAAAATCTTAATGTTCAAACGGAAATTCAGGTGCCGACACATCTGGGATTTCGGATTCACATTTACCATCCGTGGGGATAACTTATTGTTGATTCCTCATGCAGTGTGATGACAGGAGGTCAGTTGAAAAGAATTACCTCAAGTGACAATGTTGGAGCCCTAGCCTTCTACAGTCTACTCACAGATCCAGAAATCACGAGATTAAAATGACTGGTTGTTTGCATGCTATGTTTCGCAAGTGGTGCTGAGATTGTATAAAGATGCTTTAAACGACGATTCGTGAGTGGACGAAAAGCAACAAGAACTTCAACAATTTCAGAAGCTAGGAGTGTGGAGCTTAACTACCACATTGCAAGAAGAAGATTGGAACAAAATGGGTTTTCAAATATAAAAAGGATGACCGTGGAATTATCGTTCGGAACAAAGCTCGTTTGGTAGTTCTTGGTTTTAATCAGACTGAAGGAATTGATTACAATGAACTCTATGCACCGGTAGCACACATTGAAGCTATTTGAATGTTTCTTGCGTATGCTTCTTACATGAAATTCAAGGTGTATTAGATGGATGTAAAAAGTGCTTCCTATATAGTGTGGTAAAGGAAGAAGTGTATGTTGGGCAATCACTAGATTTCGAGGATCCTATCCACCGGGATAAGGTCTATAAGCTGAACAAACATTATATAGCTTACACCAAGCCCCTCAGTAGTGGTATGAAATGCTCCGCTCATACTTAATTTCCAGAGGTTTCAAGAGAGAACAGGTTAGCTGTACCCTTTTCACGAAGAAAACGGAAGGTGAATGTGAAGAAGCTAATAGAAAAGAATGTTGCTGGTAAAATGAAGATGGCTAAAGCGAAATTTAAGTTTGCTCAAGACAACAACTGAAAAAAATCGAGCTACAGAAAAAGGGGGAGTCTGTAGATGCATATTCATATTCATATGTGTCTGTACTTAATGTTCATTCTAGAAGTCAAAGGTGCGAATGAGTCAAGACATGACTCATTCGTATAATTATTTGGGCGAATGAACCCATTCGTACCCTCGATGTTTCGAATGAGGGATTTCTACACACATATATATATATATATATAGGGGAAAGTTAATTTGAGAACACCTATATTTCGTGCGAACCGTGAGAACGGCATCTAAAACCATTCAAATTCAAAATTTCTTTTTACACTTATCTTTATTACTAAAATACAATCTCAAAAACACAATTTACGCGTAAAAATTCACAAGTATACGAAAATAAATTGTTTTCACACATGTGTAAATCTACTGTTTATACATGTGTAAACTGTTTAATTTACACATGTGTAAAAAGTTAATTTAAAAGTGTTTTTGCAAGAAAAGGTGAATTATTTGGAAAGAAAATTCATTTATTAATGTTGTATTTTGATTATAATGAGGTGTGTATTAAAAAATTTTGATTTCGATTGATTTTTTTACTTGTTCTCACGGTTCTCACAATATTTAGCGTTCTCAAGATAACCCTCCCCTGTGTGTGTATATATATATGTCGGTTTAGAATGAGTTTTGGTAGCTTTTGTCAGTTGGTCTGTTATATGTTGGCGCCAAAACGCTGTTCAACACCCTAGATTGTTCAGTTTATCTTAATTGAGTCTGTAAACGTTATTTGGATATTAATGTTTAAGATAAACATGTTGATTAATTTTGTGTGCATGATTTCTTATATTTATATCAGTTTTCAAGACCGAAAGGGATTTCGCACCTTACGGTTTATATATCGTTGCTCCTGGTATAGGTTTATGTTGACGGTATTATATTTGGTTCGACTAACGAAAGTCTTTGTTGGGAATATGAGTAGGTTATGCAAGAAAAGTTTGAGATGATCTCTGTGGGAGAGATGCAATTCTTTCTTGGTTTACAGGTTGATCAAACACCGTCAGGGATCTTCATCCACCAGATGAAATATGTTTCTGAACTCTTGAGCTGGTTCCAAATGGATGAATCTACGTCTGTAGCCACTCCAATTCAACCAAATCATGGGATTGGGGTTGATGCAAAGGGTGAAACCATTGACCCTTTATCTTATCGAGCCATCATTGGATCGTTAATGTACCTGACTGCATCCTAGCTGATATTATGTTTGCATCATGCCTTTGCGCGAGATACCGGTCGAAGCCAAAACAATCTCACCTTATAGTAGTCAAGATGATTCTTCGTTATTTGAAGGGATGTCCATCACGAGGTTTATGGTATCCTAATGATGATAAGTTTGATCTTATTGCTTTTAGTGATGCGGGTTTTGGTGGTTGCAATATTGATGCTAAATCCACAACGGTTGGATGTTAATTCTTGGGGGGGACGACTTATAACGTGGCAATGCAAGAAGTAGAATATGTAGCGGCCTCGAGTTGCTGTTTACAAGTTCTGTGGATCCAACATCAAATGTGCGATTATGGTTTGCAATTTCTTAAAACCCCTATTTATTGCGATAATGAAGCTGCTATTGCATTAACTAAAAACACTATCCATCATTCTAAGGCTAAGCGTATCCGAACTGGTACTATTTTATCCATGATTGCTATGCCAAGGAATTGATTGATATGGTGAAAATCCACACTGATTACCAACGTGCTGATCTTTTAACAAAAGCTTTTAACAAACCTCGGTTTGACTTTTTGTTATCAGTCAATGGTATCAAGGAAAAGCAAGGTTAAGTCCACATCAGTTTTATCAATTTTCTTTTATTTTTCTTTTCTAAAAATTTAAAAATCCAAACATATGTTTTCAATTTTAGGGGGAGAAAACTTTTAAAAAATCCAAAAAGATTAAATATTTGAAAAACCATAAAAAATCAGAAAAAAAAATGATTTTTCTTGTAGGAAAAGAGGAAATGATAGTACATCACTGGTGATCTATCACATGCTAAATATTTAAAAAAAAATGCAAATGTTATGTGATGTCTTTGTGGGATGTGTTGGTAGGCTTCGTGAACCTAGTTATGTGTGCCTTGGTGATACAAAGATAGGAAATTGTTGGCTATGTGTGTGAACACCTCATGGGCATATGGTCTTGGTACCGTAATTTCGTTTGATAGGTTGCCAAAATCAGAGGTTTCGGGTCGTTATGTTGCTAGTTATCTGAGGATGTCCTGACTGATCTTCTGCTATATTAATTTACAGACCTAGATTCAGTCAGGGTATCTTAAAAGGGCTAATAAAGCCAAAAACAAGGTTACCAAGTGAGGAACTTAAAATGTGTGATGATAATCAAAGATTATCTAATACATCGTATCAACATCAGGATGAAAATCGTAGTTGATATGAGCCTCACCCTGGTAGAGTGCACAAGTCGCTTTGAAACATTGATTTGCTGTCACCTCTGTGCCTCATGCCTGGTAACTTATGGATACCTACAATATAATCAAGCGTCAAGATGAAGCTTTGTGCAATTCTTGATACTGGAGTATGTCGTGTGTGTGGGAACCATAGGTGAGTTAGTTATTAATACACCTAATCCATATGATTTTAAAGCACTACACAACAGTTTGCATGTGAATTTATGTGGATAACAATATAAGCAATTACCGAGTCTCACTATCAGTAACGTTTAATATAAAGAACAACGGTGTGACTAGATTTCTCAAAAACTGATACGATCCTCTTGCCGGAAAATCTCAAAAAGTTTGAAAGTTTGTACATATTTAGTTACTGGAGTTCATTTACATTCCTGCAAAACTAATCAAAAAACTCAAAAAGATTTTTGGTGCGTTTTAGCATAAACTTCAGAAAACTCAAAATTTTTACATTTCAGTCTTATTTTCGATAGCCGATGTTGGATAATCATCATTTTCAGAAGTTTGATTGCCGAGAATACCAAAATTGAGTTTTGCGTCGTATTTTGCTGAATTATCAATTTCAAAAGTTTTGTCTAACTTTGGAAATTCTGTGTCTTCATCAACATGTCAAGTATGTCAAATTGTGCTTTTCTAAAGTCGTTAAAATTATCAATTTTGAACGAAGTAGCCATGTGTTATGTTGTGTGTTCAGTGCATCAAACGTGTGTTTTGAATTATTTTTGTACTTTTATAAACGACTCATTTTAACCGCACTCCATTTAGGTCGATACCGTGTTTGACCTGAACCAAACCGCTCATTTTCAAAAATAATAAGTTCACTTTGTTCATAGTTGGTTCTAACCTAACCCATTTTCGAGGGATTCAAACTTAGTAATTTTAGTGTGTGGAAAAAAAATCTAGAATGTTCATTCGTACTGTCGAAGGGACGACTAAGTTTCTATAATTGTCATTCTTTTAAAAGAAGGGGCGAATGAGATGATATTTGATGCAAACTTTCATTCATACCAAGTTTGGTATGAATGAGTAAATTTCTTCCTCATTCGTACTACATAAAGGGCTAATGACAGAGCCTATATATTAAAAATTCTCATTCAGCCCTATCACTTTTCACATTTTGACCTACTGTTTTCATCAATCACACACTAAGGGGGATGTTTTGATTTTGATTTCTATACTTTGACAACTTATTCTCATTGTTCTCAGGTACCTCTACATGGATTTTCAGTTGTGTTGGACCGATTCAAACATCACAATTGTGGTTTTTTATTGACAGATCCCTAGGACTATTAATTGGATATAATTTGATCACACACACATCACTTTTTAGCATGAGTTCATGTTTTTTTGCTGGTTTTAGGTGGAGATTGATGCATAACATAGGGTTTTACATGCTTAAAATCGTATTTGATGTTGAACCGAACCCTTGGTTATTAGAAAACCATCGAAAACATGTTAATTGATTAAATTGATTATTGGGTAGGATTAATTGTTAATTTTAGAATGTAATGAAGCAAAAATTCAAGGTTTATTAAGTCCAAATGTTCAAAACAAAAATTCAAAACTCAGATAAGCTCATTCTTACTAAAATTGGTGCGAATGAGTAAAAATTTACACATTCTTAAGAATTGTTTTCCATTTGTACTCTCGTTAGTGCGAATGAGAGATAAGATTTTCATTTTTGTCGAATTTTGATCCGTTTTACCATTCTATTCAGTTTTGATCCTTGATAAGTTGATTTTTGTACTTTGAAAGGTCTAATCTTTGTGTTTAATTTGAAATGACCACAGAAATGGAAGAATTAAAGTTTGAACCAAAGCATAACAATTGTGCATATTTGGGAGAAGTTAAAGAAAAATATGTTGTTTTTCAAGAAATGATCGAGTTTCTCAGAAGGTCAAGAATCTTGTATGCCATTTCATAGCCTCATACTATTTACAAGGACCATCAACGCGAATTTTGAGCAAACGCGTGTATGGATTTCTTCGATGATAAAGCAGTTATCCGAAGTAAGATTCAACACTGTGTTCTGCTTGTTTCCGAAGAAGACTTCCAAAGGGTGGTTCATTTCAGTGATAAAGAATCTTATCCAATCAAGTTGTCATGGAAAGTTCAAAGAAGATGTTTTAATAGGGCGAAATATTTTGGAAGGATTAGTGACTGCCAATTGAACAAAAATAATGTGTGCGCTCATTTCAAGTATCTTTTGCACATTATCATTTATATTTTTGAACCACGGAGAGGAGGCTTTGACGCGCTTCATGAAACTACATGTTCAATGGCTATGGCACTTATTCTAAACAAGGAGTTCAACTTTTCGGGAATGTTATTTCGTCATTTGAAGGAGGTTTTTGATGGAACAAGACAAGATGCAGACAAATTTCTCATATATCTAAGATTTCTGCAGATGATCTTTGATGAAAAGTATCCAAATTTGATAAAGGATCCATCTCAGATAGGGAATCAAGCTCACATGGATATGGTGACGTTGAATAGGCTTATGGTTAATAGAGATAAAAGAGCAGAAGGGAAGCCACCTATGGGAAGATTGTCTGGTCATCTTATTAATCCAGGATATGTAGCTCCTGATGGTGATGAATGGAGGCATAAAGGTAGTGATTATGAGGATGATAAGCCTTTAATTTGTGACTGGTGATGAGAAGGCGAAGAGACAACCCAAGAAGAAATCAAAGATAATGTCCAAGAGGAATGGTAAAGAAATTTGTAGAGGATCGTTTTGTCAATAACATATTGGTTTGATCATACAAGTCGACTAATCTAGGTGCGGGAACCCTAGATCACTTACAATATGATAGTTATCAAATCAAACACACAGATTCACTTTTTCAATACTCATTTCCATTAATTATTTGTCAAAAAGTGTTTACAATAAGCCTTACAAGTCAATAACAAAGCTTCAGATCAAACACACACACTAGAGAGCACCTAGACAAACACACACTCTGAAATGGCAAAAGTTACATCATAAAATAAATTTTCTCCTTATATAGCCTGCAGGTTCGCCCCTGTCGTATGGTCAAATGTGGAGCTTTTCCACATTCGCCCTCTTCATAAGCTCGAACCTGGAACTTGTCTTCAGTCTATTCCACATTCGCCCCATCTAAGCTACATTCGCCTCCCCTTATTTCCATGTTCGCCCCTACGCTATAAGATAAACAACTTTGATTTCGCAATCCAAAGCACTAGTCGCACATTATGCATCAACAAACTCCCCCTCGACTATTGCTTGGATTGCCTACGTGCTTCGTCCATCTGCTTATTCATCAGCTTCAAACGTAGTTGTTTCTTTTGGTCTTTAGTCATTTCGGTTTCAAGTTTTCTCTTCGTCGAACGTTTCAGCATGACACTCATCTTGACTTTTTCTCCCAGTTTCTTCTCTAAGTTACTTCCAGAATTAATGTCATATGCAAAACAAACTCCAACCACCTGATGATATTTTCTTGCTTGATATGCATCTTTCGGTTCATAGTAAATTGGATTATAGTATAGCATGATGATGTCTTCAATCTCAATCTCTTCTGTTTCAGGAGTCTGTTTATCATCAGAATGATTACCAACATCCTTTTCAGGAATATCTGGAATCATCTGTTCAGTCATGATCTCCTCTAGTGTCTTTCCAACTTGCTGCGCTATTCCCTCAAGTATTTCTTTTGAAACTGCAGCAGACACTTCACCCTCTTCAAGATCTGGGTCATTGTATTCAATCTCATACCTCATATCATCAGTTTGAAAAATTTCAGGAAACTTTCCTGTAAGCTCAATAGTCCAGACTCTCTTATTCAACATCTCTATGTACACATTCTTGTCATCATCAGATAAAGATCTTATCTTTTCTGTCCAAAATATATCATCATCAACATCTACGTTCTCACCAGACTTCTTCTTGTAACTAGATTGTCCAGAACTCCCCTTCTTAGTCTGTCTCTCTTCAAACGTAAACTTACTTGTGTCATCATCATCATCACTATCACTATCATCATCATCACTATCACTATCACCCTCATCATTCTTTTTGAACTTGTCAATCTGAGCTTGTTGTGCAGTGATTATTTTCATCATCTCTTCCATCCTCTTATTCACAACCTCCATGACATCATCAGAAACAGTCACTTTAGGATTAGAAGATTCAGCTTCAAGAGTTTTCTACTTCTTCTGGAATAAATTCAAAACATTCTTTATAGTAGTATCCAAATCAGGAACTACTTCAGATTCTATAGTAGTATTCTTTTGTTTCTTTGCAACCGGAGAAGAAACTTTCGATGACGTGCCAGCTTCAGGAATTTTCTTTCCCTTCAATAACATCTCTACTTCCTTCTCTCTAGCTTTCTTAGGATTCTCTTTCACATCCCTCTTTGACATTGTCTTGTACTTGGGTTTCTTCTGCTTAGTAACCACAGGAGAACAACTAAAGTCTTCAGCACCCAAACCAAGATTTCCTTCTCCACTCTCTAAATCAATAGGATCCTTTTTGCAATTGTTCTTCAACAGACTTATTCAAACTTTCAGACTCTCCAACCACAGTGGCCTTGCGCTTAGAGGTCTTCTTTAACGTTTCAGCATCAGAATCCCATCTCTCGTCTTCTTCTGTTTCTTCAGAATCAACAGAAGATTCTTCATCAACCAATTGAGTACCTTTCTTAGCAATGCTTTTCTTTCTTTTCTGTTGCTTCTTTGTTTGTTCAGCATCATCAACCTTTGCTTTGCCCTTCCCTTTGGCTCCAACATTTTTAACTTGTCTCTTTCTTTTCATAGTTGGATCTGCATGTACCAATGGATCATCTCTGTCAGACTCACTATTTGCATGCCTTGCCTTGTTCTCACCGGGATCAGTATATCCTGGATTAATCAAATAACCAAACAAATTCTTGTGTGGTGGTTTCTCATTATCAGGAACGCCTTTGTAACCTTTCATTCTTATCAACGTGTTCATGTTCATGTGTTCCTGAACAAGAATCTTCGTAGGATCTTTTCTCAAAGTTGGATACTTGAGATCAAATATCATCATCAAAAACCTGGGATATAACAGAAACTTCTTTGACTTCAATCCCTTTAGAGGTTCAAGCATGTGATCAACAATCATCCCCGCCACATTGAATGGTTTATTCAATGTTAGAGCAACCATCGGAGAACTCAAACTCTTCCTCATAACGTCATACCCTCCACTCACAGTTCTAAATACATGAATAATAACGTGAGCAAAATACTTGAACTGAGGACACAACATTCCTTTGTTCAGGGCACCATCTGTAATCGGACCGTTATACTTCATTCTTCGAAAGCATAATCTCTGTTCTATCCAGGAAAGACTTCTCGGATCAGTCGGTTCTTTATCTCTTAACTTCATTGCTTGTCTTATATCATCATCAGTAACCATTGCAAGGTTCCCTTGAATCTCACTAACAATAGCTGTCTTTGAATCCCAAAAGTCATAACGAGCATTTCTCCAGAACTCTTCAATAATATCCTTATAAATGATTGCAGGTGTTGCAATAGCATCTACAATATTGCTCCTTCTGAGAAAATCAACTATGCCTGAGAATTCAGTAAGCTTCTGCACTTCACCGACAAAAGCACAACAATTATAAGCAGCTTCGAATGGCCAATCTTCCAATACTTCTTGAACCGGAACTTCTTGTACTGGAACTTCAATATTCTCAGCTTGTTGTTCTGCCATTTGAATATCTGTGAAAATAATTCATTGAAAATTCATAAAAAACAGATAAAAAAGACAAAATTTGAAATTTGGTTTTCAACAATTCCACATCCGCCCTTACGGAGGTACGAATGTGACAATAAAGGTTCGAATGTGAAACTTTGTAAACAAAATTCCACTTTCGTCCCAATATCCACCTTCGTCCCAATAAACTTTTACGTTCGACCCAAATTTTCAGGTTTGACCCTTTAATTCGGGTCGAATGTACCTGCTTATTGAACCAAAAATCAATTCTGCGCACTGGCTTGTTTGAACTTCTGTTTTTGATTCGTTTCCCTTCTAAACCAACCGACTAGGCTTTTTTATCAATTAATTGAATCAAACGTTTAGTTTTTGATGATTTTCATCATAATCTAGGGTTCATCGGTTTTTAAGAATTAAAATCCAACAATTAGCCTGTTATAACACTTGATCATCAGCAACTAGGGTTTAGTTTTTGATGATTTTCATCATAATCTAGGGTTCTCCCCCTAAAATCATCAACAACTAAAACCTATTCATCAATTAGCACAATAACAGTCCTAAACTAGTTTAGAATTGATTTCTAGGGTTTCGAATGAAAAACCCTAAATCAGCCTTTGAATCAAGTCCATTACCTGTATATTTTGTATGAAAATGGTTAGAATATCATAGGTAATAAGAATCAGGGTTGAGAAAAGCAAAGTCAACAAGATCTTGGTATTTTGAAAAAATTTGAAAACTGTTGAACTGAGGGTTCGAATGAAGATTTGAGATATATATAAGAGCTACGGTCGACCTCTTCTTCTGGGCGAATGTGAAACTGTTTCCACATCCGACCCTATTTAAAGGTGCGAATGGGGACACAAGGTTCGAATGTAAAATTTATCACGTGAACACTCACATTCGTCCATTTTTGAAGGTACGAAAGTAACAAAAATTTCCACCTTCGACACAGTTAAGGGGCGAATGAAAAATGGAAAATTTGAAAATTTACCAAATCTCAAAATCAAATCCCGTTCAATCATTTTTCAACATTTTAAGCCTCAAACATTCATTATTTCACATTTAAATGATATAAAACTCAGATTGGTTCATCAAATTTCAGAAAATGACCATTAAACACCATCGGTTATCAAAAAGAACTCAGAAATGTAAAAATTTTGGTTTTTCTTAAATTTATGCTAAAACACACCTAAAATCTTTTTGAGTTTTTGTATGTAAAATGCAGAAATGTAAATACAAAGCAGTAAAAGTTTTGCGATTTCCGGTAAGAGGATCATATCAGTATTTGAGAAATCTGATCATACCGTTGATCTTTGTTATATATTATCATTAGAAACAATGTGTGATACGGCAACTGCTGATATTGTTGTCCACATAAACTCACATGCAGACCGTTATGCAGTGCTTTAAAATGATACGCTATTAGGTGTATTATACTAACACGTTTATGGTTCCCACGCACACGACATACTCCCGTATCAAGGAATTTGCACAAAGCTTCCTCGTAACGCGTGATTATGCCAATGTTATCCGTTTTGTTACAAGATATATAGCACAGAGGTGTACAGGTCAGCAAATGAATGCAGCAAAGTAACATGTGCATATATACCAAGTTGAGGCTGATAACAATCACAGATTTTCATCAGTGAATTGATACGATGCAATTAATGATCTGTGATCAATAATAAACATGAAGTTCCTCAATTCGGTAACTTTTAGGTCTTGGTATTAAAGCTCCTTTAGCAAATATTCTGATTGAATCTGGGTCCGTAAATAAATACGACAAAAGATCAATCAGAATATCCCGGATAACTATTAACATAACGACCCGAAACCTCAGATTTTGGCAACCCTATCAAACGAAATTACGGTACTAAGACCATATGCCCATGAGGTGTTGAGCCACTAACGAGTAGTTCGTTATGTTTGTATCACTAATGCACGCAGTAATAGGTCTACGAAGCATATCAGCACATCACACGAAATCAACACACGCCTCGTATTGCATTACATTTCTTTAGCATGTATCAGATCCCCACTGATGTACTATCATTTCCTCTTTTATTCCTAGAAATCATTTTGGGTTTTTCTATTTTTTTGGCTTTTTGTATCTTTCAATGTTTTTGGTTTTTCTGAATAAAGACTCCCCCTAAAATGTAAAACATATTTTTTGAGTTTTTGAATTTATCTGAAAAACAGTAAAAACATAAAAAATTTAAAAACAAAAAGTTATAAACCGAGGTGATGATCAGTCTTGTTTCTCTTTTATACCGTTAGCTTTTAAAAGATAATCAAATCTGGATTTATCAAAAGCTTTTGTGAAAAGATCCACCCTCAGATAATCAGTGTGGATTTTGACCATATCGATCAACTCTTTTGCATAGCAATCACGGATAAAGTGATACTTAATCCGGATATGCTTAGCTTTCGAATGATTGACCGTGTCTTTAGTTAATGCAATTGCGGCTTCGTTGTCACAATGAATAGGGGTTTTTAGAAATTGCAAACCGTAATCGACCATCTGCTGCTGAATCCAGAGAACCTGTGAGAAACAACTCGAGGCTGCTACATACTCAGCTTCGCAAGTATATAGTGTGACCGAATTCTGCTTCTTACACTTCTAGGTCACGAGCCTGCTCCCCAAGAATTGACATCCACCCGTTGTGGATTTGCTGTCTTTGTCACAGCCGCCCCAATCTGCATCACTAAATGCTATGAAGTCAAAATTATCATCATTAGGGTACCATATTCTTCTCGACGGACAACCCTTCAGATATCTTAGGGTTCGCTTGACTGCCGTTAGGTGACTTTGTTTCAGCTTTGATTGAAAACGTGCGCAGAGACATGTAGCAAACATTATATCTGGCCTTGAATGGCAGTGAGATACATCAGAGATCCGACGATTACTCTGTATGTAAATGGGTCTGTCAGCTCCCCCTTAGCGTTAACACCAATCCCGTGATTAGGTTGTATTAGGGTATCCATCGTATTTGGATACGTATTTGGTTTGATGAATAAAGATCCCCGTTGGTCTTTGATCCACCTGCAAGCCGTGGAAAAACTGCATTTCTCCCATTGCACTCATCTCGAACTTTTCCTGCATTACTTTTTCAAATTCTTTGCAAAGAAGTTCGTTAGTAGAGCCAAAAATAATATCATCTACATAAATCTGGACGAGAAGCAAGTCATCCCTGTCCTTTTGGTGAACAGTGTGCAATCGACCAAGCCTCGTTTGAATCCTTTGGATAGCAGGTACGTGCTTAGCTCCTCATACCATTGGCGTGGAGCCTGGTGCAACCCGTATAACACTTTATTGAGAACGTAAACCTTATCCCGGTGGATAGGATCTTCAAAGCCTGGAGGTTGACCGACGTAGACCTCTTCCTTGACCACATTGTAGAGAAACGCGCTATTGACATCCATTTGGTACACCTTGAATTTCTTATACGAGGCAAACACTAGAAACATATGGATAGCTTATATACGTGCCACAGGTGCATATATCTCATTGTAGTCAATTCCTTCAATTTGATGAAAACCTTGAACAACCAATCGAGCTTTGTTTCTCACGATCACTCCTCTGTCATCTTTCTTACATTTGAAAACCCATTTGGTTCCTATCTTTTTCCTTCCCGGAGGTAAATCTGTAAGTGTCTAGACACCCAATTTCTGGAACTGCAACAACTCTTCCTACATCGCCTCTACCCAAGCATCATCCAAAAGAGCTTCCTTGTACGTCCGCGGCTCAACCTACGAAACATAACAAGCAAAGGACCAGTCATTCTGACAACCAGATTTTTGAATTTTTGCATATAAAGCTAAAGCGCCAAGATTTTCCGGTTAGTTTGCATTCCGAAGTTGTCCACTAGTCATGACACTGCTTCCAGGGTCACCAATAACTTGCTCGAGCGGGTGAATACGATGAATCCGAGATTCCGAATGATTAGGTACCGTCACTCCCGTCTGATTAGTCAAATTTTCCACTGAATCCATATCATTACCCGTGTTAGATGATGAAGCAACATCTGGATTTGGGTTCACTGGTGGTGCCTCTGTTGCATGATCTAGAATAGCTTCACTAAAGTCTTCATCATCTTCCGATTCTGAAGTATCAAGTGTATTCGAAGCTTCTTGGAACACTTCTTCTTCTGTTGCAGGAGCATTGGCATCATTAGAAGCTGCCAGAGGAGTTACGGTGATCGGAAGCACCAACGGTGAAGTCGCCGCGTTTTCACACTCATAAATTAATCGTAAAACAGCCTCTTCAACCAAGCTATCTAGATTGAATGATTCAAAGAAGTCTTTGTAATCAAACATCCAGTCAGGACCATTTCCCTGTACGTTCTATGTATACCGTTGAACCTCAACATTTGCCCAACCCTCCACCTGTTGAGTTCTTTTGTTGAATACCCGTTTGAGTGGGGTTGCATATCCAACAAAATATCCCTCTTCAGCTTTTGGACTAAACTTTTCACCTGGATTCAACATTGTACACGGAGCCCCAAATGGTTCTAGATACTCCATGTTCGGCTTTCGTCTGTTCAACAACTCATAAGACGTTTTGCCAAACTTCTTCACTGTTAACACACGATTCAGTGTATAACACGCCGCGTAAATTGCTTCGTTCCAGAACATTACTGGAAGGTTAGAATCTGCGAGCATTGTTCTTGCCGTTTCAATGAGAGTCATGTTTTTCCTTTCCGCGACACCGTTCTGTTGAGGGGTATACGGAGCAGAATATTGATGATGAATTCCTTTATCTTCACAAAGAGCATCCATTGTGCATTTTTGAACTCCGTCCCATTGTTACTCCGAATTCTTTTGATCTTTAGACCGTAGACATTCTCCAGTCGAGTGAACAGAACTTTCAAATTGGTAAACGTGTCACTTTTATGCTGTAAGCACATCACCCACGAGAATCTTGAAAAATCGTCGGTAACCACAAGACAGTAAAGCTCTCCGACATGACTCTTACGCTTGACAGGTCCAAATAGATCCATGTGCAGACGCTCAAGTGGCATTTCAACAGAGTCCACTTTCTTCGGTTTGTGGGACTGTTTTTGCTGCTTACCATTCTTGCAACTCACACACTTGTCATTTAGATGAAAATGTTTGACATTAACGCCTTCGACAAGCCCATTCTTCACGAAATGATTCATTTTTCTGAGGTGAATAATTCCCATCCTCCTATGCCACATTATAGATTCTTTCTCTGTAGCCTTCGATAGAAAACACGTCACTTGGCCCTGAGTTGTCATCGCTTTAGACATATCAAGAATGTAAAGATTATTAACTCTCGGTGCCTTTAACATGATCCACTCCTTTGGAATTACAAAGCATGGTTTGAGGATATAGCAAGATTTGTCGTCGAAGTGCATAGAAAATTGTTTGTCGCAGATTTGACTGACACTTAACAGATTGTAATCAATTTGTTTCACATAGGAAATCCTCTCAAAACTCACTATCCCATTACTCACACTTCCCTCCATAGTGATGTAACCTCCTTTATTTCCAGCAAACGCTACATAACCTCCATTGACATTCTTCACATCAAACAATAGTGCTAAATCACCAGTCATGTGGCCTGAAGCTCCACTGTCAACAATCCAAAGACTGCTAACAGGGCCAGCTGAAGCTCCCTGCACACATCAAGTAAGATCATTAGTTTTTTCGGGGGACCCAAGCCTGCTTGGTCTTGGGTCTTTGAACATTAGATTTCAAAGAATCATTCTCAGAAACATTAGGCTTTGAATCGACCTTTTTCTGATCATTCAAAACTTTCTCACTTTGAGATTTTTCATTTGACTTTGAGGTAGAAGCACCTGGAGAACCCGTAGGTGACCAAGATTGTTCTGAACGTTTTAGAATCCTAATCTGCAATTTTGGAGTCTCAGTTGGTTTCTTAGTATCGTTCTTGAATGAAACTTTCTTAGTTACATTCTCTGATTTAACAGAGACAGGTCCAACAGTTGACTTAACAGCAGGTTTTGGTGGAACCTTTTGTTTATCAACCAGTGTGTTCACCATAGGTTTTTTCAAAGGTTTCTCCCTAGCAATCCGATTTCGACGATCATAGTTGAATTGACGATTATCCCTCCTTTGATAATAATTACTTTGATTGTAAAATGGTGCTGGTTGAGGGACAAAACGTCTTTCAGGATAACTATGATTATCCACCGGCTTTCTAAAAGATTGCCTCATCTCAACTTCGTGCCTCTTATGCCTCACGTATGGGCAGTAAGCAAGTAAATGCCCTCTCTCCCCGCACTTGAAACACGCACGGTATTATTCAAAAACATTTTGAGCATGTGGCTTAGCAAATGACTTGATTGGATATTGATCATCCACACATCGGCGTCTTAAACTGTCAGGAGCTGGGTCCTTCGAGTAAGCCGGCTCGAGAAAGCCATTAGCCTTTTCTTTAGGCCTAATGAATTCAGTGACGTGAACCTTAGGTTCTTTTGGAGTATCCAGATAGAGTTTCTTCAAAATTTCTGGTGGTACATCATTGGTCCTTTCGTGTTTAGGAAACCAGATAGTACTTTCTTGCCAGATTTTCTCAATTTTAGAATAGTTTGCAAATTTTATTGGATACTCCTCGTCAGAGATAATCTTATCGGATCCTTCCATCCGATAAAATACCTTGACGGGTTTGTCAACTGTTTCATTTTTAACTTCTTTCTTCACTGATTGATTGACACGATGTGCATTTGCCATCGGATGACAAAGCTGAGAAGGTGATACTGGTTCATTTGTAATAATGTGATTTTCTTTAGGAATATCACTCACTTTCTCAGTTTTGTCACTCTCTGTGTCAGAATCACCAGTCACAGCAGTTACGCCTTCATCATTCATCCCCAAAATCAGTCGTACATCGAAATTTGGATCTCCAACACTAGAAGTGTTATATTCATCTTCCGATGCAGAGTCAGATTTGACTGAACTCTCCGGTGTTATTGAGTGACAATTGTGATTCTCAAATAACACTAGTGATAGAACAGCCTTGTAATTTGCATTACTGGGTTGTGATGGCTCTTGAATTATATGGTCAACCACATATGCAATGTGTTTATAACTTTCAAGCTTTTTGTTGACCTTTTCTGCAAAGCACTTGATGGTGGCCATTTCTAACTTTGTTTCCTCAAGTTCATTTATATAACTGTTAATTGCAAGTTGTTTAAAGACAGTGTTTTCTTTAAGTCAGAAATGTCCTTTTTATAACCATCAAGCACCTTGTTAAACTCTCTAACTTCCTTGCGAGATGATTGACAGTTGATTATCGCACTCTCAAGTTGAACCTTGAGTTGCTTGTTTTCATCTGTCAATCTATCACAAGTACCAAAATACTTCTCACTACTCATGTCAGTTGTGGATTCAGAACTTACCTGCTTCAGAGGATCAGTCATAGCCATGAGAGCGAAAAGAGCTTCCTTTCCAGCAAAGAACTTTGAATAGTCAATTCTGGTGAAGGCATCATCGACAATACATGACTTCCGAGTCATAAGAAAATCAGCTTCGGCCAAGAGTTGATCAACCTCATCGTCTAATGAGTTCACACTTGCTTCCGAGTCTGTGTCACTCTCCGAGTCTGAATAAACTGAGTCATTCTCTTTGAGAACATCAGTAACTGAATCAATAACTACTCCCGAGGTCTTCTCATCATGTTGTTCTTCAAGTGGATCAGTCACAGAAATATTCACTTCTTCAACCGATTCCTCAATCTCTTCTTCAGAAGCACTTTTAGTCTCCAAAACCTTTTCAACTATCTCCGACTCCTCTAAATCAATTTGCTGAGCAACACAAGCTACATTCCCAGCTGTTACCTCTTCAACACCTAGTTGCATCCCCGTCCAATCATATCCTTCATCTTTTTGAATCACCAACGCCTGATTTTGAGTATCTGTCTGTTGTTGGTCATTTGGTGTTGTGATAGGAATGATGGTTCTGTTTGGGTTATGTGGTGTTTGAGTTTGAGTCTGGTTAGATGTATTTGGTTATCTAGCAGAGTTGTTCTGTGAGGTGTTTTGTCGGTTTTGGCAATTGTTTTGATTTTAATAGTTGTTGTTGTTTTGGCTTTGATAAGTAACATGGTTTTGAGATTGACGGTTTTGGTAATTTGTGTTAAATGGATTTCGGTTACCTTGTTGAGCTGGCTGTGTGCATTCTCTTTTGAAATGACCTTTACCACCACAGTTAAAACAGGTGACTTTGGCTTTGTTAAAGCCATATGTGGTGTTTGGTGAAGTGGTCAAGTCAGTTCTCCCTGTTTTCTCAACAAACTCAGTTGCCCTCCTCATAACACTCACAAACGCCCATTGAATATCAATAAGCTCCATCTCGTCTTTATCAATCTGAGCATAGTCTTCCTGGGTTAAATTGTTGTTTCCAATCTGACTAGCTACCAACCCGTTATAAGAAGCAACCATTGGTAAGACCAAGGCAACGTGCTGGCTTAGCAACCTCAACTGTAACAATGCTCATGTTGGATTTCTCCAACACTATTGGACTTTGACCTCAATGGTTTTGATTCATCTGAGGAATATAAGGTTGTTGTTGAGCTTGGTTCATGTTTGCTGTGTAAAATGCTGCTTGTTGCATCAGTGAAATAGGTGAAACGAAAGAATTAGTATATGATGGTGGTGGTGTATAGGATGAATTTTGAGCAAGATAATTGATTGGGTTTTTGGGTGGTTCCATCACACTTGAAACGCAAGCAATATGAGGAGCAACTGTACCACCAACACTTGAGCTACCCACTGTAGAAGATGTACCAGCATGATATAACTCTGGGTTCTGAGGAATTTGTGATCTCTTAGCTTTCCTCTTCTCTTCTAGCTCTTTGTTTTCTAATTTCTGAATGAATTCATTGATGGTCCAGTATTTATAAGCATCTTTCTCCTTAAGAACCTCAATATGTTGATCCCAGTACGGTGGTAAAGAATCAGCAAATTTATCCACCAAGTCTGACATCGGAATCTGAATTTCATAGTTGGACAATTCAGTTAACAGATGACAGTATCTAGGAGTCAACTCCTTCAAAGTCTCATTTCCAACGTCACTGAAGTTCTCAAATTCTTTCTTCAATTCTTCAATCCTTAACCTTCTCGTCTTCTCGTTACCATCGTGACGATTCTTCAACATATCCCACAGTTGTTTGGAAGTAGTACAAGATCCAAACTGGTGTAGAAGATCATTAGTGATGGCTTGGGTTAGTTGAGAATACGCCTTCTTCTCCACCGCAAAATTCTTCTTTTCGTCTTCAGTTAAACTTTCAAGCGGAATCTATTCACCGATATTCTCCAACACTGGTGCAACGTATCCCTTAGCAATCATTTGCCATGCTTCAGTACCTTCAAGTCCGATCCCTTCCAAATGAATCTTGAACTTTTTCTGCCATTGACTATACTCTTGCATCTCCATCAGCTTCGGTGGTCTGTTCCCGCTACCTGAGGACAAATCATTTATTAGAGTAGATATAGCATTTGTAGTTTGAGAATGTACCGCCACTGCTGCTACACCCCAGTAATCTGTAGTTGGTTGTTATGGTGGTGGAGCAACACTCTGTGGAATCGAACTACTCATCGCGAGATAATTGATTGGCTGTGATGGTTGAGTATTCGACTTCTAAGCAGCTACAGTCCAAGGGTCCATGGTAACTTGCTGTTGTTGTGTTGTACCTGGCCTAGGTGTAGTCGGAAATCCCCACATATCGTCTTTGAAGATGGAAATATGAAAACACTTAGAAAAATATCAAACAGTTTCTACGTTCGTCCCTTTTTGACTGACCGTGAGTACGAATGTGGCACAGACACCAGGTTCGACCCAAACAGTTGATACGAATGTAGAAATGTAAATAACACTTTCACTTTCGACCAAATAAAAATCCACTTTCGACCTTACATCTTGGTCGAATGTACAAATTTGACTCGAATGTGAAAAACCAACACAACAACCTTCTAGGTTCGACCAAATAGTATCACTTTCGACCTGAAAAACCTTGGTTCGACCCTCATAAACACACTTTCGACCCTTGCTCTCTAGGTTCGACCCGACCCATTTAAAAAATGGTTATTCTTTGAAAATCAGTTAATTTGATCCCAATTTTTCAAAAGTTGATGAATTTTGATGATGTTTATTAGGTTTTGCTTCGGATGATTTGGAACAACTTTAATGAATCAAATTCTTGATTTTATCCATGAAATCTAATCCAAATCCTTCAATTTCCATCAAAAACCATTGTTCTTTGAAAACAACAAAATTTTGATCAAATTTGGGTCCAAATCAGTTCAAAAACTTATCAAATTGTAGTTGTATGATCTGTATGGCTCTGATACCACTTTGTAGAGAATCGTTTTGTCAAAAACAGATTGGGTTGATCATACAAGTTGACTAATATAGGTGCGGAAACCCTAGATCAGTTACAATATGATAGTTATCAAATCAAACACACAGATTCACCTTTTCAATACTCATTTCCATTAATTATTTGTCAAAAAGTGTTTACAATAAGCCTTACAAGTCAATAACAAAGCTTCAGATCAAACACACACACTAGAGAGCACCTAGACAAACACACACTCTGAAATGGCAAAAGTTACATCATAAAATAAAGTTTCTCCTTATATAGCCTGCAGGTTCGCCCCTGTCGTATGGTTGAATGTGGAGCTTTTCCACATTCGCCCTCTTCATAAGCTCGAACCTGGAACTTGTCTTCAGTCTATTCCACATTCGCCCCATCTAAGCTACATTCGCCCCACCTTATTTCCACGTTCGCCCCTACGCTATCAGATAAACAACATTGATTTCGCAATCCAAAGCACTAGTCGCACATTATGCATCAACAAAATTGAACGTTCCTCAGCTGTCAAGAAGAAAAGCAAGAAAACCATGCTGATAGATGAAGATTCACCAGAAGATGATGATTGTTTGCGACTAAATTGTTCAGATGATGAAAAGATGAATAGCGAGAATGAAGCAGATCTCAAGGCCATTGGTGATTATGTGAAAACTCCTACTTTAGTTGATGAATTGGTTGCTACTCAACTGTAAAAGCAGTATGATGATGATCCAGATTTCAATCCTGAAACTGAAATGTTGGATGTTGAAGATCTTGAAGGTTCTCCAGTTGCTCCTCAATCTACAAAGCGTGGACATTTAAAATCCATGGCAAAGAAAGAATCAAGGAGAGTAAAGAGGAAGAAAGATCTTGAAAGTTTAGTCAAGGGAACCGGAACTTCAATAACAACATCAGCAACTACACCTACTACTTAACCCGTACCAAAAGAAATTTCTGTTTTGTAGAAAAGAAATAGATCAAAAGAAGCAGAAGTTCACAAAGAAAAGCCAACAGCGGAGTCTTCACAACAACAGGAAAATCCATTGAGCATTTCAAAGATGTTAAAGGAAATGCTCTCTAGTTTTGATAAGTCGTCATTGACAAAACAACCAGTATCAAGCTCTCAAGCAACCACGCTTGTTTCTCAAGATGCATTGAATCTTATGCAACGACAAACTGCTCGCTTGATGATGTCTTTTGATGTTCAAAAAGCTATCATAGTAAAGAATCAACAAGAAATCTAGCAGCTTAATAACAATGAAAAGGACATGTTGCATAATATAACTATGTAAAATAAGAAGCAGCATGAACTAGAGAATGAAATTACTGATCTAAAGCTTGAGAATTCAAAGATGTAACTTACAAATGTAAACAATGAGAAGCGAATCGTCGCAGTGGAGAATGAGAACAAGAAATTGAAGAACATAGTCGATAGGCTTTATAAGAAGGTTTCTAAATTGAAGTCAAAAGATCAAGAAGATGAATCTGATTAGGAATCAGAAGATGAAGAAGACGATGAGGATAAAGATGATGATGGTTCTGGTGATGATAATGGATCTGATGATGATCATGACGATGATGATGATTGTGGTGATAAAGATGGAGACAGGTCAAGTGATTCTGATGATGGGGATGATGAAATTGAAAATTATTCCAATAAAAAAAGAGAGCAAAGACAAGCGAAGGTACGTCAAAAGAACAAGGCAGATCAGGTACTATGACGGATGTTGAGAAAGATTGGCTAAGAAAAATGATAAAAAAGAGGATGAGTTTCAGTAAAGTTTACTTCTAAGTTCAGAGAAATCTTTGTGAATGATGATATGAAGATTTATTTGGAATATCAAGATCCTGAACTAGAATATGGTGAAGTCAATGCTGAAATGACAAGAGAAATTCTGGAAGGCGTTGCATTTCAGGCTGGTATGTCTTTTGAAGACATGATCTAGAAGAATGAAATTCTAGATCGACTAGTAATTGGACCTGGAAAGCATTCAGATGATGCAAATGTGGACAATTTCAATGAGAACAAGATAGAAGATGTTTCTCATGAAGAATATCCAGAGTATTATAACATAAAAGATAATTCAAGCATCCCATTTGTTGATGATGCTGTTCTACAAGATGCTGAAAAGTTAGCAAAAGAAAAAGAAAATATTGTGATCGAAGAAGTGTTCAATGATGCTGAAGAAGAAGATATTCATCAACAATCTGACACTTTGAAAGCCTATCTAATAAGGTTAAGAGAAGAAGTAGATAATCGTCCTATTCCACCAATTCAAGCTGAATTCTATCGGTACCACAACAAAATTTTCAAAGGAAGGGCAATTAGCTGAAAATTCATTCCACTTTTACAATGTGTTTGAGTCAAATGGGAGAAAGGCATTCAATATTTCAGTCATTTTCATGACTTAAAGACTCTTCTATATTGGGTTGTTATAGACATATGCCGACAAAATTTGATTGGTTCTAGTGGATTACTGGAATATATGGCTGACAAGTTGACAAGAGAAAGTTAGACCAAATGGGATGTGTTTAAGCCACAGTACCCGAAAAGGATTGTCCAAAAAGAAAAAGATCCGAAGAACAATTTGCCGCTAGTGACTTTGGGGTATAAACCTGCAAAGTGTATGAAGAATATTCCATTGATGCCCATAGAACAGAACATCCGTGATTATTTTGCCCTTTGGTACTATGATTAGAGAGCTGGTGAAGCAGTGATTGTGATGGACAATGAAGATAAATCAAGCTTTGCAAGAAGATCAGAGTCTTTGATCCAATGTGGTTGAGGAATTGCTCGAAAGAAGACATCGAAACTTTGTTTTTCAATCTGATTCACTTTGATGCATTAGACATAGAGCAAGCGTGGAGATATCAAGCAGTCATCAAATGTTGCTTTGTCTATGATTTACATTCAGGATGTGATTACAAAGCGCTACTAGGAAAACCAAAGGTGAATGTGCAAAAGCTGTTAGAAAAGAACGTTGTTGGTGAAACAAAGATGGCTAAAGTAAAATTGAAGTTTGTTCAAGAAAACAACTGAAGAAACCAAATCTACAGAAAAGGGAGAGTATGTAGATGGATATTCATATGTGTATGTATCTTTCAGGTAAGTCGAGTCTTAAATAGTTGATAATAGAAATGTGTTTTTTACTTAATACTCATTCTAGCAGTCGAAGGTGTGAATGAGTCTGGAAGTGACTCATTCGTATGATTATTTGGGTGAATGAACCCATTCGTACACTCTATGGTTCGAATGAGGGATTTGTATATATATTTGGGTTGGGAATGAGTTTTAATAGTTTCTGTTAGTTGGTCTGTTATAGATTGGCGTCAAAAAGCTGTTCAAAAACCCTATATTGTTCAGATTATGTTGATTGATTTCGTGTGTGTGATTTCTTAGTTTTATATCATTTTGCTAGACCGAAAGGGATTCGCATCTTACGGTTTATATATCATTGAGATACGTTGTGATTTCAGAATATTTGATCCTACAATATGTTCCTTTGTTAACTCCATCTAATATTGTTTCAACATTTTAATCCAGCTACGTTTTGTCGCTTTTGTTGGTTGTGAAATTTTCAGGATATAATTTACTTGCATTCTGAATGTACATCTTCATGATATCAAAGACAATGTTGAATCCAAGATATAACTGTGTATTGTCTTATGTGTACATCCTAAGGATGGGCTAACAGTTTACTTTATTTAAACTTAAATCCAGGTATCAAGTGAACGAGAATTGTGGATTTAGTTGGAATATCCCGGATATTTCGGGATGTTAGTTTGTTATCTGTTTACTATATAAAGGGGTGTGGGACAATCATATAGGACACAGAATATTTTCTATCTTTCGCACTTACTATTTCTGAGTTACTACATCACACTAAACACTCACCGTTGTAATCTTAGTCGATCGTTCACCACATTTTCAAAGTTAGAACCTTTTCATTTTATTCTTAATATAAACAACAAAGACAAGGGTCTCTAGACCGCTCTCGAGGTTTTGTGCCAGCGACCATACCAGATCAAGGGCTTTCCTCGTACATCAAGTATTCTTGTGTTGCATTGTTTCCTTTTTATTAGATTAAATGAATATCTTTCTTACAGTTCCATCCTAAGGATATAACTGTCCAAATCATTGTTTTTACCTTGCCATCCTAACCATAGTTGTTAGATCTATTCTTTTGTATCTAGAACTAAACCATTCTCAGAATATAACAGGTTTTTGCACTTGCTAAAATACTATAGCACACTACCTCAGTTTACTGATTTGGAATACAAAATTGTTTTTTACTTGATAATTTTGTACGAAAACAATTTGGCGCCCACCGTGGGGCGAGTAGTGTTATTTTTAACGAAAAATTTGTTAAATTTCTTCTCAATCAACTTATTTCAAAAATCTTAACAACTATGGCTTCAAACCCAAAGTCTGTATCCTCATTCATGCCATCATCAACCTCTGTCCTGAATGTGCCTTTGCCACCACCACCTACATTCTCAAGGGCTTCAGATTCAACAACAAGGAATGCTCCTCACACTAGTTTCAGATCTGGAGTGGGTGCATCAGGCTTGACACCTCCTGTTTTGGTCTCGAACGATGAGATCCTATCCGTGTTTACTATGGTTAAGGATCAGATGAAGAGGCAATAGGAGACCAACCATATGCTGATGAAAGAGATCCAGTCAATCAAGACATCCCAAAAAAGGCCAGTGGAGGATGTGGTGACACCCTTACATCCTAGAGTGTTGGAGTTCAACTCACTTGCTACTGGGGACAACAACCAGGGAGACTTTCTTCCCATGCAGTCTAGGTCTACCATCCCTGAGGTGACCCGAGCAGTGAGGATAACAACACCCTGAGAATCGGGATATACGACAGAACCATCCTGAGGATGTAACACTGGTAACAATGTGAACACCAACACTTTTTCTACTAATCATTTCGATTCTAATGCAGGATGCAAGTATCAGCCCTCAGTTGGCAAAGGAACTCCAGATGTTAAGGGAGATGGTATCGAGTGTACCTGGGATCGTACAACCTATCCCTATGGTATCCTCAACCTGTCACATGATATCCCGATTCGCACCTCCCATATATGATGCTGAAATGCCTAAGAGATTTCAAACACCAAGCATGAAGCTGTATGATGGGTCCACAGATCCTGAGGAACACGTAGCCTCATTATAGGGAGAGGATGGAAATAAATCTTATCCTGGCTTATTTGAAGGAAGCCTGTTTGTGTAAAGGTTTTGGGTCCACCCTGACTGGTCCAACTTTAAAATGGCTTCTAAGTGTTCCCCCTTATTCCATTACTTCATTTGCTCATTTGATTAACATTTTTAACAACCAATTCTCTTGTAGTCGAACTTTTGAACGTTTGACAAGTGATCATTATAGGGTAACACAAGCACCAGGTGAATCACTCTAGGAAGACATCACAAAGTTTGGGAAGGAATCACTTGACATCCCGAACTTGGATGTCACAACAGCAGTACAAGCCTTGATGAAGTCAGGAACAGGTCTCTAAGGTTCATTTGTCTTGAGGATGACAAGAACATTCAAGAGAGGATAGGAGCATTATCAAGATATGACAATTCGAATCAGAAGTCCAAACCCACATATGAGCCATACAAGCCTAAGCCTTATTCTAAACCTAATAACAAAAGGGTTCATGTGGTTGAGGATGATGATAATGAGGATTGCCCTAAGTTGTTATAATATTGTTTTTCTGTGGAAGTAATAGGTCTTATGCATGCTATGAAGGACCTTAGAAAAAAATCAAGTGGGCTAAGGAAGTCTGACAAAGCGGCATGGAAGGATAAATCCAAGTGGTGTGCATTCCACGAAGACTTTGGCCATACCACTGAAGACTGCATTACATTGCGAAAGGAGATCGCCTATCTCCATAGCAAAGGACATCTCAAAGAACTGCTAGGCAAGAAGAAAGGCAAAATCTAGGATAACACTGCCATCCATGAGAGAGCAGCTTACCCTCCTCAGGATGCAGGCATTATAAACTTCATATCTGCGGGATCAGATATATGTGGAACATCCTACTCGGCTACCAAGAGGCATGCTAGAGAAACCAAAACAGAGAAAGGAGAAAAGCCCACAAAGACTATAATGCTTACAAATGCTAGGGTGATCATCTTTGAAGAGGATGACCGAGAGAATATCATGGATCTACACCATGATGGTCTTGTAATTACTTTATACATTGCTAACCACTTTGTTCGCAGGATATTGGTGGATGGTAGAAGCTCAGTAAGTATAATCCAACTGGAAGCCCTAAAAAGGATGAACATCCCGGGAACGGAGATCATTTCAAAATCATCCATCCTGGTGGGTTTCAGTGGGGAACCCAAGATCACGGTTGGAGAGATCAAGCTGCCAATATATGTCGAAGGAGTAAATTCAATGTAACAATTTTGTGTCATGGACTCTTTATCATGCTATAATGTCATTTTAGGGAGGCCATGGATACACGATATGAAGGCAGTTCCTTCGACATACAATTAGTGTATCAAGATACCTATACCCTGGAGGGTTGTTAAGGTAAACATTGATCAACAAGAAGCCAATGAGTGCTACACCTTATCGATGAAGGCATCATCCCAATCCAGACAAGCATAGCAATTACAATAGGATGCACATGATATCATGAAGGATGACAAAGGATGCACTGACCTAGATGTGAAGGCTGTGTACCTCGATGAAAGTAACAAGGATATCTCTATGCTAATTGGTACCAATATCCCTAAGGATTTTGAACAACAACTAACCTCCTTTTTAAAATGCAGGATGTCAACATTTGCATGGAAACACGAGGATATGGAAGGTATATCTAAAGGTGTTATTACCCATAAACTTGGCATTGACAAAAATTTTAGGCCTGTGCAACAAAAATGAAGAAAATTTTCACCTGAAAGGAATACCATCATTCAAGAGGAGGTGGACAGGTTGCTGAAACCCGAAATGATAAGAGAAGTAAAATTCCCAAGATGGTTTGCCAATGTAGTCGTAGTGTAGAAGGAAATGGGAAATGGAGGGTGTGTGTAGACTACACA
The DNA here is from genome assembly GCA_032199755.1 of Ambrosia artemisiifolia. Lineage (NCBI taxonomy): Eukaryota > Viridiplantae > Streptophyta > Magnoliopsida > Asterales > Asteraceae > Ambrosia > Ambrosia artemisiifolia. Next base: position 2,189,280 of record CM063526.1, on the reverse strand, counting down.
GACCTGAATAAAGCTTGTTCTAAAGACCTATTCTCACTTCTGCACATTGACTCAATGGTAGATGCCACAGTGGAACATGAAATGTTGACATTCATGGATGCATCCTCAGGTTCCAGCAGATTCAATTGGAACTGGATGACCAAGATGATACCGCGTTCATGACACTCTCAGGTATGTATTGTTATATTGCAACGTCATTTGGGTTGAAAAATGAAGGTGCCACATACAAAAGGCTGATCAATAAGATGTTTAAAGACATGATTAGGGATACGATGGAGGTTTACATTGACGATATGGTAGTCAAATCCCGAAAAGCTAAAGATCGTCTTCGGGATCTAAAAGAGGCTTTTGACATCCTGGACGGATATAACATGAAGCTGAACCCAGCCAAATGTCAAATCAGGGTTGGTGCTGGAAAGTTCCTAGGCTACTTAGTAATCAAAAGAGCTATTGAGGCAAGCCCGGAGTAGATCAAAGCCATCCTGGATCTCAAATCACCCCCAAATATTAAGGATGTGCAAAGATTGACCAGCAGGATAGCTGCTTTGAATAGGTTCATCTCGAAATCATCATAAAAGTGGAAGGATTTCTATGACATCCTGAAGAAGAATAAGAGGTTTGAGTGGGGACATATGCATGAGAAGGCATTGCAGAACCTAAAGGAGTACTTAGCAACAGCCCCACTCCTGATGAAACCTGAGGATAGCGAACTCTTGTCCTTGTATCTTGCTGTTTCAGGAAATGCTATCAGTGCAGTCTTGGTAAAAGACTTCGGAGACCAACATCATCCTGTATATTATGTAAGTAAAACCTTAATGGATGCTGAAACTAGGTACTCTCATCTTGAGAAACTCATTTTAGCTTTGATCATGGCTTCGACCAAGTTAAGGCACTATTTTGAAATACATACAATTCATGTTAAACTAATATCATATTAAAAATGTACTTAGAAAGTCGGAAATGTCTGGAAGAATGGAAAAGTGGTCTATAAAATTAATTAAGTGCTTATGATTTGGTCTATGAGCCTAAGAATGCAATTAAGTCACTAGCCTTAGCTGATTTTGTGGCTGACTTTAGTAGTTGTTTTGGTAAAAAGTTATCAAGTAGAAAACAATTTTGTATTCCAAATCAGAAATGTGAGGTAGAGTGATAAAAGTGTTTTTTATGTTTAAAAATCAGTTATATCTTAAGGATGTCACGTTTAGGATGTAGAAAGAATAAGCTTTGACAACTATATTCAGGATAACAAATGAAACGATAAGGGTGGACAGTTATATCCTCAGGATGGAACTGTCTAAGATAAAATAAAATGTTTGAACAAAAATGAAATGAGACAATGAAAGAACACTCAATATACGAGGAAAACCCTTGATCAGTGATGATCGCCGACACAAAACCTCAGGAGGAGTCAAAGCCCCTGCCTTTGTTTTTTTTATTGATGACAAAAATAACAAGTACAACTTTGGAAATGGAACGGACGAGCTACTATGATTACAATGATTGTTGTGTGTGTGAGCTTATAGAAAGAAATAATAATTGAAAATCAAGTGTCCTATACTCATCCATAACATCCCTATTTGTAGTGCAAGTAATTAACAAAGATCCCGAGAAATCCGTCATCCTCATGACTGTTTCAGCTCAACTACTGCATGACTTTAAACTTGAATTAGTTGATACTGCCATTATATAACTGATTCCGAGATTCCCGCCTGATATTCACTTCAGGCAGTTCCATTTTGACCTTTCTTCATTAAGGTATTTCTTAATACGTTCTCTTCTTCCACTTTTTCCACTTTTGACTAAAGTAGGTTAATAGAGCCGTTAGGAAGGTCTATAAGACTTAGGGTAATCCAGGTTTACCTGCATTCACATAAGTTCAAGATAATTTGTTAGTCCATCCATAGGATGTACATAGGATAATATACAGTTATATCCTGAATCCGGCATAGCCTTTAGCATCCTAAAGATTTCAAATAGTAAATACAAGTAAATAATATTCTGAAGATTTCACCACCAACAATTGTCCCCAAAATATGTTACCGTTAATATCTTAACGGTAATATTTTTTTTCATCCAGATCTGCTGATTTGACGTGCGTCAGAGATGATCATTAGCTATATTTTAGCCACTTATTGTGGGATGACCGTTACACATATCCTTTCACTACCTATATTTACATCCTGATCCTTCCTTTAATAACCACACCAAATCCTCTTTGAAAGGTACCTTCTCTTCTCTCATCTCTGTTTTTCAAAACTTTCATACTTTTTATCAAAAATTTAAAGATGGGTAAGAAATCCACCTAGGCTACTGGCAGTGTTGGAGTCCCTAATGAATTCATTGAACAAAACTTGGTGAAGGATCCATCAAATGAAGTCTGTACCTTTACAAACAAACACATCCTGACCCTCCAAAAATCTTTGAATTCTGTATGCTATATATATATATAATAAAGTGCTTCTGAATTCATCTTATCTTTTAAGGCCTTCCTAGAGACGGCGGTAGTCTGGCCTAATGACCGGAATGCCAAGTCAGACTTTGCATCCACGGTCTGGGTGTGCTTTCTGCATCTTCCCTTCCATCTTGGCCTGAGATATCCTTTTCCTGATTTTATCAAAGAATTCTTTGATAGAAGAGGGATGGCTTATGCTCAGGCTATGCCTGAAGTTTGGAAGATCTTGATGATATGCAACAAGATCATCGAGAATTATGGCATTCCTTTGCAAATAGGGGACCTGTCCTATGTTTACAAACTTAAAACACATGGGTCAAACTGTTTTGTTCTTCAACTGATTAACAAAACCCCACTTTTTGCACAGTATCATAAAATCAGAAAGGTCCTAGAAATCAAAGTTTTTCTTTGTGAGGAGGGATTCCATCTCAGATAGAGATAACATTCCTATGTCATTGTTAAAAAGTGGTAATATCCTTAAAAAAATAGTTTTTATAGTTATATCATGAGGATATCACTAAAATTTTGAAAATTTCTTTATGTTATAGGTGCTTTTACAATGCTTGCTCCTCCTCTTGACGACGCATTTGTGAGGGTGAAACAAGTTAGGGACTTACCTCAGGCAGCAAGAACTTTTAAGGCTAAAGAAAGTGTATCCACCAGTCATGCCACCGAGAAGTCTTGTAAGTTACCTTTTACACCCTGAAGATGCTTTGTACATATTATAATTACTAATTTCTTTCTTTGTTATTCTCGGCCAAGAAAATAGCTTTCTTTGATCGGGATAACAATTACAGCCAGGATGTTTCCAAGGTTGTCAAGATCACCTCTGTCACACCCGGTCTAAGGCGGAAACACGAGGTGCAACTGAAATGATTTCCAAGCACAAAAGGTCACGCAAGCATTGATATATAAAGTTAGGAATTTCCATTAGACAACATAGTTTTACAAACATCAAGTTAAATTGTCTTTAATAAAACCATTGTATGAAATTGTTAATGTTTGAAAACAATACAACAACGGTTCAAAATGTGCTATCCCATTATGCTCACACGCGACCCCTAAGTTCCATGTTTCATGCTAGTTACCTGAAAAACATGCTTGTAAAATATAGGTCAACACAAAGTTGGTGAGTTCATGGGTTTTACGTAAATGGACCTGTAATCCAAATCCGACTAAATTAATGCCTAGCTAGGGCAATAATCAGTATGTGATCTGACATGAGCCCGTAACCAAACCTTGACATTTTGTGCCTTGCCCATTGTACACTCAAGACAATCAATAAATGTGAAATACTAGCACTCTTTTGATATCTATCATCCGGTCAGAGCGACTGGCCAAGAGTGGGGGTGTCAACCCAATAGATCTATGCTGGTGTTTCATGGCTAAGTCCATAGCTAATGGTTATGGTGTGATGTATGACACGATGGCTTTATGGATCCTGAACCTTACTGTCTCATGTTCACATAATAGTCATGTATGTAACTGAAAACTGTACGCATGTTTTTTCCCCGGAAGAATGTAAAACAGTGAAAAGGGGCTGTGAAACTCACCTTGTGGTGTATCTGGGAATGAACAAATGAGTTTGAGCTAGAGAGATCGCCCTACGTGTCCTATGTAAAAGAGACATTTTAGGTCTGTGTTACTTATATTGCTTACAAGTTGCTTTCTTATTACGCTTGTTCTTGTAACTTAACTCTTTTAACTTAGATGTGTCGTTGATGTAAAGATTTGCGTATTTGATGACTTAATTGTTAAAAGATACAATGTTCATCATTTAAATGCTCCACATTAGGGTTTCTAATGCAACTTTTTCTAAAATATGAACCTCATGGTTTTGTGTTGCAAGATTCATAATCCTTATGTAAACTAGTGATCTTGACAAAAGAGATAGCTTTGTTTCTAGGAAAAACACCACTTTTACTTTTGAAAACATATATTGTATACACTTTGGATGGTGTAGGTACTCATGTGTTGTAGGTTTTACAACCTTGAATTTGACATGTCCGTAGATCCATAATATTTAGGTATCTTTTACTTATAAATTCATAAGTTTAACAACCTTTGTGAAAATAGTAATATTCTATGTCAAAACATAGCTTTTCTTGCAAACATAAGTACTTTGTAAGCTTTGTTATGGATCTAACATGTCTCACATGATCTTTAACTATCCTCATTATGTCTTATGTTAATGAGCTTTGGAAAATATATAGTTTTTCTTTCAAAACTTTTGGCCATCATGGTCTAGTACATATATACATATTTCGGCCATAGTGTGTGTGTGAATACATACATTTACCAACTAACATAATGTATTTTAAAGAATGAACTCACTCATTTTACTTGGCTTAGTTACAAGAGTAAACATATTAGTGAACGACTTGGTGTATAAATGCAAATGTTGTTAATAAAACATAAGTTTTAACAAAGCAAGATTATACCTCCTAGTGTCTAAGAAATGAGGGAGTTAGGGGCCTTGTACAACCTTGGTTATGCTCCTTGTACCCCTAATGATCCCTTGAAAGGTGAGGGTTATTGTTAGTGACTTGGGTGGTGATGCTGGTTTTTGGTGGTGAGGGGGCCGAGTGGTGGTAGTGTTCGGTGGTGGGGGTGGAACCAAGAGAAAGAGAGAGAGGTAGGGAGAGTTTGTATAAGGTGTTTTGGTGCACTAAACTCCCTAATCCTTGGTCATATATATAACAATTTGGAATGGAAAGTCATAATGGTTTACGAAAGGTGAAAGAGAGCATCTTTCCTTATTTGGTTTAGGATATAACAAAGGTGATTTTGGTTAGATTGGGAAGGGATATTGGGACTTGACATGTGCATGTTTTCCTTGGGGTATGAGGGCCGAAATTTTGAGAGTGTTGGGAGGTTAGGATTAGTCAACTTCATAAGGATTTGATGCATGAAAATCATGATGTCTTGGGTGATTAGAGGTGTCTTAGGATGGATATGTAGGATCATGCATGGAAAGTATGGATTTACAATTGAGGTAAGTCAACACTAAGCTTTCCTAAGTGTTATAAGATGCATTCCTCTTTGGTGTAACATCTAGGAATGTGGTGGAGGTGACTAAAGCTTGTCTTAGGAATCTTGGTGGAAGAGTTGTCTTGAAGGGACTTGTGCAAGAGTGGAAGACACAAACACCACACATATATGCATGTGTGTGTCGCATATATATATATATATATATATATATATGTGTGTGTGTGTGTGTGTGTGTGTGGAGGTTATGTATTTTTGGCAAGTCAACTTCCATGGATTGAATAAGTGGTAGAATGTTTAGCTACTTAAGGTGGAATCTTAGTGATTTGAAGTGATGGTTCATAAATGACTAGAGGTATAATCTTTGAAAGTCACAATCTTACACACATACATATGTATGCCGTCGCATACATATATACATGTATATATATATATATATATATTGAACATTTAATCCATGTCTTGTACAAGTGTAGGGTCACATATTATAATTAGTTGTTAATTGTGATCTTTGTAGAAGTTTATGTGATACAAAACAATATATAATTGTGTGCTCATTATATATTTTTAACTAATTGTATTACTAGTCATTTATGGACATTGTGTCTGAACAATTCCCTGTATATGGACATTGTTTGTTTTTGTTCTTGATTGGATCACAATTGTAAGATTATGTTCAATTGTATGAATTCCCAAATTAGGGTTTTTGGTATGATCTCTCTATAGCTCATGATAACTATTCAACTAGTTATGAAATTGTATTCCCTAGCGTGCCTAATGCTAAACTGTAAGCATTGAAATTGGCTTGTTGAGACCCTGTGTGGCTCAATTGTAATGAAACATGTAAAATGAAATGTCATGCACAGTGTGTACGTGTAGCTAGTGTACGGATATGACCTGTGATTTTGACGGGTGTCACAACCTCCCCTTCCAGCTCCAGGATGACAAGTCCTCCTCTTAAGAGAAAGGCTCAGTCCTCAAAGAAGAGGAAGACTGCTGCTGCTTCCTCAAGCCATGATGCTTCTCCCTTTGAGGGTCTCGGCCCACAAGATATTTTGGCTAGGATCTCACACTTCACTCTCCAGATATAGTTCCATCCTGAAGATAACACATGTATTTTATATCAAGATTGAGGATGGAGTACTTACCTGTTTTTCTTTTCCTATCCTTTTTGGGACATGAATACTTGTTGAAGTCCCTGGATGAATCAGCTGCTCAGCTCCAAGAAACAACCATTTCCTTGGAGGATACCTGGAAGATTTTCCTTGCAAAGGGGAAACATTATGAAGAGAAGCTGTCCAAGAGGGAGGTTGAGCTGAAGAAGGTCATGGGTGAGAAGGCCAAAATTGTGGAGGAGCACGAGAAGGAGATGGAGGATTACAGGCTGGGCTTAATCAAGTCTGCCACTATTTCTGTCCTTCAAGCCATGGTGAAGATTGTCCTCCAGGCCAATGATCCCAACTTTAACCAGGATGAGTGGGATATCTTGGCTTGCAGGAGAAGATCAAGAGTTGTCTCCTGAATGAGCTCAGGGCCTGTCAGTTTCTTGTCCCCTACTTTTTCCCAACACACGTGCGATCGACACTTGCGTCCATACAACGCTTCGTAAGGTGCAGCTTTGATGCTGGTGTGGTAACTGTTGTTGTAAGAGAATTCGATCAATGGCAAATGCGTATCCCAATTTCATCCAAAATCAATTACACACGCACGAAGCATATCTTCCAGTGTCTGAATGGTCCTTTCTCTTTGTCCACCGGTCTGAGGTTGGTAAGCGGTACTTAGGTCTAAGCGAGAACCAAGGGCTTCTTGCAACGACTGCCAAAACCTTGAAGTAAAGTGACTATCCCGATCAGAGATAATGGAAATAGGCACACCATGCCTTGTCACTACTTCGTTGATGTATAATCTGGATAATTTCTCCGTCTTGTCTGTTTCTATAATTGGCAAGAAATGCGCAGACTTTGTTAGACGGTCAATAATTACCCAAATCGCATCATGACCACGTGATGTCTTTGGTAACTTAGTGATGAAGTCCATAGAGATTTGCTCCCATTTCCAAACGGGAATCTCTGGTTGGTGAAGCATACCTGAAGGCTTCTGGTACTCGGCCTTGACCTTTGAACACGTTAGGCAACGCTTGACATAGGCCGCAATACAACCCTTAATGTTAGGCCACCAATAAAACTCTTTGAGGTCCTTATACATTTTATCTGCGCCAGTGTGTATCGAGTACCTGGACTTGTGTGCTTCATCTAAAACCAAATCACGTAGTCCTTCATACAAAGGAACCCATATTCTATTCAAGAAATACATTTTTCCATCCGGCTTTGTCTCTAGCTGACTAACCTGACTGTATAAAGCTTCTTTCCCAATGTTACTGTCCTTCAGAGTTTCCTGCTGAGCTTCGCGAATACGAGCAGTGAGATTAGTATGAATGGTCATGCCTAGCGCGCGAACACGCAACGTCTTGACACATTCCTTTCGGCTTAATGCGTCTGCTACAACATTTGCCTTCCCTGGATGGTACTTAATCTCACAGTCATAATCATTGAGCAGCTCAGCCCATCGTCTTTGACGCATGTTCAGATCCTTCTGGTCAAAGATATGTTGTAAGCTCTTGTGATCAGTAAAGACGGTACACTTGATCCCGTACATGCATTGCCTCAAAATCTTGAGCGCGAACACTACTGCACCTGATTCTAGATCATGGGTTGTGTAGTTCCGCTCGTGCACCTTGAGCTGGAGAGAGGCATAAGCAATGACCTTGTCTCTTTGCATCAAAACGCAACCGAGACCTTGGTGAGACGCATCGCAATAGACTACGAAATCTTCCGTTCCCTCTGGCAGCGAGAGAATCGGTGCACTGCACAGCTTGAGTTTCAAAAGTTGAAAAGTTGATTCCTACTGATCTCCCCATTCGAATTTCCGGTCTTTTTGGGTCAAGACTGTTAGGGACTGGGCTATCCATGAAAAATTCTCAATGAATCGTCGGTAATAGCCAGCTAACCCTAGAAGTTGTCGAACTTCGGTTGGAGTACTGGGTCTAGCCCAATTTTTGATCGCCTATGTCTTTGTCGGGTCAACATGTATACCCTTCTCGTTCACTACATGACTGGGGAAGTGAACTTCGTGAATCCAGAATTCACATTTGGATAATTTGGCATACAGTTTCTCCTCCTTGAGTAGATTTAGAATCACCCTCAAATGTTGCTCATGCTCCTCTTGGGTTCGTGAATAGATCAGAATGTCGTCTATGAACACGATCACGAACTTGTCGAGGTATGGCTTACACACCCTATTCATCAAATCGATAAACACTGCCGGTGCATTTGTCAAGCCAAATGGCATAACCAGAAACTCATAATGGCCATACCGCGTCCTGAAGGCGGTCTTGGGAATGTCCTCTCCATGAACACGCAACTGGTGATAACCTGATCTCAGATCGATCTTAGAGTAGAAACTGGAACCCTGCAACTGATCGAAGAGGTCATCAATTCTGGGAAGAGGGTAGTGGTTCTTCACCGTGAGCTTGTTCAACTCTCTACAATCGATGCACATGCGAAACGATTCATCCTTTTTCTTGACAAGCAGGACTGGAGCTCCCCAGGGCGAAGATCTTGGTTGAATGAATCCTTTGTCAAGCAATTCTTGCAACTAGTTGGACAGTTCTTGCATCTCAGACGGAGCCAACTCTTGGTTAGTCGCTCTAGCCGCTTACATACAAAAGAGTGTTAGTATTCTACTATACATACATTGTCTTTATTATACAATGCGCGAGGCACAACAGTCAAGAGGTTTTGTTATGGGACTCATTGTTTGCATAATAATCATTCGCTTAGCTAGCCTATGGTTGGTCATACTAGAATTTCACAAGTACATTACATAGTACATTAAAACCTGTGAACTCACCGACATTATGTTGACAAATCTTTTACGCATGTTTTTCATGTAACTAATCATACGGGGCATAGACTTGAGAGTTGGATTTGAGCTTACACTTTGTGGTACCATCGTCAATTGAGTCATGTCAGTCATATGCTATCTTGGTATTTGAGTCATGTGGTTTCAGACCATATCTCATTTTCAGACAATGTTGTGTTATTTTTAATAATTTATGACATCATTTATCTTTTGATTTGATTTAAATCTTGTGTGTTGCTCGAACCTTGTGCTTGAAACCTTTCGAATCACATCGTCGTGTTTCCGTCTTGGCGAGGTGTGACAAAATTCAATATTACAAAACACCAAAAACGCAAATATCATACAAACATAAACACATCACAGGATCTAGAGCTCGATTTTTATATATCACAATCACACCACAAAATGATTAAGCCACCATCTTTTGTCAAACAAAAGTTTTGACAAAATAAAACAAAGATCATAAATATTAATATTTATATACATGCAAAAGCGGCTCTAATACCACTGCTGGAAATCCATATACCGGTCTTAATTTTATTTATAAAATCATATTTCATAAATATTAATAATAACATCTTATATTATTTGAGAGGAATCAAACAAAACTGAATGATTTCCACTATGAATCCAATTGCACAACATACGTTGATAATCAAGAACACACCATAGGATGTTTAGTAATATACCTCAACGAAACACCAAATTATGGCACGATGGATTGACAAACGGTTCTGCTAGAAAACCAAACACAAAGCCTCTTGAACCAACACCTTGAATCAACATGTGCACGTAAAACGAGATGCAGGGAGGTGGTATAGTGTGGTGATGGTTGACGGAAGCTCCTAGGGACTGCCTAGGAGTCAAAGGCGCAAAGAGAGGAAAGAGAGGAGCGGTTGTGTGTGTGGTGGCTAGGGTTTATTATCTTCTCATTAGGTTTTGATTTCTCAAATTTAATATGATTAAATAGTCAAACTATTTACACATTAAACCCTAATGTTTTATCTTGTCTCACAAGAATATTTACTAATTATAATTATGTCCATCCATGTTATTATTTTTAATAATAACAATTCTACATTCTTGTATTTTATTAACCTCTAATGAAACACATGTATTATTATTCTCTAATAATAATAACTCTTTCTCTTATTTGTTAATCTCTAATACTAAAACCACATATTGTGTTATTTAAAATATATATTTAACAATATATATTTACTACTTATTTGTTCTCCAAAGTGTAACTCTTTGGATCGTATCGAGATAGCAACGTTAATTGATGAGTATAAAACATACATTAATAAATCCTCTGTTTCTTTGATCACCACCTGTTTTTCTTTAATCCTATGTTTCTCCAAAGTTTTGTTCTAGTTAATTCATCAATATTTGCTTCTTTGATTTTTTATTTGGTCTGTCTCTGATATTTTGTTTATCTTCATATCTCTGTTCGTCACAATTTGTATAATTCAAATGATATTCCATATTCAATTTCCATAGTTAGATCATCATAAGTGATGTCCATTGTTTGTGATAATCCTATCTGAATCTTCAATGGCGTGAATCTTTGATACTGTTGGGTCTGCTGACCTGAAAAAGAACAGATTATTGAAAGCCAAAACATTCTATACTTCTGATTATTAATAAAACAGTACTTGTACAAGAATCCTCTCAAAAGACTGTTGAAGCTAACTGCTGATTCTCCAAACAACTGATTGATTCCAAGTGTTGATGAAGAAACCACTAATGATCAAAGAACTGATGAAGAAACAAGACAAAGTGCTGATGAAGACACAAGGTCTGTTGGAGCCAACAACACTTAGGCTCCAAATGATGTTTCGAGTCAAAAAATGTTTAGTGTTCAATGTTTTAGATATCAAAGGTTTAGTCAATGTAACAGTGCTTGTATCAGCAGATGTTTTATGTTGTTAAATTAGTTAGTTGTCACTGTCTTAGGTGATGTCAGCTTAGGTCATCAGAGCTTTCGTCTGTCTATAAATAGAAAAATGTCTGTACTGTTCTATTTATCACTTCAACATTCTCTTACACATACAAAGTTAGTGAGTGATCAGGCTGAGGGGGAGAATTGTAATAACTTGTACTGAAAATCTGTGATGACTGATATATAGTACTTGTTTGAAAACAATTATTCCATTTGTTATGATTTATAGTTTATTTCCGCTGCACTTTCCATCTTTATAATTCATTCATTACTAATTCATTACTTAAATAATCTTAACAAATTAAACTCAGATCCTAACAATTGGTATCAGAGCTTGGTCAATTAAATTCGATCTAACCAATCAATTTAATATTAATAGATCAGCTCAATATTATTGATACTTTTTTTGTTGATTGAAAAAAGAGTAAAAGTTTATATACGTTCAAAGTTTTTTAAACACACTTTGTTTTACAAACAATCAGAGAATGGCTTCAATGAATCAAGATCCACATAACACTGGCACGAGCAACAAGCCACCGATGCTTGTCAGATCTGAATACAATATCTGGCAACGTCAGATGAGCCATGTTCTAGCTCAAAAAAACACTGGGTGTTGGAAGTCAGTTGTCTTCGGACCACAAGTTCCGATGGTTCCAAGTACCAAAGATCCCAAGGTCCAAGTACCTAAAAGTGTTGAAAACTACTCCGAGCAAGATTTTCAGAAAATTGAGTTAGATGCTAAGGCTTTCAGTATTGTAGCCATGGCTCTACCAAATGATATCTATGCTGGGCTGTTACATTGTAATAGTGCAAAGGAGTTGTGGGATGCTTTAAAAGAACAATTCGGTGGGACTGAGGATGTTAATTAAAACAACCGAGAAATATTGAATCAACAATATGAAACATTCAGTCATGTGAAGGGAGAGTCATTAACTCAACAATTTGAGAGGTTTAATTGCTTAATTAGTGAATTAAACTGGTGGGTCTAACTTACCCAAAATCAACATTGAACCATAGGTTTCTTAGATTATTACTAGATAATTGGGACACTATTGCAATTGTAATGAGAAACTCAATTGGATTTAAGGACTTATATCTGACCCAGCTTCAAAGCTCTTGACTTATGAGAGAGAGCTTAACCAGAAAAAGAAGCTTTAGGATTCTGGAAAAGTGTCTGATGTTTATGTGTTTGGTAATACAACACTTTTGGGTCATGATGAGGTGCCCGGTAGTAGTAAGGATCAGGGTTATGATCATTATATTGACAAAACTACTGGTTTTAACACTGATTCTTATTCACCCAACTATGCTTTTGTAGCAAGTGGTGAGATCCAGGCATCTGACAACACATCCTCTGAGTATAATGACCTTCAGTAGTTTGACCCTGTGGACTTAGAAGAAATGGACATTTTGTATCAACTGGCTCTGCTCAGTATTAGAACTAATAATTTCTATAAGAAAACTGACAGAAGATATCCAGGATTACATGGTGGGTCAAAAGTGGGGTTGGATAAATCTAAGATTAAGTGTTACAAATGTCATAGAATGGGTCATTTTGCTAGGGAATGTAGGAGTCAAAATGGTACACCTATGATTACCTCTCCAAATCAAAGGCCCTAGACAAACATTTATCAGTTTTCCCAAAATACCCCTAGACTAAATGTGCAAAACACTACTCACTTTGCACAGTCCTCGTCCATTGTTCCTGTGCACTATGTCCAAACCACTGTTCCCCAGATTCATTATGTTTAAACCCTTGTTGCTCAGGCACAAATGCCAATACCTCTGCTCCTGCAGAGACCAGTCAACAAAGCCAATAGAGCTTTTTCACCAAAGGGTTTGTTGATTGGAGCAGCTTACCAGATGAGTTAACAAATGAAAATATTGCTCTAGTTTCTAAATCTGAAAATTAACCAGGAAATTTCTGCTTCATGGCACTAGAAACAATTGTTGAGGAGGTTGAATATGAGGAAGTGGTGTTTAAGTCTGAAAATGTGACTAATGATGTTGTTGATACAGTTGTTTCAGTTGAAGAATCTGAAGCAGACGTTGTGAATCTCTCAGACCCATGCGGTAAGGATGATTATGAGTGCAAATGTAATTGTGCCTTGATGGCTGCTGCTAAGGTATCACCTCAAATCTTAAATGATTTATGTTCAGACAAATGTGTAACAGCTTTTGCTAACATTAAAAAGGTGACTGAAATCTTTAGAAAGAAAATTTTAGAGGATGAAATTCAGTTTTGAAAAACTCACAAAAGAGTTAAAATCAAAATTAACTAAAAAGGATTCTGAAATCAGCAGTTTGAAACATGAAGCAAGTATAACCAAGGACCAGCTCCAAACTATGATAACAAAATATCATAGTTGTAAACAGGAGCTTGAATCCGCCCAAGTTGAATGTGAGAAATGGGTGGAATCCTCTAAAGGTTTTGAAATGATAGTCAACCAACAAACTAAAAGTCATGTGAAATTTGGCTTTGGTTTCAATGAAACCACTGATCAAGTTTCTCAAAACACTGACAAAAAGGAACCACAGTTGGTTGAGGTCATTCCAACAAATTCAAAGGGTCAGGAAATCAATGTCACTGAACCTAATGGTAAGAAAATTGTTCTTGAAAAACTTGAAGGTTCCTCATCATTTGCTGAAATTGAAAAATATCAGTTTAAACCAACTTGGTCAGATGAGTGTGATGTTTTTAAAAATTTCCAACCAATGAATTTTAAAACCCCTGCTGGTAAAAAGGCACCATGGGCTAAAATCATTCCCTTGAATGATCTTCCAACAGATGTTCAAACATCTGTTGAAAAGAAGAAGGAAAAGGGGAAACCAAAAGAGAACTTGTTTTGTGATTTCTGTGAAAAGAAGAATCATGTTACTAAAAACTGTTTTCTTCTAAAAGCATATGATATCAACAAAGGAACAAGTGTGTGTGATTCTAAACCAAATTGTTCAATATGTGGTAAAAAGAATCATAAAACCAAATAGTGTCTTTATCTCAAAAAATTTGATGTCAAGATACAAGAGTATAAAGCTAAAACTAAAGTGAGTCAAGTGGTTAGTACTTCAAAAGGAAAACCCAAACAGACTTTTACACCAGTCCAAACATCTGTTGTCAAAAATCTGAATGAAAACTCTGCTCCCAGAGATGTTCAAGTAATAGATGCTCCACCCACTAACAAATTTCCAAGATGACATGGACAACCACATTGTCATCGTCTGCTACATGTTTATGAAGAGCCCAAAAGACCTTCAAAACTAAGAGTGAATAGACATCCTCATGGTTACCAACATCTGACAGGAAATGGTCAAACATCTGTTGCACCAAGTGTTGACATACAAACAATGGCAAATGGTCAACAACAGTTGTTGAACTTAGTTCAAAAACTAGTTCAAACCACTGATCATTGTCCAAAGCATGAGGCTAAGTCTGAGAACCCATCCAAAGCCAATTTGGCTTTGGACACTCACCAAAACTTATTATTTACAGATGTGGAGGGAGCTTCTGCTTGCTTAGATAGTTTATGGTACGTAGATAGTGGAGGCTCCATGCACATGACTGGGTGTAGAGCCCTTCTTCTGGACTTTCTTGCTCATGGAGGGGGTGATATATCCTTTGGTAATAATTCAAAAGGTAATGTTTTGGGTACATGGACTGTTCAGGCTGGGAGACTCAAGTTTGAAAATGTTAATCTGATAGATAATCTTAAGTTTAATCTCCTTAGTGTTTCACAAATGAGTGACAAAGGTTATGGGTCATTCTTCTATAAGAAGACATGTAAGATTATTCGACCAGAAGTGGTTGAAAAGATTAACACCATCATTGCTGAGAGCAAAGCACAACTTGTTGCTCATAGGAGTGGCAATGTGTATGTGGTTGATATGTTGAAGGATAAACCTATGGCAAATGTCTGTCTATTCTCTGCTGCCTCAACTAAATAGATAGAATTGTGGCATAGGAGATTGGGTCATACCAACCTTCAAACTATTAACTCACTCTCAAAACAAAACCTTGTAAGAGGTCTACCACCAAAAGAATTTAAATGTGATGAGCATTGTGCTTCCTGTTTAAAAGGCAAACAACATAAAAGCTCTTACAAATCCATTGATGAGTCCAAAACAAGTGAATGTCATCAATTTTTTGCACATGAACTTGTTTGGCCCAGTAAAAATCATGAGTCTAAGGAAAAAGAGATTTTGTCTTGTTATTGTTGATGATTTTTCTAGGTTTACATGGACTTACTTTTTACACTCTAAGGATGAGACTGTAGGTATCTTGAAGGACTTTATCACCAAAGTTGAAAAACAACATGACTTTCCAGTAAAAGTCTTTAGAAGTGACAATGGAACAGAGTTCAAAAATAAGGAGTTGGATGATTTCTGTGTGTCAAAAGGGATTGTAAGGCAGTACAGCATTCCAAGAACACCAGAATAAAATGGGGTGGCTGAAAGGAAAAATAGAACTCTTATTGAGGCTGCAAGTACTATGTTGGCAGATTTTGGTTTACCTCTGTCTTTTTGGGCAGAAGCTGTAAACACTGCTTGCTATGATCAAAACAGAATTTTAATCAACCCTAGACATCAAAAGACTGCTTATGAAACCTTATTCAAATCAAACCACTGATATCATTTTTCAAAATCTTTGGCTGCCCATGTTTCATTTTAAACCTTAAAGATTCCATTTCAAAATTTGCAGCCAAAGTAGATTATGGATATTTTCTGGGATATTCTTCTACTGCAAAGGCCTATAAAGTGTTCAACACAAGGACTAGGACAATAGAAGAAACTCTGAATGTAAAGTTCAATGAACTTTCATCTTCGAAAATCCTCGCAAATCGTGCAGAACTGTTTGATTTAGATAAATTCAAATTTGAAGATATCACTGTTAAAATTGACAATGCAGGTACACCACAGTCTCCACAACAAGATTACAGATATGACATTGTGATTCCGCAGTGTCACTGCAAAGTGTATTCTACAGCAGGGCAAGCAGATGTTCAAAATTCTGTCACAGCTGAGTCAACCACTGTTGGCCAGTCTTACCCTCAAACCACTGCCTCATCAAGTTCATCCACTGTTCAGTCATCTACTGACAAAAGTCCACCCTCAGTTGACAAAAGTCTATCCACCTCTACACCACTTGGACCTACTCCCCCACTTCCATTCCAAACCTCTATTGGCACTACAGAAGTGCAAACAGATGCCACAAACCTCTGTCCCTCACCTCAAATTGCCATAGTTCCATACAAAGGAAATCTAATCTTCCTTAAAGCTCATCCACCAGACCAAATTATTGGCAACATCAGTGAAGGGGTGCTCACAAGAAGTGAATCCTCAAACATTTGTCTTTTTGCATGCTTTCTATCTCTCACACAACCTGTCAAGTACCAAGAGGCACTGAAAGACAATAGTTGGGTAGAAGCCATGCAAGAAGAGCTCCTTCAGTTCAAAAGACAACAAGTATGGGAACTTGTACCATTGCCAAAGGATGTATGTCCAATTGGCACAAAATGGGTGTTCAAGAACAAAACAGATGAAAGGGGTATTGTTGTCAAGAATAAAGCCAGGCTTGTGGTTCAAGGCTTCAGACAAGAAGAAGGAATAGATTATGATGAAACCTTTGCTCATGTAGCTAGGTTGGAAGCCATCAGACTTTTCCTAGCCTTTGCTGTCAACCACAACATCAAGGTGTATCAGATGGATATCAAATGTGCATTCCTTTATGGCAAAATTCAGGAGGAAGTCTATGTATGTCAACCACCTGGTTTTGAAGACACATTCCATCCTGATCATGTCTACAAGCTTAACAAAGCTTTGTATGGCTTTAAACAAACACCAAGGGCCTGGTATGAAACTCTTTCCACTTTTCTCTTATCCATAGGTTTCACAAGAGGTAAAATTGACAAAACTTTATTTCTTAAATGGAGAGGAAAAGATTTAATGATTTTTCAAATATATGTGGATGACATCATCTTTGGATCCACATGTAACAAAATGTTTGAAGAGTTTAGAGGACTCATGACAGCAGAGTTTGAGATGAGTGCCATGGGTGAACTACAATGCTTTCTTGGTCTCCAAGTAAAGCAACTGCAAAATGGAACTTTTATTCACCAAAATAAGTATGTTAAAAACCTACTTACAAAATTTGACATGAATGACTGTAAACCATGTAATACACCCATGAGTACCACTAAGTTACTCACTATTGATGGTAAAGATGAACTGGTTGACTAGACACATTATAGATGTATGATTGGGTCTTTATTGTACTTAATTTCATCTAGGCCAGACATTATGTTTGCCACTTGTGTCTATGCAAGATCCCAGGCATCACCTAGAAAGTCAAATCTTATAGCTGTGAAAAGGATATTCAGATACCTAAAAGGTGCTCCCACACTTGGTATCTAGTACCCTGCTAATGGGAATATTGAGCTTTTAGGTTACTCAGACAGTGATTTTGCTGGTTGTCAAACCATAAGGAAGTCAACATCAGGTGGGTGCCAATTCCTAGGCAATGCCTTGGTCTCTTAGCAAAGCAAAAAGCAAGAAGCTGTTTCAACATCCACTGTAGAGGCTGAATACATTGCTGCTTCAAGCCGTATAGCCCAACTTATGTGGCTTCAAAACCAGCTACTGGATTTTGGTATAACTGCCCTGAGGACTCCACTCATGTTGGATAGTCAAGCAGCTGAAAATATCATAAAAAAATCCAGTCTCCCATTCGACCACAAAGCTTATTGACATCAGACATCACTTTGTAAGAGACAGCTATGAAAAAGGTTTGATTTCCTGCACCATGTTCCAACAGAGGATCAGTTGGCAGATGTGTTGACAAAAGCTTTAGAAACATCTACCTTTGCAAACTTGATTTCTCAGATTGGTATGCTAAACATGGAATAAAACAAAAATATTTTCATGAATAAAAGCATTAAAATGCTATCAGAAAATAAAAAATCCATCCTTAAAAAGAGTTTTGGTTGAAAAATCTGTTTAAGGTAAAACAACCATTGTTTCATTAAGTCTATCACCTGTTGGTTGAAAAATCTGTTTCAAAACTCTGATCAGATAAAACAACAACTGATTGGTTGAAAAATCTGTTTCAAACATCTGATCAGATAAAACAACTGTTTTCACAAACAACTGTTGACTAAGTCAACAAATGTTATAAACAACTGTCATCCACCATAACAGACCTTTCCATTAGATGTTTGCCACATATGCTCTCAAAAGCAGCGCTTTGGCCACATCAGCGGTTTCCACCTGAGACTATAAAAACCCTGTTTATCCCCAACAGTTGTTCCACTGTCTCATCGAATTCAAAATTCCAAAAAGCGCTTTCTCTCAACCTAAACCTTCATCAAAAATTCATCGACTTTCTTCCTATAATCCAAAAAATGAATCTTCAATTGAAAGCTCCCCACAATTACTTACCATATCTGACTAAAACAGATGTCAATCGTCACTTCCATTCCATCATTGATATATTAAATGAATGCAAATACTTGCCTGCTCTTACTTCCAGTTCCCTCATCTATGTTGACACTCTTCAAGAATTTTGGTTGAAAGCTGAAACCCTGTTCACAGATAAAAAACCAACTTCCATAGTTTCAAAAATTGGAGATACATGTGCCGCCATTACCCCACAATCCATATCCACTACCTTCTCACTGGATGATCACGTAGGTAAAGACTCTTTTGACAAAACTGAACTTCACACAGAGTTCATAAAGAGAGGCTATGAGGGTCAAATGACTGGGGCAACAATTTACAAAAAGTTTTCCCCCCAGCCATGAAATTTTTCTTTCATACTTTACTTGTATGTCTCTCTGCCAAAACTACTTCTTTTAATGAAATCCCATTGAAAGTTCAGTACTTGGGATATGCCATTTTGTCAAAAACTGATTACAATCTATCCCAAGGATTGTTCCTAGATTTGGTAGCAAATGTGAAGGGTGTCCAGTCTGGGTCAAACAATGCATTTTTAATTTACCCAAGACTTTTAAGTGTTATCCTACAAAAGGTTTTACCTGAAAAGGATTATAAACAGGGGGAAGGCCCTCAAATGAATAGCCTATCCCAAGAAACTTTTACAAGAATGTTGGGTCCTAACACCCAAGAAAAACCTTCAAAAGCAAAAGTTTCCAAAACACAAGCAAAGAGAGTTAAGACAACAACCGTTGTGCAAATCTCTGTTGCTGAGCCCACTGCTCCTGGTGATCATGGCACTACATCCAGTGCTATGAAACCCCCATCAGCCACCTCCAAAAAGCCAATTCCATACACTAAACCCCCAAAAAGCAACCAAAAAAGGTGACTCTGGAATATGAGATACCAGAGAAGAATCCTGTTGTACCACAAATGCAACAAACAACCTCTGTTGATACTTCCTCTCAACAGATGGCAAAATCTCAACCCAGCCAAACTCCTCATGTATCCTCTCAAAAGGATCATGTTGTAAGCCAAGGGGACACACATCATGGAACAGATGATTCACTTAAACATCTGTTTACAAGTCCTTCTCCCAGGGCTAATACTCTTTTCACTCCACAACCTTCACCATCAAATCCTCCTATTCCACCTACCATGCAACCATTGTTCGAAGCCATTGACAAAACTCAGGACTTAACTAGTTCCTCTCAACTCACCTATCAATGAGAGTATACCTCCACAAGTGACTGGTCCTGAGAAAATTCAAGTGGATAGCCCACGAACAGAGGAGGCTACACCTTTTGAGTTACAAGTAACTCAAAGTGGTATTTCAAGTGAAGCAGCCACTACTGTTGTAGAGACCATTGTCTCACTTCAGGACAGTGGTTACATAGATCAGACTTTCTTGAAGGCAACAACTGATAAGGCCACAAGAGTGACCTCAATACCAGTTGGAAGTCCCCAGAACCAAGAAAAAGGGGCATTTGGTTTCTTTCCCATGGACACACCTCCTAGGACTGAACCAGTTACAACTACCACCTCTGGTAGGAATTCAGATGATCCTATTAAGTTAGGTGATGGATTAAGATACCATGAACTGACAGAGAGAGTGAATTCCATTGAGTCATCCATGACTGAGATCAAATCAGATATAAAGACAGTGATGCAAACTTTGGTCACCCTCACACAAAGTCAACCATCCACCCAGGAGATTGCTAGTGAGCTATGGAAATCTGTCAATCCCATCATCATAGCTCATAAAAAACTAGCAGATCAAACTCAAGAAACCGACATGACAATGATCAGAAATATGTTTGATGCTAGGTTCAATGACACCAAAGCAAACATAAAAGCCATCAAAGATCATTTGTTGAAGACTACTGGCTCTACCCCCACAACTATCTTGACAGATGAAAATGACAATGAGTTCACAAGAGATGATGCGAAAAGGGGGAGAGTGGCAAAGACAGACTACCTAAGCTGGATCCATTTGGGGTTCCACCATCACAAAAGGGTAAAAAGTCTGCTCCAAATCCTGCACAAGAGTCTGCTGCCAAAACCACTGCTGAAGCAGCCAAAACTGACAAGGCAAAGCATGTTGATGAATCTGCTAATGAATTGGCTGAAAAGACTGCTGAGGCTAAACAAATCAGGGCTGAAACCTTGGAAACAAAAGAAGAAAATCTTTCCAAAAGGAAAGAACAAGAACAGCAGGAAAAAGAAAATGTTGGAACTTCCAAATGGAAGAAAAGGTTTGCTCATCATGTCAGGCAGCCTCCTTCAAAAACTAAAACCTCTGTTGCTGCTTCCACCAACACAACCACTGAACCAATTACCACAACATCCACCACAACCACCACCACTGCTTTAACCCTGACCATAACACCCACACCATCATCACCTCAAACATCTACTGGTACTAAACAAGTGCCAACAGATGTAAACACACCACAATCACCACCATCACCAACCATCTTGTACAAAAGAAAAAGGAAATCCACCTTTCTTGTACAAGATGAGAATATAGAAACCACAACACCACCATCTCAACCCATTCCTGCCATTCCACTTCAATCTTTCTCACCACACACCACACACTTCACAATTCACATCCAATCTTTCCACCACCAAATCACCATCTTCCAATATTCCATTGGCTACTCAGTATCCCCTTAAGCTTGACATGATCTAGGGGAAATTCAATCCTTCTATAATACTGAGGATCCTTCACAACTATCTTTTCCATCTCTTGCCAGTTTGAACATGCCTAAGCCCAAAAATCTTGATGAATACTTAAAACAGAAGTCTCAACAGACTGACTTTATTATTAAAGTGAAATGCAAAGGAAAAGATGACAGAACTGCTCAGGGCATTCATTCAGCAGAGCTTAGCAAATTGAGAAGGATTGAGGATTTTGCTAAGGACCTTAGCAATTCTATGTCTACCAAGCTCATCAGTGGTGAAATGGTGAAGTTGGTCAGAGAATCTCTTCTAGATCAAATCATGGTAACCAAGCCTTACAAGGCCAACAGAAAACATTTAACTGGTTGGACCATTCAAGCTCTAAAATAAGAACTACAAAGAATAGAAGAACTGAACAAACAAAACCAAAAGGCTGCTGTTCCTGATTTCAGAAAGGGCAAGGACCTTGTCAGAGCCTTGAAGTTTAAAAGAATGAGAGCTGAACTGGTAGAAGCCAAATATGGTGAGATGAAATCTGTATCTAAATGGTTTGAGTTAAGATTGGTGGAAACATATAAGAAGTTGAAAAGAACAAAGAAAGATTGATCCAACTCTTCCCAGAAAACTAACTTACCCTGATGATGAACAGGTTGGAAGATCTCATCAGACCCTTTCCTTTGAAAGTTTACTTCCTTCTTTAGATGTTTCAATTGCTGCTAGAAGACAACACAAGAAACAGAAGGAGATGTCTGAAGAAGATCAAAATAAGTTTGCTGATACATTTGTGAAAGAGGGGATCTTCAACCAAGTTAGATATTTTTTCTGATCCCATCAGTGAAGAACTGAGGAAAATCATTGGGAGACCTCCATCACCAAACTCATCCAAAATAAATTTGGAGACCAAAAATCCATCTGATTCAAAAATTCTAAAATGGAAGGTCAATAAAGCCAACCATGAATTGACTCTGCTCAGATCAGATGGAAGGATCCAAAAGCTCAGTATGGATGATGCATACAGTCTGAATGCAAATGACCTCCAAGATCTGTTGAGTTTGGAACTAGAAAGGGATGCTGATGACCTCTTCTCTTTTGACTTTGAATTACAATTGAATGTTCAAATTAGAGAAAGTCTGATGAGAAATAAAGATCAGCAATAAAGATGAGTTTTGGCATCATTAGTTCTAGGGGGAGATTGTTGGGTCTGCTGACCTGGAAAAGAACAGATGATTGAATGCCAAAACATTCTATACTTCTGATTATTAATAAAACAGTACTTGTACAAGAATCCTCCCAAAAGACTGTTAAAGCTAACTGCTGATTCTCCAAACAACTGATGGATTCCAAGTGCTGATGAAGAAACCACTGATGATCAAAGAACTGATGAAGAAACAAGACAAAGTGCTGATGAAGACACAAAGTCTGTTGGAGCCAACAACACTTAGGCTCCAACAGATGTTTCGAGTCAACAGATGTTTAGTCTTCAGTGTTTTAGATATCAGAGGTTTAGTCAATGTAACAGTGCTTGTATCAGCAGATGTTTTATGTTGTTAAATTAGTTAGTTGTCACTGTCTTAGGTGATGTCAGCTTAGGTCATCAGAGCTTTCGTCTGTCTATAAATAGAACAGTGCCTGTACTGTTCTATTTATCACTTCAACATTCTCCTACACAGACAAAGTTAGTGAGTGATCAGGCTGAGGGGGAGAATTGTAATAACTTGTACTGAAAATCTGTGATGACTGATATATAGTACTTGTTTGAAAATAATTATTCCATTGATTATGATTTATTGTTTATTTCCGCTGCACTTTCCATCTTTATAATTCATTCATTACTTAAACAATCTTAACAAATTAAACTCAGATCCTAACAGATACCGTGGCACTGATACCATTTGTTGGTCCGATAATCGTCATAGGATCATATATAGTAATCACTAAAAGAACATAAAAGGTTTATTGATATGGTGTTAGGAGAGAATGTATGCAAATGCATACAAATCCCACACACAAATGTTTACAATGATCCTAAATATATAATGTTGGTTATGGCGGTTATCAAACTAACTTCCAACCGTCATAACTATATCTAATCCTATTGATTAATATATATATACACATATATATAATAAACACATAATATAAAGTTTAGTTTATATTCTAACAATATCTTAGAGATTGTTGAGGTAAAAAGTCGTAATTCGAATTTTTAGATCAACAATCAGAATTAAAAAAAAGTCCACCAAGAGGACGTAATAGAATTATGGAAGAACATTCCATATGAACAAAAAATTAGAAGTGTTTTGTTACTAGCTCAATCCATTTTTAGAAGATATATTAAATTACCCTTATTGATAATAGGTAGTAATGTTGGCGGAATTTTATTACGACAATCTCTGGAATGGTACAAGGATTTCCAAGATTGGAATAGAGAAATTCATCTAAAGTGCAGCTACATTGGTCTTCAATGTTCCAAAACGGAATTTCCTAAAAACTGGTTCATAGACGGTTTGCAGATAAAAATTATGTAGAAATAACCTTGACACGTTCATTGAGTATAAAGAGTTCACAATATAGTTACAACTGGGATATAAAACAATAAGCCTATTGTTACAATTGTTTTTTTTACCGTAATCATATATGAAATTTAATATTATCTATATATCACCATCTAGTGTCTTTAAAGGTGGCTTTTTATTTAATATATTCCGTTGTTGCAAGTTGATATAGGTTTAAAAACACAATATGATCATCAGACAGTCCAATTTTTTAATTAGCTAGTGTTTAAAATTAGTCGTAACAGCTATTTTTGTTGATTACTTCAATTGTTTAAATAAAGAAATAGGCCGGATAGTAATAAATTTGCTTAGATGACGTGGTGATTTATATGTAATTGTGTCACATAGTAGGGGATTAGATGCAGAAAATGTATCATTCTTTCACTTTCTTAATTTATGTATTTTTATATTGACTATATATAGGTTGTTACATTACATATAATAAGTTACATACATTCGTTGATGAAGACTTAAAATTATGTTATATTTTGATGTAACAATTACCTTTCAAAATAAAAACAATAGTTTGATAGTGTAACAGGTCATATAATATATTAGCTATGTGTTATTGTATATTACACCACGTACTTCCAACTTATAATATATCGTCATGGTTGAATGCTTCTCCACACGTTGATTTGTAGTTAGGGTTACCTACTTTGACAAAATTTCAAAGGAACAATGACTTTTAAATGTCTCTTAAAACGTGATATTCGATATTCAGTTTGGTATATATGTTGTTATGTTTTATAAAAATAGCTTGTTAACATTTGAGTGGTATAATATACAATATTAGAATACGATTAAATTTTTTTCATTTGCAATCAAAATTAGTTCACATTTACCTGATTGTCATCACTCTTTCATTCGGTTGTAAAATCTCTCTTCCTTTACTAACCAAAGTTGCAACCACTCAAGAATTGCTACTGTATTTAGCAACCAAATTTTCGGTCTGAAAGTCTGTGACTGTTTTACGGTCGTAAACGTTAGTGATCCCCAATAATTTTTTAACTAATTTCCTGTTTCTTCTGTTTAAAATATAATTGAATTCCATGAATACTAAAAATCCAAATATTCACCCCAAATTTACTAAATTTTACAACTTCACAAAATATATCATACAATAAAAGCATAAGAACACAAAACGTTATCAAACATAAAACATAATTTTTTTTAGAATTTCTTTGTGTGGGGTAAGACTATCATATTCTTCTGAAAATAACATCTATATATATATATATATATATATATATATATATATATATATATATATATATATATATATATATTATATAGAAACTGCAATAAAATTGAATCCTAAAACCAACTCACAGACACTTTTTAAAATTAAGACAATATTGTTAAAGAGTAGTACACACATACAAAAAGTTCAATATAAGAACAGAAAATGTAACATGTAATGAAAATTCATGTACGTAGTTATATAGTTATATATGACCGAAGATATACGTGACTCGCATATAGGTATGACTAAAACTTTATTTCTACTTTTTGTTTAATTATTTTTTTCCATTTTCTTTTCATCCCGTTATTAATTGTTGATTTTAGATTTTATTATCTTATTTTTTAATTGATTTGCATCCGAAATCTAGTTTTGATTTTCGGCGTTTTTTGGTATAGAGTGAAGATCGTTTTGAGGATGAGTTAGAGCTTCATAGTACAAGGTTGAGTAGACTCGGGAATATGTTTTACTTTTATTTAGTATAATATAATACAAAATTATTTAAAGTATAACATAATAAGTGTATAATGTATATTATGCCATACACAAATATTATGAAAACATATATGTATGTATAATGTAAATAAAATAAAGAGAGCGATGGCCTAAATCGAGCTCCAACGTAGTAAAATTTCTAAACATTAAACTTAAACTTTGTATATAGTATAGTACGTGTGTTCAAAATAAGCCAATCTCAAGTTGGAGCTATTCTTGTTAATTAAATCATCCATACTAATTCTACGACTGTTTACTTATTACCTTTACTTGGTTTTCTAGCTAGTAGGTAAATGTATGATATAATTTTCATATGAAAGGTTACTAATTAATTAGGTCTTGTCTTAATCGACAACTGAAATGCTGGCTTTTCTTAGCATATCGTTTAATTTTGTCCAACATAAAAGAAAACGATTAATCATATTTTCATCCATTTATATCCTTTGATAAGCAGCGATAACGAAGGTTCCATATACATGTTAATTAACCATATCACACTTGATTACATCCGATTGACGACCACTTGTATATGATTCCACGTTTTTAATGACCAAATATATATATAGAGTAAATAATACTAGTATACATAAAAAGACATCATTATTGGTCAACGAAAACATTTTTGAAATCCAACGAACCAACCAACAGTTAGCAGCCTCTTTGCATCTCTAACCTAATATAAATACATGCACCCAACTCATGCAACCAATATACCAATTCCAATACAATTTAATTCTTCGGTTTATAATAATTAAAAGGATGAACAAGCTGTTCATCACCTTCCAAGCCCTAGGCTTTCTTCTCTTTCTTTCATTCATCCATTCACAAGCTGCTGAACTTAAATATACTTTTGTCGTAAGCAGCACTCGCTCTTGATCCCATATATACATATACACTTAAGAACGCAGTAAAATGCATTTGTACCTTTTTATATCTTGTTCAACTGCCATTCATTGGTTTAATATATATCCTTTCAATAAATCATCCCTAGCTAGCAAGATGTTTATATATATATAAGCATAACTAATTTTTAAATACTTACATGGAGTAATATTTAAACTCTAAATTAATATTTTCTTGTTTCAATTAATTTAGGTTCAAGAAACCAACTACACGAGGCTATGCGGTACCAAGAGCCTCTTAACCGTCAATGGACTATTTCCGGGGCCAACCATCACTGCTCGTCGTGGTGACACCGTCATTGTTGATGTTATCAATAGGGGCAACCACAATATCACAATTCACTGGTATAATTAAATATACGATTTTCTTTAAATCCATATATATATATATGCCATAATTTTACTGAAAAACGGATATTTTATTTACTTTTATCTATCATGGTGTTAATTAAATTCTAGGCATGGAGTGAAACAACCAAGGTATCCATGGTCAGATGGACCGGAGTTTGTAACACAATGCCCGATCCAACCTGGGGGTAATTTCAGCCAAAGAGTTTTGCTCTCCGATGAAGAGGGCACGCTGTGGTGGCACGCACATAGCGATTGGTCACGAGCCACTGTGTATGGCTTATTCGTCATTCTTCCTAGGCTTGGGACTACTTACCCGTTTCGTCAACCCGATGCAGAAGTACCTGTTCTTTTAGGTATTTACCTCTTACTCTTTTTACTCATTAATTGATTTGTTTTTTTTTTTTTAACAAAATGGAGCTCGTAACCTATTAAAACAAGTCATAATTTATTATATTTATATATATTGGAGAGTTAAAATAAAAAAAATGTTTTAAAAGAAGAAAAGATCTTGTACAAAGTGTTTTTTTGGTAAGAGAATCAAAGGAGGTATTTTTTTTCGAAATTTTTTTTCCCGTTAAACATGTAGAGTAAAGATCAAATACATATAGTTTTTTTGTAAGAACTGTGAGAATCAAAGGGGGTAAAAAAAATTTATTTTTTTTTTTAGAATTTTTTTTTCCCATGTGCTTAAACATTCTTTCTAGATGAATAATACAAAAAAAAAATTAAAAAAAAAAAAAATTTTTAGTGTAATTACGTCATTAAGGTAAATACATTAGTTTACACTAGAGTAATTATGTAATTACTCTACACGTAATTACTCTACACCAAATTTTTTTTATTTTTATTTTTTTTTTAATTTTCAATACTATAATACATGTTTAACAATATGGGGAAAAAAAATTTTGAAAAAAAAAATTAAAAAAAAATACCCTCCTTTGATTCTTACAGTTCTTACCAAAAAAGCTATTTGTACCGGATCTTTCCCCTAAACATGTATTATAGTATTGAAAACTAAAAAAAAAAATTTAAAAAAATGGTGTAGAGTAATTACATAATTACTCTAGTGTAAACTAATGTATTTATTTTAATGACGTAATTACACTAAAAAAAAATTTTTAAATTTTTTTTTTTTAATATTCATTTGGAAAGTATGATTAAGCACATGGGGAAAAAAATTCTAAAAAATAAAATAAAATTTTTTTACCCCCTTTGATTCTCACAGTTCTTACCAAAAAAACACTTTGTATTTGATCTTTACTAATTCCATATATATTGTAATATACATATACTACAAATGTGCAATAGACATAACACATCTGCAATATATTATATGTTGCACATATGTAACATATAATACATTACGTATATGTAATATGTGATATATTGAGCATTGCATATGTATAATATATATTGCACATGTGTAACGTATGATATATTACAGATATGTAATTTAAAGTTTTCAAGTTCTCTCAATAAAATGAGTTTTCTATTGATATTGATATATGTGTGTGTGTGTGGGGGGGGGGGGGGGGAGGGGTTTGTTTTAACCTCTTAATTTTGTGACTAAAATTAAATATCTGATTTGCTCCATAGTATGAAATCTAAAGAATATATAATTTTTCTTTTTTTGGTTGGAAAATTGAATTTGTTTGGAAAAAAAAAACAATCACAAAAACTGAATGATATAGAAAAGAGAAGAAAACGTCAACAAGTTTACAATATAAAAATACATTTCTTGAAAATATAATCAATCAAATGACAACCAATACTTTACAATATAAAAATTACATTTCTTGAAAATAAAAGTAAAATTTATTATTTTATATTGTTTCTTTGTTTAGGTGTTTTAAGACATTGCACATAAGTTCTATTTTCTTGAAAACTGATGATACGTACTTTGACATAATTATCACTTTATTTATCTTATTATTGTTGAAATATTCTAATACGCTTTAAATAATCAAATATTTGTTGTCTGACCACAGGGGATTATACTTTACATTATTTAAATACGTGCAAACGTGTTTAGTTTTTTCCTCCATCCTTAAGATACCCTCTATAATTTAATTACGTATTTTAAAAGAAAGTAGCAGGAAATCTGCGCGTTGCGGCGGAGTCGACAAACGTAATTTAAACCTTAATTTAAACCTTAAAACGATTAAAAGAATAAATACGTAAGTTATATGTTTGAGTGTGTGTGTAAGCAACTGTTTAGGGTAATTTTTTTAAAACTACAAGGAGATATGATAGCATTCTACGTTCCCTATATCGTATGCAATTTTACATACATGCCAGTAAAAAAAAAATTGGAAGTGCCAAATCTGGAGAGATTGGCAAGGAGAAGAAATCACATGGACGTTTGTAAGATCGACATTAAGAGGAAGTTTGAATGGCTCATATATAATCAACCTGCAAAGAAGCACACCCATAAGTTTTTTCACATGATAAAAGCAATGCAATACAACTGCTAATTAAGTACACTATAAATTTCTATCAGTAGCATTGGAAAGTGAAAATGGAAGTTAGCTTAGTTGAAAATATTCCACATAAGACATCCCAACCCAAAAACTTTATAGACGTGCACAAATTGATTTTTTTTAGGAACCGAACCGGTTTCGATTCGGTTCGGCCCTGGTTTTCCCGGTTTGAATATCGGTTTTGGAGTCCGGTTTCAGTTCGATTCAATTTGGTTTGGGTTCGTGAACCAATTTACACGCACACTATTTTTTTAAGAAAAAGGCATCACAAATTTTTTTTTTTACGTAAAGTTCGACTTTTATTGATTCTAACAATCTTTTTAACGTGTATAGGTATATGTTTGTATGTGTAGAAACATTTTCGTATAATTATGTTATATATAATTTTTTTATATAAAATTGCATTTTTTTTAATAAAATGTGATAATTACTTAATTTTGTTTGATACCCTTCTTAAGTACTTTATAATATAATAATATAGATTATAGATTAAAGATATAGATTAATGATAATTGTAGGTTATGATAAAAGAATATGTACAAGTAAGTTTTGCATAAAGGGTAGAAAGGAAAAACAAATTACATGGCGTTTTTGTTTTAGTCATGATACTTTTTCTTTGCCATCTTAAAATGTATGTAAAATTATATTTGTAGACATCTCTTCCGTGAGTGATTCCAATTTGTTAGCCGTTAAAAAAAAAAAAAAAAAAACTATGATCATTTTTAACAAAAATAAGATGTAAATTAATTTGTAATAATTAAAAATAATAACAATGAAAAATTAACGCAGGTGAATGGTGGCGAGCCGATATACACACTGTGATGGAAGATTTCCTCGAGAGGGGAGGAGATCCAGCAATCTCAGATGCACTTACCATCAACGGTCAACCGGGTGATATTAATTACAACTGCTCCGCTTCAGGTTTACTTTCATACCACCGTTACTATTACTATATGTCTATATATAACTATTATTATTAATTTTTGAGCTTATTTATCAAATAAACTAGTACGTAATTCACTTAATTAATTTTGTTTTCAGAAACTACAAAGATAAAAGTGGATCAAGGAAAAACATACTTGCTACGAATGGTGAACGCAGGCATGAACAACCTCATGTTCTTTGGCGTTACCAACCACTCCCTGACCGTGGTTGGTAGTGACGGGGCGTACACCAAACCACTTATATCCGATTACATCACCATAGCTCCCGGTCAAACCATGGACCTTCTTCTAGCAGCTAACCAACCCAACAACCGCTATTACATGGCTGCCAAGCTATTTAACGGCCAACCAGCCAGTCGTTTCCACAACGGGACCGCGACCGCCATCATTGAATACTCATCCGGAAACAACACTACTACTCCGCTCATTCTCCCGAGCCTTCCGGCTTCCAATGACCGTAACGCGTCCTTTAACTTCACCTCAAAACTACGCAGTTTAGCTAGCGCTGAGCACCCTATCGACGTCCCATTAAAGATCAAAAGAACACTTCTTTACACGCTCTCAATCAATGCAATACCATGCGCAGCCAATGAAACATGCGAGGCTATACGTAACACCTCGCGGTTCGCTGCCAGCATTAACAACATAACCTTTGACATGCCTTCAACCTCCATCCTTGGAGCTTACTACCGAGGAGTAAACCGCGGTGTATATGGAGATGATTTCCCTGATGTTCCTCCATTGAAATTTAACTACACTCAGGCAACTGGTTTGAATGCTACGTTGCGGTTGCCAGAGGTTGGGACGGAGGTTACAATGCTGAAGCATAATGAGACAGTGGAGCTAGTCTTTCAAGGGACAAACTTAGTGGCCGGAGTAGACCATCCAATGCATTTGCATGGACACAGTTTTTACGTAGTGGGATCAGGCTTCGGTAATTATAAAAGAAAGAGAGATTCGGCTAACTATAATCTGGTTGATCCACCTCACATGCAAACCATTGCTGTTCCTCAGAATGGTTGGACCGCCATCAGATTCCAAGCAAATAATCCTGGTAATTATTAATTATTTTAATTTAATTACCAATTGCTAAGTCTTAAACTGATAATTAATTAAATAAATTTATAAAATATTTACCAAGTTTATATAACATATTAAACATTTTCATAATTTGGTATTCATTTCAGGTGTATGGTTCATGCATTGTCATTTTGAACGACACGTGAGTTGGGGAATGGGGATGGTATTCATAGTAAGAAATGGGAAAGCTAGCAGCGCTAGAGTTTTGCCACCACCTCCTGATATGCCTCCATGTTAATTAATTAAAAAAAATATTTATATTTTGTACTAGTATGTGTGATTCATGTGTTTATTTACCACAAGTCTATTCTTGGCATTTGAGTTTTTTGTTTCGAGTTGTAATAAGTTGGTTCATTAGTTTACCAAATGTAAACAGCATTGTAATAAGTTGTTTATTTCATTATAACATTTGATTTTATAAGTTTTTGCATGCTTACAATCGAATTTACTTTCTTTATGTACCAATAATTATGTATTCATAATATACATTGACCTATTCAACATTATTTATTATAATAAGTTCTTCATTCATATATATAATAATATAAAACATCACATCCAATATCAAGAATAAAAAAAAATATATGTTGGATACGACCGAAAAATCGTTAAACCAATCAAACAAGTTTATGTTATCACGAGAGGCTATTATACAAAGCCTCCTTAAAATAGAAAGTGTAAGAAGACATCCTGACCCTTCATTTGCGTTTGATTCAAGATCATCGTACATTAATTACACAAGTTTGTTTTTAATGATAATATGAGGGTAAATTAGACAAATTATAACTCTAATAATTTGATTTTTTTAATAATAGCGCGCAAATCATGTTATTTATGGACGGTTACTAAATCAAATGCTATAATCGTGGAATTCACAAACATAAAACTCACACAACATCAATCTCTCTGTACAAAAAAAAACCGCGCATTTGATTAACGACGAAATAATAGTCAATCATAGCAGAATTATGGCTCCAAAACGCAAATCAAGTAAGGAATTGATCATGTTTTTACTTTTGTTTTGATCGTATGTCAATAATTGAAACATTTATGGTTGTTAACTGTAAAACCCTAAAAAACGAAACAGATGAAGGAAGAGAAAGAAGAAGCAAACTGAATCATGACAGGCGTTCAAAATCAACTAGTACATGTATGATTTATATACGTTTTATAATATTAGTAAAGGCGTTTTTGATTAGTTGAATGATGAACACGGCGGTTTAATGTTTTTTGATGAAGTTAGTAAAGGTGTTTTAGATGTTCTGCTTGAGTTAGTAAAGGCGTTTTAATCGCTTAATTTGTATGTACTCAGTATTATTACATAATCAAGTAAGTGCGTTTGAAGTAATAAGTAAAGGCGTTTTAAGGATTTAAGAATGAATAAGTTAATTTGGTGATTTGTTGTTGGCAACAACCAGACTGTCATTATAATTATTTGCGAATACAAATGCGTTTTGTGTAATAAATGGATGAGTTTTACTAATGTTAATCATTAATAAATTTATCATACTAATCACAAACTAGCATGTCTCAAAACGCATCTATTAAATAAACAAAAAGCATGTATAATGTAGGAGAAATTCAGACTGTAATAACATGATTTAAAACACCTTTAGTGATTTCATAAAACGCATTTAAGTAGTGGTGTTTTCGACATGCTTCCATCTTAATGTATTTGTGCATTGTTGTGTTAAGCAGAAAAACCAGTCAATACTGGTTCAGATGATGATTTCCAGATTCCTGTAAAAGATTTTAAAAAAGTAAAGAAAGTTATTGAGAAATCGAAAAAAGTTGTTCAAAATGAAAATGTTCATAAACAGAAAAAAAAGGAAGAAACAAAGTAAGAAAGATTCTGAGAGTGAGTCAGATGGTGATTTTGTAAAGCTAAGCAAGAAAGTAAAACAAAAAGAAGGGAAAAAACAAACAGCAAGACCATTTGTTGAATACCGGGATATCAAGTTGAAACTAAGATGTTCTCCCGCAGAATTTGTAGAGAATTTGAAAGAGCACACTGATGAACAAAAAGAGGTTGTAAGGAGAATGGGTTTTGGGTCTGTGCTTGAAATTGATATAAATTCAATTCAAACCTGGCTATGTTACTGGTTGTTGTCGAATTATGATGAAACAACAAATACAGTTAATGTTGGAAATTGGAAGATCAAAATAACAAATTCTTTGGTGCAAGAAAGTTTCGGCATTCCCATGGGACGATTCCTGTGTTAGAGCATGGAATGCCAAAAAAAGGTGCAAGTTCAACAATAGATGAATTCAAGTCTCAATTCGACACATCTACACCAAGTGTTGGTAAAGTTCTGGATAAGGTGAAAGAACAAGTTAATGGTGGGTGAATGTTTAAACTGAACTTTCTGGTACTGTGGAACACGGTATTTGGTGAGATAACCAAATCAACCAAGGTTAACCAAAGATTTTTGCTTAGTATTGACAATGAAGACGAGATACCAAATATGAACTGGTGTTCATACCTACTAGAATGTCTCAACAGAACAAAGGCCGGATGGAGGCAAGATCAGTATAATGGGCCCATTGCAATGCATACTGTAAGTTTGTGATTCATTAAAACGCATTTGATGTATCATAAAACGCATTCAGATATTTAACTGATTTGTTAAAAATGCAGGTTATTTACACCCATGAATACAACAAAAGACACAATCCTACCATTGTCATGACACCAGCAATTAGATACATTACATCAACTTCGTTGCAGCGAATGGAAGAATATCTTTATAATAATGGACCTTTGACTGATATCGAAGACGGTGATGATTAAGGAAATGATGGAGGTGGTGTTAGAGATGATGAAAGTGTACAGGAGAAAAGTTCTGAAAGACAAGGTGTAAGTGAGACAGTGAGGATGTTGTTAGTGTTCTTATCAGTATGCAAGAACATGAGGGAAACATCAACGAGAATCTAAACGATCAGTTTGATGAATATGAAGATCTCGACTGGCGTGATTTTGACATGGGAACTCAAACACAACAAATGTTTGAGTATTGCACCACACAACCACAACTAAGCGGTGTGGAATGTGACAAAGAACAAACAGAAGCAGCGGCAAAAGCTAAAAAGGTATGTATGTTTAAATAACACATTTGACATGTGTAGAAACCCATGTATTGATATGTTACCATTAAATGCATAAATTTTCCTATGATAATACTAAAAACGCATTTGAAAAGAGGGTAAAACACATTTGTTAGCATTATGATTTAAACTGTTCACTGTGTTAATTATCAAAACGCACTTAGTTTTACTAAAACACATTCTTTATTTTCCACAGGTTTGGCTGAAAAAAATGGACACTAATATTAAGAAATACCTAGCCATACAAGAGAAAATGGATGAAATGGTTAAGATGGCCAGAGATAAGTACCTTTGGTCACCTGAATTGTTAGAGAGGTGTAGAAAATGGGATGAAATCAGAACTAAAGCTTATCAAGGAGAAGATGTCGATCAACATCATGATGTAGAGAGAGGTGGTGTTGAACATGTGGTGGGGCTAGAAGACAAACAACAATATGAAAATGATGCTGTAGAAGATTTTGCCGAAGGTGAAAAGAATGTTGCTGAAGAACAAAATGCAAACTTGGTTGCTGAAAATGTTGTTCCGACACCATTGATGTAAGACCCTAACCCATAAATACGCGATTATTGCTTTATCTTACGAGTTATAGCCTTAACTAAAAACCACTCCCGATTAAAACTTTGAAATTTTTTATAAGTCAACCCATTAAGATCAAATACATGTTTGATTCACACAAATGTTTACATTTTAATAGTTAATACATATTTTAAGATGTTGCGTTTTAACGGGAGTTCCTTAGATTCTAGTGCGGAAGCTTGTATGAGTGATCGGGTGTGTTTGGCTCTTATCGCGACTTGATCCTTGCTCCGGGACTTCCATCACATGTTTACCTAGCACCATTACACAAAGAATGGTTAGTGAGTGGTCAAATGAAACATTTAACTAGTACGATAGTCGTTACACGTCGAAACGGAACGAACCAGGCCAAACGGCCCTTTATCAGAAGAACAAACTGCTGCAACTTATGCGCAGCAGCTGTTCGGATCGCTTTTACCCCTTCTAGAACCCAAAATCTGACTTCGACTTTCAAATGAGAATTGTTCTACGCTCCGAGAGCTTTCCAGGCATATAAAGAACACCTCCTAACGATTTTTCTACGATTTTATATGGAATTTTAAAGATCGTGCTGACATGTAGGTCTATTCGCGCGGCCGATCGGTTTAAGCGCGCGGCCGCGCACAGCTTCTGATCGTTTTTTGGTGATTTTTAAGCATGGAAATCATGTCGTAACCGCATTTGATGATTCCCGAAGCCTAAGTATTGACTTGCCGACTAAATAAACCTTTGTTTGACTGAAATATAGTCCGGTTTATGTCGCCATGATCCGGTTCTTAGTTTTGAATGTTTAAGGCGACTCTTACCCAAATCGACCCATTTAGACATTAAACTTAACCAAAACACCATTCGACCACGCACAATGCGTGTAGTTTACGTTGTCAAGCCATTAGACACTTGATCAACTAAAGTGCTTGTCCGATTTGTTCATTAGGATTCTGTTATTAGATTTATCCTTTAGTAAATCTTTATAAATTCCCTAAATGCCCCTCCTAGCCAAATCTTTCGATTTAGCCATTCATGGCGACACTTCTTGATTCAAACCCATTATTTTGGACTCAATGACTTGTTTAAAAACCTCTAAGTCCTTCCGGACTTAGATTTTCATCATTTCTCAAGTTTTCACTTGTTTAGTAGATTCTAAGCGCATTAGAGCGTACTAGACATTCTTATGAACAAGACTCACCTATTTGACACCCACACCTCATGTGGGTGGTTTCATCCACTTGACTACTCGCATATGGCCATATCTTATACTACGGACTTACCCGGTAGTGTTGACCATTTTCCATACCTCTTGAATCTCCCTCAAGAAAACATGGCATCGCGTGCCATTCCATTCCAATTATCCATCTGTGCAAAAACTCATTACCCTATTAACATTCCGGGATCCAAAGGGTGTTACACCACCAATTGGCCCGTCTACTTTTTCTCTTAACTACAAATGCTTAGCATAGAAGCATTATGTACCGAGTTCAATTGATGCTCACAACATCATTTGACCCGTTTAACTATTTATTCACACAATCTTCAATCTTCAAGTTTTATTCATGAGTTTTAATGAAAATAACATTTTAACTCATTAGACCCATTTACAAAGATTTTTCCATTATCTAGTTAGGCGTCCCAACCGGACTTATCAATTTTATTTATTTAGGCGATTCTAGCCCATTACAAGCTAGTAACCCATATTCCATATTCCTTTCGTGGGTAAACACCCATTCTTTACAATCGATATAAGAATTCATGATTCAAAAGTGTTTACAAGATCTTCTAGTTTCTAAGAGGCTTATTTAAGATAAGTCACTTACCTTGTCCTCATGTATGCCTTCCATGACCCGCTTAGCTCATTTGATCCGGTTTGTTCCAAGCCTCCACCTAGCTTGACAAGATCACTTCACTATACTCAAGATTAACTCGAGTTAGTCATCATATCAATTAACTAACTTGTATCATGAGTTTTCACACACCCAATTCATTATACTTATGTTTGGGTTAGTTTGATGTTCATATGCACTACCCATAAGGCAATAATCATAATCATGAACTATCCCCCTTTTTTTTAACATAATATCTATCAAGTTTAGTGCACAATCCCACTTCTCACTCAATCATCAAAATTGGTAAGATCTTAAGATACAATACTTGTCTATAATTCAATTAGACATTTATATAAACACTTGGTGTGCATCATCTTTTAACCACCTATTTTCTTAGTTAACATATTGTATGGAAACCTCCATATCACCACATTCATTTTCAACATAAAGGTAGCATTACACATACCACCTATACATTTCAAGTATTCATGTTCATATATGTTTACACATTTATTTCCTCATTCAAGCATTTTATCAAACACTTGGTGTGCACTCACCAATTCCATTGATTTTCATGAGTTTTAAGTTAGCCAAAGCATACCCATTTAGCTAAACATCACCATATCATGTTATCTAGACTTCTTAGTCTAATTTCTCATTATAATAACTCCTAAGAGTTATCACAACTACTAACCTTATGTATCCGTTAAAAAAAAAAAACTAACCTTATGTAGTATCCACCTAGAGGTATAAACCCAAATTTTCACATATTACATATTCTTATGAACATAGCAAGCACACATGTAAAATGCTATCTATACTCAAATTAAACATGTTTGGGGCTCCCTAAGGTTAGAGAAACCTCCATCAACATACACATTCACGTTTTTATAAAAAACCCTAATTTTTCACCATGATCAAAAACGAATTTAACATCAAATTGTACCAAATAAATGATACCTTTTTGTGTAATAAGCTTGGATAATCCGGATTTTAGCTCATGCATCGAAACCCCTTTGATTTGGCTTGGATTTGAGCAAGAGTTTGATTGTTTAGGGTTTGTGGTTGAAGGAGATGAATCTCCTGACCATATACACGATACACACACACAATGTGTGTGTTTCTATTGTTTTATTTTATGTTTATAAAACTCACTTTATCATTTTGGCAACTAAGGCCCCTCAAGTTTAGTCTCGAGTTCATTTTTAGATTATAACACTAACTAGAATAGTTTCTAGTAATGAGTTTAGCCTTGTTTATAAGATTAACAACATTGACTAGATTATTTCTTTATTAGAACATAATCCGTGTTCTCTATGTTCGAGTATTGTTTTATTATTTTGCTAATCACACCTAATGGCGTAATTAAGCGAAACGGTTTATTTTGGGGTATTACAAGTCTACCCCCCTTAAAGAGGTTTCGTCCCCGAAACCTTTCTTATGTTGTTGCTTTGGTCACCGAAAAGAACATTAGTCCCCTAACCGATTTTGAGCACCGCTCGATCCCTTGACATTCTATAGTCTAACGAGTAGTACTATATACTTATTGTTTGTATCCCTTTACTCGGCTTTCTATATTTTATTATATGGAAGCTTTAACTTTCATAATATGACTTGAGTCATTCTATTATTTCGGTTAACTAGGGGCAATATCTACATACTTACCCCCTACCCGACAATTTAGCTACTTATGTTCTTCATAGGTCTTCCTTAGATCCGTAGACTATCCCCGTCTACCATTATCCAGAATGATGTAATGGTTTAAGGGGCCATTCTATCATGCACCTTAGGGCATCTACTGTAATACTCGGTTGTAGCATGCATATGCATACATGTCTATGCGTCTATTACTAACAAGTAATTTGTCTTAGTTTCCAAGACTAACCATGCTTTTTAACATAGTCGTTTTCTAGCTTCTTGGATTCATCCCCGAATCCAACCCTTGTTTATTTTTGGTTTGCTAGAATGTTATAAACAAACCTTTCTTTACACTAACATTTTCCTTTCTTTGGCTAATCCTATTTTAAGAATTTGCCATTTATTGGGTTTACCCAATTTCCCGTTTTGCTAACTCGATTGGTGGTCATTGCCCCACTCGACCCGTTTAAAGACTTTTGAGTTTTAGATTTCAAATCGTTTATATATTTAGAACGCTTAGTTTCTAAAAGTCCTCTTTCTGATTACCGATCTCAATACAAATTGAGGTCGGTTTTCTTTTCATAAAACACGGTGTAGATTGGTCATTACTACGTATTGTATCGACTAATTTCCTATTATCACGGTTTGCATCAGATTGTAATAACTATACAATCCAACCGTTATTATGTTTTGTATTAAATCGTACCAACAATACAATCTAATGTTATTGCAGTTTACACTTTTTCATCCTTAACCCGAGGGTTGAATGATTTACTGATTTATCATGGCCCAAGCCCGCTGTTTTAGGTCATTAATCCCAAGATTCATGACTTGCCCGAATGTGATTATGACTCAACCCTTGATTAAGGTTCAAGTCCCTCTTTACGAATTTAACCTTCTATAAAAGTCCGAGTTTAATTATGACTTAACCTTGATTAAGGTCCAAGTCTGTTTTCAAGCTAAATCTGGTTATGACTCGACCTTGATTAAGGTTCAAGTTTATTTCCGAACTGAATCTATTTATGACTAAACCT
Source organism: Ambrosia artemisiifolia (assembly GCA_032199755.1). Classification (NCBI taxonomy): domain Eukaryota; kingdom Viridiplantae; phylum Streptophyta; class Magnoliopsida; order Asterales; family Asteraceae; genus Ambrosia; species Ambrosia artemisiifolia. The sequence goes on along the minus strand of CM063526.1, from coordinate 2,149,664 downwards.
TGATTAAGGTTCAAGTCAATCTTTGTATCAACCCAGGATAACTCGAATCGTATATTGCTCGTTTTGCTAGCCCAACGTATAAGCTGGTGCCTCGCTCAAGGTCTTGCATGGTTCGCATCCCTGCCGTGTTAGACAGTGGAATACGTCCAAACGCTCCAGTTTGTTGTCCTCTTTGCTAGCCCAGCGTATTCCAGCTAGTGCCTCGCTCTAGGTCTTGCATGGATCGCATCCCTGCCATGTTAGACAGTGGACTACGTCCAAAATCCCCCAACACCTCACACTTACTAAGCCTTTGTTACATAGGTTGTATATGTATCAATTGTAAGAAACCAATGGTATCATATGTTTAACACTTACCTGGCCAGGGTAAGCAATCCGCATATGGTACATATGGACTTGCTATAATTAGTACATCACATCCTATGTAAGCAAAGCTTCAGTTCATGATTGTGTCCCTTATTTTATTTGGTAAAACCCTTCCTTGATAAATTATTCAATGTTGGGTTTTTAACTTTATTCATTAAGAAAAAGCGATGTGTTTTCGTTTTAATAAGCTTTGTGTGATCACACTCATTGTGTGATCACAACGCCTTTCTAAACATTAGTTTGGGATGATTACCCCCAACCCGGTCTCGATGTTCAAGTTAAGTTTGTGCATTGATCGTTCATTATCGTGAACTATGCACCTTTCACATTTGCTTATTGCTTGCATATGCAATTACCACTCTTCAGGTGATAATTGCATACTAATGCACCTACTATGATTTCGAGCATGTACCTGTTTGATACTTGCTCCCGTGTTCCCTTTCGTTACTGATCCATTAGCCCGAGTCGTTACTTGACTTGGTCCTTAGTGAGCATGCCATCAGCCGTGCTCCCGAACCCTCTACAACCTCGTTTGGTGAATCATTTGATCCTCTCTAGATCAAAAAAAAATGTTATCATCCCTGTCACATTTATAATTTCAATTAATTTGTAACATGACATTTCAGTATTAGTATGCATCACTACAATAGTAATGTTAGAGTTCTTGTTATGTGAGATTTCCGTTGCCCGAATCAATCTTTTGGATAGGCTCCATGAGTACCTAACCATTTCCTTATCAAGATTTTGAGATGTCGTGTGTATACACAATATCCTTATTGATTACATATAAGAATCTCTGATCAAACCGGATTGTTATTGCAGATATTACTTACCGGATTCCTCGATCAAGTCTCGAACCGAACACCCTTCAACACTTTGAGCGCACGGTTTGAGTCCAAGTATCCTTCACGAAACTCGGATCCCTCAAACCTATGGCTCTGATACCACTTGTAAGACCCTAACCCGTAAATACGCGATTATTGCTTAATCTTATGAGTTATAGCCTTAACTAAAAACCACTCCCGATTAAAACTTTGAAATTTTTTATAAGTCAACCCATTAAGATCAAATACATGTTTGATTCACACAAATGTTTACATTTTAATAGTTAATACATATTTTAAGATGTTGCGTTTTAATGGGAGTTCCTTAGATTCTAGTGCGGAAGCTTGTATGAGTGATCGGGTGTGTTTGGCTCTTATCGCGACTTGATCCTTGCTCCGGGACTTCCATCACATGTTTACCTAGCACCATTACACAAAGAATGGTTAGTGAGTGGTCAAATGAAACATTTAACTAGTACGATAGTCGTTACACGTCGAAACGGAACGAACCAGGCCAAACGGCCCTTTATCAGGAGAACAAACTGCTGCAACTTATGCGCAGCAGCTGTTCGGATCGCTTTTAACCTTTCTAGAACCCACAATCTGACTTCGACTTTCAAATGAGAATTGTTCTACGCTCCGAGAGCTTTCCAGGCATATAAAGAACACCTCCTAACGATTTTTCTACGATTTTATATGGAATTTTAAAGATCGTGCTGACATGCAGGTCTATTCGCGCGGCCGGTCGGTTTAAGCGCGCGGCCGCGCACAGCTTCTGATCGTTTTTTGGTTGTTTTTAAGAATGAGAATCATGTCGCAACCGCATTTGATGATTCCCGAAGCCTAAGTATTGACTTGCCGACTAAATAAACCTTTGTTTGACTGAAATATAGTCCGGTTTATGTCGCCATGATCCGGTTCTTAGTTTTGAATGTTTATGGCGACTCTTGCCCAAATCGACCCATTTAGACATTAAACTTAACCAAAACACCATTTGACCACGCGCAATGCGTGTAGTTTATGTTGTCAAGCCATTAGACACTTGATCAACTAAAGTGCTTGTCCGATTTGTTCATTAGGATTCCGTTATTAGATTTATCCTTTAGTAAATCTTTATAAATTCCCTAAATGCCCCTCCTAGCCAAATCTTTCGATTTAGCCATTCATGGCGACACTTCTTGATTCAAACCCATTGTTTTGGACTCAATGACTTGTTTAAAAACCTCTAAGTCCTTCCGGACTTAGATTTTCATCATTTCTCAAGTTTTCACTTGTTTAGTAGATTCTAAGCGCATTAGAGCGTACTAGACATTCTTATGAACAAGACTCACCTATTTGACACCCACACCTCATGTGGGTAGTTTCATCCACTTGACTACTCGCATATGGCCATATCTTATACTACGGACTTACCCGGTAGTGTTGACCCATTTCCATACCTCTTGAATCTCCCTCAAGAAAACATGGCATCGCGTGCCATTCCATTCCAATTATCCATCTGTGCAAAAACTCATTACCCTATTAACATTCCGGGATCCAAAGGGTGTTACACCACCAATTGGCCCGTCTAGCTTTTTCTCTTAACTATAAATGCTTAGCATAGAAGCATTATGTACCGAGTTCAATTGATGCTCACAACATCATTTGACCCGTTTAACTATTTATTCACACAATCTTCAATCTTCAAGTTTTATTCATGAGTTTTAATGAAAATAACATTTTAACTCATTAGACCCATTTACAAAGATTTTTCCATTATCTAGTTAGGCGTCCCAACCGGACTTATCAATTTTATTTATTTAGGCGATTCTAGCCCATTACAAGCTAGTAACCCATATTCCATATTCCTTTCGTGGGTAAACACCCATTCTTTACAATCGATATAATAATTCATGATTCAAGAGTGTTTACAAGATCTTCTAGTTTCTAAGAGGCTTATTTAAGATAAGTCACTTACCTTGTCCTCATGTATGCCTTCCATGACCCGCTTAGCTCATTTGATCCGGTTTGTTCCAAGCCTCCACCTAGCTTGACAAGATCACTTCACTATACTCAAGATTAACTCAAGTTAGTCATCATATCAATTAACTAACTTGTATCATGAGTTCTCACACACCCAATTCATTATACTTATGTTTGGGTTAGTTTGACTTCTAGAAGTCAAACTACCCTTTTTCATGTTCATATGCACTACCCATAAGGCAATAATCATAATCATAAACTATCCCCCTCTTTTTAACATAATATCTATCAAGTTTAGTGCACAATCCCACTTCTCACTCAATCATCAAAATTGGTGAGATCTTAACATACAATACTTGTCTATAATTCAATTAGACATTTATATAAACACTTGGTGTGCATCATCTTTTAACCACCTATTTTCTTAGTTAACATATTGTATGGAAACCTCCATATCACCACATTCATTTTCAACATAAAGGTAGCATTACACATACCACCTATACATTTCAATTATTCATGTTCATATATGTTTACACATTTATTTCCTCATTCAAGCATTTTATCAAACACTTGGTGTGCACTCACCAATTCCATTGATTTTCATGAATTTTAAGTTAGCCAAAGCATACCCATTTAGCTAAACATCACCATATCATGTTATCTAGACTTCTTAGTCTAATTTCTCATTATAATAACTCCTAAGAGTTATCACAACTACTAACCTTATGTATCCGTTAAAAAAAACTAACCTTATGTAGTATCCACCTAGAGGTATAAACCCAAATTTTCACATATTACATATTCTTATGAACATAGCAAGCACACATGTAAAATGCTATCTATACTCAAATTAAACATGTTTGGGGCTCCCTAAGGTTAGAGAAACCTCCATCAACATACACATTCACGTTTTTATAAAAAACCCTAATTTTTCACCATGATCAAAAACGAATTTAACATCAAATTGTACCAAATAAATGATACCTTTTTGTGTAATAAGCTTGGATAATCCGGATTTTAGCTCATGCATCGAAACCCCTTTGATTTGGCTTGGATTTGAGCAAGAGTTTGATTGTTTAGGGTTTGTGGTTGAAGGAGATGAATCTCCTGACCATATACACGATACACACACACAATGTGTGTGTTTCTATTGTTTTATTTTATTTTTATAAAACTCACTTTATCATTTTGGCAACTAAGGCCCCTCAAGTTTAGTCTCGAGTTCATTTTTAGATTATAACACTAACTAGAATAGTTTCTAGTAATGAGTTTAGCCTTGTTTATAAGATTAACAACATTGACTAGATTATTTCTTTATTAGAACATAATCTGTGTTCTCTGTGTTCGAGTATTGTTTTATTATTTTGCTAATCACACCTAATGGCGTAATTAAGCGAAACGGTTTATTTTGGGGTGTTACAATTGAACACCTACAGAAGATATACACATGGTCCAAAGAAGGTAAATGAAGTATTGAATGAAAGCCAACAAGTAAGTGCAACATATCAGTAAAATGCATTATGTTAATAGTAAAACGCATTCAGATTTTTTGTAATTAAAACTCATTTGGTGTAATAAAACGCATTCAATATTTTCACAGTGTGAAGTGCAAGCTGGTGTGCAGCCTGCTGTTGCAAATGAAGAAGGAAATGTTGTAGATGATTGCTCAAATTGGGTTGATGAGAATGTTGCAGGGGATAATGTTGTTGATGAAGCTTTTATAGATGAAGATATAACTGATACAGCAATTGCAATGATACAAACTATAGAGCTCGATGTGTACGGTGTAAAAGATGTTGATAGTGGGTCAAACCTTGGTAAAGAACAAAATGATGCAGTTCAAGACAAAGTAGATTTGCCTGAAGTTCTTGCCCGTCTACCTTTGCTACAACCTGAGACGGAACAGGAGACTAAAACACTAAAGGACCAACAAATCCAAAAAGATAAGGGGAAGGGTAAGTGTGAAGATGATGGTGGAAGGCCTGTTAGAAAAAAAAATCCGTCATCGGCATTAAAATCTCCTTACCAGGGTAGGAAAGTGTCACTAATTGAAAAGCTAACAGGTGATGAACTGGTAGTGGCATAGTACATGATGGCACTAGTCAAGGATCAAATGTAAGTAATGTGAATGAACTTAAAATAGATTTTATTATAAAATATATAATGGCAGAGTACATGATGGCACTAATTTTTTCATAATAACTTTCAGGAAAGTAGTGTACAAATCAGATGCAGGAACAGAGATATATAAGGTTATTTTTGAAAGTTTCCACCCAGGTATTTGGCTACATACAAATGCACTGGATGCATGGAACTAGGGCTGTTCATGAGCCGAACCGAGCCGAGCCAGGCCAAGCTCGCGCTCGGCTTGGTTATAAACTGAGCCAGCTCGGCTCGGCTCGGATTTGAAACCGAGCTGAAAATCAAAGCTCGAGCTCGGCTTGGTTTGGCTCGAATATAAAAAGAAAAAAGAAAAATGGCTTTCAAAATTCAATAGTTTAAACTATTTTTCAATAGTTAAAAATAACACAATTAAAATAAGTTCAACCTTATACATTGCACTTTAAAATCAAGTTCAAGCAAGTACAAAATAAGTCTCAAATTTTAATGGAATACAGTATAAGTTCATCAACATACGAATTAACTTGAGTACTTGGATCAAAAGTAGTATTAAGTTTATTTAAATAACTTGATTAGCTATGACTTCAATCCCAAGCAAAGAATCTCCATGCCACTGTTACCAAATATTGAATTTGTAGCATATTCTCCATCTTGTTTTACATTTTGGTAATATATTATATGTATATAAAAATATATAAATATATATATTAAAAATTAGAATTATTCGAGCCAAACCGAGCCGAGCTAGGCTCACTTTCTAACCGATCCGAGCCGGCTCACTTTCTAACCGATCCGAGCCGGCTTGGCTCAGTTTCAAACCGAGCCATATCGAGCGAGCTTTTTTCGAGCGAGCTTCGAGCGAGCTCCGAGCCATGAGCTTTTTGGACAGCTCTACATGGAACGAGCTGCTCAATTATGAGGAAAAAAAGGCAATGGTGACACCCCATACGGACTATTTTGTAGCACAACAATGATAGTAAGAAAAAAATATCTGTTAAAACGCATTTAAAAAATATGTAAAACGCATTTAGTAATATATGTCTTTGCTTGATTAATGGATTGACTTCTTTGACAATACAGCCATCAAACTACTACGAGAAGGGGGTTTCTGAGCATGAAAGGGTTAAGGTTTTAAAGAGCAATCCGCAAGATAAAATGAGGAAATTCAATATCAGATCTCTGGATGAGTTTGATATAATTATAGTTCCGATGCTAATTTCCGGTCATTTCTATCTAGTCTGCTTTGATGTGAAGGATGGTCTGATAGAGTTAATTGACAACTCAGAGGAAGAACCAGATTTTGCAAAGAGATATGAAGGGGTGCCCGAAATCCTGTTATGGAAAAATAAAAAATAAGACGCATAATATTAATGGCTGAATAATATATGTTTTTGGTTTTTACTAATTTTTTTATTGTTTGAAAATGTGTAGAGACACACAATGTACCTAACCTTGAGAACATTGTGTGAGAGGAGCATAGGGATTGAAAGGATTGACAGAGCACCTATTCATAGGAGGCAAATGCCTTGGAGAACAAAGAATAACGTAGAAGACTGTGGCATCTTCGCAATACGACACATGGAAACTGAAGGTATAGGGAGCCTAATCCAAGTGGAGGAGGCGCCCCTATCCCCATAAGACAGGATCCTCGCGCCAGACTATGGCACAAGGATCCATTCGCGCGCTGCCAACAAAGTATGCAGAGCAGCGCGCAAGGATAACAGCTGATAAGCAACAAGCAACACCTGATAAGCGCGTGCAACCACGCGCGGAATCTTCCCTCATCACCTTTTGTACGAGGTACAGAAGATAACAAAAGGAAGATTCACAAGGATCTCTAGCAGAGTACGCGCCAATGAGAAAGCGACAGGTGGCAAGAGTGGTCCAACCACCACTGACAAGGACGGCGACATGACTGTAGCCACGCTCCCGCCATGCCATCATCTACAGTGACAGCAGACATCCCCTGTTGATGTCAGAGGCATGGTCAACGACTGTAGCAAGGACAGGGGCGCCGTCCGCCAATCAAAACTCGCCACGTGTCCACCTCGAGTAGCAGCCATGCTGCAAAATGACATCATCCACAGTAACCTGGTTTTCCCGCCATTTCTATGGAAGGCTTGGACTTGGGCTCTGACCAGGCCCAAATAAGGATCACTTCTCGTGGGCTCCTCAGCTAAGCCCACGAGCTCTCCTATAAATAGAAGAAGATATCTCCTTGCAAAGCATCCGAAAATACTCGTTGTAACTTAGCATTACTCTCTTGTAAATCTCTATACTTGATCATTAATAATATTCCGGCTAGTTACAGTGGACGTAGGTCACTCTTTGACCGAACCACTTATATTGTGACAACCGTCACCTCCCATCTTTATCAATTGTCAAATTTAGTACCTATATTTTTCAACGTTGTTGAATTTATCAAACGTAAGTTACTTTTTAAATTGTAAATTTTAACGCTTACTGAAATTGTGAATGTTTAAATCGAAACTTATGAAATATAAACTTAATTAGTTATTAGATAGGTTATGATAAAAGGATTAAGTTCTAAAAAGTTCGGTTTTTAGTTAAAGTTAAAAATTTAGTTAGTATAGTTAAGATTTATAAAGGAAAAATCAACCTAGTCATGAAGTAAGCTAACAAAGTTATGGTTGAGGGACCTAAAGCGTCAAAGAGTAAAAGTTTTAAATAAAAAAAAATCAGGTTTCATCCTCTGAGCTCCGATCGGTCTTTTCCGATTCCGGCAACCGGAAATTTATTCCGGCGACATTAAATCGCCAATTTAATAGGTTTAAACTAGGATTTATTATGTTCTTTACGTTTCTCCATGAAATTCCAAAGGATTTCAATCATTTAGACAAACTTTAACACATTTAATAGGGATATTTTCAAGCTCTATGGTTTTTAACCGATCGGGAATTTAAACCCATTAAACTGATCGTTTTGGTCGACTAAGGTATAAGTTGTTATCGCCAAACCGTTTCTGCACGTCCTCACTTCTTAAACCCACTATAATATCGAACGAATCTGTACTGAAAGCCTCTTAATCGCGACCTGTAGTTTCGGATCTTATGCTTCATTTTCGAGCATCAATTCGATATTGTAAGTACAATTATTTACTTTAATCTTGTTAATCGGCTCACCTAGACCAAAAACCCTCTATTACAGATCGGGTATTGGTTCTTAATCGAGTTATTGAATTTTAGTTGGGGTTAGGGTTTTTGGTTAGGATATTTGGGGAAGATGATGAATGCTTGTTATTGGTTAAATACATTTTTATTTCAAAAGAACTAACAAACCTAGTTGGTAGTGTAGTGTTTGATGTTGAGGTGTTAGGGAGGGTATACCCGGGTTCGAGTCTTGCCCCCATCACCCCTTTCCCTTGTTTTTTTTATATATTTCCAGATTATAATATTGATATAATATAATAATATATAAACATATAAATCTTATATTAATCATAGAAAATCCATTTTTGCTCTAAAAATTATAAAAATTTAGGATTAACATCTGGACACCATAAATAAAATTATCATATTTTTTGTTGTTGAAAAATATTTATGTTTCATAATTTTATTAATTTAAATAGTTTTAATCATAAATAATTGATTAAAAATTCATTTTTTATGATTTTTATCTCAAAATTTATGGAAAATTAATTCTAAATAATATGAACTGAAATAAAAATTATTGGCCCTGAAAACATTTATTTTTATTAATCTTTCTATTTTTAATCATTTAAACATGATTTAAATCCATGAAATTCATTTTTAATACAAATAAATGGAGAAAAATTATGAAAAAATTATTTTCACTATTATACATCAGAAAATAATTATTTTTCATAAAAATATCATTTTTGGATCATATCTTGTATTTTTAGTTTATTTACATTTAATTAGATATAATTAATTATTCAGTTAAGTGTAAATTATTAAAATATGTTTTATGGATATTTTTCTATAAAATAGAAAATATTCCTATATGTGAAAACATAATATTACATTTTCTTAGTCACATATTTGATCGTGAATCATAATATATTTTATTTAAAAATTATTATTACATTCAAGATATAATAAAACTTCATCTTCCCTACATAAGCCTAGCAAACCCTAATGCCTTAGAACCCTAGATACTTTAGACTCGTAGATATTTCCTTATTAGTATTCTTACACATTATAGGTTGAATTCTTCGGAATTCCCAAGTTTACCTTGTGACGAGTTTTATTTGGATTTATCGCGCTTAGCAAAACTGTGAGTATATCTTTCCCCTTTTTCATGTTTTACTATTTTGGGGTGATTCATGTACCATTATTACTATTAAACTATGTAGACTTTGAAACGTAATGTGCCTTATGTGATGCTTATGTGATTTGTGTGAATTGAAACGTATTCAAAATCATTAACCATGGGCCGAGCATAACAATGAGTAGTACTACGATTTACATCCCTTGTGTGATTATGGTTTCATTTGATCCTTGGTCATTGTTATGTGAAACTTGAAACTTGAAACTATTAGGGTTGGTTTTGATGCACTCATTCTACTAATTACATATTAGCAAACAGCATGGCACAAATATTACAACGATTCTTGAACTAAAACAGGGTATGCTCACCATTACATTATATGTGTTGAAAAAATTATTTTGTACATGTTTCAGGTTGATTTTGAGACGCTTCTTTTAAGCTTTTGGATTTAATATAAGTTTTGATTTTATTGTATTTTTAGATAGACTTGACACTTTAGTATTATGGTATTTTTTTCCTTTCAATGTAACAAACTATTTAATTCAATTTATTCAAATTTACACTTTAGTACCATGAGCTATTGAACAATCGTCACTACGTGACACCTCGATGTTTCCGCCATCGGTTGGGGTGTTACAGATTGGTATCAGAGCCATGGATATAGGGAATTAGGTTATTAGAATGCCTTCTAGCCTAGTCTATAACTAAGTTCACTTTCACGAGTCCTCTCGTGTATATTTCTCTTATTTCTTATATTTTCTTTCAAGATATTTTCGCTATGATTCTTTCTCATTATTCTTTCGATATTTTGGTTGAAGAAGAAGACGCTCGTATTCTACAAACAAAACGATATCACCATGTTAGGAGTGACATCCATACCTTGGTGATTAGTTTCACTCCTCTATACGTTATTTATCTTAGGAATATATCTTTGAGATAGGAGTGACATCCACACCTCAAAGAGTATTTCCTTCAAAAAGAAACTTAACCACTAAGCTGGGAGTGATATCCTTAACTTAGTGATTGGTTTCATTCCTCAAATGTTTTCAATTTTGAAATACATCTTTGAGTTAGGGGTGAAATCCACATCTCAAGGATCTATTTCTACATCTCGTTTTAAAGTCTCGCTAAAAGTTTTGAAATTTACCAGTGACGGGGTATGTGCAATCGGGAAGGATGACCATTTACTCATAGGTTTAAGTACACTCCCCACAAGTCACTAATAATATTTCAAATTCTTTGGCTAGTCACCAGTTTCATTGGAAATATTTCTAGTATCACATTTCATTATAGTATTTTCATTTGCTGTTTCAAATTTTTATCATAATTTTCTATAATGAAGGTATTATCTCTTTTGAGTTTTCTCTATTAATAGTTATCGCTATTAGTGCATTTTTCCGCTTTCTGTTATTACTTCTTATGTTTTGTTTAACATTTGGATTTTAAGTTCCATCACCGGTTGTTTTATATACTCATTGATCGTTCGCTTTTCATCATCATTACTAAAACTTCTATGCGCTATTTTACCGCATTAAAACTTACACTATTTCATTTATATCTCATGATTTCTTGTTCAAAAACATTTTCCTATGAATCAAATTTTTAAGCTTATTGTTTAAACGTTGATCATGTTTTTACGTTGCACAGTTAAACACGAATGTGGTTTCAAACTTATTAATCGTCTTGTTATTATCACCATGTTTACAAATTTACTTGATCGATGTCACAGTATACCTCTAAACTATTCCTTTGTGTCTCTACCTTATACACAACATCATAAATGCTTATCTATCTAACACACACCAGTACACTACTCTCTAAAGCGATTACCTTGGCAATTTACCCTATGTTGTCATCTCATAAAATCACAAAACCCAAGTACCCAGCTTTGGAGAAACTTATTCATTAGATTAGCACATCTTATACACACCTTGTGTCTTGAAACATTTAGCATGCTATGAGCCCAGAGAGATGCCTTAACAACTTTTACAAACAAACTGTTTTTCAACGCATAAATTTCGCAACCTTTGACAATTCTAGGTTTCAAGTTTATCCAACCAAAATGGGTAACACCCGTATTTTTTTCCAAACATTTAATCAATATGAAGATTTTTTCCAACTTTAATGGGATTTTAACCTGTAACCAAAAGGAATGTTTTAATATAGCAAGGTTTTACTTCTCAAAATTTGTCAAGGCATTCGGGATCATATGCATCTTCTACCTGTCCTACCCATACATTCCCATCATTATCAAAGAGAATCAACCCAAACTCCATTGTCTTCAAACAACCCAGAAATTTATACCAAAATTTTCAAATGTCGAGCTGATTCACTCAATCAACGTAGCACGAGAAATTGTGCATAGTGGATTTTCAACGTTGAACTGGGTTTTTGAAGCTAGGTTACCAAGATTTGGAACTTACACGTTACTCACAAACCTTACCATATCAGTTGCTGCGACACGATCATTCTTTTAAAAAAAATTAAAGGGGTATATTTTCGTAAAGGTTATGTGACAATCTCTTCGCATTGGTATTATATCGAAACTTCAAAGTTTTTACATTTGGAGTCTATTCATGTTAAATACATTGAATTATAACATTTTTGTTATCTAAATATCGGTCTGTTGAAACACATTTGATTTATATGGTTTTCGAGAAAAGAAACTTGCGTTTGATAATATGCCTTATGACAATTTTCAACTCGACTTCTTGTAAATACATGAAAGTGTGTACTTACGAAGCCTTTTAATGTGAAGCTATTTTGAATCTAAAAAGTTATTCACATGCATCACTACTATACTTTCAACTACATCACAAAGTTCGAGTAAACCACATTTTGTTTTATAAACGATAATTTATCTTTTACACTTACACTCTTTCAGTCGCAAAACTTTTGGCCTATACATTGGACATATCCTTATCGAAATGTTACTAAATGTCTTTTAACATATAGTGTATATATTTTGAACACCAGTGGACAATACGTATGTTCCATCCACTCTCAATTGTAGTGAATATCATTATCTTATTCTTACATCATTTTAATATATTCGCGTAGTATCTTATTTATGATTATTCTCGTATTATTATTTTATTGGTGGATATCCTCACGCGTTATTTGCATTTATTCTCACACTAATTATTAGTAGTCATTTCTACAACACTGGTTTTGAGCATTAATTTAACTCGTTTACTTTCATTTCGTGAAAATTGTGCGATTTACTTGGTTTATAATATTATACTATTCTTTCAATCGAAATTTTATGCTATACTTATATACTTAACGCATATTTTGTATGCATATTTTCTTTCCTGTTTTGAGCAAAACCCTGTTATACTTTACATTATTTTGTTCATCATCATGGCCAATGAACATACTAGTTGATAATTTTGTATGAGATCTAAGCCAGTGCCCACGTACGACTCGGGTTAGAGTATTTCTTTAATCGAGGGGAACGGTGTAAACCTCGGAGTTATCAATATGAGTGTTTAAATCCAACGATGTGAACAGAAGTTACCGGTTAATGGTGAACCCGAAAGGGAAGAACCTCTAACCATGTCTTATACTTACATGTTATTCACATTACGGTTAAAGGGAAAACCCAGAAGGGAAGGACCTCTAAACATTTCATGATTAAACATTATTTCGTTACGGTGGCTATTACATATTAGGTGCACGCATTTGTTTCTAGTATTACTTAGGATAGGGTTATGGAAAAGCATAACACCCTAGTGTAAGGTAAATCGATGATTACGGTCCGGAACGCAATCACGGGTTTACAGGTACATGAGGGTGGTGTGTGATTCTATTTAGGCTGTTGGTAGACAATCAGTACGAATCCAAAGTATCGAGAGTGTGGTGGGTTAGCTGCGGTACACCCTATATATAAGCATAAACGATACTGCGGGAACGGACTAGGAGTCTGACCAAGAACCTACCCATTACTTTATAATTACCTCTCCATTAAATCGTTGACTAATAGCTATCATTTTCGATAAGAACGTTTTACATGAGTTTCAATTCGTCTTCCTAAGAGTCTTTCTCTTAACCACCCACACAGAAAACACAAACTTTGCATACGCGTACACACCTGACTATTTGGATACTTGCTAACATTTAGATAAAAACTTTTCTAAAGTAGGGAGACTGATTCATCAGTGTCTCTGCCCTTACCCGTTACACGTTCCCAAAACATTTCTCATTTAAACTCTCAACTCTCTAACTTTGGGACAACTTAATAGATTTTGAAACTTTTACTTTGGATACTAAATCACTACTTTAAACCTTGTCAAAACATGAGTGATGCATTTCTTAAAACCTACGTATATATTATTATTATTATTATTATTATTACTATTCTTTTTTTTTTTTTTTGCAACGACTTTTGTTTCATAGAAACCTCCATTTGAAAAGAATTTCGAGACGAAATTTTCTAAAGTAGGGGAGACTGTGACAACCGTCACCTCCCATCTTTATCAATTGTCAAATTTAGTAGCTATATTTTTCAACGTTGTTGAATTTATCAAACGTAAGTTACTTTTTAAATTGTAAATTTTAACGCTTACTGAAATTGTGAATGTTTAAATCGAAACTTATGAAATATAAACTTAATTAGTTATTAGATAGGTTATGATAAAAGGATTAAGTTCTAAAAAGTTCGGTTTTTAGTTAAAGTTAAAAATTTAGTTAGTATAGTTAAGATTTATAAAGGAAAAATCAACCTAGTCATGAAGTAAGCTAACAAAGTTATGGTTGAGGGACCTAAAGCGTCAAAGAGTAAAAGTTTTAAATAAAAAAAAAATCAGGTTTCATCCTCTGAGCTCCGATCGGTCTTTTCCGATTCCGGCAACCGGAAATTTATTCCGGCAACATTAAATCGCCAATTTAATAGGTTTAAACACGGATTTATTATGTTCTTTACGTTTCTCCATGAAATTCCAAAGGATTTCAATCATTTAGACAAACTTTAACACATTTAATAGGGATATTTTCAAGCTCTATGGTTTTTAACCGATCGGGAATTTAAACCCATTAAACTGATCGTTTTGGTCGACTAAGGTATAAGTTGTTATCGCCAAACCGTTTCTGCACGTCCTCACTTCTTAAACCCACTATAATATCGAACGAATCTGTACTGAAAGCCTCTTAATCGCGACCTGTAGTTTCAGATCTTATGCTTCATTTTCGAGCATCAATTCGATATTGTAAGTACAATTATTTACTTTAATCTTGTTAATCGGCTCACCTAGACCAAAAACCCTCTATTACAGATCGGGTATTGGTTCTTAATCGAGTTATTGAATTTTAGTTGGGGTTAGGGTTTTTGGTTAGGATATTTGGGGAAGATGATGAATGCTTGTTATTGATTAAATACATTTTTATTTCAAAAGAACTAACAAACCTAGTTGGTAGTGTAGTGGTTGATGTTGAGGTGTTAGGGAGGGTATACCCAAGTTCGAGTCTTGCCCCCATCACCCTTTTCCCTTGTTTTTTTTTATATATTTCCAGATTATAATATTGATATAATATAATAATATATAAACATATAAATCTTATATTAATCATAGAAAATCCATTTTTGCTCTAAAAATTATAAAAATTTAGGATTAACATCTGGACACCATAAATAAAATTATCATATTTTTTGTTGTTGAAAAATATTTATTTTTCATAATTTTATTAATTTAAATAGTTTTAATCATAAATAATTGATTAAAAATTCATTTTTTATGATTTTTATCTCAAAATTTATGGAAAATTAATTCTAAATAATATGAACTGAAATAAAAATTATTGGCCCTGAAAACATTTATTTTTATTAATCTTTCTATTTTTAATCATTTAAACATGATTTAAATCCATGAAATTCATTTTTAATACAAATAAATGGAGAAAAATTATGGAAAAATTATTTTCACTATTATACATCAGAAAATAATTATTTTTCATAAAAATATCATTTTTGGATCATATCTTGTATTTTTAGTTTATTTACATTTAATTAGATATAATTAATTATTCAGTTAAGTGTAAATTATTAAAATATGTTTTATGGATATTTTTCTATAAAATAGAAAATATTCCTATATGGGAAAACATAATATTACATTTTCTTAGTCACATATTTGATCGTGAATCATAATATATTTTATTTAAAAATTATTATTACATTCAAGATATAATAAAACTTCATCTTCCCTACATAAGTCTAGCAAACCCTAATGCCTTAGAACCCTAGATACTTTAGACTCGTAGATATTTCCTTATTAGTATTCTTACACATTATAGGTTGAATTCTTCGGAATTCCCAAGTTTACCTTGTGACGAGTTTTATTTGGATTTACCGCGCTTAGCAAAACTGTGAGTATATCTTTCCCCTTTTTCATGTTTTACTATTTTGGGGTGATTCATGTACCATTATTACTATTAAACTATGTAGACTTTGAAACGTAATGTGCCTTATGTGATGCTTATGTGATTTGTGTGAATTGAAACGTATTCAAAATCATTAACCATGGGCCGAGCATAACAATGAGTAGTACTACGATTTACATCCCTTGTGTGATTATGGTTTCATTTGATCCTTGGTCATTGTTATGTGAAACTTGAAACTTGAAACTATTAGGGATGGTTTTGATGCACTCATTCTACTAATTACATATTAGCAAACAACATGGCACAAATATTACAACGATTCTTGAACTAAAACAGGGTATGCTCACCAATACATTATATGTGTTGACAAAATTATTTTGTACATGTTTCAGGTTGATTTTGAGACGCTTCTTTTAAGCTTTTGGATTTAATATAAGTTTTGATTTTATTGTATTTTTAGATAGACTTGACACTTTAGTATTATGGTATTTTTTCCTTTCAATGTAATAAACTATTTAATTCAATGTATTCAAATTTACACTTTAGTACCATGAGCTATTGAACAATCGTCACTACGTGACACCTCGATGTTTCCGCCATCGGTTGGGGTGTTACATATATCTTGTGTCCTTATTCACGTAATCACACACACACTCACACTCTTTATTCGCACCCTGGTTTATCCTAGAGGTTTGGGTAAATGATTACTCTTGACGAACGTAAGCATTAACCACGGTGATTAGTAATAACCATCGTGATACTTATTGTTTCTTCATTGGCGCCATCCAACGGTTAGAACTGCTCTTTTACTCATCTTTTAAACCCACCCATGGCTAAACCCAACCCCAACACTGCTGTCATAAACCAGTCCGGAGAGGTTGACACCAAACTCCCGAAGAACCAAACAACACCACACACCGTCGTCAAGCAACCCACCTCAAGGCTCGAAAAACCAGCTGTCGAGGTCCGGGATGTAGATTCTGACGACGACAACAGTGCCAACTCCGAGGAGGACCTAGACCAGTGGCTCCTCCGTCAGAACACCAAAAATGCTGCAATCTATCAACGCAAGCTCCTGCAGCAAGCTAAGAAAAAGGGCAAGGCCCTAACTTATGATACCCCACCAAAAAAGGGGTACAAGAACAAAGATTCGGCTGTCCAGGGTGATGGTCGTAGCGGGGAACTCAGCGGAGACGCCAGAGTTTGAGGCTACGCGAAGTCACGGGACGAGCCTGACGGCTATGAGTCATCCAGTAGCGACTCTGGCTACAAAGAAAAGAAACACAGTCATCGCTCGCGCCACAACGACGAGGACGATGACTTGGTCAAGCCATTCAGGCCAAAAGCCTTTGCCGAAAAATCCAATTTCGTCGCTCGTATAGCGACGGCTAAAATACCAAGGAAAGCTAAGCTTCCTAGCAGCATCGGTAGATACGATGGCCTGCGTGATCCTGATGACCATGTGCACGACTTCGAGTGCGCAGGTATGTCCGTAGACTGGCCTGTTCAGGTGTGGTGCCACTTATTCTCCCAGACCTTGACAGGCGCAGCGAGGGTCTGGTTTGACAACCTCCCCGCGGGGAGCGTTAAAGACTTTGACGACCTCACCGATAAATTCGGTAGCCACTTCTCGCACCTGCGCAAGCATAAAAAAAACAAGGCGCACATTCTGTTATGCCGCCGACATGATCATGAGTCCATTGAGGATTTCATTGTCCGGTTCAATAAGGAAGCCTTGCAAATAGGCTGCGGGGAGGAGCTCACGCGGGCGCAGCCCAGAGCTAATGAAATGCCTTACAGGCAAAGATGGCATCCCGGGGTCTTGGGACGAGCTTGTCCACTCCGCCAAAATATATGCCTCCTCAGAGAAGTCTTTTAACCAGATGCATGGTTTCCAACCGCAACACCATAATAATAATAATAATAAGAACAAAAACAAATATGTATGGAGCCGCATCTCAGGCACCGCCGATGAAGGGAAATACTCCCCAGCCGGCGACGCCCGCCAAATCATAAGCCCAAAGCAAACGCGGGACCAACGTGGACACTCTAAGAAAAACCACGATTGGACCCCGCTGACAAAGACACCATCTCAGGTCCTGAAAACTGAGCAGGTCACGTTAAAGGAGCCCAATCCATTGGGAAAGCGAAGGAACGTGGACCGAAGCAAATTCTGTGAGTATCACAATGACTTCGGTCATCTCACAGACAATTGTTACACCCTGAAGATGGAGATTGAGGCCGCGCTGAAGTCAGGTCAGCTCGGTCACCTCGTAAAGAATGTTCACCGCACTGGGAAGGGTCAAACTGGTGAAGAGAATCAGGCGGAGGGGTCACGGAAGAAAATTCGTGACCTCAACACTCATGCCGCCACACTGATCCCTCGTCACCATTGTAACATGACAAGGAAGGGCAAGAACGCGCACCACGGGAAGCGCACCCGTGCGCAACCGCTCGATGACTCATGGAAAGAGGCCGACGTCCTCATGCCCAAGGTTAGGGGCGGCGCTTCCTGCACTGCTCCTCTTATCATTACCGCCGTCTTCGGACATTACCGCACGCGGTATATGTTCCTGGACGGTGGTAGTAGCACATATATCATGTATGAGCAATGTTTTCAACAATTGGATGCAAAAGACAAAGCAAAGCTTGTACCAGTCAATGAACCAATCTCTGGTTTCATTCACGAGACCATCATGCCGCGGGGCATGCTCTCCCTGCCAGTAACGTGGTCAGATGGCACCCATGAGCGCACAGAGATATGCGACTTCATGGTCTTGCCAGCCACCTCCAATCATGATATACTCTTAGGTCGGGAAGGCATCGCGCGCTTCAACGCCAATGCTTCAACGGCGCACGCGATGGTCGGTTTTCCAACCAAGACAGGCATCGCCTTCATCAGAGGGAACAAAGTCTGCCACACCACCGAAACCGCCAAGCCTCCAAAAATGGTCAAGACAAGCACCCGCACTGAGTCGGAAAAATGGGTCCTCAACCCTAAATTTCCGGTGCAAACGGTGGTCATTGGCCATGAAATCTCCGAGACCATACGCAATCACTTGAAGCAGCTCCTAATCAGCAACATGGATGTTTTCGCGTGGCAACCAGGTGACATGGTTGGCGTCCCTCGCGAAATAGCGGAGCACAAACTCAATGTCTACCGCTCGGTAGAGCCGATAGTGCAAAAGAAACGAAGTATGGGCCCGGAGAAAACAAAGGCCATGAACGAACAAGTCACCGAGCTGCTCAATGCGGGCATCCTCCGCCCTATCAGATACCAAACATGGGTGGCTAATCCTGTTATGGTCGCTAAAGCCAACGGAGGGTGGCGCATGTGTGTTGACTATAAGGATATCAATAAGGCGTGTCCAAAGGATTGCTATCCTTTGCCGGAAATTGATCTAAAGGTGGACTCCCTAGCCCCTTACCGGTATAAGTGTTTTTTGGACGCATACAAGGGGTACCACCAGATTCAAATGGCAAAGGAAGATGAAGACAAGAGCGTTCCGCACAGACGCAGGCATTTTCCGTTACACCAAGATGCCCTTCGGCTTGAAAAACGCGGGCGCCAAGTACCAGCGCTTAATGGACACGGCCTTCATCAATGAAATCGGTGTCCGACTTGAAGTGTACGTCGACGACCTTGTAATCAAAAGCAAGGAAGAAAGCGACATGCTCCGAGATATCCAGCAAACATTCAATCAGCTGCGCAAGGTGCGCATGAAGTTGAACCCGAGCAAATGTTCATTCGGGATGGAAGAGGGCAAGTTTCTGGGGGTCATCGTAATGCGGGATGGTTTCCGCGCTAACCGGAAAAAGTGCAGGCCATCGAAAGGATGCCATCACCTGCTTCCATCAAAGAGGTACAAACACTGATGGGCCGCCTTGTCGCCCTCAACCGATTCTTGTCCAATCACGCTTCAAAGTCGTTCCCATTCGTTGACACTTTGAAGAACTGTCTGAAGAAGAGCAACTTCTGCTGGACTCCTGAGGCGGAATCAGCATTCAAAGAAATGAAACAATGCCTAATGAACCTTCCAACACTAACAGCGCCTCTTCCTAAAGAACCGCTCACACTATACTTGTCTGTCACAGAGCGGGCAATAGGCGCGGTTCTAATGGTCGACCGCAAGGGCGTGCAAACACCAATCTATTACGTCAGCCGCACGCTGTTAGATGCGGAAACAAGGTATACAATCATGGAAAAGCTGGTTCTCACTCTTGTCCACGCATCTCGAAGATTGCGCAGGTACTTTCAAGGTCATCCGATAAACGTCCTCACGGACTACCGGATAAACGACATACTCGCCAAGCCCGAGCTATCAGGCCGCTTGGCGAAATGGGCCATCGAGCTGGGGGAACATACGATTAACTACAAACCCCGGCCCGCCATCAAAGGCCAAGTCCTCGCGGACTTCGCCACGGAAATACCCGCGGACAAGGTTGAAGAATGTCAAGCGGAAGAATCACCCGCACCGGCGCAAGACCCGTCGCAAAAATGGTCCTTGTACACGGACGGGGCTTCAAACGACAACGGCGCCGGCGCAGGTTTGCGCCTCATCAGCCCAGATAACCAAGAGTTCACATACGCCATCCGCCTCGACTTCAAAAGCACAAACAACGAAGCGGAATACGAAGCGTTGCTGGCAGGCCTCCGCATTGCGGAAAAAATGGGGGCCAGGCACGTGGAGGCGCACGTAGACTCACTACTTGTCGCGCGACAGATCAATGGATCCTACGACGCAAAGGACGAAATCATGGCATTATACCTAGAACAAGCCAAACAACTCATGCGCCGATTCGATTCA
This sequence comes from Ambrosia artemisiifolia, assembly GCA_032199755.1. Lineage (NCBI taxonomy): Eukaryota > Viridiplantae > Streptophyta > Magnoliopsida > Asterales > Asteraceae > Ambrosia > Ambrosia artemisiifolia. Next base: position 2,128,951 of record CM063526.1, on the reverse strand, counting down.
TGCACAGTCGAGCATATCTGGCGCAGCGAGAACAAACCCGCCGATGCGCTGAGTAAAATGGCATCCACGGTGTTCGAACATATGGCCAAAGAAGTCCGAATTGAGGTTCTCGACAAACCATCTATTCCGCCGCGACAAGTCAACGTCATCCAAACAGGCAACGCGTCCTGGATGACCCCAATCAAGGCCTTTCTATCTTCCGGCACCCTGCCTGACGACAAGTCAGAGGCCCTGAAGATCAAACATAAGGCTTTACAATATCAACTTGTAGACGGTACCTTGTACCGCCGCTCCTACTTAGGGCCGCTGCTACACTGCGTAGATTCCGCAGACGCCTCCTTCCTCCTCAGAGACATACATGAAGGGACATGCGGGTTACACGCAGGCCGAAGGATGGTAGTAGCGAAGTTGATGAACGCAGGGTACTATTGGCCGGGCATGCACATGGACGCAGTCAACGAGTTGCGCAAATGTGACAGTTGCCAGCGCCACGCTGCGAACACCTTGCGCCCCAAGAACAACCTGGTGCCGGTTACATCGGCTTGGCCGTTTCAGAAATGGGCTATCGATCTGGTAGGCCCATTCCCAACGGCTCCAGGTAATGTGAAATACCTAATCGTCGCAATCGACTACTTCACCAAGTGGGTCGAGGCAAAGCCTCTAGCCAATATCGACGGCGCGCACGTCAAAAAATTCATCTGGGAGTTCATCATTTGCCGATTTGGCCTACCAATGCAACTGGTAAGCGACAACGGTACACAATTTGAAGACCAATCCCTACAGGAATGGTTGGTTCAAATGGGTGTTCAACAAATATTCACATCCGTCGCGCACCCGCAAGGCAATGGTCAGGTGGAAAGGGCCAACCGCACAATAGTAGAAGGCATCAAGGCACGACTCGGAACCAAAAGAACCGGGTGGGTAGATGAAATCCCTCATGTTCTATGGGCCTACCGCACCCTCACAAAAACCAGCAATGGCGAAACGCCATTTAGTCTGACATATGGTACCGAGGCAGTCATCCCTGCCGAAATAGGTTGCCCTTCCGCAAGGGTGTTAATGGCCGAAGCAAGAGACAATGACAAAGAACTCCACTTGAACCTTGACCTATTAGAAGAACGCCGCGATCTTGCTGCAATCAAAGAAGCCAGATACAAAACGCAGCTAGAGCGCTACTACAACAAACGCGTCAAAGCATCCGCGTTCAAGATCGGGGACTACGTTTTCCAAAACAACGAGGCTTCCAACGCCGAAAAACCCGGAAAACTAGCTCCTACCTGGGAAGGCCCATACAAAATACAAGAAGTACTTGGCAAGGGCGCCTACGCGCTAGAAAGACTGGATGGCACACCTATCCCGCGATCTTGGAATGGCGCGCAACTGCGACGCTGTTATTTGTAAAACACTTGTAAAACGGCTACACATGCCGTACTTATCAATGAAAAATGGTTTCCTATATCTGTACTTCTACTTGTTTTTCCGCGCCAGGGTCTTCAAGACTTAGGCAAAACTGCCGTCGGACCAGATCCGCTTGCTGTTGGCACAACACAAGTCTTCAAGACGCGCCTCATGCACGTCGGACTTGCAAAATTCACGCAAAAGTACAGCACCTTATGGTCTTCAAGATGAGTTTACTTGCCGGACCTAACGACGCGCGTCACTCGTGTAGCTGAGAACCTTGTCTTCTAAACTTGTCAAATACAAGTTGGACAAAGGAAAAACACTACACGAGCGTGCAGTCAATGGTCTTCTAGGCAAGGCTCTCATGCGCCTAACTCGGACCCTATGGCACAAGTCGCGCCCCGCTATAGTCTTCAAGGCAAATACTTGAACGCCGGACTATCTAGCGCGGCGCGCGCCCTAACTTCTACTTACACACCGGGTGACGACTTGGTTAAATAAGCAAAAGGAGTTAGAGTGAGAAACACAAGATATAAACAAACAATGAAATTTTCATTCAAAAGAAGGGACTTAAAAACCCTTTATATTTACAAGTATTTACAAATAAAAATAAAAAGAGCGCCTAAACATTATCTACATTCGAGGTACCCTCGCTAGTGGCCTTCTGGCGTTCCTCTACCAGGCGTTTGCGCTCCATCTCCTGCGCCAGCTCATCTGATCTATCAATGAAGTACTTAAGGGCAGCAGGAGGATCCGCATTATTGTTGCAGTCAGCTATCACCTGAAGGATGGGGAAGTCAACCTTTTCGAACTTGACTAACTCCGCCTCATACTCATCCTTCAGAGGCTTCCCATAATGCTCAGCATCCTCGAGCCGCCCGCCATTCTGAGCGGCCAGGAATCCATCCTCATAACCTTCACCATACCCATAAGCTTGGGCGGTGGCGGCTATGGCAGCGACTTGGTCGCCCAATTTGGGCTCCTGCTAGAACCTCTTGAAGACCTGAAAAATGACAAACAGTTAGCAACTCAATGGCTAACATAAGACAAACAACAAGAAGGTCATAAGAACTTACCCCAGTCATCCCATCAGTCATCAACCAACTGATGGACTTCTGCATCTGGGTCTGGGCACTCATCGCCTCCTCCAACAAACACTGGGCCGCCTCACACTCCTTGGCGGCCGCAGCGCGCGCTTGCTCCGAAGAGCCAAGGTCTTGCTCCAGATCCTCTTTAGCATTAAGGATCCGGATCCTCTCCTACTCCAGAAAGGAGACACGCTCAGTAGCCTTGATGAGATCAGCATCTTTAGATTCAAGCTCCAGGCGTTTCTCCACAAACTGGGCGGTCCGCTCAGAGAGGGCCTTGCTCTTCTCCTCCACCTGACGGGTCAACACCCGACTTTCTTCTTGCGCTTCGGCCAGAGTCTGCTTTAAGCGCATTATTTCTGCATTAGTCTTCTTGCAAGACTCTGACCATCTGCACCTATCCGCCGCCGCGTCCTCCTCAAGCTTATTAACCTTAGCCTCTGCCTCATGGGCGCGACGACGGTACTTGGATATTTCAGCTTTGAAGGCAGCCTCTTTTTCAGCAAGGCCTGCCTTCTCCGCCTCCAAGCGTTGAATATCCCGCCACACCGCCGCATCTCGGCGGCGCAGCGAGTCTATCATAGACAGCTGAGTCGCCTGATTGACGCATAAAGCAGCCATAAGGTTGGCGCGACTCAGCATGTCTTGGTGAGTGCGCTCATAGGGAGGCACCACCTCGCTTACAAACTCCTCGGCGGCCAAGGAGTTGGAGAATAAAGTATTCTCCCTGACCGCCCAGCGAGGGCGCCATATGGCGTCACCGCCAGACCAGCAGGAACCATCATATGTTCCTGATGGCTCCCGGTTCTCAACCCTGGAAGACTCGCGCCGTGTTTGGCGTGAGCCCTCCCCACTACCACCAATGCCCGCCTCTAGGAGTGCCCGTTCAAACCCATCAACTTCATGGGTCACTCCCTCGGCGCCAGCATCGGAGCGCTCCCGAGCCTCTTGCTCCTTCAATTGGCGAGCCTTCTCCTCCAAGAATTGCTGTTCCTGGAAACGAAGACGTTCCGCCTCAGCCTTTTGTTTGGCCTCATTGGCGGCAGCTGCCTTCTCAGCCTCAGCCCTCCGAAGGGCTTCATTGGCTTCCGCCTTCTTCCTCTCAGCCTCAGCCCTCCGAAGGGCTTCATCGGCTTCAGCTTTCTTGCGCGCCTCCTCCTGCTGCACTTCGTCTTGCTCTTTCCAGAGCCTCTCTTCCTCCATCCTAGCCGCCTCCGCAGATGGAGACGTAGGAGGAGGAGGAGTAGGAATAATCTTGGGCGCAACTGAAACAAGAAAGCAAAATACATTACAAAGAAATACAAAGACAAAAGACTTAATAAAGGCAGAAGAAAGTAACACTTACCAGGGGTCTTCTTTTTAATTAGCTCCTGGAATAGAGGCTGACGTGTGGGGGCAGCGCCAATACCCACAGAAAAAATGGGCGTAACCCCTCCTTGTTCACCACCAGAAGAGGTGGCCTTCCCCTTGCCAACATCCCCAATCGGCGTCGGGGGGGGGGGGGGGGGAGCGACAGACTCAGGAATTTGGGTGATACCCTCACCTCCCTCCCCGCCAGTTGACGCCGGGGACACTTCCTTCGAGACAGCAACGCTGCCAGAAGTGGCACCAGTTGCGCGCCTCCTCTTCCTCTTCTCCAACTTAGAGGACTCCCCTTCGTCCTCATCCTCAGAGGGCGGCCCATCCTTCCGGCGACGGCGCCCCTTCACAACCTCTCCTACTGAAACGGAAGAGTCCGAGTCAGAATTTGACACAAGTCTTATGGCATACTTATGCTTCCGCGGAGCGTGTTTCCAACGGCCACGCCCCGCAGACGCCTTCATGGGCTGAACAATCTCTACTGAAGAGTCAGTAGAGTCGTCGCCAAACAGACTAGTGAACAAAGGGTCACAGGACTCACCAGTGGTGTAGTAGGGTTTCGGCGCGATAGACATGTCTGGGTAATAAAAGCGGTCAACAAATTCCTCCAGACAAGACACCTGCCCTTCCGCCACCGGCCTCCACTTAATGCCCTTCTCCTCACGGGCAGCATAAAACTGGAATTTGCTCACACCTGCGCGAGCAAACAGTTAGAAAAAATTACACACAAATAAAAGGGAAATGAGACACTTACCCTCCAGAGCAATGTAGGGCTCTTTGCCCGCGCGAATCCCCAGGCGGCTCATCCCTAAGAGGAAGAAGATACCTTCCGTCAGGTTCTTGAACTCCAGCCTGGTAGCGTTGGCGGTGAGAGTGGTGAACCACGGCTGCTGCTTGTAATCCATGGGCACAGCCATGTCCGCCACCCGCTGCCCGTCTGCAATCACTTTCCACGGCAGACTAACAGGTATAACCCCCCTTTTAACGAAGAAGAATTTCTCCTTCGCCCAATGCAGTGACTTGGGGTTATTGGTGGCCATGGGCGTCACCCTAGGGCGCGGCTTGAATGAGAACCACATCTCATCGCGCGCCAAAAAGTAGAAGACGTTGAACCTTTCAACAGTAGGTTCAACGTCCAGGGCGCGGCAGGACGCCTCAAAGTGAACTAACCTCAGAAGCCCAAAGGCGGTTAGTTGTGTAGGCCCAACACCATACGCCACCAGAGTGTCAATCTGGAAGCGGGTGCAGGGCAAGCGAAACCCACACTTAGTAAAGTGGGCTTCGTAGAGAGCAAGCTGACCAGCCCCCGCGGAGAGGACAGTTTCCGTCGGAGACGGTAAAGTGGGCTCCCATTCCGGCAAGATGTCGTAAATCTTGCAAAACTGGTCAAAGGAATCCTGACTCCAAACACAATATGTGTTGGTCATCAGTTTCCTCTCTTTTATCTTCCCATGTTCCACCGTCACCTCCTCCTCCACATCATCAATCACCGGCTCCTTCCCAAGACCCTCACCAGAAGGAGACCCAGTCACCGATATATCAGACATTGTTAAAGAAAAAAATCAAAGAAAAGCTACCGGAAAATTTGAAGATCTACCGGAAAACTTGAAGATCCACCGGAAAACTTGAAGACCAACCGGAATCTTGAACAGAAAATCAAATTTTGAAAGAAACTTTGAAAACAAGTAGAATGAAGGAGAGCAAAGAACAAGAAACAGACAAGAAGTTTCAACAATAAATCTTCGAGATTGATTATAATCTTCGAAGATTGAACGGAAACTTCAAACTGTCGCCGGAATATATGAAGAAAAAGGAGAGAAAATGAAGAAGTATGAAAGCAACAATGAACGTGTAACCGTTCAATGATGCCTACATGCTCCTTATATACCCACTGCATTTATGGCAGTGGGCCCCCTTGGAAAGAGCAACCGTCATACATTTTTCAAAATAAACAGCCAGGATGATGACACGTGTCACATGCGCCATCGAACGGCTGAGATCAACATGGAAAAACGATCCACCCACCACTCGCCGGATGTCTGACACGTGTCAACAGATGTCACCAACTTAAAAGCTGGCAAGCGCGTGAACATTCACGCGTCTGACAAAACACACGTGCTATACGACACGTGGCACAATCACAGCCACTGAGACACCAAGGGGGCGCGTGACGGCACACGCGCCTGACACAGACGAAAGGTTGGTAACTGCACCCCAACGATGTGACAACCAACAGTCAGCACAACAGACGAGGACCTGACACATCAGCAACCCTCAGGCTTCCACCAGAAGGAACTGATCATTCGACTTCCAGGCGCATTAACTCCAATTTATGAGGGACAAATTGAATGCCAATGATTCAAAATTTATTACAACTACAGACGCGCATTAATCACCAGCAAGCATGCAACTAGACGGCGCAAATTTGACGTAAAACTGAAAAAGACGTTCCTCGCCCAGCTCCTTAACAGGTCATGGCGGAACATGTCTTCCTCAGCGCAAATTTGACGTAAAACCAAAAAAGACGTTCCCCGCCCAACTCCTTCACAGATCAAGGCGGAACACGTCCACATCACCAAGTCCCAAGAGCATACAGAAGCAGATGAGCTTTCATCCGCGACTCAATATTTTGAGTCTAGCGCTCCACCTACTCCTCATCAGAGAGCAGGAGAAGCCCTAGACTAGGGGGACTTGAAGGGATAGGGAGCCTAATCCAAGTGGAGGAGGCGCCCCTATCCCCATAAGACAGGATCCTCGCGCCAGACTATGGCACAAGGATCCATTCGCGCGCTGCCAACAAAGTATGCAGAGCAGCGCGCAAGGATAACAGCTGATAAGCAACAAGCAACACCTGATAAGCGCGTGCAACCACGCGTGGAATCTTCCCTCATCACCTTTTGTACGAGGTATAGAAGATAACAAAAGGAAGATTCACAAGGATCTCTAGCAGAGTACGCGCCAATGAGAAAGCGACAGGTGGCAAGAGTGGTCCAACCACCACTGACAAGGACGGCGACATGACTGTAGCCACGCTCCGACCATGCCATCATCTACAGTGACAGCAGACATCCCCTGCTGATGTCAGAGGCATGGTCAACGACTGTAGCAAGGACAGGGGCGACGTCCGCCAATCAAAACTCGCCACGTGTCCGCCTCGAGCAGCAGCCATGCTGCAGAATGACATCATCCACAGTAACCTGGTTTTCCCGCCATTTCTATGGAAGGCTTGGACTTGGGCTCTGACCAGGCCCAAATAAGGATCACTTCTCGTGGGCTCCTCAGCTAAGCCCACGAGCTCTCCTATAAATAGAAGAAGATATCTCCTTGCAAAGCATCCAAAAATACTCGTTGTAACTTAGCATTACTCTCTTGTAACTCTCTATACTTGATCATTAATAATATTCCGGCTAGTTACAATGGACGTAGGTCACTCTTTGACCGAACCACTTATATCTTGTGTCCTTATTCACGTAATCACACACACACTCACACTCTTTATTCGCACCCGGGTTTATCCTAGAGGTTTGGGTAAAGGATTACTCTTGACGAACGTAAGCATTAACCACACGGTGATTAGTAATAACCATCGTGATACTTATTGTTTCTTCAGAAACATATAAAGGGAACAAAATTTGGAGTTGTGGTTTTATTGCTGAGTCAGAACTACAGAAGCAGCAGCTAGACTCTTTGAGGTTCAATGTTATACATCTGCATACGTTAATAATAAGTTCTAACTTTTCAATCTAGCAGACTTCTTCTTCAATCTTTTGCTTGTACAAGTTTGCTCACCAACACTTACATTACCACAATCTTCAACACTTCTTTTTCCATTGGGACTTATAGCAGTATCCATAATGGCATCAACACATACAACATCCTTCAAACAAATCACGAAACAGCTAATAAAACGTTACATAACAATACAAGCTGTAGAAACAACTTAGACATACTTGCACAAAGGCATAAATACTTTAGCAGTAACTTGAGACCCAAAAGATTCTGAAAGGTTAACAGATTTGTTTTCACAAACTTTCTGAGTGACCTAAAAAGTGCTCATATACAAATAAACATAACAGATTTGAACATCTACTAAAAATAAATGCTTATTACAAAATAATTAGAATAAATACCTCGCCAGAATTATCCTGTACATTCTCATGTCCGTCGACCAACTCTTCAATTATAACAGGATCATCATAAATCTTGACCACAGTGTACACAAGGTACTCATTTGTAAGATTGTAATTAGAAACATCAATCTTAAAAGCGAGTTTCTTTTCAACAATTCGGGACAACTCATGCGGCAAACTTTTTGTGTCGCTTTCCTTCAATTGCCTTTCCCTAATATCACATGCAGCAGCTCCAATGAGCCTCATGGCATCTTTATCGAACATCACAAATGATACACTACTGGATTCATCTTGAACCCTTATCTGCAACTTGAACAAAAAACAAATAAAACATAATTTATCTAAAAAACCTACATGAAGTGAATTGAAAAATCTGAAACAAAAAACGTGTATACATCTACTGCTTTACATACTTTGTGGTAATGGAAGTACATTCATACTGGCATTTTCGACAAACCAACGCAGTAGCAGGCAATTTGAGAATTGCTTCAAACACTTCTTCAACATTTTGCAAATACTCTGATTTACTTAAAACTTTCTTGTTACACTTGCGGCAGGCAGCATAAAACCAACCATAGCTTTCTTCAACACTTTTTATGGTGGGAACCACAACATAAGACATCGGCTGCAAACACAGTATATATATACAACATATACTTTTAAAGAACAGAAACATAAAATAAACTGAAGACATATATAAAAGGTACGTATAAAATATTGAAACCTCTTGAATATCAATGAGTTCATCACACGCTTCTTCTGTGTTCCAACTATTAACGGTTTGAGAAGTACAACCATACTCTTGTTCTTGTTTCAACATCAAACTACATAAATATGGAAAGAATTACATCTCTTAGCTAAAACAAATTAAATGTAAACTTTCCTATAGAAATATAAATAAATAGCACCTCCTCCTTAGGTCAGACACCTCATCTATAACTTGATTGAGAAAGAGGCGAGATCCATACTTATCGGTTTTAAATGTAATTCTTTCTAAAAATTTCACAACACACATATCTTTACTGCCTTCATTTATATTAATATCTTTTTAATATAACAACACTGAAACACAAGTTACCGTTCCAGTCTCTAACCCTTCCATGCTGGATAACAGCCAGTACATGCTCCTCAGTGATGTTGTAAATGAATTCCTTAATCTGTATTGCATAAGAGTTCCACAATGTACATCTTAACATTGTACCTCTACAACAAAACAACAGAACCATATATGTAAAACAAATGCAAAGATCTGATACTATACAAACATTAATTACAGATGATTTATTACATCAATAAATGTGTTCCGCATAAGATTCAAAACAGTCAGTCGTAGATTAATTTCTTCATAACATTTATTACAGAAATTAAATTTGCAACTCTAAACAATGATTGTTTTCAACTATTGAAGCATAAGACACACCTTAAAAATAGAATATTTTTGTTAACTGTCAGGTATGTGAATAGGAGATACAATACTTTTCGCATCAAAACTGTATAACAATTTTAAGGAATCCTTACTCTAAGTCCTGAAGATCAAGATTCATCCGTTTGGTTTCGTTAGGAGCTCGTCCAAACACATCCAAGTTGCCACACCAAATGACGCTTCCAGCAACATCTATAAAAACAAAACACACAATTTTACCAAACATCTGTTAACTTTAAAGGAACACTGTTCAACCAAACTGAATGTTAAAGCTTGTTCTAAAGTAAAAAAATAAAACACAAACCAACGCTCAACAGATTCTTGGCTTTTCCGTTAAGAATGTCGTTAAAAGGTAAAAAGTTGAAACCATACTCAACACCTTCCCAACCCTTAACCTGTTTCACAGTTGTACAACGATAAAAAATGATTTTGAATTGATGCGCTATAACTCTGTAGATGTCCTTGTTGTCACCTACACCGAACTTAGATAAGACAACCACACCATCTTCTTCAAGTTGTCTGTCAAAAAGTTGCATAAAAGGTGCCTTGGCAGAACCTTGAATCTTATCACCCTACATATCGGTTAACAGAAGGTAAAAAACATGCAGAAAAGAACACGTCTTAAAGAATAAGAAAGGAAACAATGTTATAAAGTTTACCTGCTCATCAATGAATATGACCTTCAACTTATAAGCTGTCTTCCACTTTCTTATGACTCGAGCCTTCATGTACCACATGTAGGTGAAAACAAGGTTTCCTTCATTGTCCATTGAAGGCGACATGGTTTTAAAGATATATTTTAAGAGGGAAATTTTAAAATCTTTGTTTAGATTTAGAAAATTTAAAGCTGATATTAGAAATGGCTGAATTCGTTATGTGCTTATATATAAGGAGCTAATGAGGCACGTTTCCCTCCGTCAATTTAAATTTTCCCCCTTAAAAGTCAAAATTTAAGGCCTAAACGGCTGTAGCAGATGTGCATAACATCTGCTGCTTAACGGCAGATCCGATGGTTCTGAACCGTTGTTGAGGACAACAGCGGTGCTTTCTTGTGGCCCACGTTTTTTTCTGAATATTTTAAGGTGATTATTGACGTCACTTTTTGCATCACGCAGGCATTGGTGACTTGTCTCTCCGCTTGACACATCAGCTTTCTGACGTCACTCACGACTCTCCTATTATAGAAAATATAGATAGATAGATATTGAGCCAAACCCAATAGAGTAACATGTATACAAGTATAAATGTAATTGTAATTAATGTGTGTGTATACAATTATATATAAATTAATAATAATTATATCTAGCAGAATCGAGTTGAGCGGACCTTTGCTCGTGCTTGGCTTACTTACAAACCGAACTGAGCAGATCAGCTCATTTACAACTAAGCAGAAAATCAAATGAGCAATTTTTAAGCAAATTCAGAGTGAACGGCGAGAGCGCGGAGCATTTTGAAAAATACTAGTTTAATGTATGTAAATGATAAATGTTTTTACGTTTTCATACGGGAAAAGGGAAAAATCATGGGTTTATTTGAGATGAGCAGAGTGAGGAGTCCAGCAAATCCACAAACAAGATTACAACTTGTAATACAGCTGTCTCAGCTCAACAACACTCCCTCCCTCCTTCCTTTCTACAGATCTGATTCTTCTTCTTCTTCTTCTTCTTATTGTCATTGTCTCAATTACCCATTCAATCGTTGGAGTTATTTAGGGTTTGGGTTTTAGTTTTTATTATTATTATTATAGGGAGGGTGTGATGGTGTTTTGGGAGGGGTACGTAAGCGATGAAGTGATGGGGACGTTTGCTCCCATTGTAGTCTACTGGCTCTACGCTGGCTTCTTCCAGTTGTTACCCCCTTTAGATAACTACCGTCTCCACACTCGAAAGGAACAACTTGTCAAGAACTCCGTCCCTTTGTCTTCTGTCATCAAAGGTGTTCTGCTTCAGCAGTTGGTTCAGGCCCTTGTTGCCCATCTCCTCTTCTTGGTATCATTCTTCACTCATCATCTTTCTTTCTAAAATCCCGATCGCCCCTCTTAAAAGTTCGGTACTAGAAAATAAATAAATATATTTTATTTTATTATATTATATATAGGTTAGTTTTATGTCCTACATACATGTATCAATGGGAATTGAATTTGACACTTAGAGATTATGGTTTCATGGTTAGATGTGTGATGATATTGATTTAGGTGCTAATAAAAATTTTGATAAGTTTTAAGATTCTTAACAAGTTATATGTTGTTTGCATAGATGGATCGTATTGTGTTGTGTTGTGTCCAATCTGTATCAATGGAAATAAGAATTTAACACTTTTTAGTTATTTAGTTTAGAGTTGATTTCTTGGTTTGATGGGTTATGCAATTGATTTTTTGGGGTAATAAGATTTTAGGTTAATGTTAAGATTCTCAAGAAATTATGTATTGTTTGCATAGACACAGACCGTATTATGTGAGACTTGTGTCCTGTATGTTACAATGAGAAAAAGTGCCTCTAAGCTCTCCCTCTATGGTCAACTCTTACATGTTTCTATAATATTTGGGTACATAACTGTTTTGGGACTTGAATACTTGAAAAAATGTGATCTTGTTTGCCTTTAATCTTATGGTGGTATGCTTTTCATGATAATAATTGTGTGTTACTTGAGTGCATTTCTTAACACTTAAGTAACTGTATTGGAATTTTGCTCAAATGGTGTATACGCTACCAGTGGGCGCCCTCCACTAATCGATCCCACAGCCAACATGAGGGAATTTTTCTCAATATTGTTGTAATTTCTCCAAACTTGAAAGTCTACATGCTTGGAACGTTTACTTCTTCTATGTTAGTTGTTCAAAAGATGAAACAAACATGAAAGTCTCACAAAATTCATATTACATCTTCTGTTTCCTAGAACAAATGTCAACTCAATGGAAGTTAGAACAAGAACACGTTTTTAGTTATCTAAAAACAAAATGTTTGTGTAGATATATATATCACGATTCACAACCATCAATGTTATCAATAAGCAGACTTTCTTTTTCCTTTTGTGACGAGGGTAAAATTATTAGGTGATGGAATGTGAATTGATTCTCATTTTTATTCTTACAGAAATTGTTGATGAACTTTAAGGTTGTCACTACTCACTAGTCATTACTTTTCCTTTTCAAAGCTTCCCGTTAAATATATGTTTATTATGATACCAAATATTGTATCTTTAGTGTATTCAAGGTTGAGAAATGTTAGGCAATGCATGTGGTTATGTGATGCAACATCCATTCTTCAAATGTATCTTCATACGCGTTATCTGAATGTTGATATTTATTGGTACCTGAAATTTTTCGTATGTGTTAATCATTTCTACTTTTGAACCTATGAAAAGTTAGGATTTCATATACATCCTTCTCAAAGCTCAAATATTTCATCTACTTTATGTAAGATGGTATTCACTTTATAAAAACACTAAAAGTATTATGTTTACCGGTCGTCCGGTCCCATCAGTTACTTTTAAGTATTTTTTAAAGAATAAACCGGTAGAAAAACAAACAATGTTATTGCTGTAATTGATCTTCCATAATGTTCATTCATTTATTCAATATTCATCGAAACAGTCTGTCAAAAGAAACTGCATTTATTTGGTTTTCTATGGAATGTACAAAAATTAAGATTTTTTAGCCTTAAAGAGGGTATATATTAATATATGATGATTATTTGACATCTTTGTTAATGTTCTGTGTAGGTGACATCAGAGACAGGTTTGGTTGGGACGGAAATCCAGCCATCCCTCCTTGTTCAGATTTTCCAGATCATCGTTGCCATGTTTGTGATGGACACATGGCAATACTTCGTGCATCGTTACATGCACATAAACAAATTTCTTTATCGCCACATTCATTCGCAACATCACAAACTGGTTGTGCCTTATGCAATAGGGGCACTTTATAATCACCCGCTCGAAGGATTACTGCTAGACACAGTTGGTGGGGCCATCTCATTTCTTATTTCAGGAATGACTGCAAGAACCGCTGTTATATTCTTCTGTTTTGCTGTCGTAAAAACCGTTGATGATCATTGTGGACTTTGGTTACCGGGTAATCTTTTTCATATGTTTTTCCAGAACAATACTGCTTATCATGACATCCATCATCAACTCCATGGATTGAAGTACAATTTTTCGCAACCTTTTTTCCCAATCTGGGACAAACTTCTTGGGACCTACATGCCATATGATCTCATAAAAAGACCCGAGGGCGGTTTCGAGGCAAGACTATCCAAAGACTAAGTAAGTCAACTCTGTTCATTACTCCATTGTATTATCCAATCAAAACGTCGGTTGACCAAGGTAACTTGACATTGTTCTTTAATTTATATTTATTTTTAAGGGAATCGTGAATCACAATCAAATGAGTATGCTAGTATAGGTTTTCAAGTTCAAACTCTTTTGACTGTGTTTAGTATTTTTGATTATTCTTTCCTTTGTTCAGTCTATGATTTAATGATTTGTAAGTTGTTATTTTATTGTTTGAGTAGTCTAGAAAATTTGTAAGTGGTGTGCTATTTCTCTGTTTGAAACAAAAGCTCTATTTCTTTAAATGGGAGAAGGCTTTTTGGTAGAATATTAATAGTTATGCACTTGGTTCAAAAAGCTGCATTTGATGCCCAAGGCTTTGAGGAAAATAGATTAGGGGCAAAAAGCGGTGCCTCATTTAGTTTTCAGTTGAAATTAGGGTTTGTGGGAGGATTATATATCCAAAAGTAACTCAAGAGATGAAGAAATTATAAAAGGTTTACATAATAAATTGGTTTATATATGAAAAAGATAAGAAATATCTAGCTTATGGTTGTAAATGAAGCTTATTTGTTTGTGAATAGACGTGCGCCTCACATACATGATTTGTGTGTCTTGCGCCTTGGTGCCTGGGACCAAGACGCCTCGAAGCTAAAGTTTTATGGTTCAAAAACAAATTCAACCCTTGATACATATGACTTGATGCTAGAGGCAACATTATTGATCAATTCAGTAGAAATTTGATATTTATATGTCATGCAATGTTTTAAGGCCTCGCCAAGCTCTACAATTCACTGCCATGCCACAGTCCGGTTCCAAAAACACTTCTTCTCCTTGTCACGTGACTCGTTTGAGTGGAAAATGATACTTAGCATTGACAACATGTCACGTTTCTACGTGAGAAAAACAAAATGATACTTAGCATTTGATATGCTGGAATGGCAAGCAGAGTGTAATGGGCCATTGCAAAAGAACCAAAAATATGGTGCTTGGTTAGTCAATAGTATGGAATCAACTATTATATAAGGCATTTCATTACCTAAAATTCATTATATCCATCTTCCTATTTTTTTTTTCATTCCATTCTCTCTTTCACCCACTTTTAACACCACCACAAAACCCACAAACATTGTCACCACCCACTAAACAGTCAATATTGGAGGGATATCGGTTATCGGACCCTCACCGATATCCGGTGTCAAATAGCGGTGGCAAATGTCAGTACCGATATTATCGATGATATTTGCAAATATGCCATCGATATTTTGATTCTCATATATCGGTTATAGCGCCGCATTTCCAGCTTTTGGTTTTTTATAGGCCAAATTACAATAAAAGCCAATAATAATCATGTTTTTTTAATAAGCCAATAAATTTTAATAGTCCAACTATCTAAAAAACGCTTCCAAAACCTTGAACTAGACAGATTTGTCTCTCCTTCGTCTTCTACCATTCGTCTGTAACTGCCATCAAATCAACAAGTATTATCTATTTTATACTACATTATAAAGGAGGAGACATAAGCAAATATTTCCAAATTGTCCAAAGTTAAGATGATATAGTAAATTTTACCAATTTTCTTCCTGAAATGCCCCTAGAAGATAATCAATGGATATTTTAATTCATAAAATATTCTAACTATTATATTCAAACAACTTTATTATTATTATTATTATTTAAAATAACATAATCTTCATAAACTTATTTGGCACTCTCATGATTTAATAATAAATTTGAATCACGGACAAAAAGTGATTTGGGCCAAAGCAAACCGTCCGGCCCACATCAATAAGTTACTCGTCTTTACCTCATACTTAACCACATGATAGGCCCATTTTGCCATCAATTCCCTCATTACAGTCACCAATGCATCTCGCAACTTCAAAACCTTGCCCATGTGACACCAAAGCATTTGAGAGAGGTATGAAACAAAATTAAGTAATTACTATATTTTATTAAAAAAAACTAAAATTTATATAAAAAATATATATATAAAAAGGTTTCTACACATACAAGTATATACTTATACATCTTTAAAAGATTGTAAGAATCAATAAAAGTCAAACTTTACGTAAAAAAATAATAATTGTGATGCCTTTACATAAAAAATATGCGCATGAATTGGTTCACGAACCCAAACAAAACCGAACCAAACCGGCTGTTCAAACCGGCAAAATCGGGGCCGAACCGAACCAAAACCGGTGTAGACACGAACCGGTTTGGGTTCGGTTCCTAGAAAAAAACCGATCTGTGCATGTCTATAAAGTTCTCAGGTTGGGAGGTCTTATGTGGAATATTTTCAATTAACTTAACTTTCAATTTCACTTTTCGATGCCATTGATAGAAATTTATGATGCATTTGATTAGCAGTTTTATTGCATTACTTTTATTACGTGGAAAAAGTTATGGGTAATGCTTCTTTGCAGGTTGATAATGTGGATCTTATGAAGCTTTCTTCTCCTCGGCAATCTCTAGATTTGACACTTTCAACATATTAAGTGAGACTATTTGTATAATAATAGTTGCTAAAGAGTCAAACCGCTACTTCCATTTTTATAGGCATGTAGGTTAAATTGCATATAGTATATAGAACGTAGCATGCTATCATGTCTCCTTGTAGACTTTAAAAATTACCCTAATACGAAGTACATGTGCTTACACACACACAAACATACACCTTACATATGGATTCTTTTAATCGCTTTAAGTTTTGAATTATATTTCCGCCATGTATTGTCGACTCCGCCACCGTCACCCACTGCTGTCGTCACCTACCCCCAGCGACGGACATCGCTACCACCCACCACCACCATTGTCGACGTCGCCACCCACCGTTGCCGCCGTCTCTACCCACCGTTGCCGCCGCCTCCACCCACCGTCGTCATCACCTACCCCAACCGCCGCCACCGACCACCTACCCACTGCTGCCATCACCCACTACCCACCCACTGCCGTTGTCACCCGCCACACACCCACTGCCGTCGTCACCCACTGCCACCGTCACTCCACCACATTTCACTACCACCCACACCACCACTCACCACCGATTTTTTCTTCATCTTTTCCTGTCCACCAAACAACATAAAGTAATGATTTATTTTTTCCTACATGGCAATCAGACAAGAAATGGAATGATAATGATGCATTCCATTATTTTGTCTATTCTATTATCTTGTCTATTCCATTTTCTCATTTATTTAATTACCTTATACCAAACAAATATTACCAAATACCAATCTACTATGTGAGCATTACACGTAGCAAACAAATATGTACAATACTTAGCATCATTACATATCAAGAATTACTTACATGTATGTAACAAAACAAAATATATTTTTCTGTTTGTAAACTGATATATAGGTGGATTGTGCTTAATCTTTCAAAATATTGAACAGTTTTTTAGACTAAAATTAGCGAGATGGTGATATTGAACATTTGCTTTTTTCTTTTCAAAATTTACAAAATGGGAAGTTGTAACACGATTGGTTTACACTAACATATGTTTAAAAACAAAAAAAAAATCGTTAAATCTAGGCAAATTGTATTTTGATAATCTCACCTTTTTAAAGTTGACTGTTAGTAATCCAAACTGAGTTATTCTTTGTACAGGTCCCACCTTTTCAATATTTTTTTCACGATGGTTCTCCATTAACTCCCGTTACCGCCGTTTTTTATGATGCGACGGCTGACTTCGACGATGGCGTGAATATTTTGCTGATATGGAAATGACTTAGACGATGATTTCCAAGTACAAAAGTCACAGTCCAAGAATACCCCACAAGGATTCCCATAGGACAAATCATGGTCTTCACAAACAAGTTACAAGTTTTCACAAACAATTCACGGGATTTTTCCCGAACAAAAATACATGAACAATTTACAATAAGTCACAAAACCTGTGAACTCACCAACTTTATGTTGACAAAATCTTTTATGCATGTTTTTCAGGTAATATATTTTCATGAGTGTAACTTGGGATTCAAGCATGCGTTACACGACACCACTTTTACGGGGATTTTTCTTTGAACATTCAAGTCTTATAAAGTTTGGATGTAAAATCCTTAGATTTCCAAAAACAATGAATTTCTCGAATTGTAACTTTTGACAAGCTGAAATCCATGCTTATGTTTTATTTAGTTGTTGCTTGAATCTTGTGCTTGAAAACCTTTTGAGTTACATCCTGTGTTTCCGCCTTGGCGGGGTGTGACACCATAGTACTGTTCATTGATATGACACGCACAAACGGTTAATTATTTTGACAAGTCATAGATACACACAACTAACATAAAGCAAACTCACATGAGAACTACATTTAGTGAAAGAATTTCATTTAGACATAGTGTACATGAGTAGCCCCAAAAGAGTAAAACATGAAAAAGGGGAATGATATACTCACAGTTTTGCTAAGTGCGATAAATCCAAACAAAACTCGTCACAAGATAAACTTGGGAATTCCAAAGAATTCAACCTATACGTATAAGAATACTAATAAGGGAAAATGACTTAAAAGTCTAAGACATCTAGAAACTAAGACATTAGGGTTTGCTATGCTTATGTAGGGAAGATGAAGTTTTATGATAACTCGAATTTTAATAATGATTTTGAATAAAATATATGAAGATTTAAGATCAAATATGGGACTAAGAAAATATAAACACTTATGTTTTCCACACTTAGAAATATTTCTGTTTTATATAATAAAAATATTCATTAATCAGATTTTGTAATTTATATTTAATTAAAAAATTTATTATGACTATGTAAGACTCGAATTTTTTTTGTGTTTGTTTTGAAACATATGGATAATACATAAACACCCATTATATATACATACCCATATCGTCTTGTCCAACAACCTACCAACAACCTTGGCGACACTAGTTAAATTTACAAAAGACAACGCCCAAGTTAGCTACCATGTGAATCTTTGACCCATATTCAAAATCATGTACAAAACATTAACAACTTGTTTAAAAGACTCAAAGATCCTATTACTACCATGGTACCCAAACCCAAAAAGTACTTGAGCGTGCATGATTCGACCTCCCTTGAGACTTGATCTTCACTCGTGAGCTTTACCTATTAACAATTCAAACAAAACAAACATTTAGGATGCTAAAACAATATCATCATTTGTCCAAGGAAACCAAGCAATCCATGGAACCATGATAAATCCTTACTTCTACCATTTGACCCGTTAAGGGTACCTCTACCACATTGACCCGTTAAGGGTACTTCTACCGTTTTGACCCGTTAAGGGTACTTCTACCATATTGACCCATTAAGGGTGTTTCTACCATATTGACCCATTAAGGGTGCTTCTACCATTTTAAACCACTCTACTATTTTTCACCCTTGTGTAGTCACAAAGGTACTTCATACTACATTCATTCCATCAGGTTCAACCACAACAAGTACATACATAACAATTATGACCAATATATTCATTAAACTAAATAGTTGGTAGTAACCAACTTACCTTTGTCGTGTGCACCTTGCTCCTTGTGACCACTTGAACCTTCAACTTTCACACCTACATAGTGAAGAAATTCCACACTTTAGCTTTTCATACTTTACCCATTACCATTCTTGGTTCAAGGTGAATAAACTAACGTAATCTCATAGTTACAACCTCTACCATCATATTTATTATGCATTTCTCACAATTTCACCTATTCTAAAGTGCTAGGCATTTTATCATACAATTGGTGTGCATTTCCATACATTCAAGTGATCATACCATTCTATGATTCAACATCTCCCATTCTTATACTATCATTTAGAATCTACCTTCCTAATCAACAACATTACATAATCAATAGAGTTTCCTTGGTGTTGGGGTCCTGTTTGAATTTTAAAAAGTCAACAGGAGACCTTCATTCCAACACCCACTTAACAATTTCTCAATTCTGCCCTAACACAAACAATTTAACGTACAATCTCTTAAATTTTACACTACTACACATAGTAATCATGTTTTCCCAAACCACAAGAATTAATTATCACAACATGGTCATGAAATCCTACCATACTACTTCCAAACCTTACTAAAACTAGTTCTACAACTTACCAAGAAGATTAATACTACTAGATAGCTATGAATTCATGAACATGCAGGGAATTAAGGGTGTTTTCTTGCTTCAATTTCCAGCTTTGGAGAGCCAACTTGGAGAGCTCTCTTCGTCACCCTTCCCCTCTCTCTCTCTCTCTGCGTTTCTTTTCTTTTTCCAAGTATCCCCCATTTTTCCCTTCTAACCCCTTAATTATTTACCACTTCAAATCCTTCTAAAACCACCCCTCAAGATGGGTGTTTGCTTATGTTTAACCCCTCCCTATTATCAATTAAGTTTCCACCATTTTGCCCAAGTAGTTAACTTGGTAAATTTTATATTTGTTAAATGTACAACTACCAATGCACTACTTACAACTAGGGGTACAAACATATACATACATATATATATTCCCGCATACATACATACTCATACATACTCATACCTACATATATTAATTTCTCTCGTATCATTACTTAAACGTTTTTGGGGTGTTACAAGTCTACCCCCCTTAAAGTGGTTTCGACCCCGAAACCTGGATACGTACCGAATAGAGTCGGATAGTGTTTCCGCATTTCTTCCTCGGATTCCCACGTAAGATCCGAACCCTTCCGATGTTGTCATTGAACCAAAACTTGGTTTATGGTCTTATTTCGCAACTGCTTCACCTTGAAATCTCTTATAGCCACCGGTTTTTCTACATAATTCAATTTGTCGTCTACCTCTATGTCTTCAAGAGGCACGTACGCGGTTTCATCCGCGAGACACTACGGTAACTGGGACAAATGAAAGGTGTCATGGATCCCACTCAAGGATGACGGTAGCTCCAACCGGTAAGCCACTTGCCCGACCCGTGCCAAAATTTTGAATGGTCCTATATAACGCGGGCCTAACTTCCCGCGTTTGCGAAATCTGATGATGCCCTTCCAAGGGAAGACTTTTATTAACACAAAATCTCCCACTTGAAATTCGATCGGGCGTCTTCTACGATCCGCATAAGCCTTATATCGGTCTTGGGCAGCTTGAATTCTAGCCCGTATTAGGCTAATTTTCTCGTTAGTGAGGGCCACTAAATCACTTGGAGCCAACTCTCGCTGACCCACTTCTCCCCAACAAACCGGGGTTCTACATTTCCTTCCATATAACATCTCAAATGGTGCCATTTGGATGCTACTGTGATAACTGTTATTATAAGAGAATTCCACTAATGGTAAGTGTTCATCCCAACTTCCCCAAAATCTAAAACACATGCCCTTAACATATCTATGAGGGTCTGAATGGTCCTTTCGGTTTGCCCGTCAGTTTGAGGGTGGTAGGCGGTACTAACTAACAACTTTGTACCCATTTCTTCTTGAAACCTCCTCCAATACCGGGATGTGAATCGGGTATCCCGATCCGACACGATGGTCACGGGTACACCGTGCCGGGATACAATCTCATTCATATAAACTTCCGCCATCCGTTCGGAGGTGTAGGCCTCCCTAATAGCCAAAAAGTGTGCGCTTTTTGTGATCCGGTCTACCACTACCCAGATTGCATCATAACCCTTCCTTGTCTTTGGCAATTTTGTCACAAGATCCATGGTTATCTCCTCCCACTTCCACACCGGTACCTCAAGTGATTGTAGCTTCCCATAAGGTTTTTGGTGTTCGGCTTTGACTTGTGAACAGATCAAACATTTCTCCCCATATTTGGCGATGTCACGCTTCATTCCCGGCCACCAATAGTCTCTCTTTAGATCCCGATACATCTTGGTCGCCCCCGGGTGGATTGAGAACCGGGACTTGTGGGCTTTGTCAAGTAGTGAAACCTTGACTTCACATGTCAAAGGAACCCATACCCGCCCATACCGGGTCTTCATCCCATCCGCATTTTCTTCCAACTTGTCTATCATTCCTTTCATTCTTATCTTCTTCGGGTCATTGGCTTGCAAAGCCTTGACTTGGGCCTTTCGTATCTCACCCAAAATGGTAGGTGTAATTACTACACCCAAGGCCTTAACTTGAATCGGGGGTGGGTATTCCTTCCGACTCAGAGCATCGGCTACCACATTGGCCTTACCCGGGTGGTACACGATATCACAATCATAATCTTTGATCAATTCTAGCTACCTACGTTGTCTTATGTTGAGATCTTTTTGTTCGAAGAAATACTTGAGGCTTTTGTGATTGGAATATATGGTACATTTTGTCCCATACAGATAATGCCTCCAGATTTTCAACACGAACACTACGGCCCCAAATTCCAAATCGTGGGTTGGGTAATTACATTCATGGGGTTTGAGTTACCTTGATGCGTAGGTGATGACTTTCCCCCGTTGCATCAAGACACACCCCAACCCTTGATGGGAGGCATACGTATAAACCACAAAGTCATCCGACCCTTCTGGAAAGGTCAGAACCGGCGAACTAGACAACTTCTCTTTCAACACTTGGAAGGCTATTTCTTGGTCTTCGCCCCAAACGAACTTTTCATTCTTCCTTGTCATCAGTGTCAGAGGTAGTGCTACCTTTGAAAAATCTTGGATGAATCTTCTATAATAACTGGCTAGGCCCAGAAAACTTCGAATTTCACTCAGGTTCTTGGGAGGAACCCATTCCACCACCACCTTTACTTTCAAAGGGTCGGCAGAAATGCCCCTTTCATTCACTACGTGTCCCAAAAACTGGACTTCCCTCAACCAAAAGGCACACTTAGAAAATTTAGCATAAAGCTTTTCCTTTCTAAGCGTCTCAAGGACTTCCCGTAGGTGATCCGCGTGATCCGATTCACTTCGGGAGTAAATCAAAAAGTCGTCTATAAAGACTATCACGAAACGATCCAACATTGAACGACATATCCGATTCATTAAATCCATGAATCCGGCCGAAGCATTCATCAACCCGAAGGACATTACTAGGAGCTCGTAATGCCCATACCGAGTTCTAAACGCCGTTTTGGCCACATCTTCTTCCCTTACCTTCAACTGATGGTACCCGGAACGAAGGTCAATCTTTGAGAACCAACTCGCCCCTTGAAGTTGATCAAATAGATCATCAATACGGGGTAAGGGGTATGGGTTCTTTATCGTTAGTTTATTCAACTCCCGGTAGTCTATGCACATCCGCATAAACCCATCCTTGTTTTTCACAAACAATATAGGGGCTCCCCACGGGGACACACTCGGGCGAATGAAGCCCTTATTGAGTAACCCTTGATGTCGTGTCATCCACTCTCGGAGTTCGGTGGGTGCCAACCTATATGGTGTTTTTGCAACAGGTTGAGCCCCAGGCACCAATTCAATTTTGAACTCTACTTCGCGTTCGGGAGGAAGCCCCGGAAGATCGTATAGAAATACATCCCGAAACTCCCTAACAATCGGTACTTCTTCAGTCTCGGGGGTGGTGATGGTGGTATCAACCACGTAGGCCATGAATGCCTTTCCCCCATTACGCACATGCTTCATGGTTTCCACCAAGGTACACAACTTGGCTTCAACATTTCTATCCCCTATAAAACTTACCCGTCGCCCACTAGGTGCGGTAACGTATGTGGTTTTATTTTTGCATTGGAATTCCGCGTGGTGTTTGGCCAACCAATCCATGCCTATCACTACTTGGAATTCCCCCATAGGCATAGGTACCAAGTCTACCCTAAAATCCTCCCCTTCTACCATGAGAGTACAATCTCTACATATGTTGTGTAATAAATAACTCTTACTATCCGCAATTTCTACTTCTAATGGGCTTGACATCTTTTCTATGATAAAGGAGGGGTGGTAGATCACTTTGGTAGACACGAAAGACCTACTTGCTCCCGTATCAAACAGCACATACATAAGAGTATTGTTGACTAGTAACATACCCGATTCCACCTCGGGGTGGTTCTTTGCTTCTCCGGTGGTAATTTGAAACATTCTTCCACGAGCCTTCGAAGCTTCATTCTTCTTTCCCTCTTTCGGTACCTCCTTCTTGAGCTTGGGACAATCCGCCTTGAAGTGTTCGGGTTCATAACAATGATAACACAACTAAACCGGACTAGGGCATTTATAAATGGATGTCCCGCCTTCCCACAATTGTAGCACATCTTTTGTCCCAAACGACATTCCCCCGTATGCGGTTTCCCACACGTGTTATAGTTCGGTACCTCACCCTTCTTAGAATCTTTCTTGCCCTGTTCGTGCCCCTTACCCTTCTCCTGTGACTCCCAAGTCCTTTCAATCTTTCTCTTCTCACCCCTTTGTTCTTGGCGTTTTAATTATGTTTCCCGTTCACGAGCCCAATCGATGAGTTCACCCAATGTGTTGCATTTTGATGCAGTGATAAACTCCCGGTATTCTGCCCTTAACATGGCATGATATTTGTTAATCTTCATCCGTTCCGTTCCCACCAATTCTGGACAAAACTTCACCTTATCAAGGAATATGTTTGTAATCTCATCAATGGTTTCATTCTTCTGGCGGAGGTGTAGAAGCTCTTCCTGAATGCGATCAATAGCAGTTTGAGGGCAATGATGCTTCAGAATGGGATCTTTAAACTCAGCCCATGTCATGGTTTTCACTCATTCTTGCCCCACTTCCTTACTATAACTATCCCACCAATCCTTTGTGCGGAGTCGTAACTGACCCATGGCAAACATTACTTCATCTTCGCCTTCACAATGGCTTCGTGCAAACACCCCTTCCATATCTGAGATCCACCTTAGACATTCGAGTGGATCTATTTCTCCCTTAAACACCGTGGGGTTGCATGACATAAAGTTTCGGTATGTACATCTCTTAACATTCTTGGAGCCGGACGACCCCTCTTCAATCAATTTCTTCAGTTCATCAAACCTACTCGTCATCATTCCCCCCATTACCCCCATTACATTTGTTTCCACTTCTTGTGTTATCTTGGCAAGGTTAACAGTCCACGCCTTATCCATCTCCGTGGCAATCAACTCTTTTATCCTTTCTTGGTACTCATGCTCCCTAGCGGAGTTATCACCTTCTTCCACCATGATTCTGAAACATTAACAATCATTTAACATGTATTCCATACCATAGTATTTCTATCATTATCCATACTTTCTAAAATTTCTACTCCCAATACTTGGGTCACCACACTTTCTACCAATTTCATACTAGGAGGGTAGTTCCATATACTTTATCATACCCTTAATACATTCCCACATAAAGATATGATAACAACCGATGCAGAAAATAAATAACAAACAATTTTTTTTAAGGTCTACCGTAAGCTACTCTGGCTACCGTAGTTTACGGTAGCTTCAATGCACAAAACCCACCGTAAGGCAGTGGGTTTCCACCGTCAGGTTCCTGATGGCTACCGTAGCTTACGGTAGCCACCGTAAGCTACGGTGGCCCCTGTGTAAATTTTTTTCCACCTTTCTACCTTACAACCCTTTTTGGCCATTCTTTATCAAAAATTTCCAACACCTTAGGATATCATTCACTAACTCTCCCACCCATCATTCCCACACATACCTTGATCAAGTCTCGAATCGAATGCATGCCCCCACGAGCTTCCGATTTGAGTTCAAGTACCTAATGTGCTTGATTCGCTCAAACCTTGGCTCTGATACCAACTTGTAAGACTCGAATTTTTTTTTTTTGTTTTTAAACATATGGATAATACATAAACACCCATTATATATACATACCCATATCATCTTGTCCAACAACATACCAACAACCTTGGCGACACTAGTTAAATTTACAAAAGACAACACCCAAGTTAGCTACCATGTGAATCTTTGACCCATATTCAAAATCATATACAAAACATTAACAACTTGTTTAAAAGACTCAAAGATCCTATTACTACCATGGTACCCAACCCCAAAAGTACTTGAGCGTGCATGATTCGACCTCCCTTGAGACTTAATCTTCACTCGTGAGCTTTACCTATTAACATTTCAAACAAAGCAAACATTTAGTATGCTAAATGAATATCATCATTTGTCCAAGGAAACCAAGCAATCCATGGAACCATGATAAATCCTTACTTCTACAATTTGACCAGTTAAGGGTACGTCTATAACATTGACCCGTTAAGGGTACTTCTACCGTTTTGACCCGTTAAGGGTACTTCTACCATATTGACCCATTAAGGGTGCTTCTACAATATTGACCCATTAAGGTTGCTTCTACCATTTTAAACCACTCTACTAATTTGCACCCTTGTGTAGTCACAAAAGTTCTTCATACTACATTCATTCCATCAAGTTCAACCACAACAAGTACATACATAACTGTTGATGCACTTTCTGTGGACGTCACTGTCGAATAGACTAGGGTTGAGTCTGGGTATAGTATTACATGAGATTGTGGTGATCCATAAGGGCATTTTATGGATCTGACGCATTTGTAAAATATAGGACAAAACACATGTTTACATTCGACCTAAACACTAATGGGCGAATGTGGAAGTTTTCCACATTCGACCAACACAAATGGGCGAATGTGGAAATACTCCACATTCGACCATCATAAAGGGGCGAACGTGGAACTGGTGTTTTGGACTATAAATAGCAATCTCATGTGTTATTGTTCATTTGGTGATTTGAGCTTGTACTTTGAATGCTCTCAAGGGGGAGGTCATGCCCGACCTCCCCCGGCCACGAGATTGATGTTTATCCTACTGATGACAGTGTCTGTAACCGTTTCTGTAGTAATACGAATCTGTGATGACGTTGTTATCGTATGTTTCTGTCTCGTCTCGAACATCCCGTCTGAAACGAGTTGTTTACGCGTAATCGATCCGCGAGTTCGGTCCGTAACCGGATTCTCAATAACAATTATGACCAATATATTCATTAAACTAAATAGTTGGTAGTAACCAACTTACCTTTGTCGTGTGCATCTTGCTCCTTGTGACCACTTGAACCTTCAACTTTCACACCTACATAGTGAAGGAATTCCACACTTCAGCTTTTCATACTTTACCCATTACCATTCTTGGTTCAAGGTGAATAATCTAACATAATCTCATAGTTACAACCTCTACCATCATATTTATCATGCATTTCTCACAATTTCACCTAATCTAAAGTGCTAGGCATTTTATCATACAACTGATGTGCATTTCCATACATTCAAGTGATCATACCCTTCTATGATGCAACATCTCCCATTCTTATACTAGCATTTAGAATCTACCTTCTTAATCAACAACATTACATAATCAATAGAGTTTTCTTGGTGTTGGGGGTCCTGTTTGACTTTTAAAAAGTCAACAGGAGACCTTCATTCCAATACCCATTTAACAATTTCTCATTTCTGCCCTAACACAAACAATTTAACATACAATCTCTTAAATTTTACACTACTACACATAGTAATCATGTTTTCCCAAACCACAAGAATTAATTATCACAACATGATCATGAAATCCTACCATACTACTTCCAAACCTTACTAAAACTAGTTCTACAACTTACAAGAAGATTAATACTACTAGATAACTATGAATTCATGAACATGCAGGGAATTAAGGGTGTTTTCTTACTATAATTTCCAGCTTTGGAGAGCCAACTTGGAGAGCTCTCTTGGTCACCCTTCCCCCCTCTCTCTCTCTCTACGTTTCTTTTCTTTTTTCCAAGTATCCCCCATTTTTCCATTCTAACCCTTAATTATTTACCACTTCAAATCCTTCTAAAACTACCCCTCAAGATGGGTGTTTGCTCATGTTTAACCCCTCCCTATTATCAATTAAGTTTCCACCATTTTGCCCAAGTAATTAACTTGGTAAATTTTATATTTGTTAAATGTACAACTACCAATGCACTACTTACAACTAGGGGTACAAACATATACATACATATATATATTCACGCATACATACATACTCATACCTACATATATTAATTTCTACCAAATCATTACTTAAACGTTTTTGGGGTGTTACAGACTAATTAAATATTAATAAGCTAGAAATACAAGATATGGTCCAAAAATAATGTTTTTATGAAAAATGATTATTTTCGGATGTAAAATAGTGAAAATAATTTTTCCATAATTTTTCTCTATTTATTTGCATTTAGAACAGATTTAATGAAATTAAATAGTATTTTAATGATTCAAAAATGGTAAAAAAAAAAAAGCAAAAATGACTATTTTCTGAGAATTTTTTTTCAGTTACCATACTTAGAAATAATTTTCCAGAAATTTTGAGGTCAAAATCATTAAAAACAAATTTTTTTATCAATTAAATATGATTAAAATAATTTAAATTAATAAAATTATGAAAATAAGATATTTTCCACAAACCAAAAATATGATAATTTTCGATGAGGTGTCAAGATACTTCACCTAAAATTTCATGATTTTTGGAGCAAAAATAAATTTTGTATGAATATTATAAGATTAATGTATATACATATATAAATATATAAATAAATACATAAATAAATAAAGTATTAGACCGCGGATGACAAGGATGGAACCTGGGTTTTTGCTGTAACAAACAGACACACAACCACTACACTACAAGTCTTTTTAGTTGTAAATCTGAAAACATATTATATTTATATATATACATTAACTTCATGTTCTTCCCGAAACACATACCCTAACCTCAGAATTTCTACAATTCTCAATTCGATTAAGATAACCTCCGATTTCATAGGTCTTTTGAAGAGGGATACCTAAAAAAACGGCATAAAAGAATTAGACTTACAAGTACGAATAAAGATCCAAAAAGAAGCTTCAAAACCGAACATAATATCACGAATTGGAGAGTGTTCAGCTACGATTTGAGACGATTTTTAGTTGGTTTGAAATGTGAATGAGTGCATAAAACAAATGGTGTACTTATCTTATATAATGATCAACTCGAAACGACACTTTGATTCTAAAATAAAGTCCGGTTTTTAATCGTTTTAACCGAATTTAAAGCATCATTTACCATGTTCTAATAACCGATATAATGCTAGGAAGCTGAAGGGAAACAGTGGAGAAACGCATGGGACTTGGCAAAAGTTGATAAAACGCATTAAAAATGGATTTAAACCATCGCTGGAGTAAACTTCGGCCAGTTACTCGCTGGAAATGGGTTCAGAAAGAAAAAAAAAATATAATAATTTCAAAACTTTCAGATTTTGACATAATCAACCCCTCAAGTTTATGGTTTGTAGAGAATTACTTTAAACTTTATATTTTCATAACAATCTAAACCAATCTTTATAACTTTTATAGAAATTTGATAAATAACGAATTAAATAATGCTAGAGATTATATTACCGCATCAAATTAAAAGATACAAGGACTAAAAATGCAAATACAACCGAGTTCAAGGACTAGAATTGACAACTTTCTAAAATTTGAGGATGTAGGTTGTCACAGTCTCCCCTACTTTAGAAAATTTTGTCCCGAAATTTCTTTCATGCGGAGGTTTCTATGAAACAAAATATGTTGTAAAAGTCAAGTAGGTTTTAAAAATTGCATCAGTCATGATTTGACAAAATTTAAAGTAGCTGTTTAATTATTATCCAAAGAAAAAGTTTCAAAATCTTTGACAGTTGACCCGAGGTTAGGAAGTTGAGAGTTTACAATGAGAGAAGTTTTAGGAAATTATATAACTGGTGAGGGCAGGGCGTCGATATAGCAGTCTCCCATACTTTAGAGAGTTTCTAACAACAAGATTTAAAATAAACAGTGAGTATGGGAGTATACAGGAACTGGCTTTTTGTAGGTGTGGTCAAAAGATTCCAAGAAGACGAATTGAAGCTTGCGTTGATATAGCAATCTCCCCGCAATATCGTTCGTGCTTATATATAGGTTTTTACCGCAGCTAACCCACCACACTACCGATACATTAGACCCGTACTGATTGTCCACCAATAGCCTAAGTAGATTTACATGCCACCCCCATGTACCTGTAAGCCATAATTACGTTCCGGACCGTAATCACCAGTTTACCTTACACTAGGGTGTTATGTTCTTCCATGACACTAACATATAAGAAAAAATGTGTGCAACCAAAACGTTGTAATAATAGATACTGCGATGAAACAATATGCAAACATGACATGGTTAGAGGTCTTTCCCCTCTCGGGTTCACCATTTAACCGTAATGAGAATAATATGTAAGTATAAGACACAGTTAGTGGTCCTTCCCCTTTCGGGTTCGCCATTAACCGGTAAATTTCCGTTCACCTCATTGGGCTCTAAACACCCCTCGTGATAACTCTGAGGATTTCACTGTTCCCCTCGAGTTGGAGGAGTACTATGACCCGAGTAGTACGTGGGCACTGGCTTATATCTCATACGAGTTATCGACTGGTATGTTCATTACCCAGTGTGATGAACAAAGTACTAAAAACGTATAATAGGGTCTTGCTCAAAACAGGAAAATATGCATACAAAATATGCATTCAAAATATACGTTCAAAGTATGCGTTCATGAAAAGTATATAACTATAGCATCAAATTTCGATTCGAAAGAACAATATAGCATAAATCGAGCAAATCGTAGTTACATAAAACAAGAGTAAATGAGTTGAACAAAGTTCAAAATCAGTGATGTGAATATAACTGCTAATAAGTAGCGGGAGAAAACCGCAAATAATGTGTGAAAATAACCACCAATAAAATTAATGCGAGAACAACCGAGAATAAAAATGGCGCAAGAATAAAATAATAAAATTTACTGCAAATGAGGGTGCGCAGAACAGGCGTATAGCCTACTGGCATGCGGATTAAAGTTTAGTAATCTTACATATACACACTAAATGGTAGCAACACCCTTATGGAGATATGTCCAGCTATTTTGTTAAACCAAAAGTTTTGCGATTGCAAGTACAAGTGTGAAAGATAAATTTTCGTTTATAAAACATAGATTACTCGAACTTTGCGATATAGTAAAAAAAATTAGTAGTGCAGCATGAGAATAAATTTTTAAAGATCGAAGAATGTTTTTAGAATTAAAACAAGTTCGCATAAAAGGACTTTGCAGGTACACATTTTTCATGTGTTTACGAGAAGTCGAGTTAAAAATCGTTATAAGGCATACTAATAGTCTCAAGTTTCCTCATTTTCTTTTCACGAAAACATGCATCGCATTTGTTATATGAAAATCAGAAGGTTTACATTTGACTTTTAAATATGCAAAACAAGTTATAAAACGCAATAGAAAACAATTTCATGAATTATAAATCAAATGTGCTTTCAAAAGACCACTGTTTAAAAAAATGACATGGATAAGAATAACCAACGTATATAACACGAATAGATTTCCAAATATTTAAAAAAATTCAAGGCTTCGAAATAACGTGAATGGGAAAAGCTTAAAAATATAACTTTTCTGAAAATAGACTTTAAGTTTTAAAAGGATGGTCGAGTCACTACGAAGGAAATGCTAAGGGTTTTGAATAATGTGTAGGGTTCGTGCTTCAACTATCAGCTAGTAACCTAGCTTCAAAACCCAAATCAATGTTGAAAGTTCACGGCGCACAAATTTCTCATGATGCGTTGATTGAGTAAATCGACTCGGTATTTTTGATAATATGGTAGAAATGGAGAATCTGGTTTGGTTTAGGTTGATTCTCTTTGATAATGTTTAGGAAAGTGTGGGTAGGGTATGTATGAGGTTGAGTATGATCCCGGATGCCTTGAAAATTTTGAGAAATAGGATTTTTCTGTATTTAAACATTTCTTTATCTTGTAAGTTAAAATTTCATTAAAGTTGAAAATTTTCAATTGTTATGAAATGTTTGAGAAAATCTAAGTGTTACTCATTAGGATTGGGTAAACTTGAAACCTTTAATTGTCAAACTTTTACGAAATTTATACATTGAAAGACCGTTTGTTTGCAAGGATCGTTAATGCATCTATTTGGGCTCATAATGGGCTATTTGTTTTCAAGGCACAAGGTGTATACCAAGTGTGTACTAATTCAATGAATAGGCTTCTCCAGAACCGGGTCTTTGGGTTTGGTGCCCTTGTGAACGCAACAAAGGAAATAGTTTGATGAGTCAAATGTTTTAGAGAGTAGTTTATTGGTGTATATCGGGTAGATAGGCATTTATGTATGAGTTTGGTCTGACCAAGAGGAGCTAACTAATGGTAGTTGGCTATGTCTTAGGAGACCGGGTGTAGCCATATAGGTAAATTAGTATTGGGTAAATGAAGATATATTGTGTTTAGAGTATTGTGGATGCACAAGTTGATACAAAAGGTCAGAGTTTAGGGATATATTGTTGCATCGATCAAATGAGTTTATAACATGATGATATAAAACTGGTTGATTAATAAGTTTGAGAAA
The DNA here is from genome assembly GCA_032199755.1 of Ambrosia artemisiifolia. Classification (NCBI taxonomy): domain Eukaryota; kingdom Viridiplantae; phylum Streptophyta; class Magnoliopsida; order Asterales; family Asteraceae; genus Ambrosia; species Ambrosia artemisiifolia. The sequence goes on along the minus strand of CM063526.1, from coordinate 2,096,983 downwards.
CCATATTCATTTTTTTACTGTGTGATGACGCAACACTCCCAAAATCAGGATGTGGTCGAAGTTAAACATAAGGTTTAAAATCTTTTATTCACAGGTATAGATGTTTTAACTCAAGAGAGAAATGTCTTATAGTGTAAAAGTCACAAAACATAAATGAAATAATGTAAATTTTAATGCGATATTATAGTGTACAAAAGTTTTATTAATGATGATGAAGAATCCAAAAGTGAATGATTAATGAATAATAGCATATGAAACAACAAACGATGAAATTGATACTTCAAATGTTAAACAAGACATAAATATCAATAACATGAGACATTGGGATTGTTTCCATAGGAACTTTGACTAACTCAAGTATTTGAAATTTCATAGTGACTTGTGGGGGCGTGCTTTAGCCTATAAATGAATGCACATCCCAAGAGCTCCCAGGTAGGTTTACGGATCCCTCGTCTGATTGGGATTTATACGAAATTCCAAGCATAAACAGAAAACTCAAGATACAGGCGCTCACCCTTCCAGATTGCACGTGCCCCATCACTAGTGAATTCCAAAACTGTAGCGAGATTTAAAAAAACGAGGTGTAGAAATAGATCCTTGAGATGTGGATTTCACTCCTAACATAAAGATGTACTTCAAAATTGAAAACTACGGTGGGGTGAAACTAGTCACCAAGATAAGGATATCACTCCCAGTGATAACTCAAAAAATTAACATATAAAACAGGCATAAAAAATCTCATAATATGGTACAATTAGGCTTATATTATTGATAATTGGTGCTTAATTCGTTCCTATTTGTATTTCTCAGGAAATTGGAGCTCCAAGATGGAAACAGAGGATTTTCGGGTGAAAACAAGAAAAAAAACTGGAGATTCCTGAAGATACGAGACTTGCAGCATGTTCACTGTATGTTTGAAGACAATCCGGGGGCTTAAACAGTGATAAAAATCAGTCTGGTATTGACCAAGCACGCCCACGTTCACTTGCACGAAGGCCCTGCACGCGAGAAGACAACGCTGCAAACTTGGAGAGCAAGAAAACATACTCAGCAGCATGTGCACGCCCATGCCCATGCCCTTGGCATGACCGTACTGAAGACAAATAGGACAAACAATTCCTGTAATACGGCAACGGAACGTATGTGTGACAGCGAACACGCCCCTGACCACCCTTGACACGGCCATGCTTCACCTGAAGCTCTATAAATAGCAAGCTAAGCCTCACCATTTGATCATCCCATTCCACCTTGACTTGAGCACTTCTTGGGTCGACTTCCAGAGGTCTTGCAGAGATCTTGGGGTCCCTTGGGAGGCCTTAGGGCCCTCCTAACACACCCACCAAGGTTAGGCCTCGTCCTACCTTGATTACTCAAGCATGGGATCGTAGAGTAGTTATGCAATAAAACATCGAGGGTCATGAGGATCATGTTAGATACATATTTATTGAAGATGGAGAGCTTGTCTATGAGAAGCCATGTTCATGTGTTGATCATTTGTTATGGTTATGTCTTTTCATTATTCCCGAACCCGCTTCGATTTGTAGACTTTTATTATTAGTAGTAGTAGTTTACTTTTTAGTTATTTGTTGTGTTATCTTTTTCTAATCCTTGTTTGTTTATCTTTGTGGCAGGTTTGCATGATGATTAACTTAATAACTTAAATTAGTTCAACTTAATTAAAACAACTAGAGGTATAATCAGCTTCTGGTAGCCCCGAGCTAGATCCAAGGCGAGGAAACCGGTAGTGAGATAGATCCTTCAGGCTTCTGATATCCAAACCGGATTCTTAGCAATGGCTTCTGAAGTGGACCAGATCTAAGTGACACATTTCTAGTACTTACCAGATGACTGAATGATCTTCTTGGTAAAGGGAGGATTCCCTACGGGCGCACAAGTGATCATCGGATTGCACACCTTTAGGATTATGTTCCACCTTTATCAAGGGTTTCATTCAGCTCATAATTGATTTTCTTGGCAATGGGCGGATTCCCTAAGGGAGCACCAGTGATATTCGGATTGCACGCCTTTAGGATTATGTTCCACCATTTTTAACGATTTCATTCATCTCGGGAGGTTATGGGTTGGCTTATTAAGTTGTCATTCATTTAACCAACTTTATATTTAATTGATCACTAAATAATAAAAGTGTCACTTAAAAGATAAATAAATTAAGGATTCTATCTCTAGGTATCGTTAGTACAACACCATTAACCAATGGGGATACGAGTCTCCTGAGTAAACTGTAAGAGTGATCCCGCGGTCTTCATGATAGTTAACCTACTTAGGGGATACGCTGTTGGTGAACCTCGGGATTGACCCTAAGGAGAGATCCTTCGGTACGAAACGCGGGAGCTAGGGGGGGCATGGTGTTCCAGGTCAGAAGTTAAGCCTCCAATTCAAGAAAAAGATAAGTTCGAAGACCAGGGACTTGACCATGATTTGAGGAGCCCGCTATATGTGAGGACCTGGCGGAGTGCCTTCGTGTGGGCCCACACTGTGCATTTTACCTAGTAGTAGCTCCACTTCTCTATAAAGGAGTCAGCACTTCAAGATCCCTCTCGTCTTCCTCACATTTAATTAATTTAAATTATGAATTATAATAATAAGCTTAACTGCTTATACGGAGGGCCCCGAGATGTGTATATTAATCTACTTCACTATTTCATCTTTTATTATATAAAACCAAAACCTTTTTCAAAACTATTTTCTTTTAAGAACCCCTCCGTTTTATTTTTTTTTTAAAACCCGATCAGTTGATTGATAAAAGGTTGAGTAAGGGAAAGTGTGTTCTTTTGGAATACGATACTCGGTATTTACCCTAGCAAGCTATACTATGCATGTCAGGTTCTCTGCCTATGTGTTGGTTTTAATTTCTAAAATAATTATCGTTTAGTTTATAAATTTAAAACTTTGTTAATGAGGTTTAGTAAAAATCAGTCGTTTCCCCCAAACCAATGTTTTGGGATTGACACATCAAAGTTTTTGGCACCAGGGAAATTGACATCTTTTTATCACTAAAACTAAACGCATCAAAGTTTTTGGCGCCGTTGCTGGGGAACACAATTGTTTCCAAAGAAATACCCATGTCACTTGACTGGTCGTTTTTTTTTATTTTTTCCTTTTTATTTGCACTTTATTTTTATTTTTATTTGTGGTCTTCTTTATTTTTCCTTTTCATTTTATTTCTGCTTTATTTTCGATGATTGTGGTTGTTTTTAGTTTTTATTTTAGGTTTACTTCCGGATTGGCCACCTTGGAGAATTTCCGTGAAGGAAACCGAGACCACCAATTTCATCAACTTTCATTTTGGAGGGTTTTTGTTTCTTCTTTATTTTCGTTGGAGATCGGTTTGTCATTCTTTGAAGATCGCCAGGTAAGTACGGAAAATGTGGAAAATGAGCCGGGGGGAAGTTTTTCAAAAATTTAAAAGTTAAACTGTTTTCGAACCTAAAATTAGGTTTTAAAAATTATTTTGGAGAAATCCAACTAAAATTTTAAAACCGGACCTTTAAAAACATTTTTAAAATTGAAAAACACGAAAAACAGGAACTTTATTGAGGAGCACGCCCGTGCCACATGATGTGGCATGGCCGTGCCAAACGTGCAGATTAGATTTTTCGGTATTTAAAAAGTCCTTTTGACTTTTCAACCCATTTCCCTCTTCCCCAACTCAAACACCTCGTCGCCACACCCGTAAAATCTCCATTTTCCCACCATTTTATTCCATTCCAGACCCCATTCTTCAATATAAGGTATGTATAATCGACCCTAGCATATTTTAAGTGTTTTATGTCCAGATCTGTCTAGATTCTTGAGTTTTTTAGTAGTTTAGTTTCTTGAAGAAAACCCTAGGTTTCTAGTGTTTTTAGCCCGAATGTTTTCGTGAAACTTTAAGGAAATGATTAGGGTAGTGCTAGGAATGTAATGCGGTTAAAACTTTTGAGAAATTTTGCGAAAAAGTTTTTGAGAAAACTGACAGGTTTGAAAAACTGTCACATCAGTCACGTGCACGACCATGCACAGCAGTGTGTAGGGAGTGCTTGGCTAGAAAAACCGTTAAAAATTCCCCGCGTAACCAGTCTGGCCCAACAGACTGACCACGACCGTGCACCATAGTGTGCAGGGGCGTGCTCGTCAGTTTAAACCACCAGAACCTTTTAAGTTTTGAGATTTAAGTTATTTTTGCAGATTAAAATCAGTTTTAGGGTATTTTAGGCAAAAACCAGTTTAAACAGTTGAACCAGTTAAAACCCGGACTGCAGACTAAGCCACGTGACCATGCTCTTCTGAGCATGGGCGTGCAGCCACATGACCAGAACTGTTTATTTTCTAAGAAATTTTTTAATTTTTCTGAAGCTGAACCGATTATGTTGTGTTTTGCAGGGTTATGCCCAGAATAAAGCGACCAACTTAGCGATCACCATCTTTTTCATCCGGCTCTCACCATTCCCAGCAGTCGAGAGAGTCTACTCCCTTGGATTTACCAGAGACATACACTACCGTATGACTTTGACTGAGTTTCGAGTGAGATTGGGTTTGGGTTTGTATAAGCAGCGGGAGGTTACTGAGCCAGTATTTACAGACAGTCTCCTTTGGTGGCTCGATGGTATGCAACCACAGGACTTCTGGGTCCAGATTTCCGAGGTCCCCTACGACCCTAGGAAGCAAAAGAGATCCAGTTTTCTTGACCCGCGTCACAGGTGGATTTACATGGTTATTGATAGCACACTAGGGGGATAGAAAGGACAGTACTGGGGGAGCTAATGAGATAGAGGTATTTCATATTTTCTGTATCATCGAGGGGCGGCACTGCAATCCCGCCCACTTGTTGGCCGAGTTCTTCACTCGTAGCTGGGGTACCACTCCTGCTAGCTACATCTTTGGGGGCCCTTATATAACTCGCCTCGCCACTTCATTGGGAGTTCTTAGCTCAGAGGCAGTGGCAGGACTGACGGCATTTGACCGGGTCCACCCCCTTGGCATTGATGTGATGAAGAACTCTAGGGTTGTGGATTATTTTGGGAAGAACATGAAGCTTGTGGACAACAAAATGGCATTGTGAGACAAGAGAGCAGCTTTTAAGGCAGCATATGGTGAGAGGGAGCCAGATGAGACGGGATGAGCAGAGTCATCCGCAGCAGCTGCGGCTAGGAGCACCACTAGTCACCAAGATCGACCGTCAGCAGCGAGGAAGTATGTTCCGCACCATCATGGATAGACTTGACACCCTCACCGCTGAGTTCCGGTCATTTCGGGAGGAGTTTACTAGGCACATGACTTCTTACACCGGCTCTACTTCCAGGTCCCACTCCAACCATCGTTCTCGCCGTAGCCGCTCAGTTTGATAATCTCTTTCTTTGCAGGTTTATTGATGACATTTGATGGTTTGTTGACTTGAAACACTACTATATTTATTTTTTATTTTATTGTGGTTGATTATGGATATTTGGATGTTTGTATGGTTTGCATGCTTGGTTCATACTGGACATGTTTCACCCGCTAACGCCTCGGCGTTAGTACTTATCTTAGGACATAGCTTTGTTTTTATTTATCTTTGTTACTTTTATTTTCTTTTCTTTTCTAGTTATTTTAGGATAGGTTAGGGACAGTTTGATATTTTAGAGCCGCCATTTCGACGTCTCTGTTTGGAAGATGCAGGTTTCGCTCACACGCGAGTGGATTCGTTGTTATCAAGGGAGTGTTAGTTTCTATTGCCTTTTTCTCCATTCTGCACTTAAAATTTATACAAAAATTTAATTGTGGGGTGGACCATTGTTGCTGCTTATTTTATTTTATCTTGCAGATCATTTGTCATTGATTGTACCTTATCCAGTACGCTCTTAGCATCTTGATACCCTTAGCATCATTCATGGTCATTTTAGCAGGTGTGTATATTCTGTGAGGCTCGTCCGAGTGATCGCTATTAGGCATTTATTCCGAACAGTTCACATCAAAGGACAGTCAAGATTAGATGATGTTAATAAAACCCAATAGATCCATTTAAATAAAATAAAATAAAGTAGAAAAATAGGTTGCATGGCAAGCAGAAAAAACACCCTTAAAATTATGCTTAAAACCGCTACCTTATCCTACCCTTTTGACCGTGTGAGATTTTTGAGCCTTTTAACGAGCACCACGCTTGCAGTTATATATATTATATATTGCTCGTTACATTTCTTGAGAGATTTCCGACCTTAGTCCGACTCGGTTAGAACTTGTGTGTTTATACATACATATTCTTGTTTAAAATCGTTAATTAAATAAAAGTGATAGAGGAAATTAAATAAAAACCACTTTGAGCCTTAGCCTTTCATTTCTTTACCCAATAAATGAGTCCTGATCATGCGTCACCACAGTAGCTTCAAGACTTTGTCATCACCAAGGGCGTGAAACTGCAAGTTTGAAGAAAAAGCAACACCGTTGATAAAGGAGTGAACAACACAAGACGCCAAGAGGGAGATCTTCTAAAAGAAAGTAATAATATGTAGGGGGGAGCCAAAATAAACAGAGAGTGAAAACCAAAGAGAGAAAATAAAAAAGATAGCCCAAGAAAAATGTTCTTCAAAGCTGAAAATTGGTCTTTGACCGGTGAGACCCTAAAGAACAAGAACTCTGCTCTCTCTTTCTCTCTCCTCGTCTCCTACTCTTAGCTCCCTCTCTCTACTTTGTTTCTGTGATCTCCAATCTATCTCTTGCTTCCCCCTCGCTTTCTCAAGATGCATCCGCTGGACGAACACTTGCTTCGCTGTCTCCACTTTGCTCAGCCACGTCTGCCTCCAGAATTAATACAGATTATCATCAAGAAAACGGCAGATGAAAGAAAATTGTGGAGGAAGATGGAACAAAATCCACCCTTTTGTGGACAATCTAAGAGTGCTGCAAAAAGACGGGCCAAAAGATATGACAAGTGTATGAAGTGTGGCCATTGGTCTCATGAGTGCAAGTGCAGCAACAATTCGACCTACTCGTAGTTTGAGTATACAATGCTGATCCATGAGGGCGCTATTCGATACTGAGCCGAATGTAAAGTCAGATGAAAGATCTCGGGATAAACACCCGACTCCTCTCAGAGATCGCCGCATAAAATGTTGCACAACGTCGCAGCCGCCCTTTTCCACGTCTTGTTGTTTCGTCATCTTATCAGCCATGATGCTCCTTTGTGATTCGGTGACTCATCCTAATTTAAAAAAAAATTGTTTTATCTTTTGCACCCCTACATTACAACCCGAATAAAAGTCCTCTTGATTTATCTTAGTTATTCGGTTTAGTGACGAGGACTTGATTTGCATACAAGCCTATGACTTGAGTCTACCTCGGTATGGACATGAGTGTTCTCCCCCAAAACTCACCCAAATGATAAAACCCGAGTGATGAGTGAACATTGTGAGAAGGTATAGGTTTGAGCATAATCGTACGGGTTATGTATGCGTGTGATGCAATTTTATTTTTCTCATAACATAAATAAATAAATGGATTGAGGGTTTGTTAATTACAGTCTGCCTTAGTTGTACATGTGTCTGATTGTTTGAGGTCAAGCAATAGTCTAAGTGTGGGGTATTGTGATAACTCACAATGTTAGTGCACGATTTGCGACTAATGCTTAAGATTGTGCACAAAAAGATGTTTTGTTGAAAACGGGAGGGGGGGGGGGAACGTGGATATTCTGAAGGGTGAATGTAGAATGTGATGGGCGAATGTAGAGTGAGAGGGACGAATGTGAAGACTGAAGTATATTGTGCTGATTCGTACCATAGTGTTGGGCGAACCTGCACATTCGACCCTTACGGGAGGGCGAATGTGCAGCAGTATATAAGTTTGAAGTTTGTTTTAGATTGTAACTTTTGCCATTTTGAGTCTGTGTTTCAGTCTAGGTTCTCTCTCTAGGGTTTGATCTCTATGAAAGTGTTTTTATTAACATGTAATCCAATGTAAAGATCTTTATCAAGTTAATTAATGAAAATGATGATTGAAAAGGTGAATTTGCGTATTTGATTCTGTAACAACCCGACCCGGTGGGGGCTGGTCGAAATGACAGTTTGGTAACAGACTCACACAACGGAAGCAACGATAACTAATATTTATTTCTTTATACAACTTCTAATCCAAAAATAAAAATACATAACTTAAATAAATAGTCTAATAGCTATGCAAGGACGAATCACGGCGGTCGTTGAAGCAGTTGAGGAGTGTAATCCACTAGTCGTTCATGCTTCTACCTACGCTTATCTCTAATGCTCTAATCCGCAAATCTTAAAGCCGAATCTTCTATCAAAGTCATCTAGCAATCTTCACCTCTAATCCGTATCATATGAACATAATCCGTATGCTCCATAATCATCTGAATGCAGTACCTGAACACATGCTTAAAAGAGTTTGGGTCAGCGATTATGCTGGTGAGTCCGTGTAAGTTGTTAAGTAAATCCAAAACAGTTTGATAGTTCAAAAACAAGTTTACACAGTTCTAAACATGGTGATGTACAAGTATCACACCTCAATCCTAATGCTGAATCTATCTACTCCCATTATGGATTCCCCACGGCAAAATATATGCCGCAACGGTCCGCAGACCTCAGTGGAGGGTTTTCTGGGATTGTAGATGCGTTTTGCGACTAGTGATTGGATAGTTAACATGTGTTAAGTAGGCTGGATTGGGCGAATGAAGAAGAACTGGGCGAAGGTGAATACTGAATGGGCGAAGGTAGATCAAGAATGGACGAATCTGGAACTGGACTACACATGAGATACACATTCGACCATGTAAATGGGCGAATGTGGAAAAGCCTCACATTCGACCATTTACTATGGGCGAATGTGCAGTGCCTATATATAGTTTTTGTGATTTTGTAAGTTTAAGAGAGTCATTAGGTGTGTGTGTTTTAAGGTGTTGTTCCAGAGCAGTTTGAGATAGTGTGTGTGTGATCTAGATTAACTGTTTTGAGATTGTAATCAACTTTATGAATGTGTTAATCTATGAAAAGCATTGAAAATGACTTTGATTGTGTTTTGATTTGAGTTTACATCAGTTTGTTCAAAGCTAGGGTTTCCGCACCTGGTTTTGTAACTTGTATGATCATATAATCCTGTTTTCGTGTCAAATAACATCCTTTACAAAGTGGTATCAGAGCATAGAGGATCATACAACAACAAATTGATAAACTCAGAGCTGATTTGGACATTATTTTGATCAATTCACATCTGTTTTTGCATAAAAATGGTTTTTGAGTGTTTTTGAAAGAATTAGAGTTGATTTTGTGGTTAAAATTCAAAATTCCAAGAATTAAACTTGTTCCAAATCATCTCCGAAGCAAAACCTGATCAAGATCATTCAAATTCACAAACTTTTGAAAATCAGAGATCAAAATAACCGTTTTTCAAAGTGTAGCCGTTTTTCAAATCAGTAAAATGGGCGAACCTGGAACAGTGTGGTCGAAGGTGTAAGTTTTTGGTCGAACCTGAGTGACTTTTTGGGCGAACCTAGGACATTTTGGGCGAACCTAGAAATTTTTTGTTGAATCTTTCACCTTCGGGTCACATTTTTCACATTCAGGAGATCGTGCGGGCGAACCTGGAACTGAAACGGGCGAACCTGGTTTATTTTGGGCGAACGTGAAAAGTGTTAGTGTGTTTTTACTTTCTGGTGAGATTTTACATTCGGGAGAGTATTTCTGGGCGAACCTACTGCAGAAAGGGACGAACCTGACACATTCTGGGCGAACCTAGAGTTAGTTTTTGGAAAATTTTCTAAGTGTTGAATTTCTCGAAGTTCGTGATCATGTGGAATTTTCCGACTACTCCGACACCAGCAACTACACAACCACAACAGCAGGTGATGGACCCATGGACGGTAGCAGCACAGAAGACGAGCACACAGTCTTCGCAGCCGGTTAACTACATGACTCAAAGTGCACCTCCAGCACCACAATCTGACTACTGGGGAGTAGCAGCAGCGGTGGTAAACACTCAAGCTACAAATGCTATTTCCACACTGATTAATGATTTGTCTTCAGGTAGCGGGAATCGGCCACCGAAGCTTATGGAGATTCAAGAATACAATCAGTGGCAGAAAAAGTTCAAGATACATTTGGAAGGCATGGGAGTGGAGGGTGCTGAATCTTGGAACATGATTGCTAAAGGTTACACACCACCAGTTTTGGAGAACACAGGTGAACCAGTGCCATTGGAGAGCATGGCTGAGGATGAGAAAAAGAAGTTTGCTGTGGAGAAGAAGGCGTTTTCCCAATTGACACAGGCAATCACAAATGATCTTTTGCATCAGTTTGGGACTTGCACAACATCTAAGGCACTATGGGAAGCACTTAAAAGAAGGCATGATGGAAATGAGAAGACTAGAGGTCTAAGGATGGAAGAACTGAGAAAGGAGTTTGAGAATTTTTCTTATATTGGAAATGAAACTTTGAAAGAACTAACTCCTAGATATAATCATTTGTTATCTGAATTGTCTAGCTATGGTATACAGATTCCTATGGCAAAGCAGGTGGACAAGTTTGCAGATGCATTACCACCAAACTGGGATCAGCATGTGGAAGTTCTGAAGGAGAAGGATGCTTATCAATACTGGTCTATTCAGGAGTTCATAGAGAAGCTGGAAAACAAAGAATTGGAAGAGAAGAGGAAAGCTAGAAGAGCACAGATTCCTCAGAATCCCAACTTATACTTTGGAGGATCTCCAGTTCCAGCTAGTACATCAAGCTCAGGAGGGCTAGTAGCACCACATGTTGCATGTATATCCAATGTTATGGAATCACCTACCATCAACTATCATCAACAGACATCATCTTTTTCACAACCATCATCACAACAACAATACAATAATTCATACATTCCACCATTCTCCCCAATGCAACAAGCAGCTTTCTATACTGCTAGTCAATCTCAACAACAACCAATGAACCAACCTAACCAACAAACGGTCGTTTTGGAGACATCTAACCTGGGAAATGTGACAGTTGAAGTTGCTCAGCAACACATTGCATTAGTCTCTGCAATGGTCTCATCCTACAATGGATTAGTTGCTAGTCAAATTGGGAATAACAACTTGACCAATGAAGACTACGCACAAATTGACAAGGAAGAGATGGAACTCATTGATATCCAATGGGCCTTTGCGAGCATAATGAGAAGAGCAACAGAATTTATCGAGAAGACAGGTAGAACTGATTTGGGAACTTCTCCTAACACAACCTACGGGTTCAATAAGGAGAAAGTTACTTGTTTTAACTGTGGAGGGAAAGGTCACTTTAAAAGAGAATGCACCCAGCCACCAAAACAAGGCAATAGGAACCCATTCAATGCAAGCTATCAGAATCGTCAACAACAAAACCAAAACCAAGTCTCTTACCAAAACAACAACAACTACCAAAACCGTCAAAACAACTTTAATAACAACCAAAACAGACAACCAAACACACCAAACCAGACACAAAACCAATCACCTAACAATTCAAACCGAACAGTCATCCCAATTACTACACCAAATGAGACACACCAGAATGCCAATCAGAATCAAGCATTGGTAACTCAACAAGATGAGAGGTTTGACTGGTCGAGCATACAGATAGGTGTTGAAGAAATTACTACTGGTGGCAATGTGGCTTGTGTTGCATATCAGGTTGATATTGAAGATTCAGTGATGATGGATGAGAAGGTAGAAACTGGAGTTGAAAGTGATGAGTCTGAGGCTGAGATGGATGTGGAGACTAAACCTGTTAAGGTTAATGCTGAGGTTAATGTTGAAGTTAAAGCTGAAGAGACAAATTCTGGAGTTGTGATTGATACTGTTTCTGATGTTCCTGAGGAGTGTGAATCAGTTTATTCTGATTCAGACAGTGAATCGGATACGGAAGCAAGTGTTAATTCTCTAGATGATGACATAGATCAGTTGCTAGCAGAAGCGGATTTTCTGATGACAAGGAAGTCGTGCATTGCAGATGATGCTTTCACAAAGATTGATTATTCAAGATTCTTTGCAGGAAAGGAAGCTCATTTCGCATTGATGGCCATGACTGATCCGCCAAAACCTGTAAGTTCTGAATGTAGCACTGATGTTACAAGTGATAAATACTGTGGTACATGTGATAGATTGACTGAGGAGAATAAACAACTCCGTGTTCAACGTGATAGTGCTATCATGAACAGTCAATCTACTCGCAAAGAGTTGAATGCTTTCAACAAAGTTTTAGATGGCTACAAAAAGGACATTTCCGACTTGAAAAACACTTTGTCATTAAAACAACTTGCAATTAACAACTATATCAATGAAATTGAAAACACCAAGTTGGAAATGGCCGCCATCAAATGCTTTGCTGAGAAAGTAAACAAAAAGCTGGAAAGCTATAAGCATATTGCTTATGTAGTAGACCACATCATAGATGATCAAACAACCAATTATCGGTCGGTACCATCTCCGGTTCTTTTTGAAAACCATAACTGTCACCAAGTGACACCGGAGAGTTCGGTAAAATCTGACTCAGCATCGGAAAATGAATCTAATACCTCGAGTATTGGTGATCCACATTCCGATGTTAGACCGATTTTGGGTATCAATGATGAGGGTGTTACTGCTGAGAGTGTAGATTCAGACACTGAGAGTGATGACACTGGTTGTAACCAAACTGTTAATGCATGTGAAATTCCAAAAGAAAATCACATCATTACAAATGAACCAGTTTCACCATCTCAGATTGTGATTCCGATGGCAAATGCTCATCGTGAAAAGAAGTCTGAAAAGAATGTTGTGAAGAAAGATCTTGAGAAAAATGTGGTCAAGAAAGATCTTGAAAAGAATGCTAAGAACGAACAATGTGACAAACCTGTCAAGGTGTTCTATCGGATGGAAGGATCCGATAAGATCATCTATGACGAGCCAATCAAAGATGTTAACTATGCTAAAATTGACAAAATATGGCAAGAAAGTACTATTTGGTTCCCAAAACATGAGAGAACAAATGAGATTCCACCAGCTTTATTAAAGAAATTGTATTTGGATGTTCCTCAAGAACCAAAGGTCCATGTCACAGAGTTTGTTCGACCCAAAAACAGAGCTAATGGTTTTAATGAGCCTACTTACTCAAAAGGGCCACTCCCTGAGAGTTTAAGGAAGCAACAGTACAATGATCAATACCCTGTTAGATCATTTGCTCAACCAAATGCTCCGAATGTTTTTGAAGAGTACCGTGCATGCTTTAAGTGTGGGGAACGTGGGCATTTACTTGCTCAGTGTCCATATGTAAGGCATAAAAGGCACGAGGTTGAAGTAAGAAATTCCATGAGAAAACCGATTGATCATTATGTGCCACCACATAGGAGAGTTGTTCCTCAGCAACCACAACTGTTTTATAATCAAAACAATTTTCACCAAATGAGGAACATTCGTCCAATGCAATATGATCGAAGGAATCGGATTGCTATGGAACAATCATGGAGGAAACCTGTGGTGAACACAACAGTTGATAGGCAAAAGGTTCCACCAAAACCGATTGTCAAATCAAATGTTGGACCTAAGTCTGTTAAATCAGATAAGGTTACCAAGAGAGTTACATTTGCTAACAATGTTCAGAAACCGACTGAGAATCCAAAGTCTCAGATTCGTATCTTGAAAAGGTCTGAACAATCTTGGACACCCAATGGTACTCCAGGAGCCTCAACTTCAAGAGTTAATGAGACAAAAGAAACTGTTTTGAACAATCAGAAAAAGATTGATCAAAAAGTTGTTGAAAATGCTTGTGAGAATGTTACTTTGAAACCTGATGTTCAAAGACCCAAGACTCAGGCTTGGGTCCCCCGAAAGAACTAACTGATTTACTTTTTGTGTGCAGGGAGCTTCAGCTGGCCCTATTAGCAGTCTTTGGATTGTTGATAGTGGAGCTTCAGGTCACATGACAGGGGATCTTGCGTTGTTGTTCGACGTAAAGAACATCAATGGAGGGTATGTAGCTTTCGCGGGAAATAAAGGTGGATATATCACAATGGAAGGAAGTGTGAGCAATGGGATAGTGAGTTTCGAGCGGATTTCGTATGTGAAGCAGATTGATTATAATCTGTTGAGTGTCAGTCAAATATGTGATAAGCAATTTACTGTGCATTTTGATGACAAATCCTGCTATATTCTGAAACCGGGCTTTACAATTCCGAAAGAGTGGATAATGTTGAAGGCACCTCGCGTCAACAATCTATACATTCTTGATATGTCCAAGGCAATGACATCACAGGGGCAGATAACATGTTTTCTATCAAAAGCGACAGAGAAAGAATCGATAATGTGGCACCGAAGAATGGGGCACATTCATCTGAGGAAAATGAACCAACTTGTGAGAAATGGGCTTGTCGATGGAGTAAACGTGAAACATTTCCATCTGAATGACAAGTGCGTGAGTTGTAAAAAGGGGAAGCAACACAAACAGTCCCACAAAGTGAAGAAGGTTAACTCTGTAGAGATGCCACTTGAGCGACTGCACATGGATCTTTTTGGACCAGTCAAGCGCAAAAGTCATCTTGGAGAGCTTTATTGTTTAGTCGTCACTGATGATTACTCAAGATTTTCATGGGTGATGTGTTTGCAGAACAAAAGCGACACCTTTATCAACCTAAAAGTTCTGTTCACTCGATTGGAGAATCTCTACAATGTGAAGATTAAAAGAATTCGGAGTGACAATGGGACGGAGTTCAAAAATGCCAAGATGGATGAACTTTGTGAAAGCAAAGGGATACATCATGAATATTCGGCTCCGTACACCCCACAACAGAACGGTGTTGCTGAACGAAAGAATAGGACTCTAATTGAAGCGGCTAGAACAATGCTTGCTGATTCAAATCTTCCAGTAATGTTCTGGAACGAGGCGATTTATGCAGCAAATTATACATTAAATCGGGTTCTGACAGTGATGAAGTTTGGTAAAACATCTTATGAACTATTACACCGAAGAAAGCCGAACTTAGAATATCTAGAACCTTTTGGGGCGCCATGTACTATGTTGAATCCAAGCGAGAAGTTTAGTCCTAAAGCCGAGGAGGGTTACTTTGTTGGATATGCAACCCCGCTCAAACGGGTATACAACAAGCGAACTCGTCGAGTGGAAGACTGGGCTAACGTGGAAGTTCAACGATATACTCAAAATCTTCAAGGCACGGGTCCTGATTGGATGTTTGATTACAAAGATTTCTTTGAATCATTCAATCTAGATAGCTTGGTTGAAGAAGCTGTTATCAGATTACTTTACGAGTGTGAAAATGCAACAACTTCATCGTTGGTGCGTCCGATCACTGTGAACCCCCTACCAGCTTCTAATGATACCAATGCTCCTATACAAGAAGAAGAAGTGTTTCAAGAGGCTTCAACTTCTTTAGACACTTCAGAATCTGAAGATGAACAATTTGAAGAAGCCATTCTTGAACAAGCTGAAGAACCAGAGGCACCGCCAGTGAACCCAACTCCAACTTCAGATGTGGCTTCATCATCAAATACGGGTCATGATCTGGATGTTGTAGAGAACTTGACTGTTCAGACGGGAGTGCAAGTACCTGATTATCCGGAATCTCGGATTCATCGTATTCACCCGCTGGAGCAAGTTATCGGTGATCCTGGAAGCAGTGTTATGACCAGAGGGCAGCTTAAAAGCGTTAATTCGCCAGAGAGTTTTGGTGCTTTAGCTTTATATGCCAAAATTTAACAATCTGGTAGTCAAAATGATTGGTCGTTTGCGTGTTATGTGTCGCAGGTAGAGCCAAGGACATACAAGGACGCTTTGAAGGATGATGCCTGGGTGGAAGCTATGCAGGAGGAGTTATTACAATTCCAGAAATTGGGAGTTTGGACGCTCACGGATTTTCCGCCGGATAGGAAGAAGATAGGCACTAAATGGGTGTTTAAGTGCAAGAAGGATGATCGTGGGGTTATCGTTCGTAACAAAGCCAGATTGGTCGTGCAGGGTTTCCATCAAATCGAAGGGATTGATTATAACGAAATCTATGCACCGGTAGCACGAATCGAAGCTATTCGGATGTTCCTCGCGTTTGCTTCATACAAGAAATTCAAAGTTTATCAAATGGACGTTAAAAGCGCATTTCTGTACGGGAAAGTCAAGGAAGAGGTTTTTGCCGGGCAGCCACCAGGCTTTGAGGACCCAATCCACCGGGATAAGGTCTACGTGTTGAACAAAGCTTTATACGGCTTGCACCAGGCTCCGAGACAGTGGTACGAGGAGCTAAGTACATACCTCATTTCAAAAGGATTTAAGCGCGGCCTCGTCGATTGCACCCTCTTTACGAAGAAGACGGGAGATGACTTGCTTCTAGTGCAGATATACGTTGATGATATAATATTTGGTTCAACTAACGAGCTTTTATGCAGGGAGTTCGAAACTGTCATGCAGGAAAAGTTCGAAATGAGCGCAATGGGGGAGATGCAGTTTTTCCTAGGCTTGCAGGTGGACCAAAGACCCGACGGGATCTTCATTCACCAGACGAAATATGTCTCCGACATCTTGAGCCGGTTCCAGATGGAGGACTCAAAGCCGATGGATACCCCGATTCAACCCAATCACGGGATTGGAGTGGACGCTAAGGGGGAGCTGACGGACCCATTTACACACAGAGCAATCATCGGATCTCTGATGTATTTGACGGCGTCTCGACCAGATATTATGTACGCAACGTGTCTATGTGCTCGTTATCAATCGAAGCCGAAACAAAGTCATCTGACGGCGGTCAAGCGTATCCTTAGATATCTGAAGGGTTGTCCCTCAAAAGGACTTTGGTACCCTAATGATGATAATTTTGATTTTATCGCTTTTAGTGATGCAGATTGGGGCGGCTGCGACAAAGATAGCAAATCTACTACAGCCGGTTGCCAGTTTTTAGGGAGCAGGTTAATCACCTGGCAATGCAAGAAACAGACTTCCGTGGCTCTATCTACCTGTGAAGCCGAGTACATTGCAGCCTCGAGTTGCTGTTCGCAAGTACTCTGGATTCAACAACAGATGGTGGATTACGGTTTGCAGTTTCTTAAAACCCCTATTCACTGCGACAACGAAGCCGCAATTGCATTAACTAAAAATACTGAAAATCATTCTAAAGCGAAACATATCCGGATCAAATATCATTTTATCCGTGATTGTTACGCTAAGGAATTGATCGATATGATCAAAATACATACTGACTACCAACGTGCAGATCTGTTTACAAAAGCTTTTGACCGATCACGCTTTGAATATCTTTTAAAAGTAAACAATATAAAGGAAAAACAGGACTAATCGGCAGCTCGGTTTATCGTTTTTTTAGTTTTTAGTTTTTATATTTTGCTAATTGGGAATTTCTCTTTGCTAATTGGGAATTTCTCTTTACTATCGTAATCCTCAAAGAAGTTGATGCTTTCGAGGGGATTGTTTAATCTTCAAAGAAGTTGATGCTTTCGAGGGGATTGTTTCTTTCAATTTTAAAAAAAAAAAAAAAAAAATCTAAAACCCAAAAATATGTTCTTTATTTTAGGGGGAGCCATTTTATCAGAAAAGCCAAAAACATTATAAAATTCAAAAAGACCTAAAAATTAGAAAATCAAAAATGATGTCCTGGTAAACAGAGGAAATGATAGTACATCAGTGGGGATCTGACACAGGCTAAGGATTTGTATAGTTTATGAGGCGTGTGTTGACTACGTGTGATATGCTGATAGGCTTCGTAGACTAAATATTGCGAAACATAACGAACTACGCGTTCGTGGCTGAACACCTCATGGGCATATGGTCTTAGTACCGTAATTTCGTTTGATAGGATTGCCAAAATCTGAGGTTTCGGGTCGTTATGTTATGGTTATCCGGGATATTCTGATAAACTTTTGTCGTATTGATTTACGGACCTAGTTTTATCAGAATATTTGCTAAAAGAGCTTAATTGCCAAAACCGGAAGTTACCGAATTGAGGAACTTTATGTTTTAACTGATCATAGATCATTATTACATCGTATTGATCATCTGATGCAAATCAGTGATTAATATCAGCCTCAACCTAGTGTATATGCACATGTTACTCTGCTGCATTCAATTGCTGACCTGTACACCTCTGTGCTATATACTTTGTAACTTTTACGGATAACTCTGGCATAATCACGCGTTACGACGAAGCTTTGTGCAATTACTTGATACGGGAGTATGTCGTGTGTGTGGGCACCACATCGTGTTAGTCTAATACACCTAACTCGTATCATTTTAAAGCATTGCGTAATTGTCTGCATGTGAGCTTACGTGGACCACAATATCAGCAATTGCCGTGTCACATACTGTTTCTAATGATAATATTAAACAAAAAGATCAACGCTGTGATCAGATTTCTCAGAAAACTGATATGATCCTCTGACCGGATTTCACAAAAAGTTTACTGCTTTCATTTACTTTGCTGCATTTTATTTTGTTGCAATTTACTTTTATTGTCAAAAAGATACAAAATCCAAAAAGATTTTAGGTGTGTTTTGATAAAATTTCAGAAAAATCCAAAATTTTTGCATTTCTGCTTTATTTTTGATAACCGGGGATACTTGATAGTCAATTTCTGAGATTTGACAACACCATCTGGGCTTTGTATCATTCTAAATGTGAAAATATGTGTTTTGGAAGCTTAACGGATTGACAAATGTTGAACGGGATTCGAATTCGTGATTTGGCAAAATTTTCAGAATTTTCCATTTCACATTCGCCCCTTAAATGGGTCGAATGTGGAAAATTCTCACCTTCGGACTGTTTGTGACTGGACGAATGTGGCTTTTTACTCAAAAATTCACATTCGGGTAGACACGTTCTACCTTCGTGCCATTCAATTGGGGCGAAGGTGGAAATCCTTACATTCGTCCATCCTCACCGGGCGAAGGTGGACACTTATATATAGCCACAACACAGATTCGCCCCTCACTTATAATTTTTCAAAATTTTTACTCAGTACAAGACCTTGTTGATTTGATTTTATTTGCCTGTGCGTTTGATTCCTTGCTTATTCCTGATCCTTTTGATACCAAATTTACAGGTATTGATGCAGAAACAAGAACAGAATCACTCATTTTCTAAACCGGACTAGGGTTTTAGGGTTAATGGTGTTTAAGTGTTTGTTAATGCTTAATTTTGAAATACATTCACTCCACATCAGTTTTAGGGGGAGAGTGTACAAGGAATTAGGATAAAAACAACGTTTAATCAGTAATTGATCGATTGGAACGATAAGAACCCTAATTCCATTTGAAAACTGATGTAGAATGAATTTTAGGGGAAATTGATGTTACACGAGTGTTGATCGGCCATGTTAGACCATGAATGAATCAAAATTAAGGGTTAAAAACATGTTTGAAAAATTTTCAAATTTTGGGGATAAACAATTTCCACCTTCGGGTCGTCGAACGGACGAACATGGAATTGGATGGACGAAAGTACTTCTAAATGGGCGAATGTACATTTTTATGTATATTATTTCACATTCGACCATAAGGTTGTACATTCGACCAAGATTAAACTACATTCGACCAGAATGTTTGGGCGAATGTGGAAACTGTTTAAGTCTTAAAATTTTGAAATTTTTGTCGATTTTGTGTTTTTGACGTTTGTTTTTGATTTTGTGTCACAGATGGCTGAAGAACAAGAAAATGTTGAGATTCCTGTTGAGAATATTGTTACAGATCCTGTCCCAGAACCTGTTCAGGAAGGTGAATCATCAAGTGGAAGTAAATGGCCGTTCGAGAAGAATCATAACTGTTGTGCTTATTTGGGTGACGTAGAGAAGAACGTGGAGTTTGCTGATATTATCAAGTTTCTGAAAAGATGCAGAGTAGTTTATGCTTTAGCTATGTAACACCCCGTTTTGTGATCAAATAAAATAGAAATGTTTATGAAATTTATGCTGTGTGTATTATATGATCTAGGCATGATTATTTGATATATAAGAATTTAGTCGAGCCAATAGTATTATAAGAGACCGTTTAGTTAGATTAACAAAATATATTATATTTGACCCTACTCCGTTATTAATAAAGCTTAGGTTGACGCGTAGATAAAAATTAGCTCGTCATAAGAGTATATTCGAATAATCGTAAAACGTTATAATTTAAAAGTTATACGAGACAAACGAGTGAAGCAGTTAAATTATTATTATAATATAATAATAATATACATTAAACGTAAGAATTTTGGTGATGGGTGTTTTCATACTTTGATTCCAAATAATAATATGTACATAGAAGCAAAGGAATTGAGCTGTATGTGTGTTTTCATACTTTGATTCCAAATCAAAGAAAGGAAATAAAATGAATAACGAAAGCTAGTAGGCAAGCACCTTGGACAAATTGTCCCACATCGACCCTATACAAGAAAACCACCGTCCATTCCTTTTTATAAATAGCCGCTCGCTGCCTTCATTTAGAGCATAAGTTTGTTTTGGGAACACTCTAATATAAGAGGATCCCGAGCCTACGATCCCCCGTTGGGTGTTGTTATTAGTCGTTTTTTGAGCACGAGTAGGAGCCTGAGTAGGGAGACTCCACATCAACCTGTCATAGATAGTTGTAAGGTATGTTCCCATTTAAGCTTATGCTTGCCAATAATTATTTTATTAGTGTTAGTTTAGTATTATTATTTTTAGGTATTAGAATTATTATTAGGGGTGGGTATTGGGTAGCCTAGCCTTAGTTAGGCATGGACTGATCACCCATGCTTAAACAAGGCAGTGTTAATCAATATCCAACCTTAATAATAACTAGTTAGCCGTACCATTACCTAACCCAGGATTATATAACTGTATCAGGACCCTGAGATAGTACCTGATCAGATTAGCAAGTGTTAAGCAACTGTTAAACAGGTGAGTTCTATGAATGTTTTACAAATGTGAGCATGCTTGTCCTAATTGGTAATTGCTATAATTGTATTCATGACTGTTGTACGCATGCATATAATCTGCACATACATACACGATATATGGGGACCCTTATATGTGCCGCTGCGGTGGGATTTGTCAGTACTACGCTGCGGTGTAGCTGGCATTAACTGTATGGTAATGTAAGTCAAGGACCCGGTGAGGGTACCAGATTGACGTAAAATGTCAAGGACCCGGTGAGGGTGCCAGATTGACATCAGGTGTCAAGGACCCGGTGAGGGTACCAGATTGACACGGGGTTATGATGACATGGGCGGATACAAGTCATGAATAATTGAAATAATGTGGTTTATAAATTGTGTCTATTCATGAACTCACCAGCATTAGCTGACGTCATTTTTAAGCATGTGTCACAGGTAGTGATGGCAAGTTCTTGTGCATGATGTTATCATGAAGCTAGTAGACCAGTGGAATAGGATACGCTAGTTCGTGTGGTTTGATGGAAAAGTTATATCTTCGGTTAAGAATAAGTGATCAAGCTTTGTACTTTTTAAGTTCCATCTTTTGTACCCTTCAGTTTATGTTAATAAAATAAGTGTTTCTTTTGTAAGTTGGTATCAATTGTGTATGGTGCATCCTTATCTGGGTGTGGGCGTCACAGTTGGTATCAGAGCCAAAGGTTTTAGCGAATTAGGTATTTGGTATGAATACCTAGGCTTCAACCTTCGAGATTAGGCCTGCCTTAGGAAATCTATATATTGACATAAGTTATTGCAGATAAGGATCCCTGGTAGATAAAGGACCTGATTTTTATATGTAAGCATGATATAAATAACCTTTTGATATTGGAGTGATCATTGAGTTTGAATGTGAACCTACTGAGGATGTAGAGTAGTTTTGAAATAAAGATGGTGACAATTATAGGAGATAAACCCTAGTGATTCTTTAAGTTTAGTACTCCTCGTGAGATAGTAGGATTATTGATTGAGACTTAGAGAACATGAGCCATCAGGGTTAACTGGGGTAAAAGCTAAAAACTGGACATTATTAAATGTAGAAGTCATAAACAAGATCCCTCAACAAGAATAAGTTGGGGTTGAAGTTCGGGGGAGGGCAATAACTTGTTTGTCTATGTACTTGCTATAACTGAAAACGTGTTGCACTATGTATGTTACATGAAGTAGTTATTGTAGTTGCTTGTATATGAGTAAAAATACTGAAGTAGTATTTTCTTGGGAATCTAGAAAATGTGGACTAAGCAATCTATTAATATTAATTGTTATCCTTGCCTACCTTTTGACCCCACTTGTCATGCCAAACTAGTAAAGTTAGGCCATAACTCGATCGATCGAATAGCCATTCGAGTCGCGAAATCCTCCCTAACATACCGAGACAAAAATTTCAGAGTACAGGATGACCAATTGTATCCGATGGAAACTATTTTGGAAATAAGCAATTGCTTTGAAATGGACAAAGTTATTTTTGTTGTTCATTCGTTTAAAGTTGGGGCATTATTTTGGTGGGGGATATAGAAACAAACCTGAGGCAACGATTTGGCGGATAGTTTAAACTGGAAAATATTATTAGGATCGTTTACTTAATACCTGTGTCCTCCAAGGAAATAGGCAGAACTGGAAATAAGTTTATGTGTCTTGAGCTTGGAAATAAGACATTCCATGAATTTGTCACCATGAGGTCTCGATTAGTTCCTTGCAACTAAATCATGTTATCGTATTTATTTGGAGAATGCCTATAAGATACCTCATATTCATTAAGGCAACTAAACCAACCACATATTCTGAGACGGTAGACGTCGAGCAACCATCGCCACCATCTAGCAATAGAAAACCCTAGATCAGGCCTCTAAGATAAATCGGAACATCATCAGAAGAATAGGAGACCCATTTTTAGAGATTTTAAGAGGCAATGTGGACCCCCACCTTAGTGTCTGATATGTAGAAAAGAACATTTTGATTCATGTCATGAGTTAGTAAGTAGAAATTATAAGACCCCGGACACACCCATCGTGACTATAGAAAGCTCCACAGGTATGTTGAATGTAGAGAGACGTGGCATTTTAAAGATGACTGCCCTTAGAAACAATAGAAGGAATGACTTAATAGAGCGAGAGGGAAAGCTCTTTTTCCATACCAATTGAGAGGCCATAGAGACCCAGACATGATAATGGTACATTCCTCCTAAGATCTTATATATTGATACTAGTGTAGATAGAAGTTTTATATCTGAGCAATTTAGAGTCTTGATTAATCAGATTCTCTGTAAGTTAGATAAACCCTTATAGCATAACTAGCAGATGGAATGGAAGAAGAAATTGGAAATGTTATTAAGGATTGCAGTATCCAGTTAATAATACCTCGATACCCATAGACTTGCTGCCAATGAAACTTGGAGAATTTGATGTAGTAATGAACATGGATGGGGTAGCTAAGTGTCAAGCTCAGATATTGTGCGGTAGGAAGCCGTTTCAAATTAAGGACCTTCAGGGGGAAACTGTAAAAATTCATGAGGAAGAGCATAGTAAACCTATAAGTTTCTTTACCCTGATCCAGGAAACTAAGTGTATGAGAAAAGGTCGCATAGCCTATCTAGTAGGCACTAGAGGCCAAAGAATATAAGAAATTAGGAGAGGTTCCAGTAATGATCGAATTTTCAGAAGTATTCCTTAAAGATATTCCCAAACTATCACTTGATAGATAGTTTGAGCTTAGAACAAATTTAATCCCGGTTGTGACCCCTATTAGTAATGCTTCGTATTGTCTCACCCCAACTGAAATGGAGGACTCGAGAAATCTACTCTAGATACTAGTGAGCACAAGATTGATGTATCATAACACGTCATCTTATGGTGCACCTATTCTAATTATTAAAAAAAAAAAAAAAAACATGATAATGCGTACATGCATTGATTACATAGACTTGAAGATAGTCACCTTAAATAGTAAGTACATGTTACCAAGGAATAATGGACTCTTTAAATAGCTAAAAGGATCAAGTTATGTTTCAAAGATCACCAAGTAAAAGTGACATTAGAAGACGCCCTTAAAACTATTTTTAGGATGAGGTACTGTCCCTAAGAGTTATTAGTAACGACATTCGGATAGACCAACACCCCTATAGCATTCATGGATCAAATGAACTGGGTTTGAAAGGAAAATGTGGTTGCAGATACACTCGATAGAAAAGAAAGAACACAATGAATAAGAATCCACACAATTAGAATTGGTGTTAAGATAAATCTCTTAAACCAATTGTAGAAAGCAAAATAAGAAGCCTTGATAGCAAACCACATTAAGAAGGAAAGCATGGTAGGTATATAAAATTATCAAAGCCTTGAATTGATGAAATATTATGTGTCAACAATCGAATATGGATTTCAAGTTTTGTCGAATTATAAGATATGACGCTAGACGAAGCTAAAAGGACCAGATACATATTACACCCTAGTAGCGGTAAAATAAAAATTTAAGAAATGATTATTGATGGGCTACCTGCCTGAAAGTTAAGGTATAGTGCTAGAAACATCTAACTGCTTGCAACAATTTGAGATCCCTAAGTGGAATGGGAGACGATAACTATGGATCTTAGCATCACACCCTTACGGCGTAGGAATGGGCATGATACTATTTGAGTGATAGTTGATGAATTAAGGAAGTATGCCCCTTTCTTGCCAATATGAGATGATTATAAGATGGACAAATTAGCAATCTGTATATGTATGTTAAGAAAACCGTTAGTCACATTGGAGTAACCATTCCTACCACTACAGAGCGTGAAAGCCGGTCTGAAAAAAAAAAAGGTTTTTAGTAGAAACTAAGAACCAAGGTAGAATTAAGTATGGGTTACCATCCACAAACATATAACCAAAGTGAAAGCATGATACAAACGCTAGAAGAGAGGCTTAGGCCATGTGTTGTAGACTTCGGTGGCATTTAGAATGAATATTTGCCCTTGATATGATATGCTTATAACAATAGTTGTCGTTTAAGTGGCAAGGCCAACCATATTATGGTATTATATGTTAGATGATTTTGATAATCCGGTTGGTGCTCAGAAATTAGTAGCAACCCTTTAGTAGGCCCCGAGATTATTAAAGTACCTACAAAAAAAAGATCATACAAACATGCGAATAGATAAAAAGTTGCGATAGATAAAGAAAAGTGTCATGGCGACAAAAGAAGGTACCATTAGAATTCCATGTAGGTGATGCGGTACTATTTAATGTCTCCCCTTGAAAAGTCATCCTTCAGTTTAAGAGGAAAGGAAAATTTAATCCATGATATATTTGACCATTTGAGATAGTCGACGAATCGGCCCAATAGCATATAAGTTAAAACTGCGAGAAGAGTTACAAGGAATACATGACACGTTTCATGTATCCAACCTAAGAAAATGTCTGGCAGACGAGTTACTAAAGATTCCTTGGCAAGAAGTCCAAATCAATGACAAGTTAAACTTCACGGAACGTCCCATTCAAATTGTAGATCGACGTGTAAAGAAATTAAGAAATAGAGAATTCCCTTTGGTACGAGTCAAGATGAGATGAAAAAGAGGTACCCATACCTCTTCACCTAAATTTCGCGGACGAAATTTCTATAAGGTGGGGAGAGTTGTAACACCCCGTTTTGTGATCAAATAAAATAGAAATGTTTATGAAATTTATGCTGTGTGTATTATATGATCTAGGCATGATTATTTGATATATAAGAATTTAGTCGAGCCAATAGTATTATAAGAGACCGTTTAGTTAGATTAACAAAATATATTATATTTGACCCTACTCCGTTATTAATAAAGCTTAGGTTGACGCGTAGATAAAAATTAGCTCGTCATAAGAGTATATTCGAATAATCGTAAAACGTTATAATTTAAAAGTTATACGAGACAAACGAGTGAAGCAGTTAAATTATTATTATAATATAATAATGATGAAACAACGAGTATAAATGGGGGGTAGTAGGTGTGGTACGACTCGTGTTCGCTGCAGGATATAATCCTTGGCTCACAACGATGGTTGATCTATAGTTATATGCATAAACAGTAAGCAGGATAATGTAAGAGACAACGATATAAGTGGTTCGATCTTGTAAGATCTACGTCCACTAACAAGAGATGTTCTTTTATAAATACAAAGTACAAGTAATGATACAAGTGTATTGTTTCTAATTGGTCAAGAATTGATTGCCCTAAAAAGGAGGTGAATGCCTCCTTTTATAGGGGGTGAGTGGGCCTGGTCAGCCAGGCCCATCTCGGGTGTTGACGGGCTTGGGCCCGGGAGCTTTTGGAGTCCACTTAGTTGGATCTCAATTCCTAGTTGGATAAAGTGGTCCAAGTTGGAGAGGCTTTATATTGATTGGGCCACGTGGCGCTTCGTGATTGGATGTCCGGGCGGTGTTCTGCCATTGGTACACGTGGCGCCTTCTGGCTGGATCTGCAGAGGGCCTGTTTTTCTTCCTGCTGTCAGGCTGTGTCAGGCGGCTGACCAGTTGTCAGCTGACACCTGACAGAAGAAGGCAAGTTGAACTCTAAGGGGGATGAATCCGGCGCTGTCAACTGGTGACGTTGCGCGGAGTGAGCAGCGCAGTTACGCGCTGCTGCCTTTTCCTTCCTTAGTGTTGTATTGGCCTTCCTGTTTATTGGGCGCTGGGTAGGGTGCGCTTTTGATAGCGCTGAGAAGCGGTACCCTACCCCTTCAAGTCCCCCAAGTCCAGGGTGTCTCCTGTGCTTGCTTAGAGGGCTGGTGGGGCGCTGGACTAGAATGTGTCCTGTATTGAAGTTAGGTATTAGTTTGGGCTTGGCCACTTCGGTGCTATGTGGAAAGATAAAAGCGTCCCTTTATCTTTGTACATTGCATCGGTTGTGGATAGCCAAGGTTTATGAGAGAGAACCTATCGCCAAGTGAAAACTTGACAAGTGTAGGTGTAAAAGGTAAAATCTGGCGGAGAACGTCTTTTCAGATTTTACGTCAACCTAGCGCCAAGTGAAAACTTGGCAAGTGTAGGTGTAAAAGGTAAAATCTGGCGGAGAACGTCTTTTCAGATTTTACGTCAACCTAGCGCCAAGTGAAAACTTGGCAAGTGTAGGTGTAAAAGGTAAAATCTGGCGGAGAACGTCTTTTCAGATTTTACGTCAACCTAGCGCCAAGTGAAAACTTGGCAAGTCTAAGGTTTAGTAAAATCTGGCGGAGAACGTCCTTTCAGATTTTACGTCAACCTAGCGCCAAGTGAAAACTTGACAAGTCTTAAGGTTTAGTAAAATCTGGCGGAGAACGTCCTTGCAGATTTTACGTCAACCTTGCGCCGAGTGCTGACGTGGCAATCCCAGGTTTAAAATCTGGCGGAGAACGTCTTTGCAGATTTTACGTCAACCTTGCGCTGAGTGCTGACGTGGCAATCTCAGGTTTATTAAAATCTGGCGGAGAACGTCTTTGCAGATTTTACGTCAACCTTGCGCCGAGTGCTGACGTGGCAATCCCAGGTTTAAAATCTGGCGGAGAACGTCTTTGCAGATTTTACGTCAACCTTGCGCTGAGTGCTGACGTGGCAATCTCAGGTTTATTAAAATCTGGCGGAGAACGTCTTTGCAGATTTTACGTCAACCTTGCGCTGAGTGCTGACGTGGCAATCTCAGGTTTATTAAAATCTGGCGGAGAACGTCTTTGCAGATTTTACGTCAACCTTGCGCCGAGTGCTGACGTGGCAATCCCAGGTGTTTAATGTGGAATTTGAAAGATGAAGAGGTTTCCTTGAGTTTAGGAAACGTGCTGAAGAAGCTGAGACGGTTGGTGGACGTGTCAGAGTGCAGAAAGGATGTCTGCACAGTTGTCAGTCAAGTCAGCACGTGGGTGGGCAGTTATTTCGTCGTGTGTCAGGCGAGTAGCCGTACACGCGCGCGAGTGGGGCAGTTGTCAGGGTAACTGCTGTCATGTGGCAGGTGAAGGGTTGTCCTTCCAGCAGACGCGTGTACTGACGTGCCTCCAGACGACTGTTTGACTCCAGCTGTCTGCCACGTGTAGCGTCCAGATCTGCCCTCATCTGGGAGACTGAAAAGTTTTCTGCCAGCTGTGCTCGTTGCATTAAATGCAATGGGTATATATACTCGAGGAGGCTCCTTGGACTTCTTATTATTTCACCGTTCAAAAAATTCTCTCTCAACTTCTGCTCGTTAAAACTTCATATTCTCCGGTAGACCTTCAAATTTTCCGGCGAGTTCCGTTTGAAGAAAATTTTATTTTTCTTATATCACCATGTCTGAGGGATCCACTGTTGGGGGGAACCCAGAGAAAGCTGCTGAGAAGTCGAAGAAGCTTATACACAACACTCCCTGTAAATGGAGTGAGAAGACGTTTGCTCGGTTTGTGAAGACCATGGAGTTTGATCCTTCATGGGAGGTGGAACTTCCCACTGGGAAGAACACTGCTTTGGCTCCTCCTCCGGGGAAGATGAGCCTGTACTGGGCCCACTTTGCTCTTTGTGGGTTCCGTCTGCCTGCCACCAAGTTCCAGGTGGACACGTTGGTGAAGCATGGTGTCCATGTTACCCAGGTTAGTGGGTTTGGGATGCTTCGTCTGGTACACTTTGAAGCTTGTTGCAGGGCCTTGGACATTGAACCGTCCTTTGAACGGTTCAATGTCTTTTATATGATGACCATGGAGCAATCCTGGTTTAGCTTTGTCCCTAGGCCACATATATCACCAGTCGGAACCACCCCTCCTAAGTCCCTTCATGACTGGAAGGAGAAGTTTTTCTACGTTAAGAGGGGGGTCATACCTGTGGATTTTGCCTGGAAGGTTATTGCTGAACGTCAGAAGGTGCCTGACCACCCTGTGATGGAGGGTTTCCGAGAGCAGGCATGGTTCAAAGACTTGGTGGCTCATGCTTCCCCGTTTGACACGGGTAGTTGTTCGGAGGCCATGTTGGCCCTGTTGGGTATGAGCCGTGTGCAGCTGGTGGAAGGAAAAGAGCCTGTGGTTGCTGTTGCTGGTAAGTTTATTTGTTTCTTTTTTGCTTTGATTTTTGTGCTAAACTCATGTTTGACTGAGTTTGATTCTTGGGATGCGCAGGGATGTCGAAATTTGCTGCATTTCTGTTGCGCGATAAAGCGCCGTTGGAGTGGAGGGATCCTGCGCAGGGTGGTGCGTCTGTGATTGACCAGATGGTGGATAGGTTTTACTACCCATACTTGGAGTTCAAGCCCTCTGGTATGATTATCTCACGTGAGCACCCTATAAATCCTGATCCTTTATCTTCAGTTCCACATGAAGAGAGCCCTTATTTTGTTGTTTCTTCTGATGAGGAATCAACTGGGTCTTCTGTGGAACTGGTGCATCCGCCGCCACCTCGTGGTCGTAAGAAGAGTGCGCCGGTAATGCATAAGCATAAGGTGCAAACCGAAGTAAAATCTGCGCCTTTGAGTGCAGGTGGTGAAGGGCCATTCTATGGGCAGCGCGACAAGACGTTGGAGTCTTCGTCCTCTGCTCCTGAAGATGTGGAGACGCCTGAGAGCCCTTTGAAAAAGAAGCGGAAGCTTGGGAAGGTTCAGGGCAAGAAGGCTGTGTCTTCCAAGGCTGGCGGCGCGGGTGGAAGTGGCGCGGGGCCCTTTTCTTTGGAGATCAGTCCTCCGCCGGAGCGTCGCCCCTTGTTCCAAAAGACACTGAAGAAAGTTACCAGTAAGTTGGCCTCTTTGTTTGTTTTTTGTTGTAGTATTGGTGACTGATATTTTGTTTTCTTGCAGTTGTTTCTCCGCAAGCCCACGGCTCCGCTGGTCCTACCCCTTCTGAGGTGGAGGCCACTCAGAAAAGGCAGGAAGAGGAGAGGGTGGCGGCGGAGGCGGAGAGGGTCCGTCTAGAGAAGGAGGCGGCTGAGGCCAAGAAGAGGGCCGATGAGGCTGCTGCGAAGAAACGGGCTGAGGAGGCTGCTGCCAAAAGGTTGGAGGAAGAGAGGGTGGCAGCTGAAAAGCTGCGCCTGGAGGAATTGGCCCGAAGGGCCGAGGAGGCGGCAGCTGAAAAGCTGCGTTTAGAGAAGGAGAAGGCGGAGGCAGAAGCCAAAGCAAAGGCTGCTGAGGCTGCCCAGGTTGCCTCCAAACAGGTGGCGCTTGAAAGTTCTCCAGGTGGTGGTGGTGATACCGGGGTGGTGGGTGATAACCCTTCTGGTGGAAGGGTTAGTGCTGAACGGGGTGACTCGAGTTACTCCGCGGGCGATGTGATCTGGCGCCCGCACTGGAGTATCCGGGAGAACTCCCGCTTTGCAAATCCTCTTACTGCAGAGGAGTTTGTGTCCCAGGTGGTACCTCCCAGAGAGAAGTTGTACCAAGATAGCTTGCCTCGCTCTCAGCTTATCACTGACATATGTGTTGGGCAGGCGCTTCAAATTGCTGCTGTTGAGTCGCTGAAGCGACGAGATGAAGCGTTTGCCCGTGATATTGCTGATTTTAACTCCCGGCGGTCTGCGCAGGCGCAGAGGGAGGATAAGCTGAAGGCTGACATGGAGAGGTACCGGGAGAGGGCGTACAAGTCTGAGGACAGGGTTAAGGCGCTGGAGCGCGATCATGCGCTAGCTCAGAAGAGGTGGACGGAAGCCTGCCAAGTCACCAACCAAAAAATGATGAGGCTGGAAGAGCAGATCCAAGTGTTGAGGAATGAAAATTCCAAGTTGCAAGAGACTGCTGAAGGTCATCAGAAGGTGTTAGCCGAAAGGGATTCGGTGGTGGCAGGCTTGCGCTCTGATTTGAATGCAAAAGATCAGGAGCTTTTGAGCGCGTCTACCCAGCTGTCTGAGCTAGTGGGTGAGAAAGAGAGTTGGGTGAAGGAGAAGGCGGCGTTAACGGAGGAGAGGGCTTCCTTAGAGGAGTCCTTAACTGTGTCGCAGACAGAGGCTGATAATGCAAAGGCTCTGTTTGACGAAGCCTCCGCCGCGCAGCAGAAGGCCCAGGACGCTGTTCATTGCGTGATGACCCAGGGTATCGCCGGGGTAAGTACTCTCCTTAGTCTTGTTCAATTTGTTTGTGTAGACTATCTTTCTAACTGTTGTGTCCCTTGCTTGCAGATTTTTAAGAGGTTCTGGAATGAGCCAAATCTTGGCGATCAGGTTGCTGCTATTGCTGGCGCTGCACGCGCAGCTGGGGAAGCTGAGGGGTTCGAGACTGGGTTTTACCATGCGCTGAATCAAGGGCGTATAACTGAAGGTGCGCATCATGGTAAACCCAGGGAGAAGGAGTATGAAGCTGAACTTCTCAAGTTTGAGCAAATCGAATTCCCTATACTCAAGACAGTGGCAGACTGTAACGAGTATGCTGACCCAGCTGGCGCCCTCCGTTACTTTATGGAAGAATCAGACCGCTTGGGTGCGGAGGCGCAGAAGTCAGCAAAGAAGGCAACCGGTGAAGGGACATCCGGGACGAGTCCGGAGGGTATGGAGGAGCAACTTGTTGATTTTGAGGGATCTGGTGGGGATTAAGTGTTTTTGTATGTTTGTTTTTGTTTTCTTGTAAAGCTTGGGGCAGCTTGAACGCCTCTTTTTGGTTGATATGAAAATACTCTAAGTTTGTTTTCTATATATTGTGTAATCTTGTAGTGTGTTGTGTTTGGATTTGAGTATTGAGTCCGGCGATAGTTATGTTTAAAATCTATGCCTTGAAGACCCAAGGATCCGAAAGCGCACACATAAAGATAATCGTTTAGCAACTTTATAGAAAACTTTTTAGAGGGCTTAGGCATGTGTAGCCCAAGTGTTTTACAAGTACATTACATGTAACAAAAGCGTAACTGCGCCGCGTTCCATGAGCGCGGAACAGGTGTGCCATCAATCTTTTCCAGCGCATAAGCGCCCTTGCCTAGGATCTCTTGAATTCTGTAAGGCCCCTCCCAGGTTGGGGCAAGCTTGCCCGGCTTTTCTGCGTTGGAAGCGCTATTGTTACGCAAGACGTAGTCACCAATGTCAAATTCGTGGAGTTTGACTTTCTTGTTGTAATAACGTTCCAACTGATTTTTGTATCTAGCCTCCTTGATGGCGGCAAGCTCTCGGCGCTCTTCAAGTAGGTCTAGGTTCAAGCGCAGCTCTTGGTTGTTTTGCCCCCTGTCTGCCATAAGTACCCTGGCGGAGGGGCATCCAATTTCTGCTGGGATGACAGCTTCGGATCCGTAAGTTAGGCTGAATGGTGTTTCGCCGTTGCTGAATTTTTCGAGGATACGGTTTGCCCATAGGACATGGGGGACTTCATCCACCCATCCAGTTCGTTTGGTTCCCAGTCGTTTTTTGATCCCTTCGATTATGCTTCGATTCGCTCTTTCGACTTGACCGTTCCCTTGGGGGTGGGCGACTGATGTAAAGATCTGTTGGACCCCCATTTGTGCCAACCACTCTTGTAAGTGTTGGTCTGTGAATTGGGTTCCGTTATCGCTTATGATCTGGTACGGTAGGCCGAATCTGCATATGATGAATTCCCATATGAATTTCTTGATGTGGGGGCCGTCTATCTTTGCTAGTGGCTTTGCTTCGATCCATTTTGTGAAGTAATCGATGGCCACTATTAGGAACTTGACGTTTCCTGGCGCGGTGGGGAATGGGCCAACGAGGTCTATCGCCCACTTTTGGAATGGCCATGCCGCTGTGACGGGTACCAAGTCGTTTTTCGGGCGCAAAGTGTTTGGCGCATGGCGTTGGCAGGATTCGCATTTGCGTAGTTCTGCCACCGCGTCTGGGTGCATACCAGGCCAATAATAACCTGCGCTCATTAACTTAGCCACCACCATTCTTGGGCCGGCGTGCAGTCCGCAAATGCCTTGGTGAATATCTCTAATGAGGAAAGCGGCTTCCTCCTTGTCGACGCACCGCAGTAAGGGGCCCAGGTATGATCGGCGATAGAGGATTCCCTTTGTTAGTTCATAGTGAAGGGCCTTGTGTTGTAGTTTCCTTGCTTCGGCCTTGTTGTCGGGTAGAGATCCGGATGTCAAGTAAGCTTTTAGTGGTGCCATCCAAGATACTGTACCGGTCTGGATGATGTTTACTTGTCTTGGCGGGACGGATGGCTTTTCTTGTAGCTCAATGCGAACATTCTTAGCCATGTGGTCGAAAACTGTTGAAGCCATTTTACTTAACGCATCTGCGGGCTTGTTTTCACTCCGGTTGATGTGTGTGATGGTGCATGAGGCAAATTTGCGCATGAGTAGTTTGGCTTGTTGCAAGTACAGGGCCATTGTCGCGTCTCTGGCGTCGTATGTGCCGTTGATGTGGCCGGCCACTAACAGTGAATCGACGTGCGCTTCAAGGTGCGAGGCTCCCAGTTGGTGTGCGATGCGCAGGCCTGCTAATAGCGCTTCGTACTCTGCCTCATTGTTCGTTGCGGTGAAATCCAGGCGAATGGCATACGTATGCTCTTTGTTGTTGGGGCTGATTAAGCGTAGCCCCGCACCTGCGCCGTCGCTGTTTGAGGCGCCGTCGGTGTAGAGTTTCCAACTTTCATTGGAGGTTGGTGGTGCGGGATCTTGCTCGGCGAGGCATTCCGCGATTTTATCCGTTGGTATTTCGGTAGCGAAGTCAGCGAGGACTTGTCCTTTGACTGCCGGTCTAGGTTTGTAATGGATGGTGTGCTCACCCAGTTCAATTGCCCATTTCGCTAGGCGGCCGGAGGTTTCGGGCTTTCGTAGCACGTCGCTGATTCTGTAATCTGTGAGGACGTTTATTGGGTGACCGTGAAAATATCTGCGGAGTCTGCGCGATGCGTGAATGAGAGCTAGTACTAATTTTTCCATTGTGGAGTACCTAGTTTCCGCATCTAGCAAGGTTCTGCTTATATAGTAGATGGGTGTCTGGACACCCTGGCGATCCACAAGGAGTACCGCGCCGATTGCCCTTTCTGTGACAGAGAGGTATAATGTTAGCGGTTCCTTGGGAAGTGGTGCGGTGAGAGTAGGTAAATTCATAAGACATTTTTTCATTTCTTGAAAAGCTTTTTCCGCCTCAGGGGTCCAGCGGAAATTGCTTTTTTTCAGACAGTTTTTCAAAGTGTCTACAAAAGGAAATGACTTGGAAGCGTAATTTGACAGGAAGCGGTTGAGAGCGACAAGGCGCCCCATGAGTGTCTGGACGTCTTTTATGGATGTTGGGGAAGGCATTCGTTCGATGGCTAGGATTTTGTCTGGATTTGCGCGGAATCCGTCTCTTGTGACAACAACTCCTAGGAACTTTCCTTCTTCCATGCCGAAGGAGCATTTGCTGGGATTGAGCTTCATGCGCACCTTTCGAAGCTGGTTGAAGGTTTTCTGAATGTCTTCTAACATGTGGTCCTCGTCTTTGCTTTTGATGACGAGGTCGTCAACGTACACTTCCAAGCGTACGCCTATCTCGTCAGTGAAAGCGCTGTCCATGAGCCGCTGGTATGTGGCTCCCGCATTCTTGAGGCCAAAGGGCATTTTGGTGTAGCAAAAGATCCCCGTGTCCGTGCGGAAAGCGGTTTTGTCTTCGTCTTCTTTCGCCATTTGGATTTGGTGATAACCTTTGTAGGCGTCAAGGAAGCATTTGAAGCGATATGGCGCGAGTGAATCCACTTTTAAGTCAATTTCTGGTAGAGGGTAACAATCTTTTGGGCAGACTTTGTTTAGATCCTTGTAGTCAACGCACATGCGCCATCCGCCGGTTGCTTTCCCTACCATGACTGGGTTGGCTACCCAGGTTTGGTATCGGATTGGGCGGATGATGCCTGCGTTGAGGAGCTCGTTGACCTGTTGATTCATCGCCTTTGTTTTCTCCGGCCCCATTTTGCGCATCTTTTGGGCGACTGGCTCGACAGATTTGTAAGTGTTGAGCTTGTGTTCCGCGATTTCTCTTGGAACACCTATCATGTCGGATGGTTGCCAGGCGAATATGTCTATGTTTTTGACCAGGAGTTGCTTGAGGTGCGCCGTTGTGGTGTTGGAGATTTCATGGCCGATGATTACCGTTTGGTCCGGGAATTTTGGGTTCATTACCCAGTTTTCCGGTTCTGAACGGGCCTGCGCTTTTTGTGGTTTTGCCACCTCTATTGCGTGGCATTGTTTGTTTCCTCGGATTATGGCGACGCCGGTGCGGGTGGGGAAGCCTACCATCTGGTGAGGTGTGGAGGCGTTGGCGTTAAACTTTGCCAAGCCTTCCCGCCCTAGTAGGACGTCGTGGTGTGAAGTTACTGGTAGTACCATGAAATCGCACATTTCTGTGCGCTCATGGGTACCATCTGTCAAGGTGACCGGGAAGGTGATTATGCCGCGGGGCATGATGACTTCATCGATAAAGCCCGAGATTGGTGCGTTGACTGGAACGAGGCGGGCTTTGTCATCCTCGTCCAGTTGTTGAAAACACTGATCATAGATTATGTCAGTGCTGCTTCCGCCGTCTAGGAACATGGATTGTGTTCGATAATGCCCTAGAACGGCCGTGATGATTAGAGGCGCTGTGGCGGACGGTCCGCCTTGTACTCGAGGGAGAAGGACGTCCACCTCCTTCCAGGAGTCGTCAGTTTGTCTTGGGCGCTTACCAGTGTGTTGGCGCGTTCCCGAGTTGGAGAGCATGTTACAATGATGGCGTGGGGCGTATTGTATGTAGCTTGTTTGGAGGTTCCGGATTTGTTTACCTCCGGTGTCTTCTCGTTTGACTTCTGGGTTGGTGTTGCGTCCGCTTTTGTTGACATTTTTGACGAGGTGACCTAGCTGGCCTGTCTTTAGGGCTGCCTCGATCTCTAGTTTCAGACTGTAGCAATTGTCTGTCAAGTGGCCATAGTCGTTGTGGAATTCACAGAACTTGGTTTGATCGACGTTCTTTCTTTTGCCCAACACTTTGGGCTCCTTGAAAGTGATTTGTTCCGTCTTCAGCACTTGTGACGGAGTTTTTGTGAGCTGGGTCCAGTCGGTATTCTTTTTTGGTTGGGGTCTCTGGTCCCTTTGTTTGTTGTTGATCGTCTGCCGAGCATCGTTGGCGGGCGAGTACTTTCCTTCGTCCGTTGGTCCTGAGATTCGCGACCAGACGGACTGTTTCCCCTTGTTTCTGTTGGAGTTGTTGGCTTGGCTGTAGCCACGCTGCTGTTTGATGGAGCGTTCCGAGGATGCGTAAATCTTGGAAGCTTTGATGACTTCCTCCCAGGAATCTGGGATGCCCGTTTTTCCGGACAATGTTTTCATCAAGTCCTCACTGCGCACCCCGTTGATAAAGCCTGCGCGCATGAGCTCTTCTCCACAGCCGATTTGTAATGCCTCCTTGTTGTAACGCACAATGAAATCTTCAATCGATTCATTGTCCGTACGTTGACAGAGGAGGATGTGGGATTTATCTCTTTTGTGGCGCATGAGGTGGGAGAAGTGATCTTTGAATTTCTGGATGAGGTCGTCGAAATCCAGAATGCTTCCCACCGGGAGGTTGTCGAACCAGACTCTGGCTGCGCCCGTGAGGGTCTGTGCGAAGAGGTGGCACCAGACTTGGACGGGCCAGAGGACTGTGGTTCCTGCGCACTCGAAGTCGTGTAGGTGATCGGTGGGGTCTCGCAGGCCATCGTATCGACCGATGCTGCTTGGCAGTTTTGCTTGTTTTTCAATTGGTGCGGTGGCTATCCGCTGGCAAAACTTGGAGCTGAGGGCGAACGACTTAGGCCTGTATGGCTTGTTTAAGTCGTCGTCCTCCTTCTTATGTGAGGAGGCGGAGTGGGTCTTCGTTACCTTTCGCTTCTTGCGTTTGGAGATTTTTGTGTTGTCTGAATCGCTTGTTGGTTGGTAGCTATCAGATTCTGAGGTTGTGCCTGCGGGGTCCTGATCGCGCGCAAGCTTGCTGCGATCTCCACCCCGAGACTTGGGACGTGTGGCTTGTTTTTCTTTCCCCCGACGGCTGTGTTTTGCCGATGGGGAAGCCTTAGACTTATCGGTTTGAAGTTTGGCTAACATGTTTTGGTAAATTTTTGTATTCTTGAGTTGTTTGCGAAAAAGCCACTCGTCTGGGTCCACTTGTGTGGTGGGTATGTCGGACTCGGATGAGTCTGAGCAGGAGACCGCCTGGGGCGGTGTTTCCTCCCTTGTGGCTGCTGTTGCTATGCCCTTGTCCGGAGTTTGGAGCATGCCTGCTCCCGTAGTCTGAATGACTGCCGAAGGGGATGCTCCGACGACTCCGGCTGGTGTTAGATCTGCCATTTTAGTGAGCTTAAAGGATAAAGGTTTGAAAGTTTAGTGATTCTTTCAGCCGACACGGATGGCGCCAATGAAGAAACAACGAGTATAAATGGGGGGTAGTAGGTGTGGTACGACTCGTGTTCGCTGCAGGATATAATCCTTGGCTCACAACGATGGTTGATCTATAGTTATATGCATAAACAGTAAGCAGGATAATGTAAGAGACAACGATATAAGTGGTTCGATCTTGTAAGATCTACGTCCACTAACAAGAGATGTTCTTTTATAAATACAAAGTACAAGTAATGATACAAGTGTATTGTTTCTAATTGGTCAAGAATTGATTGCCCTAAAAAGGAGGTGAATGCCTCCTTTTATAGGGGGTGAGTGGGCCTGGTCAGCCAGGCCCATCTCGGGTGTTGACGGGCTTGGGCCCGGGAGCTTTTGGAGTCCACTTAGTTGGATCTCAATTCCTAGTTGGATAAAGTGGTCCAAGTTGGAGAGGCTTTATATTGATTGGGCCACGTGGCGCTTCGTGATTGGATGTCCGGGCGGTGTTCTGCCATTGGTACACGTGGCGCCTTCTGGCTGGATCTGCAGAGGGCCTGTTTTTCTTCCTGCTGTCAGGCTGTGTCAG
Organism: Ambrosia artemisiifolia; assembly: GCA_032199755.1. NCBI lineage: Eukaryota > Viridiplantae > Streptophyta > Magnoliopsida > Asterales > Asteraceae > Ambrosia > Ambrosia artemisiifolia. The sequence goes on along the minus strand of CM063526.1, from coordinate 2,059,349 downwards.
GCGGCTGACCAGTTGTCAGCTGACACCTGACAGAAGAAGGCAAGTTGAACTCTAAGGGGGATGAATCCGGCGCTGTCAACTGGTGACGTTGCGCGGAGTGAGCAGCGCAGTTACGCGCTGCTGCCTTTTCCTTCCTTAGTGTTGTATTGGCCTTCCTGTTTATTGGGCGCTGGGTAGGGTGCGCTTTTGATAGCGCTGAGAAACGGTACCCTACCCCTTCAAATAATAATATACATTAAACGTAAGAATTTTGGTGATGGGTGTTTTCATACTTTGATTCCAAATAATAATATGTACATAGAAGCAAAGGAATTGAGCTGTATGTGTGTTTTCATACTTTGATTCCAAATCAAAGAAAGGAAATAAAATGAATAACGAAAGCTAGTAGGCAAGCACCTTGGACAAATTGTCCCACATCGACCCTATACAAGAAAACCACCGTCCATTCCTTTTTATAAATAGCCGCTCGCTGCCTTCATTTAGAGCATAAGTTTGTTTTGGGAACACTCTAATATAAGAGGATCCCGAGCCTACGATACCCCGTTGGGTGTTGTTATTAGTCGTTTTTGGAGCACGAGTAGGAGCCTGAGTAGGGAGACTCCACATCAACCTGTCATAGATAGTTGTAAGGTATGTTCCCATTTAAGCTTATGCTTGCCAATAATTATTTTATTAGTGTTAGTTTAGTATTATTATTTTTAGGTATTAGAATTATTATTAGGGGTGGGTATTGGGTAGCCTAGCCTTAGTTAGGCATGGACTGATCACCCATGCTTAAACAAGGCAGTGTTAATCAATATCCAACCTTAATAATAACTAGTTAGCCGTACCATTACCTAACCCAGGATTATATAACTGTATCAGGACCCTGAGATAGTACCTGATCAGATTAGCAAGTGTTAAGCAACTGTTAAACAGGTGAGTTCTATGAATGTTTTACAAATGTGAGCATGCTTGTCCTAATTGGTAATTGCTATAATTGTATTCATGACTGTTGTACGCATGCATATAATCTGCACATACATACACGATATATGGGGACCCTTATATGTGCCGCTGCGGTGGGATTTGTCAGTACTACGCTGCGGTGTAGCTGGCATTAACTGTATGGTAATGTAAGTCAAGGACCCGGTGAGGGTACCAGATTGACGTAAAATGTCAAGGACCCGGTGAGGGTGCCAGATTGACATCAGGTGTCAAGGACCCGGTGAGGGTACCAGATTGACACGGGGTTATGATGACATGGGCGGATACAAGTCATGAATAATTGAAATAATGTGGTTTATAAATTGTGTCTATTCATGAACTCACCAGCATTAGCTGACGTCATTTTTAAGCATGTGTCACAGGTAGTGATGGCAAGTTCTTGTGCATGATGTTATCATGAAGCTAGTAGACCAGTGGAATAGGATACGCTAGTTCGTGTGGTTTGATGGAAAAGTTATATCTTCGGTTAAGAATAAGTGATCAAGCTTTGTACTTTTTAAGTTCCATCTTTTGTACCCTTCAGTTTATGTTAATAAAATAAGTGTTTCTTTTGTAAGTTGGTATCAATTGTGTATGGTGCATCCTTATCTGGGTGTGGGCGTCACATGCTACACCAACTATTATCTACAAGGATATAGTTGAGGACTTCTACAACAACGCGAAGTATGATTACTTTGATAATCAGACCATTATCAGAAGCAAGATTCAAGGAATGGAGATGTTTATTACTGAGGCTGACATCAGAGAAGCTCTCCAGATCAAATTTGAAGTTAGTGAAGATCCAAGAGAACTCTCATGGACTGAGCAGAAAGCCTGTTTTCTTAGGATGAAATACAAAGGACCTATCACTGATGGTTCGATGTACAAAGGAAAACTGAGCGTGCAGTTTAAGTATTTTGCTCATGTCATCATACATGTGTTTGGATGTGTTAGTGGAGGCTATGACGTAATGAGGAAAAGTTTGAGCTCATTAATGGTTGCGTTGACTCTCAACAAACCATTTAATGTTGCTGGGATGATTTTGGATCATATGCTGGAGATGCTGAAGGGTTTGAAGAAGAAGTATTTCATGCTTTACCCAAGATTCCTGATGATGATCTTTGATCACAAGTATCCAAATCTGAAGAAAGATCCTACTCAGATACTTGCATTAGACCATATGAATATTCGTACCTTGGTAAGAATGAAGGGCTATAAGGGTGTGCCAGACAATGAGAGGCCACCGTACAGAAGGTTGTTTGGAGCCTTAGCTAGAGAGGATTACAATGATCCAGGAAAGAATACAGCAAGGCATCCTGATAGTGATTCTGACAACGATGATCCTTTGGTATACGCTGATGCTAATACTAAAAGGAAAAGGCAAGTAGTCAATCCTGGAGCCAAAGGGAAGGGCAAAGGAAAGACTGATCAGGGAAGTTCAAAGCAACAGGTTGTGAGAAAGAAATCTACTGCTAAGAAAGGTACAAGTTTGGTGGATGAAGAATCAGTGGATTCGGAAGAGACAGAGGTTGAAGAACAATGGGATTCAGATGCTGAAAATGTCCGGGCCACCAAACGTAAGGCCACTATGGTTGGTGAGTCTGAATCATTGAACAGATCGATTGCAGAAGCTAAGAAGAGCAAGAAGTCTGTTGGTGCTGAAGATGAAGGGTTAACTATAAATTTGGATGAGTTGAATGTAGGAGAAACAGTGGTTGTTAATTTGCCCAAGCCTAAACACAAAACCATGGCTAAGAAAACCAGTACCAAGCAGCTTAGAGAAAAAGAGTTAAATCAACTCTTGAAAGGAAAAAGATTACCTGAAGCTGGGATGTCATCAAAACAATCTTCACCAGTCACAAAGAAGCAAAAGACTAAAGAGGCAACAAAATTACCAGTGGATGAATTCAATGTAGCACTGGATAATGTACTTGACATGTTTAGAAAGCCTCAGAAAGAGAAAGAAACTGAAGATGAGCCATCTAGATCTAAGTCCAAGTCAAAGAAAGTCACTGTGGATGACGAGGTTATGAAACAAGTGAATAAGAAGATGGGCGATATGATGAAGATGATTGTGGCTCAGCAAGCTGAAATAGCCAAGTTCAAGCAGAATGAGGAAAAGATGCTTCAGATTGTTGTAGCTTCAAAGTCTAATCAGGATGAAATTGATGAGAAGATTAAGAAGCTAGAAGCAAAGAACAAAAAGCTTGAAGGAAAGTGTTTGAGAAACAAAAACAGGTTTAAGGCTATTAAAGAAGATAATAAAGAGTTGAAGGCTGAGAATAAACGCCTTAGTGAACTGATTGACAACCTGTACAATGTTGCACCCAAGTTGAAGGAGGGTGAGGAAGACAAAGAAAAAGAAGTTGAACAGGTTGATTTTGAACCATCTGAATCTGATAAAGAGGAAGATGATGATGAGGATGATGAAGAATCTGAAAAGAGTGATGATGAGGATGATAATAATGATGATGATGATGATGCTGAGGGTTCTGGAAGTCAGAAAGAAGATGATAATAGCAGTGATGATGATAATGATGGAGGAGATGATACATCAAAGTTTACTTTTGAGAAAAGACCACCTTCAAAGAAGAAGAAAGACACTGGAGAATCGAGTTCGAAGAAGAAAGGTGAGAATGTTGATTCGGATGAGAGTGTATTCTGGAATGAGAAGGTGAGGTCCTTGACTGACGATGCTAAACAAATTTACAAGGACATGTTAGAAAGAAGAGAATGGACCATTGAGTTCACAGGTCGTTTTGCTGAAATATTCCAAACTGATGATATGAGATATGAATTGGAATATAACGATCCTGATTTAGAAGAAGGGGAAGTACCTGCATCTGTGGCAAAGGAGATCTTGGATGGACTTGCACAGAGGGTAGGGAAAACATTTGAAGAATTCATTGTAGATGAGTCGATTCCACATATTCCTGAAAAGGATATTGGAAGTCACTCTGATGACAAAGATACCCCTGAGTTTGAAGAAGTGGAGATAGAAGATATAACACATGAGGACAAAGATACTGAAATTCCTAACACTTCTGCAAAGATACTGAAAAGGATATTGGAAGTCACTCTGATGACAAAGATACTTTAGACAAACTGAAGAAGATGTGGTGTTTCCGGACTTTACTGAAATTCCTAACACTTCTGCAAAGAAGAAAGCTAAGCAGAGAAGTGCTGAGTTTGTGGAAAAAGTATTTGGTGCTGATAAGCCAGAATCTTCAAAAAAATCTGATGAATTGAAGAATTATTTGAAGAAATTGAGGTTAATGGATGAGAACCGACCGAAGCCTGAAGCTCAAGGAAACTTCTATAGATTTCATAATGCTAAGTTCAGAGGCAGAGCTCTTGGGTGGACATACTTAGGCAGGCTGAAGTGTCTAGCTGCCAAGTGGGAATCAGGGATCTTGTACTTTTACAGATTCATTGACTTGCTGACTCTACCGTACTGGGCGGTTAGAGATCTATGCAGATTCCCTATGTCGGGTGCTTCAGTTAATAACACTCATGTCGGTTGGTGTGCAGACAAGCTGGTTTGGGAAAGCAGAACAAGATGGAATAGATTTAAACCTCAATATCCCCGGAGGAAAGTTCACAGGGATATTGATCCCAGAACCAAGCTGAAACGGGTTACCTTGATATATAAGGCACCTGAAGTGATGAGAAAGATACCTTTAATGCCCATGCCTCAACATTTCAGTGCTGACTTCATTTTCTGGTATTACGATTGGAGAAAAGCAGAAGCGGTGATTGTGTTGAGAGATGGAAAGGATAAATACAAGCATGTGCATGTATTTGATCCTATGTGGTTGATAAATTGCACCTTCGAAGACATCATCATGCTCTTTTACAATCCGATTCATCATGAGCCGAACGATGCTGATCAGGCAAAGAAATACACTCAAGTTGTTGGTGTTTGCTTTGCATATGATATAAATGCGGGTAGTAATTTGGAGGGAAAACTTGGCAAGATGGTGAAGATGGCGAACGTGTCAAAACCGGTGAAGAGAAGGTTAGAGCCTGAGATGACGAAAGAACAGAAGAATTTGCTCAGAATCAAATTGCTAAACAAAGCTATGGACGAGGACAGAAAACGATCCAATCAATAGTCGAGGGGGAGTTTGTAGATGCGTTTTGCGACTAGTGATTGGATAGTTAACATGTGTTAAGTAGGCTGGATTGGGCGAATGAAGAAGAACTGGGCAAAGGTGAATACTGAATGGGCGAAGGTAGATCAAGAATGGACGAATCTGGAACTGGACTACACATGAGATACACATTCGACCATGTAAATGGGCGAATGTGGAAAAGCCTCACATTCGACCATTTACTATGGGCGAATGTGCAGTGCCTATATATAGTTTTTGTGATTTTGTAAGTTTAAGAGAGTCATTAGGTGTGTGTGTTTTAAGGTGTTGTTCCAGAGCAGTTTGAGATAGTGTGTGTGTGATCTAGATTAACTGTTTTGAGATTGTAATCAACTTTATGAATGTGTTAATCTATGAAAAGCATTGAAAATGACTTTGATTGTGTTTTGATTTGAGTTTACATCAGTTTGTTCAAAGCTAGGGTTTCCGCACCTGGTTTTGTAACTTGTATGATCATATAATCCTGTTTTCGTGTCAAATAACATCCTCTACAGGGATTCCGGATCCACTGTGCGTGGGGGATTCCCCAAGTAGTACTACCCATATATTAGGTGGCCCAACTCCCTTGGTTTAATGAGTGTGAATCTGGTTTCGGGAGTACCTTGTCACATCAAATAAGTTTACACACACACAAGTGTATGTTCACCCCAAAACAGTAAAACAAAATGGGGAAGTACACGAACTCACCTGTTAAGTCACGCAGTCAAGTCCCACACGTGCACATACGATAATTAAGACTGATACTAAGATGCTTCGGGTTCTTGTTTTTATACCTCCTGGGTCTCCTCTGTTGACCGAGCTTCCTGCTCGTTGACTTTTGTTGACTGATGTTGACCGAGTCAACTAGGTGACTCTGATCTGTACCCTTCGTCTCCATCCCCACTCCATCTGTTCCTTACCATATCCCTCATCAATAAACATCACAGCAACAACATCAATTCCACTATCACCATCCTACCTATACTTGAGTTAATACTTGATCGGAAACAAAGTAAAGTCTTATAGCTTGTCGGCTCGTCGTCTCCCTGAACCGACTCATCATGGAGAGCCGCCGCCTCCGTCACCATCTCCGACCACCTCCATCATCACTAGAAACCCCTAAATCAGAACTCTAGGATACCACCACCATCCGTCACAAATACCCGAACCGAACTACCACAAAAACCCGAGTTAGAACCTGGTACCTCTAACCGGAACCCTAGACCACTGCCGCCGCCGTCGTTGTCAGCTTCCCTTTAAAGATCTGAGTCCTCTCTCTCTCTCTCTCTCTCTCTCTCTCTCTCTCCATCTCTGTTTCTGCTCCTGCTTGATTCTCACTGTCTAGAAGTTAGATATGTGTGTTTGTTTTGTAAGTAGGTTAGAGACGAGAGTGGTGGTTGTGTTGTTTGGAAGCAGGTCGTCGGGCACCCACCGGAGCTCCGCTATAGAGGGCGGCAGGAACCACCGGCTCCTTGTTCTCTCTCTCGTGACCATGTTGAAGGCAGCAACAAATGGGTAAGTGAGGGGTGGGCTCAGGGTATTTATAATGGGTTGGGTTAAGTGGTTTTATATAAAACCATTTGAGTTAAATGGTTTTAAATGATAGGTTGTCACAATATGGGGAGGACAAGTGTCCTCCTTTGTGACTCACCATGAGCGTATCGAGCGGGTTCGTTAACACGTTTTAGTTCGGTCATGTAACGTGTATATACGAATAATAATTACATATATTGATTCGTTTCTTGATTTTGTGTATAAACGTGTTGTTATAGTACCCTAAGCGCGAAAATTCTGGGCCCTAAAACCAGGGTGTTATATTCTCCTCCCGTTAATGGAATTCCGTCCTCAGAATTAATTTCGGGCTATCCCTCGAACATATCCAGTATACACCATACTCGGATTCCTTGTTCGGGTCTACACACTCGTGCGGACATAATTATTTTCTTAAACTCATTCATAATTTAAGGGACTCCACGCTAAATTTCACACGTTTAGGTTTTTAAAACAAATGGTTCAAACTATTGGCAGACTAGTGTTGGTTCTTGGTCTGATTCTCAGTTTCATTTTTGACGTATCATTGATGTTTATATATAGGGTGTACCACAGCTAACCCACCACACCAATGATACCTCAAAAATGCACTAAAAATCTTACCTAAACCTTGATAGAAAACATATTCGAAGACATATTTTATTGATAAATCCTATGTGTTTTCTGAAAATTGTTAGTTCTTAAGGACTATACTTGGGTTAGGTTAAATACTAAAGTGGAGATCTTATATAATACTAAGTTTTTAGCGCAATACCTTATTCTCAAAAGTTTCTATACTTGGTACTATGGTTAAATTCTATCCAAACCTGTCAGCAAAATTTTGGAGTTCTTAAACCTTCATAATTTCAAGGAAAAGTGGTATAATATATGATGGCAAATTGTCATAAAACATGGAGAAGTTGGACATCCAAGCGCGTTATATCTCTCTTAAACATACTAAAGGCGCATCACATTTCCCTTGGTAACTTAAGTCTTAACTTCTCATATGGCCAAATTGCTATCTCTAAAGATTCTTCCTACTAAACTTTGTCTGTGTTTTCGTGTTCTTGCCAAACATTCCTTATAATAGTTCTTACTAGTGTTTCAGCTCCCTCTGTTAGGATTTGTCTATGCCATTCGAATACCTTCCATCTAGATGGCTCATCACTACGCTTAAAAGGTTATGGAACTAATTCGTATATCTTGACACTAATCTAGAGACAACATTGAGTTATAATGTAACATAACATGTATCAAATCTTAAGAATACCTCATGTAGCGTTTAATCCTAATTTTCTCTGATTAGCGAGAATGTTGGATGGTCATGTATTTGCTATATACTTGAGTCTAGGTCATCACCTTTCTGTTTTTAACATTCTTAAATCGTCTTTAAACCTGTTATGTGATTACAATTCAACACATTACTCATAACTTACATCTAAGAAATCGATATCAATCCAGTCCGAATGAAATAACCTAGAAATCGATGGTTTTAATCTCTTACCCCGGTCTAATTGATAACGCAAAACTTAACCTATACATAAACATGAACCATCTAATAACGAACCATATGATCGACAATACTTATTTGGTTGGAAGAATAACCTTATCGAATTATCCATTTGTTTAGTTGGTCGAAGTCCATTTTTGTATTCCAGGCTCTTTCAAATTGTTGCGTCACGTTTCAGCAAGGTACCTGATTTTTATAGTTAGCTCACATCTTGGTCACGGAAAGTTAGTCAATCATAATATTATTCACTATTAGTTATATGTATATAATGTTTATAGAATAACTTCTACTATAGTCATGGAAACGTATACATATGTATACTACTATCAAAACATGCGAAAGTCGCAAAATATGTCGATCCTAGTCACATAAGTATATCACATACTTGATTATGACTCAATCATAGTCCGTCTCTTTGAACAAATTCATAGTAATCATAGTTGAAACTCGTAGTTTCGGTGACTCTTCGGATTTCTTAGAACTTTTTCGAGCCTGTAAATTCACAATTACATGACGTCAAGTGTAATCATCAATTTACCTCACGAAATTATTCTAGTAATCTCCGTCGTAGTCATGTATCACTCAAAGCTCGTATACTAGACACAATGGTTCTAAGTCCCGATAAGCATTCTAGTGTGTTCAGGTACTCGAGTCTCGTCTTATTTAGGTTCTTCCTCCAGTCAGTCTTATATAATTCGAAGGCATTTCCTAGCTAGGTAATCTTAGAGCCTTTAAATGCTAAGTTCTCTAAGTTGTCCTGGTGTGGTATAGGATATCTGGAGATATCCTATTTCGCTACAACCGTTGCTCTGATACCAACTGTAACAACCCGACCCGGTGGGGGCTGTTCGAAATGACAGTTTGGTAACAGACTCGCACAACGGAAGCAACGATAACTAATATTTATTGTTTCATACAACTTCTAATCCAAAAATAAAAATACATAACTTAAATAAATAGTCTAATAGCTATGCAAGGACGAATCGCGGCGGGCGTCGAAGCAGTTGAGGAGTGTAATCCACTAGTCGTTCATGCTTCTACCAACGCTTATCTCTAATGCTCTAATCCGCAAATCTTATAGCCGAATCTTCTATCAAAGTCATCTAGTAATCTTCACCTCTAATCCGTATCATATGAACATAATCCGTATGCTCCATAATCATCCAAATGTAGTACCTGAACACATGCTTAAAAGAGTTTGGGTCAGCGATTATGCTGGTGAGTCCGTGTAAGTTGTTAAGTAAATCCAAAACAGTTCGATAGTTCAAAAACAAGTTTACACAGTTCTAAACATGGTGATGTACAAGTATCACACCTCAATCCTAACACTAAATCCATCTACTCCCATTATGGATCCCCCCGGCAAAAAATATGCCACAACGGTCCGCAGACCTCAGTGGAGGGTTTTCTGGGCTTCCGGATCCACTGTGCGTGGGGGATTCCCCAAATAGTACTACCCATATATTAGGTGGCCCAACTCCCTTGGGTTAACGAGTGTGAATCTGGTTTCGGGAGTACCTTGTCACATCAAATAAGTTTACACACACAAAAGCATATGTTCACCCCAAAACAGTAAAACAAAAAGGGGAAATACACGAACTCACCTGTTAAGTCATGCAGTGATATGTCTTGCCAATGCCTCGAACCTAACTATCCATTACATGCCAAGCCCTATCATGTTTACAATTATTAGTGCGTGTAACCGAGTATTGCGGTTACACGTGTGGATGACTAGGACCTTTCATTGTTAAGTGGACTTATTCTAATTGTTAGTTAATAATTCTACTTATCTAATCATGTAAAGGGTGATCATTTATCCGAAGTCTTACCCACCTAGTTCATCATCTTGAGTCCTACCTATATTATTGTTTTAGTCGCAACTAGTAACTAAATAACCAATGTCTATGTTACATCATTTATGTGGTACTTCTAGTTCCAAGTGTCAAGTAACTTAGTATGTAGATAGGTGTGTGTATATATATAGTTACAAAAAGTCTTAATGGTCCTAAATAACATGTCTCAAGCCCCATAGTCCTTGTCGTCCTTCCTATGTCCTATTGTTTTGTCGAGTCGTCCAAGTCCCACTTCATGTTTCATGTTCACAAGGTTCGTCTTAAGTTCCAAAGTGTCACTATTGTTGTTGGAATTATTAGTTATCTTGTATATCAAAGTCCCTTATGTTAATGTCCAGTTGTCCCAATGTGTTATGTTCCTCATTTATCATCATCTTAATCCAATCAATGGTCATGATATAAGTTCATCAACTTTCTAATTCTCACATAATAGTAATATAATCATAAGTATATTATTAAGCTTGGTTTGGTCGGGTCCTATGTTAGTCAAGTCCTACACGTGCACATACGATAATTAAGACTTATACTAAGATGCTTCGGGTTCTTGTTTTTATGCCTCTCGGGTCCCCTCTGTTGACCGAGCTTCCTGCTCGTTGACTTTTGTTGACAGATGTTGACCGAGTCAACTGGGTGACTCGGATCTGTACCCTTCGTCTCCATCCCCACTCCATCTGTTCCTTACCATATCCCTCATCAATAAACATCACAGCAACAACATCAATTCCACTATCACCATTCTACCTATACTTGAGTTAATACTTGATTGGAAACAAAGTAAAGTCTTATAGCTTACCGGCTCGTCGTCTCCCTGAACCGACTCACCATGGAGAGCCGCCGCCTCCGTCACCATCTCCGACCACCTCCATCATCACTAGAAACCCCGAAATCAAAAATCTAGGATACCACCACCGTCTGTCACAAATACCCGAACTGAATTACCACAAAAACCCGAGTCAGAACCTGTTACCTCTAACCGGAACCCTAGACCACTGCCGCCGCCATTGTTATCAGCTTCCCTTTAAAGATCTGAATCCTCTCTCTCTCTCTCTCTCTCTCTCTCTCTCTCTCTCTCTCTCCGTCTCTGTTTCTGCCTTGCTCGATTCTCTCTCTCTAGAAGTTAGATATGTGTGTTTGTTTTGTAAGTAGGTTAGAGACGACAGTGGTGGTTGAGTTGTTTGGAAGCAGGTCGTCGGGCACCCGCCGGAGCTCCGCCATAGAGGGTGGCAGGAGTCACCGGCTCCTTGCTCTCTCTCTCTCTCTCTCTCTCTCTCTCTCTCTCTCTCTCTCTCTCTCTCTCTCTCTCTCTCTCTCGTGACCATGTTGAGGGCAGCAACAAATGGGTAAGTAAGGGGTGGGCTTAGGGTATTTATAATGGGTTGGGTTAAGTGGTTTTATATAAAACCATTTGAGTTAAATGGTTTTAAATGATAGGTTGTCACAATATGGGGAGGACAAGTGTCCTCCCTTGTGACTCACCATGAGCGTATCGAGCGGGTTCGTTAACGCGTTTTAGTTCAGTCAGGTAACGTGTATATACGAATAATAATTACATATATTGATTCGGTTCTTGATTTCTTGTATAAACGTGTTGTTATAGTACCCTAAGCGCGAAAATTCTGGGCCCTAAAACCGAGGTGTTACAGATTCATTTATTATCATTTTGTAACTGATCTAGGGTTTCCGCACCTAGATTAGTAGACTTGTATGATCAACTAAACTGTTTTTGTGACAACGATCCTCTACACACCGAATTAACATATTAAACAGGCATAAACAGTCTAATAACAGGTTACAACTAGGCTTATATTATTGATAATTGGTGTTTAATTCGTTCCTATTTGTATTTCTCAGGAAACTGAAGCTCCAGACGGAAACAGAGGATTTCCGGGTGAAAACGAGCAAAAACTGAAGATTCCTGAAGATACGAGACTTGCAGCATGTTCACTATATGTTTGAAGACAATCCTGGGGCTTAAACAGTGATAAAATCAGTTCGGGAGTGACCAACCACGCCCACGCTCACTTGCACGAAGGCCCTGCACACGAGAAGACAACGCAGCAAACTTGGAGAGCAAGAAAACATACTCAGCAGCATGTGCACACCCACGCCTATACCCTTGGCACGGCCGTGCTGAAGACAAATAGGACAGACAACTCCTACAATGCAGTAACAGAACGTACGTGTGACTACTAGCACGCCTCTGACCACCCTTGGCATGGCCGTGCTTCACCTGAAGCGCTGTAAATAGCAAGCTAACCCTTACCATTTAATCATCCCATTCCACCTTGACTTGAGCACTTCTTGGGTCGACTTCTAAAGGTCTTGCAGAGATCTTGGGGTCCCTTGGGAGGCCTTAGGGCCCTCCTAACACACCCATCAAGGTTAGGCCTCGTCCTACATTGATTAACTCAAGCATTGGATCAGAGTAGTATGCAATAAAACATCGAGGGTCGTGAGGATCATGTTAGATAAATATCACTTGAAGATGGAGAGCTTATCTACGAGCAGCCATGTTCATGTGTTGATCATTTGTTATGGTTGTGTCTTTTCATTATTCCCGAACCCGCTTTGATTTGTAGACTTTTATTATTAGTAGTAGTTTATATTTAGTTATTTGTTGTGTTATCTTTTTCTAATCATTGTTTGTTTATCTTTGTGGCAGGTTTGAATGATGATTAACTTAATAACATAAATTACTTTAACTTAATTAAAATAACTAGAGGTATAATCAGCTTCTGGTAGCCCCGAGCTAGATCCAAGCGAGGAAACCGGTAGTGAGACAGATCCTTCGGGCTTCTGATATCCAAAATAAATTCTAAGCAATGGCTTTTGAAGTGGACCAAATCTGAGTGACACATTTCTGGTACTTACCAATGACTGAATGATCTTCTTGGTAAAGGGAGGATTCCCTACAGGCACACTAGTGATCTTCGGATTGCACGCCTTTAGGATTATGTTCCACCTTTAACAAGGGTTTCATTCAGCTCATGATTAACTTTCTTGGCAATGGGAGGATTCCATATGGGCGCACCAGTGATCTTGGGATTGCACGCCTTTAGGATTATGTTCCACCTTTTTTAAGGATTTCATTCATCTCGGGAGGTTATGGGTTGGGTATTAAGTTGTCATTCATTTAACCAACTTTATATTTATTGATAACTAAATAAAAAAGTGTCACTTAAAAGATAAATAAATTAAGGATTCTATTTCTAGGTAACGTTAGTCAACGCCGTTAACCAATGGGGATACGAGTCTCCCTAGTCAACTGTAAGAGAGATCCCTCGGTCTTCATGATCGTTAACCTACTTAGGGGATACGGTGTTGGTGAACCTCGGGATTGACCCTAAGGAGGGATCCTTTGGTACGAAACGCGAGTGCTTAGGGAGGTGCATGGTGTTCCAGGTCAGAAGTTAAGCCTCCAATTAAAGAAAAAGGTAAGTTCGAAGACTAGAGACTTGACCGCGGTTTGAGGAGCCTGCTATATGCAAGGACCTGGCGGAGTACCTGCGTGTGGGCCCACACTTGAGGGTTGTACATTCTACTTAGTAGTAGCCCCGCTTCTCTATAAAGGAGTCAGCACTTCAAGACCCCTCTCGTCTTCCTCACATTTAATTAATTTAAATTATTAATTTTAATAATAAACTTAACAGCTTATACGGAGGGCCCCGAGATGTGCATATTAATCTACTCTACTATTTTATCTTTTATTTTATAAAACCAAAACCTTTTTCAAAACTATTTTCTTTTAAAAACCCCCTGTTTTATTTTCTTTTAAAACCCGATCAGTAGATTGATGAAAGGTTGAGTAGGGAAAAGTGTGTTCTCTTGGAATACGATACTCAGTATTTACCCTAGCAAGCTAAACTATGCACGTCAGGTTCTCTACATATGTGTTGGTTTTAGTTTCTAAAGTAATTATCATTACTTTATAAAATTAAAACTTTGTTAATGAGGTTTAGTAAAAATCAGTCATTTCTCTCAAACCAATGTTTTGGGATTGACACATCAAAGTTTTTGGCACCGGGGAAATTGACATCTTTTTAACACTAAAACCAAACACATCACCCAGCTTAATGGTTAAGTTTCTTTTTGGAGGAAATACTTTTTTGAGGTGTGGATGTTACTCCTATCCCAAAGAGATATCCCAAAGATGTATAACATATAAAGCAGTGAAACTAATCATCAAGGTATGGATGCCTTTCCTAACTTGGTGATATCATTTCATTTGTGAAATACGAGTGTCTTCTTCTCCAAGCAAAATAACGAAAGAATAACACGAAATATATAACAATAAAGAGAAATATACACGAGAGGACTCGTGAATGTAGGCTTAGTTATAGACTAGGCTAATAGGCATTCTAACAACCTAATTCCCTATAACATGGCTCTGATACCAATCTGTAACACCCCGACCAATGGCGGAATCATCAAGGTGCCAGGTAGTGACGATTGTTCAATAGCTCATGAACTAAAAGTCTAAATATTGATATATTGATTAAGTAGTTTACTACATTGAAAGAAAAATACAAGATACAATAATTCTAAAGTGACAACTAAAACTAAAATACAATGAATCCAAAATCTAAGTATAAACTCAAAAACCTTAAAAGTCATCTCATAAATAACCTGAAACTTGTACGAAAATAGTATACGTCAATACAAAAATGTATTGGTGAGCATACCCTGTTTTGAATACATATAGTAGAAAAAGTGTTTCGCAACTCATGTGTTGTATACCGTTTGCAATTATGTAATAAGTAGTATCCGGGTCAAAATCAACCATATGAAAGTGCGAAATGAAATTTATATATATTATACGCTATTGACAGTAGTAATGAAATACATAACAATGACCAAGGTCTCTCAACAGAGTCAACAATGGGTGCATACCATAGTACTATTCATTGATACGACAGGCCCAAACGGTTAATGATTTTGACAAGTCATAGATACACACAGCTAACATAAAGCAAACACACATGAGAATTGCATTTAGTGAAAGAATTTCATTTAGACATAATGTACATGAGTAGCTCCAAAAGAGTAAAACATGATAAAAGGGAAAGATATACTCACATTTTGCTAAGCGCGATAAAACATGAGTAGCTCCAAAAATAGTGAAAATAATTTTTCCATAATTTTTCTTAATTTATTTGTATTTAAAACAGATTTAATGAAATTAAATAGTATTTTAATGATTAAAAAATGGTAAAAACAGTAAAAATAACTTTTTCTGAGAAAATATATTTTGTTTCAGTTTATCATACTTAGAAATAATTTTCCAGAAATTTTGAGGTCAAAATCATTAAAAACGAATTTTTTATCAATTAAATATGATTAAAAATTTTAAATTAATAAAAATATGAAAATAAGATATTTTCCACAAACTAAAAATATGATAATTTTCTATGATGTGTCAAGATAATGCACCTAAAATTTCAAGATTTTTGGAGCAAAAATAAATTTTCTATGAATATTATAAGATTAATGTATGTATATAAATATATAAATAAAAAAAATCAGACCACGGATGACAAGGGTCAAACCCGGGTCTTTGCTGTAACAAACAGACACACAAACCACTACATTACAAGTCTTTTTAGTTGTAAAATGTGAAAACGTATTATATTTATATATATACGTACATTAACTTCATCTTCTTCCCTAAACCCAAACCCTCACCTAGAATTTCTATAATCCTCAATTCGATTAAGATAACCTCCGATTTCATAGGGCTTTCGAAGATAGATAACTAAAATACAAAACGGCATAAAAGAATTAGACATACAAGTACGAATAAAGATCGAAAAAGAAGCTTCAAAACCGATGATAATATCACGAATTGGAGTGTTTTCAGCTACGATTTGAGACGATTTTTAGTTGGTTTGAAACCTGAATGAGTGCATAAAACGAATGGTGTACTTATCTTATATAATGATCAACTCGAAACGACACTTTGATTCTAAAATAAAGTCCGCTCATTAATGGTTTTAACCGAATTTAAAGCTTCATTTACCACGTGCTAAAAACCGATATAATGCTAGGAAATCGAAGGGAAACAGTGTAGAAACGCATGGGACTTGGTCAAAGTTGATAAAACACATTAAAAATGGATTTAAACCATCGCCGGAGTAAACTCTGGCCGGTTACTCGCTGGAAAAGGGTTCAGAGAAAAAAAAATAATAATTTCAAAACTTTCAGATTTTCACATAATCAACCCCTCAAGTTTATGGTTTGTAGAGAATTACTTTAAACTTTATATTTTCATAGCAATCTAAACCAATCTTTATAACTTTTATAGAAATTTGATAAATAACGAACTAAATAATGCTAGAGATTATATTACCGCATAAAATCAAAAGATATAATGACTAAAAATGCAAATACAATCGAGTTCAAGGACTAGAATTGACAACTTTCTAAAAGTTAAGGTTGTAGGTTGTCACAGATGGGTTATGCCCGCATGCAACAATGTTGGCATGGGTGTAGCTGTGGTCGTACCGGAAATGGCATTGGGATTCGTCGGAATCCTCCCTCCAAGTCAGGTCTGTTTGCTTGTTATCGTTATGGTAGTAGCTTGCGCCTTTAGAGTTGATGCACAATTCTCCTGTGTTTGGCTGCGACGGACCCTCATAGACTGTGTGTAATCGGATTGTCTTAAATGGTGATTTCTTGGAGGTGTCTACGGCTCGCTGCTCGCCGACTATCATGTTGAGACGTTGTTGTAGGGCCTCATGCTCGTTGAAGTACCACGCTTCTAGGATGAGTATTTGCGCGGGATCTTTGGTTGCATGGCGTTGTTGCCCGGTCGTATTTTCAGTTGCAAAGTGGAACGAGGCCGTTGAGTGGTGAGTAGCTGCATATGGCGAGACAGTGTGTGGTGCCTCTGTTTGTTTGTTTTTTTTTACCCTCCTTGTGGGCTCTCCTGCGTGGTGGGACTAAGTTGTTTTGTCCTAGCAGCGAAGGTATCCCCTAGCACGAATGAAGAAACACCAATCCAAATAACACTCGACAATAAGAGGAAATATGAAGAGATTTTATTAATATACGAGCACGATTACAAGGACTACTTGATGAGTATTACATGATGACTATTTTGACCAATCTTTTCACAAAAGTTAGAGTATTACAATCAGTGTGTATTTTAGTGTGAGAGATGTCGACCCCTTTCCTTTATGGACTGAAGGGGTATTTATAGTGTCCGTAGGTCGGTCTCTGGAGTTGGTAATGATTGATAACTCATTCGTGTGGGCTCCACAGGTGAGGCCGTTGGGGGAGTTGGTGTTGTCCTTCTCTGATTGGTCGGTTGTCCAGCTTCCTACTCTTCCTTTTTGTCCTTGCTGATGGCAGGAGATCATGAAGCAGGGAATGAACGCCTCTGATTGGCCAGATGTCCCTTTCATTCTCTCATTGCAGTTGTCAAGTACGACGTATCACGCAGGCCCCACAGAAGGTTCCACTTATTTATCTTTTATGGTTACCGTGTGAATAAATCCTTACGGAGGATCTGTGCGCGTACACATACTAGTACATATCTTTTAATGATTTCAAAACAAACGTTATATGTTTTCCTAATACGATTGTTTTGACATTTATTTAAAGTACATATAAAGGCATAATAATATTCGATTTTGTATCAAAACTTATCAAATTCAGTTCATGACAGCACATAGTTTGTTCCATAAGATATACAATTTAAAACACACCCTTAAACGCTATTTATTTTTTATATTGATGTTTTAAATTTTTTCCTGAAATGCCCACTTTAGTACAATAATAAATACAACTGCATTTATTTATTTGGATTCAAAATTATGATGTAACACTTCTTATTTGTTTTGCCTTGTCTTAGTTTGATGATCTACGATAATTTGTTCGATCAGGCTAGATCACTCGGAACAATAGAACTTGTTGGTGATGGTGTTTTGGGAAGGGTACGTAAGTGATGAAGTCATGGGTACATTCGCTCCTATCGTGGTCTACTGGTTATATGCAGGGTTTTATCAGTTGCTACCATCGACAACTCTAGATAAATATCGATTGCACACGTGGAAGGAAGAAGATGCGAAGAACACGGTGCCAATGAGTTCGGCTATCAAAGCTGTGTTGGTTCAACAACTAGTTCACGCAACGGTTTCTCACCTCCTGTTTTTGGTAAGTTATGTTTGATGTTTTTGGTATGTTTTGTTTGTTTGATGGTTTTTGTATGTTATGTTTTTTGTTATTATGGTTTTTTGATAATCCTTTGGTCATGACTAGATGTATGATGAAATTGACTTGAGTGATAATAAGGTTTTAAGTTAAAACTAAACTGATCGATTGAATACATGTACCGTATTATATTACATGTCAAAAAAATTAAACCAATCGGATACTAGTAATTCAAACTTTTAACTAGATTATAGCGTAGTCGTCCTTCTATATGGTATTGCGGGTTCCACGGGTATACCACCGCAACTTCTCTATGATGAGATCGTGGGTTCATTTTTAGGTTGGTGAACCCATGCTAAATGGATGGTGGGTTTAAAGATGGTACTTATTGCATGGTGATATGTCAAATATTATTGGATGATAGGTTGAGATAGGTATTGGGTTCAAGTAGATTTGTGCCCCCCTCTCTTTAGGGTTGATTTAGATTGGAGTAAGTTGAAATAAGGTAACTTCTTTCTATACATGGGTTGGGTTTAAATAGGTTGCTAGAAAGTTGCCTTTCCACACAAATTGACAACACTAAAAAACATACAACATTAGGCTTGGTGACCCAATAGGAGAAGCAACCCTTTTAGGAGCACCTAAATTGAGGAGGTCATGAGTGCAAGTATCATAACGTGTAATATGAAATTTGTTTGTTAAAAAAAAAGGAAAAAAAAGAGGTTGTCCTTCCACCCTAATTGATAACACTAAAAAGATACAATTTTCAGAATGTAGGAGTAATGATTTAAATAATTTCAATTATTGGCTATTGGCTGTTGTCGGTCCTAATAACGAAATATGCGCTAGCGATCCCACATTTCAACATATTGGCTACCAACAAACCTAAACTAACTGTGTGCTAACTCCGTTGGTATGATGTAACATGCTTGCGTGACAAAATTTATTTCAAAATAATACTAGATTATCCCTTGGGTGCTTCTCAGGATAGAAAAATCTAATATGAAATGACAAATTGTGTGTACCATAAAAGAAATAGGTCGTTTTTTTCAAGATTGTTTTTAAATGATCAACACTCGATAACTCTTAAAACCTACTTCTAATTCTACGTGTGTAAATCTTGCTCGAGTGAAGTTTCTATACAAATTTTTCACATTCTCAAGACATTCTAAAGCTGTGATGTGAATCTTGAAAAAACAACGAAATTGGTATAAAATGATATATCATGATGATGATTGATTTAAGAGGTGTGCATGTTGGAGTGATTAATTATCACTTATCAGCCAAAGATTTAACTGGTGTCTAAGAATCATAAGCTATATCTAACTGACTTAGCAACTTTTGTAATCAATGTTTCAAGCAACACCAATCAAAATACAAAAAAAAAAGTATTTTCTTACCAAAGTTTTTTTTGAACGGCGAAACTTCTATATATAAATATAGAGCCCAGCAAGAAACTGGAGGGGAAACATACAACCAAAAACGAACAAGACAAAACAAGAGCAGCCCCAAAACTAAACAGGCCACTCACCCCAGAAACTAGACAAACTAGATCAGACTGGACACACTAAACATAGACCAGTCTTCCCAAGTGATGGCTGGACGATTTTCTTACCAAAGTGACAATATCTATGAATATATATATAGTTAGTGGGGTCTTATATGTAGTAGTAGGTTCAAAAGAATATGTACTATCTTAACATGATTAGTGACTTGCCTAGACATGATTAATGAATTATCTAAACACATTGAGTTTTTTTCTACATGAACAAAAACCAACTAAAAAAGTCAGTTTTTTTTCGTTTTTTGTATAAAACTATGGTACTTGTTGGAAAGATAATAAAACACTCATTAGTCTGGTGTATTTTTTTTTTAAATGCCATATATAAAAGTTGCTAACATTTAAAAATTGTGTGTGTGTGGGGGGGGGGGGGGGGGGGGGATAAGGAAAAGATAAACATAAAAATATTATTTTGGAGGGAAATCAAGGGGTGTGAAAACCTCACCTAATGCCACGTGTCACACCCATTTTTGGTTTATGATATATATACATATAAGGGAAGATTAAATAGAAAACTCTAAGGAGAGAGCTCGAAAACTCCTACTTAAATTTTAAAAAAATAAAAAAAAAATCATAACTCAAAATTTAAGTCAAAAACTAAAAAACTAGTTTGGCGCTTCTCTTTCCCATGTATCCCCGTTCAGAATAAAATAAAAAAATGCGAATCTTAATGCACATGTGTAGTAAATATCCGGTTAAACTTTAGGGTTTAGTTTAACTTTTAGGGATAGTTTTTTTTAGCTTGTAAGGTTTAGGTTTCGCGGATGGAGTGGGTTTAAGTTTTTGGGTGAGGGGTTAGTTTTTTATTGTGGTGGGTGGGGCTTAGGTTTTATGGTAGGCGGTGGGTGGGGTGAGTTTAGGTTTTTGGGTAGGGGTGGATGGGTGGTTTAGGTATTTGGGTAAGCGATTTAAGTTTTTGGGTGAGGGTGAGGGTTTGGGTGTGGGTGGGTGGGTGGGTTGGAATTGGGATTTTGGGTGAGGGTAAATTGGGGGTGAGGTATTTAGGTTTTTGGGTTAATTTACACATATGCAATAGTAGGTTTTAGGGTTTTTTTTATTTATTTTTTTCTAAACGGAGATGATGTGGAAAAAAGTAACTCCGAACTAATTCTCTATTACTTTACTTAAATTTTGAGTTATGATTAATTATTGTTATTATTGTTATTGTTATTGTATTATTATTATTATTATTATTATTATTATTATTATTATTATTATTATTATTATTATTATTATTATTATTATTTCATTTAATTAGGAGTTCTCTCAATAAAATGAGTTTTCTATTAAACCATCCCCTATACATAACCAACCCACCACATTCCACCACCATAATCAAGTCACAACCAAAAGTTAAGGTTTGACAGCGACTGTAGAAAATGACGGTGTATTTCTGAGGACTGAGGCAGCGAAGTTTGACACCCGTTCTAGGGTTCCGACAAGGTTCGGTAGGGTTCCAACCAGATTACGATAAGACGCGACTCCTCTCATCCCCATTTATCATCTAGAACGACTCACAATTGATTAAAACCTTGTTTATTTTTGTTTGAATCGCATTATATTCGGTGGCCTAAAGTGGTGGTTGTTCTTAAAGGTTCGGGTGGCAGGAGATTATTGATGGCTAGAGGATAGTGGTGATAGTGATGATGGTGAACGATGGTTGTGGGTTGGTTGTTGTGTTTTAGAGAAGAGGGGAGAGGTAGCAGTCGGCGATGATGGGTGGTGGTATTGATGAATGGTTGTTACAGTGGTAGTATAGTGGTGGTGAACAGTGTTGGCAGCCAAGAAAAGTGGTCTTTCTGTTTGAATACAATCTCATTATTTTCCATCATAATTGATACACTTGAGAACGAACAATAGACTACTCTTGTTTGTCACAACCTATATTCTACATAAAAATCCGTTACAATTTCCTCTTTGTTTGCACGAAGACAACAAGTACGATTCAATATACATATCAATAAAAAAATAAAATAAAATAAAAGAAAAAGAATTCTTAGGCCATAGCTGTACATTAACAGCTAGGGCGTTAAAGATGACATAGCATGTTAACTGGTGTTACACACCATTCCCTCTTGTGTTAGGGGACGTCAAAGTAGTTATTTGTTAACATGTTAATACGGGATGTTAACACACTGAATTAATTTATTTTCTTTTTTTAAACTAAAAATCATTAAAAGATATGGTTATGTGAAATTAAACGATTTTCTTAAGGTGAATTAGAGTGAATGAGAAAAAGTATTCATGGTAAGGCCGAAGTCAATGATTTGACGTTTTTTTTTATTTTTTAACAATACTGAAAAAAGGTCAAATTTTAGCAACACTTTAAATTTTGTCTCTTTATATTAGCTTATATTTTTTAGTGGTGAGGCTGAAATTTAGTCAAGAGTAAAGTATAACTTGCGTCTTTTTAGACATCTAAATTTTAAAGGCAATATTCTAGCCGTCATATAAATTATTTTGGTAGGTTTTTCTAACCTCATTCTACTTTTCATTAGTTTTTGTATCAACGTTTTACCGTATTAGCAGCGTGCTTAGTTTTCTCATGTTTATTTTTTAGATATGTCTATTTTTGTAAAGTCTAAATGCAATGTTTCTTTTGTTAACTTTTGGCACAACGTACTTGGTATATTTTGAAAATTATCCCAAGGTCAAAGGCATAGTATTTTTCAGTTATTCATTGAAACTATATATGTAACGTACGAGTTATTCAAAATCTAATAATTTTAACGTTGTATCCCTATTTTCTATAAGATCACATACTTTTAAGGTAAAGGGTAAATATTGATATATGATGTGGTATCACAATTATTTGACAATTTGTTGATCATGTCCTATGTAGGTGACATCAAAGACCAATTTGGTTGGAACTCCTCAAATCCAACCATCCGTCCTCATACAGATCCTCCAAATCATCATTGCTATGTTTGTGATGGACATATGGCAATATTTCATGCACCGTTACATGCACACAAACAAATTTCTTTATCGACATGTCCATGCACAACATCACAAACTGGTGGCTCCTTATTCGATAGCAGCGCTTTATAATCACCCTATTGAAGGTGTGTTCGACACAATTGGTGGTTCCATCGCTTTTCTTGTTTCCGGAATGACTGCAAGAACCGCAGTCACATTCTTTTGCTTGGCTGTGGTAAAAACGGTTGATGATCATTGTGGACTTTGGTTACCCGGTAATGTTTTCCATATGTTGTTTCCAAACAATACTGCTTTTCATGACATCCATCATCAACTCCATGGATCAAAGTACAACTTTTCACAACCTTTTTTTCCAATTTGGGACAAACTTCTTGGGACCCACATGCCATATGATCTCGTTAAGCGTCCCAAAGGAGGTTTCGAGGCAAGGCTAATATCCAAAGATTAGGCCATCTTCATCGTGTTACGAATCAAAACATTGTTTGACCGAGGTGACATGGAAATGTTTCTTTAATTTATATATATTTGAGCTTTAAGTTAAGTTTTGATTTTGAACTCAAAAGTCAAAATCTTGTGTTGTCATTTGAATTAAAGTTGTCGTATGAGATGTGAGTTCTTGCTTGATGTACTGGTTTCTTGTTCAATATTAGTGTATTAGTGTACTTATTGCATACCAAAGTTAGACTTTTGAGGTCAACTCGTATTCAATTGGTTTCATATGTGAGAACTTTGTAACTATTATGCTAAAGTTGACAAGTAATATTTTGGAAATGGAAAGTTTTGGCAAAAATGTAGCCAAATTTGTTTTGATTTTGTGTTAATGTTGACCTCAAAAGCCAAATCGTGCAAATCTGAAATTAATGTAGTAAATTTGATTTGTCTTATGTATACTTCAAAATTGAAATGTAAGTTCGTGCTTGATGTCTAGTTGTGCATAAAGAGTTTGATTTTTGAGGTCAACTCTTGTTACTTTGTTAATATTGGTTTGCTTTGTTTGTTATAACTTAACTTTTGTATTTACTTTTATTTTAGATGTGGAATGACACCAAATTCGCTACGGACCAAGAGCTTGATATTCTAGTAAAGAAGTTGATTCTGATTTTACTTAGTGAGTTAGATATTCCTATTTAGTTTAGCTTTAGACATTGATTTTAGCGTTTTTTTTAGCATTTTGAAAACCCGTTTGATTAGCTTTATGGGATGAATGCGTATTTAGATATTAGATTAACTTTTATTTTCGGATTGAATGTATATTGGATCGTTGAACAAGTTCGGAATGATGTATTGGGCCGATTGAATTATTGTGCAGGTTTTGATTTGGTATGAAAACCAATTTGGTTGATCGAATAAGCAGGTTTAGTAGGTTCTGTAATAAATAATCTGTTTTTTTAATTGTGCGAAAGACGGGGTTATTTTTAATTATATAATATTGTAAAAGGTAAAAGGACGGGTCAAGAGAATGTAAAGACACGGGTTTCGATGCAAAATACGAGGTTTGTTGAACCCCATCTCTTGCTGAGTGACCAAAAGACGTGATGGCAAATCTCGTCTTAGAAGCTTATTCACCTCGTCTTTAGCCTATCATTTGTACTAGTAAATTGCTAGTAAAGGTTGTCAAGTTCTAACTATCTATCGCTTTACTTAATATTTTGACTATTCTTTCCTCTTCTCCATTTTTGTCCCCTAATTAGTTTATGATTTAGGATGTACTAATGATTTGATGGACGTTAACGACAGGACTTAGTCTACGAAGTAATGACTAGGTTTTTTTTAAGAATTGTGAAGGCACGATTGACATTAATTAAAGTTTAGCTTAGTGATGTGCCATCATTTACACATGTTTTATATGCATAATTAGCCGAAAAATAGGACGTTTTTGAGCTTATAACACTTAAAAATGCTACATAATCGTCCCTATTTTAATTTCTCAGGAAAATGGAGCTCCAACCCGAAAAGAAGTGATTTACGGGCAAGAATCAAGTAAAAACGGAGATTCCTGAAGAAGCGGGGTTACTCGCAAAATAAAAGGTGTAAAGACGACAACCCCTAAAAAAGATTAAAAAAAAAAGAAAAAAAAGAAGAAGAAGAAGACGACAAAGCAATAAACTTGGAGGACAAGAAAAAGCTTCTCAGAAGGGACAAACTATGAATAGGAGATAAAGAGTACAAGATACAACCACAACATTGTCTCCCACATACAAGTTTTTTACCACAAGAAAGGGACATGTTTTCCTCTTTACCTATAAATAGCAAGCTCAACTCAATCATTTCTCATCCCATTCCATCTAGTCTTATGCCCTCTTGAGTCGACTTTCAAGGTTCTTGCAGAGATCTTGTGGTCTTGTGGGAGGCCTTAGGGCCATCCTAACATACCCACCAAGGTTAGGCTTTGTCCTACCTTGATCACCTTGACCAAGCATGGGATCGTAGAGTAGTTCATGCAATAAACATCGAGCGTCATGAGGATTATACTAGATACATAGCACTAGGAGATGGAAGGCTTGTCTATGAGCAGTCATGTTCATGTGTTGATCATTCTTTATGGTTGTATCTTTCTATGATCTCCGAACCCACTTCGATTTATATTATTATTATTATTAGTTTGTTTGTTTTTATTTATTGTTGTGTTATCTTCTTTCTAATCCTTGTTTGTTTATCTTGTAACAGGTTCAATTGGTGATTAACTTAATAAATTTAAATCAAACTTAATTTAATTAATAAACTATCAAGAGGTTTAATCAGCTTTTGGCAGTCCCGAACTAGATCCAAGGCGAGGAAACTGGTAGTGAGACCGATCCTTTGGGCTTCTGATATCCAAACCGGATTCTAAGCAATGGTTTCTGAAGTGGACCAGATCTGAGTGACACATTTCTGGTTCTTACCAGATGAATGAATGATTTTCTTGTCAAAGGGAGGATTCCCTACGAGTGCACCAGTGACCTTCGGATTGCACACCTTTAGGATTATGTTCCACCTTTGTCAAGGATTTCATTCATCTCGGGAGGTTATGGGTTGGGTTTATTAAGGCATAAATCACTAAACCAACTTTATATTTACTTGATCAATAAATATTAAAGTGTCACATTTAAGATAAATAAAACAAGATTTCTATAACTAGGTCTCGTTAGTACAAAAGTGTTAACCAATGGGGATACACGTCGCCTGGGCTGACTGTAAGAGCGATCTTTCGGTCTTCATGATCGTTAACCTACTTAGGAGATACGATGTTGCCAGGACTAACTCTAAGGAGAGATCCTTCAATACGGAACGTGAGAGCTAAGGGACGTGTACGGTGTTCCAGGTCGGAAGTCAAGCCTCCATTTCAAGAAGAAGATGAGTTAGAGGACCGGAGACTTGACCGCGGTTTGGGAAGCACCTGCGAAAGCAGGGCTCAGTCGGTGAACCTTCATGCGGACGCGCATCGGGAGGTTAAGCATACTACTCATTAGTGGCCACGTTTCTCTATCAAGGAGTCAACACTTTAAGCTCACTCTCGTCCTCCTCACAAATAATTAAACTTAATACTATTTTTAATAATAAACTTAACTACTTATACGGAGGGCCCCGAGATGTACGTGACCACTACCTCTACTATTTTATCTTTTTATTTTATAAAACCCAAAACCCTTTTTGAAAACTATTTTTCTTAGAACCGCTCCGTTTTATTTTTCTTTTCAAACCCGGTTAGTTAATTGATGATATAAAACCTAAACCACGTTGAATCATAATTAAATATTAAATATTTTTTATTTATTTATTTATTTTACTTTTTGATAAATGAGGCAGCACTCCTGTAAATTTAATATTATTGATCTTTTAAATTGCAGGTCAAGAAGATAGTGACACAGAAGAAGAAGAAGTAGAAGGAATGAGAGAAGGTGAAAGTATTGGTAAAAACGAAGTTGCGCCACCCGTTGGTAACCAAGTTGAGGCAAGGGCTTGAGCTAAGATTTGGTTGGGTTGGGTTGGGTTTTGATCAAGACATATGGTGTGTCTGCTACATGTGAGTGTGCACATGGATGGGTTTGTTTCAGCTGTTTTGTGTTGTTATTGCCGACCATGTGAACTCATTTTCCTACTTATATGGTTTTATCATGGTCTCAGCTTGATAACTCCAGGACTGAACTTTAACCTGAATAGTATGTTTACTAAACAAATTGCCGAAATATAACGACAAATGGACAATGTTTTTTAGATGTTGAACTAGACATTCCTAAAACAAGATTAGGTTTTTCTTTCAACTTGACTACACGCAGGTTGTTGGTGCAAACCAAACCGGTGGCATAGACGGTTCCTAGGTCTGGCAACACGGGTGGGTAAGGTCGGTTGGGTGGCGAGTCAGAACAGAGAATTTTTTTCTGTTAAAAAAAAGCCATTTGGGTTGGGTTAAAACGGGTAATGACCAGAAAAGGTTAAGGGTTCAAAAGGGCAATTTCAAAAAATGGCAACCAACAAAGTCAACATGCAGGCCTTTCTTTTCTGCAGATCTTTGTATCATCTTTTAGCTAAAAAATTCAAAGCCACTCAAAAGAAATTTACCAGTGTGATACTTCTCCCAATATATTAAACCAATACCTGAAATTAGTTCACGATAATTAAACTAGTTCATAGGTGATAGGAGAATGTCGGATGAGGGTGAAGTTGGACGTAATTCTATTCGATTGCAGGGTGAAAATTGCTATAAATCTCAGTGGTATCAAGTACAAATTTCATGGAAGATCTAAGCAACAACCGTGTCAACCTCCTCCTAAGCAACAGCGTCGACCTTCTCAAACGCAAGGATCCCATAGTAATTTTATAGTGATGGGTCAATTGGAGTTCCCTAATTTAACTGTTGATTGCTGAAGCTTTTAGATTTGATGAGGGATTTAGGCGCCACCTTCACTTCTCGATTATCTGCTTTAGGCTTTCGTAACACTAATGATGGAAGACTCACAATTCTGGTTCATCTCCTTGGGAAAACTGCACCATGTTTTTCGGCTGTCTATTCTAAGGCCATTCAACCCATAAAATTTTATATGCTGCCAAAATTAACCCAATAGGTAAAAAAAGACCCAAAAATCGGTGCACGGGCTTATTTTGCTACGGCTAACGGTTCTAGATCCAATCAACGGGTACGGGTGTGAAAGAACTAAAAATGATAGCAAAATAAGATAACGAACCAATAACATCTAATATGGTAGGCGAAAGAGGAGTTCTCATAGATAACCATCACCAAAGTCGAAATCATTATGAACAAACAAACCCTATTTGATACATGTAATTGACAATATATATTCAAAACCATGATGAACAGAAACTCTTGTCTCTCATTTGGTATCCAAATTTATGTATCCAAACACAACAACATATATAAAAAGAACAACTTAACGTCATGATGAACACTCAGCATGGTGTTACGGCTTTCTGGCGTCAGGCAGGGCCATAGGCAGCAGCTCAGCAGGAGGACGTAACGTGCATACCATCTCCTTTGTTTTGCCAAAGTACACCTGGAATTGCCATCTCAGCAATAAATAAATAAAGAAAAGTAATTGCCAAATCAGCAAGTGATGAACAAACCTGGTCAAGTTGATTCCTCAACTTTCCCTCCAATTCTTCTATCATCTTTCCCATATTACACAAATGGCCATCTTCAACACACAAGTCTGCTTTCATCTATTCAACATATTAAAATTTTAAAAACCAAGTCTATCATACAACTTTCTACTAAATGGTCTTTTTCTACTTGTACCATACAAATATTTTTTGTATAAAGTCATTGGGTAAGCTCACTTTGATCCACCTTGTTTTGACCCGTTTTCTAAATCTGCCTATTTGACCCGAAACTGTTTCGGAGAGTTACACAACCCGATCCGATCCACCCATTAATGCCACTCATACTCATATCATTTATGTATAGAATAATTTTGCAAATTAGCAACATAGCAACATACATACACAATTTTATGAAATTATAGGCTACAAGCTATTATTATTATTGTTATTACTGATAAAAGAAAGTGAAAGTACATTGCTATGGCTGGTAAAACTTGAAAGATAAGTGTTGTTAGGAAAAGGTGAAAGTATTTTGCTACTTTGTGCAATTAGATCCTTTATGAATTACCTGTCTCCTGATTGATCCTGACAAATTAAACGTGCCAGATGTGTCACCATTTGTAGTTAATGACAGCATTATAGTACTTGTTAAACAGTAATGAGCCTTTCCTTGTACTTCTGGCCCCACCTGAACAATAAGCCAGCCGTTAAAATTTTACAATGTCATGAAAAGTATCTATTTCCATAAGAAAAATAACGAAATAAACAAATAAAAAATACCTGGATAACATGGATGGCCTCCCATCCACCCTCATGAAGATAACCTCTTTTACCATGTGCATATTTTGATCCATCTTTTAATAACAAGAAAAACTTACAAATTAGTTCATGTAGAAAAAGGAAAGTACTATGCACTTCAATAGATTAACAAAAAAAACCATTCTACAAAAGTTCATGGAATTAACCATGCAAAAATGACCTTTTCATTAAATTTTAGAAGGGAATTTAATGGGTGTACACGACCATGCTTTTTTATATATAAAATTAGCTTACGAGCATATGTATTATCAAACACACACCCTTTGAGTTAGCTTATGATGATAAAATGACAAAAAAAAAAAAAAAAAATTCAACACTTTCAAAAAGTAGAGAAGAACAAAAAAAGGTAGATTTGAAGTTGTAAACGCCAACTAAGTCCAAGAAAAGCTGATACAATACAGCTTACAGAAAGGGCTTAAATAAGCGGGTAAGCTTAGCCAAACACTAGAAAGAAGCATATTGGGTTTTGATAAGCCAAGAAGCTCATACGATGCTAAAATATGCCCCCAAACCTATCTTGTCAAAGTGCCTATGTACACTCAAGGCACATAGGCCGAGCCCTGAGCCTAGGCGCTAAAAAAACGAGGGCCTTTTTAAATAAGGCGCATAGTATAAAATACATTTTAGGGGTTTTAGAGATGTTTTAGGGTTGATTAGAACTTTATGGCTCATTTAGGATATTTTAGAAGTTTCAGGCAACTTTTAGCCTGAGTTTGGCCAGAAATTGGCCTAAAAATGGTCTGAAATTGTGCCTGCCGCCTCAGCGCCTTTTTAGGCGCCTGACCAGTCACAGCGCACTTGGTGCGCCTCGTGCGCTTTTGACAACATAGTCCCAAACACCCTCTTATGTATGCAAAAAATAACTTTTACGTGAATAATAATGTATAAGCTTTACTATTAAGTTTTAGAAGTTTCAGGACTGTAATCATGCAAAAGAATGTCCAGAGACTTATGTGCAAATTCAACAACTACTTCAGGTAATACTGAAACCTTTTTTAATCAAGAAGCAGGCTACAAAGCCTTCATTGTCATCCTCTTCCCACAAATAAACTGATGAAATACCGCCTTCATAATACCTAACGACAATTAAATCAACAATGACAACAAGCCATTTACAAAAAAAAAAAACAGTTAGGGTTAGGTCAGAAATTGAATAGGAATTAAGACGAGGTGAGTAAAGGACCTCACTGGTCACGATATACTGTAAATATTTCATTTGCTTCAATTTCTAGCTTCCTTAACTCAGCTGATGGATAAATCCCCTCTTCCAATGGTGGATGGTACTTATTCGACCAAGGTGATCTGCAATAAAATACAAAGAATAAGGGACTGAAAGCAACATTACCATATCAAGAAGTTAAACATACTTCTCAAAGCCATTATTGATGTATATTTGGATATTTGAAGCACTCTTTTCCTTTAATTTATATGATTAGATGTCGTATAATTAACTAGTTGAAAAAACATAGCTTCAGGGGCAGGTATGACATAAATAAAATCAATATTGTTACCTGTAAGAGTCAGCATCTCTATTGTACTCGCATAAGATGAATTCTTTTGCATTATCCACATCACATAACACCTGTTTTGCAGTGTGAAAAGACTTAAGTGAAGTTGCAAAACAAAAGGTAAGCATAGGATTTGCAAATAAATCTATGAGTCACAAGACAATAAACATAATATCTACAGTGACGCATATTTGATGGTAAAACCAGCACTATTTTCATTGGCAAATGAAGGAAATTCTACAGTTTTACTTTGATCAAGGAAAGGATTGTTATAGTCACATGAAGTAAAAGATAGGTGCAAGCAAGCTTTAATGATTGCGATCGTCTAGGAAGCCTTCATCAAACAAGTGAGATTTGATGAGAATAACAAATGTGACAAACGAAACCTTATATAAACATAACCAAAACCTGAATTGCATCTAAATCTAATATAACATCATCTGCCACTCTTACATAAATTTAAGCTATTCACAGTAATTGCATGGTGATGGTTTTTCCCTCAAAACCATTCCATCGGAATTAAAAATTCAGTCAAATTTCAAACCCTAGGTACTAAATCTCAAAACAACAACACATAATAAAACCAAAATATCAAATTACAGATCCCTAACTAACTGAAACCGGTCAAATAATTTATAACCCAATTTTGAATCTCATAAAAAGGGAATTATTAAAAAATAATGAGTTGAATAATAAACCTGAAGAGGCTGATCGATTTGAGAGAGTAGATCGGAGGAATGGTCGGGTAAGAGGCTGAGGAGGGCAGAGAGAGCGGTCTCTGTGTGCTTTGGAGGCATTCTTCTCATTAATCCCATTGCTGCCTCCATTCTTTTGATTTGATCTCAAGCTTTCCCTCTCTCTCTCTCTCTCTCTCTCTGCTTTTATATATCTATATCTATATCTATCTGCCCGGCTTTCCTTTCAAATTATCTCTATTAATAACAACAATTAATAACCCGATTAATACAACTTCTTACTCATTTTTCTTACATATAGGTTGCGCGTTAGCACAGCAGCAACGCTTAAGTTGTTTAAAGGTGACGGTAAGTCATTTGATGCGTTAATCATATGAAAATGTACAATAATCCGATTTTATACTGAGAACGAAAACATTTTATATTTGAGCAAACATGTTTTCAAATACAGTTTATGTCAGAAATGTAGATGATTTGAGTATTTATCATCGAATGAAAACATTCTATATTTGAGCCGACTCGTTTCTAAACACAATTTACGTCAGAAACGTAGACCAGCCAGTGTCGTACATAAAAATAAGAATGAAAACATATTAAATTTTAATGAAAAAGTATTATATTTGACCTAACTCATTTCCAGAAAAACTTTATGTCGAAACATGAATTTATACCAACACGTACGACAAAACGTAGACAAACCGAAAACGTACATAAAAAAATTACGTTGAAACATGAATTTATACTAACACATACACAACAATAAGACAACACGGAGTGACGCCGGAAGGGCTTTCATGGGGGGGAACACCGCCCCGCAGGGGCGTGGAGGAGGGGGTGGGGCGGGGAGCAGACCAAGAGCGTGGGGGGGAGGAGCTGGCCACATGGAGGCTTCTGATTGGCTGATTTTTTTTTCTTCCCCCCCCCCCCCCCTTTCACTCCCCACAATCCCCCCCCCCCCCCCCACCAACATAGGTCCCACAAGTGCCACATGGCGCTTCATCCCCCCCCCCCCTCCATTCCCTGTAGTCTAACCATGTGAGAAAATACTTTTTTTTTCCTATGTTGCACGGGAACTGGTACGGGAACGAGAAACGGGTACGGGTACGGGAACGGGAAACGGCAAAACTTAAAAAATCAAGAAACGGGTACGGCTAAGGTACGGCAATAAAAATATAAAAAAAATAAAAATATATTAAAATTAATTAGATGTTATTGAAATTCAAACAAAAATCTAACATATATAAAAATTTTTGAAAATCTAATATCAACTATAAAACATGTTTGTTCTTATTTTATATTTTACTCTCTACATAAGTGTATTAATATATGAAAGTTTATATTTTATGGCCTCACTCTACACATATACTTTTATGTTAATTTTATTAATAATTCACATTCACAATTTTCCAAAAAATCTTGTGGTTGTGAGTCCTTCTTTTCTCTTTGGGAACTGTACATCTTCCCCACTCTCTCCTAATATCTTTTTATTCTCTCAAAAAGAACATCTTCACTTCCTTTTTTCAACAACCTAGATCTGATTTCATCTTCTACATACTAACAAATCTGCAAAACTCAATTTCGTTGATGGTTGTTGAAGTTGGGACGGTGGGCACAGGCACCTTACCCATCAAGTAAGGTCACAAGTAAAGGGAAACGGTAAGGAAACGTGGGGGATACGTCCGCCTGAAACGGGTACTTCACCAGAAATGTTTCGCAGGCGTTTCTTATGCGTTTCCGTCCCCAAGCAGTCCCCGGAACGGGTACGGCACCCAAATAGGCGTCCCCGTGCTTCATAGTTTTTTTCCTTTAGCGGGTGATTATGGGTTGGTTAACCATAAAATTTGGCCTAGCTAAAAGTAGCTCAAAATAATAAATTATGGATTATCTGGGTCTAAAAGTTTGGGGTTGAAATATTTGAATATAACCTATTCAAGAAAAACCAAAATCGAGATAAATGAAAAACACAATGATGTGATATAATCTATAATTCAAACAAACGCTCAACCAAAACGATATGATATGACATATAAATTCAAACAAACGTTCATGGTGAAAAGTCCAAAATTCGACAAAGGTTTTACTACATGTCGATTCGGTTCGGTTATGGTGGGTATGGAAACATTGATAACCATAACCTACCACTACTTTCGGGTTTTAGGAAAACATTTAATCAACCCGTCGGTTTTTTGTGGTTTGGTTTTGCCGGTTAGTGTGGTTATGGTTTGTTTAATTCGACTTTTTGCTCAGCCTTATTGGAAATTACACAATTAGTATCAACTTTTATAAATGATTTCACCACTAGTATTCCACTTGCACTAACGAATTAATTGACCCTACAAATGATTTCACCATTTCTGAATGCAGTCTTTGCCTGATCTATGATTTCTTACTCAATCTTCTATACTTCAAGATTTTATAGCGGATTTATCAACTCCAGAAATGATAATTTTATCAAATCTTTGTTTTTAAGAAGAGAGAAGTCATATATACAGATCTTGTAACTCACAGTTCCTCTTCTTTTGACTAGTGAGGTGCCCGCGCGATGCGGCGGGGAAACGACACTTGTTATTTACTTTAGGGGTGTGCACGACGCGGTTTGGTTTGATTTTAAGCCATAATTATAAGCAAAGCCAAAAATTTCGGTTAACATATTTCAGATTGGTTTCGATCAATTCGGTTTTGGTTAATGAATTATGAACATTCAATCGTTTCATCGATTAATGATAAAAAAAATTAACTTGGGCAAAAAAAAAAGTCATCGGTTTCGATCATTTTAACTTTACACCTTGGTTTTAGATCTCGTCTCTTTTGTACGCTTCATGCTTTTAAAACAAACATTCACTTGTTGGTCTAAAACAAACAGATAAAGAATTGCATTTCAAGTTATGAACTCTTATATATTATCAATTATTTATCTTTATACTATTGGAGTAGAAGATCAAATCACCTCATCCTACAAGAAAATGATGATACTGATCTTTGTATACATGATTTTCATGGAAACCATATACTAAAAATCGTAGGAACCCGTTATGGGCAGAGGTTGCTCAACTTTGTTTTACACAATTATCTTGTGCTTCTACACAAATTCACACCCACAATATTCAAGTAACATATTACCTATGTATAACTAAATTAGCATACGCAAAACTTCTATATAACATGAACATCAAAACAAATCAGTAAACTCTCTCGGAAGATTATCAAACACATAAACAATACTTTAACAGATCAGTAGGATACCCGGATTCCTTTGCTAGAGGCGAGGGATATATGCCGGAAGTAACTCCGCCGCTAGATCTGCAATGCAAAATGACCATTACCTGTGATTAAAGAGCAACATTCATGTTTTCTTCATGTTTCTATGCAAAACAGTCATAAGTTGAGAACCTATATCAAAACCCAAAAAAGCATACCTGAGATTGGATTTGGGAATGAGGTGCTGAAGACGATGAGTAAATCCAGAGAATCTAACTAAGACGTCTTACACTTAAAGTCCTAATTTAATGAATTAGATGAATTAAAACCATGACTATGGATTTTACCTCTCCTTTTTTATGCTCAGAACATCCAAGAATCATGAGACGATTGAAAAAAAGTGGTTGAATACCACACTTACATGCATACGATGATGGTTATCTTCGATCCGACCCCTGAGTAGCTTCAATCGGTCCCTTTAAACACCAATTACACCGCCAAACACGGGCATAGATTAGTATCAGTCGATTATCATCCTTAACGAACGTAATCAAACCCAAAGCGAATATGGTATTTGGGGGAGTATGAGAGGAATAAAAGCTTAAGAGCGTATTAGAGGGCATGGATTTCAAAATTTGAAGACATTGGGGGGGAGTTAAAACCTGGTTAGCAATTTCTTCTTTAGTGTGAGGATTTGAACATAGTTACATAGAGATATAGCAAATGCATATATATTATATAGAGAGAGATAAAAAAAAACAAACTATGAGAAATGTACAACAAAATGAGATT
This sequence comes from Ambrosia artemisiifolia, assembly GCA_032199755.1. NCBI lineage: Eukaryota > Viridiplantae > Streptophyta > Magnoliopsida > Asterales > Asteraceae > Ambrosia > Ambrosia artemisiifolia. The sequence goes on along the minus strand of CM063526.1, from coordinate 2,024,158 downwards.
ATATAGAGAGAGAGATAAAAAAACAAACTATGAGAAATGTGGGTTTAGATTTTGAAATGAGATTTTGTTGCCGCCTCTTATTTATTGAACCATGTAGAAGATTTTCATTAGTCATGCATTAAATAGTTGTACATTAAGCTATACGAGTAATTTGCATGTGCATTGTGATATGTAAATCAGTTAATGTTCGAACTTTTAAATTTTCAACATTGTAACATTCTTTTATGGAGAAAATGTCATTAGGTAATTAAAGTAACTAAAATGAGGTACTAAAATGTAAAAGTATTTGAATGACTATTTTACCCTCATTTTAGGGTTGTTAATGAAAATAAAGTTCTTAACTTCTAGAAGCATTGTTGGGTCTGCTGACCTGAAGAAGAACAGATGATAGAAAGCCAAAATATACTAAGTGTTGATCAAGAATAAATAACAGTGGTTACAAGAAAGCTTCCTCCAAAGAACTGCTGATTCCCAAACTGCTGATGCTTAAACAACTGATACAAGACAACTGCTGCTGATGAAAGATCTGATGGATAAAGTCTGAGAGCAAAAGTCTGATAAAGAACAAGTGCTGATCAAAGATCTGAAGAACAAAGGTCTGTTGAACCAACAGCACTTTGGTTCAACAGATGATAAGAAGACATCAGAGCTTTAGTTTAACAGAGTTTTTCTTTCAGTAGTTTCAATGTAACAGTAGTTTATCGTTTAACAAATGTTGTAGTTTGTTAGTCAGTTAGGGGTCGCTTTCTAGGTGACGTCAGCTAAGTGATCATCAGAGGTTTGTACTTGTCTATAAATAGAACAGTACTTGTACTGTTCTATTGGTCACTCGTCATTCTCTTTAGACAAACAAACTCTGAGTGATCAGGCTGAGGGGGAGCTATAAATGTACTTTTGTAATCTTTCAGTTTAATGAAAGCATTCGATTGATAACAATTATTCTCTATGTTTTGATTATTCTTTATTCCGCTGCACTTTCCATTTACACTTCATTCATAATTCATAGTTAATCAAAACAATCCAATACTCAGATCCTAACAATTGGTATCAGAGCTTGGTCAATTAAATCTGATCTAATCAATCAATTTAATACACAGATCAGCTCACAATCATTGATATCGTTTGTTTGTCGGGTTAAAACAGAGTAATAGTTTATTTTCGTTTCAACAGTTAGTAAACAGACTTTGTTTTTGAAAAACCAAGAGAATGACTTCACTTAATCAAGATCCACATAACACTGGCACACACAACAAGCCTCCGATGCTTGTCAGGTCAGAATACAACATCTGGCAGCGTCGGGTAGCTCATGTGTTAGCACAACAGAACACAGGGTGCTGGAAATCGGTAGTATTTGGACCACATGTTCCAATGGTACCGAGTGCCGAGGATCCAAAGATCCAAGTACCAAAGAGTGTTGAGAACTACTCAGAGCAAGATTTTCAAAAAATCGAGCTAGATGCCAAGGCTTTCAGCATAGTAGCCATGGCACTGCCGAATGATATCTATGCCGGTCTCTTGCACTGCAATAGTGCTAAAGAATTGTGGGATGCTCTTAAAGAGCAATTCGGGGGAACTGATGATGTGATTGAAAACAACCGTGAAATACTTAACCAACAATATGAAACGTTTAGCCACATAAAAGGGGAGTCATTAACACAACAGTTTGAAAGGTTTAACTGTCTAATTAGTGAACTTAAACTGGTTGGTCTAACTTTTCCTAATTCAACACTGAATCATAGGTTTCTTAGATCACTTCAGGACAAATGGGACACTATAGCTATAGTTATGAGAAACTCTATCGGATTCAAAGACCTAACCCTGACCCAGCTTCATGGTAAGCTCCTGACTTATGAAAGGGAGCTTAACCAGAAAAAGAAGCTCCAGGACTCTGGCAAAGTGTCAGATGACTATGTATTTGGTAATACTGCACTGTTGGGTCAGGATGATGGTTCTGGAAGTAGTAAGGATCAGAGTTATGATCATTACATTGACATAACAACTGGTTTCAATAATGATTCTTACTCATCACCAAACAACTGTGCTTTCACAGCCAGTGGTGATATCCAGGCTTCTGATAATTCATCTTTTGTGTACAATGACTTGCAATACATTGACCCTTTGGACCTAGAAGAAATGGACATCTTACATCAGGTTGCCCTGCTCAGTATTAGAACCAATAACTTCTATAAGAAAACTGGCAGGAGGTACCCTGGTTTACATGGTGGGTCAAAGGTTGGGTTGGATAAATCAAAGATAAAGTGTTACAAGTGTCATAGAATGGGTCATTTTGCTAGGGAGTGTAGGAGTCAAAATGGAGTTCCTATGATTACCTATCCAAATCAAAGACCACAGACCAACACTTATCAAACCATCCCTAATGTACCTAATGTGCAAAACACTGCTCACTTTGCACAGACCCAAACCACTGTTCCTGTGCATTATGTCCAAACCACTGTTCCTCAGTATCACTATGTCTAAACACCTGTTGCTCAGGCCCCTGTGCCAATGACTGTTACTCCACCCTCTGCTCCTGCAGAGACCAGTCAACCAGGTCAACAGAGTTTCTTTACTCAAGGCTTTGTTGATTGGAGCAGTCTACCAGATGAGATAACAGATGACAACATTGCTCTAGTTGCTAACACTGAAAAGGATTTTTGTTTTATGGCACTAGAAACAATTGTTGAAGAGACTGATCCTGAGGAAGTGGTGTCTATGTCTGAAAATGTGACTGATGGTGTTGTTGGTGAGATTGTTTCAGCTGAAGAATCTGAAGTGGAGGTTGTGAATCTATCAGACCCCTGGGGTAGTGATGACTGTGACTGCCAGTGTAACTGTGCCTTGATGGCTGCTGCTAAGGTATCTCCTCAAATCTTAAATGACTTGTGCTCAGACAAATGTATTGTGGCATTTGCTAAGATAAAAGATGTGAATGAAAAATTTAGAAAGAAAATTTTAGATTCTGAAATTCAGTTTGAAAAACTTACAAAAGAGTTAAAATAAAAAATATCTGAAAAAGAGTCTGAAATCAGCAGTCTAAAACATGAAGCAAGCATAACCAAAGACCAGCTTCAGACTATGATAACAAAATATCATAGTTGTAAGAAGGAGCTTGAGTCCACCCAAGTTGAATGTAAGAAATGGGTGGAATCATCAAAGGGTTTTGAGATGATTGTCAACCAACAATCTAAAAGTCATGTGAAATTTGGGTTTGGTTTTAAAACCACTGATCAAGTTTCACAAACCACTGATAAAAAGGAACCACAGTTGGTTGAGGTCATCCCTACAAACTCTAAAGGTCAAGAAATCAAGGTTACTGAACCCAATGGCAAGAAAATCATTCTTGAAAAGTTGGAAGGTACACCCTCATTTGATGAAATTGAGAAATATCAATTCAAACCAACATGGTCAGATGAGTGTGAAGTCCTTGAAAATTTCAAACCAATGACCTTCAAAACCTCTGATGGTAAAATGGCACCACAGGCCAAAGTTATCCCTCTAGTAAATCTTCCAACAGATGATGAAACATCTGTTGAAAAGAAGAAAGAAAAAGGGAAAGCCAAGAACAACTTGTTTTGTGATTTTTGTGAAAAGAAGAACCATGTCACCAAAAACTGTTTTCTTCTAAAAGCATATGACATCAACAAAACAACAAGTTTAAATGATTCAAAATCTAAAGAATGTTCAATCTGCAAGAAAAAGAATCACAAAACAAAAGAGTGCTTATATCTCAAAAATTTTGATGAAAAGATAAAAGAGTATAAGGCTAAAACTCTGGAGAGTCAAGTGGTAAGTACTTCAAAAGGAAAACCCAAACAGACTTTTGAATCAGTTCAAACATCTGTTACCAAAAGTCTGAACAAAAACTCTGCTCCCAGAGAAGTTCAGGTAACAGATGCTCCACCTGTTAACAGATTACCAAGAGGATATGGACAACCCACTTGTCATCGTCTGCCACATGTTTATGAAGAGCCCAAGAGGCCTTCAAAACCAAAAGTGAACAGACACCCTCATGGTTTTCAACAACTGATAGGAAATGATCAAACATCTGCTGGACCTAGTGTTGACATACAAGCACTGGCAAATGGTCAACTGCAGCTGTTAAACCTAGTTCAAAAGCTAGTCCAAACCACTGATCATTCTCCTCAACTTAAGGCTGAGACAGCTAAGGACCCATCCAAAGCCAATTTGGCTTTGGACACTCACCAAAACTAAAACCTTTACTGATGTGCAGGGAGCTTCTGCTTGTTTAGACAGTTTATGGTATGTAGATAGTGGAGGCTCCAGGCACATGACTGGATGTAGAGCCCTTCTTCTGGACTTTCTTGCTCATGGAGGGGGTGATATATCCTTTGGTAATGATTCTAAAGGTAAAGTGTTGGGTTCTGGTACTGTCAAAGCAGGGAGGCTAAAGTTTGAAAATGTTAATCTAATAGACAATCTAAAATTTAATTTACTTAGTGTATCACAAATGAGTGACAAAGGCTTTGGGTCATTCTTCACTAAGCAAACTTGTAAGATTGTTGGCCCAGAGGCTGTAGAAAAGATTAACACCATCATTGCTGAGAGCAAAGCACAACTTGTTGCTCACAGAAGTGGCAATGTGTATGTGGTTGATATGTTGAAGGATAATCCTACTGCAAATGTCTGTCTGTTCTCAGCTGCCTCTACCAAAGAGACAGAATTGTGGCATAGGAGACTTGGTCATACCAACCTTCAAACTATTAACTCACTCTCCAAACAAAACCTTGTCAGAGGTTTACCATCAAAAGAATTCAAATGTGATGAGCATTGTTTTTCCTGTTTAAAAGGTAAACAACATAAAAGCTCTTACAAATCCATTGATGAGTCCAAAACTAGTCAGTGTCTACAAATGTTGCACATGGACTTGTTTGGCCCTGTAAAAATCATGAGTCTAAGAAGGAAAAGATTTTGTCTTGTCATAGTTGATGATTTTTCTAGGTTTACATGGACTTACTTTTTACACTCTAAGGATGAGACTGCAGGTATCTTGAAGGACTTTGTCACCAAAGTTGAAAAACAATATGACTTGCCAGTAAAAGTCTTTAGGAGTGACAATGGAACAGAGTTTAAAAATAAGGAGTTAGATGATTTCTGTGTGTCAAAAGGGATTGTAAGGCAGTACAGTATCCCAAGAACACCAGAGCAGAATGGGGTGGTTGAAAGGAAGAACAGGACTCTCAGTGAGGCTGCAAGAACAATGCTAGCAGATTCTGGTTTACCTCTGTCCTTTTGGGCAGAAGTTGTAAACACTGCTTGCTATGTTCAAAACAGAGTTTTAATCAACCCTAGACATCAAAAGACTGCTTATGAAATTCTGTTTAAAATCAAACCACTGATATCATTTTTCAAAGTCTTTGGCTGCCCATGTTTCATTTTAAATCTTAAAGATTCCATTTCAAAATTTGCAGCCAAAGTGGATTGTGGATATTTTCTGGGGTATTCTTCTATTGCAAAGGCCTATAAAGTGTTTAACACAAGGACTAAAACAATAGAAGAAACTCTGAATTTGAAGTTCAATGAACTTTCATCTTTAAAAATCCCAGCAAACCCTGCAGGTTCTCCACAATTGCTGTCAAAACTAACCCTGCAGGTTCTCCACAATCTTCACAACAAGACTACAGAATAGATGTTGTGGTTCCAGACCACTACAAAGTCTATCCTGTATCAGAGGAAGCAGTGGTTCAAAACAACTGTCAAAACTCTGTCACAGCTGAGTCAGCCACTGTTGGCCAGTCTTATCTTCAAACCACTGATTCACCTAGCCAATCCACTGTCCACTCATCTGTTGACAAGAGTCAATCATCTGTTGACAAAAGTCAGTCCAATCTTACACCACTTGGACCCATTCCTCCACCTCCATTTCAAACATCTGTTGCCTCTTCAGAAGTGCCAACAGATGTTATGTCAACAGAGTCTCCAAACCTCTGTCCTTCACCACAAAATGCCATCATACCATATCAGGGAGATCTAATCTACCTACGAGCTCATCCACCAGACCAAATCATTGGCAACATCAGAGAAGGTGTGCTCACAAGGAGCCAATCTTCAAACATCTGTCTTTTTGCAGGCTTTCTATCCCTTACACAACCTGTCAAGTACCAAGAGGCACTGAAAGACAACAGTTGGGTAGAAGCCATGCAAGAAGAACTCCTTCAGTTCAAAAGACAACAAGTATGGGAACTTGTACCATTGCCTAAGGATGTCTGTCCAATTGGTACAAAGTGGGTCTTCAAAAACAAAACTGATGAAAGGGGTATAGTTGTCAAGAACAAAGCCAGGTTAGTGGTTCAAGGCTTCAGACAAGAAGAGGGTATTGACTATGATGAAACCTTTGCCCCTGTAGCAAGGTTAGAAGCTATCAGACTTTTCTTAGCCTTTGCTGTCAACCACAACATCAAGGTGTATCAGATGGACATCAAGTGTGCCTTCCTATATGGCAAAATTCAGGAGGAGGTCTATGTATGTCAACCACCTGGTTTTGAAGACACATTCCATCCTGATCATGTCTACAAGCTTAACAAAGCATTGTATGGACTCAAACAAGCACCAAGAGCCTGGTATGAAACTCTCTCTACTTTTCTCTTATCCATTGGTTTCACTAGAGGTAAAATTGATAAAACCTTGTTTCTAAAATGGAAAGGAAAAGATTTAATGATTGTTCAAATATATGTGGATGACATCATTTTTGGATCCACATGTAATAAAATGTGTGAGGAGTTTAGGGAACTCATGACAGTAGAGTTTGAAATGAGTGCTATGGGTGAACTTCAGTGCTTTCTTGGTCTCCAAGTAAAGCAAATGCAAAATGGCACTTTCATTCATCAAAACAAGTATGTGAAAAACTTGCAAACAAAATTTGAGATGAATGATTGTAAGCCATGTAGTACACCCATGAGCACTGTCAAGCCACTCACTGATGATGAAAAGGATGAACTTGTTGATCAGACACACTATAGATGTATGATTGGGTCTTTATTGTACTTAACAGCATCCAGGCCAGACATTATGTTTGCAACCTGTGTGTGTGCTAGATCTCAGGCTTCTCCTAGAAAGTCTAACCTTATTGCTGTGAAAAGGATCTTCAGATACCTAAAAGGTGCTCCCACACTTGGTATCTGGTATCCTGCTAATGGAAACATTGAGCTTTCAGGTTATTCAGATAGTGATTTTGCTGGCTGCCATACCACAAGGAAGTCCACATCAGGAGGGTGCCAGTTTCTAGGGAATGCCTTAGTTTCTTGGCAAAGCAAAAAGCAAGCAGCTGTTTCAACATCCACTGCTGAAGCTGAATACATTGCTGCTGCAAGCTGTACAGCCCAACTTATGTGGCTTCAAAATCAACTACTGGATTTTGGGATAACTGAACTGAGGACTCCACTCATGTTGGATAGTCAAGCTGCTGAAAATATCATCAAAAATCCAGTCTCCCACTCAACAACCAAGCACATAGATATCAGACATCACTTTGTCAGGGATAGCTATGAAAAAGGTTTGATTTCTCTGCACCATGTTCCAATAGAGGATCAGTTAGCAGATGTGCTGACAAAAGCTTTAGACACATCTACCTTCACAAATCTGATCTCTCGAATTGGAATGTTAAACATGGATTAAAAACAACAAAAATGTTTTCAATAAAAACATTAAAATGTTTTCAGAAAATCAAATTATGCTAAAATAACACTTTGGTTGAAAAATCTGTTTTAAAACCACTGATTCAGATAAAACAACCACTGTTTTATTAAAACCACTGTTAGTTGAAAAATCTGTTTCAAACATCTGATCAGGTAAAACAACCACTGTTGGTTGAAAAATCTGTTTCAAACATCTGATCAGATAAAACAACTGTTTTCATCAGTCTTTTGGTTAAACAACAGAGGTTGACAACAGAGGTTTGACAAACCAGCTGTATGCCACCAGATGTTTTAACCATCAGATGTTTGCCACGTCTGCTCTCAAAAGCAGAGTTTTGCCACATCAGCGGTTTAACCAGAGCTTATAAAACCCTGTTCTTTCCCCCAACAGCAGTTTTACTGTCTCATTGTATTCAAAATACTAAAAACCGCTCTCGTCTTCCTCATAACCCTCAATCAAAGATCATCGCTTTCATAATCAAAATCCATTAAAATGGAACTCCAAACAAAAGCCACTCACAATTTCCTTCCATATTTGGTTAAAACCGAAGACAACACACCATTCCATTCCACCATTGACATCATCAATAACTCAAAGTATAAAAATGTTCTTATTGCTGATGCCCCCATCTACCTGGAAACACTCCAAGAATTCTGGGCAACTGCTGAAGTCTTATACCAAGATAAAAAGCCTACGTCCATAATTTCAAAAATTGGAGACACCAGTATCGCCATAACCCCTGAAATCATATCCACTACCTTCTCACTGAACGACTTGTCAGGTATGGAAACTTTTCCAAAAACAGAGCTTCACACTGAGTTTCAAGGGAGAGGGTATGATGCTCAAATGACTGGTTCCACACTATACAAAAAGTTTTTCCCATCAGTCATGAAATTTTTCTTCCATACCCTTCTCCTCTGTGCCTCTGCCAAGACTACATCCTTCAATGAAATCCCATTGAGGATACAATACTTGGGATATGCTATGTTGTCAGAATCTGACTTCAATCTATCTCAGGGATTGTTTTCAGACTTGGTATCAAATGTGAAAGCCATAAAATCTGGCTCAAACAATGCTTTTCTGCTCTACCCTAGAATTCTAAGTGTAATTCTACAAAAGCTTTTACCTGAAAAGGATTTTCAAAAGGGAGAGTCATTTAAAATGAAAAGTCTAACTGATGAAACTTTTACAAGAATGCTGGGTTCTTCAACCCAAGAAAAAGCAACAAAAGTTCAAAAGGTTTCCAAAACACAACCAAAGAGGACAAAGACAACAACTGTTGTTAAAACCTCTGTTGGTGAGCCCACTGCTCCTGGTGATCATGGCACTTCATCCAGTGCTGTGAAACCCACACCAGCCACCAAAAGAAAACGTCCATCCACTAAAACAACCACCAAAACCAAAAAGGGACTTCTGGAAGATGAGATACCAGAAGCTAACCCTGTTGCATCACCAAAGCAACATGAAACCACTGTTGTTACTTCCTCACAACAGTTGGAGATATCTCAACCAAAGCAAACTCCTCAAGATTCCTCACAAAAGGAACTTGTTGTAAGCCAAAGGGAACCTCAAACTGAGGCATATGAGTCACTTGATCATATGTTTACAAGCCCATCTCCCAGGGCTAATCAGCTTCTTACTCCACCTACATCACCACCACATGTCCCACAAACAATGCAACCCCTGTTTGAGGCTATTGATAAAACTCAGGACAACCCCAGTTCCTCTCCTTCACCTATCACTGAGAGTATGCCACTACCAGTGACTGGGGCTGAAGAAAATCAATCAGCCATCCCACAAACAGATGAGGAGGTTATACTCCCAGAAGTCAATGTTACTTCTGATGAGGTTTCAAGAGAAGCAGCCACTACTGCTGTAGAGACCATTGTCTCACAGCAGGACAGTGGTTACATTGCTAAGAATTCCTTGAAGGCAACAACTGATGAAGACACAATTGTGTCTCCTAAAACAGTTGGAAGTCCCCAGAACCAAGACAAAGGGGCAGCAGGTTCTTATTCTATGGACTCACCTCCTAGAACTGAACCAGCTAAAACTACCTCTGGTAGGGACTCAGATGAACCTATTAATTTGGGTGATGAGTCAAAACTTCAAGAATTGACGGCTAAAGTTCAAAACCTTGAATCCTCTGTTGCTGACATCAAATCTGATGTCAAGTCAATATTGGAAACATTGAATAACTTTACAAAAAGTCAACCATCCACTGCTGATGTTGCTAATGAGTTATGGAAATCTGTTTCCCCCATCATCATAGCTCATCGAAAATTAGCAGATCAGACACAGGAAACTTACATGACTTTGATCAGAAATATGGTGGATGCCAGATTTAATGACACAAAGGCTGACATCAAGGTGATTAAAGACCATCTGCTGAAGACCACTGGCTCTGCCCCTACCACAATTCTCAGAGATGAAGATGATGATGAATTCACTGCTGATGATGCCAAAAAGGGGGAGAGTGGCAGAGATAGGCTACCAAAACTTAATCCATTTGGTGAACCACCCTCACAAAAAGGGAAGAAGCCAACTGCTGACAAACCAGGGTCACCCAAATCAGCTCCACAGACACAACAACCAAATGTTCAGATCCCTGTCTCTGAACCAGCTCCAGCATCAAAGGCAAAAGAAGTTGACACTTCAGCTAATGAAAAAGCTGAAAAGGCTGCTCAAGACAAAAGGAAAAGGGCTGATACATTGGAAGTAAAGGCAGAGAGGTTGGTGCAGCTGAAAAAGGAACAGCAGCAGGAAGTGGAAGATGTGAACACTTCAAAGAGAAAGAAAATGCCAGCCAAACACACTAGAAAACCACCTTCCAAATTAACTGCTGAAACCTCTGCTGTACAAACACCTGTTACCACAACCACTGCTCCTAAAACCACTGCCACCACAACCTCTGATACACAAACCACTGCACCTAAAACAACTGAAACTAAAACCACTGCTAAAACATCTGCACAACCCAAACCAGTCACTAAACCAACCACAACTCAACCAATTCCCAAACCTACTTCAACACAACCCAAAACCCAAACAACTGCTAGTTCCACAAAAGGACCAACAGATGTTTCTCAAACCACTGCCACATCCTCACCTTCACCCAAAATCTTGTATAGCAGAAAAAGGAAATCCACCTTTGTTATACAAGATGAAAACATCCATAACACACCACCTAACACCCCAATCTCATCCACACCAGTCAATGCCATTCCACTCACATCTTACTCACCACACACTGCCGAATTCAGATCACACAGACCACCACCAACCATCACCCCATTGGCTGAGAAGTATCCCCTTGAGTTGGATTTAATCAAGGGGGAACTTCAATCCTTCTATAATACTGATCAGCCATCAGAAAGATCCTTCCCATCTCTTAAAGGCTTCCCTGTTCCACTCAACATAGACACATATCTCAAATACAAGGGTGAACAGGCTGATGCTGTCATCAAAGAGAAGTGCAAAGGGAAGGATGACAGGACTGCTCAGGGCATCCATTCAGCAGAGCTTAGCAAACTCAGAAGGATTGAAGATTATGCTAAGACCCTGAGCAACTCCATGTCAACCATGCCTCTCAGCAGACACTTGGAAATGGAAGTAAGGGATTCACTGCTGGAACAGATCTTGGCATCCAAGCCTTATAAAGCAACAAAGAACCAATTTACAGGCTGGACCACACATGCTCTAAGGGAAGAACTAATCAGAATAGAGAACATGGCCAAGAATCCTCCTGCTAAGGTCTCTGCTCCTGATTTCAAAAAGGGGAGAGATGAAGCTAGAGCCTTGAAATTCAGAAGAATGAGACAAGAGCTTGTAGCAGCTAAGTATGGAGAGATGAAGTCTGTTGCCAGATGGTCAGAGATCAGGCTAATTGAAACATACAAAAAGCTTGAACAAGAAAGAAAGACCAATCCTGATCTTCCAAGAAAACCAGTGTATGATGATGCTCCCAAGAAACCCTCTCAGGCCTTTACATTAGATAGCTTGCTTGCAATCTCTGATCTTTCTATTGCTGCTCAAAGGCAATACAAGAAGCAGAAGGAAATGTCTGAAGAAGACACAAGAAAGTTCAATGAAACTTATGTAAAAGAGGGTCTCTTGAACCAACTTAGATTCTTCTCTGATCCTGTCACAGAGAAGTTCAGAGAACTCATTGGCAGGCCTCCATCTCCCAACTCATCCAATATAAAGATGCATCCCAGTCACTCCTCTGATTCTAAAATTCTAAAATGGAAGTCTGATAAAGAGACCCGTGAATTGACATTGCTCAGATCAGATGGTAGTATTCAGAAGCTGAGTATGGATGAGGCACCTGGCCTAAGTGCTGAAGATCTCCAGACACTTCTAAATTTGACACTGGATAGAGATGCTGAAGACCTCTTCTCTCTACACTTTGAATTACAATTGAAAGGGCAGATTAGAGAAAGTCTGATGAGGAATAAAGATCAAGAATAAAGCAGAGTTTTGGCATCATCTGTTCTAGGGGGAGATTGTTGGGTCTGCTGACCTGAAGAAGAACAGATGATAGAAAGCCAAAATATACTAAGTGTTGATCAAGAATAAATAACAGTGGTTACAAGAAAGCTTCCTCCAAAGAACTGCTGATTCCCAAACTGCTGATGCTTAAACAACTGATACAAGACAACTGCTGCTGATGAAAGATCTGATGGATAAAGTCTGAAGAGCAAAAGTCTGATAAAGAACAAGTGCTGATCAAAGATCTGAAGAACAAAGGTCTGTTGAACCAACAGCACTTTGGTTCAACAGATGATAAGAAGACATCAGAGCTTTAGTTTAACAGAGTTTTTCTTTCAGTAGTTTCAATGTAACAGTAGTTTATCGTTTAACAGATGTTGTAGTTTGTTAGTCAGTTAGGGGTCGCTTTCTAGGTGACGTCAGCTAAGTGATCATCAGAGGTTTGTACTTGTCTATAAATAGAACAGTACTTGTACTGTTCTATTGGTCACTCGTCATTCTCTTTAGACAAACAAACTCTGAGTGATCAGGCTGAGGGGGAGCTATAATTGTACTATTGTAATCTTTCAGTTTAATGAAAGCATTCGATTGATAACAATTATTCTCTATGTTTTGATTATTCTTTATTCCGCTGCACTTTCCATTTACACTTCATTCATAATTCATAGTTAATCAAAACAATCCAATACTCAGATCCTAACAAGCATGTTTATAGTTTAGGTTGTTTCACCCTAATTAAAAGACATATTTGCCCTTAAAAAATCTTTATTATGTGCATTTAGTGTTCTACCTTAAGCAATTATATTTGTATTGTTTAAAATTTTAGAAGTCCCTGCCTCATGCATTATAATATAGTATAGATAATAAACAATCTCCTCTTGTCATCCCGTACCCAACTTTGAATTTCATGCTTTGCTAGTAGGCAACTTATCAGTATTGCTTTTGATGTTCCTATGGACTTACTGAATTTGGAAAGGGGGATTAGGGTTGAAGTAGTGTCATTTTCTGTGGTGTCTCTGTGTGTGTGTGTTTTGTGTATATCCAAATCTTTTTCTTTTCGGGTTGTAAATTGAAGATGGGGATGAATTGGTAGTGAACAAAAATGATGGGGCATTTACATTTAATATTAAAAATAAATAAAATAATGATAAAAAAAGAGAAAATTACACAGATTGTCCTTTAGTTATACCTAAAATTGCATCCTATGTCCTTTATACGAGGGTGAATTGACAGATTTGCCCCTCACGTGAGGGGCACGTGAGCTACTTAACCGAGTTTTCTAACTTGGTTTGGCTTAAAGGACATAGGATGTAACAACTATATAAAACAAAGGACATAAGGAGTCAAAAATTCGAAAAAAGGACATAGGATGCAATTTTAGGTATAACTAAAGGACAATCTGTGTAATTTTCTCTAATCATAATATAAAATAAAATTTGTTTCGTTTGTTTCTAAGGCTGAATCCTATGTGATATTTCTTGAATCATCTCATCAAGCTTTTTCCTGCAACATGTATAAAATATCCGTCAACACATAAAGTATTGGTGAGCATACTAGTTTTGGTTTACATACATAGTAATTAGAATGATTTACTCGAATCTCATACTATAGCATTGCACATACATACCATACCAAGAACATAACTCAAACCCGCGAGTACCACAGCGTATACCTAGCATATTCATGCTAGGCCGTTTAAATCTTAACAATGACCCATAAAGGGGGCGATGTGCTAGTCCTATAGCGCTATACATGTTAAGTGGGCTAATAATAGTTAATTATTTATGTCTAAGTATCTAAGAATCGTAAGCATGGCAAATAGCATACAAGTATGTTTAATAGATTGGGCATGATAGATTAAGAGTATGAAATCGTTTAAGTTTTGATAGTGATACATGTTGAGCCCCAAAGAATAAAGAATAAAAAGGGGGACAAGTATGAACTCACCTGGAGTGCATTATGAAAGAATAACAAACAATGTCTGAAGCTGGATTGATTGAATCTCTTGTGTCCTATTACAAGTAAAGGATGCCTTAATTTCTAATGCAGAAGAACTTATTTTGTTTCTTGGTTTTAAAGATAGTTTATTCGACTACCTGGACTCGTATTGAGCTAATACGTGTCTTAAAGTGTGTATAACTTAACGAACCGACAGTACTTAGCTTAGTTCCTTGAAAGGTGTATGGTGTATGTATATTCACACAAAGTATATGCCTTTAATATAGTATTCAAAATAGCATCTCGAACCAATTGCGAAACAAATATTTTTTGATAATGAAAATAATGCACGAGTTGTTTGTTTCACGATATATAACTATGTATTTATAGATATATACTTCTATTATGATGATGTAGAGTTTGAATAGAATCTATTTGTAAAATATAGTTTTAGTTGTACCAAATAATAGATTTGACCATCCGATATGTTTCTTATGTTTTATAAAAATTTGGGCAGAGTTTCCTCTGTTTTTGTAAGAAACCAGACAACGCAAGTCATCTATTTTATCTCAAAACATCAATTGTCCAAATCCAAACACAAAACAGTTTAACCAAGTTTATATACACTACAAATGACTCAAGTGATTAAGACTATAGAGAACGATAACTAAGAGTTTTGACAAGTAATACATATACATATAGTGTGATGTTTTGACAATTCGTATGAACATAAGATAGTCGTTATTTTAATTTGTGTAAGTATAGTTTAGTTAATAGTTAATGTTTCAAAATTAGAATAGCAAAACGACAAGTTAAAATAATTACCCGAAGTTATGTTTTGCCAACTATTATGTTGTGTATATATATCCAACCTATTTTCATATAACTACTTATAACATTTAAAAGTTCACAACATGAGTACATAGGCGCATAGATGTATTTATATATAGATGTTAAGCATTTCATACGTACAAGTAGGTTCGGTTCGTTTTACACTTTTATATAAATATTTATATACACAAAAGAAAATATATCTTTGACTATATAAATATAACCAAAATAAATAAAACAAGACACGGCGCGCGTTATACCTCCCCGTGACGACTCGCGAACCGACACGTAGTCGCCTCTAAAAGAGAGTTGACTGGCCTGACACATCTTGACTGTTGACTAAGGTTGACCAGCGGTTTGACCTGTTGACCAGAACCGAAACTTGACCGAATCTGACCGGGTCTGGCTGGTTGACTGATGTTGACCAGGTCCGGGTTTAACCCGAGACCCGAACAGAAGTAGGAAACGAACAGACCTGACCTGTACCATACGCAGCCCGGTACCACCTTCGACTGAACCCACTAAACCCGAACAAAACTCAGATCTGTTGACTGATGTTGACCACACATAATCTGGTCAACCTGAACAAAAGTGAACCAACAAGGATAACGACCAAAACCAAGGCCAAAGCTTGGCTTGGCCATCGACACCAACACCACACCGTGACCATTTCCGGCCATGGTAACAGGCCCATCCGAAACAAGGCAAATCTGAACCTGGAATCATATGTTGTTGATAATCGGACAAGGAGATGAGAGGGGAGGGGAGGGGTAGGGACCTGAACAAGACAAAGGAATACGCCCCGATATAAAGCTGGTCGGAACCTGCAACTCGGACCATAAGCGGGTAACGTCGGGTCATGATAAAGCGTCCAGCCTCGTGACCCTATGTTGTTGCCGCTGCTGAACAGTGAGGAAGGAGGTTAAAGGTGGTGGTTCGAGTGGTTGTTGTTGGCGGCTGGTGAGTTGCTGCTGCTGGTGGCTGGTTAGAAGGAGAGGGTAGGGGTGGCTCGAATGGTTGTTATTGGTGGCTCGGGTGGTGGTGATTGTTGTTGGCGGCGCTGGTCCAGGGAGGAGGGTTCAAGGTGATGGTTTTGGTGTTGCTCCGGTGGTGGTTAGTGGCGGCGGATTAAGGTGGTTGTGGGTGGCTGCCGCCACTAGTCTAGAGAGGAAGGGAGGTGAACTTGATGGTGGTTAGGGTTGGAAGATACAAAGGGTATGTTTGGCAAAACTAGCTGTTGGCTGGAAGCTGGAAGCTGGTAGCTGCAAGCTGGAAGCTTTTTAAATATATTTTGTGTGTTTGGGAGAGTAGCTGGAGCTTTTAATAAAACGTATAAAATGACTAAAATGGACATAATTAAAAGCTTGTAAGGAATGTTTTTATTTTATTTTTAAAATAGAATGGGTATTTATGTCATTTACTCATTAAAAGCTTGTAGCTAGTAGGAGCTTTTTCTTAAACGCTAGTACTAGTAGCTTTTCACTATTGAGCTTTTTCTCCAACTTAAAAGCTTCCAGCTCCTTCAACCAAACAAAGCTTTTTATTGAGTATGAGCTTTTTCTTAAAAGCTTGAAGCTTGAAGCTCCTAAAAGCTCTTAAAAGCTCCTTGCCAAACATACCCAAAATGAGGAGGAAAAAGGAATAAGATGTTATATAGGTAGGGTTTGCGTGTAGGTTAGGTGGACACCGCGTACACGAACTTATCACCGACTCGGGTCTCATTTATGAATTAAACTCGTTTAATCAATAGGATAATTATTTCATGAAGATTTGTTTATATAAAATGATTCAAAACGAGTATTTGGACTATAGATTAATTTTATATATATATATATATATATATATATATATATATATATATATATATATATTGTCGCGTTAAAGTCTTTAAGAGTTAACTTGTTTCTCGCTACTTGGCAATTTAGTGATTATCATTTTTCGACATTATGTAATTAAATAAATATGGTTATTAGCAAGTAGGAATGTGTTCGCGGGTAACGATATGTTATCGTTAATAAATTAGATTCGTTAAATAAGTAGACATTTTTCAACGAATTTAGAAAATAGCCGAGCGTTACAGTCTCCCATACTTTAGGAAATTTCGTCTCGAAATTTATTTAGAAAGACAGTTAGGTACTATTGCGAACACTAGGAAGTACAGATATGTAAGGATTGTTGTTCGTGTTTTTAAGTTTTAGATGAATAGCAAGCTTTTGTGTTAAACATGGAATTATTTAGATGTGCTTTAATTAATATTCTAATTATTATGCTTAGACTTAGGGTAAGGCTTATTGTGATTGTCGGGTTGGCTAGAGTTGGTCCTTGGCTCGACCCTCAGTCGCATCTTCGATACACCATTAGTGTTTATATATAAGGTGTACCGCAGCTAACCCACCACACCTTTGGTGTTTTGAATTTGTACCGAGTATCTACCAGCAATTCTAGATAGAATTTCATCTCACCTTAACGTACCTGTAAATTCATGATTACGTTCCGGACCGCAATCGCCAATTTACCTTACATTAGGGTGTTATGTCTTTCTATGACACTAACTCGTAATAAAATGATGGATATGACGTAAATGTGTCCTAACTATAGGAGCTAGTCATTATATTTGTGAAACGAACACGTTGATATGTGACGACTTGATAACGTAATGATGATGTATGGAGGTGGGCAAGCAAGCATTAACGAAACAAAGCATGTATATGAATATAAGCATGTATGAGTTTGAGTATGGGCTACAACCAAAACTGGTTGTCTGGTAGGCTACATCCCAACGAGATGTATTCCTACAATTGTTGTAAATGTAAACTATGAAGTAATGTTTATGCATCTACTGAATTAGAAATGGATTGTTTACCACTCCAAGTTTAGAGGGGATTCAACATGAGTATTTGGATGTTTTGAGTTTTAGCCTTTAGGTATAAGCGAGTTCAAATTTGTGGATAGAATGTTTTTATGACGATTTATATGCATTAAGTGAAAAATTAAGTTTAGAGAATAGTACAAGTATTATAGAATATCCATTTTCAATATCATGGGAAAATCTAGTTTTATGCATAATCAAGTCTTAGGTTTCATGGATAAACAAGTTTCATGTAAGATCAAGTTTGAAAGTAGCATAGAATAGGCATTGAATTTCAAGTATCTGATTTCATAGTTTATGAGAAGATGTATGTGTATCAAAACATATCAAGTAATGTATCATAAGAGGGTGTTTGGCTGTCCATTTCCCCTCCTTTTAACTTATGACTTATCCAATAAGTCAAAAGTTAAAACAAAAATGCTTGGATAATTGTTTGAAAAGGAACTTATGAAAGATTTTATGCCTTGAAAATGAGAAATGAAGGGAAAAGTCATAAGGAGGAAAGGAGAAGTAGAGCCAGACATGCTCTAAGTATAATTGTGTCTAAGAAGGCGTATCTAAAAATGTATCCAACTGTCGAGAGGGCACATAGACCTCTGCTAGTTGTTGGGTAGATAAACGTATTAAAATTGAAAATGTATCTGTAAAGGTGTTTAGATGCGAATATAAACGTATATGTAGTGATAGTTGTGATGGTATCATACAAAGATAAATGTTACAGACAATTAGGATGGAAAATAATGTTTGAGTTTCTTGAAAAATGAAATAGTCATTCCCTTGGCAAGAGAAATTAAAGAGTAATTATGCTTGTAGGAGATAAAGGTGTAGAATGTGTTGAAGAATATTAACAATATGTAAGTCAATGATTATAGAAATGGAGGACATATATCGTAAGTGGATGATGGATGGTAAGAAAATTTCTAATATTTGAAAAATGAAGTTTTTGATAAATAATCAATATTCGTTGAGAATGATGTATATGGAGTACAGTTGAATTTAAACCTTGGTTATGGAAAATGAAAATGTTGTTGGTAAATAGTTTAGCTAGTTGACATGAAATCAAGTTTATGGAAATGATTGGTTTTATAAAACGAATAAATAAATAAATAAATCATATATGTCTACTTGCGAAAAGAACTTATGATTCTTATTATAACCCATATATGAGAAGATCAAGTTTCATATGTTGTCAAAAATTTTCAATTGTAAACCAGGTAAATAAAAGGAATTCATGTTTCACGAAAGAGAAATTCATATGCACAATTTTTTAAGCATTACGAAATCACACCTTGCGAAAATAATTGTGTACCTATTTCAAACGAGATTGTTTTTTTTTTGTTCTTTTTTGAAGATACAGGGGAGATTTAGACTGTACCGGTAACGAGAAAATACGAAAGATAATGAAATTGTAAAGTGTAGGTAAATATTTGTTAAAAATTTTGAGTATGTTATGAAGAGATTCATATGGGTTGAATCAAATATAGCATATGTAGGATAATGTAAAATCATAATTGGCATTATGCGTTTTTATAAATTAGATGTCAACAAATGTTAGAAGATATAGAAAAATAATTGAATTATTAATCTATATCTATAATCTATAATCTATAATATATATACATTATAAAGGAGGAGTGATGTACAAGATTGTCATTTTGTTATGGGTACAAGTTTTGTTGCTACATATAAAATTTAATAAAGCTTGTTTGATAGGGGTAAATTAGTCACATAGGTGTACATTAAGACACTTAGAAGGTTATTAGAGTAATTTTATATTTTGTTTTTAGTTAACATGTAAAATGTGATTCCTTTACTACCCTCCATCCTTGTCATAGATGGTTCAATTGAATGCGACATTGAAAGTGCGCCTGTCTGTTTGGTTTCTCATCGATAATCCGTTACATAAGTCGTTATAATTTAGTTTGCTTCATCATTTTGTGATTAGGGTTTTTAGTAGATATGTGAAGCAGCCAATCAGAGGTGAATTGGAGGACCGATGGACATGGATGGAAGCAGGGGTTAAGAATTGCAAAGTTTTTCCAGCCAGGATCTGGTAAATCTCCCTTTACCAAAATTCCACCCTTCATCTGTACATCAATAGAGTTGATTATTATGACAATTAATTCATCATCAATGGTTTCAATGGAATTTGCTATTGAAATCGCCCTTTATAGTTGAGAATTGTCATTTGTTAGATCCAATTTCCTATAAAGATTTCTAATTGTGATGCAGGAAATTACCTTTCTGATTGTAAACCTTAAATGTTTGTCATTATAATTTATCAAACTTTTGCATTCATTTTTCTATGAAAAGAACCTGATTTAGTTCAAATGCCCACTGACGCAAAACTCATTTGTCATTTGAAAATCTTAATAAATAGACACCATTCATGTCATTTTAGGTACCATGTTCATCGTTATTATTGTTGTATCTTTATACTTCACCATCTCCAAGAGTTGCTTTCTGTTTATATGAGCTTTTTTTGTGCAATGCTAAACAGAATAAGTGGTGTCACGGGGGTGGAATTATTATCCGGTCTTCATTGGTACCTGAAAAACTTATGTGGGGCCCATATATCACGGGATAAAACTGGTGGTTTGCAACTATCTTCTGTGCCTAAGGCAGGGTCAACAATCAGGAGGCCAAAAGTGGCGGATTATTGGCGTGTGCCTAGATTAAAAACAAAGCACTTAAAGAAGCCTGGCAATGGCCCCTACTTCATATGAAGCATTTGAGAAGTTGGTAACCTTTACTTCTGTAATCTTATATATTTTTTTAATTTTCTCTTTTTGCTCTTTAGGAATTCAAGTTTCTTTGGTGTTTCTATAGGCTGGGGAGGGCAATATTACCCCCATTAAGGAAATAAGGACACCACAAATCCATGAGGAGCTTAACTCAGCGATTAAGGGCGGAAGTACGACCTGCTACTCATATTATTTCAACCATTTCTAATGACAGAGGTGTGAATGTTTTCACATGACACTTTAAGGGTATGCAACTATGAATTTATTAATTTTTGTATCTGATAATTTCTTTAATTTTGGTCGAAAGTTGAAAGTTAGCATATAATCTTGCTATACACAAGCTTGTTTTCCTGAAGACACTTGTGATACGACCTAGCTTGAAAGTACAAAGATATTAACCGAAAACTATTCATTAACTGGGAGTTTTAACTTTTTCGTTAAGATGTATGCGATAGGCTTCTACTCAAAATTTACAAAGAATGGTTCTCTTAAACCCTATCTGTAATTTTTTTAATCTTTAATTCACCACCTACTAAAATTACTAATCTGAACCATTTTCTGATATATAAGTACATTATTATTATTATTATATCCAATCTTTATTCATACTTATATGTTAATAGTTGTCCATACTTGTATAATATTATTATCTTTGGTGATCTAACTTGAATGTCTTTGCAGATGATGCAATATTTCAGACATTATAAGCTTGAGCTTCACTATTAGTCTCTAATAGCTTTTATGTAGAAATTTCGTAGCTGTATGTACTCAAAAGACCTCATCTTTGTAATGTTAGGCGTTAATACGAGACTTTATCATGAAGCCAAAACCTTCAGCTGGAGACAGCTCAGCTGACAATCTAGCATCTGGCTCAGGGCAGGCTGATAATCATATGCAAAAGATCTTACCTTTTGGGAATGATGAGATCTGTAGTGCCATGCTGGATATATCTTTTCCGAGAATGCTTAAGAAAGAAAAAGTCAACCTTGGAAATGAATTTTCTGGTGGGTCGATGGAATTATGGAGTGATGATTTTGAGGGCAGAGGAGATTTTGGTCAGTACCGTTCAAAGCTGGTATGTATGTGTGTGCATGTTTGTGCTCTTCTGTCTATTTCCCATCTCAGTTCACATTGTTAAGAGGGGTAGCAAATGGGCGGGTCAGGTGGGTTGGGTAGCAGTTAAAACATGGGTACCAATGTCTACAATCATAGAAAAGAGAATGGAGAATCAGTATAGTATTTTGGTAACGTTTGATGACCAAAACTCAACGGATGCATTTCATAAACATCTTAATGGAAGACACTTCTCATCTCTTGAGGTTTATCCTTTTTAGTAACGATAGTTTATCTGAATTATGTGGTGTAAATAAATTTTTGTATTCTGATATCTTCATTAATTGCTTTGTTTGAATGCAGACAGAGTCATGTTGTGAGCTTTTCAGCGTTTTTGTGCAATATACACGACTAATAGAACACAAACAAACTTCCCTTGCAAACACAGAGCAGCCCTCATGTCCAGTCTGTCTTGGTAATTCTGATTCTACGCACAAATATATACAACCAATAAAAGAAAACATTCTTCAAATGTAGTATGTGTATGTTGAATGGATATTTGGTTTATGTTGACTGATATATTATGATCATTATACTGACTCACACTGGCGGTAGTAACAATAGCTTGAATAATAGGACTTTATAAGGGAATTACGATTAGATACATGTGTGGAATTTAGTTTTATGCAACTGAATTACATAGTTTATTTTTGATCTTGGATGTGGTTTTTTAGATCATTGCTCACTAATAGAAAGTAGATAGTAAGGCAAACTATATGAAAACTTGCCAATTTTTAATTGCCCTTTTGGTGGGCTTGCTTTTGATTTGCTAGATAATTGTATCTTCTTTCCCTCGATCATACCATCTGTTTGATTGTTATATATGAACATTTTTTAGCGTTGAATACAAGAAGTGTTGGTTGAGAGTCCAATGTTTAGAAATGTTAAACCAATTATGTCTTTAGGTAGTGGATTATTCATGTTTCAAAATACTTTAGCAATTTTCATAACCTGGTGTAGATAATCTGAAAGAAAAATCATGAAGTCTTAACCCAACACCATTTTTTTTTTGCATGAAGTTTTACGAATTATTTTGCTTCTTTTTGTGTAGAGAGACTGGATCAAGATATGAGTGGAATTTTGACAACCATGTGCAATTACTCGTTCCATTGCTCATGTATTTAGAATTGGACAGATTCTTCTTGCCCTGTAAGTATATTGATGTATATTTCTTCTGTTTTATACTGTTTTTTCCTGTCATAACGAGCCTATTAACTTTTTCTCTTAATTAACACAACTCACTTGAACATAATAATCATGTTAGTTTCATGTTTTATTGTTCAGATTCATATAACTGTAAAAGAGTTCTATCACTTTTAGAGTGTTTGTCTTGTTATTGGGTTCTTTTAAATTTTAATCTTCATCTAACTTCAAATTTATTTCAGGTGTGTCGTTGTTGTCAACAGCAGCCTAAAAAGTCAAAATGTTTGATCTGTCAAACCTCTGAAAATGTCTGGATATGTCTTCTTTGTGGCTTTGTTGGCTGTGGGAGGTAACCATTTATAGTTGCTTTTTTGACGAGGCAGTTTCGACCCGTTCTTATGATGGATTGATTCGGGTTATTGTTCATATGTACTATCATCTCTAATGGGTCAAATGGGTCTCAAGACACCTAAAATGTATTTTTTTAATGCATGAAACCTTGACTCATTCCATTGAAAAAGTTTACTATTTTGATGATAATTTGTTGTAATCATGTTTAACACAAATAGTCTATACAAGTTTGAAATATGTGTAAGATAATAGAATACTGAATTGATGTTATTGAATAGTTAGGTTACAATATATAGAGATCACAATGAACCCTAAAAACCTAACTAAGCCCGTGGGCCCATACTACGAAAACCCTAATCTGATATACTATCTAATACTCCCCGCAGTCAGAGCGGAAGGAAACTAGAAGCTCAGACTGGAAAAACAAAAAACATAAAAAATAATAATATTAAACGTTCTTCAATGTCGGTCAAAACTTCTGCCATAATCTCATAATCTTGCAATTCGTAATCTTCAATGAAAATCCACCACTAATTTAATGATCATGTAATCCGATATGAGGCAACCAATGCGGCGCGGCGGCGGCGGTGGATAGCGGCGCGGCGTCGGATCATAGTCCTGCAAGCGGCGCGGCAGTAGTCCAATAAGCGGCGGCGAGGCGGCAAGGAGCGACATGACGGAGAAGCGAAATCAATAAAAAAAGAGGTGGCGGCAGCTTGATCATAATCAACGGTTGCGACAGATGAAACATATTCCTTTGTATGGATAATGGTTCATAAGATAGATTTATGAAAACGGCGGGAATATGTCTAGAACTGACAATTGAAAATTTATTTAGAACTGGGAATAAGAAAAAAAGTGAACGTAACACTAAAACGAAAACGAACGGAGGCCGGACAGGGCAGCGGCACCGACAGGCCGGCACGCCGCCCTGTCTAGGGTTTTTCTTTAAGAGGTGACGGCTAGGGTTTGTATTTTTGTGGTGGCGTGGGGGAGGGAAAAAAAAGTAACCAGAACCTTAAGGCTCTGATACCATGTAAGATAATAGAATACTGAATTGATATTATTGAATAGTTAGGTTACAATATATAGAGATCACAATGAACCCTAAAAACCTAACTAAGCGGCCCATACTACCAAAACCCTAATCTGATATACTATCTAATAATATGAAATATGGTGAACTTCTTTTTAGGGTCAACTGAACTGACCAATTTGACCAATGCTAAAATGTACTTGTTTTGATCTGAAGATGGTTAAAGAAAACGACAGAGTAGTTATCCTTTTTTTTTGAACGGCAACCCACTTTATATATAAATATAAAGAGCTAGCAAGACGCTAGATACAAAACAACCACCAAAAACAAAAAACATTACAACATGTCATAAACATCGAAATCAACCCACTTATCCCACGAAACCGTTGCGCATTTGGACCGATTAGCAATCCATACATAAGCGTCCTCCTTAATGAGATCCACCAAAGTTTGCACCTTAATAAACTTCTTCTCAAACGTCTTTTGATTCCTCGCGTACCAGATTCGCCAAGTGGCTGCCAAGACAACCGTTTGCACAATTCTCCTCCATTTAGCCGATCCGGGGCTGGTCCGCACCTCGTCCATAACCGCAGCTAAGGTAGACGCGTCAGGCGGAAGCGGAAGCCTGATCCAACGAAAAACATGCCACCAAACTGTTCTGGCCCAAAGGCAGCCTGCAAAGGCATGGTTCACGTCTTCAACCAAGTATCCATAGCGATCACACAGCAGGGATCCGAAGTTGCAACCACGCGAGCTGAGTTCAAACTTCGTAGCAACCCGACCCAAGAGAGCCCTCCACAATAGGAAATTACACTCAGAAGGGGCCCAAGCATTCCAATCAAAAGCCAGAACCGGACCTGTAACAGTATTAGTAGCCGCTAGCTGATCACGGATGTGTTTGACGGAAAACGGAACTCCATGAGGATTAACCCAAGACCAACGATCGCTCTCGTCTTTGATTTTAACGTTCTGCAGCCGCTGTAGCAAATCACCAAGTTGGGCCAATTCAGGCCCATCAGCAGGCTCTTTCACCCAACCCAATTTCCAGTGGACCGATGACCCAAAATCAGCCCAATGTTCGAATAGCAACCCATTTTTCTTCGCTGCAATCTGGAACAGATCTGGAAATATCAAACAGAGAGGCTGCTCACACAACCAAACGTCGTGCCAGAAATGCACCAAATTCCCATTTCCAATCGAGACTTTTAGGGACTCAGCCAAGCTAAGCCCACGCTGCGCAAGGGTATCTTCGATGGACACAATATCTTTCCACACCCCAGCCACCGTTTTCTTCACCGGAAAGAGACCGAAAGCAGCCCTATTATTATCGTGAATCGCCTTAACAACCTTAACCCACAATTCGTTCGGTTCCTGCTTGAAACGCCAACACCATTTGGTAATCATAGCGATGTTGAAGTCCGCTATACTGCCCAAGCCTGCTCCGCCTTTGTCTTTAGGCTTAATAAACCGGATCCACTTGATCCAGCGGATTTTCGGTCTACCACTTCCCACCTTACCCCACACAAAGTCCCTTCTTATGCTTTCCAATCTCTTGATCACACCTTTAGGGGCATTAAAAAGAGACAGGTAGTAAGACGACAAGCTACCAAGTACCGCCTTTGCCAATGTAACCCTGCCCGCAAATGACAAGTACCTAGCTTTCCACATGGACAGCTTCTTATGAACCCTATCAATGATCGGCTGCCAATGTTTCACGAATTTCATATTATGTGACACCCGGCAATTTCCGATCTACACTGACGTGATTTTTATGATTTAAAAATAAATATTTATTTCAAATATTGCTAATTAGGTTTCGAAAGTTTACTGATCGTTTAGATGAAGGAAACATGACCGAATTAATTAACGCGATTTAAACGCGTGCGTCGAACGCGCGTGACGGACGACTTAAATAAAATTTTATTTGCTGGGTTTAGTTATATTTCTAATTTCGAATAAAACCGACTAGTTTTTGTAACGAGTTGTCGAGCGTAAAATTAAACCGAAGCACGATACGTTATAACGGGTTCGATACGCGGTATCCACCTACCTAGCCCTAACCCTAACTATAAAAGAACACTTTCATCTTCTCCTTCCTAAAATTTCAGCCGCCAAGCTACACACACTCTCTCTCTCTCTCTAAGATCTGATCCCTCTCTCTCTATAACCTCTCTCTCTCAATCTCTCTCGCCTCCCTCTCTCGTCCCTGTTTCAGAAGCAGCCGGCCACCACCAAAGCTTGGGTGGTGGCGGCGCAGGGCTGTGACCCCATAAACATTTATAAAACGCAGCAGGTCAAGGGTGGTTTTAGTGGTATGGTTCGCAAAGAAGAATGTGGTGGTGCCTGGTCGTGGTTAGGTGGTGGTCCGCTGATTGTGGTTGTTTCAGGCGATGGTGGTGTGGTGGGAGGTTAATGGAGTCGGGTTTTGATGGCGGAATCTAAGGTGGTTCATGGTTGGTTTGGGTTCGAGTTGGGCTCGGGTCTCCGTTGGGTTGTTGAAGGCGGCGCAGAGGTTGCAGGTGGCTGTGGTCCGGTTCGAAGATGGTGACGAGTCTGGTTGGGGTCCAGGGCCAGGTATGGTTCAGTCCGGGTCAGGTGATTTATTGGTGGACTGGAGTCGTCAACTCGGGCTACATTTCGGGTTTGGTTCAGCCGAGTCGAGTAGGTCACGGGTCTGATTCCTGCTCCGGTCATGGGTCAAGATTGAGTTGTCAACTTCGACCTATGATGGTGACTCGGTGGTGGTCCGTATGGTGGCAGATGGTTCTGGCCGTGGTTTAGTCTCGGGTCAAATGGGTTGGTTCAGATTCAGGTCCAGTTCGGGTTTCAGTCGCGGTTGCGGTCGGTTCGGTCAGATCTGGTCAACGTGCAGTCTTTGGCTCGGTGTAAAGCTTGGTATACTTAAATCCGTATTCGTTATTAGTATAAATGTTGTATATTTATAAATATATATGTATTTGTAAATATTATGTATTTATGAATATTATATATTTATAAATATATTGATTCAAACGAAATAGTCTTGACTCGCGAACGAACCAAATAAAAACAATAACCGGTAACAATATTAAATATCGAACGATTTGGTAAACGATTAACTTGACGTGACTTATGGTTTCGAACTCGGACTAAATATAATTGGACTATATTGTCGGACTATATTATATATATGTATATTGGTATATATATATTTATATAATTAAGTGTATTTAGGTGTCGAAACGTATAATCTCGTGAATCGGAATTGTGGATAAAAAGAACTTGTTGAATTGTGTTTGAAAGTTGATTTTGGGGGAAAATTGTAGACAACGGGTGTTGTCTGGTTTGAACAAAAACAGAGGAAACTCTGCCCAAATTTTTATAAAAACCAAAACGTAACGAACTGCTATTTCTATTAAATAAATTCCCTTCAGCGTTTTGGACAAATGCATTATTATATACAAAATCAAGGTGTTTTCAAAGACTAACTATTTATAACAGTAAAGCTGATTTTCAAGCGATATTTGAGAAAAAGTAACAAATGTTATTAATCGGTTTTTAATAACTAAACTTGTTTTCAAAGAGTATTTTCTAAAATGATTTACGAGATGATCTTCAGCTCGGGATAGTTATACGTTTCGGGGTTATAGTCCAACAAGGTTTACACACGAATAGTGACAAGTGTGAAACTTGGGTACTATGTTGTATGTAACTTGTGAATTAAGGTAAGTCATGATCGGTTCGTCGAGTTGAAACGTTTTGAGACTTGTGTTGGTACACACGAGTCTAGACAGTCGAGTAGACTATAATTTGAGCTGTTAATAAGCTAGGCTTATGTGTGATAGACTGTTAAGGTGTCCTTTGTTGGTAATTAGGGCACGAGGAAGTCGGTCGAGGTTTCAGGCTTTGTTTGCTAGCTTAGCATGGACATTAAGGTGAGTTCATAACCCCACTCTTTACTGTTTTTGTAAATGTTTTCGGGGGGAAGACATGCTTCTGTTATGAAAAACTGAGGAACTTAAAGCGAAACAAAGTTTTGGAAAATAAAACGGGCTGCGTGAGTTCACGGCCCCACTTTTAACTGGTTTCACTTTTCGGGGGAGAAAACATGTGTTAAACTAATGTTTTGGTAACAACTGTCATACTATGGGTTTTCTATGGTTTACTATACGATCTTTGGAAGTCCCGGGGGGAACCATGAATGTGCGGGTTTGCACAACGGGGAAATGTGAATAGCGCTATTGGGAGTGACCAACCCCACTCGTCGGCTTGGAGGGCCGGACGGGTGCATATTGTCTCAAACAGGAACAGGTTTACTATTCGGGCACAACATCTGGTTTGCGAGTTAGTAATGGTTTTCCAATCGTAGTAGTAACAAAACATACGCCTAGCTAGCGTACTTTGGTTTACATTTTACATAGTATGGACAGGGTGAACATGGTAACACTTTTGGAACTTGGTAATGTTTGATAACATTTTGCAAAACTTATGAACTCACCAACTTTATGTTGACTTTTTAAGTATGTCTTTCAGGTTTAAACTTTGGTAACGGCACGGTTGGAGTAGGTGACAGTTGGGATCGGGAATCCTAGAGGGTTAGCAATGGCGTTGAGGAAACAAGAGTCTTAGATGCATCTTTCCGCTGCGTTGGCAAAGGCACCAAACGTCACAACCGACCAGGGGAAAAGTCGGGGTGTGACAGTTTGGTATCAGAGCCATAGGTTTTAGCGAATTAGGTGTCTGGGTAGATATCTAGGCTTTAACCTGAGGTTGTTTCGAGATAGGGACCAAAATTTCTAAGACGTAATATTTAGCATGAACGCCTAGGAACTGAAATTCCAACCGTTGCCAAGTGTGTTACATGACTATTAGTGTATTTAATTACACTAGCTCAGCGTAGGTTTCTTTGTCGAAAGGAACATTTGTTTTCTTATGTGAATTGGAAGTCAGAATTTTCTATAATGGTATATAGAAAGGGTAATAGCACGTGATGGCTAGGTGTACTTCACGGGTGACTGGTGAGTCATCGCACTAGATATCAGAGTGGTTATTCACATAGAGTAGCTGAGTCATTGTTTCTTGGTATGAGAAACAATTTACTTGTTTATATACTGTGTGTATTTATGTAAAGTATATATAGTACATATCGCCAATGGTTGTCGACTCAATCTTGGACGTATTGGGAACGCACACATGTGTCACGTTTGTTGGACGAGTTTTGCCAATGATGTTGCGAAGCTGGAATGCAGTCGGGAGAAGCACTCGGAAAGGTGGCGCACACGACAAACATTATATTATGTGATATATACGTGCTATTATGTAAATGTGACGCTTTCTTGTGATACAACTCATGATGGAGGTTAATAGGATGATCTTGTGAGGTAAATTTTCGATAACGTAGACGTCACGTTATCGCAAATCTACAGGCACTTGGTAGTTCTAAGAATTTCTATCGTGAGGGTATCTATATTGTTATGTGTTGTTGTAAGTATTTATATTTATATATATATAAATAATGGATAAGTGTTGATCATTCTTTTGTTGTTGCGGACGTGATTGCCAATTCTCCCCTGTTCGTGTCATTTGTGACTTCGCTTTTCTTGAACCAGTTTAAGATCTTGATGATCTTGTTCCTTGAACTTCTAAGGTTCCTGTTTTAGAACCTAGTTATATCTTTTGGGTATGATTCACTTCTCTCTTCTTTTGTGTTTGTGGCCTTCAACATTCAATCGTAAAGGAATCTAAATTTTGTTGATTCCTTATTCTTTTCACAGAACTAGACACGTCTTTTGTACACACGTGTCAACTATTGTATGCTTGGATTCTTTAAACTTGTGAAGGTCCATTGTAGGGCTTCACATCGAACAACCATTTCATTTATGATTTGTTTATCATTACGTTGCTCGTAATGCTTGTTTCCTAGTCTTGATATGTCAGGCCGTTGTGGGCAATGAATCTTTTGATACTTCGTCGATGAGTTTCTTTAGAGTCGACACTTCAGTTAAATCGAATTGTTGGAATTTGATACAGCACCTTGTGGTGAACATTCATTCGACTAGTGATAGTGGATGGTTTTATTTGGCTTGCCTCATTTTCATCAGTTTGTTTTTTATTGTCTTAAATCGAGACACGCCTTGCGGTGTGTAATGAAAGGTTGGCGTACTAGTTGCTTCGTTTTGATGTTGTTGTAGGCATGGATTGGTTGTCTTTGTATCGCGCTGAGATTGTTTGCTACGACAAGGTTATTCGGATTCCTCTCCCTGATGGAGAATTTCTTTCTGTGTACGGTATCAAGAGCGGTGCTCCGCTAAGTCTCATCTCCAGCATGAAAGCCCTTAAGTATCTTCGGAAGGGTTATTCGGCCAATTACAGAGAATTGAACAAAGTGACCATCAAGAACCGTTATCCTCTTCCCTGTATTGATGATCTATTCGATCAACTCCAGGGTTCTAGCTACTACTCTAAGATTGATTTAAGGTCCGGTTATCACCAGTTACGCGTAAGGGAAGCTGACGTTGCAAAGACTGCCTTTCGGACACGTTATGGCCATTTTGAGTTCTTGGTCATGCCTTTCGGTCTCACTAACGCACCGGCGGTTTTCATGGATTTGATGAACCGCGTTTGCAAACCGTATCTTGACAAGTTCGTCATCGTGTTTATTGATGACATCCTGATTTACTCCAAGAACAAGGCCGAACACGAGGAACACCTGCGTTTGGTTTTAGAACTTTTGCGACGGGAACAACTTTACGCTAAGTTCTCAAAGTGTGACTTTTGGTTACGCGAAGTTCAATTCCTAGGACATGTGGTTAATGAACTAGGAATTCATGTCGGTCCAGCTAAGATCGAAGCGATCCAAGGACTGGGAAGCACCAAAGACGCCAACTGAAGTGCGGCAATTCCTAGGCCTTGCGGGCTATTATCGTCGTTTCATTAAGGGGTTTTCGAAGATCGCTCAACCCCTCACCACTCTTACTCAGAAGGATAGAAAATTCGACTGGGGTGAACCACAAGAGTCAGCATTCCAAGAACTGAAGTCTAAACTTTGTTCTGCTCCTATTCTGTCCTTGCCTGAAGGCACTGACGATTTCGTTGTTTACTGTGATGCTTCTATTCGTGGTCTCGGATGCGTGTTGATGCAACGCGAGAAAGTAATTGCGTATGCTTCTCGTCAACTCAAGGTGCACGAGAGGAACTACACCACCCATGACTTGGAGTTGGGTGCAGTGGTATTCGCGTTGAAAATTTGGAGACATTACTTGTACGGTACCAAATGCACCATCTACACCGATCACAAGAGTCTCCAGCATATTTTCGACCAACAACACCTGAACATACGACAGCGTCGCTGGGTTGAACTCCTGAATGACTATGATTGCGCCATTAAGTACCATCCTGGCAAGGCGAATGTGGTGGCAGACGCCTTGAGCAGGAAGGAATCAACAAACCCTCGTCGCGTTCGGGCGTTGCAGCTCACCATTCATTCCTCTCTACCTGACCAACTCCGTTCTGCTCAGTTAGAAGCTTTGAAGGAGGAAAACCTTCAAGCTGAGACTATGCACGGTGCCGACAAGCACCTCGAGCGAAGGCCTGATGGCCTGCACTACTTCGCAGAACGCATATGGGTTCCTTTATTCGGGGGACTTCAGGAGCTTGCCTTAGATGAGGCTCACAAATCCCGGTATTCCATTCATCCTGGTTCGAATAAGATGTACCAAGATTTAAAGGTGCTCTACTGGTGAGCAAATGCTTGACCTGTGCTAAGGTCAAGGTGGAATACCAGAAACCGTCGGGTCTCTTGCAACAACCTGAAATTCCAGAGTGGAAATGGGAACGGATTACAATGGACTTTGTCACGAAACTACCTAAGACACCGAGCGGGTGTGATAAGATATGGGTGGTTGTTGATCGGTTGACGAAATCAGCCCATTTTCTCGCCATTAAGGAGACCGACACCATGGATCGTTTGGCTCGTCTTTATCTGAAGGAAGTTGTTTCTAAGCACGGGGTGCCGGTTTCTATTATTTCGGATCGTGACTTCCACTTTACTTCTCACTTCTGGAAGTCTTTGCACAAGGCTTTGGGTACCCAGCTAGACATGAGTACAGCTTATCACCCACATACTGACGGTCAGAGTGAACGCACGATTCAAACCCTAGAAGACATGCTTCGGGCATGTGTGATCGATTTTGGCAAAAGTTGGGAAGCTCATCTACTGTTAGTAGAATTCTCGTACAACAACAGTTACCACCCAAGCATCAAGGCAGCTCCGTTCGAAGCACTGTACGGGCGGAAATGCCGGTCCCCTCTTTGTTGGGTTGAGGTGGGTGAGAGTCAACTCACTGGGCCTGAGCTAGTGTACGAAACTTCGGAAAAGATCGTACAGATTCGTAACCGGTTGGCAGCGGCACGGGATCGGCAAAAGAGTTATGCCGATCAGCGTCGCAAGCCATTAGAATTCCAAGTTGATGACAAAGTACTTCTGATAGTTTCACCGTGGAAGGGCGTCATACGCTTTGGGAAGCGTGGCAAACTTAACCCTCGGTATGTCGGACCATTTACGATCCTGGAACGGATTGGACCGGTGGCATATCGACTTGATTTACCGACGGAGCTCGGCAACGTACATAACGTCTTCCATGTGTCTAACTTAAAGAAGTGTCTGGCTGACGAGTCTCTTATTGTTCCACTGGAAGAGATCAAGGTTGATGATCGTCTTCGGATTGTGGAGGAACCTGTTGAGATTCTTGATTACAAGATTCGTAGCCTACGTTATAGCAAAATTCGCATTGTTAAGGTTCGCTGGAACTCGAACCGGGGACCAGAGTACACTTGGGAACGGGAGGATCAGATGAAGTCTAAGTATCCTCATCTTTTTCCTAAGGAAGCATTTGAATCGAGATGTGTTACCACTGCAGCTGAATGAATCTCGGGGCGAGATTCCTTTTTAACGTGGGGATGATGTGACAACTCGGGTAAATCTCTCTCTTGGTTTCTATCTTTTGTTTGTTTCGATTGTTACTCCTTTTGGTACTTGTGCAATTTTCGGGACGAAAATTCTTTTAACGTGGGGATGATGTGACACCCGGCAATTTCCGATCTACACTGACGTGATTTTTATGATTTAAAAATAAATATTTATTTCAAATATTGCTAATTAAGTTTCGAAAGTTTACTGATCGTTTAGATGAAGGAAACATGACCGAATTAATTAACGCGATTTAAACGCGTGCGTCGAACGCGCGTGACGGACGACTTAAATAAAATTTTATTTGCTGGGTTTAGTTATATTTCTAATTTCGAATAAAACCGACTAGTTTTTGTAACGAGTTGTCGAGCGTAAAATTAAACCGAAGCACGATACGTTATAACGGGTTCGATACGCGGTATCCACCTACCTAGCCCTAACCCTAACTATAAAAGAACACTTTCATCTTCTCCTTCCTAAAATTTCAGCCGCCAAGCTACACACTCTCTCTCTCTAAGATCTGATCCCTCTCTCTCTATAACCTCTCTCTCTCAATCTCTCTCGCCTCCCTCTCTCGTCCCTGTTTCAGAAGCAGCCGGCCACCACCAAAGCTTGGGTGGTGGCGGCGCAGGGCTGTGACCCCATTAACATTTATAAAACGCAGCAGGTCAAGGGTGGTTTTAGTGGTATGGTTCGCAAAGAAGAATGTGGTGGTGCCTGGACGTGGTTAGGTGGTGGTCCGCTGATTGTGGTTGTTTCAGGCGATGGTGGTGTGGTGGGAGGTTAATGGAGTCGGGTTTTGATGGCGGAATCTAAGGTGGTTCATGGATGGTTTGGGTTCGAGTTGGGCTCGGGTCTCCGTTGGGTTGTTGAAGGCGGCGCAGAGGTTGCAGGTGGTTGTGGTCCGGTTTGAAGATGGTGACGAGTCTGGTTGGGGTCCAGGGCCAGGTATGGTTCAGTCCGGGTCAGGTGATTTATTGGTGGACTGGAGTCGTCAACTCGGGCTACATTTCGGGTTTGGTTCAGCCGAGTCGAGTAGGTCACGGGTCTGATTCCTGCTCCGGTCATGGGTCAAGATTGAGTTGTCAACTTCGACCAATGATGGTGACTCGGTGGTGGTCCGTATGGTGGCAGATGGTTCTGGCCGTGGTTTAGTCTCGGGTCAAATGGGTTGGTTCAGATTCAGGTCCAGTTCGGGTTTCAGTCGCGGTTGCGGTCGGTTCGGTCAGATCTGGTCAACGTGCAGTCTTTGGCTCGGTGTAAAGCTTGGTATACTTAAATCCGTATTCGTTATTAGTATAAATGTTGTATATTTATAAATATATATGTATTTGTAAATATTATGTATTTATGAATATTATATATTTATAAATATATTGATTCAAACGAAATAGTCTTGACTCGCGAACGAACCAAATAAAAACAATAACCGGTAACAATATTAAATATCGAACGATTTGGTAAACGATTAACTTGACGTGACTTATGGTTTCGAACTCGGACTAAATATAATTGGACTATATTGTCGGACTATATTATATATATATATATATATATATATATATATATATATTGGTATATATATATTTATATAATTAAGTGTATTTAGGTGTCGAAACGTATAATCTCGTGAATCGGAATTGTGGATAAAAAGAACTTGTTGGATTGTGTTTGAAAGTTGATTTTGGGGGAAAATTGTAGACAACGGGTGTTGTCTGGTTTGAACAAAAACAGAGGAAACTCTGCCCAAATTTTTATAAAAACCAAAACATAACGAACTGCTATTTCTATTAAATAAATTCCCTTCAGCGTTTTGGACAAATGCATTATTATATACAAAATCAAGGTGTTTTCAAAGACTAACTATTTATAACAGTAAAGCTGATTTTCAAGCGATATTTGAGAAAAAGTAACAAATGTTATTAATCGGGTTTTAATAACTAAACTTGTTTTCAAAGAGTATTTTCTAAAATGATTTACGAGATGATCTTCAGCTCGGGATAGTTATACGTTTCGGGGTTATAGTCCAACAAGGTTTACACACGAATAGTGACAAGTGTGAAACTTGGGTACTATGTTGTATGTAACTTGTGAATTAAGGTAAGTCATGATCGGTTCGTCGAGTTGAAACGTTTTGAGACTTGTGTTGGTACACACGAGTTTAGACAGTCGAGTAGACTATAATTTGAGCTGTTAATAAGCTAGGCTTATGTGTGATAGACTGTTAAGGTGTCCTTTGTTGGTAATTAGGGCACGAGGAAGTCGGTCGAGGTTTCAGGCTTTGTTTGCTAGCTTAGCATGGACATTAAGGTGAGTTCATAACCCCACTCTTTACTGTTTTTGTAAATGTTTTCGGGGGGAAGACATGCTTCTGTTATGAAAAACTGAGGAACTTAAAGCGAAACAAAGTTTTGGAAAATAAAACGGGCTGCGTGAGTTCACGGCCCCACTTTTAACTGGTTTCACTTTTCGGGGGAGAAAACATGTGTTAAACTAATGTTTTGGTAACAACTGTCATACTATGGGTTTTCTATGGTTTACTATACGATCTTTGGAAGTCCCGGGGGGAACCATGAATGTGCGGGTTTGCACAACGGGGAAATGTGAATAGCGCTATTGGGAGTGACCAACCCCACTCGTCGGCTTGGAGGGCCGGACGGGTGCATATTGTCTCAAACAGGAACAGGTTTACTATTCGGGCACAACATCTGGTTTGCGAGTTAGTAATGGTTTTCCAATCGTAGTAGTAACAAAACATACGCCTAGCTAGCGTACTTTGGTTTACATTTTACATAGTATGGACAGGGTGAACATGGTAACACTTTTGGAACTTGGTAATGTTTGATAACATTTTGCAAAACTTATGAACTCACCAACTTTATGTTGACTTTTTAAGTATGTCTTTCAGGTTTAAACTTTGGTAACGGCACGGTTGGAGTAGGTGACAGTTGGGATCGGGAATCCTAGAGGGTTAGCAATGGCGTTCAGGAAACAAGAGTCTTAGATGCATCTTTCCGCTGCGTTGGCAAAGGCACCAAACGTCACAACCGACCAGGGGAAAAGTCGGGGTGTGACATATTAGCCCCTAGCGGAATCCCGAGATAGGTAAAAGGCAGTCTCCCGGCATGGCACCCAATCACATCGGCCATCCGGTTGATCTCGGCGTCCTCAACACAAATGCCAAACAACTGACACTTAGCTTGGTTGACATGGAGACCCGAGACCAGATTCAAACAACGCAACAGCCGCAAAATACTTAGAGCATTGAACTCGGACCATTCACCAATGAACAAGACATCATCTGCATAGCACAAGTGGGAGATAACGGGCCCATTGTTAGGGAGTGGAACACCATGGAAGAGACCAACCGAAACCGCTTTCCGGATGAACATGCTAACCACCTCCATTGCCAAAATAAATAGGAAAGGCGACACCGGGTCCCCTTGGCGAAGGCCCCTTTTGAACCGAAACTCCCCGGTAGGCGACCCATTAACGAGAACGGACCCCATACCGGAAGAGAGACAACCTTTAACCCACGTAATCCATTTATCTCCCAAACCCATGAATTCCATAGCACGGAAGAGAAACTTCCAGTTAAGCGAATCATAGGCTCTTCTAAAGTCGACTTTGAAAATCATCATCTCCCGCTTAGATTTCTTAGCCCAAGATATCAATTCGCTCACAATCAAGGGCCCGTCCAAGATATTCCTACCCCCGACAAAAGCCGATTGTGTAGGAGTGATAAGGCTGCCAATAACACCTTTGATCCGAACAGCTAACACCTTAGTGATAATCTTATAAATGGAACTCACCAAGGAGATAGGGCGGAACTCAAGAATCGACTGTGGGTCCTCCTTCTTTGGGATAAGGGTGATGAACGAAGAGTTGCAGCCCGCACTTATAGATCCAGACACAAAAAACGCATTCATCATCTCAAGGATAAAGGGTTTGAGGCTCTCCCAATACCGCTTAAAAAACTTCATGGAGAACCCGTCAGGCCCAGGAGCCTTACTACCATGACAACACTTAATAGCGAAACCGGACTTCCTCCTCCGAAAATGGTCGCTCCAGGTCAGCCGCTTGAGGAGCAGTCAAGGACAGCAGCCCTGTATTAGAGAACGCGGGCCTCCTCCTCATCGGTTCATGAAATTGTTTCCCAAACCAGTTCATGATGGCAGACTTCAAAGCCGAGGGTTCAGAGACCCACGAACCATCAAAACATAACCCATTGATCCGTTTCCCAGCTTTGTTAATGTTAATAGACCTGTGAAAATAGCTCGTATTATCATCTCCAAGTTGCAACCACTTCAGTCGGGACAGTTGCTTAAGATCCTTAGCCTTTCGCTTTTCAATCTCACTAATTTTCGATCTAAGGGCAGCCCTAACTTTCTTTTCACCAACAGAGAGAGTGGCCGCTTCCGCCATTTCTTCCAGCCTCTCAGCCGCCTTAGACAGCAGAGCCTCTTCCTCGTCTCGAGCTTGTTTCCTCCAAATCTTGATCTTATCTTTAATCGTCTTCAGAAGATGGGCAACAGCAGCATCGGCTGTTTTGCGCCCCACCCCTTTAGCCACTGAATTGGTGACAATATAATCAAGCTCTTTGTCACCGATCCAGCTGTTAAAAAAATGAAATGGGGCAGGCCCGAAATCCACATCCGAACAACCAAGACAAATCGGGCGGTAGTCCGAAGGCCCTTTCTTGAGGACCTTAAGAGGAGCGTTCGGCCACGCATCCATAAACCGATCACAAACCAAGGCCCTATCCAACTTGCTTAACTTAATCTCTTCATTATCGGAGACATACTTGAACTGGCCTCCAATCATGTTGTATTCAAGCAGCCCGGCCCTAATAATGAAGTCATTGAAGTACTCGGCAGCGGCAGGATCAAAGTTCGAATTGACACGCTCCTCCGGCAGGCGAACATCATTAAAATCCCCAATACACAACCACATCCCTTCCAATTGATCCTTGACAGCCACAATCTCATCCCACAAACGTCTACGGGAGGGGGCATCATTCGGAGCATGAATGTTAAGGATGTTAATCCTCTCATTCGCCCGACCTAACATAACTCCTGAGACCACCAGATAACGCTGCAACTTAAGAACCGAATCAACTTTCAAACAAGACGGATCCCAAATCGAGGCAAGGCCCCCAGAGCGGCCCACCGCATCAACACTCTCAACCGCCAAAGGGGACTGACTCCAGAAAGGATCAGTCAGACCAGCTTTATGAGTTTCTTGCACAGCTAGGAAATTCACACGATTCTCCCTAACCAACCGTCGAACCCAACTGGCCTTCTCCTCCCCAATAACACCCCTAATGTTGATAGACATAAAATTCATTGATCAACACTCGACTCCCGTTCCCCATTGACTAGTTTCGTAACGTGATTGCCAAAGCTAGCCATAGCGATACCCAGACGTTCACCAAATGCTACCGTTTCATTGACCTCCTGGGCAAGAGCCTTGTCACTCTCCAAACCTTCCATCACCGCAGCAGCTTGGTTATCCAGACCTACATCGAAAGACACCTCTGAGACAGGAGTACGAAAACCCTTTACCCCTGTATACGATCTTCTGGCAGCTCTAGCCTCTTCAGCGTCTCTGTTAATGAGATCCTCTAATTCAAAAGGGTCCGACCCACACCCTTCATTCAAATCAGGAATACAAGACTGGCTATCCACACCCGAAAAACTTTTGGGCTTAACTCCTTCCACTGTTAAAATAGAAGCATCCCTGCCCATGTTTTTTTTAACTCTTGACTTGGGCCTTATGGTGATATAACTTGGCCTGGTACAGTGAGCATCCAATTGGGCTGACCCAGACGGCCCAACATCCAAGTCACCTAAGCCAGTGGAAAAGTCAGTGGGGGT
Source organism: Ambrosia artemisiifolia (assembly GCA_032199755.1). Classification (NCBI taxonomy): domain Eukaryota; kingdom Viridiplantae; phylum Streptophyta; class Magnoliopsida; order Asterales; family Asteraceae; genus Ambrosia; species Ambrosia artemisiifolia. The sequence goes on along the minus strand of CM063526.1, from coordinate 1,985,166 downwards.
AACAGGGATCCCACCAACATTAATCTCCTGCTCTCTTGATCCAATCAGCGTATCAGCATGGGGGGAATCAAAGCCGCCACCCTCGACATCAGTACCAACGTCCTCGTCACTCCCCATGCAAGACCCTTCAGCTTCAGTCTGCACATCCTCCTCGCCGGCGCCGTGTTCCGACAGACAATCTTCAACCGAGTTAATATCGCCGTCCTGCTCCTTATCATCATCAACAACCACCACCGATTTTAACACCACCGGTGGTTGAGCAGGAGGATCAACGTCCCGGACAACCAGCACCGGAATCTGGGGATACCAATCGTCCTCCACTTCCTTCACCCACACTTTGCACCATTGTTTCTCCCATCTCAGGATAACTTCCAGATCAATACGACTCCCAGACGTAACCAAGATTCCCATTTTATCATTGGAGATATCCAGGTTACTCAAGGAAGCCCCCGATTTCACCACCAAACGACCACACCTTTCGCCGATCTTGTTAAAAACATGCCTATCCCACAAAGGCAACGGAACACCAATGACTTTAATCCAGGCGATCCTGTTGAACACCGGAGGTTTACCATCCCAGACATAGACCCGAGAGAACCAGTGCATCCAAAAATCATAGCGGGACTTGAGGAAATTTTCAGCACCAATGGCCGTGGGAAAGCAAAGCAGAACTCTACACCCACCCATATACTTCACCTCGAACTCCCAACCCTTCATCTCCTCCAGGATCCAGTCCATGTTGTTCAGAAAGCTCAACTCTTTTACCTCAGCAATCAACGACTTAAAGCCCCAACACTTCATTGCTTCCGTTTTCATAGGGGGGAGGTTGACATTTAAACTTGACGTGGAGCCCACACCATGCCCATGCAGAGCCTCAATGTAACCAGAGTTACCAGCAGAACCATTCTCAACCCTAGGTGTTGGCAAAGCTTCTCCAATCCTGTCGAAAACAGACGTGGACTTGCCCAACCTATCGAAAACAGACTTGTTCGGCTCTCCAACACCTACGTCCACTCTACCACCACCTCTGCAAAACTTAGCTTTGCTGACTCCAATCACTGCACCATCAATAATAACCTCACTTAGCTTGGAAACCCACTCGTCAGCCGAAGAGACCCTGGACAACCGAATGAATCCAAACAAGTTCCCTGCCCCATCTCTCTTCCTCGGAACGAAAGCATCTTCGAGGTTGTCAAAGCCCTGGAAAGCTTTCCACAACCTCCCCGTATTACAACCCTCAGGGAGATTAGAAAGGAAAAAAGTCGTCGTGTGACGTAGGCGCTCCTCCCTACTCTGGAAGTTCTTCTCCTTCCTAACCTCATTCTTGCTTCTCACTGGTATCCAATCTTCGTCTTGACGTCTTCGTCCAGTCTTGATCTTCTGTTGCTCTTGTTGTTTCCGTCTTCGTAGGTCTTGAAGGTCTTCAGGTTGGCCATTAGTCTTCAGGCGGTCACGGTGACCTTTGGTCTTCATGGAGGAATGGACTTCAAAAGAAAGATTATCCGTACGAATTATTATCGATCAATGCATCTTGGTCTGAACCAGTAAAATCTAGTTTGCTATCCTCCTTGCCCAGTTGGAGGGTCGGTTGGGACGACTAAAGACAGAAATGGAGGTTGGACCGGGAGAGGTTGAAAATGGTTTTAGTTTTATCTAATGTGCAACTGAATAGTATTTAATATGATTATTTTAATCATTTGGAGTCCATTATTGTGGTGTAAGTAATGTTGGAGATAAATCATATATAATAAACAACAGAATAAAATGAAGGAATGATCTGCATTTGACTATTTATAACTTCAGTCTTTGTCTGAATGTTGCAGTAACTATATTATGATATATATGAACACAAAGGAATGACAGATAATTTCTGTTTATTGATCAACTACAGGACGCAGTATCTGATTCATATTTGCAGACACACACACACATATCTATTAATCGGTACCCCAACCATTGTAGCTGTAGAAGAGGTTGTTCTAAATTTTTTATAGTGTCTGACCCATTTAACTACCAGGACTTAATAATAAACTTATACTATAAGTATATAACATGTAATTATCTCCTAGAATGTTCTTTGGTATTTTCAGCTGCCACTATGCTAATGACCATGACATACAGCCTGGCGTTGGATTAATTGTTAAGGAATACTTGTAATTTAGTTATGAAGTTGGTGGCCTTCAAAACCAATGCTAATTGTAAACCAAGTCAGGATAATGTTACTAAGTTATTGCTGTGAACATTGAATGTGTTTGTAAAGATAAAAAATACATGATCTTTTGCATGTACTGTATCGATTAGATGAAATAAATAACATTCAATAGCATACTGAGTTTTTTTTATTAGAATATCCAGGTGCATGAGTTTTTTTTTTTTTAATTTATATTTGTATAAATACATTGCCTGAAGATCATTCATACATGGAACACATGATTTATCATTGTTTTTTTTTAAGAATGTTTAGTATTTTGTTGTGCAGTTTTCCCATCTTGCATGGGTTCAAACAGAGAGAAAATCTGGTGGTCTTGGTGATCTTTGGGCCATTTAGCATGCCACAATGTTGTCCTTCAATTTCAGGGAATAGCATTAACAGGATTTTTTATTATTGACAAGGAAGGCGTCATCCAATATTCCATAGTTAACAACCTTGCCATTGGCGGAAGTGTTGATGAATCATTGAGAACACTTCAGGTATATGAAATCATACGCTGGCCGAGTAACGGGTCAACATGAGTTTTATATAGTATAGTCCGGGGTGTGTCAAATATAATCACGAAAATAAAACATTTCGTCCATAATCTAAATATTTGCATAAAAACAATTTAGGGGGGGCATTTTACTTCTTAGCTATCTTTTTTTTGTTGGTACCCATTTTGACCCGCTGTAGACAAGGCCCGTTCGTAATATGTTAAAGGCTCATCATTAGATTGGGTATGTTTGTTTGTACCATAGGCATTGCAATATGTACAAGAGAACCCACACGAGGTATATGCCCAGCTAGATGGAAGCCAGGGGGAAGTCGATGAAGCCCGACCCCAAGGGCAGCAAGGAATACTTTGCGGAGCATCTATGCATACACATTCTTGATGATTTTTTATCAATTGTTGAATTTTTTATGTGGTTTTATGTTGTGTTCTAAAGGTTATGTTATTTCAATTGTGTTTTGAAATGTTAACACAACCTTCCTATAAGCTACTGAATTTTTTGTTGATCCTCATGTCAATTTGATAGCTTTAGAAAGTTGCTCCAATCATGCTACCAACTGGGCATAGTGTCTTTTTAATATGAAGTATTATTGGTTTTGGTTTTTCAACTGATTACTTTATGCTGGCATGACCCTTCATTTCATTATGCAAACATAATCATGTGAATAATATTGAACTGTTCCGACTCTCTTTATATTATGAAAACCGTTAACCAAAGCGTTAGTGAAGATCATTGTATTAAAACTTTAACTACTATGTGTAATAAACTGGTTATTAGAATTATTTTTAGTAAAACATTTTATTGTTTAAGAATATAAACTATTATGTGTGTTGAACTCGTTGTGTGTCTCATTTTTAGTAAAATATTTTTCAAGATGTACTATTTTGATGTGCTTTTTATGTTTGAATAGTTCTTCAGACCCTTATGTAATGTTATATTAGTTTAACATGAAATGCATGGTGTTTAATAATAATAGTAACAGTTCGGTTGCTAACGGCACCGTATTTGGTTTTCTCTTTTGATTGCAAAATCAATCTGGTACCAAACGAACCAAATGATACCAACTAAAATTTCCTCGCATAACGAACCCGCTGCAACGCGCGGGCCTCACCACTAGTTCATATTAAAATTAATTTGTTATAATGTAAAGTAAATAAGAATAAGATGTAAAATATGATAATATCAGTGGAAAATTACATAAAGTTAAAGTTTTTTTTGATATTTTGGAATTATTATAATAATAATAATTTATATTACTCGGAAGTATTTATTTGACATTTTATTTGAACACAATGTCATAAACGTGAAAATTTTGGCTTGTTTAGAATACAACTTGTTATAGAATCGATTGCCAATCGATGTATAAGGTTGGAGAAAACTTTGTAAGTGCATAATTAAAAATACTTGATAATAGTACAGTTTAATATGAAACCATATTTATTATAAAATATTTGATTAAAATATTTGAAGATATTTAAAATTGAATATTTTCATAAATGATGATGTTTATCGATACTTTTGAGAAATTTAAAACTAGGATTAGGCAGAAGTGGGAGAGGTTTAAGTAACGCATCTAATAAAATGGACTTGAAGTTGGTTGCAGAATGTAAAAGAGATTTACAAGGTTTGGATTGTTCCGGAACGGAACTACGACTAACCAAGGTGGTCGAAAATTCTTTTGAGCTCGGGAATCCTGCTTTGGCTTAATAGGTGGAATACTCTCGCCGAGATTTCGGTTAACGGTATTCACCCTTCCAATTACTACATGTCCCTTGTCAATCGAAGGTTCTAAGACCTTGGAGAGATTGAAAAATTAAAGGAATAGAACTAATTATCAAGGTAAAGGGAATCACTTCTAGCTTGATGATAAAGTTGCTATGATAATGTATGGAAATGAAGCGCTACCAAGATAAAGGAATTCACTTGGTAGTAGAGCTTCTACAAAATGAGGGAACATGAAACTAGTCATCAAGATGTGGATGTCACTCCTAACTTGGTGATGTCGTCTTCGAATTGTGGATTGGTACTTATCCATAGAGTAAAAGAAGTTAATCCTAACTCTTTGGTAAGGTTCCATTAGAGTGAGATGAGTGAAATCGCCATCAAGGTAAGGAAATCACTCCTATCTCGATGGTGAAATTTCAAAAGTTTTAGAAAAATGAGGGATTGAAAGTTGTCACCAAAGTAAGGGAATCACTCCTATTTCGGTGAGATTCTTTCGTTTGTGAAGTACGAGTCTTTGTATTGGAGTATATATTGCCTTAGGAAATGCATGCATCTATAAGGTTTATGAAATTGATATGAAACAAGTAGTAAAATCAAGTATTTCAAGCATGTAAAGGAAGGAGTCAAATAAAGGTTCCTAACTATAGACTAGGTCAATCATGGCAATTTTCCTAATTCCCTATAGTTATGGCTCTGATACCAATCTGTCACACCCCAACCGATGGCGGAATACATCGAGGCGCAACTTGTGATAGATTGTTCAAAGACTTCATAACACTAAATTGTGACAATAGATAAAAATAGATTTAATTCATATCTAAGATTAAACAAGTATACAATTCGTTCACGAGAAGATACATTAACATAATCATAATATAAAATAAAGATTTGTTTCGTTTGTTTCTAAGGCTGAATCCTATGTGATATTTCTTGAATCATCTCATCAAGCTTTTTCCTGCAACATGTATAAAATATCTGTCAACACATAGAGTATTGGTGAGCATACTAGTTTTGGTTTACATACATAGTAATTAGAATGATTTACTCGAATCTCATACTATAGAATTGCACATACATACCATACCAAGAACATAACTCAAACCCGCGAGTACCACAACGTATACCTAGCATATTCATGCTAGGCCGTTTAAATCTTAACAATGACCCATAAAGGGGGCGGTGTGCTAGTCCTATAGCGCTATACATGTTAAGTGGGCTAATAATAGTTAATGATTTATGTCTAAGTATCAAAGAATCGTAAGCATGGCAAATAGCATATAAGTATGTTTAATAGATTGAGCATGATAGTTTAAGAGTATGAAATTGTTAAGTTTTGGTAGTGATACATGTTGAGCCCCAAAGAATAAATAATAAAAAGGGGGACAAGTATGAACTCACCTGGAGTGCATTATGAAAGAATAACAAACAATGTCTGAAGCTGGATTGACTGAATCTCTTGTGTCCTATTACAAGTAAAGGATGCCTTAATTTCTAATGCAGAAGAACTTATTTTGTTTCTTGGTTTTAAAGATAGTTTATTCGACTACCTGGACTCGTATTGAGCTAATACGTGTCTTAAAGTGTGTATAACTTAACGAACCGATAATACTTAGCTTAGTTCCTTGAAAGGTGTATGGTGTATGTATATTCACACAAAGTATATGCCTTTAATATAGTATTCAAAATAGCGTCTCGAACCAATTGCGAAACAAATATTTTTTGATAGTGAAAATAATGCACGAGTTGTTTGTTTCACGATATATAAATATGTATTTATAGATATATACTTCTATTATGATGATGTAGAGTTTGAATAGAATCTATTTGTAAAATATAGTTTTAATTGTACCAAATAATAGATTTGACCATCCGATATGTTTCTTATATTTTATAAAAATTTGGGCAGAGTCTCCTTTGTTTTTGTAAGAAACCAGACAACGCAAGTCGTCTATTTTATCTCAAAACATCAATTGTCCAAATCCAAACACAAAACAGTTTAACCAAGTTTATATACGCTACAAATGACTCAAGTGATTAAGACTATAGAGAACGATAACTAAGAGTTTTGACAAGTAATACATATACATATAGTGTGATGTTTTGACAATTCGTATGAACATAAGATAGTCGTTATTTTAATTTGTGTAAGTATAGTTTAGTTAATAGTTAATGTTTCAAAATTAGAATAGCAAAACGACAAGTTAAAATAATTACCCGAAGTTATGTTTTGCCAACTATTATGTTGTGTATATATATCCAACCTATTTTCATATAACTACTTATAACATTTAAAAGTTCGCAACATGAGTACATAGGCGCATAGATGTATTTATATATAGATGTTAAGCATTTCATACGTACAAGTCGGTTCGGTTCGTTTTACACTTTTATATAAATATTTATATACACAAAAGAAAATATATCTTTGACTATATAAATATAACCAAAATAAATAAAACAAGACACGGCGCGCGTTATACCTCCCCGTGACGACTCGTGAACCGACACGTAGTCGCCTCGAAAAGAGAGTTGACTGGCCTGACACATCTTGACTGTAGACTAAGTTTGACCAGCGGTTTGACCTGTTGACCAGAACCGAAACTTGACCGAATCTGACCGGGTCTGGCTGGTTGACTGATGTTGACCAGGTCCGGGTTTAACCCGAGACCCGAACATAAGGAGGAAACGGACAGACCTGACCTGTACCATACGCAGCCCGGTACCACCTTCGACTGAACCCACTAAACCCAAACAAAACTCATATCTGTTGACTGATGTTGACCACACATAATCTGGTCAACCTGAACAAAAGTGAACCAACAAGGATAACGACCAAAACCAAGGCCAAAGCTTGGCTTGGCCATCGACACCAACACCACTCCGTGACCATTTCCGGCCATGGTAACAGGCCCATCCAAAACAAGGCAAATCTGAACATGGAATCATATGTTGTTGATAATCGGACAAGGAGATGAGAGGGGAGGGGTAGGGACCTGAACAAGACAAAGGAATACGCCCCGATATAGCTGGTCGGAACCTGCAACTCGGACCATAAGGGGGTAACGTCGGGTCATGAATAAAGTGTCCAGCCTCGTGACCCTATGTTGTTGTCGCTGCTGAACAGTGAGGAAGGAGGTTAAAGGTGGTGGTTCGAGTGGTTGTTGTTGGCGGCTGGTGAGTTGCTGCTGGGGGTGGCCGGTTAGAAGGAGAGGGTAGGGGTGGCTCGAATGGTTGTTATTGGTGGCTCGGGTGGTGGTGATTGTTGGCGGCGGCGCTGGTCCAGGGAGGAGGGTTCAAGGTGATGGTTTTGGTGTTGCTCCGGTGGTGGTTAGTGGCGGCGGACTAAGGTGGTTGTGGGTGGCTGCCGCCACTAGTCTAGAGAGGAAGGGAGGTGAACTTGATGGTGGTTAGGGTTGGAAGATACAAAATGAGGAGGAAAAAGGAATAAGATGTTATATAGGTAGGGTTTGCGTGTAGGTTAGGTGGACACTGCGTACACGAACTTATCACCGACTCAGGTCTCGTTTGTGAATTAAACTCGTTTAATCAATAGGATAATTATTTCATGAAGATTTGTTTATATAAAATGATTCAAAACGAGTATTTGGACTATAGATTAATTATATATATATATATATATATATATATATATATATATATATATATAGTCGCGTTAAAGTCTTTAAGAGTTAACTTGTTTCTCGCTACTTGGCAATTTAGTGATTATCATTTTTCGACATTATGTAATTAAATAAATATGGTTATTAGCAAGTAGGAATGTGTTCGCGGTAACGAAATGTTATCGTTAATAAATTAGAGTCGTTAAATAAGTAGACATTTTTCAACGGATTTAGAAAATAGCCGAGCGTTACAATAAACGTAATTTTACCCCCCATTTTAATCCCTTTATAATCTGATTCATACATAAAACCCACATTCCATTCAAACATCAAAACCCCCAATTTGTAACCCTAATTAACATTCACTGATCAAACAACACTGATGGATGAATCTAGACCTCGTTTTATTATTCGTAATCTATTACAACAAGCTGATGTTGAAGAATTATACGGTATGAGCTTCCTCGACCTCGATTCAGTTTTTTTCTCCAGTTTTTTTTAAACAATGCTTATCTAATGTTCAAATTCCATGCTTGCAGTTGGTTGTCGACATTTGTGTTCAATCAAGTTGCATCATGGTGGTGTGTTTTCAAAATTTGCAGGTCGGATGTATGAAAGAGGCTTGGAAGACATTGTAGACATGTTAGACATAGATATGTTTTATGTTCACACAATGGATGGTATTTTGGAACAGCTAGGTTATGATGCTAGGTGTGTTAGGTACTACAACTATTTAATTCCAAATGGTGAATCAGATTATAAGGGGATTAAAATGGGGGGGGGGGGGTAAAATTACGTTTGTACCCTCACGCGCATTGCACGTGGGGTAACTTAACAGATGTTTTTAGCTGGGTTAAGTGTAAAGAACAAAAATCGTGGCAACTTTTCATATAAAGGATAAAAACTGAAAGTAAAAGTTTTAAAGGACCCAGTCCATAGTTTTGATATTTTTAAAGGACAAAAATTGTAATTTTCTCTATATTTTTACTTTGTTTTACTCTAGTTCAATTCTTTAATTTATAAACACGATAATATATTACTACTAGCTTTTACACCGGGAGTGTCCTGGGGTTGAAAAATATAACCATTCTAATAATACTAACACTAATAGTAATAATTATTACTCTTGTAATTAAATAAATAAAAAAATAACCTTGCTATAAGGTGACACCATGTGTTGCAGTGTTGCGCGATTCTTTCTCGTAGCTTCTCTTGATGAAGTATACATATCCATCTTTAGAAGAGTAAAATTCCAATGATAGCATGGCGATTGAGCTAAATTTCAACATTGTATATAAGAATCTGGTTTAAAAGAAAAAACATGATTAATGAATAACCTGAACACTTTGTGTTTTTTTTTTCCTGTATGAACGAAACCCCATAAAAATAGTCGTTTTTTCTCCGTTTTTATATAGCACTATGGTACTCGTTGGAAAGATAATAAAACGCTCGTTAATTTGGTGTAATTTTTTTCTTTAAAAAATCTCGTATATAAAAGATATTAACGTTTAAAAATGATGGGATGAAACATTAGAGAGAAAAATCTAAATTTGTTTTTAAATTCTTAAAGAGATTAGGGTTAGATAAGTGTAGGAGAATGGATAAAAACAAAATAAAAAAAATAAATTAAAAACTCTCACCTTAACGTGCCACGTGGCACATTCAAAGGAGGGTTGAGGCCTCCATTGAATGCCACCTCATCAATATTCAATTCTTTTATTATAAGTTATTATAGATTATAGATTCTATACTCCATGTGAGGGCAAGTGCACTTATCGCTTGAGTAATATAGTGATGGTAAGATACCAATATCGTTCAAGAACACATGAAGCTTTCAGTACCAAGTCTTTGTCAACGCCTAGTCAATCCAAAAAGATAGATTAATTTTGTGTCTCATAAATTAAAATAAAATAAAAAGGATATCTTTGTAAAAAGTGATAAGAAAAGGGGTACTTGTGATACTTACACCTTCTTTAGGCTTTGTTAACTAAAAGTTAACATGGATCGCAAGAGCTCGTTTTTTAGGCGAGAAGTTATATTTGTTTAATGCTATTAAAGTCGTGTAGTTCATTTTAGGGAACCTCGCAGACCCGACCACATTGGCTTAAGTTCATAATAGATTTTTCAACCTAGGACGGTCATCTTTCTATGCTTTTTAATCATCTAATACTCCCTCCGTCCCATTAGAAGTGTCCATATTTCCTTTTTTATTTGTCCCATTTCATGTGTCCACTTTAAAAAATTATTAGCCAACTTCCAAATTTACCCTTAAAAACACAATTAAAATAAACAAAGAATATGATGGACCCACATATGACAAGGGTATTATTGTCATTTGGCAAGCAAAAAAAGCAATCATTTAATGTGCCTAAAACTTTGTGTTTTTCAAACTAAGACACTTATAATGGGACGGAGGGAGTAATATTTTAGTGAGTAATTATATTTTGTTATTTGTTTTTATATCATTTTAGGATATTAATCTTATTAGATTTTTCAACTTCCGGACACTTCTAGAATAATCAGCTAGTGTGGTATAGATATACTATGAAGACGTAAATAGTTGATATCATATTTGGTTACAACTTTAAGGCATATTATTTATTCCATCAAACACAATATCAAATTATCACAATCACAACCGAATAACCCCAACCTCTGTTTGTGCCGGCCAAATCATCAAGAATGGTTGAAATCGAAGAAACCGAGGAATCAGCGGTCAGCAGCAGCAGCAAGCAAGACGAATCACAACCACTGTTAGACTCTAAGCCCCGCTCCAAATCGGTTCGAACAAAGGTCCCTGAGATTGAAGTCCACCTTTACCGGTGCGGCCAGGGTCCCATTGATATCTTCAAATCGAGCCTAGGAGGCTGGGATCAAGATCAGCTCGAAGTTGGTGACATATTGGATAAGTATGGTTTTAAATCTGTCTACGCTTTTAATACTCAGTCAGGTAGAGGTGTTCCCATCAGGTTTAACCCTAAAAACGGTCGATCTATACTTCCTTATAAAGATGGATCCCTAATTCTAATTGACGGAGAGCCTAAGGTAATCTACTCTTTTTTTTATTTTTTATTTTTAAATTGATTATTGTTTGGTAGAATTCTATGTAAGCCTGAGCATCATCGGGTGGAAATTAGGGCGTCTCTTTAAGTTCAGTTAAGTTATAGGTTTAATTTATGGTTTTACTACTGTAATTGGCCATAGGGTTGTAAACGAATCGAATGAAAACAAACAGGGCCTTGTTTAGTTGTTTGTGTTCGTTCGTAAAGGAAATCAATAAATTGTGTTCACAAACACTTGCCGAACGGGATTTTATGTTCGTGTCCATTCGTTAAGGAAATAAATTGGCGAAAGCAACAAGAGACTAAAGGTGGATGGGGTAGGAAGCAACACAGTAACCTGAAGCCATAATCGAGGAATGGAGGTAGATAGCATCAGTGTTGTAAAAGGCGGCCGCCTAGTCGCTAGTCGGACATAGAACTCGGAATAAGGACCTAGGCTGGGTTCTAGGCGTTTTGGGCGTTAGGCGGGTCCTAGGCTGGGTTCTAGGCGTTTTGGGCATTAGGCGGGTCCTGGGCGGGTCCTCGGGTCCTAGGATGGGTTCTAGGCGTTTTGGGCATTAGGCGGTTCCTGGGCGGGTCGTAGGCGGTCCTAGGCGAATTCCGGAGACGAATTCCGGCGCCTATGGAGCAGATGCTGCCGGAGAAGATGAAGAAAAGAACAGGGAAAAGAGGAAATATGAAAAGTGGCTGTGGCTGCTATTATTTGTGTAGGGTTTTAATAAAGTTTAAACCTTTACATTTTAACCCCTCTATCTTTCAAATTTTACCTAAAAAGTCTAAAATTAGTTTGTATTTTTTAACCTTTAACCCCATCTATCTTTAGAAGTTCAAATTTGGTCCTTAAACTTGTACATTTATACATAAAAGTAAAAAAAAAAACATTATAATATATATATATATTTACATATTTTAAAAAAAACACATAAATTTGTGTGTATCATAGTTGTCAAAGGCGAGCGCCTAGGGCGCCTAGGCGACCAAAAACCTAGAAGCGACCTTGATCCGCTTTTGTTTCCTAGATAAAAAAAAGGCGCTCTTCCAGCAAGTTTCCGGCCAAAAACGTCTTTCCGGTGACTTTTCCGGCCAACTTTCTGCCGGTTTCTGGCGAACTTCTGCAAATTAGTACGAAATCCGTCTGGAACAGATCTGTGATTGTGGTTGCATCACCGGAGAGAAAAAGTTGAAGAGGAGAGAAAGAAGAAGATGAGAAAATGAAACACTAAGACTTGTTTAAAAGACCCTAGGGCCTTAACCTTGTTTGCAGAAAGAAAGCTAGCTGGACACTGACTTTTGCAGAAAGGAGATGGTGACACCACATATTTAAGAAAAAAAAATTCTTTCAGAATATTTTAATTTAAAAAATTATAGCAAGTCAAGTCAGAATTATAAATCTTTCTTTACAGATTATTCTAAAAGGTTTAATATTTGTTTCTGAAACTAGTTAGATGATTTCAATATCCAATATTATTTGTGCTATAAATATTTTTAGAGGGTAATTTTAATCTATATACATACAAGATATATTTATTATTTTTTTTGAATAAATAGTATATTTTATTTTATTTTTCCTTTAGTGCGCTTTTTTTTTCTCAGGCCCACGCTTTATTTGCGCTTCTCGCCTAGGCGATAGGCAGTGCCAAAGCGCCTTGAGTGCGCTTTACGCCTTTGACAACTATGGTGTGTATATATATAAAATACGTATAAAAATAAAAAAAAAGCCTAATTCCACCTAGTCCCGACTAGTCCCTAGGCTAGACCTCACCGCCCGCCTAGCGCCTTCTACAACCTTGGATAGCATTCGCCGATCTAAATAATGAGAAAGGAAAGGAGAACGGTGCCTAATCAGGTGGGAATAGGGTTTCATGTTTTAATTGTTACGGTAATAAATTAACTTAAAATTAAGAATATAAAAAGAAACAAAATAAATAAATGTGCACAAATCTTTCATGAATGGCATAAACAAACGTACATGAATGAACAAGAACACAATTGAAAGAACGTAAACGAACTTCCTGTCGAACGGTTCCCGAACTGTTTGCTGAACATTTAGTTCGTTTATAGCCTTAGTTGGGCACACCGAACTGATAGGGTGCTGAGTTGAGGTACAAAGCGAAAAAGCACACCACTGTTTTTGTATGTGAGCTGCAATGTATATATATATTTCTCATAGATTTTAGCATCACCTACCCAACATTTAGGTATAAATACGCTTTGTAAATGATTTAATATATAATATGTACAACTTAAAATGCTATATGTTCAAGTCTAGGTGTGATCTAGTGGACATTTAGGCATTCACATCAAATTAAGTTATAGGTATGAAAGATTAGATGGTCTTGCTACTGTATTTGGCTGTTCCTTTTGTGTTCTTCAATATAGGCGGTAGTGGTGCGCACACTATCTAGTGTACTAACCACCACCTCCTATTGATTTGATTGATATTTAGTGTTAAACACCGTATAGATGTTTCTTAGGCACTGTTAACCGGTTGTATAGAAGGGTTTAGGCATGGTTAAAATGGTGTATAGAAGGAATCACCATGGTTAAACGCCCGTATATAAGATGAAATGGGTGATGTGATGATTGGAGGGGGTGTGCTTTTAGTAAAACCCCCTTTTGGGGCGTGTGTGTTTGTATACCAACATACTTTTCTTTTTGATCCTCTGTACTGCAAGTTCCTAATTATGGAACCTAAAGTCAACATTAGCTTGCTTACCATGTTTAACCAACCATTAAAGGTTAGGGAAATGCAGAAGTTCTACTTCAACATCTGTTGTGCGTACATGACCTATTGTTCATCAGCAATGGCTGAAAATCATATTTTTATGATGGTTTGAAAGTCTGCGCGATCCTTCCTCCATGTTCCGTAATTTTAAAACGTTTGTTGCTGATATATATTAAGACTCGACTTTCGTTATTAGCCACGGTCTATGTTGGATGTGCTAGTAAAGCCCGGTTAAGAACACATTATTAAGTGAGCTCATTGATCAAATCACATTACAGCCAACAACTTGTAGATGTGGCTGAACCTGAGGCTGAGTAATGAAAGTACCTTAATAAATTAGAAAACCATGAACCTAAATGGATATTTCGGTTTTATCTATAGTGATTAGTGACACACAGTTATTAGGGACTACAAAATACACGTGCCTGCTGGACAGAGAAAGGAGGCAATGTCACACCACAATACAATACAATACTTCTTTGATAGTTTATACTAAAACAGGGAAGTAGTGCGGAACTCCACACTTTAGCCTAAGCATGTTCATGTTTAGGATATGAATAGTCCTTTTCTTTTAGTAGTTTGGTTTTAAACTTGTAAATATGTGCACAAACAAATATAAATGTGCTTCTTGTAATTTGTATCCTCACTTGGATGATTGTTTTCTTATGTTAACTTGGTGCATGCCTGTTGGCCCAGAAACAGTTTTGCAGCGGAATAATTTTGATAAACACACAAGAACAAATCGAAATAATAGAACAAAAGATTGAAAACTGAAATCAGAATTGTATTAATGATATTGTTTCGGACAAGAAGTTATAAAACAAATAGTTTTCGAATGATTACAAGGATGTTTTTGGATTGTGTTGTGAACAATCTTGATAACCGTAACATTGTGATAAACAATACATATATGATATATATACTAATACTATAACAAATTAACCGACACAACTATTGATGAATCGACGCGTCCATTGTTTTGAACCGGCATGTCTTGTGGTGAAACGATGTGTCTTGTTTGTGAATCTGATAGGATCAAAAATTCAAGCAGGCTACTTTTATTCAGATTGAGATAAACGGCCCGATTCGAGAGGGGCCAGTCACACAATACTTTGATAATGAAAAACAAGAATGCGAAAACAAAAGTAAAAAGCCTGCTTATAAAGACCCATGATATTTAGTAACTTCTCCAGAAAGTAGGCATAAGGACAGCTCCTCATCCTTTCATCTTCCTTTAAGTAATAGGCATAGTAACTACCCCCACTCTTCCAGTTTCCCATTAAATTCCTGACCCAATGGATCCAACTCAGATCCAAAAACATAACCCAACTGCCCCATGTTGGCATCTTTGACCCGATTCCGTATAATGCGGATCTGCTCCATAGGAGCTGGGTTCGTATCATGGGGCCTGGGTAAATTAATTGGGTTTGTATCAGAATCGTTGCGTCTTGTTGGTGAACCGGTGTGATAGTTTCTGAATCGTTGCGTCTTGTTGGTGAACCGGTGTGATCTAACTATACAATAACCTAGGATAATATTAATATTACTACATAAATATGTATAACTTATGCTAACATAATTAATCTAGCTTATATATCTCCAATAATGCCATGATGCAAGAGGTGAAATATGGACCAATCTGGTAATGTGTCAGGACAAATGATTTTTATACGGGCCAAAACAGGTTCGCCCGGAATCCTATCCAAGGTTTTTGATTTTTATATAAATGGTTAGTTACATATTAATTTTGATTACAAAATTGTATAATTATTGCAATGATTTAGAAGGTCTTTTATGCATTAAAAGTACATTGTATGCGACTTTCATCTCGTTTGTTCTTGTTACCTAACTTTTTTTAGTTCGAATTTGTTGGGTATAATCTTGATGGGTCGGGTCAAGTTGGGCCATGAGGCGGATTCGGGTCAGATTGTGATCCAAAGTTGCAGTAAAGAATGAGTCTTGAGTCGACCGAATTAATTTTATGCTGACCGAGTTTCATGGAGGTGAACGTTGGAGTTTGTTGCTATAAAGTAGGAGCATCTAGTTTTGCATGTGCTTTGTGTTTAGACGTTTAGTATAAATAGTAGTAGTATTAGCTCATTAAGAAGTACATCTTTGATAATAAAATAAAATACAGTTTGTTTTAGAGAACATATTTTCATTTCATACTCACGTAGATAGTGTTGGGTGTGTGAGTTTAGGGCCTGAAACCAACAGAATTGACCATCTATAAGTAAACTTGGAGAATAGTAGGGGTGCATAGTTGCATGCTGTGTAGAGGTGTAAAATTGGGTGGTTGGGTAACTTGTCTAAATACATAATTTTTGTATACGTCAGCTGTCGAAGTGGGTTGGCCTGCAACACTCAATGTCCACACCATTTTTATATATGTAGTCAAAAAGCGCCCAGGCGTGTGCCTATGTATTCATGTGGCCTAGGTTCTTCTAGGCGTGGCGACATAGGTGCGCACAGGCGCCGGGGTATGGATGTTTTTTTTTTTTCCATTTTGTCATCTATGAATTGTTAATGAGCGTATGTATCTCAATCGTCAATTCTGTGTAATCTGAATTTTCTCCGGCATTTTTTTCTAAGCAGCTGTCTGTCTAAGAAAACCCGGTCTCCAACCGATAATTTTCTCTCTTTTTTCTTCCAAGTATTCAGCACCCTTGCCTATGGCCTAAAAAGATACCTTGTTATTCTTTTTTGGACTTCCTTTTACTTGTTTGGGCTTCCTTCTTTTTTCTTGATTGGGCTGTGAACTTTGAAGTGTGTTATTCTTTCTTCAATTGTTGTATGAATTATTACATTTTAGTATTGCGTTTATTGTTATTATAGTTGGGAGTAGTATTGGTTATATATACGTGTTTTTATTTTTCTTATTGTTGCACCCGTTTTTATGCATCAGGTGCATGCTTTTTTTTCCGCCTTGCAGCTTTGACTACACAGATATCTATTTTTATTTATGAATTATCAGTTTATATTATTTTTTAAAAAAAAAACCGCTTGGCGCTTTTTTGATTTTTTTGGCTCAAAGTGCTTAGAATTATGTATATTACATGCCCTAAAATTTTCAGGCCCTAAAAAGCTCGGGAAGTTAGAGTTTCCACGGTTTTCACCCCAATATAGGGTTTTTCATGGATACTTACACTATATATATATATATAGTGAAACATCAAATGTGATTACTAATTTAATTATTTCAAATATCAATCTGCTTTTTTAGTAAATATGATGTAGAAGGTTGTATACGGTAAATGTGTTTATTGGGCGACTTTGCCCGTCTCTTCTTATATAACATTTTCTAATATAATGATTTCTATTTTATGTTATTTTGTGTTTGATCAGGACTCGTTGATAAAGCCAATCACAAGGATCCTCGTTGGTGTTGCAGCATTAACCGCACTGATAATACTGGTTATGAAGGAGACACCAGGATGGGCTAAGAAGTTGAACTTCACCGGTGTCAATTTCAACATCCCGCCATGGGTTCTAGCTTGTGTTGTTATTGTCTTCACTCGTTTAAGGAAGAGAACCCGAGATTTCTTCATCAAACGCCGCTAGTTTGTAGTTTCCCTTTTATGTCCATGGTACACATCACCGCCATCATAATCTTAAAACACAAATTTCTCATAAGATGGTTTTTGATGTTAATTGTTGGTTTTGCTTGAAAGAATCTTTGTTTATGATAATTTGTTATGGTAATGCGGGTTTTGCTTATTTTTTGGCTGATGCTGTTCTCTTGGAAACTGTCTTTAACAGCAAGGGTGAATTGGTCATTTCATTTCTTTTTATAGTTAGATTATAAAAAAATTTCAGACACGTGATTGACTTTTGTAAGTACTCCGTGCATCGCATGTGGTTTATGTCAGTGTTGGCTCTCAGTGATCTATATAGCAACCAAAAGAGATATGTCTAAGATGATACCAACATGTATCTTACATTGATAGAAATCCATAAAAAACAAATATTGTTACCGGTATTGATGTTTTATTGATACTCCTTCTGGCCCAAGGTGCCAAAAAATAATGTATGTTTTCAATGAATTTTGTATCGATAGAGAACAAAAAAGGGGTAACGATTGGTTTGGTTTATTACGATAGAGAACAAAAAAGGGGCAACTTTGTAGAAATGTAACCAAGTTTGACATCTGTTGTAATTAAGTCACTGCAACTTTTTTTTTTTGTCTCAACAAAGTCAATGAAGTTTCGTTTGTTGTTCTGATACTATGTAATTATCAGGTTATCATCAATGATGTGTAGGTTTCTTTGAATTTTTTAAATCTTTAATACGATAAGTAAAATATAAAATAATAAAATAAAATGAATTATTAATATAGAAAAATGTAAAACAATCATCATGAATGATGAGTTCACAGATTCAGTTTTAAGTTTGCATATCCCACACACCGACCCTTTGATCTTATCAATCCAATGATTTCATGCCCTACTATACTTTGGCATTCAATCACAAATTCATCACAATTATGCTCAAATATCAATTGGTTCTCACAAATTTAGTTCATTAAAATCAAATAAATTTGTTGATAGTTCAGGTGTTATTACAGCCCGTCGATGATGTTGCTGCTACAGCTGCGACATTTTTATGATGGAAGAGCAATTTCAGCGTGGAATCCATGTTAGTTTTGGTGTAGTGGTTGCTGATAATTTTGGTCATACTGTTACGCTTCCGTCGCCGCCGATGATACTGATAATTCTTGCTTTCTTGCCTTGTTTTTCATCAGCTAGTGGTCGGCACTTGATTCGTTTGAAGAATATTGGATTGGATGATGTAGGATCAATTTTGAGCTAAAATCTTATTTTGATGAAGAACAAGATGAACACACACAAAATATGACAATGGAAATCCACTAGAAGATTTGCATAAGATGAATACAATAAAACCCCCAAATCTCTAGCATGTGTGTTGGTAAAACCCTAATCTATCATTCTATTTATAGCCTAAGCACACTTAGGCCAATTACATTTAGGTCCCTAGGGTTAACAACTTACTAATACAACCACTAAACAAGAAAACCATTTTTCTAAAGTAATAAATATATTTTGTCTAAACAAAATATATTTATTTTCCATAGCGCATTTCTTGATCATAACTTGAGCTTCACTCATCGATCTATTATCTGGTTTTCTCGAGTCTCCTTACGGGTTGACCGCAACTCGTTCGACTTTGACTTTTGTTGACCAAACTTTGACTTGTTGACTTTAACTTGTTGATAACATTAGACTACCAAATTTAGACCCAACAATCTCCCCCTTAGTCTAATGTTATCAATCTCTTGTATCATCTTCAGAATCGTCAATCTCTACATACTGTGATCTTCAATTTAGGAAGCTTCAGTCTCAAATCCAGTACCCAACAATACTCCCCCTAGACCGATGCTTTCCGAATTTCCTTTGCTGAAGGTGTTCTTGTCATTTTGTTCCTTGAGTATTCTTATCTCACAATCTCCCCCTTTTTGCATGCATCATCTTTGACAATCAAGAACAAACTTTTTCAACTCTCGGTAGCCTGAGTGGTTTTGAAGATGTAGGAGGAGGATTCCTAACACTGATCTTCTGCAAGCTTGAGGCAACAGGTGCTTGGTTTGGTATCTTGCTCAACTGATGATCTGCCATCATTGCAGCAAGTAGTCGAAGAAACCTAACCACAATCACAAACACAACTCCGAATTTTCTTTAGACAAATTCAATTTACAGACAAAACCGTATTCATCTGTGGTGTGTAATCAAGTACGTATCTCAAACAGCTTGAGACACAAATAATGTGACATGGAAGACTTAAAAATAACTGTACACAAATAAAGTTTTCTTTTTAATAATTTTTTTTTTAAAACAGCCATCAACCTCCGAGATATAGAAGAGATCAGATATGGGATCACACTAACTTGAAAAGCCTAGCCACGCTTCAACTCTCTTGAGGATAGCTACAACCCAAGAACGATTGTCGGTATGTTTGTCCTCTTAAGTCCATGTCTCTCGTCTTTCAACATACGTTTGGTGATGAGATTATCATGTTTTTGGTAACATTGACAAAAATTTTGTGGACCCCACTTGTGCTAGGTATAAGCCTACCAATCCTCAAGGTTTATTGAGATATAATGATAAGAGCTTCAGGTCTATGTTTACACATAACAGAGAAGATGATCATTATGTCAATCAGATGATGAGAGCTTCAGGTCTATGTTCCCATAACAGAGAAGATGATAATCTGATCGCTTGTTGAGCTATCTATATTTGTTTGCACGTCACTAACATTGCGTGTCTTTTGTTGCTCATTTGATTGAATAGCCCCGCATTGGTAGCTTGCACTCTTAGGTGTCTTTTGGTTATATATGCACAAAATGTTCTGTGTCTTTTGATCTCTCAACCTGTGTATGATTGGACTCAGCTTGTGCAGACCTAAAACACTGTGGGAATCCAGCTTTTCATGTAGATTTATTATTATTCACCTTATAGCAGTTTACTCAACTTGAAGGCTGAACCTACCTACACATCATTAACTTGTAGTTGTAACGTCCTTCAGATCCTATTCATGTGCAGACATAAACAAGTTAGTTCCTATCATTTCCAATATAAGATCAGAATTATTTGCATTAAACACATCTCATGGCCGAGACTATGTTTTCATACTCCCCCTAAACTTTTATTTTTGTACAATCCCTTTTTTTTAATTAATTTTTTTTAATATTTACGAAAAACAAAGTCTTCCACATCAGACACACATAAACATATATCAGCAAGAAAATGAGTGTGTGACAACGGTGTCAATTGTGCAATCAGGTTAGATACCATAACCAAACCTGTGAGATTTCCGCTCCAAACCTATTCTTGGAACAACCACTGTTACTAACCGTGTTACTAACAGTCCTCCATGGTAGTTCCTGCACTCATAAGTAAATTAATTAGAGAGTGGAACCCAGGCCATCGTGGTCCTGGTTTGTCCTTTTTCATCAGTATAACTAACTTCTTGAAACACCATACCTTTTCCCTCATTAGTTTCTTTTTCAACTTTTGGTTTGATTCGCCAAACCTGTGTTGGTTTTTAAAAATTGTTTGTAGAAGATTTAATTTTTGAAACAATTTTCTGTTTAAGACCTGGAGGAATAAATTGTGGTTTTGATGCTTTGGTCCTTTTCATCTTTGAATCATATGAAACTGGCTTCATATGTGGAGATCTTGATGGAATATGTGTCATCCTAACATTCAAAGATGTGTGCATTTTATCCTTTGATCCGGAGAAGCAATCCGCATTGCCTTTACCGTCTGGATTGTGTCGTTCTGGACGTTGCTTGAGCACATGACCTTCTTTACCACACCTAAAGCAAGCTTTGAATGGCTTTTGAAGCTTTATTGTCCCGTGTGATGCAATTGGGGATGTAGATTGTTTTGAGCTTGATTCGGCTTGTTGAGGAGCATTGAGTTTTACATCACCTTTTGACTCTGTGATCTTTAACCCCTTGTGATTTTCATTCACCACTAATTCATCATCTGAAGTTGAGTAATCTTCTATAAACAGATCTTCTTCCAGTGAATCTTGATGGACTTGATTTGTAGTGTCAACTCTATCATCAAGTTCTGACACTGAAGTTTCCGAGTCATTTGAGCTTTCCCATTCTCTAGATGAACAAAACTCCGAATCACTTTGTGAATCATCTTTGCATGATGTTGACAGAGTAAACTCTGGAATTTCTTCAGTTAAGGACTTTCCAAACCTGTTATTCTTAAGAGCGGGCACAAAAACAGGTGGAGCACAAACAGTTTTATCATCACAAAATGCAGATTTTAAATCAGCACATTCATGCACAATATCATCATGACAAACATCAAAACGTGAGATACGTTTTTGCCTATCACAAACATTTACCACACCATTCGAATCAACATTAGGTCTAGGTCCAGTACAGTCATCCAAATTTAAATCAGTTTTAGTCTTTTCATTATTCCAAATAAACCAATTAACTGTTGAGTAACTGGCTCCTGGGTGACCCAACCCCAAAGTCTTTCCACCACAAATGTCGTCATGTTCAACCTCTGCCTTTTGTGTCACTTCTGCATTGCTTTTAATCATATTAGTACTAGACTCAGGTTTGACACATTCCTTTTCACACAGATCATTTTTAGGATGAGGTTTTGGAATTGGTATATATTCACTTTTGCTCAGAGGTAAAAATAAAGATCTTTCGATCCCATTTTTATCTTTATATCCAATTCCATCTTTAACAAAAGATTGCCTTGAGCAATCCACTAGATCAGCTTGAGCCTGTTTGCTTACATTCCATTTGTCCACAATGATTTGAAGATGATTTGTTTCATTTCTAGATTTTTCTAACTTTGAGGTTAAATCATTTATTAGAAAATCCTTTTTGAGAACAAATTCTTTTAGAGTTTGCATTTCAGCTAGAGTTGCATTTAACTTTCGTTGATATGCTAGCTCATTTTCTTTCATTTCATTGTTAATTTTTCGAATGTCATCCATTTCTCTTAAAATTTAATATTGTGAGACAAACAGTAAGCAACAGCTGTAACACACCTTGGTGAGCACAGCTTTGTTTTTATTTCAAGAGGAATACTTACTAGATCCCTCTCATCAGCTTTATTGGGGGCCTCTTGCTGCTTTTTATCTCCTTTGGTGACTTGATTCTTTTCAGCTATTAGTGCTTCCTCAACTGCCTTTTCTTTTCCTTCATTAGCAATCAACACTCCCTTCAAACCCGCACTCTCTTGCATTCCTCCTTTTGGCACTCCCACTGATGATCCTTCCACATAGTTTACACCATTCGTGGATTTGGTGCATATCGTTGCCATCAATGCTTTGTTAACATCTGCTTTAGCTGCAACAGCTTCCTTCCCCCAGCCAAAGTCTTCAACCACCAGTGCCTTCTGTCCAATTGGAGTCATTAAAGCCAGATTCTTTAGAGAGCTGCTTGGAGTAACTTTTGACACTGTCTGATTCATCTCTCTCTTGGTTATGTCCATTTCAAATGACTTCAGTGTGTTGATGAGATCGGCTAGAGTGGATTGTGGATTCAGAAACTCTTTCCTTATCAACATACACTGCAAACTCCATTCCTTAGGCAGTGAATTCAGCAACTTCTTGATCGAGTTTCTATTGTTGACCGGGATACCAGCCTTCTTCATTTTAGTCAGCATACTCATAAACCTGTCGATGTGAGATGACAGATTTTCACCTCGAATACTTCCAAACATATGATATTCTTTTTGAACCATATCTTGTTTGTTCTGTCTCATTTCTGCATTTCCTTCAAAGTACTCACTTAGAGCGAACCACAAATCATGTGCAGAGGTGTAATCTTCGAACATGTTGCACACATCTTTGGACAATGCCATGGTGAGAGCACCGTAGGCCTTGTGATCACGTTGTAGCAGTTGCTTATCAAGGTCGGTGTAGGTGGAGGGATCAGTGTTGAACACTTCTCCCGCATCAGTGGTTCTTGTGGGAATGTGAGGTCCGACCTGAACTGAGGTCCATTGTGTAAAGTCGTTCACATAGTAGAAAGCTTTCATGCGGTTCTTCCAAGTTCCATAGTCTTGCGTACCCATCAACTTAGGGATGCGAGTTATGGTTTCTGTTTCGAGTTCAGCTTGGGTTATGGGATTCATGGTTAAGTTGTTATTGTTACCAGCCATTGATTAAAATTGATTTTAAGTCTGATTTTCTGATTTTAAAGTTTAAAGTCCAAGAATAAGTCCACAGTCCTTAAGTGCGCAGTCCTTAAGTACGCAGTCCTTAAGTGCACAGTCCTTAAGTGCGCAGATGCAGAAAAACCCAAAAATTGAAACTGAAACCCTTCAAATCTGATACTTAAACCAGGTGTTTTAGGGGTGATTAGAGAGAGGTTTTCTTGAAGAAGACGATGGCTTAACAAAGCAATTAGGGTTTTAAAGTTAACTGCTGAAAAAAAAATTGAAAGTAAGAAAATTTATGAGTATTTATAGGGGGTGTGGTTCTGTGGTCTAAGTACACATTCAAGTGCGCAGTTCACCCAGATCAGTTGTTTGAGTACTTAGTCAAGTGCGCGGTCTTGAGCACTTAGTCAAGTGCGCGGTCTTGAGTACTTAGTCAAGTGCGCGGTCTGAGCACTTAGTCAAGTGCGCGGTCTGAGCACTTAGTCAAGTGCGCGGTCTGAGCACTTAGGCAAGTGCGCCGTCTGAGCACTTAGTCAAGTGCGCAGTCTGAGCACTTAGCAAGTGCTCAAACACTTAAACTCCCGTTTAAGATTTTTTGTACGCTGGTCAAGTGCTCAAAGATCTAGGGTTTCTCAGCTTGAATCATATGATACAAGTGCGCAAACTATGATACAAGTGCGCAAAACTCAAGAAATAAGTGCGCAAAACTCAAGAAATAAGTGCGCAAAACATGAAATAAGTGCGCAAAGCATGAAATAAGTGCGCAAAGCATGAAATAAGTGCGCAAAGCATGAAATAAGTGCGCAAAACATGAAATAAGTGCGCAAAATATGAAATAAGTGCGCAGTTTGATGAAAAATCTTCAACAGAAATCAGATTGAACGACGAATTTGTAGATGGTTAAATCCCAAATTCGAGTACCAAGCTCTGATACCAAATTGTAGGATCAATTTTGAGCTAAAATCTGATTTTGATGAAGAACAAGATGAACACACACAAAATATGACAATGGAAATCCACTAGATGATTTGCATAAGATGAATACAATAAAACCCCCAAATCTCTAGCATGTGTGTTGGTAAAACCCTAATCTATCATTCTATTTATAGCCTAAGCACACTTAGGCCAATTACATTTAGGTCCCTAGGGTTAACAACTTACTAATACAACCACTAAACAAGAAAACCATTTTTCTAAAGTAATAAATATATTTTGTCTAAACAAAATATATTTATTTTCCATAGCGCCTTTCTTGATCATAACTTGAGCTTCACTCATCGATCTATTATCTGGTTTTCTCGAGTCGCCTTACGGGTTGACCGCAACTCGTTCGAATTTGACTTTTGTTGACCAAACTTTGACTTGTTGACTTTAACTTGTTGATAACATTAGACTACCAAATTTAGACCCAACAGATGATAATCTAAAATAAATAATATCCACCCTTAAAAAAAAAGAAAAAAAAGTTAACCTAGTGATGTGTTTGTGAACACACCATGTTAATATGTTAGTTATATATATATTTTATTGTTTGATCGATGTATTTTATGTGTTTTAAATATAACGTAAATCCATTATTTTTATTGTTATTTGTTATGTAGTTTGTTCTGAACTTTGCATTTTGTAGGTTTATATTTAATAAGCTCATTAGTGTGTTATTAATGTATCTAAATTAGACCTGGCAATTTCAACCCATCTATTTGAGTTTGGGTTATTTTGGGTTTAAAATTTGACCTCGTGGGTTGAAATGGGTTTAGTATAATTTTCAATGGGGTTAGGATGGGTAATTTTAATTGTAGGAAATAAGTAAATGGGTCAGGATGGGTATGTAAAAAAAAACAAATGGGTCAGGATGGGTATTTTTAGATAACCATATACAAATTTGAATTAAACTCACCCAACACCAAAAGTGTTACACAAAAAGTGTTGATGCCTCATAGAAAGAAACGTCATTAAAAAATTATATATTTTGCATTTGTTGATAACCCCGAACGGTTACTGAGCAAGTCGAAACAACACGGGTCGTTAACAAGAACGATCTCATCGAAACGATTCGAGTCGTTAGCGGGCTTGAACGAGTCGAAACGATCTGGGTTGTTAACCGACCTGTTTGGGTCGAAATGGTCTGGTCGTTGACGGGCCTGGTCGGGTCGAAACGGTTTATGTTGCTAACGGGATCAGTCAGGCCGAAACGGTCCGGGTCGTTACCGGGTCTAGTCGGGTCGAAACAGTCCGGGTCGCTACGGGATAGGTCAGGTTGAAACGGTCTGGGTCGTTACCAGGCATGGTCGGGTAGAAACGGTCCGGGTCACTACCGGGCTCGATCGGGTCGAAACGGTGCGGCTCACTACGGGACGGGTCAGGTTGAATCGGTCTGGGTCGTTACCGGGCCCGGTCGGGTAGAAACGGTCCAGGTCGCTACCGGGCCCGGTCGGGTCGAAACCGTCCAGGTCATTACGGGACGAGTCAGGTTGAAACGGTCTGGGGCGCTACTGGGCCCGATCGGGTCAAAACGGTCTGGGTTGCTACCGGGTCCGGCAGGGTCGAAACAGTCCGGGTTGCTACGGGACGGGTAAGGTTGAAATCGTTTGGGTCGTTACCTGGCCTCGGTCGGATCGAAACGGTTCGGGTCGCTCGGGCCCGGCTGGGTCGAAACAGTCCGGGTCGCTACGGGACGGGTCAGGTTGAAATGGTCTGGTTCGTTACCAGGCCCGGTCGGATCGAAATGGTCCGGGTCGTTACCGGGCCCGGCTGGGACGAAACGGTTCGGGTCGCCACGGGACGGGTCAGGTTGAAACGACCTGAGTTGTTACCGGGCCCGGTCGGATTGAAACATATCGGATCGCTACCGGGCACAGCTGGGTCGAAACGGTCCAGGTCGCTATGGGACGGGTCAGGTTGAAACGACATGGGTCGTTACCGGACCCGGTCAGATCGAAACAGTCCGGGTCGCTACCGGGCCCGGCCAGTTCGAAATGGTCCGGGTCGCTAACGGGCCCGGTCGTTGACGAGCCCGATCGGGTCGAAACGGGCTCGGTCGTGTTGAAACGGTCCTGGTCGCTAACGGATCCGGTCAGGTCCAAACGGTTCCGGTCGCTAACTGGCCCTATCGGGTCGAAATAGTCCGGGTCGTTACCGGCCCTGGTTCGGAACGATAACGAGTCAGTCGGGTCGGGTCGAAACGGTTCGGGTCATTAGCGGGCCAGGTCAAGACAAAACGGTCCGACAACGAGCACGATCGGGTCGAAATGGTCCGTGTTGTTGACCGGCCCGGTTCGAAATGAAATATTTATGATCCCTAAATATTTTATTTTTAACTTTATTTTTGTTTTTTTCTAGTTTTTAAATTTTTTATTGTTATTTTATTTTATTTTTTTAAAAATTAATCTATTTTAATGTAAACCTATGCTAATCCAAACCATCCAGACCCATACCCATCCTAAAACTATACCATTATATATTCATGACCTTGGTTTTTGTTGAGGCTAATAAATGAATTGAACTAAATCATGCATATCCATAAAAGTAATTGTGTTCTACGTAACACTGCGGGGAACCCTGCTAGATTGTTGGGCACCACATACTATTGTTATTATTATTATTATTATTATTATTATTATTAATTATCTATACTATATATGAGAATAAACAGTAAGAAATCGTCATAACTTTGAAGTAATTTATTTCATTTGTTGCAAAATGTATTACTTTAAAACTAGGGTAAATGAGTAGTGTACAATTAATTAAACTTTAATACCTATCTTTTTGACGTTTCGATATTTGTCTTAATTAATATCGACATATAAATTAAAATGTACAACTATGTAAATGTGTAGTGTACAATTAACTATAGCAATACATAAAAAATGGACAACAACAAGCTAGCAAATAAAGCAACAACGCACAGTGTCACAACTATATTTTAAATACATAAATCTAAAATACTTCGATTAGTTTTTCTTTTTTATTAAATTAGTTTTGTTTTTACTATTTTTGCTTTATTGACTCAATCACTTCTCCTCAATAAACTCTTGTGCTCCCCTTTAATCCTCTCCAGATCTATAATCTTCAGCCTTATAAAACCTTACGACGTCACACTCTTCATAGACGCGATGCGATTGGAGGGTGAAGGTAGTAGTGATAGTAGAATTAGGGATTGAATGAGTGACAGTTGAAGTTGGAGGTGAAGGGTGGTGGTTCTGGTTACGTTCGAAGAAGGCTACAGTGATTAATGGTGGTGTCGCCACAGAGAGTGTGATTGGCATAGAAGAAGATGAGGTCACACAGGTAAAGCTTTGGGATTTGTTGTTTCGTTATATTTTATTTTATTTTGTTCCAAGAAAATCATCGATCTATTTTGTGCAATCGTACTGATGATTTTGCAACAACTTCTAAGAAGAAATGGTATTTAGCAGCCATTTGACGCCACAACCACCACCATGCACCTCCCATCACCATCCTGCTTCGATTTGGTTGTTAAAAGTCTACAGCCCCTAACCTCTATTCATTGTCATACATTTCAAATCCCTCCCTTATATATGAACTTCACGTCATACTTTTAGACAACTCAAGTAGTGATTTAGCCATATCAAGGGATCTCAAGTCTTTTGTTTGAAGATAGACAATAAAGATGTGTTTTCTTTGATTGAAGATGCATATTTAATTAATGAGTGAGGTACTTTTTTTATTATTTCATTCGTTTTTTTAGAAACATAATTAAGAAATGCTTCAATTGTTGAGTTGGTTTACGATTGTTATATTGTATAATGTAAGTGTTAATCAAATTTGCAGTTGGACTTTCTTACTAGTCCACATCTACTTTCCGGTGTGTCAATTCGCTCCGCTAATTGTTGAATTTCGAGTTTTAACTTTTTCTAATTAGTCTTCGAAAAGCATGCAGCTCACAAGCACTTGCCAAAAAAGTGTATAAAGCTCAAGTTACTATTGAATAAGGGTGCACTAAGTGTGTCTTTTGATGGATTATCATCATTCGAATATATGGGACAAACATTTCGACTCAGGCCACTTTCACTCGTACTAATTTTTTAGCAAACATGACAATATCAAGCCATTTTCACTTGTACTAAAATGGTCTGTTTTGGCTGAATTTGTTACATAACCCGTAATCTTTACACAAAAAATATTTATTTGGTAATTCTTACATGATGTCCAAAGTGACTTCAAACAGAGGTGTAGCATTCAAGGGGTGGGGAGGGGCGGCCGGCTCCACCGAATTTTCGCTCAGAAGTTTCGAGTATATAGTCTTCGTATGGATTTTTTTTGGTATATACCGTTCGACCCCCCCTTTAAAAAAATAGTTATATAAACCAAAACTTTAACCTAAAACAAAGTAAATGTAAAGCCTAAATCCTAAAGTCCCAAGCCCAACAACTACATGAGCGGGATAATAGATTCAATGAGAAAGTGATGTAGTAGTTATCTCTTAGCTACTCGAGCTAGGCTTGGTAAAAAGCTCGAAATGAGCCGAGCCAAGCCTCATCGAGGCCGAGCTTGAGCTTGAAACATTTACTAATCGAGCCTGAGCTCAGCCTAGCATGTGAAGCTCGTCGAGCCTTATCGAGCCTTAGTGTAGTATTAGGTTTATTAGTATTTAATAATATTTACCCCCTCATTTAAGCTTGTTTACTAAACGATCCCGAGCCGAACTTTATTTATCGACTTTCGAGCCTATTATTTATAATAGTTTTATTTAAAATATTAACTAATAGATAGTAAACGAGCCGAGCTCGTACTCTCATAAGTTTTTCGAGCTCGAGCTTGGTCGAGCTCGGGCTTAGCTCGGCTCGTTTGCAACACTATCTATAATTGAAGAATTCAAAAATCTTAAAGGTCGACGACCTTAACAGTAATTCTTCATCCAGGTACCAACCATTTGTCTCATTTTTAATGTGTTAAGTGTCTTTGTTCAGTTGTTTGTTAAACAATGCTTAGAACCTTGATATTTATTTATTGTATTTAATGTTTGACTCGACCCAAATCGAATCACCGACCCGAACATATCACCCGAACCCTAGTTATAGAAAAAAAATTTTAGGTCCCGTCCCGTGACCGCTGACTTCCAACCCCCCAATCCAAATTCTCAAGCTTCGTCACTGACTTTAAATTTCGTTCGACTAACAAAATATGAGTATCACGTTATAAAAATTGTTGCTCCCGTCGCATCGCGCAGGTCTATTAGTATATATATATATGATATTGTTTTGTCATGAAACGTAAGTAGGCAGAATGCACCTAATGTGTTATTATATTGTTTGAGTTATATGTGTTATTATATTTATAAATAGACTGTGTGAGGATTCCCTGATATTATAACCGAGCTATGACAGAAGTGGGATTTGCCTACTCTAATTTATGGTATTAGTTTTCTGTCATGGCTGTTACATGGTTTATGTTATACGTGTTATTATATATAATAGACTATGTTGACGGTTAGCTGGTATTATAAACTGGGCTATGACAAAAGTTAGATATGTCTGCTCTGCTCTGATTCATGGTATTGGTTTTGTATGATGATTGTTACAGAGTTTATGTTGTATGTGATATTATAACCTAAACTATGACAGGAAGTGGGATATGCCTGCTATGATCTATAGTTTTGGTTTGAACAAACTTTCAACAAACTTTTATTTAGGATTTATTGGAAAACATGTTTTGAGTCTGTTTACACACTCAAAACCAACTTTTGAACATTATTTTTTTATCCAAAATCCCCAAAAGTGAAGAAAATGTTTATAAAAATAAATTTTAATAAAAAACTCCTCAAGTTTAGAATCAAACATAGATCTGTAAGGAAGATAATTACCAAATAAAACCGTGAATCTAGCTAAAAGCTTTGATAGCACTTGTAGGATCATTTTCTTATCAAATGAGAAATTGATTCACGTGGGTTTCTCTCGAATATAAAGGCGGAGACAAAATAATCAAGTATGGTAGAATATAGAGATGATATAGAACAATAAAACAAAGAGATAATACGTGGTTCTACTATGAAATCACTCCGATTCAAAGTTCACGCAGTGCAAAATGGTTACACCATAAAACATACACTTAAGGATATTCAAATGACAAAGATATCTAAGAGGGTAGGAGACTGAGGTATTTATACCTTCCCTCAGTCTCCACCCACAGTCTACATGTCTTGGGGAGATCGAGGGCCTCAATCTCCCTAGGCATTTAATCATAGTTTTGCCATTTCGTAGATTAAATACAAAATAAAGACCAAACTAAATAGACATTGATAAACGACACTATGCTAGGGACATATGGTCCAACACATAAACGCTACACCTTTATGATCAATAGTGCATCATGGAAGAGCAAATCGAAAGCCCAAAACTCCTGGTAATGGAAAGAAGCGACACCATATAACACAACATATGAGATATTGTTAATACAACTGAGTATGATGACATTGTAACTCCTCTAATAAGTTGTTTAGTATTTTACAATATTTATATACCAAAATGAATATCTTTTGTGGCAAACTACACATCAATGTAGATTCACATTCATGGCTAGGGATAAAGAAACTAAACAAAGACGTGTATTCATGGAAAACATGGGCCATTTGTAACTACAAGTTTACATCCATGAACTCCCTCAAAATGGATAAAAAAAATCATGTCTTAAATACATTAAATAACCCAAAACACTTGTTATGTGTTATAAATACAATAGTTCTCATGTTATTACTAATTCTTTTTAGAAATTCAGAATCTAACAAAAAACGAAGCAACTGATAAACACACAAAAACTATGTGCAACGTTGTTTTCAGTAATTCTTTAAGCATATGTACTCGCGGCAACTCGTGGGCATCCAAAATGTGTCTCTCTGTGTGACACCCGGCAAACTCCGGTAACTAACTTTTTGAAAACTTAGTAAGTCTACCTTAGCGAGTCGCGCATACATTACACATGACAGGGTAAGTCGAGTCGAGTCGTACATCATTGGGGTTTTAACACACGCAAGTCTCGAGTCCCGGGAATTGGTGAACGAGTGTGAACGTGTTTATTTTCATGTATTATGTGTTTATAATCATTATATGACTTGTCGGTATGTGAAAACGTGTTAACGTATGTTAAAACAGTGATTACACGTAATTGCATGATGTTATAGGTGATTACGCGTAATTGCATGATATTAAGGGGTGATTAGCCCTAATTGCATGCTGATAGGGGGTGATTAGCCCTAATTGCATGCTGATAGGGGGTGATTAGCCCTAATCGCCTGATAAGGAACCTTAAGAGGCGATTAGGCCCCTAATCGCATGATAGTGAAGGCGATTAGCAGCCCTAATCGCCTGATAAGGCTGCACAATCGCCTGACGTGTTTTAAATGACTAGAAACGCCTATAAATACCACCCTTGACCTCTAAAACACCATTTGTGCAACCCTAGCCGTCCCATAACCCATACCAACATACAAACACCCTCTGGAACTCGTTTTTACATCAAAACAACCATTTCCAAGCTTATTCCATCATTTTCTCATAAATCCAAGGTGTGTTCTTCAAACCCAAACCTTTAAATGATTATATTTTGTTCCCTAAAAGTCCAGACCTGACTTATAAATGTTTTTGTCTTTGAAAACCCATTTAAAACTGTTTTTAAACAAACCCAAACCTTTATGTGTGTTATATGTGTTATTTGTGTTTAAAGGTAAGATTTTTAGGATTGAAACATGATTGTTTTTGTGTTATTAAGGTATTTATGGCTGTTAAAAGTTAGTATGATGATGTTCTAGGAGTTTGGATGGTTTTGGTTGTGTATTGTTGATGCTTGATGTTTTGACCCATTTGAGTGATTTTGAATGATTAAGGATGCTATGAGGTGTGTTGTTGATTGTATGATGTTAGGGTTTGCTTTAGGATGATGCTAGAGCAGTAGGATACTATCGGACAACGTGGTTATGTGATGAAATCTGGATATTTGCTATTTAGGGCAAGTTCTTGCATGTTGATGTGATGTTTACATGTTAAGTTACTATTTTGGGAAAACGCTCGCATTCGGGACTGTTAGAATGATGAAAACTTAGGGGTTTTTCTTGAAATATGTTTGTTAATGTGTTAGGATTGATTTTGGGTGTTTACACATGTTTCGGATCTGATTTGGAGGGTTAAACGCGCGGAATTGCGTCGCGCAGCAGCTGCAGGCGATTAGCCTCCTTAGCAGGCGATTAGCTTTCACAATCGCATGCTAAGGCAGGCGATTAGCCCTCTTAGCATGCGATTAGCATCCCAATCGCATGCTAAGGTAGGCGATTAGCCTCACAATCGCCTGTTGACCATCCCCAATCACATGTTGACTTTTCCTAATTGCATGCTAAGTTCCTAATCGCGTGTACTGCTGTTATAAGTGTATTTTGACATTCCGAAACCCGATTTGACAGTTAGGAACATGCTAGGAACCCCGTGACATGCCTAGTAACATAGTAACACATGTATGGACTTGTTTGTGCGTTATTTGACCTATGTGTTAGACTCGTTGAACTTTAACACATGTTAAGTTCTAAGTTGCATGATTTGCGTATGTTTGAGTATGAGATGAACACGTGGAATGTCGGGTCACCAATGGGATGTCGGGTCTTGTCTTACGTAGTCTGGTTGACGGTCAAACATGCTTTTCGGACACATAGTGGTCATGGGCTGGACTTAGGGACTAATGAACCCGATGGGTTATTAGTCTAACTTGACACATATCTTATGATAGGTCGCCAATAGTTGGGGCTATCATATATTACAAACGGTTTACTCATATCACATAGACGGTTTACTCATAAACGGAATACGCAACCTAAGGTGAGTTCACGGCCCCACATTTTACGGTTTTTGCTTTCGGGGGAGAAACATGCTTAAAACTCTTTTATGACTTATGGCTCGGTTTCATCTTAAACTCTTTTATGACTTATGACTCTTTTTCACGTTATACTCTGGCTTACATATTATTACTATACGGTTCATCAAAAAGTCCCTTAGAAACAACTAACATGGGAATATGGCGGGGAAATATGGATAGCGCTATTGGGAACTGACAAGCCCCACTCGACGGTTGGACCAGGCGGGTGCATATTGTCTCTAATAAAACAAGGTCTACCGGTGATGACGGTAGCCCATAGGAAACTAAGGGTCAGTAAGCGGCTTAGTCAGCAATGGTTTCACCCGTATGAGTACCTTATTCTGCGCCTAGTTAGCATTCTCACAAGCATAATAGTAACTGTGATGGTAACGGTTTTCGAAGGATCACTTTAAACGTTTAAATAAAACCTGTGAACTCACCAGCATTATATGTTGACTCTTTTAGCATGTTTTCTCAGGTCGCTAAGGTAGCAGCTGTCAGATAGGCGCACGGAGTCGCACTGGAGTCGTCTCGCGTCTAGGGTCTCATTTGCATGTTTTGGAATTGTTAACTTTTGAACTTATGTTTTATTTTCGCATGACTTTTGTAAACTTTAAATTCCGCACTGTTGAATGTTGGTTTTAATCTTATGCATGGTTTTTGTTTACGTATGTTTTACATTTAGACGTCGTTTATTGTGACCGTTGACTTGGATCCTGGTGTGTCACACGCCTCGCGGTAGAACTCCGCACGTGGGAATTTGAGGGTGTGACAGATTGGTATCAGAGCCAATGGTTATAGTGAACTAGGACTGCATGTAGAGTCTAGACTATAGCCGAGTCTCACACACTAGACGGTCACATACATCTGAGTCGTGTCTTTTGGTAAACATACTAACCTTGTCGGGGTGTCGGTATCCTTACCACACAGTGTCACATTACCTATCCTATCTGTCACACCCTCAAATTTCCACTGCGGGGTTTTACCGCGAGGCGCATGACATACCAGGATCCCATAGCCATAAGTCATGTGAACGAACTCTAAATGCCCAAACCATTTAGTTCGTTTTCAAAATCAAGTTTAGTTAAGCTGCGGAAGCGTAAACCAAATTAAACCTTTTAGAAACCATGCGCAAAACAACGCGCCCAAAATTAACGTCATATAAAAATAAAGGTAAAAGCATGATATGTAAATTAGGTGTATGCCCAAGACCCAATGCAATGAAACGTGCAGTGCTTCCTAATCGTGACACCGGAAGCTAACTACCTGCAAAAGCATGTAAATGGTGGATCAACAAACAATGTTGGTGAGTTCACTAAGTAAAATAGGTGAGTAAGTAAAAGTGTAGGTTTCCCAAACCATGAAACCAAGTACAAGCACCGGTCTCCCAGACCACAAGTAAACAACTAATTCACATGCCAGGGGTAGCTAACCCACTCATGATAACTAATATCGGCGAATACCGAACTACTAATGAACGAGTTCCCACAATAGGGAGTATAGTGCCTTGCGTCATTGCCCATCAACAATGACATATGTTTTAAGTTATTAGTTCACACCCATGCTCCCAGCACGATGTGAGGTTTGTTAGACCTAATAGCGCTATCAACTAGTAACCCGCTTGCCCAACCGGTAATTGATTCGGTATTTTGAAGGACTTAAATGATAGGGTTGGTTTAGTTCATCAAGGACATATAGCATGAATTAGTAAAATTAGATTCACCCCGTGAACCATGCACCCCAAAACCCGGGATGTGAAAAGTAGTCCCAAACCGGACTAGAAACGTTAAGTAAGTTGTCTCAACCCGAGACGCATGCTTTTGAGAAAAGAGTAGTGAAACTCACCTTAGGTTGCAAGCAAAAATATCCAAACTTCAACGTAATAGAGACTCGCTACCGACCCCCTATTATATGTGTCACTATGTGAGTACACGTGCATAACCAATATTCCACATAGTACGTTTATTCGATTCTTTTTAAGAGTTCAAAACCATGTAGTGACACCTAGTGACTCTACATGCACAAGTATGTCCTACGTATCCCGTTCGTGATCATGGTGGTTATTATGAGTTTAACACATCAAATACATCTCATACAAGTTTCCACACAAGTACATGTCAATTACATACCACATACAACTCCAAATAGTCACATAAAGACCTCGTACACAATCTGCGTTTTTAGGACAGATTGTGCGCTTTGAAAAACGCATCCTTTAACCCACTTAATGAATGAATTAAAATCCCAAATTTTTACTGAGTGTTAATGGGGATTCAGTTGTAAACCCCTATTTTTATTTTGTCTTAAAACCAAACACAAAAATTATAAAAATTCGTACAACACAGCTATGTCCAGAAAATTTCCACAACAAGTCAGTTTAGTAGAAAAATTCTCAAAAATTGTGTATTCATCCAAACGGGATGAATCCACTTGGAAAAACCGAGTTTTTCCAATATTGACCTACTGTAAAAATTTCATAACTTAATTATTTGTAAATCTCCAGTTATGACCATTTAAAGTTGACCCAATGTTCCGTTCCGAAAATCTGATATGACCCCTAATCTATTAAAATTCCAAAAACGATTCAACCAACGTCCAAATAGATTAAGATGTCATCTATGAACACTATGACGAATTTTGGCATTACCAAAATCTCATAATGTCCATACCGAGTTCGAAAGGCTGTCTTCGCAACATCCTCCTCTCGGACGCTCAGCTGGTGATACCTTGACCTCAAGTCCATCTTGGAATAGGAACTCGACTCCTGAAGCTGATCGAAAAAGTCATCAATACGAGGCAACGGGTAGCGGTTCTCAATCGTCACGTTGTTTAACTTCCGATAATTAATACACTTGCGGAAACTCCCATCCTTCTTCTTAACAACCAGGACTGGGGCTCCCCATGGTGAAGAACTAGGTCTAACGAAACCCCTATCCAATAGCTCATGGGGTTGGGTAGATAGTTCTTGAAGTTCGCTCGGTGCTAGGCGGTACGGTGCACGCGCAACTGGGACCCTCCTGGTGTAAGATCAATTTGAAATTCCACTTGTCGAACAGGTGGAAGTCCGGGTAGTTCCTCTGGGAAGACATCTGGAAAATCCTGAACTACAGGGATGTCCTCAATTTTTGTTTCAACTTCAGCTCGAGTATCAGAAATGTTAGCCAATATGGCTGGGTAGCCTTTCCGAATACACTTCTGGGCTTTCAAGTAAGAGATGATGCCCACCATGGCACCACCACGATCACCCTGGACAAATAAGAGTTCTCCACTATGGAGAGGGATACGAACAATTTTCTCCTGACAGAGAATTTCAGAGTGTTGCTTGGACAACCAGTCCATGCCAACCACGAGATCAAAGCTTCCTAGGGTGATAGGTAAGAGGTTGATGGCAAACAATTGTCCATCTAGTTCGAGCTCACAGTCACGATGGATGTGGGTTACCTCAACAGGCTTCCCATCAACTAACTCTAGAGAGTACGGGGTCCCAAGTAATGTAGGAACTATCCCTAGTTGTTTGCTAAGTTTTGATGACACAAAACTATAGTCTGCACCAGCATCATATAAAACAGAAGCGAGAGTGGCGTTTAAGGAACACGTATCCGTCACGCCGTTGTTATCAGTCATAGCCTCCCCAGAGCCCATCACAAATGCTCCTCCACGAGCTCCATTGTTGTTGTTACTGTGGTGGTTATTGTTGTTGAATGACTTATACCTCATACTATCTCACGTTCTCTTGTTATCACCAAAAGTAGAAGATGAAGCACCCTGCTTCGGAAAAGTACCATGCTCAACAGCCTCGTCGGTGAGTTTTTGAGCCAGGTGAAAGTTTTGTTATATTCTGGGTAGGTGATCCGTAGTAGCCATGCTACGAACCTGTGGGGCCAACCCCTTTGGTATGAAGCTCGATCCGTTTGTAATGTAGGCTAAATATGTGTGAGCATGTTGTAGCTAACTCCTGTAGCTTGGTAGTGTAGGCGTCGATTTCAGACCCATCCGTCTTTAGATAACAAGTTTCTAAATTTCGTCATGGGGTTACATTCTCCACCCAAGTATCTGTAACTCATCGAGTGTGCATGTGGCATACATTACCTCATCCTGCCTGGGGGCAAATGCACAGAGCAAAGACTTATAATACCGAAGCAACCAGACGGTCTCCTTCAGTTCCGTTGGAGTTATCGAGGTTTACAACCAATAAAAGCCTTGAAAATACGATGGCAGGTTGTTGTTGTGGCATGCGCGTTCAAGGAATAAGGAAGTTCAAATGCGAAAGTCAAGGGAAAAGAATGATTTAACAACTTAAATCTTTATTAGCTTGAAAAAGATGTGAGGGCCTCAATCACCCTGTTGTTGACAAGTGCAGTCAGCTCAGCTTGTGTTAGGTTGATGTTTCCTCGTCCGTGGCCTCTTCTCGCCATAGTAGCTCTATACTTATACCATATACCCATGAGGATGCAATCGTGCGCACACTCCAGTGTACTAGTATGTCATATACGTATGAATAATAAAATAAAAAGTTCAATCGATAGTAGTAATAAAATACCAACGTTCTAACACAAACCAAAAGATCATCAAGTCTCACGAGGTAGAATAAAAGTCATAATATACTAGGAACAAAATAAATAAATAAAATAGAATCAATCGTCCTCTTGATCCGTAGACATATCGGACTCCTCATCTTTGTTCTCGATCTCAACCCTGAACGTGATTGGGCCATTCGGGTCGGCTTCTTCGTCTGTCTCAACATTTTCTACAAATGCTGCTTCAAGCGCCGCCTCAATTTCTTTCACACGTCGCTCTCTCTCCTCTTCCTCCCTCTGGGCTATAACTTCCATGAGTTATTACGAACGATGTTTAGCTCTTGCCTAGTAGTGATCAGCTCTTGCTTTGTGTTAGCCACCCCCTGCTTAGCCACGGCCAAGTCGGCCAATAACTGACTGATCCTCCTTTCTATATGCCGAAAGCGATAGTCAGATGTCTTTTGCCACCATTTGAAACGTTGAATATACGAGTTCATAGTATCGAACTGGGTAAGAAAATGCCTCACAATTCCTGCAATGGACCTCTCCCATGAGTCCAAAACAGGTGGTACCCTCTCAGGCACTCTACTACTGGTTACCCACGTACGTATCATACTGGGATACCATGTCCATGAACCATTTTCCGAGCCCAAAGGTGGACGGCTTGCTACAGGTTCAGTCTCGTTAATGCGTTCAGAATTTTGATTGACAGAAAACGACATTTCCTGTAATACATATCCATAAATAAGTCTTAAATGTGCACTAATGGGGTAAGTGTACTAACGTATTACTTATGCTATGATGATTATAGACTAGAATGCAATGCGATTCCTAGTTTACTATAAACCTGGCTCTGATACCAATCTGTCACACCCTCAAATTTCCACTGCGGGGTTTTACCGCGAGGCACATGACATACCAGGATCCCATAGCCATAAGTCATGTGAACGAACTCTAAATGCCCAAACCATTTAGTTCGTTTTCAAAATCAAGTTTAGTTAAGCTGCGGAAGCGTAAACCAAATTAAACCTTTTAGAAACCATGCGCAAAACAACGCGCCCAAAATTAACGTCATATAAAAATAAAGGTAAAAGCATGATATGTAAATTAGGTGTATGCCCAAGACCCAATGCAATGAAACGTGCAGTGCTTCCTAATCGTGACACCGGAAGCTAACTACCTGCAAAAGCATGTAAATGGTGGATCAACAAACAATGTTGGTGAGTTCACTAAGTAAAATAGGCGAGTAAGTAAAAGTGTAGGTTTCCCAAACCATGAAACCAAGTACAAGCACCGGTCTCCCAGACCACAAGTAAACAGCTAATTCACATGCCAGGGGTAGCTAACCCACTCATGATAACTAATACCGGTGAATACCGAACTACTAATGAACGAGTTCCCACAACAGGGAGTATAGTGCCTTGCGTCATTGCCCATAAACAATGACATATGTTTTAAGTTATTAGTTCACACCCATGCTCCCAGCACGATGTGAGGTTTGTTAGACCTAATAGCGCTATCAACTAGTAACCCGCTTGCCCAACCGGTAATTGATTCGGTATTTTGAAGGACTTGAATGATAGGGTTGGTTTAGTTCATCAAGGACATATAGCATGAATTAGTAAAATTAGATTCACCCCGTGAACCATGCACCCCAAAACCCGGGATGTGAAAAGTAGTCCCAAACCGGACTAGAAACGTTAAGTAAGTTGTCTCAACCCGAGACGCATGCTTTTGAGAAAAGAGTAGTGAAACTCACCTTAGGTTGCAAGCAAAAATATCCAAACTTCAACGTAATAGAGACTCGCTACCGACCCCCTATTATATGTGTCACTATGTGAGTACACTTGCATAACCAATATACCACATAGTACGTTTATTCGATTCTTTTTAAGAGTTCAAAACCATGTAGTGACACCTAGTGACTCTACATGCACAAGTATGTCCTACGTATCCCGTTCGTGATCATGGTGGTTATTATGAGTTTAACACATCAAATACATCTCATACAAGTTTCCACACAAGTACATGTCAATTACATACCACATACAACTCCAAATAGTCACATAAAGACCTCGTACACAATCTGCGTTTTTAGGACAGATTCGCTGTGAAAAACGCATCCTTTAACCCACTTAACGAATGAATTAAAATCCCAAATTTTTACTGAGTGTTCATGGGGATTCATTTGTAAACCCCAATTTTTATTTTGTCTTAAAACCAAACATAAAAATTATAAAAATTCGTACAACACAGCTATGTCCAGAAAATTTCCACAACAGGTCAGTTTAGTAGAAAAATTCCCAAACATTGTGTATTCATCCAAATGGGATGAATTCACTTGGAAAAGCCGAGTTTTTCCAATGTTGACCTAATGTAAAAATTTCATAACTTAATTCTTTGTAAATCTCCAGTTATGACCATTTAAAGTTGACCCAATGTTCAGTTCCTAAAATCTGATATGACCCCTAATCAATTAAAATTCCAAAAACGATTCAACCGACGTCCAAATCTGATGGTTTTGCCCATTATGAAAATCTAAGACAATTTACATCACAATCATGCAAAGAAATCATCAAAACTATCAATTTACCAACCCATTACAGCCTCTACAAAACGTCCAAACGAATCTGCCAGAATTTAAAACTTGCAGCCCAAGTTATTCACAAACCCTAATCATGCTCAAAAATCTCTAACACACGCATAATCCATACTCTCATGATCAAACACATATATTATCATGTAAAAACCCTAATCATGGCAACTAACAACAATCATCATCATTAAATCATCAAAAACATTCAAGAACTCATATATATATGCGATTATATATGTGTGGTATTTAGAGTTTTTAAAGTTTTTCAAGTATCATAATTCATCAAAGAACGTATAAACGCATACCTTGCAATGCTAAAACTCCCTAGAGCCTTGAGATTAAACCCGAACTAGCTTGATAAGTGAAAGATTGATTGATTGTTTGAAAATTGAGAGGGTATGGGGATCTCACGGCGCAAAAGAAGAAGTGGGTTAGGGGTTTTTTTTTTTTTTTTTGAACTATAATTATAAGATAAGGTTGCTTGTTCTCCAAGTAGTTGGATATTAGGGCCCTTCTAGTCCCTTAACTTGACCCGTTAAGCATGTTTAAGTCCAACACCGGGCCCGATAATATTAATTACTCTAAATTGCATAAAAACTATTGTTTTTTATTATTACATGAGATATTAAACATCAAGTGTATATAATTTGCATGGTTTACGTATTAATCGTCAGTCAAGTGATAATTCACATAATTCACATAATTCATATAAGCAGGCACTTCACATCCATCATGATTTAATTGCACATATTATAGTTATACATGCCACATAATTCACCAACGTTCGGGATACAGGACTCGTGTAAGTTAACTATGTTAATATCATCTAACATGTGTTAGGCCTACTTAACTAACCCTGGTTAAGTATCTAACCATGCACAACACGTAAGTTAACTAAAGTGTATCATGTAAGTTAACTAGAGTTCAGTAAAAGTATTAACTGAAAATGCGGGGTGTCACACTATCCTTGGTTATTCCTAGCTTCACTTTATCTTCTTCTTCGGGTTACAGTCGGGGGAACTTGTTTGTTGATCTTTTGAGTTGGTTATATCTTCCTAAGATGTGGGTACCGGGGGACTTGAG
Source organism: Ambrosia artemisiifolia (assembly GCA_032199755.1). Lineage (NCBI taxonomy): Eukaryota > Viridiplantae > Streptophyta > Magnoliopsida > Asterales > Asteraceae > Ambrosia > Ambrosia artemisiifolia. Next base: position 1,943,612 of record CM063526.1, on the reverse strand, counting down.
GTTCGAGCTCGGGGCACGCCTTGAGGACCATGTAGAGCAATTTATCATTTCGGGTGCACACGAAATCATAAGTTGAAATGCATGGAAGACTTGGTGGATCTCGTGTTGGGATTTATGGCCACATTTGAACCCGATCTTAGACTTTTCATATTCTCTTGGTTTAGCTTTGGTGTTGGGTCTGAGTGTTTGTTTCTTGTTCTTCTCAGAAGATGTCAGGACGCCCTGGTGGACGTACTGGGGGACGACGTGGAGGCCGCACTGGTGGGGGTAGAGGTGGTGGTAACATCACCCTGACGTACGATGAGCTCAATGAGATGATGCAGCAACAGTTGGGCGTTGCACTAGCTGCTTTTCAGGCTGCCCAGCAGACTTTCATGGGTGCTACTGCTCCTCCGGTTCAGGCAGGTGTTGCCTACAAGCGGTTTAAGGATTGTCAGCCTCTCAGCTTCCAGGGTACGGAGGGAGCTGTGGAGTTGCTTCGATGGTTGGAGAAGACTGAGTCGGTGTTTGCTTTATGTGAGACTCCAGCAGTGGATTGGGTGAAGTTTGCTTCGGGGACTTTTCTAGGACCCGCCCTGACGTGGTGGAACTGCGTCACTCAGACACTTGGTCTCGGGGAGGCCAACGCCATGCCATGGGCGGATTTTGTGCGTAGGTTGAAGGATGAGTACTGCCCGCGGGAGGAGATTAAGAGGTTGGAACAGGAATACGGGAATCTTAAGATGGTGGGTTCTGAGGTTGAGGAGTACACGATCAGGCACAACGAGTTCGCAGTGATGTGTCCAGGTTTGTCGACGCCAGAGTACAGGAGGATAGAGCAGTATCTTGCGGGTTTGGTGTCAGAGATTGCTGGGTTGGTGTCTGCTAGGGATCCTATTACCATGTCAGAGGCTGTGCGGTCGGCTACTAAGATGACCAACTTGAAGATCACTGAGGGTGTCTTGCCTCCTAGAGGCTCTTCTGTGAAGGCGCCGGCGGAGAACAAGAGGAAGAGGAAGTGGGAAAGTGTGGAGAAGAGTTCAGCGGTGGTTCAGCGACAACCGGCAACGAAGACGGCTGAAGCTTCAGGGTCAGCGTCGGACCAGAAACAAGGGGGCTATGCTGGGAAGAGCCCTAAGTGTGGGCGTTGTGGTTTTCATCACTATGGTACTTGTGAGAGCTTTCGTTGTGAGCCTTGTCAGCGGACGGGGCATCTTGCGAAGGATTGTAGGGTCAACCTTTCCAGGGCGACTCAGACTGCTGCTACTACTACCCCTGCTCCACAAGGGAACCAGGGTTGCTTTCATTGTGGAGAGGCGGGGCACTTCAAGCGAAGCTGTCCAAAGTTGAATCAAGGGGGCACAGGGAACGCAGGGAAGGATGGAGACAATGAAGGCGGTGGCTGGATTACTCGTGCTCATGCTTATGTGATCGGTTCTAGGGAGAACCAGGTGGACCCAGACACTGTTACCCGTACGTATTCTTTCTTATCTCTTGTTACGCTTTGGTTTTACTTTTATCCGCATTGTTGTGCGTTCGTGTCTTCGGGTGTTTTTTTTATGGTTTGGTCTCTGTTTCTCATTCTTTGGGGTCGATGAGGGTCCTTTGGGGATGCTACTTGGACGGTACCAGTGGGTTAGTTATACCGATCATTGTAGTCTCCAGTAGGCCTTCGATCGGGGGTCTCTTGTCTCATATTTACGTTTGGGGAAGTGGTTTCCCGGTTGTTACTGTCGCGTTTTGATTCATGACCTTCACTCGTTGTATTTTGGGGAAACGTTACTTGGGCACACACAGAGGTCGACACTCATCACTATTGAAGCCGAAAGAATCTCGGGACGAGATTCCTTTCAACAGGGGGATGATGTGACGACCCGGAAAATTTTCTTCTTATTTGTTTTCTCTCTTCGACTTGGGGAAATTTTCGGGACGAAAATTCTTTCAACAGGGGGATGATGTGACACCCGGCAAACTCCGGTAACTAACTTTTTGAAAACTTAGTAAGTCTACCTTAGCGAGTCGCGCATACATTACACATGACAGGGTCAGTCGAGTCGAGTCATACATCATTGGGGTTTTAACACACGCAAGTCTCGAGTCCCGGGAATTGGTGAACGAGTGTGAACGTGTTTATTTTCATGTATTATGTGTTTATAATCATTATATGAGTTGTCGGTATGTGAAAACGTGTTAACGTATGTTAAAACAGTGATTACACGTAATTGCATGATGTTATAGGTGATTACGCGTAATTGCATGATATTAAGGGGTGATTAGCCCTAATTGCATGCTGATAGGGGGTGATTAGCCCTAATCGCCTGATAAGGAACCTTAAGGGGCGATTAGGCCCCTAATCGCATGATAGTGAAGGCGATTAGCAGCCCTAATCGACTGATAAGGCTGCACAATCGCCTGACGTGTTTTAAACGACTAGAAACACCTATAAATACCACCCTTGACCTCTAAAACACCATTTGTGCAACCCTAGCCGTCCCATAACCCATACCAACATACAAACACCCTCTTGAACTCGTTTTTACATCAAAACAACCATTTCCAAGCTTATTCCATCATTTTCTCTTAAATCCAAGGTGTGTTCTTCAAACCCAAACCTTTAAATGATTATATTTTGTTCCCTAAAAGTCCAGACCTGACTTATAAATGTTTTTGTCTTTGAAAACCCATTTAAAACCGTTTTTAAACAAACCCAAACCTTTATGTGTGTTATATGTGTTATTTGTGTTTAAAGGTAAGATTTTTAGGATTGAAACATGATTCTTTTTGTGTTATTAAGGTGTTTATGGCTGTTACAAGTTAGTATGATGATGTTCTAGGAGTTTGGATGGTTTTGGTTGTGTATTGTTGATGCTTGATGTTTTGACCCATTTGAGTGATTTTGAATGATTAAGGATGCTATGAGGTGTGTTGTTGATTGTATGATGTTAGGGTTTGCTTTAGGATGATGCTAGAGCAGTAGGATACTATCGGACAACGTGGTTATGTGATGAAATCTGGATATTTGCTATTTAGGGCAAGTTCTTGCATGTTGATGTGATGTTTAGATGTTAAGTTACTATTTTGGGAAAACGCTCGCATTCGGGACTGTTAGAATGATGAAAACTTAGGGGTTTTGCTTGAAATATGTTTGTTAATGTGTTAGGATTGATTTTGGGTGTTTACACATGTTTCGGATTTGATTTGGAAGGTTAAACGCGCGGAATTGCGTCGCGCAGCAGCTGCAGGCGATTAGCCTCCTTAGTAGGCGATTGGCCCTCTTAGCATGTGATTAGCATCCCAATCGCATGCTAAGGTAGGCGATTAGCCTCACAATCGCCTGTTGACCATCCCCAATCACATGTTGACTTTTTCTAATTGCATGCTAAGTTCCTAATCGCGTGTACTGCTGTTATAAGTGTATTTTGACATTCCAAAACCCGATTTGACACTTAGGAACATGCTAGGAACCCCGTGACATGCCTAGTAACATAGTAACACATGTATGGACTTGTTTGTGCGTTATTTGACCTATCTGTTAGACTCGTTGAACTTTAACACATGTTAAGTACTAAGTTGCATGATTTGCGTATGTTTGAGTATGAGATGAACACGTGGAATGTCGGGTCACCAATGGGATGTCGGGTCTTGTCTTACGTAGTCTGGTTGACGGTCAAACACGCTTTTCGGACACATAATGGTCATGGACTGGACTTAGGGACTAATGAACTCGATGGGTTATTAGTCTAACTTGACACATATCTTATGATAGGTCGCCAATAGTTGGGGCTATCATATCTTACAAACGGTTTACTCATATCACATAGACGGTTTACTCATAAACGGAATACGCAACCTAAGGTGAGTTCACGGCCCCACATTTTACGGTTTTTGCTTTCGGGGGAGAAACATGCTTAAAACTCTTTTATGACTTATGGCTCGGTTTCATCTTAAACTCTTTAATGACTTATGACTCCTTTTCACGTTATACTATGGCTTACATATTATTACTATACGGTTCATCAAAAAGTCCCTTAGAAACCACTAACATGGGAATATGGCGGGGAAATATGGATAGCGCTATTGGGAACTGACAAGCCCCACTCGACGGTTGGACCGGGCGGGTGCATATGGTCTCTAATAAACAAGGTCTACCGATGATGACGGTAGCCCATAGGAAACTAAGGGTCAGTAAGCGGCTTAGTCAGCAATGGTTTCACCCGTATGAGTACCTTATTCTGCGCCTAGCTAGCGTTCTCAAAAGCATAGTAGTAACTGAGATGGTAACGGTTTTCGAAGGATCACTTTAAACATTTAAATAAAACCTGTGAACTCACCAGCATTATATGTTGACTCTTTTAGCATGTTTTCTTAGGTCGCTAAGGTAGCAGCTGTCAGATAGGCGCACGGAGTCGCACTGGATTCGTCTCGCGTCTAGGGTCTCATTTGCATGTTTTGGAATTGTTAACTTTTGAACTTATGTTTTATTTTCGCATGACTTTTGTAAACTTTAAATGCTTCCGCACTGTTGAATGTTGGTTTTAATCTTATGCATGGTTTTTGTTTACGTATGTTTTACATTTAGACGTCGTTTATTGTGACCGTTGACTTAGATCCTGGTGTGTCACACGCCTCGCGGTAGAACTCCGCACGTGGGAATTTGAGGGTGTGACACTCTGTGTGTGTGTGTGTATATATATATATATATATATATAGGGGAGGGTTATCTTAAGAACACCTATTTTTGTGAGAATCATGAGAACCAATTTCATCCATTGATCACCTTCAATTAAAGGACAAGATTAAATGAGGGTTTAAATGGGATTGAGGTCATAAATTAAGACTAAAGGGCAACATGGTAAAACTGCATTATAACTACCCAAATTAGTGTCTTCAGATATCATCTTCCTTCACAATAAATCTGGTTCTTCAATTAGCATATCACCATCCTTCTTCTCCTCCGTCAACTACAAAATGGAGACCCGCCTCACCACCGTCAACTTTTCTTAGATCTGTACATATCAGATTTTGAATACCATCACTACCATCAATCCTTCTTTACAACCATCACCGTCTATCCCAATCCCTAGTTCTTTTCCAGCAACGATAGTCTCCGTCGTACTCCTCTGAATCCGACCCTGGAGATTTGAATGGTCAGGTCTTCGTAGCGGCAACTAACATTTTTTTTGGAATAACGTCAGCCTGATTGGTGGTGATAATTTTTTTGTCACTCGTTTCCAATCTAGAATTGATGGTGATAACTTTTCTGTCACTCGTTTTAGTGTAGATTGTTGGGATTTATCAAGTATATTTGCTTTTATCACTTGACAAAAAGGATTGGTTTGATAGTAATTCATTTATGCAATTTAGTGCTTTAAGCGTTGTTCTCTATAAAAAATAGGGACAAAAAAGATGGAATGTTATCACTTATTCATTGTGTATTTAGAGTTAATACATTACTGGTCCGTAATCATAATAGTCATAATGTTTTTAAAGAAAAAGAAATGGTACGAGGGTTTACACATGTGTAATCATAATAGTTAAAAAAATAAGCATATGTATAAGGTTTACACATGTATAAGGTTTACACATGTGTAATCATAAATAGTTAAAAAAATAAGCATATGTATAAGGTTTACACATGTGTAATCATAATAGTTAAAAAAATAAGCATATGTATAAGGTTTACAAATGTGTAATCATAATAGTTAAAAAAATAAGCATATGTATAAGGTTTACACATGTGTAATCATAGTAGTTAGAAAACAAGCACATGTATAAGGTTTACACATGTGTATATGATAATAGTTAAAAAAGTAAGTATAGATAGTAAAGGTTTACACATGACTAAATCATAACAGTTTAAATAAAAACAAATATAAAACAAGTCTCTATATGTTTTTAGTGAAATTATATATATGAACGTTTACACATGTGTAAATTATAATAGTTATGAAAATAAGCATAAATATGACGGTTTACAGATGCGCAAATCATAATAGTTAAAAAAATATAGATGTAAAGGTTATACGTGTGTGAAATAGTTTTCAAAATAAATATATCACAAATCTCCGTATGTTTTTACCCATGTGTAATTCATACATATGATGGTTTACACATGTGTATATCATACATATGACGGTTTTCACATGTGGAAATCATAATAGTTTAAAAATAAACATAAATAAGAAGGCTTACACATGTGTAAATAATAATAGTTAAAAAATAAAATAAGCATAGATTCAAGGTATACACATGTGTAAGTCATACTTGTTAAAAAATGAGAAGGGATATAAAGGTTTACACATGTGTAAATTATAATAGTTTAAACAAAATGGGTAAAGATATGAAGGTTTACACAAGTGTAAATCATAATAGTTAAAAACTTGAACACAATGTTAACGGGTTCGAAACATCAAGTATATATTAAAACAATCGCCTTGGTTTTATTTTCAATTGACATCCAACGTTACCTTGTCTATTGCATTTTTTTGTTTCAGAATCGCATGTTTGTCTATCATGAGAAGTTTTGACATCCTAACTACAAAGAATTGAGAGAAACAATGCTTGCAAAATTAAATATCATTGCAGAAAGCTTGGAACTTGATCGAATGAGCAATAATTGGACAAGATCGCTTTTTTGTACTTAGAACATCAATGTTATTTAGATATTGTGTATTACTAAAGGTTGTAAGAAGACAAGACTTTGAGCATTGCATTTTATATATGTGTACATTCAATGAATAATGGATCAATAATGCACATTTACATCATTTTTTGAAATATGCAAATTTGCATATTGTTTGACAATTTATTTTAAATTTTTGAAATGTTTAAATTTACCTAAATTTGTTTCAAAATTATGAGCTTTGGGTATATTAACTTTGCCTTTAATGACATCTTACATATGTGTACGTTCAATGAAATGGTTTCAGTTTGAATCTCACAAATACCTATCTAAGTTAGAAGGAACCTTCAGTAGGAGAACACCTTTATGCACAAAGATTTGACCTAATGAAAAAATAAGTGAGACTTAATCTAGATTTTCATATCAACCTTCGCGAGTTGGATACAAATGTGATACTATCTTTGTAATCTCTCCAGCTGAAGTCTCATTTTTATAAGGACAAGTGACTTTCATTTTGTTATATATGACGGTGGAGGTATTTCAATCTTGTATCCTCATTGGTATGCGGACCAGTCTGCTCTCACCCCTTCGAATATGACTTATCCGGTTATCACCCTTTATCTTGCAGCTACAAGTTTTGTTCAACCCATGTTCATAAAGCTTGGGAAGGTTATCAGCAAGTCTAAGTTCACCAAGTAGATAATTATCCGAAAAAGCACCTTTAAAATAAGAGAGAAGCTAAATAACTAAATCATGAATCTCACAACCTAAAAATAAACTTTAAAGATGTCATACTAAATACACACACACACACACACACACATATATATATATATATAATATTACACATGTGTAATACCTGAGTATTACACATGTGTAAATCAGAACAAGAAGTAATGCAAGCAATTACAGTGGCAATAGGTTGCTTAGAAAAGAACATCAATTGTAAACATACACAAAGGTAAGCATAATAAACTCAATATTTATAAACCCATTTCAACTATCTGAATGCAAATAACAATAGGTGATTAGTTATGAAAACAAACGCACTGATGCTTTATGACCATTAGTTGTAAATAAAATGAATGCTAACAATAGAATGAAAAAAAAGATAGAACTAAAAGTAATTGTAAACATAAAAGAACCTAACAATTCATGTTTTTCGATCTCTACCATCATGATTACCACAATTAAACTAAATAGTTGATATAATACCAGATTGAGCTAAAATACTCATATCAACTCCGACACCATCTTCATCCAAATCTTCAAAGTATTCCTCATGATCGATAACACTGTTACAATGCGACTCAAATGTTCCTCACATATGGTAAAGGATGAACCATGGATTTAGTCAAACAAATAAAAACAAGTTAGGGCAAAAACAAACTCACTAGAAATATGAAGTGAAATCGCTAAACAAATTCAACAATATGTAAAAAATATACTTGAAATCCAAAATCGATTGAACAGTAATCAGTGAATCCAAAATCGTCCAACATAATGAACGATTGGAGAACAGACCTGCAGATTATGAATGAAATCGTTGAAGTTCACTTAATCTAAAATTGATTGTTGTCGGATGACCGAACGAAATCGAGATCCATTGGCGGTTCTTTGATTTGTTTACGTCGTTGATGTAGAATCGATTTGCTTTGTTTTGTTCTCGATTTCATTGGTGACATTATGAATGCATTGAAGGTATTGTGAATGTTTTATGAATGAACCTGGGTAATAATGGAAACAGGGGAGAAGACATAGAAGAGTTCAATTACTAATCTAACCTTTAGATTAAAAAACCATGGAAATAAATGAGTGGTTGAGATTTGTTCTCATGGTTCTCAAAAAAGATGGGTGTTCTCATTTAAGCCCTCCCCTATCTATACTTTCAATAATAAGAGAGTTGTGAGTGACGTCAGAAAGCTGACGTATCAAGCGGAGAGACAGGCCACTAATGCCTGCGTGATGCAAAAACTGACGTCACAAACCCCCTTAAAATATTCACAAATAATACGTGGGCCACTTTCAAGCAAAGCTGTTGTTGACTTTAAAAACATCCGTTTGGTAACCATACACAACAGCGGTAAGAATCCCACTTGCCTCAACAGCTGATGTGAATAGCTGTTTAGTACATATTCAGCCCTTAACTTTTTGAAGTTTTAAGAGGGAAATTTTGAATTAATATTGGGAAGTGTGATTTGTGCAACTATATAATGATTATTATCTCAGATTCTTTCCTTATACACAACCATTTTCGCTCACAAATTAATTAATTCATAAAATCTTTTCTCGAATTCTTTCTTAAAATCTTCTCGATGGATCTTCATAACAAAATTCATAGTTTTGTTTGTGATTTGAATCCATCCAAAGATATCTGGTGTTTGAAGGTTCGCATCATATGAAAGTGTAAAGAAAGTTTGAAGATAGAAATGATATTGATTGATGAGCAGGTAATGTAATTTTTTTATCAGCTTTTTTTATATGTTTTTATTCATGATATAAATACTAATTTTTTCTGTGATGTTTTTCGCTTAGTTTATGTTATGGTATTTGAATTCTTTGGTTCAAGTTTACTGGAAATAAAGTTTTAACATGGAAATGGTATTGATTGATCAGCAGGTAGTGTAATTTTTCTCTAGCTGTTTTCGTTGATGTTTTCTTATGTTTTTCGGTTAGCTTATGTTATTAAAGTTGTTGTCGTTGATATTTTGTTTTATATTTATTTTCAGGGTGATAAGATTCAAGCGTTCATAAAGAGTCCTTTGATCCACCTTTTGACCATCAACTTCAAGAAGATGATGTCGTTATTCTATCTAAGTTTGGTGTCGGTGAAAACAAGTATCCATACAAAGTTGTAGCACATGATTATAAGTTCAACTTTTATCGTTGTACGACTGTTAGCCGTATTGTTGGTTGGCAAGGTGTTGAGTATGGATTTAATTTCATTGGTTTTAAACATATTCTTAAAGGCGAAGCGAAGGAACTTTTGTCTGTTGGTTTGTTTCTTTCTTTCTTTAAATTTAATATTAATAGAGTATATTAAAAATTGTGTTTTTATGTTTTGAATTATATGTATATTTTATAGATGTTGCCGGTTGTCTTATTTGGTATGATTCGCTGGATGTGTTTGGACGACCTCCTAAAGAAACCAAAAGGATGAATTTTGATATTCAAGACTTGGAGTAAGCGTTTCCCTGTTTTCTTTTTTTTAATTATTGTTGTTACTTTTATTTTTTTGGTTGTTTCATTTGTTTAGTGGTGATCTGATAAATCAACCAAATCATTATTTAATTCTTATATTTTTTTATATATATTTAACTATGTTTGTGTTTTGATTCTATGTAGTGATACGATATTGCGATGTACAATGTGGAATGTTTATGCAGAGCAGTTTAACAAATTCATTTCTCAAAGCGCTGGTAATGAACATATAATAGTTGTTTTACAGCATGGTAAAGTTAAGAAATTAAAAGGTAATTTATTTTTTGAGAAAATTGCAGTATTTGTCCCTGTGGTTTGCCTAGACTAACAGGTTCAACCCAAGCTTAACACCCTGAGTCCCTGTGGTTTGTTTTCCTAACACTTTACGTCCCTCTAGCTAACATCCGTCACGTCTGCCGTTACTTGACCCTCACGTGCACCTCACGTGAGGGTATTATCGTCATTTCAACTCGATTATTATGATTAAAAACAAAAAGAAATCGTTTTAATTTTCCCTCTCATTTCATCAGATTCCCTCCCAACCAAACCAACCATAAACCCTAAACCTCTCATTGCATCAATCAACAATCAGACACAATAATTAGTTGCAATGTGGGCATCGTTATGGATGATTCGTGAACCTTGCGTTGATTAAGACCCATTCCAGATTGACTACAAGTCTTGCTATATAGACTGTTGTTGTACTGAAGATTTTGGAGTAGACATCTTAGTTGAGATGACTAAATCAGTAGGGTATCCCTGTGACATGGTATTTTACTATCATTTTAGGTTACCTGATGGGGATTTAGACACAGGTTTAAGGTCATTGGCTACAAATGCCTCTGTTGAAAGGTTTTGTTCGTTGGCTACACAGTATACGGTTATGGAGGTATATGTGCAACATTGGTGGCCAAAGATTAATACTTTTATGGTTGAGCATGAAGAAAGGCAGAGAGAATATCAAGAAAGGCTGAAGCAACAACAAGCAGTAGTGGTTGAATGTAATGATCTTGTAGGCCAACCTGATTTAGAATCTAATTTTGAAGTTGAAGAACAAATTGATCAGTTGTTACAAGGTATAAAAGGTAAGGTTAAGGGGAAAACAACCATTGATGACATTGATGCCAATGAATCTATTACTTTGGTTAAAGTTAAACTTGAGAGGGAAAGGGAACAATTAGTTGATACAAAACAGGTTGACAATATGGTAGAGGAACAACAGGATGATAGTGATGAAAAAGAAAATGATAGTGATGAAAAAGAAGATGATAGTGATGAAAAAGAAGATGAAACTGGTTCTGAACAGGATGATAGTGAGGACTCTGGTTATATTGTTGATCCTGACAATATGGTAGAGACCCAGAAGTTGATATGAAACATTTTAGGTCTGCTATTGATGATGTAGAAGATGATGAGGAGTTACATCATAATGTGGACATTGATACAGATGACTTACATGTAGACCTTGATGACTTTGATAGTCTAAGTGAAGATGAAGAAGATGAAAATGAACCAAGGAAAGTTAAACAACAAGGAAGGACAAGAAGGGAGGAGATAAAAGTTTTCATCCATTTAGTGTTGGTGATCTGTTTGAAGATAGGGAGGAGATCAAGCTTATTATTAAAGAACATGTTGTGGAGTCAAGGAGACAGCTTCATATTGTCAAGAATGAGCATCTAAGGTTTAGAGTTGTGTGCAGAGGCATAATCCAAAGTTCACAAGTGGGGAATCTTCTCAAACACATGGTGGTCCCTCCAAGAAAAAGAAACCGGCCCCTAGGAAAAAGCCAACAAAGGGTGGTGGTCAAAGTAGTATTAAAAAGAAGCCAACTACCCCAAGAAAAAAGTATCCAAAGCCCACTTGTTCTTGGGCTGTGCAAATTTCCAGACCCACTGTGAATGATTTATGGGAGGTGAAGACTTACAATCCAAAACACCAGTGTTTGCAGACTAGGGTAATAAATTTGTACACAATGGGTTGGATGGCCAGAGAGATTGCACCAATAATTGATGGTAACCCTACAATAACCTTGACTAAGTTGCAAGACCTACTTCAAAAGAAACATCAGATCCAGATCTCCCTCATGAAAATATCAAGGGCCAGATCTATTGCAAACAAAAAGATCAATGGTGATTACCAAGATTAGTATCATCTACTTCGAGACTACTGTGAGGAGTTACTTAGATCTAATCCTGGATCCACTGTCAATATTGATGTTGAACCTGAACCGAATCCAAATTCCCCTACTAGGTAGTTTAGGAGAGTTTACATATGTTTTGGAGCATTAAAGGCTGGTTTTAAAATGCTTGGGAGGGAACTGCTTGGATTAGATGGTTGTTTCATGAAAGGTCCATGCCCTGGACAAATCTTGACTGCTGTTGGAGTTGATTCAAACAATGGAATATATCCTGTAGCATATGCACTTGTGGAAGCTGAAACATTTAAGTCATGGTCATGGTTCTTAGAAAATCTAGGTGATGATCTTGATTTTGATGATAGGTCCTATTTCACTTTCATAAGTGATAGGCAAAAGGTAATGTGTTTGTTCTTCTGTTCTTTATATGTTATAATTGTTTTTTTATTTACTAGTTCCTAAAAAACAGCTTGTTAATTGTTAGGGTCTAATTCCTGCATTATCCAAGACATTACCTAAGGCTGAGCATAGGTACTGCTTGAGACACATCCATGAAAATATGAAAACAAATTGGAGAGGAGGTCAATACAAGACCATGTTGTGGAGATGTGCTAGTGCTACAACTGTTGCTTTGTTTGATAAGAAGATGGAGGAAGTTAAAAAGGAAGATGCTAAGTTATATCAATGGCTGAAGGAAATTCCAGTGGAAAGTTGGAGCAGAGCTCACTTTACCGGTATGAATAAACAGTTAGTTAACTAAGTAAACAGTTTAATTAAGCATTAGTAGTTAATTAAAGATTAAACATTAAACAGGTAGGGCCAAATGTGATGTTCTGCTCAACAACTTGTGTGAGGTATTTAATAGACAATTAGTTCCTGGAAGGGATAAGCCTGTCATCACATGCTTGGATTTTATTAGACAGTACATGACTAAGAGGATAATGGTGGTTCACAATGTCATTGAAAGATGTGAAGGACCTTTGACACCTCATGCAACTAAGATGTTTGATGCCATTAAAGAGGATGCTGCACAGTATAATGTCCTTATGGCAAGTCCAACCAAATATGAGGTATGCAAATGTTTTAATCTTCAATGTCAATAATTGATGGTTGTATGGCTAATCAATTTGTTGGTTTTAGGTGAGTATGCCTGGTTCAGACCAACGTGTGGTTGACATAAAAGCCATGACTTGCACATGCAGAAAATGGGAGTTGACTGCAATGCCTTGCAAAACTGCTGTTGCAGTGCTATGGGACATGTCTCTGCATGGATATGAAGTTGGAATCCCTGAAAGATGGGTGGATGAGGTGTATTGGCTAGATACATGGAGGAAAGTGTACCGGAACACTATTGAGCCAATTAATGGTAAGGACCTATGGAGACCATCACCATGCCCAACTACTATCAGAGCCCCTAAAGTTCATAAACAGATTGGAAGGCCAAAGAAAAAGAGGAGAAAGTCAGCCAATGAAGGTGATGAACCTGCAAGCAAGGAAGTTGGTGATCCAAAGAACAAGGGAAAGAAAAAAGTCAATGAAGGGGCTACAACTACTGATGGGATTAAAAAGTCAAGAAAGGGGATACAGCAACTTGCAAAAGATTTGGACAGAAGGGGCACAACTCCAGAAGCTGTGGAAAAAGAGGTCAACAACCAAGCTCTCAACAGTGCTCACAGTCAGCACCTCAAGATTAAGTGATGATTATGTTGTTATGTTAACTACTTTAAAACTTATTATGTTTGTTTGATGGTGAACAATGTTTTCTTCTCGAACAATGTTTAGATGACTTGTGAATGGTTGTTAAAACTTATTATGTTTGTTTGACTTGTTATTGTTATTGGTTGTTACTGATTATGGGTCATATTGGTTGTTATTTTTAATGGCTGTTAATGTCTGAAAATGGTAGTTATTATTAATGGGTCAGACAGCTTCATATGATTGTTATTGTTAATGGGTCAGACAATACATGACTTGTGAATGGTTGTTAATGGGTCAATGCATCAGCTTATTGTTAAGGTTAATGGGTCAGATGGGTTAGTGCAGCAGCTTATTCTTCATCAATGTGTCAAATGGGTCATTGCAGGTTATGACAATGTGCAACAGCTTATAACACCCAATGTGACCCATTCACAACAACATCAACATTTTCAATACAGTCAACCTCAAATGCATGGAATGTTTAAGTAACAACATCATTTTCATTTCATTAAAGGTCAAATTTATTACAATGTTGCATACTTACACTTACATTAATCAACTAAGAACAAAGTACATAACAAAGAACAACCAACTAAAAAAAAGCATGATCCTCAGTTTCCTTGCCTCATACCCTCTTGCTTCAGCTAATTGTTGTTGTTTGTTCAAATTTTTGATTAAGCCATTGATGACCTTCGAATTCCCTTCACTAACTGGACCCTCTGCCCATGTTTCTTATCAATGCCATGTGTGAATTATGATTAAGGTCAGCCATTTGTTTGTGAGTTTGGATAATTGGGACAACGTGTTCCCATATGGCTCTTGCAATAGATTCTGGTGTCCCATTGTATAATTCAATCAATTTTTCCATTGAAGATTCAAGTTTGCTGACTCTGTCCGTCAATTCTTGATTTTCCATGTCATCAGATTCAATAATAGGATTATCGAAAATCATACCAGATGTGGTTATGGTATTTGTTTCAATCAGGTCAGTTGAGTCACTGCCAAAGAAAGTTAATGCTTTTGGTTGTTGGTTTTTCGGACTTCCAGCCGGTACAGAGTCCAAAATTTTAGTGTCAACATTTATTACCATTGCAGTTTCAGTTTGTTTTGGTTGTGCATTCTCAGTTGTAGCAATTGGAGAGGAAATGGTATCTGTTTGAGTTTCTGATGCAGCTTCAAACAAGGGTTCAAAACCAGTTGCAATTGTAGAAGTAGGCTGTGTAACAGAAGGTTGTGGTTTTTTTGCAACAGTTGTTTTGATTCTTTTGGCAGTTTGGATTTACCTTTATTTCTTGACTTATCTGTTGTGTTTTCTACACCAGTTGTTGTAGTCTCTTGGACAGCAGTAGTAGCATTTGTTTCAGAAACAGTTGTTGCAATGACAGATGTTGAAACTTCACTTTGTTTGCTTTTAAATTGCAACATTTTTGTTAAATTTTTTCTGACAAGCTTTTAATTTCATTTGGTTCACCTTTTTTAAAATTTTCTTCAGTCAAAACGTTTTTCAAATAGAAGCTTATCTGTGACACCCCAGGAAAATCCCACATCGGCCGTGGCCAGGAGAGATCCTTGGTTCATAAGTAATGTCTTACCTCTTAAATCACCAACGCGTTTTGGGGCTTAATGTTAGTGGATGAGAGGAGAACTCCACAGTTAAGCGTGCTCAGGTGGGAGAAATTCCAGGATGGGTGACCTCCTGGGAAGTCTCCACTTGGGCACCCAAAAACAAATCCGTGAGCTCTGGATGGGCAAAGCGGACAATATTGGTGGTGAGAGGGGCGGGGTGTTACAGATGGTATCAGAGCCACTCCTGTGCCGTTCGGGATGGTGGGTGCATACCTCATCAGGGACGATGAGACTCTAACGGGGGGTGAATGTGACACCCCAGGAAAATCCCACATCGGCCGTGGCCAGGAGAGATCCTTGGTTCATAAGTAATGTCTTACCTCTTAAATCACCAACGCGTTTTGGGGCTTAATGTTAGTGGATGAGAGGAGAACTCCACAGTTAAGCGTGCTCAGGTGGGAGAAATTCCAGGATGGGTGACCTCCTGGGAAGTCTCCACTTGGGCACCCAAAAACAAATCCGTGAGCTCTGGATGGGCAAAGCGGACAATATTGGTGGTGAGAGGGGCGGGGTGTTACATTATCAGTCTGGGATAAAGTAGGAATGACATACTTTGACTTGAGTTTATGCCTTTGAAATTGCGAATTATATCTGAGAATACAGCCTTGGATAAATTCTAATCATTGTTTGTTAAAATTGCATATCCAAGATACTGTATGTTCAAAGGTATTTCATTAAAAGAAGCTGTCTTTGCGGATAGACAAATAAGAAGGGTATGGAAGAAAAACTTCATTGGTGGGGGAAAATCGGGTTTCATTATTGTCGCCCCAGTCGCTGTTCCTGCATACCCTCTTTTAGTGAACTCTTCGTTGAGTTCACCTTTCAAAAAAGAGACTTTACCTTGCAAGTCGTTTATTGAGAATGTGGTGGAGATGGATTCTTCGGTAATCTGAATATCTGTATCTCCAATCTTCGAAACAAGCTTTTTTTCATTATCTAAAAGTTTCGCGTTCAACCAGAATTTTTGTAGAGTTTCGACATATATTGGAGCATCAGCGGTGAGAATGGCTTGGTATTTCGAATTTGTGAGAATATCGATTATTGAGTGAAATTGTGTGTTGCGTTCTGTTTTTACCAAGTATGGTAGATTGTTATGAGGGGTTTTTAATTGAAGATCCATGCAGAAGATTGAAAAAGATGATGTGAAATCTATTTAGGGTGTGGAAGAGGGAAAACCCTCTTTGTGTATTTAAAAGTCAATAAGACAATGTTATGTTTATTTTTGATAACAAAAGGAATGAAAAAGGGTTGCTGATATGGCAAAAAATCTGTTGTTTTATTATACTGTTGAACAGTCAACAGTTGTTTTTCATACAGTATCATAAAGTAAAGGAAAGATACGTTTCAACTGTAGTTGATTTTTTGTCAAGCAGATGGTTATTTATATAAAAACGTATAAATATTAACTTTTATTAGTAATTTATTGGTAATATTATGTTATTTATACAATTTATAAAATTAATCGAAAAAAATATTTATCATGTCATAATGTGTTGTAAATCTTTCTATTGTTTATCTTATTAATTAGAAATCCTAGGTATTTTATAAACGAATTTTCTAATAAAGATTTATGATGTTAAGCTTAATTTTAGTTTGTATGTTAATATATGTTGTAAAAAATATACGTTATGAAATTAATTTGTCCTATTTAATGTAATAATAATTATGTTTTAGTTGAGTATATATATTATATATATATATATATATATATATATATAAAATTTAACATATGTTTATTCTATTTCAGCAGATGTTGATGTTATCTCAACAAACTTTTAAATATGCTTTATCAGATCTTCAGCCCAAAACATATTTAAAAATGATGTTTTGGCTTTTCTTACAATATTACTTTATTATAATTTTTATATTATTTAAGTTGAATGGTTATTTTCCTCTATAAAACTTGAAGAAATTGCAATTTGTTATCATATGTTTTTCTCTTAAGTCATTTTTACATTCTAAATTATTATTTCATTTTGACATTCATAATGATCTTAATAATTATCTTATTTTCAAATGCAATCCAAACAATTCTCAATAAAGTATTTCTAATAATTCGATGTTAGTTTTGAAGTTGGAATTGGTGATCTCGGAAAATGCTTACATACAATCAATATGTATTTGCTGAAGAAGACCGGTGGTTATATAGGAAGCAAATCGGTCATAAACGAAGAATAACATGTTTTCCCCTGCTTCTTTGTATTGAATTCTGGAAAGGATTCTACCAAAGTATTTGGTGAAGAAGCCCGGTGATTATATATGAAAGCAAATCTGTCATAAACGTAGAATAAGATCTTTATACTTTTCCTTCTTAGTTTTGAATTCTGGAAAGGATTCTACCAAAGTTAAATTTTCGTTTTACTTTGTTTAGTCGAATATTGTAAAATGTGTTAATTTGTACTCAATAATATAGTATTTTGTTCTTATATCTTTCAATATTAGTAGTCTTTCGTGAATTGATGGTTATTTTCTTTCAACAGAACTATAGAAATAGTTAGGAGATGTTCATTGTTAATTTCGTAATATTTGGAAAATTAGTCATTTGGAAATAATAGTTTCATTTGTTTATATTTTTTGTGTATTTTTTTATTTTTTTTTCATGTAAAAGATTATAAATTTAATGAAGTTGCAATGTTACATTAAAATATTATTCATTGTTTTTACTTTGCAGTATAATGTAATCATCCTGTTAAATTTGAGCTCATACAATTCATGAGATGGTGCATCTATTTCAACAGATGATTATTAATAATGTTTGTAATAATTGTTCAATATTTTGCCGCTGATATTTAAATTTTGAGATAAACGTTTAAAGTTATGATAGAAAATTGTGTTTGTTTTATTATTTTCATGTATAATCATAACATATAGCTTCTCTTATAAGCTATATCTAAAAGTAAGTTAAATAAAATTATATATAATAATGAATATTATTTATATAATAAAATTGTGTAGTATTTTCTAATTAAATTTAGTTAAAATATTAACAGTGGTGAGTGAAAAATAATAATCACGATCTTAAACATCGATCTTCAAAAAATAATAATCATGATTTTTATTGTTTGTGATTTTTCAAGTTTAGAAGTAGTTAATTTATTGTTTGTTGACGTGAATTTGTAAAAAGCAACTCTAATAACATATACTGTTATATTCTTCAGTTTTTTAATATGTGCAATAGAATATGGAATACATCTGTTCATATGTCTGTGTAGAACTTTAGTTGAGTCTGTTTGATTTAAATGCTATTCATTTCAACAGTACTTTAATAAAAAACATAGTACAACACTTAGTTGGGATAATAAGTTTACAAGCAAGTGTCATGTTTGTAATATTTATTTACAGGTCTTATCTATAACAAAATCTCCATTAAAGATTTAGATCCTCGATTGTCGAAAACATGATTACTTTTTCGAAAGTTAGTTTCTTCAAATTTGGATCATTTTTTAATTTAATAATAGTATTTGCTATTTGAAATTATTAAAAATATTATTTTATTATAGTAATGTTTTTTTTTAATTTATTTTCAAAGTAGATGTTTTGTATATTATTACAAATACGAAAGTTACGTGACAATTGTATGTTTTGTCAGTATTTTATATGTAATTTCTTAATTTAAATTATGTATATGTATAAGTATAAGTACTATTATTATTATTATTATTATTATTTTTATTATTATTATTATTTAGTAAAAGATTGTTCGTTACATCTATTGTCTATTCGGAGGCAAATTATATGAATGTTGTGTTGTAAGTCTTTTTCCATGCTTTCATTAATTGATTTATTAATCTTACGTTATAAGTTTCCCTTGAAGCTTCTATTATAAGATTCCTTTTATTTAAATGAAACTTTATAATATGTTTGTTTAATGAACGTTTATAAGTAAATTCATTGGATCATTTTTTAATTTAATAATACTATTTGCTATTTGAAATTATTAATAAAATTATTTTGTTATAGTAATGTTTTTTTTTAAATTTATTTTCAAGGTAAATGTTTTGTATATTATTACAAATATGAAAGTTACGTCACAATTGTATGTTTTGTCAGTATTTTATATGTAATTTCTTAACTTAATTTATGTATATGTATAAGTATAAGTATTATTATTATTATTATTATTATTATTATTATTATTATTATTATATTATTATTATTATAATTATTATTTTGTAAAAGATTGTTTGTTATATCTATTGTCTGTTCCGAGGCAAATTATATGAATCTTGTGTTGTAAGTCTCTTTGCATGCTTTCATTAATTGAGATATTAATCTTACGTTATAAGTTCACTTGAAGCTTCCATTATAAGATTCCTTTCATTTAAATAAAACTTTATAATATATTTGTTTAATGAACGTTTGTAAGTAATTCATTGGATCATTTTTTTAATTTAATAATACTATTTGCTATTTGAAATCATTAAAAAAATTATTTTATTATAGTAATCTTTTTTCTTAAAATTATTTTTAAAGTAAATGTTTTGTATATTATTACAAATACGAAAGTTACGTCACAATTGTATGTTTTGTCAGTATTTTATATGTAATTTGTTAACTTAAATTATGTATATGTATAAGTATTATTATTATTATTATTTAGTAAAAGATCGTTTGTTACATCTATTGTCTATTCCGAGGCAAATTATATGAATCTTGTGCTGTAACTCTTTTTCCATGCTTTCATTAATTGATATATTAATCTTACATTATAAGTTTCTCTTTAAGCTTCCATTATAAGATTCCTTTTATTTAAATGCAACTTTATAATGTTTTGTTTAATGAACGTTTGTAAGTAAATTCATTGGAGCTCCTATACTTAGGTATATGTAAGTGTATTTTGAGAATCCGGTTACGGACCGAACTCGCGGATCGATTACGCGTAAACAACTCGTTTCAGACGGGATGTTCGAGACGAGACAGAAATATAACGATAACAACGTCATCACAGATTCGTATTAATACAGAAACGGTTACAGACACTGTCATCAGTAGGATAAACGTCTATCTCGTGGCCGGGGGAGGTTGGGCATAACCTCCCCCTTGAGAGCATTCAAA
The DNA here is from genome assembly GCA_032199755.1 of Ambrosia artemisiifolia. Classification (NCBI taxonomy): domain Eukaryota; kingdom Viridiplantae; phylum Streptophyta; class Magnoliopsida; order Asterales; family Asteraceae; genus Ambrosia; species Ambrosia artemisiifolia. Next base: position 1,923,297 of record CM063526.1, on the reverse strand, counting down.
GTATAAGCTCAAATCACCAAATGAATACAAACACATGAGATTGCTATTTATAGTACAACACCCAAGTTCCAGATTCGCCCCTTTTGGATGGTCGAATGTGGAGCATTTCCACATTCGCCCATTTGTGTTGGTCGAATGTGGAAAGCTTCCACATTCGCCCAGTATATATATGGGTCGAACCTGGCATGGCTTTGTCCTATATTTTACAAATGCGTCAGATCCATAAAATGCCCTTATGGATCACCACAATCTCATGTAACACTATACCTAGACTCAACCCTAGTCTATTCGACAGTGACGTCCACAGAAAGTGCATCAACATATTTATTTCTTCTACTATAGTTTTTTTTATTCCACAAATACTTATACTTTCATTCACAAACAAAGAAAATTACATCAACATAACGGGCTAACGGGTAACAATCTGCGCCGCCACCCTTTTCTGAATAACAAATGCTAATCTACTAAAAACGTATCCCATGCGTACCCGGAGCTGGGACACTACTATAGTTTTTAATTTATAATTATGTAAATTTGTATTGAAAGTATGGGCGTCAATGATGTTTGTTACAAATATTATTATTTATAATGGAAATCCTGTTTTCCGGTAATTGCTAAATCGATTCTTTTTTAACCAGGGTAAAAAGTATAAAAAGATTGAAGATATTAAATTGTGTAATGAAAAAGAAATTTCTACAAATATATGTAACAATAATTTTTTAAGTTGAGTTTGGATATTTTTTCTTAATAGACAACTCAAATTGTTTATGCTATTATACCGTACAATGGATCATTGAAAATTTTTTATATCCACATAAGCTCGACTTTCAAAGTTAATCATTAATTACCATTTGAACTAATTTTATTAAAAATATTGTCGTCTCGGAAGATTCTTACAATTCTTTCAATCAAAAGAAAATATTTATAGTAGTAAGTTGTTTATAACATCATTTTGTTATTTTCTTTTTTGTTATTGTAATGGTTTCATGTTTATTTTGTTTTCGGTTTTGTGTTGTTTTTATTTTTTGGTCATGTTTTGTATGACTTTTGTATTCACTTTTAAGTTGATTAAACAAATTTCATAGTTAGTATTAGTTCACTTTTGAAGAGATAATGGAATTTTTTTGTTACAAGACTTCCTTTTTGTATGTATCTAAACAATCTTATTTTGTCGTTTTTTTTTTGTAGTTTCTATTTTTAATGTTTGTGTGATTCGGTTATTTTTAGTTAAATTAAGAAATTTCAACAATGCTTTTTTAAAAAACTTGAAAAGTCAATGTATCTCTTTGTAGGATACTATAAAAATGCCCAAAAGTAATGATTACGATTTTGAAGTTATTAACATTATTATTTTTATATATTTTTATTATTATTGATATTGCAAAAGTAACTTACAACTTTAGATTTACTTCAAATCTAACTGATAAAGTTGAAAATCAAGTTTACAAATAGTTAACCTATTCAGTCTATAAATATGTAGGAATTCCCAATATTCATTATCCATTTTTATATTTTCGTTTAACTATTCTCACAATACATCTCTCTATCGCATAAGCATAATGATATTACTTTCAAATGTGTTTCCACAAATTTTGAAAGATTCTTACAATCAAAGGAAAATTGATTACCCACGATTCGTTGCTATGAAAATTGGAATTGTTGTTTTTGCATGATTCTTACAATCAAACTGAAACAACAATCCATTATTATTATATATGTACGTAGCAGCAGGTCCCTAATCCATTATTTAGGGCTTTTAGAGTTGGATGACATTTAAATACGAGCTGTGTTCGTGTACTGCTTTTCGTCGTTTTGTTTTTCATTATGTTTCGATGATGCTGACAAGAAAGATCATTCGCTAAGATATTGTATCTTTTTCTTGTATTTTCTATGTATTTTGTTGGCTAATTCAAGAAATGTGGTGGTGTGTATTAATTCACTTTTCTAATAATATTGGGAATTTTTTTATTAGAATACTTCGATATTTTATTTTTGTAAAAAGTTTTGTTTTGTTGTGTTTTACACATATATAGTTGTTGTCATGTACTTCTTTTCAATCTTTTTTGTTTCCTTTTTTTTCGATGATGCATTAATGAATTGCAAAGTTAATGGTTATAATTTAATGATTGTAACAGTTTTACTCTATTTTACAATTAGCAGTACTAATTTAAAATTGTAAGAACATAAGTTAAATTAAGGTTAAAATTAATTTAAATATAATTTAGCAGACGATTATTAGGTAAGCATTTTAGATAACTGTTTTTAGAGACAACATCTCTTTTATAAAGGCAGTTAAACAACCTTTTCATTCTGAACAGAGGTTTCATTTGTTTGTAGATTTATGTTGTCGTTGTTGTAATAGTTTCAGTTATTAACTGCTGTTTTTATTATGAAACAGACATTACAGACAGATGTTGCTAAAGAGTTTTTATTTACAGCAGACAATTGACTTCTCAACGTTGAATTTATTAAACAGATGTTAAAGTAATTGTTATTAAGAAATAGAGAGATGGTAATAAACAGTTGTTTACATTTAAAACATACATAATAAAAAACATATATATGATATAAACTAATATATTAAAATGTCAAAAACTGTTTGTTTCTTTTTCAGAATCTCTGTTAAAAGATCTTTTATTAAGTCTATCAATGCTTTATGAACGTTGTTGTCCATTTGTAGTTGTTGAATTGATGGCTAATTCAAGAAATGTGGTGGTGTGTATTAATTCACTTTTCTAATAATATTGGGAATTTTTTTATTAGAATACTTCGATATTTTGTTTTTGTAAAAAGTTTTGTTTTGTTGTGTTTTACACATATATAGTTGTTGTCATGTACTTCTTTTCAATCTTTTTTGTTTCCTTTTTTTTCGATGATGCATTAATGAATTGCAAAGTTAATGGTTATAATTTAATGATTGTAACAGTTTTACTCTATTTTACAATTAGCAGTACTAATTTAAAATTGTAAGAACATAAGTTAAATTAAGGTTAAAATTAATTTAAATATAATTTAGCAGACGATTATTAGGTAAGCATTTTAGATAACTGTTTTTAGAGACAACATCTCTTTAATAAAGGCAGTTAAACAACCTTTTCATTCTGAACAGAGGTTTCATTTGTTTGTAGATTTATGTTGTCGTTGTTGTAATAGTTTCAGTTATTAACTGCTGTTTTTATTATGAAACAGACATTACAGACAGATGTTGCTAAAGAGTTTTTATTTACAGCAGACAATTGACTTCTCAACGTTGAATTTATTAAACAGATGTTAAAGTAATTGTTATTAAGAAATAGAGAGATGGTAATAAACAGTTGTTTACATTTAAAACATACGTAATAAAAACATATATATGATATAAACTAATATATTAAAATGTCAAAAACTGTTTGTTTCTTTTTCAGAATCTCTTTTAAAAGATCTTTTATTAAGTCTATCAATGCTTTATGAACGTTGTTGTCCATTTGTAGTTGTTGAGTCAAGTAGTCTTCTATTTTTTCTCACAAAGCAGTTGCAGGAATCCTAATCGCCTGATGCAGGGGGCGATTAGGCATGTTAATGGGCGATTAGGCCCCTAATCGCCTGATATGTTAGGCGATTACCTCCCCAATCGCCTGTTGACCATTCCCCAATCACCAGTTGACTTTTCCTAATTGCATGCTAAATTCCTAATCGCGTGTACTGCTGCTGTAAGCGTATTTTGGCATCCCGAAGCATGATTTGACACCTAGGAACATGATAGGAACCCCGTGACATGCCGTATGACTTGGTAACACGTGTTCGGACTCAATTGTACTTAACTTGTGCGTTAAGTTAGACTAGGTGAACTCTTGCGCGTACTAAGTGTTTAACTATACATGTTGCATGATATCTTGCATTTAGCTAACACATGGAATGTCGGGTCACCAATGGGATGTCGAGTCTTGTCTGGCACGGTCGGTTTAACAGTCAAAGGTGTTTTTCAAATGTCTATGGTTATGGTCTGGACATTCGGGGACTATCTAACCTGCGGGTTATTAGTCCGGATACTTATACACGTCTTATGATAGGTCGCCGCTATTTGGGGCTATCATAGCATAATTACTTAACTATTTTCAAGTAACGCAATCTAAGGTGAGTGTCACAGCCCCGCTTTTATTGTTTTGTCTTCAGGGGGAGAAACATGCTACTTATTTAATTATTAAAGGTCATGTTATACTATGGTTACTTTATGTTACTATACGGCTTTTTCGGAAAGTCCCAGGGGGAAATCATGAATGTGCGGGAAGCACAACGAGGGAAATGTGGATAAATCTATTGGGCCTCACAAACCCCACTCGATGGCGGGGATGCCGGGCGGGTGCATATTGTCTCTAACTATCGGGTTACCGAGGCATCGGTAGCCCAGTCGTCTGGGCTGGATTCATCTTTTGGTACATGTTTAGTAATGGGTTCCCAACCGTAGTAGTAAAAACACTTAACGTCTAGCTAACGTTCTTATAACCTAGTAGTAACGGATATGACCTTTGGAACTTATAAACTCATTTATGAAAGAAAACCTGTGAACTCACCAGCATTATATGTTGACATTTTTGGCATGTTTTCTCAGGTCGCTAAGGTAGCAGTTAATGGACTAGGCGCACGGAGTCTCGCACAGCGTCAAGAATTTTGAAACGTATTAAACAATGTTTTGTAAACTTTAATATGTCTTTTGGTTGTAAACAAGAAATGCTTTCGCTGCTGGTTTACGGCTCAAAGCATGATATTTTGGTTTAATATATATATATATATATGAATGCATGTTTGTTGAATGTTTGTTGTGATCATTGACTGAGATCCTGGTGTGTCACGCGCCTCGCGGTAAAACCCCGCACTTGGAAATTGAGGGTGTGACAGTACTAAACAGATGTTCTTGCAGCAGACGAATGGGTTCTTAATGTTTCTTTTACTAAACAGGCCTTAAGTTTTAGGACTCGGTCTCTCGTGTGTATCACACGGGATTTCACCTAGTATATATATATATATATATATATATATATATATATATATATATATATATATATATATATATAGGTACGGGTCATACGAGAACCAACTTTAGGGAGAGAACCAAAGAACTAGTGTGAACACATACAAAAAAAAACTTAAAAACCTCACCTCCACCCCCTAAAAACCTAAACCCACCCACCTCACCCCCTAAAAGCCTAAACCCCCCCATCCCCCACACCGCCCAACCCCCCCCCCCCCCCCCCCCCTAATTGTGAAATGCACATGTGCAGCTAACCCCACACCCCTCAAAAACCAAAACGCTCCATCCCATCCCCCCAAAAAAGATACCCCCTCTTCCACCATACCCAAAAACTAAATCCTAAAGCTAAACCCATTAATAAACTTAACTATAATAGTGAAATGCACATGTGCATGTAGTACAATTATCTTATTTTACAGTTTTTGTGACACCCGGCAAACTCCGGTTATTAACTTTTTGAAAACTCAGTAAGTCTACCTTAGCGAGTCGTGCATACATTACACATGACAGGGTCAGTCGAGTCGAGTCGTGCATCATCGGGGTTTTAACACACACAAGTATAGAGTCCCGGGAATTAGTGAACGAGTGTGAACGTGTTTGTTTTCATGAAATATGTGTTTATAATCATTATGTGACATGTCGGTATGTGAAAACGTGTTTATATATGTTAAAATAGGGTTTAACGCGCCGAAAACCCAGACACAGCAGCTATAGGCGATTAGGCCATCAGGGATAGCCCTAATCGCCTATAAGGGGGCGAGTAGGGGGACCCTAAGGGCGATTGGGGGCTAATCGCTAGTAGTTACTAGCGATTAGCAGCCCTAATCGCCTATAACCTCTGCGTAATCGCCTATACTGTATGTGACGACTAGAAACGCCTATAAATACCACCCTTGACCTCTAAAACACCATTTGTGCAACCCTAGCCGTCCCATAACCTATCCCAACTCACAAACACCATCTGGAACTCGTTTTTACATCAAAACACACATTTCTAAGCTTTACACATCCATTTCCTATAAATCTAAGGTGTGTTCTTCATCCCCAAACCTTTGTATGATTATGTTTTGTTCCCTAAAGGTCCAGACCTGATTTCTAAACGTTTTTGTCTTTGAAAATCCATTAAAAACAGTTTCTAAATAAACCCTAACCTTTGTGCATGTTATATGTGTTATATTCTTAAAAGATAGGATTTTTATTGATGAAAAATGATTGTTCTTGTGTTATTAAGGTGTTTATAGCTTGTATGAGTTAGTATGATGATGTCCTATGAGTTTGGATGGTTTTAGTTGTGTATTATTGATGATTGGCATTTTGACCCATTTGAATGGTTTTGAATGATTAAGGATGATATGGTGTGTTTTGTTAGTTATAGGATGTTAGGGTTTGCTTTAGGATGATGCTAGAACAGTGAGATAGTATCGGACAACGTTGTTACTTCATAAAATCCGGATATTTGCTATTTAGGGCAAGTTTTTGCATGTTGATGTGATGTTTACATGATAAATATGCTATTTTAGGAAAGCACGTGCATTCGGGACTGTTAGAATGATGATAACTTAGGGGTTTTGCTTGAAATATGTTTGTTAATGATTTATGATTGATATTTGGTGTTTCCACACGTTCCGGATCTGATTTAGAGGATTAAACGCGCGAAAAAGGCGGAACAGAACAGCATAGGCGATTAGGGAGTCCCAGTCGCCTATGCTATAGGCGATTGGCCCCCAATCACCTGACCTATAGGCGATTAGGGAGCCTAATCACCCTCCCACCTAGTAATTACAATGCTAATCGCCTGTTGACTTTCCTAATCACTAGCTGACTTTTCCTAATCGCATGTACTGCTGTTGTAAGTGTATTTTGACATTCCGAGACCCGATTTGACACCTAGGAACATGCTAGAAACCCCGTGACATGCCTAGTAACATAGTAACACGTGCTCGGACCTATTTGTGCGTTATTTGGACTATATGTTAGACTTGTTGAACTTTAAGACGTGTTAAGTATTGGTTGCATAAATCATATGTTTTAGTGTATGAGATGAACACGTGGGATGTCGGGTCACCAATGGGATGTCGAGTCTTGTCTCATGTAGTCTGGTTGTCGGTCAAACGCGTTTTTCAAACACATAATGGTCATGGACTGGACATTAGGGACTAAGGAACACAACGGGTTATTAGTCTAACTTTACACACATCTTATGATAGGTCGCCACTAGTTGGGGCTATCATATCACATAACGGTTTACTCATTAACGAAAGACGCAACCTAAGGTGAGTTCACGACCCCACACTTTACTGTTTTCGTTTTCGGGGGAGAAACATGCTCAAAATCTTTTATCACACATTTTCATGTTATACTATGGCTCACATCTTATTACTATACGGTTCATCTAAATTCCCTTAGAAACCACTAACATAGGTATATGGCGGGGAAATGTGGATAGCGCTATTGGGAACTGACAAACCCCACTCGACGGCTGGAGGCCGGGCGGGTGCATATTGTCTCTAAACACACAGGGCCTACCGGGGATGACGGTAGTCCGGAAATAAGGGTCACACAGTTACGCAGTAACAACGCAGTCAGCAGTGGTTTCACCCGTAGTAGTAATATCACATAACGCCTAGCTAGCATTCTCATAAGCATAGTAGTAACAGCAACGGTAACGGTTTTCAAGGATTGTTTTAAACGCTTAAATAAAACCTGTGAACTCACCAGCAATATATGTTGACTCTTTTAGCATGTTTTATCAGGTCGCTAAAGTAGCAGCTGTCAGCTAGGTGCACGGAGTTGCACTGGAGTCGTACTCGCGTCTAGGGTCCTTCATGCATGTCTTTTAATGTTAAACTTTTGAACTCATGTCTTTATTTACTCATGACTTGTAAACTTTGAATGCTTCCGCACTTCCAGATGTTGGTTTTAAATCTTATGCATGATTTTATTTACGTATGTTTTTACATTTAGACGTCGTTTATTGTGACCGTTGACTTGGATCCTGGTGTGTCACACGCCTCGCGGTAGAACTCCGCAAGCGGAAATGTGAGGGTGTGACAGTTTTATATAGAGGTTTTTTTATGTTTATTCACCACCAACCCCAAAAACTTAAACCCACCACCCCATCACCCGAAAAACCTAACCCCCCTCCCATCATACCTAAAAACTAAATCCTATAGCTAACACCATGAAAAAAAAACCTAACTATAATAGTGAAATGCACTTCGCGTCTATTTAATGATCATTGAATAAATTTTTTTCCACCTTATATATCACATCACGTCCATTTAATAATCATTTCATTATGGTAATTATACTATATTACATAATAATAATAGACCTTCCACTTTGAACAGTGTTTTTATTTTATTTTATTTTAGTTAGTTTATAAATATAAGTGTGTTGATATTATTACCAATCTGGTCTGCTAGAGTAGTGGTTTGGTTGTTGCTTATTGTACCTCACATCTTAGGTTCGAATCCGGTTACAGTGCTTTTCGTTTCTTCTTTTTTTTTTCTCTTTTACACGTTAACCAAAGTGCAGCCCAGTTTGTTTGTTTCACACGCGTCTCCACAAAAAAAACCATTACTCACCCTTTAGTACACGTGTCTCCACCATATCATCCTCAACACCTTCACATTTCTCAACACCTCCTGCTATCTTCTTCCTCCGCAAGAGCAAACCCTCATCTCCATTCCAGATCTGAAACCAGTTCTCCGCCGAACACGAACCACCGCCATCAATTTTTTTTCCTTCAATCAACTGATTTTATATAGGTTTGAAGCTTTTGCTCTTCGATACTAATTACTTTTTTATGTGCAACTAATTGTTTCCGGTTGATTTTAGATCCAAGTATGATTTTTATCAATTTTGTTATTTGATTTCTTGGTATGATATTATTTTGTTTGTGTAGGTGTTTCAGGTTAGTTTATTATGATAAAATCTTGCTCTAACCTAGGGGCTTATTCCTTCTTACTATGTCTCTTGAGGTATACATCCTTCTTCTGTTGGTTTTAGAATTATAATCGAAGCTTATGAATTTAATGTGCAAAAATGATAGTTTGGTTGGTGATAATGTGGTGGTTATTAAATGTTGTGTGTGGTTTACCGAATCACTTTTGTTGATCATGTCATTAGTTTTTCTTTTACTATATCTACTCTCATAGTCACATGCTTTTAGATGTAGTTAGAGATTTCTTTTTTAAGTCTAACTCATTAGCATATGGATTCAAGCATGAGATTTTGATTAGTAATTGGTAACTTTCGGTAACCATTTTTACATTTAATTTATCTTTCATGGTTGGGGTTAAAATAAAGGTGGAAACTCATCTTTGTAGCTAATTATGTCAATCCAAACTCAAATATAGAAAGTCCATATCATAAGGTGAATGCGTTTTATTTTTTTCTGCTGGTGAAATATCAATGGGAATTGAATTTAAGTTTCTCAACAACTAAGGTAATCGCTATATCCCTTTCTCGCTTAATAAATTTGTTCATGTTGTGTATTATTTGGGTTAGGATTAATATACAATTTGACGACTGGTTTGGTGGTTTGTTTGGTTGTTCGTTGGTTTGTATGATGATGGCAATGATGAGTTATAGTTTTCATCGACAATGGTGGTGATGGCGTGGCGCGGGTGGTGGATGGCAGGTTTACACTTGCACGCTCTGAGCCTCATTAAGTTTTTTCGGGTTTATTTTCATATTCTTGATGTTAGTGTGTTGAGGTATGCTTGATCAATAGGAATATTGGCATTAGTACTGCCGACTCACCACCGAATGGGAAGCCGGTGACTCTGCACGTTGACGGTTGTCTGTTATTCTCGAGACACGATAAGCTTTCGTTTTCATTCGGTATTATTTCCACAACTGCAAATCTCCTAAATATTATTTTGGTTGATGTAAGAATGTTCAGTGATGAGTGATGACGATATGTGTTACAAATTTGAGGATGGAGAAGAGATATATAGTTCATATTTATTTTGTATTTTTTTATTATTGTTTTAGTCTTAACTTTATATCTATTAAATTTTTACGCTCATTGTGGATTCTTATATAAATAACAATAATTTCAGTTAATGCTTATTAGACCATGTCTTAAGTATCAGTTGGTGAATAAAGCTACTGATGTTGGTGAAGTTTACCATTTGATTCATTGTATCATTTTTTTTTGTAAATCTAGAGTTCATGTCTGTTATTAATGATGTAAAACACCAGTTTTCGGTTGAAATCATTATAAGATAATTTCTTTTGTTGTGCTTTGTGTTTAGTAAAAGATACTCTATTGTTGTTTCAGATACTATTACAATTTACAACAAAAAGACAAAAATATCCAGCTGGGAGAAACCTCTCGAGTTGATGAGCCCGACTGAGGTGTGTAAGAAATCGATTTATTGCTTTGAATGTTAATTATGATGACTAAGTTATATGTTTAACTTTACCGTCAATGTTCATTGAACAGAGGGCTGATGTGTCTACAAACTGGAAGGAATACCCTGCTCCTGATGGAAGAAAGTATGTGATCTCGAACGTTCGATGCCATCTTATGTTTAACTTTCACAAATTCCTAATAATTTTTATATTAACAGGTATTACTATAACAAGGTCACTAAGCAATCAAAGTGGAAAATACCTGATGAACTTAAGGTCTTTTCTTCTCACAACAGTTCACTAATCCTACATTTACTTTAACTATAAACTAATTCAACCTATGAGCATGTGCAGTTGGCTCGTGAACAAGTTATAACCCAATCTGACACCAACGAACAGCAGCCAGCAAAGGATCCTGATAATGAAACCTTGGTTCCATCAGCGACACCTGGTGTAGATAGCCCATCTTCTCGGGCTCATGAACCGGCTTCAAGCCCTGTTCCAGTGCCTAATCCTATACCAGTTGTGTAATCGGGATCTTTGTTGACTTCTCATTCAACAGTATCCATCGAGGCTTTGAATACTTGCAATATAATGTACATCCTTCCCAGCACTTCTACTAGGCCATAAACTCCACTTGCAATACCGTAACAAAATTGGTTACAGTTGCGCAACACGCGACCCGTATAACACCAAAGTGTCAGCGTCATGCGACAGTAAGGTTAGGTAAACAACACCAAAGCAGCTGGGTAAAAAAAAGGCACGCATGAAAGTAGCAGGAAAACAAACAATACATGTATTTATGCTCCTAAAATCATATAGATATGATTCTTACTTTCTTTTAAATTTTAGATAACCATTTTAAGATGCTTTCATCTGTGTAGATTTAGGTAGTCAATGTGGAACGTTCTTTTAGTTTGCCTATTGCTATCTATCGAAGGTCAGTGCTTTTTTTATTGTCTCTGCTTTGGGTAACAATTTTCATACTGTCACACACCCCTCTGAGTAAAAGATATGAATACACATTTAATATGGTGTTCGTGCGTTTATTTCTCTTTGAAACCTATTCTGGAAGGGTTTCAAGTTTTGTAGATTGTTAAGGTTTACGCGTTTGATTAACGAATCAGAAATTGTGCAGGTATAGATATCAATTTTTATACATGTGGAGGCTTCAACATTAATTGATCCGTTGAAGTCGATTCCGCTTCAGGGATGTTCCACATCTTCAAGGTAAGTTGAAAGTCAGAACCATTGAACTTGAAATTCATTTGTATTGGGATAAAACGACCGTTTGAGGATTTGTTAACATAATTGACTATCTCTTTATGTTTGATTCTGATTCTTCAAACTTGATTTTTTTCTCCTGGAACTTACCTTTGATTATACACGTCCTTAGACTAATAATAGCAACTATGTCTTTCTACACACATTGCAGCGAAATCGAGGGTGGGCTTCAGCTTCTTTTTTTTTCCACAATTTATGGTGATTAACTATATGTTTGTATTCAACTTAGAATTCCAGTTTATTCATTTACAAAAAAAGAAAAGAAAAAAAAAGGAGGATAAAAGCACAAGATTGGAACGATAATTACTTTAAGTGATTTATTGTTGTTTTCATGTTGGTTTATTGTTCAACCTGTTTTGCTTATTCACTATGTAAATGTGTGATTGTTGTTTGTTAATATAATAAGCAGGCCTTTAAAAATCTTTTGCAAGTAAATGTGCAGTGACAAATATGTTGACTCAAACAAGCCAAAGTCCGTAATAAAGAACAAATAGCGTAACATTTTGAATGTTGGAAAACAACTTTAAGAGCTGAATTGTCATGTATAAACCTATATTATGACTACTGCAGTACTGGCGTCTAACAAGAATTTAGAACATATCTCAAGTCGCGCAACGCGCGCTGGTCGATACCACTAGTTAGTTTAGCAATGTAATGTAATGAATAGTAATATATTATTATTTTATTAATCCACTATATTATTATTTTTTTATTTTATTCATCCACTATTTTATTAATCTACTATATTATTATTTTATTAATCTTATATTATTATTTTATTAATCTTATTTTATTTAAAAACTTATTTTAACTATATTATTATTTTATTCATATTATTTTATTCAGAAACTTTTTTTAGTGCAAACACTTTTTTTTAATTTAAAGGTATTTATAGCAGATTTCTTGAGACAAATGATTTGAATGGTACCTTTATTATTATTTTATTCATTTTGTTATGTTAAATACAGTTGGTTCAACAAGAAATAACATAATGGGGTAGTTGTGGACTGGTTTGTGGTGCTTATGTGTTCTTTGAGGTCTTGGGTTCAAAACCCATTTGAGTCTTTTCTTACAACACTTATTTATATATAAATACATATGATCCAATAAGAATTAACAAAATGAGGTAGTAGTGGAGTGGTTTCTGGTATATGTGTGTTCTTTGAGGTCATGGGTTTGAAACCCGTTTCAAACATGGCATTTTTTTCCCAACACTTATTTATTTATTTATAAATACATATGATTCTATTAATAATTAATTAACTAAATGGCTTGATGGTGGAGTGGTTTGTGGTGCATTTGTGTGGTTTGAGGTCTCAGGTTTGAAACATTTGTTTTTTTAAACAAATAAGAAAAACGCGCAACGCGCGTATGTTTATACACCATGTTGATAATTTATTAAAAAGTGTGCTCTAATAGTGAAATGCACATGTGCATACGGTGTATGTATATATATAATAGCAAAATGCACATGTGCATCAGACATGACGTAAATATGACGTAATAAAGCCATTTTTTTGTTTTTTTAATTTTTCTATTTTTTTCAGAAAGATTAACACTAAAAAAACATTTTGGTGTTTTTACTTTTTTTATTTTTTAGGTTATATAATTTTTTATTTTTATTTTTTTATTTTTTGGTAGAGGGGTTTTTGTGTTCACACTTGGTTCTTTGGTTCTCTCCCTAAATGGTGGTTCTCAAATGATCCAAATCCTATATATATATATATATATATAGGGTAGGGTTCATGTAGGAAAATTGGTTTGTGTGAGAAATGTGAGATGGATTAAAAATTGATATGTATGCATCATTTTTTTTGATGTATTCATGATGTTTTGGATTGTTTTGCTTAGAAAAACAGCAAACATAATAATTAATAACCAAAAACAATGTATTTTATGCTTAAAACTTAAAACACAATGTCAAGAACATTTAAGAAGAGTTTTTAAGTAATTACTAGGGTGTTTTATCTGTAATTTAAATTTAATGACTATAATACATTGGATTGTGTTTTAAATGTTTGTATATTGTTGTGTTAAGTGTTTTTCAAGGTTAATAACATTGTTTGGGTCAAAGTCTACCTTAGATTGTGTTTTAATGACTATGTTCGTATCATTCCTGTGACACCCGGCAAACTCAGGTTAATAACATTGTTTGGGTCAAAGTCTACCTTAGCGAGTCACGCGTACATTATACTTAACTAGGTTGGTTGAGTCGTGTTACGGTTCGGGAGTCGTTATTGCAACCTAGAGGATCGTTAGATGTCAGCCATTAACCAGGTAGGCAAGGATTGACGATTCGTAGAATCGTCGAACCTTAGTAAAAACACAAGTCTCGAGTCCCGGGGATTGGTGAATGAGTAAGAACGTGTTTGTTTCCATGGATTATGTGTTTATAATCTTTATGTGACTTGTTGGTATGTGTATACGTGTTTACATATGTTAAAACGGTGATTACACGCGATTGCATGACATTATAGGTGATTGCGCAGCTTAAGGGGCGATTGGGAGCCTTAGCAGGCGATTAGGCAGGCTAATCGCCTATAGTGACAGGCGATTAGGCCTAATCGCTAGCTAAGGAGGGCGATTAGCTTCCCTAATCGCCTGGTAGTGCTGCACAATCGCCTGACGTGTTTTAAACGACTAGAAACGCCTATAAATACCACCCTTGACCTCCAAAACACCCCTAGTGCAACCCTAGCCGTCCCATAACATATCCCAACTCACAAACACCCTCTGGAACACGTTTTTGCATCAAAACACACATTCTCAAGCCTTACACATCAATTTCTCATAAACCCAAGGTGTGTTCTTCATCCCCAAACCTTTGAATGATTATGTTTTGCTCCCTAAAGGTCCAGACCTGATTTATAAACCTCTGTGTCTTTGAAAACCTATTAAAATCGTTTCTAAACATGTCCAAACCATTATGCATGTTGTATGTGTTGAATATGATTAAAAGATAGGATTTTTATGATTTAAAAAGGGTTGTTATTGTGTTGTTAAGGTGTTTACAGCTTGCTTGTATTTGGATGATGATGTCTTAGGAGTTTAGATGGTTTTGGAAGTGTATTGTGGATATTTGGTATTTTGACCCATTTGAATGACTTTGAATGATTTTGAATGATATGAGGTGTTTTCCTAGTTGTGTGATGTTAGGGTTTGTTATAGAATGATGCTAGAGCAGTAGGGAATGATCGGACAATGTTGTTACATGGTGAAATCTGAGTATTTGCTATTTAGGGTAAAAGTTGTGCATGTTGATGTGATGTTTTCATGCTAAGTGTACTATTTTGGGAAAATGCTTGCATTCGGGACTGGTAGAACGATGATAAGCTAGGGGTTTTGCTTGAAATATGTTTGATATTGTTGTATGATTGATATTTGGTGTTTCCACACGTTCCGGATCTGATTTGGAGGGTTAAACGCGCGAAAAAACGGAACAGCCCTACAGGGGGCGATTGGGGACCCTAATCGCCTATGCTATAGGCGATTGGGAGCCCAATCTCCTGCTAAGGGAACCTAATCGCCTTCATGGCATGCGATTACGATCCTAATCACTAGTTAAGCCCTGAATTGCATACCTTATGACCCTAATCGCCTGTTAAGCACCAGAATAGGCCTAATCGCCTATGTTAAGGGGCGATTAGCCTCCACAATCGCCTGTTGACCTCCCTAATCGCTAGTTGACTTTTCCTAATCGCCTGTACTGCAGCTGTAAGTGTATTTTGGCATTCCGAGACCCGATTTGACACCTAGGAACATGCTAGGAACCCCGTATCATACCTAGTAACTTGGTAACACGTGCTCGGACTTATTTATGTGTTGTTTGAACTATGTGCTAGACTTGTTGAACTTTAATACATGTTAAGCATGATTGCATGATTTGTATGACTTAGAGTACAAGTATAACACGTGGAGTCTCGGGTCACCAATGGGATGTCGAGTCTTGTACATTTGGTCAGTTTAACAGTCAACGTGTTTTCAAACGAACCTGGTTATGGTGTGGACATCTAGGGACTAACTAACCTACGGGTTATTAGTCTAAGTACTTGTAACTGTCATATGTTAGGTCGCCGCTTTACGGGGCTAGCATAGCTTGCTGATTTTAATCATTAATCGAAGTAACGCAACCTAAGGTGAGTTCACGGCCCCACTTTAACTGGTTTTACTTTTGGGGGAGAAAACATGCGTTAAACTTGTGTTTGGTAACAACTGTCATACTATGGGTTACTTTGGGTTACTATACGATCTTTGGAAGTCCCGGGGGAAACCATGAATGTGCGGTGTAGCACAACGGGGAAATGTGGATAGATCTATTGGGCGTGACCTGCCCCACTCGTCGGCTTGGATCCGGGCGGGTGCATATTGTCTCAAACAGGAACGGTACATTATTCGGGCAATGCTTCTGGGTTTGCGAGTTAGTAATGGTTTTCCAATCGTAGTAGTGGCAAAACATACGCCTAGCTAGCGTACTTTGGTTTACATATTTGCATAGTATGGACAGGGTGAACTTGGTACTTTTATTACAAACCTGTGAACTCACCGGCATTCTGTGCTGACGTACTTTTGGCATGTTTTTCTCAGGTCGCTAAGGTAGCATTCCAGGACTAGGGCGCACGCGTCTGCACGGCGTCTAGTTTAGGATTCATGTTTTCGTATGTTGAACGATTTGGATTACTTTTGGATTTTGGTTTGTAAACAAAGCTTCCGCTATTGTTTAATGGTTTTAAACTTATGTTTTTAAATATGCATGCGTTCATATAGTGTTGTTTATTGTGACCGTTGACTTGGATCCTGGTTTGTTACGCGCCTCGCGGTGAAACCCCGCAGGTGGAATTTGAGGGTGTGACAATTCCAAAAATCAAAAACATGATGGCTAGATGTTAATTTTTAATCCTTCTCACACTTCTCAGACAAACCAATTTTCCAACAGGATCCTCTACATATATATATATATATATATATACTATATTATAAAGCATTTTGAAATGACTTTTTAAAAGTTAAGAGGTACAAGTTTAATTGCTTATGATACAACACACAATGCATAAAATAACTACTTTTTGGGGGGCAAAGGTGTCTTTACAATACCATATTTAATCAAAGGTAAGTCAAGAGTTAAGAGAGTTTATGAGAGATCATGACATTCAATTTTATAATTACTTTGAGCACATTAAATAGAAAACCTATAAAAACAATTCATAATGCTATGTTTTGTTATAATCTTTTATATAAAATTAGGTAATTAGAAAGTTAAAGTTTTATAAACCTGATAATACTTTATAGAAATCGAGAAGTCAGTAATGAAAGTTGTGTTTTAATCATTAGGCAACGGTTTGAATCATGAAATTATTACGTTATACTCATACATAGTTTTGTATTTAAAGTGTTGTGGTCCCCGATACAACGTGCGCGCACCCCCACTAATATATATATATATATATATATATATATATATATATTCTATAAACATGTAGCATGTGAAGATGGAACACATGTATCGTATATCAATACAATTTAGATACAAAGGATTAAATAATTATTAACCAAACATGGAGAATAATTAAGTATTATTTGTCCTTCATTGTGATAATAATAGCTCCTTTCTTTTGACTTATGAAAATTAATATAATGCAAGCATATATGGCTTTAAAAAGGGTGATCATTCACATTACAATCACTCTATCACACACACAGATTGAAGCAAAATAATGGCGGTCTTAACACTAACACTGAAGATTTTATTCAGCTTAATGATTTGTGTGATGGCAGCTACAATTATTTATGCATTTACCATTGATCACTTCGCTTCTTGTTACGACCTAAATGCCAGGTAAAGCTTGGATTCTTTTATATTAATATATATCCTAGTTTGTTTCTTTAGATTATATTGTATTATACTATATCATATTTTCAATGAACATTTATTATTAGTGTTAAATAGTATTCTTTCTTTAAATCTGTCCTAATATTAAAGTAAAAGTAAGTAAAAATAGGGTCATATTATTCCTGAAGCCTTATTTTG
Source organism: Ambrosia artemisiifolia (assembly GCA_032199755.1). Classification (NCBI taxonomy): domain Eukaryota; kingdom Viridiplantae; phylum Streptophyta; class Magnoliopsida; order Asterales; family Asteraceae; genus Ambrosia; species Ambrosia artemisiifolia. The sequence continues at coordinate 1,905,616 of CM063526.1, read as the reverse complement.
ACGACCTCAATATGATCTATATTGGTTGATACAGGTCATATTGGGGTAATCAATTCCCAAGGCCAGACAACAACCGACAAGAAACTATTGTTACTGAGCCTATATGCCTCGTATTAGTCAATACTGAACGTATTGGTCCCTTCGTATAAGCCTCGTATAGGTATATTCTTAGCAAATGTTTTTTATTTTAACAAAGTTTATTACAAGTAATTCAATTTTTAAATAAAAAGATTTTGTTACATAAACTAAGTGTTATCAGCCATTGTTAAAATAATTATCATGTACTATAGTTGTATTGTAGGTCCCTATATATCCATGTAGGTGTAGTATAGGCATAGTATATAAGTACCATATAGTATAAGTATAATATACTATTATAGATGTAACATAGGTCTTATATAGACCTATAGGTCTGGTATAATATTGTATTGTATTGTATTGTATCGCATCGTATCGTATTTTATTGTATTGTACAACACAACATAGGTGTAGGATCAACACAAGATCTGATGATACCATGCATGTATGATCGAGTCAAAAGGCGGAATCAATTGACCGATTGTTGTTAGAGATGAGATGTGATTGAAGAAAAGTTAGGATATGAAAAACACACACAAACACACTCAAAATTGGGCAGCACTTCGTTTAGGATCAAAAGCAAAAGTTACAAATGACAAACCAAAGGGTCCTGTTTATAGAGATAGTCCCTCACGCCTGGACCCTTCCAGGAACAAGGACTCATACGCCTGACCTTTCCAGGCGTATGGACTCCATATGCCTGGTAAGGCTTGTACATTTACCAAAATATACCTAGGACCCTGTTTTCACCCCATTAAAGCCCAAAACACTATACAATCATGCGTATGACTAATATCGACTTTTCACTAGCTGAGGACATACAAAAAGTGCATTAATATTCTCCCCGTCGGATCTAGCTAATGATTTGCAGACTTAACCAGTCAGTAAGCTGGGGATGTCTAGAAGACATTCACAGACTCCCCCTAAGGTCTAGCTAATGATCTCAAGTCTTAAAGTCTTCATATCTGACAATATTTAACTTGGGAAAATACACTGCAGTGCACTAACAATCTCCCCCTGAAGACTTGAATACTTGCTAATTTGAAATTTGGTCGTGGCTTCATCAGATCTCGTCTTGGTCTTCGATCAACTTTGAAGACTTGGGAGGAATCAATAAATCTCCACTTTTTTTATTGACGATTCTGTGACGAAGAAGAAGATCAACAACATCTGCACTTTCATTTCTCGATTCATATCTTCTTCAGCTTCAGTTGTGGGAACTCTACCACATTCTGGTGTCTTTGAAGATGGAATACTCGGGTTCTTGTTGTTCAGGATAATGTTGTTGTTTAGGTTGTGGTATTGTTTAGCTTCAAGCTTTGTCATTTGAATCATGATGAGCACACTAGTTGTGTTTGATCCTGCAGAAAAAAATTAATAAAATCTGCACACAAACTACAACTTGTGATAAATACAACACATAACCCGGACTTCAATCAAATTCTTGAAGTTGATCATTTGATAATCTTTCAAGATTTGTCCATTTTGACCACCATTTTGAGAAACAAATCTTTCTCCCCTGAACATTTGAATCTTTTTGAAATTGCACCCTAAACTTTCAAACTTGTCAAGCTAAACCCTCTAATTTATGAAAGTTGCATTTTGACCCATGAATTTTTACAAACTTTATTTTGTTGTGTTTCAGCTTTGGATCTGAGATTCTAATTGAAGAATGTATTATTCCAACATCGGTTAATCAAAAATAAATTGAAAACTAAAATCTTTTTGTTATTTTTTTGTCAAAACTAAAAACTTTAAAACAACAAACTAATATTCAATGACGATATTTTTGCGACCTTGCTGATTAAAGAATCATATCTGTACATGAACATGCCATGATAACTATTGTTTAGTTAGACATAACTTGGATAATCAGTAGATAAACAATTATTAATATGGGATCCTCTTAAACCTAGAAAATCAAGAGTACTCGTCGGCACTTTAGATACCATTGGTTAGATTCGGGCTTTCGGTCAATGGTCCCCATGCACACGACACATTCCCGTATCAGGCATTGCGCAAAGCTTCGTAGTAACGGGTGATTAAGCCATGATCATCCATTTACAATACACGAGGTTAATTAAATCTCAGTCAGGGTGGGGGCATATACCGGAAACCTTTTTTTTAGTGTGATACTTTCCTTAGAGGGCGTATAATTTCGACTCACTATCCCAGTGCACAGTTGCAACAAGTTCCGTATTTATAATTTATAGCATGTGCGGCTGATTTACAAATTGAGCTTAGAAGGCGTGTCCAATCCAGGTCGCTATCCCAGGGAACAAGCACCATAAACGTCAGCATTAGCTATGGTATACTCCACACGTACTTTGGGTTTCTGGGATTAGCTTATGATGGATCTTTTAGCACATATTAAGAACACCTGATTGATTCAATCGAATTTACGTTAAATCCAAAATTCGATCAGTTATTCTCGGATGAATCACAGGCTCAAAGACCCAAAAACCACAGATTTTAGTAACCCGTCAATCGAGATTTTGATACTAAGACCATATGCCAATGAGGCGGAAAACCACATGACTTTAAGTTGTTAATGTTTATATCACCGTGCCAACATTGAAATGATTTTCAGGCCTACCAGTATATCACTTGTAAGATTGATTATTATTTTGCAATTTAGGTTTACGAAATCCGACATTCCACTGATTTACTATCATTTTCCCTTTTCTCACACCAAAAACTCATTTTTTTTAGTATTTTTATATTTTTGAGTTTTTCTGGAATTTACTCCCCCTAAATTCAAAAAGTTTAAAGAAATTGAAATCATTTTAAATTTTCTGATAGAAAAACTTAAAACAAAAACTGATTTCCAATGTGGTTTATTCAGATTTTCCCAAAATGACTTTTACCTTTCAAAGAAAGTCAAATTTGGATTTGTCAAATGATTTTGTAAAATTTTTGGCAATTTGGTAGTCAGTGTGGACTTTAGTAATTACTGGATCCATGGTGATTGCTATGAAAGTTACTTTATCAACAAAAACAAAGGAGGTGATAAGAAAATGCAAACCGTAGTCACCCATGTGTGTTGACGTATCCGAAGAACCTGGAAAAAACAGCTTGGTGTAGCTACCTGATTCGGCTTCGCAGTTTGAAATGATGACACAAATGAGGACCTCCCATAAACTGACAACCACCCATTGTAGATTCAGCTTCGATTTTGTAACCAACATTGACAGAATCACTTAGGCCAATGAGATCCATGTAAGACCCTCCCCTCCAAACTTGTATCTATAATAGAATAAGAGGGAGAACGATGAATTTTTAATTTAACACTTAATTACAATTCACAAACTTTCAACCATTTCCAAAATATGTTAAAAGTGAATGAAGAATGTTTATATCAAGCATCAAATCCAAAGTTTTGAGTTTAAACATAACAGAAGGCATTTTTAGAGTTAACAAGCTAATACGTTTGTCCTAAGGTTCTTGACAAAACGATTTAAACAAAATTTGTTGTGTTCGGTTCGGTTCGAATGCTTGATCCTCCATCCGGGTGTCCATCATACCTTCAACCTATCATGTAAACAACACACGAGATTAGTTAGCATGGAAACAAGAATCAAATACGACAAAAAGCCAACCCAAGGCTGGTCGCCCAGTGAACGCCCGTTCACCTGGTTCGAACTGCCGTTCTAGCCTTCTGCCCAGCACGTTGCTGTTTTGTGGCCTATGAACGGTCGTTCAGAATTAGTGAATGGTAGTTTAAGCCTTCTGTTCATATTTTTGTCGCATGTTAAACCCAACAAGCGCATCACGATCAAAATGCATGATTATAAGACACAATTGGTGGATTATCAAGCCGACTACAAAGCTTTCAAATCCATCTTAACCTTCGGTTCAGTTTGGAGATTTCCAATCCAATTTGACCCATTATACCCGTGGTTGACTATTTACATATGAATGGATTGTGCAATAAACTTAACTATTGTCCAATCTACTCTAGGGTCCTGTTCAAGCATTTAACACACACTTTCGGGTTGCTTTGGACCCTTGGGCTATATGGTTCATGCCGGATATCGGACCTCCCAAAGTTTAAGTCTGAAATCCGCGTTTTACACCCTTTCATAGACAAGGGCTGCATTGTATTAATCAATCATGACTGAGTCAAGTTGATCCTAGTGTTTACGTACCTTGGCCTTTACAACCCGCTCGGGATTGCTCATACCTCGGCTTTGTTAGAATACAGGGGAGGCCTCGGGCTCTACAATCTGCTCGGGATTGCTTATACCTTGGTCTTATTCCCCTATTTGCATTATTTGAGCACCAACTCCCATTTTGACCCATTTGAGTCTTCAATCGTAATTATTGCATCATGATCGCTTAAATTTACAAGTTTCCACATGGTTTGCGACCATAATAAGGTTTCTAGACACACCTCCGCCTCTATAGCCCCTAGGAATACTTATGCTTTGGTTGTACATGTCCAATCTTGTTTATTTCTATAATTCCCATGTATTAAAGTCTTCTCATCATAAGAACGCTATAACATAACAAGTATAATGATTCTATACGAAAAGGACAAAGAACCAATATGTACCTTATAGCTTTCCCTTTTGGTAAGTGTCGGCTTCACCTTTAACTTCCATGGTTCCGCTTGAGTCGCCTAAACAAGCACCCAAGTGATTATTAATACACTCATGTTTGCCCAACATAAGATAACATATCCATTTTAACATGAATTTCCATGATTTGTGATATTTTCACCATTAATTAAAGCTACCAAGTTAAAACCCAGGTTCATTTAGACATTTCATCAAACAGTTGGTAGGCATAGTTTGAAATTTGACTTGATATGCCAAGGAACTTGCTAACCTAGCAAATTTCAAATTACCATAGCTCCTACCATGGTGTTACCCATGATTTGGAAGCCAAGGCTTAAATTGCCATAGCTCCATCATGATTTAGTCTCTTAATAATTTTGACTTGTTGTTTATTTAATCATGGATTAGTTTAGTTTTACAGCTTCTAGGGCTTTACTAATCTAATTTAACCCCTTATATTCAGTTTCACACCTTATGACTCAACATCATAAAAACCCATTTACAAGAATCATCATCAAATTATGAATCGTTACATACCTTATGTTCAGATTATTGTAGGGATTTGTTTTCTAATAACATACAGTGATTTGGCTTGAAATTTCCCCTTGAACTGGAAGATTTTTGCCAGATTTTTTTTCAAGGTAGAGAGTGTGTGTGTTTTGGTCGATCATCAAATCACCAACACCACCATATTCTTTTTTGTTTTTAATATTCAGTTTATTAGACTTTGTTCTTTTGACAACTTAGGTCTTGGGGTTTTGTCCATCTAAATAAGGGCACCATCATCTTACTTAGTTTTGATTTGGTGATTAATGTCAAAACCACTTTAACCCCAATTCTTAACGAATCATTTGTTTTATTATTTAAATTTAGATTTTCGGGTGTTACAATCCAACTTATCGTCATTAGGGTACCATAAGCCTTCGGTCGATAACCTTTTAGATAATGAAAGAACTGTTCTATAGAAACCACCCAGTCCACTCTTATTCATTACTGACACCCATTGTTGAGCCGAAACACTAGGTCATGGATTTAAATTCCATCAGACATTTTCTCTGCTTTCTTCTTCTTTTCTGATAACAAATACCTCCTTTGATTGGCTAAGGTTACATATCCTCCAAAGATATTCTTTTCAATTTATCGGAGCGATATGACACCTATTTTGTGCTGGAATGCCCCACTGTCAACAATCAAATGACTATTGATAGTTCCTCCTAGAACAACTTGCATAATCATTCAAAGATTTGTTCTGGAGGGGGACCCAGCTCTTGATAGTCTTTGGTCGACTTAGGTCATCAATCATAGGTAGATCCATCCACCTACATTGTGGAGTTGGAGTAGGAAACCCTCAGAAGAATTTACTAATTTAGGTCTCCAAACCAGCTTAATTTTATCTTTGAAAACTTTTGGTTTTGCAGGCTTGGGTTTGGCCTTAGGTTGTGCTTTTGGACTAGACATAGCGTTTGTCTTAGGCTTTGAGACCTTAGGTTTTACAATCTTCCTAGTTTTTGGCTTTTAAGTTTCAACAAAAATTCTTTGTTTTCTTTTAAAGGGGTTCGGTCTCTCATTTGGATAATAATTATCATAAAAATTTCGTTTTGGAGTGCCAAACTGATTTTTATTGTTGTTTCTTGGGGGTTCATAAGTGCTAGCCTTCATCTCTCTCATATAAGGACAATGAGATCTAATGTGTCCTACCTCGTTGCTTTCAAAGCATGTCCTCCACTCTTGATAGTATTGAGGATCATACTGTGAATATCCCAAGCTATATTGATATGATTATCTTACCAATAAAGCTCATAAAAATATTGTATGTTAGAGCATTCATAGTAAATCCTCCATCTCCATCTCTATAATTACACTAAAAATCATTACATTTCTCTCTCCTTCTCTATTTAATAATATTTATTATATATTTTTATCATTACCTTTTCTCTCTCCTCTACTCACAATCACTTTTAAAAATATTAAAAAAACTATAGAGGGTGAACAGTATCTCCTTCAAATTTACTGATGAACAGTGTCTCATCTACATATTTTCTCTCTCCTCTACTCACAACCACTTATACCCACTCTATATAATATAAAGGCCTCCCTCACACTATTATAGAGCTTCTATTGTGAATGTTCTTAATATTGGTTTGCTACTTTAAAGTATTTAGTTTTGAAAAATCCAAAATCCAAAATACAAAAAGATTTTATTCTATTTTTATTTTTGGTTAACCGATGTTGGAATACTAAATTCTTCAATTGGAATCTTAGATCCAAAGCCGAAACACAATAAAATAAAGTCTTTCAAAGGAAGAAAAAGTAAAAAGTAAGAAAATTGTATACCTTGGTAAACAATAGGCAAGTCCAAAAAGTTTATCCAAGTATTTAGAAGAAGAAGGAAAAGGTAGAAAGTAAGAAAAATGTAAGAAGAATGTATTAGAAATGAAGATAAAATTACCAAAAGTTAGATTTTTGAGAGGATTTGAGGAGTTGAAGAATCGTTGAGAGAATTCGGAGATTTGAAAGTGATTTAAGAGTGGTGTAAGAGATTAGAGGTGGTGGAGGTTGGTATTTATAAGTAGGATGAGGATTGGGGGTAACAAAGAAGGTGGTTGAGAGTTAGAAGTGGGTGAAAAATAGTTAATGAAGGTGGTTATAAAAAAATTAATAAATAAAACCTTTATAAATTATAAATGTTGATTTTAATAAAAAGGTATATATGCATGTATTTTATATATAGGTACGTATACGTGAAAAAAAATGTATAAAACGAAAGTATATAAAAAAAATTTTTATAACTAAATCTTAATTACAACAAGTGGAAAAATGTGGATGTTACACCCCCACCGTGAGATGCAGGTGCAACTAAACCTCGAGCCCCAAAAACCTAAACCCCAACCTCATCCACCCAAATACCTAACCCCCTCTTACCAAACCTAAAAACTAAATCCTACCTTCACCCCCTAAACACCTAGATCCACCTATCCCCACACCACTAAACCTAAACCTTAAAGCTAAACCCATCCAAAATACCTAACTATAATAGTGAAATACACATGTGCATATATATATATATATATATATATATATATATTTGCCTTATTTTATAATTTTTATATAAAGTTGTTTTTATATAAAATGTGATCTAATAGTGAAATGCACAAACGTCTACGGTATATGTCTATATATATATATATATATATATATAGTGGAAAGTTCAAATGAGAAGAAATTTTCTTGTAAGAAGAAAAAGAAGAAAAATATAAACCAATAGAAATCTTTCATTTAATAATTGTATTTAATCTTAAATAAATTTCTATGTTTTTGTAACACCCATAAACTAGTTAAATAAATGAAATCATAATTGTTTTTCAAGTATATATATTTAAAGCAAAGATAATTTATAGTAAAGGAAAAATTTCCGTATGTGTAGGATAAATGTAGGATGAATTTCTACATGCGTACGATAAGCCTAATGATAATTTCGATATGTGTAGGATAAAGTATGATAATTTTGATGTTTGTAGGATAGATTTTGATATGTGTAGGACAAGTTTTGATGTGTGTAAGATAAAACATTTAAAAGTAATTAATTGAATAATTAATGTGAAATGAGTTAAAGTATTTAATGATATTTTTTCTTTTTCTTCTCAAACTAAAATTCTTCTCAAATATATAGTGGAGAGTTCAAATGAGAATAAATTTTTTTGTAAGAAGAAAAATAAGAAATTTCAACCAATAGAAATCTTCTATTTAATAGTTGTATTTAATGTTAAATAAATTTAAAAGTTTTTTGTAACTCCCATAAACTAGTTTAATAAATGAAGTTATAATTCTTTTTCAAATATATATCTTTAAAGCAAAGATAATTTATATTGAAAGACAAATTTCGGTATATGTAGGATGAATTTCTACATGTGTAGGATAAACCTAATGATAATTTCGATATATGTAGGAGACAAAATTGCTCGAATGGTCCCTGTGGTTTGCACTTTTTTCACCTATAGTCCCCAAGTTTTCAAAATTACAGCCATAGTCCCGAAATAGTGAATTTTTTTAACTCGGATAGTCCCTGGAGCTAACTGAGGTTAAATAATCCAGTTAAGTGGGTGTGTAATTACAAAACTACCCTTTCTATAAAACAAATAAAATAAAACACTGATGGGCCCCACGTTTTATAATTAAATATATAAAAAAAGCCCTTAATCCCTACACCACCACCACCACCAACTTCATGAATCAACCGGACCTGGACCACAAACGACCAGATCGGCCCTCACCTAACTGAACCCTGACTAAAACAACCACCACAGCCTCCCAATCGTCACTCAACAGCCACGATCCACCACCGAGAACCACATCAAAACCCATCGGACCACCCAAACAGTCGTGACCCACAAAGATCCACTCGACACTCACAAACCCGTCACCTCAACCAAAACCACCATCATCGTCACCTGAACAGTCGTCATCACAACCAACCTAAAACCCACCGAATATTACCTATGTGTTGTTGCTTCTTCTCGTTTTCGGGCCTAACCCGCCGCCATAACCACCACCCGGACCTCTACTAGTCGATTTACCACCCAAACCACCGAAAACTCAGCTCCAATCTCTCGATCTCCACCTTAGTCAGCCCTCACAAGCTGTTTAGGGGTCAAACACCACTACGCCGCCACCCCAAGGCATGGTGGTGGTCGACCAACTCTGAAAATGAAGGAGGAAGGTGACCAAGTTATAAGGGAGTAGAGAGAGTTGTCTAATGTTTTAGAGAGAGAGAGTAGAGAGAGAAGAGGGTTAGCGGCTGGTGAAATGGAGGAGGGAGGAGGGTTAAGGTGTTTAAATAGTTAGGGTTTAGGGTAGGTGTGTTGTAGAAGATGTGGTGGTGGAGGGTGGTGGTGTTTGTGGAGGTGATGAGGTGAAGAAGATGAAGTGGGGAAGATGAAGTGTGGGACCCATATTAATTAGTATATATTTTTTTATTAATGTAAGGGTAGTTTTGTAATTTCACACCCACTTAACTGAATTATTTAACCTTAGTTAGTTCCAGGGACTATCCAAGTTAAAAAAGATCACTGTTTCGGGACTATGGCTGTAATTTTGAAAACTTGGGGGACTATAGGTGAAAAAAGTGCAAACCACAGGGACCATTCGAGCAATTTTCTCTGTGTAGGATAAAAGTATAATAATGTCGATGTGTGTAGTATGAAGTTTGATATGTGTAGGACAAGTTTTGATGTGTGTAACTTACAATATTTAAAGCTAATTAATTGGATAATTAATGTGAAATGAGTTTAAGTATTTAATGTTATTTCTTCTTTTTCTTCTCAAATTAAAATTCTTCTCAAATGATATATATATATATATATTGATTCGGTTCTAATGAAAACTAGGTTGAGTTGTGAGAACTCCGAGTTAAAATGCGAATTTAAAATTTTTTTTACATACTGATGTAAAAATGACTAACAAAAAATGAAAAAAAAACGTCGTCCTAACATTGGTGTAACAAAAGTGAAGTAAATGTTTATTTCGACGTAATATTTTATTATGATTTAATCACAACCACACATTCATTTTACGATTAATTAAATGTGTGGCTAATAAGTTAGTTTTTGTGCTTCTCACAATTCAAACTACTTCTTATTTTAACCCATTATATAATATAACATTTTGGGTAGTATGTTATCTACAGTAGTTTGATTCTATTGGGCCATCTAGAAGGCTTCTACTGGGCCATGCTATTTTCTTCTTTCCTTTTTTACTCACTTGCTATGGCTTACACCTTCATATGCATCAAGTACAACTCTCTATTGCATACTTTGTAACTACCAAGGGAATAGAATCAGCTCTTGTGAACACTAAACTTTAGGACTGATTTAGTACCGTATTTACAGTAGTACCATTATAATACAAAACAAATAAATAAATGGGCCGTTAAGTTCTATATATTTATCTTTTTTGGGCGGTTCATATTTTTTTGGGCGTTTTTTATTGCTTTGGCGAACGATTAACCATTAGTTGTCTCTCTAATTTATGCATCGTAAACAACCAACTAAAAATTGTCTTATTTTTTGACGTATTATTTTTTTCGATGAGCCGCTCAAATATAATACGTTATTTTTAGACGCCATAAGTTCGAGTTACGTCCCGCAACGCGGGACGGGTTAAAACTAGTTCTATATATATTTACATACTAACATTTAATTAAAAAAAATTGGTCACTTTAATAATTAAGTGTGATATCAAATTTGTTGCAGGTGGACACAAGTGGGAATGCTAGATGCTTGCATTAATATTTCTTTTATTGGGGTATGCAAATTCATATAAAATAAAATATTTTCCATTCTTTTAAAGAATTGCTTAAGGTTCTTCGATTAGACTATTATTGGGTGTGGAGGGGTGGCATTTTTATGATGGGTCTCTACGTAGGCGTCACGTGGGAGTGGGGGGAGAGGCATCTTCATGATGAGCCTCTAAGGGGGTGGTGTGCACTATGATGACGGACTTCCTCATTGGTCAGAATTATTAAAAATAATAAAAATCCTATTAAAAATAATAAAAATAGCCCCGACATGAAAGGCCTGGCGTTGCCGGTGATGCCGTGCCGGCCCGGGGCGACATCGGCTTGATTTCCCTTGCCGGGCCTCATGCCGGTTCCATAACCATTAGTCTTACAATCAACCAACTCTAAATTAGACGTTAGATGGATCCCACTTTACAATTCATTTCTAGTTTTGATAATCAAGTTTCAAGTTATATTTTAGTAGGTCTTATTTGTCATTTTAGTCCGTGAATGTATATCTTAACAAGAACTGAATTTGACCTTTAGTTGTTCTTTTTATTTATTTAGTTATTGTTTTCATAAAAAAGATCATTTATTAATAACTTGTAAATTATTTTTTTTTTTCGTTGCCACAAAATCATTTTTTGTGCAATATTTACACATCGCATATGTCACACTTGGTGTTTGGTTAAATGGTAATAAATCATAATGCTTAATCTCTTGTTGGTTGATACATGATATGTTTAATTTTATATTTTTTAGGCTTGGTTTTTCTACAAAGAATCAAGATGGATCTTGCGAGTGGTTTTTATAATTATTTTATATTGGACCGGAAGGTAATCTTACTTCTTCTATATTAATATTAGCACGTAATATGGTTTTATTTAATCAGTTTTTTTTAATATTCAGTTAAGAACAGCAATTGGATTTAGGTTAATGCATGACTAAAAGTGTTTAATACAATTACTGAGGTTATATCTATAACATGAAGATATGATACTATTCTTATTCGTTTTTGTTTTGGGTTTGTTTGTCTTTGGCAACACAACTGATCGATCAATTTCATTGGATTCATTTGAACCATATAAAGGATAGATTTTAACAGAATCGGTTATTTGCGGATACATCGTGTTAAGTCAATTTTTTTTTTACTTTTACAGTTTTATTATCTGTGGATACATCGTTTTACAGCTCCTTAAGTTGTCACCCGAAGAATCTGCGAAAGATGTTATTTGTTTTGTGCTTGTGGGACGTCAAAAAAGGTTAGAACAATGGTCTTATATATGTGGCGCAGTGGTGCTTTTCTTTTTTCTTATCTTTTTTTTTAAGTTATAGTTTTATGTGAAAATATGGCTTCATAACTTTTATACGGTTAGCGGTCTTGATCTCTTTAATATACAAAATTTTGATTGTCACAAAATGCAAAATGTGTTGATTATATTAATAAGAACATGAATAAACATAAGATGAAACAGGTAGATTTAATTATGTGTACCTAATACACCATATTGTTCATGAACCGTAGTAATGGAAGACACCATATAGGGACCTAAGTTACACAGTTTCTTCTTTGAACAATAAGTTTATCAAAGTAAATATGCAGCGGAATAATAACTATTGTTCTAAATTAACAGTTCACTTTTATGATTAGTAAATGCTCCCCATCAAATGATAAACTAAAGTGCAATAAGTGTATATGAGAATCAAAACAGTAAATGATAAAACAGTTGTGAATATTCAAATGATTCTCATATATTAGACAATGGATTTTTGACTTAATGTCTATATATTTGTGTGTAATAAATAGAAGGTATGAACCCTTCTATTTATAGACTACAAAACGTACATACGAAGTATAGGCTTAATAGTATAATACTACAACAGGCTGTAACATTGATACTTGCACAAAATATCTATTAAATACAAATATAATATGAAACTGTTGAAGTTTAGGGCGGTGGGAAGCTTCTACTAGAACTGCGGATGAGCAATTCTTCATGAGTTATTCTTCAGTAGTTGTTCTTCAAATGTTTGTTTGGTTCATCTTCAGAACTTCACTCTTCAGCACTTTGTCTCAGCTTATGTCTTCATCAGTACTTGTCTTTTCTTCTTCAGCACTTTCTATACTTAACCAAAATTTGCAGAGAGGATATTAGACTAAGATTGAAATGCTTATCAATCAATCCTCTTTGACCCAACAATCCCCCTGTGGATTGATGAAGCCAAAACCTTATCTAATCTTTATCTAAATCCTCTTTGTTTTCTGCTATCAAGGATCCTCCATATTTCTTTGACCATAGACATTTTGAGTTCCCTGACTTGTTGACTTGTGAGGAATGGTCCCTGCTGTGGTTTTAGGTACTGAACAGCAAGTAGATCTTCAGTTGAAAGGTTCTTCAGCTCACTCTTGTGTTTCAACACTTTGAATGACATATCTTCTCTCTCCTGGTAGATAGCATTTGACTTGTGGGTGAAGAACCATTTCACAATCTTGGATTTAGACTTGTCAAAATCCATTTTGTAATGTATGATTTGTTGGCTTGTATATAGGCCTGATTTTGGTTGATCTTATACTTCAGATATAATCAGGTTGGATCTTCTTATGTGTTCATCTTGTACAACACCAGGGGCATCACTTGGAATGGGAATGTGATGTTCAGTGATCACCTTAGTTTGTTTTTGATCTGTGATAGTTTGTTTTAGTTGGTAGGCAAAGGTAGCTGGTTCCATATCTTGTATAATCAGAGGTTTCTCTTCCCATGTAAAGTCTTCTTCAACAATAGTGTTGCCTTCTAAAAGGACCATTGTTGCTACAACAAATATTGGTACGGAGAAGGGTCTGAACGTTCCAAGTTCGTCAAGCTTCTGACCTTGTCTGCTGCTTAAAGGGTTGAACCTGCAACATGAAAGAATTCATTAGAAGGGGTTCGGTTTGCCAAACACAGGTCATGGAGTCCCTATACGTTGTAAACGTAGATGGAAGATTCAAGAATTTTTGTGTTTTAGTTGTTGTTATTCTGATTTGGGATAGACCCAAAGTCAAAATGTTGATGTTATTATTTAAGTTTGTGATAAGTGAAGTAGAGAGTGGATCATACGTAAAGCATGATCATAGAGAGGAAATAGATGAGTGTGTAAGGGATAATCAGAGAAGTGATTGGTCCCAGATTTATAGAAGAGGAATCTTCTATAAGAAAACTCTTGATCCATGTTACAACCAAGGACTTTCCACTTTAGCCTATGAAGGCTTAAGACCTACGGATAATAGGGTGTGTCTCCCCCAAATGGTGGCTGTGGCCAGCTGTGAGAACCATTGCGATTGTGAAACCAGCATGGTTATGTGCATCTAATAATGTATGGCAGCAGCTTGTGTGCTCGGAGGCTTCAAGGCTTCGTCCTGCTGCTGCTGCTGAAAGTATTATTAGAGAGACTCTAGAGAGAGTGTTTAGAGAGAGAGAGAAAGAGAAAAAGAGGTCTGATATTGAAGACCAATCTGATTTGTTGTGAGGGTTTTCCCCTCTATTTATAGAGTGGGTCGGTTAAAACCCTAGTGGGCTTTGTTTATTGGGCTTGGGCTTGATCCAATATTATATTTAATGATTATGGTTTCTTGGGCTATTGGGCTAAGCCCAATGAGCACCCTACATCATCAGCCCCCTAGTCTAGTTTAATGTATATATGCATGTACATTATACTAGACTCAAAGTATTCATTGTCTTTGAAGTTTCTTTCAACTTTTGCTGTTTTGGTGAGTGTTCATTTGGAAATACTATAGTCTAACTAGGACAAATATGGACAAGTGAACCTTAGCATGCTGAGTTTTGCAATGTGTTAGTGTTAAACCGATAAGATTTGAAGCTTGTTAGGGTTTGAGCTGATGAGCTTGAAAGCTTTTTGAGATTTAAGCTGATAAGCTTTGCAGTTTGTTAAGCCCTTATTTTGGTGGAAGCTATGGAGCTGGATAATTCTCCATTTGCTTCTTTCCTTGTTAGGTATTAGCTTTGGCATATCGGGTATTGACCCATATGTTTTTGCCTTTTGAGCTTAATTTTCTAAGCTCTTTGTTGTATTGGCGAAGTCATTTCGAGTCGTGTGATTAAGACCATCTATATTCGACATTTATGCTCTTTGTGGAGATATTTCAATCGTTTTTTAAAATATCTTATCTTGGGCATAAGTCTTGAGAAGTTGGTTCATTTTCCAAATGACTATGGTGGCCTAAATGCTTGTAAGCATTCGAGAAAGTAGCAAAGTATCACCAAATGAGTGTAGCTAGTTGCATTTACGAAGGCTTTTAGCAAGTCAATTTTTTAAACAAGCTTTGTGAAGTTGATCCAACATATGGTGGATTTATATTGACCAAATGGTCAACAGTAGGAAGGTAGCAAGTGAGCTTCATGTGGTAGAAGGAAGGTTGATTGTGCACGAAGGAAGGCTTGAAGCATATTGCCTTTAAGGTTGACTTGTTATGACCTGACTTGATAAAAAGCTTGTATGTGTTCTAAGCTTTGAAGACTTCAGCGTTGTTAAGCAAAGTATTGTTTTTGTTGTTGGAAGCTAAAAGCTATGATCGATATTCTTATTACAGAAGGTTCGAACATTCATGCATAAATGGGAAACGTTGTGCCAAGGAACTTACCATTTATAAGAGGTGGCTTATTGAACTTTAGGTTTAGCAAGTCACTATGTACCTTTTTAAATTGCTAAGTTTAATAGCCTTCTTGATGAGGTTCTCGGTAAGCTATATCGACACACGTGTCTCACATTGGTTTATTCGCATGACCGTTATGACCTATGAAGCATTGTTTTAGTGGTTAGACTTTTGTTGAATAAAGTTTGAGGATTTCATCCTTAAACAAAGTGGCTTGGCTTGATAGCTGAAAAGCTTATGGATTTCATCCTTTAAACTTATGGATGAAATCCATGGCTAGCCAAATTCTTTGTGCCATAGAAGTGTTGTGATAATTTTTTTCTTATGATATAAGCGATGGAATCAAATGGACAGAAGCAAACAAGGTTAAATAGCGAGTTTCTTGTTCATGAAGGTTTGCGTTTGATTCGTGTTCGCGTGCTTCATTAATAAGAAATTATGTGTATGACACATGCTAGCAAGGTTATTCGATGCGAAGCTTGAACATATGATTTATGCTTGTAAGCTTCCTTCATTCGAATATTGATATATAGTTCATGTTGATGTGCTTCCCTCGTTCAAAGCTTGATATATAGAGCATGACTATAAGCTTCTTTTGTAGGAAGTTAAGCTTCTTTGATGATATAGCTAAGAGTCTAAATCTGTTGATTTGTTTCTTTTTGCATTAATTGCACAATATTTCTTTATGATGATGGAGGATGTTCGACATGAGATCGTTTAGCACCATTTTGGTAAAATATGGTTAGTTGTGTTTTGCGGGAAACCTTGTAGGGTTCTATTTGGTGTTAGCCTTGTATGGCTAGAACATTAACATGTGGTATTATGAACCTTCCAAGCTATTTAAGCTTGACATTTTATGAATGATGGCCGACTATGGCCTTTTGTGCTAACTTTTGTGTATTTTTTTGTGTTTGGCTTTGAGAATTGTTTCACCTTTTCCTTGTGATGTTTGCTGTTTATTATTGTGATTGGATTGTGCCTTTTTGTCTGTTTGTGTTTGTGTATTTTGGTGATTGCCTTTGTATTTGGTTATGCATTTTTTTGCCAATTGCACCTTGAAAGGTTTAGTGCTGCAGTCAACTAGCCTTAAGGTTTTTCTTGACAAAAAGATACATTGCATATCCTATCTATGACACTATTTTGTGTACTCTTATTTTGTAAGCTATTGATGAAGCTTAAGGAACAGTTGTTGTAGGCTGTTCAAACCCGTCTATGAGACCTGTTAAAAATTTGTTTGAGTCTCATGGAGTTGTATTGATTTAGGAACTCATTCCTTATATAGGTGAATTCAACCCTTGAATCTATTGAGCAATGTGGCCTAGGAGCTCATCCCCTTACATGGCCCTTGCCATGGAGTTTCTTGCTAGGTTCTCAACCTGATTATAGGATAGAAAGACAAATCTTTATAGAGAATGCCATGATTTATTCATTCCTCATGATAACTAGACGTTTACACAAAGAAGTGGTAGAAATCTCTTGGCCGTTTGTGGTTACACTGAACCTTTTAAGGTGATTGTCGTCCCAATATCTTGGGATTTTTTTTTGGTCGATTAGCTTGTAAGGGGGCACCTTTGTGATCTTCAAGCACAATGTGTGTTCTTTCCCATTTTGGGTCAAGCTTTCCAAGGTTTTGTTTTTGTAACATGTAAGTTGTCTTTTAGGAAGACGCTTATGTGTTGTAGCAAAGTGCTTTGGCAACATGTTGGCGTTTTAACAATTCTACTTTGGTGGCTAAGTAGCTTGCTTGGTCATTTTACCAACGACTTCAACGCTTTAGCATTGCGGTTTGATTATATATAGGATGATGCTTCAATGCTTCTATGTTTCTGGTTTTATGCTTCTTTGGGGCTTGATCCTTTTTACTACGGCTATTTTGCAGCCTTAGGTGTGCTCAATAAATTAGTGATTGCGGTTCTTGGTGTTACCAAGTTAGATCGGTGACTACTAATTTGTTTTTAAGTATCCCCATGTTGTTTTGCGTTTTTCACGATTCCGTGAGTTGCTAAAATGCTGATATGCTTCTAAGGTTGGTTTGGGTTAGCTTGCGTTGACATTGTAGGCTTTGTAGTTGCTAAATACCCAAAGATGGTAGAAGGCTTAGAAACTTCAGAATTCGTATTCATTTCTAGCTTAGGTAACATTCTTTTGGTAAAGATTTGTTGGGCAGGTGTTTGCTCATAGTGTTAGTGAGAAGCATTGATGTTTTAGCAAGTGCTTCGGTGATTGAGCAAGTTTCTTTGGATAATCTTTGCAAAGTTCATGGTGTTACATATTCGTTATAAGCTTAACTTTCTCTATACTATTCTCTAATATACCATGTTTACATATTCAAAACACTATCACATAAGTTATATACCACAGTAAATAACAAAACCATATACTTACAATAATCTCCTTCACTCATGAAACAAAAGTAACAACGTTATTGTGCAAAAATAATCATAATGATTAATGTTATCTTTATTTATTTATTAATGTTGTTAGTGGTTTATTTTTATTCATTATGAGATGGGTTCTATATGTTTTTTTTCTTAAAATTATGAAATATATGTTTTTTATTTTCTTTTAATTTATGTTTCTCCTAGGCCAGATTGTTAATTGTTTTTATATATATATACGTCATTTGGTTAGGGATGCAATTGGGCACACAAGCCAAGGTTCTCTTGTTACAACAAGAATAATCTATGTTTCACTTGGCTGTTTGATGGTAGGAGCATCAGTTTTTGTGTTTGTCATCGATGGATCACCATTTCGTGCTGAAGTACTCTCACCGTATGTATAATTTCCTTCTTTTCTTTTCTTTTCTTTTTCCACTCGATTTCTTATTAATAAATATCCACACAGGTGCATGATACCATTGCTAACTGACCTCTGTTTCCATGTTGTGATTTTCTCGGTACTAATTTATTTACTAATATTCATGTTCATACTTGTTTATGTTTTATATGATTATTATATTTAATAAAAATAATATATACGTACAATTGTTATTTTTTAGGTATGGATAGCATATAAGGAATCAAGTTGGATGAATGCTTTGGTATGGATTCTTTTAGTCATATGTTTTCAGAGGTAAGTAGAATATATATTACACCTAATTTGTTAATTTGCAACGGTGCAATAAAAATGTTGCTAATATTTTTGTTTTTGTAGCATCGCTTTGTGTGCATACGTAGTGAGAGAGTCATTTTACCTCTCACCTGAACAACCTTCTTTTCTTATACTTTTCAACAAAAATGGCAGGTAAGTCCAACGAATCTTTCTTCTAAGTCCTAAAACTTATGTTTATAATGTTTATAATCTGAATGCATGAAACCTTTTGGCATATTGTTATTTGGATCAAATTGTTTTAACATTTGAAGAAACAATAAGTATCACGGTGGTTAGTACTAATCACCGTGTGGTTAATACTTATGTTCGTCAAGAGTAATCCTTTACCCAAACCTCTAAGTTAAACCCTGGTGAGAATATGGAATGTGAGTGTGTGTGAGATTACGTGAATAAGGACACAAAATGTAAGTGGTTCGGTCAGAGGGTGACCTACGTCCACTGTAACTAGCCGGAATATTATTAACGATCAAGTAGAGAGAATTACAAGAGAATAGTGCTAAGTTACAATGAGTATTTTCGGATCCCTTTGCAAGGAGATATCTTCTTCTTTTTATAGGAGAACTCGTGGGCTTAGCTGAGGAGCGCACGAGAAGTTATCCTTACTTGGGCCTGGTCAAAGCCCAAGTCCAAGCCTTCCATAGAAATGGCGGGAATACCCGGTTACTGTGGATGATGTCATTCTGCAGCATGGCTGCTGCTCGAGGCGGACACGTGGCGAGTTTTGATTGGCGGACGACGCCCCTGTCCTTGCTACAGTCGTTGACCATGCCCCTGACATCAGCAGGGGATGTCTGCTGTCACTGTAGATGATGGCATGGTGGGAGCGTGGCTACAGTCATGTCGCCGTCCTTGTCAGTAGTGGTTGGACCACCCTTGCCACCTGTCGCTCTCTCATTGGCGCGTACTCTGTCAGAGATCCTTGTGAATCTTCCTTTTGTTATCTTCTGTACCTCGTACCAAAAATGATAAGGGAAGATACCGCGCGTGGGTGCACGCACTTATCAGGTGTTGCTTGTTGCTTATCGGTAGTTGTCCTTGCGCGCTGCGCTGCATGCTCTGTTGGCAGCGCGCAAATGGATCCTTGTGCCATATTCTGGCGCGAGAATCCTGTCTATGGGGATAGGGGCGCCTCCTCCGCCTGGATTAGGGATTAGGCTCCCTATCCCTTCAACATTTATGCAAAATATTAGTATGTATACAATATTCATCATAAAGTAGCATGTTCATATATTCTAGACATGTAGGTTGCTTCAAAGGCAACTCAAAAGTGATGAGTGGTAGAGAGACCTATAGCCCCATCATTTAAAGAAGATTTGAGAATAAGAAAAAGCATGTGTTGATCATCTTCCTTCTAGGTAAAATATTACGGGTTTGGAGCAAAATTGACATCAACGATGGAAATCTCAGGTGGCTAAGGAATTATGCCATCAATACAACACTTGGTCAGAAAGAAGAGGGAGGAGTTGATTCCTCCATAGTAGGTATTTAGTAAGTGAGTTTTATTACTGTCATATGAGAAGGGTAGGGGGGTTGTAGTAGGATCACCGGAGGAGAAGAGAGTGTAGCAATACCTGCCATAGGAAAAACAAGAATGTGATTGCTAGAGATTAGGGTTAGTGGAGTGGACCTTTAGGCAAACACCATATGATAATTTATAATTTGAATTGATTTGAACTACAAATCACAAATTGATTTAAAATGAAAGGGGTTTCGTAAGATTATCGAGATTACTAAAACAACATTTTGACCAAATTAAGTATGTTAAAGTTAAGTATATACGACTATTGATCTATGTGTGCATTTATGGTTCCTCTTTTCATTTAGTTGACTATTTACATGAGCTAAAAGTATATGATATTCTAGGTATTTGTTTTTGTAAAATCTTAACAATTTTCCTATATATAATCAATCTTGTAGGGATTTGATGCTCAGTGACCCTTTGTTGATAGAGGATGACGATGTATGATTACTATATGCAACATTTCTTTTCAAGAAATGATGAATTACAGTTATTAATGCTTAAGGTTTGTTTTGCATGTTGATTATTCGTAAAGACTAATATTGAATGCGGGGTTTCGGTATTGTTTCTTTTTTTCTCATTTGGGTGTAAATTATATTTTTGGTCACCATAGTAATACCGACAATGCTTATCATAGCGATTACATTTCAATACCCAACACCGCCATAACGAATAGGGGTGCTTAACGGGTCGGGTTCACGGGTTGACGGGTTCAACCCGATCCAAACCCGAAAATTTTACATGAACCTGAACCCGACCCGAACCCGAAAATTTTGACATACATATGAACCCGAACCCGACCCATTCAACCTCAATTTTTTTTTTATTTTTTCTCAAACTAATGTATTAAATTTAAATTTTTACAACAAAAAACACAAACATATATAAAACATTTATGTTTTATTTATAAAATCTAATACCAATTTCTATTTTAAGTTATAAGTGTAGCATAAAATACCTAACCAATTTAATTTATAACATAAAACATATTGTAAAAAAACAATATATAGTATAAATAAGTTAAACGGGTCAACACGCCAACCCGCCCGGGTTGACTCGAACCTGAGCTGAACTTATTTAGACTGAACCTAATACGCTACCTTAATTACCTAAACATACTTGACATAATCTTGATTACATAATTACCATAACATAATGTCTCATAAAAACATAAAATCATCATATTAAACATGAAATCCTTATTTAATCCACTCAAAATAATAGTTAATCAAAATAGATGAAGTAATATTAATATGTGATACAGTAATATATATATATATATATAAATATTAAATAATCTACCAATGGAAAATTTGAAGCATTTAAATTAAAAATAAAAAATTAAAAACTCTAGCGAACTATCGAACCAAACATACATAAACGAACATGTTACCGAATGTTCACGAACATAAACGAACGAACGCGGCATATGTTCATGTTTGTTTGTTTAACTAAACGAACATAATTTCTTGTTTGTGTTCGTTTATTTATTAAACGAACGAACATAAAAATGATGCTTTGTTTTCATAAAGCATCATTTCTCTTGTTCAAAAACATTTTCCTATGACTCAAATTTTTAAGCTTATTGTTTAACTTTGATCACATTTTGATTCTTGAACGTTGCACAGTTAAACACGAATGTGGTTTCAAACTTATTAATCGTTTTGTTTACAAATTTACTCGATCGATGTCACAGTATATCTCTAAAATATTCCCTTGTGTCTCTACATATACACAACATCATAAATGCCTATCTATTCAACACACACCAGTATACTACTCTCTTAAGCGATTACTTTAGCAATTTACCCTATGTTTCCATCTCATAAAAGCACAAAACCCAAGTACCCAGCTTTAGAGAAACTTATTCACCTTATGCCTTGAAACATTTAGCGTGCTATGAGCTCAAAGAGATACCTTAGCAACTTTTACAAACAAACGATTTTCCAACATACAACTTTCGTAACGTTATGACAATTCAAGGTTTCAAGTTTAATCAAAACGGGTAACACCCGTATTTTTCCAAACATTTCATAAATATGAAAAAATTTCAACTTTGATTAGATGTAACATGAAAATTGAAGGAATGTTTTAATAAAGAAAAGTCCTACTTCTCAAAATTCGTCAAGGCATTCGGGACCATATGCGATCTCCTCCCTTTCCTATCCACATTCTCAAACACTAACAAGGGGAATCAACCCAAACCAAATCAGATTCTCCATTGTCTTCAAACAACCCAGAAACTTATACCAAAATTATCAAATACCGAGCTGATTTACTCAATCAACGTAGCACGAGAAATTGTGCATAATGGACTTTCAACGTTGAACTGGGTTTTTGAAGCTAGGTTACCAGTTGACGCTTAAGACTTGGAACTTACACGTTACTCACAAACCTTACTATATCAGTTACTGTGACACGATCATTCTTTTAAAACTTAAATGGTATATCTTCAGAAAT
The DNA here is from genome assembly GCA_032199755.1 of Ambrosia artemisiifolia. Lineage (NCBI taxonomy): Eukaryota > Viridiplantae > Streptophyta > Magnoliopsida > Asterales > Asteraceae > Ambrosia > Ambrosia artemisiifolia. The sequence goes on along the minus strand of CM063526.1, from coordinate 1,882,964 downwards.
GATATGTTGCAATCTTTTCATATTCGTGTTATTTCGAAACTTCAAACTTTTTACATTTGGAGTCTATTCATGGTAAATACATTGACTTTTAACATTTTTGCTATTTTAATATTGGTCTTTTGAAACACATTTGATTTATGTGATTTCGTCTTGCATCTTATAAACTTGTTTCACATATTTACAAGTTAAATGTAAACCTTCTTGTTTTCATATAACGGATCCAATATATGTTTCGGGAAAAGAAATTCTCAACTAATAACATGCCTTATAACACTTTTCAAACTCGACTTCTCGTAAACACATGAAAATGTGTACTTACAAAATCTTTTCAAGTGAACCTATTTTGAATCTAAAACATTCTTTGATTTCTAAAAAGTTTATTCTCATATTTTACTACTACTCTTTCAACTATATTACAAAGTTCAAGTAAACTACGTTTTTGTTATGATCTGAGTTTGTTTGTTTTGATTGTTTAGACAAAATATGAAATAATTGAAGTGAGATATAAATGGAAAGTGCAGTGGAAAGATAAACTATTAATCAAAACATGAAGAATAATTGTTTTTAATCGAATGCTTTCATTAAGTTGAAAGATTACAATTGTACAATAAACTCCTCCTCAGCCTGATCACTCAGAGAATGCTTGTCTTAAGAGAATGACGAGTGATGAATAGAACAGTACATTCACTGTTCTATTTATAGACTAAACTAAACCTCTGATGATCACTGCTGACGTCACCTAAGACAGCGACCTCTAACTGACTAACAACATTTAACATCTGCTAACTATAACTACTGTTACATTGAAAACTCTGTTAATACAAAACACTGTAAAGGAAAGCTCTGATGGTCTTCATCATCTGTTGAACCAAAGTGCTGTTGGTTCAACAGACCTTTGTTCTTCAGTACTTGATCAGCACTTGTTTCTTCATCAGACCTTTGTCTATTAGTCGTTTGATCAGCAGACCTTTCAGCAGCAGTAGTCTTTATCAGTTGTTTGGTGTAGCAGTTGTTAGGGTCAACAGTCTTTTGGGGAAAGCTTCTTGTAACAACTGTTTTATTCAAAGGATCAAAAGATAGAATATTTTGGCTTTCTAATCATCTGTTCTTCTCCAGGTCAGCAGACCCAACAATCTCCCCCTAGAACAGATGATGCCAAAACTTAGCTTTATTCTTGATCTTTATTCCTCATCAGACTTTCTCTTATCTGACCTTTGAGTCGTAATTCAAAGCTCAAAGAGAAGAGGTCTTCAGCATCTCTTTCCAGCTCTAAATTCAGATGTGTTTGAAGATCTTCAGCACATAGGCCATGTGCATCATCCATACTGAGCTTCTGAATTCTTCCATCTGATCTGAGCAATGTCAATTCATGGGTGTCTTTGTTTGACTTCCATTTTAGAATTTTAGAATCAGAGGAATGGCTGGGATGCATCTTTATTTTTGATGAGTTTGGAGATGGAGGTCTTCCTATGATTTCTCTGAGTCTCTCTGTGGTAGGATCAGAGAAATAACGAATTTGGTTTAATAGACCCTCTTTTACAAATGTATCAGCAAACTGTTTTTGTTCTTCTTCTGTCATCTCCTTCTGCTTTTTGAACTGTCTTCTTGCAGCAATAGAAAGATCAGAAGTTTCCAGTAGGCTGTCAAGAGTAAAGGCCTATAGAGGTCTCTTGGGCTCATCATCATAGATAGGTTTTCTTGGCAAGGTAGGGTCTGTCTTTCTGTTCTCTTCCAGCTTCTTATAAGTTTCAATTAATCTGATTTCAGACCATCTTGCCACAGACTTCATCTCTCCATACTGAGCAGCTACTATCTCTTGTCTCATCCTTTTAAACTTGAGAGCTCTAGCTGGATCTCTCCCTTTGCTGAAATCAGGGGCAGAGACCTTTGATGGAGGATTCTTGGCCATGTCTTCAATCCTGATCAATTCTTCTCTAAGTGCATGGGTGGTCCAGCCAGCAAACTGTTTCTTGTTTGCTTTATAAGGCATGGTGGCCAAGATCTGTTCTAGAAGAGAATCCCTAACCTCTTTTTCCATATCTTTGCTGAGAGGCATGGAGGACATGGAGTTGCTCAGGGTCTTAGCAAAATCTTCAATCCTTCTCAATTTGCTAAGCTCTGCTGAATGGATGCCCTGAGCACTCCTGTCATCCTTCCCTCTGCACTTCTCTTTTATGATGGCATCTGCCTGTTCACTCTTGTACTTCAGATATGTATCAATGTTGAGAGGAACAAGAAAATCTTTAAGAGAAGGGAAGGATCTTTCTGATGGCTGATCAGTATTATAGAAGGATTGAAGTTCCCCCTTGAGTAAATCAAGTTCAAGAGGATACTTCTCAGCCAATGGGGTGATGGTTGGTGGTGGTCTATGGGATCTAAACTGTGAGGTGTGAGGTGAATATGATGAGAGTGGAATGGCTTGGACAGGTGTGGATTGTGTGATTGGGGTGTTAGGTGGTGTGGTGTGAATGTTTTCATCCTGTACAACAAAGGTAGATTTCCTTTTTCTGCTGTACAAGATCTTTGGTGAAGGTGAAGATGAAGCAGTGGTTGGGTTAACATCTGTTGGTCCTTTTGTAGAACCAGTAGTTGTTTGGGATTTTGATTGTGTTGTGGTAGGTTTGGTTGTTGATTGTGTAGTGGTTGGTTTGGTAGTTGATTGTGCAGTGATTGGTTTGGCAGGAACAAATGTTTTGGTGGCAGTGGTTTTGGTTTCAGTGGTTTTGGTGGCAATGGTTGTGGTAACAGGGGTTTCAGCATCAGTGGTTTCAGAAGATAGTTTAGATGGTGGTTTCCTTGTATGTTTTGCTGATATTTTCTTTCTTTTTGAGGAGCTCACATCTTCTACTTCTTGCTATTGTTCCTTCTTTAGCTGAATTAAGCTCTCTGCTTTAACTTCCAAAGTGTCAGCCCTTTTAAGCTTGTCTTCAGCAGCCTTATCAGCCTTTTCATTGGCAGAGGTATCAACTTCCTTTGCTTTGCTGGTTTTGGCTGGTTCAGTAGCAGCAGAGGTTTGAGCACTTGGTTGTTGTTGTTTTTGTGGTGCCGATTTGGTAGACTCTGGTTTGTCAGCAGGTGGTTTACCCTTTTGAGAGGGTGGAGCACCAAATGGATTCAGTTTTGGCAACCTATCTCTGCCACTCTCCCCCTTTTTGGCATCGTCATCTGTGAATTCATCATCATCTTCATCTCTAAGGATTGTGGTAGGGGCAGAGCCAGTAGTCTTCAGCAAATGGTCTTTGATTACCTTGATATCAGCCTTGGTGTCATTAAACCTGGCATCCACCATATTTCTGATCAAGGTCATGTAAGTCTCTTGTGTCTGATCTGCTAATTTTCTGTGAGCTATGATGATGGGGGAAACAGATTTCCATAGCTCATTAGCAACATCAGCAGTGGATGGTTGACTCTTTGTAAAGTTTGCCAAGGTTTCCAATATTGACTTGACATCTGTTTTGATTTCAGCAACAGAGGTTTCAATGGTTTGAACTCTATCCGTCAATTCTTGGAGTTTTAATCCATCACCTAAGTTAATAGGATCATCTGAATTCCCACCAGTGGTAGTTTTACCTGGTTCAGTCCTAGGATGTGAGTCCATGGAATGAGAACCAGATGCCCCTTAGTCTTGGTTCTGGGGACTTCCAACTGATTTTGGGGACACAATTGTGGCCTCATCAGTTGTTGCCTTCAAGGAAGTCTTAGTTATGTAACCACTGTCCTGTTGTGAGACAATGGTCTCTACATCAGTAGTGGCTGCTTCACTTGAAAACTCACCAAGAGTTACATTTAACTCTGGGAGTGTAACCTCCTCATCTGTTTGTGGGTTGACAGATTGATTTTTCTCAGGCCCAGTCACTTGTGGAGGTATACTCTCTGTGACAGGTGAAGGAGAGGAACTGGGATTATCCTGAGTTTTATCAATTGCCTCAAACAGAGGTTGCATGGTTTGTGGAACATGTGGTGGTGATGTTGGAGGAGTAAGAAGAGAATTAGCCCTGGGAGATGGACTTGTAAACATATGATCAAGTGACTCATATGCTTCAGTATGTGGTTCCCTTTGGCTTACAACAAGATCCTTTTGTGAGGATTCTTGAGGAGTTTGTTTGGGTTGAGATATTTCCAACTGTTGTGAGGAAGTAACAACAGTGGTTTCAGGTTGCTTTGGTGATGCAATAGGGTTAGTTTCTGGTATCTCATCTTCCAGAAGTCCCTTTTTGGGTGTAGAGGTGGTTTTTGAAGATGGACGTTTTCTTTTGGTGGCTGGTGTGGGTTTCACAGCACTGGATGAAGTGCCATGATCACCAGGAGCAGTAGGCTCAACAACAGAGGTTTGAACAACAGTTGTTGTCTTTGACCTCTTTGTTTGTGTTTTTGAAACTTTTGACACCTTTTCTTGGGTTGAAGAACCCAACATTCTTGTGAAAGTTTCATCAGTTAAACTTTTCATTTTAAAAGACTCACCCTTTTGAAAATCATTTGCTGGTAATACCTTTTGAAGGATTACACTTAAAATTCTTGGGTAGAGTAGAAAAGCATTGTTTGAGCCAGATTTTATGGCTTTCACATTAGAAACGAAGTCCAAAAACAATCCCTGGGAAAGATTGAAGTCAGAGTCTGACAACACAGCATACCCCAAGTATTGAATCCTTAATGGAATTTCATTAAAGGATGTGGTCTTAGCCGAGGCACAGAGAAGGAGAGTATGGAAGAAAAATTTCATGACTGGAGGAAAAAACTTTTTAAACAATGTTGATCCAGTCATCTGAGCATCATACCCTCTTTCCTGAAACTCTGTGTGAAGCTCTGTTTTAGGAAAAGATTCCTTACCTGACAAGTCGTTGAGGGAGAAGGTTGTGGATATGAGTTCAGGTGTAATGGCGATGCTGGTGGCACCAATTTTTGAAATAATGGAAGTATGCTTTTTGTCTTGAAACAAGACTTCAGCGTTAGCCCAAAATTCTTGGAGTGTTTCGAGATGGATGGGAGCATCAGCAGTTAGGATGTTTTTGTATTTTGAATTGGTAATGATGTCAATGGTGGAATGGAATGGTATGTTATCTTCTGTTTTAACCAGATATGGTAGAAAATTGTGGGTGGCTTTTGTTTGAAGATCCATTGTAATGGATTTCGAGTGTGAAAGGACTGAACTTTGATTGAGGGTTTTGAGGAAGACGAAGGCGGTTTTAGTATTTTGAATACAATGAGACAGTAAAACTGCTGTTGAGGGAAAAACAGGGTTTTATAGCCTCTGGTGAAACCGCTGATGTGGCAAAACTCTGCTTTTGAGAGCAGACGTGGCAAACATCTGATGGTTTAAACATCTGGTGGCATATAGCTGTTTTGGTAAAAGTCTGTTGCCAACCTCTGTTGTTTAACCAAAAGACTGATGGAATAACAGTTGTTTTATCTGATCAGATGTTTGAAACAGATTTTTCAACCAACAGTGGATTGAATGAAACAGTGGTTGTTTTATCTGATCAGTGGTTTAAAACAGATTTTTCAACCAAAAGAGCTATTTTTAAGGAAAATTGATTTTCTGAAAACATTTTAATGTTTTTATTGAAAACATTTTTGTTGTTTTAATCCATGTTTAACATTCCAATTCGAGAGATCAGATTTGTGAAGGTAGATGTGTCTAAAGCTTTTGTCAACACATCTGCCAACTGATCCTCTGTTGGAACATGGTGCAGAGTAATCAAACCTTTTTCATAGCTATCTCTGACAAAATGATGTCTGATATCAATGTGCTTTGTGGTTGAATGAGAGACTGGATTCTTGATGATATTTTCAGCAGCTTGACTATCCAACATGAGTGGAGTCCTTAGTGCAGTTATCCCAAAATCCAGTAGTTGATTTTGAAGCCACATGAGTTGGGCTGTACAGCTTGCAGCAGCAATATATTCAGCCTCAGCTGTTGAAGTTGAAACAGCTGCTTGCTTTTTGCTTTGCCATGAAACTAAGGCATTCCCTAGGAACTGGCACCCTCCAGATGTGGACTTCCTTGTGGTGTGGCAGCCAGCAAAATCACTATCTGAATAACCTGAAAGCTCAATGTTTCCATTAGCAGGATACCAGATACCAAGTGTGGGAGCACCTTTTAGATATCTGAATATCCTTTTTCACAGCAATAAGGTTTGACTTTCTAGGTGAAGCCTGGGATCTTGCACAAACATAGGTTGCAAACATAATGTCTTGCCTGGATGTAGGCTCTTGGTGCTTGTTTCAGTCCATACAATGCTTTATTTAGCTTGTAGACATACTCAGGATGGAATGTGTCTTCAAAACCAGGTGGTTGACATACATAGACCTCCTCCTGAATTTTGCCATATAGGAAGGCACATTTGATGTCCATCTGATACACCTTGATGTTGTGGTTGACAGCAAAGGCTAGGAACAGTCTGATAGCTTCTAACCTTGCTACAGGGGCAAAGGTTTCATCATAGTCTATTCCTTCTTCTTGTCTGAAGCCTTGAACCACTAGCCTGGCCTTATTCTTGACAACTATACCCCTTTCATCAGTTTTGTTTTTGAAGACCCACTTTGTGCCAATTGGACAAACATCCTTAGGCAGTGGTACAAGTTCCCATACTTGTTGTCTTTTGAACTGAAGGAGCTCTTCTTGCATGGCTTCCACCCAACTGTTGTCTTTCAGTGCCTCTTGGTACTTGACAGGTTGTGTAAGCGAAAGAAAACCTGCAAAAAGACAGATATTTGAGGATTGGCTCCTTGTGAGCACACCTTCTCTGATGTTGCCAATGATTTGGTCTGGTGGATGAGCTCTTAGGTAGATTAGATCTCCCTGATATGGTATGATGGCATTTTGTGGTGAAGGACAGAGGTTTGGTGACTCTGTTGACATAACATCTGTTTGCACTTTTGTAGTGTCAATAGATGTTTGGAATGGAGGTGGAGGAATGGGTCCAAGTGGTGTAAAATTTGACTGACTTTTGTCAACAAATGTTTGACTGTTGTCAACAGATGATTGACTTTTGTCAACAGATGATTGAGCAATGGATAAAATGGGTGAATCAGTGGTTTGGGGATAGGACTGGCCAACAGTGGCTGACTCAGCTGTGACAGAGTTTTGACAGTTGTTTTGAACTACTGCTTCCTCTGATACAGGATAGACTTAATAGTGATCTGGAATCACAACATCCATTCTGTAGTCTTGTTGTGGAGATTGTGGAGTACCTGCACTGTTAGTTTTGATAGTAATATCTTCAATTTTGAAATTATCCAAATCAAATAACTCAGCAGGATTTGCTGGGATTTTTAAAGACGAGAGTTCATTGAACTTCACATTCAGAGTTTCTTCTATTGTCTTGGTCCTTGTGTTAAACACTTTATAGGCCTTGGCAGTAGAAGAATACCCCAGAAAATATCCACAATCTACTTTGGCTGCAAATTTTGAAATGGAATCTTTAAGATTTAAAATGAAACATGGGCAGCCAAAGACTTTGAAAAATGAGATCAGTGGTTTGATTTTGAACAAAATTTCATAAGCAGTCTTTTGATGTCTTGGGTTGATTAAAACTCTGTTTTGAACATAGCAAGCATTGTTTACAGCTTCTACCCAGAAGGACAGTGGCAAACCAGAATCTGCTAGCATTGTTCTTGCAGCTTCAATGAGAGTTCTGTTCTTTCTCTCAACCACCCCATTTTGCTCTGGTGTTCTTGGGATACTGTACTGCCTTATAATCCCTTTTGACACACAGAAATCATCCAACTCCTTATTTTTAAACTCTGTTCCATTGTCACTTCTAAAGACTTTTACTGTCAAGTCATGTTGTTTTTCAACTTTGGTGACAAAGTCCTTCAAAATACCTGCAGTCTCATCCTTAGAATGTAAAAAGTAAGTCCATGTAAACCTAGAAAAATCATCAACTATGACAAGACAAAATCTCTTTCTTCTTAGACTCATGATTTTAACTGGGCCAAACAAGTCCATGTGCAACAATTGTAAACACTGACTAGTTTTGGACTCATCAATTGATTTGTAAGAGCTTTTATGTTGTTTTCCTTTTAGGCAGGAAACACAATGCTCATCACATTTGAATTCTTTTGGTGGCAAACCTCTGACAAGGTTTTGTTTGGAGAGAGAGTTGATAGTTTGAAGGTTGGTGTGACCAAGTCTCCTATGCCACAATTCTGTCTCTTTGGTAGAGGCAGCAGAGAACAGACAGACATTTGCCATAGGGTTATCCTTCAACATATCAACTACATACACATTGCCACTTCTATGAGCAACAAGTTGTGCTTTACTCTCAGCAATGATGGTGTTAATCTTTTCAACAGCCTCTGGGCCAACAATCTTACATGTTTTCTTAGTGAAGAATGACCCATATCCTTTGTCACTCATTTGTGATACACTAAGTAGATTAAATTTTAGATTGTCTATCAGATTAACATTTTCAAACTTAAGCCTCCCTGCTTGGACAGTTCCAGAACCCAACACTTTACCTTTAGAATCATTACCAAAGGATATATCACCCCATCCATGTGCAAGAAAGTCCAGAAGAAGGGCTCTACATCCTGTCATGTGCCTGGAGCCTCCACTATCTACATACCATAAACTATCTAAGCAAGCAGAAGCTCCCTGCACATCAGTAAAGAGTTTAGTTTTGGTGAGTGTCCAAAGCCAAATTGGCTTTGGATGGGTTCTTAGATGTCTCAGCCTTAAGTGGAGGAGAATGATCAGTGGTTTGAACTAGCTTTTGGACTAGGTTCAACAACTGTAGTTGACCATTTGCCAGTGCTTGGATGTCAACACTTGGTCCAACAGATGTTTGATCACTTCCTGTCAGATGTTGAAAACCATGAGGATGTCTGTTCACTTTTGGTTTTGAAGGCCTTTTGGGCTCTTCATAAACATGTGGCAAACGATGACAAGTTGGTTGTCCATATCCTCTTGGTAGTCTGGTAGCTGGTGGAACATCTGTTACCTGAACATCTTTGGGAGCAGAGTTTTTGTTCAGACCTTTGGTAACAGCTGTTTGGAATGGTTCAAAAGTCTGTTTGTGTTTTCCTTTTGGAGTACTCACCACTAGACTTTCAAGAGTTTTAGCCTTGTACTCTTTTATCTTTTCATCAAAATTTTTGAGATACAGGCACTCTTTTGTTTTGTGATTCTTTTTCTTACAGATTGAACATTCATTGGTTTTAGAATCATTTAAACTTGTTGCTTTGTTGATGTCATATGCTTTTAGAAGAAAACAGTTTTTGGTGACATGGTTCTTCTTTTCACAAAAATCACAAAACAAGTTATCTTTGGCTTTCCCTTTTCCTTTCTTCTTTTCAACAGATGTTTGATCATCTGTTGGAAGATCTCTCAAAGGGATGACTTTGGCCTGTGGTGCCTTTTTACCATCAGGGGTTTTGAAGGTCATTGGTTTAAAATTTTCAAGGACTTCACACTCATCTGACCAGGTTGGTTTGAATTGATATTTTTCAATTTCATCAAATGAGGGTGTACCTTCCAACTTTTCAAGAATGATTTTCTTGCCATTGGGTTCAGTAACCTTGATTTCTTGACCTTTTGAATTGGTTGGGATGATTTCAACCAACTGTGGTTCCTTTTTGTCAGTGGTTTGTGAACTTTGAACAGTGGTTTCTTGATAACCAAAGCCAAATTTCACATGACTTTTAGATTGTTGGTTGACAATCATCTCAAAACCTTTTGATGATTCCACCCATTTCTGACATTCAACTTGGGTGGACTCAAGCTCCTTTTTACAACTATGATATTTGGTTATCATAGTCTGAAGCTGGTCTTTGATTATGCTTGCTTCATGTTTTAAACTGCTAATTTCAGATTCTTTTTTCAGTTATTTTTGATTTTAACTCTTTAGTGAGTTTTTCAAACTGAATTTAATCTTCCAAAATTTTCTTTCTAAAGTTTTCATTCACCTCTTTTATCTTAGCAAATGCCACAATACATTTGTCTGAGCATAAGTCATTTAAGATTTGAGGAGATACCTTAGCAGCAGCCATCAAGGCACAGTTACACTGGCAATCACAATCATCACTACCCCAGGGGTCTGAGAGATTCACAACCTCTACTTCAGATTCTTCAGCTGAAATAACTTCATCAACAACAGCATTAGTCACATTTTCAGACATAGACACCACTCCCTCAGAATCAGTCTCTTCAACAATTGTTTCTAGTGCCATAAAACAAAAATTATTTCCAGAATTGGCAACTAAAGCAATGTTATCATCTGTTATCTCATCTGGTAGACTACTCCAATCAACAAAGCCTTGAGTGAAGAAACTCTGTTGACCTGGTTGACTAGTCTCTGCAGGAGCAGAGGGTGGAGCAGCAGTCATTGGCACTTGTGCCTGAGTATCAGGTGTTTGGACATAGTGATACTGAGGAACAGTGGTTTGAACATAGTGCACAAGAACAGTGGTTTGGGTCTGTGCAAAGTGAGCAGTGTTTTGCACATTTGGTACAGAGATGGTTTGATAAGTGTTGGTCTGAGGCCTTTGGTTTGGATAGGTGATCATAGGGGTACCATTTTGACTCCTACATTCCCTAGCAAAGTGACCCATTCTATGACACTTGTAACACTTGATCTTTGATTTATCCAACCCCACCTTTGACCCACCATGTAAACCTTGGTACCTCCTGCCAGTTTTCTTATAGAAGTTATTGGTTCTAATACTGAGCAGGGCAACCTGATGCAAGATGTCCATTTCTTCTAAGTCCAAAGGGTCAATATATTGAAGGTCATTGTACACAAAAGATGAATTATCAGAAGCCTGGATATCACCACTTGCTGCAAAAGCATAGTTGGGTGATGAGTAAGAATCATTGTTAAAACCAGTGGTTATGTCAATGTAATGATCATAACTCTGATCCTTACTACTTCCAGAACCCTCCTCTTGGCCCAAAAGTGCTGTATTCCCAAATACATAGTCATCAGACACTTTTCCAGAGTCCCGGAGCTTCTTTTTCTGGTTAAGCTCCCTCTCATAAGTCAGGAGCTTACCATGAAGCTGGGTCAGGGTCAGGTCTTTAAATCCGATAGAGTTTCTCATGACTATAGCTATAGTGTCCCATTTGTCCTGAAGTGATCTAAGAAACCTATGATTCAAGGTTGAATTAGGAAAAGTTAGACCAACCAGTTTTAGTTCACTAATCAGACAATTAAACCTTTCAAACTGTTGTGTTAACGACTCTCCCTTTATGTGACTAAACATTTCATATTGTTGGTTAAGTATTTCACGGTTGTTTTCAATCACATCTTCAGTTCCCCCGAACTGCTCTTTAAGAGCATCCCACAATTCTTTAGCACTATTGCAGTGCAAGAGTCCGGCATAGATATCATTCGGCAGTGCCATGGCTACTATGCTGAAAGCCTTGGCATCTAGCTCGATTTTTTGAAAATATTGCTCTGAGTAGTTCTCAACACTCTTTGGTACTTGGATCTTTGGATCCTCGGCACTCGGTACCATTGGAACATGTGGTCCAAATACTACCGATTTCCAGCACCCTGTGTTCTGTTGTGCTAACACATGAGCCACCCGACGCTGCCAGATGTTGTACTCTGACCTGACAAGCATCGGAGGCTTGTTACTAGTGCCAGTGTTGTGTGGATCTTGATTAAGTGAAGTCATTCTCTTGATTTTTTCGAAAACAAAATCTTTTTACTAACGGTTGAAACGAAAATAAACTACTACTCTGTTTTCAATCCGACAAGCAAACGATATCAATAATTGTGAGCTGGTCTGTTTATATTAAATTGATTTGTTAGATCGAATTTAATTGACCAAGCTCTGATACCAATTGTTAGGATCTGAGTTTGTTTGTTTTGATTGTTTAGACAAAATATGAAATAAGTGAAGTGAGATATAAATGGAAAGTGCAGCGGAAAGATAAACTATTAATCAAAACATGGAGAATAATTGTTTTTAATCGAATGCTTTCATTAAGTTGAAAGATTACAATTGTACAATAAACTCCCCCTCAGCCTGATCACTCAGAGAATGTTTGTCTTAAGAGAATGACGAGTGATGAATAGAACAGTACATTCACTATTCTATTTATAGACTAAACTAAACCTCTGATGATCACTGCTGACGTCACCTAAGACAGCGACCTCTAACTGACTAACAACATTTAACATCTGCTAACTATAACTATTGTTACATTGAAAACTCTGTTAATACAAAACACTGTAAAGGAAAGCTCTTATGGTCTTCATCATCTGTTGAACCAAAGTGTTGTTGGTTCAACAGACCTTTGTTCATTAGTACTTGATCAGCAGTTGTTTCTTCATCAGACCTTTGTCTATCAGTCGTTTGACCAGCAGACCTTTCAGCAGCAGCAGTTGTCTTTATCAGTTGTTTGGTGTAGCAGTTGTTAGGGTCAACAGTCTTTTGGGGAAAGCTTCTTGTAACAACTGTTTTATTCAAAGGATCAAAAGATAGAATATTTTGGCTTTCTAATCATCTGTTCTTCTCCGGGTCAGCGGACCCAACAGTTTTTATAAACAAAAATTTATCTTTATATACTTGCACTCTCCCAGTTGCAAAATTTTTAGTCTAATAAAATATTGGACATATCCTCATCGAAATGTTGCTAAATGTTTTTTATCATGTAGTGTATATATGCAAAACTACTAAATTTAAACTCTTATGCCAGTAGACTATATGTCTGTTCTGCGCACTTTCATTTGCAATAAATTACATTATTTTATTCTTACATCATTTTATTATGTTCGCGCATTATCCTCGCATTATTCCTCTATTGGTTGTTATTCTTACGCATTATTTGTGGTTATTTTCACACTATTTATTAGCAGTTATTCTTATATCACTGATTTTGAGCATTATTCAACTCGTTTACTCTCATTTTGCGCAATTGTGCGATTTACTCGATTTATATTCAAATCGAAGTTTTATGGTATACTTATTTACTTATAGGAACGTGTATTTTGTACACATACTTTCCTAGGTGAGCAAGACCCTGTTAGACTTTTTCATAAATTGAACCGATTATTTGTGCAAGTGAACCCGAAAGGGGAAGGACCGCTAACCGTGCTTGATACTTACACCTTATTCTTATTACAGTTATTCGGGTGAACCTGAAAGGGGAAGAACCACTGACCGCATCTTATACGTGAGCAGTATCTACTATTTAACACATATTGGTTGCATGCATTTATTACTTAGGTTAGGGTTATGGAAAAGCATAACACCCTGGTGTAAGGTAAATCGATGATTACGGTCCGGAACGCAATCATGGGTTTATAGGTACATAAGGGTGGTGTGTAATTCTATATAGGTTGTTGGTAGACAATCAGTACGAGTCCAAAGTATCGTGAGTGTGGTGGGTCAGCTGCGGTACACCCTATATATAAGCATAAACGATACTGCGGAAACGGACTAGGAGTCTAACCAAGAACCAACCCATTACTTTATAATTATCTCTTCATTGGATCTTTGACTAATAGCTAGCATGTTCGATAAGAACGTTCTTACACGAGCCTTAATTCGTCTTCCTAGAGTTTTCCTCTTGACTACTCACACAGAAAACACGAACCCTGTATACTCTACACACTCGATTATTTGGATACTTGTTGCATACTCTAATAACATCTAGTCATAAACTTTTCTAAAGTAGGGGAGACTGCCTCATTAGCACCTTTGCCCCTCACAGTTACACTTTCACAACAGTTTTTCTCATTTAAACTCTCAACTTCCTAATCTTGGGTCAATTGTCAAAGAATTTTGAAACTTTTACGTTGGATACTGGACAACTATTTTAAATTTTGTCAAATCATAAATGATGGAATTTTCTTTTAAAAATCTAGTTGACTTTTACAACGCCTTTTGTTTCATAGTAGCCTCCACTTGAAAAGAAATTTCGAGACGAAATTTTCTAAAGTAGGGGAGACTGTGACAACCGTCACCCTCATCTTTTAACCAGTTGTCAACTTTAGTCCTTCATGTATTCAAATATTTCCATTATAGCCTTTGTAAGATTCGTCGTTTTCAAATTTAATGTTAGAGCGAACTAAATTTTTATCATTTGTAGTTATTATGGATCGAGTATGAATGTTAATCAAAATGCGTATGTGGAAACGTATTCGTAAAAAAAAGAGTTTTAAAAGCTTTTAGGTTAAGTTAGTTAACTAAGTTAACTTTTTATAAAGGAAAAACTTAACTTTCTAATATATATCTAACCAAGTAAGGTTGAGGGACCATTTCTATCAAATAATCAAAGTTTTAAAATCTTTCCCTCCTCCCTTGTTTTCCGGCCAACTTCCGGCCGCCGGATGTTATTCCGGCAAACATTAAAAACCCGGTTGTAAAGAGTTGTAACCGTTCAAAACTTATTCCAAATCGTTTTCTCCACTCATTTGACTCACATCCCCTCATTAAATCGACTTTAAACGAGTTAAAACTGAAGCTTTAAACCGGTTTATTAGTGTAACCGATCGGAATTCTTAATCGAATTAAAACCCGACTTTTAAGCAACCAATACGTAAACTGATCATACCATTCGATTTCCGCACTATTACTTGACATAAACCCACAAAATAACACAACAAAACTCGTCCCCAATACCTGCACATCGACACCCTTTTGTTCGAACCTTGAAGCTTCGATTTCGATACTTATACGACATTGTAAGTTCAATTATTTGATGTATAAATGTTAGTCGCTGATGTTCCTTCTAAAGCCCTTTTGATTCGGGTTCTAATCTGTGTGAATTGAAGGATCTTAGAAACTAGGGTTAGGGTTTTAACTTGGGGAAGAAGATGAAGTTTTCTTAATGGTATTAATGTTTTTGTGTTCATGTTTAATCAACGAAAGTCTTGTGGTGTAGTGAAACACCCCAACCGATGGCGGAATCATCGAGGTGCCACGTAGTGACGATTGTTCAATAGCTCATGGACTAAAGTGAAAATTTAGATACATTGATTAAATAGTTTATTACAATGAAATAAAATACAACAAGTCTAAATGTCAACTAAACTGAAATACAATGAGTCAAAATCTAAATATAATTCCGAAAGCTTAAAGAATGCATCTCAAAATAACCTGAAACATGTACAAAATAATTTGGTCAATACAAAATGTATTGGTGAGCATACCCTGTTTGAATACATATAGTAGAAAAAAATGTTTAGCAATTCATGTGTTGTATACCGTTTGCAACTATGTATTAAGTAGTATCAGTCAAAGCCAACCCTAAATGATAAATGATCCAACGATTAACCCACAAATGATAATGATTCATACAACAATGACCAAGGACTTAACTCGTTCACGTAAGTCCACAGGGGTATATACCATAGTACTATTCATTGAAATGCTAGGCCACGAGGTTAATGGTTTTGACAGTCATAGACACACAAAATAACATAACGCAAACACACATGAGAATTGCCATTAATGATAAAACAACATTTGATAATAGTGTACATGTATAGCCCCAAAAGAGTAAAACATGAAAAAGGGGAAAGATATACTCACAGTTTTGCTAAGCGTATCCAATCCAACAAAACTTGTCACAAGATTAATTTGGGAATTCCGAAGAATTCAACCTATACGTATAAGCACACTAATGAGGAAAGGTCTAAAAGTCTAAGGTTTCTAGGGTTCTAAGGCATTAGGGTTTGCTAGTCAATTTGGGGAATTAGGGTTTACGATAAATCGAATCATTATAAACGTTGTATGTTAAAAATAATATTCCAAAGTTTGTAAATATGGTTTAGATAATAAAATTATTGCTAATTGAATACTCATATATGAATACGTTTGAATAATTAAGACAAAGTAATTTAATTAATTATTTTCACCAAAATATTGTAAATAAATACAATAATTATAAACGTTTAAATATATAATGATGAGTTATACAGTGATCCAAATAGATGATAATTTAGATTTTAAAACTTAAGAATAATTCTACTTTGTAAAAAAAATATTCATAAAATAAATGTTAAATAAAATAGTTAAATAAATGTTTAATTATGTCTAATTAAACACAAATAAGGCTAAAAATACAATACATTGTTCCAAAAATATTACTTTTATCGAAAATAGATGCTTTCTGATGTAAACCAATAGAAATAATTTTCCCATAATTTTTCTAGTCTTATTTTTTTATTTAAAACTGATTTAATGAATTAAATTCATGTTTAAATGATTAAAAATAGGAAAATAAATAAAAATAGATGTTTTCTGAACTAATAATTTTTATTTCAGTTCAAGATGCTTAGAAATAATTTCTCAAAAAGTTTGAGATTAAAATCATTAAAAAGTGAATTTTTAATGAATTAAATATGATGAAAACAATTTAAATAATAAAAAATATGAAAATAATTTATTTTCCAGAAAATTTTTATGTGATAATTTTATTTATGATGACAAGATGCTACTAATGGATTTAATATGATAATTACAAGATTTATGTGTTTTATATATTAATATGTAACTAATAACAACAAAATTAAAAAGAAAGGAAAAAAATAAGGAAAAGGGGCGCAGGTAGTGGGGTTCGAACCCTCCCCTTCATGTTTCCATAACCAACATCCAACCACTACCCCATAATCACTTTTGTTGAATTTAACCAAAACCGTAAAATTTTATATTATTCTTACTATCCATCATCTTCTTCCCCAAATAGACAAGAACCCTAACCCTAGAACTCAAATACAATCAACCATAAAACTATCGCATACGACCAGGAACCATAGGGCTAATATCAAGGAACGTATAAGGATTAGAATGGCGTAAAAATAAGTGACTTACACTATGTTTATCAACCGCAAATGGAGCTGTAAGTTTCGGGCATAATATCACGAATTGCGGAGCTTTTAGTGACGGTTTAAGACGATTCTTAGTGGGTTTAAGAGGTGTGATGGAGCAGAAATGAAATGATAATAAGTATTAATCGGGTTATCGACTAGAAACGGATCCTTAATTGCTAAAAAAATTCCGATCGGTACACTTTAAAACCCGACTTAAAAGCTCTATAACACTCGTTAATAATGTCATTAAATGGCTGGGATTCGATGGGTAAGAGTGGAGAAACGATTTGTAACATTAAAAACGAGTTAAAGCATATTAAAATCAAACTTTAATGTTGGCCGGAATGTCGCCGGAATTGATTCCGGTCGCCGGAATCGAGAAGGAGGGAGGGAAGTTTTTTTTTTTTTGTTTTAAAACTTTTGCAAATTGACACATTAGGTCCCTCCCCTTCTTAACGAAGTTGATATTTATAAATAACTTGGTTAGTATTTTCTTTTGTAAACTTAACAAACTAACCAAGGTTTTTAACTTAAAATGCTTAATAAGTTTCAAACTTTACACTTTCCAAGCTTATTCAATTATTTGTATTTCTCCAACAAAAAGAATAATAATATAAATCTGATCATTTTAAAAAAATTTCAAAAACGATAAAAAAAATAATATATATAACTACGAGGGCTGGATTAGGAATATTCAAACATGAAGGGCTTTAACTGACAACTTGAAGAAAAAACGAGGGTGACGGTTGTCACAGTCTCCCCTACTTTAGAAAATTTCGTCTCGAAATTCCTTTCAAGTGGAGGTTTCTATGAAACAAAAAGTGTCATAAAAGTCATGTAGGTTTTAAATTAATTGCGTCAATCATGATTTGACAAGGTTTAAAGTAATGGTTTAATATACAAAGTAAAAGTTTCAAAAATCCTTAACGTTTGACCCAGGGTTAGGAAGTTGACAGTCTACAATGTGAAAGGTTTTGGGAATGTGTAACGGGTGAAGACAGGTCATCGATATAGTAATCTCCTCTACTTTAGAAAAAAATTTCCGACTGAACGTCATGATAGTATGCAACAAGAATCCAAATAACAAGGTGTGTAAGGGTATACAAGACTTGTGTTTTCTGTGTGGGTGGTCAAGAGAAGATTTTAGGGAGGCGAATTTAAGCTCGTGTCACTACAACAAAAATGGCTTTTAAGGACCTTTTGTGTGGGACGCTTGTAAAATGGGGTCCTAAAAAATTATTTAATAGGACGAATGAACTTTTGAGGTCCTTTTATAATATACGCTACTAAACCGGTGTCCTAAAAAGCTAACTAATAGGACAGATGAATTTTTGGGGTCCTATTATCATATAACTTAATAAGACACTTAAAATGTAGATCCTAATAAAGTAACTTATAAGACATTTAGTTGTTGGTGTCCCATTATGTGGTAATGTAATAGGACACTTGATCACCGAGGGTCCTATTATAACATAACTTAATACAACACTTTGTAGTTAAGTCATAAATGTTCGATGTTATAGGACCCTTTCTAGTCGAAGTCATATTAGAACATAACTTAATAGGACACTTGACACATAGGTCTTATGACTTTAACCTTTATAGGACGCTTAATCATTGTGATGTTATTATAATACACCGTAATAGGACACATGATATTTGAGTCATAAAACATTAATTTTATAGGACGCTTATTCGTTGGAGTTTTATTATAACATAACTTAATAAGACACTTAACACTTGAGTCTTATGACTTTAACATTTATAGGACGCTTAATCATAGTGGTGTTTTTAATAACAAAACACGTAGCATCTTAGGAACAGTTCCGTCTCCGGGTTTCTTTTACCAAAAGATGTAGGTCATTTTTAGATGGGTTCTTTTTGGGTAAAAAATCACCAGACCAGCATCAAACCACACCTTTATCACCACCCACCGTCATCCTCCATCAAACCACACCCTTCATCACCACCCAACTTAAACTTACGTCATCCACCGTGCACCGTCATCTGGCTCCAAATCGATCCACGACCTTCTACTCTGACCATAGGTACATGTAATCGCAATCCAATAGTTGATTGCTTCGCTACTCCGGTCGTAGGTGTGCAAAAGTTTTCGCCAAACTTGAATCAAGAAATTGTTATTCAGCAGCCATGACTTCTTGCCAAACTTGACTCAAGAAATTGTTCATGGTATGTAGTTATGTAGAGAGGTTAGTAAAGTTCCAGATTTTAATGTTTATTTTGCTTTTTTTTTGTATCCAGATACTTAAATTTAGTCAAGTTTGTTCACAACAGAAAGCTTGAAAATGTTGTATCAATTGAATATGCTTTTATAATATATAGAATGAAATGGTGACAATGTTTAACTTTGAAGCTAAAATATGGGCCGAATATGGTTGCAACTTTATAACAGAGGTATTAGTAAACAAATTATGGATGTGATATGTAGACATGATTGAGATTTATGTTCCTTAATATTTTGAACTTGTGTTAATGTAAATTACATGTTGTTGACATTTTTAGGAGGGTGGTTCAACTGCATCTTACCAGCTCTTATGTTGTTATTGTTACTGTTACCTTCTATGTTTTAAGGCTGGTTATTGAAGTTTAGTAGCAAATAATACCAAGTGAATAGGATCTTATGGGGCTACCTTTGCATATGTTAGGTTAAGCTACAAAGCATTGGTAGAATGGCAAACGTGTTATGGAATATTACTTAAATCTTGGTCGGGATTAAAGGTAGCTGTGGGGTTGTCATTGTTCGTGGAATATTAATGTTACTTTTGTGTAAAAAGTATTTATTCATATCATTTGCTTACAAGTGCTCATTATGTGTTAAAAGTATTAATTCATGATCTACAGACTTTGATAGTGTTGGGTGATTTTATTAATGTCATGGCTATTGTTTTGTCATGTATTTTTGTATTTATGAACTTTTCTGTGTTTATGGGAAATGACACTGCGACTCATGGTTAATTTTTGCGTTGGTCAGGTACTCTTTCTTTACCTTACTATTCTAGACAAAATTCAACTCAAAAGGATGTTCTATTGGAGTACCGCGCTAATAAATTCAACTCAAGATGATGTTGATCCAATAGTGGCATCCTTTTCGGGTGGGGCAGTGGGTGTAATTTTAACACTCATGTTGCTTGAAGCAAATAATGTCATGTAACAAGAGAAGAAAAGGTGCAGATACTGTTACGGAACCGGTAAGTAGTCTTGCCAGACACGAAGGGGTTGGGAAACGAATCAAAGCATGTTTGGGTTAAAAGGGACGGGTCGAAACAGGCCCAATAGGGTTGACCTGCAAACACTAGTATGTTTTTTTAAACTACAAAAAATAAATGTGTTGGTTTCCATATCTATTTAGGAGATTGTATGCATTAAACTAGGCGACTTTCAACCCATATGACCCGTTCCTGTTTAGCTAAGACCAGTTTGAGATAAAACAATAGTACATAGCCTAAACCAACCCGGTCACAAGTAAATGGGTTTAAATTTCTACCCATGTTCAATTATATGTCTTTTAATTAGGGGTGTTGATGTACCAAAATACAGGATATTTGTCATGTGCCCGTTGCTCTTCTAGTGGGGTGTGTGTAAACGTAGAGCCAACTTCTGTAACTAATGCTTCTGATCGTCCTTTACGTCCTCCGACTACCCGAAGGTGTCTTAACTGTTCTGAGTCAGGAAAGGTACCATAATTTACATATTTCTGTAACTTTACTCCGGTGGCCTGTATATTTTTTCTTCGGTTTCACATTCTTATGTATGACTACATTTATTTAGGTAATGTGTCCCACATGTCTTTGCACAGGAATGGTAATGGCAAGTGAGCATGATCATCGCATTGACCCATTTAGAGGACATTTATTTTCTTTTTTTTTTTTACTTTTAATTTCAGCTAAAGTCACGCGTGTCTTTACTCAACTGTTTGCCGTTTTCGCTAATTTGTGTTCTTAAACATCTGAATATTACCTTGTCTATATCCACATGTACAAGCATATGTAATTAGTGTAATACTGCACATTACCGAGTCTTTAACTTTAGACCTCTTTTCTTGTTTGCTGCCTTTGCTGTCAGGTTTACTCGATAGCCAAATCGAGAGGTACATAAATAATACTTTCATTATGCTCATTCAACATGATGGTTATCGGTACTAATTTATTAACATAATTTTGAAAATGTGTGTAGGCATATAAATGTGTCTGAAGCTTCTAGCAGCTTTGGGCCCATGATTAGTTCAACAATCTCGGCACCTCCTGCTGTAGGTGTTGATCTTCACGCCGAGAAAAGGTCTGTTTCTTGTTTCTTTAGATGGTTTATTTTTTATTACTCCCAGATGTTATACGGTAATCGTCTTTCTGTATCATTTGTGCAGCAAATTGTATCAGTTTCTTGGCTCATATGTTCAATTGCTTCCTGGGATTTGGAGGATGACACTTTTTGATTTTTTGTGACATGATCAAATGCATCTTTTATGGAATTCAGCTCCATAATCCAAATTCTTTCTTTGATTCCTTTATAATATCAAAAGTTGTATGAAATCATCACAGAAATACACAGTATGACCTCTCTACCTTATATTAACAAATATGCTAAGGGCAAAGAAGATAAGTTCTAAAGATTTTAATAATAAATATATATTCTAACCCATGACACTTGATTTGATTAAAAACCTACAGGGAAACATGGTAAAAGCTTATTAATTGGAATTTGAGTTTGGATTTTGTAGGGTTGTGTTGCACATCTTAAAATTCGGACTTTGTTCAGCCTTTCAGTGGCAATATGTTCAGCCATCTGTTCGTGATCGAAGAAAATAAATCGGCATTAGTGGCTGAAAGGTTTAATGGATGGGAATGGAAACGACCTCCGTGCAGTCAAAACGAGATGATGGAGTTTGCGCAGCGTATCTTAATTGCTGGCACTGCCAGCTTGGTGCTTGCTGAGACTGTGTCCTCGCTGGTATGGTAATGAGTGAGCGTTTTGTGTGATATTCAACAGGTATATGCGTTTAATGTCATAGATCTTCTCAACCTGCACAAGCTTATTAATGCACCAGAAAAAAAGTGGAAGTTAGTTCGGATCGTGATTCTATCGGCTTGTTGGATGATATGGAAGGCGTGCAATGAAACAATCTTTATGTGAAGGACACAACGGGACAAGTGAGTGACACAACGGGGCCAAGAAATAGTAGTGTACCAGAGTCTGATGAAGGCTACACGAGAGGGCGATCAATTGTAGCTAAAAGAAAGTTATTTGCAGTCGACAACAATGATGACCACGGGGAGCGTGACATGATATTTTATGGTACCTATATTTTCTCTTTTCAAATATTTTATTATGATATTAAATTAGTATTAAGTTTGATTCAATTAAATGTTTTCGATGCTTACTGTTTTTGTAACTATATATATCAATTAAGAACAAGATGCCTCCGAAGATGATGGAAATAAACACATGGATGGTTTAGAAAATGAGATCGATGAACTGGTTGATGAAGAGTTTGAAGTCCCAGAACCAGAAAATGAAGCAGGTTTATCTAATTTACTTGATTGCTTCATTTTTTTTTGTTTCTCAATACATATATTGTGTGACACATGATGAATATATAAGAAACTATAATAAAACTAAGAAAACTTATAGACTTAATATATTGCCTTTCAATCTATATAGTATTTTTAATGTATACATGTACATTGTAAATCATGTTCACTTTTTGTAGTTCGAAATGTACGTAAAAGAGTGAGAGGACCTACGCGTATGCCAGAAGTTTGGGCCCAAGAAAACGGGGATAGAATTCATATTTTAGTTAATGAACTTGGACAACCTATTGGTGACAAAGTTAGTAAACTAACCCATTTCATGGGAACCCTTTCAAGGAGTGGAAAGTACTGTCCGATTTATAAACCATGGAATAAAGTTAAGGACACCAAAAAACAAACGTTGCTCGAATTCATAAAGGTACATAATTAAAAATATGTTTGTTAATGAATGACTAAAGTATTTGTTTTCTAATGTGACATGTTCCATTTTTAGACAAAATTTGATATTCCAGAAGATGCTGAAGGCTGGGTATTGCAATCATTTGGGAAGAAGGTCAAGAACTGGAGGGCAAGAGTTAAGGAAAGCTACTATGATCCGTCTTTGTCACTTCAGGAACAAATAAATTTTAGGCCAAAACAAGTTCAAAAAAAACAATGGAGGAGACTTGTGAAGTATTGGAATAAAACAAAGTCTAAGGTATGAAATAACCTTACACTTCAAATATAAATCCTCAAAATTTGGGATGTTACAATTAGTTTATTTCTCATTATGATATTTTATTTTCTATTGAAGATGGTAAGTGAAAAAAACAAGGTGAATCGGTCAAAAAAGAAGATGGTGCAAGTTACGGGTAAAAAAAGTTATGCTCGAGTCCGTGAAGAGTTAAAGGTGATTGTATGAAATAGTGCAATTCTTAATGTAGCATGTCGATATCCGTTGTTACTACTTATTTTCTTTTTATTCAAACAGGCATCTTTGGGGCAAGACCCAAGTCGATTGGAAATGTTTCGTGCATGTTTCTCCAAACATGGAACTACAAAAAATGTGGAAGCTGCAAATGCAATTGTAAGTAATTTCTTATATATTCATATACATATCTTTTCTTTATGTTCTTGATGTTGTTAAAAATACATATCTTATTTTTGTTACTATATCTAATACAGGCACAGATGCAACAACTTAGTTCTAATCTTCCTGATGGTTCGATCGATAAGCCTGGACCAGATGATGTTTTTTCTAAAGTAATGGGGAAAGATCGAAATGGTGATGCAGTCATGTATGGTCTGGGTGTTCGTGCTTCTGATGTTTGGGGTGTAACATCAAGTCGTTCAACATGTCATAGAGAAAACATCCAATTGAAGTCTAAATGTGAAGAACTTACTAGTACTGTGGCTCGGTTACAAGCCCAAGTATCGGAGATTAAAGGGAGTACGGATGGTCCTAGTGTTCCACCTCTTACATCACCACATTTCCCCATTGCAACCAATGGACCTCCACGTTTACGGGTATTTTTCTATATAAATCTTTATTATTATTTTTTTTGTGAAACGTTACTTGTACTATTGTGACTAGAGTTTGATATGTTTGTTGAAAACTAAAATCTAGGTCGGAGATGAAGTTGTCCTCAAAAGCATTCTAAACTCTGCCGAGATTGTAGCAAGAGGATGGGTGAAGAGCTTGGACCCAAATGAGCTAGTTGGTGGTACAGAGATTGGACCAGAATGGTGTGAGGTAAACGTTCAAGTAGCAATAAAAATAGATGAAAAGTTGGTGAGACCATATGGGTTATTTTCCACAATTCAAGATTGTATTGGTGCCTCCATTGCATGGCCTTGTCCTTTCATCTCGGTATGTAATTATTAATTTTGTGATACGAATAATTTTAATAATCTGGAACTTAATGCTTATACACGGATGGTTTATTTGTAGGTAGTCCGTGAGGATTGAGGACACATGATGACTCAGGATTCTATGCTGCTTATCTCTTTCGTTGCTTTTAGTTTCTTTGTTAAATGTTACAAAACTTTATGTTGGATGATGCTATAACTTATTCATGTTTAGTGTTTTTGTTATGAATATGTTTATTTGAAATATAATAAAGTTTTATTTCTTTCGTTAGTTGATGTTATATACAGTATATCATAAAATTGTGTGTGTATATGTTTAAAAAACCGTTGTATCATGACTTGTTAGGACTTTCAAAATTGGTCCTATTAATTGTACGAATATGCTTTTCTTAGGACGCTATATTGTTTGTTCATTGACATCTTATGCGACCATAAAACTGGTTTCATAATCTTATTTGAGATATTAGGACCCTTTTTTTGGTACTAATGCTCCTATAATGTTACATCATAAGGGTCCTATAACTTAATTTTTTTAGGACTCTTGTATGTGTATTAAAAGATTAAAACTAGGTAAGCACATGTTAAAACCTTGTAAAAGTGTCCTAATATGTTTTATTAGGAGTTTTTTTTGGGACATATTATGCGACCATAAAATTGGTTGCATAATCTCATTTGAGATATTAGGACGCTTTTTAAGTTTCGTGACTTATTACGACCCCCTTACATGAAACGCTTTTACCGTTGGTCCTATTAAATAAAAGGTCCTATAAAATAACATTTTAGGACACTTTTGTGCGTACTAAAAACCCATTTTTGTTGTAGTGTGTAAGAACGTTCTTATCGAAAATGCTATGTATTAGTCAATAATCTAATGAAGTGGTAATTACAAAGTAATGGGTAGGTTCTTGGTTAGACTCCTAGTCCGTTCCCGCAGTATCGTTTATGCTTATATATAGGGTGTACCGCAGCTGACCCACCACACTCCCGATACTTTGGACTCGTACTGATTGTCTACCAACAACCTATACAGGATTACACACCACCCTCATGTACCTGTAAACCCATGATTGCGTTCCGGACCGTAATCATCGATTTACCTTACACCGGGGTGTTATGCTTTCCATAATCCTATCCTAAGTAATACTAGAAACAAATGCATGCAACCAAAGTGTTAAATGATAGATACTGCTCAAGTATAAGATGTGGTTTAAGGTCCTTCCCCTTTCGGGTTCACCCGAATAACCGGTTCAATAAATAAGTCTAACAGGGTCTTGCTCACACAGAAAAATATGCGTAAAATACACGTTCATTTAAGTAATTAAGTATAGCATAAAATTTCGATTTGAATACAAATCGAGTAAATCGCACAATTGCGCAAAATGAAAGTAAACGAGCTAAATAATGCTCAAAATCAGTGATGTAAGAATAACCGCTAATAAATAGTATGATAAATCCACAAATAACACGCAAGAATAACCACAAATAAAAGAATAACGCGAGAATAAGATAATGCGCGAGCATAACTATAAATAAAATGGTGTAAGAATAAAATAATGAAATTTACCGCAAATGAAAGTGCGCAAAACAGACATATAGTCTGCTGGCATGAGGGTTTAAATTTAATAGCTTTGCATATATTTACTATACGATAAAAGACATTTAGTAACATTCCGATGAAAATGTTCGTTGTTTTGTTAAACCAAAAGTGTTGCGACTGAGAGTGTACAAGTGTAAAGAGGCAATTTTTTCGTTTATAGACCGTAGTTTACTCGAACTTTGTGATAACATAATGAGAATAAACTTTTTAGTAATCGAAGAATGTTTTAGGTTCACTTGAAAAGATTTTGTTGATACACATTTTCATGTGTTTACGAGAAGTCGAGTTTGAAACGTGTTGTAAGGCATGTTATTAGTTGAAAATTTCTTTTCCCGACATATATTGGATCTGTTATATGAAAACAAGAAGGTTTACATTTGTCTTGTAATTATGTGAAACTTATAAGATGCAAGAGGAAATCGTATAAATCAAATGTGTTTCAAAAGACCAATACTTTGCTAGCAGGAGTGTTAAGAGTCAATGTGTTTAACATGAATAGTTTCCAAATGTAAAAAGTTTGAAGTTTCGAACTAACACGAATGTGAAAAGTTTGCAACATATCATTTCTGAAAATATACCACATTAAGTTTTAAAAGAATGATCGTGTCACAGCAACTGATGTAATAGATTAATGTGTAACTTCAAAGTCTTAACTGTAGGCTGGTAACCTAGCTTCAAAAAACCAATTCAACGTTGGAAGTCTACTACGCATGATTTCTCATGCTACGTTGAACGAATGAATCAGCTCGGTATTTGATAATTCGGTTTAAGTATATGGGTTATTTGAAGATAACGAAGAATCTGATTTGGTTTGGTTTGATTTTTTTTTCCCTTGATAATGATTGAAAGGTATGGGTAGGACGGGTACAAAATTGCATATGGTCCCGAATGCCTTGACGAGTTTTTTTTTTTGAGAAGCAAAACTTCATTGTATTAAAACGATCCTTCTATTTACGAGTTAAAAATCCCATTGAAGTTGAAAAATCTTCCATATTGATTAAATGTTTGGGAAAAATCCGAGTGTTACCCATTTGATTAAACGTGAAGCTTCAAGTTATCACATTGTTGTGAAATTTATACATTGGAAAATCGTTTGTTTGTAAAAATTATTAAGGCATCTCTTTGGGCTCATAGTACGCTAAATGTTTCAAGACACAAGGTGTGTATAAGATGTGCTAATCTGATGAATAAGTTTTTCCAAAGCTGGTTACTTGGGTTTTGTGCTTTTGTGAGATAACAGCATAGGGTAAGTTGCTAAGGTAATCGCTTTAGAGAGTAATGTACTAGTGTGTGTTGGGTAGATAGGTATTTAAAATGTTGTGTATATTGTAGAGACACAAGGGAATAGTTTAGAGATATATTGTGACATCGACCGAGTAAGTTTGTAAACATGATGATAATAACAAGTTGATTAATAAGTTTGAAACCACTTCATGTTTATTCGTGCATTGTTCGAGAATCGAGATGTGATCAAAGTTAAACAAAAATCTTAAAAGTTTTAAGTCATAGGAAAATGTTTTTGAACAAAAGAAATGATGTTTTATGAAAATCACGGAACATGAATAAAATAGTGTAAGTTTTAATGCGATAAAATAGTGCATAGAAGTTTTAGTAATGATGACGTAAAGCGAATGATCAACAATAAGAGGTAAAACTTAAAATTCAAATGATAATCAAAACTTAAGAATCAATAACGGGAAACTGAAAAATGCATTAATAGCGATAGCTATTAACAGAGAAACTCGAAAGACATAATAACTTCCTTATAGAAAGTTATGATGAGAGTTTCAAACAACAATGAAAATATCAATGATGAAATGTGATACAAGAAATAGTTCCAATGGAACTGGTGACTAGCCAAAGAAATTGAAATATTATTAGTGACTTATGGGGAGTGTACTTAAACCTATGAGTAAATGGTCATCCTTCCCGATTGCACGTACCCCGTCACTGGTAAATTTCAAAACTTTTAGCGAGACTTTAAAACGAGATGTAGAAATAGATCCTTGAGATGTGGATTTCACTCCTAACTCAAAGATGTATTTCAAAAATTGAAAACAATTGAGGAATGAAACCAATCACTAAGTTAAGGCTATCACTCCCAGCTTAGTGGTTAATTTTCTTTTTGAAGTATTAATCCTTTGAGGTGTGGGTATCACTCCTATCTCAAAGATATTATCCCAAAGATGCAAAATATATAGAAGAGTGAAACTAATCACCAAGGTATGGATGTCACTCCTGACTTGATGATGTCGTTTCGTTTGTGAAATACGAGTGTCTTCTTTTCCAAGCAAATTACCGAAAGAATAACGAGAAAGATTTATAGCGAAAATATCTTGAAAGAAATATAAGAAATAAGAGAAATACACACGAGAGGACTCGTGAAAGTAAGCTTAGTTATAGACTAGGCTGAAAGGCATTCTAATAACCTAATTCCCTATAACCATGGCTCTGATACCAATCTGTAACACCCCAACCGATGGCGGAATCATCGAGGTGCCACGTAGTGACGATTGTTCAATAGCTCATGGACTAAAGTGAAAATTTAGATACATTGATTAAATAGTTTATTACAATGAAATAAAATACAACAAGTCTAAATGTCAACTAAACTGAAATACAATGAGTCAAAATCTAAATATAATTCCGAAAGCTTAAAGAATGCATCTCAAAATAACCTGAAACATGTACAAAATAATTTGGTCAATACAAAATGTATTGGTGAGCATACCCTGTTTGAATACATATAGTAGAAAAAAATGTTTAGCAATTCATGTGTTGTATACCGTTTGCAACTATGTATTAAGTAGTATCAGTCAAAGCCAACCCTAAATGATAAATGATCCAACGATTAACCCACAAATGATAATGATTCACACAACAATGACCAAGGACTTAACTCGTTCACGTAAGTCCACAGGGGTATATACCATAGTACTATTCATTGAAATGCTAGGCCACAAGGTTAATGGTTTTGACAGTCATAGACACACAAAATAACATAACGCAAACACACATGAGAATTGCCATTAATGATAAAACAACATTTGATAATAGTGTACATGTATAGCCCCAAAAGAGTAAAACATGAAAAAGGGGAAAGATATACTCACAGTTTTGCTAAGCGTATCCAATCCAACAAAACTTGTCACAAGATTAATTTGGGAATTCCGAAGAATTCAACCTATACGTATAAGAACACTATTGAGGAAAGGTCTAAAAGTCTAAGGTTTCTAGGGTTCTAAGGCATTAGGGTTTGCTAGTCAATTTGGGGAATTAGGGTTTATGATAAATCGAATCATTATAAACGTTGTATGTTAAAAATAATATTCCAAAGTTTGTAAATATGGTTTAGATAATAAAATTATTGCTAATTGAATACTCATATATGAATACGTTTGAATAATTAAGACAAAGTAATTTAATTAATTATTTTCACCAAAATATTGTAAATAAATACAATAATTATAAACGTTTAAATATATAATGATGAGTTATACAGTGATCCAAATAGATGATAATTTAGATTTTAAAACTTAAGAATATCTCTACTTTGTAAAAAAAAATATTCATAAAATAAATGTTAAATAAAATAATTAAATAAATGTTTAATTATGTTTAATTAAACACAAATAAGGCTAAAAATACAATACATTGTTCCAAAAATATTACTTTTATCGAAAATAGATGCTTTCTGATGTAAACCAATAGAAATAATTTTCCCATAATTTTTCTAGTCTTATTTTTTATTTAAAACTGATTTAATGAATTAAATTCATGTTTAAATGATTAAAAATAGGAAAATAAATAAAAATAGATGTTTTCTGAACTAATAATTTTTATTTCAGTTCAAGATGCTTAGAAATAATTTCTCAAAAAGTTTGAGATTAAAATCATTAAAAAGTGAATTTTTAATGAATTAAATATGATTAAAACAATTTAAATAATAAAAATATGAAAATAATTTATTTTCCAGAAAATTTTTATGTGATAATTTTATTTATGATGACAAGATGCTACTCCTAAATTTTTATAATTTTTGGAGCAAAAATGGATTTAATATGATAATTACAAGATTTATGTGTTTTATATATTAATATGTAACTAATAACAACAAAATTAAAAAGAAAGGAAAAAAAAATAAGGAAAAGGGGCGCAGGTAGTGGGGTTCGAACCCTCCCCTTCATGTTTCCATAACCAACATCCAACCACTACCCCATAATCACTTTTGTTGAATTTAACCCAAACCGTAAAATTTTATATTATTCTTACTATCCATCATCTTCTTCCCCAAATAGACAAGAACCCTAACCCTAGAACTCAAATACAATCAACCATAAAACTATCGCATACGACCAGGAACCATAGGGCTAATATCAAGGAACGTATAAGGATTAGAATGGCGTAAAAATAAGTGACTTACACTATGTTTATCAACCGCAAATGGAGCTGCAAGTTTCGGTCATAATATCACGAATTGCGGAGCTTTTAGTGACGGTTTAAGACGATTCTTAGTGGGTTTAAGAGGTGTGATGGAGCAGAAATGAAATGATAATAAGTATTAATCGGGTTATCGACTAGAAACGGATCCTTAATTGCTAAAAAAATTCCGATCGGTACACTTTAAAACCCGACTTAAAAGCTCTTTAACACTCGTTAATAATGTCATTAAATGGCTGGGATTCGATGGGTAAGAGTGGAGAAACGATTTGTAACATTAAAAACGAGTTAAAGCATATTAAAATCAAACTTTAATGTTGGCCGGAATGTCGCCGGAATTGATTCCGGTCGCCGGAATCGAGAAGGAGGGAGGGAAGTTTTTTTTTTTTTTTTTTTTGTTTTAAAACTTTTGCAAATTGACACATTAGGTCCCTCCCCTTCTTAACTAAGTTGATATTTATAAATAACTTGGTTAGTATTTTCTTTTGTAAACTTAACAAACTAACCAAGGTTTTTAACTTAAAATGCTTAATAAGTTTCAAACTTTACACTTTCCAAGCTTATTCAATTATTTGTATTTCTCCAACAAAAAGAATAATAATATAAATCTGATCATTTTAAAAAAATTTCAAAAACGATAAAAAAAATAATATATATAACTACGAGGGCTGGATTAGGAATATTCAAACATGAAGGGCTTTAACTGACAACTTGAAGAAAAAACGAGGGTGACGGTTGTCACATGTAGTGGTTTGTCTATCAGTTTGATACAGAAAACACTCGGGTTCGACCCCGGTTATCAGCGGTCTGATCCCATTTCTTTTTTATTACTTTTGTTTTGTTTTATTTATATATTTATATACATATACATTAATCTTATAATATCCATAGAAAATTCATTTTTGCTCCAAAAATTATGAAAATTTAGGTGTAACTTCTTGACAACTTATAGAAAATTATCACATTTTTTGTTGCTGAAAAATATTTATTTTCATAATTTTATTAATTTAAATAGTTTTAATCATCAATAATTGATTAAAAATTCATTTTTAATGATTTAAAACCCAAACTTTCTGGAAAATTATTTTTAAGGATCATGAACCTAAATAAAAATTTTTGGTTCAGAAAACATTTATTTTTATTAATTTCCTATTTTTAATCATTTAAACATGATTTAAATTCATTAAATTTATTTTAAATACAAATAAATTGAGAAAGATTATGGAAAAATTATTTCCACTGTTATACATCAGAAAATAATTAGTTTTCATAAAAAGATCATTTTTGGATCATATCTTGTATTATTAGTTTATTTACATTTAATTAGATATTATTACTTATTTAGTTAAATGTAAATTATTAAAATATGGTTTTTCTATAAAATAGAAAATGTTCCTACTTGGGGAAACGTAGTATTAAACTTCTTTAGTCACCTATTCGATCGTGAATCATAATATATTTATTTAAAGATTATTATTACATTCGAGTTATCATAAAAACTTCATCTTCCCTACACAAGTCTAGCAAACCCTAATGCCCTAGATTATAGATGCCTTAGACTTTTAAGTCATTTTTCTCATTAGTATTCTTAAACATATAGGTTGAGTTCTTCGGAATTCTTAAGCCTTTTACGACGAACTTTGTTGGATTTATCGCTTAGCAAAACTGTGAGTATATCTTTCCCCTTTTTTATGTTTTACTCTTTTGGGGCTATACATGTACACTATTATCAAATATTGTTTTATCATTAATGACAATTCTCATGTGTGTTTGCTTTATGCTATTTTGTGTGTCTATGACTGTCAAAACCATTAACCTTTAAGCGCCTGACACTTCAATCAATAGTACTATGGTATATACCCCTTGTGACTCCGTTGAGAGACCTTGGTCATTGTTGTGTGAATCATTATCAACTGTGGGAATCATTGAATCATTTATCATTAGGGTTGGCTTTGACTGATACTACTTAATACATAGTTGCAAACGGTATACAACACATGAATTGCTAAACACTTTTTCTACTATATATATTCAAACAGGGTATGCTCACCAATACATTATATGTGTTGACAAAATTATTTTGTACATGTTTCAGGTTATTTTGAGACGCTTCCTTTAAGCTTTGGATTTATATTTAAGTTTTGACTTTATTGTACTTTAGTTAGACTTGTCGCTTTAGAACCTTTGTAACTTGAATTTCTTTTCAATGTATTAAACTATATTCAATGTAATCAAATTTACATTTTAGTACCATGAGCTATTGAGCAATCGTCATTACGTGACACCTCGATGATTCCGCCATCGGTTGGGGTGTTACAATGCTAGTGTCTTCGGTCTTCAAAACTCTAATCCACATCTTTAGCAGCACAACAACCAACATCTTCACTTCTTCTGAATACCGACACGTTGTTTTCCAACATATTTCAATGTCACATTCTGAATGCAGATCATAAGAAAAGAAGCATTTGATAACTTTTTGAAACATCAGTGCCTGATCAATGTCAATTGCATCAAAGTGAATGTGATTGAAAAAAAAACGTTTTAATATCTTCTCTCGAATTGGTTATTAGCCACATAGGATCGAGTATCCTAATCTTCTTGCAAATCTTGGTCTTGCCTGCATTATCCAACATAATCACAGCTTTGCCCGTTCTTAAATCAAGATGCAGAAAAATTTGCTGCATGGTTGAGGACATCTGATCAGAAGATCCAGTCTTTGGACTTAAACACATGATAATGTAGTGAAACAAAAGTTTATATTTTGCATCAAAATATTTCTTATAAATGGTAGCATGTGATAATGTACCTTGGTCACCACACTCAATTATGGTTGATTGAATTGTTCCACTAGGAATAAGATCAGGTGCTTCAGCATCATCAAGACCTAATGTGTCTCCCAGAGTTACCGGTGTGATTGCCATTTCTTTCCCTTTGATCTTTGTCTTCAAGGAAAAGACTTTACCATCTTCAGTAACAGTCTCAGCGTTTGCCCAGAACTCATTAAGCGTGTTGGTATGGATTGGTGGGTCAGAACGTTGTGTAAAATTGTGATTTTATGATCAAATCAATGATTTCATCGTATTGGGACCAGGCTTCATCTTTTACGAAGTAGCCTCTTTGATTGTGTCCCTGTTTAAGAACTAGAGCCATTGTTTTTGATAGAACAATTATAAGATTGAGAGAGGTTTTTGAGATAGAGGGAAGTTTTGTTTTTGAAACGATAATAATGAAAAGAAGGGTTTGAGAAGTTTAATAGTCCTTTTTAGGTTAAACTTCTGAGAAAGATAGGAAAAGACTGTTTTGCCCTTTTTGTCTAAAACCTCTGACGAATACTTGTTCATCAGGAGTTTCCTATTTTGTTCTTCAGTAGTTTTGAACTACCGAGATGAAAAAAATACCCCTAAAACCAATATTTGAAGATTTTATTATCAATAGACTTTTCTTTTCAGAAATTTTCCCTTATAGATGTTTTTATACATCAGTAATTTCTCTCTCTTTTTGTTGATCAACAGAGGTTTACCACAGAGTTAGTAAAAAGGTATGTGAAAGTAAAATATGTACAAAAAAATGAAAACACTTACAGAGTTAACTCAAAGTTTAGCATTCCAAGCATGGAAACTAACCTCTAAAATGTTGATGTGTCAAGGGGTTTAGTGAATACATCAGCTATTTGGTTAGCTGTTGTGACATGTTTCACCTCAATCTTGCCTTTTTCATAGCAATCCCTGATGAAATGATATCTAATTTCTATATGTTTTGTCTTTGAAAATCGAACAGGGTTTTGACTGATGCTAACGGCAGATTTACTGTCTACTAAAAGTGGAGTCTTGGTCTCTTTGATTCCATAATCAAGAAGTTGATATTGGAGCCATTGAATATGTGATGTACAACTTGCAGCAGCAATGTATTCAGATTCAGCTGTTGAGGTTGCCACAGATGTTTGTTTCTTTGATTGCCAGGACACCAGACAGTTTCCTAAGAATTGACAACCACCAGATGTAGATTTTCTTGACATTTTGCACCCTGCATAGTCACTATCTGAAAAAGCTGTTAACTTGGTATTGCTTGAAGCAAGATAACAAATTCCTAATGTAGGAGTTCCTTTCAGATATCTGAAAATTATTTTGACAGTAGTTAGGTGTGATTCCCTAGGTGCAGATTGATATCAAGCACAGACACAAGTTGAAAACATAATATCTGGTCTAGAAGCAGTTACACACAAAAGGGAACCTATCATACATCTATACATGGTTTGATCAACCTGTTTTCCTTGATCATATGGTTCAATTTGTGTGGTAGGTGTCATGGGAGTAGAACATCATTTACTGTCTTGTAAAGAAAATTTGTTTAAGAGTTCTTTAACATATTTAGATTGATGTATAAAAGTTCCATTTATTTGTGTTGGATCAGTGGTCTCTATTGCAGTTTATATTCAAGAACATTTAAGTGATATTAGTTAATCAAAGTAGTTTGCACAGCGGAATAATAAGTGTTCCAAGTTAAAATGTCACTTTTAATAGGAGTTAAGACTCTCCCTCAATCAATGAACTAGAAAGTTAAAGATGAGAATCAATAGTAGTAAATAAAGCAGTTAAAGCAAGATGGTTCTCAGATGTATATGAAATGGATAAACAATAAAGTAAATTGAAGGAAAGAGTTCAAGTGATTTATCAAATAGATATTCGTGTGTCTAAAATAGTGAGAGTAACCACTCTATTTATAGACGAAAGATTACATACATATTAAGTAACAAAAGCTTATAATAATGTTTGGATAATGCTACAACAGGTTGTAGCATCAAAACTTGAACAAAGACTTTAAGTTAATTAATATACTACTAAACTGCTGAGATTAAGGGCTTAGAATCTTCTAATGAAAGTGCTGATGAGTCTTCAGTAGTTCTTCATATTATCTGTCTGGTTTATCTTCAGAACTTCCGATGCATTCACTCTTCAGAACTTTACATGTTTTCTTCTTTCTTCAGCAGTTTCACAAAATGATAAGAGGATATAAGACAAAGGTTTATGCTGGCTTGTCAATCCTCTTTGACCTTACAATCTCCCCTGGATTGATGAAGCCAAAACCTTTATCTATCTTTATTTAAGATCCTCTCTTCCTTGAGTCAAGAACTCTTTCAATTTCTTCAAGTGCTTGATGTTTGAGTTCTCTAACTTCTTCTTCTAGAAGTAGTCCATGGTTTGGTATTATTTCCTGAATGGTTAGTAGATCTTTGTCAGATAACTTTTCCAGATCAGTTAAGCTTTGAAGGACTTTCCATGAACAGTCTTGTCTTTCTAGAACGATGGAAGTGGACTTTTGGGTGAAGTACCGTCTTTTCATTGGAGATGTGGAGCTGAAGAATCTTTCTCTATATGGTACTATCTGCAGGTTTGAATGTTGATCTGATGTTGGAGGTGCTTCTTTTTCAGCATTGAACAGATTGGATTTCCTTGCCTTCTCAACTAGTACAGTACCAGGTTTATCACCTTTTCCTATGATTTTGTGATGTTCTGTGACTACCTTGGTCTGTTCTTTATCTTTGATGGTCTGTGTTAGTTGATAAGCAAAGGTTGCAGGATCCTTGTATTGAGTTATCAGAGGCTTCTCATCAACAGATAAATCATTTTCTACAATGACATTCTTTTCAACCAAGAGCATTTTGAAATCTGTCTTTGTGGTTTCCCCTGATATCTGATTGGTAGTAGGCTGTGTGAACTTGTATTTTTCTGGATGGGCAATTTTGTCAGCCTTGAGCTTTTTGTAGGTATCATAAAGTACATCTTCTTTCCACCTACATATCTATTGATTTGAACCAAACTTGTTATCTACCAACTATTGAATAATCTAGGCTCTCTTCAACTTTCTTTCTTTTTCTGTGGCAAGCCTTTCAGTTACAAGTGTTGCATGTCTTGTTAGTTCTTCAGTTGAGAGTCCCTTGAGAGTGTATTTCCTTGTCTTTGAATGTTTTCTGATAAAGTTCATCAGTTGTTGCCTTTTGTCTTCTTCTGCTACATGGAGAAGTTGCTCAACCATTCTTTCTTGTTCTTCATACTCTCTTAGCTTCTTTTCAAATTCTATCAGTTTTTCATCATAGCTTAAGTCTTCCCTTTCATCTATGCTTTACCATGCTTCATTTTCTTTTGCCTCTCTTCTACTTTTCTTTTCTGTTCTTATGTTAGTTCATTTACTTCTTCTTGATCTTCAATTATTATGGAAGAGGAGTTTAAGGGAACAGGCTTTGGAAATATAGCGGGGTCTGTTTTTGTTGCATTAGATGATTGATCTGGTTCAGTGTAGGAAATGTCAACTACTGGAGTGTTGATCTGAGCAGTATCAACTACTGACGGATTGTCTTCAGTACTTTTGGTATTGACTTCAGCAGCAGCTTCAATAAGGCCTTGGGCAGACTTTTCAGGTTTCTCTCTAAGGGTTCTCTCTACTTTTTCATACCAATCAGCTCTTTCTTTCAGAGCTATTTCTCATCTGGTCATTCTAGTTGATTTTTGAGAATCCTTGAGATGTTGTGCTTCTCTAGCAGCTCTTTTTGCAGCTTCAAGAGACAAACTTCTGGTTCCTTTGATATCTCCCCCTTTTTGGCTTCATCCACTTCAGGAAACCATGGAGGTGGAGGTGTTACACCAGATAGATGGGCCAATTATCTTCTGTCGTCTTCCATCTTTCTTGACAATTCACCAAGCTTGTGATCAATTGCATTGTTTATCATCTCCAGTTGAGTTTTATTCTTTAACTCCATAGCAGTAATGAATGTTTGAAGATGAGCAGAAATAAGCTGGTGTACCATCTGGTATAAAGGACCATCTGGGTTGCATAGTTGGTTCAGTTCAATGCTGCTTGTTGACCCAGAGAATTGGGTCAGCATTTGTGATTGTGGAGGGGGTGTGTTGGGGTGATCCTCAGTGTGAACTGGGGATGCCACTTTTGGGGAATTAGGGTTTAAGTGGACTTCAACCTGTTCTTCTGTGACTGTCTCCTTGAGAACAAATACATTAGAATCAGGACCTTCAATTCAGTTTGTTTGGTTTTTGATCCATCATCCAAATTAATGGAACCATCTGAATCACTGACATAGTCCTCAACGGGAACAGTATCAGTTGTCTCATGAGCCAGACTGACGGGTGGTTCAAGGAACACCCTTTTAGATGGTTAAAACGCTTATTTTTCCCACATTTTATCATGTTAGTGGTTGGAATTGGATAACTACGGTTGCTTTGGTTGTAGGTACTTAAAGGAGCTTAAAAAGAAGAAATACGAGCTTTGGAACGGGTTGGAACGGATCGAGTCGAGGTGGAAAGAAGGAAGAAAAAGTTCAAGATTTTCACCAGGTCCACAGTAGGCCTACGGCCTGGGAGTACCCCTACGGTGGCCCAGGGATACAAATGCAAGCCGTAGGCCAGGCCCAAACGGCCGTAAGGTTTTTAATCCAGGCCGTACCCCTACGGCCATACAGTAGGGGTACGGTGGTCGCTGCAATTTTTGTAACTCCCTTCTTTAAAGACAAATTTATGGAGTCTTTTCATCATCCCTTCCATTGTGTACGTTTCTAAGCTGATTGGGGGCGATTTTTGGCAGAGAATCTTCATTGGAGACTTATCACAAACATTAGTTTTATGTCTTTGATGTTTATGAACACTTCTTGGATGGTGAGAATGTTTCACCAAGCCATGCTAGGCTAAACAATTGATGATCATCTTTGGTGAAGTTTTTCTTAAACTTTTCTATGTTTGTTTCTTTCATTTCTAGAACAATAATCTAGTACATGTTTGCTTGATTGTTGTGGTGTTTGAACAATTGTTTGTAGTAGTTAATCAATTTCTTAATTTCTAGTCTCAATCGTACATTCTTGGTGTTGCTAACAACCGAGATATTGCGGGTAGGATTTGGGTTGGATAATTGATTAATCGGTCATCGGGAAACAACCTCGCATTGATATAATCCGAGTACTTTGTTCCCTTTTATCACAACAATTGTTTAAACATGAGTTATGTCTATGTAACTCTTTCTAGTGGAACTTTTGCATAAGGGTTTAAGGAAAATGGATCCAGAGATGGTCATTGCTTTCATAATCTTGAGAACAAACCCATTTTAATTCAGTAATTTAGTTTATTTTTACTAAGTCTAAATCCAAAACAATCAACAATCTTTGATCTTTAATTTTGTTACTAGTTAAATATTAGTTAATTTACAAAGTTATTAGTCTACACACAATCCACAAACTCCCTGTGTTCGATACCTTCTTGCCACTATCTTTAGTTGTAATTGGGAAATTTTACGTGTACCACGACAAACACGTCAAATTTTGGCGCCGTTGCCGGGGAGTAGTGCGCAACGTGTGTTAGTTAATAGTTTTGTTTGTTATTTTCGGGTTTACACTGGTTGTGTTTAGTGTGCAGGTACTTTAAGTGTATGCATACTAGAAGCTCTCACGAGTCATCACCGCTATTGTTTGATCCGGAAATTGAAAGAACTTTGAGGCGAAACCGAGTACTAGTCCGTGAAAACCGAGTTCTTGGTTCACCCACCTCACCTATTATACCAAGAAACATCATGCAAGAAGGCCAAATACCACCCACAACGGGTCAACCAATCACCTCAGTCATGCCAACTTCCACACAACCACTACCAAATGCAACTTTACCTCATGAAATTCCACCAACTCATACCACCCAACCAAACACTACCCAAGTTCAATCAACCTTCACCCTTAGCCCATCCGCTACAATTCCACCATTCACTCATTTCTTCCCAACAACGGGTCAATCATCTTCAACTCATCAAATTCCACATGGGTCAACCGTTGTTCATACCTCTACTTACCAACCACCAAACCACTCGGGTTTTCAACATTCGGGAGTTCAAGGGGGTAGATATGATGAGGTGTATGAAGAAGAGTATAGTGGGTATAATGAAGAGGGTTACTATTATGGGGGAGATGGAAATTATGTGGGAGCTCAAGCAGAAATGAGTCAACCTTTGCAACAATTTCAAGACCCGGTTAGACTACCGGTTGGGATGCAACATGTAAGATCTCAAGGGCCGCAACTTCAACGTCCTGCACCGCTTAATCAATTGCGCTCTCAAAACATGCAAGGTCAAGCTCAAAGGCCTGTTCAACAACCTATGCATCAATACCCATATCAACAACAATTTGCACCACAAGGGCCACCACAAGCGCCAAGGGGTCAACCAAGAGCGCCATTGGGAGCACCTAGAAGACTTCACCGTGATGTTGTACGGGGAATTGAAGCACATTTTCGGCCTATCATCACCAACAACCCATCACCAGTAGTGATTCCCCAAAATGCACTTGGTAGAACTTTTGAAGTTAGAACAACCGCTCTCCAAAGTTTACCAAAATTTAAGGGGCTAGCAACGGAAGAGCCTTATTTTCACTTGGAGACATATGATTCCATTTGCAATACAATTGGAGGACAAGGTTTTTCTGCAGATGATGTCAAGTTAGTTCTGTTCCAATTTTCATTGGAAGACAAGGCAAAGAGATGGTTCCATACGCTACCATCCGCATCTATCTTTACATGGGCCGACATGCAACAAATTTTCCTAGATGAATTTTATAGCTCTCAAAAGACTAATGATGCGAGAAGAGGGTTGAGAAGCTTTCAACAACAATCAGGGGAGATGTTTCATGAAGCATTTGAGAGGTTCAATATGATGTTGAGAAATTGTCCTCACCATGGTATCCAACTATGGGAGTTATTAAATGCTTTTCATGAAGGGTTGAGTTCGGAGGATGCTCGTGACTTAATGTCAATCACAAATGGTACTTTTGGTACAAATTATGAGCAAGATGATTGGGCATTTTTAGAGCAAATGGCGGTGACTTCCAAAAGAAAAGCTCAATCATCAAGACGGGCGAGGCATGTGATTCAAAGACCTCAAGTGCATGGAGTGGAGACTGGTAATGTTCAAACCACAAATCAATTATACAATGTTTGTGGAAATTGTCAAGAGATAGGTCACACAGCCGATGTTTGTGGTGTGGTAATGAATGAGGGGCAAACGGAGGAGGTGAATGCCATTCAAGGGGGTGGTAGAAATTATGATATGAATTCCAACACTTACCACCCCGGGTTGCGAAATCATCCTAACTTCCGGTATGGAAATACATCTAATC
Organism: Ambrosia artemisiifolia; assembly: GCA_032199755.1. Taxonomy (NCBI): domain Eukaryota; kingdom Viridiplantae; phylum Streptophyta; class Magnoliopsida; order Asterales; family Asteraceae; genus Ambrosia; species Ambrosia artemisiifolia. The sequence goes on along the minus strand of CM063526.1, from coordinate 1,842,614 downwards.
AAGCCAACCCGAATTTCCAAGAAGCCCAAGGCAACTATGCACCTCGTCAACAATATGATCAAGGAAATTATCGGGGTGGAAATAACAATGGGTATCTCGGGAAATTCCAATCAACGGGTCAAAGTGGTTCGGGGCAAGGGTCATTAAGTGGGAATGAAGTTATGGAGATGCTTAGAGCAATGCAACAAGACATGCAAAAGAGGAACCAACTTGATGAAGCCCGGATTCAAAAAGATGAGATTCGTGACAAGAGCATTCAAGCACTAACAATTCAAATGGGTCAATTAGCAACCGATGTGGCAGAATTGAAGAAAAGCAAGGGTCAACTTCCTAGTGACACCAAGGTAAATCCGTCTCATGGCTCATCGCGAGGTAACAATGTTAATGTTAATAGTGTTAGTGTGTTGAGAAGTGGTAAAGAGTTTAAAGCTAACTTGTCACCGGGTGGTGTTGAGGGTGAAGTTGAGGATATTACGGGTCATGAGAGTGAAAATGATGAAGTCTTACCGGTTTTACAAAAAGAATTAAATGTTAAAAAACCGAAAGTGAGTGAGAGTGAGAAAAATGAAAATGAGCCGAAACAAGTTCCATTTCCATCGGCTCTACTTGACCCGGGTAAGAAAAACTTTATTGCATCAAGAGGTCCCCAAAAAGAAGAAATGTGGGACATGTTTAAACAAGTAAAAATTAACCTTCCTTTACTTGATGCAATAAAGCAAGTGCCGGCTTATGCAAAATTTTTAAAAGAGTTGTGTACACAAAAGAGGCAAGAAAAGAAAAAAGTGCCTAAGCGGGTAAATGTTACCGGTCAAGTGAGTGCAGTTTTAAATGGGGAGCTTCCTCCTAAGCTCCAAGATCCGGGCACGCCTTTAATAAACATTCAAGTTGGTAATTTTAAAATGGCAAAGGCATTGCTAGATCTTGGAGCCGGGGTGAGCATTTTACCGGGGAGCTTATATGATCAATATGATTTTGGTCCATTGGCTCGGGTGGAGACAACGGTTGTTTTAGCCGATTTGTCTCATAAGTCACCTCGGGGGATGGTTAAGAATGTGATTGTTAAAATTGATGAGTTTTACTACCCGGTTGACTTTTTAGTCTTGGATTACTCAACCGCGGACCCAAAACAACAACAAAATGTCATCTTGGGTCGACCATTTTTGAGTACCGCTCATGCGGTGATTGATTGTAGATTTGGTACGGTTGATATTACTTTTGGAAATCGGAAAATGCGTTTGAATGTTTTTACTAACAATTCTAATGCTATTGGTGTTGATGAGTGTTTTATGGCAGATTTGGTTGATGGATGCAACCCACATGAGTATGAAGAGAATGGTATAGATGTGTGTGTTAGTAATTTTTCTGAACAGGTACATGCTTGTGCAATAAGGGTTGAAGAGGTGAAGCAAGATGCCATGGCGTTGAAGGAAGGTAGGCCACCATGGACTCATCAATTTGAGAGTTTACTGGTGGAAATTGATTCGGGCACTAAACCATCATTGGAATCACCACCAAAGTTGAAGCTCAAAGACTTGCCAAGCCGTTTGAAGTGTGCTTTGGATAAGTTTGGTTCATACAAAAGGCGGAAGCGATGGCGGAGCATTCGGTTTTGGCGAATGGAATGATTTGTTCACTTCGGTGTTCGGGTCGCCTCAGCCGCGCTATTACTCATCAGGTCGTTTTTTTTTCCTGTACATAGTTGTAGAGTTTATTGCTTTAATGTTTTGGGATTGGGAGGTTGGGTGGTGTATGTGATTGATGTTTATGTTTGGGTTGTGAGAGAAGGTGGTGCATCATTTTGTTTCTTTCTTAGTTTAAAAAAAAAATGAAAAATACCAAAAAGAAGTTTGTGGTTGAGTCGTGAAGCTTTGATATCATGTTGACAAAGTGGAAGCGATCTTTTTCTCCTAAAACCGTACATTGGGGACAATGTATCCCAAGTGTGGGGATGGGGGAAAATTTTTAAAATTTTTTGAGGTTTTTACAATTTTTTTTTTAGTCAAGCGTAAATATTTTGGAAATTGGAACACCTTGAATCAACCTCAATAGACACACCGGCAACCCTTAACACCCCTTTTATTCTTGGTGAGAGTTTAAGCCACACTTGTAGATAAATAATACCTTCCTTTCTTTGAGAGAGTGGCAACGGGTGGGGGGTGCACTAGAACTTGTGCTTGAATGCGACTTGAATTTTTGAGTGAACATAAGTGTAGAGATGATAAGGGCACTATGAAGCTAGGTAGCCTTGTTAGTTTGAGTGAGAGTGTGGGAATTGGGGGGTTGGACCTCATGCATTATATATATGAGCTTGGTAGAGAGAGGGGCGGGGGTTTGGACATTTAGTTGCCCATTTTCGAGCCTAAAAGCCTATCGATTGTTAACCCTTTAGCTAGTTCCCTAAATAAATACCCAACTTGACCCGGTCTTGTGTGTTTAAACAGAGTGTTAGTGTGTCATTTTAGTATTACAAGTTGAAGTTTTAGTTGAGTGTGTTCGTATGTGTATGTATTAGTGTTCTTGATGTATTGAAAAAAAAAAAAAAAAAATCAAAAGAAGAAAATGAAAGAAAAAAAAAATGAAAAAAAAAAAAGAAAAAGAAAAAAAAAAAGTGATATCTATTATAAGTTTGTTCGTACTTGTGTTTGCGTGTGTTAGTTATGTGTGTGTCGTTGTGGAATAAAAGACCGGGTTAAGTTATGCGCTACTAAAAATATACCCCATTCCCTACCTCTACACTTAGCCACATTACAACCCGACAAGCCCCTTTGATTTGCACTTATGTTTAGCATGTAAGAGGAGGGTTGATTCAAGTACAAGCTTATGGTTGCGCACTCATTCGTTTGCCTTTTTGTGTGTCTAGCTCATTTATGCTAGAGCTTACTTGTAGCCGAGAGGAGAGATATTGTGAGGGGTGTGTCGATTTGGGTGTTGAGGATGGGTTAATACAAGGACTACATGTTGATGCTTGACTTTAAAACGATCGTTTGTGTGAGAAATAGAGTTTTGATGGATTGCTTGGGACAAGCAATGGTTAAGTGTGGGGATGTGACGGGTGGTTCAAGGAACACCCTTTTAGATGGTTAAAACGCTTATTTTTCCCACATTTTATCATGTTAGTGGTTGGAATTGGATAACTACGGTTGCTTTGGTTGTAGGTACTTAAAGGAGCTTAAAAAGAAGAAATACGAGCTTTGGAACGGGTTGGAACGGATCGAGTCGAGGTGGAAAGAAGGAAGAAAAAGTTCAAGATTTTCACCAGGTCCACAGTAGGCCTACGGCCTGGGAGTACCCCTACGGTGGCCCAGGGATACAAATGCAAGCCGTAGGCCAGGCCCAAACGGCCGTAAGGTTTTTAATCCAGGCCGTACCCCTACGGCCATACAGTAGGGGTACGGTGGTCGCTGCAATTTTTGTAACTCCCTTCTTTAAAGACAAATTTATGGAGTCTTTTCATCATCCCTTCCATTGTGTACGTTTCTAAGCTGATTGGGGGCGATTTTTGGCAGAGAATCTTCATTGGAGACTTATCACAAACATTAGTTTTATGTCTTTGATGTTTATGAACACTTCTTGGATGGTGAGAATGTTTCACCAAGCCATGCTAGGCTAAACAATTGATGATCATCTTTGGTGAAGTTTTTCTTAAACTTTTCTATGTTTGTTTCTTTCATTTCTAGAACAATAATCTAGTACATGTTTGCTTGATTGTTGTGGTGTTTGAACAATTGTTTGTAGTAGTTAATCAATTTCTTAATTTCTAGTCTCAATCGTACGTTCTTGGTGTTGCTAACAACCGAGATATTGCGGGTAGGATTTGGGTTGGATAATTGATTAATCGGTCATCGGGAAACAACCTCGCATTGATATAATCCGAGTACTTTGTTCCCTTTTATCACAACAATTGTTTAAACATGAGTTATGTCTATGTAACTCTTTCTAGTGGAACTTTTGCATAAGGGTTTAAGGAAAATGGATCCAGAGATGGTCATTGCTTTCATAATCTTGAGAACAAACCCATTTTAATTCAGTAATTTAGTTTATTTTTACTAAGTCTAAATCCAAAACAATCAACAATCTTTGATCTTTAATTTTGTTACTAGTTAAATATTAGTTAATTTACAAAGTTATTAGTCTACACACAATCCACAAACTCCCTGTGTTCGATACCTTCTTGCCACTATCTTTAGTTGTAATTGGGAAATTTTACGTGTACCACGACAAACACGTCACAGACCCAACCTAGTTGTCTCATGAACCTCTTTTTCTTGGAACTAAGGATTTCCTACCTCAGGCACATGGCCTTCATCAGTAGTTGCCACATTTGAGGTCTTAGCTATGGTACTACTGTCCTCCAATCCATCACTGGATGGTAAAAGAGTAGTAGCAGCCTCAAATATACCAAAGGTTTCTAAGTTTGGGCTTAGAGACCTTGGTCCCTCCTCATCTCTTGGGTGAGGACAGACCACATTCTCATTAATGTCCATCTCTGTGGTTTCATCCCCTGTTTTTTGTGGTGATTAGGGATTGACATTTTCTAATGAGTTGCTTTGTTTCAGCCCAGAGAGAATATTAGCAATCTCAACCACTAGAAAGGTTTCTTTTTCAGAAGTTAAAGGATCAGCAGTTGAGTTTTGTTCAGTAGGTTCAGTTTGTTTGAAAGAAGGGTCAGAAGTTTTTGACTTTTGAAATCTCTTTCTTAAAAACAGAATGGATACCAGTGCTCTATCAGGTATTAGAGATGAATGAGACTGAGAGGAAGTTTCAGTCACATCCTTTAAAAGTGCAGATTGCACATTAGCATTTTCAGGTATCTCATCTTCCTAAATTGCTTCTTTTTGGGTTGGTGGGTTTGGATTTTTGTTGTTTGGGTTGTTTTGGCTTTTTGGATTTGGGTTTGGAGAATGTTGGTTCCTTAGGGACTGTGACATGTTCCTCTAGGTCATCCTCTGGCAGAAGTGCCGGTTTGTTACGCCTAGAGTATGCTTGTGTGGATAAAGGGTTTAGAACAGTTGTTTTACCCACAAGCACCTCTTATCCAAGTTCCTTAATAATATGTTGCATGATGAACCTTGGATACAACAAAAATTTCTTTTTATCATTTTGGTGATGCAACACCAACTCATTGAAAAAGAAAGCAAATGCCCTAAACTTTGATTCATTTTTAATTTAGTGAAAAATTCGTTGCATGGTTGACGACATCTGATCAGAATATCCTTTCTTTGGACTTAAACACATGATAATATAATGAAACAAAAGTTTGTATTTTGCATCAAAGTATTTCTTATAAATGGTAGCATGTGATAGTGTACCTTGATAACCACATTCAATTATGGTTGATTGAATTGTTCCACTGGGAATATGATCAGGTGCTTCAGCATCATCAAGACCTAAAGTGTCTCCCAGAGTTGCCGGTGTGATTACCATTTCTTTCCCTTTGATCTTCGTCTTCAAGGAAAGGACCTTACCATCTTCGGTAATAGTCTCAGAGTTTGCCCAAAACTCATTTAGAGTGTTAGTGTGGATTGGTGGGTCTATAGTGAACGCTGTGTAAAATTGTGATTTTACAATCAAATCAATGATTTCATCGTATTGGGACCAGGCATTGTCTTTAACGAAGTAGCCTCTTTGATTGTGTCCCTATTTAAGAACTAAAGCCATTGTTTGATGATGGAACAGTTGAATGATTCAGAGAGGTGTTTGTTCTTGAGAGAGAGAGAGAGAGAGAGAGAGAGGGAAGTCTTTGTTTTTGAAACAATAATAATGAAAAGAGGGGTTTAGAAGTTTAATAGACCTTTTAGGTTAAACTTCTGAGAAAAATAGGAAAAGACTGTTTTACCCTTGGTGTCTTAAACTTCTGATGTATCTTTATTCATCAGGAGTTTCCTATTATATTCTTCAGTAGTTTGAAACGACTGAGAAGTTTTAACTGAAAAATACCCCTAAAATCAATACTTGATATTTTTATCAGTAGATTTTCTTTTAAGAAATTTTCCCTTACATATGATTTGTACATCATTAGTTTCTCTCTCCTTTTATTTTTCAATAGAGGTTTGATATAAAGTTAGTAAACAGGTAAGTGAAAGTATAATATGTACAGAAAAATGAAAACACATACAGTGTTTACTCAATGTTTAGCATTCCAAGCATGGAAACTAACCTCTAAAATGTTGATGCATCAAGGGGTTTAGTGAAGACATCAGCTATTTGATTAGCTGTTGTGACATGTTTCACCTCAATCTTGCCTTTTTCATAGCAGTCCCTGATGAAATGAGATCTGATTCCTATATCTTTTGTCTTTGAAAACTGAACAGGGTATTGAATGATGCTAATGGCAGATTTACTGTCTACTAAAAGTGGAGTCTTGGTCTCTTTGATTCCATAATCAAGAAGTTGATATTGGAACCATTGGATCTGTGATGTGCAGCTTGCAGCAGCAATGTATTCAGCTTCAACTGTTGAAGTTGCTACAGATGTTTGTTTCTTTGATTGCCAGGACACCAGACAGTTTCCCAAGAATTGACAACCACCAGATGTAGATTTTCTTGACATTTTGCATCCTGCATAGTCACTATCTGAAAAAGCAGTTAACTTGGTATTTCTTGAAGCAGGATACCAAATTCCTAAAGTAGGAGTTCTTTTCAGATATCTGAAGATTCTTTTGACAACAATTAGGTGTGATTCTCTTGGTGCAGATTGATATCTAGCACAGACACAAGTTGAAGACATAATATCTGGTCTAGAAGCAGTTAAATATAATAGAGAACCTATCATACATCTATACATGGTTTGATCAACCTGTTTTCCTTGATCATCTGATTCAACTTGTGTGGTTGGTGTCATGGGAGTGGAACATGATTTACTGTCTTGTAAAGAAAATCTGTTTAATAATTCTTTAACATATTTAGATTGATGTATAAAAGTTCCATTTGTGTGCTGCTTGATTTGCAGTCCCAAAAAGTACTGCAGTTCTCCCATTGTACTCATTTCAAATTTTGATTGCATGAGTTTCTTAAAATCATCACACAGTTTAGAGTTTGTTGAACCAAAAATGATGTCATCAACATAATTTTGAACAAGACATGATTTCCAACATGTTTTATAAACAAATTTTTATCAATGGAGCCTCTTGTGAAGTGATTTTTGAGTAAGAAGTTGGACAGAGTTTCATACCAGGCTCTTGGAGCCTGTTTTAGCCCATATAGAGCTTTGTCCAGTTTGTAAACACAATCAGGATGAGCAGGGTCTTCAAACGCAGGAGGTTGACAAACATATACTTCCTCTTTTATTTTTCCATATAAAAATGCACTTTTGACATCCATTTGATAAACTTTAATTTTGTTGGAAATTGCATAAGCCAAAGATAACCTAATGGCTTCAAGCCTTGCAACTGGAGCAAATGTTTCATCATAATCGATTCCTTCTTCTTGTGAATAACCTTGTACTACCAGTCTTGCTTTGTTCTTAATAATCATACCAGCTTCATCTTGTTCGTTTCTGAAAACCCATCTTGGGCCAATTGGTAGCTTGTTTGGAGGTAAGGGACAGATTTCCCAGACCTGTTGCTTTTTGAATTGAAGCAATTCTTCTTGCATAGCTTGAACCCAATTGTTGTCTTTGAGGGCTCTTGATATTTCTTTGGTTCCAACTGAGAAATGAATGCTGAGAAAAAGCAAAAGTTGGAAAGTTGGTTTCTTGTAAGTACCTCTGAGGCAATATCACCCATGATTTGATCCAATGGATGATCCTTGTGTTCAATCAGTTGTTGTAGCCCTGTACTAGGTGATGGCTCTTGAACTTCTTCAAACAAACCACTGAGGTTGATGATATCTGGTTCAGCTATATGTTGTGGTTCAGGAGTCTGTGGAGCTAAATCAGTAGAATGAATTTGATCATTAGCAGTTGTTGAAGTAGAAGTTTGTTGAGCTTCTGATGGTTTGAAAGTTGATTTGATGACTGTGTTTGGAGTCCATGGTGAAGGACTATCATCATAGAACCCTTGATTACCATAATAAGTGGGTTTAGATGATGTAACAGTCTTTTCAGGTCCGAAATGAAAATTGTCAAGATCAAAAAGTTCAGCAGGTTGTGGTGGAATGAGAGAATGTTTGGATTCATTGAACTTGACATTCAGTGTTTCTTCTACTATCTTGGTTCTTGAATTGAAGACTTTGTAAGCTTTCCTCATTGGAGAATAACCAAGAAAATAACTTGAATCAACATTAGCAGCAAATTTAGAGATAGAATCTTTGATGTTGAGGATAAAAAATTGACATCCAAAAGCCCTGAAGAAGGAGATAAGGGGCTTCATGCCATGAAGAATTTCATAGGCAGTCTTGGTATGTCTCTTGTTGATAAGAACTCTATTCTGAACATAACAAGCTATGTTGACTGCTTCAGCCCAAAAATACAAAGGTAGGCCTGAATCAGCTAACATGGTTCTTGCTGCTTCAATCAATGTCCTGTTCTTCCTTTCTACCACACCATTTTGTTCAGGAGTTCTAGGAATGCTGAATTGTCTAACAATCCCTTTAGACAAACAGAATTCATCCAGAGTTTTGTTCCTGAACTCTGTCCCATTGTCACTCTTGATGACTGTGACAGAGAGAGAATATTGTTTCTCTATTTGTAGAATGAAGAACTTGATTATTTCAGCTGCCTCATCCTTGGAATATAAGAAGAAAACCCATGTGAATCCTGAGTAGTCATCAATGATGACCAAGCAGTATTTCTTCTTACCAAGGCTCATAATCTTGACTGGTCCAAATAAGTCCATATGGAGTAGTTGAAGACATGCAGTTGTTTTTGATTCTTCAATAGACATATAGGAGGACTTATGCTGTTTACCTTTAAGACAGGAAACACAGTGTTCCTTTTGCACTGGTATTCCTTCAAAGGTAGACCTCTGACCAAGCCCATTTTTTTTACTTTATTTATGGTTTTAAAGTTCACATGGCCAAGTCTCCTATGCCAGAGATCAGTTTCAGAAGTTGATGCTTTTGAGAAGAAGCAAGCAGTGTTGTTCAATACTTTGTCTTTTTCAATGTCCACTACATAAAAATTGCCACATCTTTTGGTTATCATCAAAGTATGATCTTCAACGATCTTCTCTATCAACTTTTGTCCTTCTGGTGATATGATCTTGCATGCTGTCTTGGTGAAAAAGGAAGAATATCCTTTGTCACACATTTGTGAGACACTAAGCAAGTTGTACTCAAGGTTTTTTACTAGATTGATCTTGTCAAACTGCATTTTGCCTGAGGATACATTGCCATATCCTAGCACATATCCCTTGGCATTGTCCCCAAAGGACACAGATCCTTCTCTTTGACTGATAAAATTGTTTATTAGGTATCTGCATCCTGTCATGTGCATTAAGCCTCCACTATCAACGTACCAAATGCTATTCAAACCTCTGGAGACCCTCTTCACCACATAGCAAATTAGTTAGATTTAGGAACCCAAGCCAGTTTGGCTTTGGGTTTGCTCTTGAGAACAACGACAGTTTGTTTTGGACCATTTTTAGGAATCCATGTCTTTTTGGCAATGGATTTTTCATTAAGGACAATGGTGGAGTCCTTTTGAGGATCACCATCAACTTTGGTCATCAATAGTTTTACCATATCCATGAGATTGTTAATCTCAGCAGTTTATGACACTGCTGATGATTCGGGTCCATCTATTGGAGAAGAATTTTGAGAAAAGGGTTTTTGTTGAGATTTAGTCTTTTCTGAGAAAAGGTGTTACTTGGTTGTTGTTTGTTGGGATAAAAATTTTCTACAAAATCTTATTTGATTTGTTTTCCCACAACCAGTTGTAAAATTTTCTTGTTATACTGATTTCCTTTTCTATATCTGCAAAATTCTGTTATGTGGTTAAACAGACCACAAATTTCACATTCTCTTGCCTTCTCCTTCGTTTTAAATTCATCATGAGATATGGAAGGCAAGTTATTGTCAGTTTTAGAGATTTGAGTTAGGTTATCAGTAGTTTTCAGGTTCTCAACTCCTGATGTAGAAGAAACCACTGATGACTTAATGTCGGTATTTTTAACTTCTGTAGGACTTTCAATTTTGAGAAAGTTCTGATGAAAGGATGTGCATTCTTTCACATTGGAAGTTTGATTTAGAACTATTCAACTCCCATCATCAGCAGTTTTGGGAGTAAAATCAGTTGGAGTTTCCGTATGGTTATACCATATGCCAAACTTAACATTTGATGCAGTTTGTTTGTTAAGCAGCATTTGGTAACCTCTACATGACTCAACCCAATTTTCACAATCAACCATGGTGTCAGCAAGCTCTTTTCTGACATTTCCAAGGTCTTCTATCATGATTTTAATCTGTGCTTGGGCTTCAATAGCATTATTTGTTAATTTAGAAATTTCTTTAGATTTTGCAGCAAGTTTCCTTTCTAAATCATATTTTATTTGAGTGTATTTTATTTCAGAGTCATTTGCTTTTCCATGTAGATGCACATTGGTCTCTCTTATGAGAGCAAAAGATACTTTGCAAGAAGTTGAACAAAGTTTTAACAAAGATTCTTTTGATACATGAGATAAGGCAGATTTAGAGGTGCTTCCCTCAAAAGCCATTAAGGCAAAATTCTTTCTACCATTATCCGGTTCTCCCCAATTCAATCAACATACCCTGATGTAAAAAGACTTTGTTGAGAGGGTTGTTGAGTTTGTGGAGGAAGTTGAGCAGCTAGACCAGGAGCTATTTGTTGTTTGCCCTGTTGTTGAGCAGGCATTTGAACATATTGTATTTGAGGCACATATTGGATTTGTGGAGCTTGTCCCTGAACAAAATGAGCACTCCCTTGAGTTCCATTATTCCTATTATAACTGGAGTTGAACTGATTTCCAGACTATGGTTGGTTAAAGCTAGAGCTTCTATATTCTCTAGCAAAGTGTCCCAAATTCTGACACTTATGACATCTAAGTTTAGATTTGTCAAAACCAACTTTTGTTGAACTGTTCAGTCCTGGAAATTTCCGTCCTGACCTTTTATAAAATTTATTAGTTTTTATGCCTAACATGGCTAGTTGGTGTAGTATGTCCATTTCTTCTAAGTCATCACTACTGAAATTTTTTAAATCATCCATTATAAAGCACATCTTATCAGTAGTTTGACTATCTTCTTCATTGTCATAACCTGGATATGACCTTTCTGATGAGATCCCAGTGGTTATGTCAATGTGATCAAAAGATCCAAAATCATTTGAACAAGAAGGTCAGTCTTGTCCTAAAAGTGCTGTACTACCTGGAACATAGTCATCAGCTGTTTTGCCAGAATTTTGTAACTTTTTTTTTTATTTATTTCTCTTTCAAAAGTTAACAATCTCCCATGTAATTTTGTAAGGGTGAGGGTGTTAAAATCTGGTCCAGATCTAAGGACTATTGAGTAAGTTTCCTATTTTTCTGGTAAAGACCTTAAAAATCTATGAAGCATAGATACTGTTGTATAGGTCTGACCGTTTAACTTTAACTCAGAGATTAATGAAGAAAATATTTCAAATTGTTGTGTTAAAGTTTCTCCATTAATGTGAGTAAATGTTTCATATTGTTGAGCAAGAATTTCTCTGGTGTTGGCAATCACCTCTTCAGTTCCTCCAAACTATTCTTTTAGGTATTCCCAAAGCTCTTTGGCACTTTCACAATGTAAAAGTCCAGAGTAGATATCATTTAGGAGAGTCATTGCCAACATAGAGAATGCCTTAGCATCAAGCTCAAGTTTTAGGAAATCTTCATCAGTGTAGTCTTTTGGTTCTTTTGGAATTTCTTCCGTAGTTTCAAGATTTACATTTACTGGTTTATATGGTCCATACATGACAGATCTCCAACAACCAGTGTTGGTCTGTGACAAAGTATGTGCCAACCTTTTTTGCCAAATATTATACTCATTTCTAACCAACATAGCGGTTTAGTGGCAGATCTAGTATTATGAGGATCCATTTTTGAGAATTTTGATTTGTCAAGTTTTTCTCAAAGTGATGGATAAAAACTCAACTTTTATCCTTTATTGAATATCAATAAGAGTCTGTGTCTGATTCTTAATTTGTTAGATTGATAATTGATTAGATAAACCAGACGCTCTGATACCAATTGTTGGATCAGTTTCTCTTTTAACAGTTCTTATTCATGAACACTTATGTGTTTGTCAATATATCAAAGTAAAAAGCAAAGTGGAAATTTAAAGTGTTCAAGTTAAAGTGTCACTTTTAACAGTAGTTATTACTCCCCCTCAATCAATGAACTAGGAAGTTAAAGATGAGAATCAATAATAGTAAATAAAACAGTAACTGCAAGATGGTTCTCAGCTATATATGAAAGGATAAACTACAGATTAAATTGAAGGAAAGAGTTCAAGTTTTACAATAGATAATTATCGATTGCTAAAATAGTGGGAGTAACCCCTCTATTTATAGCCGAAAGATTACATAGAAACTAAGTAATCAAAAGCATAAAATAATGTATGATAATACTACAACAGGATGTAGCATTGAAACTTGAACAAAGACTTTAAGTTAACTAATATAATACTAAACTGCTGAGATTAAAGGGCGGTTAGAATCTTCTTAGTGAAAGTGCTGATGAATGACAACTTCTGATGAGTTATCTTCAGGAGTTTGTCCTCAGCAGTTTGTTCCTTAGATATTATGTCTGGTTTATCTTCAGAACTTTTGATCTTTCTACTCTTCAGAACTTTACATATCTTCTCCTTCTTCAGCAGTTTCACAAAATGTAAAGAGGATATAAGACTAAGTTTTATACTGGCTTGTCAATCCTCTTTGACCCTACAAAGACACGGGTTAGTACACACGAGTCTAGATAGTTGGGTAAAGTATCTTTTAACCATAAGATAAGCTAGGCTTATATATGATAGACTTTTAAGGTGTCCTTTTTTGGTAATTAGGGCACGAGGAAGTCGATTAAGGCTTCGGGCTTTGTTTTCTAGCTAAGCAAGGAAATCAAGGAGAGTTTCATGGCCTCTTTTTACTATTTTTTATTTGGTGGAAATATATGTTTTGTCAAATGCTTTCACATATCAAAATGTTTTTAAAAGTTAAAACATGTTTTTAAAAGTTAAAACATGATAAATGCATGATGAGTACTTGGATTTTGTTGTTTATACACCACTTGGGGTGAGTCCTCGCTACTATAACCATTTAATCGTGTGTTGTGTGTGTGTGTTGAAATCGAGAACCAAAGGAATATTTGGATAGCGCTATTGGTTCCTGATAAGGCCGACCGCTAATCGATAGAGTCAATTATGCAACTGTGTATGCCAGGGGTGCACGTATTCTGAAATAAGTTGTTATTTACCGACAAACAACTTCTGCTCGCGGGGCATTTTTAATAGTCTTGGTTTGGTTATGGGCTCAAGGGATTGCTCATCATAGTTTGTAGGAGTTAGCTACTCTCTATAAAAGTCACTACTTTGGTTTCACCTATATTTACCATCGGGTTGGGACAAAGACAGAAAAATCCCATGTTTGAACTTCATGTATGTTGTTTTATGTAATGTTTATAACAAGGTATTCTTATCGACATCTTAATAAAATGATCTTTTCTAATTGAATATAGTTTGTGTTAATCTTGACTTTGATATACTTTCGAGCGTTGCGCCACGTGTTTCCGCCATTAGCGTGGTGTGAAACTCTCATCCCTCACACTCGCACGTACAGAAATAGAAGAAGTAGAGAGAGGGAGAGTTGGAGAGAGAAGGAGCTGGTGGTGGTACTAGTGACGATGGTGATAATACCAGCATCCTTAGGTGGGGATGCTGCTCTTTCCGGGAAGTTGGTGCCATCCTGAGCCCTTGATTTCTTTTTGCCCAGGAGATCCTTGAGATGACCTTTGCTCAAGAGATATGCTATCTCTTTTCTTAATGCGATGCAATCTTCAGTGGTATGGCCGAAATCTTTGTGAAAGGCACACCATTTGGACTTGTCTTTCCATCCTGTCTTGTTGTCCTTCTTCGGCCATCTTGCTTTGTCCCCTAGATCCTTCATGGCATACATCAATCCTGTTACATCCACAGAAAAACAGTAATCTGACAATTTAGGGCAGTCATCCTCATCATCGTCCTCTACCACATTGACCTTCTTATTATCAGGCCTAGCATATGGTTTATGCTTGTATGGTTCGTATGTGGGAGAGGACTTTCGATTGGGATGGTTATATTTTGAGGATGATTCTATCCTCTCTTGTATCTTCTTATCATCCTCAAGCTGGATGAATCTTAAAGCACTATTCCTGACTTCATCCAAGTTCCTGCATGGATTCATCACCAATTCTTGGTAGAACGGTGAATCTTTCTGCAGTCCCATCTTGAAAGCTTGAATTGTTGTTATGACATCCAGGTTCGGGATGTCAAGTGCTTCCTTTCCAAACCTAGTAATGAATTCTCTTAGTGAGTCCCCCTGTGGTTGAGTAACCCTGTATAGATCACTTGTCAAATGTTTGAACGTTCGACTATAAGAAAACTGATTATTAAACATGTTAATTAAATGTGCAAAAGAAGTAATAGAATAGGGAGGAACACTTAGGAGCCATTTCTGGGCTGGACCAATGAGAGTTGAACCAAATCCCTTACATAAGCATGCTTCTTTCAGATTGGCAGGGATTGGATTTATTTCCATCCTTTCCCTATATTGAGCCACATGCTCCTCAGGATCTGTTGATCCATCGTAGAGCTTCATGCTTGGAGTTTGAAACCGCTTTGGGATCTCTGCATCACATATTGGGGGTGCGAATCTTGACACCCTATGGCATGCTGAGGATACCTCAGGGATAGGTTGCACTATCCCTGGCACACTCGATACCATGTCCTTAATCTTCTGAAGCTCCCTTGCTAGTTCAGGGCTTATTCCTGTATCCTGCAAACAAGCAACATCATTAGCAGCAAAAGTACTAGAACTTAAATTGTTACCGTTATTGTTATATCCTTGGGATGGCATGGGTGTATATCCTGTATCCCTGGTAGTTGCCATCCTGGGTGTAGTAGTCGTTTCAGGAGCAGAGAATCCAGTGCTCATGGGGATGAAATCTCCTTGATGAACACCTCCAGAGATGCCAGAATCGAAATCTAACTCCCTTGGCTGTAATGGTGTCCCCATGTCTTCACTTGGTCTCTTCGAGGATGTCTTAAGGGATTGTATCTCTCTCATTAGCATTCTTTTGGTCTCCTTCTGTTGCTGCATTTGATCCTTTACCATTGAAAACATGGATAGGATCTCATCATTTTACTCTAAAACAGGAGAAAATTGTCACACCCCAACCGATGGCGGAATACATCGGGGCGAGACTTGGGATAGATTGTTCAAAGACTTCATGACACTAGAATTTGTGACAATATAATTTAAAGGTAGAATTTCATTCATCGCATAAGCATTGTCTAAAAGATAACCGAAATACAAAATGTTTCATGACAAGAGAACTACAACATCAAAACATAGAGTTTAAACTAGCGTGAGTTTCTAGTCCAATCCTAAGTAGATTTCTTGAATATCTTGCATCAAACATTTCCTGCAACATGTACAAAAGGCTACAACACTCGAATACACAAATAGAATGATCCTTAACATGACCCCTAAAGGGGGCGGTGTGTCAATCTTATAGCGCTATACATGTAAGGTGGTTTGTTGGCTAATAGAACAATTGTATGTAAGAATTAGAATTCTAGCATAGCATAGCATACAAACATTTAGATTGAGCGTAGTAGTTTTTAGAGTATGAAATCATTTGAGTTTTGATAGTGATACATGTTGAGCCCCAAAGAATAAAGAATAAAAGGGGGACAAGTATGAACTCACCTGAAGTGCATTATGAAAGAATAACAAACAATGTCTGAAGCTGGATTGACTGAATCTACTGTGTCCTATTACAAGTAAAGGGATGCCTTAAATTCTAATGCAAATGAGTTGATTTTGTTTCATGGTTGTGAAGATAGTTTATCAAACTACCTAGACTTGTATTGTAAACAATACGTGTCTTAATGTGTATGACTTAACGAACCGATAGTAACTTGGTTTGGTTTATTGGAAATATATGTGTATATGTATTGTTATAATAAATATATACTTTAATGAAATAATAATATTTTGTTGACTCAAACGAAAGTTTACGTGTATTCATTTAGACTTTAGATCCATTGCCTAAAATTAGAGACTTCAAATCATATTGGAGTTGCACAAAAATAGTCAAAGTTGCTTTTAAAAAAAAATAATTATAACAACTGAATCATGATTTATATTAGTTTTAAAATGTTATTTCATATAATAATTTTTATGAAAGACAAATTTGAGTGGGAAATCACTTTTGATGTGTGGATAGGCAATTCGATGCTTGTCCTTTTCTGTCTTTTCTTATTACTTTCTAAACCGATCCGTCGAAATTAACTCACCCAAAAACTGATCATATAGACTTAACTAACCAAACTAATCGAGAAAAAAAGGAAACTCAAAAGGATTCGGTACCTCTCTGCGCAACGATGAAACAAACTGAAGAGAGAATGAACCGAAACTGTGACCATTACCGGTCACCGAACCGGGAACCAGACACTCCGGCCAGCAACAGCGACCACATCCCAAGCGTTACCCATTAGTCGAAGCATCAGCAACAACAATCATCCCTGGCCTATCGTTGGTCATCTACAGGAAGCAAGATGGAGTTGTAATTGATGGTGGGCGTTTATTAGTTGTTGTGGGTTGTTGTTTGCGGCGCTGCCGCGTCAGGTGCTCGAGTGGGGGCGGACGGCGACATTTGAGGGAAAGAGTGGAGAGGAGCTTGAGTGGTGGGTTGTTCTTGGGCTGCTGCTTATCTAGAGTGAGAGGGTATTGGTTTTAATGGTGGTGGTTGGTGGCGGATTAAGGTGGTTGTAGGCGGCTGCCGCCGCCACTGCTGTAGAGTGAGGGAGTGTCCGGGAGAGACGAGAAAGGAAGAGGGTATGACATCTGGTCTTGTCTTGGCTGCTATCTAAAGAGAAGGGAAGGATGAGAACAAAGTGGTGGTGGCTAGGGTTTAAGATGTGAGGAATGAAGGAGGAGATGAGTGAAGCAATTTAAATAAGTAGGGTTTTGGTGTAGGTTAGATAGACACCATGTATACGAACCAGTTAACGACTCGGGTCTCGCTTATAAATTTAGCTCGTTTAATCAATAAGATAATTATTTCATGAAATTTTTAAATGTAAAACTAATTAAAACGAGTATTTGAACCACGTAATTATTATATATATAATTTTTTTGTCGCGTTTAGAAATTTACCAAGATAAGTGTCAGTTTACTAGTATGTTATTACTTACAACGCGTTATTTGGCGAATTTAGATAATTAAATTTATAAATGCAATAGGAATGTATTTCTTGTTAATGAGATAATATTGTTAACGAATTTACGAATTGTTTTATGAATAAAATATTATTATTATATTATTTGAGAAACGTTGGGCGTTACAGTCTCCCCTACTTTAGGAAATTTCGTCCTCGAAATTTATTTAGAAATGACTGTTAAGTACGGTTGCGAACTCATGGGAGGGTGGACTGTAGGGGTTATAGCGTGTGTTGTTGAGTTTTGTTGAGTAATAAGCTTTTGTGTAATATAGAGAATGTTTTAGATGTGCTTTACATGGTATATGACTAATTAGGCTTAGACTTAGGGCAGGGCTTATTGTAATTATTAGGTTGACTAGAGTTAGTCTTTGGTCCGACCCTCAGTCACATCTTCGATACACCATTAGTGTTTATATATAGGGTGTGCCGCAGCTAACACACCACACTTTTGGTATTTCGAATCTGTACAGAGCATCTGCCAACAACTCTAAGTAGAGTTTCATCTCACTTTAACGTACCTGTAAATTCATGATTACGTTCCGGACCGCAATCGCCAATTTACCTTACATTAGGGTGTTATGTCTTTCTATGACACTAACTCGAAACAAAATGATGGATATGACGTAAATGTGTCCTAACTCTAAGAGCTAGTCATTATATTTGTGAAACGAACACGATGATATGCGACAACTTAGTAACGTAATGATGATGTATGCAGGTAGGCACGCTAGTATTAACGAAACAAAGTATGTATATGAATATAAGCACGTATGAATTTAGGTATGGGCTACAACCAAAACTGGTTGCCTGGAAGGCTACATCCTAGCGAGATGTATTCCTATAATTGTTGTAAGTGTAATCCATGAAGTAATGTTTATGCATCCGTTGAAGTAGCAAGAGATCGTTTACTTTTCCAAGTTTAAAAGAGATTCAACATGAGTGCTAGGGTGATTTGAGTTTTAGGTATAAGCGAGTTCAGATTTGTGGATAGAATTTTTTTTTTTTGACGATTTATAAGCGTTAAGTGAAAAATTAAGTTTATAGGATATTACAAGTATTATAGAATATCGGATTCCAATGCCATGGAAAAATCTAGTTTTACGCATAATCAAGTCTTAGGTTTCATGGATAAACAAGTTTCGTGTATCATCAAGTTTGCAAGTAGCATAGAATATGCATTGGATTCCAAGTATCAGGTTTCATAGTTTATGAAAAGATGTATGTGTATCAAAACATACCAAGTAATGTATTACAAGTATAATTGTATCCAAGAAGGTGTATCTAGAAATGTACCCAACTCTCGAGCAGGCATAAAGATCTCTACCAATTGTTGGGTGGATAAAAGTATTTAAATTGAAAGTGTATTAGTAAAAGTGTTAAGATGCAAATGTAAACGTACATGTAGAGGTAGTTGTGATTGTATCATATGAAGATAAATGTTTATGGACAATCAGGATGGAAAGTAATGTGTTTATTGAAACTGAAATAGTCATCTCTTTGGCAAGGGTAAGTAAGGAGTAACTATGTTTTGTAGGAGATGGAGGTGTAGAATGTGTTGGAGGATATTAACAATATGTAAGTCAGTTATTGTAGAAATGGATGTCACATATCGTAAGTGAATGATGGATGTTAAGGAAATTTTGATATTGGATACATGAAGTTTTGGTCGATAAATAATCAAAGTTCGTAGAGAATGATGTATATGGAATATAGTTGAAATTTAAACCTTGGTTGTGGAAAATGAAAATGTTGTTGGTAAATAGCTTAACTCATTAAGCTTGCAAATCTGTAGATATGTGGGTATAGACTAGTTGACATGAAATCAAGTTTATGAAGATGATTGGTTTTTCAAAAATAAATAAATATATTATAGACGTTTGTTTGCGAAAGAGCTTATGATTCTTATTATAACCCATATATGAGTAGGTCAAGTTTCATATGTTGTCAAAAAAAAAAATTCAATTGTAAGCCAAGTACGAACTAGGTAAATAAAGGACTTCATGTTTCATGAAGAAAAATTCATATTCGCAAATTTTTTTTAACATTACGAAATCACACATAACGAAAATAATTGTGTACCTATTTCGAACAAGATTGTTTTTAGAAAATACAACGGAGATTTAAAACGGTGAAAAGAAAATACAAAAGATTATGAAATCATAAAGTGTAGGTAAATATTTGTTAAAAATTTTGAGTATGTTATGGGGGGATTCATATGGGTTGAATCAAATATGACAAAAACGTGACAATGAAAAATAGTAGTTAGCATTAAGCATTTCTGTAATTTAGACGTTAACAAATGTTAGAAAGTATAAAATAGTAATTGGATTATTAATTGATATAAAAAATTAATTTGGTATAATGTAAAGTAGATAAGAATAAAACTTGAAATATGATAATATCAGTGGAAAATTACATAAAGTTAAGGTTTTTGATGTATAAATATTTTTGGAATGTTTATTATAATAATTTATAATACTTGATAATATTTATTTGATATTTCATTTGAACAAAATGACATAAATGTGAACAATTCGGTTTGTTCTAAATATAACGTTTTATAGAATCGTTTGTCAATCGATGTATGAGGTTGGAGAAAATTTTGTAAGGTGCATAATTAAAAATCCTTGATAATAAAACGCTTTAATATGAAACTAGATTTATTATAAAATAATTGATTAAAATATTCGAAGATGTTAAAACTTAAATATTTTCAGAAATGATGCTGTTTACCGATACTTTTGAGAAATTCAAAACTAGGATTAGACAGAAGTGAGACAGGTTTAAGTAATGCGTCTAGTAAAATGGACTTGAAGTTCGTTGCATAACGTAAGAGAGATTTACACAAGACTTGGATTGTTCCTGAACGGAATTGTGACTAACCAAAGTGATTCGAATTTACCATTGAGTTTGGGAACATGCTTTGGCCTAATAGGTGGAAATACTCTCGCCGAGATTTCGGTTAACGGTATTCACCCTTCCAGTTACTACATGTCCTTTCTCAATCGAAAGTTTAAGATTTTGGAGAGATTGAAAAAGAATTCAAGGAATGGAACTAATCATCAAGGTAAAGGGATTCACTAATATCTTGATGATAAAGTTGCTATGATAATGTATAGGAATGAAGCACTACCAAGATAAAGGGATTCATTCCTATTTTGGTGAGGTCCTTTCGTTTGTGAAATACGAGTGTCTTTGTATTGGAGTATGAGTTGCCTTAGGAAAGGGATGCATCTTTAAGGTTTATGAAATTGATATGAAATTGATAAGAAGTAAGTAGAAAAATCAAGTATTTCAAGCATGTAAAGGAAGTAGTCAAATAAAGGTTCCTAACTATAGACTAGGTCAATCATGGCAATTTTTCCTAATTCCCTATAGTCATGGCTCTGATACCAATCTGTCACACCCCAACCGATGGCGGAATACATCAGGGCAAGACTTGGGATAGATTTTTCAAAGACTTCATGACACTAGAATTTGTGACAATATAATTTAAAGGTAGAATTTCATTCATCGCATAAGCATTGTCTAAAAGATAACCGAAATACAAAATGTTTCATGACAAGAGAACTACAACATCAAAACATAGAGTTTAAACTAGCGTGAGTTTCTAGTCCAATCCTAAGTAGATTTCTTGAATATCATGCATCAAACATTTCCTGCAACATGTATAAAATATCCGTCAACACATAAAGCATTGGTGAGCATACTAGTTTTTAGTCTAAGTATATAGTATAAGAAAAGTCTACTCGAATAATCATGTTATAAGCATATGCACGAAGAACCATACAAAAGGCTACAACACTCGAATACACAAATAGAATGATCCTTAACATGACCCATAAAGGGGGCAGTGTGTCAATCCTATAGCGCTATACATGTAAGGTGGGTTGTTGGCTAATAGAACAATTGTATGTAAGAATTAGAATTCTAGCATAGCATAGCATATAAACATTTAGATTGAGCGTAGTAGTTTTTAGGGTATGAAATCATTTGAGTTTTGATAGTGATACATGTTGAGCACCAAAGAATAAAGAATAAAAGGGGGACAAGTATGAACTCATCTGGAGGGCATTATGAAAGAATAACAAACAATGTCTGAAGCTGGATTGACTGAATCTCTTGTGTCCTATTACAAGTAAAGGGATGGCTTAAATTCTAATGCAAATGAGTTGATTTTGTTTCATGGTTGTGAAGATAGTTTATCAAACTACCTAGACTCGTATTGTAAACAATACGTGTCTTAATGTGTATGACTTAACGAACCGATAGTAACTTGGTTTGATTTCTCGGAAATATATGTGTATATGTATTGTTATAATAAATATATACTTTAATGAAATAATAATATTTTGTTGACTCAAACGAAAGTTTACGTGTATTCATTTAGACTTTAGATCCATTGTCTAAAATTAGAGACTTCAAATCATATTGGAGTTGCACAAAAATAGTCAAAGTTGCTTTTAAAAAAAATAATAATAATAACAACTGAATCATGATTTATATTAGTTTTAAAATCTTATTTCATATAATAATTTTTAGGGGTGGCAAAATGGGTTGGTTGGGTTGGTTTGGGTGTTGGGTTAGGATGGGTTTGGGTTAGGATGGGTTTGGGTCAGGATGGGTAAATTAAAAAAATAGGTTAGGATGGGTTGGGTCAGGATAGGTTTGGGCATAGATGGTTTGGATTAAGATAAGCTCACATCAAAATAGATTAAAATAACAATAAAAAATTTAAAATTTAAAAAGTAAAAAAAAAAATTAAATAAAAAATTAAATTTAAAAATAAAATCTTAAGGGATCCGAAATATTTCATTTCGAACCGGGCCGGTTAACAACCCGGACTGTTTCGACCCAAATAACCCGTTATCGATCTGGACCGGCGCCGTTAACGACCCGGACTATTTCGACACGACCAGACCCGTTAGCGACCCGAACCGTTTCGACCTGACCGTATCCGTTAGCGACCAGGACCGTTTCGACCCGGTCAGGCACGTTAGTGACCGGAATCGCTTCGACCCGGCCGGGCCCGTTTGCGATCCAGACCGTTTCGACCCGATCTGGCTCGTCAACGACCACGCCCGTTAGTGACCCGGACCATTTCGAACCGGCCGGGCTCGGTAGCGACCCGGACCATTTCGACCCAGCCGGGCCCGGTAGCGACACGGACTGTTTCAACCAAACCGGGCCCGGAAACGACCCAGACCATTTCAGCCTGACCCGTCCCGTAGCGACCCGGACTGTTTCGTTCCAGCCGGGCCCGGTAGCGACCCGGACCGTTTTGACCCGATCGGGCCCGGTAACAACCTAGACCGTTTCAACCTGACTCGTCCCGTACCGACCCGGACCATTTCGACCGGACCGGGCCCGGTAACGACCCAAACCATTTTAGCCTGACCCGTCCCGTAGCGACCGAGACTGTTTCGACCCAGTTGGGCCCGGTAGTGACCCGGACCGTTTCTACCCGACCGGGCCCGGAAAGGACCCAGACCATTTCAGCCTGACCCGTCCCGTAGCGACCCGTACTGTTTCGTTCCAGCCGGGCCCGGTAGCGACCCGGACCGTTTTGACCCGATCAGGCCCGGTGACGACCCAGACCGTTTCAACCTGACTCGTCCCGTACTGACCCGGGCCAGGCCCGATAACGACCCAAACTATTTCAACCTGACCCGTCCCGTAGCGACCCGGACTGTTTCGACCCAGCCGGGCCCGATAGCGACCCGGGCCGTTTCTACCCGACCAGGCCCGGTAACGACCCAGACCGTTTCAACCCAACCCGTCCCGTAGTGAACCGGACTGTTTCGATCGGACCGGGCCCTGAGGCGACTCGGACCGTTTCTGCCCGAACGGGCCCGGTAACGACCCAGACCGTTTCAACTTGACCCGTCCTGTAGTGACCCAGACCGTTTCGACCCGACCGGGCCCGATAACGAGCGAAACCATTTCAACCTGACCCGTCCTGTAGCGACCCGGACTGTTTCGTTCCAGCCGGGCCCGGTAGCGACCCGGACCGTTTTGACCCGATTGGGCCCGGTAACGAACCAGACCGTTTCAACCTGACTCGTCCCGTAGTGACCCGGACAATTTCGACCGGACCGGGCTCGGTAGCGACCCGGGCCGTTTGACCTGACCGGGCCCGGTAAACACCCAAACCATTTCAACCTGACCCGTCCCGTAGCGACCCGGACTATTTCGACCCAGCTAGGCCCGGTAGCGACCCAGACCGTTTCTACCCGACCGGCCCCGGTAACGAACCAGACCGTTTCAACATGACTCGTCCCGTAGTGAACCGGACTGTTTCGACCGGACCGGGCCCTGTGGCGACCCGGACCGTTTCTACCCGACCGGGCCCGGTAACGACCCAGACCGTTTCAACCTGACCTGTCCGGTAGTGACCCGGACCGTGTCAACCCGAACGGGCCCGGTAGCGACCCGGACCGTTTCTACCGACCGGGCCCGGTAACGACCCAGACCGTTTCAACCTGACCCCTCCTCTAGTGACCCGGACTGTTTCGACCTGACCGGACCCGGTAACAACCCGGACCGTTTCGACCCGAGCTGGCCGGTCAACAACTCAGACTGTTTTGACTCGTTCAAGCCCGCTAACGACTCGAACCATTTGATGAGATTGGTCTCGTTAACGACCCGTGTTGTTTCGACCTGGTCGTCCGTTAACGACCTGAACGGTTTCGAATCGACAGGGGTTATCAACAAATGCAAAAGATATAATTTTTAGTTTTTAATGACATGTATTTCTATGAAGCATTAACGCTTTTGGTGTTGGATGAGTTTTAATTCAGATTTGTATATGGTTATCTAATGTTGGATCAATGGCTTAGTTTATGAACACTTATGTGTTATCAGATTTATGTATGAGTTATTAAGCAGCGGAAAGACAAGTGTTCAAAGGTCTAAAAGATCACTTTGATGAGGAGTTATTACTCCCCCTTGACTGAACAATAAATGAGAAACAATAAATACAGTTAAGTGTAAAGCAGTAAAGCAATTTATGTTTCTCAGATGTGAAATGGAATTATAAGTTTAAAGCCCGAAGGATTTCAATTTAAGATCAAAGATATTACACAAAATCACATGTCTAAAATAGATGAACAAACTCATCTATTTATAGACTAATGTACTAAACTGTAGTCTGAAGTAATCTAAGATATTTTAACAAAGATATTATTCTAAGATAAGCTTACAACAGCCTGTACATTGAAACTTGAAATCTAGACTTTAACAAAACAATATAATAAGGAAACTGCTGATCTTTCAGTCGGTTAGAAGCTTCTGATGCAAAGTGCTGATGAGTGACAAACTGCTGATGAGCAGTTTGTCTTCAGCAGTTCTTCAGTGAAATGTCTTGTTAGACTTCAGATCTCCTGATGAGTTTACTCTTCAGTACTTTGGTGTTTGTTCTTCAGTACTTCTTCATTTGTTCTTCAGAAGTTCTATACTTAGGCAGATATGATTTGGACTAAGGTTATCAAAAGGTGGTTTCTTCAATCCTCTTTGTCCCAACAATCTCCCCCTGGATTGATGAAGCCAAAACCTTATCCAATCTTTATTGTTGTCCTTTTCTCTCTTCTAGTATCCTCCAGATCTCTGCTGTCATCCGGGTAGTAAGAGTACATCTTTGTTGCTCTGTGAGAGGACCAAGTTCAGGTGTAAGATGCTGTATGGTAAGAAGGTCTTTGGAAGATAAAACACTCAACTCCTTTGAGTTTTTGTAGACCTTACTTGAACGGTCTCTCCTGGTCACAAGTACTGAGTTGGAATCAGTAAATGACCATTTTATGATATTTACCTTTGACCTGTCAAAGTCAGAGGCATAGGAAACCAAGCCTGTTTCCTTAGGTTGACCTGATTGAGGAATGTCTTCTATTTCAGTGACTCTCAGGTGAGATTCTTGACTACCTTGAAGTTCAGCACTACCTTGAATAGGCATGTTGGGCAGGTGATGCTCTGTTACAACCCTTGTATGTGTCTTCTCTTCGATGGATTGTTGTAACTGATAAGCATAAGTAGCCTTGTCTCTGAATTGTGTTAAGAGGGGTTTCTCTTCAACATCAAAATCACCATGTACTAACTGATCTCCTTCTAAGAGTATCATCTTGAAGTCAGTCTTGACAATGGGTTCACCCTCTGCTTTTCTCTTGGTGGCAGGCTTCTTTAGTGCACTAGATGATCTCCTTACAATAGAAGTTGTTTGGACTTCTGGAGTTTCAAATCTCTCTGGCTCTGCAGCTTTCTTGGCCTTGAATTTCTTGTAAGCCTCATAAAGTGTTTGTTCTTTCCATTTGGAGACTGAGGCCTTTGAACCATAGCCATTTGCCACTAATTCTTCTATTACTTCAGCTCTTTTGGCTTTCCTCTCATCTTCTGTTGCTATTCTATCTGATAGCATTTGAGCTCTTCTGGTCAGTTCTTGTGTTGAGAGTCTTTTGAGAGCCACTTGCTTAGATTTGGAGTTCTTTGTGATGAATGTTATAAGCTGTGCCCTTTTGTCTTCTTCTGCAGCAGCTTCAAGTGCTCTCTCTTCAGCCTCAAGCTCATCAAGTTTTTCTTGATACTTGATTAACTTTTCTTGAAAATTCAAATCATCTCTAGTCTCTAGGCTGTTCCATACTCTGTCTTCTTTTGCCTTCTTAGCAGCCTCTTTCAAACTCTTCTCCAGTAGATCTTTAGACATGCTGATGGGAGTAGGGTTTAAAACAGTTGTTGAAGTTGTTGTAGGCAAAGGAATGGGAGCAGGTTCTCTTTCTGGTGCCTTAGAAGCTTCTGATGTTGGTTTTGGAGGTAAAACTGCTGATGAGGTAAATGGAGTCACAACTGCTGAAGGATTGTCTTCAGTAGTTTGAGAAATAGGATCAGCAGTTTCCTCTGATGCCTTAGGTAATTTGAATTCTTGTGCTACTTCTTTTCCTGGTCTTTGTGATGGTCTTTCAGCTTCAGGATCAGGAGTTTGTCTTTGTGTAGCAACTTCTGTTTCTGTTTCCTTAATCTTCTCCCCCTTTTTGGCTTCATCCACTTCTGAAAGCCTCATGGAGTGAGAAGTTGCAGCAGACAACCTTGCTAGTTGATCTTGTGTTTGATCCATTTTCTTGTTCAACTCAGCAAGTCTTGAGTTTATCAACCCAAACTGATTGTTAGCTTTTAACTCCCAAGCAGTTGTGAAGGGTTTGAGTTGATAAGTGATTATTTGTTTGATTGCCTGGTACAGGGGACCATCTGGGCTGCATAGTTGGTTCAAGTCTATGCTTGTGAGCCCAGGGAATTGGGTAGGTTGTTTTGATGAAGGGGTGCTTTTTGGGTGATCCTCAGATTGCTCTGAAGATGCCACTTTTGGGGAACTTTGGGTTAAGTGGTCTTTAACCTGATCTTTGGTGACCAGCTTCTTGAGCTTGGATACCTTAGATGCAGGACCTTCAATATCAACCGTCAATTCTTTCTGTGGAATGTTTGATTCATCAACCAAGTTAATGGAATCATCTGAATCCCTGATAGTGTCCTCAGAGAGGGCGGGATCAGTTATATCATGAGCTAGACCCAAACTAGTAGTCTCATGAACCTCTTTGTCTTGGTACTGAGGTTTTCCTACTTCTGGCCTTAGGCCTTCATCAGTAGTTGCCAAGTTTGAGGTCTTAGCTATGTTACTACTGTCCTCAGGTTCACCACTGGGTGATAAGTGAGTAGTAGCAGCCTCAAAAGTATCAAAAGTTTGTAAGTTTGGGCTTATAAACTCTTGTTCATCCTCATCTCTCTGGGTTGGACTAATAGGATCCACATTCATGTCAACTTCTGAAGGCATCTCCCCAATTTGATGTGTTGCTGGGGGAGTGACATGTGGTGAATGGGTTCCTTTTAGTCCTGACAGAAGTTGGGCAATTTCTATTGTTGTGTGGGAAGGTTCAGGTTCAGTAGTTGTGAGGGGTTGGTGTTCAGGAGTTTGGATGGGTTCAGGGATAGTTTCAGTAGTTTCAAAGGCAGGGTCAACAGTTATTGGTTTCTTAAATCTTTTTCTTTGAAAAATAACTGTGACAGGTTTTCTTTTGGTGGGTGGAGAAGGAGTGTGCTGAGAGGATGTTTCAGCCACTTCCCTATCAAGTGCAGATTGCACATCAGCACTTTCAGGTTTCTCCACTTCCTGAACTGTCTTTTTCAGTGATTTGGTTTGTTTTGGTTTTTGTTGTTTAGGCTTTTTGGTTTTCCTTTTGGGTTTGGAAGATGTGGGTTCCTTGGGGATGGGTTGTTCTTCCCCTTGGTCATCTTCTAGCACAAGTGCTGGTTTGTTGTGCCTAGAGAATACTTGAGAAGTTAATGGGTTTAAAGTAGTTGCTTCACCCTCAAGTACTCCCTCTCCAAGCTCCTTTATTATGCATTGCATAACAAATCTTGGATACAACAAAAATTTCTTTTTATCATTTTCATGATGTAAAACCAGTTCATTGAAAAACAATTTTGATGCCTTAAAAGGTGTTTCATTTATGATGGAATGAAAAATAGGTTGAAAAGTAGAAGGCATCTTATCTATTGACCCAGTTTTTGGACTTAGACACATAATAATATAATGAAATAACAGTTTATATTGTGGGTCAAAATATTTCTTATAAACTGTTGCTTGTGCCAAAGTACCTTGATAACCACACTCTGTCATGGTTAGATGGATGTCTGAGTTTGGAATATGTTCAGGAGCCTCAGAATCCTTCAAACCAAGCCTGATGCTTAGTGTTTCTGGTGAGATGGCCATCATTTTCCCTTTTATGGAAGATTTGAGGGAGATCACTTCATTATTCACCTTCACCGTTTCTGAGTTAGCCCAGAACTCATTAAGAGTTTCTTCATGAATGGGTGGATCGATGGTGAAAGCTTCATAATATTGGGATTTCATGATGAGATCAATCATCTCATCATACTGGGACCAGGCTTCATCTTTAACAAAGTAGCCTCTTTGGTTGTGTCCCTGTTTTAACACGAGAGCCATGGTTGTTTTTGATCGAACAGTAATTTTTAGGTTAGAGAAGGGGTTTTGCTTTGAATTTGAGAGAGAGAGGGGGAATTTTGGTTTTTGAATGGATAAGTGTTTGAAAATGATATTTATCAGAAGTTTTTAACCGACTAGGTCAAACTTCTGATGAGTGAAAAGTCTGTTTTACCCTTTTTAGTCAAACTGCTGATGAAGAAGGTTTCTTCATCAGTGGTTTTAGTCATCTCTTCAGCAGTTTCAACTGCTGATGCAAATGACTTTTAAAACACTTTACTAACTTCTGATTTTCATCAGTAGTTATATCCATTTTGAAAATATCCCATTTTTGATGTTTATCAGTAGTTTTCAAAAATTGTTCATCAGTACTTTCTCTTTCTCAAATTTTTGGTCTTCAGAGGTTTGTGACAGATAAGTGTGTAAGTGAAAATAAAATATGTGCAGAACTAAAAAGTGAAGCACTTACAAACTTTCTTCTAAGTTTAACATCCCAAGCATGGATACTAACCTCTGAAAAGTTGTTGAATCAAGGGGTTTGGTGAAAATGTCAGCTATTTGATTAGCTGTTGTGACATGCTTCACCTCAATCTTGCCTTTTTCATAGCAATCTCTTATGAAATGATACCTGATTTCAATGTGTTTAGTCTTTGAAAACTGAACAGGATTTTGAATGATGCTAATGGCAGATTTGCTGTCTACTAAAAGTGGGGTCTTGGTCTCTTTGATTCCATAATCAAGCAGTTGATATTGGAGCCATTGTATCTGTGAAGTACAGCTTGCAGCAGCAATGTATTCAGCTTCAGCTGTTGAAGTTGCCACAGATGTTTGTTTCTTTGATTGCCAGGACACCAGACAGTTTCCTAAGAATTGACAACCACCAGATGTTGATTTTCTTGACATTTTGCAGCCTGCATAGTCACTATCTGAAAAAGCAGTTAACTTGGTATTGCTTGAAGCAGGATACCAAATTCCTAAAGTAGGAGTTCCTTTCAGATATCTGAAGATTCTTTTGACTGCAATTAGGTGTGATTCTCTTGGTGCAGATTGGTATCTAGCACAGACACAAGTTGAAAACATGATATCTGGTCTAGAAGCAGTTAAGTACAACAGAGAACCTATCATACATCTATACATGGTTTGATCAATGTGTTTCCCTTGATCATCTGGTTCAACTTGTGTGATTGGTGTCATGGGAGTGGAACATGTTTTACAGTCTTGTAAAGAAAATTTGTTCAATAATTCTTTAACATATTTTGATTGATGTATAAATGTTCCATTTGACTGTTGTTTGATTTGCAGTCCCAAAAAGTACTGCAATTCTCCCATTGTACTCATTTCAAATTTTGATTGCATGAGTTTCTTAAATTCTTCACACAGTTTTGAGTTTGTTGAACCAAATATGATATCATCAACATAGATTTGAACAAGTAATACATGATTTCCAACATGTTTTATGAAAAGAGTTTTATCAATGGATCCCCTTGTGAAGTGATTCTTAAGTAAAAAGTTTGAAAGTGTTTCATACCAGGCTCTTGGAGCCTGTTTTAGCCCATAAAGAGCTTTGTCAAGTCTGTAAACCCAATCAGGATGAGAAGGATCCTCAAACCCTGGAGGTTGACAGACATACACTTCCTCTTTTATTTTTCCATACAAAAATGCACTTTTGACATCCATTTGATAAACTTTAATGTTGTTGGAAATTGCATAAGCTAAAAATAACCTGATAGCTTCAAGTCTTGCAACTGGTGCAAAGGTTTCATCATAATCAATTCCTTCCTCTTGGGAATAACCTTGTACCACCAATCTTGCTTTGTTCTTGATGATCATACCAGCTTCATCTGATTTGTTTCTGAAGACCCATCTTGTTCCAATTGGTTGCTTGTTTTCAGGTAAGGGACAGATTTCCCAAACCTGTTGTTTCTTGAATTGAAACAACTCTTCTTGCATTGCTTGCACCCAATTGTTGTCTTTGAGGGCTTCCTGATACTTCTTTGGTTCCAACTGAGAAATGAATGCTGAGAAGAAGCAAAAGTTGGAAAGCTGGTTTCTTGTGAGTACCCCTGATGCAATATCACCCATGATTTGATCCAATGGATGATCTTTATGTTCAATCAGTTGTTGTAAACCTGTACTGGATGATGGCTCTACAGGTTCTTCAAATAAACCACTGAGATTGATAATATCTGGTTCAGCTGTTATTTGAACTTCAGGAGTATTAGGTTCAGCTGAATCAGTAGTTTCAAAATGTTCATCAGTAGTTCCTGAAGTTGAAGCTATTGAAACTTCTGAAGGTTTAATAGTTGATCTTCTGACTGTGTTTGGAGTCCATGGTGCAGGACTATCATCTTCAAATCCTTGAAAACCATTTTGAGGAGGTTTGGATGATTCAACAGTCTTTTCAGGTCCGAAATGAAAGTTGTCAAGATCAAATAATTCAGCAGGATTTGCTGGAATAAGAGTGTGTTTTGATTCATTGAACTTGACATTCAGTGTTTCTTCTACTATCTTGGTTCTTGAATTAAAAACTTTGTAAGCTTTTCTCAAAGGAGAATAACCAAGAAAATAACCTGTATCAACTTTTGCAGCAAACTTAGAGATAGAGTCTTTGATGTTGAGGATAAAACATTGACATCCAAAAGCCCTGAAGAAAAAGATAAGGGGCTTTATGCCATGAAGAATTTCATAGGCAGTCTTGGTATGTCTCTTGTTGATAAGAACTCTATTCTGAACATAACATGCAGTGTTGACTGCTTCAGCCCAAAAATACAAAGGTAGGCCTGAATCAGCTAACATTGTTCTGGCTGCTTCAATTAATGTTCTGTTCTTCCTTTCTACCACACCATTTTGTTCAGGAGTTCTGGGAATGCTGAACTGTCTAACAATCCCTTTAGACAGACAGAATTCATCCAGAGTTTTGTTCCTGAACTCTGTCCCATTGTCACTCCTGATGACTTTGACAGATAGAGAATATTGCTTCTCTACTTGTTGAATGAAGAACTTAATGATTTCAGCTGCCTCATCCTTGGAATATAAGAAGAAGACCCATGTGAATCTAGAGTAGTCATCA
Source organism: Ambrosia artemisiifolia (assembly GCA_032199755.1). Taxonomy (NCBI): domain Eukaryota; kingdom Viridiplantae; phylum Streptophyta; class Magnoliopsida; order Asterales; family Asteraceae; genus Ambrosia; species Ambrosia artemisiifolia. The sequence goes on along the minus strand of CM063526.1, from coordinate 1,811,231 downwards.
ATGATGACCAAGCAGTACTTCTTCTTACCAAGGCTCATAATCTTGACTGGTCCAAATAAGTCCATATGGAGTAGTTGAAGACATGCAGTTGTTTTTGATTCTTCAATAGACTTATAGGAGGACTTATGCTGTTTATCTTTAAGACAGGAAACACAGTGTTCTTTGCACTGATATTCCTTCAAAGGTAGACCTCTGACCAAGCCCATTTTTGTGACTTTATTGATGGTTTTAAAGTTCACATGGCCAAGTCTCCTGTGCCAGAGATCATTTTCTGAAGTTGATGCCTTTGAGAAGAAACAGGCAGTCTTGTTCAATACTTTGTCTTTTTCAATGTCCACTGCATAGACATTGCCACACCTTTTGGCAATCAGCAAAGTATGATCTTCAATAATCTTCTCTATCAACTTCTAGCCTTCTGGTGATATGATCTTGCATGCTGTCTTTGTGAAAAAGGAAGAATATCCTTTGTCACACATTTGTGAGACACTCAGCAAGTTGTACTCAAGGTTTTCAACCAGATTGACCTTGTCAAACTGCATTTTGCCTGAGGATACATTGCCATATCCTAGCACATATCCCTTGGCATTGTTCCCAAAGGACACAGATCCTTCTCTTTGGCTGATAAAATTGTTTATCAGGTATCTGCATCCAGTCATGTGCATTGAGCCTCCACTATCCACATACCATATGCTATTCAAACCTCTGGAGACCCTCTGCACAAGATATCAAATTAGTTAGTTTTGGCAACCCAAGCCAATTTGGCTTTGGGTTTGCTCTTGAGAACAGGTGCAGCTTGTTGTGGACCAATTTTAGAAATCCATGTGTTTTTGGCAATGGATTTGTCATTAAGAACAATGGTGGGTTCTTTTTGGTTTCCACCATCAACTTTGGTCATCAGAAGTTTAACCAGGTTTATCAAATCTTTAACTTCAGCAGTTTGTGAAACTGCTGATGAGTTAGGTAAAACTTCTGAAGTTGAACTTTGAGAAGATGACCTTTGTTGAGATAAAGGCCTCTTCTTAGAAAGGGTTTTGTTTGATTGTTGTTTGTTGGGAAAAAAGGTATTTTCAAAATCTTGTTTTATCTGTTTTCCCACAATCAGTTGTTGTCTTTGTTTGTTTAACTGATTTACCTTTCTATATCTGCAAAGTTCAGTTATGTGGTTAAACAGACCACATATTTCACATGCTTTTGCCTTCTCTTTCTTTTTAGATAAATCAAGAGAGTTGGAAGGCAATTTACTGACAAAATCAGATTTTTGAAATAGGTCATCAGCAGTTTTCAGGGTCTCAACTCCTGATGTAGTTGAAACTGCTGATGGCTTATTGTCAGTAGTTTTAACTTCTGCAGTACTTCCCTTTTTGAGGAAGTTCTGATGGTAGGATGTGCATTCCTCCATATCAGAAGTTTGAATCAATTTCTTCCCATCATTATCAGTTTTGTGGGTGAAATCTGTTGGTGATTCAGTGTGGGTATATCCAATGCCAAACTTAACATTGGCTGCAGTTTGTTTGTTAAGCAACATTTGATACCCTTTACAAGACTCAACCCATTTTTCACAATCAACCTTGGTGTCAGCAAGCTCTTGTCTGACATTTCCTAGGCTGTCTATCATTGTTTTAATTTGTGCTTCTGTTTCAATGGATTTATCATTCAGTTTGGAAATTTCTTTGTTTTTCAAAACAATTTTTCTTTCCAAATCACACTTCATTTGTGTGAATTTTCTCTCCACATCATTGGTTTTGCCTTGTAAATGCACATTAGTTTCTCTAATTAAAGCAAAAGATTCTTTGCAAGATTTGGTGCAAAGCTTTAACAGAGATTGTTGTGATACCTGTGTGAGAGCAGAATTTGAAGAGTATCCTTCAAAAGCGATTAAGGCAAAGTTCTTTCTGCCATTATCAGGTTCTCCCCAGTTGACATCATAGACCTTATTGTCTGCATCCTGACTGCATTCTGATGTGTCATAAGGAAGACTGCTCCAGTCAACATACCCTGAGGTAAATAAGCTTTGTTGCTGAGGGGGTTGTTGAGTTTGTGCAGGTTGTTGAGCAGTTGGAAAAGGAGGCATCAGCTGCTGTTGTTGCTGAGCAGGCATCTGAACATATTGTACTTGTGGCACATATTGAACATGTGGAGCTTGTGCCTGTACAAAATGAGCACTCCCTTGAGTTCCATTATTCCTATTATATGAGGGGTTAAATTGATTTCCAGACATTGGTTGGTTGTAGCTAGAGCTTCTACACTCTCTAGCAAAGTGTCCCAACTTTTGACACTTATGACATCTAAGTTTAGATTTGTCAAAACCAACTTTTGTTGAGTTGTTTAGTCCTGGAAATTTCCTTCCTGACCTTTTATAAAATTTGTTAGTTTTTAAGCTTAACAAGGCCAGTTGATGCAATATTTCCATTTCTTCTAAGTCATCACTGCTGAAATATTTTAAATCATCCATGATGAAACACATGTTGTCAGCAGTTTGACTCAGTTCTTCATTGTCATAAGCTGGGAAGGATCCATCTGATGAGATCCCAGCTATTATGTCAATGTGGTCAAAAGAACCAAAATTATTAGAACAGGATGGTGAGTCATGTCCTAATAAGGCTGTGCTACCCGGAGTATAGTCATCAGCAGTTTTACCAGATTCCTGCAACTTTTTCTTTTGATTGATTTCTCTCTCAAAAGTTAGTAATTTACCATGTAACCTAGTTAGGTTCAAGGTATTAAAATCTGAACTTGTTCTGAGGACTATTGAGTAAGTTTCCCATTTTGAAGGTAAAGACCTTAAAAATATATGCAACATAGACTCATTTGAATAGGTCTGATTGTTTATTTTTGACTCAGAGATGAGTGAAGAAAATATTTCAAATTGTTGTGTTAAAGATTCACCCTCTATGTGAGTAAAAGTTTCATATTGTTGAGCCAAAATTTCTCTGATGTTGGCTATCACCTCAGCAGTTCCTGCAAACTGCTCTTTTAGGCAATCCCACAGCTCTTTGGCACTTTCACAATGTAAAAGGCCAGCATATATTTCATTTGGGAGAGCCATAGCCAACATGGAGAAAGCTTTTGCATCAAGCTCAAACTTTTGGAAATCTTCCTCCGTGTATTCTTTTGGATCTTTTGGTCTTTCAGTCTTTCCCTCTGGATCACTTACTACTGGTTTGTGAGGTCCAAAAACTACAGGCCTCCAACATCCAGTGTTTGTTTGGGAAATAGTATGTGCCAACCTTTTAGACCATATGTTATATTCATTTCTGACTAACATAGGAGGTTTGTTGGCAGATCCAGTATTGTAGGGGTCCATTTTTAAGAAGTTTGGATTTGTCAATACTTCTTTAAAGTGATGGATTAAAAAGTGAGCCTTTTATCCTTTATTGAATATCAATATTGAGCCTGTGTCTGAATCTCAATTTGTTAGATTGATTTTGATCAGATTAACCAGTGCTCTGATACCAATTGTTGGATCAGTGGCTTAGTTTATGAACACTTATGTGTTATCAGATTTATGTATGAGTTATTAAGCAGCGGAAAGACAAGTGTTCAAAGGTCTAAAAGATCACTTTGATGAGGAGTTATTACTCCCCCTTGACTGAACAATAAATGAGAAACAATAAATACAGTTAAGTGTAAAGCAGTAAAGCAATTTATGTTTCTCAGATGTGAAATGGAATTATAAGTTTAAAGCCCGAAGGATTTCAATTTAAGATCAAAGATATTACACAAAATCACATGTCTAAAATAGATGAACAAACTCATCTATTTATAGACTAATGTACTAAACTGTAGTCTGAAGTAATCTAAGATATTTTAACAAAGATATTATTCTAAGATAAGCTTACAACAGCCTGTACATTGAAACTTGAAATCTAGACTTTAACAAAACAATATAATAAGGAAACTGCTGATCTTTCAGTCGGTTAGAAGCTTCTGATGCAAAGTGCTGATGAGTGACAAACTGCTGATGAGCAGTTTGTCTTCAGCAGTTCTTCAGTGAAATGTCTGGTTAGACTTCAGAACTTCTGATGAGTTTACTCTTCAGTACTTTGGTGTTTGTTCTTCAGTACTTCTTCATTTGTTCTTCAGCAGTTCTATACTTAGGCAGATATGATTTGGACTAAGGTTATCAAAAGGTGGTTTCTTCAATCCTCTTTGTCCCAACATCTAAAAATACCCATCCTGACCCATTTGTTTTTTTTAATTTACCCATCCTGACCCACTTACTTATATCCTACAATTAAAATTACCCATCCTAACCCCCTTGAAAATTATACTAAACCCATTTCAACCCACAAAGTCAAATTTTAAACCCAAAATAACCCAAACTCAATCAAATGGGTTGAAATTGCCAGGTCTAATAATTTTTATGAAAGACAAATTTGAGTGGGAAATCACTTTTGATGTGTGGATAGGCAATTCGATGCTTGTCCTTTTCTGTCTTTTCTTATTACTTTCTAAACCAATCCGTCGGAATTAACTCACCCCAAAACTGATCATATAGACTTAACTAACCAAACTAATCGAGACAACAAGGAAACTCAAAAGGATTCGTACCTCTCTGCGCAACGATGAAACAAACTGAAGAGAGAATGAACCGAAACTGTGACCATTACCGGTCACCGAACCGGGAACCAGACACTCCGGCCAGCAACAGCGACCACATCCCAACCGTTACCCATTAGTCGAAGCATCAGCAACAATAATCATCCCTGGCCTGTCGTCGGTCATCTATAGGAAGCAAGAGGGAGTTGTAATTGATGGTGGGCGTTTATTAGTTTTTGTGGGTTGATGTTTGCGGCGCTGCCGCGTCAGGTGGTTGAGTGGGGGCTGACGGCGACATTTGAGGGAAAGAGGGGAGGGGAGCTTGAGTGGTGGGTTGTTCTTGGTCTGCTGCTTATCTAGAGTGAGAGGGTAATGGTTTTAATGGTGGTGGTTGGTGGCGGATTAAGGTGGATGTAGGCGGCTGCCGCCGCCACTGCTGTAGAGTGAGGGAGTGTGCGGGAGAGACGAGAAAGGAAGAGGGTATGACATCTGGTCTTGTCTTGGCTGCTATCTAAAGAGAAGGGAAGGATGAGAACAAAGTGGTGGTGGCTAGGGTTTAAGATGTTTTGAATGAAGGAGGAGATGAGTTAAGGGATTTAAATAAGTAGGGTTTTGGTGTAGGTTAGATAGACACAATGTATACGAACCAGTTACCGACTCGGGTCTCGCTTATAAATTTAGCTCGTTTAATCAATAAGATAATTATTTCATGAAATTTTTAAATGTAAAACTAATTAAAACGAGTATTTGAACCACGTAATTGTTATATATATATATATATATATATATATATATATATATATATAATTTTTTTGTCGCGTTTAGAAATTTACCAAGCTAAGTGTCAGTTTACTAGTACATTATTACTTACAACGTGTTACTTGGCGAATTTAGATAATTAAATTTATAAATGCAATAGGAATGTATTTCTTGTTAATGAGATAATATTGTTAACGAATTTACGAATTGTTTTATGCATAAAATATTATTATTATATTATTTGAGAAACGTTGGGCGTTACAGCCTCCCCTACTTTAGGAAATTTCGTCCTCAAAATTTATTTAGAAATGACTGTTATGTACGGTTGCGAACTCATGGGAGGGTGGACTGTAGGGGTTATAGCTTGTGTTGTTGAGTAATAAGCTTTTATGTAATATAGAGAATGTTTTAGATGTGCTTTACATGGTATATGACTAATTAGGCTTAGACTTAGGGCAGGGCTTATTGTAATTATTAGGTTGACTAGAGTTGGTCTTTGGTCCGACCCTCATTCACATCTTCGATACACCATTAGTGTTTATATATAGGGTGTACCGTAGCTAACACACCACACCTTTGGTATTTCGAATTTGTACTGAGCATCTGCCAACAACTCTATTATTTGTGAAACGCTGGGCGTTACAAAAATCCAGATGCCCCCATTGCTGGCCTAGGTGCAATTTGAGAGGTAGCACTCTTTGAGAATGTAGGTGGAGGTGGTAAGGCAATATTTCTTGTAGAAGTTGATGAAGGCATGGATGAAGAAACAGTTTTCTGGGAAGATGACATAGTTTTCAAATTTTGTAAAAAAGAATTAAATGAGAAAAGCTTTTAACAAAGTTTTTTGTTAAAATAGCACCACTTGCCCCACGGTGGGCGCCAAATTGTTTTGGTCAAAAATTACCTAGTAGAAATAATGTTGTATTCCAAATTAGAAATTGTGAGGTAGAGTGCTAAGAATGTAAATTTATTGTTAAAACTAGTTATATTCTGAAAATGTTTGATGAGGATGCAAAAAGGAGTAAATAAGTGACAACTATGCTCGGGATGGCTTAGGCTAGCTTCGGGATGGACAGTTATATCCTCGGGATGGAACTGTATGTAATGAACGAATTAAGGAATAAAACACAAAGAACAACACTCGATATACGAGGAAAGACCTTGATCAATTGTAGATCGCCGGCATAAAACCTCGGGAGGAGACTAGGCCCCTGCCTTGTTTGTTAATATTAATTTGGTAAAAAAAAGTACAACTTTGGATGAGCATGTGGATGAGTGTACTAAGATTACAAAGATTGTGGGAGTGTTTCTAAGTGTAAGTGTGTAGCTATAGTGTAAGCAATTTGTAAGTAAGTGTCCTATACTCGTCCAATACTCCCATTTATATAGTACATGAGCATAACTAAAGAATCTCGTGAGATCCGTTAAGTAGTTAAAGTCTTTGAAGTCTTTAGATGACCGTTGTGGCAGTTTCAACTCTGCTTAATGTAGTCCCAGTTGTTTCCATATCTTTCGCCGATATTTAATGAGTATCGGTTACAACTTTGACCTCATCTTCGTCTTTGGACTATGGCTTTGTATGAGTTACACTTTGACTTCTTCACTTGAGGGTTATAATATAGACGTTGCCAAACATTAATCCATATCATAGCTTAGTTGTACCTGCATTTATGAATAAGAAAGATATTATGTTAGTCCATTCTCAGGATGCGCACATGTTGGAATTCTGTTACATCCTGAAGTCAGTCGAGTCCTTTAGCATCCTGAGGATGCAATATCAGGGATGTGAGGTAAAATCATTTTGAGGATTTTCACCAACAACAAAAATCATGCTGAGGATTTTCACCCACAACAGTAGAGTAGTCAAGAGAATCAAGAGTACCGAGGTACGATGATCCGATTCAGATGACTATTATGGGCCATAATGGATAGATCTTATTCCGCAAGTTGTGAACAGTTAACCCAGTTTCAGTATGTTTGAGGGAAGTTGTTTAGAGAGAAGAAAGTGTTTATGCAATCACAGTCAGCACAGATGAAGTTTTTCAAAAAAGATACAAGTGTCCGAGTGGATTGTTTTGCTCAGAGTCACATCTGAGATTTTTAATTGGGTGCTGGCAATTAGATTTCTCCAGTCGGTGTGAAGGGTGATGCATGGATAAGTACAGGTAGGAGATGTAATTGAGTGGTGGTACCTTTGTGTTACATTGAATATCTGGTCTGTAAGTATGGAATTCTTCTAGCAAGGGTCTTATTAGACTGCAAGTAAGACTAGTTGGATTGAGCGTGATGTACTTGGTCAAGATGACATCCCTGGGTACTGATGCTACGAGAATGCAGTGCATTACATTGTCGACTTCACATTGGCGTAACTAGGTGACCTGGTTGTAGTTCAACTGAGCATGCCGATTGAGTTCGCAAATGATATATGTGGTCTAGCTGACTTCATGCGTATTGATGCTGAGGGTCCGCAGTACATTACTTGGTCAGTCCATGAAAGATGTTGTACTTATACCCAATGCAATAGTGCATGTACTAAGAGGGAGATCTGTGATTTTGACTGGTTATGTGCAAGATATATTCAGTATTCGTCAGCAAAGTCCAAGGGGGAGATTGTTGATGTGACATCCGGGAACCAAGCACACACTTTTCTAGCTGGCTTTACTGTTTACTTGCTGAATTTCGGGACGAAATTCTTTTCAACTTGGGGATGATGTGGCACCCCGCATTTTCAGGTTAACACTTTTACTGAACTCTAGTTAATTTGCATGTGCATACGTGGTTAAACACTTAACTATGGTTAGTTAAGGAGGTCTAACATATGTTAGATGATATTAACGTATGTTATAATTTAGAAAAATCCTTGTTTTGACACACACACGAGTCATGTATCCCGAACGTTGGTGATTTGTCTAGCATACATGATAATGTGTACATTTGAAATATGATGAACGTGAAGTAACATGTTTATGTGAATTACTGCTTAACTGATAGTCAGTACGTAAACCATGCAAATTATGTGCACTCTATGATTATTATGTATTGAGATGATAAAAACAATAGTTTGTAGGTAGGTTGGAGTGATTAATATTATCGGGTCCAGTATTGGGCTAAAACATGATAACGGGTCCGGTTAGCAAACTAAAAGGCCCTAATACCCAATTACTTGGGCAACAAGCCAAATCCCCTTATAATTATAGATCAAAAAAATAATAAATAAAAACCCTAACCCTAAACACCCTCTTGCGCCGTGGACTTCCCCCCACCCCCTCTCTCTTAATTTTCAACAAACATCAATCTCTTTCACTTATTCAAGCTAGTTTGGGTGTAATCTCTAGGCTTTGAGGACTTTTGCATTGGAAAGTATGATCTTTATGTGTTTTGTTGATGATTAGTAATGCTTGAAAAGTTTTAAAAATCATAGAAAATACATATATGAAATCGCATGCATGGTATTACTGAGAGTTCTTGAATGTTTATTATAATTGATGATAAAAATTGTTGTTAGTAATCATAATTAGGGTTTTTTTATTTTAATACATGAGTTTGATTATGATAATATGGATTATGCATGTGTTATAGATTTTTATGCATGATTAGGGTTCATGAATAACTTGGGGTGCAAGTTTCAGTTTCGGGCAGATTCGTTTTGATAGTTTGTAGGGCTGTTATGTGAAGTGTAACTTGATTGTTTTGATTGTTACTTGATGCTAGAACCTTATTTATGATGTTAGGTTTTCGAAAAGTCCAAGATCATGCGTGTTTTACTTGTTTTGATATTTTTCCATGATGTTATGAGTTTAGAGGTGTAGGCTGATTTTCAGATGTGAAAAATCAGCCGACTTTAAGGGATTGTAACTTGAGTTTTACAAGCCGCTGGTCGCTATTTTTGGACAGTAGATGCGTATATGAGGTCCGGATCTTTTCCCATTGGATACAACCTGTTTGGATAAACCTATGATTTTTAATGAAATTTTGACTAAGCTGCTGTCAACAGCATGTTTTTCTGGAGGAGGCTGAACTAAATTATTTTTCATAAAATTTTGAAGGGTTTTTATGATAAAATAAAAATAGTGACATGCATGGGAAACCCATAGGAACTTATAGTAAAATATTGAGGACCTGAAGAGTTGATTTGATATTTTATAAAAATTTGTTTTTATGAGTTAAAATCTGTCCAGAAATCGCAATTATGAGAAACAATGATTTGTTGATATTTTGTAGGTATTGATGAGTTATTTTTTATGAAACCCCTTATGGGAATATGTGTACATGTTATGTGTATGGCCTTGTTGAACTAAACCAACCCTATCGTTGAAGTCCTTCTAGATACCGAATGAATTGCCGAGTGGGCAAGCAGGTTATTAGTTAATAGCGCTATTAGGTTTCACAAACCTCATATCGTGCTGGGAGCATGGGTGTGAACTATAACTTAACTTTTATTGTCATTGTTGACGGGCAATGACACAAGGCACTTTGCTCACTATTGTGGGATCTCATTGTTTAGCAGTTCGGTATCACCGGTATTAGTTATCATGAGTGGGTTAGCTACCCCTGGCATATGAATTAGCTGTTACTTATGGTTACATGGTCTGGGAGGCCTACGCTTTACTTGTGATTTTTGGTTTTGGGAAAACCTACACTTTTACTTACTCACCTACTTTATTTTGTGAACTCACCGACTTTATGTTGACACACGCTAGCATGCTTTTGCAGGTCGCTAGGTATGGAGCACGAATACATTGCTGTTGCAAGCTGTACAGCCCAACTTATGTGGCTTCATAACCAGCTGCTGGATTTTGGCATAACTGCCCTGAGGACTCCACTCATGTTAGACAGTCAAGCAGCTGAAAATATCATCAAAAATCCAGTTTCCCACTCTACCACAAAGCACATTGACATCAGACACCATTTTGTGAGAGATAGCTATGAAAAAGGTTTGATTTCTCTGCACCTTGTTCCAACAGAGGATCAGTTGGCAGATGTGTTGACAAAAGCTTTAGACACATCTACCTTTGCAAATCTGATTTCTCGGATTGGTATGCTAAACATGGATTAAAAACAATTTTTTTTCATGAATAAAAGCATTAAAATGTTGACAGAAAATCAAAAATCCATTCTTAAAATAGCTTTGGTTGAAAAATCTGTTCAAGATAAAACAACCACTGTTTCATCAAAATGTATCATCTGTTGGTTGAAAAATCTATTTCAAAACTCCGATCAGATAAAACAACCACTGCTGGTTGAAAAATCTGTTTCAAACATCTGGTCAGATAAAACAACTGTTTTCACAAACATCTGTTGACTTGTCAACAAATGTTATAAACAACTGTCATCCACCAAAACAGATTTTCCATCAGATGATTGCCATGTCTGCTCTTAAAAGCAGTGCTTTGGCCACATAAGCGGTTTTCACCTGAGACTATAAAAACCCTGTTTATCCCCAACAGTTGTTCCACTGTCTCATCGAATTCAAAATTCTGAAAACTGCTTTTCATCAACCTTAAACCTTCATCACAAATTCATCGACTTTCTTACTGAAATCCAAAACATGGACCTCCAATTGAAAGCTCCCCACAATTATTTACCATATTTGTCCAAAACAGAGGAAAACCGTCACTTTAATTCCATAATTGATATATTAACTAAATCTAAATACTTGCTTGTCCTCACTAACACTTCATTGATCTATCTTGACACTCTCCAAGAGTTCTGGTTGAATGTTGAATCCATGTTAACAGATAAAAAGCCAACTTCCATTATCTCAAAAATTGGAGATACACATGTGACCATAACCCCCCCCCCCCCCCCAAACCATATCCACAACCTTCTCACTGAACGACCTGGCAGGTAAAGCTCTTTTGATAAAGCTGAACTTCACATAGAGTTCATAGAGAGAGGCTATGAAGGTCAAATTACTGGGGCAACAATTTTCAAAAACCTTTTCCCCTAGCCATGAATTTTTTCTTTCAAACTTTACTCATATGTCTCTATGCTAAAACTACTTCTTTTAATGAAATCCTATTAAAAGTTCAGTACTTGGGATATGCAATTTTATCTAAAACTGATTACAATCTATCCCAAGGACTGTTTCTAGATTTAGTAGCAAATGTGAAAGGTGTTAAGTCTAGGTCAAACAATGCTTTTCTTTTATACCCAAGACTTCTAAGTGTTTTACTTCAAAAGGTTTTGCCTGAAAAGGACTTTAAAAAGGGTGAAGGCCTTCAAATGAATAGCCTCTCCCAAGAAACTTTTACAAGAATGATGGGTCCTAACACCCAAGATAAATCAACAAAAGAAAAAGTTTCAAAAACACAAGCAAAGAGTGTTAAGACAACAACTGTTGTGCAAACCTCTGTTGCTGACCCACAGCTCCTGGTGATCAAGGCACTACATCCAGTGCTGTGAAACCCACACCAGCCACTTCCAAAAAGAAACTTCCATCCACTAAGCCCACCAAAAAGAAAACCAAAAAGGTGACTTTGGAAGATGAGATACCAGAGGAAACTTCTGTTGTAACACAAATGCAACAAACAACCACTGTTGATACTTCCTCTCAACAGATGGATATATCTCTACCCATCCCAACTCCTCATGTATCCTCTCAAAAGGATCATGTTGTAAGCCAAGGGGACACACATCATGAAACAGATGTTTCACTTGAACATCTGTTTACATGTCCTTCTCCTAGGGCTAATTCTCTTTTCACTCCATAACCCTCACCATCACAAAATCCTCCTATTCCACCTACCATGCAACCACTGTTCAAAGCTATTGACAAAACTCAGGATTCTACCAGTTCCTCTCAACAAACTATCATTCAGAGTATACTTCAACAAGTGACTGGTCCTGAGAAAAGTCAAGTAGCTATATAACCTTCATCACCATACAGACCTTGATCAACAACAATCACATCCGCATCCCCTATATAACCTTCTTAAAACTTATCAGACGTAAACAAAGAACCACAAATTAATATCAACCATACGAAAAACCGCATCAAACTAAAGCTAATAAACAACGAAAAGCAATGAGCAGAAAACAGTAGCCTTACATCAGATCCTTCATAAAACATGATGTCCGTAACACAACCGCGTGAACCCGGATCTACCAGCGTAAAGAAAGCAATAAACAATCATATTCATCCACACAATCATAATGCATGCAAACCGTTTCAACAAACAATAACAATAATAATAATAATAACAATAATAATCATAAAACATACCATTCAAAAGAGAAAACGTTAAACCATAGAAATCCGCGTAAGAAAGAAACTTGCGAACGGCCGACGGCACGATGGCAGTGTTGACGCCGCACGGCGGACGATAAAAATAGCAAGAAACAGCGTTAGTGACGGCGACGGGCGATGACGGCTCAGACAGAAAGGAACGGTGGCGGTGTGGCGGCGGACGGCGGTCGTAACACCGGAGAGAGAGAGAGACACGAAGGAGATGGAGTGTGTGTGTGTGTGTACGATCCTGTGTATGTGTGTATGATCGGTTATATACACACATAACGTCATATGTATGAGAAAGCAGATGAAAAAGCCACGTGTCCGAAAAGTTGTAAAGTTAAAAAGAAAAAAAAGGGAACCCGGGTGTCACCGAAACACAAACAACACCCACAGCAACTGATCTACACCATTATCTGTTTAATATTCCAAAACATTTATATAAATAACCTTCTAAGGTAGGTGGGCCAGTCCTCATAATGTGGGTACTGTTCAATAAGCACCGGTATTAATATATTTATAATGCGTCTACCCAGCGGCAAAATGAACGGGATGGTTCGGCTCAATGGCTACATTTGGGCTATTTTTTTGCTAATGGGTCAGGTTGGGCAAGTCTATTACAAACTTACAAATCACAATTTTTAATTTCTAAATAGACAGTGACCTACATATGATAGTGTATACATCATATTATTACTACATGTTTTTGTAATGTAAATGAACTTTATCATTTAGCAAGGTGTCTTTAATAGCACGGTTATGTAGATATGCAATGACTGGACAGATTACACAAGAGTGATATTTATGTTCATATTGGTCTGTTAGAGTAACAAACCTTTGGCTTATTAAGATTTGTTCAATAATGAGTACATAGTTTTTATGGTGAACTACAATTAGTCGGAAGTGACGGTGCACGTTTCTTTTCTTCCTACGAATACTTGTTAAAACATAGTGTACACATTTTTATTCTTTTTGCGTAACTTACGGCAAAAAACCTAAGTACCATAATGTTGCATTACAACCCATTTGTATATCCCGCTGCAACGTACGGGTAAATCCACTAGTTACGATATAATGGCTATTATAATCACTACGGTGTCGTGTTGAGTTCTTTAATTAAGGGTCGTATTTGGATGGTAACAAAATAATTCAAATTTTGTTCTTGCATCGATAGCCTAGACCCACAAACGCGTGTTTCTAAAAGTTAGGATTTAAAACCTTTTAAACATTGAAATTAACCAGCGTGAACATGAAGTTGATGTTGATACTTGAACTAGATTTTGAAAATTCAAAGCCATCAGCAGCAACAAGTTGAATTATAAAAAAAAATAAAGCCAGTCAAACCTTCAAAACTACCATGTTAACTCAACGTGAACTGTTCAGCGTCTGAGAGTCGACTTAAAGCAGCAACTCTCGTGTCAGGTTCATATCTTATTTTTTGTCATCCCCTATCATTATCCATCAAACTACGGTAAAAACCACTACATTTTCTCTCATTTTCAATCAAAAAATATTTCTTTTATATCTTTATCATTACCTTTTTTTCCTGCTCCGCTCACAACCACTTCCAAAAAACATTAAAAAATAAATAGGATTAAACATTATCCCCCAATTATACAATGAGTAGTAACATTTTCTTTCTACTCCACTCACAACCCCTCGAGGTTAATTTTTAAAATATAATGATACACTCGCACAATTTTAATGGATGGGAGTCCCTAGTAGAAACAATTAATCTCATGCGCAGAGTTTATCATTATGATTAGTAAATAGCAAACGTGCCGATCAAAAAAAACAACTTATTAGAAACGAAACAGTTATAAGAAATATATTTGCATGATAAATCTTAAAAAATTATGTTGATTAGTTTACAATAATAAGGATTTAGTCCAAGTAAATTTGTGAATAAAGTAATCATTTTCTTTACTTTGGAAAAACTGGTCAATGCCGTATTGTCTCGTCTCTCTATCGTGAATTATTGACTTGTGTTAAGAAATCAAATATTTAACTTTACCTCCCGTACTATATATTTAAATATTCAATGATCCTATTATATATTCATCGCCTAAATGAAAAGAACTTTGTAAACTTTGAGAAATAATGGTGACACCGGGGTCCATGGGAGTCTTAGTGAGGACGTTGTTTATCGTATTGTTTTGTTTGATGGTAGCTGCATTTGTTTACGTATTCGTTATTGGTGGCTTCATTTCTTGTTTCGACACTCATGCCAGGTAATTAATTTACGTATTTATGCTCTGAAAACAAATTATGTTGGGTCCTTACGATGACTCGTAGCTGTTGTAAACACTGTACACCGCACAAATCCACATCCGCAACATTTGTCGCGGGTTCATAATCTTTGCACATTCTGTTGATTCCCACGATTAAGCGGTAAAGGAAACTATGGCGGGATGGGGCGCCACCCGAATTGTCCACGGGTACCAACTACCAGCACGGTATCACCGCCGCTATACACGCTGGTAGTGGTCCCGTGAACCGTTTTGTTGGTGTTGTTTACCGTGCTGGTACCGGTTGTTTTGTGTTTTTTTATAAATGCAAAGTTTTCATTTTACCCCCCCGTTTGTTTTAGTGTTTTTTTTTTTATTTTAACCGTTTGTTTTATGTTTACCGTTTAAAGAAATAAAAACATAAATAAAAAACATTTCATTAAAACATAAAAATTAAACATAAATAATATTAAACATAAAATAAAAATACATTAAAACATAGATAAAAAACTTAAAGTTGGCGCAACAATCGTCATGCTTCGACATGGTCGAAATCGTTGCCGTATCGCGCCTCATACTCATAGTTAGTGAAGCCGATAGGCAACTCCTCATCAAGCTCCGGATCCTCCCTCAACGTTTGCTCGTATAGGGTGGTCCACCTCTCACACTTGATGTTGAGGTCGGCCCACTTGAGCTGGAAGTCTTGGACGGTCTTGATGGTGTTGCTGCCAACGTCCTCGATGAAGTCACTATAAACCCGACCCAAAACACCTCCGGGGGGTAGTTGGACCCTTCTTCCCGAGGGAGTTGTTGAATCTCCGGGTCGTTCGACGCATCCTTGTGGCAAACCACAAGGGCCATCTCTTCCTCGTCGGTCCACGGGTTCATTTTTGATGTGTTTGGTTTTTTAAACCGTGGTAAATTGTGGCTTTTAACCTCACGGTTCGATCACTTTATATTTACGACTGTGGCACGGTTGGAATAGTAAAATTAATTAACTGACCGTTTACGTGAGCAAAATTCAATTAACTCGACGGTTTCCAAGATAAACAATTAAATTTGGCTGACCGTTCGGTGGGACGGTTGAAATAGTAGAATTAATTGTTAAAACCGTGTAAAAATGTAAAAAAAAGTTTGGGTATTTAAATGAAAAAGAATAAAAAAATCAGTGGAGTGCTGCCTACAAAAAGATGTTTCAGTGAAGTAAATCAGTGAAGTGATGTGACAAAGCAGGATTGATTAAAATCAGTGAAAGAAACTAAACTTCTTACAAGCACCCCTTGTCCCCTAAAGAAATAAATCGATGTCAAATGAGAGCATAATGTAGTAAAAGTATATTCAATTGTTCAGGAAGTTGAATGTGATAAAACTAGGGTGTTAATAAAGGTACACCTTAAATCTTGTTTTGACACCCTCTATACAGCCCATATAATGTTATATGACCCATATAGAATCATATGACAATACAAAAATTGTTCATATAAGCATAACTTTTTTTATATATGGTCTATATAACCCCATATGGGTCATATAATACCATCGGGTAGTGTCAAAATAAGATGTAGGGTGTTGAAATAGTGGGGGCCTAAAGCTATAGCGATACTTCTTTGCTTGACAGCAAATCACTCATCAATATATATATATATAGAATATTTTAATAATAATAATACTTTGATAAAGTACTTAAATATTTGATATTTTTTTACAACTAAGCGTTTTGACACGTACCTTTTTTAACGGCTAAATGTTATACTCTACAAGAACTGAACCCCTGACCTCCGCTATCCAAACACCTAGAAGATTTTTCCTTTTATCACTAGGCCAAAGCCTCCGTGTTTTGAGGCATAATTATTTGTAAAATTATTGTTTATCTTAAACATAGTTCTATAATTTAACCAATTAGTCTGTAATTTGTTTCAAGATATATGGGCGTATTTTAAACGCCATAAAAACATAAATAGTTAAGCTGATTTTTTCGACGATTATAATATTTGTATCATGGTGTAATTGAATATATTATCAAATTTGTATCAGGTGGTTCATACAAATAACGGCAGATTTTACAATATATGATATTGTTATCGGGGTATGTAGTTCATGCTTCTTTGTCATTTAGACTTGTGAGTTTATTGCACAATAATCAGGCTTTGTTTAACTATGTAAATTTTGACTCCTCAAAACCTGTGTGTAAAAGTTTTTTCCAATCTAATTAAAGGTACTTTTCCATACACTTTATAAGTAACAGGTTACTTGTGTGAAAAACTCATTTTTAAAGTTGACAAAATAGTTCTAATTGTGTTAAACATGTTAGAGACGATAAAGTTAACAAAAGTATCAAATATGAATACGATTTGTTTAACTACTTTATGTCTAATGTCTATAACACAATTCTATGATATATATATATATATATATATATATATCAAAAACGAGAAATAATGGATCATTGTCTCCTAATTTTAATTAATTAAAAAATATAAAATTACATATTGTACTTTATATTAATTACAAATTAATTAAACAGTTTTTTAATCATACCATAAACAGATCAGGAATTGACAATCCTACTTATTTGGTTGTAGAAAAATATTAGAAAGATGTTTGTATTTACAATTAAACGTAAATGAAAACCTAACGAACCTAAATGAGAATTTATGGCAATTCGGTTTCTCAAAAGTAGATTTCATGTTGGTTGGATTGTTCCCATTTGACCTATAACCGAGGGTGTTTGGGATTGCGTTTTGAATCTGATTTTTAGATTATTGCGTTTTGAAAACCCAGATAATCAGTTTTTAGTGGTTGGGATTGCGTTTTGAAAACGCGGATAATTAGTTTTTTAGGCTACCAAAACGCAATAATCTATAAGCAGCTCTACCCCTGCTTTTCCAAAACGCATAATTTGTTTTGAATAATCAATCCCAAACACCTCTAAGTAAATCTAAAAACCACCTGATCACTAGATCAGATGGTTGTGTGTCTTTATATAATGCCTTTAAGAAAAAGTAAATAAATCTAAACATTAGCCCTTAATTAAGTGGATCATAAATGAAACCAATGAACAAATTTTTCTTGAACGAGATTCTTTTAAAACCTTAATTTCAATTTACTTCATGCTTTCAAAGATTTAAACTCACACCCTCGTATTTGTCCCTCGTATTTGTAAGAAGAGCACCCTATCACTATACCAATAGGTCCAGGGTAACCAATGACACTATGAATACAATTTCGTATTCATTCTCAATTAAACACATTGACATTCAAATTGAAATTTCAATTCTAATAAATTCCATAAATAAAGATATATAATATTGTGAATGAAACTTAGATTCCAATTCCACTTAGTTTCATGGACTAAATGTACTGTAAACCTATTAGCTTTATATGTACGTGAAGTAAACCCTGAAGACATTTTTTTTTAAAGACATTTACTACAAAATATGTTGTAATTAAAATGTTGTTAAAAATATGTTCAAATATAATTCATATGTTAACTGGATAATGTTATTGGGCTACTTGTTTGGTTCAGTTAATGGGCTAAGTTATTTAGTCCAGCCCAAATCATGTTGGTTCGTTTTATTGTGTTGGTTGTTATTGGGTTGTTATAACCCGGGTATAAACTAACCCGAGTCAAAAGGTTGTTGAGATATTATTTCAGGATCTAATCATAGCCGTTGGATGGATTGTTGATCAATGGTTGAGGATTGTTCTCGAGAACAGCTTACGAAGCTTCCAGGCCTACTATATATAGATTATTGTTTCTCTCTCTTGGCATATTATTCGTTTTATTCTCTCTGTATCGTCGTCTTCACACAGTTGTATCTAGGGTTTCTATCAGTCTTATTGAGTCTGTATTGTCCTTAGTGTCTTGTAGAGAGAGTAGATCTCCTGGTGATTGTATCCAGGTGGTGTGGTTATCAATCTGTGATAACCTGGTGTTGGTGGTCTGATCGTGTCGTCATTCTAGTCTGTAAGTACTTGTATTGATTTGTACTTTACAAATCTGTGATATCAACTGATCTAATCAATCAGTTGATACTTACAGTTGTTGATTTAGAATCTCTCTATTTTGAGAGATTCAGGGTATTGGGGGGTGTTTTCTTGGTTTGGGTTAATAAGATTTTCAGTCACCGTTTTGTCGCCTAAACCTTGTGTTCTTGTTCTTATTGTCTTGAGTTTGTGTTGGCTCAGTCTTATTTGTAGTTTGTATGGTTAGATTCATAAAATTTTACATGGTATCAGAGCGATAGGCTCTCTTATCATTGTGGTTTTTTGGTTCTGGTGTCTTCCGCTGTGATTCTGTGTCATTTATTGTTAGTTTCATTCTATTAGTTGGATTCTGCTGGTTTCCTTCTTTGTATTGCAGGATCTCTGAGGTCAACGATTGTTGGCAAGGATCTGTGTGGTGATTGGAGTGGATTGAATATTATTTGCTTCAATTGCACTCACAACTCTATACCCTAAGTGAAGGTATAGGTTGTGAGTTTGGCGAAACCCTAACTTGGGTTCCCCCTCACTGTGAGATTGTTCTTTGTTGGTTTTGTTTCCTATTTTGTTGTGTCTAGGGCAAAGGCCCGGGTTAGGAGGACCGGAATTGTGCCAACTAATTGGTGTCTTGTGTGGTTTGTATTGGTTGTGATCTGTTTGTTTTTTGTTTTTGGTTTGTATTAGTCTTTGTATTAGTTACTATATATATAGTTATAAGGGACTCCTGTGTTAAGATCTGGGTGGGCACCTATGAGTGATGAACCCACCATCTGAACACTGACACAGTTTCGTCCTATTAGGGTTTATATACTCTGGTTTTTTGATTCTTGTGTTGTTCCATTGTTGTGCTGTTCCTATTCTGTGTATTACTTGTTGATTTACCATGTCTGGGCAAGAAGGACCACAAGGACCTCAAGGTCCTCAGGATCCTGCTCCATCAGATCTAGTGAATATCACTGGTACACTTATAAGTAAACTGGATATAAGTGATCCACTTTACTTACATCCCAGTGATACTAGTGGTCTGACTATTATCAGTATCAAGTTGAAGGGTACTGATAACTATTCTGTTTGGTCTAGTTCTATGAAACTTGCTTTAGAGGCTAAAAATAAATATGGTTTTATAGATGGTTCATGTGTTAAACCTAATGATAATGAAGTACTGGCTAAACAATGGGATAGGTGTAATTCTGTGGTCTTATCATGGCTGTTAAACTCTGTTAGTGAAGAACTTTACTTAGGACAAGTTTTTTCAAAACTTGCTAGTGAGGTTTGGTATGACTTAAAAGAAACTTATGATAAGGTTGATGGATCTGTTGTGTTTAACTTGTATCAAAAGATAAATAGTGTTAAACAGAATGGGAGTACTGTGTCTGAATACTACCACAAGTTAAATACTATGTGGAAGCAATTGGATGCTATTCTGCAATTGCCTACTTGCACTTGCAATGCATCTAAGGACTTTAATGACTTCAGTACTCTCATAAAGCTAATGCAATTCTTAATGGGTCTTGATGATGTTTACCAACCAGTTAGGACCACCTTGTTGACCAGAGAACCATTACCTAGTGTTAAAGCTGCTTTTTCTGTTATATCTAGAGAGGAGTCTCACAGGGGTTCCAGTGGGACTTCCAAAGGACAAAA
Source organism: Ambrosia artemisiifolia (assembly GCA_032199755.1). NCBI lineage: Eukaryota > Viridiplantae > Streptophyta > Magnoliopsida > Asterales > Asteraceae > Ambrosia > Ambrosia artemisiifolia. Next base: position 1,790,846 of record CM063526.1, on the reverse strand, counting down.
TGTTGCTTTTGTTTCTAAAACTAATCAGGCTTTTGATAATAAAAGGAAACCTAATAGGGGACCTAATCCTAACCTAAAGTGTACCCACTGTAATATGCTGGGGCACACTGTTGATAGGTGTTATGAACTGGTTGGTTATCCACCAGGGTTCAAAAAGAAACCTGGTGGACAAAGTGTTAAGAGCAACATGTCTACTAATACTTGTACGACTAATAGCAGACAGGGGGTGTCCCCTGTGACTGCTGCCAGTAGTTCTTCCTTACCTTTTTCAGCAGAACAAGTATCTAAGCTGCTGAGTCTGATAAGTGAGAAGAACGTGAATGATACTCATCACTCCAATGTTGGAGGTAAGAGTGTGGTTCTAAATGGTTTTTCTAGTATGTCTTGTCTGTCTAAACTTGAAAAACTTTTTAAAAATTTTTCAAATTGTTCTAGTTTAGTTAAGAACCTTATAAGTCAAAGCTGGATATCAGACTCTGGTGCAAACCAGCACATGACCAGTGAGGACAAGGACATGTATAACTGTGTTGATGTATCCAGTTATGACTTAAAGGTTAAACATCCCAATGGGACTAGTGCTAAGGTTACCAAAATAGGTGATATCAACCTTGCTAATGGTGTTGTTTTATATGATGTGTTTTATGTGCCTGACTACTGTGTGAGTCTTATGTCTGTTCACAAGCTTGCTAAGGATAGTAAGCTGTCTGTTTTGTTTGATGAACATAGTTGTTATATCCAGGATTCCAAGTGCAAGAGAATCCTGGTGACTGGTAGGCAAAGTGAAGGCCTATACTTTATTGGTGAAAGTGTAAGTTCATCAAATGTTTGTTTTAATAGCACATGTGACACTGAGTTGTGGCACAATAGGCTTGGTCACCCCTCTGATCAGGTCTTAGCTATTTTAAGAGATAGTCTTGGTATTAATAGTAAAGAAGTTAAACCATGTGAAATATGCCATAAGGCAAAACAGACTAGGTTACCTTTTCCACTTAGTGACCATAAAACCAAAGACTTAGGTGATATAATTCACCTAGATGTATGGGGTCCTTATAGGGTAACAAGTAAGGAAGGGTATAAGTATTTCTTAACTATTGTTGATGACTATTCCAGAACTGTGTGGTGTTTTATGTTAAAACATAAAGGTGAAGTGTTTGAAAGTATAACAGAATTTTATGAACTTCTTAAAACACAGTTTAAAAGGAGTATAAAAGTGTTTAGGAGTGATAATGGTACTGAATTTACAAATAATCAAATGAATGTGTTTTGTAAAACAAAAGGTATCATACATCAAACTACATGTGTGTATACACCACAACAGAATGGAATAGTGGAAAGAAAACACAGGCATCTCTTAAATATGGCTAGGGCATTACTGTTTCAGAGTGGGTTACCTCTTAGATTTTGGTCTGAATGTGTGTTAACTGCTACTTATTTGATTAACAGGCTTCCCTCCTCTGTGTTGTCTGGAAAAAGTCCTTTTCAAGTTGTATATGGGTTCCCCCCCACCCTCAGTCACTTAAAAGCTTTTGGTTGTCTATGCTTTAGTACTGTATTAAATGAATCTGATAAATTGTCTAGTTGTGCAGAAAAATCTGTTTTAATAGGATATTCTAGTGTTAAAAAAGGTTACAAATTATGGAATTTAGAAAGAAAACAAGTAGAATATTCTAGGGATGTTAGGTTCTATGAGGAAATATTTCCATTTAAAAACAGTATTGAAAATATTGAACCTAACATAGTTTTTGACAACTTAAACCATATTAACTTTTTTGATAATATTGAGGATAGTAATACTGAAAGTAATAAAGTGACTGAGGGGTCTAAACTTCCCGATGATGAAGGGGGAAACAAAGGTTCTCAGGCCAAGTCTACTAGTCAGCAACCAGGATTCAATCCCAGGGCTGACACAGACTTTGACTTAGGTCAGCAGTCTAACCCAGGTAGAGTTGAACCTGAGGAGGCTGACCATAATGTGGATATGGCCGATGAAGAGACCATTCCACCTGAGGGAAGTAATATTAGGAAATCTAGTAGGATGTCTAACTTTCCTAAGAGATATGATGAATATGTAGTCGAAGGGAAAGTCAAATATGGAGTTGAAAAAGTAGTTAATTACTCTAATCTGTCTTTTGAAAATAAAAGTTTTGTTTCTATGTTAAATAAAACTGTTGAGCCTTCATCTTACTATGAAGCTGCCAAAGATCCTAAGTGGATTGAGGCAATGAATAGTGAGATGGAAGCATTACATAGGAATAATACTTGGATTATGTCTGATTTACCTGCTGGTAGAAAACCAATAGGGTGTAAATGGGTGTATAAAATTAAGTACAAATCCAATGGAGAGATTGAAAGGTACAAGGCCAGACTGGTTGCCAAAGGGTACAGCCAGAGAGAAGGTCTGGACTTTGGTGAAACCTTCTCTCCGGTTGTAAAGATGGTTACCATAAGAACTGTCATTAGTTTGGCAGTTCAGAATGACTGGAACTTGTATCAACTGGACATTAATAATGCCTTTCTATATGGAACCATAACTGAAGATGTGTATATGGTTCCACCAGAAGGATATTATTCCAAGGATGATAACAAAGTTTGTAAATTAGTAAAGTCTTTGTATGGCCTTAAACAGGCTCCAAGAAAATGGAATGAAAAATTAACTAAAGTTTTAAGTGAAATAGGCTTTAGTCAGAGTGTGTGTGATCATTCTATGTTTGTTCTGTCTAAGGAAGAAATCTTCCTTGTTTTACTTGTGTACGTGGATGATATTATCATAACTGGTAATAATCTTACTGAAATTGAAAAAGTTAAAAAGTTTCTAAGCACTAATTTCCTTATTAAAGATTTAGGGAAATTAAAATACTTCTTAGGAATTGAAGTTTTATATGGGGACAAGATCTTATGTCTGACCCAGAGGAAGTATTGTCTTGAACTCCTTAATGAGTTTGGATATCTAGGGTGCAAACCTGTTCAAAATCCTATTGAACAGAGTTATGTTATGAACTCTAGAAATGATAAAAATAATGTTGTTCTTAGTAATATAACTGGATTCCAAAAATTAATTGGAAAACTTATCTATCTATCTTTGACTCGTCCTGACATCAGCTATGGTGTTCAGTACTTGAGTCAATTCATGCATCAACCTACCAAGGGTCATCTTCAGGTTGCCTTAAGGTTGTTAAGGTACCTGAAGGAGTCTCCTGGAAAAGGAATCTCATTTTCCAAAACTGAAGATTTTCAGTTAATGGGATTTGTTGATGCAGATTGGGCCAAGTGTTTGGTAACCAGGAAGTCAGTTACTGGTTACTGTATTTTTCTGGGAAATTCATTGATTTCCTGGAAAAGTAAAAAACAAAACACTGTCTCTAGATCATCAGCAGAAGCTGAATATAGAGGAATGTGTTCAGCTGCATGTGAATTGATGTGGCTTAAGAACCTTTTAAGTGAATTAAAGGTTGAAGTGAAGTTGCCACTAAAGTTATTGTGTGATAGTAAAGCTGCTATATCTATAGCAGCAAATCCAGTGTTTCATGAAAGAGTGAAACATTTTGAGTTAGATATTCATTTCCTTAGGGAAAAGATAGCTAATGGTATTATTGAAACCATAAAGGTTAGTTCTGAAAACCAAGTGGCTGATGGTTTTACCAAAGGGCTTGGTATAGTTCAGCATAGAAAGTTTTGTTCAGACTTGAAAATGCTGGACATGTTTAAACATATGAATTAAGGGGGCGTGTTAAAAATATGTTCAAATATAATTCATATGTTAACTGGATAATGTTATTGGGCTACTTGTTTGGTTCAGTTAATGGGCTAAGTTATTTAGTCCAGCCCAAATCATGTTGGTTCGTTTTATTGTGTTGGTTGTTATTGGGTTGTTATAACCCGGGTATAAACTAACCCGAGTCAAAAGGTTGTTGAGATATTATTTCAGGATCTAATCATAGCCGTTGGATGGATTGTTGATCAATGGTTGAGGATTGTTCTCGAGAACAGCTTACGAAGCTTCCAGGCCTACTATATATAGATTATTGTTTCTCTCTCTTGGCATATTATTCGTTTTATTCTCTCTGTATCGTCGTCTTCACACAGTTGTATCTAGGGTTTCTATCAGTCTTATTGAGTCTGTATTGTCCTTAGTGTCTTGTAGAGAGAGTAGATCTCCTGGTGATTGTATCCAGGTGGTGTGGTTATCAATCTGTGATAACCTGGTGTTGGTGGTCTGATCGTGTCGTCATTCTAGTCTGTAAGTACTTGTATTGATTTGTACTTTACAAATCTGTGATATCAACTGATCTAATCAATCAGTTGATACTTACAGTTGTTGATTTAGAATCTCTCTATTTTGAGAGATTCAGGGTATTGGGGGGTGTTTTCTTGGTTTGGGTTAATAAGATTTTCAGTCACCGTTTTGTCGCCTAAACCTTGTGTTCTTGTTCTTATTGTCTTGAGTTTGTGTTGGCTCAGTCTTATTTGTAGTTTGTATGGTTAGATTCATAAAATTTTACAAATGTTATATTTGTTAGTTTTTGAATCAACTACAGACTTACATGCCCTTGTATATTCTTTAGGCATGGGTTGCTTACAAGGAGTCAAGTTGGCTTATTGCAGCAGCTATAATGGTCCCAATGTATTGTTTAGGAAGGTATCTTCTTTCTAATTACTAGCTTAGTACTTTAACTTTTTTAGAATCGTTTTAAATTTCAGTCACGCAGGTAATGATAAGAGATATTGTGTGCTAGTTATAGACATTTTATTTTACCGTCTACAGCCTTGTTAGCATTGGATACATCCTGACGCAGTTCTACAAGTTATCATACGAAGAATCTATAAAAGATCCACTATATTTTGTGTTAGCAAGACGTCAAAAACGGTAAGAAATATATAACATGATGGATTTGTTATAAAACTTACATTGAGATCGAAGACGAAATCGACAACATGAACCGGGCTTGTGTTTGACACAATTCCCTTAAACAGATTCTCGGTCTGTTCCCAGGGTACACCGGTTCTTTAACAGTGTTGGTGTACTGCTGGACTATCCCACTTGCCTAAAAAATAATCAAAACTTGGTTGCTATGCTTGAGTGTATGTGTGTTGCAAGAGTTTCTTAGTGTATATTTCTCATGTATATTCTTTCTTCTATCAAATAAGGCACATAGCCTACTAATTATACAAGAGTTAGGATGGCGAAAGGTTTCACTTTTTTAGTCACTTAAATAGAGACTTAAGACTCTAATAAAACCTCATCAAATGGCATTAAGAACTCTACTCAAGAGTTTCACCATATGAAATAAAATCTCATCAAATGGCATTAAGAACTTTACTCAAGAGTTTCAATTCACAACATGAAGAGTTATACACTTAATTTAGTCTTAAAACTCTAATCAAGTGTCATAAATAAATTAACTCTACTAAAGACTTTTTCTTCAATTCACCACATGAGGAGTTTTACCAATAAGAGTTAATAGCCAAAATCGTCCCTGAGGTTTGGTCACTTTTGCCACTTCAGTCCAAAACCCAAACCTTTTACATTTGGGTCCGTAAGTTTTATTTTTCTTGCCAAATTCGTCCCTGACAACGTTTAAGTTGTGGACTGAAGTGGCAAAAGTGACCAAACCTCAGGGACGAATTTAGCAAAACCCAAACTTTTTCAAGGACGAATTTGGCAAAAAAAATAAAACTGAGGACCCAGATGTAAAAGGTTTGGGTTTTGGACTGAAGTGGCAAAAGTGACCAAACCTCAGGGACGATTTTGGCTATTAACTCTACCAATAATTATAATTTCACTAAGTTATAATTTCATTAAATTAAACCTCCATTCACCTTCTAAATTTCCAACAGGATTAACCCACACACATACACACATGCGCACAAACACACACACATATACATAGATTGAGGTTGACGTACTAAATCCATATTTTGTTGGAAGTGTGAGAAAAATTTAAAATTGATATGTAGATAACATTTTTTGGACTTAGTACTTATGTTTTAAATTGTATAGGCTAAAACAACACCAAACATAACACACACAAAAGCAATATATTTCCAGCTTAAAACTTAAAACACCATGCCAATAACATATGTTTAAGTTATTGTGTTTTAGATGTGTGTTTTGGTTGTGTTTTAAATTCCATGGCTATAATACATCGCATTGTGTTTTAAATTGTTGTATTTAGTGTTCTTCTAGCAAAAACAACCCAAAGCATCATTCCTAAATCCAAAACGAGATTTCTACGTGTCAATTCTTAATCTTGTCACACTTCTCACGAAATATGACCTTTATACCCGAACCTTTACCTATATAGACATTTTGTGAAAATATTTTGTGTTTATATAAAAAAACTGAAAAATTATGTAAAAATATTTTCCAATATAAATTTAAGCTTTTATACACGTAAAGCTAACAACTACTCAGTTCTCGGCTTTTTATAGTTCCTCAATTCACTTTTTTTTTATAAATAAATAACTAAACAAATATACATCTAGTATATAGTGTGTTTGTGAATAGCATTTTAAGATATTCAAAATTAATTTCTTTTAATTTAATGTATTAGGTGCAACCTAAAATGATGGTAAATTTGTCTTTCAAATATTGATTACAATTTAATCTCCACATCATAATTACACTTCAATTCTCACAAATTTGTTTTTCAACTTTCACTTATTTAAATAATAATTGCAGTTTTCTCTCCCTAATTTAAGTCAACTACCCCACTATTTTTAAACGAACATAGTTTTTCATATATTAATAACTAGGTTAGAGACCCGTGGGTACCCACGTTGCATACCAAAGGAAAATAAAAAAGTATTAAAGTAAGAGTTGTATTATTCAATTTGTGTGTACATAACGTGAATAAAGATAAGTTAAAAAAATGCATCAAAATGTTATAAATTATTCACAAAGCTTGAAATACTTCTTTGTACACAACGATTGATGTTTCATTCGTCAGTTTGCCATCTTCATCTAGTATAGCTATCTTCAATCCATCTCGACTTTTGACCCTTGATAACGCAACATACAACTGCCCGTGTGAAAAAAACAGGATCTTTCAAATACAACCCAACTCTAGATAAGGATTGTCCTTGACTCTTGTTTATTGTCATTGCGAAAGAAACAACAAGTGGGAATTGTCTTCTGTTAAATTTAAAAGGAATTCTCTTATCCGCTGGGGATAAACTAATTCTTGGGATAAATGTTCGCATTCCAATGTTACTTCCTGAAATAATTTCAGCTTCAATTACACGTTTTCCTATTTTAATAACTTGTAACCTTGTTCCATTACACAAACCGCTTTTCTGATCAATGTTTCTGAGTAACATTACCGAGACACCAACTTTCAAAACCAAACGGTGGTTTGGTATTCCAGATAACTTAAGAACATTAAGAATATCAGGAGAAAGTAGGCTTTCATCAAACTGTTCATTAACATCTTCGGACTGACAAACACTGTCTGAACTTAGATACTCAATTTCCTCACCAGGAAACATTGAAAGTAATCTATCATTAATTTCTTGAACAACTTCATTCTTCGGTGCCAATATAGCTCAGTCTTGAAAATAATTCGGAATGTGGATGTTATCCAAAAGTGATGGATACACAAAGGATATCAAATCAGAAACATGATCCGAAGATAGAGAAATAAGTAAGTCTTCAGGTATCTCAATAGCATCCTGAACATCACTTATTGTATCCACCTTTCCTTCTCCTATATCCAAAAGCCAATCTACAAACTTTCTAGTTTCCTCGATATCAGATTTGCAACTTCCTGAAAGCAACCTCAGATTTTTTGTTAATTCTAAAACAACGCATTTGTGCCAAATGTATGATGAACTTAAAGAGGCATTAACAATGTCATGCCTAGTTCCATTTGGTACAACTGGTAGAATTTGTCTAATGTCACCCCCAAACACAACGACCTTTCCACCGAATAGTAAATCAGAAGAGTCAACATCATGAACACCAAATACATCTTTTAAACTTCGATCTAGTGCTTCAAAAGCATGTTTATGAACCATTGGTGCTTCATCCCAGATAATCAATTTGGTTTTTTTAAGCAGTTGGGCAACATCACTATTTGGTTATATGTAGCACATAGAATATTCAGTTAGGTTTATAGGAATACGAAACCTGGAATGTGTTGTCCTACCACCTGTCAATAGCAAAGATGCAATACCACTTGAAGCAACATTCAAAACAATTTTTCTTTTAGATCTTATGGATGAAGATAGTGTCTTCCATATGAAAGTTTTAACCATACCACCATAACCATAAACAAAAAAAACTCCTCCTTTATTCTCCTCAACAGATTTCATTACACAAATATAAATCTTTTTCTGTTCACCTGTTAAAGAAGCAAACTGAGTATCAAATTCTTCCAGCAAACTGTTTGTGTCATATCCCAACTCCTCACAAATAAGACGATTGTTTAATGATGATACAAACTCATTCTCAGGATATGGCATACCTACGAAATCTTGTAGACTGGAACTTATTGCGCAATAAGAACGTTTCAATATGATGTAAAGCTAAATTCTTAATTTGATCTTCTGAAAGGATCAAGTATGAAAAATAAGAATAAAAAAATGTGTTAAACTAAAATATGTAATATAATATGTGAAACAGATAAACTGAATATGTGAAACCATCAAAATACTATACTTTAGATGCCTAATTATTATTACTCATTACTAATTACTATTATTAAAAAAATGTATAAATTAGTAGTACATTAAAAAAAATTGAAAAACCTGGACAATTTGAATATATTCTTCTCTGGCATAAAATGTCATCAGACAAATATTTCCATGTTTCCTCCCACACAATGTCAGGTCTTGATAAACTGTTGGACGTTAACAGAGTTGCAAATTGAAAAACAGAGTTACAAATATTTCCATGCTTCCTTTATTGCTGCAATATATTCAGTATCGTCATCCAAGAGTCCCATAGCATAGCATGCATCCCTAAAAGAGGATTGTACTTCTCCATCAACAGTAAAAATATCTTCAAATAATGTTGGTCCTTTAACCTTGTTCAAAAGAATTCTCAAAACATAAGCTTCACCAACAGAAGTAGGAACTGAATGAATTCGACCAATTGACTTCACTCGTTGCCTAGGCTCTCAATGTCTCGCTTTAGATTTCCAAACATATTGTGAAGGGAATTGGATGTAATTTAGTTGTCGTGGATTTTCATCAGTTTTGTTGCGTTCCATCCAACCCAAAAACATATATGAAGCAACTGATGGTCTGTTGAGAACATCATCAATATCCTGCTTAGCATCAAAAACAATTCTTTGTTCACCGGGTAGATGAAAAGGTAATCTCATTACAGGAGGTGTACTGTAATGAATATCGTATGAGAGTATTCTCCATGAAGCCTCACACGCAGAAAGATAACGACAATCATAAAATCCTTTGACTTCATCAACCACTCCCTCTTCACCCAGTACTTTCTTGTTTTCCACAAAATTAACAGTAACTCTATCTCGACCCTTGTTAATGTATTTAAATAAATCCTTAATGGATCCAGCTTGGTTACACCATTCAACGTTGATATGTGCCTAGTATCTTTTAAGAAGAACCTTGTTATATGGAACGACATGTCTGTTATCTAATTGCTCACCCAACTTTTCTACAAAGAAACCATTATCTCTCCTTCTATACACTGGGAAACCATTAGTATCGATAGATGTTTCATTCTGGAAATTCTTTGGGAAGTTTTTTGAACATCTGTTATCGATCATACACGGACAACCCATGTTAGAAGGTCCACAAGGACCATGAATCATAAATTCACGTACAAGTTCATACAATTCTGGCTCTTCATCTTTATTTCTTCATCTTTATTTGGTATCTCAGCTGAAATGAACTTGTCAATATGGTCAACTGTTGGAAGTTTATATCCAGCGGCCAAAAATAAAAGATGTGTTCATGTGGTAATCCACGTTTTTGAAACTCAATCGTGTATACACTTGCAAAGTATTGAGAGCAAACAAAAGAGAATAAGTTTCAAAACTTATAAAGAAAATAAAATAATGTTATAAAAAGAAAATTAAGTTCATGCAGTAGTACCTGCTTCAACAGTTCCAAATAAGTGTTTATCTTTTAGGTCTATAATAATAAAATCAAGTTTAATTTTAAACAACATGGATAAAATGTATGGCCTATCTTCTGGTTTAAGAGTGGTATCTTGAAGATATCTTTTCATCTCTAGACATTTAGGATTACAAGTAAATGTAATAAAATAGTCCGGATATCCAAACCACTTACATATTGCCATTGCGTCTAGATAATTTTGCATCATATATCTAGCGCCACCTGTAAAAGAAGATGGAAGAATAACTCGTTGACCCAAGCTTGATGTTTCTGTATTTCCTTCTTCTTTTTGTTTGTTCAGGACATTATATTTCTCACTCCTAAGAACGGTTTGCTTACCCTTAATGAAATTTAATCTTTCCATTTCAATCATAGTATATGAATCAACTATAAATTCCTGTAAAAGTCTCCTTGCGTTACGAATTAGCGAGAATTCGTTACTCCTATCTTGAATCCTATAAGCAAAAAACTTCTTCATTGTTAAACTTTCATGTTTTTTGTTCTTTGAATTTGAAGATGAGCTTTCATTTGGAAAGGGAACATTTTTGTGAAGGTCATGTTTTTGGTTCTTTGAATTTGAAGATGAGCTTTCATTTGGTAAGGGAACATTTTTGTGAAGGATGTCAATTCTATATCCATCATCACCATAAGATAGCAACAATGGATACTGAAGGGCAAGATACGAAGGATGTAACTCACTAACTCTTTTAAGCTTTCCATCAATGGTCTGCACAATAATATCACGCTTATCTGTTTCTTCATTAAGCTCACCAATTATCAATGCTGCAACTTCAAAAGTTGTGGGTAGGTTGTATGTTCTACCATCTCCTTTCCTCATTCCGTTTAATCGAAACTTGAGTTGTATGTCAGGATTCTTCTGAAAGCAATCTCTAGTCATTCTATAAGATTTGAAATTCAAGCGCTTTTTCTGATGAGTACTCGTCGTCTGCATCACTATAAATAAGATGAATATATTACATTTGAAACGATTTGAAAGTATATATAATTTTATAAAACGGACAATAATAAAAAACATACCCAACAACATTAATTCTATTCAAAACTACATTCTCAGTATCATAGATGTATAGTCGAGAGAATACTGGATTTTGTCCACGTGATAGTAAAATATTTCCCAAATCATGGTAGTTCTCACCACTTATTCTATAGATGAATGGATCGTTACCTTCATTTATAGATTTATCAATTTTTCCACCCATAGACGTAAATGCAAACATAGAGTTGTATCGTCGTATGTTCTTTAAAAAGAATTTGCTTTTGGAATCAACTCCATGAAAATATTCTTTATAATTATCTGGGGCCTCCTTAAAAGGTGGAAGCAAAACATTTCCATAATCATAACATAAAGAGAAATTTTTTTGACTATTACTTTTATTCCCTCTAGTAGATTCACTTCTCCACAATCTTGCATTACAATCCTCGCAAGTCACATTCTGATCACCATGGTCCAAGTAATCTAAAAAAATACATAGAAAATGTATAAATGCCACATATTTTAAAACTAACCGTGAATACTATTGAATATAGTTTATAGTAATTATTGTTAAATAATACCTGGGGATATGCCTTTTATTCCATTGTCTAATGGTATTCCTTCCAGGTTTTCTAAACATTCTGACAAGTCAGACATGGGTATGGGAGTAATATTCGTACGCTTTCGTTTTACATTAGAACGTAATTGTTGGGAAGTCATGCATAAATTAGATGTTGACCGTTTATTGCATACATTTGATTTTTGAGTTTGTTGTTGTCTAATATAAGAAAATTGACACCTAACACCTGAAGATCCTGAAAAAAAAATTATAACTTTGATAATTGTTCATGTACTATAGTACAGTTTATAAATGTAAGAAAAATAAAATATCAACTATGTCAGCTGACTATGATTGACTTTTAGTTGTTATAGTTAGTTTTCCTTTATTTCTCCTCTTAGCATCTAAAATATTTTTTCTTTCTTTACGTCTCTGTTTATATAATTCAGATATTTTGCTATATTTAGCTTCGTCACACACTGTTTCAAAATAAAAACGGGACAATAGAATGCTATAATAATAAGACAAATAATACGCGACAATAGGATGCTACAAAAAATAAAAATATAAATAATACCATTAGAGATGTCTGACAAAGGCGTTGTTTGTGTGTTAACCATAAAAGAAAAACAAAAAAGTAAAAATCAGCACACTTATTGAAATAATGCGTCTCAAATTGTCTTACACCCATTATCTACAAATTATTATTGACATCTTAAAATTATCACACTTAAAATTAGCACACTTATTGAAATAATGATGATGATTATCATTTCATGACAATTGATTAAAGGAAAGTCGTAAAAGTCGGTCAAGAATATTAAAACTAAATTCGTAATATTAGTAATATCAATAAATAAGATTAAAAATCTTAATAAATAACATCAAACTCATAATCAATCGTTCAAATCAATGACATTAAAATCATCCGCGTCTCAAATTTCCTTACTAATTATCTACAAATTATTATTGACATCTTAAAATTAGCACACTTGAAATTAGCACACTTATTGAAATAATGATGATGGTTATCGTTTCATGACAATTGATTATAGGAAAGTCGTAAAAGTCGGTCAAGATTATTAAAACGAAATTCGTAATATTAGTAATATCAATAAATAAGATTAAAAATCTTAATAAATAAAAACAAAATAATAATAAATCATTCAAATCAATGACATTAAAAACATCCGCATTTCAAATTGACTTACCAATTATCTACAAATTATTATTGACATCTTAAAATTAGCACAATTAAAAATAGCAAATTTATTGAAATCATGATGATGATTATCGTTTCATGACAATTGATTAAAGGAAAGTCGTAATATAAAAATAAAAGTCGGTCAACAATATTAAACCGAAATTCGTAATATTAGTAATATCAATAAATAAGATTAAGTTTTATGCTCTATCACGCAAGGTTTCTTATTTTATGTTATTAATATTATGTTATTTGATATTTTGAGCATTATACGTGACAAATTAAGTTTTATGCTCTATCACGCAAGGTTTCTTATTTTGTCCTACTTTACAATTATTTTATGACCGTCTTTGATAAGGAATGTAACTATTTTTAAGGTTGTTTATTGTGTGATATTTGTATAGGAATATTATTTTATATATTTGAATTATAAAAAATGCAAGGATTGGTAATTGCGTGAATTGGTCAACAACGCTTAAAATTAGCACAATCAAACTCAAAGACATAAAGTCAAAGAATTGACCTCCATCAAACTAACAAAAACGTAAAAAGATTTTACTCAGATTCGGTCAACAATATTAACTTGAATGTCGTAATATTAGTAATAGCATTGAAAATTATTTTGAATACATTATATATTTTAGGAAACTGTTATATAAAGACATAATTTATTAATAGTAATACATTATAATTTTCATAATAATTATATGATATACATTTATCTCTGCCAATAAAGTACAATCAGAATTTAAAAATTCTTATTAATGTCAATAAATAACATTAAAACTCTTAATAAATAACAATAAAAATGCTAAAATCTCAATAAAACTTATTAATTGCAATAAAAAACAATCAGAATTTAAAAATTATTATTAATGTCAATAAATAACATTAAAACTCTTCATAAATAACATCAAAGTCATAATTTAAATTTCAAAATCAATGACATCTTGTGGTGCAACCTTAGTAACAAACATCATGTGTTGGATTGAACACCATTTGAAGACACAATATTCGCCAATGAAAATATATTCTGATTAAAGTAAATCATGCCATCCAATCACAGTAAACCTATACAAAAGCATTATGTATAGAAAATTTAGAATGTATAACTAATTATAAAATAAAAATATTGTAAAGAAAAATGTTGAATATGTAAATAACAAACCTAGCGACTTGAGAAGCAATTTCTACATGCACCGGCACAGACCACGCATACCCATTCGTAAATTTAATCTTGATTTTCATTGATTCATTTAAGTTGGCCAATTCAGCAATCATATTAAGTAGTATCTGCATAGTTATCATAATTAAATTAGGAAAAAATAAAAATTACATGTAGAGTAGTAAAAGCATTAAAAGCAAGAAAAATACAAAGAGGAATAAACGTACCAACTTCATATTGAATGATTAAATCTGATTCAATATCTATCTAAAAAATCAGTATTTAAAAAAATTTGGCATTTCAAAAGAATGATTAAAACCGAATAAATCCGATTGATAAACTTCTTGAAACACACGAATGAATGATTATATTAATTCATTCGATATTTTTTAACCGTGCTATTCATTCGGATTTTTTTAAGTGTTAACACACAAAATGATTTATTCTGATTGAATATGTATCTAAAAAAATCGATTGAATCATTCAAATGAATAAATCCGAATAAATCCGATTAATTTACTTGGTTAATAGTATTTATATTTTTAAACTTCAAAATCAGTTTACATCCTCATCATGGTATTAGAAAAAACGATTAAATATTCAATCCGAATGAACATCAATGTTAAGAAATCTCGAATGAATGATTGAAATCAATGAATTTCACTGTTAAAAAATATCAAATGACCGATTCAATACTCGGGCCGAATGAATATCACTAATACATCCGATTAATTTCTTTGTAATAATGTTAAGAATAAAAAATGAAGTGAAAATAATAATAGGAATTAACATTGGAATAGTAGGATGGATTATTACCTTGAATCGGTTGTGGAGAATCAAAAAATTATGCAAAATGAAGAAGGAGGATAGAAAGATTTGTTAGGAAGAAATAGAGTTTATGTTATGGTGAATGAAAAAAAAAATTAAGAAAACGGTTTATATACTTCAATTTCGGAGCTCCATTTCTTAGTTGGATCCAAGAGAACCCTCTCTAAGGCCTCCATTCGACCCGAGTTTATTCTTTTCTTATATAGATAGATTTGCAAAAGGAAAAACTTGCATCACAAAAACGAGCATTTTTAATGTGAGTATAGTATTGCTATTATTTTTATTTCAAAAGATTGATGTGATAGTTATTTACAATATATACGGGTGTGCAATAAATGAACAGTTAACCGAAAAATAACAAAGAATAGACGAAACCAACTAAAATCAATTGAAAACTAGATTAACCAAAAACCAAATTAACTACAAACCAAAAATATAACAAAATAAACTTAACTAATTAACTGATTGGTTAATAAGATTGATTAACTGATGACTTCGGTTTCAATTGAGGCTAATAACCGAATTGAACCAACTCACACACACCCTTAAATTATATGTGCTTCCCTGCCACATTGCACCTGCATTTTGCTAGTGTGTGTGTACGTGGGAATGTTAATTTGAGAATACATATATTTCGTGCGAACCGCAAGAATGCCATAAAAAAAATTCAAATAATATATATATATATATATTTATATATATATACACTTATCATCATTATTAAAATACAATCTCAAAAACACAATTTACGCATAAAAATTTATATGTGTATGAAAATAAATTGTTTTTACACATGTGTAAATTTATTGTTTATACATGTGTAAACTATTTCACTCACGCATGTATAAAAAGTTTATTTTATAGTGTTTTTGAAAGAAAAAATGAATTATTTGGAAGGAAAAATTCTGTTTTTAATGTTATATTTTAATTATAATGAGGTTTGTATTAAAAAATAGATTTTGATTTATTTTTTTATTTGTTCTGACGCTATTTAGTGTTTTCAAGATAACTCTCCTCTCTCTCTCTCTCTATATATATATATATATGTATATATACACACACACATATATACACAAATGTATTTGTATCGATATGTTGTCGATTTAATCATTTAAGGGGCCTCAAGAGAAGTAAGAATTCAGAGCCTATTTTCAAATTTTATTATTTGAAAACCCATCACCTTTTTCAGGGTTTTGGATCACGCCAACAATAAGAAGTATAATATCATATGTATTTTTTTGCATAATATAACATTTTTTTGTACACTTGCTCTTCAATTTCGAAAGGAAGTTTCAATTTTCCTTCTTTTACTCTTTTGGGTTTTTTTTTGTAATATAAGATATTTAAGTTATCATGTTCTTGATCATCACTTCTATTTTTTACATCTAACTTTTATTTGAGTATCTGACATAGGGATGTCTCCGGAGGGGCTTCAGTTGCAGCTGCAAGGGTGATATTTTCCGCATTAGGTTGCTTAATGTTGGGAATTCTGATTTATACACTTACTTTTGAGTTATCTCCATCATGTACCAAACCTTTTACATCGTAAATATTCTTCCTTTTTTTATTCTAAATAAAATTGAATGTCATTTCCTTGTTTATTTTATTCCATAATACAGTTGACATTATTAGATAAAAAATGCTCACAGGTGCCTCTTAACAAATGTTACTGACTCCTACATCCACATTGTAATGTTATCGGTATGTCTTCCTTCGATTTATCACAAACAACTAGTGGTATCAAAATGTTTAATAAAATTTTATATTTCCAAGTGGTGAAGGTTTCAATTCATGTGTATAAAAAGTGTGTAATTTATGAGTAATTAGAGAGAGTGTGAAATGCTTTAAAAAAAACAGGCCACAATTTGCAAAGATTTAAGAAATTCCTCCTTTTTATCTTTATAAGTATCTTCTATTGGTTTGTTAGGTTTGGGTAGCATATAAGGAATCAAGTTGGACAAGTGCTTTCTTTTGGATTGTTTTACTTGTATGTTTTAGAGGGTAAGTAATTTCATAACACATTATACACATATATGTCTTTCAAAATATTAGAAGTTATATGTGTTTTGATTGCTTATAAACTCATCTTTTCCTGCAACCTCTCTATTACAGTGTTGCTATATGTGCATACATCGTGCGACAGTTGTTCCACCTCTCGCCTCAACAGCCTGCTTTCCTAATGATATTTAACAACAATAACAGGCAAGTACATCCAATTTAATTTCCAACTTTGTGGCATAGGTATATTTTAGACGGTTTATTACAACTATCTTAGGGAGCATATAGTGTACACTAGCAGTTGAGCATGCACTATACTGCATGGTTTGCTTGGTTTTAACATGATCGACATGTCTATGTGACCTGACAAATATGTACTATTACATATCAAACATATAATGAAAAGAAAAAAAAATAATACAAGAAATTTAAAATTTAAACATTAACTTCAACCAATTAATAAATATTAAATATTATGTGACTTTATTTTACCCAAACCAAAACTGCATTTTTATGTGGCATGTTTTGACACGAGATGTTGCCCAACCTGATCTGATTAATTCATATTATTAAATGCCAAATATATTATTAAAAGAAAAATGAATAAATATATTTAAGATTAAAATATTAAATTTAAAAAATTAATTACCTAAACTCATTTTGACACAAATCAATATAACCTTTTTAATAGCTATGTGCACGTGTATGTTAGAGTTAAGGCTCTCACTGAAAACAGCTTCTTTACCTTTGGGATACATGTGAGGTCTGTCTACATTTCACTTTTTTCAGACCCTACCATTAGCTTGTCTATGATGAGATTATATTAGGTAAGGTTGTTTTTGTTGTTGTTCTAATACGACATGTTGCTTGACCCGACCCCGCCCAATATTTCCCGAAACAAAATAACCCCTTTTACGTGACATGTTATAACGCCACATATTTCTTGACCAGCTAATATATAACTTTAAATACCAAATATATTAAACGAAAAATGGAACTTAGATTTAAAATATTATATTTGGCTAATTAATAAATACTAATTTTTATGTTATAAATAAAACTAGTGTTTTAGTTACTCACGCTTCGCTGCGGGATGCGCGTGTCGTTATAGGTTTGGTGGACATTAAAAATAACATTATTAGCGATAATAAGTGTTGTACTGCTATCTAGCAATTTTCATCAATTACGTGGGCCAATAATCTTCAATAACGTTAGAAAATTTCTTTAAATAGGCGGGCCAATTACGTGGGCCAAAAATTTTCAATTACGTTGGCCAATAATAACGAAGAATATTCCGTCGGTCGAAACATTTTAATACCCTACAAAACCTATCCTAAATTTCCTAGTCATTCATCTCTCTAATAATACAATAGTAAGATAACATTTAAATAAGAAAATAAATAAAATATTTGACACTGTTCAAGTGTCTTATACTTAATATAAATACAATAAATAGGAATTATATATGTTTTTAAATATATAAATACTAAATTTTATGTTATTAAATATATTATTCTATCACATTAATCAAACGAGTTTGATAGACATTCTGGGTGTTCATAAAATCGAATATCGAATTTTCAAATTAATCGAATCGAATTTTTCGAATAATTTTTTTTACTAAATTCGAATTCGATTAAAAGTTGTTCAATTTGATTCGAATTCGTATTTGAATAAAAATCCCAATTTGAATTTGATTCGAATTCGTATTAGATATTCGAATGCGAAGCGAATTCAAATAAATTTGTTTTACTTTAAAAGATTTAAGTTGTGGGCTTTTATTTTGGGTTTGGTTATGGGCTATTTTAGAACTTCGATTAAATTTATAGCTTAGCCTATATGTAAAAGTTATATGTATATAATATATAAAATAATATATGAATTTGCATTATTTTTATTTGAATCGAATCAAATTAAAAATCACAAATTCATACTCGATTCTTTTTCAGTTAAATTGACTCGAATTGAATCAAACGAATTCGAATTTTCGATAATTGAATCGAATTGAGTCGAATTTCGAATATTTTCAATTCGAATCGAATTCTGAACATCCCTGATGGACATATCAAAATTCTTGACATGCATCCAATCATATATTGTTAGGTAGCGTTTGGAATGATGGAATGGAAGGGGGAATAGAATGGACCATTACGAGGTAATGAAAAATAGTGTGTTTGGTTGGTTAAAGGAATGGAATCACCCATTCCACAAGGCATTCCATTCCCTCAAAACCATTCCATTCACCCCCCATGTTTTTTTTTTTCATTCCATCCCTCATTCACCCTTTACTAACAACACCATAACCCACCAACCACCACCACCACCCACCACCATCGTCACCTCCCACCACCGCCGTCACCACCCACCACCGTCGCCCACCACCTACCACCGTTGCCCGCCACCACCCACCACCGTCGTCACCACACACCACCGCCGTTGCCGCCACCCACTACCTTCACCCACTCACCACCGTCGCCACCTACCACCGTCACCCACCCACCGCGCCATCCAACACCACCCAACGCCAACCACCACCGTCGCCCACTACCCACCATCGTCGCCCACCCTCGCCGTCACCACTCATCACTGTCGTCACCGCCACCAACCACCACCACCCACTACCTTCACCCACCCACCATCGCCGCCACCCACCATCACCGCTATCCACCTCCACTCATCGCCATCTTCGCCACCACCCACCGCCGTCGCCACCCACCACCACGCTACCGCCACACACCACCACATACCATCACTGCCACCAACCACCACCGCCACTACTCACCATCGTCGCCCACCCACCATCACGGCCATCCACCTCCACCTTCCACCGTCCCCACCACTACCGCCGCCACCACCGCTACCGCCATATATCACCACCCACCATCACCGCCACTGACCACCACTCACCACCGATTTTATTCCTTCGTCTTTTCCTGCTTATCCAACACCATAAAGTAATGTTTTGTTTCATTCCCACATGGCAACCAAACATGACATGGAATGGTAATGATCCATTACATTACCTTGTCCATTCCATTACCTCGTCCATTCCATTACCTCTTCCATTCCATTTCCTCATCTATTCCATTACGCGATACCAAACAGACCCTTAATTCTATTCCATTACCTTGTACATTCTATTTTAATAAAAGATATAAATGTTCGACCATTGTAACTTTTGATCCAAACTTTGAAAATACAACATTACATAACATATTCTACTTTAGTTGTAATTAGTATCTTAGAATTACGATCACATGGAATCATGGATGATCAATTAAAGCATTTGACTCTTTAATTTGATAAAACCTTTGTTGATTGATATCTTATTAACATAATTCACATTAATGATTAGCTTGAAGAGGTGATGTAATGAAAGGAAGAATGGAATAGACCATTACGAGGTAATGAAAAATAGTGTGTTTGTTTGGTTAAAGGAATGAAATCACCATTCCACAAGGCATTCCATTCCCTCAAAACCATTCCATCCACCCCCCATGTTTTATTTTTCATTCCATCCCTCATTCACCCTTTACTAACAAAACCATAACCAACCACCCACCACCACCATCGTCACCACCCACCACCGTTCCAACAACACAGAGTAATGTTTTGTTTCATTCCCACATGGCAACCAAACAAGACATGGAATGGCAATGATCCATTCCATTACCTTGTCCATTCTATTCCCTCATCCATTCCATTACCCCATACCAAACAAACCCTTTATCTATTTTTTTTTTGTTTTCCCTCTTTCTTTTCCAACTTAATTATGGATAATATATAAACTAGTATTTATTAATTTATAATCTTTCTCTTTATCTTTGTTATTACTTTACTATATAATAAATAAAAATCTTATAATTATCTAATTTCTCCCTCATATTTAATAATATTATTAAATCATAATTTCACGTTTATATCTTATTTATTTAATATTGATTTTCTTAACTAATTATTTTTATATTTCCGCTTATTAATAACCATTTAATTTTTCATTGATCAAATCTCATGTAATATTAACTTTTCTAACTTAATAAATAAAAAAAAAACAAAAAAAATATTATAACCCGTGTGATACTCAAGTTTCTAACCTATTTAGAAGACAAAAGACGTTTCATCGATCCACTCTCGAGTAATATCATAATTTTTAACCTAGTAATAAAAAAACTATAACCAGTGTTTTACACAAGTTTATAACCTAATATTAAATAATAAACAAAGTAAAATCTTATAATAAATAGTACAATAGTTCATTTTTTCAAACACATATCTTGAGTTTGTTTATGTTAACCGACTACGTTATTTTTATTCAACCCGTGTAAGATACGTGTTTATTCAACACGTGCAATACATGAGTTTTTAAAAATGTAATTTTTTAGTATTTAATATATAAAATTACATTTATTCAACCCATATAATACACAGGGTTTAGTTGTAAATAATAATAATAAAAAATTTGTATAATTATATATTTTTATTGTTTATTTCGTTATTTTAAACATTGTTATCTTTATTCTGTTTGCTTGAGTACGTTAATTAGTTTTATAGTTTCTAATTTAGTATGATCATCCATGTTGCTTTAAAATGATCATCCACTTTTCTGAGCATGAAATCGTAAATATTGCCCTAGAAATGCTCATAACCAAGCATCCCGATGTTGCTTCAGCTTGGGTTTTAAATATTCTTCTTTACATGTACCTATTTCAATGTTCATCACATGTAATGTAACCAATAACTAAAAGCTAATATGTCCAGTTTTGTCACCAAATGCACTAAGGTGTTACATTTCATTATTGTTATTGTTCATTGTTAGATTTCACAAGAAGTTTTCTTAACCGATTCTCTTAAAGTCAATCACAATCAGTCGATTCTTGAACCCATTTTGTTGAATAAACTACATCAAATGTTATATAATAGATTTAGATAAAAGAATTATTTTTATTTTGTTCAGCCCGTGAAACTCACGAGAGATAACCTAGTTGTTAAAATGAGGTTTTGATATTAAATTCATCAAGCAAATAAACAATTATGGAGATGAAATCTTTTGTAGCTTAATCTTTTTTTTATGTGTTTATGTATTTTGTAAGAATTTATAAAGTTTAGACACCTTACTGAATAATAGCTAATTCATAAGGACATTTGGTGATAGTTACATGAGAGTTAACCACCCACGTTATGGTGGAGTGGTAAGCCAAGTGATGGTTAGAGCCTACCCTTATAGAGGGGACAGGTTCGAATTCTGATGGCAACCCCGGTTTTTTTATTATCGTGCATTTACTCCACAGAGGCTTGCCTTTTGTGGAGAGTGCAACATCTGTCAAGTGGCAGGTGGCGGGAAATTTTCGGGAGGGGGGGGAGCCTTATGCCTACCACCACCCCAACGCGAAACCGGTTCAGATAACATAGTTTGGGCGTGTGAGTGGGGCCAGGACCTGCAAGAGCAGGTGTGAAGTACTCTGCCACCTCCAAATGAGACCTTCACCTTCCAAAAAAAGGTTACATGAGAGTTGAAGGCGCATATGGTACCAATGAAACCATATAGAATACGTTTCACATTCTCATTATCAGATTTTTTGAATCATTCTTACCCTCAAATAATCGTAGGATGAAATCCTACCCGTTCAGTATTAGATCGATTAGTTTCCAATCATCAGTCGTCACCACCCCATTTCCTTCCCACTGCTCTCCCTCATACATTGGATGGAATTTTAGATCATTAGAAATTGTCGTCCTTGTTGATAAGGGTCCACCAAAGCATTTTATTCACGATGATGCCGATAAATGGAGTAGCTAGACAGAGAAATTACTAAACAGTGTTGTCAAAAACAATAACCTTGTCGAATTCTTTGTGGAGGATGACAATAACAAGCGAACAACAATGACCAATCGTGCCAAAGGTGGCGATTTTGTAAGAAAACACTAGGGTTGTTTTGGTAATGTAAGGTAAAAGGAAACTTAGCCACAAGATAAGACAAGCGTTAAAAGAAACAAAGAATAAGCATTATGTACAACATGTATGTACAAAAAGCCACAAAGCGCATTGTACAATCTAAATTGCACACACAACTTACAAATTAATACTATATAAATATTAGGGGTGGCAAAATGGATAGGTTGGGTTGGTTTGGTTGTTAGGTCGTGATGGGTTTGGGTTAGGATGAGTTTGGGTCAAGATGGGTAGATTAAAAAAATGGGTTAGGATGAGTTTGGATCTGGATGGTTTGGATTAGATAGGTTCACATCAAAAATTCAAAATAGATTAATTCTTTTTTTAAATTTAAAAAACAATAAAAAATAAAAATTTTAAAAAGTAAAAAAAAATAACAAATTTAAAATTAAAAAAAGAAAAATAAATTTAAAAATAAAATTTTAAGGGATCCGAAATATTTCTTTTCGAACCGGCCCGGTTAACAACCCGGACTGTTTCGACCCGATCGTGCTCGTTATCGGACCGTTTTGACTTGACCTAGCCCGTTAATGACCCGAACCGTTTCGACCCGACTGACCCGTTATCGATCCAGACTGGGGCTGGTAATGACCCGGACTATTTCGACCCCACCGGGCACGTTAGCGACCGGAATCGTTTAGACCCGGCCAGACTCGTTTGCGATCCAGACCGTTTCGATCCGATCGGGCTCGTCAACGACCGGGCCTGTTAGCGACCCGGACCATTTCGAACCGACCGGGCCTGGTAGCGACCCGGACTGTTTCGACCCGACCGGGCCTAGTAACGACCCAGGCCGTTTCAACCTGACCCGTCCCGTAGCAACTCGGACTGTTTCGACCCAGCCGGGCCCGGTAGCGATCCGGACCATTTCGACTCGATCGGGCCCGGTAACTACCCAGACCATTTCAACCTGACCCGTCCCGTAGCGATCCGGAGTGTTTCGACCCGGCCGGGCCCGGTAGCGACCCGGACCGTTTTGACCCGATCGGGCCCGGTAACGACCCAGACCGTTTCAACCTGACCTGTCCCGTAGTGACCCGAACCGTTTTGATCCCACCGGGCTCGGTAGCGACCCAGACTGTTTCTACCCGTCCGGGCCCGGTAACGACCCAGGCCGTTTCAACCTGACCTGTCCCGTAGTGACCCGAACCGTTTCCACCAGAACGGGCCCAGTAGCGACCCGGACCGTTTCTACCCGACCGGGCCTAGTAATGACCCAGACCGTTTCAACTTGACCCGTCCCGTAGCGACCCGGACTGTTTCGATCCGACCGGACCGTGTAACGACTAGGATCGTTTCAGTCTGATTGATGCCGTTAGCAACTTGGACCGTTTCGACCCGACTGGGCCCTTCAACGACCAGACCATTTCGACCCGAACTGGCCGGTCAACAACCCAGACCGTTAAACTCATTCAATCCCGCTAACGACTCGAACCATTTCGATAAGATCAGTCTCGTTAACGACCCGTGTTGTTTCGACCTAGTCGTCCGTTAACGACCCGAACGGTTTCGAACCGACCGGGTTTATCAACAAATGCAAAAGATATAATTTCATGTTTTTATTGACATTTATTTCCATGGGGCATCAACGCTTTTGGTGTTGGGTGAGTTTTAATTCAGATTTGTATATGGTTATCTAAAAATACCCATCCTGACTCATTTGTTTTTTTTTTTGACATACCCATTCTGACCCACTTACTTATTTCCTACAATTAAAATTACCCATCCTAACCCCTTGAAAATTATACTAAACCCATTTCAACTTACAAGGTCAAATTCAAAACCCAAAATAACCCAAACTCAACTAGATTGGTTGAAATTGCCAAGTCTAATAAATGTAAGGTATATCACTAAGTTTTTTGCTTTGAACATTTTGTACCGACCCTATTTCTTAGGTTCTGGGCTCAAGGTGCGGCCTAGGCCCACCCCTCTACACATTTGGATCTTCTAATGGCCGCAATGCAGGGTCTTCTATAAGTTTTATACTATATCCGTACATAATTATTATCTTACGATCTACCAGCTTTGATACGTTTTCATTTCTCGTCGAAACTCTAACATATATATATGTATAGGTTCCTGTACTGTAACAACCCAAGGTAACCCGTACCAGAATTTGTCCTCTTTGGTCTACTCCCAACGCATGGAAGGGTGGCTAGCTCAAGGGTTTAAAACGCCTTCGATAGTGAGGGTGGCCACTCCCTTATAAGGATTTTTGTTCTCCCTTACATAACCGATATGGGATGCAACATACCACCCCCCCCCCATAGGGAGCCCAACATCCTCGCGGGCACACTGATCTGGGCCCCGGCTTTGATACCATCTATAACAGCCCAAGGTAACCCGTACCGGATATTGTCCTCTGTGGTCTACCCCCAACGCATGGAATGGTGGGTAGCCTCAAGGGTTTAAAACGCGTCCGATAGTGAGGGTGGCCACTCCGTTATAAGGAATTCTATTCTCCCTTACACGACCGATGTGGGATGCAACATGTACAAAGTCTAATTTTGTGAGAAGGGTAAGAATTAATGTGGAGGCGACACGTGACATAAATTAAATTCCATGGATATTAAAGTAATTTCGCGATTAATTCAATTATGGAAAGATACTTCATCTATAAATAATGAGAAAAACAAGGATATTGTTTTGCAATCCTAACTGATCAATGAGTACAAAACACACTTTAATAATCACGTAAGCATGATGACAAAGCACTCTTTAATTTAAAAAAAAATTATCTTAACCGATCAAATCTACATTATATGGTGTTTATAAGAATACATTGACCGAGTCGGGTTCGGGTAGAACACACTTTAATAAACAATCATAACCGATCAAGTATACATTATATGGTGTTTTATAAGAATACATTTAACCATTCATTGTTTTTATGTTTTTGTATAACAACACAACGACAACATATTGTGTTTTATATTCAAACTCCAACATATATGAACATTCAACTTAAAACACACCTTTTTAACTATCCAACTAAACAATAAGTACAAAACACACTTTAATAAGCAATCACTTAACCATGATGTCAAAACACCCTAGAAATGGACAATCGGTTAACAAATTATCATAAAACACCTCATTAACAAACAATGATGATAAAATACACTACAGATGGACAAGGTTAAAATATGATTATGAAACACCTCATTTAGAAATAATGAACAAACCCTAGGCTTGTATGAAAAACAAAATATTTGATTGGAATACATGAATATTGAGAGTTGTTTCCGAATTTAGGGGGTTTTGATTTTGGAGGGTACGTGAATCAAGGGATTGTCACAACCCGGCCATAGGGGGCCTGGACGAAATAACAGATTGGTACGACATTCACGCGAATGCAAGCAACAGCGGAAGCGGTACAATAATAACTATCTTTATTAATACAATTTATATACATTTTACAATGTCATTAACTACATCTAGTCCCTGATCGTAGTTGCACGGTAATATCTATGGTTACTTGATCGTCTTCTGGTTCGTCCACTGGTTGTGACTCCGAGCTGCAATCATACGTTCTCCATATCTCCTATGCCGGTACCTGAACACATGCTTAAAATGGTTTTGGGTCAACAATAATGTTGGTGAGTTCGTGTGTTTAGTTACATAGGCGCCCAAAATTAGTTTATCAAACAGTTTCATTTATCAAACAAGTTTATCAGTTTTCAAACGTTTATCTGGTTATGGTGTTACAGTCCTACAAGCTGGCCACTCAACCCTTGGCACCTAGCCCATGCCTAACCATGTCTAGATGTAACAACATAAACTATACCCGTTATTGTCATAGTTCTCAACCTATGTCCTGCCTCATAGGTTCCCCAATGGCAAAATATATGCCGCAACGACCCGTCGGTCTCAGTGGGGGTTTCCGGGTCTAGGCCGGACCACTGTGCGTGGGGGATTCCCCAAGTAGTACTACCCATATATTAAGTCGGCTCTATCCTAGAGTTAATGAGTGCCTGGTTCAGTATGCATAACAAGCAAGCAGGTAATCACGCTCTGTAAAACTAACACCCATAACAATGTACAAAACAGTTTAGAAGCATGCGTCACCCCAAAACATTTATAAAAGTAAAAAGAGGGGAGTTCACGAAACTCACCTGGTAGCATAGCTTAAATATAAAAACCGGTGCACGGTATCGAATACCGACATCCTCCTGGTTGGGCCCAATGTCGACACACATTATTATTAGAGTTCAGTTTTATTGGTCATGGTTACGCGTGGGGACGAGCACGAGCGTATGGTTCGTTATTTATATACGTTACCTTTTATATCCTTTGTCCAAAGTTTATGTCCGAGACTTAGTTGACGAGTCCATGATCTAAATGTCACATGTTCAAGTTAATGTCCAAAATTCCTAGGCATTAGTCATAATATTTACAAGGTTCTAAGTATTTATTTTTAAGAGCCAATGTAGTTGTCAAATATCTTTTTCGTAACTAATATCCAAGTTCGTGTATTTAATATCCAAGGTGTCGAGTTATCTATGGTTCGTACAACTAGTCCGCAAGTTATCAAGTGTCCATATCGTATCAGATGATTAGTTCTAGTCGAGTCCGCGCTTAGTCTCAATGTCCAATTGTTACCAACTAATATCCGTCTTAATCTATAAGTCGATATTTAATATATCTTAGTATATCTTATATATTTTCGTATGTAATGGTGTCGTCTTTGTTGTCCGATGTTTCAAGTCTATAGATTCTTATTGTCCAATGCGTCGATTCTTAAGGTCTCTAATATTAATAGTTCGCCTCTAGCTCATGTCCAAGTCTTAAGTCCCATTGAGGCGATTGTTCAAGTTATCTAAGTCACTAATGTTATAACTTACCATATGTCGCTTTTTATTCCATTTATGTCCAACTCTCATTGTTTATCCTAACTTATGTCGATTACTACCAATATCAAGTTCCAAGTTGCAATGCTAAGGTTACTAGTGTCAAGTTCAAATGTCCAAGCTTTTGATGTCGGGTCCGTAACAATTATTCAAAGTCCCGAGTTACCTAATCCATACTACTAGTTGGAAGGTCCAAGTTGTCAAGTACCGAGTCTATTATTAACATCTATTTCTATCAAGCTAGTGTTCCAAACACCCCAAATGTTCAAGTCTATGTCTCAAATAATAATGTCCAAAGGGTCCGAAATCGTTATTGTGCTCGTCAAGTCCCACGCGCTTCTCATAAACAATACAATTGTTAATAAAATATGGTTGTCGAGTTAGTCGGTTTGGTTATACCTCACAATCATCCTATGTTCCGATAAGCGAATATTGACTTCTACTTGACCCGTTTGACTGAGGGTGGACCAGATTGACTTTTGTTGACCCGAAGGTTGACTCGCCTCTGAACCTGACCCGAATCCCTGCTCAAACCAACATTCTAACCTTAACCATTGTTCCTAATCATCCCCACCACCAAGCTATGACAACCACCACTACAATCCGCTGCCAAGGCTTCCCCCGTCACCACCACCACAGCCAACCACCACCATCAACCTTCGGTTTCTGCACACCAACATAATCACCACTGTGAGCCGCTTGTTAACCACCCAACCTTCAATCATTATTGTCGAGCATTAATAATAGAGAATCAATGTGGGTTAGGGTTTTTACCTTGGTTGGTTTCAGGGAACAGGGCGCCGCCATTGCACAGAACCACCACCGTGCTCCTTCTCTTCCTTCCCTCTCTTCCGGTTCTCTCTCTCTCCTCTGTTTGTCTCTCTCTCTCTCTTCGGTTCCTCTCTTTTCTGCGTCTCTCTCCCTCTCTTCGATCTCTCCCTTTCTATAATATTAATCGGATCGTGGGTGGTGGTGTTCGACCACCGGAGAACCGCCGGAGGGGGAGGAGGAGGGACCTTCGGCTCCATTTCTCTCTCTAGAATGTATGTGTGTGTTTGAGATGATAAGAATAAAACACACAGATGTGTGTGGTAGAGTTTTTATAAAAGGATATGTGTATGTGTTGTAATATGAAAGTGCCATGGGGCACATGGTACTCATGCCATGTGTCCCATGGTGACTAATCACCACCATTGGGTTCGGGTTCGGGTTCGATTTGCGTATCAGCTCGGTTTCGTAACGAGTTATATAATAATATTTTATATTATCTGGTTCGGTTTTCAGTTTCGCACATAAACAACTCAATTAATATTTATTTTAGTTGACTATTTATTATGAATCGGTACTAAAACGCGAAAAAATTTTAGGGGTCTGGCCCGGGTTGTTACATTCTCCCCCCCTTAAAAGAATTTCGTCCGCGAAATTATGGTTGTGGTAATATCTTGAAGTCCATTCATTTGCGGGCACTCGCTTGAATGGAAGAGCGGACAACTATGACATGGAAGTCATGGAAGCAGAATCCGTAAACTTTTCGAGTTCTTAGTCGTTAAAGTGGGTTGAAAATGATCCTACTTATTTTTCCCTTTTTAATTAGCGAAAACCAATGCCCTGCCAAGGGATGAAAGGAATTCGCATTGTCAAGAAAGGAAACACCGTCTTTATTCTTGCCAAGTTCTTCGCCACTTGGGCTTTTGTAAAGAAATACTCTTTATACAAGGTATTTTCCTTGTCGTTCACCATACAGGACCGAAATGGTTTTAGCGTTCCCATTGTCGATCGCTAAATGGTATCTTCCGGCTTTGTCCAGAGAGTTTCACTGGAAAAATGGAATGATCGAATTTCTTACTTGCTTTCACATCAATTCCTCCGTCTTTATCCGATCAAAATCCATAGTTTGTTAAAGTCCACACGAATGGATACCTTTGATTTGATAATCGGACCAGAGCTAGTTCTTGGTTAGACTTCCAATTTCATTTTGACGTACCATTGGTGTTTATATATAGGGCGTACCGCAGCCAGCACACCACACTGGTGATACTTCAAGAATGCACTAGAAATCTTTCCCAAAAACCTTTATGAAATTTCATACCCAATAACATATTCATAAATTCATGATCACGAAATCGCGAATTTACCTTACATTAAGGCGGTAGATACAACTTGTTAAAGATTTGGAAATCGAATTAAAGTTTATTCTTGGTTAGATTTCCAATCTCATTTCTGACGTATCATTGGTGTTTATATATAGGGTGTACCGCAGCTAACCCACCACACCTTTGATACCTCAAAACGTAATTAGAAATCCTAACCATAAACCTTATTGGAATCGCATGTCACCGTAACGTATCTGTAAATCCACGATCGCACAATCGCCAACTCACTTTACATTAGATGATAAACACAGTTTTGATACTCGGTTTTGGAAAGAAGCTTAACATTTTGGTTCACAGTCAAAGTAGCTCAGAATAAAATCGGGACGGTTATCTAATTAACCAAGCTTTTTCTGGCGTTCACATACGTTTTTAGGAGTTCGCATCATCCGAAAGGGCTTAAATATCTAGAGAACAAGAAACAATCTCAGGAGTTTTTGTACTTAAGTGTCGCAAGAGCAGTCTAGATTATAGTTCCTAAGAGCTTTTGATGACAAAACAAGGAAGTCATCGAGTTTCGGAACATAACCGAGTAACTCTATCTACAAGATTCATTATCTCAAGGAAGAGCTTCTCAAAAACATCTTAAGGAAACGAGGAAAAATCGTTTGAAAGGTTTCAGCTACCTTCCGTCGAATAAAAAATACCATGGTTAGAAGAATAAGAGCGCCAATAGTAAGGCGAATTCTCACTTTGCCGGTCACATACCGGTACGTTTCATACGATTTTTGTGTCTGAAGGTATTAATTTTAACTTTAGTGTCTGATTTTTAATAAAATATCCCCGAAATGCCTTTGCGCCTGCGGATTCATGATTATGTTCGCGACCATAATCACTTTCTCGCCTCACTCAAGCATCCAAGTCTATTCCATTAAAGATCACAACACTTAATCTTATGTTCTCATTGGTTCTTTCGCAAGTTCGCTCATGTCTTTCAACTACATCTTTTATCACTTAACGTTTTATCCCATGTGTTCAGTACCCGAGATTAACTCATCCGATATCCTCTGATTGCAACCCCGGTTCATCCGTCTGGTTTCGGTTCTCCAAACCGAAATGTACTCTGTGGTTTCAAAAGTCAGGATCCTAAGGTTCGTGGTTAAAGCCTAGTGGAGCATACACGCCGCGCTGTTTGCTCTGATACCAACTGTCACAATCCGGCCACAGGGGGCCTGGACGAAATAACAGATTGGTACGACATTCACGCGAATGCAAGCAACAGCGGAAGCGGTACAATAATAACTATCTTTATTAATACAATTTATATACATTTTACAATGTCATTAACTACATCTAGTCCCTGATCGTACTTGCACGGTAATATCTATGGTTACTTGATCGTCTTCTGGTTCGTCCACTGGTTGTGACTCCGAGCTGCAATCATACGTTCTCCATATCTCCTATGCCGGTACCTGAACACATGCTTAAAATGGTTTTGGGTCAACAATAATGTTGGTGAGTTCGTGTGTTTAGTTACATAGGCGCCCAAAATTAGTTTATCAAACAGTTTCATTTATCAAACAAGTTTATCAGTTTTCAAACGTTTATCTGGTTATGGTGTTACAGTCCTACAAGCTGGCCACTCAACCCTTGGCACCTAGCCCATGCCTAACCATGTCTAGATGTAACAACATAAACTATACCCGTTATTGTCATAGTTCTCAACCTATGTCCTGCCTCATAGGTTCCCCAATGGCAAAATATATGCCGCAACGACCCGTCGGTCTCAGTGGGGGTTTCCGGGTCTAGGCCGGACCACTGTGCGTGGGGGATTCCCCAAGTAGTACTACCCATATATTAAGTCGGCTCTATCCTAGAGTTAATGAGTGCCTGGTTCAGTATGCATAACAAGCAAGCAGGTAATCACGCTCTGTAATACTAACACCCATAACAATGTACAAAACAGTTTAGAAGCATGCGTCACCCCAAAACATTTATAAAAGTAAAAAGAGGGGAGTTCACGAAACTCACCTGGTAGCATAGCTTAAATATAAAAACCGGTGCACGGTATCGAATACCGACATCCTCCTGGTTGGGCCCAATGTCGACACACATTATTATTAGAGTTCAGTTTTATTGGTCATGGTTACGCGTGGGGACGAGCACGAGCGTATGGTTCGTTATTTATATACGTTTCCTTTTATATCCTTTGTCCAAAGTTTATGTCCGAGACTTAGTTGACGAGTCCATGATCTAAATGTCACATGTTCAAGTTAATGTCCAAAAGTCCTAGGCATTAGTCATAATATTTACAAGGTTCTAAGTATTTATTTTTAAGAGCCAATGTAGTTGTCAAATATCTTGTTCGTAACTAATATCCAAGTTCGTGTATTTAATATCCAAGGTGTCGAGTTATCTATGGTTCGTACAACTAGTCCGCAAGTTATCAAGTGTCCATATCGTATCACATGATTAGTTCTAGTCGAGTCCGCGCTTAGTCTCAATGTCCAATTGTTACCAACTAATATCCGTCTTAATCTATAAGTCGATATTTAATATATCTTAGTATATCTTATATATTTTCGTATGTAATGGTGTCGTCTTTGTTGTCCGATGTTTCAAGTCTATAGATTCTTATTGTCCAATGCGTCGATTCTTAAGGTCTCTAATATTAATAGTTCGCCTCTAGCTCATGTCCAAGTCTTAAGTCCCATTGAGGCGATTGTTCAAGTTATCTAAGTCACTAATGTTATAACTTACCATATGTCGCTTTTTATTCCATTTATGTCCAACTCTCATTGTTTATCTTAACTTATGTCGATTACTACCAATATCAAGTTCCAAGTTGCAATGCTAAGGTTACTAGTGTCAAGTTCAAATGTCCAAGCTTTTGATGTCGGGTCCGTAACAATTATTCAAAGTCCCGAGTTACCTAATCCATACTACTAGTCGGAAGGTCCAAGTTGTCAAGTACCGAGTCTATTATTAACATCTATTTCTATCAAGCTAGTGTTCCAATATCAAGTTCCAACCTTCAATCATTATTGTCGAGCATTAATAATAGAGAATCAATGTGGGTTAGGGTTTTTACCTCGGTTGGTTTCAGGGAACAGGGCGCCGCCATTGCACAGAACCACCACCGTGCTCCTTCTCTTCCTTCCCTCTCTTCCGGTTCTCTCTCGCTCCTCTTTTTGTCTCTTTCTCTCTCTCTCTCTTCGGTTCCTCTCTTTTCTGCCTCTCTCTCCCTCTCTTCGATCTCTCCCTTTCTATAATATTAATCGGATCGTGGGTGGTGGTGTTCGACCACCGTAGAACCGCCGGAAGGGGAGGAGGAGGGACCTCCGGCTCCATTTCTCTCTCTAGAATGTATGTGTGTGTTTGAGATGATAAGAATAAAACACACAGATGTGTGTGGTAGAGTTTTTATAAAAGGATATGTGTATGTGTTGTAATATGAAAGTGCCATGGGGCACATGGTACTCATGCCATGTGTCCCATGGTGACTAATCACCACCATTGGGTTCGGGTTCGGGTTCGATTTGCGTATCAGTTCGGTTTCGTAACGAGTTATATAATAATATTTTATATTATCTGGTTCGGTTTTCAGTTTCGCACATAAACGACTCAATTAATATTTATTTTAGTTGACTATTTATTATGAATCGGTACTAAATCGCGAAAAAATTTTAGGGGTCTTACCCGGGTTGTTACAAGGATAATTATGGATGTTTTTCTATTTTTTATTTAAAAAATGGCGACTTTACAATTATACCCCCAAAACATCTAATTAGTAATTATAACTGAAACGCTATTTACAAGCCATCCATTTAATCTCCACCCTAGATTAATCTCATCTGATAAACATAATTCCTTCTTACCCTTCACACAAATCACTTCCTTTGTATAGGAACCCAATCCCATATATATAAATTTACATATATTAGATGATCCTATTATTTGGGTGAGGGCCTGCGTGGTTGGGTCCAATTGACAGAGTCATTGGAGTTAACGTGTTGCTCCATTTTAGGTCAAGGGTTTGAGCTCCACCAAAGAGAGATTGATGTATTTTGTTATGTTTCTATTAAAGCTACAATATAT
Source organism: Ambrosia artemisiifolia (assembly GCA_032199755.1). Taxonomy (NCBI): domain Eukaryota; kingdom Viridiplantae; phylum Streptophyta; class Magnoliopsida; order Asterales; family Asteraceae; genus Ambrosia; species Ambrosia artemisiifolia. The sequence goes on along the minus strand of CM063526.1, from coordinate 1,757,018 downwards.
CTTTACGTATGTTATAAATTAATATAAATTAATTTATTAATATAGACTGAATTACAAGTTTTGTCCTTTAGGTTTGTACCAGATTGCAAGACATGTCCTTTAACTTTAAAATTGATTAATTTTGTCCTTTATCTTTTAAAATTTTGCACGTTACGTCATTTATGGCCAACTTGGTTAGTTTTCTCCGTTAAGTTTGGTCATGTGACCTGCACGTGAGGGTATTTCAGTAAAATCCTTTTACCTTCTTCTCCAATTTATAGATCATAAACCCTAACCCTAACACCCATTTAAATTAACTCATTCCTTTGACAGTTATATTATTGTTGGCTATTCATTACTTCCGTTTAATGTGGTTTAAACAAACCGTTGAAAGTAAGATTTTCTATTATGAAACAATGTTTCTAAAGAATAAAGAACATTTTACACAAGGATCGTAATAATATTTCATACAAGCTAGTTCTTAACACTATACTCTTCCTTTCCCCTCTTTATACTCCGTGATAGAAGCAAACACCCAAACAACAATCATTCACCTGCTGGGCTTTTGATACCCTTTCCTGGGCTACTAAACTTGGCCCATTTGATGTAGTTGCTAGTAACTGAGTAAACACCCACATAATACCATTTATAACATATGAATACATAATAGAATAAGTCCTATTTTTTTTTCAAATTTGTTAGAAGTATATTGATTCAAGTGTTTTTTTTCATTAACACATAATCGTGAGAAACTACATCAAGATAGCAGGCGGATGGGCAACAAGCTGCGCCCCTATTGTTATTGAGAAAACTATTGTATCGAAGTCTAACTTATGCTTGGTTTATTATGAATGTTGCAATATAGACAAAGTGAACAACCAAACTGTTATTTTATTATTTCGATTGAAACGATTTTTACACACCTGTAGCAGTCAAATTTATGTATCAAAACACTTTAATGACATTCTAAACAATATCTAAGCATTATTAATATCATGGGTCATCAAATAAACTAGCAATTTCACTTTTTGTAACTTAACACGCACACCTCTTAAATGGTGTTACATACACCATTTAAACTCAACACCAAAGAACTAAGTAAGAAATCACTTGCGAATTACAACAATCAGATTATAACATATGTAGTTTATTTCACATCTTAGCTTTAAATGGCCCAAAGCCATCCATTTAATAACAAATCAGATCCATGACTATGTACAATTGGATTTCATATATATATGATCTGGAGACGAGATATATGCACCAGTAACAATATAGCATCATATACTTGATATCTTTTTAGTCTTTAGCCTTACTGATTGATGTACGCATAATATGCTTTTATATTTTATTTCTCTTTGGTTATGAATATAACATGAAACATTTTCTTGATGTATTCTAATTCTTGTAGATACTTGCATTCAACTGATCCACTATTGATGGAGCCTCCAAATGCATAACTACACTACTACAGTATGTTATAATGATTTCTCTTTTTTACTTCTAATAATTCGGGCGTGAACTTTTAGTAGACTACAATATGTTGTAATATTTTGTTTGTACCTTTAATAACTATTATATATGAGTGATAGCAATAAGCTCTTACTTAAGAGGTTTTATATACACAACAAAAAAGTGCTCTTGATGGACTCAACTGCCGAGAGTCCTGATCCGTATGTAATACTTATGTGGAAAACATAATGTCATTATACACTTTTGTAAAACTGATAGGTGAAAATGGGATCCAACTGTTGAAGAATATAGTAGAAATGCCCGCGCGTTGCGGTGGGTGTGTTGACTGATATCATATTTATTTATTTTGCTTATTACGAACCACAAATTCCAAGCTTTTGATTAATAATGATCATATAAGGGTATTCAAGTTTGACAATTTGAAGCAAGGACCTTTGGGAACAGTGGTACATGGAAGAAAATTTATGGTGACCAAGAATTTGAGTGTGAAACCCTTCAACTGTCATGTTGAACTTGATGTCAAATTACCATATTCTCCATCTAAAATGCTTTAAAGGATTTGCATGCGGGACACAATTTGATTCGGTCTTGAGCCATAACCAATATCACCCCAACTGAAACACCCAAAATTAGTGTGTCATCAACTTTATAATGTGCAAACTTTACTCCTTTATTAAAAAACTTTATCAACCTATACTACAACCCATTTGGTTTGTAACTTTGTAATGACACCCAGCACCTACAAAGTTTTGTTTGATGATCCACCCTGAAAGTTGATCTTAAATTGCCTCCCAATCGATGTGTTAATCTAAAAGTATATGTTTAATAACTTATTTTCTATTGCTAAGTGATAATGCATGCAATGATTCTAAAAATAACTATTTAAATCAAAAAAAAAATAATAATAATAATAACCACATGCCAGCATACTGACAAGGTATGGTAGTAGCTTTGGCTGAACGGGTCTCATACTCGACAAATGGTATGCCATGGATTGGTTCTTACTTCAGTTCAAATGGGGCCTTCCACAAAAAAAAAAAAAAAATGTGGTGGATGAGAAGTATAACATAGTTACAAAAGTTACCTAGTGGTAAGGTTTCATTCTTCCAAGTCTTCTAAACATAACACATTCATCATCTGTAATAGTTTCTTGATCATCTAGAGGATTAGTAGGAAGCCAAGTTTCACGTAACTTTGATATTTCTTTATTGACTTTACTCCTTTTGGACTGGGCTGGGCCAAATAAAACGTTTAAATCCAATTAGCATGAAAAAAACAATAAAAAATTATAAAGAGAATGAAAACAGTATGTTGTTTAACAATGAAAAGAACACCTACAATAAATAATATGCTCAAGTTTGGTTCAAGCTAGAAGGAAAATCGCTTCAGAAAAACATCAAATAGTTCAATAGCTGTGATTTTGGTTCCTGCAGAAATAAAAATAAGATTAGTCACAAAAAAAAATCGCCAACGGTTTAGAATTATAAATTATAAGCTGATGTGCCTGGTTTTAGTAATTAGAAAATATGTCATTTTTCCCGGTGCCAAAAACCTGATATTTTAATTCCAAGACATTAGTTTTGAGAAAAAGATTAATTTTTACTAAACCATTAGACAAATTTTAATTTTATAAGTAAATGATAATTACTTAGAAACTAAAACCAACACATAGGCAGAGAACCTGACATGTACAGTATAGTTTTCTAGGGTAAATATCGAGTATCGTATTGCAGAGAACACACTTTCCCCTACTCAACCTTTCATCACATTAACTAATCGGGTTTTGAAAAAGAAAATAAAACGGAGGGGTTCTAAAAGAAAACCGTTTTTGAAAGAGGTTTTGCGCTACAAGAATTTTGTCCTTTAGCGGCGACACCTTTAGCGGCGACCCGCCAAAGTGTCGCCGCTAAAAGTCAAGTTTACCTCAACCATAGATCTGCTAAAATGGACGGCCAAGATTACATCGTACAAAGGGTATTAGCGGCGACAAGTCGCCGCTATTGCTCTTTCACTTTACCGCCTCCATCCCCTTCTTCCCTCTCTTTTTTTTTTCACCAAATCATAACAATCCTCAGATCTCTCTCTCGAGCTCTCTTCTTCTCCCTCTCTAATCTCTCTTCTTCTCCCTCTCTTTCTTTTTCACCACCGGATACACCCACCACCGGCGACCCACCACCGGATACACCCACCACCGGAGAAACCCACCACCGGAGTACTCCCCACCACCACCGGCGCTTCTCTCTCTGCTCTCTCTCTCTCTCTGCTCTCGTCTCTCCTCTCCCTCTGGTAAGGTTTTTTTTTCGTTTTTTTTGTGTTTTTTAGTTTATTTTCTATTTTTTGTTTTTATTTTTCTTTTTTTTATGTTTTTTCTATTAGTTATTTATTTTTCTGTTTTTTTCTTTTTTTCAGTTTTTTTCCTTTTTTTCTGTTTTTATTTTTTATTATCAGTTTTTTAATTTTTTTTCTGTTTTTAGGTTCGTTTTTAATTATTTTTTGATAATTTATTTGTGGGTTTGTAGGAAAGGACCGATCCGGGGAAGAACACGTGGTTAGTCGCCGCCGCTAATTGTTTTTTTCTTTTAAATTTTCATGCTTTAAGTAGGTTGTATATATATATATATATATATATATATATATATATATATATATATTTGTGTAAGTAGGCATATATGTACATACATGTGTGTATTTTGCTATGTATTTTGTTTTTATAATTTTTTCTGTTTTTTTTTATTTTTTTCTGTTTTTATTTTTTATTTTTATTTTTATGTATGTATGTATGTATGAGTATGTGTATGTGTATGTGTATGTGTATGTATGAGTATGTATGTATGAGTATGTGTATGTATGAGTATGTGTATGTGTATGTATGAGTATGTATGTATGAGTATGTGTATGTATGAGTATGTATGTATGAGTATGTGTATGTGTATGTATGAGTATGTATGTATGAGTATGTGTATGTGTATGTATGAGTATGTATGTATATGTGTATGTGTATGTATGAGTGTATGTATGTATGCGTGTATGTATGTATGAGTATGTATGTATGTATGTATGTATGCTTGAGGGTATGTATAGTTTTGAAAAAATTGATTGGTATTGATGTTATTGCAGGAGCAAATTGCGAGTTTGTTGGAAAACCCGCAATTAAGAAATGAAATGATGAGGATGATAATTCAAGGTTCTGCGACACCGGACTTGGGAAACCAAAATCATGAAGAAGATCAAGAGAATGATAACACCGATGATGATGATGATGATGATTATGATATGTAGGTGTGATATTATGTGTAAACGACATATGATATGTTCATGTAAACGATTTTAGGATGATATATTCGAATTTGGGATGCGTATGTAAAATATTTTATGCTTTTTTCGGTTTTCCAGTATTTAAATATCACTAGTAGGTTAAAATCGGCAGGCACCAAAAAAAAAAAAAAGGTTATTAGCGGCGACATATCGCCGCTAATAATATAGCCATGTGGTGACGTGGCAGAAGAAATAGCGGCGACTGTCGCCGCTATTGATGTTAAGCAATAGCGGCGACAAAAAGCAATAGCGGCCACACAAGGAGCAATAGCGTCAAGGCAATAGAGACAGGACAAATAGCGGCGACAGTCGCCGCTATTAGCAATAGCGGCGACCCGCGTTAGCAATAGCGGCGACATATGTCGCCGCTATTGCTCTGTTTTCTTGTAGTGTGGTTTTGAAAATAAAAAGACAAAAATAGTAGGATAGTACACATGCACATCTCGGGGACCCTCCGTATAAGTACTTAATTTATTATCGTAATAGTGTTAAGTTTAATTATCGGTGAGGAGGACATGGGTGAACGGTCCCTTAAGAGTTGGGGATGAGAAAAGAAATAAATAAGGGATGAAGTTTTGGCAACTCTATGGGTCACGCACATGGGAAGTGTACGAGTCCCCATAAGGGTGTCTTCGAACTACTAGCCCGTAAGCCGCCGTTCTCCTGTTGACAATGCAGTCTTGGTCCAACTCACACTGCAATGCAGCTTTTTGGAAAGCTTGGGTCCTGCTTTTTAGGCACTTCCCAAACCACTGCCAAGCTACTCGTTTAAGCGTTGGATCCTCTAATTTATCTCCTTAAATTATTGTAGAGGCTTGGTCCACCTCTTTTAGCTTTCGCTTTCCGTAGCGAAGGATCTTTTTTACAGTCAATCCTAGCGACAACATACCCCCTAAGTAGGAGACGGTTTTTGAACACCGAAGAGTCTCTCTTATAGTCAGCATGAGGGACAACGTATCCTCTAAGAAAATTAACGACTTTATACTAATGAGAAATAGATAAAGTATTCTTGTTTTATTTATCTTAAAAGTGACAAGTTAAATATTTATTACGTCCATTAAAGATAAGTTTGGTTTAGTGATCATGTAACTTAACAAACCTAACCCATAACCTCCGGAGATGAATGAACTCCTGATGTGCGTGGTTTTAGCAAAATAAAAAGATATCATTTTCCCGGCCAAAAACTTTGATGTTTTAATTCAGAAACTTTGGTTTGGGATAAATGACTGATTTTTACTAAACCGGTTATTACCAAGTTTTAAATTTATAAAGTAAACAATATTTACTTTAGAAACTAAAACCAACACATAGGTAGAGAACCTGATGTGCATAGTATAGTTTCTAGGGTAAGTATTGAGTATCGTATCCCCAAGGATCACACTTTCCCCTACTCAAAAAAAAAAATGTGGTGCATGAGAAGTATAACATAGTTACAAAAGTTACCGAGTGGTAAGGTTTCATTCTTAATCCAAGTCTTCTAAACATAACACATTCATCATCTGTAATAGTTTCTTGATCAACTAGAGGATTAGCTGGAAGCCAAGTTTCACGTAACTTTGATATTTCTTTATTGACTTTACTCCTTTTGGACTGGGCTGGGCCAAATAAAACGTTTACAAAAAATCCAATTAGCATGAAAAAAACAATAAAAAATTATAAAGAGAATGAAAACAGTATGTTGTTTAACAATGAAAAGAACACCTACAATAAATAATATGCTCAAGTTTGGTTCAAGCTAGAAGGAAAATCGCTTCAGAAAAACATCAAATAGTTCAATAGCTATGATTTTGGTTCCTGCAGAAATAAAAATAAGATTAGTCACAAAAACAAATCGCCAACGGTTTAGAATTATAAGCTGATTTGTCTGGTTTTAGTAATTAGAAAATATGTCATTTTTCCCGGTGCCAAAAACCTGATATTTTAATTCCAAGACATTAGTTTTGAGAAAAAGATTAATTTTTACTAAACCATTAGACAAATTTTAATTTTATAAGTAAATGATAATTACTTAGAAACTAAAACCAACACATAGGCAGAGAACCTGACATGTACAGTATAGTTTTCTAGGGTAAATATCGAGTATCGTATTGCAGAGAACACACTTTCCCCTACTCAACCTTTCATCACATTAACTAATCGGGTTTTGAAAAAGAAAATAAAACGGAGGGGTTCTAAAAGAAAACCGTTTTTGAAAGAGGTTTTGGCCGGTTTTGAAAATAAAAAGACAAAAATAGTAGGATAGTACACATGCACATCTCGGGGACCCTCCGTATAAGTACTTAATTTATTATCGTAGTAGTGTTAAGTTTAATTATCGGTGAGGAGGACATGGGTGAACGGTCCCTTCAGAGTTGGGGATGAGAAGAGAAATAAATAAGGGATGAAGTTCTGGCAACTCTATGGGTCACGCACATGGGAAGTGTACGAGTCCCCATAAGGGTGTTTCGAACTACTAGCCCGTAAGCCGCCGTTCTCCTGTTGACAATGCAGTCTTGGTCCAACTCACACTGCAATGCAGCTTTTTGGAAAGCTTGGGTCCTGCTTTTTAGGCATTTCCCAAACCACTGCCAAGCTACTCGTTTAAGCGTTGGATCCTCTAATTTATCTCCTTAAATTATTGTAGAGGCTTGGTCCACCTCTTTTAGCTTTCGCTTTCCGTAGCGAAGGATCTTTTTTACAGTCAATCCTAGCGACAACATACCCCCTAAGTAGGAGATGGTTTTTGAACACCGAAGAGTCTCTCTTATAGTCAGCATGAGGGACAACGTATCCTCTAAGAAGATTAACGACTTTATACTAATGAGAAATAGATAAAGTATTCTTGTTTTATTTATCTTAAAAGTGACAAGTTAAATATTTATTGCGTCCATTAAAGATAAGTTTGGTTTAGTGATCATGTAACTTAACAAACCTAACCCATAACCTCCGGAGATGAATGAACTCCTGATGTGCGTGGTTTTAGCAAAATAAAAATATATCATTTTCCCGGCCAAAAACTTTGATGTTTTAATTCAGAAACTTTGGTTTGGGATAAATGACTGATTTTTACTAAACTGGTTATTAGCAAGTTTTAAATTTATAAAGTAAACAATATTTACTTTAGAAACTAAAACCAACACATAGGTAGAGAACCTGATGTGCATAGTATAGTTTCTAGGGTAAGTATTGAGTATCGTATCCCCAAGGATCACACTTTCCCCTACTCAACCTTTCATCAATTTACTGATCGGGTTTTAAAAAGAAAAATAAAACGAAGGGGTTCTTTGATAAAAATAGTTTTTGAAAAAGGTTTTGGTTTTGTAAAATAAAAAGATAAAAATAGTAGAGTAGTATATTATGCATATCTCGGGGTCCTTTCAATTAATAGTTAAGTTTATTATTAGAATTAATAATTTAAGTTAGTTAATTTGTGAGGAAGACGAGAGGGATCTTGAAGTGTTGACTCTTTTATAGAGAAGCGGAGGCTAGTACTGCGTAGAATGCTAAACCTCTCTAGCGTGCGTCCACCTGGGGTCTCCACCAGGGCCTCGCGTATAGCGGGCTCGTCAAACCGCGGTCAAGTATCTGGTCTTCGAGCTCATCTTCTTCTTAATATGGAGGCTTCACTTCCGAGTTGGAACACCGTACACCTTGCCTTAGATCTCGCGTTTCGTACCGAAGGATCTCACTTACAGCCAACCTTACCGACAACGTATTTCCATTGGTTAACGAACTAGGTCGAAGGATCCCTCTTACAGTCGGTTTAGAAAACACGTATCCCCATTGGTTAACGGCGTTGTACTAACGAGAACTAGATATAGAATTTTTATTTTATTTATCTTTGGTGGCACTTTAATATTTACAGGCCTGATAAATATAAAGTTGGTTTGATGATTGATGACTTAATTAACCCAACCCATAACCTCCCGAGCTGAATGAAGTCCTTAACAAAGCTGGAACATAATCCTAAAGGCGTATGATACAAAAGATCACTCGTGCGCCCGTAGGGAATCCTCCCTTTACCAAGAAAGTCATTCAACTACTGAGTAAAATCCTTGATAAAGGTGGAACATAATCCTAAAGGTGTGCAATCCAAAGATCACTGGTGCACTCGTAGGTGATCCTCCCTTTACCAAGAAAATTACTCAATCATCTGGTATGTACCAGAAATGTGTCACTTAGATCTGTACCAGAAATGTGTCACTTAGATCTGGTCCACTTCAGAAGCCATTGTTTAGAATCCGGTTCGGATATCAGAAGCCCGAAGGATCTGTCTCACTACTGGTTTCCTCACCTTGGATCTAGCTCGGGACTACCAGAAGCTGATTAAACCTCTAGTTAGTTTATTAAGTTAGAGTTGATTTTAAGTTTATTAAGTTAATCATCACTGGAAACCTGTCACAAAGATAAACAAATAAAGATTAGAAGAAGAGGACACCACAAATAACTAAAAATAAACTACAAATACTAAAAATAAAAGTCTACAAATCGAAATGGGTTCGTAATGATATAAAGATACAGCCATAAGACATGATCAACACAAGAACATGGCTGCTCATAGACAAGCTATCCACCTCCAAATGATATATAGCTCTCTTGATCCTCACGACCCTCGATATTTATTGCATAACTACTCTACGATCCTCTTCTTGGCCAAGCCGATCAAGGTGGGACGAGGCCTAACCATTGAGGGGTGAAGCCGTTCTTTCTTCCTGTAAATGGTCGAAAGCAATTCAACAAAAAAGGATGTTAGGAGGGCTAGAAGGCCTCACACAAGACCCCAAGATCTCTGAAAGAAGCTTGGAGTTCGGCCCCAAGAGAGCACAAGAATGGATGAACAAATGGTGAGGGGTGGCTTGGTATTTATAGGCAAAGCAGACTGAGCATGGGCGTGTCAAATGGGCAGGCACGAGCGTGCTTGCCTTGCTCCCCAATTTTCGTCGTTTTCCAGGTTTGTTGCGTTGTCTTCTAGCGTGCAGGGCCTTCGTGCAAGTGAGCGTGGGCGTGCTTGGCCACTCCAGGACTGATTTTAACGTTGTTTATGTCCCGGGATTGTCTTCCAAACATACAGGGAACATGCTTCAAGTCTGGTATCATCAGGAATCTCCAGTTTTTGCTTGTTTTTACCCGGAAATCCTTCGTTTCCGTCTTGGAGCTCCAGTTTCCTGAGAAATGCAAATAGGAACGAATTAAGCATCAAATATCAATTATGTAAGCCTAATTGTATCCTATTTTAAGACTGTTTATGCCTGTTTTATATGTTAATTCTGTGACTTATCACAATACCCCACACATAGACTGTTGCTTGGCCTCAAACAATCATACACAAGTACACTAAAGCAGACTGTAATTAACAAACCCTCAACCCATTTATTTATTTATTTTATGAGAAAAATAAAGTTTGCATGACATGTCTACTTAACCCGTACGATTATTCCCAACCCTATACCTGCTCACAATGTTCACTCATCACTCGGGTTTATCATTTAAGTGAGTTTTGGGGGTGAACGCTGAAGTTCTACCCAAGGTACGCATAGACCATAGGCTTGTACACAAATCGAATCTCCACTGCTATAAAATGGTGAGAAACTGCAAATCACAAGGTCTTTTGAGGGGTGAAGATGATATAGTGATAAATGGGTAGGAAGGGAGTCTACTGTTGTGTCTGGCTCGGGCAGCGGCTGTGAAGTAATGGGTAAATGTCAAACTCGTAATGATGAGCTTCATGAAACTCCTCCCCCGAAGACTACTACTCTGACGCCCCTACTCTACAAATCTTTCGGTCATTACACCTATTCACCACCTCCGCTAGGAATGTCCTAGAAATAATTCTTCAAACATAATTGTTTTCTCTCGGTCCGTTTATTGTCGAGCTTTATGACTTATTTCTCAAACTTTTTTTTACTAGCATTGCTTCCGTGAAGCTTATTCTTTGGTATTTTAACTCTGGATGGCTGTCTTTCTTCAGTTGCCAAATCTTTTCTCGGTGGACACCGTGATGTCTGGTCTAGTTCTTCTTTCATCTCGAGACTGCCCAAGAGTATCCCAATAGCCTGCAGCACGCCTTCTATGCCAAGATCACGACAGGGGCTAAGTGTGATGAATGAAATGGAAAAGGCTAGGGCTCAAGAGGGGTAACTAGGTGAGGGATAAATTTATGGAAGGCTAATGAAAGATGGAAGGGGTATGTCCTAGGTGTCTTGATCACTTTTACAATCTCTCACCTCAAGTGCGGTCTCGAAACGCATAAGTTGCATAAGTTCTAGCTATGACATGCCAAGGGTGAACGTCTCTCATGACCAAACGAAATGAGCAATATATATATATATATATATATATATATATATATATATATATATATATATGATGTATATCTGCAAGCGTGGTGCTCGTACAAAGGCTCAAAATTCTCACATGGAAAAGCGGGTAGGATAAGGTATCGGTTTTAAGTACAATTCTCAGGGTGTTTTTCACTTGCCATGCAACCTATTTTTCTACTTGATTTTATTTTAAACGGGTCTCTCGGGTTTTATTAACATCATCTAATTTCGAATCTCCCTTTATGTGAACCGTTCGACATAAATGCCTAATAGCGTTCTTTCGGACGAGCCTAATAGACTATACAAATCCACCAAAAATGACTGTGAATGATGCTACAGGTATCAAGCTGCTAAGAGTGTACCGGACAACCACAATCAAATGACAAAATGACCCACAAGATAAAACACTTAATGACAAAATGACCCGCAAGACAAAATAGACAGCAATAACATTCCACACCACACTTAAAATTTTGTAAAAATTTTAAGTGCAGAACCGGAAAAAGGAAAGAGAAACTAATACTCCCTTGATAACGACGAATCCACTGGCGTGAAACCTGCATCATTCAAACAGAGATGTCGAAAAAGGCGGCTTCAAAATATCAAGTTGTCCCCACCATGTCCTAAAAACTAAAATAAAAGTAAGCTAAATAGATAAAATAGTAAACTAGGGATAGAATACTAGTGCCGAAACACTAGCGGGGTGGAACATGTCTAATCAAGGATTAAACACGCTCCAAACATACACTCGCGTGTATGAAAACTAACCAAAAAGAAAATGAAAAGAAAGTTGTTTAGAAAAGTTCTATACATACCTAAAAGTGAAGACGAGAGCTCAAAGTAGAAAAATGACGGAAAATGGCGGGCGAGACTCAGATTTTTTTTTAAATTTTGAACGGTTTTCCAAAATATGGTTTTAAAATTCTTGAAAATCTTCTTAAACTTTAAAACCCAACTTTAAGCTCCGAAAACATTTTAAGTTAAATTTTTTTTGAAAAATCTCACCCAGCCATTTCCCGCATTTAATTAAACTTACTTGTTGATCCTCACGGTACGATAAATCTCTTCCAAACAAAAATAAAGCAGAAATAAAAACCCTCCAAAATGAAAGTTGATGAAATTGGTGGTTCCGATTTTCTCCACGAGACTCAATACCTACCCTAGAGACTATACTATGCACGTCAGGTTCTCTGCCTATGTGTTGGTTTTAGTTTCGAAAGTAAATATTGTTTACTTTATAAATTTAAAACTTGGTAAAAACCGGTTTAGTAAAAATAGTCATTTATCCCAAACCAAAGTTTCTGAATTAAAACATCAAAGTTTTTGGCCGAGAAAATGATATCTTTTTATTTTGCTAAAACCACGCACATCAAGTTTTTTGACGTCGTCGCCGGGGAACACATTTGTTTCCAAAGAAAGACCCAAGTCACTTAACTGATCGGTTTATTTTTCTTTTTCATTTTTATTTTCACTTATTTTTCTTTTTGTTTTTAGTCTTCTTTATTTTTCTTTTTCATTTTATTTCTGCTTTATTTTCGATGATTGCGGTTGTTTTAGTTTTTATTTGCACGTGTCCTTCAAGATTAGCTACCTTAGAGAATTCCCGTGGAGGAAACCGGAACCACCAATTTCATCAATTTTCATTTTGGAGGGTTTTTATTTCTGCTTTCTTTTCATTTAGAAAAGGTTTGTCATACCGCAAAGATTGGCAGGTAGGTTTAGTTAAATGCGGAAAATGAGCTGGGTGAGATTTTTCGAAAATTTTAAACTTAAAATGTTTTCGGAGCTTAAAGTTGGGTTTTAAAGTTTAAGAAGATTTTCAAGCATTTTAAAACCGTATTTTGGAAAACCGTTTAAAAAGTTTTAAAATCTGATCCCCGCCCGCCATTTTTCTATTTTGAGCTCTCGTCTTCACTTTTAGGTATGTATAAAACTTTTCTAAACAACTTTCTTTTTCTTTTCTTTTTTTTTTTTTACTTTTCATGCACGCGAGTGCATGTTTGGAACGTGTTTAATCTATGATTAGACATGTTCCGCCCCGCTAGTGCTTCGGCAATAGTATTCTAAACTTAGTACTTTGACTAAGTTTTGAAGAATCTGATTCTAATATTTCTAGAGCACGCTGTAGATTCATATTACTTTGAGTTAAGTGGTCTTTAAGCATTGAAGCTCCCAATGAGTCTCTCCCTTTACATTTCATCTTAACTGGTTTAGGCTTAGTGTTTACCTTAGTAGGCTTCTCAAAATTGTTTGCAACCTCACTTGGGCTTGATGTTGATCCATCCTTTTCACATACTTCATTCAAAAAGTCACGTAAGAAATTATCTTCTTGAGTTTCCAGGTTTTCTAGATTAGGTGTATCATTGTATACCTGATAAACATTATCATCATCATCATCAAGGTTCTCAACATGCACTGCATTGAATGTAGCTGGATCCATAGAAGGTGCCACACAATTTTCCCCACTAGCAACTACATCTCCAAATAATTGATTCCACTCTTCTTGTAGTTGTATAGATGGTTGATTATTATGAATTGCTTGAACTTTCGGGTTTTCCTAATATAATGGTGTACCGTTAGTTATCATTTTGACTATAATATTATACGATATTTAAATTTTAAATGAGTTAGATTATGTCACTTGATTTTTTTTCCACCATTCGTCAGAACAAGTTAGTTGTTTGGTACTTTCATTCCAAGCTAGACCAGTCTCTCCATTCTGAAGTGACTTCCAAAGGTTGTACTCTTTTCTCATACCGTCATAATTATTCTTCATAGCTTTGTCATTAAGGAATTTATGATTTATAACTTATTCAGACTTTGGCTGTAGGGAAAGCCATTTGAATGAGGAAGTTCGACCATGTTTCATGATATATTTGTTTAAGAACCTACATAGTTCTAGTACCATGTGTTTTGACCAATGTTCTTTTTTCCCTTTCTATTTTTTAGAATCCATCTAGCAATAAATAGACCTAGCAAAACGGTCCGGTCAGGCAGCATGACAGGTGACGATTGGTTCAGAGAAGTGTGTAAATTGCTTATACAATATCATGGCATTTCAATTATCAAGTATTAACTAACAAGGCACAAGATATTGTCATATGTATGATTACCAATATGAATCCATGGAAAAGCATGTATTGATGCATATAAAGAGTTCAAAAACTAAACAAAAAGAATTGCAGTAGCGATTTTCTTACTAGTTTCTACTACTACTTGCAAACAAACTAGAGGCGCTTCTCGCTAAGGCGTGTTTTTAAATCCAAGATGTAGACATTGTTGATATAGTGTCATATAGAATTAGAACCTCTTTGTGCCACATTTTGTCCTTAAACTCCATATTGTGGCTACTCTGCTGTATCACCTAAAACATGGACCAACTCAAATCCTATTTATAACTTCAAAACTGAAAGAAGAAAAAAGATTTTAGACTTTTAACTATAAAGCAAATATTGAATGGTACTGCAACATTTTCTTATTTGGTTTTACCCAAATTAAATGCAGCATACCCAAATTATGAATCTGAATTAAACTCTTTAGATGTTAGTGATCAATTGACCATTAAAATATCTACAAACCTATGTTTTCAAAAGCTCTTTAGATGTCAGTGATCAATTAATCTCCCAAATATTTTCTGTTGATGTCATTTTGTACCTGCCATACTACCACTAATATAAAGAATAGTCACAAGATCCACCGGAGTTCGGGCAGAAGCCAAAACAGGAGCTTTCAAGGCAAAACAGGAACTCTAGTTCTGAGAAAAAAGAGTACCTAATTGACCCATCTCTCCATGACATAAAGGTGCACAGGCTTGCGTCTAGAGGCGCTTCTCGCTTAAGCGGTCTAAGGCGTGTTTTCAAAACCAAGCCACGAGGCACACGTTTTCTTACCTCCTCGGTAGCCAGTGGCATACATAAAAAACATAATCCCATGAGGTGCCGCCTCAAACACATATTCTTGCAGCCTCGCCTCGGCCGTTTTTTTAAACGATGCACGTAATTAAAATCACCAATTAGCATAGAACCAATTACCAATTGCAATAACCACGACGTCTAAAACGAAACTGATAGATCACCTTACAGAAAAGTAATTCAATAAACAATTATACATCATCACATCACATACAATAAAAAAACAATCAAAATCTAAACTAACTTATACTCTAAAGTCCACTAAACTAACCAAACATAGAACAACAGTAAATCAAGTTCATAACCACGATGTCTAAATCAAAAACGTTATAACCGTTATACATCAAATCACCTAATAAAATAAACTCTAAACATACCAAAACCTCAGTTTTAACAAACACAACGTGTAAATCAAAACCATTATACTGCAAAGTGTCTTACAAAAGAGTAATAATATTATTATAAGAATACTTAAAACTTATTAACACATGAAACGGGCAACAACCTAACCGACATGAAATATCACCGGTCCGAAGCGAACTTGCGATCTCATCAGCAACAATTAAGCAAGAAATAACCTAAACTGAACTTGTTCAAGTTCAGTGGGGTTTGGTTTTGGAAGTCAGTTCTGTTCGGTGCAGTCCGGTTTTGGCAATCTCATCAGTAACTCTTGTTACGAGAAAAAAGAATACCCAATTGACCCATCGCTCCCTGACATAAAGGCGCACAGGCTTGTGCCTAGAGGCGCTTCTCGCTTAAGCGGCCTAAGGCGTGTTTTTAAAACCAAGCCACAGGCGCACGTCTCTATTTACTACAACATACTAATATAAATAACTTCCAAAATCCGAAGCATATTATTCGAGTTTTTACCACATAACAGTTTAACTATATCAAAAGATTTGGCCCTCAATGTCAAAAACCTACACAGCCTATTAAGTATTAACATAACTAATATCCATAACACAAAAAAAAATATTCAAGTATTATTTTTTTACCACAGAACCGTAGAATGAAAATATGGTGCGATGATGATGTTGATAATTGGAAACCCTAGAATTACACCATTAAGCTTTACAATATCGATTCCTAATTTCTTATAAATTTGCTTGCATCAACACAATCAGATTTATACCAATTATGATATCACAGAAAAAAACTCAAAAAAAAAAAAAAGGAAAGCAGGAAGAAGAAGACAAAGATAGAGATAGAAGGAGGAAGAATCCTGACGATTTCTTCTCTTCTACTGCTGGAATCAATCACCAACCTCAACCCTAGGTACAAGTTACAGTGTTATGGATGAATACGTGGGAAGGATATATATTGGAAGAAGGGTATTTAAGTAAATTTATTATGTTAAATCTCCTCTTTTTTTTCAATGCTTGTGATAGCAGCGTTCAATAATGGAGCTTTTTCTACTATGTTAGAAGCTTGAAGCCCCCTCAACCAAACGGGGCTTTTTGTTGGTTAAGAGCTTTTTCTTAAAAGCTTGAAGCTTAAAGCTCCTAAAAACTGCGCGCCAAACATACCCAACGCAGTAGCCGAATTGGATAACTGGAAGAAGCAGTGCAAATATTATTTCTTCGGTGGCGAAACAAACAAAGAGCCGCAAATTTTAGAAAACGGAGGTGATTAATCTTTTTCAAAGGAGCAACAATTTTTATTATTTTCATATAGGGGGCGGCACAGTAGGGGAAAAAGAAAAAGAGAAGAAAAAGAGAAGAGGATCAAGGGTTTGAAGCATTGGTGCGAGCACAGGTTGTTTCTATTTTATTTATTTATTCTATTTAAACCCGTAGTGAACACCGTTAGTTTAATTTTTTCTATTGTTTTGAATATCATGACTTTAGAGGCTAAACCTTTATACTACCTATGTTAAAGACGATTGCACTTGAATAAGGAACTTGTTTAATTAACAAGGAACTTGGACCTAAATGAGCTAGTTGCTGGTACAGAAATTGGACCAGAATGGTGGGAGGTAAACAATTAAGTACCAATAAAAGTAGATGAAAAATTAGTGAGACTATATGGGTTATTTTCCACAATTCAAGATTGTATTGGTGCATCCATTGCATGGTCTTGTCCTTTCATCTCGGTATATATTTGTTAAACTTGTGGACGAATAATTTTAATAATCTGGAACTTAATACTTATACATGGATGGTTTATTTGTTAACCTTGTGATATGAATAATTTTAATAATCTCAAACTTAATGCTTATACATGGATGGTTTATTTGTAGGTAGTCCGTGAGGATTGAGGACGCATGATGACTCAGGATTCTATGCTGCTTGTTTCTTTCATTGTTTTTAATTTCTTTGCTAAATGTTACAAGACTTTATGCTGGATAATGCTATAACTTATTTATGTTTAGTTTCTTTGTTATGATTATGGTTATTTGAAATGGAATTGGTTCAAATAAGAACCTTTGGCCAAATTGAGAACCGAGATAACCATTCTGGACTACACATTTCTCTAAGGCAATTTTTTTTTATTTAGTCGCTACTTTTTATGCAGGAATTTTTTTTTATATTTTTCCAATACACACATGTGTATAATTGCAATATACACATATGTACAATGCCATATACACATATGTATAACTACAATATACACATATGTATAGCTGAAAATGTAATAGACACACATGAATAATTGCTATATACATATATATATATATATATATATATATATATATATATATATAACTGAAATATACACATATGTATAGATGAAAACGTAATATACACATATGAATAATTGCTATATACACATATGTATAATTGTTACATACACATATGTATAAATGAAAAAAAAAATTAAAATTAATTTTTTTTCTTGCATAAAAACGTGCGATTAAAGCAAAATAAAAAAACATTTTTTTTGCCTTTATAAGAAATGTGTGATCCATAATGGTTCTTTAAGTTCTCAAATAAGGGTTGGTTCTCTTAGGATCCCTACCCTATTTGAATTATAATAAAGTTTTATTTCTTTCATTAGTTGATGTTATATACATAATAACTATGAGGATTTTATAAGTTGATGGTCTTTTTTATATAATAAAACTACTATTTGGATGTCCATAACCATATTGTAAAGTTGCGTGTGTGGATGTTTAAAAAAAACGTTGTATCATATGACTTGTTAGGACTAAATTTTGCCCCATTAAACTTGTTAGAACATTGTAAAAGTGCCCAAATACGCTTTTCTTAGGACACTACATATGTTGTTTTTAGACATATTATGCGACCATAAAATTTGGTTTCATAATCTTATTTGGGATATTAGGTCCCTTTTCTTGGTAGTAAAGTACCTATAATGTTATATCATAAAGGTCCTATAAATTCATTTTTAAGGACGCTTGTACGTGTATTAGAAGATTAAAAGTAGGTAATCACTTCTTAGAACATCGTAAAAGTGTCCTAATAGGTTTTATTAGGAGTTTTTTGGGTGTTCATAGACATATTATGCGACCATAAAATTGGTTTCAAAAGCTTATTTGAGATATTAGGACGCTTTCAAAAATTTGTGACTTATTACGATCCCTTTACATAAAACGCTTTTACCGTTGGTCCTAATATCTAAAAGGTCATATAAAATAACATTTTAGGATGCTTTTGTGTGTACTAAAAACCCATTTTTGTTGTATTGTGCTAAGGTACTCGAAAGACTCGCTCACCTCCCGGTCTCGCTAATCACAACACACCCTTAAGTGTGAAGGAGCAATCCAATTGGTTTGGAAATATCTCGGAATCACAAGAATCTAAAGACACTAGGAAAGGATCTCCTCTCGGACTCACCTTTACCTGACCTAAAGATCTAGACATCCCGAGACTCTTTCATCTCTCGGTCTCAAGGAATGGCAGAGTACATAAGTCCTCCAAACTCTCATATCCAGTTCCTATGGATTTAGACGTCAAAACCCATAAACTAGTCACAAGCACAAAGCACGCAACCTAACATGCGTCTACAACTGAAAGACATTCAATAGGGCACACATGGAACCAATGTTGTAAAGCAAGTTCTCGGAGGCCGAGTACTCACCGAGTAATCGCTACAAGGTAGGTTGCCGAGGCCTGAGTACTCAAGGCCTAGGCCGAGAACTCCCGACTCCGATTAGGGAGCGTATAGCGACTTTTGCAACATTGCATGGAACTATCAATGATCATAGATTAGCCCTAGACATGCAAAATTCATCACAACCAAACTCAAATAAATCTTTACCAAGACATAAAGCCAATCATATCACTAAACGAATCTGGAAGTCATAAAAATGCTAAGTATTCATCATACCGACCTAGGTAGTCTAATAGTTTAGCTACTCATCGTGGTCAATACATAAAACATATACAAATTTGTAACAAACATGGTTGGAAAAAAATATAAATGAAAGGAACAATGGTATAATAACATAAAAATATGAAACTGAACCAAAAAGCCTTTTGTAGCTTTAATCATCGGATCCCACGACTCTAACATTGTGTTCCAGAGATTCATTAAAGGAAAGAAGAGAAAGGAATGAGAATTAGGAAAGAAAGGAAAGGAATGGAAATCAAATATTTTGTGTTCCCGAGTTTAATGGAGAGGAAAGGAAATTAAACATTTTGTGTGTTCCCGAGTTGAGAGGAAAAGAAAGGAAAATTACAATTTTACTATTATACCCCTTAGGTAATATTAACAGATTTTAAGTGGTTGAAGAAATCAGAACGGAGTCCTTCTGTCATTCTAGTTGCTTCACTGAGTTTTTCATTTAATGGTTTGAAAAATGCCGCCATTTCTGTAGCATCAGGTTGCTGCACAATTGATATGTATAATCATTAAATAAATTACAACAACATTAAGGCCTAACTAAGGTGTGTTGGTTATGTTAACATAAAAGCAGTAATTTATGCGTGTGTCCATCCAGAGTCAAGCTTGTAAAGTTAGTATTCCTGCAACCAGCAACGCTAAACTTGCCATCCGAACTACCGGCCCATGACCAGGAATCGGCCATATGATTCAGTAGCACATTATTTACAAGAGTGCTACACTACTGCAGCTGGTACATCTTGGAGTTTGAGCCTGGAATCCGCCTCCATTCCCAGCTTTGCAACCTGCACTTGACTGACACATTTTTTTTGTTTTTCAAGACAAAATAGATCCGGGAATCGGTACATTAAAGGACCATCTCCAATCCACCAATCAATCCAGAATCGCACTTCCTCCCCATTGCCTACATTCACTTTTATTAGACATCGTATATTGACCCGTTTAAGTATACCAACTAGTTTAAGTAACACACAACCCAAATTAACCTATTTAAAATAAAATCCAACCAAAAGAATAAACTCTCACACCACCTTTGCATACATTAAAAAATCACAGTATCAAACTAGGCAATAGATCCCAATAAGCACAAACAATCCTTATAAAAGCAATCCATAAACCAACAATTACATTCACGATCCATGAACAAAAAGTCAAATACTCAAGAAAGAAATTAAAATGTCATAAATGTAGTAATTTGTCAAACAAGGAAAACTTTGCTAGATAAATGCATCCTTAAGTCGCTTAATTACTTAAACCAATCATACCTTTTAGCATAGTCAACCGTATTTGAGGAGGACAACTAAATAATGATCTTGCTTTAGCTTGATTCTTCCTCAAATAATTGAAAGTCAACTATATTTCATGAGTTTCCAAACCCATCGGTTCCAACTCAATATAGATTTCCTCACATGTGTACTCGCGATGATAAACTCTTTCGAGTATATTATTGCTCTCCTGAATAATTTTATTGCCTTCTATAAATGCATCAGCCACGCTGCCAACGCTATTCATAATCACAGAGGCTAACTCTTCATCTTGTTGCTCAACTTTTCTTTTTCTACTCTTACATTTCTTAGCATTTGAAGACTGCTCAAGTTGAGAAGACGAATGATACACCACTTGAATATCATCATCAACAATGTTTGGACTCTCTAACGTTACAACATTGGCAACTAAAAAGTCATCCACTTCTGGAACGATTTCTATGTTAATGCTATCAGTCTTCTACAATCGGGCATTTCTTTCCTTTGAAGTTTCAGCTTGTGCACCAGATGCCCTATCACTTGCAAATAGTTCTAGCATTTCATTATAGTTTGAGATTTTCTTCGTCTTCAACATTGAAGCATTAGGCTTTGACTATTCAACAAAATGGAGATAACTAGTATTATGAACTATAATCTAAATACTCAAGTAAATAATTAAAGAACTTACAGCTATTAATTTATCCCAGACATCATCCTCAGCTTCAATTAATTGAGTGTTTGAATTCCATGAGAACCCACTCAGTGATGTTCCACGAAACATATCATAACATTGTGAAAAACTACCTTTCATCGTTTTTAACCGATTCTTCAAATGGTTTTTGGTGAAATCCATTCCATGCTTTGTGCTTAGCTCCTCAACCATATTGATGTATGCTTGTGAAGTAAAAGTGCCATTGATCCTATTGCCGTTATCCAGTTGCGTTATCATGGATTGTACGAATGCATTATCCACTTGTGCCGTCCACTTTAGTTGTAAACTTTTTCCGGTGGCCTCGTGTTTTCTCATGATAAATTTCCACATGGTGCATAATTAAAATTCGCATGTGTAAATATATAAATGGTTGCTTATAATAAATAGAACAAGTATATGCACACGCAAATAAAAAAAGAACGAAATCACCAATTAATTGTAACCATAATAATCAATACAAATTAAAATGAAATACTATAATGTACTAATCTAAAACTACTTTGACAAATCTATTTTGTTGTTTGGATACGTCAAATAGTTAGTTCACATTGCATTTGCAATTGAGTTCCTTAGTTGTTCGGATCCGGTACTTCCCTCACTATTGCCACTTTTATTTGATGTTCTTCCTCCTGTGATCCATTTAACACCTCTTATAAAACCACATCTTCAAGATCTTTGTCACGATCTTCCTCTAGTAAAAATTTTGTGTAAAATACAGCATGCCAAGAAGATGTCAGACTGTATTTCGCAAGAGTAAAAAGGTTCTGCTATACTTCTAATAATAGGTGACCTATTTTTGAGCACACCAAATGCCCGTTCAATTGCCTTGCGTAATGATGCATGCTGGAGGTTAAAAAACTCCTTTGCATTCTTAGGGGAGCGAGTGGAGTATTCTTTTAAATGATACCTAACGCCTCTGTATGGTGTCATTTGGGTACTCGTATGAGGTAAACCCTCGTCTACTAAACAATATCTACCTATAAACACGTTGTAATTAGTATTATAATAAATTATTACACAATTAAGTAACTTCGGTTTAAGAGACTACCAGTTGGAATTACTAGTATATCATCTCTAGTAAATGCATTCTTTATCATTCTTGAGTCTGATGCTGTACCCTCCCATCCAGTTAGCACATACGTAAACTTTAAATCAAATGTGCAAGCAGCCAATACATTCATTGTTGGGTATCCCTTAGAGCCACAATATCTAGGGGCATCCTTATTAGGTACTTTGACGCGAACATGTGTTCCGTTAATTGCCCCGATACAATCCTTAAAGAAAGGATAAAATCTCTTTTTTTCCTGAATTTCTTTCCTGACAATATCACCTTTAGGTTGTTGAATGTACCTACCTGCTAAAGATATGATTGCTCGCAAAACTCTATGTAGGCAACGTCTAGTTGTTGATCCAGAAGGACGGTATAGCCAAGAGGTAAACCGATTTCTAAAATCATTACCCACAATATGGAAAAAAAGTTGCAACATGCTCTTCAACAGACATGCATTGAGTAGGTCGAAGTCCAACATAATTCACAGGTTTAGGCTTAGACTGAACTGGTTCAGGTTAGTCATGGATTGAACCGCACTAACACGTTTGTTTAAGTGTGTCATGTTCGGTTCGACCACCTCAGAGGATTACAAGTTGACCTTAATAACCTTGTTTAATTTTCCCATTATTTAGAATATGTGTTTTCTCCAATAACATATGCATAAATTTAATAGATACAAGAGAACTAAGGATCACAATTTATAGTTTGTAATTTTTTTACATATGTGTTTATTGTTGTAAATTTGCAACTAATTTTGAGCGTTAACATGCTTTAAAAATATAAATATTATGAGCATAACACAAGCTTCTATTTTCTTTGCAAGTGTCACAAGTGAGTTGGTACTGGGTTGGCCAATCCAATTATTTAATACACCGGCCTACTTGTTGATTTCTAGCCATCAAACAAGGACTAAAAATCAATATCAAAATAATATAAGTGATAAAAAAATATTTTGTCATTTAGTTATTTAGAATCTACAGACTGCAATTGTAATTTAGCAGGCATGATAAAATAAGATTAAAATACGAAGTATCTCTTTATAAAAAAAAATATCGTCTTAATCTTCTAAATCACAAGCGATCTGTTTCTCCAAACACGCCGGGAGCAATAATGGCAACAGCATCGGCGTCTATGTTAATAGTGTTGAAGACTTTCTTCATTGTATCGGCATGGGTAATGGCATCTGTGCTGGTTTATTCATTTGCCGCGGATGGCCAAGCCTCTTGTTTCGACCCAAGCGCATGGTAATAGTCACGAACAGGCCGGCTAGAACTATGTATTTGTTCTATATTTGATGGCTGATGAGTGTTTAAATTGCGTGTCCAATTTGTGGTAGGTGGATGCAAGTGGCAGAGACCGATTATATTGTGCTTACACTTCCTATAATGGTATATATTTAATTTGCATGAGTTGCTTGTTTATTTAACATTTAATTCCTTGTTTAAAAAAAAAAAAAAAAAAAAAAAAAAAAAAAAAAAAAAAAAAAAAAAAAATTCCTTGTTTAACCATTGAACTCAAATGTGGTTGTATATTGGTAAACTTTAGGCCTTGTTCTTCACAAAGGAATCAAGCTGGCTTAAGAGAATTGGTTTTATTATTATATCATTTTTTTGTGGAAGGTAATTATTTTCTTTTTATTTAGAACATAATAGTTATTTATGATTGGATCACACCACCTCTACCCTGTACTTTCTGTCACGTGCCCCACAAATATGCATCGAATAGCTTTCTTCTCTATTTCATCTTTTTGTTTGTCAGGTGCAAACACATAACACACCGAATACTTGAATGTGCATCATATTTAGCCTCACATTTATAACTTTTCATATGGAGATAAATTAGATGACAATGTTAAGATTGAATGCATTATAATGATAACTAGTGGGGTTCTTCGCGCGTTATCACGCGTTCGCTGTCATTATTGTTTTGGTTTATTAGGGTCCAATGCGACAATGTGGAAAAAATTATAAAATGCCACTCGCTTAGCCTCAAACCTGTGACCTCTCTCATTAAGTTAAAGAATGTTGTGGAGACTAAATATAAAATAAAATGAATTAGCCAAGTTTTGAACCTATGACTTCACATTATAGGAATGCACCTCATACCACTAGACCACCAAGACAACTTGTATTTTAATGTAAAATCAATTATATTTAATATGAAATAATGTTGTGGAAGTTACTATCCACCTCATTCTAAATTAATACATCGTATAATGGGGTTCTCGCGCGCGTTGTCGCGCTTTTGCTATCATTATTGATTTGGTTTATTAGGGTACCAATGCGACAATGTGAAAAAAAATATATAAAATGCCACTCGCCCAGCATCAAACCTGTGACCTCTCATTAAGTTAAAGAATGTTGTGGAGACTAAATATAAAATAAAATGCTCTAGCCAACTTTTGAACCTATGACCTCAGATTATAGGAATGCACCTCATACAACTACACTACCAAGAAAACTTGTATTTAATGTAAAATCAATTATATTTAATATGAAATAATGTTGTGGAAGTTACTATTCACCTCATTCTAAATTAATACATATATATATATATATATATATATATATATTATAATATAATAGGGTTAGGTACTGTACAAAGGACATATTTCGTGAGAAGTGTGAGAATGATTAATATTTAGTATGTAGGCATCATGTTTTGGATTTAGGAATGATGTTTTAGGTTGTTTTTATTTGAAAAACACCAAACACAACAATATAAAACACAATGCAATGTATTATAGTCATTAAATTTAAAAAACATCTAAAACACACTACTTAACACTTAAAATACAATGCTTAATGTTCTTAGCATGGTGTTTTAAGTTTTAAGCCTAAAATACATTGTTTTTGTTTTTAATTGTTATGTTTGGTGTTTTTCTAGGCAAAACATTCCAAAACATGATGACTAAATTCAAAAAATGATGCCTACATATCAATTTTTAATCTTTCTCACACATCTCACGAAATATGACCTTTGTACAGGAACCTCACCCATATAATAGAGTTATAATATATAGATGTACAAACTACACTTATCTACCTAAAGACTATATAAATTACAATAGTACACCATAGTATTTCATAGTATAACATCCCCCGCAAGCTGAACGATGGAGGACCAATGTTGAGCATTTTACGAAACGTAGTGTACTGATGAGAAGGAAGACTCTTCATGAAAATATCCGCCACCTGAAGCTTGGTTGGAACAAATTTTGTGACAAGTTTTCCAGCACTAACAAGCACCGGTAAGAAATGATAGTCTAGGTCGATATGTTTTGCCCGTTTATGAGAAACAGGATTTTGTGTGAGAAAAATAGCACATTGCAGTTATCACAAAGAATAGTAGACCTGTCATTAGGTAAAGCATAAAGTTCCTGTAAGAGATGTGTTAACTACACAATTTCAGCAGCCGTATTCGCCATAGCCTGATACTTTGATTCACGACTAGATCAAGCAATAGTCGGTTGCTTTTTCGCACTCCAAGAAATGAGATTACCACCTAAAAATATAGAGTATCCATAAGTAGAATGACGAGTTTCCAAGAAATGAGCCCAATCAACATCAAAATACCCAATCAAAGTTGTACGAGATGGACGAGTGTAACCATAAGCAATTGTTCCCATCAAGTACCTCAGAATGCGTTTCACTTCTTGAAAATGATCATTTGTAGGAGACTATAAAAACTGATTGACTTGATTCACAGCATAAGAAATGTCCGGTTTTGTAACTGTCAAGTATTGCAGCGCTCCAACAATAGACCGATAATGAGTAACCTCTGGATAAAGATCACCTGTAGAGACGAAAGAAACATTAGTGCTTAAAGGTGTTGAGGCAGGTTTGGCCTCCAACATTTTAGCACGAACAAGTATATCGTTAGTGTATTTTGATTGATTTAAAAATAAACCACTCTCTGTGTAGGTAACCTCCAAACCTAGAAAATAATTAAGTTTCCCCAGATCTTTGATCGCGAGTTCAGCATTAAGACTTGAAATGAAAGTCCAAAGCAAAGACGACTGATTCCTAGTTAGAATTAAATTGTCAACATAAACAAGAAGATACATGAGGCATGAGTTATTATTGAACACAAACAATGAACGGTCTGCACGACTACACATAAAGCCATATTTGGTAAAAAAAAATACTTAGTCGATGAAACCAAGCCCTAGGTGCTTGCTTGAGAGCACAAATGGCTTTGTTCAATTTGCACACATATGAGGGAAAACAAATGTCTACAAAACCCTTAGGCTGTTCCATGTAAACACTTTCAGTAAGATGTCCATGAAGAAATGCATTATTAACGTCCAACTGATGCAATGGCCAACCATTATTTACAGCAAGAGCAAGAACAGTGTGAACTATGGTAGCTTTGACAACAGGATTAAACGTATGAGAAAAATCAAGTCTAGGCACTTAAGTTAATCCTTGTGCAACAAGACGAGCCTTGTCACGTTCAATAGAACCATCCGAGTGAAATTTAGTCTTGAAGAGCCATTTGGAACCATCCACATTAGCATTAGAGGGCCGCGGAACAAGAGTCTATGTTGGATTCCCAATTAAAGCATCATACTCGGCCTGCATGGCACAAACCCATTTTTCGTCTTTGGAAGTGGATGCAAAGGTTGATGGATCGGTGGATTCAATAAGAGCTTGATGAAGAGGAATATGAGTGTTGTGAGCCAAATCGAGTGGATGACGAGGCTTAAATATGCCAGCCTTTGCACGAGTAATCATAGAATGAGTGGGTAAAGGTGGGGGTTGAGGAGGTGTCACCGAGGCAGCAGGTGACTTGAGAGCACCGATAGTGATCGGAGGAGAATAGGAGATAGGCATGGACGGAGGTATAGATGTCGGGCTATGAGAAGGTGTGGTGTTAGGAGTCGAGATGGTAGGAGTACTAGATGATGGGTTCATGGGATGATGAGAGGGGAAATAGGGAATGGTTATAGGTTCTGTTGGACTATTGGATGTTGCGGGAGTTGAGGATAGGGTACTGAAAGAACGAGGTTGAGTTAGACTTGTGGTGTGTTGAAAAGAATTGGTAGAAGGTGATTGGTTAATTGAAGAAATATTATCGGTGGAATGAGTATGAATTGGGCTATTAATGGGAGTTAAAGTGGGATTTAATTATATATCACTTTATAGCTCCACTAAATGAATAGTGTTGCCACAGCTTCTTTTCCTTTTTTTACAAACACTTATTTGTGAATATAAAAATATATGATTCTATAATAAATCACAAAATGGGTTGGTGATGGAGTGGTTTGTGGTGCATTTGTATTCCCTAAGGTCTCAAGTTCAAATCATGGGAAGTGTAATTTTTTTTTTTAATTTTTTTAAAGGTCCAAACACTTTTTACAAACACTTATTTATTAATAAAAATATATGATTCTATAATAAATCACAAAATGGGTTGGTGGTGGAGTGGTTTGTGGTGCATTTGTATTCCCTAAGGTCTTAAGTTCAAATCATGGGAAGTGCAAGTTTTTTTTTGTTTTTTTAAAAGTCCAAACACTTTTTTAATATATGCTTTCTATTGTTTAAGGTCTTAGGTTCGAAACATGGGAAGGGCAAGGGGCGAGTCGATTTTTTTTTATTTACAACATGTTATTAAGTAATAAATACAAATATACTCATGTTTGTGTGACATGTCGTTTTTAAATTTGGATACGACAAAATTGTAAGATGCGCAACGCGCGCCTTTAAACAAACTAGTTGAGAATTTAAAGGTGGGGTACGATTTGTGTTATTTAGAGGAGCAAACGTTGGACTTAATTAGTGAGTTATTGAATTACTCTCTCCGTCCCAATTTAAATGTCCTTATTTCCTTTTTTGCTTGTCCCAAATTAAATGTCCCTTTCCAAAAATAGAAATGTAATTTCCAGTTTTGTCCATAAAAGACAAAACACAATCACCACTTTTGATGATATTATTGTCATTTTACCACATACAAACAAAAGATTTCTTAAAATGTGTGTTTTTAGACATGGGACATTTAAATTGGGACGGGGGGAGTATTTAATGGTGTAAAGGAGGATGTCGTTGGGGAATGTGAATTGGTACATTTCTGGTTATTAATTGGAGTGAAGGTGGGACTTAATGAGTGATTTATTTAAAGATTTAATGGTGTAAATGAAACTTGATGAGGATTGAAAGGAGCATCCGAAGGGTCCAAAAAACTGGAAATTTCAAGATTTTCAATTAGCTTTGAAGAGGTGGTGGTGTCAAGGGGAAAACATGTTTCATCAAAACACGCATGGCGAGTAACATACATGCGATTAGTAGACGGATCTAAACAACGAAAACCTTTGTGTTTAATCGAGACACGGAGCTCAAATAAAAGATTACAAACCCAGCTTATTTAAGCTATAGTGTTTGCCACTCCCCTGTATTCAACCTCGGAACTAAATCAAGAAGTAGTGGATTTTCCTTTTTAAGACTAAGAAATTGGTGCAATCAGATTTCCTGCTTCAAACATTGATTGGATTCTTTTATTTTAATTTTAATCAGATTCTTCAATACTTGACTGGGTGGTAGACTGTAATGTGTGAGCCTAGGATTGATTAGGATCTAATACTGCTCGTTAATCATGGCCTTCTAATCACACAACCCAAAATACGTCAAACCTAACACCAGAATTTTGCTCAACTTGAGTGACTCTTTTTCTATTAATAAACCTTGAGAAATAATATACAATTCAATAAAAAGCAAATAATCTTAACACCTCTATATATATAGGAAAACTACTTGGAGAATAAGAAAATTTTAATTTAGGAATCACAATCAAACTAGACTTCTAATTAAAACTAAATTTTCTAATAATAACCAATTTAGTCCCTTGACTTAAGATGTCCTCCAACCACCCCTCGAGATCAACCATACTACACTTTTTTTCAACATTAATTTATTTCAATATGATATACTTGTAGGGTTGATGTTACACATTTGTAATACATTTTTCTTTCATTTTACAGCTTTGTTAACTGTGGATACATTGCTATACTGTTATGCAAGTTGTCACCTGAAGAATCTTTAAAAGATCCATTATATTTTGTACTTGCAAAGCGTCAAAACGGGTAAGAATATAGGAGTCACAATAGATATTGTATATCCTGCTTAGAACGAGACGTGTTGTCAAAATTTCATTCACTTATTGATAATATAAAACTTCATATACTATTCTATCTTGGTTTTATGATATCATAACTCTCATCCAAAAATGGTTTGAGATGTATACTTGTTTTTTCTTAGGGATGTCAATATGGGAAGCACAACACCATCTTATCTTGTAACCGCAAAAGTAATAGTTACTGCAATAGGCTGCTACATGTTGGGGCTAATTATTTATGCGTATATCACTGATGGATTTCCATTCCAAATGGAAGTACTCACACCGTAAGTTCTTTTAATTTCTTTTTCTGATTTCTGAGATTAAGTTTTACTTAGAATTATTTTGTGTGTGACCTTGGTACTATAAATTTGACATCTGTAAGCTATCACAGGTGCATGATAACAGCGATTATAGATATCTCTATACACACTGCGCTTTACTCGGTAACTCTCATTCATCAGCTATTGTGAGTTAGATATTATTGGCATTTGGTAATTTTATCTCTACAACAAGAATCTATACATGCATGTATTTCAGGTGTGGATAGTATATAAGGAATCAAGTTTGATAAGTGCTGTTTTTTGGATAATTGTGCTTGTATGTTTGAGTAGGTAAGTTTTTAATAATAAGTTACTATCAAAATTATATAAATTTTAAACATTCATATAAGTCCTCAACATTACAAATTCAGCCTCATTTTTAAATTATTAACGGTTATTAATGTTGATTATTGTTGGCAGCATTGGCTTATGTGTATTCATATTGCGAGAACTCTTCACTCTCACTCCTGAGCAGCCACTTTCCCTTATACTTTTCAACAAAACTAACAGGCAAGTCTAATATATAACTATATATAGGGAAATTGAGAAATGTGCAACTATTCTAAACCACACATTTCTCAAAGTAAAAAAATAAATAAATCAATTTTTTTTAAATCACACATTTTCTAGTAGTTTTTTCCTTTATACATACATTTATATACATGTCTAAAACTAAAAATAAATACGGTCATACATGTACATACATGTTTTTATGACGTACATATATGGGCAAATGATTGCATATTCATGTATATAAATGAGGATTAATGGTAATAACATGTTTTTCTAATGTACATACGTATGCACATATGTGTATATTATAAAATATACATGTATAATACTTATTCTTAAAATTTAAAGAGGTACACACATGTATGTACATTAGAAAACCATGTAGTGATAATTCGCAACCAATTCGTAGGATGTGATAATTAAGACAGTCCAATCCCTAGTCGGTTCCTCTCCGAACCCTAGCCCCAACTAGCCAAGTCCATAGATGGGTGATAGAACCAGACGCTAACGTCACACACACACAAACAATCCAACCGTTAATGTTCAAGGTCCACAAGAAGCTCGAATACCACAAAATTTAACCCCATGCATGCAAAAACCCTAGTAACCACCGCCACCTACAGTGTCCAACGCCTAAACCCTTTCATCCATGGTGTTAGGCCCACTTCGAGGCACCAGTGACGCACTCGACCTCCGTACTGCGGTTCCAATCGGCCCTCAACCGACATGCTGTTAGGATCAAGTTAACAAGAAATTATGTTAACGTAGAATGTAAAATTGTTGACTTCAGAAAGTCAAACAGTACAGAATTATTAGATATGGTTGTGTCGGTTATATTTAGTCATGTCGGTTAGAATGTTTGTTAAACAACCGTCAATATTGTATGGGTATAAATACCCCTCCTGTGTATCAGTTTCATTGTATGGGAAATAATATTAGTTTGCATATTATTCAAAGTTTCTCTCCACCCTCTGTTCTTAACTGAGTCCGTGCATCAATTGTGATGCATACTCCTCTCATATTTCAAGTTCATCCATGATTGATCCAAGATCCGAAGCAGCCTCAACACATGCTGTAATCACCCCACCATAATCCAACCCATTCACGACAGAGTAAATTCCCATGTCGTAAATCAAGAGACATCGAAGAGTCGAATCAAAACCTTGGCTTGCCTCCTCTTGCTCTCCTATGTGTGTTGACTTCCTAGGACTTCCCTTGATTGATATGCAACCCAATTAGGGGTTTTAGTGGGAAGTCTGTTAATAAATCACATACAAGTCCCTTGTTTCACCTTATTCCCTAAGTTATACAATTTAACTCCCACACAAATATACCCGGTCCCCGTGAGTTATTTAAGCTTTAAAAATGGACCCCACGATCCTTTGTTGTTCCATTACTTGAAATCCAGACAAGATAATTAGCGTAATTAGTTTGGCTGGAAAATCCATGTTGTTAAAACAATATAGTGTCGCTTCATCATCATGGAATATTTGATCTATGTTCATCAACATCAGCTATAACCATACAAGTCCTGAGTAGCCATAGTCGTTGCTCTGTACTCAGCTTCCGTAGCTCATAATGAGACCCTTAGTTGTCTTTTTTTTTTCTCCACAAAATCGGACTCTGCACTACAAAGTAAACATAGCATGTGGTTGATATTCTAGGTTCTTGATCTCTGGTGTAATTAACATGACTATTTCTTACAAGGTTCTACTCGATATTCCTCATAAACCTAATACCGTAAGTTCCGGTTGCTATCACATATTGTAGAACCCTTCGCATCGCATCCCTATGCGGCTTACACGGTTGTTGAATGTACATGCTTTGAACCCCTACAATGAATGCAATAACGTCATATAGGAACACACTTGTCATGTGCATTTGCCACAACCTCCAATCTCTGCATGCTGCGACGGCTAAAATGACCCGAACAATGGCTAATTTATCAACGGAAGTATACGTAATGTTGTAGTCCTTAAAAATTTGTTGTGACGACCCCCTGAATGTTGGTTTAGGCCCATCTTCTTATACTCTTACTGCAGTTGAAAAGTGTTTAGACTCACAAATATTGAAAAAAAAAATCTGCACTAATTTGTAGAGAGAACAAAGAAAAGCTGCACTTTATTCAATGAGATAACATGCCTTAAATAGCCTAAAATTCAACCTACAAATGGAAAAGTTCAAAAAATACTTTACTAAAAACTTGCTACCTATCCCTAAGACTCGGATAAAACAAACAACTACAAAACAAACACTTTAAACTTGCATACTGAATCAACTCTACTTACTCTGCATGTGCCCAACACACGACTTTTATTATTTGACCCATTAAATGCAAACTTACTTCAACTTCATGACCCATTTTAGTCAAGATTAACCAACACTCACCGCTTCAATCTTGACATGTTTCTTCATTAAATGAGTGTCGATTCATCATCATGGATCAAGTTTGCTTCTTCTTCCATGTCTTTCCATTTAGTGCAGTCATAACCAAGTGCCAAAATTCTCCAAAATTAGAACACCGAAACTTTCTTTTATCACCATGACCCATACCTCTTCCTCGACCTCTTTCACCTCTACCATAAATTCTTCCACGACCTCTTCCTCGTCCGCTAATTTCACCATTCTTTTGTTCAACCATCAAGATTGGTCTTGTTCTCCTTCCTTTTCACCATGGCTTATTAGTATTTATTGATAAGCCTTAAGCCTTCCAACCGCTTCATCAGAGAGCATTGAGTCCAAATCGAAGCATTGTTCACTTGACGCCACAATTTGGAAAAATGGCTTGGGCATTGCATCAAGCAATCGTTTCACCAACTTGACATCTTCGAGTTCATAGCTGAGACTTCTTACATTCGAGGCCCGTTTAGTTTCACCATGAAACCATCAACTGTTCCGCCATCCTTCATTCGTGAACTTTCAAGCTCATTTCTTAATGTTGCAAGGTGAGCCTCTCTCACCCGATCTACAACCCAGTATCGTGTCTTCAATCCGTCCCACACTTGCTTGGGGTCATTGTAGCTAGCCATTTGCAAAACCATATCCTTGGATATTGCTTGAAACAAAAATGCAAGAGCTTGTTTCGAATTTTGCTCATTACGTTCCGCCCCTAAAGTCCTTGGTTCGACGGTCTCCCATAGACCATGAGCATCCATGATCGCCTTCACTTTGACCGCCTATACCAGATAGTTTGTCGCGGTCAAAACAGGAACTAGGTAGGACATTGAACATGCTTCCTTTGCTTGTACCATCGCCATTCTTTACTTCCTTTTCTTCTTTCTTTCTGTAGATCGATATGCTTTATTCTTCTTTCAAGATCTGCATTTTTAAATCTCACCAACAACTACTTTCTAAACAGCAAACTTTCTTATTTCTCGGGCCAATCGTGACTTTCTCCCTCCTTTCTTTGAGGCAACTTTTTTCTCTTTCTCTCCTGCAGCTTTCTTTCTTTCTTCCGGAATTCAATTAGTCGTTTCTTTCTTTCTTTCTTTCAGGCAGCCCTTTCTTTCTTTCTTCGATGAAATATATCAACCCTCTTCTGGGTTCTTTCTTGCAAGATCTTTACATAAACTCGCGTACTTTCCTGCTCCTTTCTTCAAGGATCGAGCTCTAGGAGCTCTGATATCAAATATTGGTTCAGGCTCAGCTTCTTATACACATAGTGCTACAATTGAAAGCTGTTTAAACTCACAAATATTGAAAAGAAATGATCTGGACTAGTTTTATAGAGAGAAAACAAAGAAAAGTTGTACTTTATTCAATGAGATAACATGCCTTAAATAGGCTAAACATAAAATGTACAAATGGAAAAGTTCAAAAACTACTTTATTGAAAACTTGCTACCTATCCCTAAGACTCGGACAAAACTACCAACTACAAAACAAACACTCTAAACTTGCATACTAAATCAACTCTACTTACTCTGCATGTGCCCAACACATGACTTTTATTATTTGACTCATTAAATGCAAACATACTTCAAATTCATGACCCATATTAGTCAAGATAAACCAACACTCACCCCTTTAATCTTGACCCGTTTCTTCATCAAAGTAGTGTCGGTTCATCATCGTGGATCAAGTTTGTTTATTCTTCCTTGTCTTTCCATTTAGTGCACTTATAACCAAAGTGCCCAAATTCTCCACAATTAAAACACCGAAACTTGATTTTATCACAATGACCCATACCTCTTCCTTGACCTCTTTCACCTCTACCATAACTTCCTCCATGACCTCTTCTTCGTCCGCTACTTTCACCATTCTTTTGTTCAACCATCAAGAGTTGGTATTGCTCTCCTTCCTTTTCACCATTGCTTTTTAGTCTTTCTTCATAAGCCTTAAGCCTTCCAACCGCTTCATTAAAGAGCATTGAGTCTAAATCGAAGCATTGTTCAATTGACACCACAATTTGGAAAAACGACTTAGGTATTGTATCAAGGAATCGTTTCACCAACTCGACTTCTTCTAGTTTATAGCCGAGAGTTCTTACATTTGAGGCTAACCTGGTTAGTTTGACCACAAAACCATCAACTGTCTCGCCATTCTTCATTCGTGAACTTTCAAGTGCGGTTCTTAGTGTTGCAAGGTGAGCCGCTCTCACCCGATCTACACCCAATTATTGTGTCTTCAATTCGTCCCACACTTGCTTGGGGTCGTTGTAGCTAGCCATTTGCTAAACCATATCCTGGAGTATTGCTTGAAAAAAAATGCAAGAGCTTGGTTTGAATTTTGCTCATTAGGTTCCGCCCCTAATGTCCTTGGTTCGACGTTCTCCCATAGACCATGAGCATCCATGATCGCCTTCACTTTGACCGCCGCTATCAGATAGTTTGGCGCGGTCAAAATAGGAACTTGGTAGGACATTGAACCTGCTTCCTTTGCTTGTAACATCGCCCTTCTTCACTTCACTTCCTTTTCTTCTTTCTTTCTATAGATCGAGATGCTTTCTTCTTCTTTCAAGATCTGTATTTGTTTCTCACCAGCAACTACTTTCTAAACTACAAACTTTCTTATTTCTCTGGCCAATCGTGACTTTCTTCCTTCTTTCTTTCAGGCAGCTTCTTTCTCCTTCTCTGTTGCAGCTTTCTTTCTTTCTTTGTTTCTTGCTGAATTCAATCAGCCGTTTATTTCTTTCTTGCTGATTTGAGGTAACCCTTTCTTTCTTTCTTCGGTGAAATATATCAGCCTTCTTTCTGTGTTCTTTCTTGCGAGATCTTTACATTAAATCGCGTACTTTCCTGCTACTTTCTTCAAGGAACGAGATCTAGGAGCTCTGATACCAAATGTTGGTTCAGGCTCACCTTCTTATGCACTTAGTGCTGCAATTGAAAGCTGTTTAAACTCACAAATATTGAAATGAAATGATCTGCACTAGTTTTGTAGAGAGAAAACAAAGAAAAGTTGTACTTTATTCAATGAGATAACATGCCTTAAATAGGCTAAACATCAAACGTACAAATGGAAAAGTTCAAAAACTACTTTACTCAAAACTTGCTACCTATCCCTAAGACTCGGACAAAACAAACACTCTAAACTTGCATACTAAATCAACTCTACTTACTCTGCATGTGCCCAAGACATGACTTTTTTATTTGACCCATTAAATGAAAACTTACTTCAAATTCATGACTCATTTTACTCATGATTAACCAACACCGAACTACAAGTCTTGTTTTAAACTGATTGATGGTTCCATATGCGCTCCTATTCAACTTGTACACCAATTTGCATAAAGGATGTTTGTATCTTCCGGCTTGGGTACCAACCCCCAAGTTTCATTCTTGTGCATGGCGTCTACTTCACTACTCGTTGCTTCTACCCATCGAGCATTATATCTCGCTTGATCATAGTTTACTGATTCAACTTTTGTATCTTGCACCACTACTTTGTTAGCTGCTTATTTTTTGTTAGGTTTCAAAGTTCTTCTTGAACTTGTCAAACTTGTTCCATCTTAATGTACTGGTATTGGAATCACCATATGAGGTACATCGGTGTGCCCATATGTTATCTACTTAACCTGTGGTGACTTTGGTTGGTTCAAGTAACTTTTTTATACCCACACCCTGAATTTCATTCTCTTCCACACTAAATTTCACATAAGATGTATTAAATCTTCAATGACTTGTTTTGAATCTAGTAATAACTCTTTATAAGCAGAGCACCATAACAAATTTTCATGGAATACAACATTCCTCGAGACAATATATGTTGGTACTTAGATCACAACACTGACACCCCTTCTTCTGCTTATCATAATCCATAAATATACATGTAATAGCTTTTCGTTCTAGTTTGTTGCAGACAAACACATATCAAACACACCCAAGGACTTTGAAATACATCACATTTAATATAGTTAAAAACAACTTCTCATATGGACACATAACAGACTCTTGTGGTGGTAATCTATTTATCAAGTAGACACTCATTTTCCTAGTTTCAACAAACACTCTACCAGGTACACTCCTCACATGTATTATACCCTGACACACATCTGATAGTTATCAGTTCTTATGCCCAGACACATCAATTTGATGAGGTGTGTTAGCGTATGTGTGTTGCTTCTTAATCTGGTGGTTTTTCAAGCACTTTGAGAATTCATTATCCAATCTAAAGAACTTTACAATGTGCTTAGTCAACTCAGCCGCCATTATAAAGACTTCCAAATTCTCAAATACTTGAGATTTTTTCATCATGAAGCCAACCCAAACGTTGCATGAATAATCATCAATAAAGGTGGCCATTTAACTCGTACCTCATATTGGAACAGATTTGCTTGATCCAAAAACAATGACTTGTTTAAGCTTAAAAGCTTCTTTAGTTTCAAATTTTGATTAATCAAATGGGAGTTGATGTGCCTTTCCATATAGCAAACCACCATACAGTAAACTAAATACAAAGTTCTCTTTCATATCAAGTTGAGTTTGTCATAGCTAGCATGACCTAGTTAGTTGTGCCATAGTTCTACATTATGTGTTTTGTTGGTCTTTTTAACATAAGTTGCTTCTACCAAGAGCACATATACGATATCTGTCTTTTACCCTTGAAACACATGTCTTGATTTTTTTCATCATGAAGTCAACCTAAACGTTGCATAAGTAATCATCAATAAAGGTGGGTCCAAGTATATCTAAGGGGCTATTTGGTAAGCCTCTTAATAAGGCTCTCAATCATTCAGTACTGAATGATTCAATTTTTTTGCCCGTTTGTTACAGCTTATGAATGGAATGGTTAAGGTTGAACCATTAAGATTTGGGATGTTGCTGAACCATTAAGCACTGAACTAGGCTGAACCTTAATGAAGCTCTACTACTAATGTGGGACAAGAGAACTAACCATTAAGAGGTCCAACACTTAGTCAACTAAACAGCCCCAAAATGTTTTAGCTTAAGAGCTTCTTTAGTTTAAAATTTTGATTAATCAAATGGGAGTTGATGTGCCTTTCCATATTGCAAACCACCACAGGATAAACCAAATACAAACTTCTTGATCATCATCAAGTTGAGTTTGTCACAGCTAGCGTGACCTTGTCGATTGTGCCATAGTTCTGCATTGTGTGTTTTGTTGGTCTTTTCACCATAAACTGCTTCTGCCAAGAGCAGATATACGATATCTCTCTTTTTCCCTTGCAACACATGTCTTAATTTTTTTAATCATGAAGTCAACCCAAACGTAGCATGAGTAATCATCAATAAAGGTGGCCATTTAACTCGTATATGATATTGGAATAGGTTTGCTTGGTCCGAAAACATCTAAAAGTTTAAGCTTAAGAGCTTCTTTAGTTTCAAACATTTATTAATCAAATGGGAGTTGAAGTGCCTTTCCATATTGCAAACCACCACATGGTAAACCGAATACAAACTTCTTTTTCATCATCAAGTTGAGTTTGTCATAGTTCTGCATTATGCGTTTTGTTGGTCTTTTCAACATAAGTTGCTTCTGCCCAGAGCACATATACGGTATCTGTCTTTTTCCCTTGCAACAAATGTTTTGATTTTGATTCAAATTCATTAAAAACCATCACTTCCTTTGGACCAAATAACACATACTTTCCAGCTGAGGTAACATGTATAACTAAAAAATCTACTTTTCTTCATATTTGTTATATCAAAGACATGTTTCAAATAAACTCCTTATGGTCCACATGTTCTTGAAATTTCACGTGTCCCATGTGAAAGTCATATGCTATCATAACCACAATGTCACCCATATATTTAAAGGGTTTGTTTGGTTGCTCTTGTCACCCATCATGTGGTTAGAACACTTAGAATCCCCAATCCATTAGACCCCTAATTATTCGTCACCGTTGCTGTGAGGGAAAACTCTTGGTACCCAGAAATCATAGATTCAATATGCCATGCCTCTTGCTCTTCAACATCAGCCACATTTCCTTCATCTTATGGCTACTTGCTGTCTTTTGCCAAATACCCATGGTACCTACGAATGTAACATTTGAAAGGGGAATTATTGATTGCAATGTTTTCCTGTCCGATAACCAGGTTTTTCTTCTTTCTGGCCATGTTCCTATGGGTCAAATTCTTTTTTGTTTTATCTTTTTGTGTTATTATCGATTTGGGACTTTTCATCTCACCTTTCCTAACATACAATGCTTTGTCTTCTTTGGGGTTTACAGGAACCTGACTTTATTATTTACTCAACGCTTCTTGGCAAGCAAAATTCTTAATCTCAGTTAGGGTTAGTTGTGTTAGCCATCCTTGTATGGAGTGAATGACCGCAATAAAACTCTGAAAATCCAAATGTAACACGTGGACGGTAATCCACTTTATATGTGCTTCACCAAGTTTTGCTTGCTGATTAAGTTCTCCGACTTCTCTGTCTATGCTCTTGAGTTTAAGAATGAATTGCGGTATGGTTAATTGTCTCTAAATTAAATGAAACAAAGCTTTAAACAAAGAGGTTGGGTTGTTCACTTCATTAATTTGACTTCACTTTACTTAAGATTAACGAGAATTTTGAAGTTATTACAGCTTTGTATCACTCCTATTCGTAAAAAATAAAGCCAAAGTGTCCCAGGCATTTTTCGAGGTCTCCACGTCATGAATGTGAGCAAGGATCTCTTCTATTATAGTTTTAAACATAAACATGGCCCTCCCTCCCTTGATTCTCCGGTTAAGAATCACCCCGTTTGTGCTAATTCTACATTGTGCAACGTATTCTCCATTCAAGATCTCCTAAAAATATCGTCCCCAGAGATATGACATCATGCAAGTACACTAGGTGTGATAATTCATGTTGTTTAACTTCCTGGTTCCATAACAAACTAAATCTCAATGATGTGCATGGTTTGTTTAGTTTTAGTTTAGATTAATCGTACCAAAACAAGAATATGGTTTAAAACTTATGAAATGGTTATTATTTTAACTAAACATATATAACAAGTAGAGAGCCTGTCGAACTATAGTATAACTTAGATAAGAACCATGTATCAAACCCAAAGACACAGCTACCCTACTCAACTCTTGCCGTTATTTGACCAGTTTTAATTTGTAAAAGTGGAGGTTTTGTTTTGAATAGATACAATAACTTAGAAGTGAAAAAGAAAAGTAGTGCGGGATCGAACAAGAATTGAATAACGCGGGCGTATCGAATCTAGGGCGGAATCAACAATCCGGTTAGCTGTTATAGGTCAGTGTTTATGGATAAGATAATAATAATAATATGAGAACACACCCACAAAAACACACAAAGGGTTGCACTTGTATTAGAATATGACAAAAATTACAAAATGACTAAGGCATGGGGTATTTATAGTGGTTCTCATACACCTCCCTTTCTAGCACATGTATGGCCTTCATACATGTGGGTCTCACATGTATGGCCCTCATACATGTGGGTGTCACACGTATGAGACTAATAGGACTAAGACATGGGGTATTTATAGTGGTTCTCATACACCACCCTCTCTACCACATGTATGGCCTTCATGCATGTGGGTGTCACATGTGTGGCCCGCATACATGTGGGTGTCAAATGTATGAGACTAATATGAGGTGTATGACACAATAATAATTCCCAAAATACCCCTAAGCCTATATAAACACAATAATGCAACCCGATTACATCTAAAACGTTAAACAATCATGCCTACGACTAATAACGACCTATCACTAGCCGGGGACATACACAAAGTGCACTAACAGTCTCCCCCTTGGACCTAGCTAGTGATTTGCAGACTTAACCAATCATTAAGATAGGGATGTCTTAAAAGACGTTCTCAGGCTCCCCCCTAAGATCTAGCTAATGGTCTTCGGTCTTTATGTCTTCATATATGGAAATATTCAACTTGGGAAGATACACTGCAGTGCACTAACAATCTCCCTCCGAAGGCTTGAATACTTGCTGGTTTGAGTTTTGGTCATGGCTTCATGAAATCTCGTCTTGGTCGTCGATTATAGCTTCGACGACTTTAGAGGAATCAAGAAATCTCAACTGTTTTGATTGACGATTCTTTGACAAAGACGAAGATAAAAAAACCTATGCACTTTCATTTATCGATCTTTATCTTCCTCAGCTTCGATTGTTGGAGCTCTACCACTATCTGGAGTCTCTGAAGATAGAATATCAGGTTCTTGCTGTTCAGGATGATCTTGTTGTTCAGGTTTGAGTCTTGTTCAGCTTCAAAGTTTGTCATTTGAATCATGATGAGCACACTTGTTGTATTTGATCCTACAGAAAAAATTAATAAAAACTGCACACAAACTACAACTTATATTAGATACGACAAAAATCTAGACTCAATCAAATTTTTGAAGTTGATCATTTGATTAACTTTCAATGTTTGTCAACTTTGACCACTATTTAGAGAAACGAATCGTTCTCCCCCTGAACATTTGAATCCTTTTAAGTTCACCCTGAACTTTCAAACTTGTCAATTTAAACCTTTTAATTATTAAAGACTATATTTTATTGTGTTTCGGCTTCGAGTCTGAGATTCCAATTGAAGAATTTAGTATTCCAACATCGGTTAATCGTAAGTAAATTGAAAATAAAATCTTTTTGGATTTTTTAGAAATTTAAGCCAAAACACACCTAAAATATTTTTGGATTTTCAGATTTTTAATATCTAAAAACTTTAAAGCAGATAACTAATATTTACAGACAATATTTTTGCATGCTTGTTGATAAGTTAATCATATCAGTATTCGGACCTGTCATGATAACCATTGTTTAGTTAATTCAGATTAGGATAATTAATAAACAAGCGATTAGCAATAAACTGATCCGCTTAAACCTAAAAATCAGGTTACTCGTCGGCACTTTAGATACGTTAAGGTAAGATTTATACTTGTGGTCAATGGTCCCCACGCCCACGCACACGACACATTCCCGTATCAGGCATTGCACAAAGCTTCATCATAACGGGTGAATAAACCATGACCATCTGTTTAGAAGACGCGAGACTGATTGACTCTCGGTCAGGGTGAAGGCAGGTACCGGAACCCCCCCCCCCCCTTTTTTTTTCTCATACAAAGCTTAGAGGAATGTACAATCCAAGTCGCTATCCCAGTGTACAATCGCCATAAGATCCGTAATTATTAAGTGTTGCACGTGTGACTGATTTACAAAATCGAGCTTAGCGGGTGTGTTCAATCCAAGTCACTATCTCAGTGAACAAGCACCATAAGCATCAGAATTACATATAGTATACTTCACACGTACGTTAGGTTTCTGGTAGGAGTAGCTGGAGATGAAAGATTCTTGCACTTCTCAGCTAGACTTCTCTTATTATTTGTACGAGAATTTGGGTTTAGCTAATGATGATTCTTTTCGGCACATTTTAAGAACTCCTGATCGATTTAATCGGATTTGCGATAAATCCAAGATTCGACCAGTTGTTCCCGGATGAATCACAGGCTTA
The DNA here is from genome assembly GCA_032199755.1 of Ambrosia artemisiifolia. Taxonomy (NCBI): domain Eukaryota; kingdom Viridiplantae; phylum Streptophyta; class Magnoliopsida; order Asterales; family Asteraceae; genus Ambrosia; species Ambrosia artemisiifolia. The sequence continues at coordinate 1,714,906 of CM063526.1, read as the reverse complement.
AAGACCGAAACCATCAGATGTTGGCAAACACTCAACGTTAAGTCGTTAGTGTTTAAATCACCGTGCCAACTTTGAAACGATTTTCAGGCCTACCGGTATATCACTTGTAAGACTAATTATCATTTGCAAGTTAGGTTTAGAGGAAATCAGACAGTCCACTAATGTACTATCATTTTTGTTTTTTCTTACAACAAAAAAAACTCTTTTTTTTATTGTTTTTGTGTTTTTCTAGAACTTTCTCCCCCTAAAATTCAAAAAGTTCAAAGAAATTAAAATCTTTTTGGATTTTCTTATAGAAAAACGGTTAAACAAAAACTGATTTTCCGATGTGGTTTACTCATATTTTCCCAAAATGCCTTTTACGTTTCAAAGATAGTCAAATTTAGATTTGTCAAGTGATTTGGAAAAATTATTGGCAATTTGGTAGTCAGTGTGGACTATAGTAATCACTGGATTCTTAGTGATTGTTATGGAAGTTACACTAGCAATAAGAAAACTGGAGGTGATAAGAAAATGCAAACCGTTGTAATGCATGAGTGTTGATGAATCCTATTGAGGAAACAATAGCTCGATACAACTGCCTAATTCGGCTTTACAAGTTGCAAGAAACACATTTGATGATCTCCCATGAACTAATATCCAGCCGTTGCGGATCCAGCGTTAACATTGTAACCACCATTGACAAAATCACCGTCTACAAGATCCAGCTTATCGTCATTAGGTTACCATAGACCTTCGGTCGGTAACCCTTTAGATAATGAAGTAACCGTTCTACAGCAATCATAGCAATCACTCAGTTCACTCTTATTCATTACTGATGCCCGTTGATAAGTCGAAACACTGGGTCTTGAATTAATTTGGTCGGACATTTTCTTGTCTTCTTCTTTCTTCTTCTTTTCTGATAACAAATCCCCTCCTTTGATTGGTTAAGGTTACATATCCTCCAAGTAGGGGTGAGAACAATTAACCACCGTAACCAATATCTGAACATAACCGACATAACCGAACCGATTTTAACCGATAACCGACATAACCAATGGTTATGGTTATGAAATTTCTTTAATCGACTGAACGGTTATGGTCATGGTTATTAAACTTTGGTTAACCGATATAACCTAAACCGAACCGAACTTCTAATTTTAAAGCTTGTAATAGATTTATGTTTTACACTAACCATGTAAATTTTTTTACTAAGATAAAAATAAGCTAGTAACAAAACGATCTTGATGTAGGTGACCTTTATTTTAATAAAGAATTAAACTTAAGCTTGGGTAAGTTTTTTTATTGTCTAGAAATATCATATAACAAGGATCCTCCATTGTTAGTTTAACAAAAAAATGTAATATTGTTAATCTTATAAAAAAAGCTTAATTTAAGTCCACCATCGTAGTTTCCATTTTTTATTTTGTAGACACATGCTATTTTAATTTTTAAACTTTAGTCGAAAGTTAGTTTTAGTTGAAGTTTATGGTTAATAACCGAATTCATAACCGATTAACCATAACCGAAGTTTGGTTATGGTTATGGTTAAGGAAATCTCATAACCGAAATAGCGGTTATGGTTATGGTTAATGGTAAACACAGAACCAAACCGACCCATGCACACCCCTACCTCCAAGGATGTTCTGATCAAGTTATCGGAGCAATATGTCACCTATTGTGTGCTAAGATGCCCCACTATCAACAATCAAATGACTGCTGATAGTTCATCCTAGAATACCCTACACACTCGTTCAAAGATTAGTTCTAGAGGGGGACCCAGGCCTTGATGGCCATTGGTTGGCCTAGGTCATTAATCATTGGTAGATCCATCCACCTACCGTGAGGAGTTGGAGTAGGATCACCTTATGATGAACCCTCCAAAGAATTTACTGATTTAGGTCTCCAAACCTGCTTAATTTTATCCTTGAAAACTTTTGGTTTTACAGGTTTGTGTTTAGCCTTAGATTGAGCCTTTAGGTTTCCCTTTGGACTTGCCTTACGTAGCATTTGGTATGCAGGAATGGAAGGAGGAATGGAATGGAACATTACGATGGATTGATAAAAGGTGTTTAATTGGTCAAGGTAATGGAATCATCTATTACCTCCTCCATTCCATTCCCTCTAAAAACCCCAAAATTCATTCCATCCATGCCCCCTATTTTTTTTCCGTACCATTCCCTCTGTCACTCTTCATCAGCACCGACCACCATCACCACCCACCTCTACCACTACCACCTATTGGCACCATCACTTGACGCCACTACCGACTACCGCCATTGCCGCCACCCACCGACCACCACTGCCAATCTCCGTCACTAACTACCGCCACAACACCCACCGACTACCGCCATCACCGATCACATCGCCACCCACCAACAACCGCCACCTTCACCACCGACCACCGCCACCCACCACCAAGCACTGACTGCCATCACCGACACTCTCCGTCACCGACCACTACCGCCACCCACAACCAACCGCCACCTCCACCTCCACCACCAAGCACCGACTGCCGCCACTGACACTCTCCATCAACGATCACTACAACCCACCACTGCCACGCACCACCAAGCATCGACTGCCACCATCGACACTCTTTGTTACGGACCACCTCCGGGACCCACTATCAACCGCCATCGCTACCACTCACCACCGCCGGTTTTATTCCTAAGTCTTTTCCTATCTACTAAATAATACAAATTAATGATTCATTCCATTCATACATGGTAACCAAAAAATATCATGGAATGGTGATCATCCATTTCATTCCTTTGTCCGTTCCATTCCATTTTCTATTCCATTCCTTCCTCCATTCCATTACCCCATACCAAACAGACCCTTAGGGTTTGCCTTGAGCCTTGAGACCTTAGGTTTTACATCCTTCTCAGTTTTTGGCTTTGGGTTTTCAACAACAATTCTTTGTTTTCTTTTAAAGGAGTTTGGTCTCTCATTTTGATAATAATTATCATAAAAAATTTGTTTTGGAGGGCCAAACTGATTTTTGTTGTTGTTTCTCTGGGTTCGTATATCCTAGTCTTCATTTTTCTCAGACAGGGACAATGAGATCTAATGTGTCCTACCTCGTTGCATTCAAAGCATGTCCTCTACTCTTCAAAAGTATTGAGGATCATATTGAGAATACTACGAGCTATACATAGACGATCTCAGGCTAAAGCTTCCAAATCTATTGGTACTTGAGGATGCTTCATGGTCATGAGATCTAGGTGCACCATATCTTTGATCTTTTAGTTTAAAATACTCAAGATTTGAGTGGTTTTCAAAATGTTGCACCTGATCCGTACCTCTAGACTTGACAAACTTAACTTCTTTATTCTTGGGAACTGACTTGTTCTTCCCAGACTTTTTCTTTGGAACCCAATTAATTTTCTTAGATTGATTTCGTTCGTTTTGCTGATTATGATGAGTTTTCTGAATGGCAGCTTGTGGTTTTACATGCTGAGGTTTACCATGCTGCTTTTTGACTTTGGGTTTAAGATCACATTCGATTTTATTTTCATGTAAATTAATTGGTTTAATCCTAAATCCGCTCTCTCAGATTCCTCATTAGAATCGGGATCACACTCAATGTGATTCGCAAGCGGGATCCTGTTCCAATGACCAAGCTCTGGTTTGCTTTCCTCCTCATTGCTTACCTCATCATCATTTTCAACTAAACAGTTGTTGTCGTCTTTGACAACTTTTGTTTTCTTGATCTCAAATGTGTCACCAATAAGTGGTGTTGTGACCTGAAACTGAGTGATTTTGGTCTCATCCGGTGCTTTGCAGTAATTGGCACGCATGGGAGGAGGAACAGCTTTGTAACCCACTCCACTAACACTTTTCTCAGTTATCTGACTCTCAATTATGTGATCTAGCACATATTAGGAGTTGGAATAACTGTCAAGCTCCTTCTTTATGGCCTCGTAATCACATTGTGCCACTGCCAATGCCTTTTTGGTTTGGGTTAAGTCAGCAATGTAGTTGTTGATTGCGTCTTTTTTGTTAAGAGTGGTTCTTTTCATCTCACTAACATCCATTTTCATCAACATTACTGTTTCTTTATATTCCTTTTCATTTGATTTTAAGGCAGTATTTGCATCAGTGCATGATCAAAGATCACATACCAAGTTGGTATTATGTTCTTTGATTAACTCTAACCTAGCTTCCTATTCTAAGCATTTAGCACAAACAAGCTTAGAAGGGTTAGAACTTACCTGATTACGCTGTTCATTCTGATCTCGAGTTGAGTGAATTAACATGTCAACATCTCTAACTTCTATCATTTCTTCCATAGAATCATCATTTCTAGATGTTGAACCCTGTACATCTGTGCTGCTTGTTGACTCGCAACTTCGTTCATCAGTAGATGCTTCTGACTTTCCTCACTTGAGCTTTCATTAACTCCATTGCTTTGTTCCTCTGAATTCCGAGCAGTGCCTGAGGATTCTTCATTATCCCGAACTCTTGTCATCTCTTCACAACCTTTATCCGTATGTTCGTCTAGTGCTTTGACTACGATTTTACTCACTGGATCTGTGTTACTGCTTCATGTTTCCTTCTCTCTCACATGGTTCCTTTGGACGCTTTGCGACTCATACGCTGATGTAACGACTGCCCATGGATATGTCATGTTGACCTTTTGTTGATGTGGAAGTGAAGAGAACGGACAATAAGGAATAACATTCGAACATGTGACTTGAGGTTGTTGTCATGGTGAGAGTCCAAAGATTGACCTCCAGTGTTCATCGTGTTGCACTTGCGGGGTCGGTCGAGGTTGTGGAACCTTGAGATGATTCCAAGATGCCATTTTAGAGGTTTTGTTAAAAAGTCAACTTCGGTCAATGAAAGTCAAACTTTGGTTAAGTCGAATTTCGATTTTAAACAAGAAGTCAACCTTCGTCAATGAGAGTCAAACTTTGTCAACAAAAGTCAAACTTGGTCAACAAAAGTCAAACTCGGTGAGTGAAAATCAAACACGATCAACTCAGTCAACATAAGTCAAACTTGGTCAACAAAAGTCATCTTTGGTCAAGATAGTCAACTTTGGTCAAAGACAGTCAACTTTGGTCAAAAAATGTTAACTTGGTCAAAGAAAGTCAACTAGATGTATGAAGAGACAATTATGAGGGACAAGTATGAGGAACAAGTATTAGGGAAGGTTTATGAAGAGACAAGTATGAACAAAATCACATGTAGGAGTCAGGATTCTGATACGTGTTCAAGCAGACACGTATGAGGCCATATGCATGCACCTTGCAGGTGTTACAAAATAGAGTTATCATATATGATCAATTAGATTTTCAAGTGCAATTTGAATTTTGATGCTCTGATTGTGAGGTTTTGTGTAGGGATTATTCCTAACAAGTTTGAAATACCCAAAACACACAAAAACGCGAATTATAAGCCTAAATTCAACAGAACATGAAGAACACAAACTTATGGGTTTTTCATCAAAAATCCAGATCTGATCCAGATTGACGTTGTTTTACACCTAAAATTGATTCAATTAGTTTCCAAAAAACTTATGAATGATGATTTGATTAGATCTCAATAATCATTCCATGATCATGATTTTGCATCAAAATACTCATAAAAACTCATAATACTCATGAACATGGAAATTTTTCACAAAAATCTCAGATCTGATCTGTTTTTCCTCAAATTTGATTTAGTTATTTCTAAAAAAAATTCTAAACTTAAAACCACAATCAAATATCAGATCCAATCATCAAATACACCCTAAAATCATTGAAACCCATATTTTAAGCTCCAAATGGGTCAAAATCAATTTTCAATTATAATTTCCTTAAAACTTTCAGATATGATGCAAACTCCTATAACAACACACGTGATATGAGCCTTGGCTCCGATACCACTTGTATTAGAATATGGCAAAAGTTACAAAATGATTAAGGAATGGGGTATTCATAGTGGTTCTCATACATCTCTCTCTCTAGCACATGTATGGCCCTCATACATGTGGGTGTCACATGTATGGCCTTTATACATGTGGGTATCACATGTATGGCCCCATACATGTGGGTGTCACATGTATCAGACTAATAGGAGCTTTATGGCACAATAATAATTCCCAAAATAGCTCTAAGCCTATATAAACACTATAATGCAATCCGATAACATCTAACACAATACAATCATGTCTACGACTAATAATGACCTATCACTACTGGGGACATACACGAAGTGCACCAACAAGTAATTTATTTACAAGCAAGAGTTACATTTGGATAGAAAACATCAGTTTAATATTAATATTTTGCGTCAGTTATTGATGTGGAAATGACCCCTTTTAGAATTAGGTGGTGATAAAGGAGAGGTATATAGGTTTGCGTTCTAGTAACCAAATGTGTCACTAGAAGGCACCCACAAATGCTAGTTCCGTCTGGGCGTCTTTGGACTATCAGCCCATAGGCCAATGTTCTCCGGTCAACTTAGCCGTAATCCTGGTTACACAAGTCACATAGTTCATTGGGAAGAAGGGGGTATTGTTCTAGATAAATCCCTACCACTGTGAAACTGCTTGTGGAAGGGAGCTCCCATTAAAGATACTTTTCATTACCTATTAGTTAAACTAGGATAAATATTCCTACTCAACCTCTAATTCTAATTAAACCCCATAAATAAAACCAATTTTAACTATCATTCCTTAGACTATAGATCTCTTCCAAACTACCTCTTTGAGATATGCAATATCACCCTTTGATGTTGAAACTTAATCAGACATCCCAAGATGTATCTCTACGTTGTTAACGTGGATCGTTAATTTCAACTTGCGTTAACTAAATGGAATATGAATTGGTGAATGAACCTAATGGGAGATCAAGTGGTGTTGATAAATTCCTACTAGTTAATATAATTTAATTCAAATAAATGCATTCTTTATGGGTGGATGTAGAATAGAATGAGTCCACAGTTTATTTTTAGTTTTTCCTTCAAATTGTAATCTTTGAAGTTGAGAAATACACAAGAAAATTGTCCCATAGAGTGTTTTTCATGTGGTAAGGGTTGGAAAGGGAGTAACTAATAGTATATCATGTGAAGGTTTTGGGTATGTGGCTTATGCAAAACGAATAATGGGCCATATCCTAAAACATGTACATCGAAGTAGTGCTCTAGTGCATTTGTGATCAAAACCTAGAAGTAAAGGTAATATGTTGTTTAACCCTAAATAGAATATGAAATATGCTACACATGATGGTGATTTTGAGTTGGAATTATAAAGGCAATGGCTTTGGAATAAGTAATGCCGAGTTGGAATTATAAAGGCAATGGTTGTAGAAACCAATAAAACTAGAGAAGGTAACCCTACAACGCCAATTAATCAGATGAACAAGAACGTGCTTTTAGAAAGGGTGGGACTAATCAGTAGCTTACCTATAAGGACACCCCCACCCCAAGGTTTTGGATTATAATTTGATTTTCTGATGAAACACAATCAATCAAATATGAACCATTTCTAATTCTAGCAGTAGCAGACGATGTACAAAGACCGTACAAAGAATCACAGGGAAAACATGGTTGGGATGAAGCCATAAATAGAGAGCTCAAGTTAGTCACCCAAGAAATAAAAATCTTTTGGATTGAAATCAGTGTGCAAGTTGGAAAACGGTTCAACGAAAGAGAATGAACTTTGATGAAGTTTTTGCTCCAATTGCTTGGTTAGAGATAATATTGTTACTAACATTCGCATAAGAATGAAATGGCACAATCATCAACTTAACATTTTAAATCTACCTTTTTCAGCAACGGCTTACATCAGGAAGTCTATGTTAAACAACGTGAAGGTCATGTTATTGCATGTAATAAGCAGTGGGTGTACCATTTACACAAAGCACATTGCACTTTAAAGCAGGAACCTATAACGTGAAATACACAACATAACAAAGTTACATGAGAAAGCCATGTAAACGCTTGGGAATATGTCCAAGTTGTTGATCGATGGGGTGTATGTCGATGATCTAATAGTCCCTCGCACAAAGGAAAGGCATGTTGTGAAGCTTTAAATATGGTGACAAGTTTTCGACATGAATGATTTGGGAAAAGTAACTTATTAACATTGAATTGAGGAAGTGTAAGGTTCAAATCACATCAAGTTGAGCCAAGAAGGGTATGCAAAAAGAACATTAAAAGCTAAATGAATGTGGGATTGTAATCCGTTGTAGTGGCCTATCGACCCGAATTCACTCTTAATGAATGATGCAGAAGGTGAGGTTGTAAATGTCACAGACTTTCAAAGTTTCATAGGTAGTCTATGGTATCACCTCAGCAACTAAACTGATCTTGGATATGTTGTTGTGGTAATTGTACATGGAAATGCTAATTGTAAGCCATTCGAAAGCGATGAAACAAGTTCTGAGCTACTTAAAGGAAACAATTCATGGCCTGACTAAACAAAAGGACGAGGTGACAACCTGATTGGTTTTAGTGACATATTCATGGTATAGATCTAGATGATCAAAGAGAAACCATAGGCATTATGTTTCATCTATTTCTGGAATTCGATAACTTGTTTCTCACAAAAGCATTGATTAGTGGCTCTATCTTTGTGTGAGGCCAAGTTTATGGTTGCAACTTCAACGGCGTATCAAGCATTGTGGCTGCTGAACTAACTTAAAGATTTCGGAACTTTGGAATCCCAAGGTGTTAAATTGTTTTTTACAACGAATCAGCGATGACACTCATGAAAATCTAGTTTTCCATGGCCGAAGCAAATACATAGATACAAAACTCCACGTTATGATGGAATGTGTGGAAATGGGACATATTTATGTAGAGCATGTTTGTGGGTAGCAACAAAAGGCTGATTTTTTGACTAAAACCCTACCATAGGTCAAATTCAAGGAGATGAGTGGTTTTTTTTTGTTGAACATCCAAACGAATCTTTATTCCATACCAACAAGATTACAATTTACATATATACGTAGTCTGCCCGAACAGCAAGCGATTACTTAGACAGAATCCAGAAATCACTTCCGCACTTAGACCCAAAATAACAAACACCATTTATTACTTATCCAAAATCAAACCCGGAAAATTCATACCAACTTGCTAAATCGACGCCAATAATCTTCGATCTTTTAGTCATCCACAAATACGTCTCTTCTTTGATATCTTCAATCACCTTTGTCGTGCTAGCATTTATGCCTTCGAAGATCTTATCATTTCTCCTAATCCAGATTCTCCAAATTGTCATAACAATGGTTAAGTAGTTGTGTTATAGAGTCGTACTGTGATAGGTGGTGGATCATCAACCAATCGCAAATGTTCCACCAAACCACTCTCAATGATAAGCAACCTGCAAATAAATGGTTAGTGGATTCCAATTCCATTTCACACACCCTGCACAATCCGTTGCCTGTGGAAACACCTCTATAAGAGAGCCTATAGTATTGGAATTTTATTATACATCGCCCTCCAAACGAAGAAGTAACCTTTGGTACCACGATCTTACTCCATCTGAAATAGTCCGACGGGTTTGGCGGTTGTGAGTTATCCGTGAGATCCAATATTACCGCCTTGACCGACAGATCCCATAACTTGCCTCTTGATTTCCACTTCCAGTCATCCCTAATCTGATTAATCTGTTGCTGCTGGAGTAACTTGAGAAGGTCTCCTGCTTGCTGGATCTCCGCAGCTAACTCCGACTGTCTAATTTGGTACCAATCCCAAATGATTGACCCGTCCACCTGCCTGTAACAATCTGCAACTCTGACCTTCTTTCTCTTGCACAAGTGAAAGATAGTCGGGAATAGTTCCTGAGAGTACTATCCGAACACCAGAGATCCGATCAAAACCCAACATATTTACCGTTACCGATATTACATATAATCTTTGATTGTATCTGCATACCTCTAGCCGAAAAGTCTTGACTAATAGACGCAATGTTATACCAAACCCCTTCTCCGCCCTGATGAAAAGGATCAAATCCATTTTCCTGCACCTGCCATGAACAGCGTTGATGACCTTCACCCATAACTGGTCATCCAAAGTTTTATAGCGCCATTTTGATAATAATGCAAGATCATATCTTTTATACAACCAACCCCTAGCCCACCCCCTGGTTTAGGTTTGACAATTTTATCCCACGCCACCCATCTAATCTTGTTGCTCGACCCATTTTCACACCATAAAAAATGCCTTCTAATACCCTCAAGTGTCTTGATGACTCCTATCGGTGCTTTGAAGAGAGAAAGATAATAATTAGGATGAACACCCAGTACGGACTATAAGAGTACCACCCTACCTGCAAAAGAAATATTTCTCGCCTTCTAAGCGGAGAGCTTGGCGTTAAATTTATCAATCACCATTTTCCAATACCTTGACTTTTTCATATTTGCACCCACCATAAGACCAAGATGTACAAAAGGAATCTCCACATTTTTTGCACCCGAGGACCAAAGCAAGGGATTCCACCATATTATTTTCCACGTTCACCCCAAATAGCACACTTTTGATCAGATTAACTTTCAGGCCCGACACTAAGAAAAAACATCTAAGAATCCTATTCAGATTCGCGATGTATTGTTCCAACCACTCACCAAGGAATAAGACGTCATCCGCATAGAATAGATGTGCGATCAATGGACCCCCATTTGGAAGCTTAATGTCGGAAAGTACACCCAACTCAATGACCTTTGACAACATCACATGTAGAGCTTCCATAACTAATGTGAATAAGAACGGGGAGAACAGGTCTCCTTGCCTCAGACCCCGTTTGAGTTGGAATTCAACAGGTGGAGACCCATTAATAAGCACCGCTGCCACACTGGTGAATAACAAACCCATGATCCAATTCTTCCACCTCGTTGGGAATACCATGTTGTGCATGGTGTTTATCAAGAACTTCCATGAGGCCCAGTCAAGAACTTCCAAGCCCTTTAATAACGTTGATTATTCCTGAGAGATTATGTTATCCAAAACCTTCTTTATTCTAGATGCCAACACCTTGGAAATTATTTTCTCAGTCATTCCAACAAACGATATAGGCCTAAAATCTGAAAATGTCATCGGGTCAATTACCTTAGGAATTAAGGCAATAAATGATGAATTACACGAACCATGAATAGATCCATGTATATAGAACTCATCCAACACATTCTGGACCAAACATTCTAGCTTATCCCAATACTTTTTGACAAACCTAAAAGAAAACTCGTCCGGCCCAGGAGATTTTTCACTCCCACATTCCACATTGATGCCTTGATCTCTATTTTGAAACTGGAACAGTCAAGCTGTTCACCTCTGCTTCCGCTTCCGTAAGCTTCTTGAAGTTGACATTGTTAAGTTTCGGCCTAACCTGCATTGGTTCATTGAATTTATCCAAAAAAACCTTAACTGCCTTCTCTTTAATTCCTTTAGGCTCCGATGACCACACTCCATCAATGATGAGCTCGTTGACCTTATTTCGTACTTTATTACTATTGATGATGCCGTGAAAGAATGATGAGTTCTCATCTCCTTTGATAATCCAATTCACCTTAGATCTTTTGTTTAAATCCATCAGCTTACCCGACTCCCATTTCCTAATCCATTGCCTTTTTACTTTCCATATGTCTCTTTCCACTGCAATAAGGCTTCTAGACTCGACGATATCTTCCAATCTTTTGACTTCATCCCTGGCTAATCTAGTGTCCTTTTCTTCCTCTGCCAGCATATCGTTTCTCCGTTTCTTTATAAGATTCTTAGTTGTCTTCATTTTCGGAACTGAACAATATTGGCTCTATATATCAGCGAGTACCACATATTCCAGCCCCTTAGAAATAACCTCACCCAAACCCGGTTTATGCAGCCACGAATTAAAAAAAAAATGGAATGAAATTGGGCCAAAAAAAAAAAGAATCTTCAATCTATAATAGGGGAGTGGTTAGAAACATCTCTATCAAGAGCCACAAGCTTGGCTTCTGGCCACCTGGGCATAAACCATTCAAAGACTAAAACCCGGTCCAGTTTGCTTAATTTGTGACCATCACTCAATAAGTATGTATACCGTCTACCACCCATATTGTATTCCAATTAGCCCGCTGCGGTAATGAAGTTATTGAAAGCCAACACATTAGCTGTGATAAAATTGGAGTTGAGTCTCTCATCCTCGCTTCTAACGTCATTAAAGTCTACTAACATGATCCATATCCCACTAAATTCATCTTTTAAACATAGAATTTCTACCCATAACTGTCTTCTTAAAGTCGGATCTATTAGGGCATAAACATTTTATACAAACATATTTCCATCAACACCATTTAACTGACAACCAACAACTATAAAGTTCTGACCTGTTCCGGTTACATTGCACCTGAAAGTAACCGAGTTCCAGATTGAAATCAGACTACCAGATCTGCCAGCCGCGATGACTTTGATCAGTCCATGAGCAGAATTATCCCAGAACTTATAACCTAGCTGGTAATCATAGAGGCCATTTGGGTTTCTTATAATGCTACAAGCGCTACATTATATTTCCTTTTTAGTTGCCTCACCTTAGAAGATTTACCTACACCACCCGCCCCTTTCAAGTTGAATGTGACAAAATTCATTTTGAACCCTTCGACACCTGCCCAGCGGCCACATTGGTCGTTATGTCCTTTTCAAACCCATCAAGATTAATCCCCAATACGGAACCCATCGCCCGAGTTGCTTCAGCTTCGACGATCGTCCAATTCTGGGATCCTGGATCAAATTCTTTAACTTGCACTAAAGATTCTGAGCGAGTATCATCCATGCCTCCATTATCTTCACCGAACTTGATTCATACATCATCCAGGTTAACGGATTCTGGGTTCTTCAGCACTTCGGGAACCTCCTGGAATTCACAATTAGTATCCAAAATAATTTTCTTGAAGTTTCTCCTCTTTTTTCTTCGCCCCGCAGAGCTTGATTGAGAGGCTTCGCCTTCTAGCAAATCTCCATTAAGGCCAGGAATCAATATGTTATTTCTAGATCTTGATAATAGATTTCTATTCTTGGTACGGCAGATTCTTTTCCTTTAGTGTTTTCACCCCTAAAAATTTCAGATCAAACTTTAATGCCCATCGGATCCGTCTGGCCCAGTCCACTTCCCAATTCAGCATTATCTAAAGAGTTATTTTGGTCCACCAGATTTTGTTCCCCCTGACATTTACCTGTGCATTTCCACCCACCTTGTCCACTTGCACTGCAATACTTATCATTAACTCCACAACCCTCATGCACCGTTTGGTCTTTCCCATGCAGGACGTTAGGCTGTTCAACTTTTGGCTTATGAGACTCATGGTTTTGTTCACCATTTCTCACATTTTCTGACGCCGGAACAGTAGCTGTAGGATTTATCACAGCGACTGCAGTATTTGCAACTTGAGTCATTTCGCCTGTGGCAACCTCTTCCCCAATAGTTACAGTAAGTTCACCTACAAAATCAGGCTTCCAAGACACAACGGTTTCCCTTATCCAGCGTTTTACAACAGAATTTCCCCAACAGATTGCTAACTCATCTTTGATTATGTTCCCATGGTCCACGACTACACCCATATAAAAACTGGTTAGGTCCGGTTCCATGATACCCATATCTGCATCATATATGACAGACCCGCAACGTTCACTAATCTTAACGATGTAGTCTTCACACCTTAGGTTAATCGGGAGACCTAAGATTCTAAGCCACATGATTCTTTCGAACTTAAGTTGTTGGCCGTCCCATCCAACCAGATTCTTACACCACTCTACCCACCAGAATTGTTACTCCATAAAATTTTTAGCATTTTTTGGGGATGAGAAAGTGAACATAACTTTCATACCACCCAAATAACGTATTTCAATCCTCAAATCTTTAAACAAATTGAGTCTCTTATCCAAATTTTGAAGACAGTCGAAGTTCACGGTTTCACCAATGACGGACCTTTCTTTCCATGAAGTCCTACCCGGTGAGAGTTTCCTTATAAGAGAACCCATTGCTGCCACTTCCGGATGCAAAATCCGCCTTATTGTTCCTACCAGAGCAGATGTCAAACTTCTTGCCCTTATCCTGAGTCGGCACTGGAGGTGCTTTCTTCAACCTAGAACCTTTGTCGAATCTTGCGACCTTTGTAAAAGTTTTCTTGCCTAGAAATCTTACTCCATTGAGAGCTTTGACCATTTTTTCAGTGTCTCTAACCTTAGCAAACCTGAGAAAAGCAAAAACATTACCGAACTTGTCTATTTTCCTTGCAATGTATGCATCCACGAGTTGTCCACATCTCCCATACTCAACATGAAGCCCCTCAATCTGAAGGTCGACGGGAATGTTGGAGATGTAGAACGTTATCAAGTCCCTCGAGATCTGAGTCGTGTTGTCCGGTGGTATTTCCCCCTCCTCTAGCACTACCGCCATGAATTTATTCAACAATAACTAATTTTCTAAAAGGGTGTTGATAGGTCTCATTTGAAAGATGGATTGGTTAGGTGAAAGGAGGTAGTGGTGCTGATTTGGGCGAATGAAAGAAGGACGTTAGGGTTTGGGCGAATGGGTGTTCAGGGTGGTGGGAGGTTGGGGCGAATGGTGGAATGAGGCTGGCCTAGATGTGACGAAAAGGTCTAGTGAGGAGTGGTTACGAATGGAGGCCTTTGGTAGGCTGACAGCTAGTAGGTGAGAATAGGGGTGTAAACGAGCCGAGCCGAGCCCGAGCTTGACTGGGCTCGGCTCGGGCTCGTTAAGGTTTTGTGAAGCTCGAGCTCGAACTCGGCTCGGTTCGAGCCTACAATCTTGAGCTCGAGCTCGGCTCGCTAGCAAAATCCAAAGCTCGAGCTCGGCTCGGCTCGGCTCGAGGTGATTTGAGAATCTCAAACGAGCTCAAAAGCTCGGCTCGAGCTCGCAAAAGCTCGACTATAACTTAGGCTCGCGAGCCCAATCGTTAAGGCTATAACTTAGGCTCGGCTGTAACTTAGGCTCGGGCTTGGTTTCGGGCTCTAGCTCGTTAAGGCTCGATTAGACTCGCGAGCCAAATCGAGCTTTGTATCTAGGGCTCGAGCTCGGGCTCGATAACTAAACGAGCCATATTTCAGGCTCGGGCTCGTTAAGGCTCGGCTCGTTCGAGCTTTTTACCGAGCCGATCCCGAGCCGCTACGTGTCATTTACACCCCTAGGTGAGAAGGTGAGGGTGAGCCGGACTAATTCAACAAACATACAAATTCAAGGTTGAAGATCGCACATGAGGGATTGGCGAATACCTTGAACTGAAAATCAACAAATGAAAATCGAACAACGATTTCCCATGTATTCTCTCTGTCTCGAACACTAATCTAAAAATTAACAAATGAAATCAACAATTTCCCCTGTATTCATCAATCAATCAGACGGTTTTGATAGAAGGTTATGGTGATGAAAGGGTTACGGTGATGGAGGTTATGGTGATGGAAGGGTTACGGTGATAGAATAGAATATAAGCGTGTCAATTAACTTCACGGAATTAAATACCCACAAGGCAAGATTAAAAGAGTGAATGTGTGTCGTTAATTTTGATTTGTGTTGACCGAATAGAATATAAGCGTGTCAATTAACTTCACGGACGTTCAGATTACTACTAGTTTTTTTTTAAATTCTAATAAGTGTTTTCTTTACAAGTGGGTAGTAGAAAGAATCAATGGTTTCTCTTTAGTTTTCCTATAAATTGTAACCTTTACACTTGAGAAATATATAAGAAAATTGTCCTAAAGAAAGTGCACCTTTTGTGCTTGATCCTTCTCGTTTCCAACGATAACAATCTTATGTCAAATTAAAAGAAGATTATATGCATCTACTCCTTACTTGTATGCACGGTGCACATGAAAGTTATGCATTGTACATATATTCTTAAAGTGATAATTGTTTTTTTTTTTAATCCAAATCTGTATTGAGTGGACTATGATCTATCACATCATATTCTAGGTGTTTATTTCTTTCTTGGGAAGGATCTTAATTTTCAATGTTCTTGGTTTGATTCCAGGGATAAGACATCAAGTGATCCTCTATTGACGGAACATACAAATGTATGATTACAACATTTGATGTAATGATACGAAGGTGTGTTTTGAAGTTGTTAATAATTTGGTGCATAATTTGTGTTCTGTATGTGTTTGCTAAAAATAACAATAGGAATTTAAGGTAATAAAGATATTGTTATGAATATCTAGTTTATCATTTGTCAATGTCGTATGATGTTATTGCCTATAGAAAAGGGGCAGCCCCATATACGTATAAAATATATTGAATCTAAATTGAATTTGCTTTGGCAACACTCTAATCGTGCCCAACCCTATAAATGTGAAAGAAAACAGAATGATACATCTTTTTGCAAACCTTATTGAGATTAAGATTGTTGAAGGCCGACAACCATAAACAGTTGTAATCACAGTTGTGACAATGATTAAGGAAATTGAATTAGCTGTAACATCTTCTGATCAAGGTGTTTGATATGATATGTCTAATAAATGGATTTGTGAAAGTTATTATGGATGTATGATCTAAAGACTTACACTTTGGACCACAAACAAGTTACAATATTGCTAAATATTAGTTTATGAAATACGGTTTTATTGATGAAATTAAATTTTTGGAAAAATTACAGAAATCGTCCTTTATGTTTACCTGTTTTTTCAGTAGGTGTCCTTAAACTTCAAAAGTGATGAGAATCGTCCTTTATGTTGTAAAATATTTCAAGTCTCGTCCTTTAGCACTAACTTGATTAGATTTTTTGGTTAAATTTGGTCATGTGCCCTAGACATGAGGGCAAAATAGTCATTTAATGTCTCTATCTACCCTAGCTATTTAAAAACTTATTCTTCTTCATCTCTTTCATTTTCTCAGACAACAAGAACAAATGCTCTCAAACTCTCTCTCTCTAGAAAAACCTCTCAAGCTCTCTCTCTCTCTCTCTCTACCCCTACCTTTCTCTCACTTGTCTCTCTATCTTCCTCCATGTATCAAGAGCCGGCCGACCACCTCCTTGGTGGCAGCGGCGCTGTGGTGGTCCAGGCACTCGCGTCGGGCAGAAGACGGGGTGGCACAGGGTATTGGGGATCGAGTAGGGATGTGCTGGTTCGGCTGGTGGTTGCCGGAGTTGAATCAGAAAAGGTAGATGGGAACTGACCATGGCCTTCGGCCGGTCAAACTTGCTCCGATGACAAAGAAAGAAGGGAAAGGGGCGACGGTGGTGGTTCGATGGTAACTGACTGGTGGCTATGATGATGATAAACAACGGTGGTGGGTGGCTAACAGTGGCTGTACGGTTTGTTTAATAGAGGCGATTAAGGGATTGAGTAATGAAAGAGGACCGAAGGAGACGACAGTGGCCTCGGTCACTTTGTTTAAGTGGATTGTGGTCGGTAGTGTGATCAGGGAGGGGTCCGGCTTGTAGGTGAGTTCCGATAATCTCCAAATACTTTCCTTTTCATTACTGTTGGTTGTTAACTGAAATATTATTCAGGATTTAGGTGATTAATTGGGTTGAGGATTGTGAATATTAATGGGGAACTCAACAACTGTGGTGATTATTAGTGTTGGGTGTTCAAGTGAAATCAAGATGGGTCACGGTGGTGGTTACCAGGTGGTTGTGAGAGTGGTTAACAGGTGGTTGTGAGAGTCGCATGACGGTTACAGCTGTGGCGGGGGAGTTGAGGTGGTGCTCGATGATGGTGTTAGGCTAGTTATGGTTATGGGTATGGTTGTTGGTGGGTAATGGTTTTCAATCAAAAATGGTCTGGAACATCTCGTCAATTAAGATTAGTTTATTAGGGGTTAGGGAAATTGGAAGAAGGTTGGTGGAGTGGTGGTGGCAGGTGGGGCAATGGTGGTGATGGTAGATGATGGTGGCAATGGTGATGGGTGGTGGTTGTGAACCGGTAGAGAGAGAGATAGAGAGAAGAGAGAGTAAATTGTTTTTTTTTAATTTTGGACCAAAAGTATATGTTAATTACACAACTAGTCCCTAAAAGAGTAAAAAGACAAATTTACCCTCACGTGCAATGCACATGACTGGATTTAACCAAAAAATCTAACCAAGTTAGTGCTAAAGGACGAGACTTGAAATATTTTACAACATAAAAGACGATTCTTATCACTTTTGAAGTTTAAGGACACCTACTAAAAAAACAGGTAAACATAAAGGACGATTTCTGTAATTTTTCCTAAATTTTTAGAGAAATATTTTATCAAATAAACATTTGTGAAATGATTAAATTATTTTTTGGTGAAATAATTAGGTAGGGTAACTAAGTGTATTAATATTAGAATATAATTAAAGGGTTATGGTTAAATCCTAGTTACACAATCTATTAATTATTAATATATATAAAAGAATTGATAGTTGCTGACGTGGCGTGTAATGGTGGCTTCAATCTCTCCATGAAACTGCCACGTGGCATAATAATTGGAAGAGTTCAGTGTTTTTTTATTTTTTTTATTTTTTTAATAAATTTAAAATATTCCATATAATCTCCACCCCCTTTATCAAAACCCTAATCCTATTTCCTCTTCATCTTCATTCTTTTCTCCCCCCTCTTTATCTGCTAATTGACCACAAACCCTAAAAATCCATCCCATCCTCTGTTCCACCACTTCTGTACCCCCGTAACTTAATCAATCTCCCAAACCCTTCCTCATAATGATGTAATCATGATGGATTGTTGTGTTATTCGTCTACAAGTCATGAGCAGCAAAGCTTTCTTCTACCATAACTCGTCTTTCTCCATCCTTCCTTCCATCGTAAGCTATTATCAGTCTTTTCTTCCTTTTTTTCATCTTATTATTATTAATATCATTACAATATCTTCTTTTCAGTCTTGCTTACATTAATGGTTTATGCTTTTATACAAAAACAACTTATCTCTCATTCTTGGTTATTATTTATCGTTAATAACATCCCATGTTTCACGCTATCGTATGTATGATCTGGGTTTTGTTACCCTAATTTTGTTCTTTTTTAATTTCTATAGATAAAACCCAAACCTTTCCTCATCATCACACAATCATAGTAATTGGATCACAGAAGGCGTTTGTGGGAGGGATGCATGAGATGAACAAAAGGGGTGCCCCTATATAGTCACATGGCAGGATACGGTGGGTAAGAATAATGGATTTTCTTTAAGCCAACACATGGTATTTAGTCTAATAGTTATTTTATATGAACAAGGGTGCTCCCATGTTATGAACAAAGTATTTTTCTTTAAGCCAACACATGGTTTTTAGTATAATAGTTATTCTATAGGTTCATATTTTTATTCTATCTAAGGTATTAATCCCCTTATCAGTAGTCATGGTTCTCATCGGTATACTTCGATACTTTGTCTCCAAACTCATGCCTACCTCACAATTGCCTGATTGGCTGATTCCAAGATAATCAAAGAAGGGTCTGTTGAAATTAATGTTTTTTGCTTAGATAGTTATGTCTGATTGTTTAGATTTACTTAATTTGATTGTATTTTTGTGGGTTTATTAGGCAGGTTATTATTAGACCTAGGAATCTACGGCTGCTGCTAATTTTATACTTGTGAAGGCGTTTCGGGCTCGGAAAGTCAATTATACGAATGAGGTTTGACTTTTTGATAAGGGTTATAACTCATAAGTGTTTTTAGTGTAATTGGTGGTTCTGGAATTGAAAGATTTTTGTTTTATGATGTTTAGTTTGATTATTAATAGTTGAATTTTATTAGTTTGGATGCCAATTATGAGGGTCGATTTACGCAGGCTTTTATTTTTTGTGATTTGATAGAAATTCATTGAAATTTTGTTGGTGAAATTGGCTTAGATAGTGATGAGGTTATGTGCAACCACCACAGGAATATGAAGAGAAAGCCGAAACTACTGTTTAAGTGAGCTATAAATCACCACATTTGCTTCAATGTTCAGGTCAGTGAACGCAAATGGGAATTAATGATCTGTATGACTGAGTTTACGATTGGTATGTTTTCTACTTTTATCATTTTTATTAAGTCATATTAGATTTTTAACCCCGGGACACTCCCGGGGTAATCAGCTAGTTATCCTATAAGTTAAAAAACAAACTGCGATGAACAATATGATGGCACTATTGTGATTAAATGGCTTTCGAGGGTCTTTTTGCTATCCAGTCTGTGCTCCTCTTCTCTACTCCTCATCTCTCTTGTCCTCTTTACACGCGTGCTCATGCTTTTCTTTGAAAACACGTGTCCTCGGTCTTTATTTGAAACGCAGACATATAATAATTATTATTTATTGTTAAATAATAGTTATTAGTTAATTTTGTTTATTGGAGGACTATAAGGAGGTGCAATAATTTGTATCGTTACAATTAAGTAGGGTAACTAAATGTATTAATATTAGAGGGGAAAGATCCGGTACAAATAGTTTTTTTGGTAAGAACTGTGAGAATCAAAGGAGGGTATTTTTTTTTATTTTTTTTTTCAAAATTTTTTTTTCCCATATTGTTAAACATGTATTATAGTATTGAAAACTAACAAAAAAAAAATTTGGTGTAGAGTAATTACCATAATGACGTAATTACGCTAAAAAAAAATTTTTTTAATTTTTTTTTTGTATTATTCATCTAAGCACATGGGAAAAAAAATTCTAAAAAAAAATAATTTTTTTTACCCCCTTTGATTCTCACAGTTCTTACCAAAAAACTATTTGTATTTGATCTTTACTCTAATATTAGAATATAAATAAAGGGTCATGGTCCTAGTTACACAATTGTTTTTTTTTAAAAAAAAAAAAAAAACTTGACACCGTCTATCCTTACCTCCCCTTGCGTCAATCGTCCTCACTTAGCGCCACTAAGCCATTATCACCCCCATCCCACACCAACACACTACAGGCTACCTCTGCGGCTAGCGATGCAAACAAACCGAACGAACACGAACAAGGCCTTATTCGTGTTTGTTTGTTAAGGAATATATGTGTTCACGAATAGTTCATGAACACTTACCGAACGAGATTTTATGTTTGTGTTCGTTTCTTAAGAAAATGCTCTGGTTCATTTTCATTTCTGTTCATTTTTTAATTTTGTTCATGAACGCACACAAACAAAAATGGACATCCATGAACACAAACAAGTGTTCGTGAACACAAACGAACACAAATAAGTGTTCATGAACGAAAATAAGCACAAACTTACATATATTAACTTTCGAATAAGATCAATTTCACATATATTTAGAACCACCCAAAATATAACCTAATTATATAAGCATACTTGATACTCAACGTAATATTGGTAAACGCAATAAAGTAGTATCTCAAAAAACTAAGTTTGCATCTTAAACTTGAAGTCTTCCGTAATCTACCAAATATAAACTTGAAGACATCAAACAAACACGTTACCGAACGTTCACGAACATAAATGAACGAACGCGGCCTATTGTGACAACTCGGGTAAATTCTCTCTCTTGGTTTCTGTCTTTTGTCGTTTTCTTTTGACTTGTGCAATTTTCGGGACGAAAATTCTTTTAACGTGGGGATGATGTGACACCCGACAAACTCAGGTTAATAACATTGTTTGGGTCAAAGTCTACCTTAGCGAGTCACGCGTACATTATACTTAACTAGGTCGGTTGAGTCGTGTTATGGTTCGGGAGTCGTTACTACAACCTAGAGGACCGTTAGATGTCAGCCATTAACCAGGTATGCAAGGATCGACGATTCCTAGAATCGTCAAACCTTAGTAAAAACACAAGTCTCGAGTCCCGGGAATTGGTGAACGAGTGTGAACGTGTTTGTTTTCATGTATTATGTGTTTATAATCATTATGTGACTTGTCGGTATGTGAGAACGTGATAACATATGTTAAAACGGGGTTTAACGCGCTAAATACCCAAGACCAGGCCCTGCAGGCGATTAGGGAAGCCTAATCGCCAATAGGAGGGCGATTAGCATGACTTAAGGGGCGATTGGGCTTGCTTAGAGGGCGATTGGGGCTAATCGCCTGATAAGGTAGGCGATTAGCAGCCCTAATCGCCGGATAAGGCTGCATAATCGCCCACACTGCACCTGACGACTAGAAACGCCTATAAATACCACCCTTGACCTCCAAAACACCCCTAGTGCAACCCTAGCCGTCCCCTAACATATCCCAACTCACAAACACCCTCTGGAACACGTTTTTGCATCAAAACACACATTCTCAAGCCTTACACAACAATTTCTCATAAATCCAAGGTGTGTTCTTCATCCTCAAACCTTTGAATGATTATGTTTTACTCCCTAAAGGTCCAGACCTGAGTTATAAACCTTTGTGTCTTTGAAAACCTATTAAAATTGTTGTTAAACAAGTCCAAACCATTATGCATGTTGTATGTGTTGAATATGATTAAAAGATAGGATTTTTATGATTTAAAAAGGATTGTTATTGTGTTGTTAAGGTGTTTACAGCTTGTTTGTATTAGGATGACGATGTCTTAGGAGTTTGGATGGTTTTGGAGGTGTATTGTGGATATTTGATATTTTGACCCATTCGGATGCCTTTGAATGATTTAGGGTAATATGTGGTGTTTTGTTAGTCATATGATGTTAGGGTTTGCTATATAATGATGCTAGAGCAGTAGGGAATGATCGGACAACGTTGTTACATGATGAAATCTGAGTATTTGCTATTTAGGGTAAAAGTTGTGCATGTTGATGTGATGTTTTCATGCTAAGTGTACTATTTTGGGAAAACGCTTGCATTCGGGACTGGTAGAACGATGATAAGCTAGGGATTTTGCTTGAAATATGTTTGATAGTGTTGTATGATTGATATTTGGTGTTTCCACACGTTCCGGGTCTGATTTGGAGGGTTAAACGCGCGAAAAACCGGAACAGCTCTGCAGGGGGCGATTGGTGACCCTAATCGCCTGTGCTGTAGGCGATTGGGAGCCCAATCGCCTGTTAAGGGGACCTAATCTCCTATGTGGTAGGCGATTGGGGGCCTAATCACCCTCATAGCATGCGATTACGATCCTAATCACTAGTTAAGCCCTGAATTGCATGCCTTATGACCCTAATCGCCTGCTAAGCACCAGAATAGGCCTAATCACCTATGTTAAGGGGCGATTAGCCTCCCTAATCGCCAGTTGACCTTCCTAATCGCTAGTTGACTTTTCCTAATCGCGTGTACTGCTGCTGTAAGTGTATTTTGGCATTCCGAGGCCCGATTTGACACCTAGGAACATGCTAGGAACCCCGTATCATACCTAGTAACTTGGTAACACGTGCTCGGACTTATTTATGTGCTGATTGAACTATGTGCTAGACTTGTTGAACTTTAACACATGTTAAGCATGATTGCATGAATAGTATGACTTAGAGTACAAGGATAACACGTGGAGTCTCGGATCACCAATGGGATGTCAAGTCTTGTACATTTGGTCAGTTTAACAGTCAACGTGTTTCAAATGAACCTGGTTATGGTCTGGACATCTAGGGACTAACTAACCTACGGGTTATTAGTCTAAGTACTTGTAACTGTCATATGTTAGGTCGCCGCTTTACGGGGCTAGCATAGCTTGCTGATTTTAATCATTTTCGAAGTAACGCAACCTAAGGTGAGTTCACGGCCCCACTTTCTCTGGTTTTACTTTTGTGGGAGAAAACATGCGTGGAACTATGTCTTGTGAACTTTTGTCATACTATGGGTTATTTAGAGTTACTATACGATCTTTTAAGTCCCGGGGAAACCATGAATGTGTGGTGTAGCACAACGGGGGAAATGTGGATAGATCTATTGGGCGTGACCTGCCCCACTCGTCGGCTTGGAGGGCCGGGCGGGTGCATGTTGTCTCGACCTTGTAAATTGTGACATTATTTAGGCTGTAACATTGGTAACTTGTGACGTGTCCAGTAATGGTTTCCAGTCGAAGTAGTAACAAAACATACGCCTAGCTAGCGTACTTTGGTTGAACATTTTATAGTATTGACAGGTGGAACTTGGTACACTTTTGGAACTTGGTAACTTTTATTAAAACCTGTGAACTCACCGGCATTTTGTGCTGACGTAACTTTTGGCATGTTTTTGTTAGGTCGCTAAGGTAGCACTCCAGACTTAGGCGCACGCGTCTGCACAACGTCTAGTTTAGGATTCATGTTTTCGTATGTTGAACGATTTGGATTACTTCTGGATTTTGGATTGTAAACAAAGCTTCCGCTACTGTTTAATAGTTTTAAACTTATGTTTTTTTTTTTAAATATGCATGTATTCATATAGTGTTGTTTATTGTGACCGTTGACTTGGATCCTGGTTTGTCACGCGCCTCGCTGTAAAACCCCACAGGTGGAATTTGAGGGTGTGACAGATTGGTATCAGAGCCAATGGTTATAGTGAACTAGGACTACATGTAGAGTCTAGTCTATAGCCGAGTCGCACACACACTAGACGGTCACATGGTACTAGACGTCATAGTGGGTAACATATGGGCTTGTCGGGGTGTTTTTAAATCATCGAACTCTTTGTGTTACATCATCCGCTCTTCTGTGTATTTGGCTGCTAATTCCTTAGGCAGTGTGGTGTATTGGAGTGACTTGTGTACTCTTGAGATCTGTCCAAGGCTCGGACATCTTCCCTTCGTACTCCAATAAACACACTCGCCCCTAAACTGCCGTGACATTTATGTCATTGCGGTGTACGGCTAAGCATCCGTGTCCGGTGACTTGAACTTTAAACAAGGGGAACACTAGGAGGACCATGTAGAGCGGTTTATCATTTCGGGTGCACACGAAATCATAAACCGAAATGCATGAAAGTCCTAGTGAGCTCTGGGTTTGAATGGATGGTCCTGGATTGGATCTAGCTTTGATTATGTGAACACTAGTGGTTGCCACTAGCTGAGAATCTGAATTTTTTTTCCCTCACTCTTGTTGCCAGAATCATGTCTGGAGTTCGCGGAGGACGTAGAGGCGGTGGTCGTACTGGTGGACGTGATGGTGGCGGTGGTCGTGGAGGTGTGAACCTAACGCAGGAAGATCTGAACAACTTGCTGCAGGCTGCCTTTCAGGCAGGACACAATGCTCATGGCGGTAAGTTGATCCTATCAGCTTTGCCTCGTTATGAGCATGGTATCTTTCTTTTGTGGTTTTCTTACGTTTTCGTTTCAGGTGGTGTTGTTAATCCACCCCCAGTTATGTGCACGTACAAGATGTTTCGGGACTGTAAGCCCCATGATTTCTCTGGCATTGAGGGGGCTGTAGGCTTGCTCAAGTGGCTGGAGAAGGTGGAGTCGGTGTTCTTGATGTGTAACTGTCTTCCTGAGGATCGAGTCAAGTATGCTGCCGCGCTCATTCAGGATGTTGCTTTGACCTGGTGGAACTCTACTACTCGGAACATGGGTTTGGGGGAAGCTTACTCCATGCCATGGGAGAATTTCGTTCAGCTTTTAAAGAGGGAGTACTGGTCCAGGGAAGAGATCCAGAAGTTGGAACATGAGGTTTGGAACCTCAAGATGGTTGGGTCGGAAATTGAAGAGTACACTGTGAGGCGTAATGAGTTGGCGGTGCTGTGTCCTGATTTACACGTACCAGAATACAGGAGGATCGAGCACTACATTTCGGGGCTAGTACCAGAGATAGCAGGGTTGGTGGCTGCGGGAAATCTTCCTACTTATGAGATGTGGTTCGGTCGGCTCATAGGATGACTAACCTGAAGATGAATGAGGGTATTCTGCCTGCCCGTGGTTCGCCTGTCAAAGCTCCGGAGAGTAACAAGCGCAAGTGGGAAAATGTTGGGAAGGGTTCAGCATCAGCTCCGTCACAGCAGGGTAAGAAGTATGATGTTGGGGGTTCTTTTTCTTCGGGATCAAAGCAGGGTGGTTATGCGGGGAAGCATCCGAAATGCAACAAGTGTGGGTTTCATCATCCGGGGAATTGTGATAAGGCACGTTGTCACCGTTGTCAGCAGTTGGGGCATCATGCTAAGGACTGTAGGGTGAATCTTTCGTCTTCTTAGGGTCGTACTGTTGTCCCTACTCCTGCTGCTCAGGGGACTTCGGGGAAACAGGGTTGTTTTAACTGTGGTGAGGCTGGTCATTTCAAGAAGGACTGCCCGAAACTGAAGCAGGGCAGGGATGTGAAGAACGGGAACGGTAACGGGAACAGTGGGGGCGGTGGCAGGAACGCACGCGCCTTTGTCATTGGAGCCATGGAGGCTAAACAGGATCCCGACACAGTTACCGGTACGTTCCTTCTCAATAATCGCTCTGTTACTGTTTTGTTTGATTCCGGTGCCGATAAAAGTTTCATATCTTTGGAAGTTAGCCGATTGTTAGATGTAGTGCCCGTTCCCTTAGAGGCTAAGTATTTGATCGAGTTGGCTGACGGTAAGAAGATTGAGGCGACTTGTGTCCTTCGGGAGTGTCACCTAGAGTTGTCGGGTTTGTCTTTCCCCATCGACCTCATGCCTGTACCCTTGGGTAGTTTTGATGTCGTTGTAGGCATGGATTGGTTATCGTTGTATCGTGCAGAGATCGTTTGTTTCAACAAGGTTATTCAGATTCCTCTCCCGGTTGGAGAATTTCTTTCGGTACATGGTGAGAAGAGCGGTGCTCCGTTAAGTCTCATCTCCAGTATGAAAGCCCTTAAGTATCTTTGTAAGGGTTATTCGGCCATTTTGGCACTTCTTTCTGTTCCCTCTACTGATGAGAAGAAGATCGAGGATATCCCTGTGGTTCGCGAATTTCCTGATGTTTTTCCCGATGATCTACCTGGTCTTCCTCCCCATCGTCAGGTTGAGTTCGGTATTGATCTTGTACCGGGCGCTGCTCCTATTGCTCGGGCCCCCTACCGTCTTGCACCTCCCTAGATGCAGGAGTTATCTAGCCAGTTGGAGGAACTCTTGGATAAGGGTTTCATCAGACCGAGTTCTTCCCCTTGGGGAGCCCCAATTTTGTTCGTGAAGAAGAAAGATGGAAGCCTTCGGATGTGTGTGGATTACAGAGAGCTGAACAAGGTGACCATCAAGAACCGTTATCCTCTTCCTCACATTGATGATCTCTTTGACCAGCTCCAGGGTTCTAGCTACTACTCAAAGATCGACTTAAGGTCCGGCTACCACCAGTTGCGCGTGCAGGAAGCTGATATTGCGAAGACTGCCTTTCGTACACGTTATGGCCATTTCGAGTTCTTGGTCATGCCTTTCGGTCTCACTAACGCACCGGCGGTTTTCATGGATTTGATGAACCGCGTGTGCAAACCTTATCTTGATAAGTTCGTCATCGTGTTTATTGATGACATCCTGGTTTACTCCAAGGACAAAGCTGAACATGAGGAACACTTGCATTTAGTTTTGGAACTTTTGCGACGGGAACAGCTTTATGCTAAGTTCTCGAAATGTGACTTTTGGTTACACGAAGTTCAATTCCTAGGGCATGTGGTTAATGAACTAGGGATTCATGTCGATCCGGCTAAGATCGAAGCAATTAAAGACTGGGAAGCACCAAAGACGCCATCTGAAGTGCGGCAATTCCTAGGTCTTGCGGGTTAATACCGTCGTTTCATTCAGGGGTTTTCGAAGATCGCTCAACCCCTCACCTCTCTTACTCAGAAGGACAGAAAATTCGACTGGGGTGAACCGCAAGAATCAGCGTTCCAAAAGCTGAAGTCCAAACTTTGTTCTGCTCCTATTCTATCCTTGCCTGAGGGCACTGAGGACTTCGTTGTTTACTGTGACGCTTCGATTCGTGGTCTCGGTTGCGTGTTGATGCAACGCGAGAAAGTGATTGCCTACGCTTCTCGTCAACTCAAGGTTCACGAGAGGAACTATACCACCCATGACTTGGAGTTGGGTGCAGTGGTGTTCGCGTTGAAAATTTGGAGGCATTACTTGTACGGTACCAAATGCACCATCTACAACGATCACAAGAGTCTCCAGCATATTTTCGACCAACAACAATTGAATATGCGACAGCGTCGCTGGGTTGAACTCCTGAACGACTATGACTGCGCCATTAAGTACCATCCTGGCAAGGCGAATGTGGTGGCAGACGCCTTGAGCAGGAAGGAATCAGCAAACCTTCGTCGCGTTCGGGCGTTGCAACTCACTATCCACTCTTCTCTCCCTGACCAAATCCGTTCTGCGCAGCTAGAAGCTTTGAAGGAGGAAAACCTTAAAGCTGAGACCATGCACGGTGCTTACAAACACCTCGAGCAAAGGCCTGACGGCTTACACTACTTCGCAGAACGCGTATGGGTTCCATTATTCGGGGGATTGCGGGAGCTTGTCTTGGATGAAGCTCACAAATCCTGGTATTCTATTCACCCTGGCTCGGACAAGATGTACCAAGATCTAAAGGTACTCTACTGGTGGCCAAACATGAAGGCTGATATAGCCTCCTACGTGAGCAAATGCTTGACCTGCGCCAAGGTCAAAGTGGAGTATCAGAAGCTTTCTGGTCTCCTGCAGCAACCTGAAATTCCTGAATGGAAGTGGGAAAGGATCACGATGGACTTTGTCACTAAACTACCTAAGTCACCTAGTGGTTGTGATAAGATATGGGTGATTGTGGATCGGTTGATGAAATCAGCCCATTTTCTTGCCATTAAAGAAACCGACACTATGGATCGTTTGGCTCGTCTCTACCTTAAGGAAGTTGTTTCTAAGCACGGAGTGCCGGTTTCTATCATTTCGGATCGTGATTCTCACTTCACTTCGCATTTTTGGAAATCTTTGCACAAAGCTTTGGGTACCCAGCTGGACATGAGTACAGCTTACCACCCACAGACTGACGGACAGAGTGAACGAACAATTCAAACCTTAGAAGACATGCTTCGGGCATGTGTGATTGATTTTGGCAAGAGTTGGGAGATTCACCTGCCGTTAGTGGAGTTTACCTATAACAACAGTTACCATGCGAGTATCAAGGCAGCTCCGTTCGAGGCACTGTACGGGCGGAAATGCCGGTCTCCTCTTTGTTGGGCCGAGGTGGGTGAGAGTCAACTCACTGGGCCTGAGCTAGTGTACGAAACTTCGGAAAAGATCGTACAGATTCGTAACCGTTTAGCAGCGGCGCGGGATCGGCAGAAGAGTTATGCTGATCGACGTCGCAAACCTTTAGAGTTCCAGGTTGGGGACAGGGTGCTTCTGAAAGTTTCACCATGGAAGGGCGTCATACGCTTTGGAAAGCGTGGCAAACTTAACCGTCGGTATGTTGGACCGTTTGCAATCCTGGAACGGATTGGACCGGTGGCATATCGACTTGATTTACCGGCGGAGCTCGGTAGTGTGCACAACGTCTTCCATGTGTCTAACTTGAAGAAATGTCTGGCTGACGAATCTCTTATTGTTCCACTAGAAGAGATCAGGGTTGACGATCGTCTTCGCATTGTGGAGGAACCTGTTGAGATCCTCGATTACAAGATTCGTAGTCTTCGTCGGAGTAAAATCCGCATTGTTAAAGTTCACTGGAACTCGAACCGTGGACCGGAATACACTTGGGAATGCGAGGATCAGATGAAGTCTAAATATCCTCACCTCTTTCCTAAGCGCGCTTTTGAATCGAGACATGTTACTACTGCAGCTGAATGAATCTCGGGGCGAGATTCCTTTTAACGTGGGGATGACGTGACAGCTCGGGTAAATTCTCTCTCTTGGTTTCTGTCTTTTGTCGTTTTCTTTTGACTTGTGCAATTTTCGGGACGAAAATTCTTTTAACGTGGGGATGATGTGACACCCGGCAAACTCAGGTTAATAACATTGTTTGGGTCAAAGTCTACCTTAGCGAGTCACGCGTACATTATACTTAACTAGGTCGGTTGAGTCGTGTTATGGTTCGGGAGTCGTTACTACAACCTAGAGGACCGTTAGATGTCAGCCATTAACCCGGTATGCAAGGATCGACGATTCGTAGAATCGTCAAACCTTAGTAAAAACACAAGTCTCGAGTCCCGGGAATTGGTGAACGAGTGTGAACGTGTTTGTTTTCATGTATTATGTGTTTATAATCATTATGTGACTTGTCGGTATGTGAAAACGTGTTAACATATGTTAAACCGGGGTTTAACGCGCCAAATACCCAAGACCAGGCCCTACAGGCGATTAGGGAAGCCTAATCGCCTCCAGGAGGACGATTAGCATGACTTAAGGGGCGATTGGGCTTGCTTAGAGGGCGATTGCACCTGACGACTAGTAACGCCTATAAATACCACCCTTGACCTCCAAAACACCCCTAGTGCAACCCTAGCCGTCCCCTAACATATCCGAACTCACAAACACCCTCTGGAACACGTTTTTGCATCAAAACACACATTCTCAAGCCTTACACAACAATTTCTCATAAATCCAAGGTGTGTTCTTCATCCCCAAACCTTTGAATGATTATGTTTTACTCCCTAAAGGTCCAGACCTGAGTTATAAACCTTTGTGTCTTTGAAAACCTATTAAAATCGTTGTTAAACAAGTCCAAACCATTATGCATGTTGTATGTGTTGAATATGATTAAAAGATAGGATTTTTATGATTTAAAAAGGATTGTTATTGTGTTGTTAAGGTGTTTACAGCTTGTTTGTATTAGGATGACGATGTCTTAGGAGTTTGGATGGTTTTGGAGGTGTATTGTGGATATTTGATATTTTGACCCATTCAGATGCTTTTGAATGATTTAGGGTAATATGTGGTGTTTTGTTAGTCATATGATGTTAGGGTTTGCTATATAATGATGCTAGAGCAGTAGGGAATGATCGGACAACGTTGTTACATGATGAAATCTGAGTATTTGCTATTTAGGGTAAAAGTTGTGCATGTTGATGTGATGTTTTCATGCTAAGTGTACTATTTTGGGAAAACGCTTGCATTCGGGACTGGTAGAACGATGATAAGCTAGGGGTTTTGCTTGAAATATGTTTGATAATGTTGTATGATTGATATTTGGTGTTTCCACACGTTCCGGGTCTGATTTGGAGGGTTAAACGCGTGAAAAACCGGAACAGCTCTGCAGGGGGCGATTGGGGACCCTAATCGCCTATGCTGTAGGCGATTGGGAGCCCAATCGCCTGTTAAGGGGACCTAATCGCCTATGTGGTAGGCGATTGGGGGCCTAATCACCCTCATAGCATGCGATTACGATCCTAATCACTAGTTAAGCCTTGAATGGCATGCCTTATGACACTAATTGCCTGCTATGCACCAGAATAGGCCTAATCGCCTATGTTAAGGGGTGATTAGCCTCCCTAATCGCCAGTTGACCTTCCTAATCGCTAGTTGACTTTTCCTAATCGCGTGTACTGCTGCTGTAAGTGTATTTTGGCATTCCGAGGCCCGATTTGACACCTAGGAACATGCTAGGAACCCCGTATTATACCTAGTAACTTGGTAACACGTGCTCGGACTTATTTATGTGCTGATTGAACTATGTGCTAGACTTGTTGAAGTTTAACACATGTTAAGCATGATTGCATGAATAGTATGACTTAGAGTACAAGGATAACACGTGGAGTCTCGGGTCACCAATGGGATGTCAAGTCTTGTACATTTGGTCAGTTTAACAGTCAACGTGTTTCAAATGAACCTGGTTATGGTCTGGACATCTAGGGACTAACTAACCTACGGGTTATTAGTCTAAGTACTTGTAACTGTCATATGTTAGGTCGCCGCTTTACGGGGCTAGCATAGCTTGCTGATTTTAATAATTTTTGAAGTAACGCAACCTAAGGTGAGTTCACGGCCCCACTTTCTCTGGTTTTACTTTTGGGGGAGAAAACATGCGTGGAACTATGTATTGAGAACTTTTGTCATACTATGGGTTATTTAGAGTTACTATACGATCTTTTAAGTCCCGGGGAAACCATGAATGTGCGGTGTAGCACAACGGGGGAAATGTGGATAGATCTATTGGGCGTGACCTGCCCCACTCGTCGGCTTGGAGGGCCGGGCGGGTGCATGTTGTCTCGACCTTGTAACTTGTGACATTATTCGGGCTGTAACATTGGTAACTTGTGACGTGTCCAGTAATGGTTTCCAGTCGAAGTAGTAACAAAACATACGCCTAGCTAGCGTACTTTGATTAAACATTTTATAGTGTTGACAGGTGGAACTTGGTACACTTTTGGAACTTGGTAACTTTTATTAAAACCTGTGAACTCACCGGCATTTTGTGCTGACGTAACTTTTGGCATGTTTTTCTCAGGTTGCTAAGGTAGCACTCCAGACTTAGGCGCACGCGTCTGCACGACGTCTAGTTTAGGATTCATGTTTTCGTATGTTGAACGATTTGGATTACTTCTGGATTTTGGATTGTAAACAAAGCTTCCGCTACTGTTTAATAGTTTTAAACTTATGTTTTTTTTAAATATGCATGTATTCATATAGTGTTGTTTATTGTGACCGTTGACTTGGATCCTGGTTTGTCACGCGCCTCGCGGTAAAACCCCGCAGGTGGAATTTGAGGGTGTGACACCTATGTTCATGTTCGTTTGTTTAACTAAAGTGACAACAACCCAAAGTTAAAATACCAACATAAAATTTAAAACGGTAACGATTGTAGTGCCCGTAAAGTTTTAAAACGCTAAAATAATAAATAATCGACTTACTATGTCAGATCTTAAACGAATTTAAGATATGTTAAATTCGACTAAACGTTATTGTTTCTAAGCTTATACGGAGTACTTTATTTCGTAGACTACTTAAGATTAACAATATTGTATACCATTTTCATAAATAAATAACTAGATTATACCCCGGGAACGTCCCGGGATTGAAAAATCTAATATGACATATTAATTTTACATATGAAATAGAATGATGCGCTTTACAGTTACATGCATGAAAGCTTCGGGTAACAGCTAACCTAAAACAATTAAAAATATATCTCCAATGTTAACGCCTAACCTTAAACAATGTATGACTCTAATATTAATATCTAACCTAAAACAATGTATTACTCCAATGCTAACGCATGTTGGAAATAGAATTCATATTTACTGATTTGAACATAATTAGTGACTTGTCTATACATGATTAATGATTTACCTGAACGCTTTCTGTTTTTTTTTTCCTGTTTTAACAAAACCCAACAAAAAAATAGTCGTTTTTTTTTCTCCGGTTTTTATATAGCATTATGGTACTCGTTGGAAAGATAATAAAACACTCGTTAATTTGGTGTAATTTTTTTTCTTTAAAAAATCTCGTATATAAAAGATATTAACGTTTAAAAATTATGGGGGGAAATATAAGAGAGAAAAATCTAATTTTCTTTTTAAATTATTTGTTTGCTAAAATATTTCAATGCCACATGAGATGACACATGACACACTCAATGAGGAGAATGCCTCTTCAAATGTCATGTCATTAAAATGGATTTCTTTTATTATACGTATAGATTAACTAAACTCTAATAATTGATAACAACATTTATTTGATTATGGTCATAGCCATAATGTCGTTTAAAATTTGTAAAAAAAAGTATACGGTCTTTTCTAATATTCTATGAATTTATTTGAAATACGAAACTAAATTCATTAAGACCTACACATCGTCTTCCCATTTAAGATACAACCATATTTACTCATATTTACAGCCTTTCTAATTTCCGTTTCAAATCGTAACCGGCGAGCTTTGATTTGGAATTTCTATTAACTAGCTTTTATCCCGGGAGCGTCCCGAGGTTGAAAAATATAACAATTCTAATAATAATAATACTAATAATAATAATAATAATTATTACTCTTGTAATTAAATAAATAAAAAAAAATAACATTGCTATAAGGTGACACCAGGTGTTGCAGTGTTACGCCATTCTTTCTCCTAGCTTCTCTTGACGAAATATACCTATGCATCTTTAAAAGAGTAAAATTCCAATGATAGCATGGCGATTGGGCTAAATTTCAACATCGTAGATAAGAACCTGGTTTAAAAGAAAAAACATGATTAATGAATAACATGAACACTTTGTGTTTTTTTTCCTCTATGAATGAAACCCCACAAAAAATAGTCATTTTTTCTCCGTTTTTTATATAGCACTATGGTACTCGTTGTAAAGATAATAAAACGCTTGTTAATTTGGTGTAATTTTTTTTCTTTATAAAATCTCGTATATAAAAGATATTAACATTTAAAAATTATGGGAGGAAATATAAGAGAGAAAAATTTAAATTTGTTTTAAAATTCTTTTTTCCTAAAATAACTCAATTTAATTTTAGTAGATTAGGTTTTATATTATTATTTGTTTTTTTTTAATTTGCCACATGGCATGACACATGGCACACTCAAGGGGGAGAATGCCTCCTTGAGTGTCATGCCATTAAAATTGCTTTGTTTTATTATATACTAGATATTTGCCCGCGTGGACACGCAGTTCACCAACGTACGATTATTTGGAGTAGTATAACGTATAAGAAAAATAAAGTAGACAAATTTTATTAAAATTTAAAAGCAACGAATACACAGTTATTCAAATATCGCTGAAAATTTCCTTATAAACTACATTCTTTGTTTTAGTCATCACTTTCCCATCAGCATCAAGTATAAGTAACTTCATGCCTGCCCTTCTTTTATCTCTTGACAATGCGACATAAAGCTGGCCATGTGAGAATACAGGGTTTCTTAAATACAATCCAACTTTCGATAAAGACTGTCCTTGGCTTTTATTGATGGTCATTGCAAAACATACGCTTATTGGGAATTGACGCCTTTGGAACTTTACTGGAATCTTGATATCAGATGGTATCAAATTTATTCTAGGAATAAGAGTTTTGGTACCAATGTTTCCCCCTGATATGATCTCGGCTTCAATAACACGCTTTGCAAGTCTGGTGATTCGTAATCTCGTTCCATTGCACAAACCATTTTGTTGATCTATGTTTCTCAACAGCATAACGGGTACACCGACTTTTAGTGCTAAACGATGATTAGGTAAGCCAGAAATTTTTAAACCATTAAGGACATCAGGAGAGTATAAGTCTTCCTGTGAACGGTTATTAACATTCTCAATCTGACATATACTATCAGAGCTTAGATACTCGACTTCATCTCCAGGAAACAATGCAAGCAGCCTTTCATTTATATCATGTACGACTTCATTTGTAGGTGCAAGTATTGCTCGTTCTCCAAAGTAATCTTTATCTATGTAAAGTTCAAGAAGTGAACGGTAGACGAAGTCAATTAATCTAGAAATCGGATCTGATGTACCCTTAATAAGAAGATCATCTGGAATGTCCACATCAAACTCATCATCATAAATTGACTCACCAACTTTACCCTCACCTAATTCAAGAAGCCAGTTTGCAAATGCCTTTGTTTCTTCGGATTCAGACGTGTTGTTACCCAACGTTAACCTCATGTTTTTGGTTAATGTAAGGACTTTTCAACTATTCCAAATAGGAGACGAAGTTATTGATGCATTTAAAATATCTCTTCTACTCCCATTTGGAACAACAGGAAGGATCTGTCTAAAATCACCACCCAAAACCATAACCTTACCACCAAAAGGCAACTCAGAATTACCTGAAGAATTTGACTGCAAGACGTCTTTCATTGTACGATCAAGTGCCTCAAAAGCATGCTTGTGAATCATTGGAGCTTCATCCCAAATAATTAACTTAGTTTGCTTCAATAAAGCAGCATCGTTACTATTCGGCTTTATACTGCACAATGACTTTTCATTAACATTCAAAGGTATACGAAACCTAGAATGCGCTGTCCTTCCACCGGATAACAACAGAGAAGCAATACCACTGGATGCAACGTTCAAAACAATCTGTCCTTTAGATCTTATGGCAGCAGACAATGTTTTCCATAAAAAGGTTTTACCAGTCCCTCCAAAACCATAAACAAAGAATAGCCCACCTTTGTTACAATCAACCGCATGAATGATTTCATCAAAAATCGAACGTTGCTCATCTGTTAAAGAACGTGAATTGGTATGAAATTCCTCAGCCAACGTACTTACTTGATAATTCAGCTCATCAAGAATCAAACGGTTATTTGCAGATGATATATATCGAATCATTATTCGGATAAGGCATAGAAGGAAACCTACGTAGACTTGAGTTATTCCGAAGCAACTGTTTCTCAATTTCAAGCAACGTAAGGTTCTTGATTTGTTCATCAGGAAGAGTCAAACCTAATAAAGAAAAAGTTTGTAACATTGAATTTAAAAGAAAACGGACGTTAAAAAAAATCATTAAATTTCGAAATATAAATTTGTTACCTTCAATTTGGAATACGTCTTCGTGTCTACGCATAATACCATCTGACAGATACTTCCATGATTTTTCCCAAACATGCTCAGGCCTAGATAAGCTATTAGACAGCAACATCATCGCAAACAAATTACGAAGAGAATATCCAGAACCCGTATAATGAGCCTCCTCAATAGCTTCTATATATTCTTTGTCATCGTCTAAGAGGCCAAGAGCATAACATGCATCACGAAATGTTGGTAAGATTTCGCCATTGACCGTTCTTATCTCCTCAAATGATCTAGGTCCTTTTACTTTATTAAGAAGAACTCTCAAAAAATACGACTCGCCCATAGATGGATTAACCATGTGAACACGACCAATTGCCTTACCCATCTTTCGAAAGTCCCATTTTTTTCGTCATCTTTCCAAACAAATTTACTTGGGATTTCAATGTAACTTAATTCACGTGCCACAGCTTCGTTCTGGTTCAGTTCCATCCATTTTAGAAACATTGTTGCAGCCACCATGGGTTTGTTGAGAACATTTTGAATTTTTTCTTTTGGATCATATACAACACTTTGCTCGCCGGGCAGATGAAATGGAAGTCTTATAACCGGAGGGTATCTGTAATGCACATCATTTTTAAATATTCTCCAAGAAGCTTCACATGCTGAAAGGAACCTACAATCAAAATGTTTTTTGATTTCATCCGTTTGCATCACTTCTTCACCTTCTCCACCATCTTCTACAAAGGCAACTTTAGCCATATCAGGTCCTTTATTAATGTATTTGAATAAATACTTAATTGAAGCAGCCTGGTTACACCATTCAACATTGATATGAGCTTAGTAACGCCTTAAAAGTTTTGCATTATAAGGGACCACATGTCTGTTGTCTAACTTAGCACTTCCTTTTTCAACAAATACCCCTGACTCTCTTCTTCTATAAACCGGATATCCATTTGAATCTAACGTTGATGCAGAAGAAAACTTCTTTGGAAATTTCTTGGAGCACTTACCGTCAAGCATGCACGGACAGTTCGGATATTCACGTCCACAGGGTCCATGAATCATAAAGTCACTCACAAGACTAAACAACTCCGGATCTACATTCTTATCAGGGATTTCAGCCGAAACAAAACGATCAACGTGTTCAATTATGGGAAGCTTACTGGCTTCTTTAAGAAACAGACATGTATGAGCGTGGGGCAGTCCACGTTTTTGGAACTCTATAGTATAGACCGCTGCAATATAAAGTAAAACAATATAGTTAGAAAGTTAATTAATAAAAACACGGTAGTATTTATAAACAACAAATAAAAATTGTATAAGTATAAGTGAATAAAGATGATAATCTATGAATATATACTGGAACTTTTTTTTTTCGTAATGAATTTTACCTGCTGAAGTCTTGCCCAAAAATGCTTTTTCACGTAAATCTTTCATGATTGAGTCTAGCTTAACTTTGAATAGTCTAGCTAAGATACCTGGCCTGTCTTCTGGATTTGTCTTCTTGTCTTTAAGAAACCGTCTAATTTCAGGCCATTTTGGATTGCATGTGATTGTAATAAAAAAATCAGGGTATCCATGCCTCTTACAAATAGCCATTGCATCAAGATAATTTTCCCTCATGTAGCGTGCACCACCAGTAAAAGAAGATGGTAAAATCACAGGCGTCCCTACTTTTGCCAAGTCAGTAGGTCCATTTTGGTTCAACGTTTGAAGATTAGTATAAGTTTCACACCTAAGTTTACTTTGCTGGAAACGAACATAATACAATCGCTCACTCTCAATCATGGTATAAACGTCCACCAAAAACTGTTGAAGAAGGCGCCTTGCATTCAAAATCAATGAGAACTTACCAACTCTGTCCTGAATATGATATGCAAAATACCCTCTCATTGAACACTTTGAATCTACTTTCTTTTTAGATTTCCTCTCTTCCCTGTGTGGTATATCAACCCTATAACAATCTTCTCCAAATGGAATAAGCAATGGATACTGGAGGGCGAGATACGACGGATGGAGCTCACAAATACGCTTAAGTCCCTCTGCTCTTGACTCCACGACAATATCTCTATTGTCAAGCTGGTCATCATTTTCTGAAAATATAAGAGCGGCGATCTCTGATGAAGTTGGTAGGTTGTATGTTCGGCCATCTTTAGTTCTCCTACCAATAAGACGCAACTTAAGGCTAACTTCCGGATTTTCATGAAATCGATCCCGTACAATCCTATACGTTTTCACAAGCTGATTATTTCTGTCTAACATCGACTTCAGGTACTGAATGATTTCAATGTCAAGCCGGTCAGAAATATCCTTAGACGTTTCCTTTTCTTTACTGAACTGAATGTAAAAAGAAATTTTAACAAATTAATATTTATATAAACGGCTAAAAAAAGAAGAAGAAAATTTTTAGAATATTACCTATAAATGTTTTTCCGGTTTGAGACTTCATTTTCAGTGTCATATATATATAACTGAGAAAACTTCGGTTTCGAACCATCATTAGGAAGAAGACCACCCAACGTGTGATAATTTTCACCATTTATTCTGTAAATGAACGGAGCCTTTCCCGTATTGATATTTGAATCAACCTTCCCTCCCATTGAAGTAAAACAAAACATAGAATTGAAGCGGCGAATGTGCTTTAAGAAATATTTGCTCTTTAATTCTATGTTCTTGAAAAGGTTCTGATAATCTAAACTGCTCTCTTTGAAATCCGGAAGTTGTACCTTTCCATAACCACAACATAGCATATAGCTTGTTCTTCCACCAACACTTACGCTTCTACCAGCTTCTGATCTCCACAATTTTGCATTACACATTTGACATACAACCGTTTGATCACCGTGATCTAGATAATCTTGCAAACAGAATAAATAAAATAACATTAACTTATAAAAGAAAAAAAAACCTTTTAAATGTTTTGTAAATTTAATATTTACCTTTAGAGACACCCTTATATTGGAAGCCTTCAATTGCTTGAGGTTCCACATCTTCTTCGTCAGACAAATTAACCATTCGGACAGGTGAGATGCAACGTCGATTATTTCTTGATGTATTAGTAGGTTCTCTTTGAGCAGAAGATGACGCAAGTGAGACCGTGTTAACATCAGTAAGTCCACCTGTAATTAATCATAACATTTCAAGGTTAATATTAATAAGATTCACAAACTTATAAAATTAATAGACACAAAGGAAATTGTACTAGATGGTGTTGCATAAGTAGGAGTTCTAAACGTGTTATTATTTGAACACTCATGTGTAACAGTGGGTTGTTTTCGAGCTGCAGTAACAGAACCAACTTTACGTCTTTTTGCATCAAGTTGTGATTTTCTAAAGTTTCGTAACTCTGCAGAATTGTATCTTTGGACTTCAGCCACCGAAACTATGGATAAAAATAATATCAGTTTCTATATTAAATGAACTTTTAGTTTTAAAATAGTAGACTAATATAAAATAAAACTTGTATAACATAGAACTATGATACCGTTTGTAATATTGGACAAAGGAGTTCGTTGTGTAGAACCTGCGAATACATAAAGAAATAATAAAAAGACAGGGTTAGAGTAAAAAATTTGTCATAAATTAAAAAAGTAAAGCTTTGAAATTATTAAATGTTATAGAAATTTATTACCGGAAAAAGACGCGTTAAATTGGTTGTTTCTGCTTGTTCTAACGGATGATACGTCGATTGAAACTAAAGTACTTTTGGATGTGGATGGGTTTGTATTTTGACATTGTTTAGCATTGAGTCTCTTAGCATCCATTTGCAGTTTTCTGGATTTTCGACACTCCGATGCAATATTATTATTGACTTCAAGCGTACAAACAACGTATGAAATAATATTAGTTTTTATGCTGCAGTGAATAAGAAAGTCGTCTATTCTTATACGATAAAACATGAGGATTAAATAAATAACAATACCATTTGATGAAGTAGACAAAGGATTTTGTTGCAATTGTCCTATAAAGAATAGACGAACAAATAAAATTGACATAAATTATAAATATGGATTGGAAGTTCAGACTTTATACAAAGATATAAAAGTAAAAAGCGTTATTAACTGATGTTACCGGGTGTCAAAAAATTCAATGTACTTTGGAAAGTTGAGCTTTGCTGAATATAATGGTTGGAACATTCAACGGAGTCACGGTTAAATATTGCAGTTGGCGGCACATTTTGAATTCCATTATTATGATTGTTCACCTTGCATCTCTTTGCATCCAGTTGTAATTTTCTATATTTACGACACTCGGCCGCGTTCTTAACTTTTTCTTCATGGGAGAGAACTGTGAAGAATTATGTATTAGTTACGTAAGTAAACGCTAATATAAATAAAGACATATATAAGTATGAAATATGTGTACCGTTTGAGATATTAGATAACGACGTTCGTTTGTCATGACCTTAAAAAAATTCGAAAAATTAGATGACAAACCAAAAATAATAAAATAGAAATACATTGTATATATATCCAAAAAAAATTACCATTTGAACTGCTAGATAGTCTTTTACGTCCCATTTAACCTAAAAGGAGGCAATTCTACATAAAATGCATCATAAGAGTGTAACACAATATAAAGAAACTTAAAACTATGGATGATAATATGTAAATATTATGTAAACATTCAACGATACATAATACTTAACTAACAATAGATTATAAATCAACGTAAACTACAAATAATCAAGTACTATTTACAAATATAGAATACATCAAAATAAACAAAAAATGTAGATAATCATTTTATGCGAAAATATGTAAAATTGAAATAAAAGGACATACGTTCAACTTGTATGATAGAAGATGCGACCGAGCAGAAAAAACCAAAGATGAACTCTTGAAGCTTTGAGTCTTCTGATTTGTTTGTTTGATTGTGGATTAAGTTAGGAGAAATTTGTGAAAATGTGTAATGAGTAGTATGGGTTTTATAGAACCTTCAAATTAAATTTGTAATTAAAAATGTTAATTAATATGCTTAATTACTTACCATATATTAAAGAAATCGAAATATTTGAATTTTTGGTGTATTTTAAATTTAAATTTTTCGAAAATTTGAATTTATTTACATTTTTATTTTGTTGATTTTTAGTAAGTATGTAATTACAATAAATTTGTTTAATAGAATTGTATTATAGCAACTTTGTAAATTTAAGGTAATATTTCGTTTGATTAGTTACCATTTTTATTAACTTTGAAAGATTTTGTTGCTTAATGTTATTGAATGTATTAGAATTTTTTTGTTTGGTATCCTGTTTTTATTAGATGTATAGATATGATCAAAAAATATCATTTACATATTGGTGTACATATTTATAACGTTTTTATTCTTATAAAGACATGAACATAATGTATAAATCATAAAAATTGAATCAACAATGCAATACTTATTTGTCAAAGGTAAGACAAAAACATAAAGTTCAAACACACCATTTATTCAAATGAAAATAGTATCAAACACCAAACAAACCATAGTTAAAAACAAATTGTCTCACACCATAAAAAAACATCCGGAAAATAAAAAAAAGTAAACAAACGGATCATTGTTCCTATTTTTCAACCTTAGGGGTCAAAAGGGGAGTCTCAGGTGACTTGTCAGTGTAAACTTTCTTATCAGTCTTAAGCACTTTAGTTGTAGACTCGGTTGCATCATCGTCCAGCTCGTACACTTTGTCGAGGCTACGCTTCACTTCCTGCTCGTCATTTATAAAACTAACTCTGCAAGATGATTCTGGAGTGTTGTTATCTCCAACAGAATCCTACAAAAGTAAATGAAAGGTAAAAATTTTGAGTTTAACAGACATTAAATTTAAATTGGGTGAATGATTAAAGAGGTCAAAACAACCTTAAGAGAGACTGCATTTTGTGTAGACGATTCACCTACATCCAAGTTTTCAAATCCAGGTTGATCCACCTAAAAAAATTAAACGATATGTATGTGTCACATATTAAAGTAAAACAATAATAAGTATTTATAAAAACAACTTATAAAGGAATATAGGAAGAGAAAGGAAACCTGAATATCAGAGAACCTTTCTTCAAGTGAAGCAACTATAGATGACTCATTTGTAAGTTTACGTATACCATATCCATCTAGGTGCTTATCAATGTTGAATCGACCAACTTTAATTTTGAACGCAAACTTTTTGTCTTCAAAAGCATGAAACTCAGCAGGAGTTGTTTTTTCTTCACCAGAAACCTTAATAACAAATGACATAGGTATTATAAATTAAAACAAGTAACTTCTTAAGGACTGAATATAAACAACTTACCTGTTTAGATTTTTCTAACATTTGCATTGCTGACATTCCCAGCAATTTCTTGGCTTCACGATCAAACAACGTAAGGGATGTTATACCAGTAAATCCTGCACCCTGATTGGAATTCTAAACCTACATTTACAAATTACAAAATATTATTAAAAAAAATGTCATTGTTGTTTTACTTTAAGGTTTGTATATTTAAGAAAAAAGCATACACTGGATCAGCAGAGACGATGTGCTTTGGACAATCTTTATTGACGCAAACCAAGACCTGTTTAAATGAAGTAACATCTGTTTCTTCATTTTCATCAGGTAAACTTAAAGTAGGCTCGACCTTGTGGTTACAATGCTCACATCCCAGATAATACCACTCATCCTTATCATCGACACCCTTAACGGTTCCAACAACAATGACCTGTTTGTTAACCTACAAAAGAAACAGGAATCGGTTAAAAAGGTAATATAAATATTACTTGTATATAATGATATGATAAATCAATTCATTCTTACCTCTGTTATCAATGGAAGATCACGAATAGTGCTGAAAGGTGTTTTATTCAAGAATTCATCAGTTATATTCATGCTACCAGACGATCCAAGAGATCGTTGAACAGAAGATGATTCCTTAGAAATAAACTTTTCAATATAACTGTAAGGAAAAAAAAGTGTACAACTTATGTATGATATTTTAAAAATATATATGTAAATAATAACAGGGGAAATTAAGGTATATCACCTTTTCTTAAAAGCACGAATATCCTCAATGTCTTCATTGATAAATGGCCGAGTTATATTGAATCCATTTTGAACGCTTATATTACCTTTACGTATAAAACATAAGCAACTGTTATTTCTTTTAAAAACATATTTGAAATATCTAAAATGTAATACAAAGTGTAAGAAATAACAAACCTTTATAATTGGTAAAGCTACCAAATTGAACAATGAGAACAACATGGACTTCGGCTTCATTCTGCTTGATGTACTCGAACATCTGCTCACTATATTCATCCCACAAAGAACAGGACATTTTTACCCCCTACATACAATAAAAATTTTATTAGATCATTCACATGTTTCAAATATGTCTTCGTAAGAATTGATCGTATAAATGACACATAAATATAACGTTAGAGATTATGAAATAATAAATAATGATTCGAACACATGAAAGACATACTCCAGATCAATCAAGATAAGGTTCATTTTCATTTTCAAGCCCGCTTTTGTTTCTGTTGGCTCCGGTGGACTCCATTCTTCAACAAACCCAATGAAATCTAAAAGATTTAAAAAGTTATTTAAACTAATATATAAGAATCAAAATTAAAAGAGTAAACATATATAAAAGATTAAGGATTAGCAAACAGACCAATCCTCTGTTCTTGAGACAGGTTACCAGACTTAATTGACTCAAAAGAAGAGAAATTAAAACCATATTGGCTTCCCTCAAACCTGCTACACTTCGTAAGATTTGTGTCAAAAGTAAACGAAAGTATGTCATTTTTATCAAAATGTTTAACAGATTTGTTATCAGCTAGTTGTGGTCTATAGATATAATAAGCTTCGTTTTCACGTAAAAATTTTTCATGCTTCTTCATGTATCTATTCCACACAATCGCTTGCATTTTGGAACCCTGTTT
This sequence comes from Ambrosia artemisiifolia, assembly GCA_032199755.1. Lineage (NCBI taxonomy): Eukaryota > Viridiplantae > Streptophyta > Magnoliopsida > Asterales > Asteraceae > Ambrosia > Ambrosia artemisiifolia. Next base: position 1,670,959 of record CM063526.1, on the reverse strand, counting down.
TTTAATTATAAGAGATAAAAGAAAGTTTGATCAGAAATAATATACAAAAAAGTCATGTAACATATAAACGATATAAGAAATGATGATAGCAAAACTAACCTGTTCATCCATAACAACCATATCAATAGCAAGAGTTTCACCTGGTATCTTACGATTTGCTCTCTTCCAAAGTCTAAGTACCTTAACTTTGATTGTGTACTGACTCAGCCGCCATGTTATGTCATTCAAAAAGGTTACATTATTTGGATCCATAATCCTGCACGTTTGTAATATGTATCACAAATAACCGAGATACAAACAATGTTAGTATTATAGTGACATATAAATAAATAATGTAAGAAGGATAAGTATTAGATGCTACCTGAGCAAGTGTAGAAGAAAAAGATTGAATGATTATGGATTGAAATCTTACATGTATTTATAATGATGCCATCTGTAGTACATAAGGGAGCTTTTTTGTATTTTTAGTATACATTATACAAATAGGAAACAAGATATGAAATGGCAATCTAATTGATTATGTTTAAATGTTTCCATAAACGATTTTGAATCAATAAAAATGATAAAAGTTTCCTTTATTATGTAAATCAAGCATATATTTAGTAAATTTTAAAAAACATTATGGTCAAATCATACTATAATTCACCTTACCGCCAAAATGAAGTTTTATGTAATTTTTTTTTATTCGGATTATTAACCAAAAAATGTACAATTTCTTTGTACAAAAACATTTAAAAGAAGTAAATATTAAGTTTGCAAGTTGATTCATTTTAGTTTATCATAGAAAACCAAAATTTTTTTATACTAATAACAATTTGTGAAAAAAATATATGTTAATGATATATTAATCGTCTGGTATGTTGAGTAACTAACATTTAACGTTATTGTTTAGATTATTAAAAAATACATTTAAACTTTTCATAAATACAATCCGGCAAATTTATTGTAAAAAAAGTCAATGAGTTTAAAACGTTGACAAATTCGGTGAATTATAGCGTGATTAAACATCATTAAAAAGTAATAAGTTAGATTCTTGTTTACCTCCTTAAAACGGTTTTATTTGCAAATTGAGGTGTTTGTAGATAATTAAACTTATTAATTATGTTTGACTGTGAAGTTCAAATATTTAAAAATATATTTTTAAAAAAAAATGGAATCTAAACAAATAGGTGGATACTAATAAATGGTAAAATTTTACATAAGCATTTATACATGGATCTTGTTTAGTCTGTTAAGAAATGTAACAAAAATTGTTATACGAAATTTAAATTTTTAATATTGAGAATGATTAATGATAACTATTAATAATTTACCAAATTTAACTTGTATAAACACTATTAACAAAGTCAAAGGTTAACATTTAAACTTGTCTAAATTTTAAGCATCTATATATCAGCCAAATCATATTATCCATATTTACCTAATTCTAGAATAACATACTTCCCAAATCATTGTTTTCAACACAAAGCATACCACAACTATCAAGCCATAGAAGGTCATATGTTTTCAACACAAAGCATACCACAAATGTATCGTTTAAAACACATGACAACCGAAAAAACACACAATTTACCACATCAGTAGTAAAATGTGTAAATGTATGTGACCACTAATAGTTAATCATGTTCCAAAAAACCACCATACCCAAGGTGCTAAAAGTTACCCACCACCACTATGTTCACCAAAAAACTACCACCAGTTAGATGCAAAAGTATGTGAACAACCAAAAAACTACCACCACCAAGATCACTAACTACCATCAACCCTAACTACTTTAGAGAGCTTAAACAGACCTTGTTTTTCAAACCACAGGAAACGAATCTGATCACTGATATACGTTAAAATATACATATTTAAATCCCCGATTAAACTCCCAAATTACGCGTTTTCGACCATAATTGCACGAATTCGGTACTTAACCGCTTCATATGTTTATTGCAGGTCCTAAACGACGTCCCACGAGCAAAGTCAAAGAAACCGGGCGAAAAGCGGACAAGACGGAAAGTTTCTGCAAAATCAGCTAAGTCTGGAAATGGTGCACGGCCGTGCACCATAGCTGCATGCCCGTGCAGGCTTACTTGGCTCGGGCACAGAAGGTTGCACTGCCAGTGCACAAGCTGGTGCACATCAGGATTCTCGAGTGCACTGCCAGTGCACCAGGCAGTGCACTCCAAGCACTCGGCCACCACAGACCTGCACGCCCGTGCACCCTAGGTGCACGGCCGTGCCAAATATCCAGATATTTCCAAGAGCAGCCAAACCACTTGCCCACTTGTACGTCAACTCAGATTGATAAAGTGCACGGCCGTGCACTTTATGCGCACGGCCGTGCCAAAAATCAAAACTTCTATAAAAACAGAGCATAACCCACTGATCAGGCATTGGGTATTTTGGAGGCGATTCTGGGCGATTTTCTGGACTGTCGGACTGCTGCAAAGCCGAAGAACAAGCTCGGGAACTCATCCGGATCATCTATCTTCATCCAATCCATCACATTCAAGTTTTATTGGTTTGATCCTTTAAGCTTTTATCGATTCAAATCTGTTATTTAGAACTTGTTTGTGTTGTTTATGTATTACATTAGCTTCTAGTAATCGTATTTAGTAATATTTAGTAGAAAAAACGATCCTTAGTTTGTAATCATGTTTTGTAAGAATTTGGCGTTTTTCATGTTTAGATCTTGATGATCATAGTGCAACCTTGTTTCGTTGTTGTTGGATTGATAGTTGTGTTTGGATGACTTTTGCGATTATCGAATGTGTTAGGCGGATAAATGTTGAAAAACCGTCCGTTTAATAGTCCGGTAGTAAACTAGTTAACTTGTTAAATAGTTTACACCATGAAACTGTAACCGGGTATTGGTTTGGTTAAATTCGCCTGAATAACGATTATGAATGTTTACCGGCACGTAAAAGAGTTTTAAAAGCTTAATGGTGTTGTTACCAATCTTTGACACGGTTAATTATCTTTGTTAGTTATTTTGGTGAAAATGGCGATCTTAGTAGATTTGTGTTCAAAGTTGGTAAAATGGAATAGGTTGTGAAATGCTCTACTTTATGCTAGTTTAGGTGGCTGTACATGTATTGTGTATTCGGTACTGCTTTCCCGAATCAGTGAGGTTAGAATACTCTTAACAGATGACTAACTTATCTTTAAAAGATCTGCATGAGATAATATCAGCTGCTCGCTAATGAACGACTTGAAGTGGTTAACGTGTGTATTCGTGTTAGCTTTCTGTATAGTTGTCATGTTAGGATATCCGAAAGGGAAACTAACTGTCGGAAAATGGGAATGTTGATCACGCCTTTATTTCTATTTATATATATAGATGACATGCTAGGATTGGAGTATTATAGTTTATATAGTTATATTTTCTATTTGGAGTCTTAGTTACATATTTACATATGTTAGAATTTAAACAAACTCACTTATTTTTTCCTACTGGTAAATCGGTGATAGAGTTTTAGTACAATTGCTCCGCGCGCGTCCATGGATCGATACTTGGTTCTTATCTGTTCTTACTACATATATGACAGGGTACACTTGCCCTATTGTGTGTGTTTTAATATTAAGGTCGAAACCATTTTTATAAATATTAAAGCAAAACGTGTGTTAAAATCCATTGTAAAATATGTATAGATACGCACACGTCAAGTTTTTGGCGCCGTTGCCGGGGACGCGACGAGCTTTAGGAACGAACCGAGTCAACTTTTTACCAGTGTACATACTTGTGAATACTTTTTTATACTTCTTTGATTTATTATTTCGTTCATTTATTTGCATATATGATTTACTGAATGCTTATTTAATTTATTTGTCTGTTGATATTTTGGATTGATTCTAAGTTGGTTTATAGGTTAGTATATAGATTCGTTCATTCATCTGCTTATAGGATCGTTGGATTTGATTATTCGTTCATTAGGATGTTGATAGATTTAATTGATTGATTTGTGGATTGATTGGTTTGTCTATGAATTTGATTAGTTCGTTATTTGATTGATTAGATTTATTTGTTCGTATTTGAACTGATTATTTATTTCATTCGTTGTATAGTTTTAGGCTTAGTCTGTTTATTTCTGTTCATTCTATTGATTCTATTTGTTTTTATTTTGATTTTCTCGAATTTATTGCTTTCTTTTGTTTTCGTATGAATTTATGGATTCTTTATTTATTTTTCTGTCTTTTATCGCCTTTTGGGTTTGTCATATATTCGCCTGCTGTAACTGTATCATTCTTATTTGCAGGTTGATGTCCGCAAACCCCGGGCCTTCTGGTGATCTTTCTGACGAGGAGCGGAGGCGTGTCTTGAGGAGAAGCGAGCGGATTAGACTTCATAAATTACGTCTTGTTTCTGATATTCTTATTTCTGCCCCTAGAATCGAGGTCCCAGTTGAGTAGGCGAGGCACGATCTGGCCGACGACGGGTCGGACGCCGGAAGCGACATTATCATGGCGGATGACGACATTCCGCTGAATGATAGTGGTCGTCCAAGAGGAGATGGACTCGCGCCGAGTATTGTCCGTCCGGCTATTTTGGCGGACCATTTCGAGATCAAATCTAGTATCGTTAATATGATACAAAACTCGGTGCAATTCGGTGGACTGGAACACGAGGATCCAGGCCAACATATTGCTGCATTCTTAGAGGTTTTAGCCACCTTTAAAATGCAAGGCATCTCCGATGATGCTATACGTTTGAGACTCTTCCCATTCTCATTGCGGGACAAAGCCCGGACTTGGCTTCTGTCACAACCCGCAGGGTCGATCACGACTTGGGCAGAGTTGTCACAACAGTTCATGCAGCAATATTTTCCTCCTGAAAAGACACAAACACTGAGGAATCGCATCATGACTTTCCGTCAGGATGACGATGAATCACTGTACACGGCCTGGGAAAGGTTTAAAGACCTACTCTTGAGTTGCCCGCACCATGAGCTTTCGAAAAGGCACTTGGTGCAAACTTTTTATCAGGGACTCGGGTATACGTCTCAGGAACGCCTTGATGTATACGCTGGAGGAGACATCGGAACAAAGTCTCCTAGGGAAGCGTGGAGCATTATTGAGAAGGCGTCCCTAAAATCTAAATCCCGGCAGAGTGATAGATCTAGATCTTCATCTGCCAAGGCTGGTGTGCATGCCGTGGATAACTATACGGCGATTTCAGCACAAATAGCGGCTCTGGCTTCGAGGTTCGATAACTCTCAGCAACACGTAGCGCAGTCCGATTGTTTGTGTGAGCAGTGCGGGGTATCTCACGAGCCTGGCTCGTGTGCTCAGGGGGTGATGTATACAGGCCACGAGGAAGTGGACTATATGGGCAATCAGACGAGACCCCAGAATAACCCCTACAGTAACACTTATAATCCGGGTGGGAGAAATCACCCGAACTTCGGGTGGAGATCTGGTTCCTCTAACCAGAACCCGCTCGGATATCAGCAGAGGGCCCCTACACCACAACAGTCCCAACAGCCTTACCAGTCCAACCAACAGCCTTACCAGTCCAACCAACAGCCTTACCAGTCTCGTGGTCAATCGTCCCAGCAGAGACCGAACCAATACCAGAGCCAGGGCGCCGGGAGCAGCTCCCAGCAGCACGCCCCTCATGGTATGTCTAAGCTGGAGGAGATGATGTCGCAGCTCCTTACCAACATCTCTGAAACCTATCAGCTCGCTGAGCAGCGCTACAAGCAGCACGAGGAGCGCTTTACAAATTATGAGGGAGAGATGAGGGGCCAAAAGGCGTCAATGCAGGCCATAGAGAACCAGGTAGGCCAGATGGCGAAGATGATGTCTGAGAGACAGCAGGGTGGTCTCCCGGGCAACACTGAGCCGAATCCGAGGGGGCATGTGAATACCATAACGACGAGGAGTGGTAAAACCACGGGACCTGACACATCGGGCTCACCACCGATCACTGAGACGGTCCAGACTGAGTCTTCGGACCAGGTGCACGCTAGGCGAGTCCCAGCAAGTACAGCACAGTTACCGAAGCCAGTCACAGATTACACTCCTCCTGTTCCATACCCTAGCAGACTTAGGAAGCAGAAAGACGAGGCCCAATACGGGAAATTCCTTGAGCTGTTCAAACAGCTACACATAAACATCCCGTTTGTGGAAGCCTTGGCCCAGATGCCTAAGTATGCTAAATTTCTGAAGGACATCCTCACAAACAAGAAAAAACTTGAGGACCTGTCCTGTGTGCTCTTGAATGAAAACTGCTCTGCAATCCTGCAGAATAGACTGCCCATGAAGATGGGAGATCCAGGTAGTTTCACCATTCCTTGTCTGATAGGGAACATGTCTGTCAGTAATGCACTGGCGGATTTGGGTGCGAGCATTAACCTTATGCCTTATAAGGTTTTTGAGAAACTGGATCTGGGTGAGCCTTCACCCACCAGGATGAGTATTCGTCTTGCTGATCGTTCGATCAAATATCCTCGGGGGTTTGTTGAGAATATGCTTGTCAAGATTGACAAATTTGTATTCCCGGTGGATTTTGTCATCCTTGATATGGATGAGGACTCTTAAGTGCCTCTGATCCTCGGACGTCCTTTCCTTAACATGGCCAGGACGATTGTTGACGTGGCTGCGGGCCAAATCACACTCCGGGTGAATGATGAGCATGTGACTTTTGATGTTCAGAGGTCGATGCGTCATCCCGAGAGTCAGGACGACACACTATACTATCTTGATATAGTAGACCAGTATGTCAGTTCTCACTTTCGAGGCACGATAGATGAGAATGATTCGGGCACACATCTGTTGTGTGGGAACTTAGATGGCATTATGAAGGAGGGCCATAGAGTTTAGCAGCCGGTCTACCAGATCGGTGATGATAGTTCCCAGAGCCCGGATCGTTTCGTAGAGATTGAGCGTGAGGAAAGCGATAAGTCGAAGCCGTCTGTTGAAGATCCACCGTCTTTGGAGCTGAAAGAGCTCCCACCGCATCTGGAGTATGCATTTCTGGACGAGGAGGGTCGTCTGCCTGTTATCATTTCATCTTCTTTATCTGCAGTTGAAAAGAGCGAGTTATTGAGAGTTTTGAAACTTCATAAGCGGGCAATTGCCTGGAAGATCATGGACATCAAGGGGATTAATCCCTCATTCTGTACTCATAAAATCTTGATGGAGGATGTCCACAAGCCTTGTGCGCAGCACCAAAGGCGTCTGAACCCGAACATGCAAGAGGTTGTTAAATCCGAGGTGATTTAATTGCTTGATGCTGGATTGATATATCCTATCTCGGATTCTGTTTGGGTTAGTCCTGTGCACGTCGTGCCCAAGAAGGGTGGCATGACGGTGGTCACGAATGATAGGAATGAGTTGATTCCTACGAGGACCGTCACGGGGTGGAGAGTTTGCATTGACTATCGCAAGCTCAATGACGCCACCCGCAAGGATCACTTCCCGCTTCCATTCATCGATCAGATGTTGGAACGACTGTCGGGGAAGTTGTATTATTGTTTCCTTGATGGTTTCTCGGGTATCGATCCTGTGGACCAGGATAAGACGACCTTCACATGCCCTTTTGGCACATTCGCCTACAGGCGTATGCCATTTGGGCTGTGCAATGCACCTGCTACCTTCCAGCGTTGCATGATTGCTATTTTTCATGACATGATCGAGGACTCCATGGAGGTATTCATGGATGATTTTTCAGTCTTCGGGAGTTCCTTCGATCAGTGTCTGGGAAATCTGGAGCGGATGCTTCAGAGGTGCGAGGAGACCAGTCTTGTGCTAAACTGGGAAAAATGCCACTTCATGGTGAAGGAAGGAATAGTCCTAGGGCATAAGGTCTCCCAGAATGGGTTGGAGGTTGATCCTGCCAAAGTAGATATCATTTCTAGGCTCCCTCCGCCCTCCTCTGTTAGAGCGATCCGCAGCTTTTTGGATCATGCGGGATTTTACAGGCGATTCATCAAAGACTTTTCAAAAATCGCCCGTCCGATGACCCGTCTGTTAGAGAAGGATGCACCGTTTGTGTTTGGTGCAGAGTGTTTGAAAGCCTTCGGGCTTTTAAAGTGTTTGCTTGTGGAGGCCCCTATATTGGTAGCACCCGACTGGGAGCTGCCATTCGAGATCATGTGCGACGCGAGTGACTTCGCGATAGGGGCGGTCTTGGGACAGCGGAAGGACAAGCACTTCCACCCGATCTACTACGCTAGTAAGACTCTTCATGATGCTCAGGAGCATTATACCACGACTGAGAAGGAGCTTCTAGCGGTAGTGTTTGCATTCGACAAGTTTAGATCATATTTGGTGTTGTCGAAGACCATTGTCTATACGGACCATGCAGCGATCCGATACCTTTTTAGCAAACAGGACGCGAAACCGCGCCTGATTAGGTGGATCCTGTTGCTGCAAGAGTTCGATATAGAGATTCAGGACAAGAAAGGTGCCCTGAATGTTGCGGCTGATCATTTGTCCAGACTCGAGCATGATGTTGCCGAGAACTGCGCGTGGGATACCATTAATGACAATTTTCCCCACGAGTTCTTGATGAGCGTCGAGTCGGTGGAAGATGTATCACCTTGGTTCGCGGATTTTGCGAACTACCTCGCGTGAGGGATCCTTATCAAAGGATTAACGCACCAGCAAAAGAGGAAGTTCTTTGCGGACCTCAAGCATTATTTCTGGGACGACCCATTCTTGTTCCGGATCGGGGCGGATCAGCTGATTCGCCGTTGCGTTTTCAGGGAAGAGGCGGCGCAGATCTTGCGCGATTGTCACGAGGGGCCCACTGGAGGTCACCATGGAGCTAATTACACTGCGAAAAAGGTGTTAGACTCCGGGTTTTACTGGCCCACACTCTTTCGTGACTCTCAGATATTGGTTGGTGCATGTGATTCGTGCCAAAGGGCGACGAACATATCAGCACGCGACCAAATGCCGCAGAATCCCATCTAGGTCTGTGAAGTCTTTGACATTTGGGGCATTGACTTCATGGGACCGTTCCCCTCCTCACGGGGCAACAGATATATACTCGTGGCAGTTGATTACGTATCAAAGTGGGCCGAGGCGCAAGCCTTACCCACAAATGATGCCCGGGATGTTGTGAGGTTTGTTAGGAGCTTGTTTGCGCGGTTTGGTGCCCCGAAGGCACTAATTAGTGACCGTGGCACGCATTTCTGCAATGCGCAGCTTGATCGCGCATTAGCACGTTATGGTGTTCACCACAGGTTATCCACCCCGTATCATCCACAGACAAGTGGACAGGTGGAGGTCACAAACCGTGGGTTGAAGCAAATCCTTGAGCGGTCGGTTAATCAAAACCGCAAGGATTGGGCTGACAAGCTTGATGACGCGCTGTGGGCCTTTAGAACTGCCTACAAGACGCCTATTGGGACGACTCCCTTTCGGCTGGTCTATGGGAAAGCGTGTCATCTTCCTGTCGAGTTAGAACATAGGGCATTCTGGGCTCTTAAAACGGCGAATTTGGATCTTCAGACCGGCGGTGAGACCCGTTTCTTACAGATTCACGAGCTGGAGGAGCTTAGGCAGCAAGCCTATGAAAGCTCGATGTTATATAAAGAGCGCACAAAGAGGTTGCATGACAGTCGCCTGAAACGCCGAGAAGATTTTCAGGTAGGCGACTTGGTCCTGCTTTATAACTCGCGCCTGCGTCTCTTTCCAGGGAAGTTGAAATCCCGGTGGACAGGACCGTACACTGTTAAGGAGGTATATCCTTACGGGACTGTCTCGATTGAGAATTCAGAGGGATTGACTTTCAAAGTCAACGGTCATCGCCTTAAAGTATATATTGACGGACCGGTTGACCAATCCGTAGAGGAAATCGATCTCTACGCCCCACGCACTTCATAAAGCGTGGGGAAGTGAGTCTAGCTAGCGACTCGTTAATAAATATAGCGCGGCGTGTATGGGCGCGCCAAAAGGGTAAATATGTAATTAGTGTATATATTTCTTGCTTTATTTTAATTTTCATAGTTTAACGTTGTTTCGAGTATTGTGCAGGTTCGTACCGGTTGTGAACAAAGCGGGAAGGATGCAATGGAGCGCGAACAGTCGACAAACAGGTTTAAATGGTTTAAAATGATGTTTTCGGACTAAACAGGGTGGCTGCGCAGCTGCTGGCTGCAAATTCTGCAAATCTGCAGAAGGTGCACGGCCGTGCGAACCATGTGCACGGCCGTGCGGACTTGGATCAGCAGCTTGCCTGATCAGCACCGGAGTGCCAGGCCTAGTGCAAGGAGGGTGCACGGCCGTGCGGGCCAAAAAGCCCAGCCCATTTTCATTAGTATAAATACATCTTTAACTTCATAATAACCCTAAAACCTTGCACTAGCGGCTGCACACCCCTGCCAACCATAAAAAAACCGATTAATCATCTCTTTTTGCCTACAATCTTCACTCTTTTCCTTCCAAATCAACTAAGGTATGAACCCCTTCATAATATTGCACCTATTTCATGTATTTTTAGTTTAGATCTGTTTTACTTTTGATTTTAGGGCAAGATTTGTGGGTTTTCTTCATAAAGTTTAATAAACCCACTAATTTTAGTTTGTTTTGGTTTAAATTAGTATAGTTTTTGGTGATTGTTGGTAAAGCCGTGCACATCCAGGCCCAAATCGTTGTTAGTTTGAGTTTTCTTGAAAGATTTGACAGATTTGGGTGTTTTTAGAGAAAAAAATTGTTAAAAACTGGAACCCGTGCACGGCCGTGCACCAGACCTGCACGGCCGTGCAAGGTCAAGTGCACCAGCTCGTGCACTGGCTGTGCAGCTCAGAATCACGAGCTACACAGGCTTGCACGGTCGTGCATATGCCCGTGCGTGCCGAGAAAATGGGCTGCACTGCCAGTGCACCAGGCAGTGCAGCCCCTGACCTGACCAACGACCAAGCCTGAACGGCCGTGCAGCCAAGGCGCACGGCCGTGCATCAGTAACAGAATCAGGTCAGAATGCGCGTAGGTCCATTTTGGACATCCGGGACCTCCGTTTTTTGTGTACTAACAGTTTTGTATATGTTTTTGCATGCAGATGGACAACAACCACCCCTACCTCGGGTTCGACAACCGCGACAAACGAGAGGCAACGTGCATCGACAAGTTCCTTAAGCTTTGGGACCGCCGGAATTCTTTTGGTACTCCTATCCGTCTGAATCTGGATCTGCTGACCACGCTCAAACAACGTGAGAGAAACGAGGGGTTCGTCTCGCCAAATATGGCGAAACTGCTGAGCATAAATCAGCCGGTCTACAAGGAGATCACCATTGAGTTCTTAGCATCCTTTAAGTACAAAAAACCGAAAGAAGGGGTGTATAAGGACTTCCACGACAAAGACATCTGGTTAGGCTATGCGGGAATTGGTATCATTGGTCGGTAGCGCGACTGGGGAGAAGACTGGGGATCTACGAGCACTTAGAAACCAGCTCAGAAGACTTCTGTGGGATCCACGGCTTCGCCGACCTTGACGAGCGGGCTGCATTTTGGGATTCGATTTCCGATGGCACACCTTACGTTCCGAGGTCTGCCAAGGCGACTCGGATCAGGGACCCGCTTCTCCGCCTTATGCACCATGTTTTCAGCCACACCATATGTGGCCGAAAGGACAGTTCTGGGAACTGTCCCACTCCTGATCTCATATTTTTGTACCAGTTTTATGAGGGTGCCCAGATAAACTTAGCCGCACGGATGGCTGAGTTCTTCCTGAATGCCGGGGGCACGAAGGAAGGGAGTGAGATTCATGGCGGGGAATACGTCACCCAGATCGCCGAGGCATTGGGGCTTTTGACTGACGAGGTTAGGGAGACATTGACATTGCCTACTAATGGGGTTATGTTGGACCTTCGATCACTCAGGGCGCAGAACCTGATACATGACACAGATGATGGTCCACGACTTATCAGCCAGGGGATTGTGTGGGACCCAGTTCCAGAGGAGGTGGACGATGAGGACGAGGAGATGCATGACCAGAACGCAGGGGGCGGTGGTGACGCCCCAGTCTCTCCACACCACTCACCTCAGCACCAGCACCACTCACCTCAGCACCAGCACCAGCACCAGCACCAGCACCATGACCAGCAGTGGCCTCCAGGCATCCCCACATACCCGGAGTTCTATCTGCGGTTCCAGACGATGGAACTGAACATGGGTAGCATTGTTGCACAGCAGGGAGAGATTAGGCAGGACCAGCAGTTGATGCGGTCCACCATGGATAGAGTGCAGCAGGATGTGAGGCACAGTTTCGAGTACTTGTTTGCTGGGCTAGAGCAGGCGCACCCGGGTTATTTCAGCAACCCGCCCCTGTTCCCTTACTGTGCTCCTGGCGACCAGCCAGGAAGTTCCAGTCAGCACGCCAGGGACGATCCCCCACAGTAGCCACTTCATGCATGCTTTGTTAGTACTTTATTTATTTATGCTTTCAGTATTTGCTTTTCGGGTCTACGTACCCAAGACATTTTAGTATTTATGTTTGAACTATTTCTTTTCTTTAGTATTTCAGTATTTTAGTTTATTTTGTGGATGTGGATGAATGGGTTTGATGAGTTTGTTTGTGTTGAGAATGTTGATTGTGCAGGTACCTAGCGAGCACTTTTATCGGGGCTCATGCCGTCCGTTTACCCGGACGTTTCTTCTACACTAGGGGAGTATTATTCTCCTTTTTCCCACTATAGATAGCTAATTCATAAACGCTTTCTATTGTCACATTGGGGACAATGTGAAGTTCAAGTGTGGGGAGGGATTATATCTTGATGTTTGTCCTCTTGTATATATATATATATATATATATATATAACTAAAAAAAAACCTTTTTAGTACATATATGTATATATAATTATATTTTCATACAAGCCTAACTAATTTTTGATAAAGATAACTTGAGGCGCGACAAACAGATGAGATACGAGCGTGTTAGATTCGTACACTTGCACCCACTTCCTTCCGGTTACGTGAGCATTTGAGCCTTAAAATATATTACTATTTCTTTGACATGCTTTCGAGTGCGCCGGATGTTTTGTGTAATTTAGAACTTGTCATTAGCATACTTGTTTAGATCAGAAACGTGTGAGACTGTACGAACATGATTGAGGCATTTAGGATAACCTTTTGATTTAAGCCTTTTCTTTTCGTTTTATCTGTTTTCCCGCACCCAAACATTATCCCCTAGTTAACCATGTTGAACCTAATCCCGTGTTTTTTCTTGTTTACCGTACCATTCCGCCACTTACCCAAATTTAGCCTTTTTCTTTTAAACCTTTTGTGTTAAAGCTCGGTCTAGGTTAATGTTTGACTCGTTTTTGCGTTGTAAATAGTTCGGGTTCGGGTTTGTATATTTAGAGCCCGTTTGTTGTTTATATTCGTGTTTCTATATCAGTTATATCTTAGATATATACAAAAAAAAAAAAATTCCAGAAAATTCCAGAAAAATAGAACACCCTAAAATATGGTGAATTAGCAGTGATCGAGCAGTTTTCAGGGCTATAAAGTTAGAAGTTATATATGTTTAGCTCGATTTAAATAAAAATCGCTTATATTCGCGTGTATTTGTATAGTTGAGTTTGTTTCTGTTTAGTTAGACTTAACCACCGAGTTTTAGCCGTTTCGTCACTGTAAATATCCATTCCACACCCTTACCTTTGCCTAACATTACAACCCATTTAAGACCTCTTGATTTGTGCTTTTTCACACGTTAGTTGGTGAAGATTAGATCTTTTGACAAGCTTATGATATTGCACGATTTATTGTCTTGGCAATGGAGCGATTTACACATACACATTACACGTATGTATCATAAATAAAACCGAGTGTGTGTGAACATTGTGAGTCGTGTACGGGTTTGCGCGCTTGGAGATCGGAAGCGAGTCGTTGCTTTTTAGTTATCTTATCACGTGTTTATATATCTTTGTTGGCTTGTCTATTATCGTCTGTACAGGTTATATTTTGACTTTATTGCCACTTGGCGAGTTTTTCGTTTATTTCTATTTTGATGTTTGCTTGAGGACAAACAAAGTTCAAGTGTGGGGAGGTTTGATATACGTTAAAATATACATATTTAAATCCCCGATTAAACTCCCAAATTACGCGTTTTCGACCATAATTGCACGAATTCGGTACTTAACCGCTTTATATGTTTATTGCAGGTCCTAAACGACGTCCCACGAGTAAAGTCGAAGAAACCGGGCGAAAAGCGGACAAGACGGAAAGTTTCTGCAAAATCAGCTAAGTCTGGAAATGGTGCACGGCCGTGCACCATAGCTGCACGCCCGTGCAGGCATACTTGGCTCGGGCACAGAAGGTTGCACTGCCAGTGCACAAGCTGGTGCATATCAGGATTCTCGAGCACCTTGATCAGCACGGCCGTGCAACAGCCCGTGCGTCCTGGAATTCTCGAGTGCACTGCCAGTGCACCAGGCAGTGCACTCCAAGCACTCGGCCACCACAGACCTGCACGCCCGTGCACCCTAGGTGCACGGCCATGCCAAATATCCAGATATTTCCACGAGCAGCCAAACCACTTGCCCACTTGCACGTCAACTCAGATTGATAAAGTGCACGGCCGTGCACTTTATGCGCACGGCCGTGCCAAAAATCAAAACTTCTATAAAAACAGAGCATAACCCACTGATCAGGCATTGGGTATTTTGGAGGCGATTCTGGGCGATTTTCTGGACTGTTGGACTGCTGCAAAGCCGAAGAACAAGCTCGGGAACTCATCCGGATCATCTATCTTCATCCAATCCATCACATTCAAGTTTTATTGGTTTGATCCTTTAAGCTTTTATCGATTCAAATCTGTTATTTAGAACTTGTTTGTGTTGTTTATGTATTACATTAGCTTCTAGTAATCGTATTTAGTAATCTTTAGTAGAAAAAACGATCCTTAGTTTGTAATCATGTTTTGTAAGAATTTGGCGTTTTTCATGTTTAGATCTTGATGATCATAGTGCAACCTTGTTTCGTTGTTGTTGGATTGATAGTTGTGTTTGGATGACTTTTGCGATTATCGAATGTGTTAGGCGGATAAATGTTGAAAAACCGTCCGTTTAATCGTCTGGTAGTAAACTAGTTAACTTGTTAAATAGTTTACACCATGAAACTGTAACCGGGTATTGGTTTGGTTAAAGTCGTCTGAATAACGATTATGAATGTTTACCGGCACGTAAAAGAGTTTTAAAAGCTTAATGGTGTTGTTACCAATCTTTGACACGGTTAATTATCTTTGTTAGTTATTTTGGTGAAAACGGCGATCTTAGTAGATTTGTGTTCAAAGTTGGTAAAATGGAATAGGTTGTGAAATGCTCTACTTTATGCTAGTTTAGGTGGCTGTATTGTGTATTCGGTACTGCTTTCCCGAATTAGTGAGGTTAGAATACTCTTAACAGATGACTAACTTATCTTTAAAAGATCTGCATGAGATAATATCAGCTGCTCGCTAATGAACGACTTGAAGTGGTTAACGTGTGTATTCGTGTTAGCTTTCTGTATAGTTGTCATGTTAGGATACCCGAAAGGGAAACTAACTGTCGGAAAATGGGAATGTTGATCACGCCTTTATTTCTATTTATATATATAGATGACATGCTAGGATTGGCGTATTATAGTTTATATAGTTATATTTTCTATTTGGAGTCTTAGTTACATATTTACATATGTTAGAATTTAAACAAACTCACTTATCTTTTCCTACTGGTAAATCGGTGAAAGAGTTTTAGTACAATTGCTCCGCGCGCGTCCATGGATCGATACTTGGTTCTTATCTGTTCTTACTACATATATGACAGGGTACACTTGCCCTATTGTGTGTGTTTTAATATTAAGGTCGAAACCATTTTTATAAATATTAAAGCAAAACGTGTGTTAAAATCCATTGTAAAATATGTATAGATACGCACACGTCAATCACCTTTCTGCAAACCTTTATCAGCAACAAACGGTGCCATACCTTTGAGGTTGTAACGCTTACTGGTTCCCCTGTCTTCAATACCAACAGAAACACCCCAAGTATAACCCTCACCGTCCTTAACTGTCAAGCCCCTGGACCTGTTCAATCCATTTTCCCTAGCCCATTTTGCCTTCATTCGCTAAAACAATAGAAATAATTTGCAGTTTATTAAAAATGGTCTATCTACCAGCAATATGACTATAATTATGGAATAAAACATATAAGACTTACAAACTTATTGTCAACCACAAACGCAACTGGAACGGGCCAATCCTCTGCATTCCATACATCCTCAAGTGAAGTAACTTCATCATCCTGAACTTCCATATCATCTCCATCTGATTCATCATCTCCCTCTGATTCCTCAATTTCCTGTGATTCCTCTTGTCCACCATCATCAGAAACAACAATTATATCCTCATCGTTCACTTTATCATCATCCTCGGACTGGTCATCGTCTTCCCACTCATCGGGAGAAAGAGTGAGCTTGTCTTTCTTAAAGAAGGATAGCTCGTATGATCTCTGTTTTGTTTAACAAAGAAAAACATCAGTAGTATACTCAGTAGTTGAATAATGATAGTTATTGATACTTAGAAGTTGAGAAACAAACCTGTTGGTAAATTTCAAACACAACCAGATGATCTTTTGTTATCTCAAAGGTTTCTTTCATGTACGGCCATCCTTGACTAATGAAAACATCATCACCATCGTCTTGTAGCTGAATGTGGAAAACATACCCTGAACAAAGATAGATAAATATTAATGTTAATCAGACAAATAGAGATCAACGAACGTATAAAAACTGTAATTTAATGGTAAACCATCCACTGTATACATAATATACACAACACACGACCTGGAAATGAGCTGACCATAATGGGTTCCATTGGAGGCTGTCGGTTGTACAAACCATGATGAACGAAGCAACTTATATGCTGAAAAGTTGAAAACAATGTTGAAACATGACTACATATTACTCTGAATGATGAGATAAGTAATCTAGATAAACGACGGTTAAAAAGACATACCAGACGATTCTCATCATTGAGTGGGTCATCAAGTTTGCAGTAGAAAAATTTCCCTGGTGCAGATATGGCATCCTGGTGAAAAGTGATCATCCTGAAAGAATGCAGCATGTCTTCGAACTCAAAAACAAAGTTACAACCACTTGGGTAATTTAGAGTGGTTATCATATGCTTCCAGCCGTTGTAAAAAAACCATTTGCGACCGAGTTTCATGACCTTAACTTCAAACGATTTCTCGTCTAAAGTGTGAATATGGGTCGTGCCTGTAGGGAAGTTATACTTCGTAATCCAGTCTTCATATTCCTTAGGCAATGCCTACACATAATGAGCAAAAAGCAGTTGATTATAATGTATTGCTATTAACAGTTTTGAATGACCCATATCAGCAAATTATAAATATAATTAATCTCAATCAAACACAAAACTCACCCATGAACATATATTAAGATCTAACGGATTAGTGTTCGCATAACAAAGCTTGCTTACCTGACATACACGATCGTTGCCCTCAGACTTCAGCCAAAATCCGTGCACCATTATGAAACGACCTATGAACAACCTGTAGTATCATTAAATTAAAAAACAAATTAAAACATCATTCATATTACTACAATTGCATGATTTATTGTAATACATAAATGACCAAAACAAAGATGATGATACACCTTACAAATAAAGAAGCATTGAATTGAAACATAATGAATTATTAAGAACAACAAACAAAACCTAAAAATTGAAGTACCTTTCTTAAAACAGGGTTTAAAAAACTAACTCCAAATCTCCCTCATTTACAAAATAAAATTTTAAAACATATAGCCATAATCATTCTGAATAATAATAAACATAAACAAACCTCTAATAGAAACCTAAAACAGTAGTACTCATCAGTAGCTTTACTAAAACATCAATCAAACCTTATAACATCAATTGAACCCTATAAACACCTAAAACGATACCTAAAACATAAACCACTAATCGAACCCTAAATCATAATAAACCATTCAAATTTTTGTTAAAACATCAATGAAAACCTAAACATCAACCCATAATCATTCTGAATAATAATAAACGAAAACTAAAGAACAATGTTTCAAACCTTATAACATCAGTTGAAGCCTGAAACCTAATAAATCGATACCTAAAACATAAACCTTTAATAGAAACCTAAATCAGATATACTCATCAGTAGCTTTACTAAAACATCAATCAAACCTTATAACATCAATTGAACCCTATAAACACCTAAAACGATACCTAAAACATAAACCACTAATCGAACCCTAAATCATAATAAACCATTCAAATTTTTGTTAAAACACCAATGAAAACCTAAACATCAACCCATAGTCATTCTGAATAATAATAAACGAAAACTAAAGAACAATGTTTCAAAACTTATAACATCAGTTGAAGCCTGAAACCTAATAAATCGATACTTAAAACATAAACCTCTAATAGAAACCTAAATCAGATATACTCATCAGTTGGTTAAACCTAAAGTTTCAATTGAACCGTTAATCGAAAGCATAAACATTTTCTTAAATACAGACCTAAATCAGTGCTACTGATGAGTAGATTTCTTAAAACATTAATCAAACATTATATCATCAGAAACCATTCAAAATATTTCTTAAAACATCAATGAAAACCTAAACCGAAATCTAAAAAAGTAAACCTAATTAGAAACAAACTTAATATCCTAAATCTAAAGAGTAACTAACAATTGATAATCTTTGAAAACAACAAACATAATATTAGAATCCTAAACCCCCAAATCTGAAGAATTATTTAAAACCAAAACACAATACAAAAAAAATAGGTTACCTTGAATGAGACAGACGTTGAAGATGAAGCATCGACGATGGACGGTGTTGCGGCATCCGATGAAAACACAGAAAAAAACGGAGAAAGATAAAACAACCGATTAATTGTGAAATAATTATAAGAAACAACAATATGTAACAATAATCGTATGAAAAAGAAACAAACAATCCTTACCTTGAAGGAGATCATCTGGTTTTAGGTTAGATGAAGATTTCGCCAATCGCAGAGAATGTGAGAGGAGAGAGAGCGGTGAAGAGGGAAGAATAAGGGAAGAAAGAGAAACGCGTGTGTTTTGATTAGGGTATTGATTGTGTAGGTTAATGATTTTAGGAAACTATTAACTCACCAATTTTGACCATATTTATGTATTTTTAATCTAATTTTAATTTTTAAAAAGGAAAAATTTTATAAATTACAAGAGAAGGACACATGGCACAATATGGGAAGAGAGAGGAATTGAGGTGAAATGAGGGAGTGCCAAGTGTCCTAATTGACTTTGTTTTATTAGATGTATAGATAATTTATAATAATAATTAATAGATATACATTTATGTGATTTTTGCGAAATAAAATTTATATATTAGTTGGACAAAAAATATACATATTTTTATATATATACCTTTTCGTGCAGCTTATAAAAGTAACAAAACAATAATTACCAATGACGTAAAGCCGTAAAGATGAATTGTTGGTGACATTTGGTAACATTTAATAAAGTTTGAAAGTGACATTGGGTGGATCTCTTATCAATTGCATCATCATCTCCCTCTGATTCCTCAATTTCCTGTGATTCCTCTTGTCCACCATCATCAGAAACAACAATTATATCCTCATCGTTCACTTTATCATCATCCTCGGACTGGTCATCTTCTTCCCACTCATCGGGAGAAAGAGTGAGCTTGTCTTTCTTAAAGAAGGACAGCTCGTATGATCTCTGTTTTGTTTAACAAAGAAAAACATCAGTAGTATACTCAGTAGTTGAATAATGATAGTTATTGATACTTAGAAGTTGAGAAACAAACCTGTTGGTAAATTTCAAACACGATCAGATGATCTTTTGTTATCTCAAAGGTTTCTTTCATGTACGGCCATCCTTGACTAATGAAAACATCATCACCATCGTCTTGTAACTGAATGTGGAAAACATGCCCTGAACAAAGATAGATAAATATTAATGTTAATCAGACAAATAGAGATCAACGAACGTATAAAAACTGTAATTTAATGGTAAACCATCCACTGTATACATAATATACACAACACACGACCTGGAAATGAGCTGACCATAATGGGTTCCATTGGAGGCTGTCGGTTGTACAAACCATGATGAACGAAGCAACTTATATGCTGAAAAGTTGAAAACAATGTTGAAACATGACTACATATTACTCTGAATGATGAGATAAGTAATCTAGATAAACGACGGTTAAAAAGACATACCAGACGATTCTCATCATTGAGTGGGTCATCAAGTTTGCAGTAGAAAAATTTCCCTGGTGCAGATATGGCATCCTGGTGAAAAGTGATCATCCTGAAAGAATGCAGCATGTCTTCGAACTCAAAAACAAAGTTACAACCACTTGGGTAATTTAGAGTAGTTATCATATGCTTCCAGCCGTTGTAAAAAAACCATTTGCGACCGAGTTTCATGACCTTAACTTCAAACGATTTCTCGTCTAAAGTGTGAATATGGGTCGTGCCTGTAGGGAAGTTATACTTCGTAATCCAGTCTTCATATTCCTTAGGCAATGCCTACACATAATGAGCAAAAAGCAGTTGATTATAATGTATTGCTATTAACAGTTTTGAATGACCCATATCAGCAAATTATAAATATAATTAATCTCAATCAAACACAAAACTCACCCATGAACATATATTAAGATCTAACGGATTAGTGTTCGCATAACAAAGCTTGCTTACCTAACATACACGATCGTTACCCTCAGACTTCAGCCAAAATCCGTGCACCATTATGAAACGACCTATGAACAACCTGTAGTATCATTAAATTAAAAAACAAATTAAAACATCATTCATATTACTACAATTGCATGATTTATTGTAATACATAAATGACCAAAACAAAGATGATGATACACCTTACAATTAAAGAAGCATTGAATTGAAACATAATGAATTATTAAGAACAACAAACAAAACCTAAAAATTGAAGTACCTTTCTTAAAACAGGGTTTAAAAAACTAACTCCAAATCTCCCTCATTTACAAAATAAAATTTTAAAACATATAGCCATAATCATTCTGAATAATAATAAACATAAACAAACCTCTAATAGAAACCTAAAACAGTAGTACTCATCAGTAGCTTTACTAAAACATCAATCAAACCTTATAACATCAATTGAACCCTATAAACACCTAAAACGATACCTAAAACATAAACCACTAATCGAACCCTAAATCATAATAAACCATTCAAATTTTTGTTAAAACATCAATGAAAACCTAAACATCAACCCATAATCATTCTGAATAATAATCAACGAAAACTAAAGAACAATGTTTCAAACCTTATAACATCAGTTGAAGCCTGAAACCTAATAAATCGATACCTAAAACATAAACCTTTAATAGAAACCTAAATCAGATATACTCATCAGTAGCTTTACTAAAACATCAATCAAACCTTATAACATCAATTGAACCCTATAAACACCTAAAATGATACCTAAAACATAAACCACTAATCGAACCCTAAATCATAATAAACCATTCAAATTTTTGTTAAAACACCAATGAAAAACTAAACATCAACCCATAGTCATTCTGAATAATAATAAACGAAAACTAAAGAACAATGTTTCAAAACTTATAACATCAGATGAAGCCTGAAACCTAATAAATCGATACTTAAAACATAAACCTCTAATAGAAACCTAAATCAGATATACTCATCAGTTGGTTAAACCTAAAGTTTCAATTGAACCGTTAATCGAAAGCATAAACATTTTCTTAAATACAGACCTAAATCAGTGCTACTGATGAGTAGATTTCTTAAAACATTAATCAAACATTATATCATCAGAAACCATTCAAAATATTTCTTAAAACATCAATGAAAACCTAAACCGAAATCTAAAAAAGTAAACCTAATTAGAAACAAACTTAATATCCTAAATCTAAAGAGTAACTAACAATTGATAATCTTTGAAAACAACAAACATAATATTAGAATCCTAAACCCCCATATCTGAAGAATTATTTAAAACCAAAACACATTACAAAAAAAATAGGTTACCTTGAATGAGACAGACGTTGAAGATGAAGCATCGACGATGGACGGTGTTGCGGCATCCGATGAAAACACAGAAAAAACCGGAGAAAGATAAAACAAACGATTAATTGTGAAATAATTATAAGAAACAACAATATGTAACAATAATCGTATGAAAAAGAAACAAACAATCCTTACCTTGAAGGAGATCATCTGGTTTTAGGTTAGATGAAGATTTCGCCAATCGCAGAGAATGTGAGAGGAGAGAGAGCGGTGAAGAGGGAAGAATAAGGGAAGAAAGAGAAACGCGTGTGTTTTGATTAGGGTATTGATTGTGTAGGTTAATGATTTTAGGAAACTATTAACTCACCAATTTTGACCATATTTATGTATTTTTAATCTAATTTTAATTTTTAAAAAGGAAAAATTTTATAAATTACAAGAGAAGGACACATGGCACAATATGGGAAGAGAGAGGAATTGAGGTGAAATGAGGGAGTGCCAAGTGTCCTAATTGACTTTGTTTTATTAGATGTATAGATAATTTATAATAATAATTAATAGATATACATTTATGTGATTTTTGCGAAATAAAATTTATATATTAGTTGGACAAAAAATATACATATTTTTATATATATACCTTTTCGTGCAGCTTATAAAAGTAACAAAACAATAATTACCAATGACGTAAAGCCGTAAAGATGAATTGTTGGTGACATTTGGTAACATTTAATAAAGTTTGAAAGTGACATTGGGTGGATCTCTTATCAATTGCATCATCATCTCCCTCTGATTCCTCAATTTCCTGTGATTCCTCTTGTCCACCATCATCAGAAACAACAATTATATCCTCATCGTTCACTTTATCATCATCCTCGGACTGGTCATCTTCTTCCCACTCATCGGGAGAAAGAGTGAGCTTGTCTTTCTTAAAGAAGGACAGCTCGTATGATCTCTGTTTTGTTTAACAAAGAAAAACATCAGTAGTATACTCAGTAGTTGAATAATGATAGTTATTGATACTTAGAAGTTGAGAAACAAACCTGTTGGTAAATTTCAAACACGATCAGATGATCTTTTGTTATCTCAAAGGTTTCTTTCATGTACGGCCATCCTTGACTAATGAAAACATCATCACCATCGTCTTGTAACTGAATGTGGAAAACATGCCCTGAACAAAGATAGATAAATATTAATGTTAATCAGACAAATAGAGATCAACGAACGTATAAAAACTGTAATTTAATGGTAAACCATCCACTGTATACATAATATACACAACACACGACCTGGAAATGAGCTGACCATAATGGGTTCCATTGGAGGCTGTCGGTTGTACAAACCATGATGAACGAAGCAACTTATATGCTGAAAAGTTGAAAACAATGTTGAAACATGACTACATATTACTCTGAATGATGAGATAAGTAATCTAGATAAACGACGGTTAAAAAGACATACCAGACGATTCTCATCATTGAGTGGGTCATCAAGTTTGCAGTAGAAAAATTTCCCTGGTGCAGATATGGCATCCTGGTGAAAAGTGATCATCCTGAAAGAATGCAGCATGTCTTCGAACTCAAAAACAAAGTTACAACCACTTGGGTAATTTAGAGTAGTTATCATATGCTTCCAGCCGTTGTAAAAAAACCATTTGCGACCGAGTTTCATGACCTTAACTTCAAACGATTTCTCGTCTAAAGTGTGAATATGGGTCGTGCCTGTAGGGAAGTTATACTTCGTAATCCAGTCTTCATATTCCTTAGGCAATGCCTACACATAATGAGCAAAAAGCAGTTGATTATAATGTATTGCTATTAACAGTTTTGAATGACCCATATCAGCAAATTATAAATATAATTAATCTCAATCAAACACAAAACTCACCCATGAACATATATTAAGATCTAACGGATTAGTGTTCGCATAACAAAGCTTGCTTACCTAACATACACGATCGTTACCCTCAGACTTCAGCCAAAATCCGTGCACCATTATGAAACGACCTATGAACAACCTGTAGTATCATTAAATTAAAAAACAAATTAAAACATCATTCATATTACTACAATTGCATGATTTATTGTAATACATAAATGACCAAAACAAAGATGATGATACACCTTACAATTAAAGAAGCATTGAATTGAAACATAATGAATTATTAAGAACAACAAACAAAACCTAAAAATTGAAGTACCTTTCTTAAAACAGGGTTTAAAAAACTAACTCCAAATCTCCCTCATTTACAAAATAAAATTTTAAAACATATAGCCATAATCATTCTGAATAATAATAAACATAAACAAACCTCTAATAGAAACCTAAAACAGTAGTACTCATCAGTAGCTTTACTAAAACATCAATCAAACCTTATAACATCAATTGAACCCTATAAACACCTAAAACGATACCTAAAACATAAACCACTAATCGAACCCTAAATCATAATAAACCATTCAAATTTTTGTTAAAACATCAATGAAAACCTAAACATCAACCCATAATCATTCTGAATAATAATCAACGAAAACTAAAGAACAATGTTTCAAACCTTATAACATCAGTTGAAGCCTGAAACCTAATAAATCGATACCTAAAACATAAACCTTTAATAGAAACCTAAATCAGATATACTCATCAGTAGCTTTACTAAAACATCAATCAAACCTTATAACATCAATTGAACCCTATAAACACCTAAAATGATACCTAAAACATAAACCACTAATCGAACCCTAAATCATAATAAACCATTCAAATTTTTGTTAAAACACCAATGAAAAACTAAACATCAACCCATAGTCATTCTGAATAATAATAAACGAAAATTAAAGAACAATGTTTCAAAACTTATAACATCAGATGAAGCCTGAAACCTAATAAATCGATACTTAAAACATAAACCTCTAATAGAAACCTAAATCAGATATACTCATCAGTTGGTTAAACCTAAAGTTTCAATTGAACCGTTAATCGAAAGCATAAACATTTTCTTAAATACAGACCTAAATCAGTGCTACTGATGAGTAGATTTCTTAAAACATTAATCAAACATTATATCATCAGAAACCATTCAAAATATTTCTTAAAACATCAATGAAAACCTAAACCGAAATCTAAAAAAGTAAACCTAATTAGAAACAAACTTAATATCCTAAATCTAAAGAGTAACTAACAATTGATAATCTTTGAAAACAACAAACATAATATTAGAATCCTAAACCCCCATATCTGAAGAATTATTTAAAACCAAAACACATTACAAAAAAAATAGGTTACCTTGAATGAGACAGACGTTGAAGATGAAGCATCGACGATGGACGGTGTTGCGGCATCCGATGAAAACACAGAAAAAACCGGAGAAAGATAAAACAAACGATTAATTGTGAAATAATTATAAGAAACAACAATATGTAACAATAATCGTATGAAAAAGAAACAAACAATCCTTACCTTGAAGGAGATCATCTGGTTTTAGGTTAGATGAAGATTTCGCCAATCGCAGAGAATGTGAGAGGAGAGAGAGCGGTGAAGAGGGAAGAATAAGGGAAGAAAGAGAAACGCGTGTGTTTTGATTAGGGTATTGATTGTGTAGGTTAATGATTTTAGGAAACTATTAACTCACCAATTTTGACCATATTTATGTATTTTTAATCTAATTTTAATTTTTAAAAAGGAAAAATTTTATAAATTACAAGAGAAGGACACATGGCACAATATGGGAAGAGAGAGGAATTGAGGTGAAATGAGGGAGTGCCAAGTGTCCTAATTGACTTTGTTTTATTAGATGTATAGATAATTTATAATAATAATTAATAGATATACATTTATGTGATTTTTGCGAAATAAAATTTATATATTAGTTGGACAAAAAATATACATATTTTTATATATATACCTTTTCGTGCAGCTTATAAAAGTAACAAAACAATAATTACCAATGACGTAAAGCCGTAAAGATGAATTGTTGGTGACATTTGGTAACATTTAATAAAGTTTGAAAGTGACATTGGGTGGATCTCTTATCAATTGCATCATCATCTCCCTCTGATTCCTCAATTTCCTGTGATTCCTCTTGTCCACCATCATCAGAAACAACAATTATATCCTCATCGTTCACTTTATCATCATCCTCGGACTGGTCATCTTCTTCCCACTCATCGGGAGAAAGAGTGAGCTTGTCTTTCTTAAAGAAGGACAGCTCGTATGATCTCTGTTTTGTTTAACAAAGAAAAACATCAGTAGTATACTCAGTAGTTGAATAATGATAGTTATTGATACTTAGAAGTTGAGAAACAAACCTGTTGGTAAATTTCAAACACGATCAGATGATCTTTTGTTATCTCAAAGGTTTCTTTCATGTACGGCCATCCTTGACTAATGAAAACATCATCACCATCGTCTTGTAACTGAATGTGGAAAACATGCCCTGAACAAAGATAGATAAATATTAATGTTAATCAGACAAATAGAGATCAACGAACGTATAAAAACTGTAATTTAATGGTAAACCATCCACTGTATACATAATATACACAACACACGACCTGGAAATGAGCTGACCATAATGGGTTCCATTGGAGGCTGTCGGTTGTACAAACCATGATGAACGAAGCAACTTATATGCTGAAAAGTTGAAAACAATGTTGAAACATGACTACATATTACTCTGAATGATGAGATAAGTAATCTAGATAAACGACGGTTAAAAAGACATACCAGACGATTCTCATCATTGAGTGGGTCATCAAGTTTGCAGTAGAAAAATTTCCCTGGTGCAGATATGGCATCCTGGTGAAAAGTGATCATCCTGAAAGAATGCAGCATGTCTTCGAACTCAAAAACAAAGTTACAACCACTTGGGTAATTTAGAGTAGTTATCATATGCTTCCAGCCGTTGTAAAAAAACCATTTGCGACCGAGTTTCATGACCTTAACTTCAAACGATTTCTCGTCTAAAGTGTGAATATGGGTCGTGCCTGTAGGGAAGTTATACTTCGTAATCCAGTCTTCATATTCCTTAGGCAATGCCTACACATAATGAGCAAAAAGCAGTTGATTATAATGTATTGCTATTAACAGTTTTGAATGACCCATATCAGCAAATTATAAATATAATTAATCTCAATCAAACACAAAACTCACCCATGAACATATATTAAGATCTAACGGATTAGTGTTCGCATAACAAAGCTTGCTTACCTAACATACACGATCGTTACCCTCAGACTTCAGCCAAAATCCGTGCACCATTATGAAACGACCTATGAACAACCTGTAGTATCATTAAATTAAAAAACAAATTAAAACATCATTCATATTACTACAATTGCATGATTTATTGTAATACATAAATGACCAAAACAAAGATGATGATACACCTTACAATTAAAGAAGCATTGAATTGAAACATAATGAATTATTAAGAACAACAAACAAAACCTAAAAATTGAAGTACCTTTCTTAAAACAGGGTTTAAAAAACTAACTCCAAATCTCCCTCATTTACAAAATAAAATTTTAAAACATATAGCCATAATCATTCTGAATAATAATAAACATAAACAAACCTCTAATAGAAACCTAAAACAGTAGTACTCATCAGTAGCTTTACTAAAACATCAATCAAACCTTATAACATCAATTGAACCCTATAAACACCTAAAACGATACCTAAAACATAAACCACTAATCGAACCCTAAATCATAATAAACCATTCAAATTTTTGTTAAAACATCAATGAAAACCTAAACATCAACCCATAATCATTCTGAATAATAATCAACGAAAACTAAAGAACAATGTTTCAAACCTTATAACATCAGTTGAAGCCTGAAACCTAATAAATCGATACCTAAAACATAAACCTTTAATAGAAACCTAAATCAGATATACTCATCAGTAGCTTTACTAAAACATCAATCAAACCTTATAACATCAATTGAACCCTATAAACACCTAAAATGATACCTAAAACATAAACCACTAATCGAACCCTAAATCATAATAAACCATTCAAATTTTTGTTAAAACACCAATGAAAAACTAAACATCAACCCATAGTCATTCTGAATAATAATAAACGAAAACTAAAGAACAATGTTTCAAAACTTATAACATCAGATGAAGCCTGAAACCTAATAAATCGATACTTAAAACATAAACCTCTAATAGAAACCTAAATCAGATATACTCATCAGTTGGTTAAACCTAAAGTTTCAATTGAACCGTTAATCGAAAGCATAAACATTTTCTTAAATACAGACCTAAATCAGTGCTACTGATGAGTAGATTTCTTAAAACATTAATCAAACATTATATCATCAGAAACCATTCAAAATATTTCTTAAAACATCAATGAAAACCTAAACCGAAATCTAAAAAAGTAAACCTAATTAGAAACAAACTTAATATCCTAAATCTAAAGAGTAACTAACAATTGATAATCTTTGAAAACAACAAACATAATATTAGAATCCTAAACCCCCATATCTGAAGAATTATTTAAAACCAAAACACATTACAAAAAAAATAGGTTACCTTGAATGAGACAGACGTTGAAGATGAAGCATCGACGATGGACGGTGTTGCGGCATCCGATGAAAACACAGAAAAAAACGGAGAAAGATAAAACAAACGATTAATTGTGAAATAATTATAAGAAACAACAATATGTAACAATAATCGTATGAAAAAGAAACAAACAATCCTTACCTTGAAGGAGATCGTCTGGTTTTAGGTTAGATGAAGATTTCGCCAATCGCAGAGAATGTGAGAGGAGAGAGAGCGGTGAAGAGGGAAGAATAAGGGAAGAAAGAGAAACGCGTGTGTTTTGATTAGGGTATTGATTGTGTAGGTTAATGATTTTAGGAAACTATTAACTCACCAATTTTGACCATATTTATGTATTTTTAATCTAATTTTATAAATTACAAGAGAAGGACACATGGCACAATATGGGAAGAGAGAGGAATTGAGGTGAAATGAGGGAGTGCCAAGTGTCCTAATTGTCTTTGTTTTATTAGATGTATAGATATATAGATTGGAATGATAACCGACAATCTTTATTATGTTCATAAGAATTTATAATATTTCAAGAGTTATAATTAAGAATTTAATAGTATTGAATACCATAATTGTTTGTGCCAAACCATGGCAACATCCAGGTCTCTCGCCAATTTCATTTAATGCCATAATAATTTTTTTTAAGGTAAACTTTATTAAAACATCAACCCGCCTCTAAGTCTCCAAGAAGGAGACAGAGAAACGGAAAACCCATTACATCAAATTAAAATTACACCAATCGGCCCACTCTACAGAAACCTTATTATATCTACAACGTAACCAAAGAAAACTAAGCATTTTGATCTTTGCCACCACCTCCATAACTCTGAGCTTTTTGTCCGAAAACATCTGGTCATTGCACGCCCGCCAAATGCTCCACATAGATATGAAAACGATACCTTGGATAACCTCTGTTCTGCAGCCCGTGAATTCCATAGACTTGTGCAGTTGCACAAGATCTCGAGTAGAAAACAGCACGAACATGGGCAGCCTGCACGATTTCGCTAAAGCCATCCAAATCCCATTTGAAAAAACACATCCAGTGAAAAGGTGGTCTGCAGTTTCTTGATTCTGGTCACAAAAGGCACAACTATTCGAAGGGATTACAATGTTCCGTCTCTCCAAGGCTGCGCCGGTCGCAATTCTATGCATTTCCGCCCTCCAAACAAAAATGTTAACCTTCGCCGGAGTCCATCTACACCAATCCAAAACAAAGGCTGCCCTATCATTCATACTTTTCATCAACCACCTCTTCGCTTCTCAACCGAAAAACTCCCGGAATTAGTACTTGTCCATTCCCATTTGTCACCTGAATGACCCAATGTACACATACTAATCAATCTTCGGCACTCCTCCAGTTCCATCCTCATTTCTGTAGTCATCAAAGCTTTTCTCTGTTTCCAAATGCGATCACTTTCCTTCACTTCCTTGAGCCGATTTGCAACCACTTCTAACTTATTTTTCTCAAGTTTAAACAAATTAGGGAATTTGTCTTTAAACGCCACTTCCCCACACCACATGTCTATCCAAATCTTATATTTTCTCCATTTCCCAACTTGCCCCTCAATAAGTTGAACATAGAAACGCCTTTAACTTTCGTACTGGACCCGTGTTTGACAATGTTTTTCTAGGAACCTGTGATCCGGTTGTTAATCGGCAAATTCCCCCATTTTCTTTTGGAAGCATGAATACTCTCCACTATTTTCTTCCATAAAGCATTCGGCTCGACCAAAAACCTCCAACTCCATTTCAATAGCATAGCGCTATTACTCGCCTCCAATCTCTTCAAACCCAAACCACCTTTCGACTTTGGTTTCATGACTACATCCCATGAAACCCAATGTAACTTTCGTTCCTCAAGGTGACCCCCCCCCCCCCAAGAAAATTTTTGATCAGAACTTCTAAATCATGTATAGATTTCACTGAGGCTTTGTAAATCGAAAAATAATATATAGGTAAACTCTCCAAGAACGACTTGATCAAAGTTACCCTCTCACCTATAGACAACACTTTTGACTTCCATCCTGATAATCGAGCTCGAACCACATCTTTAATCGGTTCCCAATTCGAAATTCGATTCATGTTAGCCCCCACTTTTACCCCCAAATACGTAAACGACAACATAACAAATTTACACCTCATAAAAACCGCTTGTTCTTTAATCAAATCCATGTTAACTCCACATCCATACAAAGTTGACTTGTGGATATTAATTTTGAGACCGGAACAAACATGAAAAACCCTTAACATACGCATCACACTATTGAAATTTTTATTGCTCCACTCACCCATCACCACAACATCATCCACATAAAGCAAATGAGTTAACAAAGGACCCCCACTAGGAAGATTAATACCTTCAAAAACGCCAAGATCCGACGCTTTCCTAAACATGCTTGAAAAGGCTTCCATTACAATAACGAATAAGAAAGGAGAAAGTAGATCTCCTTGCCGAATGCCTTTCGTACAGTCGAATTCAAAAGTATGTGATCCGTTGACTAGAATTGAAGATCGTGCCGACTCAAGAACTCCATATATCTACATACACCATTTCTCGGGGAACCCGATCTGTTTCATAATATAAACTAGAAAGACCCAATTCACATTATCATAAGCCTTTTATAAATCAATTTTGAAAAGAAACAAGTTTTTCTTCAAAACCCGGGCCCAAGCCATGATTTCGTTAATTATCAATGGACCATCTAAGATAAAACACCCACTAATAAAGGCAGACTGTGCCTCTGAGATCACCCCATTAATCACCACTCTTAACCTGTTCGCTAAAAGTTTGGAGATAACTTTACTTACCACCCCTATTCGATTAATAGGGTGATACTCCCCCAGCCCCGTTGGATCTTTCACCTTAGGAATTAGAGTAATAAACGATGAACTCACGTCTCTATTGATCTTAACGTTCTGAGCGAATTCATCAACCAGGTGCACAAAATCTTCCTCAAATAAATTCCAATACCGCTTGATGAATTTAAAATTAAATCCATCCGGCCCCGGGGCCTTATCATCGCCACACGAAAACACTACCCTCTTAATTTCCTCCTGCGGAAACTGATTAATTAGTGATACAGCTTCCACATCAGAAATCCGCTTCATTTGGTAACCAGATATCTTCGGCCTCTCCTTCATGTTTTCAGTGAACTTGCTTCTAAAGAAACCAAATTCTTTTTTTGTCAGCTTAGGTTTCGAAATCCATTCATCATGAACCAACAGCCCCAAAATTGAATTCAATGCACGTCTCTTATTTATAATACCATGGAAAAAACTCATGTTGTCATCGCCCCATTTAGCCCGATTATTACGCGCCTTTTGCTTTAGATCACTAAATTTATAAGCCTCTATCTTGTACATACGCCTTTTAACCTCCTGCCAAACCCAAACTTCCGACTCCTCAAGGTCCCTTAAATTCGAGATCTCTTCCAAGTCAGCTAATTCACTAGTTAACCCCACGAACTCCTCATTTACATCAAAATAAGCTTTTGATTTCCACTCCGTAATCCTGCTACGAATAAAGCAAAACTTTAACATTAAGTTAACATCGGCTGGCTCCACATTCACATAATCTTTAACTGCCTTCTTTACCGTTATCTCAAAATCAGCTCTATCCAACCAAGAGCTGAAGAACCGAAAAGGTTTTGGACCGAAATTTCTCGATTCCTTTTTGAGGAGCAAAGGGCAATGATCCGAATACAATCTTGGAAGCGCTCGGTATTCTGCGGAAGGCCATTTGTTGAACAGGTTCCAAGAGACTAAGATACGGTCTATTCTACTCATCTTCGACCCCATAACATTTAGTTCCAATAGTCAATTATTAATGCCATAATAATTGACTAATGGAACTAAATGTTTCTCCAAACTATATATAGACACATCGGACAACTTTTTCACAATCCGAAAACATATACAATCTATATATTAGGCAGTCATCGACTACTCTGGCAGCTAGGCCGCTTGCGAAGGAGCAGTGTCTGATCGGTTCTCAACGACTACAGCTAAACGGACGGTTTGTTGTGGCCTATAAGTGGACCGATGCCGCATGGGTCTCCATCCCATCTCCTTCCCAATTCTGTGTCCTCTAACTACCGTACCCATTTGCCGCAACGCTATATATTCCTCAATCTATATATTCCTCAAATATAGACTTCCTACTATTTTAGTAACATCAAAGCTACTAATGAGATCTAAAATCATCATCTTTGCACACAAGCAAGTTTCTAACAATTTAACTCATTCCTAAGCCATTATGGATGATCAATATCACTAACAATGAACAATATCACGAATTTATCATGTTTTGTTCAAAACCCACATGTGGGGTTCAAACATTACACGAATTTGAGTGTTACGGTTCTTACCAAAGCTCAATCCTTGAGATTAACAACACACCCTTCATATATTACTTCAATCTCTTGCATTAATTTCTTTCATTTTACTGATTTAATTAGGGCTTGGTTTGAAGCAAGAATGCCCACTTTGGACCTTTTGTTTTGTGTTATATTTACACCACAAGTCCCTTAAGTTTACCCCCAAAGCCTTTTATTATCAAAAACTTAACTATGCAAGCTTGTTTCTAGTGTTATTTCCCCATTATAAAGATAATAACATTTACTAGGTTATTTTCATTATAGAACATAACCCGCATTCCCATCGTCTAAGCTCCGTTTTAGTATTTGGTTAATCACGCCTACTGGCGTAATTAAGCAAAATGGGTTATTGGGGCGTTAAACGCATGCTTAGCGACCTTCCTAGCTTTTAAAAGCACCCGTCCGCCGGATTCTTTGCAATTCTTAACCTGTTCCATCAACTAACTAAAGCTAAATTCCATATTTACATAAATTGAAACACTAAAAGATTAAGGAATCTTACCATTCAGATGCTCATGATCTGTGAAATTGTGTTCTTATGTTCATGGATCCTTTGATCACTGTCACATTTGAAAAGTGAAAACAAAACCAGATTCAATTTGACTATACTACTTTAATTATAATCAGATGAATGTATAGTAAAGAAGCCTATTTTTTCAAACAAACCAAAATAAAAAGAAAAGGTTAAAAAGAAAACATGCAAGTGCTTTAGAACCCAAACTGTTGGTAACAAAGCCCATATCCAAAAACAAAATTCACATAGTAAAAGCTTTGAACAGTTTGTGTGCACAACATATGTGGAGAATAATAATACCTTCACAACGGTTGTGTTTTGAAGTAAATGATTCCATGTTCCTTCAAAAAAATACGGGTATTAAAGATGGACCCATTCTAATAAATCATCATTACCTATAAAAAACACCACAAAATCTCATTTTTACAACATCAAAAATAACAACAATCTCTAGTTAAAAAATTAACCACAATCATCACAAAATTAGGGTTCATCAAGAACAGAGAAAACCTTCTAACCCTCATTTATTTTCAAAATTTTAAACCAAAATTTGAACCTTTTCCAAATAAACCAAATGTGTATAAATCTAAAATGTTATCTGGTCGCTGCATGTGGGTGGCACCGCCACTGGGTACGGTGTCTAACCGCCGCCAAAACCGTTTATCCATCTCCCTCCCCCCCCCCCCCCCCCCCCCCCTCTCTTATTCAATAGATAAACCCAACCTGACTATAGTTAACAGAAGAAGACAAACTCTGATTAAATACTGTTCACGTTATGTTTTAAATAATACATGATAGTATAATTGTAACCTCCGGTTGGTAGTAATTGTACATGAGAAAAATCACCTTAAACTGAGTAAACCCACAATTAAAAGAGGTTAATTAGCGGCAGTTTTTGATGAGTTTGAAAAGATTAATCGAAAGAAACAATTAATTTAGCTGATGAGTTAGAAAGGTTGGGAATAATCTAAAAAAAACACTTAAGATACAAACTCTGTGGTGTGGCATAGGGAACATTAGAGAATCACAACGTTAAAGTACAAGGAACAAGAGTGAATCAATTGCTCTCTCGAAATTAAATATTTGTTTGAATCAAAGATTCTTAAGGAAATATCACAACACAGTATAAGTACAAAAGCTATTGGACGGCTGAAATCAAGATATTTAAGTTTGTCCTTATCTTATGCAGAAAACTCTATGAATTGAATCATATAATAATAATAATAATTTGTAGAAGGCAATTAACATTTGTCAGGTACGAAGAAACACAAATTCAAAATATAAGGGAATGATTCTGGATTTAGAAATTATCTTCGTTACTTATATCACATCGGAATAGTAAAGGCATCATCATCCAAATCAGTGGCTTGTGTTTCGCCATGCCCTTGTTTTGTAAAACCAAATAAAAAATCAAATAAGCAATAATAAATTCCATCCGCGTTTATAACTATGAAATTGCTCAAGGGGTGTGAATTTAAATTTTAGTTCACATGTTTAGGCCTAGTCTAAACGGGTTCAGATTATTAATCTTTTTAGTCGAACTCTATGAACACATATGTTTAAGCGGATCATGTTCAATTCGACCTAACAAGTTTTCGAGTTGACCTTTTTAATTTTACCATGATTTAGAATATGAGTTTTCTCCAATTACATGCATGACAAACTAATTGAGTAGTTTATAATGCCGAAATTTAAAAGGTACAAGAGAATTAAGGAACACAATTTTCAATTTCTCGTTGTATCGGGTTGTACCATCCAACGTACCGGCCAAAAGTAATTATGTATTTAACACAAGTGCTTGTTAAATTCTATTCCTTAAACAAGGGCTAAAAATCAATATCCAGGCGGCAATTGACATTTGGCATGCACGAAGAAATAAGATCAATATATATATATATAAATCATGTCTTTAGAAATTTAATTTTGTCTTCAACGTTTATATATATCACAAGCAATCTGTTTCTCTAAACACCGTAGCAAATAATGGCAGCATCAACAACATCAGTGTCTATGTCCGTGGCATTGAAAACTTTCTTCATTGTATCAGCATGGGTAATGGCAGCTGTGCTTGTTTACTCATATGCTGCGGATGGCGAAGCCTCTTGTTACGACCCACGCGCATGGTCATCATCATACAACTATATATATATATATATATATCTTAATTCTTTTACCATTGATGACTGACTGTTTGATCAATTTGTGGCAGGTGGATGCAAGTGGCAGAGACAGATTTTATGGTGCTTATACTTCCTATAATAGTAAGCAAGTCCATATGTAACTTGAAAGCTAGGCTAATTAATTAGTTGTTTGTTTTTAGGATTTTTAATCAAATGTACGTGGGTAAACTTTAGGCCTTGTTTTTCACAAAGGAATCAAGCTGGCTCAAAAGAATTGTTTTTATGATTGTGTCACTCTTTGGTGGAAGGTAATTAATTTGCTAATTTTGATTATATATCATGTTAATTACTATGTACGTACTTGTTGGCCAGGTTGGTTTTTATATATACTGTTGTATTCCGTACGTTTTTCTTCTCTTTGACAGCTTTGTTAACTGTGGATACATTGCTATACTGTTATGTAAATTGTCACCTGAAGAGTCTATAAAAGATCCATTATATTTCATGCTGGCGAAACGTCAAAATGGGTAACAAGAGAATTCTATCTGCATATTCGTTTTATGCTCTATCGATCATAACTCTCATCCAAAAATGTGTTAATCCTTGTAATCTGTTAGGGATGTCAATATGGGAGGTGCAACAAGATCTTCTCTTGTAATAGCGAAAGTAATCGTTACTGCAATAGGCTGCTACTCGCTGGGGCTAATAGTTTATGCCTATATCACTGATGGATTTCCATTCCATATGGAAGTACTCACACCGTAATAAGTTCTTCAAATTTCCTTTTCTGATTTCTGAGACAAAGTTATATTAAGAATTATTTTGTATGTGATCTTGGTACTATAAATTTGACATCACACAGGTGCATGATAACAGCAATTATAGATATCTCTATCCACACTGTTGTATACTCGGTACCTCTGATTCATCAGCTTTTGTGCTTAATTCAGATATATTAATTTCTATCTTGATCCATCCACAACAAGAATATATGTATAAAAGTGTTGGTTCATTTAATTCAGGTGTGGATAGCATATAAGGAATCAAGTTGGATAAGTGCTGTTATCTGGATAAGTGTACTTGTATGTTTTAGTAGGTAGGTATCTATCAATACTAACTACTAAGTCAATATCAGAATGATACATATAAGGTCCAAACATTCATATCATTTTTATATATTATAATTTTGTTGCCCGTTCATATATATTATTGGTTAATTTTCTATGATTAATGTTTTATTAATGTTGATTGTTGGCAGCATTGGTTTGTGTGTATACATATTGCGAGAACTCTTCACCCTTTCTCCTGACCAGCCGCTTTCCTTTATACTTTTCATCAAAACTAGCAGGCAAGTCCTATATATATATATAAACAACTGCATGTCATACACAGAATGGTAAGATGATGAAACTTGACATCAAGTGTGTCTTGACGTTTTCAATGAAGACTCCCTCCATATGTTTAACACATCTTTCAATAATGGAAAAATATGCGTAAATTTAAAGAACGAAACCAATTTTGTCAATAGTTGCTACTCAATGGGTGACAATTTTATATCAAACTAATTATATGCATCTACATGAAAATTATGCATTATATATGTTCTTAAAGTGATACATGCATGATTATTTGTTATTTTTTTACAAATCCATACTTATCATTTGGAGTAATGGAAATAAATAATCCCGCCAATAACAGTCCAAACTACGAAAATAACCACTAGCGGTCCCACTTTTCGACATATTGGCCACCAATGGTCCCAGTTAGTCTGATCACTAACGCCGTTAGTGGGCTAATGTGGCGTCATACATGTCACAACTTAACACACATGTCCGATGACGTGGGTTGCTGATGTGACGCCACATCAGCATACAACTAACAGTGTTAGTGATCAGACTAACTGGGATCATTGGTGACCAATATGTCGAATGTTGGGACCGCTAGTGGTTATTTTCGTAGTTGGGACTGTTATTGGCCAATAGTCAATAGTTGGGATTATTTATTTCCATTACTCCTTATCATTTACACCATTTGCTCGTTACTTGTTTTGGACGCTTTCATATTGAGTGAACTAAGATCTATCACATCATTTACTACCTATGTTTCTTTCTTGGCAAGAATCCTAATTTTCAATGTTCTTGGTTCAATTCCAGGGATACGACATCAAGTGATCCACTATTGATTGACCATACAGATGTATAAGTACAACATTTGACGTAGCGATACAAAGGTGTGTTTTTAAGATGTTATTTATAAAGGTGAGGATTTGAGGCTCATTAAGTGAGATATTGGTGTAAACTTTGTGGTGTGTATGCGTTTACTAAAAATAACAATACAAATTTGGCGAAGTACTATGCCTGTCTGGTTAGTGAAATTCTCTGAAATTTGAATTGGAATATAAATTAATTCCTTTAAAAATGTGTTTGGTTGGTTAAAGAAGGAATTTCAATTGGAATTAACTCCAATGAATTCATTCATCCATAAGAAAGTTAAAATCTTTCTCATATGCCATGAATTTTAAAACATTTTATAATAAAAGAATCAATCAATTAAACAAAAACCAAAACCCAAATCTCCAAGCATACATCAAATATGTTTAAGAAAAAAAATTGAAACATGCATTTGCAACAAAAAAAGAAATAAGAACCTTAAGATTAAAAGCCAAAACATAAGTATGCACTTACCATGATCAATATAGTTAAATAAACGTTGTCATCTAGGCCTTCTTTGGTTGAAAGTGACTCCGCCACAGTTGCCAACATTGCAAACTTTGAAAAATAGTATAGCATCTTGGATAAGAGGGTAAAATAGTCGATTACCTTAAATCTTAACTACTAAAACTAATACATATCAGACAGAAACATGTGTACATACCAAAGCATGATTAGAAAACCAAATATAAACCTAGATATGCTGCTGAAGAAGCACGTATCCGAGATCACCGTATCAGGGTTGACCAAGGTAGTGAATCCACTAGAAGGATAAAGATTTAAGCCGTTAAATTATGTGCTAGTGTGGGTCTTGGAACTAGACCAAGGATGTTAAAAGGTAACCGATTAGAAGAGTCGGGCCTCTAAACGTTGGTTATGAAAAAACAGGGGTTGGAAAAGTATGATGTGCCCGTAGTCTTTTCAACAAGATTGTTGTGAATGAATTGATTCCTAAAAAAGAGAAGAGGCTCCATTCTTTTATATCACAAGACATCCGACCCTTTGTCACACCCCGCCAAGGTGGAAACGCGAGGTGCGACTTTGAATGATTTCCATGCACAAAGGTCACATGAGCATTAATTAAAATTAAATAGGAACTTCCATTAAACAACCAAGTTTGTTAAACATAACGTTAATTGTTCAAGTTTAAAACCATTGTATAAAAATATCTAGGATTAAAACAACAACACAACGGTTCAAAAGGAGGTATCCCATAAATGCTGGCACGCGACCTTCACAAGTTCCACTATCCGTGCTAATTTCCTGAAAAACATGCATGTAAAAATATAGGTCAACATAAAGTTGGTGAGTTCACGGGTTTTCTATATGATGGACATGTAATCCAAAACCGACTAAATCATTACCTAGCTAGGGCAATAATTAATATGTGATCTGACATGCGCTCATAACCAAACCTTGACATGTTGTGCCTTGCCCATTGTACACTAAAGACAATGAAATAATGTGAAATACAAGCACTCTTTTGATATCTGTCATCCGGTCAGAGCGACTCACCAAGAGTGGGGGTGTCAACCCAATAGATCTATTCCTGTGTTTCATGGCTAAGTCCATAGCTAATGGTTATGGTATGATGAATGACACGAGGGCTTAATGGATCCTGAACCTTAATGTCTCATGTTCACATAATAGTCATGTATGTAACTGAAAACTGTACGCATGTTTTTCCCCCAGAAAAATGTAAACCAGTAAAAAGGGGCCGTGAAAAACTCACTTGATGTCTGGATGCTAGACTGAACTGAATCTGATGCGGTGTGTCTGGTCTGGGATGTCCTAAGTTCAATTAAAGGCAACTTAGGTCTATGTTTGGTTCTAACTATCATGCAATTGTTCACCCGACCGGGACACCTATGGATTAGGTGCTTCTGTACCATCATCCATATGTGTCACACACTGTATGTGTCGGAAAATGTTCGTTTTTGTCGTTAATGTGGCCATGTTTAGTCTGTTTATAGTGAAACAAATGTATTGACTTACTTAATGTTATCGAGTGTTACTTATGCCTCAGTTATGTAAGTCTAGGGTGAGATATGGACATATCTTTTTGGAAATTTTGTATAAAAACAACATACTTATGTATTTTGCCCTTGTACATACACACATATTAGTGTTTATCATTGGTTTTCAAGAAAACTCTTGTGTTAAGCTTGTTAACACATGTTTTTAGTGTCTTTAACACATGTCTATAAAACAAGCTTTAGTATATGTTATGAAACTAAGAGAGATTGACTTGGTTTGGGCCGGCCTCGACCCTATACACTCACGCATACATGCATACATGCATATGTTATGTTTGGGTGTACGCGTATGTCCATACACGTGTTCTAGGATAGGTGAAATCGTATACATATGTGTGTGTATCTTTAAGTGAAAACATTGAACTTTAATCATAAAACTTAGGTGTTTAAGTTGGTTTTACTTGAAAACTAGTAGCCTAGTGATGTGTTCGAGTGGGTGCCTTCGGGTGAACCTTTCACATGTTCGAATATTATGCAAAGAAAGGAAATGAATCGGTTTTTATACCTCACTTGTGTGTAGCCGAAAATATCAAAAAAAAAAAAAAAAGCTAACTTCCCACAATGTGACTCCTAAATTCTTGCTAGTGACTTGTATCTTCCAAATGATGATGGTGATCGATCAAACCAAACTCTTTGGCGGCGTGTGTCTTCGGCCGAGGGGTAACAAGAGGGAAAAGAGGTGTTTCCAAGTGTTAGTGAGATTTGTGGTGTTGTGGTGTGATCACAAGTGTTCTAGTACTCCTATATATAGCCGAGAATGGGGAAGGAGGCCATGGATTCATTGGTTCACAATTATGGAAGGTCAATACCTTGCTTTCTTGGTGTGCATTCCACTAGAGCTCTTAAGGTGAAATAGTTGACTTGAAGGTTTTAGTTGGATATGTAGGGGTGGTGTAGTCGGCTGAAAAGCATGGGGATTTTTGGCAAGGTTGACAAGGTATAAAGGTTCATGTGTTTTATGTTTTGCCATGTTAATATAAGGGTTTGACTAGTGTTCTTGTTTGTTTGTGGGAAAGATCTTGTGGGCCAAAAATTTATGGGGAAAGGAAGGGATTTCATAGCAAGTTAACTTAGCTTGGAGGTTGTGAGGGCTTGTGTTGGTTCCATGTTTGTATAAGGGTTTAAGATTAGTGTCTTGTAAGGATAAGGATGGTGACATGTTTGTAAGTGTATGTGTGTCGTATGTGTTTATATATATATATATATATGCGTGTGATGTGTGTGTGATAGGTAGAGTGTTGGTAGGTTAAAACAATATAATTTGGTTTCTTGGGAATGTAAGGGCCGAAATCTAGGCCTTGAGAATAGTCATGGATAGTCTTTGGAGGTTAAACAACATAGTTCCTAGTGATCTCACAATGGCTTGCCAAATTAGGAAGTGATCTTGGGAATAGAGTGTCATGGTGTGGAGTTGGAGAAGTGTGGGACTTGTGTGTGTACTCGTGTGTATATATATACATATATGAGTCTTGTGTGTGTCTTGTGTGAATGGTGATATATGTGTTGGATGTTATTAATCACACAAGCCTGGTATGGATTGAATTTTAGGGACATTCGTGGACACGTTGTTTGTGGTTTTACTAGTTTTTCATAGATAACGTGTCGATGATCTTATTGTTATCAAACGTTGTTTGTTTTTGTTCTTGTCGGGGCAAAAATTTGGAATCTTATGTTCAATTGCATGGTTTTCCACAACTAGGGTTTTGCATGGATTTCCTATAGTGTAGCATGAACTATATGACTAACTGAGACCTTGTACTACTAGTGTGTCTACTGTTAGACTGCATGTCTCAGGATTGACTCGTTGGAACCCTGTATAGCCCAACTACGATGAAATAGATGACATGAAATGCTATGCACATTGTATACATGTAGCTAAGTGTACGGATATGACCTGTGATTTCGACGGGTGTCACACCCTTTCAACCCGTTCTTTACCCTTACTGGGGACCGACCCAGGTAGAGGTACCTTCTCACACCCTGACCAAGGTAGCCTGGACGGAATACAAATTGATGTCAAACTTGCACGCGGAGTAACATGTGACTATAATTAATGTTTATACAAATTATATTCCCAAGTTAATAACAATACAACTTAAATAACTGAATTATAAATAACTAAAGCAAGGACGAATTATGGCGTTCGTCAAAGAAACTTCGGATGAAGAGTCCACTAGACGAATTGAAGTCTACCAAAGTATATCTCTAAATTTCAAACAGTATGATTCTTTGTTCATGATTCCCTAATGGTATGTCTAGTAATTCGTAATCTTGTATCTCTGCATAATCACCTCTAATCCACGAGCTTGCATATAGTCTTATGCTTCAAATTCATTCCAAAGCGGTACATGAACACATGCTTAAAAGCAGTTCGGGTCAACAAAATATGTTGGTGAGTCCGTGTTTGCAATGTACTGGTTTTCAAAATAAGTCTTATCACGTCCAAACCAAGTTTATCTTTTGAATACAAGTTCGTAGTCGACATAGTTTAACAATGGTGATGTACATGTTACATGTCACACCTCAATCCTAGCAATGAATCCATCTACTCCCATTATGGATTCCTATGGCAAAATATATTCAGCAACGGTCCGCAGACCTCAGTGGAGGGTTTTTCGGGCTTCTGGATCCACTGTGCGTGAGGGATTCCCAAGTAGTACTACCCATATATTAAGTGGCCCAATTCCCTTGGGTTAATGAGTGTGAGTTTGGTAATCGGGAGCACACTTGTCACATCATACTGGTTGTCTCATAATACTGGTTCATTACCGGAAACATGTGTTCACCCCAAAATAGTTTAAAACACAAAAAGGAGAAAGTACACAAAACTCACCTGATGTGCCACATGGTTGTATGGTATGCCATGGTCTTGAGTCAGTCTATGGTTTATGTGCAAAGTCCTATTATAAGCGTAAATATTAGTGCTTGTAACGGATCATCGTGGTTAAACATGTGGACGAGCTAGGCCCTTTGATTATTATTGTTATTTTACTTTAATTGTCGGTTCTTAACGCTAATTATCCAATTGATGTCTATACTCATGGTTTCATATATATAAATATTTATATGAATGTCCAGTGTCATGTTATAGTCATGGTGACTATTACGTATAATGCTAGGTTAAAGATAATAATATTAGTATTAATGGTATTTGCATCTAATGTATGTAGTGGTTATATACTTCTAGTATTCTGGTATACTAGTCCACTACTCGTCTCATTGTCCATTGTCCCAATGTATAACTAATGATCCAAGGTTCTATAAGTCATACCTATTGTTTTAGGTTTCTAATGTATGAAATGTCCAAGTCTTAAGCATCGCGATGTCAAAGTTGTCATACGGATTGTTATCTCTACATATAAATATCCATTAGTTCAATGTTTTATTCATCTTGCCAACTTCCTATAACTTAATCACCAACATCCCCAAACTATCCATATACAATCAAGCATCTTCACAAATATTTGTTTACTTAATTAGTTTATACAACATACACATCCGGTACGACCTTCCACATCTAAGCCGGTACGATCTTCCTCGTAACAGCGAGACACACCTTATTTCCCATTGTCGAGAAGACCCCTAAGTCAGAGAGAATAATAAGAAATTTTGGGCATCAAATTCCATCAGTGTTTCACCTATATATATATCCAACATAAAGGATGTGAAACCAGATGTGATTGTGGATTTTGATCAGTAGCTTCGGGGTTAGGGTTGGAGCAATCGAGGTATCTGTATATCCGAAAAAACTAATACTTGAGTTGCACATGCACGAGCTGTGTGGAGGAGACTCTTTGATCCAGAAGACTTAGGACATTATGAAAGTATGATAGAGAGGATACAATTTTTTGGGGTGGGTTTAGCCATGGAACAAAATTGGATGCTAATTTCGGATGTGGGATTTTTCATTGCACAGAGGTGCGGTGTTATTGTTCATACAATCGACCCTCGTAGCGATGATAGAATTTTCCCTCTATTGTTAGGCCTGGAAGCTTCTGAAGAACCTCATATTGTGGTAGCAGTTATGTTCATGGACGGACATCATTACATCCACTTAGAGCTTAGAGGATCATATCCAATGCCTCCCACAAACCCAACCTGGAATTTTCATAAAACTGAAGAAGCTGCGGGTTGGTACGATTTATACAGGATCGATTTAATGCGTACTAAAACCTTGTTTACCCACAACCCGACCCCAATGTAATTCCGGAAGTACAAGATATATATTAGATATGTAAAATTTGTAAAAATATTAAAAATTATATTGATTGTATAGTTCATTTATTACGTACACTGATTTGGGAAAGTTGTTCATACTCGGATGTGCCTTATGAAGTTTTTATTTGATTTTTATTACGTACACTGATTGTATAGTTCAGGAAACCGACGATCTTCAATTTTTTATTTTAAGGTACGATTTAGGCTTTCAATTTTGTTTGCTTTGCTTTGCTTTTGAATAATAAGTTTTGAGAATATATTTTATGATCAAAAGATCCATAACTAAACATTTGTTAGGGAATTGTTTGAGAATATAGTTTCTGATTAAAAGATCCAAAACTGAACAGTTGTTAGGAATTGTTTGATAATATATTTTCTGATAAAAAGAGGCATAACGGATCAAAAGATCCATACTTGGATGTGTCTTCTGAAAACCACCAATGAGCAATTAAACAAACCAAAATGCGTCAAACAGAGTTCGAAAATCCGGGAATCGATTAGAGATGCAAAATTTGCATTTTGATAAAAAAACGGTATTGATTGTATAGTTGATGTATCACGTACATTCATTTATGAAAGTTGTTCATACTCGGATGTTTCTACTCAAAACCACAAACGAGCAATAAACGAACCGAAACGCCTTAACCGAATTTTTTTTATTGGAAACAAGTTAAAACACTTAAAAATGAATCAAAATATCCATTAAAAATAATTTAATTCAAGTAAAACAAAAATAAATAATGCAAAGTGGCCCGCTATGCCCATAGCGAGACGCTTTGATTAAAACCCAAAATGAGGCACCAGTCTGCCTCGCTTTGGGCAAAACACACACACACAAACAACACACACTAGATGATTTGCTCAGATACA
Source organism: Ambrosia artemisiifolia (assembly GCA_032199755.1). Lineage (NCBI taxonomy): Eukaryota > Viridiplantae > Streptophyta > Magnoliopsida > Asterales > Asteraceae > Ambrosia > Ambrosia artemisiifolia. The sequence continues at coordinate 1,626,058 of CM063526.1, read as the reverse complement.
CTAAATCGAGATTATAAAATTAATGATTTGACTGTTTTTTCATCATTTTTTTGGAATATTGGGTGGGTTTATAGGGTTGGTGTTAATGGTGGTTGTGGTAGTGGGGACGGTGGTGGTTGTCGACGGTGGTGGTGGCTGTGGTGGTGGACGGTGGTTGTATCCATGATTGAGAATATATTTTTTGATTAAAATATCCATAACTGAACAGTTGTTAGGAATTGTTTGCGAACAAGTTGACGCTACCCGCACGTTGTGGCGGGATGTTGATTATTAAAGTGTTTTCTAAATTCAATTTAAAAACAAAGTAAATAGGTTTTAAAATATTACTGTATATCTTTAATACGTAACATACAAAAATGGGAAAAATAATTCATTTATGGTTTCAGGACATTATTAGACATATATAAATATGAAAACATACATATCTACTCTATTTTATGAAAATCTGAAAGAGGAAAATAAAAAAAAACATAACTCTTTCTTTTACTTTCTTCTACCAATCATCTATTGTACTGCCATTTAATACTTAAAAAAAACTTTAACTCTTTATTCAAGAAGCAATATACCAGATAAATAGCACACAGTAAAAACCAAAACCATGAATCCTATCTTCTCTGTCTTCCTAAATATCATGATGCCCTAAACTCCTCCACCCTATCCACAATGTCCATTATCTCCTCTGTAATGCAGACGCCACTATGCGGCTATGCCCATCACCGTCTTATGCACCGTTCGACCATAACGCATCCCAAACCCGCTGCTAGAGTTATCGTTGGAAATTGCTTGAATCGGTTACAAAATGCGACGTGGGGGCTATATAGGGTGTGAAATGGTGGCAAACGACAGGGGAAAGGACAATGGTATTTCCATAATCATCAGTATGACACGTCGGCATGTATGACGTCAAACGAATCCATTGGGATGAGCACTAATGAATTGAGTCTTTCAACTCTTACTAGTCCCAAAGTTATGGGTCATAATATTGCTCACAAATACTCGATACCTTCAGGTTCGAGACGTATTCGAAATCCCTTATCACAAAGACGAGCCACGCCCCGTCATGTGTGGATCATGGGATTTCCTTCCAACATGATTGAGTGTGGTTAGTCGACCAAAATGCGCGTAAAAGGTTAAGGCGTCACTGATGCCTTAGATTCTGAAGATGTAACACTCATGAAATGCGTGACCATATCAAGAGTCGACACATGATTCGGTCAATTACCCAAACAATCATGAGACTCAGAGGAATACATGGGCTATCACTCAGACTAGAGTGTCTTAGTATGACTTCTAGAAAGTCCGTTGGACACCCAAAATCTCACGTAACCAATGTCGACACCATACAGTCACATAAACATAATAATGACATCAACGAGGGTTGAGGCGATGTCTCCATTCCGCGGGAAACCAAGAGTGAAGCAAACAACAACTCATCACGTCATTAAGGCAATCCAACAGCCGCAGCAATACAACCATGGAGCAACATGATAGTCAAAATAACACGACATGACAGCAACACGTCCACAAAGCACATCAACTATGGAACAAAGCACAGGAGTGACACAAAGACAGAAAAGCATGACGACAAGGCAACACCGCAATGGGAACAACTCGACAATAGAGAAGCATGTCAACCGGGCAACACCGCAACAGGAACCGCATGACACGGAGAAACATGACAGCAAGGCTACACTACTGCAGGAGCAGCACAACAATAGGAATGCATCGTTGACAATGCCACGCAACGCAACCACATGGGTACGCAATCGGCAAAATAATGCAACTACAAGCATGCACAACCGTTGGGGGTAACATAGTAGCATAAATGCACACGACAATATGACGCTCAATATGGAAAATCCACAGTCCACCTCAACAGAAAGCTCTGTTATGGTGAGCACGCATCCCAGTGCGTCTCACCTCATTTGTGGGGGCAAAATTTATATCCGTACCTTCGGCTTCAAACCTATCCTCCATAGGCTCAATGGTAGGAATGATTGGGTCAACAAAGGTATCCGTAATTATAACAGAAATGAGAACGATGGGTTCCGCATAATTTAGCAGACTTATCAGGCCGCCATCGTCCCTAGGGAGAACGACCGCAGGCTCGATATAAATCACCCGAATAATGGCAACTTGTAAGACCCTCAAAATCGACAGGTCAAACAGTTGGCATTCAAAGACTAAAACCTTAGTAACCTTTCAAAAGAATCTTAGTTTTTTTCAGAAAATGCGCAGCGGAATGTCAAAAGAAGTTATTAAATTTCCAAACATGGTTTTCCCGAGACGGGTCAAAAGAATATTTAAAAACAACAAAGATTTGAAAAAAATTGTAAATAACTTTCGAGCAATCTCGTAGACGTCTTCTTAATTGAAATGCCAACCGCAACTGAGTAGCTCCACTGCATGCCAAGGCGTCCTTCATTCATCAACAACCTGAAATCAATCTAATATGCACGCAAAGTCAGACGAGCTGAGTGAATCCAAGTTTGTTAAGTTTTCAGTAATAAGTAAGTTGTTAAAATAACAATAACAAAATGCTTTAACCTCAGAGTTACCAATAAGCGCAATCCGCCTCATTGTTCCCTAAGTAATATTTAAAGTCTAGGATAAGCGCAATCCGCCTATTCAACCCAAGACTTTAGTTACAATCCATAATAAGCACATCCCGCCAATTTGGCATAACAATACCAAGTCTATATAAGCGCATTCCGCCTACTCGACTTAAACCCTAACTATAATTCATAGCAGGCATGTCACATACTATCATAGCTCAGTTTAGATTCCCGACAACTGTCATACACGGTTTATATATATATATATATACATATAGTAACCCACATAACCTAAACAAGTAACAATCAAGACAAAAACCTGATCTACCAAGTAAGGTTTCAAATACACGTTCAAGAACTTAAGCGCATTCCGCTTATCAAATAAAGACTTAAGCCACCCTTAAACCAAGATACAAACCTGATCTACCAAGTAAGGCTTCAAATACGTGTTCAAGATGTTAAGCGCATTCCGCTTATAAATAAACTTAAACAATACTTTAATCAAGACAAAACATGATTATTGAATAAAAACATTCAGTACTGTTATATGGCATGCATATTAGCCCAAAAGTTTTAAAACACTAAAAAGGACACATGAATTCACCTTAATAAAGCGTGCGAACCAAAAAGCTAGAGAAACGGGTGACTATGCAAGTCCTAGGACGGCTTCGACAACCCGTTCAATTGTATGTCAACCTTTACATCCATGGCCGCAAATTAGCTTCATTATCTTCCCTCACATAACCCTACTAGTCACTGTAAATTGAAATAATAATGCCTTACATTTTAAACTAATCCATACCTTTAAATCTTGATCATACCTCCATGCGAACCCATCATTCACATAATTACATCTCCATGACATCCAGTATCTACATCTACATTAGTGTATCCATCCTACTCCAAACCGTAACTTACTATCAAGTCCACCACCCTTATTAACTTTATGATAACCAGGAAGAATCACAGAACTTGAAATTAATGGCCACTACTTAGCAACTTTAAACATTCTAATAACCACTATAGTTCTCATTCATGCACAACCACAGATTCATCACATCACTTCGGCACGTCCGGATTCACTATGGTCAGGACCACCACCATTACCGAGCACCGTGGCATCAAGCACCGAGCATTGTTGTCAATTCCTACACATTGTCGATACATCACCCACTTATTACCCTCTCCGTCGCTTACCACCACAACCACAACATACCACCATTTCCATCACCGCTACCTCCCGTCGACTCCACAACAACCATCGAACACTTCCACCTCTAGTTACCGTAACTCGAACCACCGGTCACCTTCATCGACGCAGCACCTTCCGAACCACCATCGCTTATTGAAGAGGAAAAAAGTTACCCCTTAGTTGATCCGGTGGACCAGATCTGAGAGATGAGATAATAGAGAATGACAGTCGAGTAGATCTGAGATTAACCTGCAAAACAAAACACCGTTAGGCTCGTCACAGGGGAGAGGAAGGGTCTCTCTGTGACCACCCTCCGGCGTGAGAATAAGTATGGTTTTAAGAAGTGGAAAGTAAGTACGAAAAGTACAGAAAGTACGAGTAAGTGAAGTTACCAAATGAGGAAATTTTGGGAGGTATTTATACTTTCCTGAATGGGCTTCGGCCCTAGGCCCATGGGCCTTATGACCGAAGCTAGTCCATCGGTCATTTAGTCTAGGCTTCGACCTTTCTTACGTTCCTTCAGGCTTTAGCTTATAACCCTTGTATTTGATTGGTTCGGACTCGATCTTCATCGGATGGTTCGAGCTCCGACCTATGACCATATATTCTCTTCAAGTCCCCCGAAGTCTTTTTTGAATGCTTCGGTATTCAGGAAGGACTTGTAATTTTATTTGGAGTTTTTCAGCTTCCTTCGAGCTTCGGCATACTTACTTTTTCGTGCCAGCTGTTGTTTTGTCATTCACCTTAATAAGTGGGTGACAGCTGCGTCATTCACGTAAGTTTCGTAAGTGACCGCCGGGTGGTTTTAGTAAAGACCCTTGATGTGATTGTTTTTGATTGGCTCGAGAGTGCCACTTGTAGGCTTTGATTGGACGGTTACTCAACCGTCCTTTCTTTTCCCTTTATAAATAGTTTCTTCCTCAGATTTCACTTTTTACTTCTCTCTTTTACTCTCTTTCTCTGTACTGTTTATCTTCTTCCTCCTCACTTCCGAGCCTTCGACCTGTTATCGTCGTCTTCTTCCTCTTAAGAAAGGTGTGTACTTCCTTATCCTCTTACTCTTTCTTTTTCCTGTAACTATGCCTAAAGATAATATGAGCGTGTCCTATAGTGTGTTAACACAAAATAGGCTAGATGAGTTTATAGAGGAGTTTAAAATTCCTCTATCTCTGAACCCTGTTCTTCCAGAACCAGGCACTCCTATCCGTCCCTTCCCTTCCGGCAAGTTCGCATTTTACACTCGTGTGTGTAATTATGCGAACTATCGAGTACCCTTTACTCGTTTCCTGATGAAGGTGCTAGAGTTCCATCGGGTACACATTTCTCAAATGACCCCTTTCGGCCTTAGCCGGGTGAACCAGTTCGAATTGTCGAGCCGTTCACTGGATTACGTCCCTGACTTAAACGTTTTCAGAGCTTTTTATCGTTTAGATCGTACCGGGGACTGGTACACTTTTGAGAAAAGGCATCCGAAGGACAAAAAAGGGAAGAAGATTGATATTCCGAAGGAGGACAGGGAGTGTGTAGGGTGGGAAGTATCGAGCTTGAAAGATTGGAAGGATAGATGGTTTTGGTTGGACGATCTTTGTTTGCCGAAGGACATGGCCTGGAGGGCTAAGGAGGATCGTTTGGAAGGTGACCTGCCGAAGGACTTCCAATACGATACGGAGATGTATGAAGCGTTGGTTAAGAATAAATTTCCGGTTCGGAGGATACCGGAGCATGTCTTGGTGATGGGTTGCATTAGTCGGAACTGGGAGTGGCCTGATAAGTGGCCCGTCGTAGAGTGTAGAAAGAAGGGTGAGTTGTTTTATACTTATGCTTATTTTGATTATAAGGTTTTTCTCGAACTGATCATTTTTTTTTTTTGTAGATATGTCTTTGAGAGATTGCCTTCATGTGGAATCCTTCGATGACTCGGAGCTTGAGCTGACCACCTTTCAAATGGCTCCGGGTGACAAGCCATTTCTTGATCGCATGAAGGCTTCTTCTTTCAAGATCAGGTCTCCGGAGGATTCTACTTCGGCCAACCCTGCAGGTGCTTCGTCCTCGGTTGCTCCTTCTGAACCGACTAAGGACTCTGGGAAGCTGCCGGAGACTCCGGTACCTTCTTCTAACGATGCCAGTAAGAAGAAGAAGAAGTCGAGGAAGAGGAAGGGGTCGGAGGAGGATGCACCTCCGGAGGGTTCGAGGGATACCCCTAAGAAGATGAAGACACCTCTTTCTGTTATTCCTGAGGACGTCGTTACTGAGACGTCAGAGCATGTGGGTATGATGCACACTCTTTCTGACCACTTGGATAGTGGGAAGACTGCTAGGGATGAACCACATGTTTCATTTACTGAAGGTGTTGAAGATCAGCTGAATCCTTCCCCCCTTCATTCCTTTCCTGGCCCTTCAAGCCCTGCTGGTAAGTGTGATGGTCCGGGTTTGTATTCTCTGTTTCCTACTCCGGATGGTGAGGTCTCGAAAGAGTACCTTAGCCATTTGTGGTATGGTTCGGAGATTAAAACGGATTGTTTTGACGTTTTTATAGATTCTATGGATCTGGATCCCACCGTGGCCGAAGAGAAGTTCATTCCCAACTGGGATTTAAAAAATGGAGACAAGATTTTGGATGCTTTAACGGCCCGAACCATGTTGCTGAATTTGAACACACCAGCCGAAGCTCACAGGCATCGTCGGGCTCCTCCGTTGGTCTTGGCGGATGCCCTGATGATGAACCAAGCCCAGTCAATTGGGTTGGTTACAGAGGTCTATCGTCGATGGGTCGACTTGGAGATTGAGAGGGAGAAGCTCCGGACGTTGGTTGGTGGTGAAGAGGTTTCGGACTGGGAAGAGAAGATTGAGGCCATGGTTGGGGAGAAGCAGTCGTTGGAGGAGAAGTTGAACCAGGCGCTCCTACAAGTGAAGTCGAATGGTGCAGCGATGGCTTCGGCTTCGGAGGATAGAGACAAAGCCTTGAAGGAAGTAGAGGCCTTGAAGGCTGAGAGGGATGCAGCGGTGCAAGGTAGTAGTTTCCAACTCCTTTTTTGTAATAGGAACGTGTTATGTTTTCCATGTTACTAACTCTTTACTTTGGTTTTTTAGAGAAGAAAATGTTCGAGGTCGAAGCGACTAGATTCCGAAGCCAACTGGACCAGATGAAGAGGGAGATGGATGGCCAAGTGTCCAAGTTAACTGAATCAAACTCTCAACTGGCTGGTCAAGTTAAGGAGTTGTTGGAGACGAAGGGGTGGTTGCTCACCGAGGGGATGCGGTCGGTGGCTCGGAGGGTCCATACAGGAGAAGAACTTAGAGTGGTGGTCGGAGCTATTAATAATGCTATGAACGCCTGCGGTGTAAATGTGGGTGTTAAAGCTGGCTACCACTACTCTGGAAAAGGTCTTCCTTTGGAGCAAGTGCCCAAGTTGAAACTGAATGCTGATGAAATGTTGAACGACGCTTTGGATCGGTTCGACACTCTTGATTTTCCATTTCTTCAGCACATTGCACGCTTTGCTTCGGAGCCTCTAGACACCCTTAAGACCGCTGCTCAGTCTGGTGACCTGTTTAAGCCCCCTTCTTCTTGAAGTTGTTGTTTTTTATGATGTAAGCCACAACGGCAACTCTAAAACAATGTTTCCTGATATTTGGCCAGACCACTTTTGGTTCGGTATGTGAATGTGATGTATGTCTTTGTTCTTTTCATTTGAATATTTTTGAGGGTTTATGTTGGCCCTATATTACTAGTGAACCACTTTGATAAGTTGTTTCGTGCCTCGATAGAAAATCCTACTTCGGTTCGAAGAGGTGTGGTTCTACATAGGTTTAAACAAGCCTTAAGCTTAACCTAATTTTTTATTGTATTGACCTAGATATGCGTCCATATGCTTCGGTCCAGTAATTAGGTATTTGTACTTGCAAGTTTTTTGTACATGTTTTTAAACCATAAGGTCGCTTGTTGACCTTCGGTACACATGGTTGTGGCATCGGTGATTATTTAGCCTATCCACCGGAGCCGTTTCCTCGGCGATTTTTAATAAGTAGAAGGTAAACTTATCTTTCTTCGACGTCGATGTGTTTTGTATCTTGCATGATTCGTTTATATATATATTTCAACGTGTTTCGGCACGTACTATGTTTTTTATATGAGATAGGCATGATTTCTTCCTTCCTTCTTTTTTTTTTTTTACGAGGCAATTTTTAAGAATAGGTTCGAATGCTTCGACCTTCATTGTGCCTTATCTCATTCGACCTTCGAGTTTCATGTTAACAAATTATGCCTGTTATCATGAGTTTCGGCACATTTTTTGTTTTTTCTTGTTTTGTGTGTGGGATCGGATTAGAAAGCTTTTAATGACGTTTTGCTCCGACCTTCTTACTATACTATGTGTTGTTTAGTATTGTCTTTTTTCGGACATGAATGAACAACATAATAGACAGATTGCACTGAAAAGTTTCTTTATTATAAGTGGGAAAACTCGTCCCATCTTCAACTTAAAAGTTCGGGGTAATCAACATCCCGAATTACAAACAAGAACAAAGAAAAAGCTTCGGGGTATGTCACATCCCGATTAAACGTATTAAATTTATTGAAATAAAAGCTAGAACATTAGGTTCGGTCCTCGATGCTTTCACATGTAACACCGCTTCAGATGGACTCCGTTCCAGGTTCTGGGGACTGGAGTACCATCTATCTTAGCCAAGGTATATGATCCTCTTTCTCCGACGGAGGTGACTTGGTAGGGGCCTTCCCATCTCGATGCCAATTTCCCCGAAGGTTCGGCTCGGCTAGCCTCATTGCTTCGGAAGACATAGTCTCCGACTTTAAATGACTGTTTCTTCACCCTGGCATTATAGTATTTTTCAAGCTCCTTCTTGTATCGAGATTCTCTAATTGAGGCCATTTCTCTTCTTTCTTCCAAAAGATCCAAGTTGAGCCGAAGAGAGTGATCATTGTTTGCTGTGTTGGCCCTTCGAGGGCTGATCATGCCGATTTCGACTGGTATCATAGCTTCGGTGCCATAGGTCAAGCTGAAAGGTGTTTCACCGGTGCTTGTTTTTGGCATGGTTCGGTGAGCCCACAAGACGTTGGGTAACTCATCTGCCCATCCAGCCTTCTTTCCACCCAGGCGTCGTTGGATTCCTTCGACGATGCTTCGGTTGGCCCTCTCTACTTGGCCATTGGCCTGAGGGTGGGCTACCGATGAAAACAACTGTTTGATCCCCAGATCCGAACACCATTTCTTGAAGGGGTTCTCGGCGAACTGCTTCCCATTGTCACTGATGATGTAGAGTGGCAATCCGAAATGGCAAACAATGTTCTCCCAAACGAACCTTTTCACTTGATGGCCAGTGATGTCACCCATCGGCTTAGCTTCGACCCACTTGGTAAAGTAATCAATAGCTACCAACAGATATTTAACCCCTCCGGTAGACTTAGGGAACGGTCCAACAATATCGATGCCCCATTTCTGGAACGGCCAAGCTGCAGTTACTGGGATTAGATTGTTCTTTGCTCGAAGGCTGACTGGAGCGTTTCTTTGACATTCTTGGCAACTTTGAAGCTCTTGTACAGCACTTTGGTGCATGTTGGGCCAGTAATACCCGGCATTCATTGCCTTTGTGACGACCATTTTTGGTCCGGCATGTATACCACATACACCAAAGTGGATTTCTTTTATCACATATGAAGCTTCGGTGAGGGAAAGGCATCGTAGGACTGGACCTAGGAAAGTCTTTCGGTACAACTGACCGTTTTGAACTTGGTACTGTAGGGATTTGATTTTAAGCTTTCGAGCTTCGGCCTTATCTTCCGGAACCCAACCTTCGGTGATATGCTTCACAATAGGAGTCATCCATGTGTCTTCTTGAACTTCAACTTGTAGGACCTCACTTTCTTCAATTGAGGGTTTTGTTAACACTTCAATCTTCGTGCCTTGGGTTGAGGTAGACGTATTGGTCGATGCCATTTTACTGAGGGCATCGGCCTGGGCATTTTCTTCTCTTGGGATATGAAAAACTTTATACGTCTGGAAAGAAGCTACGAGTTCTTGGGCCTTTCGAAGGTATTTCACCATGTTTTCATCTTTTGCTTCATATTCTCCTCGAAGCTGGTTGACCACAAGCAATGAGTCGGTATGAATTTTGATGTTCTTGACTCCGAGCCTCTGTGCGATTCGGAGACCAGCTAATAATGCTTCATACTCGGCCTCATTGTTTGAACTTGGGAACTCGAGCCGGAGGGCATATACAAACTCAGTGTTATCTGGATTAGTTAACACGAGGCCAGCTCCGGAGCCCTCAGCACCTGACGCACCATCGGTGTATAGAGACCATGCTTCTGATTGTTCTTCCTCTTCCGAAGGTTGTTCCTCCGACTGGTCAGAACCACTTGGTAATTCAGCAATGAAGTCTGCTACTGCTTGTCCTTTCATGGCACCTCTGGTTTTGAAGGTCAGGTCGAAGGCTCCTAACTCGATGGCCCATTTGGCCAATCGACCGGAAACCTCCGGCTTTCGGAGAACATATTGGATGTTTTTATCGGTCTGGACTTCAATTTCATGTGCTTGGAAATATCTTCGTAACCTTCTCGAAGCATGGACCAAGGCTAGTGCTAGCTTCTCAATCATGGGATATCTGGTTTCGTAATCCCGGAGGGCCCTGCTAACATAGTAGACTGGTACTTGGGCTAAGTGCCTTTGTACCATGAGGACTGCACTAACGGCCCCCTGAGATGCGGCCAAATAAACGGTGAGGATTTCTCCTGGCTTCGGCGCGGTGAGAGTAGGTAATAAACTAAGACATTGCTTCAACTCACCAAATGCTTGCTCAGCTTCTTCGGTCCAGTTAAAATCATTCTTACCGAAGCTACTTTTCAACACTGTCATGAAAGGCAAAGTTCTTTCAGCTGCTTTAGAGAGAAAACGATGTAAAGCTACTAATCGACCATTTAATGACTGGATTTCTTTGACTGTTTTTGGAGATTTTAAATCCATCACTGCCTTAACTTTCTCCGGATTTGCCTGGATTCCTTCCTTAGCAACCATAACACCCAGGAATTTCCCCGCCTCCATACCGAAAGAACATTTGACTGGGTTTAGCTTCATGTTGATGCTCCGGAGACAAGTGAACGTCTCTCGGATATCAGTCATCATGTCAGCTTCATCTTTGCTTTTTATCACCACATCGTCTACATATACTTCCATGTTTCTTCCAATCTGATTCTTGAATGCCTTGTCCATTAATCGTTGATAAGTGGCACCGGCATTCTTAAGGCCGAAAGGCATTTTTGTGTAGCAGTATAGCCCTTCGGCGGTGATAAAAGCAGCTTTGTCTTCATCTTCTGTTGCCATCTGTATCTGATGATAACCCTTGTATGCATCAAGAAAGCACTTTAGTCGAAAGCCAGCCAGTGAATCGACCTTGACATCCATCTCGGGGAGTGGGTAGCAATCTTTGGGGCATGCGTTGTTAAGGTCCTTGAAATCAACACACATTCGCCATCCCCCGTCTTGCTTCTTTACCAATACTGGGTTCGCCACCCAGGTTTGATATTGAACTTCTCGGATGATATTTGCATCAAGAAGCTTTCGAACGTCTTCAGCAATAGCTTTGTTCCGATCCAGCCCCATACTTCGTTTCTTTTGTTGCACTGGTCGGACCGAAGGGTATACATTCAATCTGTGCTCGGCCAGGTGCCTAGGCACCCCCTTCATGTCCGAGTGTTGCCAGGCAAAAGAATCTAGAGACTCAGTTAGGAGGTTCCATAAAGCAGCTTTACAGTCGGGTGGGAGCTGTGCACCAACAGTTACCTGCCAATTTTTTAAATGGATTAAGCAAAGAATTTTTGTAAGGTTATTTAGAACCTCTTAGTTGCTTCGACTACCTTCTGCTCCGGAAAGCATGGGTTAATCGACCATTTTTCTGATAATTCCTGAGTGACTGGAGTAGCTTGGGAACTCGAAGCTTGACGAATTTCAGCTACGATCTGCATCTGCTCGGTGTGCACAGTTGCTATTCCATCTTCTGTTGGAAACTTAATAGCTCCATGTATGGAAGAAGCAACCATTCCGAAGGCACACATGTTTGGGCGTCCCAAGATGACGTTGTGCACAGAATGAGCTCCTACCACTAGAAATGTTAGCATTTCCGTTCGGCTCCGGCCTTCAGCGCCCAAGGTTACTGGAAGGGTGATTCGTCCCATGGGCTGAATTATTTCTCCTGAGAAACTGACTAATGGCATGGAAACCTGTTGTCATGTGAAACATAGGTTATTACCATTATTCCGAAGGTCGGAAAGAATTGTTTCGGGTGAAATATGTGATCGGAACGAATGTTCGTAAGTACCTGTACCATCCTTCTCTGGATTTCAGGTGCCAATCGTTGAAAACAATGATGGTACATTATCTCCGAAGCACTGCCATTGTCTACATAGACTCGCTGAACTTTATGTCCGGCAATGATGGCAGAGATAATTATAGGTTCTTCCAGAAATTGATCTGGTGTTACCTCAGGGAACGATATTGACTGTTACAGAGATAAATTGTTTTAGAATCAAAAGTAATGCAATACTTTGGAGATTGTTTGATTAAAAGGTACAAATATTGATACATATAACGTCTCTTGCCCACCTGGCTCATAAATGAAGCAAGGTGAGAGCTGGAGCGTTTAATGCCATGTGGTGTGATGGCCTGGATCATATTAATCACTGCTTGGTTGTTGGTGTGAGTAATTGCTCCGGGCTTCCCTTCCTTTACTTCTTTAAGAAGGTGGGAAAGCTTTCCAGACCGGACCGCTTTCTCAATTTCTTGCCGGAGAGACCAGCAATCATCAGTATTGTGCCCTTTTGCTCGGTGATACTCACAGTATTTTTTGGAGTTTCGGTCGGACGAAGGTCGCTGCTTAGCAGGCGTAGGGAGCTGCAAATTTTCTGTTAGCAAGATGTCCCGAGGAGTTTTGGTTAAATCAGTGGTTCTTCCGGAACCTTGAGACTTAGAAGAATTGTTTCGGTCCGACCGATCATATGGCTGCTGTCTGTTTTTGTTCCAGTGACTATTTCGATCCGCGTTATGAGAGCCTTTCTTCCACGCATTGCGTCCTCCAGAATTCTTATAATCTCCTTCGGAAGATTGCCCGCAGGCACTCTTCCCCCTGGCGAAGGCCCTAGCTCGCTCCATGAGTACTTCCATTGTCTTTGGCAAATCTTCATGTAGTTTTTCTACCAACTGATTGTTTCGGACTCTGTGACAGAAGCCTGAAACTCGGAGCTGATCCATTGCACCATGGATTTGCATACTCTCTTTGCTGAAACGATCGATGAAGGCCTCCAAGGATTCACCATCCTTCCTCCGGATGTTGTGTACTTCCGTGATGTCCTTGGAGCATCGTCGTTGGTTCGCAAAATTTATCAGAAACAGCTTTCTAAATTCGATCCAGTTGGTGATTTCTCCAGCAGATAACCCAACGAACCAAACCCGTGCTGCTCCGGTGAGGGTTTGTGCGAACATGTGGCACCATGCTGGCATGGGCCATAGTTCAATCTCTGCTGCTCCTTCGAATGCAAAGACATGATCATCTGGATCGGAGGTTCCTGCATATGTTTTAACAGTAGCTGGCATTTTCAGCTTAACCGGAAGAGGTGCAGTTGCAACTCTTTGAGAGAACTTGGAGAACGACGTCATATGAGCAGGGCGATATGGAGCGGTAAGTTCATCGTCTCCCCCTGTTACAATTGGCATCCTTTCCGACATGGGCATGCTAACCTGCATCGGTCCAGTATAACCCGAAGATGCCAGTGGCCCTTGTGGAGTTTGGATCTGCATAGTGGTGACTGCGGTAGAGTAAGTGGCGAAAGATCCCAGACCGGTGCTTAGCTCTGCCGAAGCAGCAAGTCCACCGGTGGAGAATAGATTAGTTTTTACACTTTGCAGAACTGTCTCCCTACTTTGCTGTTCTTTTAGCCGAAGCAACAATTCTCTGTTTTTCTGGAGGAAAGCATCATCGAACTCTATCAGTGAGGCACTTGCTTTAACAGCCGAAGCACCAATAGAGAAAGATGATTGCTGAGCACTTCCCTGTGTACCAGTGGAGGTGATAGCTGGTGCCGACGAGGTGATAACCACCTGATCGTCGTTAACTTCATTTGCTGTCACGTCTTCAATTATGAATCCCTCAGAATGTGCCGTCATGGGTAGAGATTACTCTGCTCTTCTCGAAAAAAGAAAAGAACACAGCAAATCACGGATGGCGCCAATTGAAGAGGAAAAAAGTTACCCCTTAGTTGGTCCGGTGGACAAGATCTGAGAGATGAGATAATAGAGAATGACAGTCGAGTAGATCTGAGATTAATTAACCTGCAAAACAAAACACCGTTAGGCTCGTCACAGGGGAGAGGAAGGGTCTCTCTGTGACCACCCTCCGGCGTGAGAGTAAGTATGGTTTTAAGAAGTGGAAAGTAAGTACGAAAAGTACAGAAAGTACGAGTAAGTGAAGTTACCAAATGAGGAAATTTTGGGAGGTATTTATACTTTCCTGAATGGGCTTCGGCCCTAGGCCCATGGGCCTTATGACCGAAGCTAGTCCATCGGTCGTTTAGTCTAGGCTTCGACCTTTCTTACGTTCCTTCAGGCTTTAGCTTATAACCCTTGTATTTGATTGGTTCGGACTCGATCTTCATCGGATGGTTCGAGCTCCGACCTATGACCATATATTCTCTTCACTTATCACCATGAACATGACAGAACCAGACATCAAACGCTAGCTCGCTGTAATACAAAACAAAACAACAAAAACGAATGACTAAACGTTTATGATACGTGTAGAGAACTACATCATTATAAACTTGGAGTCGCGTAACCGGAACCGCCATGAATAACTAATTTTGTGAGACCATGTTCGATCATGTTTCAAGCTTAGATTCGGAATGTCGTCTTGAAAGGTACCTGTGAATTTAACAAGAATGGCAAGAACCACCTATGGTTGATTGGGAGATCAAGAATGGCTCTTTATTTCATCTTTCGTGACGGCAAATGTCGGTGCACAGCCAAGTCCGATCTTAGGGTTTAGTGGTATAAGGATTTTTCTTTTTTCAGCAAATGGAACCATGGCCTGGACTATATATTTGGCTTGAGGTTGGACCAACTCTTATATTAGCTAGGGTTGCTCTTATTTTAGATGGGCTTGCTTCTACCGTTCGGGCATTTCTGTTGTGGTCCATCGATGGTTCGTTTGTATTTTTTTTTCTTTAAGCTTATCGATTGTTCTACATCCCAGTTTATGAAATTCGGGACGTTACAAGTCTCCCCATCTTTTAAAAAGGATTCGTCCTCGAATCCAGCCCACGAATAATACAACAAGAATAACCCAACCTACGAATCCAAACGCTGAATATTCTATGCATCGCATAGTCATACATAATGTATGATATTATAAAAAAAAAGAACTCTATCTCATATGACTAGGCATAGCAAGTTCCTGTATCAAATTAATGAGCAAAACTATGGAGTGAAAACATCCATTAATAAATCTCCATTGATGTTTCTAAACAATAGGTTTACATA
This sequence comes from Ambrosia artemisiifolia, assembly GCA_032199755.1. Lineage (NCBI taxonomy): Eukaryota > Viridiplantae > Streptophyta > Magnoliopsida > Asterales > Asteraceae > Ambrosia > Ambrosia artemisiifolia. Next base: position 1,610,768 of record CM063526.1, on the reverse strand, counting down.
TCCCCAAAATAAGGCTTCTTTAAGTTGAACCAAACTCTAGGTTTAACTAAGCACCTTCCGAGAGATAAAACAATCAAGTGATTGCTTTAGGTTACAGTTCAAAACAGAAAAATAACAATCATGACACAAAACCAATACTATAGATCAGAGCAGGCATACCCCACTTCTATCATAGCCTAGTTTATAAGGTTAGGTAGTTGCGAAAAACAACAACTTCTCAAACAGTGGCATCCAAATAGTTGCGTGATGGCTATTGTTATATTAAAACTCCGCCAAGGGTAGTTGATACTCCTAGCTACCACCGAAATCCATAATGCATACCCGAAGCATATCTTCGAGAGTTTGGATTGGATGGTTCTTTCCGACTGACCATCCGTCTGCGGGTGATATGCGGTGCTGATGTGTAACCCAGTACCCATTAACGAAGAACGAGTGTCTCTATCGGAAACAATAACACTAGTTTGGATTGGATGGTTCTTTCTGACTGACCATCCGTCTGCGGGTGATATGCGGTGCTGATGTGTAACCCAGTACCCATTAACGAAGAACGAGTGTCTCTATCGGAAACAATAACACTAGTTTGGATTGGATGGTTCTTTTCGAATGACCATCCGTCTGCGGGTGATATGCGGTGCTGATGTGTAACCCAGTACCCATTCACGAAGAACGAGTGTCTCTATCGGAAATAATAACACTGGCACACCGTGCTTAGATACAATCTCTCGAAGGAACAGTTCTGCAAACCGTTTGGAGTTAAAGTTCCCCTGTATCGGCAAAAGTGAGTAATCTTTGTTAACCAATCCACCACCACCCAAGTGGTGTCAAACACCTTTGGCGTACGGGGTAGCTTAGTGATGAAATACATAGTAAGATGCTCCCACTTCCATTCCAGTACCTCTAAAGGTTGATTTGATTTTTTTTTCCAAACAATTTCTGATGTTCTGCTTTAACCTACAAACAAGTTAAAAACCTGCTCACATAAGTTGCTACCTCATACTTCATTGTTCGGCCACCAATAGTTCTTCTAGAGATCTTCTGGATGATCAGTAAAGCGGTTTCTATGTGCATCCTCCATGATTTTATCCTTAAACCCATCATATCGGGGTATCCATATCCGGCCTTTTATGAACATAACCCGGTCTCCATTGCTTTCCAAAAGTCCTTATTGCCCCCACTTATGCTCCGTCATGATCCACTCCACCTGTAAGGCTTCATTCTGAACACTAGAGATCTGCTTCCCCATATCCAGTTTCAAAATAAGCTAACAAGACTTCACCCGAGTGGGTCTAGGCCTCTCCTATCGGTTCAACGCGTCTGCCACCACGTTAGCCTTTCCTAGGTGATACGCAATCTCCACATCATAGTTCTTGATTAATTCCAACCACCTGCGCTGCCTCCTGCTAAGGTCCTTCTGCTCAAAAAATATTCGAACTCTTATGGTCGGTATAGATGGTGCAAGGATCCCCATATAAGTGATGTTCCCACAGTTTAAGCGCAAAAACAAGAGCTGCCCATTCCCAATCATGAGTCGGGTAATTAAACTCATGGGGTTTCGATTGGCATTGGGCATAAGCTATCACCTTACCGTGCTGCATAACTACACACCCGAGACACCCAAGTGACGCGTCCGAAAAACCACTACATCCTCCGTCTAACCCGGTAAGGCTAGGATCGGTGCGTGTATCAAACTTGTAAGACCCGCAAATTCGGTGTCAAACTTTTCTTTGATTTCAAGAAACGCGTTCTCTTGGTCCAAGTCCCAAGCAAACCTCACCTCATGCTTGGTTAGTTTAGTCAGTGAGCTATCTTGGAGAAATCATGTACGAACCTCCGATAACAACCTGCCAAACCTAAGAAGCTACGAATCTCAGCCGATGATTTTGGTGTCGGCCTACACCCCCAGTTCATCAAATCCATGACTGCCGTGGGCGCGTTAGTCAGGCCAAAAGGCATCACCAAAACTCATAATACCTATAACGAGTAGGAAAAAAATGTCCTGATATCGTATTTTTTTGCTGATGATAGCCCGATCTAAGATCAATCTTCGAGAGCCAACTAGCTCCATGGAGATGATTGAAATAAATCGTCGGTTCTCAATAAGGATATCTATTCTTCACCATCCAGTGATACACATCTGCATGCTACCATCTTTTTTTTTTACAATTAAAACCGACGCACCCCATGGTAGGATACTCGGTCTAATGAACCCTTTCTCAAGCAAATCCTCTAACGGAGATGAGAGTTATTTCATTTAAGCAGGGGCTAGAAGGTAAGGTCTCTGGCTACAGGTTTAGATTCCGGCACGAGCACTATTTGGAACTCAACCTCGTGGTCCGATGGCGATTCCATCAAATCCTCAGGAAATACATCCGAGTAATCCCACACTACGGGGACATCCTCTAGCTTAGGGATATTAGCCCCCACATCCAAGACCTGCACCAGGTACGCCTTACACCAACGCTGAAACATCTTCCTCGCCTTTAGCATAGAAATAACCCGAGGTAATGAGCAACCATCGTGCCCATGAATAGTAATACGATTCCCATCATGAGCTGTAAGTCGCACGAGTCTCCGCCCGCACACAAAGTGAGCATCAACGGTAGTTGGCCATTCCATCCCAAGAATAACATCAAAGCAACCCAATGACATTAATTACAAGAGAGTAGAAAGACTATGGCCCTATAACTCAGTCTGACAATTATCTACAGCCTTGGTCACAAGAAGAGAATTTCCTACTACAACCTTATCCTCGATTAAATGTCTAGTATCCTTGGGATCTTATCTAACCCAATACAAAAGGTGATAGACACAACCCATACCAAACATTCACGACAAAACCGTCACATGATCCGTCACAAGACATATTCAGGATGTGTAAAGTAAGGGTAAACTTCTAATAACGTTGATCAAGTGTGATTAGCTGTTTACTTTACTTTAGTCACCCTAAACACAAGAAGTTACGACCACAATGACAATTCTGCCTACACATTAACACAAATACACATGGTACTTAGCTATTAAACCTTAAAGGTTTGCAATTAACAAAAGAAGAAGGGAATTCTACCCTACCTCAAAACATAAGAGCACACACCTCCTATGAATTATTACAATTAAGCACTCAATAAGAGTCATCATAACATACTTAAATCAAATATAGTTATTGGGTTTCCTTCTAACAATTTATGTAAAGGCACTAACTGCCCATTCATGACTTCATGCTATTAAGCATCCAATGAAATGTAAATACATATATAAACATACTAAGGATTACCTCTTGGCGTGCAGCTACCCAGCAGTTGACATAATAACAGTTTGGTCCCATACCAAATTCGAGTTCGAGCATAAACTGCCCGAATCCCTCGAACCATTGCTCTGATACCAACTTGTAAGACCCTCAAAACCGACAGGTCAAACAGTTGGCATTCAAAGACTAAAACCTTAGTAACCTTTCAAAAGAATCTTAGTTTTTTTTCAGAAAATACGCAGCGGAATGTCAAAAGAAGTTATTAAATTTCCAAACATGGTTTTCCCGAGACGGGTCAAAAGAATATTTAATAACAACTAAGATTTGAAAAAAAATTGTAAATAACTTTCGAGCAATCTCGTAGACGTCTTCTTAATTGAAATGCCAACCGCAACTGAGTAGCTCCACTGCATGCCAAGGCGTCCTTCATTCATCAACAACCTGAAATCAATCTAATATGCACGCAAAGTCAGACGAGCTGAGTGAATCCAAGTTTGTTAAGTTTTCAGTAATAAGTAAGTTGTTAAAATAACAATAACAAAATACTTTAACCTCAGAGTTACCAATAAGCGCAATCCGCCTCATTGTTCCCTAAGTAATATTTAAAGTCTAGGATAAGCGCAATCCGCCTATTCAACCCAAGACTTTAGTTACAATCCATAATAAGCGCATCCCGCCAATTTGGCATAACAATACCAAGTCTATATAAGCGCATTCCGCCTACTCGACCTAAACCCTAACTATAATTCATAGCAAGCATATCACATACTATCATAGCTCAGTTTAGATTCCCGACAACTATCATACACGGTTTATATATATATACATATAGTAACCCACATAACCTAAACAAGTAACAATCAAGACAAAAACCTGATCTACCAAGTAAGGTTTCAAATACATGTTCAAGAGCTTAAGCGCATTCCGCTTATCAAATAAAGACTTAAGCCACCCTTAAACCAAGATACAAACATGATCTACCAAGTAAGGCTTCAAATACGTGTTCAAGATGTTAAGCGCATTCCGCTTATAAATAAACTTAAACAATACTTTAATCAAGACAAAACATGATTATTGAATAAAAACATTCAGTACTGTTATATGGCATGCATATTAGCCCAAAAGTTTTAAAACAGTAAAAAGGGCACATGAATTCACCTTAATAAAGCGTGCGAACCAAAAAGCTAGAGAAACGGGTGACTATGCAAGTCCTAGGACGGCTTCGACAACCCGTTCAATTGTATGTCAACCTTTACATCCATGTCCGCAAATTAGCTTCATTATCTTCCCTCACATAACCCTACTAGTCACTGTAAATTGAAATAATAATGCCTTACATTTTAAACTAATCCATACCTTTAAATCTTGATCATACCTCCATGCGAACCCATCATTCACATAATTACATCTCCATGCCATCCAGTATCTACATCTACATTAGTGTATCTATCCTACTCCAACCGTAACTTACTATCAAGTCCACCACCCTTATTAACTTTATGATAACCAGGCATAATCACAGAACTTGAAATTAATGGCCACTACTTAGCAACTTTAAACATTCTAATAACCACTATAGTTCTCATTCATGCACAACCACAGATTCATCACATCACTTCGGCACGTCCGGATTCACTATGGTCAGGACCACCACCATTACCGAGCACCGTGGCATCAAGCACCGAGCATTGTTGTCAATTCCATCACCGCTACCCGAACCCGAACCACCGGTCACCTTCATCGACGCACAACCTTCCGAACCACCATCGCTTATCACCATGAACATGACAGAACCAGACATCAAACGCTAGCTCGCTGTAATACAAAACAAAACAACAAAAACGAATCACTAAACGTTTATGATACGTGTAGAGAACTACATCATAATAAATTTGGAGTCGCATAACCGGAACCGCCATGAATAACTAATTTTGTGAGACCATGTTCGATCATGTTTCAAGCTTAGATTCGGAATGTCGTCTTGAAAGGTACCCGTGAATTTAACAATAATGGCAAGAACCATGGCCTGGACTATATATTTGGCTTGAGGTTGGACCAACTCTTATATTAGCTAGGGTTGCTCTTATTTTAGATGGGCTTGCTTCTACCGTTCGGGCATTTCTTTTGTGGTCCATCGATGGTTCGTTTGTATTTTTTTTTCTTTAAGCTTATCGATTGTTCTACATCCCAGTTTATGAAATTCGGGGCGTTACACAACTGCAGCATTGACAGACTCAACCCAAGCCTGAGAACCATTGCCAACATTAATCTTGGCAGGAGCCAGGGGAATAATAACGAGTGGTTCAACGAAAGCCTCAAGGAAAATGGAATTAAAATGTAGGCATTTCCGAATGAAATCCAATGTTTATTAAATAAAAAAAATAATAATAAAAAGTATAAGGACTATAAAGACAATGGGCTAAAAGATGAGGGTGACGGTTGTCACAGTCTCCCATACTTTAAAAAATTTCGTCTCGAAATTTCTTTCAAGTGGAGGTTTCTATGTAACAAAAGGCGTTGTAAAAGCCAAGTAGGTTTTAAAAATATATATATATATATATATATATATATATATATATATCACATCATTTGATAAATTTTAAAGTAGTTGTCTAATACTCAAAGTAAAAGTTTCAAATTCTTTTGACAGTTAACCCAAAGTTAGAAAGTTGAGAGTTTAAATGAGTAAAGTTTGGGAATGTGTAACGGGTGAGGGGCAGAGGTACTAATGAAGGCAGTCTCCCCTACTTTAGAAAGGTTTCAGACTGAACGTTGTTAGAGTATGCAACAAGAATCCGAATATCCAAGTGTAAGAGTATATAAGGTTTTAGTTTTCTGTGGGGATGGTCAAGAGAAAGACTCTAGGAAGACGAATTGAAGCTCGTGTAAAAACGTTCTTATCGACAATGCTAGTTACTAGTCAATGATCCAATGTAGAGATAACTATAATGTAATGGGTTGGTTGTTGGTTAGACTCCTAGTCCGTTCCCGCAGTATCGTTTATGCTTATATATAGGGTGTACCGCAGCTGACCCACCACACTCCCGATACTTTGGACTCGTACTGATTGTCTACCAACAACCTAAATAGAATTACACACCACCCTTATGTACCTGTAAACCCATGATTGCGTTCCGGACCGTAATCATCGATTTACCTTACACTAGGATGTTATGCTTTTCCATAACCCTAACAAGAAATAAATGCATGCAACCAATATGTGTTAAATAATAGATACTGCTCAAGTATAAGATGCGGTTTAAGGTCCTTCCCCTTTCGGATTCACCCGAATAACCGTAATAAAGTGTAAGTATCACGCACGGTTAGCGGTCCTTCCCCTTTCGGGTTCACTCGCACAAATAACCGGTTCAATTTATGAAAAAGTCTAACAGGGTCTTCCTCACATAGGAAAGTTTGCGTACAAACTACACGTTCATATAAGTAAATATGTATAGCATAAAATTTCGATTTGAATCTAAATCGAGTAAATCGCACAATTGTGCAAAATGAGAGTAAACGAGTTGAATAATGCTCAAAATCAGTGATGTAAGAATAACTGCTAATAAATGGCGTGAGAATAACCACAAATAACGCGTAAGAATAACAACCAATAAATGAATAATGCGAATATAATGTGCGAACATAATAAAATGATGTACGAATAAAATAATGAAATTTACTGCAAATGAAAGTGCGCAGGACAGACATATAGTCTACTGGCATGAGGGTTTAAATTTAGTAGCTTTGCATATATGCACTACACGATAAAAGCCATTTAGCAACATTCCGATGAGGATATGTCCAATATTTTATTAGACTAAAAGTTTTGCGTCTGCGAGAGTGCAAGTACTAAAAGATAAATTTTCGTTTATAAAATATGAGAATAAACTTTTTAGAAATCGAAGAATGTTTTAGATTCAAAACAGGTACACAAGAAAAGACTTCGTGAGTACACATATTCGTGTGTTTACGAGGAGTCGAGTTGAAAAATGTTATAAGGCATGTTATTAGTTGAAAATTTCTTTTCCCGCAACAGATATTGGATCCGTTATATGAAAGAAAGAAGGTTTACATTTGACTTGTAAATATGTGAATCAAGTTTATAAGATGCAAGAGGAAATCATATAAATCAAATGTGTTTCAAAAGACCAAGCTTTAAAAATTTGCGTGAATGATAAAAACCAACGTGTATGACACAAAAAAAAAACTTATAATTACATAACATTTCTGAAAACAGATTTCAAACTTTGAAAAGAAGATCGAGTCACAGTAAAGAAATTGATAAGGGTTGAGTTGACTCTCCTTGATAATGATTGAAAGGTATGGGTAAGACAAGTAGAAGATTGCATATGGTCCCGAATGCCTTGATGAATTTTGAGGAGTAAAACTTTACTGTATTAAAACATTCCTTCTGTTTACAAGTTAAAATCTCATTAAAGTTGAAAAAAAAAATCTTCCATATTTATTAAATGTTTGGGAAAATCCGAGTGTTGCCCATTTTGATTAAACTTGAAACCTTGAATTATCACAATGTTGCGAAATTTATACATTGAAAAATAGTTTGTTTGTAAGTGTTGTTAAGGCATCTCTTTGGGCTCATAGCACGCTAAATGTTTCAAGACACAAGGTGTGTATAAGATGCAGCTAATCTGATGAATAAGTTTCTCCAAAGCTGGGTACTTGGGTTTTGTGTTTTTATGAGATGGCAACATAGGGTCAGTTGCTAAGGTGATCGCTTTAGAGAGTAGTGTACTGGTGTGTGTTGGATAGATTGGCATTTATGATGTTGTGTATATTGTAGAGACACAAGGGAATATTTTAAAGATATACTATGACATTGATCGAGTAAATTTGTAAACATGATGATAATAACAAGACGATTAATAAGTTTGAAACCATATTCGTGTTTAACTATGCAACGTTCAAGAATAAAAAACGTGATCAAAGTTAAACAATAAGCTTAAAAATTTGAGTCATAGGAAAATGTTTTTGAACAAGAGAAATGATGTGTTATAAAAATCATGAAACATAAATGGAATAATGTAAGTTTTAATGCGGTAAAATAGAGCATAGAAGTTTTAGTAATGATGATGAAAAGCGAACGATCAATGAGTATATAAAACAACAGGTGATGGAACTTAAAATCCAAATGTTAAACAACACTTAAGAATAAATAACGGAAACAGAAAAATGCACTAATAGCGATAGCTATTAATAGGGAAAAACTCAAAAGACATAATAACTTCCTTATAGAAAGATAAGAGTTTCAAACAACAAATGAAAAGTATACCAATAGTGGAATGTGATACTGAAAATATTTCTAACAAAACTGGTGACTAGCCAAAGAAATTGAAATATTATTAGTGACTTATGGGTAGTTTACTTAAACCTATGAGTAAATGGTCATCCTTCCCGATTGCACATACCCCGTCACTGGTAAATTTCAAAACCTTTAGCGAGACTTTAAAATGAGATGTAGAAATAGATCCTTGAGATGTGGATTTCACTCCTAACTCAAATATGTATTTCAAAATTGAAAACAATTGAGGAATGAAACCAATCACTAAGGTAAGGATATCACTCCCAGCTTAGTGGTTAAGTTTCTTTTTGAAGGAAATACTCTTTGAGGTGTGGATGTCACTCCTATCTCAAAGATATATTCCTAAGATAAATAACATATAGAGGAGTGAAACTAATCACCAAGGTATGGATGTCACTCCTAACTTGGTGATATTGTTTCGTTTGTAAAATATGAGTGTCTTCTTCTCCAAGCAAAATATCGAAAGAATAACGAGAAGGAATCATAGCAAAAATATCTTGAAAGAAAATATAAGAAATAAGAGAAATATACACGAAAGGACTCGTGAAGGTAAGCTTAGTTATAGACTAGGCTAAAAGGCATTCTAATAACCTAATTCCCTATAACCATGGCTCTGATACCAATCTGTAACACCCCAACCGATGGCGGAAACATCGAGGTGTCACGTAGTGACGATTTCTCAATAGCTCATGGTACTAAAGTGTAAATTTGCATACATTGAATTAATAGTTTATTACATCGAAAAGAAATTCAAGTTACAAGGATCTTAAAGCGACAAATCTAACAAAAATACAATGAAGTCAAAATATAAATCCAAAAGCTTAAAGGAAGCGTCTCAAAATAACCTGAAACATGTACAAAATAATTTTGTCAACACATATAATGTATTGGTGAGCATACCCTGTTTTAGTTCAAGAATCGTTTGTAATATTTGTGCCATGATGTTTGCTAATATGTAATTAGTAGAATAAAAGCATCAAAATCAACCAAAAGTTTCAAGTATCAAGTATCACCCCAAAAGAATCAAGTTTCACATAACAATGACCAAGGCTCAAATGAAACCATAATCACACAAGGGATGTAAATCGTAGTACTACCCATTGTTATGCTCGGCCCATGGTTAATGATTTTGATTACGTTTCAATTCACACAAATCACATAAGCATAACATAAGGCACATTACGTTTCAAAGCCTACATAGTTTTATAGTAATAATGATACATGAATCACCTCAAAATAGTAAAACATGAAAAAGGGGAAAGATATACTCACAGTTTTGCTAAGCGTGTCAAATCCAACAAAAATTGTCAGGAGATTAATTTGGGAATTCCGAAGAATTCAACCTATACGTATAAGAATGCTAATGAGGAAAGTGTCTTAAAAAGTCTAAAGCATCTAGAATCTAAGGCATTAGGGTTTGCTAGACTTATGTAGGGAAGATGAAGTTTTATTATATCTTGAATTTAATAAAAATGTTAAATAAAGTATATCATGATTTAAGTTTTAATACGTGATGAAGAAATTATAATACTATGTTTCCACTTATAGGAATATTTTTTGTTTTATAGAAGAATATCCATAAATCATAGTTTAATAATTTACATTTAACGAAATAATTAATAATATCTAATAAAATGTAAATAAATTAAAAATACAAGATATGATTTAAAAATGATATTTTTTGAAAAATAATTATTTTCTGATGTATAAAGGTGAAAATAATTTTTCCATAATTTTTCTCAATTTATTTGTATTGAGTTTAAATCATGTTTAAATGATTAAAAAAATAGGGAAATTAATAAAAATAAATGTTTTCTGAACCAATAATTTTTATTTCAGTTCATGATGCTTCAAAATAATTTCCAAAAATTTTGAGATTAAAATCATTAAAAATGAATTTTTAATCAATTAATTAAGATTAAAATAATTTAAATCAAGAAAATTAGGAAAATAATATATTTTCCAGAAAATGAAAAGATGATAATTTTCTTTAAGGTGTCAAGATATTACTCCTAAATTTTCATGATTTTTGGAGTAAAAATGAATTAGTTATGAATATTTCAAGTTTTCATGTATTATATATATATATATATATAATGATAAAGAATAACAATATGCTTAGCTAAAAAAAATACTCAGACCCGTGACCCAGGGGACTCGAACCCGGGTCTCCTCGTCCTACCACACAGACACATACCACTAGACCAAAGCACTTTCTTGTTGATTTATTTGGAACTCATGTATATTTAAATTATCATTCAAGTTCATCTTCTTCCCCAAATCACATACAAACCCTAACCCTAGCCCGATTTTCAATAAACCCGATTAAGACACGGTGATCGATCTGTAATAGAGCGTTTCTGATCAGAATCTAATAGGAATCAAAATGGCATAAAACAATTTAACTTACAATGACGTTTGGGGCTCGAAAAAGAAGAACCAAAAACCCGAAATATGATGACCGATTGGAAGCTTTAGAACTCGATTTTGATAAGTTTTCTTGTGGGTTTGAGAAGTGTAAATGTGCAGAAACGAAATCCAATCATCATTCGATATATTGGACGATTAGAAAGTGATTCTTAAATCGATTTTTAAAGCTTGACGGTTACAAGACATTAACTTCGATTAATCCCATTAAAGCTCGTTATTATCATGTTTAAGGCCTGGGAAACGTTTCGTATGAATGGAGAATGATTATCACTTAATAAAAATATTAATAGGTGCATTAAAACCCGGTTTTTGAACGTGGCCGGAACTCGGTCGGATTTCCTGCTGGAGTTTGGCCGGAAAAACGTGAGAGAGGAGAGAGGGAGTGTTGGTGTTTTAAAACTTTTGCATTTTAACAAGAATAGTCCCTCCTTGTCTAGCCTTGTTAGTTTATTATGATTCGGTTAACTTTTCTTTCTAAAGATACTAACCAAGTTAACATAACTAACTAAAACTTTAACATAAACTTAAAAACTTAAATAATTTTTTTTTTGCCAAAATCTATTACGTTTAAATATTGTTTCCTTATTCGTGTTCGGTTAAAATGTAGGCATTTCCGAATGAAATCCAATGTTTATTAAATAAAAAAATAATAATAAAAAGTATAAGGACTATAAATGACAACGGGCTAAAAGATGAGGGTGACGGTTGTCACATTAGTAACCTCAGCGGGAGCTTCCATATCAACGGCAACATCAAGCTTGACAGGAGCCAAAGAAAAATAAAAGCAACAACAACAACAGGCTCGGCGGAAGCCTTAGACTCGTCGTAGTTATTAGATGTGCCGCAATCAGTATCCATAGGACCTAGAAACTAACCAACATCTTTCCCAATATCACAGATAGTGGTCACTACGATAATAGCAACAAGTAGATATAGAAGGATCATTATTTATCGAGACACCACGATAAAATGAAAACGATACAGAATCTGGCAAATCAGCCGAGTCATCCTTCTCATTCGAGTCCTCTTGCATGTTATTTTGGCACAAGCATTGAAAGTCATTTGATTAAGTGCCTTTCCGTAATCTAAGCGAGGCTGATGGGCTTCCTTCCTGATAGGTCACGCAATGAGAGTATCGAAACACGACAAGAGATTAGACAGGTCACATTATCCATAACGAATGGATCTCGCAACCTTAGTTTATAACCCACTGTGACAAGAGGACACAACATCTCAATATCTATGGGGATTGATGGGAAACACTTCGCATCAATTGTCGCCCCAAATAGATAACCAGTCTCGTCGTCGTGACGAGGGTGGCGTACGTTCAACGTTGCAACAAGAGCAATGGAATTGTCGTCCCATGGGTACGTTTAATTTAACAGAATAACGTGACCGCTCCTAGTAGTCCGTCATTTGATTTTCGAGGGGGATTTTAATGTCAGCAAAAGCGTCTTGCGACATTTGACAATTACGGAACATACCCTTACGATTACGATTCCTAAAGAGTGGTTCCACTCCCCAGGATTTATGACGGATTCAGGAACAGCACACGTATCGAACCTACTCTGGCATTCATCGACTGAAGCGAGATTACCAATAATCCTTGATAAACAAACAGGAGGTAGATAGAAGAGTCTTACGATGACTTTTGCACCTCAGGAAAGTAGTATGACATAAGCACCAATATGCTAAGCCCATCACAAATCATTCTCCGGAATACGATCCAACGCTATTGCAAAGGGTGTTAATCCATACTTGAACACTCAATACATCAAGCAGTGGCTCCCTATGAGTTAATCGTATGCACTTCCGAGTGAGTCCATAGCCAAACGCCAACTGGGGCTTGCTGTTCCACTACACGCCGTCATCATAACACTGGCAAACGCTGCTGCGGTCGTGATTAGTGGCCGAAATTTTCTACATCATCGAAATTTAGCAAAGCCCTATGACTCGCGGATGTGCAATATGGCATGCTGATTTCGCAACTAGCCCATGACTGCATGGGAACCACCAATACTGTTGATTCAGACGAGGGCTATCGAGTCTTCCAGATAACAATGATCAAGCTTCCTAACTAAGCAACTTCTATTATGTCCTCCAAAAGGAGAAGAAAAATACTCGACCTTGGAAGACAACTTGGGCATGTGTTAGATCGAGAATGACTTATTCACAATAACAACACAGCAGCACACGGGCCACGAGTCTCATATCTGATCGACACAGGGTCCTGTTCTCAAAACGCACTGGTCTTGCAGGGACACACCCTAGGTC